>CM043319.1:2477500-5130000 GCA_023736055.1 Quercus glauca | reverse complement strand
AATCAACACCCAGAATTAATGCCAGTTTCTCTTTATTCATTTTATTTTTGGTTGGATTTTAAGTTGTTATATTGTTGGAGTACAAGTTGTTATAACTTATAGTATAACGCTGTGTATAATATTTTACTGACAAATTAAGATAAATTAAGATAGATTGCACGTCATTCTAAAAAAAAAATTGCATGATGCAAGCTTGTAAGCCTGAGTAAAATGTACAAACAGTAGACAAAAAGAACCCAAAAACCATCTAAAAGGTTAGAATTACAAGTTTCAAAGAAGTTTCTCAAAAAAAAAAAAAAAAACAAGTTTCAAAGAAAAAAAAAACATGCATCTTTTCTCCATAATGTGTATCAGCTTTGAATTAAATTGAACAATTTAGACATGTAAAAATACAAACATTCTAAGGATTTATTCCCAACGACACTGTTTCTTGATCCACAGGCATAACAAGTACCATTCAAGTGTTGAACCCAAAAGGGGTGGACTTTGGTTTGATTAATCATATGGATTTATAGCCTAGAAGTCAATGATTATGGTCATCAACAATCTTTCAATTAAAAAAATATGGACCTAAGCAAAAGTGGGCATAATGAAGAATGAAAATTGTATAATATGAAAGCTTGATTATTTTGGAACTTTATATTATATTGTCATAACCCTGACATGGACTCAAAAAAAAAAAAAAAAAATCTGGCACTAGTTGCAAATGCGTGGAGTAACTTCAATTTCAATCATGTCATCCCAACCCAGGTACTTGCTAATTGGTACAAGCTACAACTTTTAGTATCCCAATTGAAGATTACTTGAATAATGGTAAGGAGAAATACAAACTTCAAAATTGAGGAATGTGATTAGTGATTACTTGGAATCATACGGTGGTAAGAGCAAAGTTGTTAAGTAAAATAAATTTTTTTATTTTTATTTTTTCCCATGTAGTTCTAATTAGTTATATTTTGACAAAAGTACAATTTACACTTATAAATTTGGTGAATTATCATTTTAGTATATAAAGTTTAAATTTTGCCATTCTAGTCTATTAATTTTGACAAACATTGTCATTTTTAGTTCTTCTGTTCATTGCCATTTAACAAAAAATTTTGTTAAATGGCAATGAACAGAAGAACTAATGTTGTTAATTCTCTTAAAGGATATCATTTCACATTTTAAATCATTTTTTTAACAATTTTTTTTTTAAATTTTAATAAATGGAAAGACTAAAATGAAAAAAATTATCAAAATTAACATACTAAAATGACAAAATTGAAACTTAGTGAACTAAAATGACAACACCAAACTTATAGATAGTAAATTGTATTTTTACCTTGTATTTTCCATCACTAGTGAGGTAATCAGTTTACATTGAGATTTTGTTTAACTTGTCTAATTTTTTTTTTTTTTTAATATTAAAATATTGAGGGAAAACGATGAATAAGCAGTACTTGTACTGCTAATAATGTAAATTGTGATGGTATATTCTTAACAATGTTACTTACAATCTATATATAATATATAAGATTGATTTAATTACATTTTTTTTTTTATAAACATTACTTTATAATCTCATTTTTCAATCTTAAATTTGTTTCCATATACTGTGGTCGATCATGGAGTTGTTATTAAGGTTCAGCTCAGGTGCAATTGACTTTGCTGGGACTGGGAGTGGGGTTGTGCATTTAGTTAGTGGGATTGCGGGCTTTCGGGCTGTTTCACAGATGGCCCAAGGGTGGACCGTTTGGGGCATTAGGGAAGCCCATACAAATAAGAGGCTACAAGTATATGACTTACATCAATTGAGCCTAGGGACTCTAAGATCAAAGCCTACAAGTGATGGCAATGGGGCAGGACGGGGCCGGGCGATGGGGTCTTCGTCCTCACCCTACATGGTTTTATTTTGCCCCATCCCTGCTCCGCTCCGCATGATGGGAAAAACTTTTGTTAAACTTTTTCATTTGCCTTACAATTAATACAATTTTTTTTAATCAAAACCTATTTCATTAATAAAAATATGCTTGAAATTACAACTAAATTTATCTTATCAAATCAAATCAATTTTTAGAAAAAAATTGAATAATATATTCAAGTGTTTAACAAGACAATCACCAAAAAAAAAAAAAAAAAAACCTCATAGTATAACACAACAAAATAAAGGCGAAAACCACATTAGGTAGAATAAAATAAACTAATATTGATATATTTATTTAAATAGGTATGAAAAATTTACAATTATAATCCCTTAGCAATACGGGGCGGGGTAGGGATGAGGAGGGGCGAGGCGGAGTGGCTCTAAAAAGTCTAAACTCATCCCTGCCTTGCCCCATGGTGCAGGGTTAAAATCTTGCCCCATCCCTGCCCCACCACCTTTGCAGGGCGGAGAAAACCTGCGTGGGACGAAGCGGGGCGGGGAAAAATTGCCATCCCTAGTTCAGACGTGCTGTTACATGCAAAATAAAAGGTTGGAGCTTATCCATTTTCTTTTGGGATTTCTGGGCTTTGGGGCTGTTTTATTGAAGGCCCAATGGTGGACCAATTTGATGCGTTTAAGAAGCCCATAGAAATGGGAGGCCACAATATAACCCTTGTGTGTAGTACTAGAGACATTTTTGCTGTAGTTTAAATATCTTGGGTTGAATCTATAGGCCCCATTCAATTGGTTCAATAGCTTGTGCAAAAATTTATGTATATATTTTTAGTGAAAAAGAAAACCTATTTATTTTCTATTTTGACTTGACCAATTTTTAAAATATTAACATCAGTTTATTTATTCTAAATTCTATTTCATTAAAATATCAATTTTTAAAAATTTTTTTTTTCTATCTCTTTATACACTACAACTATCATTCACTTTCTTCATTTATTCTCGAGAAATGCAAAGAAAGAATAAAAGATTGAAATGCATAACTACAGTGGTTGTATATATTTGCACAAATATGGTAGCAAAATGTATTTTGCACCATGGAATTATAAAGTTGATGCGAGTGATTTTTAGGGTTTGTTAGGCAAAATTTAGCTCTTATGCCATTTTACCATAGTTGATGCAAGTGCTCTAACATTACGAATACAAATTCCTTATCCTATTTTTTGTGTTCCACCACAACTTATCATATATTGAATTAACTTTCTTATAAAATAACCAAAATTTAAAATGAAAAAAAAAAAAAACACCTTTTTTTTTTTTGAGAATGAAAAAAAAAAAAAATTGATATAAAGAAACATGCTATAATTGGTGAAACATAAAGTAAAATACAAAAAATAATACTACAAAGCATATGTTCTTCTAATACTGCCCACATATGTTTTTCTGATATTGCCCACTAAGGTAATTAGGCTGGAGTCTCTACTACGCAAGCTATGAACCCTTTTCAGTCGACGATTACTAGTGGGCCTTTGGGATGCATTAGATGTTTGGAATGGACTACTAGGTGGGTTTGTTGCAATCACAACGGGTACTCCATTGTTGAGCCATGGGCTGCCATCGTGTGTGGTTTATTTATTTTAATTGCATAGGTCTTGATTGGGATCATTATCTTAGCCCTAAAACTGAAATTTGATGACAAATTTGAGACCACACAATATTATAAATGAACTAAGCCGTTCATAAACATTTCGAGCTTGACTCGATAAAAAGCTCGTTCATGTTTATTTGTTTATAAATAAACCAAACTTGAGCCTTAGGTTTAGGGTTTAGGGTTTAGGGTTTAGGGTTTTAGGTTTGTTTAGTAAATAAGCAGAGGCCAAGCAAAAAATATTGTTCATGAATAGGCTTGTGAACGATAAGGCTCGATAAAAAACAAATCAAGCTTAGGTTGGCTTATGTGCTTTGTAATAAGTTCGACATGGGCTTGAACAATTAATCCATATCTTACTAAGCCTTAAATTAATTGAGTGTTGGGACTACTCATCTAAACCAAATAGGCTAGAAAATATACTTAGTATGGGCTTGATAATGTACTTGTATTGGATCTCAATCTCAATAGCTTGATATTGAGTATAAGCTTGATATTGAGCTCGAGCTTGGCTTGACTAATGAATCAAGTCAAGCCAAGTTGAGTTCAAGCTCAAACATTGTTTGTAGGCTTGGTTTAAGCTCAAGCCAAGCTTGATTGTTTTTTATTTGTTGTAGAGCCGAGCTTGAACATTCAATGCTTGGCAAAGTTCGACTCATTTATAACCCTACTAATAGTTGCAGGGTGGTTGTGTACGGTTAGTGTCAGACTGTGAGCTATGTCATTCTACCTCAAAACCAATTGGTGATGAGTAAGATACACTCAAATCTTTTATGGCATTTGACATCACGCCACGCGGACCTGTTTTTAGAGTGGTTGTCGAGAGTCAAATTGTGGTCCCCCCAACAATCCCTCACTCACAATGACACTCTCATGACTCGAACTCATGACCTTGGCTCTGATACCATTTGTCAGATTGTGAGCTATGCCGTTCCATCTCAAAACCAATTGGTGATGAGTAAGACACACTCAAATCTTTTATGGCATTTGATGTCATGCCACATGGGCCTGTTTTTAGAGTGATTGTAGGAAGTCAAATTGTGGTCCACCAACAGTTAGTTTAGGTCATTTAGGCCATAAGTTAAAAAATGTAAAAAAAATACTTCAAATTTATTATATAAGTTTTACAAATTCACATATGATTAGTGGATTTTAAAATGTATAATAATATGTACATGAAAAGCTTCTTCCACCTCTTCCAAACTTGGCTCCTTCTCAAACAGCCTTAAAAGCTCTATGCCTCAGATTCAGCGTTGACACTGTCAAATTCTCACACCACCACACGACCAATCCACCATGATTAGCCATTACCACTTACAAGAATTTAAGGGGGAAAAAAAAAGTCCCCCCCCGCCCCCCCCCCCCAAAAAAAAATTGAAAATGTATTTTACAATCAATAACTTCGAGACGCATACCCTTATGCCCAGGCTTATGGAATAATTTCTCCAGGTACCAGCTTGAGCTTGCATTTTTTTATTATTCTATATAACTTTACAAAAATCTACCAATAGGAAAATAAAAAATAACGATCCTTAAACTCACAATTAAGAGTAGGATAATACAATGGGGTTGTGCTCTGAACCTTTATCTCTAACATGGACCAAAAGGTTCCACATATATAACAACCACACTTATTTATAAAACAGAAATAGATATGACAGAAGATAGTATTCATGGTACCATTTCACTATCTACATGCCAACTTGATCATTTAAGAAATCTCAACATATTCCACACCTATTCATGGTTGATAGTTTGAAACATTTTTCTTTAGTCTTAATGCTTCAATATTTTATTAGAGCATTGAATGGAATTTTTCATTCTGTGTCCTCACATGGCTTCTAGTAATATCTTTCAAACTAGGACAGCCAGATAGTGCCATGGTGAGCTCAAGCTCATCCTTCAGCATTTGGATGACTTTTCTCACCCCATATTCCCCCTTTGCTGCCAACCAATAGATAGCAGGCCTTCCAATCTGCAATAATATATATAGACTACAATAGAGTTTAGAAAGCTATGACTATGAATCATAAAATTCTCAGAGGTTCTTGTATATCTGCATCCACTTTGAGATAGAGAGAAGAAAAAATTGAGTGTTGATTGCAAGTGTGAGTGTTGAGGCTTAAAACTGCCTAGGCATGTCACTCCCACAACTATATCCACTACTCTCAAAATGTTTCAATGATCTAGGAATTTATCTTGAGCAACTTACAAGTTTTTTATTTTCACATGCAAGTTAGACAGAAATTAGTTGAGGTGCCACTCAAATCAAACAATAAGTTGAAAAAAAAAGGCAATCTAGCAGCCTAGTATGATAGAGCTGCATGGCATCAGTTGGTTTCACAGACATCTATTGACACTTGAAACTCACATAACAGCAATTACACAAGTGCATGACTGAAAATTACTACTTTTTTGCTTTAAAAAGCAACTACACGACTGACATTTCATGTGAATAAATAGTGTAAGAGAAGATTAATAAGTTAGTTTGGGGTGGAGAGCTTACAAGGATGGCTTGTGCACCAAGGGCTAATGCCTTGAAGACATCTGTTCCTCGCCGCAATCCTCCATCAAGGAACACAGGAACTTTCCCTCCAACAGCATGACCCAACTGCAACCACAAGGTACCTAAGTATTCACAATTGCTGTCGTCCTCAGCATGCCAAAGAGCATACTAGTCCACTCAAGTCCAAACAGAAAATTCCTCAGCAGGAATGAATAAGCACGAACATTTCCTGTATTAAAATGATAAAAATTCCTACAGATTGTTATGTTAAGGATGCCTAGCTACCGCATTACCACCTAAAAAGTTTCCCTAACCCCTAATACTTTTAACTTCTATACAATAAAATGGGCACAGAGATGCAAGGTATCTGCAGGTAAAACCTAGTATCTGTGTTTATGCCTACGCGCTTAATGAGTAAAAAAGTCTTATACTAAGCAGTAGAGATAAAGCTTTACCTCTTCCAGAAAGTAATAGTGGCAGGAGTATAATCAAGCTCGCGAGCTCCATGATTTGAGACAACAATCCCAGCAACACCTACTTCTACAGCCTTTATTGCTGCCAATAGTAGTATTATCAAATGTTAAGGATATCTGAATGTTGAATAGAAAGTAAAGCAATACCATGACATTCAAGGATCTGAGTAAATTATCAAGAGTATGTAAAGACACAGAATTTAAAGGGATTTACATTGAAATGTTTGGTAGAGTGGCAGAGGAGGTAATAATCAGAAATAAAGATCACATAATCAGGATGATTGACAGGGATCCTCTACTAGAAAGTTTGAAGGTCAAAAGGATGACTAACTGACATTTTGCAAAAATGATGAGATGCAAATACCATAAAATGGAGGCCCTACCGTCTTCACGAGTGAGTACCCCCTTGATCAGAATTGGCAACTTTGTTATAGATCTTAACCATCCTATGTCCTGCGTATGTTGTAATGCACTAGTTAAACTCATAAGAATGTAAGAAACCATAGTCCTTGCGCACCCCCTCAGCAAGAAAAATTAAAAAGTGAAAAAATATAGGCACTTCCAATGGTATCTCGAAACCATAACCTCAACATAAAGTTATAAAAGCACCAACTAAACTACGTAATGCTAAAATTAGTTCTATTATTATAAACAACTAGTTTTGAAAACTTCCGTTCTAGGAAAAAAACTCCTTTCCTAATTCCCAAAATTTTTTCAACAGCATATTACAGGGTAATCAGAATAATTAACTGGTTTATACCCTTCAACACAAAGAATCATCAAATGTCCTTTGGAAAAGGCTTCTAATTTTGAACCATCATCCTGCAGAAAAATTGATTCATTGAATAACTGGAAATTTTTTTTATAATTATATATTGAAACATCAGTTAACATGCATCCATTCATGTAAATTCCATGCTTCTGGCAAATTTAAATGTGAAAATTGGGAGTTGAAAAATTCCACTCACATTGTCAACTTTGGTTGATGAGAGGCCTTCAAAATTCTTTACTTGCAGTAAAATCATTCGGCAGAACTTATTGCAGTTATATTTCAAATCAGATTTAAGATAAAGCCTATTGTGTTAGTATGTGTTAAATTACCGATTGTCCCAAAAGCTTAAACTATTGGGATATGGAAAAATTAATCATTTAATCAATACTTCTAAGAGTATGGAAAAAAATAAATACCATTACATGAAGAAATTTATACCCAACTGTGAAGGCAATAAAATGATTGGTGTAACGCCCCAAAATCATAAGCAATAAAAGTCTATTTAATCTGAATAATCCATAAAAATATTAAATAAAAGAAATTAGCAACCTAAAATCTCGTCACAAATGTCAGAGCTCTAATCTACCAGAGACAAAACATCCTCAAAATAATTCTCCAATATAATGTTTAATGTCATAAAAATAATAATAAAATCCTTAATTTCCACAAGACAGTTCGTAACTGCTGTCTCCCAAAAATCTTTACTCCAATAATCCCTCTAATATATTTGTAAGGGGAAAATAACCCGGGGGGGGGGGTGAGATAACTCAATAAGTGAAATTCACTAACATTGGAGTGTGGGAACAAGCCTTTCAAATAAATAATTTTTACAACAATTTCATAACTTGTAACTCATCAATATTTCATATATAAAAAGAAAATATCTTTATATTGTGAGCCATCATAATACATATATCAATACCATCATATAAACAATTTCCTAGGCTTTTCTCGTGGTCAACATTTACGCCTCGTTGACAGGGTTGTGCTGTCCCCTTTTTGGGACTGGAATCTCATTTTCATCCCCTTTCTTAAGGATGGTTCCTTTGGAACCTAAATGTGCACTCCCTTGCTAAGGAGCTTCTTTTTTGGATTCTCAATAGTATACTCCCTTGCTAAGGAGTTATCAAATGTGCACTGTCCCCCTTTTCTGGGACTGTCCCTTGTTAAGGACTAGTTGCAGTATGATTGTCCATTGCTAAGGATTAAATACAATACTGAGCTTTTAATCACGACTTACCATAGGTTTTCAAATCACATTTCAAGATGCTCACAAAAATAATCCATTCAAGATGTTCACAAAAATAATCCATTCATAATTCTTAAAAATATGAGGATATATTCACATATACAAGTTTAAATAAATTTAGGTTGTCCCACAAGTTTTTCATCAAACGAATAGTCAATGTGCACATCAAACATTCATAAAATATCAATTTATATATAGAATATCAACATATTTCTTTGATATTAAATAGAATAATAATCAACACTGTTTTGGAAAAACCCCCAAAATTAGTGAACACCACTTACCTCTTAGTTGCAAAAATAAAGGAAATCAACCTCCCTTGAATCACAACAATTCAGTAGAATTAGAATCTAGCAACACCAAAAAAATAGGTTCATCAATACACAATTTTCCACTTAAAAATCTATTTTCACACTTAAGTGGTTTTATCCTAGACAATATTGATATATCCAAAATCCTCTACTTATTCACTTAACTATCCAATACACTTTCAGCTTTGATAAGATTTTTGGACTTAAAAATACTGCTGTCTAATCAGATTTTTCCATTGATATAATCATGGATATTCAAGACTTCAAAATGGCCGAATAAGGGAAATCTCATCAATCTATAATTCACATCCCTTCTTGTCATGTAGCTATATCCATCACTTCTAGCCTAATATAATAATAACCATAGGACATCCTTTCCCATGATATAAGGATACGTGAGGGTTGTTGAGATCAGAACTTAAGCTTAGAATTTCCTTTTTCCTTTAATATATTGCTAGGGTAGATTTTATGAAGTCATGCCTTTTGTCCTATTAGCAACTAAAGCAATTTCAAGCAAAATTCCTCCCTGAAAACATGGGACGATTTCTAGCCATATACTATAGTTCGGTCAATTCAATTTCAAAGCCTAGAGGACCATACGGCTATATATACAATTCCTATTATAATATTGTAATCATCCTAGCCGGCTTTCCCATCAATATAGATGATAGTTTTAGATTTTATGAACCCAATGCCAGTTGTTTTACTTGGTACCAAAAGAACAAATGCACGGACCCATGTGAGGACAATTATTAGCCATAGAATAATTCCCACTCTATAAATCTTTCAACTTTCTAAAATTTCAGCAAGGCAACCATACCTGAAATACTTGTGCACAGCCGCAGAGAAGAAAGGAGACAGCTCAATCGTGTGTTGCCGCTGAAAACAAAAGGAACTTCTTATGTACTTACACGTGTAATTGAAAAGGTAAAAGACTAGGGTTATCAAGGCCTATATATTTACTTATGCCACTTCACTTGGGCTTCATATTTCATAGTATTTATCTTATTTTTAATATCTTAGGCTTAATTTAATTTAATCCATTTAATTGTAAGCCTCCATATAATTTACGTATAATAATTTAATTGGTGTCAAAATTTTGGGGTGTTACAATTGGTGTTAGAAAAAGAAAAGATATCTACTTGCTCTTTATGTCTGCTTCCCTTCGACCAAGCCTGGGAACATCAACTGTCAGTACAATAGCCTTGTATCCATTTCTTTCAGCTCTCTGAACTAGCTGAGCTGATACATCTCGGCTCTTGTATACCTATCCCCAGACGAATATCATATTAGAATGTGATTTGCTAACAATGTGATCACCAAAACAAAGACAAAACAGCAACCAAAAGGATAAATTTTTTGAATGAACTTTTAAACGCCAAAGAAGGATGAATACATATAATTGAAAAACCGAACAGCATTGCAGCTGGAAGCAACCTCCTCGATAGTGGAGGAAGACATGGACGACAAAACCCGCAATAAAAATAACCTACAATTCATGCACTCCTCAGCAAGAAAATTAACTCCATATTTGTTAAATCAATACCATTATAGTATTAGACATAGCTGCTGCTCTGGCTATAGCAATCTCTCCTGAAATAATCACAATGAGTAAGTAAATTAGAATCCAAACAAACGTCAACTGAGAGTGAGAACCCTTCCAAGAAGATTTGGACCTTCTGGATGTGCCAACTTGTGCAGACCAGATGGAGCTATCATAATTGGCGCTGAGATGTTGTAACCCAATACAGTAGTTGAAAAGTCTATTCTGCTTACATCTACAAGCATTCTAGGCTGGAATCTGAGAAGCAATATAAATTGATCAGGAAATCATTGTAACCAGTTTGCAACAAAAATCACCAACAGAATTAGCAGCAGCATACGTAATTCTACGAAATGCTTCCACATTCTCTTCTAATGTGTATTGATCCTCAGCTCCTCCAATATAATAGTCATAATGCATTTTCGGAAGAGCTTGCCTCGCCAACTCTTGAAACTCATTCACATTAACATGTCCACCCTCCATTACCCTGGAAACATGAGAATTAACGATGTATTACCACTTTCCAATGATCTAGTACTAGATGCAGTCTCAAGTGACTACTCCATTTAAAGACATTGATTAGGATAGTTTCCATAATAGCAATAATTTCCTAAAATAGGTGATGCTCCTTGTTTTGTGACAAAAAAGTTTTGCTTGACCTTGTTTATATTATAATATATCCGCAGAAGCGCAGACCAACTTGAGGCAAAGTTTGGTTTCCTAGTAACTCTAAATTTCTTGCCCAAAATAATGCTACATTGATGAAATATGATCAAAGCCATTGACAAATTATATATTGGCCATTCCTCACCACTAAATTTTAAACAAGTCAATTTCCAGATCAGTGACCAATTAAGCAAAATAATATTCTAAATATCTACATAAGCACATTCATATGGGTTGGTAAGATATCCCAAAAACATTAAAATCCTTTTTTCTTCCCTATGTTGAGTTCATGGTCTACAAAGTAGTGAAGAGCTAAAAGATTCATCATGGCACTTACATAACTAGCATCAAACCAGCTAAATGCCTAAAAGTGCATCAAAGCCATTAAAACCAATAAAAAGTATGATGACCCATGAAGTAACAATTTTTTTTTTTTTTGGTAAAGATGAAGTCGCATTCATTGCAACTCAAACGATGATCAAGGATTTTTTTTTTTTTTTTTTGAGCTAACGAGGATGGATCTAGAGCTCTTCGAGCACCTGATTATTTCCTCAGATTTGTATAATCTCTAATCCAGCTCACTAGAGAAATTCCTTGGAGGGTGACTCCAAGATACTAGCTAAAGGTCTTGAATCCAAGACCTCATAAATCTCATGAGGTCTTAGAGATCACTAGGCCAAGGAAGTTAATAATGATCAAAGTTAAGCAGCACATACCTATAAGAAACGTGACACTCTTAAAGAGTTAATACAATCTTAACAGCCAATGAAGATTTCAGGCAAAGATATTGACTAATGTTTTTTTTTTTGGTGGGAATATTGACTAATGTTAATGTAGTAGAAATGTGTATGGTTGTACCTAGTAAACTGTTTAAATCTAGTTCAAAATAATGTGTGGCTACTTTTAATTTAAATATAAATCTATATCGAGTCTTTTTTTTTTTTTTGAGAAACAAACACTCACACTAAACTACACAAGAGTAATAAGCTCCAACTCAGCTTTTTTAAAAACTAAAATAAAATTATAATAACAAAAAAAAAGCCCATGATTAAATTAATCGTAAACAAACGTATCAGACAAAGCAAAAAACAAACCCAAAACAGAATTAATCCTAAACAAACCTATCAGACACCATCTAAAAGAAAACTTCTCTGCTTCTCTGCCTCGCGACCCCAAATCAGAATTCTGGAATAACTCACGGCGCTGCTTCCCCTCTGCCTCGCGACGGAACGACGGCTCTTCGGTCTCTAACCCCAAATCGTTGCGCAACTCGCCGTAATTTCTCCACACTAACGCCGCCGCCACAGAACTCGCCGGAATCGTTGCAGAACAACCCAAAGAATTGAAATAAGTCCAGGAAGCCCAGATTATTTATATAAGAGAATTGGAGGCTCTGAGCACTCCGTGAAAAAAAGGAACGGAGAACAGAAAGAGCTGCAGAACACGAAGGTCAGTAAAACCATTCCGTAATTTCGGACATCGAGCAGTGTGAAGAAAATGATGGGAGTCTTTGGTTTTTGATATTCCGCCGTGGTCCCAGAATTGTCAAAGAGGGAAGAAGAGAGTCAGCAGGAAAAGGGGTGGGAAAGTCCCAGAATTTGTGTATAAATAAGAATAGAACAAAGAAAACAACAACACAGAAAGTCATGGGCGTTAGTAGAGAAAAATAGCAGCAAAGTAGTTTTGAAATAGTAGGAAAAACCCCTTAGCAAAATAGTTTTGCATGCTCCACTAGAGTACTTCCTCTCTCCCAAAAAAGACACTCCTCCTTGAGCTTCACATCAAATCTGAGTCATGTTCCAAACTCCACAGCTTTGAGCTAATCTTATTTAAAAAGGTTATGGGAGTTGGAGCTAAGACCTTTTTGGCCTTTGTCATTCTGTAGAAAGCATTATGTTTATATTTGTGCTAACCCATTTTACGAAGTATATATATATATATATGTATTTGTATATTTATGAGTATGTATACTAACATATTGAAAACTAACATTTGCTTGATGAGAACTTTCTTTGGGTTTTAGTGACTTTTTGTGTAGACTTGCAATAGTAAAGAAAACATGTTTCTTCTGCAGAAAGTGGAGAGCCTCAATGGAAAGCAGAGTAGTGTTCCTTTTGCAGAAAGGGGAGAAAGCCTCAGTAGAAAGTAGAGTAACATTCCCTTTGCAGAAAGCGGTGAAAAGTTCACTTTAACAGCATAATAATGTTCCTTCTGCAGAAAGTGGAGAACAGCCTCTTATGCGGTAGTAGAAGAGGAGAATAAGCTCATTTTGCAACAGAGCTTCTTGGACCGGATTTAATGCTTGTGCACATTACTGGCAATGGAAAAATGGGACCCTAAAGCCCATGCCATGTAGATGTCAGACCCGACTTCCTTAGAAAAAGCCTAGATTAAAAGATGTCTAACAGATGCAAGACACATGGCTAGGTGAAGATGTCTAATAGATGCAAGACACATTGCTAGGTGTAAAACGTGAAAAGAACGACCCTCAACAATTTTTAGTTGACACAAGATGAGAGTTGAAAATAGAATCCCAGACTCAAAAGTTGCAAATCTTCTCCATGAAGCCCCTTCTTTCATCATTCTCTCTTTCCGGAGCAGTCACTATTATTGATCCGTGCTATGGTAAAGACTAAAGACTGCCAAAGGAAACAAAGAACCTTGGGCCATGTTGCTTATCACAACAATACTAATTCAAGGCTTACCAAGTTAAAGATATGTGGTGGAAGTAGTTGCTGGGCAAAATTTGCAATTTAGACTGTTTTTTTAAAGATTTTTTGTGAACAGTACACGCCTGAAACTAATTGGTTAGTTAGACTGTTTTTGGAAATCGAGTTTAAGAAACTCGATTTCCAATCCAATCATGCCTTGCACATCGTCTGTCATGGACTTAAAAAAAAAAAAAAAAAAAAAAAAGTGGAACTCGAGTTTAAGAAACTCGAGTTCCATTTGAACAGAACTCGAGTTTCTTAAACTCGAGTTCCATCTGCAAATTTTGAAACTCGAGTTTAGGAAACTCGATTTTCACTTTTTTTTTTTTGAAAACAGTCTAACTAACTATATAGTTTCATCCGCATTCTTTTTACCAAAAAACTTCCAAAAATCAGTCCATTTCCAAAATTTTGCCTAGTTGCTGACTTTGGCAATAATTCTCCACTTTCAATCAGTTTTTTTTTTTTTTTTTGATAATTTGATAGTAATAAACAGGCACTCGAGGTTTCTTTTTTCTAATACCTGCTCTTTTTTTTTTGGCAACACCCGTGCATCAATAAGCCCATCTCTCTTCTCATCAAGCTTGGCTCCATCACATTAATCAGCCTTAAAAGCTCCAAGCCAGAAGTGAATTCAGCATTGCCACTGTGAAATTCTCTCACTATCATACTACCAATCTACTATGAATGGTCTTTACCACTTAAAAGAATTTAAGGAAAACAAAATGTCCCCCATTTTAAAATGTATTTTTCAATCAATAACTTTGAGACGCATATCCTTCTGCCCAGTTTTATGGAATAATTTCTCAGGGTATGAGCTTGAGCTTTCATTTTTTTGTTTTATTCTGTAGAACTTCACAAGAACTACCGATAGAAAAGTAGAAAATATCAATCCTTAAACTCCTGGTACAATTTAAGAGTAGGAGAATACAATCAGGTTCTGCTCTGAACCCATATTTTTAACATAGACTTCATGGTTCCACATTTATTTATAAAACAGACATAGATATGGCAGAAGATAGTATTCATGGTCGCATTCCACTATTTACATGCCAGCTTGATCATTGAAGAAATTTCAACATATTCCACACCTATTCACAGTTACTTATTGATAACAATGTAATTACAAATGTATAGATATTATTGATGATCTGAATCATTTTTCTTTAGGACATTGTCCTAATGCTTCAAATATTTTATTAGAGCATTGAATGGATTTTTTCATGCTCTGTCCTCACATGGCTTCTAGTAATATCTTTCACGCTAGGACAGCCAGACAGTGCCATGGTAAGCTCAAGCTCATCTTTCAGCATATGGATGACTTTTCTCACCCCATATTCCCCCTTTGCTGCCAGCCCATAGACAACAGGCCTTCCAATCTGCAATAATAAATATATAGATTACAATAGAGTTTAGAGAGCTTTGACCAAGAATCCTAAAATTTTAAGAGGTTTTTAAATATCAGCATTGACTTTGGGATGGAGAGAGAAGCAAAAATTGAGTGTTGAGGATTAACACTGCCCAGGCGTGTCACTCCTACAATTATATCCAGCACTCTCACGGTGTTTCAATGATCTAGGTATTTATCTTGAGCAACTTAAAAAGTTTTTTATTTGCACATGCAAGTTAGACGGAAATTAGACAATAAGTTGAAAAAAAAATGGCAATCTAGAAGCAGAGTACGATAGAGCTGCTTCCCAAAAAAAGCATCAGTTGGATTCACTGACATTCATTGACAGTTGAAACTCATGTAAAAACAGTTACACAAGCGCATGACCAAAAACACTACTTGTTCTCTTTATATAGCAACCACATGGCAGACATTGCATGTGAAGAAATGGTGTAAGAGAAGATTCATAAGTTAGTTACATGAATTAAATAGTTTGGGGTGGAGAGCTTACAAGGACGGCTTGTGCACCAAGGGCTAATGCCTTGAAGACATCTGTTCCTCGCCGCACTCCTCCATCAAGGAACACAGGAACTTTCCCTCCAACAGCATGAACCACCTGCAACCACAAGATGCCTAAATATCCACAATCGCTGATTGAACTTTGGCATGCCAAAGAGCATAGTGTAACTCTACACAAATCCAGACAGAAAAGTCCTGTGCAGGAATGCATGGCCACGTACGTGTCTTGTATTAAATTGCTAAAATTTCATACAAATTTGAATGTTAAGGATGTCTAGCTATGGCATTACCTCGTACAAAACTTCCGTAAACCCTTATACTATTAACATCTATATTAAAGGAGCACAGATATGCAAAATGTAGAATCTGTGTTTACACCTACACACCTAATGAGAATAATATTCATATGCTAAGCAGTAGAGATAAAACTTCACCTCTTCCAGAACAGTAATAGTAGCAGGAGTGTAATCAAGCTGGCGAGCCCCATGATTAGAGACAACAATCCCAGCAACACCTACTTCTGTCGCCTTTATTGCTGCCCATGACAGTACATCAAATGTTTAGGATATTTGAATGTTGAACAGAAAGTAAAGCAACCATGACATTCAAGGATCTGAGTAAATTATCAAGAGCGTGAAAAGATGCAGAATTTAAAGTGATTTACATAAAAATGTTTGACAGAGCAGATAGAGGAGGTAATTGTGCGAAAAAAATCACACAATCAGGATGATTAACAGGCCTCCTATACTTGAAATTCCAAAGATAAAAAGGATCATTAACTGAAATTTTTATTGAAAGTTTAAAGTTTCAAAGGCAGAGAATGTTCTTCCGGTTACTAAGGGAAGGAAAAAATAGGGAAGATGCAAAATAGAGATGTGAATATCAGTAATAAAGCTTGACCTTACCATCTTCATGAGTAATAATCATGATAGTATAATAATGATAAGATGCAAATATTATAAGATGGAGATCCTACCATCTTCACGAGTGAGTACTCCCTTGATTAGAGTTGGCAAGTTTGTAATAGATCTTAACCATCCTATGTCCTGCGTATGTTTTGATGCATTAGTTAAAGTCATAAGAATGTAAGAAACCATGGCCCTTGCACACACCCTCAGTAAGCAAAAATAAAAAGTGAAACAATACAGGCACTTCCAATGGTATCTAACGCCTCAACCTTTACATTATAAAGGCACCAACTAAAACACATAACACTAAAATCAGTGTTATAATGAGTAAAACAACTAGTTTAGAAAATTTATGTTGAAGGGGAAAAAAAAACTATTTTCCAAGTAAAATATTTCAAACATTTTTGCAACAGCACATTAAAAGGTAAGCAGAATAGGTCACTCATTTATACCCTCCAACACAAAGAAGCATCAAGGATCCTTTTGGCAAAACCTTCTAAAATTGAACCTTCATCCTGCAGAAAATTTGATTCAGTGAGAAACAATAAAAGCTTTAGTTTTGAAATTTTAAAAATAAGAACTAAACTTCAGTATTTTTTTTGGAGAAACTTCAGTTAACATGCATACATGTGTCCATCTTTTTAAATTCAATGCATCTGGCACATTTCAATGTGGCAATTGGGAGTTACACAATTTCACTCACATTGTCCACTTCAGTTGATACAAGGCCTTCAATATTCTTTAACGGCGGTACAATCATTCTGCAGAACTTATTACAGTCATATTTCAAATAAGATTTAAGATCAAGCCTATTCTGTTAGCATGAAAGGAACATAAATACCATTTTATGGAGAACTTTATACCCGACTGTGAAGGGAATAAAATGATTAGTGTTTGGAAAAAAAAAAAAAAAAAGGAGATAATGTCTACTTGTTCTTTATGTCTGCCTCCCTTCGACCAAGCATGGGAGCATCAACTGTCAGCACAATAGCCTTGTATCCATTTCTTTCAGCTCTCTGAACTAGCTGAGCTGCTACATCTCGGTTCTTATATACCTATTCCCAGACAAATATCAGATTACAGTGTGACTTGCTAACAACAGGATCACCAATACAAAGACAAAGAAAGCAACCAAAAGAAAGTGTTACTGCTTAAGAAATATACATTTCATTAATGAAATTATAAGAGCTAAAGAAGGATTGAATACAGATAATTGAAAAAACCGAATGGCATTGCAGCTGGAAGCAACCTCCTCGATAGTGCAGGAAGACATGGAGGACAAAACCTGCAATGAAAAATAACTTACAATTCATTAAACTTAGCAAGAAAATTAACTCCATATTTAAAAATCAATACCATTATAGTATTAGATGCAGCTGCTGCTCTGGCTGTGGCGATCTCCCCTAGAATAATCACAATGAGCAAGTAAATAAGAATCCAAACAAATTTCAACTGAGACTGAGAACTCTTCCAAGAAGATTTGGACCTTCTGGATGTGCCAACTTATGCATAGCAGATGGAGCTACCATGATTGGCGCTGAGGTTTTGTAACCCAGTACAGTAGTTGACAAATTTATTCTGCTTACATCTACAAGAATTCTAGGCCGGAACCTGAGAAGCAGTGGAAAGTGATCAGGAAATTATTGTAGCCAGTTTACAGCAAAAATCACCAACTGAATTAGCAGCAGCATACGTTATTCTGCGAAATGCTTCCACATTCTCTTTTAGGGTGTGTTGATCCTCCGCTCCCCCAGAAAAGAAGTCATAATACATTTTTGGAAGAGCTTGCCTAGCCAATTCTTGAAACTCATTCACATTAACAGGTTCACCCTCCATTATCCTGGATACATGAGCATTAATAGATGGATTACTTTCCAGAGAGTTAATACTAGATGCATTCTCAAGAGACTACACCATATAAAGACATTTATTATGATAGTATCAATAATTGCAAGAATTTATTAAAATATGTGATACTCATGTTTAAGGCCTTGAAGGTTTTGCCTGACCTTGATTATATTATGATATAGCCACAGACCAGCTTGAGGCAAAGTTGGGTTCCCAAGGAACTCTAAATTTCTTGCACAACGTAGTATTACTTTGATGAATCATAATCAAAGCCATTCACATACTATGTACTGGCTATTGGCCTTCCTCACCAGTCACCACCATTTTAGGCAAGTCAATCCACTGTATATGGATGGGTAAGATATCCCAGAAAACCTCTCTTTTTCCTTTTTTCTTTCCTTCTTCTTTTCTATGTTTAGTTCATGGTCTATAGAGTACTGCAGTACATAAAGATTCAACATGGTACATACATAAGCAGAATCAATACCAGTTAAATGCCTGAATTCACTTCAAAGCAATCAATACCAATAAAAAGCATGATGACCCATTAAAGCATTAACATTAATTACTAATCAAAAGATGGTCAAGCAGACCATGATCAAAATATAAGCAGCACTTACCTACAGGAGCTGAGATTGAAAGTCCCTAGAGTTATTACAATCTGAGCAGCCACTGAAGGAAAAGTGTATTGAGTTGGACTTCATACTCAAAAGAGCTAAAATCTGTGTTAAATTTGTCAGTGGGCCAGACTCTAGAGAGCTACTAGGAGTGGTGTAATTTGCACAAATGGGCAAGGTTATAATTGTCATTGTGATGAACAAAGTCGTGTTAAAACCAGACTCTGAAATTAGGCCACCTCAGCTGGATTCAACCGAAGTTCTGTTCATCCCATATTTGAGTATTGAATAATAATCTCAATGATAATTTCTAAATTATTTATGTTATTATTTAAAATGTAAAAATGTAAAACTGACCTTCTAACTTTTAATTTTTATCATTTCAGTATTCTAACTTTCAGTTTTGTCATTTTAGTTCTCTAATTTTCAATTTTTGTCAATTCAATATTCCGTTAGATATAAATTAGGTGTCTCCGTTGAGTGAGCCAAAACTACGTCGTTTTGGTTTTATTTTATTATTATTATTTTTTTAATTTGTAATTAAATGAATAAAAAAAACTTTATTAAAAAAATAAAAACATGGTAGGGGAACGATCTCCTGAAAACATGTAAGGGAAGCTGAGGCCAAACGAGAGAGCCGAGGTCCGTCGTAACTGATACAAGGTGGCGGTGGAATCTGATGAGGGTTGCCAGTGACGCGAGGACAACATGATGGAGATCTACAAGACCAAGAGCAAGCGCGAGGAGAGCTTGCAGAAGAAGCGCCGCGAAGGCCTTCAAGCCACTCACCAGCAATCCTTCTCTTCCTCTCTCTACGCCTCCACCACCACCACCGTAAAAAAGAAGTTAACTTCTTCTACTTTTGAGTTCTACTGCTACTCTCATCCAATTCAATGTTGTTGATGATGATCCATGCTTTTCTAGGGTTTCACTGTTTGATCTTTTAAACTTTTTTAGGGATTTTGGGTTTCTGGGTTTGGATTAAAAATGTTGCGTTTTTGGTTTTGATTGTTGTGGTACAGTTGGAGAGTCTTCCTTTGATGGTTTCTGGGGTTTGGTCTACTGATAGCAACTTGCAATTGGAGGCCACTACTCAATTTCAGAAGCTGCTTTCTATTGATATTTTTAATTTATGTATTCTCATTGATGATGTTTTATGTAAAATAATGAATGTGATTGATAATATATGTATATTGGTGAAATTTGGGAATTACAGAAAGAAGCCCTCCAATTGAGGAAGTAATTCAATCTGGGGTTGGTCGTAGGTTTGTCGAGTTTCTAGTCAGGGAGGACTGTTTATATGTTGGAGTCTTTGATTTTAGGGGCTTACATTTTTTTTTAAATAACAGTTTTTTTTCCCTCTAATTACGAATTTTATAAAAAAAAAAAAAAAAAAAAGTGTCACTTAACAGAGACACCTAACTGATGTTTAACGGAATACTGACTTGACAAAAATTGAAACTTAGAGGACTGAAATGACAAAACTGAAAATTAGAGGACTGAAATGATAAAAGCTGAAAGTTAGAGGGTCAATTTTGCATTTTTGCCTATGTAGAATTAAATAGTAGCTTATTTAAATATATTGATTTTTAAATGGGTGTCCTAAAGTTAATGAGTTTTTAATCTCTCTCTCTCTCTCTCTCTCTCTCTCTCTATATATATATATATATATAACTGAAACCTCTGCTGACATCATAATTTTTCACATCAACACAATACAATATTTAAAAAATAAAAAATAAAATTAAAAGCACCATTTTTCTCAACAAAATAAAACCTGATACTTGCCAAAGGCCTTGTAACTGAATTGACATCTTTCCATTTACAAAGTGCTTAGGAGTCTAGGAGGAAAGGGTTCGAACTGTGAGGTTAGCAGCATGATGTAATTATTTCTCAAAAAAAAAAAAACCTGATACTTATCTCCTTATCTTTTGGATAAAACCTAATGCTTATCTTTAAAAATAAACAAAGGATATTTTTTGAAGATAACCCTAAAAACTAAACTATTTTGTTAGTTAGCACACTTTTGAAACTATTTGGGTATCTAACAACTCGAGTCCTAAGGACTCGATTTTGGAGTTATAAATCGAGTATAAATTACCCGATTTTCCCATCGCGGTAGCAGTTGAGGTGGACATTTGGTCCACGTAGGCACCGAGTTGGACTCAGTTTAAGAAATCAAGTTCATTGGACTCAGTTTAAGAACTCGAGTCTCCTGGACTCGATTTAGTTTTAATGGAAACCGAGATTTCTGAACTCGATTTCCCTTCAGCCCTCCATGTGTCCCAGATCACTCCCATATCACTTAACACTCACAGATTGCTCCATTCAAACTAGGTTTTCCCTCTCACTCTCACTCTTCCCTTTCACTCTTCACTTCACGGTCTCTCTCACTCTCTCATATTCACTCACCCACATTTCAAACTTCCCTCTCATCTCACTCTTCAAACTTCAAAGACCCATTGCTCCGTCGCTCTGCCTTTGTCCATCATTTCGCCAACTCGTTGCTCTCCTTCTCTGTATTTTGGGTGGCTCCGCTGGTAGGGACTCCATGTCTATCATAAGTAAGGACTCTCTCTGTCTCTCTCTCTCCATAGTGTTTGCTTGGTGTTTGGGTTCTGAGAAATATGGAAAAACCGACAAATTTTGATTTCTTTGTATTTAGTTTTTTTTTAGATTAGCATGGACTTATGCTTATGTCTTAGCTGTAAAGGATTAGGAGTTAAAGTTTTAATTTTGGAAGCTAATAACCTGTTGTTGATGATTTGATGCTTGTCTTTGTCCTTTCTTCCTTATGATTCTAAGAGTTTGTTTGGCTAATTTACTTTGTTCAAACACAATCTATATTTTGTAAGTTTCACTCAAGCCATAAATTCAACGTTTTTGTTTCTTTTGTAGGAAAAAAAAAGTTTACATCATTGGTAATGATTTTTTTTTTTTGGTTGTATCATCCAACTTAAAATTCATTTAAAAATATGTAATATGCCATTTGATTTTGCATAATGATAGAGGCATTCATTAAAGCTTGCTATTTGTCAAGTCTCTCTCAACCCTCTCTCTGAATCTCTTCCTCAAATTTATAATATCTAATACCATGCCCATCTTGCATAATCATATATAACTGAGTTATATAACTTATATTTTAGACCAAGTTCCAATTTCAACAACAAATACTGACATAGGAATTATATTTGTAGCCTTTTGTAATGTTCTGTGGCTGAATTCTTTTAAAACAAAGTTCCGAACATGTTTATATCTATAATTATTTATACCTATGAATTGATTTTCTCATGCTCAACCTTTACCACTCTGATGCAAAGAATTATTATAGTTCTTAGCCAGTATTGATCATATCATTTGAGTTTTGCATTTGCCTTTGTCTCTATTCTTTTGCTTGCAATATCCCAACTAAATATGGACATTTTTGTTTCTCTGTATTACTATAGTTCTTAGCATGTATGGATCATTCTTCAACTGGGTTATAATCATTTAATGCTTTCATAATTTTCTTTACACTTTGTGTTAGCGTCATTAGAGATGCTTTGGTGAGAAAGCATATAAAGTCTTTGGAGGTTATTTTCGTTACTTTGAAAAGAACAACGTTAGTCGAAGATGCATATCAGTTTTTTGATAAATTTATTGCAAGAGAATGGGTGCTCAGTGGCACTAAATTAAGTGATCACATTATATTTTATGGATATGACTACCATCCTTTCACTTCTTTCTTTTTGCATGTGTGTGTGTGTGAATCATGTTGACAAAATTGTAAACCATGATATTACTAAGAATAATATCCTCCTAGCATGCAGTTGAATCAAAATAAATTAGAGCTTTTTTTCTTTTTATTCTTTCAATTATTGTAAAAAAATGTAGGAAATGCGGGCTATTTAAAAAGGAAATTTGTGATTTTGCTTATATGACAAAAAACTTTGAATCCTACTTTTGAATCTTTTGTTTTTAATTCATGCAATTATTGCTGCACGATTGAATTGTAATTCTATTTAGAACATGTGCTTATATTACTCTTGACTCCCTAAACTTTGTGTAGTATGGCTGTTGCTGTTGCTGAGGAGGTTGATGAGTTCAGTCCTGGTCCCATGGATCGTTCAGTGTTAAGGTTTCTAAAAGAAGATTGATCGTCCGTTGTTTGTGAAGGTGAGGTAAAATTAAAACCGACCCTACTAAATTTCTATATTCTCTTCTTATCCTTTTACATTATGTTGATTTTTTTTTTTTTTTTTTCATTTCTAAAATTTTAAGTTTGTCAATGGCATTACTAGCTTTGAATGCATAGTCATGCCCATTAGTTGGGTTGAGTTAGATTGGTTGACTGTTGCACTCCTTTACATAAAGGTTACACAGATTCATGCCCATCACTAATTGGGCCTCTATAGCCCATCAAAACTAGTGGTAAATTAGATAGGGTTATATTGGGTGCAAAGCCCACCTATCATGTATTTTTTAATGTCAGTGGCTTAGTGCAACATAAAAATTTATTAAAAAACGTGTCGAATTCAATTCATTTTCTATTTTTAGTAAGGGATAAAAAAAAAACCTTGGACATGAAGAATGCTCTTCTTTACTGGCAATCAAAGCTTGGGGTAATAAAGGAATGTTTTTGTTAGAGATTAATGTTGGATGGAATTTGTTAGCACATATGGCGAACATAATGAAGCATGTGTTATTTAGCCAATTTTATTAATTTTTTTCTTTAAAATTTTTCTTTTACTTATCAAAAAGAAAAAGGAACTTTTGTAAATTAAATCAGAGATATATTCAGAAGTAATCTCATACATTTTTGGGTAAAAGGGTTCATCATTATGTTTCCAGGGAGTCCTTAGTTTTGAAAGATATTTGGAGATTTATAATGTTGTCTCTTCTCTGTTCTTGAACGATTGTTAGGATCAATAGAAAGTATGTATGGCTATATAATAGAGTTTACATATAACAGTATTCTTATACCTCACCCAAAAAAAAAAAGTAAAAAAAATCTCCTGTTTTATACCTTGAATTTAGTTTGTTGAACCTCACAGTTTCATGTGACAGTCTTTTTCAATCAAATAGAAGTTTCACAATATAAGAGCCATGACAAAAAATAAGTTCAAGCACTGTATCTGTTAGGTTCTAAGACCTTAGGGACTAATGTATTAGAACTTTAATATGTAATGTGTTGGCAAACCATAATCAAAACATAAAGTCTAGGTTTTGGCTTGCTCAAAGTATGTTTAATTGTAAAGTTAAATTAGTGATTGTAGAAATTATTGGACAAAATTTGCAAGATTCGATCAATCGAAACTCGTGCAGATTTAATTTTATGCAGAATTTCTAATTTAGCCCAAGCCCGCTTGATGTGTAGGGTTTTATGTTTTACTTCACATATAAAAGGAAAAACCCTAGCTACGTTTTAGAGGTATTTTGAGTGTTGTGTGGTGAATCTTTTGTGAGATTTTGAGGTGTTTACCTTTATACACACACATAGGGTTATTAAGATCAAGATTCGTATCAAGAGCTTGATGATCGCTTCAGTTGCTTTGATTGGAGTCTCAAAGTCACAAGTATGAGAACTTGTGGTTGTAGCAGATCAAGGAAAGAAGTAGTCCGTCGACTCAAAGCTGTCATGTGATCGTAGTAATAAGTTTTCTACACGAGGTAGCAATAGGATGTTAGTAGTCTAAGTATTATTGTAAAAACTTCAATTCTTGCATAGTGGATCTGTTTTTACCTTGAAGATAGCTAGGTTAAATCCTCCTTAGGTTTTTACCTATTTGGTTTTTTTGGGTTATCATATCGTTGTGTTTTTTATATTTCCGCATTGTTCACAAGATATGTTTTATATGTGTTAATCTAGAATTGAATAATTTATCTAAGTAATCACTTGGCTAAATAACTAAGTTAAACATATTGTGTTAAGGGGTCTAAAAATTTATAGTATCATTCAGTATATGCTAGTTTTGTGAATTTGACTTTAAAGTTAACCCTTTTTTTATATAACAAAAATAAATAAATAACACATAATCTTGCCAGAGACCAGTGGCAATATTGGTGGTTTATTATGCTAAAATTGTCATTAATATTTTATGTTTCTGTAAGTTTTTTCTTTTTGGTTGTGGCAATATGTAATTTTTATCAAGGTTTTCAAACCCGGACCGTTCAAAGAACCGTTAAAGGAAGAGGTTTAAGATTTTTAAGGTTCAACCGAGGTTCGACCGAGGTCGAACCGTGATGACGTCATAATTAATTTAATAATTAAATAAAATAAATATAAAAATATTAAATTTGTAAATATTAGCAAATTTGACTAAAATATTTTTAAAAATTGAAACAAACTTTCAAATAAAAGATTATTACTTATTCTTATTATACTAAATGATATAAATTAATGAATTACCTATAATTTTTTTTTAAAAATCCAAATAAGAGTATAGATGATGAGATTTAAAAATTAAAAAAAAAAAAAAAAAAAAAAGAAGGAAAAAAAAAAAGGGAGAAAAAATTCTCTTTTACTAGTACCAGGGGGTAACTGACGTTAATAAAAAAAAAAAAAAACCGTGGGATATTTTTGACCATTCGCAAATTTCAAAACTCATTTTCAATTTTAATCTTATTATTATATTCTAACTCCCACCTACCCAGCCACCTACCCACGTCATTTCAGAATTCAGATATATCTCTTCACACTATTTACTCTCCTCTTGTGGTGCTTCACATTACTTCATTTACACAGTTTCCTAGCAGCAGCTCTCACTCCTATCTCCATCTTCCTCCTCACGTCTGCGACTCATCTCATCTTCTTCTTCTTCTTCTTCTTCTTTTTATTTTATTTTATTTATTTATTTATTTATTTTATTTAAATCTCACCATACCTTCGGTCCTTCTTATATTTTTTGCTTCATTTTCGGATCTTTTTCATCATTTTCTCTTTTTTTTTTTTTTTTTTTTCTTCTCACTTCAGATCCATGCCAGAATTTTAGATCGGAAAGCAAATTTCTTCACAGACATACGGTTGAACCGGCTTACGGTTTGAATGGTTTTTCAAGTTAGACCTCGGTTCAAGTGGTTGTCTCGTATTGTTTACATGCCCCGATTCTTGTATATAAAAAACCGTTTTCATGAACGGTTCACGGTTAACCCGGTTGGACCGTACGGTCCGGTCCGAGTTTAAAAACCTTGATTTTTATTGCCAAGGGTTCAAGTTAGTTATACAAAAGTAAAAGAATTAGTGGTAACTTTGATATGAAAATTTCCACTATTACCTATTCTCTCTGATAGTAGTATATTATTTTTGGTGTGGTTGGTTAAAAGGTCAATCCGACAGTGTTGGTTTGTCAAATTGAAATTGGCTTTAGTATCTTATTTTTGTGCTAGTTTTTCATATGAAAAATAAGTCAGTTTTGCTTGTCATGTTCAAAATTATTGCATGAAAATAATTGTCAATGATCATTTTGGTGTGGTAAATCACCCTTATTATCTTCTCTTTTTTATATGCTGTCTTCTACAAAATAGATTTTATTGCAATACTCTTTTTGGGCATATCAATTAGGGTCAGTTAGGCTTATGAGCTATTGATTTTAGCTTATTTGTTATTAGAGCTCAAACTTGATACTTTTGTCTTATGGGTAAGCCATATTGTGGTCCTAGCCAACCTCTTGATGAGGTTTGGGTTCTTAGGAACTCTCCTGTGCTGCCACCACCACCACTACCACTCCCTCCCTCACTCCTCCCACTTGTCTTTTTAGTTGTCTAAAATGCTCAAGGTAGCATATGATATCGACAAAAAACTCATAGCTTGTTGTCCATGGGTTGGTCTATACCTTTTCTCCCTTCTATTTTATAATGACATTACCTGTGATCAGGTGCTGACAAAAAGAAAATGAAGAGCTTCCTAACAAATCAAGTGAAAGTTCATACTTCTTTAGCTTGACATTTTTAATGGACTTAGTTCCTAGGCTTGAGATTCACTTGCTAGGGTTTCATTATGGATTGGGTAGCCTTCGTATGGTCGTTTTGTTTATTTGCTGTGGTGGAAAATATGGGTAAAACTTGATCAAATAAATGCTGCGTAGATGTCTATCTTTCGTTTTTGTGTTTTAGCCCTCTAAATTCTGTAATCAACATTATGTTGATTTTTTTTTTTTTCATTTCTAAAATTCTAAGTTTGTCAATGGCATTACTAGCTTTGAATGCATAGTTATGCCTATCAGTTGGGTTAAGTTAGATTGGTTGACTGTTGCACACCCTTACATAAAGGTTACACTTAGATAATTAAAGACATTACCATTGATAAGATTTAGAGAGGTTTAACTGTTTCAGTCTTTTAGCATTGTACTAAGATAACCAAATTGAATTATAAGAGCCAAAGAGAATCAAATTTTAATGTATGTATTTGTTCTAAACATGGTGGGTAATGGGTTGGATTGCTATTATGGCAATGTTTACACTAGCATGCACGGCATAAGTTGTAGGATAAATGGCTAAAAACAAATGTATCAAGTGCATTGCATCCTTTTATTTTTCTCCCATTGTTGCTTTTTTTTTTTTTTTTTTGGGATGATATTTTAATTTCCCTTGATAACTGCTTTATTTTTGTTTTTTGGGATCAATTGCTACAATCATATATACAAAGGTTATGGCATATTGCATCTCATCACTATGGTTCTGTCATGTGGAGGATCCGGGGGCACTGAAATGCCGTGGTCGTAATGACGAGTTCTGAAAATGACGCCCGATGGTGGATGATCGCGTCCTCGACATTGTCAAGAGAGTTGGATTAGAGGGGCTGCATAAGACCCCATCTAGAGAGATTGATCATAACTTGATAACGGCCTTTGTTGAGTGATGGCGGCCTGAAACCCACACCTTCCACCTGCCACATGTTGAGACAATGATCACATTACAAGATGTGGAGGTTCTTTTAGGGATTCCAATCGATGGTGAGGCAATTGTTGGAACAACTGACATGGTGTGGGCTGATGAATGTCAGAATATGCTTGGAATTGTTACTAATCGTGTAATGCTTCAAGGACAAAGGATCCAAATTAATAAGCTACTTGAAAAAGTTGACTAAGGGTTGCCCGATGGTGTAGCAGAGGTGGTTGTGCATCAGTATGCATGATTTTATATTCTATCACTCCTAGGGGACACAATTTTTGCCAACAGGTTTGGCAATAGGGTGCATACGATGTGGTTGCAGATGTTAAGGGACCTTCAAAATCCACCTCGGTACAGTTGGGGGAGTGCTTGCCTTGCATGATTGTACAGAGAGTTATGCAGGGCAACCAACAGAGGTGCCAGTCAGATTAGTAGGGCCTTGATACTGGTTCAGTATTGGGCATGGGACAGATTCCCTTTTTTGTGCCCAAGGATGGACCTCCCACCAGATGATGCACATGGCCCACCATTATCATCTTCTCCATTGTCCATTAAGTAAGTCTCTTCCTTGACCAATTCTCTCTATTGGAAATAGATCCATAATTTTAAACGACATGACACATTGTTAGACATAAAAAATAAAATTTTAACCTTGATATTTCTCAAATTTTGAAAATTAATAGGATTTTTATTTATTTTTAAATATTGTTTTACAACCACTAATGATGCACATGGCCCACCATTAGCATCTTCTCCATTGTCCATTAAGTAAGTCTCTTCCTTGACCAATTCTCTCTATTGGAAATAGATCCATAATTTTAAACGACATAACACATTTTTAGACATAGAAAATAAAATTTTAACCTTGATATTCCTCAAATTTTGAAAATTAATAGGATTTTTATTTATTTTTAAATATTGTTTTACAACCACTGAGGTCATATGTTATGATTGATGTATAATAAAAGTGTTATTAATTTCTAGCTCCACCATTAATCATATGTTTAGATAATCATTTGTTGGTATAAACTTAGTGGTATGTAATGTTAAATTTACTATTACCCATCATTTATTGTTGTTAATTACTTCAAATTCTCAATTCCAAGTATTAACTGTTCCAGTGCTATCTAATTTGAGATAATGAAGCTTGTATCTTATTAATTTTTTCCTTTCAGCTATATACGATACAACGCTTCATGAATGGGAAGTTCTCAGTTAGAATATTGTAGGAAGAATGGGCCATATATATGATACAAAGCTTGTATCTCTCTCTCTCTCAATTTTATTTTTTGCTAATTAGATTCTTTCTTTCAATTTCTTCTTCTTTTTTATTTCTTTCATAACTTATCCTTTGCTGGAATAATTTTGCTAAGTTTTGTGGATAAATAGCATAGGAAAAAAATTAATTGAATTCAACAACTATTGATAAGGAAAAGAAATAAAATAAAGTTTTTGTTTTCACTCTTGCTAGTCTATAAGAAGTAATCATTATTTTGTGAGCTAAAGTGCCAACAAAATTATAATCATTGAATGATGATTTTTTTTTATTTTTTATTTTTTATTATACTCTCTCTCTCTCCCTTTCTCTCACCAATTAAATTTATGTCTTCTGATAAAGAAGTCTAGACCTACTTGTCCCAAATACTTAAGTTGATAAAAAAACTAATTGAACTTAGCATTATTCTACAACTAAGCATGCTTATGTAGTATAGTAGTAGTATTGGAAAGAAAAATAAACAGTATGGATTTTTTTAAGCTTCCATCAGCATATAATTCCTTTTTCTTTTTTATTAGATTGCATAATTGGTAGATATTGACTCCCTCTTTCTTAATTGTAGGACCGTGTAGGTTGTGAGCACGAAGAATAGCCCCGTTGGAATCTGTTTAGTCCGGTACAGTCAGCTTCTAGATTCTATGTATCTCAACCAGGTACCTAAATTTTATTTCTTCTGTTGTTTATGACTATTGTATACTGTTATAACTGTAAAATAGCTTATAGTCGAAAATAATGGAACATTGCATAATGTTCTGCCCTTTTATTTGGCTACTTAAGCCATTTTAAGTTAAAAATGTAAGAAAGACTACAAATTTTATTATATAAGTTTTACAAATATGATTAGTGGATTTTAAAATCTACAATAATATGTATTGTACATGAAAAGCTTCTTCCACCTCTTCCAAACTTGGCTCCTTCACAAACAGCCTTAAAAGCTCTATCTCTAAAGTGAATTCAGCATTGACACTGTCAAATTGTCACACTACCACACTACCAATCCACCATGATTGGCCGTTACCACTTACAAGAATTTAAGGGAAAAAAAAATGTTCCCTTATTTTAAAATTTATTTTCAATCAATAACTTAAAGACGCATACCCTTATGCCCAGGCTTATGGAATAATTTCTCCAGGTATGAGCTTGAGGTTGCATTTTTTTATTATTTAAAATTCTATGAACTTTACAAAAATCTACCAATAGGAAAATAGAAAATATAACGATCCTTAAACTCACAATTAAGAGTAGGATAATACAATGGGGTTGTGCTCTGAACCTATATCTCTAACATGGACCTAGAGGTTCCACATATGTAACAACCACACTTATTTATAAGATATCGCAAAAGACGGTATTAATGGAACCATTTCACCATATATATGCCAAATTGATCATTTAAGAAATCTCAACATATTCCACACCTATTCATGGTTGATAATCTGGATCATTTTTCTTTAAGACATTGTCTTAATGCTTCAATATTTTAGTAAAGAACTAATGTAATTTTTCATGCTGTGTACTCACATGGCTTCTAGTAATATCTTTCACACCAGGACAGCCAGATAGCCATGGTGAGCTCAAGCTCATCCTTCAGCATTTGGATGACTTTTCTCACCCCATATTCCCCCTTTGCTGCCAACCCATAGATAACAGGCCTTCCAATCTGCAATAAAATATATAGATTACAATAGGGTTCGGAAAACTATGACTAAGAATCATAAAATTCTCAGAGGTTCTTATATATCAGCATACACTTTGAGATAGAGAGAAGAAACAACTGAGTGTTGATTGCAAGTGTGAGTGTTGAGGCTTAAAACTGCTTAGGCATGTCACTCCCACAAATATATCCACTACTCTCAAAATGTTTCAATGATCTAGGAATTTATCTTGAGCAACCTACAAGTTTTTTATTTTCACATGCAAGTTAGACAGAAATTAGTTGAGGTGCCACTCAAATCAAACAATAAGTTGAAAAGAAAAGGCAGTCTAGCAGCCGAGTATGATAGAGCTTCATGGCATCAGTTGGTTTCACAGACATCTATTGACACTTGAAGCTCACATAACAGCAATTACACAAGTGCATGACTGAAAATTACTACTTGTTCGCTTTAAATAGCAACTACACGACTGACATTTCATGTGAATAAATAGTGTAAGAGAAGATTCATAAGTTAGTTTGGGGTGGAGAGCTTACAAGGATGGCTTGTGCACCTAGGGGTGGCAAATGGGCGGGTTAGGTCATAAATGGGTTGGGCGTGTAATTACCCATTTATTCATTTATGACCTGTTTATATATAAATTAATTATCTATTACTCGCCCAACCCATTTAATTAGTAACTCGCCTATTTAACCCAATATGACCCAAATTCCTCTAAAACTAGTTGAATACCCTATTGACTTCCAAAATTACCAAAATACCCTTAAATACCCAAAATGACCCAAATACCTCCTACACTTTTAAAATTACCAATATACCCTTGGACATCCAAAATTACCAAAATACCCCTAGAATGATAAACCTGAGCTTTTAGAAAAACCATTGGATGCATATAACTAAACACAAATAAATGGAAAGAGAATAGAAATATTGTAATTTGCAAATTACAGGACTAAAAATTATATCAACAAATTATAAAACAATAATAATGGTTGTTTTTTGTCCGAAAGAAAAAAATTAACAAAAAACTTCAATATAGTCTGTCAATTTCACTTTTGTCTACACTAACATAACAAAGTAAACTATTACTAGTGGTTCTTTTTTTCAATCATTATACAAACAACCAGTTTAGAATGATAGAGACACCTAATGGCATCAACCTTCAGACCTTAGACACCCACATGAAGCTTAAAAGGCACACTGTATTACAAAGCTCTTGGTTATGAGGTTAAAAGATTCCATTAACAAAAAATGCATGTACTAAAACCATTACTACCAACACTAATAACAGAGAACAACCTGTAACTGAGTTCCATGAGAGTATAGTTCTCACAGGCATTCTATCAAACACCTGGTTAGCAATCTCAAACAACTATACTAATCATCCACAACTTTCAAAACAAAAATAAAATGCCCACATAAACCAAAATAGAAACAGTAAAAATAAAGAAGAAAAAACACTCACCTTGGGTTTGTCTTAGAAGCAACCGGCAAGGCAACAACTGAACATTTGGGAGATAGGAAGAGGCGAGAGAAAAAACAAATAGAAGAGAGAGTGGGTTAGGCCCTTTCAAACCCTAACTTCAGAAAACACTACCTGAGAAATCAACCCAAGAATTGAGTGATTCAAGTATGTTCCATCTCTCTCTAGAATTTCCTTATTTTTTTGTTTGGTTACTGAGAAAATTTGAGGGAAAGTGTTAAGGAGAGTGAGACTGAGCTTGAGAGGGCCGAAGATCTTAGAAGGGTTAAGTGGGTATTTTTAAATTTTAAATGGATTTAGTGGGTATTAGTGGATTTATCCATTTAAATTCATCTAATTAAATAACCAAATGAGTCTTTACCCATTTAACCCAAATATTATATGGGTTGGGTTAAGACTTATTTAAATAAAGTGGATAATGGGCGGGTTAATGGATATGGATAAAAATTGCCACTCCTAACCAAGAGCTAATGCCTTGAAGACATTTGTTCCTTGCCGCACTCCTCCATCAAGGAACACAGGAACTTTCCCTCCAACAGCATGAACCACCTACAACCACAAGGTACCTAAGTATTCACAATTGTTGCCGTCCTTAGCATGCCAAAGAGCATACTAGTCCACTCAAGTCCAAACAGAAAATTCCTCAGTAGGAATGAATGAGCACGTACATTTCCTGTATTAAAATGATAAAAATTCCTACAGATTGTTACGTTATGGATGCCTAGCTACCGCATTACCACCTACAAAGTTTCCCTAACCCCTAATACTTTTAACTTCTATACGATAAAATGGGCACAGAGATGCAATGTATCTACAGGTAAAACCTAGTCTCTGTGTTTGCACATACGCACTTAATGAGTAAAAAAGTCTTATACTAAGCAGTAGAGATAAAGCTTTACCTCTTCCAGAACAGTAATAGTGGCTGGAGTATAATCAAGCTGGCGAGCTCCATGATTTGAGACAACAATCCCAGCAACACCTACTTCTACAGCCTTTATTGCTGCCAATAGTAGTATTATCAAATGTTAAGGATATCTGAATGTTGAATAGAAAGTAAAGAAATACCATGACATTCAAGGATCTGAGTAAATTATCAAGAGTATGTAAAGACATAGAATTTTAAGGGATTTACATTGAAATGTTTGGCAGAGTAGCAGAGGAGGTAATAATCAGAAATAAAGATCACATAATCAGGATGATTGACGGGGATCCTCTACTAGGAAGTTTGAAGGTCAAAAGGATGACTAACTGACATTTGCAAAAATGATGAGACGCAAATAACATAAAATGGAGGCCCTACCGTCTTCACAAGTGAGTACCCCCTTGATCAGAATTGGCAACTTTGTTATAGATCTTAACCATCCTATGTCCTGCATATGTTGTAATGCACTAGTTAAACTCATAAGAATGTAAGAAACTATGGTCCTTGCGCACCCCCTCAGCAAGAAAAATTAAAAAGTGAAAAAATATAGGCACTTCCAATGGAATCTCGAAGCCATAACCTCAACCTAAAGTTATAAAAGCACCAACTAAACTGCGTAATGCTAAAATCAGTTCTTTTATTATAAACAACTAGTTTTGAAAACTTCCGTTCTAGGAAAAAAACTCCTTTCCTAATTTCCAAAATCTTTTTAACAGCATATTACAAGGTAATCAGAATAATTAACTGGTTTATACCCTCCAATACAAAGAATCATCAAATGTCCTTTTGGAAAAAGCTTCTAATTTTGAACCATCATCCTGCAGAAAAAATTGATTCATTGAGTAACTGGAAAAAAAAAATTTTAATTAAATATTGAAACTTCAGTTAACATGTATCCATTCATGTAAATTCCATGCGTCTGGAAAATTTAAATGTGAAAATTGGGAGTTGAAAAATTCCACTCACATTGTCAACTTTGGTTGATGAGAGGCCTTCAAAATTCTTTACCTGCAGTAAAATCATTCAGCAGAACTTATTGCAGTTATATTTCAAATCAGATTAAGATAAAGCTTATTGTGTTAGTATGTGTTAAATTACTGATTGTCCCAAAATGTTAAACTATTGGGATAAGGTAAATTTAATCATTTAACCAAGACTTCTAAGAGTATGGAAGGAAAATAAATACCATTACATGAAGAAATTTATACCCGACTGTGAAGGCAATAAAATGATTGGTGTTGGAAAAAAAAAAAAAGATATCTACTTGCTCTATATGTCTGCTTCCCTTCGACCAAGCCTGGGAACATCAACTGTCAGGACAATAGCCTTGTATCCATTTCTTTCAGCTTTCTGAACTAGCTAAGCTGATACATCTCGGCTCTTGTATACCTATCCCCAGACGAATATCAGATTAGAGTGTGATTTGCTAACAATGTGATCACCAAAACAAAGACAAAGCAGCAACCAAAAGGATAAATTTTTTGAATGAACTTTTAAATGCCAAAGAAGGATGAATACATATAATTGAAAAAAACGAACAGCATTGCAGCTGGAAGCAACCTCCTCGATAGTGCAGGAAGACATGGAGGACAAAACCTGCAATAAAAATAACCTGCAATTCATGACCTCAGCAAGAAAATTAGCTCCATATTTGTTAAATCAACACCATTATAGTATTCGACACAGCTGCTGCTCTCCTGGAATAATCATAATGAGTAAGTAAATTAGAATCCGAACAAATGTCAACTGAGAGTGAGAACCCTTCCAAGAAGATTTGAACCTTCTGGAAGTGCCAACTTGTGCAGACCAGATGGAGCGATCATAATTGGCACTGAGATGTTGTAACCCAATACAGTAGTTGAAAAGTCTATTCTGCTTACATCTACAAGCATTCTAGGCTCTAATCTGAGAAGCAATAGAAAGTGATCAGAATCATTGTAGCCAGTTTGCAACAAAAACCACCAACAGAATTAGCAGCAGCTTACGTAATTCTACAAAGTGCTTCCACATTCTCTTTTAATGTGTATTGATCAGAATCATTGTAGTCATAATGCATTTTCGGAAGAGCTTGCCTCGCCAACTCTTGAAACTCGTTCACATTAACAGGTTCACTCTCCATTGTCCTGGAAACATGAGAATTAACGATGTATTACTACCTTCTAGTGATCTAGTACTAGATGCAGTCTCAAGTGACTCTTCCATTTAAAGACATTGATTATGATAGTTGCCATAATAGCAATAATTTCCTAAAATAGGTGATGCAACTTGTTTTGTGACAAAAAAGTTTTGCTTGACCTCGTTTATATTATAATATATCCACAGAAGCGCAGACCAGCTTGGGGCAAAGTTTGGTTTCCTAGCAACTCTAAATTTCTTGCCCAAAATAATGTTACATTGAAGAACTATGATCAATGCCATTAACAAATTATATATTGGCCATTCCTCACCACTAAATTTTAAACAAGTCAATTTTTAGATCAGTGACCAATTAAGCAAAATAATATTCTAAATATCTACATGGGCACATTCATATGGGTTAGTAAGATATCCCAACAACATTAAAATCCTTTTTACTTCTCTATGTTGAGTTCATGGTCTACAAAGTAGTGAAGAGCTAAAAAGATTCATCATGGCACTTACATAACTAGCATCAAACGAACTAAATGCCTAAAAGTGCGTCAAAGCCATTAAAACCAATAAAAAGCATGATGACCCCTAAAGTAACATTCATTGCAACTCAAATGATGATCAAGGATTGTTTTTTTTTGGGCTAATGAGGATGGATCAAGAGCCCTTCGAGGACCTAATTATTTCTCCAGATGTGTGTAATCTCTAGTCCAACTCATTATTTAATTACAGAGAGATTCTTTGGAGTGCGACTCCAAGATACTGGCTAAAGGTTTTAAATCCAAAACCTCATAAATCTCATGAGGTCTTAGAGATCACTAGGCCAACCCTTGGGTTTATGGTCAAGGAAGTTGATAATGATCAAAGTTAAGCAGCACATACCTATAAGAAATGTGAAACTCTTAAAGAGTTAATACAATCTTAATAGCCAATGAAGGTTTCAGGCAATGATATTGACTAAAGTTAATGTAGGAGAAATGTGTGTAGTTGTATCAGGTAAACTGTTTAAATCTAGTTCAAAATAATGTGTGGCTACTTTTAATTTAAATATAAATCTAAATCGAGTTAGATATGTTGGTGGGCTAGTGTGCTTTCCATTTTTTGATACCAGACAAGACAGCTTGTATTAAAGTACAACGCCTTATTTGGCCTGTATATTTTCACAACAAGAGATTTGTGGTGGCCTGTACATTTTCATTCACGTAGCATGGTTGCTTATAATTAGTGGCAACTGGCAATGCAATCATGATGGAAAAAGCATTTCTTTCTTTTTGTTGGTGCCCACTATAGAAAAGCTCACGAAAAGCAAGGAAGAGGGGACCTGAAGGACTTGCTCTACTAGATCCACGTCCTAACCAAGCTAGCTAAGTAACCAAAGAAAAAAGGGTTTGCTACATAACAATCCAAAGAATTGAAATAAGTCCAGGAAGCCCAAACTCTTTATATAAGAGAATGGGAGGCTCCGAGCACTCCGTGAAAAAAAGGAAGGGAGAACAGGGAGAGAGCTGCAGAACACGAAGGTAAGTAAAACCATTCCGTAAAAAGACTTGCTGGGAAGTGTTTTGACTGAATAAATGGAGAACACGGTGGACCATAAGGTGCATGCTTAGGAAATCTTAAGACTGAGCCTTGGTTAAATAAGATAATCAATTTTCATCGATTAATCCCTAGGAATCCTCATCAAAAAAGAAGGGTTGTTGTGGTTTGAGACTTCACGTTGAGATTAGGGTATTTATCAAATAGAGAAAGAAATCAAATCTTCTTTTGCAATAAGAATTGCCAAAGAGGAAGGAAGAGAGTCAGCAGGAAAAGGGGTGGGAAAGTCCCTGAATTTGTGTATAAATAAGAATAGAAAACAAAGAAAACAACAACAGAGAAAGTAATAGGCATTGGTAGAGAAAAATAGTAGCAAAGTATTTTTGAAATAGTAGGAAAACACCTTAGCAAAATAGTTTTGCATGCACCACTGAAGTACTCCCTCTCTCCCAAAAAAGACACTCCTCTTTGGGCTTTATAGCCATGACTCATGTTCTGAACTCCACAGCTTTGAGCTAATTTTAAACAATAAGGCTATGGGAGTTGGAGCTAAGACCTTTTTGGCCTTTGTCATTCTGTAGAAAGCATTATATTTATATTTGTTCTAACCCATTTACCAAGTATGTATATATATATATATATATATATGTATTTTTATATTTATGAGTATGTATGCTAACATATTGCGAACTAACATTTGCTTGATGAGAACTTTCTTTGGGCTTTAGTGTCTTTTTGTGTAGACTAGTAATAGTAGAGAAAACATGTTTCTTCTATAGAAAGTGGAGAGCCTCAATGGAAAGCAGAGTACTGTTCCTTCTGCAGAAAGTGGAGAAAGCCTTAGTAGAAAGTAGAGTAACATTCCCTTTGCAGAAAGCGATAAAAAGTTTACTTTAACAGCATAAATTGCATAATAATGTTTTAACAGAGCTTACGTGGTAGTAGAATAGGAGAATAAGCTCATTTTGCAACAGAGCTTCTTGGACCGGATTTAATGCTTGAACACACACTGGCAGCGGCAAAATGGGGCCCTGAAGCGCATGCCATGCAGATGTCAGACCCCACTTCCTTAGAAGAAGCATAAACTAAAAGATGTCTAATAGATGTAAGGCACATGGCTAGGTGTAAAACGTGAAAAAATAACCCTTAGCGTTTTTTAACTGACACCAGATGAGAGTTGAAAATAGAATCCCATACTCAAAAGTTGCAAGATCTTCTCCATGAAACCCCTTGTTTCATCATTCTCTCTTCCATGCTATGGATTGTTTATATATTTTACATTTATTGGTAAAGACTAAAGACTGCAAAAAGAAACAAAGAACCGTGGGCCATCTTACTTATCACAACAATACTAATTCAAGGCTTTCCAAGTTAAAGATAGGTGGTGGAAGTAGTTGCTGACTTAGGCAATAATTCTCCACTTTCAATCAGTTTTTTTTGTTGTTGATAATTTGATAGTTGTAAACAGGTACTTGAGGTTTCTTTTTTCTAATACCTGCTCTATTTTTTGGCAACACCCATACATCAATGAGCCCATCTTTCTTCTCATCAAGCTTGGCTCCATCACATTAATCAGCCTTAAAAGCTCCAAGCCAGAAGTGAATTCAGCATTGCCACTGTGAAATTCTCTCACTACCATGCTACCAATCTACCTGATTTGTCTTTACCACTTACAAGAATTTAAGGAAAAAAAATGTCCCCCATTTCAAAATGTATTTTTCAATCAATAACTTTGAGACGCATATCCTTCTACCCGGGTTTATGGAATAATTTCTCAGGATATGAACTTGAACTTGCATTTTTTTGTTTTATTCTGTAGAACTTACAAAGATCTACCGATAGAAAAGTAGAAAATATCAATCCTTAAACTCCTAGTACAATTTAAGAGTAGGACAATACAATGGGTTCTGAACCCATATCTTTAACATGGACTTCAAGGTTCCACATATAGAACCACGTTTATTTATACAACAGACATACATATGGCAGAAGATAGTAGTCATGGTCCCATTCCACCATCTACATGCCAACTTGATCATTGAGGAAATTTCAACATATTCCACACCTATTCACAGTGACTTATTGTTAACAATGTAATTACAAATGTATAAGGTTTTATTGATGATCTGAATCATTTTTCTTTAGGACATTGTCCGAATGCTACAAATATTTTATTAGAGCATTGAATGAATTTTTTCATGCTCTGTCCTCACATGGCTTCTAGTAATATCTTTCACACTAGAACAGCCAGATAGTGCCATGGTGAGCTCAAACTCATCCTTCAGCATTTGGATGACTTTCCTCACCCCATATTCCCCCTTTGCTGCCAGCCCAAAGACAACAGGCCTTCCAATCTGCAATAATAAATATATAGATTACAATTGAGTTTAGAGAGCTTTGACCAAGAATCATAAAATTCTCAGAGGTTTTTAAATATCAGCATTGACTTTGGGATGGAGAGAGAAGCAGAAGTTGAGTGTTGAGGATTAAAACTGCCAAGGCATGTCACTCCCACAACTATATCCAGCACTCTCAAAGTGTTTCGATGATCTAGGTATTTATCTTGAGCAACTTAAAAGTTTTTTATTTGCACATGCAAGTTAGACAGAAATTAGACAAAAAGTTGAAAAAAAAAATGTCAATCTAGAAGCAGAGTACAATAGAGCTGCTTCCCAAAAAGGCATCAGTTGGATTCACTGACATTCATTGACACTTGAAACTCACATAAAAGCAATTACACAAGTGCATAACCAAAAAATACTACTTGTTCTCTTTATATAGCAACCACATGGCAGACATTGCATGTGAAAAAATGGTGTAAGAGAAGATTCATAAGTTAGTTACATGAATTAAATAGTTTGGGGTGGAGAGCTTACAAGGACGGCTTGTGCACCAAGGGCTAATGCCTTGAAGACATCTGTTCCTCGCCGCACTCCTCCATCAAGGAACACAGGAACTTTCCCTCCAACAGCATGAACCACCTGCAACCACAAGATGCCTAAATATCCACAATCGCTGATTGAACTTTGGCATGCCAGAGAGCATAGTGTAACTCTACACAAATCCAGACAGAAAAGGCCTGTGCAGGAATGCATGGCCACATACTTGTCTTGTATTAAATTGCTAAAATTTCATACAAATTTGAATGTTAAGGATGTCTAGCTACGGCATTACCTTGTACAAAACTTCCCTAAACCCTTATACTGTTAACATCTATATTAAAGGAGCACAGAGATGCAAAATGTAGAATCTGTGTTTACACCTACACACCCAATGAGAATAATAATCTTATGCTAAGCAGTAGAGATAAAACTTCACCTCTTCCAGAACAGTAATAGTAGCAGGAGTGTAATCAAGCTGGCGAGCCCCATGATTAGAGACAACAATCCCAGCAACACCTACTTCTGTCGCCTTTATTGCTGCCCATGACAGTACATCAAATGTTTAGGATATTTGAATGTTGAACAGAAAGTAAAGCAACCATGACATTCAAGGATCTGAGTAAATTATCCAGAGTGTGAAAAGATGCAGAATTTAAAGTGATTTACATAAAAATGTTTGACAAAGCAGATAGAGGAGGTAATTATGAGAAAAAAAATCACACAATCAGGATGATTAACAGGCCTCCTATACTTGAAATTCCAAAGATAAAAAGGATGATTAACTGAAATTTTCATTGAAAGTTTAAAGTTTCAAAGGCAGAGAATGTTCTTCCTGTGACTAAGGGAAGGAAAAAATAGGGAAGATGCAAAATAGAGATGTGAATATCAGTAATAAAGCTTGATCTTACCATCTTCATGAGTAATAATAGTGATAGTATAATAATGATGAGATGCAAATATCATAAGATGGAGAACCTACCATCTTCCCGAGTGAGTACTCCCTTGATTAGAATTGGCAAGTTTGTTATAGATCTTAACCATCCTATGTCCTGTGTATGTTGTGATGCTATAGTTAAACTCATAAGAATGTAAGAAACCATGGCCCTTGCACACACCCTCAGCAAGCAAAATAAAAAGTGAAACCATATAGACACTTCCAATGGTATCATATGCCTCAACCTTTACATTATAAAAGCACCAACTAAAACACATAACGCTAAAATAAGTGTTATAATGACTAAATCAACTAGTTTTGAAAATTTATGCAGAAGGGGAAAAAAACTATTTTCCAAGTAAAATCTTTCAAACATTTTTGCAACAGCACATTAAAAGGTAAGCAGAATAGGTTACTCGTTTATACCCTCCAACACAAAGAAGCATCAAGGGCCCCTTTGGCAAAACCTTCTAAAATTGAACCTTCATCCTGCAGAAAATTTGATTCAGTGAGTAACAATAAAAGCTTTAGTTTTAAAATTTTAAAAATAAGATTAAAACTTCAGTTAACATGCATACATGTGTCAATTTTTTTAAATTCAATGCATCTGGCACATTTCAATGTGGCAATTGGGAGTTACACAATTTCACTCACATTGTCCACTTCAGTTGATACAAGGCCTTCAATATTCTTTAACGGCGGTACAATCATTCTGCAGAACTTATTACAGTCATATTTCAAATAAGATTTAAGATCAAGCCTATTCTGTTAGCATGAAAGGAACATAAATACCATTTCATGGAGAACTTTATACCCGACTGTGAAGGGAATAAAATGATTAGTGTTTGGAAAAAAAAAAAGAAAAAAAAAGGAGATAATGTCTACTTGTTCTTTATGTCTGCCTCCCTTCGACCAAGCATGGGAGCATCAACTGTCAGAACAATAGCCTTGTATCCATTTCTTTCAGCTCTCTGAACTAGCTGAGCTGCTACATCTCGGTTCTTATATACCTATTCCCAGACGAATATCAGATTACAGTGTGACTTGCTAACAACAGGATCACCAATACAAAGACAAAGAAAGCAACCAAAAGAAAGTGTTGCAGCTAAAGAAATATAGATTTCATTAATGAAATTATAAGAATTAAAGAAGGATTGAATACATATAATTGAAAAAACCGAATGGCATTGCAGCTGGAAGCAACCTCCTCAATAGTGCAGGAAGACATGGTGGACAAAACCTGCAATGAAAAATAACTTACAATTCATGAAACTTAGCAAGAAAATTAGCTCCATATTTAAAAATTAATACCATTATAGTATTAGACGCAGCTGCTGCTCTGGCTGTGGCGATCTCCCCTAGAATAATCACAATGAGCAAGTAAATAAGAATCCAAACAAATTTCAACTGAGACTGAGAACTCTTCCAAGAAGATTTGGACCTTCTGGATGTGCCAACTTATGCATAGCAGATGGAGCTACCATGATTGGCGCTGAGATTTTGTAACCCAGTACAGTAGTTGACAAATTTATTCTGCTTACATCTACAAGAATTCTAGGCCGGAACCTGAGAAGCAGTGGAAAGTGATCAGGAAATTATTGTAGCCACTTTACAGCAAAAATCACCAACTGAATTAGCAGCAGCATACGTTATTCTGCGAAATGCTTCCACATTCTCTTTTAGGGTGTATTGATCCTCGGCTCCCCCAGAATAGTAGTCATAATACATTTTTGGAAGAGCTTGCCTAGCCAATTCTTGAAACTCGTTAACATTAACGGGTTCACCCTCCATTATCCTGGATACGTGAGCATTAATAGATGGATTACTTTCCAGTGATTTAATACTAGATGCATTCTGAAGAGACTACACCATATAAAGACATTGATTATGATAGTATCAACAATGGCAAGAATTTCTTAAAATACGTGGTGCTCCTGTTTAAGGCCTAAAATTTTGCTTGGCCTTGCTTATATTATGATATAGCCACATGCCAGCTTGAGGCAAAGTTGGGTTCCCAAGCAACTCTAAATTTCTTGCACAAAGTAGTATTACTTTGATGAATCATAGTCAAAGCCATTCACATACTATGTACTGGCTATTGGCCATTCCTCACCAGTCACCACCATTTTAAGCAAGTCAATCTACAGTATATATTCATATAGATTGGTAAGATATCCTAGAAAACCTTTCTTTTTCCTTTTTTCTTTCCTTCTTCTTTTCTATGTTTAGTTCATGGTCTACAGAGTACTGCAGAACTTCAAGATTCAACATGGTACTTACATAAGCAGAATCAAAACCAGTTAAATGCCTGAAATCACTTCAAAGCAATCAATACCAATAAAAAGCATGATGACCCATTAAAGTATTAACATTCATTGCTAATCAAAAGATGGTCAAGTAGACATGATCAAAATATAAGCAGCACATACCTACAAGAGCTGAGATTGAAAGTCCCTAGAGTTTCTACAATCTGAGCAGCCACTTGAGAAAAAGTGTATTGTGTTGGACTTTAACTCAAAAGAGTTAAAATCTTAATTGATTTAAATATGTCAGTGGGCCAGACTCCAGAGAGGAAAGTTGTGTAATTTGCACAAATGGGCAAGGTTATAATTGTCATTGTGATGAACAAAGTCGTGTTAAAACCAGACTGCAGTTAGGCCACCTCAGCTGGATTCAACCCAAGTTCTGTTCATCCCATATTTGAGTATTGAATAATAATCTCAAATTATAAATTCTAAATTATTTATGTTATTATGAAAAGTTAAATAATAGCTTATTTAAATATATTGATTTTTAAACGAGTGTCCTAAAGTTAATGAGTATTTAATATTCTATTATTTTTCTTCTGAAAATATGTTCTCTTTTATTTTTTTATTTTTTATTTAAGTAAAAGGACAGTGCACTACAAGTCACAACTATTCTAAAGTCCCTCAATATATATTTTTTTTTTGATGGAATAAAGTCCCTCAATATTATTTTGCAATCATGAAAGATGTTGCATACTCCGTAGTTAGTGACTAGTTTAAGACCATCCAATAAAGTTCAAAGTTCCATGGCCATGCTGGTTGTAAAACATACGGTCTGAGCAAAACAACAAACCTATTGGTCAGTAAGGTTCTTGATGAAACCTCCCTTACTTGCCAATCCTGAATTGCCTAGTGCAAAATCCTTGGTTTTAATGGTTGACTGGTTGAGTTTGAACTTTGAACCATGAGTTGATTTTCAATTTATTCTCAATTTATCTACCAAGACTAATTTTTCTTTCATAATGAACATCAAAGCTATAAAAAAATTAAGAACCAGCAATAATTACTAGCCAGACCCAATTGATTAACTATTGAATTGAGAACAGTGGGATCCAGTTGGGAAATTTGTTTTAGTGCATGAAAACCCTCTACTTTAAATATATATATATATATATATATATATATTATGAGTTTTTGTTTGGTATTAAAGAGAGTTTTTATTTTTTATTATTTTTAATTCGATAATCGAAAAAGGGAGATTTGAATTACGCACGTTTCACTTGAAAAGCTTCAAGAGTCAAGACTCTTGGCACGAGAGAGTCTTTCTCAAAGTAGGCAAATGATGGGGTGTCACCAAAGTATCCGATCAGTCTAGTAATGAGGAATTAAAAGGATTTTTAGAAGATTCTGAAAATATTCCTACTATCTTATGTTCTTAAATCATAACTTATAAGTGCTTTATTAAACAAATAGTCTAGTAAATGGATGGCCATTGGCCTAGATCAATAATCACTATTCACATGTTTTACTAAGCATTGGTTTTGTCTTTAACTTTCCCTCAAAGAAGCGTCACTATTTAAAGTTTAAACTAGTAAATATTTTTTAAAATCTTTTGATTAACCCTGTACATAATTTATTTAAGTTTTTCTTATCTTTTTTTTTTTTTTTTAAGATATAAGATAGAATTCTATTCTAGCCTAATTTCTGTTTGTTTCAATGTAAAATATTTGCAAAAGTAAAATATTTTACATGTAAAACATTTTCACGAAAATATTTTACATGTAAAACATTTTCACGAAAATATTTTCATTATACAGTGTTTGGCAGTGAAAAATATTTTTCGGTGATTGACACAATGTAAAATGGAAAAAAAAAGGGGTGGTAAAAATTTAAAATTATGTTAGACACAACTTTTAGCACAAATTTGTGCCACAACTCACCACATGGCGAGTTGTGATTGGTAAGGGTATGTCAGTGGGCCATGTGGGGACACACCCTTAAAGTTGTGCCAAAAGTTGTGTTCCTAACATAATTAAAAAAAAAGTGTCTTTGCAGATTTTTTCTCATTTTTTTAAAAATTTTTAAATTCTGACATCCTTGCATATACATTCATTAATGTTTATGCTTAAAAAAAAAAAAAAAAAAAAAAAAAAAAAAAAAAAAAAAAAAAAACCCAAAAATGACTTTCTCAAATGGCAAATCGCATTGGAAATAAAAAATAAAAAATAAATAAATAAATAAAAGACATTTGATGTCAAAATAGTTTGGGTTCCAAGGTCCTAGTCTAACACTATACAGTAAAAGCACAACAAATCATTATTTTCTTATGAGCTTTTTAATATTTTTTGCTTGTTTCAATGAGCTACAAGTTTTAATGGGTCTCGTATTGCCCAGAGGATTTTAAAATTTCAATCAGCTCTGGAAACATATTCTTGTTTTCCTCATTCAAAAACACAATTGTTGTACCCTCATCTCCCAATCTGGATGCCCTCCCAATCTGATGGATGTACTCTTTAATGGAATTGGGCATGTCAAATACTATTACCTGTCTCACACCTAAAAGATCAACACCCCGACCCAAAACTCCAGTGGTCTTGAATCTTTGTAGTTATCAATCATATGATGCTCCCAGGACCCAACCATTATATGGCAGAGGATGATGGAAGCATTCCTACAAGTTCATTCACTCCTTTCCAGTTAAAATGCCAGTAACTAGAACAATCACCCCATTGTTAAATGAAAGCTCAAAATCAGCAGTCAATATTTCAACCTGATAGTTCAGGTAATCCAAGGAGAGTATCTTGTCCTTAGCCTATTACAAAATGAAAGAACCTGCAGAATGTTTCTCAACCAATACAGCAGAACCTGCATTTTTTTTGCTTAAAGTCACAGCTCCCAATGAATAGGCCAAGTACATGAGAACTCCTATCAATACATATACACTACATTGTGAGACAAAGTGCAAACATGGCCTCAAAGGGAATCAAACATTGAATTCATATCAGATCTGCTACTTCAAATTCTAACAAGGAATCTTGGATCTCAAACATATATCATAAACTAGTATACAATAAGTTCATCACAAATTATCATAATGCCACACATAAATAAAACCCACCAAAAAAAACCCAGATCTGGAAATTATAAACCCTAACTCATATCAAACAACCAATGTCAAAATCATCAAAAAAAAAAAACTCCCGCACAACCAAATCAACACCGAAAAACCCATATGAAAAACCATATGAAATCAAATATGTATATGCTCTTAAGAGCATCATTCAAAACACTCACTCGCACCATTGCTGCAGCTACATATTTTAATAACCATATCAATGACTAAAACAAGGGTCTGGCACACAAAGCAAATATGCAAAAAGAAGTAGACACACACACACACATTCACAAAAAGAAAAAATATATCAGAATCAAGTATGAAGCATTCCATATAATTTTTGTAATGGCCCTGTATCCTTTAAAATATCACAACCACATTACCCTTAACCAATGAATCCTTCACCGTACATATATTTACCAAGAAATGAACATAAAACCACAGTTGAGAGAAATTTATGCCATTAAGAACAAATCAATTATAACCTACTCTTGTGGCCAATCATATACATCATATAGCAAAACCCAAAATCTCAGAATTGTTACAAAGGCCAGTAGCTTTATATCTTATGGCAAACCCAAGATCAAGCAATCATCCAGTTTAACAACCGTACCCAGAACAATGCAAAACCAATTATATAACACACATCTAGTTGCTAACAAAACGTACAAACTCAAAGAATAAATGGAAGCAAATGTTTCTATTATAAATGCTTCCAAAAAAAAAAAAAAAACCCATTTGCCTAAATCAGTTGTACTCCCCACTGATCACCAATCCATTTTTAGATTGAAAAATTCAAACAGGCACGCACATAGTATTAACTAAAAATCAAAAACCAAAAGCCCAGTAACAAGAAGCGAGCACAAAAGCCAAAATGAAACAAAACCATACAACACATTCAGATATAATAATAATAAAACAACAGATCGAACCAAAGAAAAACCAGAGAAGGGTTAGAGATGAAGAAAAACGAAAAGAGAAGGAGAAATCTAATCTAAAAAGGCAGAAAAGTACCTGGTTTTGCTGGCGATGGGCGGCGCCGGCGGAAGCTGGAGCTGGCCGGTGGTGCCTTGGAACTTGGAGCCGGAGATTGGCGGGAGAGGGGACCGGAGGCGGCTGGGATTTTTGGAAAGAAATCAGAGAAGGTGGCTGGATTTTTTTGGAGAGATATACGAGAGGGAGAGTTTTAGCGCGAAACCGCGGGCGTGATAAATATCAGGGTGGGAAGGACTGAGCAAATGTAAATTGTTTTTCCAAAATTTTAATGGTAAAATATTTTACATAAATTTGCTCAGATTGTTTTGGATGTAAAATAAATGCCGTAAAATTGAAAAATATTTTTCTAAAAATATTTTACATTGAAACAAACAAAACAAATGTAAACGTGTGTAAAGCTCTCTCCTGAAAATTTGAACATGTCCCCTAAAGTCTCAATACTACAAATAAAATAATTGTGTCTTTTGTGAAGTATTGAACTTTCCTTTACCATGAAATCAAACCAAGGCAGCCTAGCAAGAGGAGGCAAAGACTACTCTTTGTTAATACTCAAGACTCAATATGAGGACTAAGGTTAGTTTATACTCCTGAATAGTCTGCATGATTTTCAATAATGGAAGTGCTAAGAAGCAAGAGCCGCCAAGTTCTCTACTTCATCTTTGGTCTTTCTCTCTGTGTTTTGTTGTGTTTTCACTTTGTATACCTAATGAAATATCGGGAGAAAGGAACGGTGGTGGATTTGTTGGAGATTGGTGTATGTCTACGCTAATCTGGAGATGAATTTTATATAATTTTAATTTAAAATGAAAATTTTAATTTTTAATCAATTTATAAATATGAAAATATCAAGGAATTATTAAAAGAAGTAATTGAAATCCTAGGAGGTTAGTTTGCAACTCACCCAAACATCATAGGGTGTTTTTATATTTTGGCCCACTTTTTAATTATGTTTAATATAACCGATTCTCAAATATAATAGTAATACTACCTAACGAGTTTTATAATGAACTATAAAAATCATTTACAAAATGATTTTATTTCATTTTTACATGCATAAACTATTTTACAATATTTTTACAAAATGTTGATGTAGCCAACTTTTTTATTGGTTTTCATTTAGGCCCACCATTAATATCATTTTTTCATTTACCAATAATTACTCACCACATCAGCAGTTTGTAAAAATTTTTGTAAAATAGTTTGTATTTCTAGCATTATTCAATTGTTTTTTTGAAGTTATAATATATTTGCGCATTAAATGGGACATTCACTAGTTAACCAAATAGCTACACAATCATATAGATTTAGAAGCTTTTGGAACAATCTGCTACTTCAACAAAACATCTCTCAAAATCAAAATCCCAAATACGTCCATAGAGTTCCCTTTGACATAAGCACATAACAAGAAAAAAACTTGTTGGTTGCTGCAACTTGGAGTTCTCACTTAACATAAAAGAGGTAAAAAGTTGAGATAAGATGAAATTGGAGAGACTTCAATTAAATAATTAATATACATATAAGAATACTATTTGTATCTATATCTATGCATATATAAAAGCTAAAGCGTAGAGTTTAATGTTTTTGCGCTCCTGTTAAGTCACATCAGCGCTACATCATCAACCTATTTTCAATATTTTCTCTATGTTTTTAAATTATTTTTCTCCTTATTAATTTGTCACTTACAATTACACATTCTCCAACATTTACTTACTTTTACCTTTTTATCTTCCCACTACTCTATACCTTAACCTTACAATTTCTCCATCCCTTCATCTTTCTTTTATTTTTACTCTTCTTCTCCCAATTTTGACTCTTCTTCCTTTTACCTTTTTTTTACTATTTATACAAGTTGAAAAAAAAAATACAAAAGGCTTTTGCTACACCATAATTCTTAATGTAAAAACAATATATACAATGGAAAGTGTGTAGCATAGTTATTTAAAATAATAAAAAATAAAAACAGTGAAGTATGTAATGCAACATCTAGTGGAAACAAAATCCAGTTTTTCTATAAAGAATGAATCCAGCTATAACACTAAAATACAAAACTCTTAAGGCTTTATTTGGTTGAAATAATAGAAAATGCTATGAGAATAGAAAAAAATTTGATTTTTCCATCTTGTGTGTTTGGTTGGGAGATGGAAAAATAGAGTAATGAAAAAAAATGTAAACTTAACCTTTTGTTTTGGTTGAAAAGAAAAATTAGAGAATGAAAAATGTAATTTGTGTGAATTTACTAAAAATGTGTTGGAATAAGATGAAAATGAAAGTTGGTGGCTATCGTAGGAGAAATAAAGAGAGATAATAGTAGAGGGAAAAGCTATCCACTTTCACTCAAGTTTTCTTCCCAGTTTGAAGAGAAAAGTATTTGGTGGGCTTAGGTGAAAAACACTTGGGACCCACCATTTTGCTTTATGTTTTCCATTATTAACAAAAAAAGGGGAAAATTATTGTTCTTAACCTAGATTTCTATACGAGGTGTTCCACTCTCTTGTTTTCACCTAAATCTACAAATGAATATGGAAAATATATCTCATACATTAGTTATATAAAATTAATAAAAGGGATAATTACAAGTTACTCACCTGTGGTTTAGCCCGAATTTAACTTACCCACCCGTGGTTTCATTTTTGACACTTTACCCATTTGTAGTTCATTCCGTTTATGCTCCATAATCCACCTCTAATTTTTTGTTACTCTAACAAGTTTCATCAAAAAATCAAACAAGAAATCAGATCAAACACTCCTCTCCCATGCACTCTCTCACGCTTACTCACCCACCTGAGATCTTAGATGCTACAATGGCACCCACTTGATTTGTTAGTCCGAGAATCATCATTGAAGGCAAAAATCACTTGCTAATCTTTCCATTACTTCTTATTTGATTTTATTTTTCTCTCTCTCTCTCTCTCTCTCTCTCTCTCTCTCTCTCTGTTTAGTCTATGTCTCTCTCTCATCTCCCACACTTTGGTTTAGATAGGCGGTAGCTTTGGGTCACGGTTGCGACAATGGAGGAGCCAAGGGTGGCTATATGGGTTTGGGTTTTGATTCGTGAAGGAGGAGCAGCATGACTGATTTGGGTTTGGTTTTGAGGAGCGTGACATGTAGGTTGCGATTTGAGTTTTGGTGGTGGTCGATTTGAGATTTTGGGTTGTTACGGTGGACGCGGCTTGGTTGCGGTGTCATCGTGGGTGTGGCGGATCATCGGTGTTGCTAGTGGTGGCTCCATTCCTTTGCTCAAACCTAGATCCATGATAAGCATATCATTTTCTTAGAAATGAAGTGAGCGACACCCATGAACCCATTCAACGGATCAACCATTGAAGATCATGTCTTCTTACATCTAGTTTCCACGTTGCTAGGAACAAAATTTGATGTCATTTGCTTCATTTATGGTTTGTCTGCATGTATTAAAATATCAATGAGTCAATGATAGTGGAAGTTTTGGATTGGATCATGGATGATTCAAGCCTATTGTTATGGGAATTTAAAAGTTGGAATGAAGGGTGGAATCACCGTGGTGCTTGGATTTTTTGTGGGTTTTTTATTTGCCATTGAAATCTGAATTTTTATTTATTTATTTTATAGGTACAAAGATATGAGTCTATTGTAGTTTGATGGTATTGCTTGATTTGATTTGTATTAGTTTTCTGGGTGTATGTTCTTCATGTTTGTGTATGTTCTTAATGTTTGTGAATTGTGAGAAACTAATAACATATTTTAATGGCAAATATTTTAAAACTAGCTTTTCACTTTTTTTTTTTTTTTTTTTTTAACACTTTTAACAAAAAATTTTTAATTTCAGCTAAATAAACTGTACAAACGGACCTTAAGAGTCAAACGGGAGAATGCAGTAGAAGGGTCCTAAAAGACAAAAGGAAATTTAGAAAAGAAATGTGGGATGGATGCCTTACTAACCTTCTTTGGCCATGGCTTCAGTTTTTAAGCCATGAGACTTGCCATCATCACGGCAACATAAAAAGCACATTCCATCAACTGGGTCATTGGCGCAACAGTCAAGATCGCAGTTGGACAAGTGGAACTTTGCATCATTTACTTGGTTTATTTTTGCGATCACCTCCACTATAAAAAATACCAAGTACTATTAGTATAATTTATAAACCCCTTGTATAAATCATACACACTTGGTCTATTGCAATTCTCGTAGCATAGGAAATGAGCCCCTTTGGAATTTTTATACTATTTGATGCAAGTAATTTTAGCAGCATGATGAAATTCATTTTAAAATTTCAAGAAACCAAATCATTTAAAAAAGAAAATTAAATTCACTTCATTTGTCAAATTAGTCCCTAAATTTAAAATTTTGTCAATTGAGTTCCTCATTTTATAAAAATGAATGCGTAAATTAGTTTGTTAATAGACCAGTGGTAGCTTCAGAAAGTTTTTTCAGGGTGGTCATTAAAAACACGTATTTTTAAAAAAGTTATTAATAATAAAACTTGAATATATTAATATTACAAAATAAAAACATATTCAAATACATAAAGTTTTAAAATTTTCTTTCACAAATTTTCATATTTTAAAATTGTTGATTAATATGATAGTTTCACTATTAATATTATCAGCTACATTTTTTTTAATATACACAACCAAGCAATTATTTAGCTACTGATCTCCTCTTCAATTACTAACATATTGCTTAAATAAGTACTAATATAAACAAAATACATTATCTTTTTGAAAAAATATATCACATAAATCCAACAAATTCGACTAAAGACTAAAGCAAATATTAACAGACTAGCTATTTGAAAAGTGTGCATTTTTTTATATAAAAAAATAGAAATTTTAAAATATTCCAATTGAAACACAATTTAAAAAATCACAATTAAACGTTTAATTTAAGATTTTAGGCTAATATATTTGTTTGAGCAATTTTTGAGAAGTATTATGTTTACAGCATTTTTGCAACACTTTCACAATAAAACTTAGGTTGTAAGTTTTTACTGGTTCTAATTTGAACTTACTACTAAAATTATTTTATATTCATTGGTAACAACCTGTTATTTAGAATTTGATATGAAAATATTGCAAAAATATTGTGAAAATAGTATTTCTTGCAAATTTTTTTTCAACATTCAATGGACAAAATTTTTGAAGAGGTTGAATATTATTTTTAATGGGCTCAATTGTTGTTAAGGGTGTTCAAGTGTTTTTTTTAGGGTGGTCAAGTTTTTTGTTTTTTGTTTTTTTTTTTTTTGTTTTTTTTTTCTAGAGTGGTCAAAAGACTCATATTAATTTAAACATTCTTTTTTATTAAAAAATTATATGAAAAACCTTCATGAAATTGTCATTTAATATATGTTATTGTTTGATGAATACAGTAAAAAAAAAAATTTACATTACCCTCCCTTGAGATTTATGAAAATAGTACTTCCCTAAATGTTTGTACAAATGACATCTTCCTCTTGAGGATTGTATAAATAGAACAATAGTACTTCCCTTGATGTATGTATGTTTTAAAATTTTTAATATTTCATTTGTAAAAACTTAATTGTTGTTTTTATTCAAAGTATGTATGTATTAATTAAAATCTCTTTTAAAAAATTTAATATTTCATTAGTAAAAACTTAATTGTTGCTTTTATTCTAACTTCAATGGGGACTCAAAACTTTTGAGGGTTGTGTAACGATAAACCTCAAGGAGGGTTATGTAATTTATAAAAAAAAAAAAAAAAAAAAAATTCTATTTACATAGCTTCATATATATGCTAATAAATTTGGATGAAAGACCCAAATTGACTTCTTTTAACAAAGTGAAGACTTAATTGAAAATTAAAAAAAAAAAAATTTAAAGACTCATTTAACAACTGAAGTAAAAATTGGTCTAAATTGAATTTTAACTAAACAATAAAGGAAGGAAAAAAGAAACCTCTCTAGTATTACAATATTTGTTACAAAAATGAAGTGAAGTAGTAATTTTATAAGGTGAAAATATACTAACGTTTGTTCTAATTGTTGGGTATCTTTGCCACCACCACAGTTGGACAGATGAGAAGAACAGCCGCAAAGAGAAAACCTAAGAATATAGAAGTTTTGGAATTCATTTTATTTTGAGTTAAAATGCTTCTCACAAATCTTACTACAAAGATTTGAGAAAGGATTTGCCTTTCCATGACCACTATTTATTTAGTTGGAAGAATAGTAGAAGTAAAAAGATAAAATGTGGAGAAAGTTTGTAACAAAAAAAATTGATAAAATATTTCACACCTAGCTGGTAAAAATGTAATATTAGTGGAAGATTTAGATAAGAATTAGTAAAAACTTGACAACTTACTGTTTTGAAAATTTTTCGTGTAAGCAGCATTGCTCTATAATGTGTAAGACAATGTTAGTGGCCAATGACAATTGTAGGGGATATGCCTAGCATGCATGGTTGAAGCGTGGCAGTAGTGTTTTGTTAGGGTTCAGACATGCCGTTACATGCAGAATAAAAGGTTCGAGCCTTATAAGGGCGGACCAGTTTGATGCGTTTAGGAAGCCCATAGAAATGGGAGGCCACAATGCAACCCTTGTTGTAGTATTAGAGATATTTTTGTTGTAGTTTAAATAGCTTGGGTTGAATCTATAGGCCCCATTCAATAGGTTCAATAGCTTGTGCAAAAATTTATATAAATTTTTAGCCAAAAAAAAAAAAAAAACCCTATTTATTTTCTATTTTGACTTGACCAATTTCAAAACATTAACATCAGATTATTTATTCTAAATTCTATTTCGTTAAATTATCTTTTTATTTTTATTTTTATCTCTTTATACACTACAACTATCATTCACTCTCTTCATTTATTCCCAAGAAAAGCAAATAAATAATAAAAAACTGAAATGCACAACTACAATGGTTGTATATATTTACACAAATATGGTAGCAAAATGTATTTTGTACAATGGAAGCATAAAGCTGATGTAGGTGATTTTTGGGATTTGTTAGGCAAAATTTAGCTCTTAGGCCATTTTACCATAGTTGATGCAATGCTCTAACATTGCGAATACAAATTCTCTATACTATTTTTTGTGTTCCATCAATCACAACTTATTATATATTCAATTAACTTATAAAATAACCAAAATTTAAATTGAAAAAAAAAAAAAAAAAACACTTTATAAAGAGATACTATACTTGGTGAAACATAAAGTGAAACACAAAAAATAATACTACAAAGCATATGTTTTTCTAATACTACCCACAGAGCATTCACATCAACCATTCTAAAAGATTCCGTTTATTTTACACAAAAAACTTACTTTTTCTATTTTACACCATCACTTTTACAAAACACTCACATCAATTTATCTATTTTACAAGATATTTCAATAAAATATTCATTCTTCATCAATTTTTTGTTATTTTACCTAATGGTCATACTTTTTTAATTTAAACTTAAATTTTAGGTAAACTACCAACACCGGTGGCTCGGCCAATGGAGCCGCTTGTGGTGGAGGTCTGATGGTCAAACCTCTGAAATAGTGTTTCCGATGACCACCGCTAGATAGGTGTCTACGCCCACCGTGCCGCTAGCACTGGTGGCCAGACCACCAAAATAGTGGCTTCAGTGACAACCGACAATCAGTGTTTTCGACCATCATTCTGCCATCAATGAAATATTTCAGTGTGTCATTTCAAGGTTACGCATTGAAGAGAGAGAGAGAGAGAGAGAGAGATATATATATATATATATATATATTATTTACTATTAGCATGATTTTAGTTAAAAAAAAAAAAAAAAAGGCATTGATTTGAATTTAAAATTTTAATATAGACTTTAATAAAATTCCAAATAAAATCATGCTTTGTTAGAAAAAAAAATCTCAATTATAATTCTTTTATAATTAAATTATATTTAGATATATTTACAAGTAAGGAAGCTTCAAGAGCTTCCTTTCCCCTCACTTTTAACCCCCACCACACATCTGACCCTCTCTTTTAGTTTTTCCTTTTATATCTCACAAAGCCACATCCTTTCTCTACTTCCTCTCCCATGGTTTGTTTGTTTGTTTGTTTGTTTGTTTTGTTTTGTTTTTTTTTTTTTTGTGTGTCGTAGCTCAGCATTTGTTTCTCTCTTCTCTAATGGCAACAGCAAGCTCTCCACGACCAAAGAAAGCAGCAAGCTCTCCATGGCAGTGGTGACAGCGGCCTTGATTTGAGTTTGGGTTTGGGTTGATGAGTTTTTTGTTGAAAGTTTGATTTTGGGTTCTAAGTTGTTGAGTTTTCCATTGAAGGTTTGATTTTTCTTTGTTTTTGGTTGATTTTGTGATTGGAATATCATGGGTTTGGATGAGTTGTGGTGGTGGTGATTAAGTGGTGGTTAGGCGGTGTTGATTTTGGGTTAATTTTTTGTTGATTTTGGGTTAATTCTCTGTGCTAGGTTGCGGTGTTTGGTGGTGGCGCTGGGTTTGGTGGTTGGGTTTGTTGTAGTTTGGTGGTGGTGCTGGCGCCTTCTTCCCCGCGCTAGTTTGTTGCAGTTTGATAGAGGAGAGAGAAAAAAAGAATAAAAAAATCGGCAAAACATGAACAGTAACCGTGTAAATATACATGGTTTACTGTTCATTTACACCGGCTGTGTATATTTTACACATTTTTACACCCACTGATGTGGGTGTTTTTTTGCTCAAAATGTGTAAAATTGGTCAAAATGTGTATTTTACACAATTATAAAAGAGCTGACGTGAATGCTCTAAGGTAATTAGGCTGGAGTCTCTACTACACATGCCATGAACCCTTTTCAGCTGACGATCACTAGTGGGCCGTTGGGATGCATTAGATATTTGAATGGGCTGCTAGGTGGGTTTATTGCAATCACAACGGGTACTCTGTTGTTGAGCCATTGCTGCCATTTTGTGTGGTTTATTTATTTTAATTGCATAGGTCTTGATTGTGATCATTATCTTGGCCCTAAAACTGAAATTTGATGACAAATTTGAGACCACACAATACTATAAATGAACTAAGCCGTTCATAAACATTTCGAGTTTGATTCGATAAAAAGCTTATTTTTTTTGTTTGTTTATAAAAAAACCAAGCTTGAATCTTAATTTTATGTTTGTTTAATAAAAAAGTAGAGCTCAAGCAAAAAATATAGTTCTTGAATAGGCTCGTGAACAATAAGGTTCAATAAAAAACAAATCAAGCTTAGGTTGGTTTATGTGCTTTGTAATAAGTTTGAGATGGGCTTGAACAATTAATCCATATCTTACTAAGCCTTAAATTAATTGTGTGTTGGGACTACTCATCTATACCAAATAGGCTTGACAATATGCTTAGTATGGGCTTGATAATGTACTTGTATTGGATCTCAATCTCCAGAGCTTGATATTGAGCTCGAGCTTGGCTTAACTAATGAATCAAGTCAAGCCAAGTTGAGTTCAAGCTCAAACACTATTAGTAGGCTTGGTTCAAGCCCAAGCCAAGCTTGATTGTTTTTTTATTTGTTGTCGAGCCGAGTTTGAACATTCAATACTCGGCAAAGTTCAACTCATTTACAGCCCTACTAATAGTTGCATGGTGGCTGTGTATGGTTAGTTTAGGTCATTTAGGCCATAAGTTAAAAAAGGTAAAAAAAAAAACTACAAATTTTATTATATATGATTAGTGGATTTTAAAATGAACAATAATATGTACATGAAAAGCTTCTTCCACCTCTTCTTCCAAACTTGGCTCCTTCTCAAACAGCCTTAAAAGCTCTATGCCTTAAGTGAATTCAGCATTGACACTGTCAAATTCTCACACCACCACACTACCAATCCACCATGATTAGCCATTACCACTTACAAGAATTTAAGGGAAAAAAAAAATGCGCACACCTCCACCCAAAATTTAAAATGTATTTTTCAATCAATAACTTCGAGACGCATACCCTTACGCCCAGGCTTATGGTATAATTTCTCCAGGTACCAGCTTGAGCTTGCATTTTTTTTTTTTATTCTAAAAAACTTTACAAAAATCTACCAATAGGAAAATAGAAAATAACGATCCTTAAACTCACAATTAAGAGTAGGATAATACAATGGACCTTTATCTCTAACATGGACCAAAAGGTTCCACATATATAACAACCACACTTGTTTATAAAACAGAAATAGATATGGCAGAAGATAGTATTCATGGTACCATTTCACCATCTACATGCCAACTTGATCATTGAAGAAATCTCAACATATTCCACACCTATTCATGGTTGATAATCTGAATCATTTTTCTTTAGGACATGTCTTAATGCTTCAATATTTTATTAGAGCATTGAATGGAATTTTTGATGCTGTGTCCTCACGTGGTTTCTAGTAATATCTTTCACACTAGGACAGCCAGATAGTGCCATGGTGAGCTCAAGCTCATCCTTCAGCATTTGGATGACTTTTCTCACCCCATATTCCCCCTTTGCTGCCAACCCATAGATAGCAGGCCTTCCAATCTGCAATAATATATATAGATTACAATAGGGTTTAGAAAGCTATGACTATGAATCATAAAATTCTCAGATCGGTTCTTATATATCAGCATCCACTTTGAGATAGAGAGAAGAAAAAATTGAGTGTTGATTGCAAGTGTGAGTGTTGAGGCTTAAAACTGCCTAGGCATGTCACTCCCACAACTATATACACTACTCTCAAAATGTTTCAATGATCTAGGAATTTATCTTGAGCAACTTACAAGTTTTCTTATTTTTACATGCAAGTTAGACACAAATTAGTTGAGGTGCCACTCAAATCAAACAATAAGTTGAAAAAAAAAGGCAATCTAGCAGCCGAGTATGATAGAGCTGCATGGCATCAGTTGGTTTCACAGACATCTATTGACACTTGAAACTCACATAACAGCAATTACACAAGTGCATGACTGAAAATTAGTACTTGTTCGCTTTAAATAGCAACTACACGACTGACATTTCATGTGAATAAATAGTGTAAGAGAAGATTCATAAGTTAGTTTGGGGTGGAGAGCTTACAAGGATGGCTTGTGCACCAAGGGCTAATGCCTTGAAGACATCTGTTCCTCGCTGCACTCCTCCATCAAGGAACACAGGAACTTTCCCTCCAACAGCATGAGGATGGATCAAGAGCTTTTCGAGCACCTGATTATTTCTCCACATATGTGTAATCTCTAGTCCAATTCACTATATAATTACAAAGGAAAATTCCTTGGAGGGCAACTCCCAAATACTAGCTAAACGTTTTGAATCCAAGACCTCATAAATATCATGAGGTCTTAGAGATTACTAGGCCAACCCTTGAGTTTATGGTCAAGGAAGTTGATAATGATCAAAGTTAAGCAGCACATACGTATAAGAAATGTGAAACTCTAGTTAATACAATCTTAACAGCCAATGAAGGTTTCGGGCAATGATATTGACTAATTTTTTTTTTTTATACAATGATATTGACTATTGTTAATGTAGAGAAACGTGTATAGTTGTACCTCGTAAACTGTTTAAATCTATTTCAAAATAATGTGTGGCTACTTTTAATTTAAATATAACTCTAAATCGAGTTAAACATGTCGGTGGGCTAGTGTGCTTTGTATTTTTTTGATACCAGACAAGACAGCCTGTATTAAAGTACAGTGCCTTATTTGTGGCCTGTGTATTTTCAAAACAAGAGCTTTGTGGTGGCCTGTACATTTTCATTCACGCAGCATGATTGCTTATAATTAGTGGCAACCGGCAATGCAATCATGATGGAAAAAGCATTTCTTTCTTTATTTGTTTCTTTTTGTTGGTGCCCATTTTTAACATGGGTCAGGAAATAAAGCCCCAAGCCCACTAGAGAAAAGCCCATGAAAAGCAAGGAAGAAAGGACCTAAAGGACTTGCTACTAGATCCACTTCCTAGCCGAGCTAGCTAAGTAACCAAAGAAAAAGGGTTTGCTGCAAAAATAGTTTTGCATGCACCGCTAAAGTAATCCCTCTCTCCCAAAAAAGACACTCCTCGTTGAGCTTCATAGCCAATCTGACTCATGTTCCAAGCTCCACAGCTTTGAGCTAATCTTAAGCAATAAGGCTATGAGAGGTGGAGCTAAGACCTTTTTGGCCTTTGTCATTCTTTAGAAAGCATTATATTTATATTCGTGCTAACCCATTTTACGAAGTATATATATATAAATATATATGCATTTGTATATTTATGAGTATGTATGCTAACATGTTGTGAACTAACATTTGCTTGGTGAGAACTTTCTTTGGGCTTTAGTGTCTTTTTGTGTAGACTTGCAATAGTAAAGAAAACATGTTTCTTCTGCAGAAAGTGGAGAGCCTTAGTGGAAAGTAGAATACTGTTCATTTTGCAAAAAGTGGAGAAAGCCTTTAGTAGAAAATAGAGTAACATTCCCTTTGCAGAAAGCGGTGAAAAGTTCACTTTAACAACATAATAATGTTCCTTCTGCAGAAAGTGGAGAACAGCCTCTTATGCGGCAGTAGAAGAGGAGAATAAGCTCATTTTGCAGCTTCTTGGACCAGATTTAATGCTTGTGCACATATTGGCAATGGCAAAATGGGACCCTAAAGCCCATGCCATGTAGATGTCAGACCCGACTTCCTTAGAAAAAGCCTAGACTAAAAGATGTCTAATAGATGCAAGACACATGGCTAGGTGTAAAACGGAAAAAAAAAAAAACGACCCTCTTAACACTTTTTAATTGACACCAGATGAGAGTTGAAAATAGAATCCCAGACTCAAAAGTTGCAAGATCTTCTCCATCAAACCCCTTGTTTCATCATTCTCTCTTTCCAGAGCAGTCACTATTATTGATCCATGCTATGATAAAGACTAGAGTCTAAGACTGCCAAAGGAAACAAAGAACCTTGGGCCATCTTGCTTATCACAACAATAGTAATTCAAGGCTTTCCAAGTTAAAGATATGTGGTGGAAGTAGTTGCTGACTTTGGCAATAATTCTCCACTTTCAATCAGTTTTTTTTTTTTTTTTTTTTTTTTGATAATTTGATAGTTATAAACAGGTACCCGAGATTTCTTTTTTCTAATACCTGCTCTTTTTTTTGGCAACACCCATGCATCAATGAGCCCATCTCTCTTCTCATCAAGCTTGGCTCCATCACATTAATCAGCTTTAAAAGCTCCAAGCCAGAAGTGAATTCAGCATTGCCACACTGAAATTCTCTCACTACCATGCTACCAATCTACTATGATTGGTCTTTACCACTTAAAAGAATTTAAGGAAAAAAAAAAGTCCCCCATTTTAAAATGTATTTTTCAATCAATAACTTTGAGACGCATATCCTTCTGCCCAGGTCTATGGAATAATTTCTCAGGGTATGAGCTTGAGCTTGCGTTTTTTTGTTTTATTCTGTAGAACTTTACAAAGATCTACCAATAGAAAAGTAGAAAATATCAATCCTTAAACTCCTAGTACAATTTAAGAGTAGGAGAATACAATGGGGTTCTGCTCTGAACCCATATCTTTAACATGGACTTCAAGGTTCCACATATAGAACCACATTAATTAATAAAACAGACATAGATATGGCAGAAGATAGTATTCATGGTCCCATTCCACTATCTACATGCCAGCTTGATCATTGAAGAAATTTCAACATATTATTGATGATCTGAAACATTTTTCTTTAGGACATTGTCCTAATGCTTCAAATATTATATTAGAGCATTGAATGGATTTTTTCATGCTCTGTCCTCACATGGCTTCTAGTAATGTCTTTCACACTAGGACAGCCAGACAGTGCCATGGTGATCTCAAGCTCATCCTTCAGCATATGGATGACTTTTCTCACACCATATTCCCCCTTCGCTGCCAACCCATAGACAACAGGCCTTCCAATCTGCAATAATAAATATATAGATTACAATAGAGTTTAGAGAGCTTTGCCCAAGAATCATAAAATTTTAAGAGGTTTTTAAATATCAGCATTGACTTTGGGATGGAGAGAGAAGCAAAAATTGAGTGTTGAGGATTAACACCGCCAAGGCGTGTCACTCCTACAATTATATCCAACACTCTCAAAGTGTTTCAATGATCTAGGTATTTATCTTGAGCAACTTCAAAGTATTTTTTTGCACATGCAAGTTAGACGGAAATTAGACAATAAGTTGAAAAAAAAAATGGCAATCTAGAAGCAGAGTACGATAGAGCTGCTTCCCAAAAAGGCATCAGTTGGATTCACTGACATTCATTGACAGTTGAAACTCACGTAAAAGAAATTAAACAAGCGCATGACCAAAAAATACAACTTGTTCTCTTTATATAGTAACCACATGGCGGACATTGCATGTGAAGAAATGGTGCAAGAGAAGATTAATAACTTGGTTACATGAATTAAATAGTTTGGGGTGGAGAGCTTACAAGGACGGCTTGTGCACCAAGGGCTAATGCCTTGAAGACATCTGTTCCTCGCCGCACTCCTCCATCAAGGAACACAGGAACTTTCCCTCCAACAGCATGAACCACCTGCAACCACAAAATGCCTAAATATTCTCAATCGCTGATTGAACTTTGGCATGCCAAAGAGCATAGTGTAACTCTACACAAATCCAGACAGAAAAGTCCTGTGCAGGAATGCATGGCCACGTACGTGTCTTGTATTAAATTGCTAAATTTTCATACAAATTTGAATGTAAAGGATGTCTAGCTATGGCATTACTTCGTACAAAAATTCCCTAAACCCTTATACTATTAACATCTATATTGAAGGAGCACAGAGATGCAAAATGTAGAATCTGTGTTTACACCTACACACCTAATGAGAATAATATTCTTATGCTAAGCAGTAGAGATAAAACTTCACCTCTTCCAGAACAGTAATAGTAGCAGGAGTGTAATCAAGCTGGCGAGCCCCATGATTAGAGACAACAATCCCAGCAACACCTACTTCTGTCGCCTTTATTGCTGCCCATGACAGTACATCAAATGTTTAGGATATTTGAATGTTGAACAGAAAGTAAAGCAACCATGACATTCAAGGATCTGAGTAAATTATCAAGAGCGTGAAAAGATGCAGAATTTAAAGTGATTTACATAAAAATGTTTGACAGAGCAGATAGAGGAGGTAATTATGAGAAAAAAAAATCACACAATCAGGATGATTAACAGGCCTCCTATACTTGAAATTCCAAAGATAAAAAGGATGATTAACCGAAACTTTCATTGGAAGTTTAAAGTTTCAAAGGCAGAGAATGTTCTTCCTGTTACTATGGGAAGGAAAAAATAGGAAAGATGCAAAATAGAGATGTGAATATCAGTAATAAAGCTTGATCTTACCATCTTCATGAGTAATAATAGTGATAGTATAATAATGATGAGATGCAAATATCATAAGATGGAGAACCTACCATCTTCCCGAGTGAGTACTCCCTTGATTAGAATTGGCAAGTTTGTTATAGATCTTAACCATCCTATGTCCTGTGTATGTTGTGATGCTATAGTTAAACTCATAAGAATGTAAGAAACCATGGCCCTTACACACCCTCAGCAAGCAAAATAAAAAGTGAAACCATATAGGCACTTCCAATGGTATCTTATGCCTCAACCTTTACATTATAAAAGCAACAACTAAAACACATAACGCTAAAATAAGTGTTATAATGAGTAAAACAACTAGTTTTGAAAATTTCTGCAGAAGGGGAAAAAAAACTATTTTCCAAGTAAAATCTTTCAAACATTTTTGCATCAGCACATTAAAAGGTAAGCAGAATAGGTTACTGGTTTATACCCTCCAACACAAAGAAGCATCAAGGGCCCCTTTGGCAAAACCTTCTAAAATTGAACCTTCATCCTGCAGAAAATTTGATTCAGTGAGTAACAATAAAAGTTTTAGTTTTAAAATTTTAAAAATAAGATTAAAACTTTAGTTAACATGCATACATGTGTCCATTTTTTTAAATTCAATGCAATCTGGCACATTTCAATGTGGCAATTGGGAGTTACACAATTTCACTCACATTGTCCACTTCAGTTAATACAAGGCCTTCAATATTCTTTAACGGCGGTACAATCATTCTGCAGAACTTATTACAGTCATATTTCAAATAAGATTTAAGATCAAGCCTATTCTGTTAGCATGAAAGGAACATAAATACCATTTCATGGAGAACTTTATACCCAACTGTGAAGGGAATAAAATGATTAGTGTTGGAAAAAAAAAAAAAAAGGAGATAATATCTACTTGTTCTTTATGTCTGCCTCCCTTCGACCAATCACGGGAACATCAACTGTCAGCACAATAGCCTTGTATCCATTTCTTTCAGCTCTCTGAACTAGCTGAGCTGCTACATCTCGGTTCTTATGTACCTATTCCCAGACGAATATCAGATTACAGTGACTTGCTAACAACAGGATCACCAATACAAAGACAAAGAAAGCAACCAAAAGAAAGTGTTGCTGCCAAAGAAATATAGAATTCATTAATGAAATTATAAGAACTAAAGAAGGATTGAATACATATAATTGAAAAAACCGAATGGCATTGCCGCTGGAAGCAACCTCCTCAATAGTGCAGGAAGACACGGTGGACAAAACCTGCAATGAAAAATAACTTACAATTCATGAAACTTAGCAAGAAAATTAGCTCCATATTTAAAAATCAATACCATTATAGTATTAGACCCAGCTGCTGCTCTGGCTGTGGCGATCTCCCCTAGAATAATCACAATGAGTAAGTAAATAAGAATCCAAACAAATTTCAACTGAGACTGAGAACTCTTCCAAGAAGATTTGGACCTTCTGGATGAGCCAGCTTTTGCATTCCAGATGGAGCTACCATGATTGGCGCTGAGATTTTGTAACCTAGTACAGTAGTTGACAAATTTATTCTGCTTACATCTACAAGAATTCTAGGCCGGAACCTGAGAAGCAGTGGAAAGTGATCAGGAAATTATTGTAGCCAGTCTACAGCAAAAATCACCAACTGAATTAGCAGCAGCATACGTTATTCTGCGAAATGCTTCCACATTCTCTTTTAGGGTGTATTGATCCTCAGCTCCCCCAGAAAAGAAGTCATAATACATTTTTGGAAGAGCTTGCCTAGCCAATTCTTGAAACTCGTTAACATTAACGGGTTCGCCCTCCATTATCCTGGATACATGGGCATTAATAGATGGAATACTTTCCAGTGATTTAATACTAGATGGATTCTGAAGAGACCACTGTATAAAGACATTGATTATGATAGTATCAACAATGGCAAGAATTTCTTAAAAATACGTGATACTCCTGTTTAAGGCCTTAAAAATTTTGCTTGGCCTTGCTTATATTATGATATAGCCACAGGCCAGCTTGAGGCAAAGTTGGGTTCCCAAGCAACTCTAAATTTCTTGCACAAAGTAGTATGACTTTGATGAATCATAATCAAAGCCATTCACATACTATGTACTGGCTATTGGCCATTCCTCACCAGTCAACACCATTTTAAGCAAGTCAATCTACAATATTGAAAATATTCACATATACATATTCATATGGATTGGTAAGATATCCCAGAAAACTTTTTTTTTTCTTCTTTTCTGTGTTTATTTCATGGCCTACAAAGTACTGCAGAGCATAAAGATTCAACATGGTACTTACATAAGCAGAATCAATACCAGTTAAATGCCTGAAATCACTTCAAAGCAATCAATACCAATAAAAAGCATGATGACCCATTAAAGTATTAACATTCATTACAACTCAAAAGATGGTCAAGTAGATCATGATCAAAATATAAGCAGCACATACCTACAAGAGCTGAGACTGAAAGTCCCCAGAGTTTTTACAATCTGAGCAGCCACCGAAGGAAAAGCGTATTGAGTTGACTTCTACTCAAAAGACTTAAAATCTCAATTGAGTTAAATATGACAGTGGGCCAGACTCTAGAGAGCTACTAGGAGTGGTGTAACTTGCACAAATGGGCAAGGTTATAATTGTCATTGTGATGAACAAAGTCGTGTTAAAACCAGACTCTGAAATTAGGCCACCTCGGCCAAGTTCTGTTCATCCCATATTTGAGTATTGTATAATAATCTCAATGATAATTTCTAAATTATATATGTTATTATGTAGAATTAAATAATTGCTTATTTAAATATATTGATTTTTAAACGAGTGTTGGAAAAACACACAAAAAAACAAAAACAAAAAAAAACAAAACTTCGGCCCCTCAGTAGAAATCTTGGCTCCAAAGTCCAAATTTCTAATGTTAATATCTCTCTTCCGGAAAAGAATTGGCAACTTGCTAAACTAATTTGAACTCTATACAGGTCAAAGGAAATTATTTGGTATTTCTAGCCAACACCAGTCTCTTTGTCTCTAAGAAAGTTGGTTCTCCCTCCTCTCTTAGGAAGTAGAAGTTTGTTTGTCCCTTCTTTACGAAGGTGAGTTTTGTTCTCTTGAGACAACAGGTTTGTCTCTCGAGCTTGTGGTTTTGTTTTTTCTGGGTTACAGGGAAACACTTTTCTTGTTTGGTTTGCTTTAGTCTTCAATTATCTACCTAGATTATGGAGGACCTTACGAGAATATGGGGGAATTTGAACCTATCCGAAATGGAAGATACTAGTTTTGTTCTTCAGAGTGATTAGCGGTCTAGAGAGTTTATACTAGCGGCAATGTTTCTCACTTCACGATTCCTGAGCTTGGAAGTGGTGGCTAGAACTTTCAAATAGATACGGCGTCCCACAAATGGCTTTCTGATACGCAACCAGGGTGACCATATCGTCCTCCCTGAGTCTCAGCAGTTTGGACCGAGTCTTAGGGCACCTCCTTACCATTCTGCTGGTAAGGATGTGTTTTTTGTTCCAGGTTTTTTTGAAAAACGCTCATCTGAGCCGTCGTGGAGAGACAAAGGTGTTGGCTGGGATTTCCCAAGTAACTACAGAACTTAAGGGTGGCAAATGGGCGGGTCGGGTCATAAATGGGTCGGGTCATAAATGGGTTGGGTGTGTAATTATCCATTTATCCATTTATGACCTATTTATATATAAATTAATTATCCATTACCTACCCAACCCATTTAATCAGTGACCCGCCCATTTAACCCAATATGGCCCAAATACTTATAAAACTAGTTGAATAGCCTGTTGAATTTCAAAAATTACCAAAATACCCTCACTCCCTCACTTGAAGCTAGCTAATTCCACAAAAGAGTAAAATTGGAAACTTTCTTTCCTAAATCTTTCTCGGCCACCAAACAGTCACCAAAGCTTTCTCGGCCATGGAAGACAATCACAGAGCTTTCGAATCCAATACCAATGGAGTTACCACCGGCAATGACCATGGCTAGCAAAAGGTCACTTATGCGAAGCGTCAAAGGAAAGCCAAGCCAAACTCTTCCGATTCCGCCTCCAACAGAATCGTTTCCAACGAAGCTGTTCCCAGCGCCGACAACGTTTTCTGGTCTCTGGAGTAGCAATCGACGATCTGTCGCTCCAAATTCTCGAGGCGCAAAGATCCGACGATTTCGACGCTCCGGCAACGAGTACGATAGCAGCGAAGATCCACGCCGTCGATCTCTGGAGCGCGTGGTGGAGAATGGGAAGGCTGAGGAGGCCAAGAAAGTAAAGCTGAAGAAGCCAAAGGTTTCGGTCTCCGATGCAGCTGCGAAGATCAACGCCGACAATCTCTCGGCTTTTCTCGTCAATATATTGGAGAGTATGAGCTTTTCAATTTCAAAGTTCATACATTTTTTTTTATTTTATTATTCCTTATGCATGTGAATGTGTAGTGAGAGAGGGATTTGGTTTGATCTGTTTGATTTTGGATTTCCAATCAATGTTTGGTTCCCGAGAAAACTAAGAAAAAAAATAGAATCTTTTTTTTTTTTTGATGGGGAAAAAAAAAATAGAATCTTGAATATTATTATGTTTAATTTTTTTGATGTTTGGTTCCCCAAAAACCTAAGGAAAAGGAAAGGTAACAAATATACTGTTTAATGGGTATTGTTTTGTGGGGTTTTTTTTTTTTTTTTTAATTTTAAATTTTAGATGGGTTTAGTGGATATTAGTAGATTTATCCATTTAGACCCATCTAATTAAATAACCAAATGGGTCTTTCCCCATTTAACCCAAATATTCAAATGGGTTGGGTTAAGACTTATCCAAATAAGATGGGAATGGGCAAGTTCATGGATATAGATAAAAATTGCCACTCCTAACAGAACCGTTTCAAAATTTAAATCCTGACGTGAAATTGATTATTAAGGAAATTGTTTTGGAGTCAAGAAGGGAAGCTTTCAATCTCTTTGAAAATTCAAACGTTAAGTAGCAAGATTCGGGGAAAGGAGTTTATAGCGCAGGAGGAAATTTTAAATGCTATGAGGCCATGTGACAAAGGGCAGGAGGCACGTGAGGGAGGGTTAAATTCTTTAATCCTGGAGATAGATTCCAGCACGGAAAAATCACGTGCATGCCCAAATGAGTTGTTTCGCTGCTGTATAGAGGAAATAGATAATGAACTTCGAAAGTTTGACAGGGATTCCATGAGAAAAGGAGGGGGGAGGGTGGAGGAGATGGCAGTCATAAAATTCGGTATGTGAGGAAGTTTATCCCGTGGCCAAGCAGTAGGGTGAGAGTCGGGTTTCAGCTAAGCTGTCCACTAAGGCATCAGTGGTCAGTATGGAATCCTTGGGTGAAAAGCAAGGGGAAGGTGAAGCTGAAAAATCTATTAGTGCACAGAAAGTAGGGAAGTGGTCAAGACTGCAACTTGCTAGAACAGCACCGAAGGTTCCCTTGGAGGTCGAGGTGGGGCAGAAATGGTTTGTGTCAGTTAGTACAGAGGAGTCGGAAGCAGTCCAGAGGGTATGAAGAAAAAAAATAGAGTAGAGCGGGGGTGCGAAGAAGGTGCATGCAGAATGGCGGAGGCTAGATCCCAACCCCACCAGCTCCAATGAGTATTTTATGTTGGAACTGTCGGGAGCTTGGGAACCGCCAAACAGTTCAAGAGCTAGGGGATTTGGTCCGGGCACAAGATCCTTCAGTTGTGTTTTTAGCCGAAACATGGCTGGTAGAAGCAAGGCTAGGTGACATTAAGGAAAGATTGGGTATGGGAAGCTATTTTGGTGTGTCAAAGGTGAACTTGGGTGGAGGTTTGGCACTTTTTTGGAAGAAAGGATTGGAGGTGGATGTTGAATCTTCATCTCTAAACCACATTGATGTGTTGATAAATAAGGGTAAGGAGGATGGTTGGAGGTTTACTGGTTTCGACAGTGATCCGTTAACACAAGGGAGGGTGGAATCGTGGAATTTGTTGAGGAATTTACATGGGAGGTTTTCGGTTTCATGGTTATGTGTAGGTGATTTTAATGAGATCACAAAATCTCATGAAAAAAGTGGAGGGCGGTTGAGACCTTTTCTGCAAATGAAAATTTTTAGAGATGTCCTAGATAAGTGTGGACTAGTGGATTTAGGGTTTATGGGTAGCAAATTCACTTGGTTCAAAAATATTGCTAATGGTATTTCGGTTTGGGAATGACTTGATAGAGCATTGGGGACCACGGATTGGCTTGAGATTTATCCGGCAACTAAAGTGGTGATTTTGGAATGCGGTACATCCGACCACAAACCAATATTGATTCACCCGTGTGGGATTTCGGTGAGACAAAATAAACCTTGGCACTTTGAGAAGATGTGGTTAGATGAGGAAGGTTGTCATGATATGGTGACTTTGGCTTGGAGGGATGGAAAGGGTAGCACACCCATGAGTGGGGTGGTAAATAAGGTGGGAAAGCGTCAGGCAAATTTAAAATGTTGGAGTAAGAGATGCTTTAAAAATGTTACTTGGGAAATTGCTGAAAAAAATAAAAGATTGAAAGAGGTAGAAGCTTCGGCCATAAGGGGTGGTAGTATTGATTTGATGGTTAAATTAAAAGGTGAGTTGGCAGGGTTGATAGCTAAGGAGGAACAAATGTGGCAGCAACGATCAAAAATTCATTGGTTGAAATCGAGTGATAAAAACTCAAAGTTTTTCCATGGTAAAGCTTCCCAAAGGTTTAGGAGGAATAGGATTATGGGGATTGAGGATCCGAATAGGGTTTGGTGTGTGGGGGATGAATATGTGGCTGGCGTTTTTGAAAATTATTTTCCAAACCTCTTTACATCATCAAATCCGAGTGAAATTGATGAAGTAATACAACACATGGGTAGAGTAGTCATTGAGCAGATGAATGTTCTCTAGGGTTGAGGTGGAGATGGCACTAAATCAGATGGAACCTTTGAAGGCACCTGGACTAGATGGCATGCCTCCAATTTCCTACCAACACTATTGGAATGATATTGGAGATGGTGTAACGGATGCGGTCCTTTTCTGTTTGAACACTGGCAAGATTCCCTCAGGTTTGAACCACACCTTTCTCACTCTAATTCCTAGGGTGAAAAGTCCTGTTAAAGTTGTAGATTTTAGACCTATAGCTCTTTATAATATTTTGTACAAAATTATTTCAAAGGTTTTAGCAAATAGGTTAAAAAAAATTCTGCCTTGTATAATCTCTGAGTTTCAAAGTGTTTTCCAAACAGATAAAGCCATCTCAGATAACATTTTGGTGGCCTTCGAATCATTACACCATATGAAAACAAAAAACAAAAAACAAAAAAAAAAAAAAAAAAAGAAGGAAAAAAGGGTTGTATGGCTATGAAACTAGACATGAGTAAAGCTTATAATAAGGTGGAGTGGAAATTCTTGATCGCAATAATGGAGAGGATGGGTTTTCATTCAAAATGGAGGGTTTGGATCTATGAGTGCATAAGCTCAGTTTCCTTTTCTATAATGGTTAATGGGGAACCGAGGGGTAATATTATCCCAACTAGGGGCTTGAGGCAAGGGGATCCATTATCACCATACTTGTTTTTGCTATGCTCTAAGGGTTTAATGGATTAATAAATCATGCTGTAAATGAGAGAAAAATCCATGGTTTCTCTCTTTGTAGGAATGACCCAAAAATTTCTCACTTGTTTTTTGTAATGATAGTCTCCTTTTTTGTCATGCAAAGGTGAAGGAGGTGAGAGACATCCATGCCATTTTGAATGTGTATGAAAAGGCCTTAGGTCAACAAATCGATGCGACGAAGACTACCTTGTTCTTTGGGAGATCGGTGAGGGAGGAGACAAAAAATGCTATCAAACTATTATTTGGTGTGCCTGAAATAAAGCACTATGAGAGGTATTTGGGGCTACCTGCAGTGGTGGGGAAAAATAGAAGAGCAAGTTTAAATTACATCAAAGATAGAGTGTGGGGGAAATTACAAGGGTGGAAGGAGAAGTTATTGTCACAAGCGGGTAAGGAAGTGCTCTTGAAGGTGGTGGTTCAAGCAATTCCCACATTTGCAATGGGTTGTTTTAAACTCCCAAGTGGTTTGTGTAGGGATATTGAAATGTTAATTAGAAAATTTTGGTGGGGGCAATGAGGGGAACGAAGGAAGATCTATTGGAAAAATTGGGAGACGCTTTGCAAACCAAAAGTTGAAGGAGGTTTAGGATATAAAGAATTGACAAAGTTCGATGATGCAATGTTAGCAAAACAGGTTTGGTGACTTTGCCATGACACAAGCTCTTTGTTCTACCGTGTCTTTAGGGCAAAATATTTCCCCAATGGCTCCATCTTTGATGCTACCCAAAAATCCGGTTCTTATGCTTGGAAGAGCATTCTAAAGGCTAGGAAAGTGGTTGCATTGGGAGCAAAATGGAGGGTGGGTGATGATGAATCTATCAAAGTTTTTGAAGATTGTTGGCTGCCTGGGTCAGGGGGTGGGAAGCTTAATTATGCTCACTCAGGTGTGGACAGAAATCTGAGGGCTGCTGAGTTGATGACTCCCGAAAAAACTAGTTGGAATGGGTAGCTGATTGATTCTATTTTCCTCCCCCATGAAGTGCAGAAAATCAAGGCTTTACCTCTATGTGTAGTGCCTCAGACCGATTACTTCTATTGAAGCTTGGAGATGAGTGGTATTTATTAAGTGAAGTCGGGCTACAAGCTGCTGTGTGAGGAGGAAAGAAAGGATGAAGCTTCGGGTTCTAGCAGACAAGGCATGTCGGTGTTGTGGTCTAGAATTTGGAGCTTGAAGGTACCTGGAAAAATTAACCATTTTTTTTGTGGAGAGCTTGTACTAATTGCCTACCAACAAAATCTAACCTGATGAAGTGAAAAATTATTGCGGATTCTCTATGCTAGCTGTGTGGAAAATTTCTAGAAAACACGATGCATGCTTTGTGGAATTGTGAAGTGGTGAGGAGTGTATGGAATGTGGAGTTTAGTTGGGTAAATGAAGCGGTGGCAGCACATGGGTCATTCATGGATCTTGTGGACTTATGTGTGACAAAACCTGGAATGGGCCAGCTGTTTGGGACCACGGCATGGTTCCTTTGGAATCGCTGGAACAAATTCAGGTTGAATGATAGGACTTTACCGCTGAGCAGAGTGGGAGAAGCTGCAAAAAACTTAGTGCAGCAGGTGCAGTTAGTCCGTGAAGGTCATAATGGGGTGAGACGGACACGAAGGTGTACATGGACCCCTCCTCAAGCAAGGGATTTCAAGGCCAACTTTGATGGAGCATGGTTCGATGAAAGTGATGAAGCTAGGATCGGGATTGTGGTACGCGACTCCTCGGGGCAGGTACTAGCGGCACTAGCTGAGAAATTAAATAAACCACATTCTGTGGACTGTCTAGAGATGATAGCAATAAGAAGGGCTGTGATTTTTGCTCAAGAGATTGGATTACAAAGCTGCCAGTTTGAGGGAGATTCTGAAGTTGTGGTTAAGGCCCTAAAAAATGAGGATATGTTCTGCTCATCCTTTGGCCATATAGTCATAGATACTTTAGTTTGTGTAAACTCATTGAGGAGTTTTTCTTTTGCTCACATTGCTAGGCAAGGCAATTCTGTAGCTCATGCCTTAGCTCAGAGAGCTCGTTTATCTTTTCCATTGTTAGTTTGGATGGAGAATGTTTCGTCTGATATAGATTCCTTTGTTATTGCTGATTTTTCAGGTTCTTAATAAAACTTATTCATAGGCCTGGGCCTGATTCTCTAAAAAAAAAAAAAAAAGAGACGAGTGTCGAGTGTCCTAAAGTTAATGAGGATTTAATATTCTATTATTTTCCTTTTGAAAATATATAGTCTTTGAAAATATATTCTCTTTGATTTTTTTTTATTTTTTTTATTTGAGTAAAAGGATAGTGCACTACAAGTCACAACTATTCTAAAGTCCCTCAATATTATTTTGCAATCATGAAAGATGTTGCATACTCCGTAGTTAGTGGCTAGTTTAAGACCATCCAGTAAAGTTCAAAGTTCCATGGCCATGCTGGTTGTAAAACATATGGTCTGAGCAAAACAACAAACCTATTGGTCAGTAAGGTTCTTGATGAGGCCTCCCTTACTTGCCAATCCTGAATTGCCTGGTGCAAAATCCTTGGTTTTAATGGTTGACTGGTTGAGTTTGAACTTTGAACCATGAGTGGGTTTTCAATTTGACTCAATTTATCTACCAAGACTAATTTTTATTTCTTAACGAACATCAAAGCTCTAAAAAATTAAGAACCAACAATAATTACTAGCCAGACCCAATTGGTTAACTATTGAATTGAGAACAGTGGGGTCTAGTTGGGAAATTTGTTTTAGTGCATGAAAACCCTCTACTTTTAAATATATATATATATATATATATATTTTATGAGTTTTTGTTTGGCATTAAAGATAGTTTTTATTTTTTATTTTTTTAATTCGATAATCGAAGAAGGGAGATTTGAATTACGGACATTTCCCTTGAAAAGTTTCAAGAGTCAAGACTCCTACTATCTTGTGTTCTTAAATCATACTCCCTCTGTCCCATTTTTTTTGTCCTGTTTGAAAAGTCAAACTTTTTAAGGGAATATCATTAATTGTCTTGTCTACTTTTCAAAAATGTATAAGTTTCCAAAACTACCCTTAAAAAAATTTATCAAAAAATTGAATTAGTAAATTAATAGGGGTATAATAGGAACATTAGTAAATTAATGACTTTTATTTTTAGAAACAGGACAATATTTTGGAACATCTCAAAATGGAATAGAAGACAAAAAAAGTGGGACGGAGGGAGTAACTTATAAGTGCTTTATTGAATAAATAGTCAAGTAAATGGATGGCCATTGGCCTAGATCAATAATCACTATTCACATTTTTTTTTATCTAAGCATTGGTTTTGTCTTTAACATTCCCTCAAAGAAGTGTCACTATTTAAAGTTTAAACTAGTAAATATTTTTTAAAATCTTTCGATTAACCTTGTACATAATTTATTTAAGTTTTTCTTACTTTTTTTGTTTTTTTTTTTGTTTTTTAATACAAGATAAAATTCTACTCTAGCCTAATCTAAGTATATATGTGTGTGAAGTTCCCTCCTAGAGACTTGAATCCCGCCCCTTAAAGTCTCAATACTACAAATAATTGTATCCTTTGTGAAGTATTGAACTTTCCTTTACCAAGAAATCAATCCAAGCCGGCCTAGCAAGAAGAGGCAAAGACTACTCTTTGTTAATACTCAAGACTCAATATGAGGACTAAGGTTAGTTTATACTCCTGAATATTCTACTTGATTTTCGATAATGAAAGTGCTAAGAAGCAAGAGCCGCCAAGTTCTCTGCTTCATCTTTGGTCTCTCTCTCTATTTTGTTGTGTTTTCACTTTGTATACCTAATGAAATATTGGGAGAAAGGAACGATGGTCAATTTGGAGGAAATTGGTGTATGTCTACTCTAATTTGGAGATGAATTTTATATAATTTTAATTTAAAATGAAAATTTTAATTTTTGACATAGGGTCAATTTATAAATATGAAAATCTCAAGGAATTATTAGAAGAAGTAATTGAAATCCTAGGAGGTTAGTTTGCAACTCACCTAAACATCATAGGGTGTTTTTATATTTTGGCCAACTTTTTAATTATGTTTAATATAACCGATTCTCTATCTATGTATATATAAAAGCTTAAGCGAAGAGCTTAATGTTTCTGCGCTCTTGTTAAGTCATATCAACGCTACATCATTAACCTATTTTCAATATTTTCTCTATATTTTTAAATTATTTTTCTCTTTATTAATTTGTCACTTTACAATTACACATTCTTCAACATTTACTTACTTTTACCTATTTATCTCCCCACTACTCTATACCTTAACTTTACAATTTCTTCATCCCTTTATCTTTCTTTTATTTTGACTCTTCTTCTCCCAATTTTTTTACTATAAAAATTTGTTATTTTCTACTCCATTAAATCCATATTTTGTTCACACAAAAAGGTGAATACTCTCTCTCTCTCTCTCTCTCTCTCTCTCTCTCTCTCTCTCTCTCTCTCTATATATATATATATTCTTTCTTTTGATGGATGCTTAATTCTTTAGATTGATGAATTTTTATGTTTAAATTTACTTTAGGTTGATATAATTTGGTTATATTTTAATTTTTTATCTTTTTAATTTTATTTTCTTTGTTTGTTACATGTTATCCTATGAAATTACAGAATGATTTAATGTTATTCTATTACATAGCATGACTTGAATAATTTGGTGTGTACAACTATACATTTTCTTTTGAATATTCTTATACTCATATTCTTTTATATAATTTTGTTATTTGTCTCACATTCTCTTCCAAAAAAGGTAATTTCTCTCTCTCTCTCTCTCTCTCTCTCTCTCTCTCTCTCTATTATTAATTCTTTCTTGCAAATCTATTTTAGATTGATGATTTTTTTTTTTTTTTTTTTTTTTGGTGTCTTTACTTTTGGATGATTTACTTTGGTGTTGTGTTTTTTGAGTTATTTATCACATGTACTCTCTATGCCTCTTATAGTTTTGGTTTGAGTTAATTTTTAGATATTTTAGAAGTGAGATGATTATGTATTTGAATGTTTCTATAAATTATTTGAGTAATATCAATTGTAAATTTGTGATGAGGTTTGGTTTTATGATAATCTTCTTAAGAGAATAAGAAATTCAAATAATTAATTTTGAAATTTAAAAATTTTAGTTGTATTATAAAAATTTTGTGATGTGCTTGCATTTTTTTTTTATAATTCTGTAGAACTTACAAAGATCTACCGATAGAAAAGTAGAAAATATAAATCCTTAAACTCCTAGTACAATTTATGAGTAGGAGAATACAATGGGTTCTGAACCCATATCTTTAACATGGACTTCAAGGTTCCACATATAGAACCACATTTATTTATACAACAGACATAGATATGGTAGAAGATAGTAGTCATGGCCCATTCCACTATCTACATGCCAACTTGATCATTGAGGAAATTTCAACATATTCCACACCTATTCATAGTGACCTATTGTTAACAATGTAATTACAAATGTATAAGATATTGAATGTTCAATATGGGTATGAAACACCCTTGAATGTTTAGTCCCCAAATTACAAATTATCAATTCTAGCTTATTATCAAACAATTAATGTGCGAAATATGAACATTAGCCAATCACAGAATTGATAACTAATCTAAGCCAAATATAAACACATCCATAGCAGTAAATATAAGGCAAAGATAAAGGAAAGGAAGATGCAAACACACGGACAACACACGATGTGTTATCGAAGAGGAAACCGAAGCCCTCGGCGTAAAACCTCTCCGTCGCCCTCTAAGCGGTAAATAATCCACTAAAGAATGCAGTTGGGATACATGAGCAGCAGAAGACCCTCCAAGCCTAATCTACCCAATGTACTTAAGCCCTCCAAGCTTCTTGCTCCAACGAGGTTGTGCCAAACCTATTTCTTCTTTAGCTTCCCGAATTCCACTACTAGACCATAGCATCAACCAATGTAAATTGGTTCCTTTCTAATTGCTTCCCAATAGCACCAAATAAACATTCTCACGGATGTGGGTATGGTGAGAAAAGGATTTGTTCAAAAGCCTTTCAAGGATTTAACAATGGAGAGGAAGAGAGTAGAGGAATTTGAAGAGTCTCTAAGGTAAAGATTGTGGATGAATCAATCTTGTATTTCTCTAGGATTTCTCTCACAAAATTCTCTCTGGAAACTCTCTCAATTTAGTGGGTATAAGGGTCTATATATAGTGGGGTGAGAAAGAAATGCGAAGAGTTAGTTTTTCCCAAACAGGGTGGTTTGGCGGCTTGGCCTTGCGACTGGTCTGAGTTGCGAGTTCCAGCCGCAAGTTAACAACCTGGCCAGCCTGGGACTTTTGTCTTGTAGTGCAACAATTGGCGTGACCCTTCACCTCCCTCGTGTGCTTCTCACGTGCCTGCAGTTGGCGGCTCCCAGTCACAAGTCACCCGCGAGTCCAAGCCGTGAAACTCTGCATCCTTGCACAAACTTGAGTTTTTCTTCACATCTTCTTACACACTACCCTTACAAGAATCCCACCTAAATACAGGGTTACTAAATGCTAAAATACAAGCAAATTTCCACGGAATAAAGCTAACAAGATGGTGGAATAAAGCTAACAAGATGGTTGATTAAATTCAACCTTACAATCACCCCCTTTGGCTATTCCGTAACAAAAACCCTACAACAGACTCTAGACTTAACGCGTGAGTTGGGAACAGTTGAACAAAACTCACTCACACCTAACTCTAGATTCTGAAAAACTCTTGAACATATGAACAAGTATCTCCTGAATGATAACAACACAACAATATCATTGTATGCAGAAAAACTTGAAATGTATATGGAGCAATCATAATACGATCAAGCAAAAAAAGGACTTAAGCAGTAAAGCAATAAATCATGGCTTGACCAAAACAAGCAATCACTAAACAATAGTGATTACAATGCTCATTTACACACGGAATGAACATCCGGACATGCAAGCTGATAAGCTCAATTAAAGAGTATCATTTGCAAGTCCAACACTCAACTAATGCATACAAATATATATGCATCTAGGAACAATCCTACAAGGGCACAAGAGTGATGTATTGAAGCAAAATGCATGACATTTAACATCAAGTACATAAACATAAAAACTGCATAAGCAAGGTACTGCATAAGTATGGTACAAACCATAAAAGCCTACAAACTGCATGGAAAAAATCCTTAAAGCTTACATAAGCAACATGGGTACAAACAGAACCATACAAACAACTAACTGAAAAACATCATCAATATATATATAAATATCAATGTGTTAGAACAGTATCCACACAGATAGATATAAACAAAAACATAAGTTTGTTAGACTATCCAAAAACTATATCCAAAAACTATGTAAAATATGAATGATATCATCCTGAACACACAGCTCCCCCTTCCACTATGCACATCTCCTCCTTCCTGTGTCGTTCTCCTCCTTACTATATGCTATCGCTCTCCCCCTTTTTGTCACGAATAGCTAAAGGCTCTCATCCAACTTATACTGAATAGCATCCAACTGCATTTCAATGGTCATGAGATGCATTTGAACTTGGTTGTTAGTTAAGTAGATAAGTCGTTGTAGTTCAGAGATCCGATCAACCACATTTTCAATCAAGTGACTTTGCCTGGGCACTTGAAATCCAGGGGGAATAGATGGAGCACCAGTTGATGGCACAGGTGTAGCTGAACTTTGACCAGATGGAGTGACTGGTTCACTCTTAGGTGCTTTAAAGGAGTGGCTCTTACTTGCTTGAAGAGTGTATAAGGATATTGATCGAGGACGAGACGCAATTTTTCCATCTAATGGAGGATTGACACCTTCACAAAGAATGATCTTCATGATGAGACTACAGAATGGAAGATTCATTCGTGCTGCTGATCGACCCACCGTTTTCCCAATGATCTGAAATATGTGGACACAAATGTCAATCGGAACATTAGTAATGAGGTCACACAAGAATTTAGCCCTCCCAAGACTAATGAAAGCTATGTTTGACAACGGGTAAAGGTTGGAGAACATGATCAGCTTTAAAGTTTTCAGTTCAGGTGAAAAGAGTGCAGTGCCTATAGATGATCCTGTGCTTCCCACTTCATGTTCATTTCCAAGAACTTGAAGAATGTCTTGTGCCTGAATTACTCTGTCTTCATACGGAGTTTGATCCGCATTTTCAGGTCTGGTGATGCGAAGAACCTTAGTAATGTAGTCTGCATTGATGGAGAACTCTGTTCCTCGTACCTAGCATTTCAACTCTACCTCTGTGCATCTGGCATTAGAGTAGAATTCCTTAATCAATTCTTTAATTGGATCCTCAAAATTACCAAAAAGATCCGCCCAATCTCTTTATGCAAAAATCTTAGGGATAAATGTTGTCCCCAGGGTGTCAAACTTGACAACTCGTTCCACAATGGGAGGAGCCTTCATGAAAATGTCTGTGTAGGTCTTTGAGTCAACAGGTGACCTGAATCTTTCAATGGTAGGTTCTCAAGATGACTGAGATGAAAGCCATGTCCATTTAGCAACTGGGGTTGATGGATCATCGGTTGCAATGGCTTTGCCTTTAGATGAACAACGAGTCATCTGCAAAATAACAGACACACAACAAAGAACCAAATGCAATACCACAGGGTACTAATATGTTGATTGGATTCAGATGAGAATGCGAATCCGAGAGATTTCACTAAATCACAGAGTATGAACCAGATTAATAAATCATAGGCACTACAGAAGCATTTTGAGGAACAAGTGAACAAAAATGGTGATTGTTCAGATACAACTTAGTGTCAAAAGAACACTGAAAATCACAAAGTCACACACTGACATTGTGATAAACTACCATGAGCATGATATGCAAAAATTAATATAGCCATAAAACATACCATAGAGCACAAAACACCATAAACAATACTATAATCAATAGGCACATAAAGGCATCAAAACTCAACCAAATAACCCTCAACAGAATGAAACTCAGTCATGTACGAACATGCTTTTTCTCAAAACATAATGGCCACCAACAATACTCATATATTCAAGAAAATAACACTTAAATCATGAAATATGAAGTGAGAGAGAGAAAAACCATACCTTTTTCTTGAAGATTTGAGAAGAAATAAAGCAAAAATGGTGGATTTTCGAAGAGTTACACGGTAAGTTTCAGAGAGAGAAATGGGGAAGACAATGAACAGTCACAAAAGTACAAGGGAAAACAGAAAAGTTTTTGAAAACTGATCATAAAACGCAAAACACGCGTTTTTCGCGACTGGATCAAGTTGCCAAGGTAAGCCGCGAAACACTGAGAGAACAAATTTCTTGAAAAATTTTCTAAGTGTTTTTCGCGACTGGAAGGTCTACCCGTGAGGTAGTCGTGAGCTACGCCGCGAAAATCTTTGAAAAACCTCGCTATTGGACCTTCCACATGCGAACAAGTCGTCAAATCTAACCCGCGAACATGCGACTTAACTGACCCGCGACTGAGTTGCCAAAACAGGGGAAAACAATTTTTGAAAATTTTGATATTTTTATTAAAACAAAATACTTTCCAAAAACAACTAAAAACTCTCAAAAATCTTTTTGTGTTTGATCAACAAAGATTGAGCATGTGAAAACACATTTAATCAAGTACAATCACATAAATGAATATGGCATTCATTGAACATAAACTTGTGTGTGGATATCAAAAATGAGATAGTCCTTAGTCTAATGTGAAGCTTCAATGATCAATTCAATCAAGGCATACACAACTAGCACTAAATAATGTGACCTATCTCAATTATAGAAACATGCATATATGACCTCCCACATAAACTTGATTATAATTCTTTAAAACTTTTCATTTGGCTTCATATTCATCATGTCATTTGAACTTTTTGAACAAAGAAAATCTCATTGTGAGATTGATGCCTGGAATTTTTGATATTTCAATTGATGAGTTAGCCTTTGGCTTTTTGGGCATCATGCATATTATTTTGGTCGCTTTTCCTTTTTCCTAGTCGAATACTAGTATGTGCGACAAGCTTTTGCAACTCTATATCTCTTTTCATGTGGAGATTTACATTTAGAGAGCTTTTTTAAGCATAAAAATAAAAAGTGGGAAGATATATAGGCATGAGTCTATGCATGTCTCAAGATCAACAAAACCATTCACTAATAATTCATGACAAGATTGCAGATCTATTTACAATAGTCACATAGATTTCAAAATTTCTCCTACAATGATATGCGTGCATAAGAAACAAGCTAAGCTTGTAGATGCACAAAGCCATTAGTACAAAAGTACAAGGCAAAACATGATTTTGAGACAAAACTCAACAAAGTCGATCAAATTTTTTGGATTTTCTACTTTTTATGTGTTTTTGGATTTTTAACACAAAATCAGTAAAAGGTTGATAAAAAACAGAGCAACAATGTAAAAACATTTTAAAACAAACAAACTCATAGACAAAAGTTTTCAACTCAAACATGCAAGAAGCATATAACCAAGCATATACACAAAATATGGGAAGTATTAATACATGGACATGTTATAATGCTTATGTATAAGTACCCTTCATCACCCACACGTCACGTGCGTTTGGGGTGATATCCTTGTCGGATTGGGTACGAGAGTTAGGACTTTCAAACCTTCGTGTGAAGCTTTCCAGGCAATTTGTGAAGGCACCAATCATCTTCATAACATCCATCATTCTGGGATCACTGTTTTGACTTCTCGGTTGCTCACCACCCCAAGGCCTCTTGTCATTTCTTCTTCCTCGTGATTGTGGTGCGCTTGCATTATTCAATGCTCTCAGCTTTTGACAGTTGGGTCTAGTATGTCCTTACAATCCGCAATAGTGACAAACATAATCCGTTCTAGGACCCTGTTGTGATCTTAGGAGAGATCTTCCTCTAGCTTCAAATATGGCTTCTGATTGATTACGAGACTTATTAACCACCCGTTGATCAGCCATCTTCTTCTTCTTCTCAACCTTTACTTTCTTAGGAATAGGTTCTTCTACCACGGTCTCTTTGGCCTTTACAAATTTCACTTCTTTGGTGACATTGACCAATGAGCTACTTCCTCCGGAATAACCTAAACCAGACTTGTCTGAGAAATGCTTTTGGGATGAAATAACATCATCCAGCTTCCTGGAGGAGACCCTTTCTATCTTGGCACGTGCTTGCACTACCTCTTGCTCAATAAATCTTACTTTAGTATAGGCTTCTGAAAGCTCACCATTTAGTGTCTCAATCTCACACTTTGTTTCCTTGTATCAGACCAGGAGACTCCAGAAGTCCTCCTCAGCTTTCTTCATTTTCTTCACAGCCGCCTTTGCCTTCCTTGCATACTCACCCGATTTCTCAAGAAGTAGGACATAATTTTCTTGAATACCAGATGTATCTTCATCCTCTTCAGCCTCCGATTCTTCAATAATCCCAATAGACTTCAAATCCGAATGCTCACCAAGCTCCTTCACAAGTGCACCCAAATCATCCGAGGAATCCACATGAGCAATGGTCATGAATGCAGAGAAATTTCCTTCTCCAACACAGCTCTCTTTAGAGTCAGAGTTTGATGAATCTGAGTCATTTAAAGTAGTGGCATAGACCTTTCCTTTAGACTTCAGATAATTTGGACATTCCTTTTTTAAGAGTCCGTGTCCATTACACTCGAAGCACGTGATTCCTTGTGAGGATTGGGAATCTCTATCATCTTTCCTTCGGAATTCTTTCTTCTCCTTCCCGGAGCTCTGAAATTTTCTTTTGTCACCAAATTTCCCACAATTCTTAAGCTTTAAGAATTTCCATAAGTTCTTTATAAGGTATGCCACATCTTTATCCACAGCACCTTCCTCCGAAGAGTCATGTGATGTTATTCTCTCATCAATTGTTTTAAGAGCAAGGGATTTGCTCTTCTTCTGTGTAGGCAGGGACAACTCATATGTCTGTAGAGAACCAATCAGCTCTTGAACCTTAATGTCGTCAAGATCTTTGCTTTCTTCAATGGCTATAACTTTGGCACGGAAACTCTCTGGCAGTGATCGAAGGATCTTCCTTACTACTTTTGAGCCCTCCATCTTTTCTCCCAAATTAAATTTACCAACAACAACCTCATTCAATTTGCTATAAAATGAATCAAAAGACTCATCCTCACTCATCTTTAGCTCCTCAAAGCGAGTGGTCAACATCTGAAGTTTGGTGTCCTTTACTTTTTTTGTACCCTCATAGGTAGTCTCCAAAATTTCTCATGCTTCCTTAGCAATAGTGATATGTGAAATCCGGTGAAATTCTTCTGGAGAGACACCACAGAAAATAGCATTCAATGCCTTGCTATTTGCATTGGCCACCACAAGAGCAGCCTTATCCCAAGTAGACTTGGCAGCCTCTAGCTTTGTCCAACCTGCTTCAACTGCATCCCACACAGCATCATCAATGGAACACAAAAACGCCCTTATACGGACCTTCCAAAAAGCATAATTATTACCATCAAAAAATGGTGGTACATTAAGAGATTGAGACCTATCCATCTCAAAAGGGGTTAGAGATCACACTAAGGTATTAAAACCACAACAAGTGTACCCGCTCTGATACCAATTGAATGTTCAATATGGGTATGAAACACCCTTGAACGTTTAGACCTCAAATTACAAATTATCAATTCTAGCTTATTATCAAACAATTAATATGCGGAATATGTACATAAACCAATCACAGAATTGATAACTAATCTAAGCCAAATATAAACACATCCACAGCAGTAAATATAAGGTAAAGATAAAGGAAAGGAAGATGCAAACACACGGACAACACACGATGTGTTATCGAAGAGGAAACTAAAGCCCTCGGCGTAAAACCTCTCTGCCGCTCTCTAAGCGGTAAATAATCCACTAAAAAATGCAGTTGGGATACATGAACAGCAGAAGACCCTTCAAGCCTAATCTACCCAATGTACCTAAGCCCTCCAAACTTCTTGCTTCAATGAGGTTGCGCCAAACCTATTTCTTCTTTAGCTTCCCAGATTTCGCTACTAAACCATAGCATCAACCAATGTGAATTGGTTCCTTCCTAACTGCTTCCCAACAGCACCAAATAAACCTTTTCACGGATGTGGGTATGGTGAGAAAATGATTTGGTCAAAAACCTCTCAAGGATTTAACAATTGAGAGGAAGAGAGTAGAGGAATTTGAAGAGTCTCTAAGGTAAAGATTGTAGATGAATTAATCTTGTATTTCTCTAGGGTTTCTCTCACAAAATTCTCTCTGGAAGTTCTCTCAATTTAGTGGGTATAAGGGTTTATATATAGTGGGGTGAGAAAGGAATGCGAAAAGTCAGTTTTTCCCAAACAGGGTGGTTTGGCGGCTTGGCCTCACGACTGGTCTGAGTCGCGAGTTCCAGCCGCGAGTTAACAGCCCGGCCAGCCTGGGACTTTTGTCCTGTAGTGCGACAGCTGGCGTGACCCTTCACCTCCTCCGTGTGCTTCTCACATGCCTGCAGTTGGCGGCTCCCAGTTGCGAGTCACCCGCGAGTCCAAGCCGTGAAACTCTGCATCCTTGCACAAATTTGAACTTTTCTTTACATCTTCTCACACACTACCCTTACAAGAATCCCACCTAAATACAGGGTTACTAAATGCTAAAATACAAGCAAATTTGGCATGGAATAAAGTTAACAAGATGATTGATTAAATTCAACCTTACATGTATTATTGATGATTTGAATCATTTTTCTTTAGGACATTGTCCTAATGCTACAAATATTTTATTAGAGCATTGAATGGATTTTTTCATGCTCTGTCCTCACATGGCTTCTAGTAATATCTTTCACACTAGGACAGCCAGATAGTGCCATGGTGAGCTCAAGCTCATCCTTCAGCATTTGGATGACTTTTCTCACCCCATATTCCCCCTTTGCTGCCAGCCAATAGACAACAGGCCTTCTAAGCTGCAATAATAAATATATAGATTACAATAGAGTTTAGAGAGCTTTGACCAAGAATCATAATATTCTCAGTGGTTTTTAAATATCAGCATCGACTTTGGGATGGAGAGAGAAGCAAAAATTGAGTGTTGAGGATTAAAACTACCCAGGCGTGTCACTCCCACAGCTATATCCAGCACGCTCAAAGTGTTTCAATGATCTAGGTATTGATCTTGAGCAACTTAAAAGTTTTTTATTTGCACATCCAAGTTAGACGGAAATTGGACAATAAGTTGAAAAAAAAATGGCAATCTAGAAGCAGAGTATGATAGAGCTGCATCCCCAAAAAGGCATCAGTTGGATTCGCTGACATTCATTGACAGATGAAACTCACATAACAGCAATTACCCAAGCGCATGACCAAAAAAGACTACTTTTTCTCTTTATATAGCAACCACATGGCGGACATTGCATGTGAAGAAATGGTGTAAGAAAAGATTCATAAGTTAGTTACATGAATTAAATAGTTTGGGGTGGAGAGCTTACAAGGACGGCTTGTGCACCAAGGGCTAATGCCTTGAAGACATCTGTTCCTCGCCGCACTCCTCCATCAAGGAACACAGGAACTTTCCCTCCAACAGCATGAACCACCTGCAACCACAAGATGCCTAAATATCCATAATCGCTGATTGAACTTTGGCATGCCAAAGAGCATAGTGTAACTCTACACAAATCCAGACAGAAAAGTCCTGTGCAGGAATGCATGGCCACATACGTGTTTGTATTAATATGCTAAAATTCCATACAAATTTGTATGTTAAGGATGTCTATCCACGGCATTACCTTGTACAAAACATCCCTAAACCCTAATACTTTTAACATCTATATTAAAGAATAAGCACAGAGATTCAAAATGTAGAATCCGTGTTTACACCTACACACTCAATGAGAATAATATTCTTATGCTAAGCAGTAGAGATAAAACCTCACCTCTTCCAGAACAGTAATAGTAGCAGGAGTGTAATCAAGCTGGCGAGCCCCATGATTAGAGACAACAATCCCAGCAACACCTACTTCTGTCGCCTTTATTGCTGTCCATGACAGTACATCAAATGTTTAGGACATTTGAATGTTGAACAGAAAGTAAAGCAACCATGACATTCAAGGATCTGAGTAAATTATCAAGAGCGTGAAAAGATGCAGAATTTAAAGTGATTTACATAAGAATGTTTGGCAGAGCAGATAGAGGAGGCAATTGTGAGAAAAAAATCACACAATTAGGATGATTAACAGGCCTCCTATACTTGAAATTCCGAAGATAAAAAGGATGGGTAACTGAAATTTTCATTGATAGTTTAAAGTTTCTAAGGCAGAGAATGTTCTTCCTGTTACTAAAGGATGGAAAAAATAGGGAAAATGCAAAATAGAGATGTTAATATCAGTAATAAAGCTTGACCTTACCATCTTCATGAGTAACAATAGTGATAGGATAATAATGATGAGATGCAAATATCATAAGATGGAGATCCTACCATCTTCACGAGTGAGTACTCCCTTGATTAGAATTGGCAAGTTTGTTATAGATCTTAACCATCCTATGTCCTGCATATGTTGTGATGCATTAGTTAAACTCATAAGAATGTAAGAAACCATGGCCCTTGCACACACCCTCAGCAAGCAAAAATAAAAAGTGAAACAATATAGGCACTTCCGATGGTATCTTACGCCTCAACCTTTACATTATAAAAGCACCAACTAAAACACATAACGTTAAAATCAGTGTTATAATGAGTAAAGCAACTAGTCCTGAACATTTATGCAGAAGGGGAAAAAAAACTATTTTTCAAGTAAAATCTTTCAAACATTGTTGCAACAGCACATTAAAAGGTAAGCAGAATAGGTTACTCGTTTATACCCTCCAACACAAAGAAGCATCAAGGGCCCCTTTGGCAAAACCTTCTAAAATTGAACCTTCATCCTGCAGAAAATTTGATTCAGTGAGGAACAATAAAAGCTTTAGTTTTAAAATTTTAAAAATAAGATTAAAACTTCAGCTAACATGCATACATGTGTCCATTTTTTAAAATTCAGTGCATCTGGCACATTTCAATGTGGCAATTGGGAGTTACACAATTTCACTCACATTGTGCACTTCAGTTGATACAAGGCCTTCAATATTCTTTAACGGCGGTAAAATCATTCTGCAGAACTTATTACAGTCATATTTCAATTCAGATTTAAGATAAAGCTTATTCTGTTAATGTGAAAGGAACATAAATACCATTACATAGAGAACTTTATACCCAACTGTGAAGGGAATAAAATGATTAGTGTTGGAAAAAAAAAGGAGAAAATATCTACTTGTTCTTTATGTCTGCCTCCCATCGACCAAGCTTGGGAGCATCAACTGTCAGCACAATAGCCTTGTATCCATTTCTTTCAGCTCTCTGAACTAGCTGAGCTGCTACATCTCGGTTCTTATATACCTATTCCAGACAAATATCAGATTACAGTGTGACTTGCTAACAACAAAATCACCAATACAAAGACAAAGAAAGCAACAAAAAGAAAGTGTTGCTGCTAAAGAAATATACATTTCATTAATGAAATTATAAGAGCTAAAGAAGGATTGAATACATATAATTGAAAAAACCGAATGGGATTGCAGCTGGAAGCAACCTCCTCGATAGTGCAGGAAGACATGGAGGACAAAACCTGTAATGAAAAATAACTTACAATTCATGAAACTTAGCAAGAAAATTAGCTCCATATTTAAAAATCAATACCATTATAGTATTAGATGCAGCTGCTGCTCTGGCTGTGGCGATCTCTCCTAGAATAATCACAATGAGCAAGTAAATAAGAATCCAAACAAATTTCAACTGAGACTGAGAACTCTTCCAAGAAGATTTGGACCTTCTGGATGTGCCAACTTATGCATAGCAGATGGAGCTACCATGATTGGCGCTGAGATTTTGTAACCCAGTACAGTAGTTGACAAATTTATTCTCCTTACATCTACAAGAATTCTAGGCCCGAACCTGAGAAGCAGTGGAAAGTGATCAGGAAATTATTGTAGCCAGTTTACAGCAAAAATCACCAACTGAATTAGAAGCAGCATACGTTATTCTGCGAAATGCTTCCACATTCTCTTTTAGGGTGTATTGATCCTCAGCTCCCCCAGAATAATAGTCATAATATATTTTTGGAAGAGCTTGCCTAGCCAATTCTTGAAACTCGTTAACATTAACGGGTTCACCCTCCATTATCCTGGATACATGAGCATTAATATATGGATTACTTTCCAGTGATTTAATACTAGATGCATTCTGAAGAGACTCCACCGTATAAAGACATTGATTATGATAGTATCAACAATGGCAAGAATTTCTTAAAATACGTGATACTCCTGTTTAAGGCCTTAAAAATTTTGCTTGGCCTTGCTTATATTATGATATAGCCACAGGCCAGCTTGAGGCAAAGTTGGGTTCCCAAGCAACTCTAAATTTCTTGCACAAAGTAGTATAACTTTGATGAGTCATAATCAAAGCCATTCACATACTATGTACTGCCTATTGGTCATTCCTCACCAGTCACCACCATTTTAAGCAAGTCAATCTACAATATTGATAATATTCACATATACATATTCATATGGATTGGTAAGATATCCCAGAAAACATTTATTTATTTATTTATTTTCTTTTTCTTCTTTTCTATGTTTAGTTCGTGGTCTACAAAGTACTGCAGAACATTAAGATTCAACATGGTACTTACATAAGCAGAATCAAGACCAGTTAAATGCCTGAAATCACTTCAAAGCAATCAATACCAATAAAAAGCATGATGACCCATTAAAGTATTAACATTCATTACTACTCAAAAGATGGTCAAGTAGACCATGATCAAAATATAAGCAGCACATATCTACAAGAGCTGAGATTGAAAGTCCCTAGAGTTTTTAAAATCTGAGCAGCCACTGAAGAAAAAGTGTATTGAGTTGGACGACTTCATACTCAAAAAGAGTTAAAATCTCAATTGAGTTAAATATGTCAGTGGGCCAGACTCCAGAGAGGAAAGTTGTGTAATTTGCACAAATGGGTAAGGTTATAATTGTCATTGTGATGAACAAAGTCGTGTTAAAACCAGGCTCTGCAATTAGGCCACCTCAGCTGGATTCAACCCAAGTTCTGTTCATCCCATATTTTTTTTTTAATAATCAGAAACTTTTATTAAAAAAGAAACCAACTACAACAAGCCACTGGACTCTCTCAATACAACAGAGGAGAAACAGGCCGGGCTAAAACTAACATCAAAGGAGCCATAAAAATTGCAACAAAAGGACCACTTGGCTAAAATGTGGGCTGCCTCATTACAGATCCTAGGCACCCATATTTGATTATTGAATAATAATCTCAAATTATAATTTCTAAATTATTTATGTTATTATGTAAAATTAAATAATAGCTTATTTAAATATATTGATTTTTAAACGAGTGTCCTAAAGTTAATGAGTATTTAATATTCTATTTTTTTTTTTTCTTCTGAAAATATATTCTCTTTGGTTTTTTTATTTTTTTATTTAAGTAAAAGGACAGTGCACTACAAGTCCCTCAATATATATTTTTTTTATGGAATAAAGTCCCTCAATATTATTTTGCAATCATGAAAGATGTCGCATACTCTGTAGTAGTGGCTAGTTTAAGACCATCCAATAAAGTTCAAAGTTCCATGGCCATGCTGGTTGTAAAACATATGGTCTGATCAAAACAACAAACCTATTGGTCAGTAAGGTTCTTGATGAGGCCTCCCTTACTTGCCAATCCTGAATTGCTTGGTGCAAAATCCTTGGTTTTAATGGTTGACTGGTTCAGTTTGAACTTTGAACCATGGGTAGGTTTTCAATTTGATCTCAATTTATCTACCAAGACTAATTTTTATTTCTTAATGAACATCAAAGCTATAAGAATTAAGAAGCAGCAATAATTACTAGCCAGACCCAATTAGTTAATTATTGAATTGAGAACAGTTTTGTTTTGTTTTGTTTGTTTGTTTGTTTTTTTTTTTTTTTTTTTTTTTTTTTTTTTTTTTTTTTTTTTTTTTTTGAGAAACGAGAACAGTTTTTTTAAGAACAGTTTTGTTTTAGTGCATGAAAACCCTCTACTTTAAAAAAAAAAAAAAAAATTAAGAGTTTTTGCTTGGTATTAAAGAGAGTTTTTATTTTTTTGATTCAATAATCGAAATAGAGAGATTTGAATTATGTACATTTCTCTTGAAAAGCTTCAAGAGTCAAGACTCTTGGCATGAGAGAGTCTTTCTCAAAGTAGGTAAATGATGGGGTGTCACCAAAGTATCCGATCAGTCTGGTAATGGGGAATTAAAAGGATTTTTAGAAGGTTCTAAAAAAATTCCTACTATCTTGTGTTCTTAAATCATAGCTCATAAGTGATTTATTAAATAATAGTAAGGGTTGCACTTGCAAGGCACATGCTGCCCTTTGAGTGAGAAAATTTAAGGTTTTTTTTTTGGAAGTAGTATCAAACCATGAATTTAAATTGATAATAATTATTTTAGTATGATAATTTCTTAGGAGAAGGTATTTGGTATCAAACGATACCATATCAACAATATCAAAATCCAATAAATGTAAGAGATGTCAGCAAAAAATAACTAACTTATTAACAATTTAAAGACGTATTAGTGGGTAGTTATTTTTGCACACATGTCTCTCGTTTATTGGATTTTGATATGGATAATGTGATATCATTTGATATAAAATATTTTTTTTTTCATTATGTAGAACCTATTTAATAAAGACAATATATATCTACTCATAAAAAAATTCTACTAAGAATGATAACAAATGTCGTCATCTTCCAATAATAAACAACTAGGGTTTGATAAAACATTGTCACAATATTTAAATTTTCACAATAAATGATGACATATGCTACAATTGAAACTCTTTATCAAATTAAATACATACAACCATTTGCAATGAATATTTTGTTATTAATACTTCCTTCTTTATCATTTTATTTTATGAGCCTAAGTATGATGCTTACCTTACTTAATTTTTAATGAACACATTTTTAAGAAAGAAAACACAAAAAAAAAAAGAGAACAAAATAACAAAAAACATATGTCATTGAAGTTTCTATTAGATAAAATTATAAAACTAGACGATTTAAACTATCAATAAATTAGTGTTCTTTAGGTAACAAATAGAATACCATACATCACCGTTTTTACTTTCTAAGTATGACTAACACTTAAAAACTCAAAATACATGAAGAGAATTTTTTGGAGGCATTTTAGATATTATACAATGAAATATTCTATGAATCATAAGATTTTGTTAAGGTTTAACTAAGAGAGGAACAATAGGGACTATATACTTCTCTTCAAAATATAAAAGAAGAATTTATTCAACTTTAAATTTTTTTTTTTTTTTTGAGAGTTTCAACTTTAAAGTTGGGGAAATGAAACTACCTCAAACATAAAGGGGGACAGTAATTTTTCCATAATTCTTTTTTGTTAGTAAAACTATGTGTTTTTTACTTTAACCAATGTGTTTAAAAAAAAAAAAAAAAGTCCGCCCAAGAAAACTGTCCGTAAAACTATGAATTTTGGCTCAACAAATTGGTTGAACCAAAAAAAAAAAAAAAAGAGTCAAGAACACAATAAATGTCACGATATTTTCTCAATACCTTTATTTTAACTATAGTGAGCCCTAGTATGATCTTTTATAATTTTATTTTAGAGTGATATTACATCTACAAATTCTAGGTGGTAAATTATTATTGGTTTTTAATTGGGACAACTACTTTAAACTATGCATTAAAAGAAACAACAACCAACAAAAGAAAATTGTGCGTGAAACAATGAATTTTTGCTCACCAAATTTGACTAAACCACAAAAAAAAGTCTAAGAATATAACAAAATGTTACAATATTTTCACAATACCTTTATTTTTAGTCGTGGTAAGTTTCAGTTTGATATATTATTATTTATTTTTATAGAAATGCTATCTCCATAATATTTTCATAACAAAATCTAGATGACAAATTGTTACTGATTTTAAAATAATGGACCCACGACTAATATCACTTTTTTATCCATCAATAGTAGTTTACCTATGATTTGTTTTGAATTTAATGTAAAAATGTTGTGGACTTAGCATTTTTTTATTTGATCTATAAAAAAACTAAAATCTCAACAATTGTGAAAATATTGTAACAACAACAAGTGTTACAGCATTTTCACAAAACATTTATTTTAGTTGTGGTTGGTCATAGTCTTATATTTTATTATTTTATTTTGACCTATAAAAAATTGACACCTCAATAATTGTGAAAATATTATGAAATTTGTTGTGCCAATATAAAAATATATATGCTAGCTCATATAAATATTTAAAAGGAAAAAAAAAAACACAAGTTGAAAAAAAAAAAAAAAAAAAAAAAAAAAAAAAAAAAAAAAAAAAAAGCCAATGAAGTGATGAACAGTACATATTGAGCAAACTTAAAAGTACTGTAGTTTTTACACATTCACACAATAAGTGTTACAACATTTTCACAAAACATTTATTTTCAGTCGTGGTTGGTGACAGTCTCATACTTTATTATTTTATTTCGACCTATAAGAAATTGACGCATCAATAATTGTGAAATTTGTTGTGTCAGTTTAACAATATATATGTCAATTCATATAAATATATTTTTTTTAAAAAAACACAAACCAATGACTTAAAAAAAAAAAAAAAAAAAAAAAAAAAAAACACTATAGCTAGCTATAGTGTTTTTTTTTTTTTTTAAATATTTATATGAATTGACATATATATTGTTAAACTGACACAACAAATTTCACAATTATTGATGCGTCAATTTCTTATAGGTTGAAATAAAATAATAAAGTACTGTAGATACCATATCAATTGATCAAACCAAAAGACATTGTAGCTACTGTAGCTACACGCATTTGCACATTGTTAAATTGTGAAAATGTTATGAAATTTGTTGCGTTAGTATAACAATATATATATGCCAACTCATATAAATATTATTAAAAAAAAAAAAAGAGCACAAAGCAATGGTTGAAAAAATAATAATAATAAAGTGATAAACAGTACATATTGAGCAAACTAAAAAGTACTGTAGCTTTTACACATTCACACAACACAACAAATGTTACAACATTTTCACAAAACATTTATTTTCAGTCGTGATTAGTCACAGTCTAATATTTTATTTCGACCTATAAGAAATTGACACCTCAATAATTGTAAAAATATCGTGAAAGTTGTTGTGTTAGTATAACAATATATATGTCAGCTCATATAAATATTTAAAAGTATAAAAAAAAAAAAAAAAAAAAAAAAAAAAAAAAAAAAAAAACATAAGCAGGTTATTGGGAAAAAATAAATATATTGTAGCTATAGTGTCAATTGAACAAACCAAAAGACACTGTAGCTAATATAGCTAAGCATATTCTAGCTTTTTATGAAATTTGTTATGTCAGTATAACAATATATTTGCCAACTCATATAAATATTATCAAAAAATAAAGAGCACAAACCGATGTTTGAAAAAAAAAAAAAAAAAAAAAAAAAAACCCAATGAAGTGATGAACAGTACATATTGAGCAAACTAAAAAGTGTTGTAACTTTTACACATTCACACAACAAGTGTTACAATATTTTCACAAAACATTTATTTTCAGTCATGATTAGTCACAGTCTCATATTTTATTTCAACCTATAAGAAATTGACACCTCAATAATTGTAAAAATATTGTGAAAGTTGTTGTGTTAATATAACAATATATATGTCAACTCATATAAATATTTAAAAGAAAAAAAAAACACAAGCTGATTACTGAAAAAAAAAAAAAAGAAATATATATATATATTACTGTAGCTACAGAGTCAATTGAACAACCCAAAAGACATTGTAGTTACTGTAGCTAAGCGCATTCTCACTTTTTATATATAGAAAACAGTCAAGTAAATGGATGGCCATTGGCCTAGATCAACAATCACTATTCACATGTTTTATCTAACTATTGGTTTTGTCTTTAACTTTCCCTCAAAGAAGCGTCACTATTTAAAGTTTAAACTAGTAAATATTTTTTTTAAATCTTTTGATTAATCCTGTGCATAATTTATTTAAGTTTTTCTTACCTTAAAGTCTCAATATTACAAATAATTGTGTCCTTTGTGAAGTATTGGACTTTCCTTTACCATGAAATCAAACCAAGCCGGACTAGCAAGAGGAGGCAAAGACTACTATTTGTTAATACTCAATATGAGGACTAAGGTTAGTTTATACTCTGAATAGTCTCCTTGATTTTCGATAATGGAAGGGCTAAGAAGCAAGAGCCGCCAAGTTCTTTGCTTCATCTTTGGTCTCTCTCTGTGTTTTGTTGTGTTTTCACTTTGTATGCCTAATGAAATATGGGGAGAAAGGAACGATGGTAGATTTGGTGGAGATTGGTGTATGTCTACGCTAGTCTGGGAATTTTATATGATTTTTAATTTAAAATGAAAATTTTAATTTTTAACATAGGGTTAATTCATAAAGGACAAAACTTAGGTACAATCATGGCCGGCTCAACAATTTTGGGTGTCTTAGACAAAAATTTTAAGTGGGTCCTTTTTTAAACTTTAAAGTCTAAATCTGCACAAATAAAAATTAATTTATTACATGGTTCAATAAATTAGTATCACTATAATACAAATGAGTTGATATAATATACATCAAATTATTAATTAGGTTGATAATTTATAATAATTGATAAAGTAAGAGTTTGCATTAAAAAAAAAAATGATAACCTATTAATTAATGTGTGGCTGTGTGACATATGGGGGTCAGCTGTAAAGTTAGAAGTATGAACTATGGGCTTAGCTTATGGCCTTGTGATGTGATGTGGCCTGTGGACAAGACTCTGCAATGCTATGTGCTCTGTGTGGCATTGTGATGTGTTGTGGCCTATGGACAAGACTATGCAATGTTAAGTGCTATGTGCACTGTGCAATCTTGTCTTATTGTGCACTGTCATTATACAGTGTTTTGCATTTTAAAATACAATGTGACATTTTTAATACATTTTATTGACTAATAAAAGTATTTAAATTTTTTTAAAATATATATATATATATTTTATATATATATATATATATATATTTTTTTTTTACAAGTGGGGACCTTCTTTTATTTGGAAGCCTTAGGCGATTGCATCAATTGCATCTGCTGTTTAGCCGGCCCTAGGTACAATATCTTATGCGCTGTTCCTTAGGTTCCTCTCTTAAAATTTTGCTATGTGGCTACTTAACTAAAAAATACACTTCCATCTCATGAGAAAAAATTTACATGATAGAATTTTAAGAGGGAAACCTAAGTAACAGCACTTAACTGCTGTACCTAAGTGTTGCTCATTTAAAAATATGAAAATCTCAAAGAATTATTAAAAAAAAAAAAATTTGAAATCCTAGGAGGTTAGTTTGCAACTCACCTAAACATAATAGGGTGTTTTTATATTTTGGCCCACTTTTTAATTATGTTTAATATAACCGATTCTAATATAATGTAGCCTATTGACCAAAAAAAAAAATATATATATATATATATATAATCGATTCTCAAATATAGGGTTCGTTTGAGATCTGCTTATTTTGTTAAACTGAAAACTTTTTGTTGAAAATACTATAGATAAAAGTAAAAGTTAGCTGAAATAGTACAATGGAACCCATGAATAGTATCAAAAAGTGTAGTGGGATCTATGAATAGTAACAAAAATAAGATGAATAGTAACAAAATTAAGCTAAATAGTAAATTAAGTTTTTTTTTTTTTTTGTAATAGTAAAATTAATTGGTAAAATTAATTTTTGCCAAACACACACATAATAGTAATACTACCTAACGAGTTTCATAATGATCTATAAAAATCATTTAAATTGTTTTATATGAAGTTATAATATATTTGCGCATTAAGTAGGACATTCATTAGTTAACCAAATAGCTACACAATCATATAAATTTATAAGCTTTTGGAATAATTGGCTGCTTCAACAAAACATCTCTCAAAATCAAAATCCCAAATACGTCCAAAGAGTTCCCTTTGACATAAGCACATAATAAGAAAAAAAATTGGTTGAGAAAAGATGAAATTGGAAAGACTTCAATTAAATAATTAATATACATATAAGAACACCAAGTAACCTAAAAGTTTAAGCTTATGAGTCTAAACTTAACTATGTTATATTAATCACTCAATTTTTATATTATTATTCAAAGTTGGATTTCGCTCACACATGCATATATCCCAACAATCTCTCCTTTGGCTTAGAGTCATTGCCTCTTTGTGGCCTTCAAGATCTCTTTATGGGCTACAAACAAGTCCTACGATTTAACAACTCATCATATTATATCAACCACTCATTTTTGAAATTATTATTCAATATAAAACTTCACTTATATGTGTCTATCCAACATCTTACCATTTGAGTTTTGATCAATTAAAGACAATAGAAATACATTAATACTTAATGACATTAACCTCAACTTATTAAACAAACTACAAGAGGTCCTTACACCAACTTGATGATAATTCATGCTGTTTGAGGTGCTAAAAAAAGCTTAGTCCTATATTTTATTTTGTTGCCATACTCAACTACTTTCATGAAAGCCATGAAAGGAGTGTAAACTGATTGCTCATGCAGCATGTAAAGTCAACCCAGAACCGTTGAGCTTTTGCTTGGTTATTTGATCAAGTTGCATTGCCATTTCAAGTGTAAGATGATTCTTCCAATCTCCGATTTTACCTTTCCTAAAAAATATGTTGTTTTTAACCACCAGCTCTTTTGGTCGAATTTCCGGGATCCCACTTTTATTCACCTCTAAACCTGACATGTTCTCAAAACTACATAGGTCTATTATTTTTTGCACTGCACCTTTATCTTCTTCATCCAAGGAGAAAGGGTAACCCATGAACTGAGCCATTTTCTTCACCCAATATACAGCATCATTCATCAAATCTTCATACTTCAAAAATAATATCCTTTCCGGTGATTCCAAACTAGCTCTCCAATACCCCAACACATGGTCCCAATATGGTCCAGAAGGAGATAATCCTTCACAAAAGTACATAAATGCATCTTCCAAATGAAGATCTTCCCTGGCCTTAGTAACTGACTTCTGAGAATGGTGCCATAGAGATACAAATACATCCTTTGGATCCCTGCATATGTAAACAATCTTACAACCAGAATTTATAATGGATTTTGGTAAGGAAGTGTAGGAAATGTGTATAGCAGAAAGTGGAACATTGAGATCCAGAGTTTGTGAGTTTGAAAGAAATTGGAACTCCATGAAGGGTACCAAATCATGTGATAATTTGGTGAGTAAAGGGTTTGTAGACTCATCAAAATGGGATCGTGTCATAATGGAAAAACTCAGAGCCTTCAACCAAGTTGTGCCAGATTTCGGAGCACTACTCAAGATCACGCTGTTGGGTTGAGGTTTGAAGTGGTCTTGAATCGACAATATTCCTTCTAAGGTATATGGACCGTACCAAAAATCTTCATACTGGTAGAGATCTAGCGGCCAACAACCCTTTCTTCTTGGGATGGTTGACATGATCTCTGTGTATATGTTGGGGCTTTTTGTTTCAGACATATTCTCTTCTTTCTCATTGCTCTTTTGACCTTGGTTCATTTTGGAAGACGAGGACTCCATTACTAGAAAGCAAAAGTAGCTTGGAATATTTTGGAAACGTATAGCTGAATGGGAAAGAATGCCATTATATATAAATAAATAGCAAGTTGAATACATCAATTTTCATTTCCAACCTCCCATAATTGAGCAGGTAATGAACACTATAAAGTAAGTATATCTTGTCGCTTCACTTGTCTTTTCCCTCACTGTCTCGACAATGTCTCTGGTGTAGTTTTAATTATTATATGGAATCCGAAAAACCTAGAAGTGGATTACCACTAAAGAAAGATATGCCTGGCTGGAATGAATTCAAATATAAAATGGTATGATATTAACAGGAAATAGAAAAAGGTCTGTGAGACTAGTTTTCTTTATTCATTCCAGCCAAAAATTTCTTTACAGTATGAGGAAAAAGGCAAAAGAAGGGAAAAAAAAATCTCGGGGCTTGATTCTTGTGGCCTTGGTATAATATATTAATATTAACGGGGAACCAAAAAGCATGAGTCTAGTTTCTTTATTCATTCCAGCCAAGCATATCTTCTTCAGTGGTTATCCTCTTCCACGTCTTTCCGATTCATCGAATAATTGAAACTCATCAAAAATGCACATTACAATTTAGAAAGTTGAGCCCAACAAATAACAGCGACTGGAAGGCCATATGGGAAAAGTCTTTTTTTTTTTCTTTTTTTTTTTCTTTTTTTGCAGTACCATCTTAAATATAAGATGGTACTGTAACTGAATGGTATAAAATTTTTTTTTAATGCTCTTTTTACCCAGCAATTTTTCTCTTCTCTCTCATTTTTTTCTCTTTCGTTTCTCTCTCTTCCTTCTCTGTTTCTCATCCCCTCTCTCTCGAAGCTCACGCCGAATCACCAAGCCAGATCGGAGCTCATGCCGGATCGGATTTCTAGATCGGCATGGTGGCGAGGCTGGTGGCACGGCTGCAATGGGCGTGGTGGCTGGAGGTCAGCGCGGTGGAGATCGGCGTGGAGACCGATGTGGAGATCGGCATAGAGACCAGCGTTTGGTGGGTTTGGTGGTGTTGACATGGTGGCCGATTTCTGGTTTGGTGGCTGGCATTTGGTTGGTTGGGTTGCTATGGGTTTGCTGGGTTTGTAGTGGGAACTTGGTGGGTTTTATTTATTTATTTTTTAATTTTGGGTTTTTGGTTCCGGTTTCTAGCGTTTGGGTCGGATTTGGGTGGTGTTTGGGTTGGTGTTGGGTGGTTGGGTTTAGGTCCGGTGGTTGTGATTTTTTCCGATGGGTTGGGGGATTTGTTCCGATGGGTTTGATGGTGGGTTTCGGTGTTTGCTGGGTTTGTTTGGGCAAAGGTTGGTGGTGGCGTGGTGGTGATTGTTTGTTTAGTTGTGGCCGATGCTAGAGGTTGAGATTGTTTAGTTCTGGTGCTTGTTTGATTTGGGTGAATTTTTGTTGTGATTTGCTTCTTGTGATTTTGCTGGGTATGGGTTTGCTAGAGGTTGAAGCCGGTGCTAGAGGTTGAGGGTGAAAGAGAGGAAAAGGAGGAGAAAAAGAGAAATAATATAAAAAAAAGATTAAAAAATAATATTTTAATAAAATGGTAAAATAATAGAGTTTTGGGATGCTGGATGTATTGTAAAATAGTATGGTATAATTGATAAAGTTGCTTTTTGAGATGGTAAAATAAGATGAGATATGAGATCCAGATGTGGATGCTCTAAGTAAGATATTGTACCTAATTTCTACTTTCAAAAAATTTAAACTTATGAGTCCACTCTATGATAATTACTCATATTATCAAATTAAGACATTAATTGGTTTTTGAAATTTCGGGTGTAGACCAAGTTTGAACCTAAGATCTCTTATTCGATGGCAAGAAATTTACCAGTTGAGCTAAATTTCGGTCCATTCAATCCATTTCGGTTCACTTTTTGGTCCATTATTTACAAAATATCTCACCTTATATAATAATTAAACATATAGGGTCTGTTTGGATACTGTTTATTTGTTGAAAACTGAAAACTTATTGCTGAAAATACTGTAGCAAAATAATTATTAAATGTGTGAATAGTGCTGTGAGACCCAAAAATACATGAGTATACGCATTTTGCTCAGTTTGGTGGTCCCATGAACAGTGCCGTGGCACTAAAAAAAAATGCCAAATGCACCTAAAACGCACATTCAGTGCTACCTAAACTCACACATAATGTATTATATTTCATTGGAAAAAAAACACTTAAGGATTTAAAACACTTTCAAAATAACAAATGTAGATAGCTAAATTTAGAAAATCTAATATATTGTATTAACTATAATTTGTTAGAAAATAATCAAATCATTTTAAGAAAAGTTTGAAACTAACACTTTATAAGTCTCATTCACTATTTTCATTTTTTTCACCTTTTTTTTTTTTTTTTTTTTTTTGCGCATCATGCAAGTATGCAACTTGTAAATCATAATACAATACATACTTTACAAATAGTAAAGCGAAACCTTTTAAAGTATTATTCATTATTTTTATTATCATTTCTATATAAAAATAGAAAATATTTATTCATAGTCCCTTTTCACATATCCATACACATAATATCTACAATTGCATGCACGATGTACCCATTTTAAAACAGGAGAAGGTGATGTCTTAATTTACTTAAAATGTGAAAATGGGATGTGTACGAAAAATGTGAAATAAGCTGTGTGAGACAATCCCTACTAAAAAAAAATGTCGGCTTACAGTGGCTGAGTTTTTTTTTTTTTTACTTTTTGGAAGAACTACATGTGACCGAATTAATTTGACTTGTAGGATATAAATAAGGTTGGTCCTACTAATTAAAGAATGTAATGAATTTGGTGCTACATTCAGTAAGCAACGCAGAAAGTTTAATTGACATAGTCTCATATACGATTAAATTAATGATCTGAATCATTTTTTGTCCAGGATATTGTCCTAATGCTTCAATATGTTATTAAAGCATTGCATGGAGTCTTTCACGCTCAGTCCTCACATGGCGTCTAGTAATGTCCTTCACACTAGGACAGCCAGATAGTGCCATGGTGAGCTCCAGTTCATCCTTCAGCATTTGGATGACTTGTCTCACCCCATATTCACCCTTTGCTGCCAGACCAAATATAACAGATCTTCCAATCTGCAATAGCATATATAGATTACAATAGACATAAGATTAAGAATCAAAATAAAAGATTAAAAAAAAAATTCAGGGGTTTTTTGATTGGAAAACACTGGTTGTGGCTATGATTAACAATTTCCAGATCTTAATGCACCCCAAATACCCTATTCCTGATTTATCTTTCGTAATATATTTGTTACAAGTGTGTGTGAGTGGTGAGTCCCAAATCAAGAAAAAGTAAAGAAAATGAAAAGATGATATCCATAGTTGGGTCCAAATCCATTTGTTAAGTTCTAAAGATATAGGATTAAATGTTTAGAGTCTCAATTTGTATATGTTGGCAAACTAAGAACAAAAACATGTCTAGAATAGGTGTTAGACATTGCTCAAAGTGTTTCAAGTCAAGTCTCAAGAATATTCAAGCTGTAGGAAAAAGAGTCATTTTTTATGAAGCTCGATTGATCGAAAGATCAGGCTCGACCAATCGAAAATTGTAGAAAAATAATTTATGCAGAATTTTAAATCAAGCCCAAACCCGCAAAAAAGTTTAGGGTTTCAATTCAACACACCTAAGTATAGAAGGAAAACCCTAACTACGTTTTGAAGATTCTTGGAAGACTTGTGAGTTACTCTTGTGAGATCTGAGAAGTTCTGTACCATCTAACTCTACAAATGTCTACCAGAACAAGATCTACAATCAAGTGCTAGTAGAATCTAGTTGCTGCAAGATTAACAAGCTGTGATTTGAAACCTTTGAGTAGGATCTCAAAGTCAAAAACGTGGGAGTTTGTGTTATGAAAATCCAAGAGAGAATGAGTCTGTGGATTCAGAGCTTACACGTGGTTGTATAAGTTACTAATAGAGGTACCAATAGATTTAGGATTAAGTCTTTTGTAAAAACTTCAATTCTCTTATAATGGATTTGTTTTACCTTGAAAATAGCTAGGTTAAGGTTTTTATCTTGAGATGGTTCATTTCATTGGTTTTCCTAGGTGATCATATCGACGTGTTCTTTATTTTCCCGCTGTTATGCATGATATGATTTCTCTTTGTTTAACCTAGATCTCATAATTATCCTAGTAATCACTTGGCTAATATTTTAGGTCAAACAATCTACTTTAAGGGGTCTAAACAAACAAACACCATTGGCTTTAAATTTATGGGTTGGAATGGGGTTCCAACATGTGTTTTAACTACTAAGAGGATCTTAGTAGACTCCCTAGTTGTCACTCCCACAACAATATCCAACAGAACTCTAAAAGTATTGCAATGATCCGGATATTCAACTTCAGCAAGGTCTTGTTTAATTATTTTTTCACATGCTAGTTAGGCACAAATTGGTTAAGCTCCCACTCAAGCATTAAGCTGAGAAAGAAGGATGGCAATCTAGCAGCACAGTACGATAGAGCTGTATCTCCAAAAGGCATCAGTTGGCTGCACAGACTTCTATTGACACTTGAGACTCACAACAACAACAATTACACTGGTGCATGACTGTAAAATATACATGGTCTATTGTGACATCAATTACATGCTCAACATTGCATATGAGCAAAAAGAGTGTAAGAGGAGATTTTTATAAATTACATTAATTAAAGAGTTTGGGGTAGAGAGCTTACAAGGACGGCTTGTGCACCAAGGGCTAATGCCTTGAAGATATCTGTTCCTCGCCGTACTCCTCCATCAAAGAAGACAGGAACTCTTCCTCCGACAGCATGAACCACCTGCAACCGCCAGGCACATGTGTATATCCTCAAACATGTATGCTAAGCTTGTTGATTGAACTTGCCATGCCAAAGAGCATATTAGTAACTAGACACATATCCAAACAGAAATTCAGGATTTCATGAGATGTGCATTTCCTGTATTAAAATGCTTACAATTCCTACAAATTGTTATGTTGTTGAGGATGTCTTGCTACCATATTATCACCAAAAAAATTTCACTAATTAATAGAGACACACCTCTTCCAGAACATTAATAGTTGCATCTGTATAATCAAGTTGGCGAGCTCCATGATTGGAGACCATAATCCCTGCAACACCTACTTCTGCAGCCTTTATTGCTGCAAATAGTATCAGGTCAAGTGTTAAGGAGACTTGAGATGTTGAACAGCAGGAAAAAGAATGCTATGAATTTCTGGGATCAGAGTAAACTATCAAGAGCACCTAATGTAGTAGAACTTACATGGACTAAAATAAAAATGCTTAACAGAGACGATAGAGAAGGTAATAATAGGAAAGAGAAGGAGAAGATAGGGAAGAAAAAGTAAAGAGATGGAAACATCCAAAGTAAAGGTTTGTCTTACCATCTTCACCAGTAAGTACTCCCTTGATGAGAATTGGCATGTTTGTAATTGATTTTAACCATTCTATGTCCTGCAGATGTTGTAATTTACTAATTAAATCGTGGTTCTAGAGTGCTGCCCGGCCTACACTAAAATTAAAGAGTGCAAAATATGACCATTACAGTAGTGTCTTTTAGATACTCATCTAGTGAAATGCAACTAATTTGCATATATCTCATTGACTTAAGTCATGTCAATGAGACTTTAAAATCTCTCTTTCCCTAATCTATGCTTGGTCCCTGCTAACTAAACCATGAGACTTTGCCAGTTCGTCGGACTAAAGTCCTGACATATTTGCAAAAGCATATCAAAAGGTAATCTACTTCGTTGCTGGTTTATACCTTCCAACAAAAGGAAGCATCCATTGTCTCCTTGGCATAAGCTTCTAAGTTTGAGCCATTATCCTGCAGAAGTTTAGTTTCTGAACAGTTATAACAATTTTAGTCCCAAGTCTGAATAACCAATTGCACTGCCACAGTACACACATACAGGCAGTACGCAGTGAAGACTTGAGGTTGGTAAATGATCAGAAACTTTTATTAAACAAAACGTACAGTTATGATTTAACAATATGACACTGTCCTTAGCGGAAATTTGTTATATATTGTGACGTCTACTCCATTGTAATCTTAAGGGTTACAATACACAGAAGTACATCATAGATGCATTTCTCTATTACATTCTCAAATCTAAAGATAGTTTGGGCAAAGGCAGAAACTGTGCCATATCCCACATTCTGATAATTGGTGATTAGTAGTGAACTGTAAATCTCAGATTACATGTAGTGATAAAAACAACAATAGAATTAAATTGGAAAAAAAAAATTTGTTCACGTTGTGAAATGAAGGAAACATATTGAGAATGCATTTTGAGATATACACATTGTGTACCTTGTATTTCGAAATAATTCATATTGATAGACACAGATAGTGTTACATAAGGCACTTCACACTGATCGCTTGTTTTTTGGCTTATAAAAGGATGCATGATATGGTACAGTTAGAGCAATGTATTTTTCTTAAAGAAAATATTAGACAACTTGGTAAATAGAATAACCTTATCATTCTAAGCTGGCATATTTAGATTCAAAAGTATGGAAAACTATTCCACTCACAGAATCAGCTTCAATTGATAAGAGACCCTCAAGATTCTTCAGTCGAGGTGCAACCATTCTGCAGGAGTTATTACAGTTATGCATTAAATGAGATGCATTTGACATAACTCATTGCATTGATATGATAGAGCAATAAATAAGATATCTTTGGTATTAGAGTTCAAATGTCAATCCGGTCCCCTTTTATAAAAGCAGCTATGCCAAACTTTGAAGGCAATTATATTATAGAAGGAAAAAGAAAGAGATGATATTTCACTTGTTCTTTATGTCTGCCTCCCTTCGACCAAGTCTGGGGGTATCAACAGTCAAAACAAGAGCCTTGTATCCATTTCTCTCGGCTCTCTGCACCAACACAGCTGCTATATCTCGCTTCTTGTATACCTACTCACAAAGGATTACCAAATTCAGGGTGTGTTTCTACCTAATAAGATAACATATGAGGAATGTATAAAAACAAAAAATTGAAATAATAAGAGAACAAAAATAATTCAGTACATATAATTGAAAGAACCGAACAGCATTGCAGCCAGAAGCAACCTCCTCTACAGTGCAAGACGAAGTAAAGGATAGAACCTACATTAAAATATAATTCAGTGTGCTAGCACCCTCTGTAAGTATGAGCTCAAATCATTGTTTCAATACCATTATGGTTTTACACGCAGCGGCTGCTCGGGCGGTGGCAACCTCTCCTGCAACAAAACAGCAAGTAACATAAGCTTTTGATAGGGGGAAAGGAAGTCTCAGCTGAGGACTCTTCCTAAAAGATTTAGACCTTCAGGGTGTGCCAACTTATGCAAGGCAGTTGGAGCAATCAGAATTGGTGCTGAGATTTTGTACCCCAATACAGTAGTTGACATATCTATTCTGCTTACATCCACAAGAATTCTAGGTCGAATCCTGAGAAAGCCACAAAAACTGAATAGATAATAAAATGCCATACCCAGTTTGCTCTATTAAAATTAGAAGGTTTAGTATGTTACATGATTCTATGAAATGCTTTCACATTCTCTTTTAATGTGTACTGATCCTCAGCTCCACCAGCATAAAAATCGTAGTACATTTTTGGAAGGGCTTCCCTAGCCAATTCTTGGAACTCATTCACATTTACTGGTTCACCTACCATTTTATCCTGGAAACATGGACATTTTTTCAATTTTTCAATAATCTGTTCCTAGAATAAATCTGAACAAAGATCAGAAGCACAAACTATGCTAGACATATTAGAAGGCTAAGGCATGTTTGGACCTAATTGCAAAGATTTCCTAAAGGTGACACTTGGAACCATGGCATTTACCTAGAAGGTCACGAGGTTTGATGTTTTGTTTTAAGAACCATGCTTATATCATGGACTAAAACAATCCACAAGAAAGTATCTGAATACAATAAAAGGCATCATGTTGTTGATCCAAATCCTCTTGTAACAGTTCATTGTACAGTAAAGCTATACTTAAATTAGATTTAAATACATACACATCTAATACTTTTGGGTCCTACTAAACGCTCCAAACCTCTAATCTCTTACCCTTTTTCCCAAAACAGCTTTTAAAATTTCAGTCCATCATTATAAATGGATATATCACCAAAACCAATAGTATTTTAATACATGAAACACAACTGGGAGACGAACTCAATTTTCAAGGGATGTCCAAATATGCTTCTAGTGTACATAATAACACACAGCCACTGGAAGTTACTTAGTGTTCTTCCTAAAAATCAAATTTGCAAGCACACCATCCACTTGGGAAATCTTATTGAAATTTTAGCAGCTCACAGTCACACCCAATATGTAAACCAATCAATATGTAAGCCAATCAATAGTTTGCTTTGACCCAATAAACATGACGTGATGAGCCAGTTAGATACTAGCGTAACTTTACAAGACAATAAACTTGGCCTTAGTTAAGCTTACCAATGAGAGCTGAAAACCTTTGAAGATTACACAAACTGGATAGCCAGAGCACCTTCTAAGCATGAAGATTGACTAGAAGGTTAGTTAAATCAATATGTATAGGCCAGAAACATGTGAAGCAGGATATCAGTATATTGTATGTTAATTAGAGTGCCATCTTTGGGTGCTTTTGTTTGTCCATATTGACAAAGTCAATTATAATTGTCATTTTGTAGCATGATTGATTGAACAGGAAAGTGAGATGACAATGGCAAGGCAATAAAAAAAATAAAAAATAAAATAAAATAAAATAAAATCCAAATAGAGGAAAAGTAGAGGACAAATGACAAGTGCAGTAGAAATAGAATGAGTTGTAACAGGGATACAAACAAAATTTCACAACATTTTTAAATTTGCCAATCATTTCAGACGTGGGCTATTAGAAAAAGTAAAACTTTATTTTTTTTTTTTTAAGAGAGTTTCAATCTATGGCGTCCGCTCTTAATAATAGCTCTTTATTATCAAACCAAGACACCAATCAATTGGCGGAGATTGAACCCCAGATCTCTTATACAACCATCAGAGACTTTACCAGTTGAACTAACTGGAACTTACAAAAATTTATCTATTTATATTAATCAATCTATATCTATTCTATATTTATATATTATTAAAAGCTGAAGTATAGCGTTTAATGTTACTGTGCTCACGTTGAGCTACGTCAGCATTCACGTCATTATTCTTTTTCTTTTCAATTTTCCTATAATTGTTTTTTAACATTTACTTTTTTTTAATGATTGTACTTTCTCCAACCTTTCTCATGCCTGTACCTTTTTATCTCTCCACTACCCTCAACCTTAATATCACTTTTTATTTTTCTTTATTTTGTCTTTTCATCTTTCTCTCCCTTATCTTTTCATCTCCCTACTACCCTCAACCTTAATGTCGTTATTCATCTTTCCATTCATTTTCTTTAATTTTGTCTCTTCATATTCACACCATCTTCTATAAATTTGTTATTTTCACTTCCATTCTTTGCATAGTTTTTCATCACAGAAAGGTTGTTTCTCCCTCCCTCCCTCTCTCTCTCTCTCTCTCTCTCTCTCACACACACACACAATAATTTTTGGAGTATTTTTTTTTTCCCTGCATCTCTGCATAAGTTGATAAATTTTTGTGTTTATTATAACTCTACATTGGGTTGATACGATTTAGTTTTGTATTTTAAGTTTTTTTTTTTTTTTTTTGTTCTCTTTGCTTGTTAAATATTATACTATTGCGTTATAAAAAAAATTAAAAAAAGATAATATATATAAGAATATAATATATATTATTCTATTACATAACATAATTTGCGTAATTTGGTGTTTATTGTTATATATATATATATATATATATATATTTTATTTTTACTTTGTTAATCTTTTTATCTTATTTTATTCAATATTTAAATTCAATCACATCCTCCATATAATTAAATTATTTATATTTTCTTTTTTTTAATTAAACATATAATATTTTATTTAAATTTAAATAAATTAAATTGTACTAACTTTTTTTAACATTTACACTTTCTCCAACCTTAAGTGTAGCGTTTAATGTTACTGTGCTCACGTTGAGCTATATCAGCATCCACGCCATTATCCTTTTTCTTTCCAATTTTCCTATAATTGTTTTTTAACATTTACTATTTTTTAATAATTGTACTTTCTCCAACCTTTCTCATACCTTTACCTTTTCATCTCCCCACTACCCTCAACCATAATATTGCTTTTCATCTTTCTTTATTTTGTCTCTTTGTCTTTCCCTCATTTACCTTTTTATCTCCCCACTACCCTCAACCTTAATGTCAGTATTCATCTTTCCATTCATTTTCCTTTATTTTGTCTCTTCATATTCGCATCATCTTCTATAAATTTGTTATTCTCTCTTCCATTTTTTACATAATTTTCCATCACAGAAAGGTTGTTTCTCCCTTCCTCTCTCTCTCTATCTCTCTCTCTCACACCCACATACACACGCACACACAATAATTTTTGGAGTATTTTTTTTTTCCTGCATCTCTGCTTAATTTGATAATTTTTTGTGTTTGTTATAACTCTACATTGGGTTCGTACGATTTAGTTTTGTGTTTTAAGTTTTTTTTGTTCTCTTTGATTGTTAAATATTATACTATTGCGTTATAAAAAAAATTAAAAAAAGATAATATATAACAATATAATATATATTATTCTATTACATAACATGATTTGGGTAATTTGGTGTTTATTGTTATATATATATATATATATATATATATATTATATTTTTATTTTTTTAATCTTTTCATCTTATTTTATTCAATATTTAAACTCAGTCACATCCTCCATATAATTATATTATTTATAATTTCTTTTTTTAATCAAACATATAATATTTTATTTAAATTTTACTCACTTTTTTTTTAACATTTACACTTTCTCCAATCTTTCTCTTTCCCTTTACATTTTCATCTTCTCGCTACCCTCTCTCTTAATATCACTCTTCATCTTTCCCTTTATTTTGTTTCTTCTTATTGTTATCTTTTTAGTATAAATTTGGCATTCTCTTTTCCATTATATGTATAATTTTTCTTCAATAAAAAAAAAATTATTTCTCTCTCTTTTCCATTATATATATATATATATATATATATTTGCATCTCTACTTTAGGTTGAGAAATTTTTGTGTTTTTTAGAAATCTACTTTAGGTTGATGCGATTTAATTGCGTGTTAAGTTGTTTTTTTTTTTTTTTTTTTTTTTTTTTTTTTTTTTTTTTTTTTTTCACTTTGGTTGTTAAATTTTATTATATTGCATTGTAAAAAATTAAAGATAGTATATAAGAATTGTAGGGACTCAAATTGTAATGGACCCTTAACAATAAAATTTGTAAAGATGTGGGTGCAAGGATTTGGCATCACCGAAGTAAACAATGGCTGGTATAAAGTTTATAATGAATAATTGATGACATGAGATTCATTGGAATCTAAATGTGAGAATTTGGCTAAGTGTTTGTAAAGCATATTTGCCCTCGGCCCAGGCCGAGGATCTATTATTCTTTGAACTTCTCATCGACCCCCTTCTATGCTGGGAGCCTTCTTGGATATATAGTCTCCTTTTTGTTAATCCCAACCATCCACTTGTCAATTATCTGGACTCTGTGTACAGGGATTTGTCTCATCATCTGTAATTAGCAGGCTTTATGTTAGTTCTTAGCCGCCTTTGCAGACTTTCTATTAGTTGAAGTAACCGAGGCAACTGGATTTGTTGGTCACATCACCATTAAAGCGATCAGAATATTGGTGAGATATATTCAACGAATGAGGGATATTTTCCCTTTAACGAAGTCAGTGTGCCGAGGACGTGTCATCCTCGGTGAGGCCTTTGGGTGACCTGAGCTATTTTCATTATTCTCAGCCTTCACAATATCTTCGGCGTGGGCCTTGGGCCGGGTATAGAGTAGGCCAGAGTAGTTAACGATTGGGGCCCCACAATAGCCCCTCAAAATTCTACTGCACGTCCCTTTGGGCGGGGAGGAGGATTTTGACTTCCTCGACGCATTTTCTCAGCCTGTTGGGCTCTACCTCATCGTCAGTGTTATCGCTATTTCAGCTGTTTTTGCAGCTTTCTTTTTGCGCAAAGGGTCGCCCGAGGATGGATAGGTTTGGGTCCAGAGACCTTGGTTTTTCTTAGCACTTAGTTTTTATGAGGAAATGTTCTTCCTGCTGGCCTGAGGCTTTGGACCATGCAATGTTTAAGTTTTGTCTAGTGCTCGGCTTTTATTCTAAAATATCTGGTTTCCTCATGAGGCTTGGGTCCGAGGACCATGTAATGCCTTGGTTCTGTCCAGTACCTAGTTTTCTCGTTTTACATCTGAAGTATCTGGTTTCCCCATGAGGCTTGGGTCCGAGGACCATGCAATGCCTTGATTTTGTCCAGTACCTAGTTTTCTCGTTTTACATCTGAAGTATCTGGTTTCCCCATGAGGCTTGGGTCCGAGGACCATGCAATGCCTTGGTTCTGTCCAGTACCTAGTTTTCTCATTTTAGTCATCAGAAGTATCTGGTTTCCCCATGAGGCTTGGGTCCGAGGACCATGCAATGCCTTGGTTCTGTCCAGTACCTAGTTTTCTCGTTTTACATTTGAAGTATCTAGTTTCCCCATGAGGCTTGGGTCCGAGGACCATGCAATGCCTTGGTTCTGTCCAGTACCTAGTTTTCTCATTTTAGTCATCTGAAGTATCTGGTTTCCCCATGAGGCTTGGGTCCGAGGACCATGCAATGCCTTGATTCTGTCCAGTACCTAGTTTTCTCGTTTTACATCTGAAGTATCTGGTTTCCCCATGAGGCTTGGGTCCGAGGACCATGCAATGCCTTGGTTCTGTCCAGTACCTAATTTTTTCATTTTAGTCATCTGAAGTATCTAGTTTCCCCATGAGGCTTAGGTCCGAAGACCATGCAATGCCTTGGTTCTGTCTAGTACCTAGTTTTCTCGTTTTACATCTGAAGTATCTGGTTTCCCCGTGAGGCTTGGGTCCGAGGACCATGCAATGCCTTGGTTCTGTCTAGTACCTAGTTTTCTCGTTTTACATCTGAAGTATCTGGTTTCCCCATGAGGCTTGGGTCCGAGGACCATGCAATGCCTTGGTTCTATCCAGTACCTAGTTTTCTCGTTTTATATTTGAAGTATCTGGTTTCCCCATGAGGCTTGGGTCCGAGGACCATGCAATGCCTTGGTTCTGTCCAGTACCTAGTTTTCTCGTTTTACATCTGAAGTATCTGGTTTCCCCATGAGACTTAGGTCCGAGGACCATGCAATGCCTTGGTTCTGTCCAGTACCTAGTTTTCTCGTTTTACATCTGAAGTATCTGGTTTCCCCATGAGGCTTGGGTCCGAGGACCATGCAATGCATTGGTTCTGTCCAGTACCTAGTTTTCTCGTTTTACATCTGAAGCATCTGGTTTCCCCATGAGGCTTGGGTCCGAGGACCATGCAATGCCTTGGTTCTGTCCAGTACCTAGTTTTCTCATTTTAGTCATCTGAAATATCTGGTTTCCCCATGAGGCTTAGGTCCGAGGACCATGCAATGCCTTAGTTCTGTCCAGTACCTAGTTTTCTCGTTTTACATCTGAAGTATCTGGTTTCCCCATGAGACTTGGGTCCGAGGACCATGCAATGTCTTGGTTCTGTCCAGTACCTAGTTTTCTCGTTTTATCATTAATTTTATCTATTTATCCGTAGCCGTTTAATTCTACATTGTTATAATTTACAATAAGCATTAAATAATTACACTTTTCAAGTAGAATAATAATAATAAATGCGGGCTGGAGTTGGTGGAGGATAAGACCTTGCCGTGTTTTGCCTCTTCGTTTGATGGGACTCTTCTAATTACGAGGCGTCTCCTGGGTTGTCCTAGTAACGTGTTCTGATGCTTCGGTGCCTTCTCGTTTAATGAGGCACCTCCTCATTAATGCTAGCCATGGATCTACGAGGATCTAACGGTTGATTGGCCCCTTGGAACTTGGGACGGAATTATTGCCTTCGGAAATCTCTCCCTGGATTTATTGTGGGCTGGCCCTCATCAATATTCCGCCCTCTATATAAGGCGTTTCTAGGGCAACCTTCTCCTTCACACTTTGACAAATATCCATCTTAAACTTCTCCCAAAAATATCACCCAAAAAGGTTCTGCCAAACATAGCCGTTCGAGTCCCTTCGAATGAGTTGGCCCTTGGAAAGGGCGATCTCGAGGATGCACAGCCCCTATCAGGAGCCGAGGATGGCACTCCGACCCTGGACGTCACATTGGGGTTGGAGTAGGGGAAATCCACAGGTTCTCCTTCTTTTCAACCTAACCAGGGGAGGAACCCTCCTCGCCGTCTGGAGGAGGATCCAGGAAGAACGTAACCACCTTCCCTTGGGTATGGGTCATTAACCCTCCAAGCCGGCTGCATTGGGGGTGGGAGGGAAACCAGGCGGAACCCAGAAGTGGAGCCGTCCTGTGTCGCGACCTCTTCCACCTCCTATGTAGCTCTTCTTCCCTCTTTTCTCTTTTTTCTCTTCTTCTTTTGCTTCTCAACGAGCCTTCCTTTTTTCTTTTCCTCTTCTCTTACTTCTCATCCAACCTTCTTTCTATCTTTTGTTCCTCTGCCAACTTTCTTTGTTTCTTTTCCTCCTCTCTTCCTTCACTTCTTTTCTATCTTTTGTTCTTCAGTCAGCTTTGCTCTCTACCTTTTGTTCTTCATCTTTTCTTTCGCTTCTTTTCTATCTTTTGTTCTTCAGTCAGCTTTGCTTTCTACCTTTTGTTCCTCTGCCAGCTTTGTCAAGCGCGTGCTTTTGTAGTTAGCTTTAGAACAAGCCCCACGGGCTTCACTTGTAAAAGATGTAATTTTTCTTCATGTATGAATAAAAGAAGTAGACTTGTTTTGTCTCTTTCTATTTTTTGCATATTCTTGTTCTTGTGATTGTTGACTTCTGAATAATTGTTGATGTAGTAGATTGTATTGTTTTGGTATATTGTTTCTGAAAGAGTTGCCCATAATTTCTTTACACCGATCACCGTACTTGCCAGCGCATAAATCTTTCCCACAGACGGTGCCAATTGTAGGGACTCAAATTGTAATGGACCCTTAACAAAAAAATTTGTAGAGATGTGGGTGGAAGGATTTGACATCACCGAAGTAAACAATGGCTGGTATAAAGTTTATAATGAATAATTGATGACATAAGATTCATTGGAATCTAAATGTGAGAATTTGGCTAAGTGTTTGTGAAGCATATTTGTCCTCGGCCCAGGCCGAGGATATATTATTCTTTGAACTTCTCATCGACCCCCTTCTATGCTGGGAGTCTTCTTGGATATATAGTCTCCTTTTTGTTAATCCCAACCATCCACTTGTCAATTATCTGGACTCTGTGTACAGGGATTTGTCCCATCATTTGTAATTAGCAGGCTTTATGTTAGTTCTTAACCGCCTTTGCAGACTTTCTATTAGTTGAAGTAACCGAGGCAACTGGGTTTGTTGGTCATATCACCATTAAAGCGGTCAGAATATTGGTGAGATATATTCAACGAATAAGGGATATTTTCCCTTTAGCGAAGTCGGTGTGCCGAGGACGTGTTATCCTCGGCGAGGCCTTTGGGTGACCTGAGCTATTTTCATTATCCTCGGCCTTCACAATATCCTTGGCGTGGGCCTTGGGCCGGGTATAGAGTGGGCCAGAGTAGTTAACGATTGGGGCCCCACAAGAATGTAATATTATAATATTACATAATAGATTTAAATAATTTGATATTTATTTAGAGATAATTAATTTGGTGTTTATTTTTTTCTTCTCATATTATTTTATTCAACATTATTATTGTTATTGTTGTTGAATTAATATATTAGTTTGTATATTTTTTTTTAAAGTTAATATATTAACTTGAAAGAAAATGAAAAACCAACTATTAACCAATAATAACTAAAACAATAATATTATCCTGCGCAATGCGTGGGTCTACGACTAGTATATATATATAAAAGTAGAGACCTCATGCGAGAGTGTATGAGGTCCTGCCAAGTGGCACTCTAATTTTACATTTAACCTTTTTTTACCTATTTCATTAAGTTTTTTTTTTACTGTTACCAAAAAGTTTACATTAACTTATTTTACTATTATCTCATTAATATCTCATTAATTGCCTAAGCTTACACAATACCTTTAACTATTCTTCGTGTGTTTTAGCATAACCATTGTTTTAATATTAAAAAAAAGAAAAGAAAGTAAGGACTAATAGTAATAACTAACAAGATAAGACTCTAGAGAGAGATAGAAAGATAAAAAATGTTGTATATTATTAAATAAAATGCACTATTTCACTATATATTACCAAAATAAAAGATCTGAGACTAACAAAACATTTGAAAGAGAGAGAAAGAGGAATCTAAGAGGTCACCACCTCTGTTATACTAACCTCCCACCACCATCAAGACATCAAAACCCCTACAGGTAATTTTTTCCCTTTTTAAATTAAGAGCTTAAATATGATTTAGGTTTAGGTAATTTGGTTAGTTAGTTTTTGTTTTGGGTATATTAGTAGAGAGAATATTTAGTGCATAATGTAAAGTCATATTCTATCATGGTTTAATTTTAAATCATCTATAAGGCACATGCATACACACTTGCTCATACCATGTCTTAATGTCGTACTATTAATGAGTGGAAGACAGTTAGAGAGATGAGCATACTTTTATTTTATAGTATAAAATATGTGAACACAACACAAATTAGTCGATTTTCTTGGTCCTGTTACTCTTTTGCATTTATTTTTGGTTTCATGATTAAAAAAAAAAAAAATTTCTTACCTTAAGAAGACTACAAATATGCAGTAAAGTTACTAAACTAATTTTTAATATCTTAAAATGTAAATGTTTCTTCACTCTAATTTAGTTTACTTTTTCTTTATTATATATGTACAACATTATTCAAAACCGTTTTACATAAAATATCGTAAAATTATCTGTGCATCGCATGACAACTTACTAGTATATCTAAAACCTGAAGAGTAGCATTTATTATTGCTACATTTCTATTAAGTCCACCTCGTCTGCCACGTCATTGACCATACCATTAGTCCTTTTTCATATTTATTCTTACCTCTAATTTTTTTTACAATATTAAATATAAAATAATATTGCTTTTCAAATTTATTTTAGGCAGTTTTAATTTACATATTCATCTACTTTAATTTTGATGTTGTAAGGGCAGGTTTTGAATCTTAAGCCCAAAAGATGAAAGGATTAAGGCCCAAACAGCCCAATACAATGAATTTGTAAAGAGTGGCTTAAAACTAGACTTCAATGACTTGGACAACAATCACAATAGGTTAAAGATGACAAGAAAACAAAGATAAATAAGTTTTGTGCAAAGAAAATCTTCCCCAGCAAAGTCCGAGGGGAGTAGTTCTTGTATATATTTCTCTTAGACTTGATTACAATTACAGTTATTGTTGCTACAGTGTTTTTTCTATAAATTCTCAGATGATCCCCTTGTAATGGGGTCTTTCTTTTTTATATTACCCTATTTTGCTTCATCTCAGCCTTCCAAGTGTAGATCAAGTAACTGGCTTTGATCCTTGTCCCATCAGCACCTTCTTGAAGTCTTTAGGGATAGCTATAAGGCTGAATATTACTGTTCAGGTATTACCTCCACATTAATGCAGTCAGGGAGTTAGCTGCAGAATATTTAATGCGGTAGTAGCAGTTTTCTCCTAGATATTTCTCAGATTCCTTTTGTCCTGTTCTCTCCTGACGTTTATCCTTACCAGTAGAACTGTCCAGAGTGTTACTCTTGATGACAGGTCAAGCTTTCTGACCTCTACTCTGCTTAGCTGAGGAGGCATTTCTCCTCAGACTACCTTCCTAAACCTTTATGACCAGAATCCCTCCATAACCTATTGATTTGCACGTCTTCGCCAATATCTAACCATCCTCGAACTGCTAGATGTCCTCGGACAAGACCCACTGCCCAATATACATCCTTGGGCCTTTCATCCCTACAGATGTTATAACTAAATAATAAATCAATAGAACAAAATAATATTGACTTTACAAATTCATTTTAGGCAGTTTTAACTTTACATATTCATCAATTTTAATTTTGATGTTATACACTACTATTAGTTTCTTTAAGACTTGCTCCATTCTCCACATGTGTGTATATATATATATCTCTCTCTCTCTCTAAAAGTTGAAGTATAGCAATTATTGTTTCTACGTTCATGTTAAGCCCAACTCATTTGCCACGTCATTGACCATACCATTAGTCTTTTTTCATATTTATTTTTACCTTTAATTTATTTTTACAATATTAAATATAAAATAATATTGCTTTACAAATTCATTTTAGGCATTTTAAATTTTACATATTCATCTACTTTAATTTTGATATTATAACTAAATAATAAATCAATGGAATAAAATAATATTGACTTTACAAATTTATTTTAGGCGGTTTTAACTTTATATATTCATCTATTTTAATTTTGATGTTATACACCACTGTCCATTTCTTGAGTAACTTCTCCCTTCTCCTCGTATGTGTGTGTTAAAATACTTAATATTTTAAATAAATAAATAACAAACAATCGGTTAATCCCACATTGAAAAATGAGTATGAGTTAAAGAGGTTTAAAGCATGTGATGTGTATTCAAGAGTTAAGCCTTTTTAGATATACACCACCGTCAGTTTCTTTAAAACATTCTTCCCTCTGTGTGTGTATGTGTTAAAATACTTAATATTTTCAACAACAACAAAAAATAAAAATAAAAAATCACTGGAAAATCAAAACAAAAATGTTGTTAAAATACTTAGTATTCTCAAAAAATAATAATAAATCAATGGAAAACCAAAATAAAAATGTTGTCAATATATATTCCCTTGGGCGATTTTAACTTGAAATATTATTTTGCCCATTTTTCTTCCTTTATTTTGACTCTTCTTATTTCCAACATTTTACTATAAATTTGCCACTCTCTCCCATTCTTTGCATATTTTTCCCATAAAAGGTTATTCCTCTCTCTCTCTCTCTCAAATTTTTTTTTTTTCATTTTTTTGATGAAAATTTTCATTTTTCTTGCATCTCTACCTTAAATTGATGAATATTATTGACTAATTCATACGTGTTCCTTGATGCAAGTATTTTTTTTTTTTATCATTTTTTTTACAACACTAAATACTTTTAATAAATGATGTTTGTTGTTGATCTTATTTGGGCAATATCATATTATAATATGTGAAATTTTGTGTTGTTTTCAAGTTTTAATTTATTTGAACAACCCAAAAAAATAAAATAAAAAGTCTAGACAAGCTAATGAAGAAAAGTTAGAGCAGTTGAAGACAATGGTCTTTGTGCAATTCACTTTAACTATTTGTAAATATTTTGTTGAACAAATTAGTAGTGAATTATTATGTCTTTGTTATGTAATGTTCTTAGATACTTAAGTAATTGCTTTAAGCGTTTATGAATGTTTTATATTGTTTTTCATGTTTCTTATCTTATTATGTATTCTTTGAGACTTTCAAGAAAACATAGTCAATTTTGTGCTTAAAATTATTTATTTATCTATTCATGTTTCACATGTTGGATTAGATATAACATTAGATTATGACAACATTAACACAATACTTCTTCTTTTTCAAAAACAATTCTCTACTTTTTTTTCCCCTTTGGAATTGTACCCTTGGTTTTTTTAAAAGGAAAAATAGTTACAATCTTTTTTTTTTTTCCCTTTCTTTTTTTATTTTATTTTGAATGGTAGTTTTATTGAGTTTTATTAAATTTTTTTTAGATATTTTTCTTGGTGTTTTTTATTGTATGATAGAAAAAAAAATTACTTAGGTTTGAAAAAGTTGTTTAAAACTAAAAGAATAATTTCCAAATTATATATACTTTTTAATGATATACAAAATATTATAAATAAATTGTATTAAAAAATTAATATTTTCACTAACTTACCTTTGAATTCTTGAGAAAAAATGTATTGTTTTGATTTTGGTACAACATATATTATATACATTATATTTTGAGATTGTTACTATAATAAATGAAAATATGATTATGAATTAAAATACTATTTATTAAATTAGTACATATTGAAAAGAAAAAAAAAATTAATGAGGTCATTCTAAAAATATTATCACAGGTAACGCACGAGATCTGCGATTAGTGTACACTAATTTAGGAGCAGGCTTTATCAAAAAAAGAAAAGAAAAAGGAGCAGGCAATACACTGGATTCTCTAATTAAATTCAAATACAAAGTTGTATTAAATTTAATTGGCCTTGAAAAAGAAAATTTTATTTGTACTTCACTGATCTCCACATGTTTAACTTTAATTGGAGAATCTAATATACTACACTTAGGATATTGTAACTAATTTCTAATTTTAAAAATTTTAAACCTATGAGTTTCACTCCATGATAATTGTGTTTATTATCAGGTTAAGACATTAATTGGTTTTTGGTGTAGACCAGGTTTGAACCCAAGATCTCTTATTCGATGGCAAGAAAATTTACCAATTGAGCTAAATTTCAGTCCATTCAATCCGTTTCGATTCACTTTGGTCCATTATTTACAAAATATCTCACCTTATATAATAATTGAACATATAGAGTCCGTTTGGATACAACTTATTTTTGCTGAAACTAAAAACTAAAAACACTGTAACAAAATAATTTTTAAATGTGTGAATAGTGCTATGGGACCCATTTTTAATATTTTTTTTCTGAATAAAGTAGTTGTGGGTCTCATGAACAGTGCATGAACAGTGCTGCTACAGTGCGTGAACAGTAATAATTGTCCCCTAAAGCAAAACGCGTGAAGAAATAAAATAAAAAAAGAAGCAGAAAACGCAAAACTTTCAAACGCAGAAACACAACTTGAATCCAAACACATACATAATGTATTATATTTCCTTGAAAAAAAAAACTTAAAAAATTTAAATCGCTTTCAAAATAACAAATGTAGATAGCTAAACTTAGAAAATCTAATATATTGTATTAACTATAATTTGTTAGAAAATAATCAAATCATTTTAAGAAGGGTTTTGGAACTAACACTTACAAGTCTTCGTTCACTATTTTCATTTTTTCACTTAGTCAAATTTTTTTTTGCGCATCATGCGAGTATGCAACTTGTAAATCATAATACGACACATACTTTACTGATAGTAAAGTGAAACCTTTTAAAGTATTATTCATTATTTTTATTATCATTTTTATATAAAAATGGTAAATATTTTTTCATAGTCCCTTTTCACATATCCATACACATAATATTTACAATTGCATTCGCGCGATGTACCCATTTTAAAACACTGATTAAATTAATGATATGAATCATTTTTGTCCAGGATATTGTCCTAATGCTTCAATATGTTATTAGAGCATTGCATGGAGTCTTTCACGCTCAGTCCTCACATGGCGTCTAGTAATGTCCTTCACACTAGGACAGCCAGATAATGCCATGGTGACCTCTAGTTCATCCTTCAGCATTTGGATAACTTGTCTCACCCCATATTCACCCTTTGCTGCCAGCCCAAATATAACAGGTCTTCCAATCTGCAATAGCATGTATAGATTACAACAGACTTAAGATTAAGAATCAAAATAAAAGATTTTTAAAAAAAAATCAGGAGTTTTTTGATTGGAAAACACTGGTTGTGGTTATAATTGACAATTTCCAGATTTTAATGCACCCCAAATACCCTATTCTTGATTTATCCTTCATAATATATTTGTTACAAATATGTGTGTGTGTTGAGTCCCACATCAAGAAAAAGTAAAGAAAATGAAAAGATGATATGCATAGTTGGTTCCAAATCCATTGGCTTTAGATTTACGGGTTGGAATGGCGTTCCAACATATGTATTAAGAGGCTCTTAGTAGTCCCTAGTTGTCACTCCTACAACAATATCCAATAGTACTCTCAAAGTATTTCAATGATCTGGATATTCAACTTCAGCCAGGTTTTATTTATTTATTTTTTTTCACATGCTAGTTAGACAAATTGGTTAAGGTCCCACTCAAGCATTATGCTGAGAAAGAAGGATGGCAATCCAGGAGCACAGTATGATACAATCTCCAAAAGACATCAGTTGTTTGCACAGACTTCTATTGACACTTGAGACTCACACAACAACAACAATTACACTGGTGCATGACTGTAAAATATACATGGTCTATTGTGACATCAATTACAAGCTCAACATTGCATGTGAACAAAAAGAGTCTTAAGAGGAAATTTTTATAAATTAAATTAATTAAAGAGTTTTTTTTTTTTTTTTTTTGGGGGGGTGGGGGGGGGGGGGGGGGGGTGGGGAAGAGAGAGAGAAAACTTACAAGGACGGCTTGTGCACCAAGGGCTAATGCCTTGAAGATATCTGTTCCTCGCCGTACTCCTCCATCGAGGAAGACAGGAACTCTTCCTCTGACAGCATGAACCACCTGCAACCGAAAGGTACATAAGTATCCTCAAACATGTACGCTAAGCTTGTTGATTGAACTCGCAATGCCAAAGAGAATACTAGGAACTATACACAGATCCAAACAGAAAATTCAGGATTTCATGAGATGCACATTTCCTGTATTAAAATGCTTAAAATTCCTACAAATTGTTATGTTGTTGAGGATGTCTTGCTACCATATTACCGCCAAAATCATTTCACTAATTAATAGAGACACACCTCTTCCAGAACATTAACAGTTGCATCCGTATAATCAAGTTGGCGAGCTCCATGATTGGAGACCATAATCCCAGCAACACCTACTTCTGCAGCTTTTATTGCTGCAAGTAGTAGCACATCAAGTGTTAAGGAGACTTCAGATGTTGAACGGCAGGAAAAAAAAAAGGCTAGAATTTCTGGGATCTGAGTGAACTATCAAGAGCACCTAATGTAGTAGAATTTACATGGACTAAAATAAAAATTTTTAACAGAGATGATAGAGAAGGTAATAATAGGAAAGAGAAGATTACTTAGGATGGTCAACAGGTCTCCTATTCTATAATTTCCAAAGGTAAAAAAAGGGATTTAAGGAGCTTCCTTTATGAGTAGAATTTTTTTCAATTAAAAAAATAAAATCTTATAATGGTTACATTTAGAAATTTAATGGGTTAAAATACTAATTATAAATGACTGAATTTTTCATTGGAGGGTTAAAGTTTTAAAAGGCAGATAAGGTTCTACCTGTTACTAAAGGGAAGGAGAAAATCAGGAAGACAAAGTAAAGAGATGGAAACATCCAAAGTAAAGGTTTATCTTACCATCTTCTCCAGTAAGTACTCCCTTGACGAGAATTGGCAAGTTTGTAATTGATTTTAACCATTCTATGTCCTGCAGATGTTGTAATTTACTAATTAGACCATGGTAGAGTGTTGCCCGGCCTACACTAAAATTAAAGCGTACAAAATATGACCATTACAGTAGTATCTTTTAGATACTCATCTAGTGAAATGCAACTAATTTGCATATATCTCATTGACTTATGTCATGTCTTTTCTCCCCCCCTTGAAACCTCTCTTTCCCTAATCTGTGCTTGGTCCCTGGTAAGTAAACCATGAGACTTTGCCCCTTAGTCAGACTTAAGTCCCTGACGTATTTGAACAAGCACATCAAAAGGTAATCTGCTTAGTTGCTGGTTTATACCTTCCAACAAAGGGAAGCATCCATTGTCTTGTTGGCATAAGCTTCTAAGTTTGAGCCATTATCCTGCAGAAGTTAAGTTTCTGAATGGTTAAAACAATTTTAGTCCAAGTCTAAATAACCAATTGCACTGCCACAGTACGCACATACAGGCAGTATGTAATGAAGACCTAAATGATCAGAAACTTTTGTTAAACAAAATTAACAGTTATGATTCAACAATATGACACTGTCCTTGGTGTAAATTTGTTAAATTTTGTGACGTCTACTCCATTGTAATCTTAAGGTTTACAATAACAGAAGTACATGATAGATGCATTTCTCTATTACATTCTCAAATCTAAAGATAGTTTGTGCAGAGGCAGAAACTGTGCCATATCCGACATTCTGGTAATTGGTGATTAGTAGTGAACTGTAAATCACAGATTACATGTAGTGATAAAAATAACAATAGAATTCTAAGGAAGAAATAAAAAGATGAAAGATTTATAAGAAAAATGATAAAAACAGCAATTGAATTAAAACGAAAAAAAAAAAAAAAATCTGCTTGTTCACGTTGTGAAACGAAGGAAACATATTTAGTGTGCATGTTTGAGACATACACATTGTATACCTTGTATTTCGAAATAATCCATATAGATAGACAGAGACAGTGTTACATAAATCACTTCACACTTCACACTTGTTTTTTGAATGACAATGTTCAGATTAATGGAGGGTTTTTTGGCTTATAAAAGGATGCATGATATGGTACAGTTCAAGCAATGTATTTTTCTCAAAGAAAATATTAGACAACTTGGTAAATAGAATAACCTCATCATTCTAAGCTGGCATATTTAGATTCAAAAGTAAGGAAAACTATTCCACTCACAGAATCAGCTTCAATTGTTAAGAGACCCTCAAGATTCTTCAGTCGAGGTGCAACCATTCTGCAGGAGTTATTTCAGTTGTTGTTTAATGAGATGCATTTGACATAATCCATTGCATCAATATGAGAGACAAATAAATAAGATATCTTTGGTATTAGAGTTCAAATGTCAATCCTGACCCCTGTTATAAAAGCATCTATGCCAAACTATGAAGGCAATTAAATTATAGAAGGAAAAAGAAAGAGATAACATTTTACTTGTTTTTTATGTCTGCCTCCCTTCGACCAAATCTGGGACAGTCAACAGTCACAACAAGAGCCTTGTATCCATTTCTCTCAGCTCTCTGCACCAACACAGCTGCTATTTCTCGCTGCTTGTATACCTACTCACAAATAATTACCAAATTTCAGTGTGTTTTTCTACCTAATAAGATAACATTTAAGGAAAGTTTAACAACATAAAATTGAAATAATATGAGATCAAGAATAATTCAGTACATATAATTGAAAGAACCGAACAGCTTTGCAGCTGGAAGCAACCTCCTCCAAAGTGCAAGACGAAGTGAAGGATAGAACCTACAGTAAAATATATTTCAGCGAGCCAGCACCCTGTGTAAGTATGAACTCAAATTATTGTTTCAATACCATTATGGTGTTACTTGCAGCGGCTGCTCTGGCTGTGGCAACCTCTCCTGCAACAAAACAGCAAGTAACATAAGCATTTGATAGGGGTAAAGGAAGTCTCAGCTGAGGACTCTTCCTAAAAGATTTAGACCTTCATGGTGTGCCAACTTATGCAAGGCAGTTGGAGCAAACAGAATTGGTGCTGAAATTTTGTGCCCCAATACAGTAGTTGACATATCCATTCTGCTTACATCCACAAGAATTCTAGGCCGAATCCTGAGAAAGCCATAAAAACTATATAGATAATAAAATGCCATACCCAGTTCGCACTATTAAGAGTAGAAGGTTTAGCATGTTACATGATTCTATGAAATGCTTCAACATTCTCTTTTAATGTGTACTGGTCCTCAGCTCCACCAGCATAAAAATCATAGTGCATTTTTGGAAGGGCTTCCCTAGCCAATTCTTGGAATTCATTCACATTTACTGGTTCACCTACCATTTTATCCTGGAAACATGGACATATTTTCAATTTTTTAATAAACTGTTCCTAGAATAAATCTGAACAAAGATCAGAAGCACAAACTATGATAGACACATTAGAAGACTAAGGCATGTTTGGACCTAATTGCAGAGATTTTCTAAAGGTGACACTTGGAACCATGGCGTTTACTTAGAAGGTTATGAGGTTTGATGTTTTGTTTTAAAGAACCTTGCTTATATCATGAGACTAAAACAATCCACAAGAAAGTATCAGAATACAATAAAAGGCATCCTCTTGTAACAGTTTATTGTACAGTAAATATATACTTAAATTAGGTTTAAATACATGCACATCTGATATTTTTGGGTCCTTCTAAACCCTCCAAACCTCTAATCTCTCACCCTATTGCCCAAAACAGCTTTTGAAATTTCAGTCCATCATTATAAATGGATATATCACCAAAACCGATAGTTTTCTATACATGAAACACAAATTGGGAAAAATTGCAATTTTCAAGGGATGTCCAAATATGCTTCTAGTGTGCATAATAAGTAATAACACACAGCCACTGGAAGTTACTAAGTGTTCATCTTAAAAATCAAATTTGCAAGCCCACCATTCACTTGGGAATCTGATTGAAATTTTAGCAGCTCACACCCAATATGTAAGCCAAACAATAGTATGCTTTGACCCAATAAGCATGATGTGATGAGCCAGTTAGATACTAGTGTAACTTTACAAGACAATAAAATTTGGCCTTAGTTAAGTTTAACAATGAGAGATGAAAACCTTTGAAGATTACACAAACTGGATAGCCAGAGCACCTTCTAAGCAAGAAGATTGACTAGAAGGTTAGTTGAATCAATATGTATAGGCCATAAACATGTGAAGCTGGATATCAATATATTGTATGTTAATTAAAATGCCATCTTTGGGTGCTTTTGTTTGTCATTTTGTAGCATGATTGAATGAACAAGAAAGTGAGATGACACTGGCAAGGCAATAAAAAATATATATATAATCCAAATAGAGGAAAAGTAAAGGACAAATGACTAGTGCAGTAGTAATAGTGTGAGTTGTTACAGGATGCAAACAAAATTTCACAACCTTTTTAAATTAGCCAATCACTTCCAACATAGGCCATTAGAAAAGGGAAAAACTTATGTACGCTAATTTAAGCGTAGTACACTAGATTCTATAATTAAATTCAAATACATAGTTCTATTAAATTTAATTGACCTTGAGAAAGAAAACATTGTCTATGCTTCACTGGTCTTCATATGTTTAAATTTAACTAGCCGTAGACCCACATGATGTGTGCAAATATATAAACATTATGTAATGAGATGTAATATATAAAAAGTAACAATTACTTCAAGTATTGTCTATTTTTTAAACAAATTTCTACAAGTATTTTTTGTTTTTTTATCTTTACAAATATATCATTCAATTTTTTTTTATTAATATTTTTTTAAGGTGAACCATATTCTTCTAACTTTTGTTATAGTGTGTTATATTTGCCTAATATACAACTAAAATTTATAAGTTTCAAATTTATTATTCAGCTTTCTCATCTCTTAAGGAATAAGGATATTATTATAATAATCAAAATTCATCCAAAATTACAATATTATTTTAACCAAAATTAAAATGAAACCAAAGAAATAAAAGATATATTTTAAATTTTTTTTTACTCAAACAATTGGTAGGCATATTTCAAATTCAAAGCCATGTAGATTTTGTTTTTATATAAGCTCGAATTTCTATTTCCAAAAAAATAAAAAAACTAAGTATAAATCCAAACCAAAATTCAACCAAAGCTATAAGAGGGAAAATACTTTGTGGTGAGAAATTAAAAATACACAATACCAAAACGCATATTTGTAAAATTTAAAAATAAAAAAAAAATAAAAAATAAAAAAAAAAATAAAAAAAAAAACAACCATCAACCTTAATTAGATTTATAAGAAAGAACAAAAAATCCACCAAAAGAAAGTAGAGAGACAAAATACTCACAGTTTTTGTGTTGGAAGATATGGATTGAATGGGAGAAATGATATCAAATTTATACAAAATAAAATGGAGAGAAAAAAAAATCAAATTTTTAGATAGAGAAAATGATAAAAGAAGTGTAATGGTAAAGTAGAGAGTAGTAAGGATATAAAAAGGCAAAGGTGGAGGGGAAAGGTTGGAGGAGTCTAATAGTAGGTGTGGACTAATAATTATAAAAATAGACGTGGAATAAGTTGTGGTCCTAAAATATCTCTAAATATCTGGTCATCAAATTTGTTCAAGTTCCTTATTTGGAGATAGATTAGTAGTTGGCAGTTCCATCTTTCTATCTTCTTAGTCAACTATAGAGGGAGCATTTGCCGATGATGCTATCCTTTAAGCCCAAAGGGATGTGTACAATTTTTATTTTTATTTTTTGGGTGTGATTTCTCAACTCTCTTAATCTTGTTCTATGTAAATTTATTCATACCATTTTTACTTAATTGTTTCTTTTTCTTATTTATGCTAGTTGTACCACAACTCTCACATGACATGTTATATCTAATTGCAGCCTGGACAATCAATGATGCTAAAAGTGGTAATTGCTAAGGAAATTGGTTATCAGATTATTTGTTCTTCCAACTCTCCCTTGATAACAACATAAGATAATTATAAAAATAGACGTGGAATAAGTTGTGGTCCTAAAATAACTCTAAATATCTGGTCATCAAATTTGTTCAAGTTCCTTATTTGTAGATAGATTAGTAGTTGGCAATCCCATCTTCCTATCTTCTTAGTCAACTAAAGAGGGAGCATTTGCCGATGATGCTATCCTTTAAACCCAAAAGGATGTGTACAAATTTTTATTTTTATTTTTATTTTTTGGGTGTGATTTCTCAACTCTCTTAATCTTGTTCTATGGAAATTTATTGATACCATTTTTACTTTATTGTTTCTTTTTCTTATTTATGCTAGTTGTACAATAACTCTCGCATGACATGTTATATCTAATTGCGGCCTGGACACTCAATGATGCTAAAAGTGGTAATTGCTAAGGAAATTGGTTAATCAGATTATTTGTTCTTCCAACTCTCCCTTGATAACAACTTAAGATAATTATAAAAATAGACATGGAATAAATTGTGGTTCTAAAATAACTCTAAATATCTGGTCATCAAATTTGTTCAAGTTCCTTATTTGGAGATAGATTAGTAGTTGGCAATCCCATCTTTCTATCTTCTTAGTCAACTAAAGAGGGAGCATTTGCCAATGATGCTATCCTTTAAGCCCAAAGGGATGAGTACAATTTTTTTTTTTTTTTTTTTTGGGTGTGATTTCTCAACTCTCTTAATCTTGTTCTATGGAAATTTATTCATGCCATTTTTACTTAATTGTTTCTTTTTCTTATTTATGCTAGTTGTACCATAACTCTTGCATGACATGTTATATCTAATTGCAACCTAGACACTCAATGATGCTAAAAGTGGTAATTGCTAAGGAAATTGGTTAATCAGATTATTTGTTCTTCCAACTCTCCCTTGATATGCTCTTGCTTAATGGTTTTGTCACTTGTGTTTCATAAACAAGTTCAAAAGTTCTCGATAGTGGCAAGAATATTTGATATTTTTTCTCACCTGTCATCTAATGCAAATTGCAAAAGCCACTTATTGTCAAGAGAAAAGCCGATGTAGATCATAGATGATTGATAGGATCTTAAACATAGCTTCGGATCTTAAATACTCCCAGCAGTTTTTGATAATTTGCTTGGGTTGTTTGTTTCCATGGTGCTATGGAAACCTTGCTCAAACCTTAATCTATATGTAGTTATCTACCATGTGGTTAAGGTTTCAAAGGTGGCCTGAGTCTAGCACCAAAAACCCAAAAAAAAAAAAAATTCATGTTTAGAATCATCTTAACATTTAAAATAAAAAAAATAAAAATAAAAAAGAAGGGAAATGACATCCTAAACGCAAAGTTGCAATCCTAAACAAAGTTTTATTGATTTAAATCCAAATTAAATTATCCAATGCAACCTTCATTTAATAGGTCTCATTGAAATCCTATAATACATATTTATAAACAATGTTGAGCTACAGCACAAAGCATATTCCATGGGCCACATTAAGACAAGCCCAAACCAAACTCTGAAAGTGATAGCTTCAACTCATATTTCTTGGACTCTCTTTTTAGCTCAACAAAAGTATGCTCCCTATGGTAAAAATTGGGAACTCTGTTCCCTTTTCACAATCTTCCGTTGTCCCTTACCAAACTTTCTTGAGACAAACTTAAAGCCATAAATTAGACAAACAATTTTCCACCACTGTAGGGACTAATAAAAGTGCTACGAGCTTTTTACAGTAACTCAATCAAACTATAGGCTGGAATTTTCTGAATTCCAGCCACCGCCATTGCTTTCCTGAAATCGGTGGCATGATCCCATCTCTCCACCCCAGCATTAATGTTTGATAACACCACGTATCGGCCACTATGCCGTGGCTGCAATTCAAGTAGCCTTTGCCCCACTACAGTTCCCAGCTCAATGGCTCCATGGATCTTACAAGCACCAAAAAGAGCCCCCAACACAGAACCATCAGGCTCAAAAGGCATACATCTTATAAAATCTGTTGCTTCCTTAAGTAAGCCTGCTCTGCCCAAGAGATCAACTACACATCCATAGTGTTCCATTATGGCTACAATCCCAAACTCATGCAGCATTGATTGAAACAACTTTAATCCCAACTCCACAAATTTGCCACGAGCACAAGCTGTCAGGACAGCAACAAATGTGACCTCATTAGGATGCTGGCCTTTCATTTTCATCTTCCCAAACATATCCAAAGCCTCCATCTCTCTCCCATTGGAAGCAAGAGTAGTTATCATCGCATTCCAAGTGCAAACCTCTTTAACCACCATTTGGTCGAAAACATTTACAGCATTTCTCAAACAACCTGTCTTACCATAAAGATCTATCAATGCCGTCCCTGTAAATACAGTCAATTCAATCTCATTCCTAATAACAAATCCATGAATTTGCTTTCCAGAAGAAAGAGATCCTCCTCCATTTAAATTAGCACATGAAGAGAGTACACTAACATATGTAGCTTCATTAGGCCTTACCGAACATGCCATCACATCTTCATGCGTTATCATCTTTTGAAAAAACTTAATTGCCTCACTATAGCACCCATTCCTCTCAAAGCCATTAATAATACTCGTCCAAGATACCACATCTCTCTTAGGCATGCATTTAAAGAGCAAAAAAGCAGACCCCATATCCCCATTCTTGCCAAACGCATCAAGCATCACATTGTACGCAACAATGCATGGTTCCGAAATTTCCTCAAACAGCTTACGGGCATCAAACAGCTCACCAAGTAGCGCATATAATCTTACAAATGACGTTTGAATAAACGGGTCATGCAGAACACCGCGCTTGATGACTTGGGTATGAAGGGGTTGGCCCAAAGATGGGGACGAAAAGGTTGCGGCTTTGATGAGGGAAGGGAAGGTGTGGCTGTTGGGAGGGGCTCCATGGGCAAGCATGTGGGTGAAGAGGACAAGGGCGTTGTGAGCTTGTCCAAGATCTACATAAGCTCTTATCAAAGTGTTGTAGAGGAGGGTGCTCATCCATTTTGAATTTGGCGCAGTTGTGTTTGTGCTACAGAGGAGGTGACCCTTGGTAATTAGGAGGGAATGGATTTGTTTGATTTGGTTTTGGTGTTTGAGCAAACGTTGGAGGAGTTGGAGTAGACACTCAGGTGAATGCTGCATAACAACTAAGTCAAGGGTCTCCAACACTTCAACTGGGAGTAAAAACTTGGATAAAGCCTCTTTTTCTATGGTGAAGTTCCCACATTTTACACCTAGCTGGAGGTAGTTCACCCATCACAGCCTGCAAACTCTTTCAACACCTTGATAAACCTGTCCAAAATGCAACCAGAGTCAATTTCCCAAGCTGATAAAACCTCTTCTTCCTCATAAACAATTATCTATTTTTTGATAATTTCAGGAGTCTTAGGATGGTTGATGTCATACTAGAGTAACTGGACACCAAAGACCAAACCATGACACTGTCAATATAGGCCGAACTGGGCCTCAGTTGAATCAGACCAAGTGAGCCAAAAAAACAGGAGAGAGCTTTCGAGTGGGAAAAAACTGTTTTGTCCTCAAAATGTGGTGATTCTTGAAGCATAGAACTTTTGGAAAAAATAGAAAATAGATATATAGTGACAAAAAAAATGCACTTCATCATTACATACAAAATCCTCTTTCTAATGCATCCCAAATGAACTGTGGATTCAAAACCACTTCAAACTTTCACTGAATTTTCCTGCTTGAATAAAAACCAAGTTCTGTTAAATCAACAAATTTGTAAAAGAGAATCATTATTCACAAGTTTAAGAGTCCGTTTGGTAATGTTGTTCTAGTAAAGTTATTTGTATTTTTTTTAAAAATACATGTGGGTGTAAAAGTATGTGAAAATATATGTAATACTGTTTAAACACTGAAAACTGTTGTTCAAAATACATTACCAAACAATCCCTAAATTGGTAGAAAGATTTAAACTTTCTACTATAAGAGAGCAACTATTTTCTAAAAAATGTTATTTTGACCGAGCAATTGCTTTCTAGAAAATGTTATTTTGACTGGTTTAAAAAGTTACTTTTATCTATTTTAACACATAAGTTTAAAACATCTATTTTAACACACAAATCTAAAACTTCCTTTTCCTCTCTTCCTCTTCACTTATTCTATCTATCTTCCTGTCAAAAAATGTTTGGGTCAAGTACTTCTAGTACATTGGACCTGGTTGGATGATGATACGTGTCTAAAAATAGACATGTGTAACAATAACAGGTCGCTAACACTAAACCTAATCTAGACCCTCTCTCTCTGAACTCACCACCACTCAAAAAAAAATCCCTATTAATGTAGCCTTTTTTTTTTTTTTCAGTCCTTTTTTTTCGTTTTCTTTTTTTTAGTATTCCTACAACAACTTTCTAAATATGCAGAAAAAATAAGATTGATATCCGTACCAGTAGCAGCAGCCGCCACAAATTTCAGTAGGGGTTTGGGTCTCAACTCTCGAGTCCGACCTCCTCTATTCTCTCGGAGTCTTGGGTTTATCTTGGGCTTAATTGCCATGTGTTAGTTCTTGGGCCTTGAGTCTGCTTTCTAAGCAATCAGTCGACTTTTCTGACTTTTGCTCAAGCTAGGCCCATAAAATTTCGAGCCCAAAAATTGAGTCACTAAAAATGAATTATACTTCATTTATTTTATTCAATCAATCAGACCAACAATTTGAGAATAACAAAAGAGATTATTCATTGTGCAAGGGAATAAAAGTAAATATTCATTTTAGTTAAATTTCATACCTGGAAAAAGAATAATTATATTGCATATTTAGGCAAGACTTAAGTATAGTACTTAGGTGTTATTCCTTAGGTTCATTTCTTAAGATTTTGCTAAGTGAATTTTTTTCCTTGAGTTAGAAGTGTATTTTTTAATTAAATAATCACATGACTGAATCTGAAAAGAAGAACTAAAAAACAACACCTAATGTATTGTAACTAAGTTTTGTCCGCATATTTTTTGTTGCATCAAAATGCAATGGAAGGAAGACTACTTGTTTCACCATATGTTCCTTAGATGTTTAAGACAGGGTGGTATCTCATTACTCGACATACATTTAAATGTCTAAAGTTTGGAATAAAAACGAAACTGTTAGGGTTCAGTCAAAGTACCCTAATAATTTCATTTTTAATCTAAACTTTAAGGGTCAAAATCTAAATTGAAAAAAATTGTAACACTAATAAGACTAATTTGTTATTGAGTCAAATCACAAGGGGGCATTTTGTTTGTCCCAAAGCATACAAAATCTATTCAACATTTTCATTGAAACGTGGTAATTGAAAGTGTGTAGACTAAATTGTCAATGGTTCAAATTATAAATTTAAGCACCCCCCCCCCCCCCCCCCCCCTTTCTTTTCTCAAAAAAAATGCATTGAACAAAAGTTGGCAAAAGAGTTTCCAGGGACCCATGTACCACCACTGAACACATCTATGTAAACTTTCACCAAACTCCATCAAGATTGGAACTAGTGTTTGAATTTAAAATGTGTTGGTACGCCACATTCCAAAATTTCTCTGGTCACCACCTTCCTAAATTTCTCTGGTCACAAGGCCACCTATCTTCCCTCCTCTGGCCATATTCTCTTCTTCGTTCATGCAAAAATTTGCAGCTATCTCCAAAATGGCACCTCCCTTGAGCATAGTATCTGCATAGCTGTTGTTGCATATGGCCTTGCCTCCGTGGCGGACTCATTGGTGGAAAATGGTTCGATCTTGTCAATGGTGGTGGACTCCTTGGAGGAAAGTGATTCATGCTTGTCAATGGCTGTCTATTATAAGTCCTATCTGATAACCCTCTTGTCCCATAAATATTTGGATATTTGTCGCTATGAGCTTGATAGTTGTTGCTTTGAATGTAAGCTTGATGGCCACTGTACATTCTTTCTATATTACTTGCACGCTTAGACTCAACAAAGCTCTGAGAAGGTTGCTGGTGGTGATAGTCACTTTTTGTTGTATTAGTTTGCTGCTGTGGTTGAGTTGCTGCTATTCTTGGTTCAGAGAATAAAGCTACTCGAGTTTGCTCAGTTGGCCTTCCTAAATGAGTGAATGATCCCAACTGCTGAGGCCTCATGTCTAGTTTCCCTGGATCAAGGTATGCAACAAACTGTTGCTGAGAATTTGCTGGTTTTCCTGAATTAACAGATGGATCCAACTTAAGAGGTCCAAATCCTGATTTTTCTGAATTATAATTTTCGCCCGACTGTGAAGGTTGAAATGTTGGTTTCCTTGAATTGACCAATAAATCTGACTGTGGTGGTTGGATTGCAGATTTTGCAGTTGAGATTGAATTGAATTGAGATTGGTTTCTATTTGTCTCGTTTCTTGGGATCCTGAAATACAGACAGACAATATAAGCATGTACTAATGCAAGTACAACCAAAATGATTCTGTAACCTCTATCATATTCATATATGATACCAATAAAAGATAATAGTGTTCCAGTATGTAAGCAGAAGTGAGTACCGCATTTTCTTTTTTTCCTTCTCTTGGATCCGTGATTCTCTATCAGACCTTGCAACAAACCCCCTGGAGTGCTTTTCCATCAAAACTTTCTGCCTCTTCCCTTCATCTTCCCATCTCTAAAGAATTGAAAACAATGTGATTGGTTTAATACTAAGCAACTAACAGAGGACTGAGAATAAGAAAATTTGTTTATATCTTACAAACCTGTCTCAAAGTCTTTAGTCGGTAAAGGTTTCGACCCTTAATTAGGAGGGGATGAAGTGGTGGGAGTGGTTTCTCCCCCTTGCTCCAGAGTACTTCAATCTGTTTAGAATAGCAAGAAAGCTGTATGTTAACTATTGCAATTAAGTGTAGAAACATACATGTTCACCCCGTTACTGAGTTTTATCTAAGGGCAAGACCTATGTCTAGTTCCCTTGGTTCTCAATTGAATTTTAAATACACCGTTATATTGACCAATGTATTAAAAATAGTGTCATCTTTTTCAAGGACAATTAAATTTAAACATGTGGTTCATTGCCATTGTTCAATGCAACCACATACTTAAATCTAGTTGAGGAACCTTAGGTGCATCACCTAAGGAAATGTACATAAGTTTACCCTTCATCTAATGGAATGAGATTAATCCACCAAATAAATCTATTTAAAATTTACCAAAATACAAGCACAGAATAGTAATTTCCATCAAACCTTCAAACAAAGTTTATGGCTGCCTTTTGGACACTAACAAGTAATGCATGCAATGTATACATCCTTTCAGTATTATTCTATAAGGATCGTAGATTTTTGACTTACAGTAAAGGTATGCTGTTGCTTGGCAGCACCATAGCTTTCTTTCACAATGCGGCCTGCAACAATCCTTTTGCCACAAGGAGGACCACTGGCACTTCGGGATGCTATATTGAACCTGAGGTTTCCACATTAGAAGTGGAAAAGGTATTGAATTCAAACATCAGAAAATACTGACAGAATAATGTGAGTGTTAGTAAATCATATTAGTAAGCATCACGCTCAAGTTTATCAACCATAGCCCATCTTGACTGAACATCATAATGAGAGTAAGTACAAAGCATTCAGAAGTGAGCAATCAATTGGACAACAATAATTACTTGAATACGCGTTATGTGTGCACGTTACAATGCAGTGCAAATGGTTACATCAAGCACTACTTCTAAATCTTTTGCCGTTGTAAAATAAGAAGGAAAGGTGTATCATTCACTAAAATATAAAACATAAAACATATTCTTACATTTCATAAACATTTTGCTCAAACATAACAATATCACCAGTGCATGCATCACCTGCAAAAACCCCATTTATATTTCAGATTATAAACATGAAAGAGAAGAAATTTATTTGAACAACGCCAATCAATGACAATGAACTTCTACACTCTAGGCTTGATAAAGAAATTTGAGACAAGAAATATAAGAAATATAGGAGATCATAGTAAGAAGCTGATCTGTATGATTCAATGAGTAATGAAATGTGCACCATCTAAGTAGCAGACTAAATATTTAACAGGATACAAATTATCCTAAAGTATCTTATCTTTGCTACCCAAGCCCACAAACCCTGAATTAGTAACTCCATCTGCTTCAATTTCATATGCGCAAATATATATAAGAAAGAACAGTATCATAAAAAGGTGATATGTGCACCCTTCAAACCCATAAAAAGGTGAACTAGAAATTTAATGTGGTAATAGTAACAAATACAAATTTTTTACATGTGTTATATTGAAACCAATCAAGTTTGCCATTTCTCAGGGAGTCAAATGTTAGTGTGGATAGTCTAGCTAGCCCCTCATGGTAGCTTTTACCAACAAATATTCCACTCAGGAGTAAGGATTGCTTGGCCCTAGATTGTGACATGTGTATTCCTCTGTTTTTCTCTTGCTTGGAGCCATAGCACCAAAACCAATAAACAAACAAATAACCATCCATGGACCATGAATATTTAAATTAATATGTGCACCTTTACAATTCAACACAAAGCTAGAGGCAGGGTATTTGTTCTCCCCTCCACCATTTAAAATCCTGAAAACAAACATTAAAGATTATGAGAAACCACACAGTTCTTCAAAATCATTGCCACTTCTAAAAATATGAGCTTACTCTAGATGCTCCTTAATGCGCTGAATGAGTGTATCCTTGTTGCCCGTCAATCTCAGTCCATTCTTCCTCAGATAAACCTTACACTGGTCCACTTTCAGTTTCTCTAGCTGGCCAGCTGCCACCAAAACAAAAAAATAAATTAAATTCAAATTTTCATACATCAAAAAAAGGAAAATACTGCAAGTAATCATCATGTTGTGCATTTCTGTGATTTGGCCTGTCCAAAATTGACTTTCCCTTGTTCTTGTTCATCTCAACAATATTGTGAAGCCTATATATCTCAGCAACAAACTCTACTGTGCTATAATAACCTAATATATAACAACCTCTCTAGCTAGCCCTCTACCACAACATAATTACAGAAGAATCAATTCCATGTATAAACCAATAATAACATTCAAAGTTCAAACAAATGGTTATCCTCTTATATATTCTATGATAGCTTCATCAAATTTAAACTTTTTCTTGTTTCTTTTTTCCCTCAACATTGCTGTATGCTCAAAGTACCATGCATATACATGAAACTATCCAATACACACATAGAAGCACACGCACGCATTAACATTTCCCCAAATTCTATCAAATATTTATACCATAAAATTCAAGAATCCATTAACTGTATTTAATTTCCCAAATAACAAGGCTAAGTTTAATTTGACCCAAAAAAAGAACTTTCTTGAACATTAAAAAAATCAAATTAATGGATTAAACCTTCAATGATCTTTTGCACTTCCTCATAGCTTTTCTTATCTTTCTCATCAAGTTCTGGCACTACCACTTCCACCTCATTTGAATCTCCTTCACAATCCATATCATTATCTTCAACAATCCTGCATACACAACAAAACCCCCCATTAAAACAAAGACCTAAACACTTAAACCCAGATCAGAAATGCTAGATCAAAATTTAACAAACAAAAAAAACCCATTAACAAAAAAAAAGGGTGATGTACAAACCGAGCCTTTGATTTCTTGTTGTTTTTTATTGAGAGGTTAGAGAACTTGGCACTGGTTTTTTCAAGAATAGTGTAACTTGGGTCTTTATCCGAGTCATCAGAATCTTGATCTGAGTGAGACCCTTCACTTTCACTGTATTCCTCATCCTCTTCTGCAAATGGGTATTCTTTGGAGTGCTCAGAGACCGCCATTGATGGGTTTGTTTCTTGGTCTGGGTTTGAGCTTTGACGCTTAAGCAAAGCTTATATGAAAGGCAATTTTTGTTTTTTCAGAAAAAGAAAGAGAATTTATATATTAGGAAACTCAAAAATTAGAGATGATACTAACGTTGTAAATTGACAAAAAACGGTCGGTAACATTTTGAAATTTGAGAATATTCATGTGGACATGTAGAGGCCCATTATCTTATGAGGTCCAAATGTTCATGAATGTTTTTTTTTTATGTTTGTGATGGGCTATAAAAGTAACAGTATATTAACCACCAAATGTGGCCTAGTGGCTTGTTCACCATTAGGTAAGGCTCTGGGTTCAATTGGGTTTGCCCTCCAGTTCGAGTCCCAGCAACTACAACACCTTATAGCCAACGGCAAACTCCTACCGTGAGCAAGGATTAGTCGAGGTGTGCGTAAGCTAGCCCAAACACTCCTTTGAAAACCAAAAAAAAAAAAAAGTAATAGTGTGTTTAATACTTTTAAGCCCATTCATAACATCCTTTTTTGTAAGCACCTTCATGTTGTCTTTAATATTTAAGATTGGGTCTAAAAAATATGAGAGAAAGAGAAGCTTAAAGAGTTTTTGTTTTTTTTTTTTAATTGTTAATTACTACATATGAGAAAGCATATAGATGAGTTATAAATCTAGAGTATAAAAATAACATTAAGTTTAGGGGAAAAGAAATTTTCATTAACCTTTTTCATAATTAATCCGAAATTTTCATAATCATTATGAAAATAGTTGTGTTCTTTTTTTCTTTTTCTTTTTTCAAGGGAGTTGTATTCCTAACTTTACTAAAAAAGAGTTTGTATGTTTCATGTTCAACAAGACAAGAGGATGGTTTATGCTTTATGGTTCTTATTTTTGAGGAGAGGAGGATAGTTTATGGTTTCTACTTTGGTTGTGTAGAACATAATTGGCTTCTATACAAAGTTGTCAAGTCTGATCTAAGTTAATTTAGAGGAATTTTTCAAGAATAAAAGTAGTAGATTTGAGCTTAGGATCCCACCTGTGGATTACTATAGCCATGAGAGGGTTTTCTTTTTCTTTCTTTCTTTTTTTTTTTTTCTTTTTTTTTTTAACTCCATGAGAGGGGTTATTTTTCAATCAAAGAAAAACTTGGACATATTTAGTTAAACATAGAGAAAAACAACTATGAGACTATGAGTTGGCTTTTTAGTTAAAATAAACATATATGTTTAGTTAAATACATGTGTGATATGCATATACAACTTGCCACCTTTAAATTTGGCGAGTCTAGGGTTTTTTTTTTTTTTTTTTCTCTTGAGAAACAAATACATATAAGGAAGAAAAAATGCAGTTCTAACACAAAAGCAAACCATAAATTATGAGTTTAGTTATTAGAAACAAGAATGAGTGGGAGTTTTTATAATTGGATAAAATTAATTAAACGTCCTTATACAGTGAAGCTCTGGTTGGCTGATCATAATGCCAAAGACTATACAGTAGTGAAGCTCTGGTTGGCTGATCGAACATTTCAAGGAAATTGGACATAGTGCCAAAAGGGGGAATTTCCTCTCTGCGGCACAAAAGTATGCTATAAAAGTATTAGTTGTATAACCAAGTATTTTTATTTTTTTATATATTTATTATTATTATTATTATTTTGAGCAACAAACACATACACACACAAGGGAGAGGGAAAGGGGTTCTAACATAAAGGCACACCACAACTCCACAATAATTTTCATAAATTTGTTATCAATTATTGACATGTTTAATTGTAATTAGAGTAACATCACTTTTATATAAATAAATAAAAAAGCATATCATCTTTTAAATATTAATCATAACATGTCACCTTAACAGTTACTAAAAATTAAAAATTTTGCATTCCTAAATCTATATATATATATATATATATATAATAGGTAAAACTGAGAGAAAATCTAATTAGATTTCAAATTGGAATTTAATTAAAGTTTAATTTTGCGCCATGTGTCCCAATTAATTTAAGTTTTTTTTTAATTTTTGTGCCAAGTGAGTTAATTTAATGTAAAAATTAGATTTAAATTTGAGTTTAATTTTGCAACATGTGTCCTATCTAATCTAAGTTTTTTTAATTTTTGTACCAAATAAGTTAATTTAGTGTAAAAAAACGAGGAGTCCAATATAAATAAACCATAAAAAAAACATAATTTTTGAATGATTTTATTATTTATGTGCCTTTTTTTTGTAGGACTAAAAACAATTCAAGTTTATAAGTCATATATATATATATATATATATTAATAGGTAAAGTTGAGAGAAAATTCAATTAGATTTCAAATTGAAATTCAATTAAAGTCTAATTTTGCACCACATGTCCCATCTAATAAAAAATTTTAAATTCTGTGCTAAATTAGTTAATTCAATGTAAAAATTGAATTTCAATTAGAACTTAATTTTACGTTATGTGTCCCATCTAATCGAAGTTTTTTAATTTTTGTGCCAAATGAGTTAATTTAGTATAGAAAACGAAGAGTCCAATATAAATAAATTATAAAAAATATAATCATATATTTAACACTATATATAAAATTAGAGGAAGAGAGAGTTTGAATGATTTTATATTTATGAGCCATTTTTTTGTATAACTAAAAACAATTCAAATTTTATAAGTCATTCTATATATATATATATATATATATATATATATATTAATAGGTAAAAATTAGAGAAAATCCAATTAGATTCTACAATTGAAGTCCAATTTTGCACCATGTGTCCTAAAATATTTATATTTAGAGAGAGTCTTATTTCTTAATTTTGGAATCAAATGTGAGACCATATTATAAATATTTATTCAAGTGAGTTATTGTGTATAAAAATCAAAGACTCTAGAATTAATGAACATAAAAATATTTAAAAAATGGACAATTTACATTTTCTGCCTAATAATATTCTTACAAGACTTTTTAAAGAGTTTAAAAAAAACTATAAGAATGACTATCAATAATATTTAAATTATATATGTAAAATTTATATTATATATCTTTTAAGTATATTCATGCATATGCATGAGATTACAAGCAAATATCTATTATTATATAATAATAGGTGAAGCTGAGAGAAACTCAAATTAAAATTCCAAATTAGAATTCCAATTTTGCGCCATGTGTCCCAAATTATTTATTCTTAAAGAGTTTTATTTCTTAATTTTAGAATCAAATGTGGGATCATATCATAAATATTAATCCAAGTGAGTTATTAAGTACAAAAACTAAAGAGTCTAAAATAAATGAATTATAAATAATAAAATAATGATAAAAAAATTGCTTAACCATTTTATTTTTTTAAAAACATGAACAATTTACATTTTATATTTAATAATATCTTTACAAAAATTTTTAAAGAGTTAACAAAATATAAAAATGACTATCAATAGTATTTAAATTATATATAGGAATTATATTATGCATCTTATTGTATATCTTTAAGTGTATCCATGCATATGCATAGGGTTACAAGCTAGTATATAATAATAGGTAAAGCTATGAGAAGCTCAAATTAGAATTTTAAATTAGAGTTCTAATTTTGCGCCATGTGTCCTAAATTATTTATTCTTAAAGAATTTTATTTCTTAATTTTAGAATCAAATGTGGGATAATATTATAAATATTCATTCAAGTGAGTTATTAAGTACAAAAATCAAAAAGTCTAGAAGAAATGAATTGTTAAAAAAAAAAAAAAAAAAGAACATGGACAATTTACATTGTATACCTAATAATATCCTTACAAAATTTTTTAAAGAGTTAATAAAATATAAAAATGACTATCAATAGTATTTAAATTATATATATATATATATATATATAAGAATTATATTATGCATCTTATTGTATATTTTTAAGTATTTCTATGCATATGCATGAAGTTACAAGTTAGTTTATTATAAAGGCAGTATACACAGTTGTTGATAATGAGACATAATTAACTGTGCAGCAAGAAAGCTAATCCCATAAGGAATCAGATTCCACACAATAGAAGCATATATCTTAAGCATCCTTTACAAAACAATTAACAAACCCTTATAAATGGATCAATGGAATAAGACACCATATATAATAATTTTTTTTCCTCAACAATCCTTATATAATAAGTCTAAAATTAATTTGAACATAGTTTACAAATCCATTGAAACCATTGCTTCATTGTTCTTGACAAACTCCACATGTTTCCATTCAGTTTGCACTTTCTCACTTGGTGATGCATTTCTTCTAAATCAACGTGTCAAGCACACATGTGACTCTCTCTCTCTCTCTCTCTCTCTCTCTCTCTCACATAATCTAACATTTGAATATGCTTTTCCATTTTCCTTCTTTTAAATAAGTTGGTTAAATTCTCATAATGTATTAGGACCAGATATCTCTATTATGTGATTTTCTGTTTTGTGTGGTCTTGCTCATGGGTGGACCATGGCCCTTGGTTATAGCCTTTCCTTTGTTAAAGGTAAGTGCTATATGCTAATGGTGTGAAGAGGAAATTGTGGGATTGGCAATAGCTTTTCCCTTGGTTAAGGTAATTGGGCATTCCATCCCTTGCTTAACGGTCACACCACCATAATGCATAATGATTTTTGATTAGTTTTTACAATTTTGTTACTTCTTTCTTTCTAGAAAGAGAGATGCTACGTCTACAACAATTTTACAACATTTTTACAACAAATCACAGGTAGTTAGTTGTTATTGGTTCAAATTTGAATCTAACACTAAGATTACTTTTTTGCCCCAACAATAACAACCAATAACAACCTGCCACTTAGGAAATGTTGTAAAAATGTTGTAGAAATGTTGTAGACATAGCATTTCTCTTCTAGAAATGGACTCTCTCTCTCTCTCTCAAAGTTATGCCATACACTAGTAATATGTTTCTTCTCTCTCACAATTAGTGGGTCCTACTCTTTAATGGGACCCACCAATTATGAGAGAGAAAATATATATCCAATGCAGGCTATATTTTTCCCTCTCCCTCCCCTCTCTCCATTTTATTTGAATTTGAAAAAGTTGATTTCATATTTAAACTTATGGCTACAATGGTTTTATTTTTTATTTTTTTATTGGGCCACAACTTGTGGCTACAATATTGTCTCTGCAATAAGTTGAACATTTCGGGGATGAGTGAATATAATTGCCATAGCCATTAATGCCAATTGTCAAAAGTATATGACATAATGACTCAATTTAATGTAACTTTTGTTTTTAATCTTTTGATAAGTATAGTTAACAATAACAAGTGCCGCCATTTATAAAGGAGAAGGTCCTGCATGGACAATTCCGCCAACAAAGCCACAAGTTTTACACTATGTTTGGTTGGGGGATAATAGGGAGGATGGAAAACAAAATGAGGAAAATAGGGTAAAAAACAGTGTTTTTCACTGTTTGGCAAAAGAAAGAAAATGGTAAGGATGGAAAATTCGGAAGAAAATTTTCTCTCCCGAGCCCACAATTTACATCCTCCCAAATTGGGAGGAAAATTGTGGAGAGAAAAGTGCTCTCACCGTAGAATTACACAAATGCCCTCTCCCACCTACCCTCTTCACAAACACAACAGCTGTTCTAGAATCAAGCAAAAAAAAAAAAAAAAATACAGAGAGTGAGAGTTGGAGAAAAAAAAAAGAGAGAATGAGAGCACTAGCTGGAATGTTCTTGAATGAGGGAGAAAAAGAAAGAAAAGAAGGGGGAGATAAAGAGATAAGGACAAACGTGTATGGAGGAAGAAAAAAAGAAAAAAAAAACAGAGAGCGAGAGCTGGAGAAAAAAAAAAGAGAGAATGAGAGCACTTCTTGAATGAGGGAGAAAAAGAAAGAAAAGAAAGGGGAGATAAAGAGACAAGGACAAACGTGTATGGAGGAAAAAAAAAAAAAAACATGTATGGATGAAATGAAATGAGAGAAAGGAGAAATAATATAAAGAATAAAAAATCTTAATTGAGAAATGTTACCACAATATTTTCACAATAAATTTTAAGTAACGGATTGCTATTAGTTAATATTGGTGAGTAAAAAAATAATTTCAATGGTGAGTTCAAATTAGAACTAGTAACAACTTTCTACATAAATTTTGTTGTGAAAGTATTGCGAAAAATGTTATACACGTAACACTTCTCATTGAAAAATATAATTGTTGGTAAATTTTATATTATTAAATGAGTACAATAAATCTATTTCTTACATATTATGTAACAATGGTATAATAGTTAATTTATATAAATTACATTTTCTATCCTCCCAGTTTTCTTTTCAACCAAATAAAAGAGTTTTCCACCTCCCACTTTTCCAACCCTCCAACCAAACACACACGAGGGAAAAATAATATTTTTCATTTTCCCACTTTTTCATCCTCTCACAATTTTCCATCCTCCCACTTTTTCACTCCTCCAACCAAACGGACCCTTAAGTAACTATTGGTGTCTAGTCCAAAGAATGTCCAAAAACATATTACAGAATTTATCACAAAATTTTTTAAAAATAACGTAATCATGAATATAATTGATAGGTTTCAAAAAAAAATAAAGGTCTAATTTATAAAAAAATATAATGAAGTCTAAAATCCATAAAACACTACTCTTCTCCTACTGTTGATTAGATAGCGTATGTTCAATTGATTGAAATCACATTTTATTGTTTATTTTTTAAAACCTCACTTTTAATAGATATACTCTTTCAAAACAATTTATTTTGAAAAAGCTAAAATATGAAGCTATTCACGGATCCATTTTGAACCATGAGATCAAGACCTTTACTATTGTCAGTTGTCACTAGTGAAATTGGCATCACATAGTTTTTAGTAGCTTATTTGTTGAAGGTAAGACAAATTAAGTTTAAAAAATAGTTTTTTTTTTTTAATTCTAGTATTTGTTGCTTATTTAATAAAATGTGAGATTAAAAGTATAAAATTAGAAGTTATTCTTTATTTTCAAACCCTTTAAAACCTCACTTTTCTAGTTATAACTATACTTGAGCCAACTTTCACACACACACACACACACAAAGAAGGAGCATGAAATGAAATTAATTTTGTAACAAGAAATTTCATCCAAATACACTCTTACATTCTCTGTATGGGAGCATGGTTTTGCTTGCAATTGTTTTATCATCTTTTACCAAATAAATAAGTAAACAACATTGTTTTTTAAAAATAAGCTAATTTATTTCTTTTTTGTTTCATCTTTCAGCAAATAGAAAGGTTAATTGCAACCCAATTAATAAGGTATGCATTTTTGTTTTCTATATAATTATAAGGTAAGCGTTAATAAATCTTGGGTAAACTACATATTTGGTATTTATCCTTTATACTTTCTACGTCCAAATTTGTTTGATCTGTTTGAAAAGTCAAACTTTTTAAGGAAACATCATTTATTATCTTATCTGTCTTATAAAAAAATATATAAGTTTACAAAACTACCCTTAAATAAATTTGTCATTTAAAAAAAAAAAAAAAGAGTTATTCTTAATGAGGCAACTAAAAAGGTGCCCCAATTAAATTGATTTTTTAAATATTTGTTAGTTTTCCTTTCAAATAGTTTTGAAAATAAAGTAGGGGTATAATAGGAACATTAGTAAATTAATGGTTTTTATTTTTAGAAACAGGACAATATTTTGGGACATCCCAAAGTGGAATAAAGGACAAACAAATTAGGACGGAAAGAGTACCATATTTTTATTTGATCCATAATCTTTCAATTTGGTCAATTTGGTCAAAAAACTTTCAGTGTCATGTTAGTTAGTCACTGTTGTTATTTCTTGAATGAAAATTGCTAACATTGCTAACTGCCAAACTAATTTTTTTGTTTTGGTCATTAGCCACGTCAGCAATTTTCATCTAAGAAATAACAACGAGGACTAAATAGACACGGTACTAAACGGTTAGAAATCAAATTCACAGAATTGAAAAGTTAGAAACCAAATTAAAATATAGTGTAAAGAATAGGAACCAAATACATAATTTACTAAAAAAAAAAAAAAAAACTTATAACAAATTTCTTTTTGATATTAACTCATTAAAAATATATATATACCTTTAAGAAAGGGGCGCCACCAAATTGTACCTATAAAAGAGATAGTAGTTGGCTAAAGTCTATTGAGTGTTAGTTTGAATAGTGCTGAAAACGTTTTTTAGCGCGTTTACGTTTTAAACAGTGGGTCCCATGTGCACTGTTCACGAAACTCACAAGTACAGAATTCAGCAAAATTTTCATTAAAACTGGGCCCCACGGCACTATTCACACATTTAAAAATTATTTTACTACAGTATTTTCAGTTTTCAGCAATAAGCGGTATTCAAACAGACCTTGATACTCAAGCTATTAAAGACAACCATCCTATTTTCACCAAATTTTACCCAAAAAAAAAAAAATGCTAACATTGCAATCTATTTTACAAATTGTTGATGTGAAGAGTGATTATAGGCAAGTAAAAAAATAATATTATTAATAAGCCCATAAGAGAACAAGTAAGAAATTGTCATATCAACAATTTATAAAAATATTGTAAAATAATTTGTAATTGTAGCATTGCTCATCTTACAACTGCATAAATAGTAATACTTCAATAAATGTGTTGTACCTATAATAATAATCTCATCAAAACTCTGATAGTACACCGTATACGTGGTATTGCCCTCATCATCACATGGTGTGAGGTTGATGGGTTCACACCAAAAACTCCTTTTTTTTTATTTATTCAACAATGTAAAAATCATAACTAGGTAAAAGGTTATTAAAATATAATAAATTACTATCAATTTGATTACAAAAGGCTTACAAATTAATTTGATGATCACATCTAATTATTTTATATTCTATACTTAAAATTTAATGCATGAGTTAATTTTATTTACTAAAATTAATAATATTCTTATCATCACTCAAACTTAATTAGATGTTTAGACTACCTCCCAAATTTTCTTGAACAACTTGCTTTTTGATGAGTAAATATATATTTTTTAAACAAATAAATTGTCAAGGGAGGAGGGCCACCAAACTTTACCATAGAGAGACTGGCTAAACCAATAATTAAAGTTACTTAAAACAGCCAACCTATTCCTACCGAATCTCACAATAGATTTTTTTGATAATCAAATCTCACGGTGGATTTAGACTTCGCTTTGTAATTAGGTGCATAGACTGACAAACTTCCAAATTATACTTTTTGGATTAATAGGAATTGGTTAATGCCTATGATTAATCAAGCAGCCAACCTATCATCTAGTGACCTAGTTAGACTAGATTTTGGCAGTCTATCTGGTTAGGCATGATCCATTAGTATGAAGTTATTGATTTTGAAAATAAACTATTCTTGTTTGGTAATTTAAAAAAAAAAAAAAAATCTATATAGTATATATAAAATGAAAACCTTTAGTTTTTTTTTTTTTATTTAATTTATATCTTCTAATGTTGACATATAATCTTTTGAAAGCTCAAGCTCCCACACTCACGTACACGCGTGTACACACACACACACACACACACATATATATATATATATATAATTTGGTTTTTAGAGTTCTAAATAATGCTAAAATTTATTGATTTATACTCATTAGTACTCACAATATTTTTGGACAAAGCCACCCAACGCTCAACCAATTCATATTAAATTTAATTTAATTTAGTCTTCAATAAACAAAATCTAAGTAAAGCCTTAAAAATATAAAAATAAAAAATAAAATTCTAAGTAAATTAGACAAGTTTTTTTTTTTTTATATTATAAATTCTTTAAACTTGAGCTTTTATTTATGAATAATTATTATTTGAACATTTATCTTATACACATAGTTTTTATTGAACATTCTTGTGCATTACACGGATTAACAACTATTGTGAGTGCTCAAGTTAACAACTAACTATGTACTATATGATAAAAGTAACTATATGATAAAAGTAGAGTCCTAAATGTTATAGATGTTATGGTTGTGCCAAATGGTTATAATCTATTTACGCCAATAAGCTATCATTTATTAAATACTTTAGTAAATTACATAATTATCCTATGTTTTAAAACTTTTGCATGATTAATTTCACATTAAACCCCAAATGTTAAAAAGTTTTTAATTAAGCTAGAACTCTTTAAATTGTTTCAATTTACACCTTCAATGAGTCGCTATCAACTAAAAGTAATGGAAATTCACATGTGGCGAAAATATATCAAAACGCACACAAATTTTTTTTTCTTATTATGTGAAATTAAGAGATCTCTAGTATTCAATATTTATGGGAATTATGAAATTATATAATAATGAGAAATTAGTTATTGTTATCAAAATATTACAAACAAAATAATATTATATAATCTAATGTTCCAATAATCTCATATCATATTCTATAAAACAAAAATTGCATTGTGGACATTATGATTGTGTCAAGTTGATGCGTTATTTTTTTTCTTATTTTCCTCTCTCATTTTGTTTTATTATGACATGTGATGCTTCATCAGTATATTAAAATAATTAACATAATTACCCTAAGTAAAACTATATTACCATTGTTTAAAAAAAGTTTAAACACACCATTGCAATTAAAATTCTACTACACGTAAAACAATTCTAAAGGACTTTTAAGTATTATACTCAAAAAAAAATTCCATATTTTGTGGAGAACTGTATGTAATAAAACTCATTTGAATTATCAATGTGTTTGGTGGCCTAGTGGAAGGGACTTTGTGCCAACAAGACTTCGTTATGCAAAGCATCTTGAGTTTAAGTCATCCTTCCCCCACTAGCAACATGTTGATGCTCCTTATAATTTCATCATTAATGAAGTCTTAGCCCGAAAGTAGTTAGACGCTACTATAAAAACATCAAGGCAAAGAAGCCACAAGAACCTACAAAACCGAAAGAGTAGCGCCTAAACTCCTACATTCATCAGTCACATAACCAAACAGAGTGTTGCATCTCCTCGAATCAATTAAAGCCTTGATCACCCGTGAGCAGTCTTCCTCTAATTCTACACTGAACAAGCTTAGTTCCTTAGCAAACAAAAGCACACGACGTGCTGCCAAGGCCTCTGCCAACTCCACGGACCGAACTAGAGGTAATTTCTGGCTCAATGCAGATAATTTGACCTATGAGATCACGAAACACCACTCCAATACCAGTACAACCCGAAGATGTTCAACTTTCTAAACTTTTTTTTTTAATTTTTTTCTTTAACCGTTTGAATAGCCACACTAGTATTGAAGTAAAACTTGTTTTACCCAAGCTCACGTGTGTTTGCGTTTGTGTTGGCGGCTGTGTTTTTTGTGTGGGTCCTGTGTACTAACCCACAAGTACAAATTTTAGTAAATTTTTCTTTAAAATTGGATTCCACAATACTATTTATACGTTTAAAATTATTTTACTACAATGTTTTCAATTTTCAATTTTCAGCCGTAAAAGGTATCCAAACACACCCAGTGCATATATCTTTTGTACCTACATATGCACTCATTGACAGTCTCCACTCTCTGCCTCACACAGCACTCAATTGGTGTGCCACTTTCGCCAGGACGACTCAGATTCCCCCACAAACTAAAACGTTTTCAAACTGCTTCACTTCCATGTCATCTTCATCTTCATCTTCTTTGTCTCTCAAATTATTCAGAGCCTCTACTATGTATTTCTTTCTTCTCTAAGGACCAACAACAATCCACCTCTACTAATCAATGGAAACGGCTTCTCTTCCCTGTTTCCATTCCATTTCTTGCTGAATTACTCGAAGTTTCCAAATTTCCCATCTGGGTTTTTGTGCTTGGATTGTATTTGTTTGGACTTTACTCAATTGGGATACACTTGGCTTCTTCAAAGATAGCTTCTATTCTTGTAGCCATGTTGCTCTGCTTCACTGCTTCCATTCAATCATGCTGAATCTTATCTCGGTCTAATTCTATTTTGGACTCTTAGATTTGTAGTTTCTTACTAAACTTTCAGGATTATCAGAGTTTTCATCAGGGTCTTCTTGGTTCTTTTTGTTTGTAAGAGCGTGTGAATTTCTGGTGCCTTCAATGGTGGCTTCTGATTTAGCCTCTCCTCTCCGTACGTGGTTTGTGGCTGCCTGCATGTCTGTTTCCTCTGAGAAAGACCACACTCAAAGGAGACTGAGTCAATGGACCAAGAGAAAGAAGTTTGTGTCAAATTGCATTAATCGTGGTGGTGCTTATTTTGTGAGTAATAAGCTTACAAACGGTTCTGGAATTCAAACCCTGATAAGTTCCCGTCTCACTTTTGAGCCTTGCAATGAGTTCAACGATTCGAAAGAGCAGTTCACATTATTAGCGTCTCCGACTGCCTGGACTAGAAAGCAAAGGAGCATGAATCGTCCTGCTGCACACTCTGGTAATTGAATGTGTGTCTATGTTAATCAAAAGTGATATAATTTTTGATTTGGTGGCTTCTGATTTCTATGCATTTTATGTAGTTTGAACTTGACAGATGCCTGTAGCTTTGAATGATGGGATTATTATTATTATTATTATTTTATTTTTTTGATAAGTAGATTTGGATGATGGGATTATTATTATTATTTTATTTTTTGATATGTAGCTTTGGATGATGGGTTATTCTTATTTCTGCTAAGCTTTACCAACTTGAACAATTTAGTTAGATTTTTGCAGCAGCCTATATTTGTCTAAAATACTTCATTGATGTTTTGTGAGGAAAGGATCCATTCATTTCACGGTTCAAATTAAATATTACCAATCCAAAGGTATATTTGTACCACATCATTTAAAATTTAACCGTGAAATAAACTCTTTCCATTTCACTTGAAATGGAGAAGATCCTATTCCGTTTTGTGATATGTATGTGGGGTAGCATACTTGTGTTTGTGCACAATTGTCTGTGTATGTGAGGAGATGTGTCTCTGGAGTTCTTGGAATGTTTTTAATTTTTCCCCTCCCTGTATTGTTTGTGGAACCTTGGAGGGACAGGAAAGCTAACATTTATGGATTTATTGTTTTGGTTGTGTAGATACCCAAATGTGAGGCTTTATATTTAACACAAATGCAAGCTCAGAATTTTACATAATTCATTGATTTTAAGGTTCATGATAATACTATTGGATATTTTAATTGACTGGATAATGGAAGGAAAGTCTTTAAGCTCCTCACTTCTGTTCTGTGCGCATGACACAATGAACTAACCTGGATTCGTAATGTTGCTACATTCAACTTGCTGGGTTATGGTAACAAGTTTTGAATGTTTCTAATATATGTTGTTGATGGTAGGTGCTGTTAGTAATGTTTACCAAACTTCAAGCTTAGAGACTCTTTTATTACGGTTTCAGGCAAAACTGTGGTTGTGAGACCTGCAGATGGGGTCACAACAAAGAAGAAACAGCTTACAAAGCAGCGACGTGTTGTCGTGACAGGGATGGGTGTGGTAACCCCAATTGGTGACGATACAGATGTCTTCTACAATAATCTCCTTGAAGGTGTTAGTGGCATAAGTGAGATAGAGGCTTTTGACTGTGCTCAGTTTCAAACGGTAGATCTTCATTGGCTCAGTTCCATGGTAGTAAATGGTTGCCTCTAGATGTTGACTCCAGTTATCTTTCTAACAGAAAATTGCTGGTGAAATCAAGTCTTTCTCAACAGATGGATGGGTCTCACCCAAGCTTTCCAAGAGGGCAGACAAATTCACACTTTACTCGCTTACTGCTGGCAAGAAAGCATTGGCAGATGCTGGGATTACTGAAGAGGTCATTGGAAAGTTAGACAAACGTAGATGTGGTGTTATAATTGGCTCTGCACTAGGAGGAATGGCAGTAAGGATAAGCTTAGATTATTTTTCACAGGAAATTGACTGCAGTCTTAGTAGTTGCTTCAAGATTTTTTTTTTTTTTTTTTTTTTTTTTTTTTTTTTTTTGAGAAACTGCTTCAAGATTTCAAATTTATCCAAAACCCATAATTTTTTTATCAGTTTTTTCTTATACTGCTTGTATTTTTATGAGATATTTTAATCAGATTTTTCAGGATGCAATAGAAGCATTAAGGGTTTCGTACAAGAAAATGAATCCGTTCTGTATACCTTTCACAACAACCAATATTGGTTCTGCTTTACTAGCAATGGATTTGGTAAGTTTGATGCCAATGTTGATAGAAATTTAGGACAAGTCAACATCATATGTTGCTGCTGCAACCTTCTAGCTATTTCTAAGGTTGCAAATTGCAGGGATGGATGGGCCCAAACTACTCAATTTCTTCAGCTTGTGCAACAAGTAACTTTTGTATACTGAATGCAGCACACCATATTATCACCGGTGAAAGTGTAAGTGCATGCTTTAGTCTCATTAAATGGATTTTGCAATAGGATCATACATTGTTTTGGGAACTTGTTTGAGATAATAACACAAATGAATTTTAGTGTTTCCAAAGTAACTCTCATCAAGAAGCACTATTTTGATTTGAACGTTTAGGAGTAATGGTGGTCTTGATCATTTTTCTTCGTTCTTTTGGATAAATTTATCTTATTCTGAAATGAAATTAGGCCAAATTCTGTTATCTGATTTGTGAAAATTTCCAGGACCTTATGCTTTGTGGTGGATCTGATGCAGCAGTTCTTCCTATAGGTACAATACATACCTTTCTCATTCTGGATTTGATTTGAATATTATGTTCTCTACATTGTGAATTACTTCCTCAGGCTTGGGAGGTTTCATGGCATGCGAATCTCTTTCTCAAAGGAATGATGAACCTACCAAAGCTTCACGCCCCTGGGATATTGTATTGCATCCAACTTCTATCTTCTTCATGGTTACAATTATGCTTTTCATATTACAAAATCAGTTTCATGAGCTCTGGTTCCAAATGTGAATTAGACAGCTCATTGTTGATAGATTTTGTTCATTATAGCAGTATATAATATACTTACCAGAAAATAGGTAGGTATTATACATAATATGTTGAATTGGAAACAGTAACTGTAATATATCATTTAAAGATACATAAGTTATTTACTTATCATAATGTCTGCGAACAGGCGTTATTGGGAAGACTAAAAGTCCAATATTTTCTTAACCTTTTCTTTTGAGAAAAGGGAAGACCAAAAGAGTGATTTTAGAAAAATAAAAATAAAAATAAAAAAGTAAAAAGAAAATATCCCATCTAATTGCTGAATTGGTTTGAACTATTCTGTGTCACATTACCATTAACTTCAATTTAGAATTCTAGATTTCACCCATATCTTCACCTACTTGTAAGTCATGACTTGAGATATAATTTTGCATATGAACAGAATAGGGATGGGTTTGTTATTGGAGATGGAGCTGGGGTATTGCTCTTAGAAGACCTAGAACATGCTAAGGTATATCCGTAAAATTAATTTCTCTAGTTTCCCCAAACGCTCTTGATATTTATATGTTGAGTTTAGTAGCTTGAACTCTTTTATTTTTCCTTTTTGGGTTACTTTTCTTATTTCTTATACGACAGAGAAGAGGTGCAAAAATATATGCAGAGTTTCTAGGTGGAAGCTACACTTGTGATGCCTATCACTTGACAGAGCATCATCCTGATGGTAGGTAGTCAGGTCTTTTGGATTACTTTGATAATGCTGGTACTTGTGTATTAGAATAAGACCTCATCTTTTCCTTTTGACTGTTTCTATATATTTTCCCCTCTCCTGTAGTTTTTTGCTGTCAAATAAGCTATCCATCAAAATTAAATACAGCTATTCTTCTATGAGACACAACAAGCAATATGTATTTTGGCACCTTTATTTGCATAGTGCATTTGATCCAGATGAAGTTCTGAACTTATTTCTGCCCAAAAAATCAGGTAGTGGCCTTGCTCTTTGCATAGAGAAGGCCTTAGCCCAATCTGGGGTAGCTAAAGAAGAAATAAATTATGTAAATGCATATGGTAGTTCAACACCAAGAGGTGATCTGAAAGAATACCAGACCCTTATCCGTTGTTTTGGCAAGAATCCAGAGGTATATTGAAGGCAAATTTATCTAGTTCTTACTATCAAATTTACAATGTGACATTACTTAGTTTGAGTTCTAATTTTTGCAGCTAAGAGTGAACTCTACAAAATCCATGACTGGTCACCTACTAGGTGCCTCAGGTGCTGTGGAAGCTGTTGCAACAGTTAAGGTAATTAGTTTCTGCTTTGTTTCTTGCACATTGCTGAAAAACACTCATGAGATTTGAAAAGATAGAGGCCAATCCAAATCTTTAAGATGGCTTTGGCCTTACAATCATTAACTGCAGTCTATAACAGAGAGCCTATGTGGCTTGAGGTGCTTGCACCGATTAAAGGGTTGTACTGAAGAGGAAGTTCCATGTTTCTTCCCTTTTTTGTTCTTCTTTTTTTTAGTTATTTATTTATTTATTTTTGCTCAGATTATTGATGAGATATTGATCTCACTGTATTGTCATTTTCTCCTTCCAAACAAGAGAAATTTTTTTGGAACATTTAGGGCATATTTGGTAAGAGTATTTAATATATATATATATATATATATATTTTGCAATTCATAAATTGGTAGGTCCCACAGTTGAATCTATTGTTTGGCTGATGTTCTCTAAATATAGTTTTCAAAAAATTGTATCCTATTTTCCTTGTTCAAAACAAAATTTCAAAAATGGCTGAGAAGATATTTTCAAGATATAAAAAATGTTTTTAATGGCATAGTTGTAAATAAATTGAAAACAGTGTACTCCATATATTTGTCTAAACTTTTATATCTTTCAAATTAAAGAGTTTATCTTTATCACAAAAAGAATTCTCACACTTCAATTTTGAAACTTATCATTACAAAAATAAAATAAATAAATAAGTACATGAGCTCTATTCCATTATCATTATCCAAGAAAAAAAAAAGTAATTTACAAATTCTACACATTACTTTTTGTAAAAAACATTTATAAAAAAAATATCAAAAAATAGAAATGGTCACCCAAACAATTTTTCTTTTTTGTTTTAATATTTTGAAAATTGTTCTTAGTCAACAACAAAAAAAAAATTGTTCTTAAAAGTGGGAGCCAGACACTTATAATATAAAAATTATTATCTGAAAACTAGTTTCAATTTTAATTTTTTGAAAATTGTTTTCAAACTATTTTGAAAACAAAAACAAAATGCCTCCTACCAAACGGGCCCTTCGCTTTTGAAACTTATAGTTTAGGGGTGTAACAAATTAAACCTTATAGTATCTACGGTAATAAATTAAACCTTATAGTTTTGAAAAAATAAAAATAAAATAAAATAAAACTAAAATAAACTAAACTAAACCATATAGTTTCAAAAGTAACAAATTAAACCATAGGATTGCAAAAAATAATTAATTAAACTTCAGCCCATATAAGTGGACACTTATAATATAAAAATTATTATCTGAAAACTAGTTTCAATTTTAATTTTTTGAAAATTGTTTTCAAACTATTTTGAAAACAAAAACAAAATGCCTCCTACCAAACGGGCCCTTCGCTTTTGAAACTTATAGTTTAGGGGTGTAACAAATTAAACCTTATAGTATCTACGGTAATAAATTAAACCTTATAGTTTTGAAAAAATAAAAAAATAAAATAAAATAAAACTAAACTAAACCATATAGTTTCAAAAGTAACAAATTAAACCATAGGATTGCAAAAAATAATTAATTAAACTTCAGCCCATATAAGTGGAGTGACATTGTATTGGAGGTTTAATATTGGTTGAGGGTTTAGTTAGTGACATTTTCAAATCTTTGGGTTTAATTTGTCACTTTTTACTATTAAAAAATGCCACTTTTTGAAAATTTAGTGTTTACTTTGTTTCGCCCCTAAATTATAGGGTTTAAAATGTAATTTCCCAAACACATTTCCTCCTTGATAGACATTGAAGCACTAATTCATAATTTGATTGGATTCCTTTCTATTCATCATTATTGTCCCTAAAGTGAGATTTAATTCACAAATGTAGGCAATACAAACAGGATGGGTGCATCCAAACATCAATCTTGAAAATCCTGATGAAGGCATGGTATGCTTCTATAATATGGTTTCTTATCAAATCTAATCAGCAAATAGTCTATCATTTTAACAATGGATTTCTAATCATTTTATCAACCCATCAACACCATTTAAGATTACATTATGCTTGAAAGGATACTAGGCAGGTATTTGCTTTTAGAAGCTTGAATTTGTGTTAACTTGGTTTTATGCTATATGAATTTGAATAAGGACATGAATGTGCTTGTCGGCATCAAGAAGGAACCTTTGGACATAAAGGTAGCACTATCTAATTCATTTGGCTTTGGGGGACACAATTCATCCATCTTGTTTGCACCTTACAAGTGCATCTGATGTGTCAACTCAACCTGAAACTATTCGAGGGTTGAACAAAATTAGAGTTGTTGCTTGTATTGATATTTTCCGATTTGGTAGTAAATCCATTCTATGATTGTACATATTCTAATCCAATCTAGTGGACTTAAATTGGATGACCATCTAATTGAGATGCAACTACTTTGATTGCATTGATTACTAGTTATTGATTAGTGATAATGTTTCTATTAGTTCTTTTCATACAAATGGGGGGTGAGGTATTCACATCTTTTGATGGAGGAAAAGAGTCATTTTGTACCGCTTCAAATGCTTCAAATTATATGATTGTACAAATGATAGTCAAACAACAATTATGGTACGGTATGGACAACTAAATCAAAAGCTAGTGAGGAACCTATTGTATGTAATGGGTGCACTAGATACTTATCTGCACCAACAAGGAAATACAAGCAATACGCATCTCTTGATCTATGCAATTCTTGCCAGGGCAATCTCATAAGCACTCCTTTCAACCCCATATCTTATGCATTCGGCACGTGCATTTCTCTGATAAGACTTTCATCAGAGCTTACTGTTGATATCACTTTTATTATACACCAATCATAGCAAGTCATGTCAACAACTGTAAAAATGTTGTCCCTTAGATTTATTTATATTAATATTCATATTGTGTCATTCATAAATAAATAAATTTTAAGCAAGTACAATTATTGCGTATGGACATAAAGACAGATATACATGTACATATTTATATCGTGTCGTACTTGCAATAATAGACAAGATAACTTAGAGATGATATGCTTATTTTTAATTTATCTTTTTTATAGTGTGACCAAAATCCTCTGCTTAGTGGTTAACTATTCTTAATAAGATAAGGGTTACAATTAATTTATATTATGGGCTAATATTGATCCACAATGGGAAATTTGGATAAGAACACATCAATGACTACATAAACGATGCATGGAAATGAATCCTTCTTTTATTTCAATCTTATGGAAATGAATCCTTCTTTAAAAAAAAGGGTTTTTTTTTTTTTTTTTCAAGAACCTGGATCACATAAGCATTCCTCTCAACCCCATATCTTATGCATTCGGCACATGCATTTGGCACATGCATTTCTTTTATAAGACTTTCACCAGAGCTTACTACTGATATCACTTTTATTATACACCAATCATAGCAAGTCATGTCAACAACTATAAAAATGTTGTCCCTCAAATTTATTTATGTTAATATTCATATTGTGTCATTCATAAAATAAGTAAACTTTAAGCAGGTACAATTATTGCATATGGACATAAAGACAGATATACATGCACATATTTATATCGTGTCGTACTTGCAATAATAGACAAGATGACTTAGAGATGATATGCTTATTTTTAATTTATCTTTTTTATTAAAAAAATTAATCAATTTTGTGTGAAACCAAAATTCTCTACTTAGTGGTTAACTATACTAAATAAGATAAGGGTTACAATTAATTTATATTATGGACTAATATTGATCCACAATGGGAAATTTGGATAAGAACACAGCAATAACTACATAAAAGATGCATGGAAATGAATCCTTCTTTTATTTCAATCTTATGGATCGTGTTAAAAAAAGGTTTTTTTCAAGAACCTGGATACTCTTTTTTCTCTTTTCTCTTCTTTCTTCTTTATATATGATTAATCTCCTTCTTTTTCGTATTTTGTCCTTGTCTACCTAGGTAACTTCTAGCCTTATTGGGTTTTTTTTTTCCTTGTTATTCATCATGAGTGAAGACTTCTAGGGTTTCTTCTTATTGTTCAGCTATCCACGTAAATAATTTCTTGTCTTATCGGGCTCTTTGTTCCTTGTTGTTCATCATGAATGGAGACTTCTTGAGCTTCTTTTTATTATTCAGACTTGTCCTTTTACATTAAATGCGGTGGTGCTAGGCAGGTGATCTTTATTAATGTGGAGATTACTATGGAATCACCAGGAAGCTTCAAAAAGATTCATTGGAGAAGTTTGCCTTCTCTAGGATTCTACCTCTGTAGCTCGGACAGGCTTTAGTCATGTCCTCGATATTTGGACTTGGGATTCTATCTCGGTAGCTTGGATAGTCTTCGAACCTGATCAATAGTCCGAGGATTGATATGCTTGGGAATGCCCATTGTCAAGATGGGTCAGTCAACGTTGGGTTTGTTTCCACTGTTTTGGGCTGATGTTAAATGGGCTCAATATCAATCTTACTACACTTAATATCCATCCCACTGCATTTTGCATTAAAAACAACATAATTTCTTTGATAGGAATTGTATTTAGATTTTAAACAAAAAGTGAGTGGTGCAAAAAAAATTCATATATTTTGATCAACCGTAAGAGAGGTGCAGTTATACACTTTATACTTTGGAGAGGAGTAGAGAGTGGGACTAGTTATACACTTTAAACAAACAAAAATGTCAAGTTGAGAGGCTCATTGATGACTCAGTCTAAAGATAATGAAAAGAGAGTTCACTTTGGAGGGAGTGGGATGCTTGGCATTAAGGTTCCACCATACCAATTACTTCCCGTGTGACCATTGCTTTCCAATCACATTGCCCTCACAAAGGAACCAAAAGTAAATAAATAAGAATCCTAAAAATAAAAACACTAACACTATGTTTGGTTTGAGAGGAAGAGGAAGATAAAGAAGAGAAATTAAGTCTTTTCCGCTATTTAGATAGAATAATAGAAAAGAAAATGGGCTAAATTTAATCGAAAACATATCACTCGGGCATGCATTTTGCTTCCACCCAAGTTGGGTGGAAATGGAGAGAAATGCCCATTAAAAAATACATTAGCTCATTAAGGGCTTTAAAATTACTTTTCTACCCATAAATTTTTGTTTCTTTCTTTACTCTATGAAAACATAAAAGCAAAAGCACACATATTTTACTTTTCTATGGTGATATGTCATATGCATATCAAATCATCCATTCAACAGCCAGTGAATAAATACCATGTGGAAGGATGGTAGAACCAACACGACATTCACTCATTGGCAATTTGGCATATTACATGGGTGACTTGGTACGTTTGTTATAAGAGATGCTTCTTTTAAGTCATGACCTCAATTGATATAGTATTTTATAGAAATTCTAGTTGGTTGAAGAGTACTACCATTGGGTCCCTAGTACAAATCATTCGGCTAGAAGTGAAGTCAAAATCAAAAGAAACATGAATTAGAAAGGTTAACATGATCTTACTACGAGTATTTCAATGCAAGCAAAAGATAGTATTCAAAAGTATTAGAAGCAATAAACATATATCCAGATTTCTCATATTAGCAAACAATCAATTTTGGCTCCTTATATCTGGTCTTAAAGGTTACAGGTCTCTCTTCAACAATCTTACATGCAGATCTATCTCCAGAGGTACCTATTGCACTAGGTTCCTTAACCTAAGCCTAAAAAAGTAGGGGTGTGCAAAAATCCGAGGAACCGAACAAACCAGTCAAAACCGACTGAACCGAGTTCAAACTTTCGGTTCGGTTCGGTTTCGTTTCGCAAAAATAAAAACATAAATTTTCAGTTTCGGTTTCGGTTCAGAAAATAAAAGTCCCAACTGAACCGAAACCGACCGATATGTATTAAATATAACTATGTAAAAAATATTTCAAGAAGTGTACTGCTAGTCTAGTGGTAAGACACTCGTGTGACTATACTTGGCCCAGGTTCGAACCTTGCTAAAAAAATTTTAATTTTTTCTTCCTTATAACACAAAACTACGTCGTTTTATACCAACTTAAAACATTAAAAAAAAAAAAAAAATTCCCTACTCTCTACATTTCACTTCAATTGCCTCAGCCCTCAGTGCCTCACGCCCTCACCCTTACCCTCATTCTTTTCTTTTCTTCTCTCTGATTTCCATTTCCATCTTCCATGCCTCTCTCTCTCTCTCTCTCTCTCTCTCTCTCTCTCCGTGGCTCTGTAATGTGCAAAGTTGAAGTAGAAAAAGCATGATGAACCCACAGACAGACAAAGCTTCTCAAATGTGTTGGCCCGGCGAGGAGTCCAGTATTTGATGTCGTCGCTGGTGACATCCACGAACCACGGTGAGCCTCTCTCTCTCTCTTTAATTTCTCCATAATTTCCTCTTTCTTTTCTATATTCTGGGTTTGTTTAGCATGGTGAATCAATGCTGTTTTTCCAATTTTTATGTGCAAATAAAGTTAGGGCTTTGAAAAAACCCATGTGCTTGGTTGTTTATATTCTGTTTTTTTTTTTTTTTTTTCAATTTCCTCTCTTTTTTATATTCTGGGTTTTTTTTTCTTTGTTTGCTTTCTTAGAAAATAAATGATAAGGAAACTGAAAAAACCCACCGAAACCGACGGTTTTTCAACTATTTCGGTCCATTTCAGTTGAGAATTTCACAAACCGAAAATTTCAGTTTCGGTTGGCCAACACTTAGAAAACCAACTGAAACCGAACCGACACACCCCTATAAAAAAGTATATATAGGGATTGTGAATGAAACTAGAGTCTAAGGCTATTAATGCACAGCTCTTTTTAGAATGGTCACCAGATCTTTGTTTTAACCCAGAAGAGGAGAAGACCACTCCAAACACAATGGCCAAAGGAACCCACTTCCAAATCAAAGCCTAAAATTGAGATTTATAAGCAGATAAGTAAGTTTTCAAAAAACAGATACACGAGAAACAAAAATGCAGATACACGAGAGAAACAATGCACTAGTCATTTATTTTACATATAGGTAACAATAACATTTTATTAGATACAAATTTTTTTTCCCCCTCAATTGACAACTCTTGGTATTTCCTACGAAAACGTCCATAATTCAAATCCATCCCCATTATAACTATTTAATTATTAATAATATAAAAGCAATTAATATTTACACGTAAAACAATTCTAAGGGGGTTTTTAGTACTATACTCAAAACCAATTGAAAGAATTCATATCTTATGTAAACCATATGGTAGTAAAACTCATTTGAATAGCCACACGAGTATTGAAGTAAAACTTGTGTCGCCTAAATTCACCTCCAAATCTAGTATGAGAATTCACATAGGGAGATACAAAATGCATTTTAGATAACAATGTAGTAAAAAGTTGTCGAAAACACTCTCACTTCCTGCTATGCATCATTGTTCAATCTTTTACATATTATATAGTGTGATCTAAATATACACAATTATTGTATCATTGTTTATAAATTTTATATTCCTCTTTTAGTTAAGTACTCTCTTTCTTGAAGAATATAATATAAGGTGTATTGTAAAGCTTGTAATGAAAATAAATAAATAAAATTTCTTTTTTTTGGAATAAAATGCAATTTTTTTAAAGAAAAATTATTAATTTACATTCCACTATTTATATAAGATTTACATTATAAATTAAATATTTACATTATAAACTAACCAAATATACTGATAGTTAGCAGCATAAAAAACGATTGGATTTGTGCATGAGAAATACAAGTTTCCTATTCATAGGAATTAATGGGATAATGACATTGCAGACATTAGTCTATTTAGAATGTGGTTGAAATACCCTTTTCAGCTCATGGGAAATGACACGTAGACATTAGCCTTTTTAAAGAGAGTTATGTTGGTGCCATAACTTGTGGCACAACTTGTACCACAACTCGCCCATGTGGCGAGTTGTGATTGTGGGGGGTGTCCCCACATAGACCCACCATTACCCCTCCACCAATCACAACTCACCACATGGGCGAGTTATGGCATAAGTTATGTCACAAGCTGTGGCACCAACATAGTTCTTTTAAAGGAGTTTAAAGTGGAGAGAGTAGTTGTCAAAGGCTCAAATACAATTTAAGCAGACTTTGCAGTCACTGATTGTATACGTGTATAATTTACATGAGCCGGTAGAACTCCAAAGTCTAAACCAACAATTGTCCTTTTTCAAAACTGGGCTTGAATGCTCCATATAATTTTGGGACCATTCCCCTAAATATTTTGAAAAACCTTCTAATAATACCCTCTTTTTAAAAATTATTTATAAAAAAAATAAAAAATAAAAAAAATAAAAAAAGAAGAAGAAGAAGAAGATTACCCCCTCCCCTTACCTCCTACACATTAGCCAAAATTGCTCTCCATTTTTGTAAATAAAAAGGTGTATAATAGCATTATAAAATAGACAACTCTTAAGAAAGTTCATTTTTTGCCAAAGTCCACCCTCCCACTTGATATATGCCCCCTCTACTGTTTTACGACACTTTATAGTTCTACTGCATTTTTTATTTTTTAATAGAAGTTGTTACACACTCTGTTATACTCACATTATTACGTACTTATTTTTTTTAAGTGAAATTATGTTCTGGAACTTACTATTTTAATTCAAAAAATGTGTGTATAGTATATGTATAATAGATTGTGTGTGACAAATACTACATTTTTTTCCCTTCTTCTTTCCCAATTCTCGTATCATTTCTTCTCTTTCACAATGCATTCTATGTTGCAAAATTCTTCTTTTTTCTTTTTCTTCTTCTTTTTAAGTGCTATTTCAATTTAATTTCTATTATTTATCTTATGATTTATGAATTTATTTTTTATATAGTTGTCTAGTCTAGTTGAAATTAAATTCTATTTATTTTATGGTTTCTTATAGTGATTTTATTATATTTAATTTCTATGGATATTATTTCTTATAATTGTAAATATAGTCTAGTTTTTGTTATATACTGATATTTAATTTCTATGAATGTAATGGACTTATGATTTTTCATAAGAATTAGAGAAACACCGAATAAAAAATGACCTTAAGATGCTCAATCGAGTGTTTAGCTTGTTAGTATTTTTAAGTGTTGATAAAAATTGCACTAAAAAAAATTTGGATAACAATAATCTTGCAGTATTATAAGTGCATTATGACTTACTTTGGATTTAATATATTTTTTTTTAAAACTAATGCATAAAGACATGTATGTATATATGTATGTCATGGTTTGAGTTTTTCTCTTGCATTTCAAATCAATATGATAGTTTTACCTCAATCTCTGCAAACAAAAATTCCTAGCTACGCCCCTATGTATATGCACTCATTGTCATTAACAATTTCTACTTTGTTATGTATGCTCTAATAGCTATGATGCACGGGTACAGATATTGGTATGGGTACAATACGAGTATGGGTATAGGGAAACAGCATTTTAAAAAAAAAAAATTAGGGTACCGTACGTCAGGGATACGTATATTCATAATTTATTAAATTTTTTTATTTATATTTTATATATATTGTTAAGCATTTATCTATATATTGTTAAGCATATATCAATTTAACAGTAATAATGAATAATAAAGTGAATCCATAGCTATTAAATGATATCTAGAATACAAACCAAGATCCAAAAAAGTAAATAACATAACTAGGCAAGTGTTTAATATTGAAACCAATATATAAAACATATAAATAAAAATTCTTACAACTTTGGACTATATCTCACTATCGGGGATTGTGCTTGCACAATATCTAAGTCATATCACGGATATAATCTAGATGTATTGATATTTTTTTTTAAATGATTGGGTATGTATTTTAGAGGTATCTATACTAGTACGATAGTATAGATAAACAAGAGAAACACATGGAAAAGGGGCACATAAAGAATCAAAGGGGGTGTAAGAAGATTATTATGGGAGATGGTTGAGAATGTAAGCAACTAATAATACATAGAATATTAAAGGAAAATATGGAATAGAGCAAGAAATTTGATACAACAAACTAACTGATATTTAGATTGAAAAAGTTTGTTACATATGTCAGGGAGATTTTACATAAGGAAGAAGGGAGAAATTCTGAAGCTCTAAGGCTCTATATCCTTCCTTCATACACTGACCTACTATTTATAGATCCAGAACTCAAACTAAAATCAAAGTTTTTTTACAAACAGTTCTTTGCCGACAATACAGTAGAATGTATGGGCTTGGTAATGGACAAATCTTCTTCAAAGTACCATAATGTCTTCTGGTAGGATTTGTTGGGAATGATAAAAGCTACTGACAGATCAGGATGAAATCTCTTTTTTTTTTTATCTTTTTTTTTTTATAAGTATTGAACACTATTAATCTCGTCCATCTCTTCCTTGGTACCAATCATCATCAAGATCCAGCTGGTTTGGGTCATGGTTGTCATAATAAGGGTCATTGATTGCAAAATGGTGGGTAGCTAGAAGAGGATTGGGTAGTTCCCAAGAGTCAACACGTGGCAAATGTTGGTGATAGACTTTTGGAGTACTTGGACGTAGTTCATTCGGATTTTCAATTCCTGTGTTGAAAGTTTCTGTCCACCTGGGTGCTTTTTGGCAACACGACCAAGAGGGATCCACATGCACACGGAGAGAGTTATTTGGATTAGTGAGCCAATGGACTTTTGGCGAGTGGAAGAATCCTTCTATTTGAACATCATTCTTTGAATTAAACTTGACAATCACGGATCCTACAGTAATTTTGTGTCCAAATTTTGGATGAATTGCAGTGGTATATTGTTTCCAATCTCCATTATGAGCATCATTTTTTAGGATTTCAAACCAGAATTTTTCAAAATATTTATTATTTATTATGGAATATGAATGTGAGGATGAGGATGGGTCTATGATAAGGTATGCACATAAGGGTGAAGAAATCACTGTGGTATTAGTGATCAAATTATCTCTTCCTTTGATATGCTCGACTTGGAAGGATCACTGTGAAAACCAATTTGACCATCTAAGCAACTAAGGATGAGGGAGTATCTTCCTTTTGAACTGAAGCATTTTTGGGAAGGACATGTCTGTTTCTACTAGAAAATTAAGCCCAAGGAGCTGAAATTGAAACTTTTCAATTCCACGCTTTACTGCAAGTATTTATTTGAACATGGAATGGTAATGAAGTTCTGGGGTCTTAAATGCACCACTTTTATATCCACAAATGTTCCTCTTTTCATCATTTTCTTCAAAAATGGCTGCTACCCAATATTCATCACATACATTTATCTGTAGTATTCGTTTGCCTGGTCCTGGAATTTGCAATGGAGGAAGCTTTTTTGCTAATTTTTTCAATTGCTGATGAAGTGAATTCCATTCTAGGGGGTTCTTTTTCAAAAGTTGAGCTAGATAGTTTCTGTACTTGGAAATCTTTGGTATAAAATCATACATATAATTAACAATTCCAAGAAACTGTTGTATCTATTTGGCACCAGAGATTTCACTAAATTGTAAAATCCAGTGAGCAATTTTTCATGGGAATCTGCATCTTTTGAGAACAGGAGGATATCATCTACATAGATCAATGCATTTGCCAGGAGAGGTTGAAACAAGGTTACCATTGTCTTTGGAACTGGGATGGAGCATTTTTTAGTCCAAAAGGCATAACTGTCCACTAGTAATGATGATCTGGGATACAAAATGTTGTTCAGTATCCGTCTTCGAGATGAATTCCTAGTTGCCAAAATCCTGCTTTAAGATCAAACTTTGAGAACACTTTTTTTTCATTTGAAAGATGCTAGAAGAAAGCACTTTTGTTTGGCAAAGGAAACTTATCATCTGCTAGAAAGTGATTGAGATCTTGGTAGTTGATTACCAATTTAAGTTTTCCTCGGATTTGCTCAGTGTGCTTGTTAACATAAAAGGCTTCACAAGCCCATGGGAAAGAAGTGGGTTCAATAAGACCTTTAGTAAAGAGTGTGAAAATCTCTTGTTTAGCTAGAGCTAAATGTTTTGGATTCATTTCTCTGTGGCTGGCTTTTGTAGGATTGACATCTTCATTTTTTTTTTTTTTTTTTTTTGAAAGGAAGGTGTATGAAAAAGTCTGGGTTCATCAATAAGGGATTTGGATTTTTCAGTAGGAAATCAGAATGGCTATTTGCACAACAATCATTAATGATTTGGAATTTCAGAGAGTCATAGGGATCAACAACAAAACAAGTGAGGGACTTAGGTCTAGGTAAGGAGGTGTTGTTTATATGGAAGTCCTTTTGATGACCATCTAAGGCTGGGTATCTAGTGAAGGATATCAAAACCTATAAGAAGGTCTTTACTAGTGAGAGGGGATCCAAGGACTTGGTGTTTTATAGTGAAGGTTGGGAAAATTTTGATGAGTATGGGGATTTTTTTTTTTTTTTTTTTTTTTGGTAATTGGGAATGTTTCTCCATTTGTTTCACGAAACATCTAGTAATGAGGTATCTAGAATTCTTCAGGTAATATTTTGGGATGGATGATTGTTGTTATTACTCCAGTGTCAAAAAGAGCAATGATAGGGGTAGGTCTAGAATAGGAGTCAAGGAGAATGTGGACTTGGGCAATAGAAATAGGGCTTGCAAAAGAGAATAAAGTAGGCTCAGAAGTCTAAATGGCTTGAATTTTTAGGCCTAAGGCCACTGATTTAGAATCTGATTCTTCTTCTGTTGTAGAATATCCCATGACTACTAGTGCTTGGGAAGAGTATTTGTCATCTAATGAATAAAGTGATTCTACATCAAAGAAGGGAGTGTCTTCTGCATGAATCTAGGCTTTCTCAAGGAGTTTTGCTGCTTTTTCTCTCTTTGGAAAATTTTTTGCAAAATGTCCTGGTTTTCTGCATACAAAGCAAACCTTGGAAGTCTTTCCTCTAAATTGCTTTTTTCTTAAAACCCTTTTCTTTGGTTCTGCATGGTATTTCTAATTTTCAAAGAATACTTCTTGAAGTGACTTCTTTTTTTTATCGAACAATCACAATTTTTTTCATGGCATTTTATTTCAAATCTTTCCTCTTGCAGTTGTCCTTGAGTTTATTGTGAATCTTTTCCATTTCTAAGAGCAATTTTCTTTGATTTTAGAGCTTTTCAAGGGCAATAAGCATATGTTGATAGATTTCTCCCAATGAAGCTTGGTTTAGAGTTATTCTTTGGATATTCATCATTCGGAGGGTTTCGTCCCTCAATCGTTCTGGAAGAGAATTGAGTAAGGTTTGCTTGATATTCACATCATCCATGCCATTGATAGTATAAAATCGCCCTGACATCCGATCAAAATGTCTTTCTAAATCTCATCCTCACATTCATATTCCATAACCAATATGATACAAAGCCTTCCCTCAAATATAAAAGACCACATAAAAAACCTGACCTTTCAAGCCAGATCCAAACGAATTATCAGAGTCCTCCACGATTACCTTAAACAACATTACAGCCATTTTCTTGCAATTTACCCTGACCCTAACCAGCCATGGAAAAGACCTTTTGCCTTTTGTATATCTTATTGGACTGTGTTCCATTATTTTTATATGTGGTATTGCTTAATGAGTATTATTTATGCATTTATTTTGAACCAAGATTTTACAAGCTCCTTTTCCCCAACAATAATAAATATTTTGAAAAATTCTAGTTTGAAATCCTAAAAAATGATGCTCTTAATGGAGATTGGAAACAATATACCACTGTAGTTTATCCAAGATTTGGACACAAAATTGCTACAGGATCCATAATTGTCTAAGTTTAATTCAAAGAACAATGTTCAAGCAGAAGGAATCTTCCACCCACCAAAAGTCCATTCGCTCACTAATCCAAATAACTCTCTTCATGTGTATGTGGACCCCTCTTGATTATGTTGCAAAAAAGCACTTAGGTGGACAGAAACTCTCAACACAAAAATTGAAAATCCGAATGAACCATGTCCAAGTCCATTGGCTCACTTATTCAAATGCCTTTTCAGCTCATGGGAAATGACAATGTACGTAGAGTGTAGACATTAGTCTTTTTAATGGAGGAGGATCATGTCGAGACATTGGTTGTCAAAGACTTAAAAAAAATTTCAGCAGACTTAACTGATCGTACAAATGTGTTTAATTTACATGAATTGCAAACCAACTATTGTACTTTTTCATAACCGCACTTGAATGCTCCATATAATTTTTGTACTAGCATATGCACCAATTGTCATTGACACTTTTCGTTCGGGAAAAATATATTATGGATATATGAGTCTTCTGGCTTAATTGGTAGGTCCCACTCAATTGTGAGAAAGTCTCCCAGCCGATGGATCGCACTCAACTGTGAGAGAGGACTTATAAACTCGAAGAGGGTATGGTATACCTTCTCATCTACTAATAATAATTGACACTCTCTGCCATCTAGGGCACTCTGCCTCACACGGAACTCTGTTAAGTCTCTTTCGACTCTGTTTTCCCAACAAAGTACATTTAAAGCGTTGTCATTTGTCAAACTGCCTCACTCTCCGTTTTCAGCTTCTTTGTATCACTGAAATTTTCTATTCATAGCCTCTATCTACTGTGCATTTCTCTTCTTCTCCAAGTACGGACAAAAACCCACCTCTATAAATCAATAGAAATGACTGTTCTTCCCTGTTTCCATTCCATTTCTTGCTGAATTTGTCAAAGTTGTCAAGTTTCCCATCTGGGTTTTGGACTTACTCAATTGGGTAATACATGGTTGTTTCAAAGTCAGCTTCTTTGTAGCATTGTTGCTCTTCTTCCATTCCATCACTTGCTGAAATCTTTATCTGGGTGTATTCTATTTTGGTCTCTTAGATTGTAGTTTATTATTAAACTTCCAGGATTCTCGGAATCTTCATCAGGGTCTTCTTGCTTCTTTTTGTTTGTGAGAATTAGTGTGAATTCTTGGTACCTCCAATATCGGCTTCTGCTGCAGCCCCTCCTCTCTGTACATGGCTTGTCTGCCTGCATGTCCGTTTCTTATGAGAAAGACCACACTCCAAAGAGACTGAGTCAATGGACAAAGAGAAAGAAGTTTGTTTCAAAATGCATTAGTCGTGGTGGTGGTGATGCTGATTTTGTGAGTAATGTGCTTACAAACGGTTCTGGAATTCAAAGTTTTTGTCTCGCATTCCGCATTCGAGAAGTGCAAGGAGTATAACCATGCAAAAGGGCTGTTTACACTTTTAGGGTCTCAGACGGCCTGGAATAGAAAGCAAAGGAGCATAAATCGTCCTGCTGCAATCTCTGGTAATTGAACGTGAACCTTAGACGTGGCAAAACGGAGGTTCAGGTTAGGTTGGAGTCAAAAGTCGATGTCATTTTAGGCAAGTGAAAAATGGTCGGGTTAACAGGGCTACAGGTTAGGTCACGTGGACCCATAATTTGTCACATGAACTTTATATATATATATATATATATACACACACATCACGTGCGTTTAACGCGTGTGATGAGGGTTTTTTTTTTTTTTTTTTTTTTCATTGTTATAATTTTCTTTTAAAAAAATTTAAATTTGGGATAAATTTTTTTTTTTAAGACATAAATTAATAGAAGAGTATCATATTTTGTATGTATTTTAAGTGAAATTGAAAATATATTTTTACCGAGTTGTTTTTAAGTTTTTTCCCTATTAAACTTAATTTTTAGAAGTATTTCTGAACTACAAAAAAGTACGGTCCAAAAAGAGAAATCATCTTATTAATAGTATAAATATATATATATATATATATATATATATATATTAGTTAGTTATACGGTCTCGAGGAAGACTCGACATGAGAGCGTTTAGAGTTGGCTTTCATCTGAGCTGCTCTCTGCCTAAGGAAGGTGGCACCTATAAGAGCTATAATCTATACGGGCTCAAACGCAGGAAAATCCTCTAAACCTAGATGTAACAAAATCCGATGTATAAAAAAAGGAAGAAAAAACCATGTGCAATGGAACTACTCCTATGAACCTCAACCAAGGATCGAATAAAAAGTGTAAGAAAACTCATAGGAGCATCAGTCACAAGGGCATACAGAAATGCACATCTCTCAATAGGAATGGTGTGCAAGTAAGAGATGGGCCAGATAGAATGACAAGAAATCCAAAAAAACAAATAATGAATTAATCTTGATAAGCTCATGGGAGGTAATACGAGGATTAGTACCTCACTGAATGGAACTATCAGTGAGATATGACATAATGTCATCAAGAGGAGAGGTCTCATCATAAGGGTAGACAAGCTGTCATACCAAAGGTATCCCAAGAGTAGAGGCCACTACTGAAAGAGTAATGGTATACTCTTCATCCCTTATTCAACTCATCATGTAATGAGTGTTGGAATCATCGGAGTGGACAGAGAGGTTTGAGTTGAACTCTCTAATCAAGGCAGCTGAAGGAGGATGAGAAATATCTAACAAAGACAACCAACCCCTACGCTCAAAGTCCCTCCTAATTTCCGAATCTAACTCATCTAACACAATTTTTCTCTTAGCCCACACAAATCTAAATATGTTCAACTTAGGCTTCTTGGTTTTTCTCAAACCGAAACCTCTCACTATCAAAGGTGGGGTAGAGGTGGAGGTGGTTGTCTTATTGGCTCTAGTCTTCCTAACCATGATGCCTATCACTTCACTGATCCTCATCCTGATGGTACGTAGTTAGGTTTTTGGGATTACTTTGATCATGCTGTTACTTGTGTATTAGAATAAGAGCTCATCTTTTCCTTTTGACTGTTTCTACGTATCTTCCCTCTCCTCTAGTTTTTTGCTGTCAAATAAGCTATCCATTAAAATTAAATACAGCTATTCTTCTATGAGGCGCTGCAAGCAATATGTATTTTGGCACCTTATATTTGCAGAGTGCATTTGATCCAGATGAAGTCCTGAACTTATTTCTGCCCAAAATCAGGTAATGGCCTTGCTCTTTGCATAGAGAAGTCCTTAGACCAATCTGGGCTAGCTAAAGAAGATGTAAATTATGTAAATGCATATGGTAGTTCAACACCAAGAGGTGATCTGAAAGAATACCGGGCCCTTATCCGTTGTTTTGGCAAGAATCCAGAGGTATAATGAAGGTACATTTCTTTAGTTCTTAAATGATCAAATTTACAATATGACATTAACTTAGTTTGAGTTCTAATTTTTGCAGCTAAGAGTGAACTCCACAAAATCCATGACTGGTCACCTACTAGGTGCCTCAGGTGCTGTGGAAGCTGTTGCAACAGTTAAGGTAATTAGTTTCTTGCACATTGCTGAAAAACAGTCATATAGTCATACGAGATTTGGAAAGATAAGAGGCCCATCCAAAACTTTTAGATGGCCTCTGCCTTACAGACATTAATTGTACTCTATAACAGAAAGCTTGTGCGGCTTGTTGCACCAATTAGGAGGTTGTAATCAAGGGGAAGTTCCATGTTTCTTCCCCCTTTTTTTTCTTTTTTTTTTTTTTTTTTTTTTTTTTTTTTTTTTTTTTTTTTTTTTTTTTTTTGCTGAGGTTATTGATGAGTATTGATGTCACTAAATTGTAGTTTAGGAAGTATCAAAAAAACAAACTTGCAGTTTAGGGGTGTAACAAACTAATCCCTATAGTTTCTAAAGCATGTAAAGTAACAAACTAAACCTTATGGTTTTGAAAAAGGAAAACAAAAAACAAAACAAATTAAACCATGTAGGTTCAAAAGTAGCAAATTAAATCCTAGGGTTTCAAAAAATAATTAATTAAACTTTGGCCCATTAAAGTTTACTGATATTGTACTGGGGATTTAATATTAATTGAGAGTTTAATTTATCACCTTTTTCTATATAAAAAAATGTCACTTTTTAAAATTTTAGGGTTCACTTTCTTACACCCTTAAATTATAGGGTTTAAAATGTAATTTCTCAAAAAAATTTCCTCCTTGATAGGCACTGATGCACTTATACATAATTTGATGGGTTTCCTTTCTGTACATCACTATTGTCCCTAAAGTGAGATTTAATTCTCAAACGCAGGCAATACAGACAGGATGGGTACATCCAAACATCAATCTTGAAAATCCTGATGAAGGCATGGTATGCTTCTATAATATGGTTTCTTATCAAATCAAAAATAGTCTGTCTTTTTAACAATGGATTTCTAAGCATTTTATCAATCCACCAACACCATTTAAGTTTACATGGAGCTTGAAAGGATATACTAGGAAGGTCCATGCTTTTAGAAGCTTGAATTTGTGTTAACTTGGTTTTGTGCTATTTGAATTTGAATAAGGACATGAATGTGCTTGTCGGCGTCAAGAAGGAACCTTTGGACATAAATGTAGCTCATTTGGCTTCGGAAGACACAATTCAGCCATCTTGTTTGCACCTTACAAGTGCATCTGATGTGTCAACTCAACCTGAAACTATTAGAGGGTTGAACAAAATTAGAGTTGCTACAGGTTGTATTGATATTTTTGAATTTGGTGGGAAATCCATTCTACGATTGCACAACTGCTAATCAAATCTAGTGGGCTTATTGGATGACATGGAGTGTTTGGTACATGCACTTAAAAATATATGTTTTGTTGTTTGAAAACATGTGTGAAAATATGTGTGAGTGAAAAAATGTGTAAAAATACATATAATGTTGTTTAAAAAATGAAAATTTTTGTTTGAAATGGTGTAGCAAACACCCCTATTATCTAACGGAGATGCAGCTACTTTGATTGCATTGATTACTGAGTTATTGATTAATGATACAGTGTTTCTAATAGATTTTTCATACAAGTGGGGGGTGGGATATTCACATCTTTTGATGGGGAAAAAGAGTCATTTTGTAGTGCTTCAAATTCTATGATTGTACAAATTGTTAAATATATGTTATTATTAGTAACGAGATGTGTATACCATGTTGTGTATGCTAGAGTGAATGCGGAAAAAGAAGCGTAGAATGGAAACACCAAGAACACGAGGGTTACGTGGTTCAGCCTTTGATGGCTTACATCCACGGAGGAATCCCTTAAGGCCTACATCTTTATTATGTAGGAGTGTAGTACAATAACCTATGTTACAATAAACCCTAACATGAGTATATATAGGCGACTAAACCCTAAATTACTAGTACAAGCAGGAATGGGCTTGGGCCTATTACATTGGGCTAATATGACTAATATATATCTTTAACACCCTCCCTCAAACTCAAGGCGGAAGCTTGATGAAGGCTTGAGGTTGGATAAACATGAGAAGATCACTTGAAGAATGCCTTGAATAATGCCTTTGAAGAAACCACAATGACGAATTTGCCAATTGACCAATTTCGGAGCTTCAAATGAAGAAACAGAGTCCAAAATAGAAATCAACGCGAAAAACTGAGCAAGATAGGCCATTTCGAAAATTTTAACTTTTGGTCAAAAGTCAACGCAAAAAGTCAAAGTCAACTGTCCAGGGTCAAAGTCAACGGATACTGGTCTGGGTCGGTTTCAGGTTTCCAGGTTGGGTCCCGGATCGGGCAGCAGAGCCGCTGAGGTGGAGTGATGACGTCACCATGAGTTCTTCGGCGTGTGTGGCGCATGTCCATCGGCGCGTGTCTGGAACTTCGAAAGGCGCATGCAAGGGAGATTGATGCTCGGACTTCGGTGGTTTGGCAGATCGGCGAGCTACGAGGCCGTCATGGCGGCGCGTGTTGCCGGAGGAGGATCTGCTCCTGAGGAATCCGAGGCAACGCGTGGAGAACTACGCCGAGACAACAGAAGCAAGTGGAGCGCGTGACGTGTTTTTGGGAGACCATCTTCTTGGGTTTTGATCGCGAGAGGTTGTGGGTCACGTTTGTGTAGTTGGTTTCATCAGGTAAAGCATCGATTTGCACAGATCTGATATTGATGTCACAGGTTTGCTTGAGTTTATGGATTTTAGACACAGCACTGAGCCATGGTGGCTGCGAAATGCGGTGGAGTCTAAATCCAACAGATAAGCATGTGTGACTTCTGATGGTGGTGTGCACATGAGAATCTTCTTTGCTTGCTAGAGATGTTTGTTTGATGCCAAAAACGAAGTTTGGCTCTGATACCATGTTAAATATATGTTATTATTAGCAACGAGATGTGTATACCATGTTGTGTATACTAGAGTGAATGCGGAAGAGGAAGCATAGAATGGAAACACTGAGAACATGAGGGTTACGTGGTTCAGCCTTTGACGGCTTACATCCACGGAGGAATCCCTTAAGAGCTACATCTTTATTATGTAGGAGTGTAGTACAATAACCTATGTTACAATAAACTCTAACACGAGTATATATAGGCGACTAAACCCTAGATTACTAGTACAAGCAGGAATGGGCTTGGGCCCATTACATTGGACTAATATGACTAGTATATATCTCTAACACAAATGATAGTCAAACAACAATTATGGTACAGTATGGACAACTAAATCAAAAGCTAGTGAGGAACCTATTGTATGTAATGGGTGAACTAGACACCTATCTGCACCAACAAGGAAATAAAAGCAATACACATCTTTTGATCTATGCAATTATTGCCAGGGTAATCTCATAAGCACTCCTCCCAAACCCATATCTTATGCATTCGGCACATGCATTTCTCTTAAAATTCTCAAAAAGGGAAACAAACACAGCAATCAGCTCTCTCTAAGTCACTCATCACTGACTCACTTTAAGACAAGACTTTCAGTCAATAAGCCGAAGCCTGAAGGCTCAAACTAGTCATTTATTTTACATATAGGTAACATTTTATTAGATACAATACTTTTTTTTATACCTCAATTAATAGCTTTTGGTGTTTTTAACGAAAATGTCTACGATTTAAATTCATCCTCCCATTATAAGTATTAAATTATTAATAGGATAAATTACATATATGGTCCATAACTTTTCTGCTATATTTCAATTTAGTCATTGACATTTTAAATGTGTCAATTTAGTCCCTAGTCTTTTAGTATTGTGTCAAAATGGTACGTGTCGTCAAGTGGTTGATGAAAATTACTTACATAACTAACTATTAAAATAAAAAATAATTTTTTTTGCCGCTTAGGAGTTAGGATGCCACGTGGACTACCACATGACCTAAAACAATAATAAATAAATAAATAATAAAAATAAAAACTATGTCCATTTAAACCCGTACAATTAGGATTCAAATCTCTAAAATCACAAGGAAACATAAACCCGGCCATTACCGCTCTCAATTAGGTTGATAACTTGATACGCACTAGCGAGTCACAAACAAAATGAAGGTTAATTCCATTTGGCCAAAATCATCTTTATTGTTCTTTGCTCATCCCCCATCATCAATGCTACTGTTGATCTGTAGCATTACTAGAATGGTACCACAGAGTTTGCTGACGAAAGAAACAAAAGGCAAAAATTTTGAATTGCAATGTTAGTCATTGCCACTTGGACATTGCTTTCTTCCATTAGCATCTACTTAGCCTTCTCACCCATGCCAAGCCAAAATAGATTCATAATCTTGCTAATAATTTGCTACGATTCAAATAAACTCTAATTTGTTATCGTTTGCCTTGTGTTTTCTCTATAACCAAACAGATCCTAAATTTATTTTCTTTTGTACAGAGAAAAAAAATTAATAGAATGGAACATTTTGCTCTAAGAGTGGCTTGCACTCCATGAGTTGTGCAATCTGCTCGTCAAGATTGTTGCTCGATATTGTTGGTTATGAATTCATGCCAGGGACCATTTTGGCACAATACTAAAATGTTAGGAATTAAATTGACACATTTAAAAGGTCAAGAATTAAATTAAAATATAGCGTAAAAGTTAGGGACCAAATATGTAGTTTACCCTTATTAATAATATAAAAGCAATTAATATTTACAAGTAAAACAATTCTAAAGGGAGTTTTTTGTATTGTACTCAAAACCTTAAAAGAATTCATATTTTATGTAAAACCATATGGTAGTAAAACTCATTTGAATAGCCACGCAAGTATTGAAGTAAAATTTGTATCACCAAGAAATTGTCATATCAACAATTTATAAAAATGCTGTAAAATAATTTGTAATTGTAGCATTGCTCATCTTTCAACTACATAAGTAGTAATACTTCAATAAATGTGTTGTACCTACAATAATAATCTCATCAAAACTCCGGTAGTATACATGGTATTGTCCTCATCATCACATGGTGTAAGGTTGATGAGTTCACACCAAAAACTCCTTTTTTTTTATTCAACAATATAAAAATCATAACTAGGTAAAAGGTTATTAAAATATAATAAATTACTATCAATTTGATTACAAAAGGCTTACAAATTAATTTGATTGATGATCACATCTAATTATTTTATATTCTATACTTAAAATTTGATGGATGAGTTAATTTTATTTACTAAAATTTATAATATTCTTATCATCACTCAAACTTAATTAGATGTTTAGACTACCTCCCAAATTTTCTTGAACAAGTTGCTTTTTGATGAGTAAATATATCTTTTTTAAATAAATAAATTGTTAAGGGAGGAGGGCCACCAAACTTTACTATAGAGACTGGCTAAACCAATAATTAAAGTTACTTAAAACAGCCAACCTATTCCTACCAAACCTCATAGTAGATTAAGACTTCGCTTTGCAATTAGGTGTACAGACTGACTATCTTCCAAATTATACTTTTTGGATTAATAGGAATTGGCTAATGCCTATGATTTTTTTTTTTTTTTTTTTTTGATGAATAAAAGGGGGCGACCATATGTGACTTACCCCTCAGAGCATAACCTAATAGGGGCACCCCTCCGCTAGGGAATGTTGGATTGAGTCATAGCTACTGTGACAGGGGCGCCACAAACCTCACCCTAGCACCCCAAGAGAGCCAGAGAGTGGGGCGCAATGCATGCCATGAAAATCCTCCCCCCCCCCCCCCCCCCCCCCACCACAAGGTACCCGCCACGACTCGAACAAGAGACCATGAGCATGCACGCGGGATCCCACACCGCTGGGCCACCCCTCTCGGGGCGGCTAATGCCTATGATTAATCAAGCAGCCAACCTATCATCTAGTGATCTAGTTAGACTAGATTTTGGCAGTCTATCTAGTTAGGCATGATTCATTAGTATGAAGTTATTGATTTTGAAACAAAACAATTCTTGTTTGGTAATTTAAAAAAAAAAAAAAAAACCTATATGGTATATATAAAATAAAAACCTTTGGTTTTATTTTTTTTATTTATTTAATTTATATCTTCCAATGTTGGCATATAATCTTTTGAAAGCTCAAGCTTTCACACACACACACACACACACACACACATATATATATATATATAATTTGGTTTTTAGAGTTCTAAATAATGCTAAAATCTCTTAATTTAAACTCATTAGTACTCACAGTATTTTTGGACAAAGCAACCCAACGCTCAACCAATTCATAATAACTTTAATAGCTATATAGTTATTTAGAGCATCCACACTAGATGTGCTAAATGTGCCAAATGCCAAATATTTGTCACATTTGGCACACCAAACACCAAAAAACACCAAATATCAGATGTTTCAAATCTCATAATTTTTGCAACATGCTACAGTATCCTCATATATTTGGCACGGTACGAACATCTGTGGCATATGGTTTTATTATTTTTTTTATTCCTCTTTCTCTCTCATCCCAATTATCTCTTTTGTCTTCTCCTTCAGCTATTCACCGCCTCCATCTCCACTCTCCCATACTCTTTCTTCTTCCCTCTTCCATTTTGCTCTATTCTCTTCCCATTCATGAATCATGAGCCACCATCGATTTCCTCTCTACCATCTCACAAATTCCATCATCACTGATCTATAAAATCTCCCACACTGGTTTTGATTTGGGTTGAGGTTGTGGGTGGTGAGTCAGGTTGCTTCGAATGGGTTGGGTTGAAGTTATGGGTTGTGGCTTCGATGGGTTGATTCAAGTGATTTGGGTTGAGGCTGTGGGTTGCAGCCAGATCATGGATCGCATCGAGGATCATGTTTTGATTTGGATTGAGATTCTGGGTTGAGCTTCGATAAAATCTCCTCAAACAGTTTTGATTTGGGTTGAGGTTGTGGGTGGTGAGTTAGGTGGCTTTCAGGGGTTGGGTTGAAGTTGTGGCTTGTGGCTTCAATAGGTTGATTTAGGTGATTTGGGTTAAGGTTGTGAGTTGTGGCCAGATCATGGATCGCATCTGGGATTGGGTTTTGATTTGGATTGAGGTTTTGGGTTGAGCTTTGATGGCTTGACTTCGGTGAGAGGTGAGTCACGGTGACTGTGCTGTGTTTGTGGTTGTGGTTGAGAGGTGGAAGAGGAAGGTTGGTGGTGGCTGAATTGTGGTGTTTTTTTTTTTTTGGCTGTGGTTGGTGGTTGGTGGTTGAGAAGTGGCGGAAGAGGAAGGTTGTTGGGGCCTAGATTGTGTTTTTTTTTTTCTTCTTCTTGCTGCCGTAGTTTGTGGTTGTGGATGGTGGGGCAATGATGGAAGTGGATGTTGCTGCTATGTTGTGATGGCTGTTATGATGGTTTTTTTTCCCCCCTCTTTTGTTGAGGTTTTTGGATTTGGAATTTGATGGTGTTGTTGCTGTTGATGTTGTTGCCGTTGTTGATCAGCGTTGATGTTGTTAATGATAATGGGGAGTAGATAATATATTATTTTAATGTGTAGTAAATATTATTTTAATGTATAAAATTGAATGATAAAACATTTGATAAATGGGGTATTGTAAAATGATGTGGTAAAATAATAAAGTAGGTTTTTGGTGTGGTAAAATGGCATAATTTTTGCAACAGCCGCTACGGATGCTCTTAGCACTAGCAATAGTAGTGCTAAATAATTATATTGCTATTTTTAGCACCACTAATACTTAAGGGGAAATTGCACTTTGCCCACCTGTGGTTTGGCTCGTTTTAACAATACCCACCCGTGGTTTGAAATTTGTCACTTAACCCACCTGAGGTGACCTCCGTTAGACCCCCGTTACCCACCTCTGCCCTTTCCATTAGAAAATCTCATTTACTATATAAACCAAAATTAGAACCCAATTAGAACACCATTAGAACCCTAAAGGACCGAGCTCTCTCCCTCTCCCTACCTTCGAACCCTCAAAAATCCCATTAACCTTAATCCTTTTCCCTCTGTACTCCGATTGCCAAAGTGAAATCCCTCCCCATGTCTTCTTCAAGCTATTACTCGGGTTCCAGTCACCATTCATGCTCTACTAAGCATTGTCAGCTACGGACTGCTTTGACCTTGAACAATTTTGGGAGAAGGTTTTATGGGTGTAGCTACTATGATGTGGTGAGTCATAGTTGGGTTTCTTATTTTTTTCCCTTTTTTTTTTTTTTTTTTTTTTCTGGTTTTGTTGGCTTTATGAATAACCCTAATTTGATTTTGTTTGTAGGATGATGAACCTACTTGTAAATACTTTAGGTGGTTGGATGGCAAAACATATAAGCATGGATCTGAAGTTGCACCCATTGTCCTTGCAAGATTCAGCATGTACAAGAATCAAGCAAGAGTTGCAGAGAAAAAGGAAAAGGACGCTAGTGATAGGGAAACAGCAGTTATTGAGGGGGAAAATAGAGCCAAGCGAAGGGAAGAAAAAGCTAGGGTAAGAGAGAGAATAGCTAAAGAGAAGTTACAGAAGTACAAATTTGCACTTGTTGTGTCATGGGGGGTTTTTTGCTATTTTTTATGTGTTTTTTGGTAGGATGGGAGAATTTGGAATAAAGCCATTATGTCTGCCTTGAAGGCAAGTTGTTGTAGTTATTGTATAATTTTGGGTACCACCACTTCTGACAAGTGTATTCCATGTATTTGGCACTATGTAATGTTGTTTTTTATTTGAATAGAGTATGCAATTTGTTCTTTATGCGGTGTGTTCTTCTTTATGTGATGTGTTCTTCTTTATGTAATTTGTTCTACTTTATGTAATGCTACCTTGTTTATGTAATGTGTTCTTTATGTAATGTGATCTTATAATTTGAATAGAGCATGCTGCCTTGTTTATGTAATGTGTAATGCTGCCTTGTAATGTGTTCTTTATTTAATGCGATTCTTGTAATTTGAATAAGGTATGCAATCTGTTCTTCTTTATAAAGATTGTGTATGTTGTACATCAATTGAGTAGACAAGGACATGCACCCCACAAGATTCTGTTTACATCAATTGAAGAAGCATAAAGAAGTATGTTTTAAAATAAGACCATTCCATACATATATAATAAGCATTGTTCAAAACAAGTAAACTCCACCTAACATTAATGGCTAAACACTGCCAAATTTTATCTAAGCAAGAGTACCATTCCATACATATATAATAAGTATTGTTCAAAATAAGTGGACTCCACCAAACATCAATGGCTAAACACTGCCAAATTTCATCTACATAATAGGTGGTTCTGTCTCCACTAAGACAACAACAAAATAACTTTACAGTATAAAGTTTTGCACAATAACAAAAAAACAAAAAAATTGGTGACATACCACTATCAGACATGCACAATAACAAAAAAGTAAAGTAAAGTAAAGTTTCTGCTTGCACATTCTCCAATCTTCATTTCCCAAAGACCTTGCCCTTGTCCTTGCTTTTGCCCCTGCCTATTGAGAACATTACACCAGATGTCTCAGCTCTTAATCCACATCTTCTCCCATATGAGAACAAATGACTGCTCCCAGCAACCCTTGGTGGTACAAACCCCCTTTGAGGCTGCAAAATACATAGAAACTCCATATCAAGATCTAATTATGTAAGTATAAAGGGTGGTGTTTGTGTTTGTGTATGTGTATGTGTATGTGCTTGTGTATATACCTAAGATAGAGGTTTTCTTGTGTCCCATGTTTCCATAGGAGTATGAGAGATGGGCTAGCTGCATAAGAACCATTGAGCAGTGGGTGCTTTACTTGGTGATGGTCTGCTTGAATCTGCTGTAGATGATATTGGTCTGCTTGAAGCTGAAGCAGATGTTTGGGCTGGCTGTGTGTAGGGTTTGCCTGTTGGCTGCCTCAGTGGTTGCTTTTATGGCTGGTTGACTGGTTGACTTGCTTGACGGGTGGTTGGCTTTCTTGTTGAATGGTTAGCTACCCCACTCGTTAGTTAACTGGTTGTCTGTTGCTTTGGTTGTCTGATTGGCCTTGACCTTCTTGTTTGCTAATCTTGTTGACTGCCTTGCTTGCTCATTGGTTGGTTGGTTAGCTACCTGCCTGCCTTGCAAACCTCCTTGGTGGTTGCCTAGGTGGCTGGCTGGTTGGCTGCCTGCCTGCCTAGTTGGCAAACGAGGGTGGCTGCCTTGCAAACCTCCTTGGTGGTTACCTAAGTGGCTGGCTGGCTGGCTGGCTGGCTACTTGTTTCTTGTCCCTCTTGTCTCTACAAAAAGAATTGTCTTGCATCAGAAATAGAGTTGTAATATAATTGTCATAATGAACACATTCTTGCTTTATTTACAATTTTTTTTTCCTCTCAAGTTTCTACCTCCTTTGCCATGGTGTCTCACCAGTTATTCCAACCTTACACCTCCTTGAATTATGCCCCTCCTGATGGCAAAACCCACAGTTTATAGGTCTATATAACCTAAAGACTTTGTATGGGTTGTTTGGCTCATCTGCATCTTTCTTTCTTTTCATTGGTGGCCTGCCTGGAGGTTTGTACACAATTGGAGCAACAGGGCAGGTTGGTTGGTTTCAACCCATTCATCTTGGCCAGGTAGTGGGGTAATCTTTTCCTTATATGCAGCCACATAGGCAACCTTTCTAAAGCATGCATGCACATAATCCTTAAGCCTATCCAAGTTCTTATAAATTGCTGCAACACCATGTTTACATGGGATTCCTGTCAAATCCCAAACTCTACAAGTACAACACTTTCTTGTAAGGTTAACCACATATCTCTCATACTCATTATCAACCTCATATATATAGCAAGCTGATGGAATCGTAGAAAATGACTTAGAATCAATTTTCAACTGCTCAAGCTTCTGCACTATGTTTGGACATATGTCACTAGTGAATTTTTCTATCCTAGTTCTCTTACTGTACATTCTAGTCATCAACCTAACCCTAATCCATTCTAGCATGGCAATGATAGGCTTATCCCTAGCTTCTAGTATCATAGAATTAAATGACTCACTAAGATTGTTCACATAACAATCAAAGATGGCCCTTGGAGTGAAATGAGACTTGGTCCATTGGGTTGGTTGGATGTCTGCTACATACTCCCATGCTTCTTTATCCAATTCCTTCATATCTTGCATTTTCTTCTCAAACTCTCTAACTGTTGTTGCTACAGCACACCTCCATAATGTAGCCTTCAATTCTAATCCCTTGTAGTTTAACTTAAAGTTGTTGTAAATATGCTTCACACAAAATCTATGTTCCACTTTTTGGGAACATCTCCATGGTAGGTATCAATCCTTGGTTATCATAAATACAATCAAAACAAGTATAAAGCAGAAATGTAATGATTAAGCAGAACAAATATAAAGCAAGTGAATTGTATTACCTTCTGCCTTTCTGAAATGAACACCAGATTCAGCTCATCTGGCCTCCCAGTATCATCTACAAATGTTTGTAAAAACCACACTCAAGAATCCTTGTTTTCTTACTCAACTACACCTAATGTAATAGGGAAAATATTGTCATTCCCAGCCCTTGCAGTTGCTGATAATATATGTCCACCAAACTTGCCCTTCAAGTGGCAACCATCTAATCCTACAAGTGGCCTACACCCCCTCTCCCCCAAAAATCCAACTTTCTATGCATTGTATCTCACATACATCCTCTTGAACTTAGGTTATGTGTTAGACTCAGTAATCTCAGTTTGCATAATCACCTTACTCCCCACATCAGTTACTCTTATCATCTCTGCATAGTCCCTAAGCTTCCCATACTGCAACCTCTCATCACCTAGGATGAACTCTCTAGCTTTCCTCTTAGCTCTGTACACTTGATTTATGCTCAAGTCCACATTTACATCCTGCATTACTCGATGCTTCACACCAGAAACTGCCCAATCAGGGTTTTTGTTAAAATCATCGAAGTATTTCCTAGCCACATATGTAGAAGTGACCTGGCTATGCTTGAATGTCCTCCCACATGTACAAGTTGGAACCATGGTCTTTATCTGGAAGGTTAATTCCTCTGTAATCTGTGATGCGTATACCCTCCAACCACATTCATACTTGCAGTGGACAAAAACTTTAGTCTTTTCATTAAGCTTGAACTTAATGTCCACAGGCTTTCTCACTGCATATTCCCTCAAGGCAGCCCTAAACACCTTAACATTTAGGAACTTCATACCCTTGCATAACTAAGGGTTACTCATGCCAGTGTTCTCACTAAACTCTGGACATCTCACCCTTTCATCCTCATCATCTGAACTGTCTATACTCCTAGTGTCGTCATCATCAAGAGCTTTTTCAGCCCAATCATTATTATCACCAGCTCGATCACTAGCAGCAGCTTGATCACTGGTAGCAGCTTCTAGTCTCTTCCCATTATTTATAACTTTCTCTCTCACACCATCTCCCTCATTTACATTTTCAGTATCTCTTTGATGCTCTCTCATATTAGGCACCCCAGCACCAAATATGTCATCAGGATAATCTGGTCCTTCATACCCTTCCTCTAGCCAATCAGGTTCATCCACATGAACATCTTCACTACCAACAGTTTGTCTATGGGTAGCATAGTCGTCCATATGCACAGCTCCACCAACACTACCATCCCTTAAACCCTCAACAGGTTCTTCACTAACATCATTTTGGTCAACCACAGATGATCTAACAGTATAGGTCACCTCCTCACAATCAGTATCATCATCTTCATCATTCATTTCCCATGACTGGTCTACTGCAATTGGTTGATCTGGTTCAACCATAGGTTCTTCAATAGCAATTGGTTCAACTTCAGGTTCTACATAAAGTGTGATTTCATTTGTTGGCCATTCAACATGTAGTTCACACATGTAGGTCACATCATCATCTGAAGTAATTAACCTTAACCCTTGCTCTAAGTCACCACCAGGTATTAAATAATAAATCCTACTATTAATGGGTCCCCCAGCCTCAGCACAAATGTCTTATATCTCAAAATGACTTATTAGATCTGGATCAACATTAGCCATTGTAAATACCTTACCACGTACATACTCTAAACCAGGGTTCCACTCAAAATTCCCACTATGGTGAATAGTAAAATCAAAACGAATTTCAGCAACCATCTGCAGGAGTTAAAACACATGCACAAACAACAGTAATTAAATACATAACCAACACATGCATAGAGAGCACCAATGACAAGCAAAATAATTTCAGTTGCACACCAAACACCAAGTAACGTAGGGTCAGAAACAAGAAACACAACCAACTAAACAATTTGTCTCCATGGGACCATAGACAACCTAAAACCAAAATATTCCTAGGGACCACAGTCATCAATGTCAACTTTAAAAGAACAAACACACCAATGGTGAACCTAACAATGGTAAACCACTAATTTTATGACAGAAAAGTTTTAATCCGAATCACCTTCATCAATCGTTACACATTGAAAAAGAATAGACACAACAATGGTAAACCCTAGAAAGTCATTTCATAGCTGATACAGAGGAAAACCCAAGCTTCAGTACTCACACCACCTCCTTGCTTGCAAGTGTTCAAAGAGGGATTTCACTTTGGCAATCGGAGTACAGAGGGAAAGGGATTAAGGTTAATGGGATTTTTGATAGTTTGAAGGTAGGGAAAGGGAGAGAGCTCGGTCCTTTAGGGTTCTAATTGTGTTTTAATTGGGTTCTAATTTTGGCTTATATAGTAAATGGGATTTTCTAACGGAAATAGCAGAGGTGGGTAATGGGGGTTTAACGGATGCCACTTCAGGTGGGTTAAGTGACAAATTTCAAACCACGGGTGGGTATTGTTAAAACGGGCCAAATCACAGGTGGGTAAAATGCAATTTTTCCAATACTTAAATTACATGCTACAGCAATGGTGCTATAGCTAAAAAATAATAATAATATTTTATTAATCTCTCTCTCTCTCTCTCTCTCTCTCTCTTCTCTCATTAAAAAAATATTTTATCTTTTCTTTCTTTTTCTCTCTCTCCAGCTTCTCTTCTTTCTTCCTTTTTCCTTCTCATTTTTTTTCGGGGAAATTGCTCTTAACCCACCTGTGATTTGGGCTGTTTTAACAATGCTCACCCGTGGTTTAAAAGTTGTCACTTAACCCAAATGAGGTGGCCTCCGTTAGACCCTCGTTACCCACCTCTGTCATTTCCATTAAAAAATCCTCTTTACTATATAAGCCAAAATTAGAACCCAATTATAACCCTAAAAAAAGGACTGAGCTCTCTCTCACCATCTTAGAAATCAAATCTTCAAACCCAAATTCCATTTCATGACCCGAATCTTGTTCAATTAACACAATAATGGTTCCCTCTTGATGTATATACTACCAACAATATACATCAAATCTTACCGTAAAAAAAAATAAAATAAAATAAAAATCAGTTTAAGTTACAAACCTAGATAGCAAGGGAAAACAAAAAGGAACCTATAAATCCACTGTGCTTAGGATATTGCTGCTAAGGTTTGTTGGCTTTTGGTAGCTTTACAGCTAAGCACCTCCTATGTAGTGGGCATATATTGTTAGAATTGTGTGACTCTACCTGTGGTTTTTTCAAGAAGTCAAGCACAGGATTTTTTTTCTTGTGGAGATGCTAGAGCCTTTTCTTGATCCTGCTATAGCCACGTCAAAAAGCGCAATAGCTTTGGGAGATCTATCTTCCTCTTTTCCTAAAAAGCAGGAAACCACTTGTGTGACTGCCTTCAATGTCATCCGTACAGTTGTAAGAAACCCAGCCGTTCCTCCTTCTTTGGAATCTGAATGGAGGCATGGCTCAGTTGCTCCTAGGTAATACACGCCTGTATTGTTTGTTCAATAAGTTGGCTGTGGTGTTAGATTTGCTAGATTGCTGGGGGTTTTTTTTGCAAATTTTTTTTTTTTTTACTTGCAAATCTGGCTTTTTTTTTAGAGAACCTAGTAAAAGAGAAGGAGTTAGAGTTTTAGAGAGAGAAAGCCTAGGATAAAGATAGAATCCAACAAACTGGTGGATACCATTTATTCTTAGTTTTTGTATTTTATTTTGTGATAGAGAAAAGAGGAGAAAGACATAAAATATAATGAAAAAGACACATTTACCCCTATTTTTAACGGTGAAAAGGGAGAGGTGGGTAACGGGAATCTAACTGAAGCCACCTCAGGTGGGTTAAGTAATAACTTTTAAACCACAGGTAGGCACTGTTAAAACGGGCCAAACCACAGGTGAGTAAAGTGCAATTTTCCCCTTTTTTTTCTCTCTCCCTCATCGCTGAGACCCATTTCTCCCAATCCGCCACCGACCCACCTCCCCACACTGTTATCTTCTACCTCTATATTCGGACTCTTTGTCTCTCTGAAAATCTTCTACTATGGCGAACCTTAATCTCTCCTCTCCTCTCCTCCCTGCCCAGCCCTTCGATCCCCCTCATCTAATCCTCACCATCCTCTCTCACAACAACAACAATAGCAACAATAGAGAGAGTTCTATAAATCACATTCATCAAAACTCTCACTGCAACAACAACAACGGCAACGGCAATGGAAATGACAACAGTATTATTGTTAGTAGCAGAGAAAACCCATATGAGTTTCCGGGGTCTAAGGGTTTGGAGGTATGTGGGTCATCCACAGTTGACCCATTCTTCAACAAGAAAGGTCAAATCGAAGGGCTGTACGAATGGTTGAAGTTGGTGGTTTGTTTGCCTATTGCAGCAGTTAGGCACGTCCTCTTTGGGGTTTGCTTGTTGATTGGTTTTGTGGCCACCAAAGTAGCTCTTCATGGTTGGAAAGATAAGCAAAGTCCCATGCCGAGGTCTAGAATCATGTGGGTCACCAAAATTTCAGCCAAATATATTCTCTTCTCTTTTGGGTATGTCATATTTGGTTTTTTAACTCTTTTTTGTTGTTTGGTTGATGAGAAGCTGGAGGGAAATTCAAGAAAGTTTTTTTTTTTTTTTTTTTTTTTGGGTGGTGATTTGTGTGGTGGTTTTTGGCTAATTTGGATTTTTGGCAGTGGTTGTGGGTGGTTGTTGTTGACTTGCTAGTTGTTGTTGGGTGGTTGTGGGTGGTTGTTCTTGGTTGGCAGTGGTTGTGGATTGTGCCATTGATCAGTTTATGGTGTTTTTTTGGTAGTGGGATGTATTATTTTATTACAGTAAATATATTATTTTATTGTGATGTTTATATTATTTTATTGTGTTGAAAGCTAAAATAGATCTACTGTTGTTGGATATTTTGTAAAATAAGTAGGTAAAATAGATAAAGTAGTTTTTTGTAGTGCCAAATAGTTTTTAAAAAAAAAAAATAGCTCTAATGTTGTGGATGCTCTAATCCACACTTTTTGCTATGTGGAACACTCTGCCTCACACAACACTTTGATGCGTGTATATTTAGCGTTTGTTTGGATAGCGTTTGCGTTTTCTCACGGCTGGCGTTTGGCATTTTTGTGTGGGTCCTGTGCACTATTCATGGGACCCACAAGTACTTATTTTAGCATATTTTTCTTTAAAATTAAGTCCATGGCACTATTCACACATTTAAAAATTATTTTACTACAGTATTTTCAGTAATAAGCAGTATCTAAACATGCCCTTAAAGCATTGTTATTTGTCAAACTGCTTCAATTTTCGTCTCCAACTTCTTTGTATCTCTCAAATTATTCATAGGGTGCATCTGCGTTTTGGCGTTTTCAGCACTAGGACCAGTGCTATCAGCGGGTTCCATGCACTATTCACAGGACCATAAGTTGTCTAGTTCAACAAATTTTTCTTCAAAATTGGATCTCATGGTACTATTCACATATTTAAAAATTATTTTATTACAGTATTTTCAGTTTTCAATTTTCAACGATAAGCGGTATCTAAACAGACACATAGCCTCTATCTACTGTGCATTTCTCTCCTTCTCCAAGTACTAACTGTGGGTGAGAAAGCCCAACGCCATATGTTGGGCCTGAGGCCCAGTTTAAATACGACTCTCTGTCCGAAGAGGATAAAAGTGTCAATGCTTTACCATCCTGGTGGAGGTGCAATCCATAAAGGACAGACGCGCCGTCCGAAGACAACCTAGTTGGGCCGAAGGGACCTTACCCAACGGAGCTGCCCAGAACTTAATCGAGTAGATATGCTGAAGACCTCCATGCCAGGGCTGAGCTTCGGGCATGTCCAAAGGCATAGCTGTCATGAAATATCTTACCAATAAAGCTGCCACCGCCACATTTAATGCACTGCAGCAACTCCCCTGGCCGCATTTATGTGGAGAAGACACCTGAACAGTGTATCTTCACCCACCACCACTCACTGTGGGTTAAAGCAAACGGCTGATGTGACTAGTACTCAAGTGGGCGCCTAGATGGAGGACAAGTGTGCGGTGAAGATGGGGAAAGGGTGTATATATAAAGGAAGCAAGTCTCGCAGAGGGGGGAAAAAGAAAAAATTGTATTCACTAAGTCTTTATATACTAATCCTCTTCGGACCAAAGAGTTTTCCTGTTAAAAAAGCCTATCTCAATCCTTTTTTCTTTTAGATAGTTTTTGCTTGTATGAACCGTTGCTAAATCCGCTACTAGCCCAGTTGTTCAACCCATTCTCTACAAATTTATTGTTGGGAATTTGTTGGGCTCACAATACAGGGAGTTGGTATCAGGCCCAACAAATTTGGACCCTACAATTGGCGCCGTCTGTGGGAAACAGCTTGAGCGAAGGTGGAAGCAACACCTCAAAAAATGGCTGAACCAAGGCAACGACCAGCTGAGTCTAGGTCATCTAAGCACACCGATCCTTTTCTTCATCTGGAACGGAGGCAGGATCGTGAGGGAAGTGTACACACCGCGCGTGACGATCAAAACCAGTCGCATGGGGAGAGCCACATGTCTCATGCAGAGAAGAACAAAGACATGCAGAAGGAAATAGACAGGCTCAAAAGGGAGTTGCGCCATGCAAAAAGGAAGCGCAGTCCCTCGTATTCTGACGAAGATTTTGAGGACGAACAGGATGTTGGCTATAAACAGAAACATCGAACGCCGGACAGCGAATCCTTTACCTATGAGGAAATGCGTCATGACGAGAGGAACCCTCAGAATCCCTTACCGAGGGGCGCAGGGAACGATGCTATGAGCAAAGCTCTGGATCAGATCTCCAGGTCTCCTTTTACGCGTAATATCGAGGGTGCCAGACTTCCTAGGCGTTTCCACCAACCTACATTCACCATCTACAATGGCCGGACCGATCCAGTGGAACACGTGAGTCATTTTAACCAGCGGATGGCAGTCCACTCCAGGGACGAAGCCCTGATGTGCAAAGTTTTTCCCTCCAGCTTGGGACCAATAGCCATGAAATGGTTCGATGGTCTGAAAGCAAACACTATTAGCTTTTTCCAAGAGCTAACCCAGGCTTTTGGGTCTCGTTTCCTCACTTGCTGAAGGGTTCCTCAGTCCGTGGCCTCGCTGTTGTCCGTCAGCATGAAAGGGAACGAGACTCTGAAGTCGTACTCTGATAGATTTTGGGAAACATACAATGAGGCAGAGGAAGACTGTGAATCGATAGCTGTTAGCTCTTTTAAACTGGGCCTCCCCACTGAACATCCCTTGAGAACGTCTTTGACGCGCAACCCTGCCACCAGTATACGCCAGTTGATGGACAGGATCGATAAGTACAAAAGAGTGGAAAAAGATCAGCAGCAGAGCAAGGGGAAGGAGAAGATTATCCCTCAGGAGGGAAGGGATTTCAGGTCGGACAGGTAAAATCACAACAGGCCGAGGAAGGACTGGACCGGACAGAGCACAGCAAACTTCCAGGCGGTCAATGCGGTTTTTCGCGAACCAGTACACCAAGTCCTGGATAAGATAAAAAACGAACCATTCTTCAAGAGGCCGAACAAGATGGTAGGAAACCCTGAAAGGCACAACCACAATCTTTACTGTCAGTATCACCTTGATCATGGACATACTACCGAGGATTGCAGGAGCCTGTGGGATCATTTGGATCAGCTAGTCAGCGAAGGCAGACTAAAGCACCTCCTACACCACTCATACGGACAGGGAAATCAGACAAGCACGAGGCCTAGGAGAGGCAACTCAGTGAAACCTCCCTTAGGGACAATTAATGTCATTTTTGCTGCACCTGGGAGGACAGGGTCCCACCCATCCAGGGTATTGTCAGTAGCCCGAGTACCCTTGGAAAGTGTTAACAGAGAGCCAAAGAGACACAGGGTGGATATTCCAGTTCTGGGCTTTTCGGAGGAGGACAAAGTAGGGACTATCCAGCCGCATAACGATGCCCTAGTAGTTACTCTAAGAATAGGCGGATACGATGTCAGGAGGGTAATGGTAGATCAGGGTAGCGCAGCAGAGATTATGTACCCAGACCTATACAAGGGGCTAAACTTGTCCCCCGAGGACTTGACTCCGTACAGTTCTCCTTTGGTCAGCTTCGATGGTAAAGTGATCATTCCGAAGGGGCAGATTAGATTGCCTGTGCAAACCGGTCCTGAAACGGTGGAAGTGGATTTCATAGTAGTGGACGCCTACTCGCCCTACACCGCTATAGTAGGCAGACCTTGGCTTCATACCCTTGGGGCGGTATCCTCCACACTACACCAGAAAATTAAGTATCCATCCGAAGGAGCAGTCGAAGAAATCCGTGGAGACCAGTCTACGTCCAGACAATGTCTAGTGGCGGCCATCCAGCACCATCCTCAGGCTGAGACCTCGGGCTGTAACGAAGGGAAATTGTAGCAATTAAAGTCGTCGGTGGTGGGCACCGAAGCTTCGGCCGAAGAGGCAGAGTGCGAAAGCTTGGTAAGGGTAGTTATCGATAACGACCCAGAGAAGTTCTTTCAAGTTGGATCCATGCTTCCCCCTCAGGAAAAGGAGGGGTTGATAGAGTTCCTCAGAGCCAACGTTGACGTATTTGCCTGGGACCCCGCGGAAGCCCCAGGAGTAAGTCCAGAATTCATCTGCCACCACCTAAACGTTAATCCCACCATTATCCCTAAAAAACAACCACTCCGACGACCGTCAAGGGAACACGCTGACGCGGTCAGGGATGAAGTGATGAAACTCAAGCAGGCAGGGGCCATTAAGGAGATCTTCTACCCCGAATGGCTGGCTAACACGGTGGTGGTGAAAAAGAAAAATGGGAAATGGCGGGTGTGTGTGGACTTCACCGATCTTAACAGAGCTTGTCCGAAGGATCCGTTTCCAATGTCGAAGATAGACCAATTAGTTGATGCTACTGTCGGACACCCTCGGATGAGTTTCTTAGATGCCTTTCAAGGTTATCATCAGATACCCCTGGCTCTCGCCGACCAAGAGAAAACATCTTTCGTAACCCTGGTGGGAAATTATCACTACAAGGTGATGCCGTTCGGCTTAAAAAACGTAGGGGCTACCTATCAGAGGATGATGACGAGGATGTTTGAGCCACAGCTGGGCAAAAGCATGGAGGTTTATATTGACGACATGGTGGTTAAAAGCAAGATTATTGCCGAACACATTGGGGATCTCAGGGATATCTTCGAAATTCTGAGGGGACACAGATTGCGCTTGAATGCCTCCAAATGTTCGTTCGGTGTTGGATCAGGCAAATTCCTTGGGTATATGGTCACACACAGGGGAATCGAAGTTAACCCCGATCAGATAAGGGCCATCAACAACTTGCGAGCTCCTCGGAATCCCAAGGAAATTCAGAAGCTGACTGGGATGACCGCTGCCCTTAATCGGTTCATTTCCAGATCAGCAGACAGGTGTAGGCCTTTCTTCTCGTTAATCAATAAGTTGAAGGATTTTGAATGGACAGAGGAATGTGCTATTGCCTTCCAACAACTTAAGGACTACCTGGCTAAACCCCCCATTATGTCCAGTCCCCAGCCAGACAAAGTCTTGTTTGCTTACATTGCCGTGGCCCCTAATGCTGTAAGTTTGGTGCTGATCCGAACAGACTGTGGAGTGCAAAAGCCAGTTTACTACGTAAGCAAGTCGCTACAAGGAGCTGAAATCCGCTATTTGCCACTAGAGAAAGCCATCCTAGCCGTTGTGCTGGGTACTAAGAAGTTGCCCCATTATTTTCAAGCTCACACCGTTATAGTCCTTACCCAGCTCCCACTCAGAGCCGTACTCCGAAGCGCCGACTACACAGGAAGAATGGCCAAATGGGGGACGATGCTAGGGGCTTTTGATATCAAGTACATGCCGCGCACATCAGTGAAGGGCCAGGTCCTTGCGGACCTGGTCGCCGAGTTCACAGAACCCCATTTAGAGGAAGCAACACAAACTCTAGGCGCGGGAGGAAGGCAAGTCAGCACGATTGCGTCACAAAACACCTTGCCTTGGGAAGTGTATGTAGACGGCGCATCGAATCAGAGGGGCTCAGGCGTAGGGCTAGTGTTGATATCCCCCGAGAGAATCATCATTGAAAAAGCCTTAAGGCTAGGCTTCTCAGTAACGAATAACGAGGCAGAATATGAGGCTCTATTGATGGGGATGAAGATGGTGCGAAGGATGGGAGGAAAGTCCGTTGAAATATCCTCAGACTCAAAGTTGATCGTCGGCCAAGTGCTGGGAGAATTTGAGGCGAAGGATGAGAGGATGCAGGGATATCTGAACCTGGTCAAGGCCCTACAGTCGGAGTTTGAATGCTTTACCCTCCGGCACGTCCCTAGAAGTGGCAACACGCACGCCGATTCTCTGGCTACACTCACCACCTCTTCGGCGCAGGAATTGCTAAGGGTCATCCTGATTGAGGACGTACAGAGGCCTACGGAGTTAAGAAAAAAGGTACTCCAAGCTCACTGTGTCGGAACCAACCCATGCTGGATGGATCCCATCATCAAGTTCTTGAGGGACGATGTGTTGCCCGAAGAAAGGATGGAAGCGGACAAAATACAGAGAAAAGCTACAAGGTTCTGGCTGTCCGAAGGCCATAAACTGTACAAACGATCCTATTCGAGCCCATATCTGTTGTGCATGGCCCCCGAAGCGGCTGAATCCATGTTAGAAGAACTGCATGAAGGAATCTGTGGGAGCCACACTGGAGGGAGATCTTTAGCTCATCGAGCTATTACCCAGGGTTATTGGTGGCCAAACATGCAGAGGGAGGCTCATGAGTACGTGAAAAAGTGCGACCAGTGCCATCGGTTTGCGCCAAGCATACATCAACCTGGTGGAACCCTTAATCCGCTATCCAGTCCATGGCCTTTTGCTCAATGGGTTCTGGACATCGTAGGCCCTTTCCCTAAAGCAGCAGGAAACAGGAAGTTCTTGCTGGTCGGAACGGACTACTTCACCAAGTGGGTAGAGGCTGAGCCTCTAGCAAATATCAGAGACGTGGACGTGAAGAAGTTCATTTGGAAAAACATCATCACCAGATTTGGAGTCCCACATACCCTCATCTCGGACAACAGGCTTCAGTTTGATAGCAAAGCTTTAAGAAGCTATTGCAGTGAGTTGGGGATCAGAAATAGATACTCCACCCCCGCCTACCCCCAGGGAAATGGGCAGGCCGAAGCTGTTAATAAAGTCATTGTTAACGGGCTAAAGAAGAGGCTGGATGATGCGAATGGTAGATGGGTAGAAGAACTACCCCACGTATTGTGGGCATATAGGACTACGCCTCGTAGGTCCACTGGGGAGACCCCCTTCTCAATGACCTATGGGGCTGAAGCTGTTATACCTCTCGAGACTGGATTCCCTACCTACAGGACTAGCTCCTTTGACCCAGCCAACGACGATGGGCAACTGGAAAAGAGTTTGGATCTGATTGAAGAACGAAGGGAAAACGCAATGGTCCGACTGGCGCATTACCAGCAGAAACTCAAACAGGGCTATGACGCCAATGTGAGGTTGAGACCCCTTGAGCCTGGTGATTTGGTCCTAAGGAAGGTGGTAGGTAGCGCAAAGAATCCAGCATGGGGAAAACTGGGGCCGAATTGGGAAGGTCCATATCGCATCACCTCGAGGGCCGGCATTGGAGCATACTTCCTAGAAGACCTGGATAATTATGTAGTGCCCAGACCGTGGAATGTAAATAACCTCAAAAGGTACTACTATTAAATGAATTCTTCTCACAGTCATGATTGCATTTTGTTATGATAGTTTTTCTCAAGTGTTTAAAATTAAATCCAGTCATGCCTGTTGTCCTCGGACCAGATGATTTGGGTTAGTTAACACTCCCTTACGATTTCTCAAGTGTTTAAACTTAAATCCAGTCATGCCTGTTGTCCTCGGACCAGATGATTTGGGTTAGTTAACACTCCCTTACGATTTCTCAAGTGTTTAAACTTAAATCCAGTCATGCCTGTTGTCCTCGGACCAGATGATTTGGGTTAGTTAACACTCCCTTACGATTTCTCAAGTGTTTAAACTTAAATCCAGTCATGCATGTTGTCCTCGGACCAGATGATTTGGGTTAGTTAACACTCCCTTACGATTTCTCAAGTGTTTAAACTTAAATCCAGTCATGCCTGTTGTCCTCGGACCAGATGATTTGGGTTAATTAACACTCCCTTACGATTTCTCAAGTGTTTAAACTTAAATCCAGTCATGCCTGTTGTCCTCGGACCAGATGATTTGGGTTAGTTAACACTCCCTTACGATTTCTCAAGTGTTTAAACTTAAATCCAGTCATGCCTGTTGTCCTCGGACCAGATGATTTTGGTTAGTTAACACTCCCTTTCAATTTCTCAAGTGTTTAAACTTAAATCCGGTCATGCCTGTTGTCCTCGGACCAGATGATTTGGGTTAGTTAACACTCCTCTACGATTTTCTCAGGGGTTTAAAACTTAAATCCACTCATAATTGGTGTCCTCGGACCAGGTGATTTAGGTTGGCCGACACGTTCGCGTTGCTCGTCTAATCTGGTGTTTGGTGGAATATGCAAACTTAAGCAAAATTACGTTAACTGTTATTGCCATAAGGTATTGTTTAGCCACGTATAGAAGATTACCTTGATTCTGATTTATCCTTAATTATCAAACTATGATTGTTGACCGTAATGGCACAACCTAACAAACACCACAAAAGCAACAAGGAGCAAAAAAGAATTCGTTCCATTCATTAAAAAGATAACTTCGTTACAAAATGGATGACAAAGAGTCCTAGCTGTTACATAAACTAAACATCCTAAACCTTGTCTTGAGGCACTGGATTGGGCTTCGGCAGTTCACCCGCATCTCCGGTCTGAAGAGGAGCCTGGCTTGAATCAGCTGGGGCTGTAGGATCCTGACCGGCCGAGGGAGCTTCCGAGGCATCTGGCAGGTTGCATATATCAGGATGATAATAGATGCTCTCAGGTTGCCTTAGGGCAGACTCCGCGGGGGCTCCATCCGCATCAAGGCATTTGCCCCATGTTATTTCGCAGTAGTCTCTGCACACTTTGGCAAACTCCTCGGTCAACCTAGATTGGGTTTCTTGCACCCCCAGCATGTAGGCAGCCTGTTTCTCGGCCTCAACTGCTTCCTTGGCCAACTAAGCGTCCTCCTTAGCCACTTTAGCAGCATCCCTGGCTTTGTCTAGCTCAGCCCGCAACTCTTTCACCACCGCCCTCTCTGTTTCCAGATTGGTCTGGGTAACGAATAGTTGCTGTCGCTGATCCTCGGCCTGCTTCTCGGCATTCTTCAGGCCTGCCTCTGCATTTCTCCTCGCTTTCACCTCCTCCTTCAGGTCCTCGGAGATGCGGGCGCAGTCGTCCTTCACCCTACCCAATGCTTTCTCCGCCTCCTCCCTGGATCGAGCCTCAGCCTGCACTTTAATATCTTTATCTTTGACCCATTCTTCGGCCACGTAAATTTGCTGGGCGATCTGCATGGAAACCAAAGAATTTTACGTTAAGTCGCGAACGCTCATAAAGGCTACAAAGTTACCGCTTATCTCACCATGCCTAAGTCCCTCTTTAGGGACAAAAAGAGCTCATGTTCGCTGAAGCGCCGATAGGACTCCATGTCCTTCGGAAGGAGGAGAGGCTTCTCCAACGCCTCTGCTATGCGCCCAGCTTTCCCTCCTGCATAGTTACGCAGGGAGGCATCGCATGGGATGGCCGCGCCATCCAGCGTGAGCTTCGGAGACCATGTTTGAGCCTTTCGCCGCACGTCTGCGACTAGGTTCTCTTCCCGGCTCTCAGTAGAAGAAGCCCGTTTGCCCCTCGTATCATGGGTCTTCTGCTGCTTGGGGCCCTTCGGAGGGACCACCTCCCCCTCCTCAACCTCAGTCACTTCTGTCACTACCCTTTTCTTCTTCAGATCAGGTAGCGCTTTTAGACCCGGATCTCTTGGAACTGGAGGAGGGGGTGGTGGTGGAAGATTGACCCTGGGCTGGGATGAGCCAGCACCCTTGGCCACATCTATCGGCTTCCTGTTTTTCAGCAGGTTCGATAGACTCTGCTTGTCCTCTTCTTTTGAGTCGTCAGGCACGGCTAAGTTTAGAATCGGAGCAGCTGAGTGCCTGTCAAATGCTTCGTCGGCAGACAAAATTTGAACTTCCTCTGAATTTCCCTCTTCAAACTTGAACTGGTCGATTTGCTCGTCAAGCGAAGGGGTCGATGAGGCTACTCTCTCTCTCTCTGCCTTTGGCCGAAGAGGGACCTGCTGAACAGGTTGAACAAGCAGGGGGATACCCTGAGGATTGGGGTGTGGCACTGGGGCGAGGTCGAAGGGCGCCAAAAAGTGCTTCCGAGCCACGTCAATGCGGTTGATGCGGTGATCCCCTTGCGTTATAGCATTGCCGATCGGCTGGAGTTCAGACTTCGGAGTATAGCCGAGAATGAGTGGAACGGACCTGAGTTGTCCGTCTTCACTTACAAAAATCTCCGACCGCAGGAGGTAGTTCAGAGCCGCGGTGTTTGTGAGGCTCAGCCGAGGAGTTACGTGATTCCTATCTGCAAACATCACAACAGAACTGTCAGAAGATTGAAAGAGGACGAAGGAATCTCCGAATGGCAGAAAACAAAAATGTTAGAGAATCTTAATGGGGGATGTCCCACCTGGCTCTCCTCGCTGGGTTGGGCAATGAATTCCATCATGCCATGCGCCCGAGACGATCAGATAATCGTCCATCATCCCTTTATTAGACTTGGGGAGACAGGAGAGAAGTCTGACGATATCGGATCGGGACCTTAGATAATATCCCGCCCCCTCTTTGGTACGACACTCATACATGTGTACCACATCGTGCCAGGTTAGTCCCAATCCTAAGTGGCGGTTTAGGTCATCAACTGCCCCTAAGATCCTAAACGTGTTAGGCGCGCACTGCTCGGGACTAAGCCTATGGGCGGTAGGGTAGCCCATGGTGACTGGACCCATGGGGATGGTCATCCCCCCCTCCAAGAAGGCGATAATGGGGATAATGACTTCACCCACTTCCCGGTCCAATAGCAACCCCTCTATGGAGCAATACCTCAGGCCTACTTCCTGAGGAATGCGATATGTCGCCCTAAACTTCTCTATCTGGGAGGGGTTGTTCACTAGGTACTCAAATCTACCCATTGTTAACAAGGTTAGAGGAAGGGAAACACGAAACGGCGACTGGGGCAATCTACCACGGGCCGAAGAGGCAATCTGAATGTAATATGAAAATCTCGGGGAAAGAACTTACGCAGAATCAAATCGGAGGATGAACTCTGGCCTCGCGGTGAGATCGTAGCGGATTCTGGAACGGGTTGAAGCAGATGACAGGAAGGGCTTTGAGAGTCTGAGCGCTTGAGTTCGCCGGGAGTTCTGAAGTTTGTAAAATGAGAAGACAATCCCATCTGGGACTTTATATAGTGGCAGGTAAAGTGGTGGGACTTACCCCGCCCAAAATTTTGAGGAGAATCTCGTCCGTTGATTTGAAATGGACCGCTAGATTTCAGGGACAAGATGCCGCCTGGAGCAATTAATGACGCCTCGGAAACGGCGCGACAGCAGCGGTTATAAAGAAGGCGCCCAAATTCATGCGCGCACACGTGTGGAGTCAAAGTTCAGTGCCCTCATTTGTCAAAGATCAAAACCCCACTTTTTCTCTTCGGATACGAAGTAAAAAGTGAAATTTTGAGGGGCTATTGTGGGTGAGAAAGCCCAACGCCATATGTTGGGCCTGAGGCCCAGTTTAAATACGACTCTCTGTCCGAAGAGGATAAAAGTGTCAATGCTTTACCATCCTGGTGGAGGTGCAATCCATAAGGGACAGACGCGCCGTCCGAAGACAACCTAGTTGGGCCGAAGGGACCTTACCCAACGGAGCTGCCCAAAACTTAATCGAGTAGATATGCTGAAGAGCTCCATGCCAGGGCTGAGCTTCGGGCATGTCCAAAGGCGTAGCTGTCATGAAATATCTTACCAATAAAGCTGCCACCGCCACATTTAATGCACTGCAGCAACTCCCCTGGCCGCATTTATGTGAAGAAGACACCTGAACAGTGTATCTTCACCCACCACCACTCACTGTGGGTTAAAGCAAACGGCTGATGTGACTAGTACTCAAGTGGGCGCCTAGATAGAGGACAAGTGTGCGGTGAAGATGGGGAAAGGGTGTATATATAAAGGAAGCAAGTCTCGCAGAGGGGGGAAAAAGAAAAAATTGTATTCACTAAGTCTTTATATACTAATCCTCTTCGGACCAAAGAGTTTTCCTGTTAAAAAAGCCTACCTCAATCCTTTTTTCTTTTAGATAGCTTTTTCTTGTATGAACCGTTGCTAAATCCGCTACTAGCCCAGTTGTTCAACCCATTCTCTACAAATTTATTGTTGAGAATTTGTTGGGCTCACAATACAGAGAGTTGGTATCAGGCCCAACAAATTTGGACCTTACACTAACAAAAACCCACCTCTACTATACGGCAAAAAAAAAAAAAAAAAAATGCCACTTACACATTTTAGAATGCTGTTCAAATGGATTAGTTCTTGTACCACAACCCGCGACATGTTTTTAATTTTTCACAAAATAAGTACTATTCAAACAAAACCTTAACTGGGGAGTATCACGTGGAGAGAGTGGCTGTCCAAGACTTAAAAACAATTTCAGCAGACTTTACTGATCTTACAGATGTGTATAATTTACATGAACTGCAAACCAACTACTGTACTTTTTTCAGAACCGGACTTGAATGCTACATATAATTTTTGGTGACACTTCATTCTGGAAAAATATATTATGGATATATGACTTATTGGTAGGTCCCACTCAATTGTGAGAAAGTCTCTCAGCCGATGGATCCACTCAACTGTGAGAGAGGACTTATATACTCTTAAAGAGTATACCTTCTCATCTACTAATAATAAATGGGTTGTGTTAACCACAAACTTTTTTTTACTTTTTCTGGCATGATTTTTGTTTTTTTTGCCATTCATATCATTTTTTTTCAGTTTTATCAGTACTATTCAGAATTTTTTAAACTTTTTCTGACATTTTTTTTTTGTTTTTTCTGCCCTTATCCAGAGCTAGGCGGTGCTGGTTAACATTCTCCATAATAAATTAATACTTCACACTCTCTGCTATTTAGGGCACTCTGCCTCACACAGAACTCTGTTACGTCTCTATCGACTCTGTTTTCCCGCAAAGTACATTTAAAGCGTTGTCATCTGTCAAACTGCCTCACTTTTCCGTCTTCAGCTTCTTTGTATCGCTCAAATTACATATTCATAGCCTCTATCTACTGTGCTTTTCTCTTCTTCTCAAAGTAATGACAAAAACCCACCTCTACTAATCAATAGAAATGACTGTTCATCCCTGTTTCCATTCCATTTCTTGCTGAATTTGTCAAAGTTTTCAAGTTTCCCATCTGGGTTTTGGACTTACTCAATTGGGTAATGCAAACTTGTTTCAAAGTCAGCTTCTTTGTAGCATTGTTGCTCTGCTTCCATTCCATCACTTGCTGAAATCTTTATCTGGGTGTATTCTATTTTGGTCTCTTAGATAGTAGTTTCTTACTAAACTTTCAGGATTCTCAGAGTCTTCATCAGGGTCTTCTTGCTTCTTTTTGTTTGTGAGAATTTGTGTGAATTCTTGGTACCTCCAATGGCGGCTTCTGCTGCAGCCCCTCCTCTCTGTACATGGCTTGTGTCTGCCTGCATGTCCGTTTCTTATGAGAAACACCACACTGATCCAAAGAGACTGAGTGAATGGACTAAGAGAAAGAAGTTTGTTTCAAAATGCATTAGTCGTGGTGGTGGTGAGGCTGATTTTGTGAGTAATTTGCTTACAAACGGTTCTGGAATTCAAAGTTCTTGTCTCGCATTCGAGAAGTGCAAGGAGTATAACCATTCAGAAGGGCTGTTTACACTTTTAGGATCTCAAACGGCCTGGACTAGAAAGCAAAGGAGCAAAAATCGTCCTGCTGCAATCTCTGGTAATTAATTGACCGTGCATGTACCTTAGACGTGGCAAAACGGAGGTTCAGGTTAGGTTGGAGCCAAAAGTTGTGTCATGTTAGGCAAGTTAAAAATGGTCGGGTCAATGGGGTGCAGGTTAGGTCACGTGTACCCATAATTTTTCACATGAACTTTATTCATCACATGCGTTTTGCCCGTTCAAATGAGATTTTTTTTTTTTTTTCTAGTGTCATAACTTTCCTTTTTCTTAAGAGCGTGTGACGAGGTTTTTTTTTTTTTTTTTTGGTCAATGTTATAATTTTCCTTTTTTTTTAAAAAAAAATTAAGTTTTTTAAAATATGGATTAGTAGAAAAGTGTCGTATTTTATAGGCATTTTAAATGAAGTTGAAAATATATTTTTACCGAATTATTCTCAAATTTTTTTTCCTATTAAACCTAATTTTTAAGGGTATTTCTGAACTACATAAAAGTACGTTCCAAAAAAGAAATTATCTTATAAATAATATATATTAGTTAGTTGTAGTTGTAGTAGCAGAGTTAGAAAATTTTTTAATAATTTTAGAGATACAAATTTTTTTACAAATTTTTTTATAAATTGTTGATGTGATGAGTGATTGTTAGTAAATAAAAAAGTGATATTAATAGTGAGTCTAGATAAAAACCAGTAAGAAGTTGGTTACATCAACAATTTATAAAAATGTTATAAAATAGTTTGCGGTGTAACATTACTCACATTTTTTTAGGGGGGCCAAGTTTTAGGAATACAAACTTTTTTACAAATTATTGGTAAATGAAAAAATTATATTAATGGTAAACTTAGATGAAAATCAATAAGAAATTTGCCACATCAACAATTTGTAAAAATGTTGCAAAAAAATAGATATTTACTAAAAAAAAATTTAGGGGATCAAGTTATATATATATATATATATACACTTATTTATTTATTTATTGCTTATACATGAAATGTTAGTAATTTTGATTTAAAATTTGATATTTTCTTATATAAACAAAAATATTTATATCAAATAATCGTTTACATCTTTGCAAAAAAAACAAAAAAACAAAAAAACAAAAAACAAAAAAACAAAACAAAAAGTAAGTCTTGACGTGTCTAAAAATATACAAGTCAATTTAATAAAATATATATATATATATAATTAAATTATATATGGTATACATTAAATACACTTTAATTTAATGTGATCTATATGACATATAAGAGTAAGTTTAGGGAATAAAAAATATATTAGTCAATTATATAAATGCACATTTTTTAGAAAGAGAAGTGATACGTCCATACCATTTTTACAACACCCTCACAACAAATCATAAATGGTAAATTTTTATTGGTTCTAATTTAAATCCATAACTTAAATTACCTTTTTACCTACCCATAACAACCAATAAAAACCTGCTACTTAGGATTTGTTATAAAAGTGTTATGAAAATGTTGTGATCATAGCATTTTTCTTTTAATAATAATCTAAGGGGGGCCATTATTGAAATTTATGTCTAAAAATATTTTTTTTACCAAAAAAACAAGAGGGATGAAGGATTTTTTTAAATTCAAGGGGTTCATGCCCCCCATAGACCCCCTCCCTCTACCCCTAGTTAGTTGTTATGTCATGCAACAAATTATTTAATATAAAATGTATTATTTTGAATTCATCACTTATATCAAGAAGGAGTTCAGCTCAACAAATTGAAGCTTGTTTAATAATTATAAAATTATACAAATCCCAACATTGTTAAACAAAACAAAATATCACAAACACAAAATACTCTAGTCTACCGTTTGAAATCTAATTAAAACAAACACACAAGTTTTACTTTTACACAATATCAACATTCCAAAGCATAAAACGAAATTACAAATACCGGCCCTATAGAATAGCTAATTTGATAAAGAATAAAAATATATATGAAATTTACAATTTTGAAAACTAATTTTATAATCTAATATCTTGAAAAATAATCTAATATTTGTGTATAATTTTAGATGCATTGTGGTTGACACTATGTTTCAATTTGGGAATATACATCATAGTTTGATTATTTACTTACTTATACATGGAATCTTTTATAAATATCATGTTATTGTTAAACAATGCACACTCCAATCCATGAAATATTTTTTTTTTTTATTATGAAACATTTATTTTGGCTATGAACTATTAAAAACAGGTCTAAACATCCATAATTTATACTATTTTTATTGATATACTTTAACTTCACTCTTATTTTTCACACTTTTGAATTATTCTCATACATGTGTATAATTTCAAATATATGTTTTTAACTCTACTGCAACCAAATTATCTTAACATGCATTTTATCATTTGATATCTTAAAATCATTACTTATCGCATTATTCAAACAAGAAAAATGAATCAAATATTGATCTTTCAATTCATTTGTATTCAATTAGATAAAATTCTCAATTGATTTATATATTTATATATATATATACTTGAATGGCATTATCCAATTTTTTTTTAATTATAGTATTTTTTATAAAAAAAATATAACAATAATAATAACAATTAGTGCATTATATTTGTTAATAGATTTTGAGTTGTGCATTGTAAAGTCTATAACAAACAAGTAAACCAACCATGTCTTAATTTATTTATTGTTTTTAACAAAAAAGAAAGAATTTTAAAAAAACAGGTCTAGTCAAGGGTTAGCCTAGTCGAGTTGGGTTGACCTGCAAAAAAAAATGTCGGGTTACAGGTCAACCCATTTTTACTTTGGGTAAAAAAAAAAAAAAAAAAGGGACTCGGGTTGGATATTTTCCTTAGGGTTCAAGTCGGGTCTACAAATTTTGCCATGTCTACCCATGTTAATCAAAAGTGATATAATGCTTTTGATAGAAATATGGTTTAATGATTAAATTTACCATTTGCTAACAATTTAAACAACCATTAATTTAACATGATATCAGAGTATAAGGTCTTGAGTTTAGTCTTTGTCTTCACACCTTGTGTTTGTGGGCACTGGTTTGTGTTTGTGTGGAGATGTGCCTCTAGAATTCTTGGAAAGTTTCTAAATTGCTACCTTCTAGTATCTGGTATTAACCTTGGAGGGATAAGGAAAGCTAACATTTATGGGTTTATTGTTTTGATTGTGTAGATACTCAAATGTGATGCTTTGTATCTAAGAAAATGCAAAGTTCTGCAATTTAGAGTGCGAATTTTGGAATTCTTGATCAGTTTGTAAATTTTTAAGCTCATCCCACGTCTAAGCTACTAGGGTTTCATGCCAATTATTATACATTATAAAGAGACCATATGGTTGAAATAAACAAGATAGAAAAGTGCTTCCTATTTTGTATCTAGGGTTTCTATATCCAAAGTTCTCTCATATCTTCTATCTTTAGTTAATTTTACTACGAATTGAGTTATTCAATGTGTATACTTTTATTATTTGATTGGGATTGATAAGATCAGGTCATCAAGATTTTTATACTGTAAAACTAATTTGTTTCATTGGTTTTCTTAGGCGATCAAATCTTTTGTTATATTTATATTTTGTTGTACATGATATTGAAGATTGTTGAATTAGTCTAAGCTTTCTAACAGATCTAATAATCAAACTCAGCCTGTTTTTGACTAGTCTAAACCCAATTATCAAACCTCAAGATTAGAGTTTTTTTTATAACAGTTTCAGGCGAAACTGTGGTTGTAAGACCTGCAGATGGGGTCACAACAGAGAAGAAACAGCTTACAAAGCAGCCGCGGGTTGTTGTGACAGGGGTGGGAGTGGTAACCCCAATTGGTGATGATGCAGATGTCTTCTACAATAATCTCCTTGAAGGTGTCAGTGGCATAAGTGAGATAGAGGCTTTTGACTGTGCTCAGTTTCCAACGGTAGATCTTTGTTGGCTCAGTTCCATTATAGTAATTGGTTTCCTCTAGATGCTGACTCCAGTTATCTTTCTAACAGAAAATTGCTGGTGAAATCAAGTCTTTCTCTCCAGATGGATGGGTCGCACCAAAGATTTCTAAGAGGGCAGACAAATTCACTCTTTACTTGCTTACTGCTGGCAGGAAAGCATTGGCAGATGCTGGGATTACAGAAGAGGTCCTTGGAAAATTTGACAAACGTAGATGTGGGATTATTAGTGGCTCTGCACTAGGAGGAATTGGGGTAAGCATAAGCTTAGATTATTTGTGACACAAAATTGACTGTGGTCTTAATAGTTGCTTTAAGATTTCAAATTTATTTCAAACCCATAATTATTTTTTCAGTTATTTCTTCTACTACATGTATTTTTAAGAGAAATTTTAACCAGATTTTTCAGGATGGAATAGAAGCATTGAGGGTTTCATACAAGAAAATGAATCCTTTCTGTATACCTTTTGCGACAACCAATATTGGTTCTGCATTACTAGCGATGGATTTGGTAAGTTTGATGCCAATGTTTGTGGAAATTTTGGCAGTTGGGACAAGTCAACATCATATGTTGCTGCTACAACCTTCTAGTTATTTCTAAGTTAGCAACTTGCAGGGATGGATGGGCCCAAACTACTCAATTTCTTCAGCTTGTGCAACAAGTAACTTTTGTATACTGAATGCAGCACACCATATTATCTCCGGTGAAACTGTAAGTGCATGCTTTAGCCTCATTAAATGGATTTTGCAATACGATCCTACATTGCTTTGGGAACTTGTTTGAGAGAATAAAACAGATGAATTTTACACTCAGTTTGTTTTGAAGTAAACTATTTATTAGAAAAAGTTTTCTCATTTTCAAGTGTTTGTATGAATGTAAAATGTGATCAAACTTGTAAAATAATTTTTCGTTGATGGTAAAATCTCTTATAAAAAGTTGTAAAATATTTTGCCTTTAAAAATTTGGTAAAATATTTTAAAAAAAACACACAATAGCTTCCTCTCTCCCCATCTAGTAGCTAGTTCATCGGTCTAATGGGATGGGCCGTTGGTGTCGACGGTTCAGTGATAGGAGCCGTTGTTCCGGCAACCAGTGTCGGATGTACAGTGGCCGAAGCTACCGCTTTTGCTACTAGTGACAGCAGTCTGGTCACTAGAGCCACCGTTCCAATGGTTTGGTGGCCGGAGACACCGCTCCAGCTACAGTTGCCGATTATCTGATCACCGGACATCTGATTGCAGTGGCTAAGCCAACAGACTCAGTGGTTTGCTGGAAAAATTTTACATGTCATACTAAACACCTAAAAATATTTTACACGTAAAATTTTTTACTTCAAAATAAATGGAGAGTGTTTGGGCAAATAACCCTCATCAACAAACACTATTTTGATGTGAAAGTTTAGTACTAATGGCGGTCTTGATTATTTTTCTTCATTCCTTTGAATAACTTTATCTTATTCTAAAATGAAATTAGGCCAAATTCTGTTATCTGATTTGTGAAAATTTCCAGGACGTTATGCTTTGTGGTGGATCTGATGCAGCAGTTCTTCCAATAGGTACATGCCTTTCTCATTCAGGATTTAATTTAATATTATGTTCTTTTTTTTTTTTTGGTAAACATTAATATTATGTTCACTACATTGTGAATTGCAACCTCAGGCTTGGGAGGTTTTGTGGCATGCGGAGCTCTTTCAAAAAGGAATGGTGAACCTACCAAAGCTTCACGCCCCTGGGATATTGTATTGCATCCAACTTCTATCTTCTTTATGGTTACAATTCTGCTTTACAAAATCAGTTTCATGACCCCTGGTTACAAATGTGAATTAGACATATTTCTATACTTATCTTAAAATAAGTAGGTATTTTATATAATTAGTCATCGTGATGCATGAGAATATATAATTATTTTGAAATGTAATATAATATATAACTCATTCTCTAAAATTTATTGAAGATAATTTGGTCTCATTAAAAATTGAACTTTTTTTTATTTTTGATAAATAAGAAAATTATGTATTGAAAAAGTTACTTTATGCAAAAAGAGCATAAAGAAGACAAACGGTACAAAGAAGAAAAAAGAAATTAATTACAAGAGAGAAACTAGCTAATGAACAAAGGAAGGGAGTCACTAGATGTGAGTCCCCAAGTCAGTGACCAGTCAAATAGAGAACCACTTAAAAGGGCAAGCAATTGATCCCCCAAACTTAAAAATTAAATTGTTTCTAAAAGTATTTTTCATCTCTCTATCTTTACAAATATATCATTCTATTGTTTTGGGTGTTTTATTTTAGAGGAACTTGAGTGTGTTTCATTGTTTTTTTTTTTTTAAAGTAGTTTATATTTTTCAAACTTTTCTTATAGTGTATGTTTTCCATTTTATTTTTTTGTTCTACTAAACTTTTTTAAGTTTAAAATTAATTATTAAAATTTCTCATTTTCTTTAGAAGATTATATAATAATCAAACCTCATTACAAATTTACAATTAATATTACTCAAATAATTGATAGACACATTCAAATACTTAGTTATGCAGATTGTATTTTGAATTTTTTTATATAAACTCAAATTCTAACTTTCAAAATATCTAAGAATTAGCTTAAACCAAAACTATAACAGAGGAAGAGAGTGCATGTGATTAGGAACTTAAAAAACACATCACCAAAATGTATCAACCCAAAGTAGAGATACAAAAAACACAAAACACAAAAATTCATAAATTTAAAGTAGAATTACAAGAAAGAATAAATAATTGAGAGACAGGGAGGGAATAATCACATTTTTTGGGAGGCAGTGTGAGAGAAATAGCGAAAGAATAAATAATCAAGAGATAGAGGGAATAATCACATTTTTTTGGGAGGCAATGTGAGAGAAATAGCAAATCAATATATATATATATATATATATATATATCTCAAAGTAGAAATTTTATGTAGAAGATCATGAGGTTTTGCCAAGTGGCACACTCCTTGAGACTTTCTCATTTAAGCTTCCACCCATCAAAGTTTGCATTTATGTCAAACTTTTAGTTCATTGAATGTACTACAGGAGTAAATATATATATATATATATATATTAATTATCTATAGATGTGCACTAATTGTGTATGTGTGTGTGCGTGTATAGTTATTTATAATATAAAAAAAAATTATATAAGAAAACAAAAACCTCATGTGGGACACCATGCAATTGTACTAGGTGGCGCTTTGTTAGAATAGTTTTTCACTTAGCTTTCCCCCTCGCATTCTTTATATATTTTGGATTATAATAAAATTCTATTAGTAGGATATTACTATTTTAACTAAGTATTTAACTTGCCACTATTATAATTCAATAACATAAATTTGACATCATAAATTTTCTATGATATTTCTATAAGCCAACAAAACACTAACATCTTCTCCAAAACAATAATAATAATAATAAAATAAAAAACTAAACATTAACATGATATTACAAAAATTTTATGCTAACTCCAATGCATTGAAGAAACAAATAATATGATTAAACAAATAATCAATTTATGATAAAAAGCAATCATCAAGAGCGGACGTCATAGGTTGAAACTCTCTCAAAAAAAAAAAAAAAAAAAAAAGCTTATTAATCCACTTAATAGCTACTACTCTATAGTCTAAATTCTTCATCCCCTTAATTTTGTATTACATTATTAATTTAACAAAACATCTTCATGTTATCGTAACATTACTCCATGTTATCACTTTAAAATATTTTGAATTCTTCAATATAATTTTCTCATATAGCAGCTTACAACATTATCCTCGCATCGCGCAGGCCCTTTACTAGTTTATATAAAAGAAGATGAATCGAAGAGTAGTCAAAAGAAAATATATAGTTGTAAATACCAACTTATCTAAGTCATACTACATAATAGAATAATATTATATTATTATATACTATATAATGTCATAGAATAACATTATCAATTAAAGAAAAAAAAAATAGATAGCAAAATTAAACGCAACCAAATTGTATCGACCCAAATAGAGATGCAATAAAGAATTAAAAATCCACCAAAAGTAAGAAAATATATATAGAGAGTGCTCACATTTTTGTGTAGGCAAAATATGGATTGAATGGAAGAGAGAATAGCAAATCATTAGAGTAAATAAAATGGAGAGAAAAATAGTCAAAATAAAAGGAAGATGAAGGGATTGAGGAATTATAATGGTCAGGTGTAAAGTAGTGGGGAGATAAAAATGTAAAAGTGAGGGGAAAGTGTTAAAAGAAGTATAATTGTAAGCTGGAAAACTAATGAGGAGAAAAATAGTCAAAAATTAGAGAGTAGGAGCATTCACATTAGTCTCTTCATAATTTTAGCTAAATTAACTCAAAAAACTATACTGTTTTTTAGTTTAACTATTTGTATTTTTTATACACATATATCAAACTTAATATTCTGTCTTATACTTCATTTAAATATTTTTTTCCTCTCTCATCTCTTAGTAAATTTACACAAATCACAGGCACCACAAACAACCACCACAGCAGCACAGTCAGACAACAAAACCCAAGATCAACCCAAACTCAACCACCACCATGGCATGACACCACCATATACAACAAAAACCAAACACAACCACACCAAAAACACCCAAATCAAATAACTAGATCCACTCGGAAGAAGTTTTACTTTCACAAAATCCAGCAACATCCCTAAGCTAAAGTTCTCCTGTGACTCTAGTGGAATGTGTTCCCTGACCAGGTCGTGTACTTTGGATTATACTTTCCTACATTCAATGAAGTTCTATCTTTTGTCTCAAAACAAAACAACTAGATTATGAAAACCAACAAACCCAATGAATCACAGACCCAAAAAGAAAACTTTCACTCTGCTTACACAAATTCAAATGACAAGAACCCAAAAATTGACATTTTAAAAGGAGGTGAACAACCACATCTCAACCCATTAGAAGTCACAACAGAGGATGATGTGGCTCAATAGAAGTATAGCAGTAATAAATGTTACGCTTTATGTAAGAATATATCAGTTATATAATATCATAATGTTCATCAACTAGCTTTCCTTGGAAAAATAAAAGTCCAATATTTTCTTAACCTTGTCTTTTGAGAAAGGGAAGACCAGAAGATTGATTTTTTTTTTTTTTTTTTTTTTTTTATGTATATAGAAAAATATCCCATTTAATTGCTGAATTGGTTTTAACTATTCTGTGTCACATACTTGTAAGTCATGACTTGAGATACATTTTTGCATATGAGCAGAATAGGGATGGATTTGTTATTGGAGATGGAGCTGGGGCATTGCTCTTGGAAGACCTAGAACATGCTAAGGTATATCTGTAAAATTAATTTCTCTATTTTCCCCAAGTGCTCTTGATATTTATATGTTTAGTTTTAGTAGCTTAAACTCTTTTGTTTTCCTTTTTTTGGGTTATTTGTTCTTATTTCTTATAAATATGACAGAGAAGAGGTGCAAATATATATGCAGAGTTTCTAGGTGGAAGCTACACTTGTGATGCCTATCACTTCACTGATCGTCACCCTGATGGTAGGTAGTCAGGTTTTTGGGATTACTTTGATAAAGTTGTTACTTGTGTATTAGAATAAGAGCTCATCTTTTCCTTTTGACTGTTTCTATGTATCTTCCCTCTCCTCTAGTTTTTTGCTGTCAAATAAGCTATCCATTAAAATTAAATACAGCTATTCTTCTATGAGACACTGCAAGCAATATGTATTTTGGCACCTTATATTTGCAGAGTGCATTTGATCCAGATGAATATCTGAACTTATTTTTGCCCAAAATCAGGTAGTGGCCTTGCTCTTTGCATAGAGAAGGCCTTGGCACAATCTGGGGTAGCTAAAGAAGATGTAAATTATGTAAATGCATATGGTAGTTCAACACCAAGAGGTGATCTGAAAGAATACCGGGCCCTCATCCGTTGTTTTGGCAAGAATCCAGAGGTATAATGAAGGCACATTTCTATAGTTCTTAAATGATCAAATTTACAATATGACATTAACTTAGTTTGAGCTCTAATTTTTGCAGCTAAGAGTGAACTCCACAAAATCCATGACTGGTCACCTACTAGGTGCCTCAGGTGCTGTGGAAGCTGTTGCAACAGTTAAGGTAATTAGTTTCTTGCACATTGCTGAAAAGATAGAGGCCCATCCAAACCTTTTAGATGGCCTTGGCCTTACAGACATTAATTTTACTCTACAACAGAAAGCCTATGCGGCTTGTTGCACCAATTAGTGGGTTGTAATCAAGAGGAAGTTCCATGTTTCTTCCTTTTCTTTTCTTTTTTTTTTTTTCTTTTTTTTTTTTTGTGCTCAGGTTATTGATGAGTATTGATCTCACTATATTGCAGTTTAGGGAGTATCAAAAAAACAAACTTGCAGTTTAGGGGTGTAACAAATTAATCCCTATAGTTTCTAAAGCATGTAAAGTAACAAACTAAACCTTATGGTTTTGAAAAAGGAAAACAAAAAATAAAACAAATTAAACCATGTAGTTTCAAAAGTAGCAAACTAAATCCTAGGGTTTCAAGAAATAACTAATTGAACTTCGGCCCATTAAAGTGGACTGATATTGTACTGGGGATTTAATATTAATTGAGAGTTTAATTTATCACCTTTTTCTATATAAAAAAATGTCACTTTTTAAAATTTTAGGGTTCACTTTCTTACACCCTTAAATTATAACCCTTAAATTATAGGGTTTAAAATGTAATTTCCCAAAAAAATTTCCTCCTTGATTGGCATTGATGCACTTATACATAAGTTGATGGGTTTCCTTTCGATACATCACTATTGTCCCTAAAGTGAGATTTAATTCTAAAATGCAGGCAATACAGACAGGATGGGTACATCCAAACATCAATCTTGAAAATCCTGATGAAGGCATGGTATGCTTCTATAATATGGTTTCTTATCAAATCTAATCAACAAATAGTCTATCTTTTTAACAATGGATTTCTAAGCATTTTATCAATCCACCAACGCCATTTAAGTTTACATGGGGCTTGAAAGGATATTCTAGGAAGTAGGAAGGTCCATGCTTTTAGAAGCTTGAATTTGTGTTAACTTGGTTTTGTGCTATTTGAATTTGAATAAGGACATGAATGTGCTTGTCGGCATCAAGAAGGAACCTTTGGACATAAAGGTAGCACTATCTAACTCATTTGGCTTTGGAGGACACAATTCATCCATCTTGTTTGCACCTTACAAGTGCATCTGATGTGTCAACTCAACCTGAAATTATTAGAGGGTTGAACAAAATTAGAGTTGCTAAAGCTGTATTGATATTTTTGAATTTGGTGGGAAATCAATTCTATGATTGTACAAATGCTAATCAAACCTAGTGGGCTTATTGGATGACTATCTAAGGGAGATGCAACTACTTTGATTGCATTGATTACTGAGTTATTGATTAATTAATGATAGTGTTTCTAATAGATTTTTCATACAAGTGGGGGGTGGGGTATTCAAGTCCAGTTTCTCTTGACGGGGAAAAGAGACATTTTGTAGAGCTTCAAATGCTTCAAGTTATATGATTGTACAAATGATAATCACGCAACAAATATGGTTTGGACAACTAAATCAAAAGCTAGTGTGAACGATCACCCTCATAATTTTTAACTAGTTCACCCATGTCTCAAGCACCCATAAACCCTCCTGCTGTGAGGCACCCATTGTATGAAATGGGTGCACTAGATGCTTACCTGCACCAACAAGAAGGAAATACAAGCAATACACATCTTTTGATCTATGCAATTATTGCCAGACGTAGGGCAATCTAATGAGCACCCCTCTCAACCCTGTACCTTATGCATTCGACATATGCATCTCTTACAAGGTGTGAATCCCACACAGGTGTGAGATCCATATATAGGTAAGATAATTATTTCTCAATTCCTCATTTTTCCACCCCTCTTTTTTGTGTACTTCATGCTCTTTCTGGCATAAACTAATTTCGTGTAATTACACACTGCGTCTTGAGGTCAAAAAAGTATCAATCGTGAAATGCATATCAAGTCATCCATATAACAAGCCAATGAATAAATACCATGTGGATGGTTGGTAGAACCAACTCTAACAAAGGAGTAAAAAATTTAATCACGACATTCACTCATTAACTTATATAGCACCTGAGAATTGGTATGTTTGTTATAACAGATGCTTCTTTAAGTCATGACCTCATTCAATATAGGATTTTAAAGAAATTCTAGTTGGTTATAGAGTACTAATATTGGGTCCCTACATATGAAGTACAAATCATTCAGCTAGAATTGAAGTCAAAATCAAAGAAACATGAGTTAGAAGGGTTAACATGATCTTACTCTGAGTATTTCAATGTAAGTAATCAAAAGAATATACTCAAAAATAGAAGTAACAAACATACATCAAGATTTCTCATATTTTCAAACAATAAATTTGGCTCCTTATCTGGTCTTAAAGGTAACAGGTCTCTCTTCCACAATCTTACAAGCAGATCTATCTCCAGAGGTACCTATTGGACTAGTTTCCTTAACCTAAGCCAAAAAAGAACTAGAGTTCGCCTTGAAACACGATTTTAAATATATATGGGGATTGGCAATGAAACTGGAGTCTTAAGACTATTTTGCCACAAGAAGTGCAGAGGAAATGTGCAACCTGTTTTCAGAATGATCACCAGATCTTTGTTTTAACCCAGAAGAGGAGAAAGACCACTCCAAATACAATGGCAACGGGAGCCCACTTCCGAATCAACGCCTAAAATTGAGATGTATAAGCAGATAAGTAATTTTCAAATTACAGATACATGAGAAACAAAATGCAGACACATAAGAGAAACAATTCAATCTAGAAAAGCAAATGTCATGCATCTTGTCAATATAACACACATAAATACAATAAAGAAATTTTCTGTTATAAAAATAACTGGCAAGCCTACTCAAATGGAAATTACTCATGCCAAGCTCATAGCACTAGCAATAGCACAAGCCTGTAAATATGAATCTTTACCAGGAAAGGTGTCATGTAGGCCTCATCTCATAAGACTTGCAATTACCTTGTATTTATATTCAATTCTAAATAAGACATCACAACTCAATAAGCTGGAGGCACAAGTCATTTATTTTATGTATAAGTAACATTTTATTAAATATAACACACACAAGCAATATCTATAGGATTCCTCAAAAGAATTACAATCAAAATGACAAATAATCAACAGAATCTATGAAAGAAATGGATTGCACACCGCACAAACCAGTGGCAAGCTGAAGGCACAAATAACAGCCCAATACCAGGCACTGCCCATATCTAGTGGGAGTTCTAACAATCAGTGTTGGTAAAAAGCAGGGCACACTTGAGCGCATTGGTCTCCTAGAGCCTAGGTGCAAAGCGCAAGCGCATGCCTAATTGAGAGTGCACATTTAAAAAACAAATTTTAATAAATTCAAAAATAATTATTAATGGGCAATTCAACAATCAAGTGATCAAATAATCATATAAATTGAAATAAAACATTTCATATTATTCATATAACATTTATATAAGCCCTCCTTTTGCAATTTTACCACAAATATTGCAAGTCAAGTCAATTTTATTTTTTGGATAAGCTAGATATGAGTACTTCCATGCGATAGCCTTTCTTGGATCTCGAATAGCCATAATTCCCTATGACTAATAACCTCATAACTTAATGACTATAAGTCTTAAGTGCTATGTTCAACATCAACTACTAAAGTAACTAAACAATTACCACAAGTAAATTATATCATACTTTTTTTCCATGAATGAACTAAGAATGGGCATAGCAGATTTGGTAATTGGTATCAAGTAGATATTCAAAGGGCAAAAAATAAAATAAAAAGAAGATGGGTGAGTTACTTTTTGGGGAGAAAAAACCAAGAAAAAAATAAAAATAGAGCCTAAAGTTAAAAATATGCCAAAACAATGGTTTATATCAATAATGAGAAGATCCAACTATGACAACAATTCAGTTTTGGTTTTAATTTTATTGAAAAATAAAAAATAAAATAAAAAAGAGCACAAAAAAGCATGCCTAAAGCGCACTTCTTTGAATGTGTCTCGCCTCAGTGGGGAAAAGCATTGGAGCCCTGGCGGTTTGCACTTTGCACTTAAAGCGCGCTTTTACCAGCACTGCTAACAAATATCCATTAACATTATCAGCCATGGGTTCTTTACATACACACACACACACATGTAAAATATCCATTAAAACTGCTAACATGTATGCATGCATCCCAAGCTGTAGCTAAAAGTTAAAACCAGCACAAAGAGTAGTTAAGAAAGTGATGACGCAAAATTACAAGCTTTGAGGTACCGGAAAGGGAAAAATCACATTAATAAGTTTAAATTTTGGAAAACTGTTTCATGACTCACACAAACATGGTTCACAAGCATATCTGTGCACCAAACAGATTGCAGTTTCAGTAGTACATTCAAGGATGCTCATAAGGATCAAAGAGTTTAGTTGGATGATTCTCATGTTTATGATATGCATTAATCTGATCAAACTAACCTGTCGATTTAAGTCTCGTGCCTTATCAGCATATATACGAGATTCTGATGTTAACCGACTTGACATTTCACTGACCTCTGCAAAATTGAAATATGAAAGAGATTATATTACTTGTAATATTCAAGACAAATACTTTAAAAAGGAAAAAAATAAAGGCCCCCATTAGCGTGACTGATAGAGAGAGAAGGGGAAGGGGGGAGGCTTTGGATTTATTACTAGTCTAAGAAATAAAGTTACAATGTAATTCTTCTGATTTCTTTTTAGCAAAATCTAGATAAACAGAAATATGTGACCTTCACACAAAGAAAGGGGCAGAGGAGGGCGGGGATGTGACCTACAAGAGAGTTATGAAACTATAATTCTGTGTTAACACCATATAATTTGATGCCACAAACAAACTTCACATTCAACGAGTGTTTCAATCAAGCGCAAATATGTAACCTCCACACACAGAGCTGTGACCTACAAGAGAGTTATGCAACTATAATTTTGTGTCAACACCATACAATTTGATGTCACAAACATAATTTCGCATTCAACAAGTGTTTCAACCAAGCGCAAATATGCCAATAACTGTTTCTTAAGAGACAATAGTAAACACAAAATTTTGATAATAGCTAGCAAACCCACAAAATCCATCTTGCCAGAACTTTAAAGCAAGCCTGGCTTTGTTCTTGACACTCCTCATGCCAGTGTGCGGATTCTGGTACAGCGAAGTGGAGGTACCTTTACGAGTGGATAGGTACCAATTGCACTCTAGCATTATATCAACCATGGTGAATGTATCTATAATAGCTCTTGTTTCAAGACTAAACACAACCACATATCAACAAAGCAACATACATGCATTTCCAAGCACACACATACAACTACAAGTATCCTAAGACATTGAATGTTCTTTTTGGGGTGCCCTATGTGTGTGCATGCACACAAAGCAATGCAGACCTGTGAAATAAACCCACCAGGGTGACCAGAGAGAAATTTCTTATTGAATGCAATAATGCAAGATCTTAAGCATTTCATACATTATTTAAAATTTTTGCAAATAGATTATATTGCATAGCTTCAAACAAACATCAGAACAAAATAACATAATTAAATTTAAGTATTTCTGAAAATAAAAAGGAATATCTTACGGTCCAACTTTTCACCAACACCAAGAACTTCCTGAACATTGCGAGTCATTATTTGGTGGACTTCATAGAGTTCATCATTCAACTTTGCAATATTCCGCTGGGTACGGGTGTCCTGATACAGTTTCTTGGTTTTCTGTATGAATGTGTCTTTTAAACATAAAAAGAAGTAGGAAAATTAAACTCATCAAAAGAAACACCAACAAGAATGCTGTAAGAATAGGAAGTACACAAAAGAATCATGAAGAAAAAACTAGACATACCAAATTTGATGAAGGCATAAGGTCTGGCAGCAGTTTCAATTTGAGCCCCATTAACACGCTCAAATTCATTTTTGAGGTCTTCAAGGTATTGAAAGGCAAGTTTCTTAGGATAAGCACGGTCACACATTGTCAAGTAACAAACGCGTCCTTCGATAATATAACTAAGAACTTACGTCAAGGTAACATTAAGATTGTTCCACATTCAGACACAATTATTATTTTAACAGAGCATATAGAAAAGAAGATCAGATGTCCAACTTAGGTAAAAAGAAACAAATTGTAACTGAGCCTCTTTTATGCAAAGTAGGGTACTTCAGCATAAAGAGATGTTGAAAAAGACAGCATAATTTCTAAACTGAAGCTGCTATCCCCATCAAATCTTGCATCTGTTAAATATGATAGAACAATTTTAACTAGAAGACAACGCCTACAAGGAACTCAATATCCCACAATCATCTAAAAGTCTCATAAAATCTCCATAATTTCACATTGTGTTTGAAGCCAACCCCAAATTTAATTGCAATAAATTTTTTACTAGATTGAATCAAGTTGGGTTTCACATTGTGTTTGAATACTCTCTAAACTATAAAGAGATTGCATACTCCAGATTGTACTAGAAATAATACTGTAGTTTCTATCTCTCATAAGTAATACTGGGAAAATACACACACACACACACACACACGAAAATTTTCACAAGGATACTGGAAAATATAAGGGCCAGTTTCAATTGACATCCTTGAAGCCTCATTCTGACCTCTTGATAGGTTTTTAAACAAAGCCTTGACTTGCTGTTTGTAGAATTCAGCATCTTTTAAATCACGGCTGTCATCCAGTCCTTCTGCTAGTGGAAGACCATCAGTTACGCGGGCAATCAAAGTTAGCTTCACCATCTTCAGCTTAGACCTTTTCAGCTATACAAAAAATGACTCAAACATGTTAGCCATTATCCCAGACCCAGGAGAATATAAAGACAACAATCCTACACAAATAAGAAACTGATATACACATCAACAAATAACTCTGCTTAGTACCATAAACTAAATTCACATAATCTAATAGCTACTATATCTCTCTCATAAATCATCCATGAACACCTACTGCCATTTAAGCTTAAAATGCAGAGTCCATAATCACATCTGTCATGGTAACATCATCTATAGTTCCTTTTTAACTCCAATGGATCACAATGAGTTATTAAGCAAGGTCACATCTTGACAACTCACCTCTTCAAATTTTACTCTCGGAATCCAAATGACCAAACTCCCATTTAAAAAAAAAAAAGACCCATGATTTGGCTCTTACAATATTGACATATTTCATTGTGCTGGGCATTAGAGAGGCATTTGTTAAAAACCACAAAGAACCAAAAAAAAAAAAAAAAAACCCATTTTTTATATTCACTAAAAACACATAAGAGATCACCAAAATGACCCAATTGTGATAATACAAAATGATAAGCATTCCCCGTCTGAATCAAGATCTCCAATGATCTATATCACAAGGCACCAAACCAAGCCATATGAGCCACCAAAATCATATCTTTATTCATTTTTAAAAATACCCATTAAACCAAAATGAACAATTTGTTGAAAAAAAAAATGCCATTCCTATCTGGAAATTCAGACTATAACAAACTCAAATAAATAACAAAGACATAGTTTTTACCGTGTATTTTTTTTTTTTTTAAATATGTAATGGACATACCTGGTTTATATCATTTGGACTTTGGTTTTGATGTGAAGGATCTGGGGACGGTGATGACAATTGCTCAGAATCTGACCGAGACAATATGGCTATAATAGAGGGGTTTGGTTTTGAAGGGCCAAAAAAAATGAGAGAGGGCGCGCTTTAAGGTATTGTACCTTGGAATGCGAATTTGGAAATAATTTTATTATTCTCAAAAGGTACAACTTACACAGCCGTGATATATTGTCATAATGTAACCTATCTAATTCTCATCCAACTCTTTTTTTCTTTTTCTTTTTTCTTTTTTATTTACGTTTTTTTAATGTAATTTATTTATTTACGTTTTTGAATTAACAAGTTGGATGAATGAATGTAACTTAAGAGTAAAATTAGAAATACAAACTATTTTATAAAAAAATTTACAAACTATTTATGTGGTGAGTGATTTTATTTTTTTTAGAAACAAAAAAGAATCGTGGTGAGTAATTATTGGTAAATGAAAAAATGATGTTAATGGTAGAGTTAAATGAAAACTAGTAACAAATTGTCCACAACATCAATTTGTAAAAATGTTATAAAATAGTTAATGTCGGTAGCATTACCCAACTAATAGAAAAACAATTAAAGGCAGCTAAATTTTATGATTAGAGGTAAAAAAAATAAAAACCATATACATGGTTTTGAATATTAAAAACAACTGCGCACTCTTCAAGTATAATTATTTGTGGGGTGTAGAGAGTAAAGGTCGAAATTCAAATCTCTAAGAGGAAGCTTCACACACATATATATTTACATTATTCAAGTGTAGAAAAATATATATTAAAATTTGTATAAAGTATAATTTATTTTTGGCCCATTTATAATGGGTTTTTAGTTTCTCATCCAGATATTTGGATTTCCAAAAAAAAATTTTAAGTTTTTAGACTTTTAGTTCAGTTTTTTATTTTTATAAGAAAAGTTAATCATTCATATTGTTATGGGTTCAAATTGCCTCAATTATAAAAGTATTTTATCATAAAATAAGGAATTTAGTGTTAAACTTTGTCTATAACAAAAACCAATTGGTATCTGATTTGATAATATATATATATATATATATATTACGAACATTGTATTAAAAACCGATTTCCAATCAAATTCCTTACTTAATAGAATGCAATCCTTAAAGGAAATTTTAAAATTAGATTAAATTCTATAAGGATGGGGTGTAAAACTCCATCCAATAAGTGATTACCACGTCAGTATTTTACTTAAAATTCAATACATCCTATCACACCTAATAACATCTCAATAAATTTTCAATTTGATTGGATTTATATATGAGTATTAGAATTGATTAAGTGTGATTATGTTTATTTTTAAATATGTAATAAGATAATGTGACATATTGAGATTGGAGGAGTAAAACATAAGTTTTACACCACGTTCTTATAGAATTTAATCTCTTTTAAAATATATATGTATGCAATGCAAACTTGGCGGATATATAAAGGGCGTCTTTTCAAAATTTTAAAATCAATCACTTTTTATAAATTAAAATAGACGATTCTATATATTATTTATAGTCCACAATAATATTCACTTTTGAAACTATAATCTCTCTTTATGGTTAATTTTTATAAATATTTCTAATTTCCAATTTTATTGATTTTCATTTGGATAAAAAGTTCAACGAATTGATCTATTTTTGGATGGTGGCTCTTTAAAATGGAATGACTCATCCTATGTAAATAGTAAATACTAAACAAAGCGTCAAATTAATGAATCCTATTCCTCTAAAAACATTTCAAAAAATGTATATTCCTTTAAAAACAATATAAAATAATTAATGATTCCTCTAAATTTGTGACAAAATCCCATCCTTTTGTTTGTGTCCAATGCAAAAAATAAAGTGCACAAAAAAAAATCATATTTTAAAACTACATTAAATAGTCATATTTTAAAACTACATTAAATATATATATATATATATATATATATATAAACTACATTTAGAATAGGATAAATTATGTTTTTCCATCCTAATCTTTCACCATCATTACACCTTTTTTTTTCTTTTCTTTTTTTGGAGGGGAATCATTACACTTAGGGGTGTTCACCAAACCGCAAAAATCACACCAAAACTGCCCGCAAAATGGCATAACCGCACTACACCACACCGCATAGTGCAATGCAGTTTGCAGTTTTATAATAAGAAAACCACACAAACCGTACCACACCACTCTCTCTCTATATATTAACATATTTATTTATTTTTAATATTAAATATATTATTAATAGTTTAATAACCCTAGTTTTCAAAAAAAAAAAAAAAGTTTAATAACCCTAACAAGTGTTGACTAGAAAAGCCAACCCAAAATAAAGAAAACTAGCTCAATAATTTAAAACTTGGCCCAAAAAAAGAGAAAAATTAGTTTTGGGCTAAGTAGGAAAAGACCAAAATTTAAAAAATATTCCGACTTCAAACTACATCTTGTACATAGTATTGCACATGTAAGCACAAAAATGAGATGAGGTGCGGTGCGGTTATGGTTTTGGTTAAAGTCTAAACTGCACCACACTGCACCACACCGCACATATGACTGCAAAAAAAAGATGCGGTACAGTTATGGTTTTAGCTAAACCACACCGTAAAGTGCGATACTAAAATTGGCCCAAAACCGCACCGCAAACACCCCTAATTACACTTGTTAATCCCATAAATTGACAAAACACACCATTGACCCTCTAAAATGTTTTCAATGTCCCATGTTGTCTATTTTTGTATTAAGTATGATAGAATTTAATATTGAAAGACTATTTTACTCCTCTCTTCAAAATAGACAACAGAAGGGTAAATTAGTCCTGCACTGCTAAAGTCCATCATAATTAACAACAAAACATATAGTAGGAGGTAAGTGTAATATATTTTTAAAATTAAGGGGTCGACCATATGTTTCAATAATTCAAATGTTTAAGTGTAATCTTAGTCATAGTTCATGGTAGAAAAATGTCCTTAAAAAAAAAGGAAGTTGGCTTTATTTATGATATTATAAAGGCATTAAATTTTACTTTTATAATAGAAGGGTTTCTAAGAAATGTATTAATATCACTGCGCACCCTTAGTGCGGTGATCACTCTACAAGTATAAGTGCTTGTGGGCTGTGAGAGGCAATGGCAGGGGTTCAAGTTTCTAAAAGTGAGTTTCACACATATATACACTTAAATTAGACTATGGTATAATTTTTATTTTGTATAAAAAAATGTATTAATTATTAAATTTTTTTTTCCTTTTATGACTATTATTCATATTTTTATTTGGCTTACAATTAAGGGGAGATCAAATAACTATATATATATATATATATATATAGAGAGAGAGAGAGAGAGAGAGAGAGAGAGAGAGAGAGAGAGAGAGAGAGAGAGAGAGAGATTACCATGCATATTATAAGTGTTAAATTTTTATTAAATCAAATATTTAGGCATTATTTTAATGTAACCCCTTTGCATATGAATTTTCATTTTATTATGTTAATTAATGTGCTTTCTTTTTCCTTGCAAGTTGCAACAAATAGGGTATGGAAAATTTGACCTAAAATCTTAACATTAGAAGAACTAGGTAATACCATTGGATATTAAGATTCTTGGCTATATGGATTACAGAGTGCTTTTTAGTATGATACTAAAATAATAAGTACATTTTCTCTTGTGGTTTGTCATCATTTAAATCTATAAAACTTTTAGCATGGGCTTACGAATGACCTATTAGTTTTTGTTATTGTTATTGTTGTGGTGATAATTTGATAGTTACAATAGGGAGGGAGGATTTGAACCATAGATGTTTTAGAAACACCAAGAGGTAGCAACAAATTGAATTCCAAGTCTCTTAGCATCTCTTAGATTTGTTTAATATGATAGAGAAATAAATCAATGACTCTTTTCATTGTGTTAGCAAGATTATTAGCATGGCTTTTGGCATCTCTTGGGTTAATTTAATATGATGGAGAAATATATTAATGACTTTTTTTTTTATTTTTTATTATTGTGTTAACAAGATTATTAGGATCAGTCCCATATCTGTAAGGATTTTTGTTTGTTTTATTTTTTTGATAGATTCAACAAATACAACGAGAATATGGGATTTTGAATTCTGGGCGGCTCCATGGAAAACGCCAAAAAGGTACTAGTTAAGTTGCAAAAGGCTCTTGACATCTTATATGAAGGTTATATATATTCACTTATGTAGTTTTTTCGATTGCATTACATTGAGTAAATTTTATTAAGTCACAATGTGTTATATCATCATTGATTATGTCAGGCCATATGGTAGCATAAACTTTTAGATAAATCCTTACTATCACTTTTCGCATAGAGTTTTGTAAAGGATAACATTTGTATTTAACAAAAATACTTTGACACAATTCTGACAATGCTTTAACGCTTTGTTTGTTTTGTTGGAAAACCTTCTGTAAATATAGTTTTCCACATTTTCCAGTGTTTGGTAGTATAAAAAAAAAAAAAAAAAACTAGTCAACGGAAACTATCTTTAGTCAATGAAAAACTCTAACAAAAAAAAAGCTTAGAGGCTGTTTGGATTGGGTGTTTCCATGACTCAATTCTCTGTTTCCATAACTCAATTCTCAAAAATGGTGGGACTTATACAAAAAGCTTGTTTGCCTACACCAATACTCTATTTCCATAACTCTGTTTCCAATACTCAATTCTCTACTTTTTGAGTTATGAGTTATGGAAACTGAAAACAACTTTTGGCTGTTTTCAGTTTTCAATTCTCATAACTCAATGGTATTTTTGTAATTAAACACTTCAGCCCACCTTTTGACCACCTTTTCTTTTTTTCTTTTTTTTTTTTTCCTTTCCTCCTGGGTTCGGTCTTCTCCACTTCTTTGGTTTCATTCTTTTTTTTTTTTTTTCCCTTTCTTCTTCAGTGGGTTCGTCTTCTATCCGAACCTTTTTTTTTTTTTCCTTTCCTCCTGGGTTCGGTCTTCTCCACTTCTCCGGTTTCCTTCTTTTTTTTTTTTTTTTTTCCTTTCTTCTTCAGTGAGTTCAGTCTTCTATCTGAACTTCTTTTTTTTTTTTTTTTTTTTTTCCTTTCCTCCTGGGTTCGGTCTTCTCCACTCCTCTGGGTTTCCTTTTTTTTCTTTTTTTTTTCCTTTCTTCTTCAATGGGTTCGGACTTCTATCTGAACTTTTTTTTTTTTTTTCTTCTTCTTTCACTGGGTTCGGTCTTCTCCCTTCTTCTTCTTTTTTTTTTTTTTTTTTTTCTGTGAGTTCAGGTTTCTGGGTACTGAATGAAAAAAAAAAAAAAAAAGAAAAAAGCTGCACCAATGACATTCATGGGACCCACAAATAGTGTGAAAAATATTGAGTGATGGAAAGTGAGTGATGGTGCCAAACGGATGTGAAAAATTAAGTGATGAGTGATGGAAATTGAGTGACGGAAATTGAGTGAGCAAAAAAAGTTGGCCAAACAGGCCCTTATTTTCTATAGGTTGTTTTCCAAAAAAAATATTGGAAAACAATCTCTCTCTTGCGCAACACATAACTCTTATAGCTCTCTCACTTTTTCTCTCTCTTCTCACATCCTGACTGTCACTCTGTCCGGTCTCTTTATTTCCCACAAATTTCTCCCTATTTGTCTCTCTTCTCTCTTTTCTCTCAGTTTCCCTTCCCTTTTGTAACACAAATCTCTGAATTTTGAGCTATATTTTCCTTTTTATCTAAACAATTTTTGGCTTAACGGATTCCCATATGGACAATTGCAGAAGTTCATTCTTTTTCGCACATGAAAGTACAACAAAAAGGAAAAGAAAAAAAAACAGAAAGAATGAACAAAGTAAAAGACGAAAATTTGCCAACATAGTGCTATGTGCTTAATTGCTTTTACATAGGGTAATTCATACAAAATAGTATAATAAATGATAAATTTTTTTTAGGGGAATTACATTTTGTCGCTTATCATATTAATATTATAAAGTGGATTGCAGTGTTTTTACTCAAACTTCAACGCTAAGCCATTGATTTCTTTAAACTATTGTATCAATTGTAATCTATACCCTAGTCCTGTGTATGGGCTGGCATTGTAGATATATTATGCAGAATTTTTTTTGAGTAATTTGTAATTGTTTTTTGTCCTACAAAGTGATCAGTTTATATTTCTTATGTACGTTATTTGTCCTTAAAATATATATATATATATATATATATATTATATTTATATTGATTACATTAGTTGGATTTACACAAATCACTTGTTATACATGTTTTAAATTATACAAAAAAATGTTATAAAAATTTTGTGCATACCAAACACCAGAAAATGCTTTCAAGCTCATTTTCAAAGTTGTTACAAAACACAGGAAAAAGAGATAGTTTTCCAAAAAATGCTCTTTAGAAAATGAACAATTTTCTAGAAAATGTTAATACTGAAACAAACAGAGCATAACCCTATATTTGAGTAAAGAAAAATAAGGAAGAAAAGTTTTTTTTTTTAAAAAGAAAAAAGAAAAAAAAAAAAAAAAGAGAGGATACATTACTACTACATACTCCATTCCATTTAGTTTGCCACTTTTCCTAGTATTTCATTTTGGGTTTTACTAACATATACCTTTAGGTTATATATTAGTAAACCATTTTAGAAAATTTTTTATGGAAAGTAAAAAAATGACTAATCTTTTTGACATTTTTTTGAATTTTCCTTAAAATGTTTCATAAAATAGATGATTAATGTATGCTCTAAGTGTAGGAAATATACATGAAATTCCTAGATATGTGATATCCAAAAAATAGAAGGAAAAAAAAAAAAAAAAGCACCAAAGCAAACAATCACACAAGGCAAAGATTTACGTGGTCCGGCAATTTGGCTACGATCACGAAGTTGTAAGGATTTTACTATTTAGAGAGAAAAATACAAGATGCGGGCATGTGGTAGTACAATTTTTTTTTTTTTTTTTTCACTCAAAACATACACCAAACTCTAGTTTCCAAAATAACAGTTTTTCAATCATGTGCACAGGATTCGCAATGGGCTAAAAACGGACCCCCAAGAAGCTTGTCCATGAGCACTCCGGCTTGGCCCATTAAAAACCGTAACACTTTTTATATCGAATTGGGTCATAATTTAAATCAAATACAACTAGACTCTACAAAGCCCAACACTAAGGGCATACATACCGGACCCTTTAATTTTATCCCTATATGTTTGTCTAATATTATAAATCAATAAATACATTTTCATAACTTTCTTAATAACACCTCATGTCTATCAAAATATTATAATTTGATGGGTCACTCTACTGTAGAATGCTCCATTATTTGATTTTATTTGAAAAATCAATTCTTAATATTTTATTTGAGTTTTAAATTTTTGAAAACTCATAATTTTTCATTTTAAATAATACTATTTAACTTCTATTTAAAAAAAAAAACATAAATAATACTATTTTCTTAGAAATTCTATTTGGTAAGAGATTTTTAGTAATATTGTTTAAGTATTGTGAAAATACATGTGAGGTAAAAAGTGTTATGAAAATACGTGTATTGTGGTGTTTAAGAGCATTCACAGCAGTGGATCTATAATTTTAGCTATTTAGCAACATCAAAAGTTACTTTATCTATTTTACCTACACACATGCTGCAGCAGTGGATCTATTTTAGCTTTCATCACAATAAAATAATATAGACATCACAATAAAATAATATTACCACTACAATAAAATAATATATCCCAATACCAAAAAAAAATCCACAACACCAACCACAACCATCTCTACCATCAGCCACAGCCACAACCACAGCCACAGCCATAGCCACCACCACCACCAGAAAAAAAAAAAAAAAAAAAAAAAAAAAAAAAAAAAAAAGAGACTACCAACCCAAAATAAACAGAGACACATTCCAAAATCACCCAAAACCAACAAATAAACTCAAATCAGATCAACTCAAAACTAACGATTCAAATCCAGCCCACACCAATTCAACAACCCATAGCCACCACCGATTCAACAACCCAGCCAACACCCAAACAACCACCACCGAAGGGACCCACATCGACACCCAAAACCACCACCGATTCAAACCCACCACCACACAAATCCACCGCATAAACCCACTGCACAACCCGTCCACCACTACACAAACCCACTGCACAAACCCAATGCCGATCCGAAGAAAAGAGAAAGGTAAGAAGAGAGAATGAGAGAAAGAAAGAAGAGAAAAGGAAGCAGAGATAAACTGAAAGTGAGGAAGAGATCAAAGGTTTAGGCGTGTATGATTGAAGGTGGCGTGGGTGAGCTTCGATGAGCTTCAGACCGGAGTTGAGAGACCGGAGTTGAGAGAGTGAGCTTGAGAGAGAGAGCTTCAAAGATGAAATGAGAGTGAATGAGAGATAAAGAGAGAGAGAGAGGCACGGTGTGAAAAGAAAGAATAAAAAAAGGAGCAAGCAGAATAAAATAATATATATTTTTTTAGCTTTGAGCACTGTAGCAATTCATGTATAATTTATAGCTATAGCTCCACTGCTATAAGCTATTTTTTGTGATTTTGGAGCTAAATTTTAGCATTATAGCATTATACTTCCACTGCTGTGAATGCTCTAAACACTGAAAATTATTGTTTAAACACTAGTACTTTACGGCAGTTAAGCTGGATAGAAAAATAAATTACCAAGAGCCCCATTTGATAGGATTGTTAAACAACTCATTTTCAGTTTTTAAACAATATTACATATATTTCAAAAAAATATAAACAATATTACTCAAACATTTCCACCAAACCGGCACTTAAAATTTTAGATTCTTATTCTTAGTCCTAGAAGACAAAAAGTTTTAAAACCCTTCAACTTCTTCCTTTCCTGTCCTTTCCTTTCCTTCTCCTCCAAGTTATATTATACCATCCTCTACTTTACTCTCTGTGAATTTTCAAAAACAAAACTTTACTATATGTGACCGACTCTATATCACACACATACACACACACACAAACACAAAATCTCAGCCAACCCAGAGCAGAGTTTGTGTTCTTCATCATCATCGTCATCATCAACGATCATCGAACACTCAAAAAGTATCAAACTTTCCCTTTCATTGCTTCATCCACCTTCATTCTGCGCCCAATAAAAGCAACCCCACCAAAACAAACATGCGTCGTGTAACTGGCCATGGCAGAGCTACGAGCACCAGAGCCAAATGGGTTCAAAAGGAGACCGGTGATTCAGTGCACCGTCACAGCCCTGTAATTTTACCACACCCCTTTTCCCATTTTTTTTTTCTTGTTGTAGAATTTTAGCATGGAAAAATGCAGTCTTTGTAGAATTTGTGATTTCTGATTTTGTTGAAAGTGTTTTGATATATGGGAAATGTACAGTTAGTGGTTAATATTTTGATTATGATGTGAAATGTGACATGTTTATATAAAAAGTTGCAAATTTGAGATATGGGGTTTTGTCATTGTTGGATTAGTTTAAGGAATATTGTGAAAGATTTGCAAAAGACCCAAGTTGAATATTTGAATAGAAAAGGACGATGTGGGTTTAGTAAGTAAGAAAATTTGGTCATGATTGTGTAATGTGTGAAAATTCTGGAATTTATGTAACTATGATCGTGTACTAATTGGATTACACAATTTTTATCTGGCATAATATGAGAATTTCATTACAAATGTCATATATGATATGTGTTATGTGTTACAGCCTTTGCGTTACTGTGTAAGTTTTTAATGTCTATATGTGATAAATCCAACAGAAATTCCAGGTTGTGTGTTATCCAATTTAAATATATACACACAAAAATTTGTTATTAAGGAAGATTGAGAAATATTACACTCATTTTATAAACTTTTGGTGAATTTGATAGTTTTGTTTCCATCTTGGACAAAAACTCAATTCCTAAGCTGTCTGGTATTGTTGTCATTTTGGGGGTCAGGGTTTTGGGTGTTGGTCATTGTTTGAAGTTGCTGTACTAAGAATATATGCTTGAAGCAAATTGATTATCCTCTTTGTATTTTATTTCCATTATTTATCAATTGATTTTATGAGTGTTTATGGGAGTTAAGTTTGAGTAATTGGTTTTGATTAAACTTGGGGTTTATTTATTTATTGTACGAACTACAGGTCATATTCTCTTTCCATTATTTATTGCTTGATTTTATTAGTGTTTATGGGATCTGAGTTTGAGAAATTGGTTTTGATTAATCTTGGGCTTGTCTTATTTATTGTATTATATGAACTACAGATTGGAGTAGATAGACTCGCTGAGGAGACTGTTGGTGGTGAGGATGGATCCTTCATAGGCAATTGGAATAATTCGCAGCAAATGTCACATGGTAGTGCTCCTAAGCACTTCGAGTATAAACCCAAATTTAGTAGCAAAAACAGGCTGGAGTGGCATTCACATTGTAGCATTCAAGAGGTACCAATTAAGTTACAAGAGGGTCTTGATCCCTTATACACACACACACACACACACACACACACACATATATATATATATGTGTGTGTGTAGTTTTTTCAATTGCATTGTATTGAGTAAATTTTTTATTTTATTTGTTGTTAGAAGCATTGAGTAATTGGTTTTGATTAACCTTGGGCTTGTTTTATTTATTGTATTATAAGAACTACAGATTGGAGCAGATAGACTCGCTGAGGAGATAGTTGGTGGTGAGGATGGATCCTTCATAGGCAATTGGAATAATTGGCAACAAATGTCACATGGTAGTGTTCCAAAGCACTCCAAGTATAAACCCAAATTTGGTAGCAAAAATAGATAGGAGTGGCATTCACATGGTGGCATTCAAGAGGTACCAATTAAGTCACAAGAGGGTCTTGACCCCTTTTATATATATGTGTGTGTGTGTATATATATATATATATATATAGTTTTTTCGATTGCATTGTATTGAGTAAATTTTTTATTTTATTTTTTGTTAGAAGCATTGAATAAATTTTGTTAAGTCACAATGTATTATATCATCATGAATTATGTCTAACCATATGGTAGCATAAACTTTTAAAGAATCCTTACTATCACTTTTCACAGAGAGTTTTATAAAGGACTGCACATTGCTTTTAACAAAAAAGTACTTTGACGCCATATTGAAAAAGCTTTAACCTTACATTTTTTTTAAATTTTTTTTATAAAGGTGCTTCAACCCTACATTTGAGTAATGAAAAAATGAGGAAGAAATGTTGAAAAAAAAAAAAGGGAATACATTACTACTTCCGTATTCCAGCTTTTCGTTTGCCTAATATTTTATTTTTAAATTATCCTTAAGTCTTTTTCCAATTTTAAAAATAAATAAATACATTTTCATAACTTTCTTAATGACACCTTATAATTTGATGGGTCATTCTACAGTTTCTACTGTAGAATGCTCCATTATTTGATTTGGTTTATTTGATGAATCAAAAAAAAAAAAATTTTTGAAGTATTTTTTTTTATTTATAAAAATTCATATAAATAATATTCCCTTAAAAAGTTTAGAATTTTAAGCGGAATAGAAATGATTAACTTCAAAACATCCCTTATTTTCGCATTATTTTTTTTTTTTAAATCCCTTATTTATTAGATTCTTAGCCCCTCGGTCTGGAGAAGACAAAAGGGTTTAAGACCCTTCACCTTCTTCCTTTCCTTTTCCTTCTGCTTCAAGTTATATAACACCATCCTCTACTTTACTCTGTGAATTTTCAAAAACAAAACTTTACTCTCTGTGACTGACTCTCTATCTCTCTCACAAACACAAGCACAAAAACTCAGCCAACCCAGAGCAGAGTTTGTGTTCATCATCATCATCATCATCAAAGATCATCAATCACTCAAAAAGTCCCGAACTTTCAGTTTCATTGATTCATCCACCTCCATTCTATGCTCAATAAAAGCAAATAATCACAACCACCAAAACAAACATTCGTTGTGGAACTGGCCATGGCAGAGCTAAGAGCACCGGAGCCAATTGGGTTAAAAAAGAGACCGGTGGTTCAGTGCATTGTCAGAGCCCTGTAATTGTGCCACACCCTTTTTCCATTATTTTTTATTCTATGGAAAAGATAGAGCCTTTGTAGAATCTGTGATTTCTCTCTTTGATGAAGGTGTTATGATATATGGGAAATGTACAGTTATTGGTTTATTTTTTTATTTTGTTGTGAAGTGTGACATTTATGTAAAAAGTTGCAAATTTAAGATATGGGTTTTTGTTATTGTTGGATTAGTTTAAGGAATACTGTGAAAGATTTGAAAAAGACCCAAGTTGAATATGTAAGAAAAGTTGGTTATGATTGTGTAATTATTGTGTAATGAGTCAAAATTTTGGAATTTATGTAATTATGATTGTGAAATGATTGGATTACACAATATATACATGGCATGATAGGGATAATTTCATTACAAATGTGATATGATCTATGATATTTGTTACTGCTTTCGCGTGACTGCATAAGTTTTTAATGTTTATGTATGGTAAATCCAGCAGAAATTCCAGGTTTTGTTATCCAATTTATATATATACACACAAGAATTTGGTATTAAGGAAGATTGAGAAATGTTACACTCATTTTATTTACTTATGGTGAATTTGATAGTTTTGTTTCCATCTTGGATAACACCTCAATTCCTCAGCTGTCTGGTATTGTTGTCATTTTGGGGGGTGGGGTTACAGCTGCTGGTCATTGTTTGAAGTTGCTTGAAATTAAGGGTTTGTTTGAATACCGCTTATTACTGAAAAAAAGTACTTGCAGGTCCTGTGAACAATGCATAAGACCCACTAAAAACAAAAACACTAAGTCTAGGAAAAGCAAAATGCGCTTCCCAAACCTAGTCTAAGTACTAAGAATATATGCTTAAAGCATATTCATTGTCCTGTTTGTATTCTCTTTCCATTATTTATCAATTGATTTTACGAATGTTTATGGGACAAAATGGACTTTTGCCCTTTTCAACCAAATTAATTAGCCTTATGCCCTCCTTCCCAAACTAAATAGGGAAATGCCCCTCTTTTAAAACTCGATTTTCTCAAAATCGAGTTATAAAAAATAAAAAAATCTGGAGCCCTATAGCGGCGTTTTTAAGAACCTATAGTGACGTTTTCAAGACCTATAGTGACGTTTTTTAACTCGACTTCCATTAAATCGAGTTATAGGCAATTTTTTTTAATTTTTTTTACCTATAACTTGATTTCATATAAATCGAGTTACAAAACGCCACTATAGGTCTTGAAAACGTCACTATAGGTCCTTAAAAACGCCGCTATAGGACCTAACTCGATTTATCAAAAATCGAGTTTTAAAAGATGGGCATTTCTCTAATTAGTTTGGGAAGGAGGGCATAAAGCTAATTAATTTGGTTGAAAAGGGCAAAAGCCCATTTTGTCCAATGTTTATGGGATTTGAGTTTTAGTAATTGGTTTTGATTAACCTTGGGTTTGTTTTATATTTTGAATTATATGAAACTACAGGTTGGAGCAGACAGACTTGCTAAGGAGACTGTTGGTGGTGAGGATGGATCCTCCATAGGCAAAAGGAATAATTTGCAGCAAATGTCACAGGGTAGCGTTTTAAAGAACTCCAAGTGTAAACCCAAATTAGGTAGCAAAAACCGGCAGGAGTGGCATTCACATGGTGGCAAAGATGGTTTTGCTAATATGGTGAGGTCTCAACAAGGAATAAATTCACCAGAGAGCGTAGACAGTAGATCAAAACAATTCAAGTGCATGGGTACTCCAGATTCAGCCCACAAACAGGATTTTCCTCAATTGTCTGGGTGGTTTGATTCTGAGGACTTGGATGCAGGGAGAATTCAGAGTGGGAAAATCTTAAGAGTGGGGACTGCTGATAGCATAACATTACAGGATGATCTCCCAAACCAAACAAGTCCTTCAAACAAAGGAGCCAGTTTGGAGGTGAACATTGTTTGAAGTTGCTTGAAATTAAGTACTGAGAATATATGCTTTAAGCAAATTCATTGTCCTGTTTTTATTCTCTTTCCATTATTTATCAATTGATTTTACGAGCGTTTATGGGATTTGAGTTTGAGTAATTGGTTTTGATTAAACTTGGGGTTTGTTTTATTTACTGTATTTTACGAACTACTGGTTGCATTCTCTTTTCATTATTTTTCCCTTGATTTTATGAGTGTTTATGGGATTTGAGTTTGAGTAATTGGTTTTGATTAACCTTGGGTTTGTTTTATTTTTTGAATTATACGAACTACAGGTTGGAGCAGTTAGACTTGCTGAGGAGACTGTTGGTGGTGAGGATGGATCCTCCATAGGCAAAAGGAATAATTCATAGCAAAGGTCACTGGGTAGTGTTCCAAAGAACTCCGAGTATAAACCCAAATTAGGTAGCAAAAACTGGCAGAAGTGGCATTCACATGGTGGCAAAGATGGTTTTGCTAATATAGTGAGGTCTCAACAAGGAATAAATTCACCAGAGAGTGTAGGCAGTAGATCAAAACAATTCAAATGCATGGGTACTCCAGATTCAGCCCATAAACAGGATTTTCCTCAATTGTCTGGGTGGTCTGATTCTGAGGACTTGGATACTGGGAGAATTCAGAGTGGGAAAATCTTATGTGCGGGGACTGCTGATAGCATAACATTACAGGATGATCTCCCGAACCAAGCAGGTCCTTCCAACAAAGGAGCCAGTTTGGAGGTGAACATGGAATTCAAGTTGAATAATTTCTGTCCATCAAGTTGAGACTCAGGTCCTCTCTGTATCTGCTAAAAAATATGAGCCTTCTTCAAGCAAGGATCCAAAAAGTTCTGCAGGCCATAAAAATTTAGAGAAATCTGAGCACTGTGCAATGCTTGACTCTTTTGATCTCTGCCCAACCAAATCTGAGAGAACTGTTATGCTCAAACCTCTTTTACTTGTACGGAATGAAATCAAGTCCTCCTTGGAGGGGCAAAATGGAATTGTGTTGAGGGCTGGGATGGTCCTTCTAAAGAGTTACTTATCATTCAGTGATCAGGTCAAAATAGTAAAAAAATGCCAAGACCTTGGTCTGGGTCCTGGAGGTTTCTACCAACCAGGTTACCGTGGCTCAAAACTGCGATGGAAGATGTACCTCGGTAAAAATTGGGACCCTGAGACAGGTAACTATGGAGATTACCCTCCAGTTGATGAGGCTAAACCTAAACCACCCACTATACCTGCTGAATTCTATCGGTTGGTCAAAAAATCAATTGAAGATTCCCATTCCCTTATTCAGAAAAATTCCAAATCAAGCAATGTAGAAAGCATACTTCCCTGGATGTCACCAAACATTTGTCTTGTAAATTATTACTTTGAAAATGGTCGACTTGGTCTCCATCAGGTGTGCCTTACCCATATAATCTGACTTATCAATTTCTTTGCAATTTCTATTCTTGGAAATTCTTCCTTCCTTGATTATGTTTCATTTTTCATGAATTATTCATCCAAAACTTGTGAAGTTAACTTGCACCTCACTTGTTTCTCTAGATTCCTCGTTAACTATGGCTTTGTGAAGTTTCTATGACGACTAATGACTTCAATTCCATGCAGGATCGTCGTGAAAGCCAAGAAAGTCTTGCTAAAGGTTTACCTGTGGTCTCTTTTTCAATTGGTGACAAGGCAGACTTCTTATACGGTGATCAGAGGGATGTTGACAAGGCAGACAGGGTTGTGTTGGAATCTGGAGATGTTCTTATATTTGGTGGAAAATCTAGGCTTATTTTTCATGGTGTTACAGCCATTCACCCAAACAGTGCACCAAAGTCCTTGCTTGAAGAAACAAAACTCTGGCCTGGCCGGTTGAATCTTTCCTTCAGACAGTATTGAAAACAATGGTATATATTTGGAACGAACTCAAAGTGATTAAGAAAGTTTCTTGAAGCAGAGAGGTACATGATAGTTTTGTTGATGTAATAACCGTCTATGTAGATATACAAGATTCTGAATAATCAAACTAACCTGTCGATTTAAGTCTCTTGCATTATCAGCATATATACAAGGTTCTGATGTTAACCGACTTGACATTTCACTGACCTCTGCAAAATTGAAATATGAAAGAGATTATATTACTTGTAATATTCAAGACAAATATTTTAATAAGGAAAAAAATAAAGACACTCATTAGCGTGACAGATAGAGAGAGAGAAGGGGAAGGGGGGAGGCTTTGGATTTATTACTAGTCTAAGAAATAAAGTTACAAAGTAATTCTTCTGATTTCTTTTTAGCAAAATCTATATAAACAGAAATATGTGACCTTCACACACAGAGAGGGGCGGAGCCCAGGGGGGGGTGAGGGGTGGGGCGGGGCGGCTACAAGAGAGTTATGAAACTATAATTTTGTGTTAACACCATATAATTTGATGTCACAAAAATAACTTCACATTCGACAAGTGTTTCAATCAAGCGCAAATATGTGACCTCCACACACAGAGCTGTGACCTACAAGAGAGTTATGCAACTATAATTTTGTGTTAACAACATACAGCTTGATGTCACAAACATAACTTCACATTCGACAAGTGTTTCAACCAAGCGCAAATATGCCAATAACTGTTTCTTTAGAGACAATAGTAGACACACAATTTTAATAATAGCTAGCAAACCCACAAAATCCATCTTGCCAGAACTTTAAAGCAAGCCTGGGTTTGTTCTTGACACTCCTCATGCCAGCGTGCAGATTCTGGTACAGCAAAGTGGAGGTACCTTTACAAGTGGATAGGTACCGATTGCACTCTACCATTATTTCGACAATGGTGAATGTATCTATAATAGCTTCTTCTTTCAAGACTAAACACAACCACATACCAACAAAGCAACATACATGCATTTCCAAGCACACACATACAACTACAAGTATCCGGAGACATTGAATGTTCTTTTTGGGGTGCCCTATGCGTGTGTGTGCACACACAAAGCTGTGCAGACCTATGAAATAAACCCACCAGGGTGACCAAAGAGAAATTTCTTATTGAATGCAACAATGCAAGATCCTAAGCATTTCATACATTATTTAAAATTTGCGAATAGATTATGTTGCATAGCTTCAAACAAACATCAGAACAAAATAACATAATTAAATTTAAGTATTTCTGAAAATAAAAAGGAATATCTTACGGTCCAACTTTTCACCAACACCAAGAACTTCCTGAACATTGCAAGTCATTATTTGGTGGACTTCATAGAGTTCATCATTCAACTTTGCAATATTCCGCTGGGTACAGGTGTCCTGATACAGTTTCTTGGTTTTCTGTATGAATGTGTCTTTTAAACATAAAAAGAAGTAGGAAAATTAAACTCATCAAAAGAAACACCAACAAGAATGCTGTAAGAATAGGAAGTACAAAAAAAAATCATGAAGAAAAAACTAGACATACCAAATTTGATGAAGGTATAAGGTCTGGTAGCAGTTTCAATTTGAGCCCCATTAACACGCTCAAATTCGTTCTTGAGGTTTTCAAGGTATTGAAAGGCAAGTTTCTTAGGATAAGCACGGTCACTCATTGTCAAGTAACAAACGCATCCTTCGATAATATAACTAAGAACTTACGTCAAGGTAACATTAAGATTCTTCCACATTCAGACACAATTATTATTTTAACAGAGCATATAGAAAAGAAGATCAGATGTCCAACTTATGTAAAAAGAAACAAATTCTAACTGAGTCTCTTTTATGCAAAGTAGGGTACTTCAGCATAAAGACATGTTGAAAAAGACAGCATATTTTCTAAACTGAAGCTGCTATCCCCATCAAATCTTGCATCCGTTAAATATAATAGAACAATTTTAACTAGACGGCAATGCCTACAAGGAACTCAATATCTCACAATTATCTAAAAGTCTCATAAAATCTCCATAATTTCACATTGTGCTTGAAGCCAACCCCGAATTTAATTGCATTAAATTTTTGGCTAGATTGAATCAAGTTGGGTTTCACATTGTGTTTGAATACTCTCTAAACTATAAAGAGATTGCATACTCCAGATTGTACCAGGAATAATAACGTAGTTTCTATCGCTCATAAGTTATATTGGGAAAATACACACACACACACACACATGAAAAATCTCACAAAGATACTGGAAAATGTAAGGGCCAGTTTCAATTGACATCCTTGAAGCCTCATTCTGACCTCTTGATAGGTTTCTAAACAAAGCCTTGACTTGCTGTTTGTAGAATTCAGCGTCTTTTAAATCACGGCCATCATCTGGACCCTCTGCTAGTGGAAGACCATTAGTTACACGGGCAGTCAAAGTTAGCTTCACCATCTTCAGCTATACAAAAATGACTCAAATATGTTAGCCATTATCCCAAAACCAGGAGATTATGAAGACAACAATCCTACACAAATAAGAAACTGATATACAAATTAACAAATGATTCAGCTTAGTACCATAACAAACCACTAAATTCACATAATCTAACAGCTAATTTATCTCTCTCAGTCATCCATGAACAACTACTGCCATTTAAGCTTAAAATGCAGAGTCCATAATCATATCTGTCATGGTAACACCATCTATAGTTCCTCTTAACTCTAATGGATCACAATGACTTGTTAAGCAAGGTCACATGTTGACAACTCACCTCTTCAAATGTTACTCTCAGAATCCAAATGACCAAACTCCCATTATAAAATAAATAAAAAAAAAAAAAAAAAAGACCCATGATTTGGTTCTTACAATATTGACATATTTCACCGTGATGGGCATTAGAAAGGCATTTGTTAAAAACCACTAAGAACAAAAAAAAAAAAACCCATTTTTATATTCACTAAAAACACGTAAGAGATCACCAAAATGACCCAATTCTTCTTCTTCATCACATGCTATGAATTCAATTGTGATAATACAAAATGATAAGCATTCCCCATCTGAATCAAGATCTCCAATTATCTATATCACAAGGCACCAAACCAAGCCATATGAGCCACCAAAATCATATCTTTATTCATTGTTAAAAATACCCATTAAACCAAAATGAACAATTTGTTGAAAAAAAAATGCCATTCCCATCTGGAAATTCAGACTAACAAACTTAAATAAATAACAAAGACATAGTTTTTACTGTGTATTTTTTTTTTTCTATATGTAATGGACATACCAGGTTTATATCATTTGGACTTTGGTTTTGATGTGATGGATCTGAGGGACGGTGATGACAATTGCTCAGAACCTGACCGAGACAATATGTCTATAGTAGAGGGGTTTAAGTTTTGAAGGACCAAAACCTTGAGAGAGGGCGCGCTTTAAGGTATTGTACCTTGGAATGCCAATTTGGAAATAACTTTATTATTCTCAAAAGGTACAACTTACACAGGCGTGATATATTGTCATAATGTAACCTATCTAATTCTCATCCAACTCTTTTTTTCTTTTTCTTTTTTCTTTACCTTTTTTTAAAGTAATTTATTTATTTACGTTTTTGAACTAACAAGCAGGATGAATGAATGTAACTTGAAAGAGTAATTTTGGAAATACAAACTATTTTGCAAAAAAAATTTACAAATTACTAATATGGTGAGTTATTTTTTTATTAAGAAACAAAAAAAAAAAAAAAAAAATTGTGGTAAGTGATTATAGGTAAATGAAAAAAGCGATGTTAATGGTAGACTTAAATGAAAACCAAGAAGTTGTCCACGATATCAGCTTGTAAAAATATTGTAAAATAGTTAATGATTATGACATTACTCAACTTGTAAGTATGTAATAGAAAAAAAAAATTAAAAGCAACTAAATTTTATGAATAGAGGTTAAAAAAAAAAAAAAAAACCATATACACAATTTTGAATATTAAAAACCACAGCGCACCCTTAACGCCATAGTCACTCCACAAGTATAATTGCTTATGGCGTGTGGTGGACAAAAGTCAAGATTCAGGTCTCTAGGAGGGAACTTCACACATATATACACTTAGATTATTCTAAAGTATAATTCATATCTTGTATAAAAAAAAAATATTAAAATTTGTATAAAGTATAATTTTTCTTTTAGCCCATTTATAATGGGTTTTCAATTTCTCATCTAGATATTTGGATTTCAAAAAACTTTTTAAGTTTTTAGACTCTTAGTACAAAATTTTTTATTTTTTATAGGAAAAATTTTAGCACAATTAATCATTCATATTGTTGTGGGTTCAAATTACCTTAATTATAAAAGTATTTTATTATCAAATAAGGGATTTAGTGTTGAACTTCATTTATAACAAAACCAATTGATATCTAATTTAATGATATATGTGAGGATAAACAAGCCAAGCAAGAGTATTGGGCCGTGGGCCGCATTCAAGGATCCTTAGGTGCCTGAGGATGGTAGTAAGGTTTATTAAGTTTGGGGATCATTGACCTGAGGACAAAAAAGGTATAACAATAAACTGATGGTAGTGCCTAAGGAGTCGGGCTTCCTCGAGAGAGCGTTATGAAAGGTTGGAGCCCAATCTTCCATAGCATGCTGTACAAAAGATCTTCCTTTTATGAATAAGCTTCAAGGAAGGTAACCAACAACAAAAGAAGAAATATCTAGGGGAGAAAGGCTGCTACCACCACATTAAATGTGCTGCACCTAACCAACTTGCCGCATTTATGTAGAAATGACCCTGAGCAAAGATATCTCAGTTCATAACTACTCACAAAATTGTCAGGATGTCTTTGATGGGACAAGCATACAGGAGATCACCTACATAATCAACAAGTGGAAGGCTGGGATCAAAGAGGATAAAACTATATAAGGGAATGGCCTCCATGAAAAATATGGTAGGTAATCTCTAGGAGAAAGATGGAACACCTTGTATTTAGAAAAAGCTTGAGTCAATATAAGAATAATTTATCCTCGGACTTAACCGAGGAGTGCTATTCTCGCATTGTGGTGTTTTTCTAACTGGTTTAATCCCTTTCAACTAAGGCCCATAATTAATTGGCTAGAACGTTCTTTCTTGTAAGATCCACTCTCTAACAATTATATTGTGTTGGGCTTGCTGGGCCACCATCAATTGTTCGCAAGTTGGGGGTCTAAACAAACGGGTCCTTATAATATACATATGAACATTGTATTAAAAACCGATTTCAATCAAATTCATTACTTAATAGAATGCAATCCTCAAAGAAAATTTTAATATATATATATATGCAATACAAACTTGGCGGATATATAAAGGGCATCCTTTCAAAAATTTTAAATCAATCACTTTTTATAAATTAAAATAGATGATTCTATTCATCAAAAAAAAAAAAAAAAGCCGATGCTATATATTATTTATAGTCCACAATAATATTCACTTTTGAAACTATAATTTCTCTTTGTGGTTAATTTTTATAAATATTTATAATTTCCAATTTTATTGATTTTCATTTGGATAAAAAGTTCTACAAATTGGTCTATTTTTGGATGGTGGTTCTTTAAAATAGAATGACTCATCCTATGTAAATACTAAACAAAGCGTCAAATTAATGAATCCTATTCCTCTAAAAACATTTCTCAAAAAAAAAAAAAAAAATCTCTAAAAACAATATAAAAAAAAAATTAATGATTCCTCTAAATTTGTGACAAAAATCCCATCCTTTTGTTTGTGTCCAATGCAAAAAATAAAGTGCACAAGAAAAGTCATATTTTTAAACTACACTCTATATATATATATATATATATATATATAAACTACATTTAAAATAGGATAAATTATACTTTTCCATCCTAATCTTTCACCATGATTACACTAGTTAATCCCATAAATTATTAAAACACACAATTGACCCCCCAAAAATTGTTTCAATGTCCCCCCACTGTCTATTTTTGTATTAAGTATGATAGAATTTAATATTGAAAGACCATTTCACTCGTCTCTTCAAGATAGACATCAATATGGTAAATTAGTCCTTCATTACTAAATTCCATCATACTCTGTAATTAACAACAAAACATTTAGTAGAAGGTAAGTGTAATATATTTTTAAAATTAAGGGGTCGACCATATGTTTCAATAATTCAAATGTTTAAGTGTAATCATAGTCATAGTAGAAAAGTGTAATTTTCCCATTAAAAAAAAAAAAGGAAGTTAGCTTTATTTATGAAATTATAAAGGTGTGAAATTTTACTTTTATAGTTGACGGGTTTTTAAGAAATGTATTTGTGGGAGGACTTTCGTCTGTGTAGTAATGGTACACTCATCCTTAAGCCAAAGGCTTATAAGGCATGAGTGGAAGGTGTCTCTCCCCGATGTGGGATTGAACAAATCATTGAGGACTAAAGCTCAATGCCATTTTTAAAGAGAACAATACCTGATTGGGGGCCCAGATGAAAGTCCTCCCACAAAAAGGCACGTTGAGCCTTAGTCCTCAAGGATTTGTTCAACCCACATCGGGGAGAGACACCTCCCACTCATGCCTTATAGGCCTTTAGCCTAAGGATGAGTGTACTGCTACTACACATGAGTAGTAGTAGTACACTCATCCTTAGGCTACACGTGTAGTAGTGGTACACTCATCCTTAGGCCAAAGGCTTATAAGGCATGAGTGGGAGGCGTCTCTCCCTGACATGGGATTGAACAAATTCTTGAGAATTAAGGCTTAACACCATTTCCAAAGAGGACAATATCTGATTGGGGGCCGAGACGAAAGTCCTCCCATAGTATTAATTATTAATTATTTTTTTTCCTTTTATGACTATTGTTTGAAAATTATATTTTTACTAATAAATTTAATGAAAATCTTATAAACCTAAATTTTCATATTTTTTTTTGACTTACAATTAAGGGAAGATCAAATATCTATATATATATATATATATAGAGAGAGAGAGAGAGAGAGAGAGAGAGAGAGAGAGAGAGAGAGAGAGAGAGAGAGAGAGAGAGAGATTTTCATTTTATTATGTTAACTAATGTGCTTTCTTTTTCCTTGCAAGTTGCAACAAATAGGGTACGAAAGATTTGAACCTAAAATATTAACATTAGAAGAACTTGGTAATGCCATTGAACATTAAGATTCTTGGCTATATGGATTACAAAGTGATTTTTAGTACGATTCTAAAATAACAAGTACAGTTTCTCTTGTGGTTTGTCATCGTTTAAATCTATAAAACTCTTAGCATGGGCTTACGGATGACCTATTAGTTTTTGTTGTTGTTATTGTTGTAGCAATAATTCGATAGTCACAACAGGGTGGGTGGATTTGAATCATAGATGTTTTAGAAATATCAAGAGGTAGTAACGAATTGAATTACAAGTCTCTTAGGATCTCTTAGGGTTTTTTTTTTTTTTTTTCTTTAAAAAAAAAAAAAAAGAGTTTCAACCTATGGCATCCACTTTTTATGATAGTTATGTATCATCAAACCAAAACACCAATTAGTTTTTGGTGTAGGCGATGATTAAACCACATAATTCTTATTTAACCATCAGAAACTTTACTAGTTGAGCTAACTAGAACCCAGAGCATCTCTTAGGTTAGTTTAATATGATAGAGAAATAAATCAATTACTCTTTTCATTGTGTTAGCAAGATTATTAGTATGGCTTTTGGCACCTCTTGGGTTAGTTTAATATGATGGAGAAATATATCAATGAATTTTTTTTTTTTTTTTTTATTGTGTTAGCAAGATGTATGTACCTAACCTCAGCCTAAAGGACCGGGCCTAGGATTAGGCTCACAATTTACTTATAGAGTGGGCTTAGTATTTCCTATTAAGGGCAATTCCACCCTAAGTGACACTCTAACTTCCCTTAACTCCAGTGAACACCCTTACTTTCCTCTCTGTGTTACTCTTTCTCCTGGTTTTACTAATTTGCTCTCTCTCTCTCTCTCTCTCTCTCCAGAATTGCCAACCCCTCCTTCTCATTCCATTCTTTTATTTATAGCCTGAGGTGGGTGGAGGCATTATGATTGCTTTCTAGTCTCACTCGTGCGAGTGGGTCCAAACTAATTATTCCTGACGAGAATATGCTCTGTTGGGAACGGTGGTAATGGCATCAGAACTGGTTCCAGCCTCCAAAAGATTGCTCGGTAGCAATATTTCCCAAGGCAATACCAGGCTGCCAAGAACACAGGATGTCCCGAGCAAGCACACTCTCGATCAAGTTAAAATTGATCGGCTGGTGCTTGCCTCTCGTACATTCAAGACAAGATGGATTCCTCATGATACTTGGGCTTAGCTTGGGCCTTAAAGTGCGTTCGGCCCAAGACCATAGGTCCGATGGGAATGGGATCATGCACTATATTATAAGGCCTAGGACCATTCTCCGTACACAAGATTATTAGGATTAGTCCTATATTTGTTAGGATTTTTGTTTGTTTTATTTTTTTTTTGATAGATTCAACAAATACAACAAGGATGTGGGATTTTGAATTCCGGATGGCTCTTTTGAAAACGCCAAAAAGGTAAGGTACTAGTTAAATTACAAAAGATTCTTTAAACTCTTATAGAGAGATGTTATGTCTACAACAATTTTATAACATTTTTACAACAAATCACAGGTGTTTAGTTGTTATTAGTTCAATTTTGAAACTAACACTAAGATTACTTTTTTGCCCCAACAATAACAACCAGTAATAATTTGCCACTTAGAATTTGTTGTAAAAATGTTGTAGACATATCATTTCTCCCTCTTATATGTAGGTCATATATTCACTTATGTAATTTTCAATTGTGTTACAATGTGTTATATCATTATTGATTATGTTAGGCTATATGGTAGCATAAACTTTGAGAGAATCTTTACTATCACTTTTCGCATAGAGTTCTATAAAGGATAACATTTGTATTTAACAAAAATACTTTGACACAATTCTTAAAAAAAAATTTTAACCCTATATTTGAGTAAAGAAAAATAAGGAAGAAAAGTTGTAAAAAGAAAAAAAAGAGAGTATACATTACTACTTCGCGAAATTATTGTGTATTCCCGGAATACCATAAATGCGTACTCCTTTCTCTTATATAAATAATGGGTCTCACTAATTAAATTCATGGTAGGACCTATTATTTATGTGAAAAATGGAGTACGCATTTATGGTACTCCGGGAGTACCTAATAATTTTCCTACTACTTCATGCTCCATTCCATTTAGTTTGCCACTTTTCCTAGTATTTCATTTTGGGTTTTACTAATGTATGCCTTTGGATTACATGTTAGTAAACTATTTTAGAAATTTTTTTATGTGAAATAAAAAAATGATGAATAATGTTAAATATACGAACTATTTTACAAAACATTTTACAAACTACTGATGTGACGAGTGATTATTGGTAAATGAAAAAATGATATTAATGGTAGACATAAATGAAAACCAATAAGAGGTTAGTCACATCAACATTTTGTAAAAAGGTTGTAAAATAGCTTGTAACTGTAGGATTACTAAAAAATGACTAACCTTTTTGTCATTTTTTTCAATTTTCTATAAAAGGTTTCATAAAATAGATGATTAATGTATGCTCTAAATGTAGGAAATATACATGAAATTCCCAAATATGTGAGATGCAAAAAATAGAAAAAAAAAATGCACCAAATAAAACGATTACACAAGACAAAGATTTATGTGGTCTGGCAATTTGGCTATGTCCACAGAGTTGTAGAAATTTTACTATTCATAGGAAAAATACAAAATGCGGTAGTACAAATTTTTTTTTTGGGTGAAAAACTCCATTTTGCTCCCTAAATTTTAGGGTCATAGTCAATTTGGTCCCTACATTTTAGTAGCAGTCAATTTGGTTTCTACTATTTTCAACTTGTAGTCGATTTTGTCCCTACTATTAACTAACTAACAAAAAATGTTTACATGGTGCACAGTTGGCACATGCTGACGTGTAAAATAAAATAATAAAAATACTGTTTAATAAATATTTTAAAATGTCACATAAGCATTTATTTTGAAAAAAAAAAATCACAAATTTTAAAGATGGAAAAAAAAAAGTTAGAAATCCCAGATTTTCTTTGATTTTCATGGAAACCAAACACAAAATCACCTTGATTTTTCTATCTTAAATCCTTGAATTCATAAATACATTCCACAACATCTCACCTCTATACAATTGAGAAACACGTGGAATTGAAATAACCAATAGGAAATTGAAATTTTAGAGCACAAAAAATTCAACAAATTCCCCCAGCAAACTTTCTCAAAAACCAAATAGAAACCAAAAAAAAAAAAAGGAAAAAAAAAACCCAAATGAAGAAGACCCTCTCATTTTAGGTTGGTGTCTTTGTGTTGAGTACAATCCAGTGGCTTTGATGGGGACAAATCCAACCAAATTTGTTTATACAAAACCCCAGATAATTTGGGGGCCAAATTTCACCTTAAACCTCAAAAACTCAAATCAAAACACCAAACCCACGAATCTAAAATCAACCACAAAACCCCATATTCCAAACCCAAGCAACCAAAAGAAAATCCATTACAAAGGAAACAACTTGCTCATTGGGTGGCTGCGATGAGATATCCGTTTGGTGTTGAGGTTCAATGGCTGGTGATGGCACAAGGCAAGAACGGCGGCGGTGGCGTGAGGAGAGAATATTGATCGAATCGTCCTATAGGTGCGTGGAGCTTCGGCTGGTGTCAAATGCATGCTCATCTCCTCCTTCCTTTGGGAAATTTTCTTCCATGTCAACATAATATCCAATTTCTAGTTGTTGGAGTTGAACCAAACATCTCGCTATGGACAAGGAAAATACATTTTTCAAACGACTGCATTTGAATAGCCAAAGAGATCTGAGGTTGCCGAGATAAGCAAGCTGATGTTGTGTATCGCTAAAAGATCTTTGGAAATTGGCCTACGATATATCTCTGTTATTAAAATTATGATGGCTTATTAAAATTAGAAAAATACAGAGGTAACATTTTAAAATATTTATTACACGATATTTTTATTATTTTATCTTCCATGTCAGCATCACATATGCCAACTTTGCATATTGTTTGTTATGTAAGTATTTTTCGTTCATGAGGTAACGGCATGAATCGAATTGATTGTAAGTTGAAAATAATAGGGATCAAATTAACTGCTATTAAAATGTAGGGACCAAATTGATTGTGATCTCAAAATATAGGGACCAAAATAGTATTTTTGCCATTTTTTTTCCCTCTCAAAACAATACACAACTTTTAATTTCCAAAATAGCAACTTTTCAATCATGTGCACATGATTTACAATGGGCTAAAAACAGACCCCTAAGGAGGCTTGTCTATGAGCGCTTTGACTTGGCTCATTAAAAACCATAACACTTTTTATATTGAATTGTTTCATAATTCAGATCAAATATAGTTAGGTTCCACAAATTTTTTTCTAAAAAAAAGGACTCCACAAAGCCCAATACTAAAAGCATACATTAACCGGATCCTTTTATTTTATCCCTAAATGTTTGTCTAATTTTATAAGTCAATAAATACATATTTATAACTTTCTTAATAACACCTCATGTCTATCAAAATATTATAAGTTGATGGGTCACTCTACTGTAGAATACTCCATTATTTGATTTTATTTGAAAAATCAATTCTTAATATTTTATTTGAGTTTTGAATTTTTGAAAACTCATAATTTTTCATTTTAAATAATACTATTTAACTTCCATTTGAAAATTAAAAAAAAAACATAAATAATACTATTTTCTTAGAAATTTAGCAATCATTTGGGGGGAGGGAATGGAAATGAATAAAAAGATTAATTTTAGAATATTCTTCCATTCCCTTGTTTTAGAGTTTTAATGGAGAGAATGAAAAGTCTATTCTCTTATTTGAGAGTTTAAGTGGGAGGGAATAAAATGGGTAGGAGGAAACACTCATTCATTTCTGTTCTCTTAAAACCTCAAATTTTTATTCTCAAAATTGGAAGGAATGAAAGGGAATGAAATTAAATTTAATAATTTTTTTACTAAAACTCCCAAAATACCCTTATACATTCAACAATTTATTTTAAAATACGGGTCTAATAATAATATTATTATAAAATAATTTCATTCTATTCTATCTATATTACTCTCAAATAAGATTACTTACATTCCATTCATTTTTATTCATTTATTTTAAAACGTCTAATCAAGATTACTTAATTCTATTCTCAAAAATTACTTAATTCTATTCAATTCCATTATATCCCATTCATTTCTCTTACTGAAATACAGTCTATTCAATTCCATTTCTTTCCATTTTATTTCCTTACTATTATTCCATTCAATTTCATTATGAACCCAGAAGCCTTAAGCCGACGGGAAAATAGACTCCTTTTTTTTTTGAGAATCAATACGAGACAATTTTAGACTTCTTGTTCAAACTTCACATCCCTTATTTATTTAGATTCTTATTCTTAGCCCTTGTTCTAGTGGAGACAAAAAGTTTTAAAACCCTTGACCTTCTTCCTTCCTTTCCCTCTCCTTCAAGTTATTTTATACCATTCTCTACTTTACTCTCTGAATTTTCAAAAACAAAACTTTACTCTCTCTATTTCTGTATCTCTCTCTCTCACACACACACACAAACACAAACACAAAATCTCAGCCAACCCAGAGCAGAGTTTGTGTTCATCATCATCATCATCATCATCAAAGATCATCAAACACTCAAAAAGTCTCAAGCTTTCCCTTTCATTGATTCATCCACCTTCATTCTGCGCCCAATAAAAGCAACCCCACCAAAACAAACATGCGTCGTGGAACTGGCCGTGGCAGAGCTAGGAGCACCGGAGGCAGGTGGGTTCAAAAGGAGACCGGTGATTCAGTGCATCGTCACAGCCCTGTAATTTACCACACCCCTTTTCCCATTTTTTTTTTCTTATTGTAGAATTTTAGCATGGAAAAAATGCAGTCTTTGTAGAATTTGTGATTTCTCATTTTGTTGAAGGTGTTTTGATATATGGGAAATGTACAGTTAGTGGTTAATATTTTGATTATGATGTGAAATGTGACATGTTTATGTAAAAAGTTGCAAATTTGAGATATGGGGTTTTGTCATTGTTGGATTAGTTTAAGGAATACGGTGAAAGATTTGCAAAAGACCCAAGTTGAATATTTGAATAGAAAAGGACGGTGCGGGTTTAGTAAGTAAGAAAAATTGGTCATGATTGTGTAATGTGTGAAAATTCTGGAATTTATGTAACTATGATTGTGTACTGATTGGAATACACAATATTTATCTGGCATAATATGAGAATTTCATTACAAATGTCATATATGATATATTTTATGTGTTACAGCTTTCGCATTACTGCGTAAATTTTTAATGTCTATATGTGATAAATCCTACAGATATTCCAGGTTGTGTGTTATCCAGTTTAAATATATACACACAGAAATTTGTTATTAAGAAATATTACACTCATTTTATTTACTTATGGTGAATTTGATAGTTCTGTTTCCATCTTGGACAAAAACTCAATTTCTTAGCTGTCTGGTATTGCTGTTATTTTGGGGGGCAGGGTTTCGGGTGCTGGTCATTGTTTGAAGTTGCTGTACTGAGAATGTATGCTTGAAGCGAATTGATTATCCTCTTTGTATTCTATTTCCGTTATTCATCAATTGATTTTATGAGTGTTTATGGGAGTTAAGCTTGAGTAATTGGTTTTGATTAAACTTGGGGTTTACTTATTTATTGTACGAACTACAGGTCGTATTCTCTTTACATTATTTATCGCTTGATTTTATGAGTGTTTACTGGATTTGATTTTGAGAAATTGGTTTTGATTAACCTTGGGCTTGTTTTATTTATTGTATTATACGAACTACAGATTGGAGCAGATAGACTCGCTGAGGAGACTGTTGGTGGTAAGGATGGATCCTCCATAGGCGAAAGGAATAACTTGCAGCAAATGTCACATGGTAGTGTTCCAAAGCACTCTGAGTATAAACCCAAAAACAGGCATTCACATGGTGGCATTCAAGAGGTACCAATTAAGTTACAAGAGGGTCTTGATCCCTTATATATATATATATATATATATATGTATGTATGTATGTATTCACTTATGTAGTTTTTTCGATTGCGTTGTATTGAGTAAATTTTTAATTTTATTTTTGGGTAGAAGCATTGAGTAAATTTTGTTTAGTCATGATGTATTATATCATCATTAATTGTGTCTAACCATATGGTAGCATAAACTTTTAGAGAATCCTTACTATCACTTTTCACAGAGAGTTTTGTAAAGAATTACACTTTGCTTTTAACAAAAAATACTTTGACATTATATTGAAAAAGCTTTAACCCTACATTTAATTTTTTTTTTTTTTTATAAAGATGCTTGAACCCTACATTTGAGTAAAGAAAAAAATAAGGAAGAAAAGTTGAAAAAAAAAAAGGGCATACATTACTACTTTTATTTTTAAATTATCCTTAAATCTTTTTCCAATTTTAAAAATTAATAAATACATTTTCATAACTATCTTAATAACACCTTATAATTTGATGGGTCATTCTAAAGTTTCTACTGTAGAATGCTCCATTATTTGATTTGGTTTGTTTGAAAAATCAAATTTTAATATTTTATTTGATGTATTTTTATTTATTTATAAAAATACATATAAATAATATTCCCTTAAAATTTTAGAATTTAAGCTGGACAGAAAGGATTAACTTGTTCAAAACATCCCTTATTTTCACATTAAATTTTTTCTAAAAAAATCACTTATTTATTAGATTCTTAGCCCCTCGGTCTGGAGAAGAGAAAAGGGTTTAAAACCCTTCACCTTCTTCCTTTCCTTTTCCTTCTGCTTCAAGTTATATAACACCATCCTCTACTTTACTCTGTGAATTTTCAAAAACAAAACTTTACTCTCTGTGACTAACTCTATCTCTCTCTCTCATACACAAACTCAGCCAACCCAGAGCAGAGTTTGTGTTAATCTTCATCATCATCAAAGATCATCAGACACTCAAAAAGTCTCAAACTTTCCCTTTCAATAAAAGCAAATAATCACAACCACCAAAATAAACATGCATCGTGGAACTGGCCATGGCAGAGCTAAGAGCACCGGAGCCAATTGAATTAAAAAGGAGACTGGTGGTTCAGTGCATTGTCACAGCCCTGTAATTGTGCCACACCCTTTTTCCCATTATTTTTTATTTTATGGAAAAGATAGAGTCTTTGTAGAATCTGTGATTTCTCTTTTTGTTGAAGGTGTTATGATACATGGGAAATGTACGGTTATTGGTTAATATTATTTATTTATTTATTAAGATATGAAATGTGACATGTTTATGTAAAAAGTTGCAAATTTGAGATATGGGTTTTTGTCATTGTTGGATTAGTTTAAGGAATATTGTGAAAGATTTGAAATAGACCCAAGTTGAATATGTAAGAAAAGTTGGTTATGATTGTCTAATTATTGTGTAATGTGTCAAAATTTTGGAATTTATGTAATTATGATTGTGTAATGATTGGATTATACAATATTTACATGGCATGATAGGGATAATTTCATTACAAATGTGATATGATATATGTTATGTGTTACAGCTTTTGCGTGACTGCTAAGTTTTTAATGTTTGTATAAGATAAATACAACAGAAATTCCAGGTTGTGTTATCCAATATATATATATACACACACAGGAATTTGGTATTAAGGAAGATTGAGAAATGTTACACTCATTTTATTTACTTATGGTGAATTTGATAGTTTTGTTTCCATCTTGGATAACACCTCAATTTCTCAGCTGTCTGGTATTGTTGTCATTTTGGGGGGGGGGGGGGGGGTTTGGGTGCTGGTCATTGTTTGAAGTTGCTTGAAATTAAGTACTGAAAATATATGCTTGAAGCAAATTCATTGTCCTGTTTGTATTCTCTTTCCATTATTCACCAATTGATTTTACGAGTGTTTATGGGATTTGAGTTTGAGTAATTGGTTTGATTAAACTTGGGATTTGTTTTATTTACTGTATTTTAAGAACTACAGGTTGCATTCTCTTTCCATTATTTATTGCTTGATTTTATGAGTGTTTATGGGATTTGAGTTTGAGTAACTGGTTTTGATTAACCTTGGGTTTGTTTTATTTTTTGTATTATACGATCTACAGGTTGGAGCAGACAGACTTGCTGAGGAGACTGTTGGTGGTGAGGATAGGTCCTCCATGGGCAAAAGGAATAATTTGCAGCAAATGTCACAGGGTAGTGTTCTAAAGAACTCCAAGTATAAATCCAAACTTGGTAGCAAAAACCAGCAGGAGTGGCATTCACATGGTGGCAAAGATGGTTTTGCTAATATAGTGAGGTCTCAAGAAGGAATAAATTCACCAGAGAGTGTAGGCAGTAGATCAAAACAATTCAAGTGCATGGGTACTCCAGATTCAGCCCATAAACAGGATTTTCCTCAATTGTCTGGGCAGTCTAATTCTGAGGACTTGGACGCAGGGAGAATTCAGAGTGGGAAAATCTTAAGTGTGGGGACTGCTAATAGCATAACATTACAGGATGATCTCCCGCACGAAGCAGCTCCTTCCAATGAAGGAGCCAGTTTGGAGGTGGACATGGAATTCAAGTTGAAAATTTCCATCCATCAGGTTGAGACTCAGCTCCTCTCTGTATCTGGTAAAAAATATGAGCCTTCTTCAAGCAAGGATCCAAAAAGTTCTGCAGGCCATAAAAATTTAGAGCATTCTGAGCACTCCGCAATGCTTGACTCTTTCGATCTCTGCCCAACCAAATCTGAGAAAACTGTAATACTCAAACCTCCTTTACATGTACAGAATAGAGAAAGGCGGAATGAAATCAAGACCTCCTTGGAGGGGCAAAATGGAGTTGTGTTGAGGGCTGGGATGGTCCTTCTAAAGAGTTACATATCATTCAGTGATCAGGTCAAAATAGTAAAAAAATGCCGAGACCTTGGTCTGGGTCCTGGAGGTTTCTACCAACCAGGTTACCGTGATGGAGCAAAACTGCGATTGAAGATGATGTGCCTCGGTAAAAATTGGGACCCTGAGACAGGTAACTATGGAGATCACTGTCCAGTTGATGAGGCTAAACCACCCACAATACCTGCTGAATTCAATCAGTTGGTCAAAAAATCAATTGAAGATTCCCAATCCCTTATTCAGAAAAATTCCAAATCAAGCAATGTAGAAAGCATACTTCCCTGGATGTCACCAAACATTTGTCTTGTAAATTATTACTCTGAAAATGGTCGACTTGGTCTCCATCAGGTGTGCCTTACCCGTATAATCTGACTTATCAATTTCTTTGCAATTTCTATTCTTGGAAATTCTTCCTTGATTATGTTTTATTTTTCATGAATTATTCATCCATAACTTGCACCTCACTTGTTTCTCTAGATTCCTCATTAACTATGGCTTTGTGAAGTTTCTTTGACAGCTAATGACTTCAATTCCATGCAGGATCGTGATGAAAGCCAAGAAAGTCTTGCTAAAGGTTTACCTGTGGTCTCTTTTTCAATTGGTGACAAGGCAGACTTCTTATACGGTGATCAGAGGGACGTTGACAAGGCAGACAAGGTTGTGTTGGAATCTGGAGATGTTCTTATATTTGGTGGAAAATCTAGGCATATTTTTCATGGTGTTACAGCCATTCACCCAAACAGTGCACCAAAGTCCTTGCTTGAAGAAACAAGACTCCGGCCTGGCCGGTTGAATCTTACTTTCAGACAGTATTGAAAACTTTGGTATATATTTGGAACTCCCTCAAAGTGATTAAGAAAGTTTCTTGAAGCAGAGAGGTACATGATAGTTTTGTAACTTTTGTTGATGTAATAACCGTTTATGTAGATATTCTGGGTGGTCATTGTAAGCCCTTGCTTAGGCGCTTACCTTTTGATGATGACTCATCCTTTTCCTCTCCTATCTCCCCATCTCCCCACATCCAAAGTCCAAACATATGCAAAAATGACGTGTATCACAGTTTTCCTTGTAATTGATTTATGTTTCAGTTTTCATTTTTACAATTTTCCTTTCTTCCTCCTCCCCCTAAAACAACTTTTAGCTCTTTTTATTTATTTTCTCACTAAACGACCTGTAGAGGTGGCATGTTTTGATTTCAAGTAATACTAATGGTATAAAATTCCATATATTAAATGGTCTTTTATTGCAAATATTGGTGGTACTGGTATAGATTGCGATTGTTGCCTTGAAGATCAACTGACACTTTCAAATGCTTTCAATAGAGAGCCGTTTAGGTTTCAAATTTCCCAATTCCCTTTCCCTCATCTGTAAAACTAAAAGAAAAAATGCATTTGTTTTCTCAAAAAAAAAAAAAAAAAAAAAAAAATCTCATCTCATTAAGTAATAATTCAACCATGTGCGCGCGCAGTATACCCTACAAAAGTATATAATCTAATAATTTATATTGTCTTCCTTTTAACACATTGGAATCAATTTATTTCCATGGGGCATGCCCATTTGCCTAAAAGAAATACGTTCTCTCATGCTAGGAGCAAATAAACAATTTAAATTATTATAATTTTACCTTTGTGTAAGAATGCAATTGTACCTTTTGAGGATTCTCGAATCCGACAGTTATTTTGAAGCTACCTGATTCAACAATAGGATCTCTATTGGTAAGGGATGGTGTGAGTACAGTTTGTTTAGATCTCCAACTAGGCCATGGTGGGTGGCCTGCCATATCCTGGGGGGTACTACTTTATTTTTGCATTTGGTTTACCTCATATATTTACCTGAAATTTTTTGTGCTTTGGACACTTCATTAACCGCTTATTTGGCAGCCAAACTTCAACAGTCACTTCACCAAAGTTTGTTTGGTACTAGCATGCCTTTGGTTTTTGCTTAATGCATGACATAAAAATTCTTATTTTATAAGCAAACCACAAGGCAACCACTCTCCCAGCCAAAAAAAAAAAAAAAAAAAACGCTTGCATTTGCAATTTCATATGTGGGATCCATGTAAGCTCATCAGCCTTGGACAGCATTAATCATAACCATACAAGTACATTTTACAATATACAAAAAGTATTTGGAATTACTTGTATCCCATTATTCAAAAATGTTGTTTAATATCTACCAACCACATAAGTGCCAGTTCTAAGTCTAACCAATAAGCTATTTAACCAATGCTTTTGAACTTTCAGCCTCCAGGAAATGGGGATAGGGAGAGGGTGAGCCATGCTGGAGAAGCAGGGCACATGCCAGATATATCAGAATGAAGATCTGAGAATTTTGCATGTGCTCTAGCTCTCCAGCTTGGACCTTCTTTCTTGCAAGGACAGGTTAAATATATTGAGCAGGCCTTGAAATAAAAGAGGTAAGTTGCCTGCAAGTTTGTCTTGAAACTTCTACTTCAAAAGATGCATTTGCTAAGGGTCTAAAAAAGATTGTAGTATCACAATGTTTCATCTTCATACATAATCATTTGTCCTACATATTCTTGACATATCATTCTATTTATTCTTTAAATTTAGGTAGAGGATCCATTAAGGAAATAACACACACACACACACACCATTTAAATTAATAGGGACCTTTGGTGGCCTTAATTATTTTCATACACAACAAAACTAATAAATAATTTGCAATACAAACCTGTTTGGCCAACACTTTAAGAACATTGTTTGGCTCCTATCATCTGTAGTTAGCAATCCACGTCACCTTAACCATAAGTTATTTTCAAACATCATAAGACAAACAAAGTTTTTAAAACCATCCTTTGTTGATCAATCAACTTCGATTCTCCAGAGCTGATGCAGCAGACTCTACATGAGCGAGCAAACAAGAATAAACTTTCTGCTTCAACCGCTCAACTGTCTCTGCTAATCCATCATTCTCTGAGGTCAATTTGCTTCTCAGTTTATCCAACCATTCATTTGCATGCTTAAGCTGTGACAATGTGACAGCAATATGGTTGTCTGGCTCCATTCGCCGTCCTGCACTGTCCTTACCTTTCTTCTCTTGGGTAACTACATGAAACCCGATATCCAATGCTCCCTCCAAAAATTTCAAAAACCAAGATCTTGTTTCATTTAAGAGAACCTCTCTAAGTTCTTTGATCTCTTTTGCACCATCACCTTTTGCCCATTCTAATTTCTCAGTCCCACTTAACTCAATAGGGGGCTTGGGAGACTTTAACATACTTTTACCATGAATAAGACCAGCCTTTTTGCTAGTTTTGTCTGTGTTTGGAGCAGATTGGTGAGTCAATAAATGAAGTGATTTATTCTTTAATGGATCTGCTACATTTGGTTGTTCAATGAGCTGGTATAGTGTGAAGAACTTGGTGAGATATAGGTGGGGGTTCTCTGGTGAAGAATATGCGCAGAGATCGGCAAACATGCTGAAAGAAAAATGCACAAGTAAGACTTGGATATAATTACAAACTGGTTCCTTTTTGGTGATATGTTTTGAAATGAATGATTTTGTCATGAAATGAACTTACTTGAGGCACTTGACAAGAGTTGCAGCTGTGGATGCCTCCTTTTGAGCTTCTGCAGCAACCAAAGAAGCCAAATTTCTCCTTCTAAGCATTCCCTTATAAAATTTTAATAAAGGAAAAGAAAGAAGAATTACTTAGTGATAGTATAGAGTTTGTGATTTTTTGCTGTTTTAAGGTATTTTTCCCATGTCAATTCTAAATTGATTAATAGACCATCTACTCAGTCAACAAAAACTGATAACAGATAGTCCATTTGGTCAGATAGTAGGCAATGCAAGGCATATTTGGCCATAATTTTAGTGAAATGCAGCAGGATGAATGTATTTGTTCAAATTAAGTACTGCCATATATGCTACCAAAACAGAAGCAGCAAAAGATATCCATTGAATGGTCAATGTGGCAGATGAAACAGTAACCATATACCTAATTTATGAAATATAGAAGTTGTATAAGAAGAAAAAATAATTAATGGAAGTGGAGGAAACAAGGAAAGTTACCTTCCCTGGCTTCGAAAGTTTAGCAGGTAGAGAAGCCCATAAAATTGCCTCAGCTGATTGGTTTTTATCTTTATTGTTTGATAAAAAATTAAAGTTCATGTTTTCCTGTTTACTTGAAGTTCGTTTTGCAGGAGTGCTCTTCGAAGGCACTGCAGTCTCCTTGTTGTCAGGTACAGCTACGTCTGGCTTTGATGAAAGTGCATCAGATCGATTTCGGGAAGGAGTCATTGAGCGTGTCTGTAATGATAGTACAAATGATTGTCACTAAATAGGTTTTTTACACACATTTAAGCTTCATTTGACTAACATTTCTTCATTGAGCCCATCACAGGAACCATGTATCATTTATTTGATTGTCCCAATGACATGAGTCATTGTCTGAAATTGCGCTTTTTTTTTTTTTTTCCTTTTAGGGGACAATAAATCCTAAATAATTCTGAATAATGCACACCACTATTTTCATTTGATGTGTAGAAACTGTTTCTTTACTAATTCCTATAAACAGTTCTTGTTAATTCACTTATTTCATGTATGCACCTTACATTTTTATTGTATCAGGAGCTTTGCAGAATCTAATTACATTAGGATTTCAGGGTTGTACTGCATAAAAACATGACATCCTAATTAATGGAGCACATATATTATTATTATTATTATATTCTAAATTTTTCCCAATGGCTTTTCAATTGTTACCATACTGATAATATTTCCAACAAATATTGCCTAGACAAAGAAGGCAGGATAAAAAAAGTCCTAGAACTGTTTTTTTTTTTCCTTTAAGATTGGAATATATGTCAAACAAGCAAGAATCATACCTGACCTTTCAGCTCTTGCTGCTTTCCTTTCACTAATCCAATCTTCTTACTTGCTCCAACATTCTCATTCTCATTGCTCTTCCCACCTTCATTTGATTCTGCCCCACTTGCCTTAGCATTATTTGGTGTCAAAACACCCTGCATGTACCTGGATGCAACAGCTGCCTTTTCCTCTTTGATTACAATTTTCTGCCTTGAGCTTTCCTCCTTCACTTCAAATAACTCATTCAATTTTGTGCCATTTGTTCCTTCATTATCAGATTGGACTGGACCCTCTGATGGCTCTAACATTTGCATCAAATCCTTTGGATTCCCCACAAAAGGGTGGCGTCCTGGGACCGGTCTCACTCCAACAAGAATAGGAACTGGTCTTCCAGCTTCCACCCTATCAACATAGAAAAACTGCCCAAGTATCAACTTGTTGTTCAAGATGAACTCATTGTCTTCTCTTGATAGTGATACATATGTTGAATGAGACGAGTCAGAGACTTTTATGAAGAAGCCTTGATTAGGCCACAAGTCAGACCCAGTTAAGGCAGGCACAATGCTAATCACTTGCAGTAGAACGGATCGATATTCTCCACGTACTTTTACATTGGAATTTATACTCTGAAGAAGCTTTAGTAGTACTCCAGGAGTAAGCGATGCCATTCTTTTCCCTTGTCTTCTGAATATCCAAATTTGTGATGTCTACCTGAATGATGCATTGAAGTTATGGCATTAACTAATCAGAGTTATATATATGTTTATTCCATGAAATTTACCTCATACAGTACAAATATTAATCCCATGCATTTCTTCATGTCAAAGACTGCCGCGTTTTTCAGTTTGTGTAAGATTTTTCTAGGAAAATTAGATTGACACTTTCTGTCTATAGCTTCCTATTATTAATAAGGTTTCAATCAAGTGTGTGGTAATAGCAATAAAATTGCCTAACAAAATGAAGGTACTATATTGGACCAATCATTCAAATAAATCAAGTACGAAAGTTTTAAATGTTTTGCACCCTATCAGGCTAGACAATCTGTCACAAAATAAACTGGGGGAAAAAAAAGAACTATAATTAATGCTTGAAACATCATAAGGCTATATTCATTGACAAACAAGAATTAAACCAAGAAAGAAAGTATAGGATTTTTTTTTTCTTTCTAAAATGAATAAATGGTATAAGTTATTAAGCTGTATGTGTCACAATGATGTGATTTGGAATGAATAAAAATATTGACATGAGCAAGAAAGATGTATAAGTACCTGAGAGAGAGAGAGAGAGAGAGAGAGAGAGCATAAAGAGCCCAGAGAAAAAAATAAAGAGGTCCTTCTCTGAGTGAAAGAACAAAGTTTTGCATAAAGAAGCGAAACAACTGTAGCTTGAAGACACAAAGTGAGTCTTGTTGTATTGGTCTAAGGCTTAAACAAGAGCCTCTATAGCTTTGCATGTCAGGCACGTAATTATCAACTTTCTCTTGGCTTTCAAGCCAAGAGACAATACTTACATGTTTGAATTATGTGGTCCTTTGATTGAAAATGACAAATCTGCCCCCCCTTTAATGGAGCATCATGTTGGAGCTTTATTGGTACCGTCAATGGGCATTCTAGTCAGTTGGTTGAGGGTGGTCTTTCCCAGGTTGCATTTCCTTTTACGTTAAGAGGAAAGGGAGCCATTGAGAAAGGTAAAGGGATTCCAATGTCTACTTCAGTCATTAATGCAGTATTTAATCATTTTAAATTTTTTGATAAACTTAATCATTTTAATTTGAATAGAGAACTTGCGCATATGACACATAAGATATGGGATAAAAATGTGACCTATTTTTTTGGATAAACATATTGATGTAGATTGTAGAACAATGAGCTCTCATACCAATATGTTAACTCAGGAAAAAAAGCAAAACTTGATACTAATTAACTTTATTAAGTATAATATAAGACTTAAAATAACATACAATTGACTTCCTAAATGGAATAAAACAAAATTAAAATTAATATAGTCCTATACCGAGCATTCTCTCAAATAAGGCTACTGAAAGTGAACTATTACCTAATACTTATCAAGGCTCAGCTTAGATTCATGGAAAAAGTAATAAGGAAGCCAAGTCTCTTTTCTTTTGTCCCCTTCTGACACAAGAAAAGATAGGAAAATAAAAGGAACTCATTAGAATACCTACCCCAAGTGTAAGTTTCAACCAATCCAAATCCATTGGCCCAATTACAAATCTAATAAAAATGTAGGACCTGAATCATCTGATGTTACTTGATGTAAGTAGATATAATAGTCAGTTCAAACTCTCCGCTTGATGCTTACCAAAAAAGCTCTCCATCAATCACAAATCACAATCATTAAAATTACCAAAAAAAAAAAAAATGTTTAATAACAAAATGAAGCTAAAGTTACTCTATTCATGGGAAGCAAACTTTATAACATGAAGATATGAATAAAATACATTGCTCAGGAAAATGCATTGGCTTCAGTTTCTGCACGAACCAAGCTAGCATACACACCATTAACATGGGAAGCCATGTGATGTCGCGGAAGCCTGAAGAAAAGCACACACGATGCTCTCTTGATGGAACAGAAACTAAACTGTTAGTTTCTGGTAGTAAACCTCGAATCCACGAGGGGTTTCCCTGAATCCACAAGGAGAATAAAAACTGGAATTCACCAGAAGAAAATTTGACAAAATGTCTGTGTTTATTGATAATCAACTATTAACTGAATTGCCTTTGGAGGCTACAATGCGTTTAAATAGTAAAAACAAAACCTAGGGCAACTAGAAACCCTATGGCGGCTATGAAAGCATATAAAACCCTAATTTGACTAAACAACTTAAAAACACCTAAAAACAAGGAAATAAATGCCCTAAACCTAAAATAACAAAAATTACATAAAAATACCAAATATAAAATATTACAGAAATTAATTTGAATATTTTGTCCTACATCAGACCCCTCCACTTGAAATAAACTCGTCCTCGAGTTCATTCTTGAAATTTGAAATCTTCCACTCCAAATAAACAAATACTTTGAATGTTTTAATAACTTGATCCGGTTCTGAAACTTGAATCTGTTATAAAGTGCAGCATAAAATTTCTTCTCATCAATCTTCAATTTATTTGCAACATCAATCAACAAAGGGTTAATAGTAAGATTAAAGTTTTCTACTCCAAGAAAATCAACATATTGTGTAGTCATCTTCAACAAATCAACTGAGACCTGAGGATTGTGAGTTGTGGACTCATCCTCATATTTGACCTCAATTGAATCTTCCACAACGTTCTCAATAATTACCATCTCTTCATTCCTGTCATTATTCACAATCAACTCAACATTCGTTTCTTTGACCTCTTCTTCAAATTTTTGACAAGTGGTATTTTCAATCTTCAATTCAATAACTTGTAGCAAATCTTGATCTTTTTTAACCACTTCAAAATTTTCTTTAGAAATAGGCTGCTTCTTCTCAACCCTCAAACTTGACACATGGACTTGGCTGTTATAATTTTGGTTTCGAATATATTGCTTTTCATATGAATACACAGATTTATAATCAACACTTGTATAATCTAGTATATCATAATAGTCATTAGGAAACCATAAATCAATTAATACTCTTTTCATTCTTTGCCAAGAGCGAATTGGATGCTTACCTCGTCGCTTTCTATCAATTTGAATGTCTTCCCACCATTCTTCTGCTTCATCGTCCAATTTATTAGATGCAAGCCGCACTTTTTCTTCATCACAAATCTTCCAAAAATTAAAATACTCTTCTAAATCAAGAAGCCAGTCAATAAAATCCATCTTACACATATCTCCATCAAAGAATGGAATTTTCTTGTAGCTAGGAGTGCGTCTTTGAATATATCGAACATTGTTGTTGCAAGATGATTTCCTAGCAAGAAGAGTAGCAATCTTTTGCTGGATTTCACCCAGAATTTTCTGACTCTTTTCATGAAATTGTTGCTCATCACGAGCCTCTTCACGAAACTTAAGGAACTCAGCCCTAGTGAGGACTGGGTTGTTGACGTCGTCACCGCCGTCATTGTTGTGGTGGTTACCGTCTCGCCGGTTAGCCATCAGACCAGGGTAAGTCAAGGCTCTGATACCAACTGATGTCGCGGAAGCCTGAAGAAAAGCACACACGATGCTCTCTTGATGGAACAGAAACTAAACTGTTAGTTTCTGGTAGTAAACCTCGAATCCACGAGGGGTTTCCCTGAATCCACAAGGAGAATAAAAACTGAAATCCACCAGAAGAAAATTTGACAAAATGTCTGTGTTTATTGATAATCAACTATTAACTGAATTGCCTTTGGAGGCTACAATGCGTTTAAATAGTAAAAACAAAACCTAGGGCAACTAGAAACCCTATGGCGGCTATGAAAGCATATAAAACCCTAATTTGACTAAACAACTTAAAAACACCTAAAAACAAGGAAATAAATGCCCTAAACCTAAAATAACAAAAATTACATAAAAATACCAAATATAAAATATTACAGAAATTAATTTGAATATTTTGTCCTACATCACCATGAGTGTCTCATGGTTCCCACACTCCACAACTGCACCATCTCTCACAACAGCAATCATTTCGGCCTCTTTGATCGTATTAAGGCGATGGGCCACTATGATTGTGGTGGCTCGCTTAGTAATCTTCCTTAATGCATCTTGGACATGCTTCTCTGACTCCAAGTCCAGTGCACTGCTAGCTTCATCTAGTAGTAGCACCCTTGATCTCTTCAGTATGGCCCTTGCTATTGCAATCCTTTGTTTCTGCCCACCCAATAACTGGACCCCACTTGCACCAACTATAAAAAAAACAACAATAATCAAGCTTTAGTAGTAAAATTTTGGGATCGGCTATGAATTCTCAAGAGACTAACCAAGGGTAGGTCACATGTATAGTAGTAAAAAATTAAAAGAAATGGTAAGGTTATTAGAGATTGGTAACTTGCTATGTTTGTGCTGTGCTGGTGATGTTTTTATTATTACTTTAATGAGTTATTTGTATTATTTTAATCAAATAGCTAAAAATATAGCTCTATTGCTGTGGAGTGTGAAGAGGTAAAATAGATAAAGTGACTTTTGTAGGTGCCAAATAGCTATATTTTTTGCTCCACTGTTGTGGATGCTCTAAGCCATCTAATTAAAATTTCATGTCACCCTTGATCAAACCTTTAAGAGAATGTATTATTTTAGATCTTATGATAATCCCAGTATTTATGCCATACCTGAGTTTCATAGCCTTCAGGTAGGCCACTGATGAACTTGTGAATGTAAGCTTCCTTAGCAGCCTCTTCGATCTCAGCCCATGACGCATTTGGATCCCCAAATGCAATATTTTCTGCTATGGTCCCTGCAAACAACGCAGGTTCTTGACCCACCAAAGCTGTTTGCCTTCTCAACCACTTAACATCAAATTCCCTCAAATCAATACCTCCCATCATTACCTTCCCTTGAATTGGATCATAAAATCTTTGTATCAACCATACTACTGTTGATTTTCCTGATTCACTTCCCCCCACTAAGGCCACCATGCTTCCACCTTTGACCTTTAAGTTGAAATCACTAAACACAACCACCTCTGGCCGAGAAGGGTATGCAAATGTCACCCTTTTGAACTCAATATCCGCTGGCTTTGACCTTTCAATCTTTCTGCCTTTATGTTGATCATCACCAATCAATGGTCTACGATTAATGATGTTGAGTATTGCTGGAATTGCTGTTGCAGCCATGGAAGTGTCTGGGGCTAGACCAGCTAATTGTCCAACAGAAAATGAGCTCAAAACAAGAATGAGAAATATCTTATATACCACCCCAAAGTTTGTTGTGTCTTCTTGGACAAGGCGTGCACCATACCAAAGGATTAAGGCATATGCTCCATACATAGCACCTTGAGAGAAGCCAAGTGTTAGGCCTTGAATTTGTGACCTTTTCACTGATTTTTTCTTAGGCTCTGATAAGGCTTGGTCAAATGACTTAATTAACTGTTCTTGAGCTGAAAATGTTGTGACTGTTCTAATGTTTGAAACTGCACCAGATGCAATATTGCTAGCTTTGGCATATGATTTGTTATCAAGTCTTGGTCCAATATTTACGATCAAACTCAAGTAGCTTGCACCAAGGGTAAAAGGAGTGAGAGCTGCAGCTACAAGGGTTAGTTTCCATTGAAGGAAAAATGACACACCAAGTCCAACTGCAGCTGAACTCAATCCCATTAATAAGACTGATAGACGATCGCCAAGGACTGAACGAAAACTAGTACAACCAATTGAGAGCCTTGAGACAAGTACCCCAGTGGAGTTTTCTTCAAAATCAAACCAACCAGGTTCTTGCTTTAATATAGATTGGAATAAGAGGTCTCTCACTCTTATTGTGAGATTTGTTCCAGCCCAACCACACAAACCTTGCTGTCCTGTAATGAAGATTATACACCCAAAGCCAAGAGCAACAAGTACTAAACAAAGGTCACCAACTTTTTGTTTCATCTTTGATGGGGGTTCATCAACGTAAAACTGAAGGGCTTGGCCAAGAATTAGAGGAAAAATAGATAGAACTGCACCTGCAAGCAATCCCAAGAGAAATCCTAATACTAATTTGAAGATGTCTGGTCTTTGCAACTTCCAAACTTCTGAAAGTTTATAATTTTCTGGATTTGTTTCTTGTTTTCTTCCTTCTCTTCTAGTTCTTCATCTAGCATAGACTTCAGGTAATTCGACTTTGAAACATCATTTAAGTACTTCGATCGTGATACATCATAAGTTGATTTCTCATTCATAGACAACTCAGAAACTTTTCCAGTATTATTTTTTGAAGTGTGGTTTGAAACTGCATCAGAAGCAAGCTTGACAAGGCTATGGTAGGCCCCGGCTTTTTCCATAAGCTGATTATGGTTGCCAATTTCTACAGCAGAACCACGGTTAAGAACCACAATGGTATGAGCATTTCTTACTGTTGCTAGCTTGTGAGCAATGACAACTGTGGTTCTGCCAGAGCAAATCTTGTCAATGGCCTGTTGGACTATGGTCTCAGACTCAGGGTCTAGTGCACTGGTAGGCTCATCCAAGAGAAGGATGCTAGGGTCTTTGATCGTGGCACGAGGGAGTGCAATTCGTTGTTTCTGACCTCCTGAGAGCTGGGTTCCCCGGTCCCCAACCTGTCCAAGTAAAGTATATAAACCAAGTTTGACTATGAATGTGTTTTGTAAGTATTTATACGTGTATAATGGTCTATGTATATGTTGTTAATTATGTCTGATTGCACCTGAGTATCATAGCCTAGTGGGAGGTCAGTGATGAATCTGTGAGCATTGGCTGCAACGCAAGCCGCAATTGCCTCTTTCTTGGTAGCATTCTCCTTTCCCATCATCACATTTTCTATTATGCTTGTGGCAAAAAGAGCTGGCTCCTGACCAAGCATACCTATGGTCTCTTAGCCACTTGACTTGCAGTGTCCTTAAATCATGACCATCCAAGGTGATTGGTCCTGCCAAAATATTTGATACTCTAACCGAATCAGGAGTGAAATGTAGTAGTGGCAACACTTTTGCATAATATGATCATAAGCTTACCTATGATATCCTAAAGGAATGGTAGGCACCACAATCCACCCAGACGCGGCCATCATAAATGGTTCGTGCGACGGCGGCGGAGGCAGGTTCGGGATAATCCATTCAATCTTCTTTTTTTTCTCTTTTTTCTGAATTTTCCTCTTCCCATGGAACTCCCTCTTGAAACATTTCCAGAGACTCGAGTCTTATTTCCTCTTCTTCTTTCGGTGGAGTTTCCTCTCTAGGAGGGTCATAGAACCTCTCTATGAGAGCAAAAATAGTGGACTTTCCACCTCCACTTGCACCAACCAGTGCAAGAGTCTTATGAGATGGAATCACCAGATGAAGAGAATTGAGAATTTGAGCATTGGGACGAGATGGATATGCGAAAGTAATGCCTTTGAACTCAATCCTTCCACGAACACTTTTGATTGCCCTCCCTTCAGGGCTGTAGGGATCTATCTCTGGAACTCTGTCTATAATTTCAAACACCCGGCTTGCCGCCACAGTTCCTTGTGCAAATTGAGTATAGTATGATAGCGACAATGCCAAGCCCCTGTGAAAATGTAGACATGTATCTTTCATGTCAAGTACTAAGAACATTGTAGAAGAATTGGCGCCTTTTCAAGAAAATTTCAGAATCATTTTAATGTCAACGTGATGCCCGGACAAATTCGACGAATTGTTTTTTTGTTAAGTGAAAAATGAAAATAGTGGTTAAGACCTATTAATGTTAGTTTCAAACCCTTCTTAAAATGATGTGATTATTTTCTAACAAAATATAGTTGATACATTATATTAGATTTTCTAAATTAAGTTATTTATATTTGTTATTTAAAAGTGTTTAAAATTTTGTAAGTTTTTTTTTTCTTTCAAGAAAACATAATGCACTTTACAGTCTATTTATTATATAAAGCAACATATTTTATAAATAATGTAATGCTTGGTTGGGATTTGTTTCTAGTACTCCTTACAAATGATTTATATTCTATACGTCTTGAATGACCTAAAGAGAAAACATATATAAGTAAATTTATCATGAAAAAATATACAAGACTTTAATAACATAATAAAAATGTAATTTTATCAAGAACCTATCAAAATCACACTAAGAATGTGACACAATGAAGCAGCTCCTCTTTCTACAAAAACTTCTATTTCCAAAATATCAACAAAATGGACTGAATGGAAGTAGACTAAAATGGACCTCAATAGATTGAAATAGATCGAAATGGACCAAATGAACTGAGATAGACCGAATGGACTGAATTTGAGTGAAATGGACCAAAGTACACTGAAGTAGACCTATATGGATTGAAATGGACCAAAGTAGATCAAAATAGACTAAAGGGAACCTAATCGACCAAAGTGAACCAACTAGGCGAAAGTGGACCGAATTAGACCAAAATGATCCAAAGTAGAGCTAAATGGATCGAAATGGACTGAATAAACTGAAGTGACCTAAATGGATTGAAATAGACTAAATAGACCAAAGTAGACCTAAGTAGACTGAAATGAACTGAAGAGAACCTAATGGACCAAAGTCATCCGAAGTGGACGAAATAGGCTAAAATGGACAGAAATGGACCGAATAGACTAAAGTGGACTGTATGGACCGATTAGACCGAATTAGACTGAAATAATTCGAAGTAGACCTAAATGGATCAAAATCGATGGAGCTGAACCAAATGAACCAAAGTGGACAGAACGAACTGAAGTGACCTAAATGGACTAAAATGGACCGATCTGGACCAAATTATACCTAAATGGACTGAAATGGATTGAACTGGACCAAATTGGACCATGTTGGACTGAAATGCTATGCTGATGTTGCTTAAAGGAGTATAACAACAATAAATGTTATGCTTCAGTTTTTAGATATTATAGATGCGTTATAAAAGGCACATGTAATTGAGAAACTAATTTTCATTTAATGGAATTAGTTTGCATGATTCTTAGTAATTTCTTAAGAAAGTGGATATCAAGCTTATTACCTTCCCCCAACATTGACACCAAAGAAACAAGCAATGGCAGCACCTCCAGAGATCTCTCCCCTAGCAACCAAGATACCTCCATACCAGAAAGCCAATGCCCATATTGAATAAGTAACCAAATAGATTACTCCAATTCCTGCACTCAACAATTCAGCATATCTTGCAGTCAGTTTATCCTCGGCAACAAATGAAAATACAGTTCTGATTGAACTGATGGCTTGCTCTACCACACTACCAGCTTTCCTATAGGAAACCTGAAACAAAATCACCAAAAAAGAATGAGCAAAATGCTAAGACATGACACAAAAAGAAGTTGTTTAGTCCATGTTATTCTCTTTTCTACTCACCTCTTCTTTTGCAGCTAGACCTACATAAATAGCTTTGTAAGCAATACCACAGAACATCATCAATGGGATGACTGAGAAGACTACTAGAGATACTTTCCATGACCTCAAAAATCCAACAGTATATCCACAGATGAAGGTAAATATATGGTGGATGAAGTGTGCATCTACAGTTAAAAACACACAATCAAAAAAAAAAAAAGGTGCAAATTTGTTAATGCTATTTGTCTTTATAACATGCTACTTAGCTGTTCTATAAACATAGACATACTGCTGGCTTAATTCTCCAAACAAATACTTCATATGAGATTATCTTGTAATTATGAAGCAAATAACAAATTATAATGAAAGGGAATGTGAAATATTTTTTTGAAACATTGAGGTTTAACCTTCTCTCCCATCACTTCTTGTATTTGAGCAACGTCACTTGAAATTCCATGCATGATATCGCTAGTGCTGATTTCTGTGTCAAAAAAGCCAATATCCTGTCGCAGAACTGCTCTTAGATATTCTGTTCTTATTCGTTGAGCAGATCTCTCTCCAACCAGTCTCCAGCAAGTGATCTCTGCAAATTTGAGATATAGAAAACAGTACACTGTTGTATTACTTTTGAAGATATTCAAGTCTTACAAAAAAGGCTTTAAAAAGTTACAAAGGAAAATGAAAGGAAGTATTGTAGGTCTTTATTCTGTAATCTCCCTCTTACCCAGGTATGCTCCAACGACCACAATTGCTGATAATCCAGTCATAAGTAGACATACCTAAGAATTGAAAATTTCAAAGAAAAGATGATTAATTTCCACAGTTGGTCAAAATATATTCTGACTCTTTATTTTGGTTCATAACAACAAAAAATTTAAGAATTTTAGAATGTAACCTATTAATTTATCCTTTTAGTTTTGTTAGAATAATAATTAAATGATTAAATTTACATTTTCCTAACAGCTTAAACTTTTAGAACAACTGAAAATTTATCATGGTATTAGAGCAAGTGGTCTTGAGTTCTAAGCTTTTGGAACAATTAAAAATTTATCAGGGGGAACATTGAGTTGCATAATAAGGCTAATCCTCCATTTTCAATCCTTTATCTTCCATGGTTCAATACCCATAGACCGCCCTTCTGAGGTTGTAGGGGAAAATGGTACCTGTTATTTCTAACTCTAAAAATAATGGCACTAGGGGGGAAAAGGTTATTTATACAGAAAGTTGTGTACCTTCACTACATCCTTCATCATCTGGCCTTTTTCTCCATTTGACGATTCTATGGCAATCTTATTCACAAACTCTCCAAAAAGATAAGAATACCAAGGAAGGGATCCTCCATTAATCAGAGCTCCCAAACAACCCAAGATCACAAGAAATATATCCCACTTTGTTGAATACTTGAACAAGTCAAGCAGCCCAATTGACTTTGCTGGCCCCCCATCACCCTCATCATCATCATCTTCCTCATACGCCGAAACCTTATCACTATCATTGTACTGATCATCACCCCCATAATGATGACTTTGAGTTTGCTGATCCCCAAGTGATATCCCATGACCTTTGTGCACATAACTATATTGCTCACCATGGTGTCCAAAATGCGATATTTCATGACCACGGTGATCATAACGAGAATGCTCACCAAGGTCATGTCCAATATGTGATAGGTCATGACCATGATGATGATAATTACCTTTATGAGACGAGCCATGAAGAAATTCATGTTCATGAGACTCATATTTAATCATATTAAGCTCATCTTTAATAGCCAAAGGACCACTACCAGTTCCACCTCTAATGTCCAATGTTGAAACCCCACGAGGCCTACATTCACCAGAAATGAAACTGTTTCCAAAAAATGGACTCTCGCCATCTCTAGCAACATAACTTTGGAGCTCAAGCCTCCCTGCAGAAACAGCCCCATAGCCTGAATAATCATGATATGGACTTCTAAAGTACTCTCGAAAGCCTTTTGATCGAGAATGGTAGTAGTCATTGGCTGAACGACGAAATATACAACTCTCTGAGGGGGGCATGGGAGTCCATGGATTAAAGCTGCACTTGAGTTGCTACTAGCATGCCAGCTAGTAGGCTCAAACTGCCATGATAGTTCACCTTGCCATGACATGTCATTGTCTGAGGCAAAAGGTGTGGCCGGAGGTCTGTTTCGGGTTCTTCTAGGGGTGGGAGTATGGGACTTGTAATGAGAGCTGGAAGAAGTGCCAAAGTGTGAGCTGGTGGGTGTGAGATGGAGGTGGTTTTGGCGGCTTGAGGGAGAGTAGAATTCCATTTCAAAGGAGGAGTCAGCCATTGATGGAGGAGTGTGATGGTGTGGAAATGTGGCATGAGCTTGAAATGGAATTGGTGAAGAGGAAGGGAAGGAGAGAATATAGAGGTGAAGAAAAGAACAAGGACTACATTGTTTGAGTTGGTGTCCATTGTTGTTTTGTTAGTCACTATACTTTGCCTCTTCCGCCTGTATTTTAGTTTAGTTAGTCTAAGGTGGATTACGGTTAGTTTAATTGGTAAACTCTTTTGTCGGATCTAATTTTCAATCTTGCTTAAATAAAAAAGAAGTTTATTTTGGTGCCTTGACTAAATAGTAAAGAACAATCATCATAAAGTGAACCTCATAAATTTGAAATCTTATCGAATCTAAAAAAAAAATGAAAAAGATTAGTTGTTAAAGGTTCTGTTTAGTATAGTCCAAGTTGCTCTACAGTATCAGAACAATCGAAATATAGGTTCAAGGTTCTCTTTGTTTTGTCTGAGTTGAGGTCTTGTAATTGTAAAGGTACAAGGACTAGCAACATTATGCATAAGAACAGGAGGGTCTATTGTTCTAGTTTGAAAAAATGTCAAAATATTTTGTTGACTCATCAAATTTTAAAGTTAATAGTGTCTTACTATCCTTTATTCAACCAAAGGGAGATTTTAACCTCTATTTTAAGTTGCAACACTATCTGAATAGACAAATGGCCTTGTTTTGGGTATGTGAGTTAATCTCTAAAGACAGACATCACAACATAGTGCACGGGCAGCGTATAGTGCAAGGAGGCCGGCTACTTAAAAATGTTCATATTCATAGTTTCCTTAGACATTGACTTATCATTTTAGGAAATATTAATAAATAAAAAATGTGTATCTTTGTAAACTAAGTAATGATTTATAGTTGTAGATACTAAATCTTAGCAGTATTTTCTCGAATTATGATGGGTTGTTTTCACTTTTTTATGAAAACGATTTCTTTGATACAGAAGCTTGTGAGTGTTTGCTGATGAAAAATAGCAAATATTCTCTCCCTAGATGGCAGCAAATTATCAATAGTTTATATTTACAAGGCTTTCCTAATGTGATTTAACAAGGGTCCAGACTGGATCCACTGGTGAAGAGATACATTTTACCATCAAATCCAACTAGCATCAAAATGGACAATTACGTTTTCATAGTTTTATGAGACTTCTCAAAAAGAAAACAAATGAAAATACAAGATATCTGCACCAAGATAGATACCTATTACCTATCCACCAGTAAGGTTATGTATGATATAATTTGGGTGGATTTGATTGGATTGAATTGTTTAAATTTGTATTAAGCGGGCGTGTGCTGATTTCCATATCGAATTATATTCTAGATGAATCTTGAGTTCATAAGTGATTATGAAAAGTCTCAATTGCAACTTTTTTTTTTCTTAATAATTTGATAGTTGGGGAAAATGGGATTTGACCTTGAATGTTATTACTATTTTCCAAAAATATGACATATTTTTCTTTCATTTTTATACCTACAATTATTTATTTATTTTAATGAATGACAATTTTATACCTACAAAGGATGTGTGACAAGTTTTGACATAAAAAACTTGTAACTTGTAACATTGGTTTACGTTGTATGGTTTTATTCTTCCCCAATTACCCATTGAACATATTCGTTCCAAAAAAAGAAAAAGAAAAAGAAAAGAGTAGCCCATTGAACATACCATCGTATTATTAGTGATATGCAAGAAGCCTATATAAAAGTGCTATGAAGTTTTTTTTTTTTTTTAATGAAGTGCTACATCTAATATATTTTTACAACAAATTATAGGTGATAAGTTATTATTGGTTATAATTTAAACTTACCACTAAAATTACTTTTTTACCACCAGTAACAACTTGTCACTTATAATTTGTTATGACAGTGTCGTGAAAATATTATGGACATAGTATTTCTCATATTCGTTAGGGAGTGACTAAGAGCGGGGATTAATCCAAGGATCTCAAGGCTTTGTTGATAAGATGAGAATGAGAGATTAAATTCCAAGTAGATAATACCAGGTCCTATGTCTCAGTTATTGCTTTTAAGACCAAATTCTATATGAAAGGCTGAGATTTCAATGAAAGAATTCAGCCTGTTCAAAATGGTACAAAGATGAGTACTGCCATTTATATCCACATTATCTTTTTTCCTTCTTGGGATACAATTTATGAATCAATGTTTAGTGAAGAGGATGATGGTCATTACTCATTAGTCACATAAAATTACACACATGAGGGCATAAACATGTGTACCATTATATTGGAGACAGTTTTCACCATTTGAACTAGAGAATAAGTACATGTCAACCCGGCACGGCCAATAAGAGAAAAGGCATATTTATTGACACCTATGTTTCAGTTATCATAGTACACACGATCATAAGCCAAAAAGTTCATAATCCACAAACATGCGTAGGATTTGGATCCGGTGCAATTCCCTAGTGCAATCAATATATATATAAAAGCAGAGACCTCATGCGGAAGAGCATGAGGTTCTGACAAGTGGCGCCTTCTATAGCACTTTTACTTAAGCCATCTTTTTTTTTTTTTTTTCCAAGTTATTACATCTCATTCCCAAAAAAAAAAAAAAAAAAAAAAAAATATTACACCTCATCTATTATTACTGCTCACCTCCTCTAACGTTTGAACTTTCAAGAATACCATTAATTCAGCCCTGCTACGTTTAACCTTTCAATTGCCCGCCTCTTGCAATTATCCAAGTTATATTTTAGGCTTTACCATACTTCCAACCCTGAGTCTTAATAATTTCTGTAAATTTTACATCTCTTGCCTCTCCTCTTCGCTCTACAACACCACAACCATATCTTCATCACCATCTCCAAACAAATCTGCATCTTCACCATCATCTCTTGAGCCAAACTGAAAAAATTTCACAGCAGAAACAGAAAACCCAAAACCCACCATTTTAGCCAAACTGAAATCCCAAACCACCTACCACCGCCATCAGACAACCCAAATCTCCACCACTGTGACCCACGCTGCCACCGATTTGCAAACCAAACCCAAACCCGCAACACCACCGCCCAAAATTGATGCTTTTGAGCTGAGGAGGCAGACGGTGGTCTGAAAATGGGTGGGAATCTGTTTTTTTTTTTTTTTTTTTTTGTGGTTCTAAAGGTGAAGTTATTGGCTAGAAAGAAGTTTTAAATCTATTTGTTTTGGAAAAATTTCTTGCATTACCTTCTTGCATGTTTATGCTTTGTAATTTTTTGGGATTTTTGTTTGGCTAATATGGTGGCTTTGTGAAATCTTTTAAATTATGCTTCTCAATATGATGATAATTGATAATGGGTATTAACTGAAATCTATGTTAGCATTGTGCAGTTCTTCATTGTTGATTTAAAGAAAAAAAAAAAAAAAACTGGTGCTTCTGCCTCTATTGTGTCGGTGGTGATATTGGGGAGAGAAAAAGAGAGGAAGAAGAAGGTGATGTTGGAAACTGGAAAGCGAATGAAGTAAAACAATAATGAGAAAAACTGTGGTTGATGTTCCTTTTTTTAAAGCCCTTAAATGAAATATTTGCCACGTGCTATTGGACGAAGTAGGAGATTTTAAAATGGAGGTGAGCCTCTCCCATTACAGACTTACAGTAAGCCCTCTCTCTCTCTCTGTTTTTTTTTTTTTTTTTCAAAACTTAGGGTTCTAATAGGAACCTTTACCTAAGTTTTGTTTTTTCATTCTCATGTTGCAAGTAGGATTAAAAGACCAGAACTATTAGAAGGAAGCTCTAACAGGGTCAGAAGACATTCTGGAGAAGAATATTGCAAGTGTGAGTTCCTCCTAAAGCATTAGTATCCGGTCTCTTACATGACATGCATGTTCAAACATTCTGTAGACTGCAGTATTTTGTACATTATGTACTAAATAGACAAGAAACAAGAAAAAAGAATTTTTTAATTTAGGGATATCTAACCAATCCTAATATGTAGATTCTGATAGAATTCATAGCACTTTGTATTCAATTTCTTATGAATGTTGTGCTCCATTTTATAATCCTAGCCATGTCTTGCTTTAATGGCCCAAATCATTTGGATGTGGTGGTGATTTGTTTGTTGTGAAAGTTTTAGAGTTATGTGGTTGAGAAAGAGAGGAATTGTGAGATTCAAAGGTATGTAAACTTTTACAATCACTTCTCTTCTTTTCTTTTTACGGATCTCCTTTTTAATTCTTTTTTTTTTTTTTCCTCTAAAATCTTTAGCTACACTTTTTTTTAACTCAAAATCTTGATGTATTATAGGACAGATTGTGCTTCAAACAGGTACTCCTAAGGCAAATCTCTAGACTTGTGAATTTTTATTCTTTTTCCCCTTTTGAAATTTTATTCTAGAAAAGTGATTGCATTCTTGGGTAAGTAAGAGGGAACACATAAAATGCTTTAACAAAAATGAACTAAATTTATTATTATTATTATATATATATATATTGTATAAATCAACAGAGGGTTAGGTTTTAATTGTGTTGTTATCAATCTAACATTAGAGTTTGCAATTTTGACGTATTGGGTTTTTGTTGGAATTATACAGACAAATAAAAAAAAGTGGTTTACGAAATCCGTTGACAAAGGCAATGGCATCAGAATTGGTATGTCCCTTTGAGGTTAGTTGTATTTTTCCCCGTTGTTTCCTTTGGGATGTTATTTTTAATTTCAATAATCAACTAGGTATCTTTTTTTTTCTTTTTTCTTTTTTTGGTTTTTGATTCTTCATTGATTTCATTATTTAGTTATAAATATCTAAATTAAAGTAGATGAATATGCAAAGGTAAAATTATATGTAATGTTAAAACCACCCAAGATAAATGTGTAAAGTCAACAATCTATTTATAATTTTTTTTAAAAGAATAAAAAATTATTCTAAATTAAAGTAGATGAATATGTATAGGCAAAATTATATGTAATGTTAAAACTGTCCAAGATGAATATGTAAAGCCAATAATCTATTTATATTTTTTTGTAAAAGAATAAGAATAAAAAATAAATAAGAAAAATAATAATTATATGGCCAATGACGTGGTGATGAGGTGGTACAACTGGAGCTCGATAGCAATGAATTTTATGCTTCAACTTTTAATAATTACAATTTTGGGTTAAAATCTCATTTCAACTGTTGCCATGCATTATGCATACCAGATTTTTAAGTATGGATGGAAGATGTCCCATCACATATTGTTTCGATTTTACAATTGGATGTAGTTGAATTTCATTAATAAAATCCATCAGTTTCTTTCTCAAAAAAAAAAAAAAAACTGCTGCCATGCATTGGCCACCTATTGCTACTACGGTGCTTAAAGGCCCTATAGGGAATCTTTGGTTTAACTATATATTCTTACAAGATATCAACGCAGCACAAATTTCATTTTCCTGTGCATTGTAATTTAGCTTTCTTTCTCTTTATCAATGTTCATTCTTTGTTGTTAATTAATGATATGCTTTTGATTCCATAAAACATTTGGATATTCATGTTTTCATTCTTGATCAATACAGTAGACCTTATGTTAGTTTATGTGCTGCTTAATGAATTTGTGCAAGAAGGTGAATTAGAAGGTCTGACTTTACATGTGCGGGAGATGAACTTTATGCAATCTTTTGTAGGAGGTGGAGCATTCAAACAATGACACAATAACACATTACAAGGCAGCAATGGCGAACTACTATGGCAGCTGTTGCTATTGCTTCTTCCTTTAATGGGCCTACACATAAGCAAGCTTCCATCAGAACAAACCCAACTATAAATGAAAGCGTGAAACATTTAACACAGCAAACACAAACCCAACTATAAATTAAGCTCTAATGCTTATATTTGGCAGTTTGCTATGTAAATTAACATGAAGAATTGAAGATTTGAAAGCTTCAAGGGGGCATCCAAATATACATGTTGGAATTACTTTTTGATCATTGTGGTTTGTGACTTTCAAATGACTACATATTGCAAATGGTCATGTCAATATTAGTTATGGATACCTACAAAAAATAACTATGTTTTCAAATCTAAACTTGGCAGATTTGGCACTAACTACGCTCACTAGACTTTTTTGTTTTAATTTTGAGCTTTAATAGGATTTGATTAAACATTGATGTTGAAATAGGAGTGCTTTTTTTATATTTTATTTTATATTGATGTCTGTGATTTCTTAGACATTTCAAATATATATATATATATATATATATATATCTCTCTCCTTACCTTCTACTATACATGACAATAATAGTATTGACGAACCCAAATGTCTCCTCTACTTTCCAAAAAAATAACATATGGACACTATAGAGGGACATCACAAACCTCTTACATATGCAAGTTAAATTTAAATTAGACTACATACATTCAAACTCTGATCAAGCAACTCAGTATTCTTTACTCACCTTTGTCTTTAGATATCAAGGCACATTAAAGATGCTACTCCTTACCTTGATGCTTTATATACATAAAGTTTCCAATTTGTTGGGGTGTTTCATGCGTTGCTAGACGTGAGAGTATGTGTTGTTTGCAGTTTAGAGAGAATGTGATTTTTTTTTCCAATTCAAGTAATGAGAAATCAAAAAAAAAAAAAAAAAATGTTGGAAAGAAGTAATTTTAGTGATGGTATTAAGTAGAGACTGTGCCCAAAAAAAGTTAATTTCTTATAGCAAGTGACTCCTTTGTTTTTGTTAATTTTTTAATTTTTAAATGTTATAGTTAAGTTTTTATAGTAAGTGATATGCTATAATATATGTACAATATTCTCCAAGACCATATTGCAAAAAGCATTACAACATTATCCGTGCATCGTACGGGCAACTCACTAGTTACTATTAATGGTTGAGATTGATAGTTGCAAAAAGCAACTTTCAATCTCAACCATTGATTAAAAAAAGCTAAGAAAAAAGTTAATAAAAGTAAAAAGTAAAAGTTTAAAAAGTAAAATTTAAAAAATATTTGTGAGAGAGGGGAGGGTGAATTGCACCCGGTGCAATACCCTGCACCGGATCCTAATCCGCATGCGCAAACGCTTTGTCGTTAACTTACAAAGCCAACTTTTTTTATTATTTATAGTCTATTTGGAAACAACTTATTTAGTTGAACTTGAAATTTTTTTACTGAAAATACTATAAATAAAGCTAAAAAGTAGTTGAAATATTATAATATGACCCATAAATAGTACCAAAAAGTGTAATAGGACTCATAAATAGTAACAAAAATAAACTAAATAGTAAAAAAAACTGATTTTTTAAGCCAATACCAAATGCAACCTTAGTTTATTTTCTACTATTCAGCTTATTTTTACTACTATTCAATTTATTTTTGTTACTATTCATGAGTCTTATTGCACTTTTTGGTACTATTAATAGGTCCTACTGTACAACAAAATTTTTTTAATTTCAACTAAATAAGTTGTTCTCAAATTTAAGATGTGTTTGTTTGGAGGTGAAATAAGGTAAATGGAAAACTTTGTTGAGTAAATATGAGATAAAATGAGGTTGTATGTTTGGTTGGGAGGACAAACAAAACTTTTGTGTGGAGCCATGCATTTTTCACCCTGGGTGAAAAATAACCCGGGGCATGCAAAACTTTTCTCTCTAAAATGGAGAGAAACGAGGGGAGAAAACACTAAGGCCTCTTCATCCTTATCTCTCAGCATCTTCACAGCAACGGTGAAGTCCAGGTTCTCTCTTCTTTTTCTTCTTCTTATTTTATTTTATTTTTAATTTTTTATTTTTTATGCCTTGTCCTCGTGATATTCCACATTCTATTGTATTAATCTATTGCTTCTTGTTGATTTTTTGTTTCGTATGACATTCAAATATTTTTTTTGTCATCATTCGTTGATCTGCCTTGTCCTCGTTAATTTCCTTTTGTTTCTAACAAGTGGCAAAGAACTGAAGTACTTTCGAAAAAAGATGCATGCCAGTAACTTGTCTAGCGAAGAACAGAAGTTTCAGGTCCGAAAATTACACATCTCAGACAAAAACAAAGGTTTCATAGAGCTACTGAGGCAACTAACTGTTTGTGACTCTGTATCTGACAAAGATTTTGAAGATCGATTTTGGGAGCTCAGCGCCCTTTGAGATGACCACATTATTTCCGTGATAGAAGACGAATCTTCTGGGAAAATTATTGCAACTGGGAGCATTTTCATCGAGAAAAAGTTCTTGAGGAATTGTGGCAAAGTTGGGCACATTGAAGATGTTGTGGTTGACTCCAATGCTCGAGGGTTGAAATTAGGCAAGAAAATTATTGCGTTCCTCACAGAGAATGCTCGTTTGATGGGATGTTATAAGGTGATTCTTGACTGCAGTTTGGAGAATAAAGCGTTCTATGAGAAATGTGGTTTTAAACAGAAAGAAATTCAGATGGTTAAGTACTTTGTTTAATTTTATTTTTGTATCACTTAGAAACCATTTTTTGGCAGCGGTTGTTGTCGAATTGTATTTGGAGATATATATATATATATATATATATATATTTTTTTTTTTTTTTTTCAATTGGAATGCGGCAAATTCTCTGTGTGCATGGTGTCTACATGTACAAGATAGGTTTTCTCAAAATCGGTGAGTTTAGATGTACAGTTCCTTGTTCACAATTACATTGTTTTGCCCATTGGTAGCATCAGCTTCAGCGTCAATAGGTGGGATATCGTTCTGGCCATAGTTAATATCAGCAAGTGGGACTAAGTTCTGGTGGTCATTGGCAACAAAAGCAGGTTGTCTACCAGTCCAAATGGACCAAATCCTTCTACATATGCGTATCAGTAATAGGAGTAGAACAACAAAGTTGACAAGGGACCCAACTACATCATGAATGAGTTCTAGGACTGACACAACTTGCTGGAATCTGAAACAAAATGGAATTGTTAGAATAACAGTAAAATTGACAGAGCATTTATAATGGGTTATGGGGAGAAAGAAGTTGAAATACTTTCTCACCCTTCATCTGCCATTGAGATTTTTTGGTGAAGATCGCTTATTAACCGCAGGAGTAGAACAACAATGAGTTCAAGAGTCCCAACTACTTCAGAAATGAGTTCTAGGACTGACTCAACTTGTTGAAATCTAAAACAAAAACAGATTGTTAGAAAAAATTTGCAAAGCGTCAATAATGGGTTGTGGGGAGGAAGAAGTTGAAACTCTCTCACTCATCATGATTTATGTGCCATTGAGATTATTTAATCCATTTTTTCAAAATTATTCTTGATGTGTTCAAAAAAGAGTTATTTACAAACAAATTCTAAAAAAAAAAAAAAAAGTTAAAAAATAAATAAACATATAGCTACTACTAACATTATGTAACTAAATTAATTCTGCATTAAAAAATTTTATCTTTTTAAAATTTTTCTTTATGACTAAGAGGTCTCAAATGGTCAAAATGTAATTACCAAATACCCAACAATTGGATGATTTAGTTGATCAATGATACCATTTATGACCAAAGCTGGTTCCTATCAATATATATTAAATTGATTAATGAAACTTTCATAATAATGAGAATGAGAATCTTTTATTCCACTCGTAATATTCCATTTTTTACATTAGTATGCATTTTCCTAACAGGGGAAAAAAAATCAGTGTATTATGTGCATGTGAAAAAAAAAAAAGCTATGGCAGATTACGATTGTTGGAATAGAAAGTGGACCAGTCAGATTTGGACATGATTATATTGATTCTGGGGCAACCTTTTAGTTCTAACGAAGATTTGTTGATCTACACAAGTATTAATGTAGTAAGTGGTTAAGAACCAGTTTGATGCATCTATTCTAACATATTATATAGGTATATGTACACGTAATTACACACTAGCTATGATTTTTAAGCAAATAATTTTTATTTTGATTTTATTTTTTTATAAAATAAAAATGAGGGGGTATTCGAATCTAATATTTGTCATGGAAGAGATTAGACACTACCACTAAACTATAAGATCAATGACAAGCAAATTATGATTTAGTGCAGAGTACTCAGACTGTCAAATGCTGTTACTTTATATAAATAACTTTCTCATTTTTTTTTAATACCCATTTTTTGTTTTGACAATATAATACCAGTTTAGGCTATTCTAGTGAAATGAATCCATGTATCTTCTTGATTTAGAGTGGGTTTGGATCCACGTTTGAGTTTTGCTTTTGCGTTTTGTGTTTTGCTTTTTTTTTTTTTTTTTTTTTTTTTTTTTTTTTTTTTTTTTTTTTTACACCCGTTTCAGGGGACAAGTGCAACAGTGGAGTACTGTTTAGTACTATTTGGCCGTGTATTTTTACATATCTGTCAATCAGTGGGTCCCGTGCACTGTTCACAGGACCCACAAACTTCACTTTTTAGTAATTTTTTCATTAAAAATGGGTCCCACGGCACTATTCACACATTTAAAAATTATTTTGCTACAGTGTTTTCAGTTTTCAGTTTCAGCAAAATAAGTTCTATCCAAACAGACATTTAGTGTTTCTTTATGACAGTTTAAACTTATTGGCTTAAAATATAAGTCGAATAAAAATACAATTGTAACTAGTCGCTAACCCGTGCGATGCACGGAATATATTTCACTTTACTTAAAATAAAATTTAAAATGAAAAAACATCATAACTTATCAAAATAAACATAAAATATACAATATTCATCGCAAAATAATTTTAGAACTTGTCAAGATATATAACCACAAACCAAAAATTTTAAGAACCAAAAGGAGATTATCATAAGAAATAAATGTGCCTTAGTTTGTATATGAATTTAATTTGTGGAAAATTTATAGCCACATACCAAAAGATTTAAGAACCAAAGGGGGATTATCATAAGAATTAATTGTGCTTCAGAATTTGTATAAATTTATTGGAAATTCAACGGTGATTTATGAATAGCACACTTGATTATCAAAAGCAAATTCCTAACTTCAAATTAAAGGGTTGCATGTTCTCTAACTCAAATTTCTATATCACAACTGCAAATAATAATTATAAAAAACTGATACAAACCATGCACAGACAATCAATAGGCTTTGTTGCTGGTCTTAAGCACTAAGATTTGAATCGCATTGTAATCATAACTGCATAATACATAATTAAATGTCAAGGCTTTCTGGGGCTTCACATATACTTCTTTAGGATCATCTACAACACTTGTAGCAATGCAAAAATTAAAAATAAAAAATAAAAATAAAAAGTAGTAGAGATTGCAAACAGAGAAGAGAGAGTACCAAGTTTTTGTTGGGTTTTATGCTTCCACACCTTGGGCTGGAAGACATAGGTTGCAGTTTTGATTTTTCTCCAAAAAATAGAGATTCTTTATCTGCCATATACAATATAAAATAGTTATTAGAATTTTAACTAAAAAACCAAACCCATAAAAACATTATCAAAATATAGAGATTAACCCAAATACTTATAAGAAAATCAATTCTAAACATAATAAAACAATAAGATAGAATGAAAATTTCAGGCACATATGAAAGCAAATAAAAAAAGACAAAACCTACGCTTTGAGTTTAGGGTTTTGAGATGGTAATTGCTAGGGTTTTAATGAGAGAAGAGATTTTGGTATTTTTATGCAAAAAACGTTATTTTAGGTCTAGGTGATTTATTTCCTTGTTTTTAGGCTCTTTTAATGTTTTTTTAGGTCAAATTTGGTTCATATAATGGTTAGGTATTAATTAGGGCTTATTTTAGAATATATTTTCTTGTCCATCAAGTTTTATGGAGCCCTTAAATAGGCCTCCAAGTTTGTATACGTTTTTCAATATTATTGTTATAAGATATAAAATCTAAAATAAAAAGAATAAAAAAAAAAAAATAGTGATGATGTGGAAAATTGTGAGAGTTTCAAAAGATTCGGTTTTATATATATATATAGATTAAAAAAAATATATATTAAAGCCATAAAAAAACTATACATAAATTAGATAAAGAAGTCAGCTTATAAGCTGAAACAAATGGGCTCTTAATGGAATTTGATCGTGGGAATCGAAACATGAAACTGGAGGCAAAGAGAAATATTTTATAATTAGTAAAGGTAACAACTATAATTCAGCCAACTTTTAGCAAAAAGCCAAAAATGTTGATACCAAAACAGACACCAAACTCCTCATTGGATTGACCAAGATCCTATGCTGCTGAATTACCAAAGCTCAAATTTGAGTCATAATAGAAAGAATTTTGATGGACTTCGCTCAGCAAATTCACGCAGGAAGTTGCTCTAAATGTGAAGCAAAAAGAAGATGAAAAAAGTGACCCTTGAGTGTGGATTTGGCTTCTATTTCAAGCACCTTAATAACAGCAGATTTAAGTCTAGTGTGAAAATTAACAAATCAAAATTGTCTTTTAGACTTCAACCTCATTTGAAAATTGAACTAATGTCCATATTTAGGGATGACAATAGGGCGGAGAGAGGCGGGGTCGAAGGATGGGGTCTTCCCTCCTGCCCCACATAGTTTTGTCTTGCCTTATTTCTATCCTGCCCCGCATGATGGGGTAAATTTGCCCTAAAACTATTACAATATTTTTTAATAAAACTATTTCATTAATAAAAATATACTTGAAATTATAACTAAATTTATCCCATCAAATCAAACTAATTTTTAACAAAAACTGAATAATATTATCCAAGTGTTTAACAAAGACAATATCACAACAAAAACAAAATCTCATAATATAACAAATAACAAAATAAAGGCAGAAAGCCATGTTTGATAGAATAAAATAAGCTAATACTGATATGTTTACTTAAATAGTAGGGTTTTAGGGTATGAAAAATTTATAATTATAACATTTATTAACGCAAGGTGGGGCGAGGTGAGTCTAAAAAGTCTAAACTCATCCTTGCGCTGCCCTGTGGTACGGGGCTAAAATCTCGCCCCATCACCTTTATAGTGCGAAAAGAATTTGCGCAGAGTGAAGTAGGGAGGGGTGTGTCAAGTGGGGCGAAGCAAAATTGATATAAAAATGGATGTTGGAAATTGGAAGTTGGAAGAGTAATACAATTGTTAATTAACTCTCATATTTATAAGAAGAAAGAGTAATACTACTATTTAGAGTAAGTAGCACTCCCTTTAAGCTATTCTAATTTTAAGCATCTTGACACTCGTTGCTAATGTTCATGTAATAAAAAGAGTAATGTTGAGGATATAATATTTTCAACTATTTATTGTTGATGTAACCGGTTATGATTAGAATAATATTATTTTCAATCAACTTTATTACTAATACCATTTTTGTTATATACCAATACTACTTTTGTTATAGGAGTCATGAAATAAAACATGAAAAATGTTGTCCTTATATTTATTGTGCGAATGATGCTAAGGTTACAATGAATTTACTATATAATATTTACAAATTAATGTGTTATTAATCACACACACACACATATATAAACAAATATTATAAGGAAATGATTATTATTTGCATTTTCCCCATCTCATTCATCTCTCTCAATTTGGCCTTAAGAGTCACTTACAGTAAATCTTGATGAGAAATCCTATGTAACCTCTAATAATTCAATTTTGTTAAGTAAAACAGTGATAGTGAAATTAAAAAAAAAAAAAAAAAAAAAACTATCACTTGTTTCAAATTTTCTTTCCTACTATTGTTTTCTTTTGTTATTTATTAAGCTAACCCATCATGAGGGCATTGCCTCTTCATCCTTTATTTCTTTCTAGTTCCTAGCCATTTATTTATGGCTGGCACTAAAATATGTAAAAAGTATTTTCCTTTACTATATTTTTTTGAGAAAAATAATTTCGTTTACTATGGTTTTATTTTTATGATCATATTGGCAATTAATTGATTGGAATAGTGTTTGGATTATATTTTGGGGGAAGAAAATTATTCGCACTTTTAATTTAGTTAAATGGCCCAAAACAAATTTACTAGTTGGGTTAAAATATTGGTCAACCGATTAAATCCAAACATGTTCAACTCTCATCCACCAAAATATGAAAACCCAGTTCCAGATCATTCAAAAGAGCAATTAGATATGCATCAATCAAAATCGCTGACTGGCGATTAGGAAAACAACTAAGAACCATTTCCCAAAAGAGAGGATGAAAGAGAGTGTCCTCTCCAGGCTGATTTGGGCCTTCTACAAAAATCCATCCAAATCCACATCTTTTTGTTTATGAGCCCAAAATGGAAGATTTGGTTGTGGAGGCCCAAAACATTTTCCCAAACCGGCCAGTAGAAAGAAAAAGGCCCAGATCCACACTTATATTATTATTTTTTTGAAAAAACCAGATACACACTATTATTCAGGAACTTTAACCAGTATAAGAGGAAAAAGAAAAACAGAGCATGACTTGTACTAAAACAATCAGAAAGCTAAACAGTTCAAATTTTCACAACCACAGGAAAATTCAAACTTCCCAAACTGGCCAGTAGAAAGAGAAAGGCCTGAATTCACGCTATTATTCATAAACCTCAGCAAGTTTGGAGAAAAAAGAAAAGTAGGGCGTGAACAAACAGTTCAAATTTTCCTAAGCCCTCAACAAGTATTGGACTAAAATCACTTTATTCATAAAACATTACAAACCGCAATAGATACACACAATATAGATTCTGCAAAATGAAAAAAAAAAAAAATGTAAACCTCATACGACGGACAATTCGAACTACGCAATTCAAACAAACCAATAAAAACAGAGCATGAAGCAGTGCACACTCTGTTTCAACTTATTTATATTGGAAGCTCCAAGTTATGTAAAAGTAAAGTTGTTAGTTAAAAACCTGGGAAGGGCGAGAAGGAGTGTGATGATGAGAATGACCAGGCCAAGAACTATTTGAGCAGCAAGTTTAACGTCTGAATTAAGCTCGTTCCCTGTAGTAACCAAGAGAAAATTGTATGAAATACGTAAAAATTGTTAAAAAGATATATTCAGATATATAGAATCATAGATTCATTCTAACCCATTTGGAGCAGAGGAAGTTGGGTAATAAGCTGGGTTTTTGGTTCACTTAGGGAAGCAAAGCTAGTTCAAATAGGGAAGCGAAGCTAGAATTCGACAATTATATATTTTATTTTATGAATTTTACTTTTTCTTTTTTTTGAAAGTTGAATTTTACTTTTTCGACAATTAATATATTTTATTTTATGAATTTTATTTTTTGTAAGAGTTGAATTTTACTTTTTCGACAATTATATATTTTATTTTATGAATTTTATTTTTTGTAAAAGTTGAATTTTACTTTTTCGACAATTGATATATTTTATTTTATGAATTTTATTTTTTGTAAGAGTTGAATTTTACTTTTTCGACAATTATATATTTTATTTTATGAATTTTATTTTTTGTAATATTTTATTCATTTCATTCATTTTATTTTACCGACAAGGCTTTTTCATTTGCTGATGGGTTTTGCTGGGTGGGTTCTTTTTGGGTTGGCTTTTTTTCGTTTGCTGATGGATTTTGCTGGGTGGGTTCTGGGTTGGGTCAGGGATGAAGTAGTCATTTTATGGGTTCTGCTGATAGGGGACGAAGTAGTCAATTTTTTTTTGCTGATAAGGGACGCTCGCATTAGTGGTCGATTTTGTTTTTTTTGTTCTCAACATAGAACAGAACTTCATTAAACTGAACTGGTGTTCAAACAGAGTACATCATGCTGGACTTGAGTATCAATTAAGGGTGGGGTATCCTCCACCCATAATTAAGGGTGGGGCATCAATTAACCGTTAATGTTCGGAAACTACCAAATAAATGCCTTAATGTCACAAGCCTGACAACCATATATTATAATATTAACCATTCATCCTTACTATTTTTATCTTGTGTGAGACTTTGTCATTTAATTAACTAGGTAATTTACACTACAAGTATAAATGTTTGTAGGGTGTGGAGAGCAAGGGTTAAGGTTTAAGTTTTCAAGAAGGAGTTTTACGCACATGTACACTTAGATTAAGTTAGAGTAGAAATTCTATCTTAATTGAGTCAATTAATGCTAAATTAAAATATAAACTTTTATCATTTTCTCTAAAAGAAAATACGTAAAGTTCGTTTGACAATAGGAACAGAAGGATGTCTCTAATGCATTATTAATATTTTATTTTTTTTTAATTTTTTTAATTTTTTTAATTTTTTTAATTTTTTAATTTTTATGCCTTGTCCTCGTGATATTCCACATTCTATTGTATTGATCTATTGTTTCTTGTTGGTTTTTTGTTTCGTATGACATTCAAATATTTTTTTTGTCATCATTCGTTGATCTGCCTTGTCCTCGTTAATTTCCTTTTGTTTCTAATAAGTTAGGCAAAGAACTGAAGTACTTTCTAAAAAAGATGCGTGCCAGTAACTTGTCTAGCAAAGAACAGAAGTTTTAGGTTCGAAAATTACACATCTCAGACAAAAACAAAGGTTTCATAGAGCTACTGAGGCAACTAACTATTTGTGACTTTGTATCTGACAAAGATTTTGAAGATCGATTTTGGGAGCTCAGCGCCCTTGGAGATGACCACATTATTTCCGTGATATAAGATGAATCTTCCGGGAAAATTATTGCAATTGGGAGCATTTTCATTGAGAAAAAGTTCTTGAGGAATTGTGGCAAAGTTGGGCACATTGAAGATGTTATGGTTGACTCCAATGCCCGAGGGTTGAATTTAGGCAAGAAAATTATTGTGTTCCTCACAGAGCATGCTCGTTTGATGGGATGTTATAAGGTGATTGTTGACTGCAGTTTGGAGAATAAAGCGTTCTATGAGAAATGTGGCTTTAAATAGAAAGAAATTCAGATGGTTAAGTACTTCATTTGATTTTATTTTTGTATCACTTACAAACCATTTTTGGCAGCGGTTGTTGTCTAATTGTATTTGGAGATTTTTTTTTTTTTTTTTCAATTGGAATGAGGCAAATTCTCTTTGTGCATGGTGTCTACATGTACAAGATAGGTTTTCTTGAAATCGGTGAGTTTAGATGTTCAGTTCCTCATTCACAAATACATTGTTTTGCCCATTGGTAGTATCAGCTTCAGCATCAATAGGTGGGATATCATTCTGGCCATAGTTAATATCAGCAAGTGGGACTTCGTTTTGGTGGTCATTGGCAACAACAGTAGGTTGTCTTGCAGTCCAAATGGACCAAATCTTTTTGCATATGCGTATCAGTAGTAGGAGTAGAACAACAAAGTTGACTAGGGACCCAACTACATCATGAATGAGTTCTAGGACTAACACAACTTGCTGGAATCTGAAACAAAATGGAATTGTAAGAATAACAGTAAAATTGACAGAGCATTAATAATGGGTTATGGGGAGAAAGAAGTTGAAATACTTTCTCACCCTTCAGCTGCCATTGAAATTTTTTGGTGAAGATTGCTTATTAACCGTAGGAGTAGAACAAGAATGAGGTCAAGAGTCCCTACTACTTCAGAAATGAGTTCTAGGACCGACTGAACTTGCTGAAATCTAAAACAAAAACAGATCGTTAGAAAAAATTTACAGTGTCAATAATGGGTTGTGGGGAGGAAGAAGTTGAAACTCTCCCACCCATTATGATTCATGTGCCATTGAGATTATTTAATCCATTTTTTCAAAATTATTCTTGATGTGTTCTAAAAAGAGTTATTTACAAACAAATTCCAAAAAAAAAAAAAAGGTTAAAAAATAAATAAAAATATAGCTACTACTAACATTATGTAACTAAATTAATTCTGCATTAAAAGATTTTATCTTTTTAAAATTTTTCTTTGTGACTAAGAGGTCTCAAATGGTCAAAATGTAATTACCAAATACCCAACAATTGGATGATTTAGTTGATCAATGATACCATTTATGACCAAAGCTGGTTCCGATCAATATATATTAAATTGATTAATGAAACTTTCATAATATTGATGAGAATGAGAATCTTTTATTCCACCTGTAATATTCCATTTTTTACACTAGTATGCATTTTCCTAAACAAGGGAAAAAAAATCAGTATATCAGTATATCATGTGCACGTGAAAAAATAAAGGTGTGTGCCTGCTACTGAGACACTATTCTAGTGTGAGTATGGAGAGAGAAAATGCTCTCACTCTCTCTAGTGAGGAAAAGAATGAGCTCATTCGCAGCAACAAGAAAGTTAAAGATAGTCACTACAATACTACTGGGCGGGCTGCTGTTGAGCCCCTGGCTGCTACTGATTTTGTTCACCCACAGTTGTCCTTTAAGGACAAACTTATAGGTGAGATACTAGGAGCTTTTGCACAAGCTTTTGATCTAAGGGATAAAGAGGAGATCGAAATGACGCCAAGTTTCAATGGAATGGATATGGAAAGTGATGAGATAAGGGAACTGAGGCAATGACTTGTTGTAGCAAAGATTACCCAAGGCTTAAAACAATGCATCCAAGCACCTTGGTCCAAGGCGTTGATTATTAAGGTGTATGGGAGAGCAGTGGGCTACAACTTTCTCCATGCAAAAATCCTTGCTTTATGGAAGCCGGTAGGAAGAATAGACTGCATTGATCTTGGAAAGGACTTCTTTCTTATCCGCTTCCTGGTTAAGGAGGACCATGATGTGGTGCTGCGGAATGGGCCATCGTTCGTAGGAGATAACTTCCTATCCATAAGACCTTGGGTGCCAAATTTTAAACCAGCTACGGCGGTGGTGTCTTCAGTAGATGTATGGGTCCAACTTAATGAACTTCCAATCGAATATTACGATACTAAAGCCCTTTTCATCATCAATCAAGCCATTGGGAATGTTCTTAGAATAGACACACATACAGCAAATGAGTCGAGGGGTAGATACGCCAGATTATGCATTCAGGTGGACATTGAGAAACCGCTTGCGAATGCCGTGTTGGTTGATAATATCGAACAACCAGTAACATATGAAGGTCTTAGTAGAGTGTGCTTCTCTTGTGGACGCATTGGGCATCGGAGGGAGGAATGCTTCTATATTGTTAAGAAGCTAGCGCTGGAAAAGCCATCCATGCCGGCAGGTCGAGACAATCCAACCAAAGAGGATAGCTGTGCTGAGGAACCCAGGCCATGCGTTACGCATGATATGGACCCAAAGGATGAAACGTATGGTCCTTGGATGGTGGTGAGTCGCAAAAAGGCCAGTAATAGAAAAGACAAACAGTATAGTCCCACTTCCGCTAATCCCATGCATGCTCTGAGGCATGAAGGCATTAAGGAGCGTACTGCGACTGAAGGAGCGGAAAAGATGACACCTGGCATGGGTAGTTTTAAAATTACTGAAGGGAAAAGAAAAGAAAATGGTGAGCTGGTGAATGTTGGAGAATTATCCAGAGAGTTCTCGGGCTTTCAAGGAAAAGGGGTGAGTGTTGAAAGCCCAAAAGTATTGGGCTTGTTTAAAGAAGGAGCTACTAAAGGTTATGAAGGCCTATTATCCATCAAGGGTAAAAAGGTCATGGCAAGGCTTAGGGCAGCCCCAGCAAACTCTAGAAGCGCCGATTCTCAAGAAGGAAACAAAACCAGGAAGTCTTCCAAGACTATTTGGTCTCCCACAAATGAACACCTACCACCAATCAATAATGGAGAATTTCGTTTCCTCAGCAAGTCAAGAAATGAAGTGGGTAATACACTTGAAGAGAAAGATTGTGATAATTCCATCTGTGGAGATCAATCACGAGCTATTGGAAGCATGGGGATGGTTTTTTCCACTAATACTTTGGAGTGCAAGGATAGGCAACATGAACCCAGGGTGGTCTCATTTGTCCAACGGTTTGGAGACAGAGGGGGAGAGGAAGCTAATTTGGGAGAACGATCCTCGGATTTCGCCAACTCTGATGTTGTTTGTAATTGATCCAGAGCTGCCTCTCTCGGCAAGGAAAATGATGGCCAAATAGCCAATTGCAACCAAACTCTTGGGCAACTAAATGGAGCTTGTGAGGAAGATAGGATGGATTTTGATGGAGGAGGCAATGCTTCTGCCTCCCGTCAATGAATGCCCCATACCTAGTCATCGGTTAGTCATGAATATTATTGCGTGGAACTGTAGGGGTGCTCTAAAACCCAAATTTTAGAACCATGTCAGGGAGTTGGTTCAAAACCATAACCCAGCTATGCTTATTGTAATGGAAACTCGTGTTGGTAGGAGCAGAGCAAAGGAGATCATAGATAGGCTTCCTTTTGACGTGGCTATCCACACTGAAACCATAGGGTATGTAGGTGGGTTGTGGCTGCTGTGGAACTCGGATAGGGTCATAGTGGCTCCACCTGCCACCACTGAGCAAGAAATTCATGTCTTGGTCAAGGTGAGACCCTCTGACTCTGAATGTATTCTTTCTGCTGTCCATGCTAGTCCTAGATTCAATGAACGTTGTGTGTTATGGAATAATCTTGTTAATGTGGCTAGTTTGCATAGTAGTCCATAGATGATTGTAGGGGATTTTAACGAAGTTTTGGCAGATGATGAGCAAAATGGAGGCAGGGTAGTAAATGCTAATTGGTCCCTTCTTTTTAAGGATTGCCTAGATGCATGTAGTATGGTGGACTTTGGTTTCTCAGGACCAAGATTCACCTGGTCTAATCGTCGGGGCTTTCGGAACCTTATACAAGAAAGACTGGATAGATTTTTTGTGAAACTTGGGTGGTGCACCCTTTATCCTAATGCAAGGGTGTCTCATCTTACATGTGCTCATTCGGATCACTGCCCAATTTTGCTGGATTTCGAGCCAGGGGCTAGCATTAGGCTAAACAGGTCTTTTAAATTCCAAAGCTTCTGGCTTAATGACCTGTCCTTTCTTAACATAGTAAGGGATGCTTGGGGACAATCAAACCGACTTGATGAAGCAGTGGATAAATTTACTAGAGATGCTACTACTTGGAACTGAAATCATTTTGGCAATATTTTTGCAAAGAAGAGGCGTGTTTTGGCCAGATTAGATGGGGTTTAGAAAGCTTTAGCTGAAAGGCCTTCAGACTCTCTGGTGGAATTAGAAAAAATTCTCCAAAGAGAGTTAAATGAGGTTCTGAATCAAAAGTAGGATCTTTGGGCCCTGAAATCTAGAGTAAATTGGATGATACATGGTGATAGAAATACGTCTTTCTTTCATGTGTCCACCATTGTTAGAAGAAGGAAGAATCAAATCTCTTGTTTAAAGAACAGTGTTGGTGATTGGATTCATGAGGAGACTCAGATCATGAAATTCATTCGAGAGGGGTTTGCTAAGTTGTACACCACAAGCCACCTTGAAGTTAAACTTCAACCAAGTCCCATTTCCCCCTGGCAAGCAGCCTTTTCTAATATAGAGAGAGACAGTTTGTATGATCCTGTATCTGTGGAAGAAATCAAATTGGTACTCTGGTCTATTAATGCTTTCAAGGCCCCGAGACCGAATGGTCTCCATGCCGGGTTTTTTCAGCGTTTTTGGATGATAGTTGGAGGTTTAGTGGTGGAAGAGATAAAGAAATGCTTTGAGATGAAAAAAATTCCTAAATTCCTTAACAAAACTAATGTGGCACTTATCCTAAAAATTCATGGCCCTGAAACCATTGGGAATTATCGCCCTATCAGTCTCTGTAATACTATGTATATAATGATCACAAAAATTATAGGTGCCAGACTTAGACCAATGCTAGACAAGCTTGTTTCTCCTGTTCAGTCAGCTTTTGTGCCAGGAAGAAAAGGGATTGACAATGCAATCATAGTGCAGGAGATCATCCACACTATTAGTAAAAAGAAAGGACGAATGGGCTACGTGGCAATTAAAGTTGATCTCGAAAAGGCCTATGACAAGGTTAAATGGAGCTTCATCCGAGAAACTCTATTGAAAGCAAATCTCCATAGGGACTTGATTGATCTCATTATGAATTGTGTGTCTTCCACCACCACTTCTCTGTTATTTAATGGGGGCAATCTTGATCCGTTCTGGCCATCTCGAGGAATTCGACAAGGGGACCCATTATCTCCCTATCTCTTTATTTTGTGCATGGAAGTTTTGGGCCATTTAATTAAGGAGAAGTGTAGAGATAAGGTATGGATTCCTTTCAAAGCTTCCAGAAGTGGAATTGCTTTTTCCCACCTATTCTTTGCGGATGACCTTGTACTCTTCGCAAGGGCGGATGGCCGCAACTGTTCAGCTATTAAAGAGGCTTTGGATGAGTTCTGTATCAGATCGGGCCAATCAATTAGCGAAGCCAAATCTAGAGTTTTTTTCTCTCCTAATGTGGATAGAGACACTTGGGAAGCTCTTTGTGACATTTTGTTGTTTTCTTCAACTCGTAACCTTGGCAAATATCTGGGTTTTCCTATTAGGCATCGAGGATCTAGCAACCAAGACTTCAACTTTGTCCTTGAAAGAGTCAAGCAGAAATTAGCAGGTTGGAAGGTCAATCTATTATCTTTTGCTGGTAGAACAATTCTTGTCCAAGCATCTTCTTCGACCATACCAGCGTATATTATGCAATGTAATGCTCTTTCGGGTAAGCTCTTTGATAACATTGATAGAGTGAATAGGAATTTTCTTTGGGGTTCCTCTGAATCGGTAAAAAAGATGCATTGGGTGGGTTGGTAGAAGATCACACGGCCTAAAGCGAAGGTGGACTTGGCCATCACATTGCAAAGGGCAGAAACCTTTCTCTCCTTGCTAAGCTTAATTAGTGTTTCCATTTTGAGAAGGATTCGCTATGGAGCAAGGTCCTAAGAAGCAAATATTGTAATAGGCAAAGACTGGATGCCAGAAATCCTGCAAAGCTGCCTTGTTCTAGAGTTTGGTTAGCAATGAAAAAAGGTGAAGATATCTTTTGAAAAGGGACAAGATGGATTGTGGGAAGAAATAGTGAGTTGAGCTTCTGGTTTGACAATTGGTGTAGTGATGGGCCTCTTAGAAGTCTGGTACAAGGACTTTTGTCTTTAGAAGAGGAGAAACTTAAGGTCAAGGAGGTGGTTATAGTAAATGGATGGGATTAGTCTAAAATCTCAATTTCTATGCTAGATAGTGTCAACACTAAGCTAAAAGCCACCCCGGTTTCCCTTGCAGCCCGAGGTCAAGACAAATTAGCATGGGGAATGTCCTCCCATGGAGGGTTTGAACTTAAAAGTGCCCATAAACTTGCCATTGGAGGTGAGGAAGGGGATTCTCCATTTACTGGCCAATGGTTTTGGAAAACCAACATACTCCCCCGTATTCAAACCTTTGTGTGGATGTGCTTGCATAATAGTATTGGCGTAAAGGAGTGCCTCACAAAGAGGGGGGGTCCAGGTGGATCCATCCTACCCTCTATGCCACTCTCAATCTGAGTCCATAATCCATGCGTTAAGGGATTGTAGAATAGTTAAAAATTTCTGGGTTCAACTGGAAGCAGAGGAGGTCAACACCTCATTTTTCTGTGGGAATCTGCAACAGTGGGTCACTACTAATGGAAGGACTGAATGGAAGAAGCATAAAGACCACCCCCCATGGAGAACTTCTTTCCTTTTTGCGATCTGGCACATATGGAAGCATAGGAACTAGGTTGTATTTCACAACAAGCCTATACAACATAATTTGGGTCATGAAATTTTTAGAGAAGCCATGGAGTACAAACACTGTGTAAAGGTTCCTAAAGCAATTACTAGCCAAGTCATGAAGAGAATTAGATGGGAAAGACCAGAGGTGGGGTGGTTTAGACTCAATTCGGATGGTTCCTCAATGGGTAACCCAGGCCCAGCTGGTAGTGGTGGCCTCATCAGAAATGAAGAAGGAGATTAGGTATGTGGGTATGCTAGGAAGATTGGAGTCACAACGAGTTTTGCAGTAGAATTATGGGGCCTTAGAGACGGTCTACTACAATGTTTTAATCTTCAGTTAACTGCTGTTGAGATCGAGATCGACGCCAAATCTATAGTTGACTTGCTAAATAACTCCAAGAATGCTAACAATGTCACTTCAGCTTTGGTGGATGACTGTAGGTACCTTATAACTTAGCTCCCTCAAACCTGAATTAAACATTGCTTCCGCGAAGGGAATAGATGTGCTGATGCCTTAGCAAGATTGGGTTCCAATCAAATAGAGGATTTTTGTGTTTTTCTTAGTCCGCCTATGGACATTGTTGAGCTGCTAAAAGCTTATTCGGATGGCTGGTACTTAAATAGACTTTGTACTGAGCCTATGCTAGCAGTTTAGTTCTATTAATATATTCCATTTTACCAACAAAAAAAGAAAAAGAAAAAATAAAGGTGTGGCAGATTACGATTGTTGGAATAGAAAGTGGACCAGTTAGATTTGGGCATGATTATATTGATTTTGGGGCAACCTTTTTGTTCTAACAAAGATTTGTTGATCTACACAAGTATTAATGTAGTAAGTGGTTAAGAAGAATTTTTTTTTTTTGGATAGAGGCTAAGAAGAAGTTTGATGCATCTATTCTAACACATTATATGGGTATATGTACACATAATTACACACTAGATATGATATTTAAACAAATAATATATATATTTTTTTATAAAATAAAAATAAGGGGGTATTCGAATCCAATATTTGTCATGGAAGGGATTAGACACTACCACTAAACTACAAGATCAATGACAAGCAAATTATGATTAAGTGCAGAGTACTCAGACTGTCAAATGCTGTTACTTTATATAAATAACTTTCTCATTTTTTTTATACCCATTCTTTGTTTTGACAATATAATACCTGTTTAGGCTATTCTAACAAAATTAATCCATGTATCTTCTTGATTTAGTGTTTCTTTATGATAGTTTAAACTTATTGGCTTAAAATATAAGTCGAATAAAAATACAATTGTAATTAAAAAAAAATATTAAAGCCATAAAAAACTATACATAAATTAGATAAAGAAGTCAGCTTATAAGCTGAAACAAATGGGCTCTTAATGGAATTTGATCGTGGGAATCGAAACATGAAACTGGAGGCAAAGAGAAATATTTTATAATTAGTAAAGGTAACAACTATAATTCAGCCAACTTTTAGCAAAAAGCCAAAAACGTTGATACCAAAACAGACACCAAACTCCTCATTGGATTGACCAAGATCCTATGCTGAATTACCAAAGCTCAAATTTGAGTCAGAATAGAAAGAATTTTGATGGACTCCACTCGGCAAATTCACGCAAGAAGTTGCTCTAAATGTGAAGCAAAAAGAAGATGAAAAAAGTGACCCTTGAGTGTGGATTTGGCTTCTATTTCAAGCACCTTAATAACAGCGGATTTAAGTCTAGTGTGAAAATTAACAAATCAAAATTGTCTTTCAGACTTCAACCTCATTTGAAAATTGAACCAATGTCCATATTTAGGGATGACAATAGGGTGGGGAAAGGCAGGGCCGAAGGATGGGGTCTTCCCTCCTGCCCTATAGAGTTTTGTTTTGCCCTATTCCCATCCTGCCCCGCATGACGGGAAAAATTTTGTTACCCCATCCTTGCCCCTTCGGGCCCCGTGAAGTCCCGCCCCACCCCATAAAACTCTAATTTTTATTAATTTGCCCTAAAACTATTACAATATTTTTTAATAAAACTATTTCATTAATAAAAATATACTCAAAATTATAACTAAATTTATTCCATCAAATTAAACTAATTTTTAACAAAAACTGAATAATATTATCCAAGTGTTTAACAAAGACAATATCACAACAAAAAAAAAATCTCATAGTATAACAAATAACCAAATAGAGGCAGAAAACTATGTTGGATAGAATAAAATAAGCTAATATTAATATGTTTATTTAAATAGTAGGATTTTAGGCATGGTTTTAAAAACCGAACTGGGTATCAAACTGTTTTTTTTCCAATTTTCGGTTCAACCTCGGTTTTTGGCCGGTTTTTCGGTTGTTGACCGGTTATTGACCGGTTTTGAGGCTTTTAACCGGACCGGATTGGGTCCCCATTCCCGGTTGAACCGGTCAGACCGGCCGGTCCGGTCCGGTTTTTAAAACAGTGATTTTAGGGTTTGAAAAATTTACAATTATAACATTTATTAATGCAAGGTGGGGCGAGGTGAGTCTAAAGCGTCTAAACTCATCCTCGCCCCTTCCCGTGGTGCGGGGCTAAAATCTCGCCCCATCCTTACCCCACCACCTTTACAGGGCGAAAAAAATTTGCGCAGAGTGAAGCAGGGAGTGGTGGGTCAAGTGGGGCGGGGCAAAATTGCTATAAAAATGGATGTTGGAAGTTGGAAGTTGGAAGAGTAACACAATTGTTAATTAACTCTCATATTTATAAGAAGAAAGAGTAATACTACTATTTAGAGTTAGTAGCACTCCCTTTAAGCTATTCTAATTTTAAGCATCTTGACACACGTTGCTAATGTTCATGAAATAAAAAGAGTAATGTTGAGGATATAATATTTTTCAACTATTTATTGTTGACGTAACAAGTTGTGATTAGAATAATATTATTTTCAATAAACTTTATTACTAATACCATTTTTGTTATATGCCAATGCTACTTTTGTTATAAAATAAGCCATATTACGAGTTGTGAAATAAATAATGAAAAATGTTGTCCTTAGATTTATTGTGCGAGTGATGCTAAGGTTACAACGAATTTACTATATAATATTTATAAATTAATGTGTTATTAATCACACACACACACACACACATAAACAAATATTATAAGGAAATGATTATTATTTGCATTTTCCCTATCTCATTCCTCTCTCTCAATTTGGCCTTAAGAGTCACTTACAGTAAATTTTGATGAGAAATCCTATATAATCTCAATTTTGTTATTTGCATTGCTTCTTCATCCATTATTTCTTTCTAGTTCCTAGTTGTTTATTTATGGCTGGCACTAAAATATGTAAAAAGTATTTTCCTTTACTATATTTTTTTTGAGAAAAATATTTTCCTTTACTATGGTTTTTATTTTTATGATCATATTGGCAATTAATTGATTGGAATAGTGTTTGGATTATATTGTGGGGAAGAAAATTATTCGTACTTTTAATTTAGTTAAATGGCCCAAAACAAATTTACGAGTTGGGTTAAAATGTTAGTCAACCAATTAAATCCAGACATGTTCAACTCTTATCCACCAAAATATGAAAACCCAGTTCCAGGTCATTCAAAAGAGCAATTAGATATGCATCAATCATAATCTCTGATAGGCGATTAGGAAAACAACTAAGAACCATTTCCCAAAAGAGAGGATGAAAGAGAGTGTCCTATCCAGGTTGATTTGTTCCTTCTATAAAAATCCATCCAAATCCACATCTTTCTGTTTATGAGCCCAAAATGGAACATTTGGTCGTGGAGGCCCAAAACATTTTCCCAAACCGGCCAGTAGAAAGGGAAAGGTCCAGATCCACACTATTTATTTATTAATTTTTATTTTTTTTGGAAAAAACTAGATACACACTATTATTCATAAACTTTAGGCGTAAATGCACTTTTAGTCCCTACATTTTGGGGTCATTTCTATTTTGGTCCCTATATTTCCATTCCACCACTTTTAGTCCCTAAACCAATTAACGCGTGTTATTTTAGTCCTTTCCATTAGTCAACAGACGGAAATAACTGAATTTACTAATAGAGGGATTAAAATATTATTAAAAATTTATTGTAGCACTCATCAGATAAAAAAAATTAAAAAATAAAAAAAATCTAAAGAACACCAAAGAATAGAAACCCAGATTTTAAACATAAGAACACTGGCACAAAAAAACAAAAAAATTACATGAATTGAGATCTAAGAACATAAGAACTTGTTCTTCAATGTTCTTCTTAAATCAAGAAATAAACCTAGCAACTCAAACCCAGAATCAAAGAGCAAACCCAGATTGAATATCAAAGACATCAAACCCAGCAATGACACCAAACACAATAAATTTTGAAGCCACTCTACAAATTTTGCACAAGCATTTGCCCAGACTTACCATTCCATCCGCAAATAAAAACCATAGTAGCAAAGCATTCAATCTATTCACCAAAACAATCCCACGAGTCTTCTTCGGCCTGTATCAAGAGAAGGTGAGATCGAAGATTCACTATGGGGTTTCGATCTATAGAGCTTGAAGCTCCAGCCATGGAGGATGAGAGGGCAAGTAAGATTGAGATTAGAGAAAAAGAGAGGATGGGCTGTGTTCAGATCTACTTTCACTTTGCCCATATTTGCCTTCACTTCGCTTAGATCTACCTTTGTCGTGCCTAGATCTACCTTTGTCGTGCTCTTGCCTAAATCTCACTTTGCCATGGCCTGATCTATCTTCTCTATGCTCAAATCTCCCTTCATCGAGCTTAGATATGTCTTAGTCGAGCTCAAATCTATCCTCGTCATGGCTGGATCTCCAAGAGCGAGAGATCCGACTCTCTCTCTCTCTCTCTCTCTCTCTCTCTCTCTCTCTCTGAGTTTGTGCTCTAGAAGAATCGAAGAATGAAAAGTATCAGTGAAAAGTGAGTGTTTAAGAAAGAAGTTTAAACGGTTGGTTTGGATCTACGAGTTTTGGTTTTTTTGTGCCCGTGTTCTTACGTTTAAAATCTAGGTTTCTGTTCTTTGGTGTTCTTGTGTTCTTTAGATTTTTTTTTTTTTTATCTGATGAGTGCTACAGTAAATTTTTAATAATATTTTAATCCCTCTGTTAGTCAATTCAGTTATTTCCGTCTGTTGACTGACGGAAAGGACTAAAATAACACGCATTAATTGGTTTAGGGACTAAAAGTGGTGAAATGGAAATGTAGGGACTAAAATAGAATAACTCCAAAATGTAAGGACTAAAAATGCATTTACACCTAAACTTTAACCATAATAAAAGAGGAAAAAGAAAAACAGAGCATGAATTGTCCTAAAACAATCAGAAGGCCAAACAGTTCAAATTTTCCCAACCACAGGAAAATTCAAACTTCCCAAACTTAGAACAATCAGAAGGCCAAACAGTTCAAATTTTCCCAACCACAGGAAAATTCAAACTTCCCAAACTGGCCAGTAGAAAGAGAAGGGCCTGGATCCACATTATTATTCATAAACCTCAGCAAGTTTGGAGAAAAAAGAAAAGCAGGGCGTGACTTGCACGAAAACAATCGCAAAACAAACAGTTCAAATTTTCCTAAGCCCTCAACAAGTATTGGACTAAAATCACTTTATTCATAAAACATTACAAACCACAATAGATACAAACAATATAGATTCTGCAAAATGAAAAAAGAAAATGTAAACCTCATACCACGGACAATTCGAACTACGCAATTCAAACAAACCATTAAAAACAGAGCATGAAGCAGTGCACACTCTGTTTCAACTTATTTATATTGGAAGCTCCAAGTTATGTAAAAGTAAAACTCACATAGTAGGTATTAACATAGCAATGTTGTTAGTTAAAAACCTGGGAAGTGCGAGAAGGAGTGTGATGATGAGAATGACCAGGCCAAGAACTATTTGAGCAGCAAGTTTAACGTCTGAATTAAGCTCATTCCCTGTAGTAACCAAGAGAAAATTGTATGAAATATGTAAAAATTGTTAAAAAGATATATTCAGATATATAGATTCATTCTAACCCATTTGGAGCAGAGGAAGTTGGGTAAGCTGGGTTTTTGGTTCACTTAGGGAAGCGAAGCTAGAATTCGACAATTATATATTTTATTTTAAAATCATTTGCTGATGGGTTTTGCTGGGTGGGTTTCAGAGTTGGCTTTTTTTCATTTGCTGATGGGTTTTGCTGGGTGGGTTTCAGAGTTGGCTTTTTTTAATTTGGGTCAGGGATGTGAAGTAGTCATTTTATTTTATTTTGCTGCGGGGTTTTGCTGGGTGGGTCAGGGACGTACGTCAAGTAGTCATTTTATTTTGCTGGGATGAAGTAGTGGGTTTTGCTGCGTGGGACTCAGGGATGAAGTAGCATTTCATGGGTTTTGCTGGGTGGGTCAGGGATGTAGTCGTCATTTTATTTTGCTGATAAGGGACGCTCGCAATAGTGGTCAATTAACCCTTAATGTTCGGAAACTACCAAATCTATATATATAATAATAGGTGAAGCAGAGAGAAAATCCAATTAGATTTCAATTGGATTCTCAATTTTACGCCACTTGTCCTAACCAAAACTCAAAAAAAAATCTAATTAGATTATAAATTTGACTCCAATTCTGTGTCATGAATCTTATCTAAATTTTCTAATTTTTGTGCCAAAATAAATGATGCATTAACATTTAACACGGAAGCCAAGAAAACCACAATGATAATGCTCATTAACCTAAGCAAGAACATCTTACCTGCACACTTTTATGGAGATTATAAATTGAACTTCAATTTTGTGTCATGTATCTTATCTTACCTGCACATTTTTATGGGTGATCTTAATAGGGTCTGGAACTCTTCTAATCCCACAACTAGAACTAAGGAGTCCAACGAGAAAGACTATAAAAGTAAAACATCATCTCCTTCTAGTTCCATATTGCCATCCCATGTCTCCTCCTCTCTCAACCTCTACCAACTAGATCCACACACTACCCTCTCCTCCTCCTTACGGATTTCTCAAAGCAAGGCCGGGTTCAAACACAATGTTCAATCACATTCTTCCTTGCTTCACACTCTCATACATTAGCGCTTCATTGGCACCTCCAAGAAGATTCCAAACTCAATGATCAGTTTTTATTTTTTAATGTCCCTCTATATATTTTAAATAATAAAATGCAATATTCTCTTTTTTCTTCACTGTAGCATCACTTAAATAATAAAATGCAATATTCTCTTTCTTTTATTCATTGTTTTATCTAATGCTATCCTATGTATGATAAACCAAAAAAAAAAAAAAAAAAAACCAATAGCGTTACTTAAATAATAAAATGCAATATATATTTTTCATTGTTTGATTTAATTCTATCATCTGTGTGATAAACCCACAAAAACAAAAACAAAAAAAATTGGCCAATAACATCATTGCAATTAACCAGTCCCGTGCGGTAGCATGGGGTTACATACTAGTAAATATGATAATGTCACTAGCCTCACAACCATATATTAACCATTCATCCTTACTATTTCTATCCAATGTGAGACATTGTCATTTAATTAACTAGGTAATTTACACCACTAGGCACCCTTGGTGTGATGGTCACTCTACAACTATAAATGCTTATAGGGTATGGAGGGTAAGGGGTAGGGTTCAAGTCTCTAGGAGTGAGCTTCACACACATATAAACTTAAAATAGGTTAGACTAGAAAATCTATCTTGTAAATAAAAAAAAATAAAAAAAAAACTAGGTAATTTACAGCAATAATTTTGAACAATTTAGCTTGCTTCTAGTTTATCTCCCTCAACAACAAAAGAAAAAAGGCAAATAATTATAATTGGTTTACCTCTCAAAATTATTCTTAATTTTTTTTAAGAGACTTATGTTCAACAAATTCTAAGAATTCACAATAAATTTATATATATATATATATATATATATATATATATATATATAATATTAGTAAACAACTCAATTAATACTACATTAAAATATTAATTTTGATCATTTTTTCTAAAAGAAAATACGTAAAGTTCATTTGACTATAGGAACAGAAGGATGTCTCTAATACATTATTAATTAGAAGATTTAATTCATCATCAGTACAATTTTATGACTCTAACTTCACCTCAACATATATTGGTCTTGCACCATGCTTAAATGTTCTATTGAACTGATCCTAAAACTTCATAATAATTTTGTTGTTTGTTATGTTACTCACTTCACTTACACTAGTATTTAACAATAATAAAATCTTTTAAGATCACCTTGTTAAGGGACTATGTTTTATGTCCATATAACTAGGAAGAGAAGGATGTCTCAAATGCATTATCAAACAACAAACAATTAGAAGATTTAGTTAATCTATAGTACGATTTATGAGCCAAACTTAGCTGTTTATATATTGGTCTGGCCATGTGCCATGCTTAAATTGTATGCTAAACAGATCCGAGTAATTTCATAGTATTTATGTAAATATTTCAAATAAGAGATAAAGATTTGAACACTGGATGTTTGAAACACTCAAAAGTGCTAGGTCAATTGACCTAAGGGTCATTGGTAATTTGGTGCAACCTTTTCATTTCAACATAGATTTTGTTGTTACACAATAGAATGTTTTGAAATACTTTAACACACACCAAATGTCCTTAGCTCAATTGTTACTTCCAAATGTTGAAATCCCTCATGCTTGTAATTATTAAATCATCCAAAAAAAAAAATTTGACACAATAATTCTAACACATGTACACATATATGTACAAATATATAATTACACACATTTTTATATAAAGATAGGCCAAAATCTAGGCAAATACCTTTGGTGAGGTTTATGCTAACCCTTTAGAAAGCATGTTATCTTGCCTATGAGTTAAACATTTGAGACAATTTCTTAGGTTCTATACATTATATTTCTCATTGAAAATAAAAAAATTGATTATATTAAATGTGATTGTTTTACGGAAAGTAACATAATTTGTATTGTATTGGTCGTGCAATTGTGAGAGACAGCACCCCCGGCCCCTTTTTTTTAGGAAGTTGGGCCAAACCCATGAGGATGGGTGGAGTCGTGTTATTGCCTCTCAAAATGGAGGTTCCACTAATTATATTTTCCCCTTTAGATTAAGAGTTTTACAAAGAAGTCGCCACTTATTAAATTATTGAAAAAAATTAAGAAAACCATAATGGAAAAATTCATCATTTTATTAATTTGAAATTGAATTTACATTGATCATAGGAAATTGCATGGTTTTGTTCCTGTATACAGTCTAAGATAAAGTACATGGCTTTGTTTCCTAGTTACAGTCTAGAAATCGAAAATTACAAGGATAAGTATTAATCTATTAACCCTTAATCTAAGCTCGTAGGCTTTGTTACATGGTGGTAAGGTGTTAGGCACCCACCTTATCCAGTGAAATCGATCTTCTAGACTATGGTGACCTACATTCATATCATATTATCCAATACGTTACCAACCAATTTGCATGTTGAGCTTAATGTGTGTGCATGTGATAAACTCTAATTCCCTTTATTAATCATTGTATTTGGATTGAAAAATAAATTTTAGCGAATGTATGTGGATGGTGATATCCTAGATTTAAGGATTTGAGAGAATTATGAAACAAATATGTTTTTCATATTTTAGATGTGGATTTAAGATCAAAACTAGTGTCATGCATGAACATGTGATGAACAACCAAGAACATGTGATGAACAACCAAGAACATGTAAAGAACGCATATGAAAATTTAAGAACATTCAAACATATTCAAGGAATTTAAATAAACACTAGCATGCTCTAATATTAAATTAACATTATAGCAACATGAAAAACGAGTTAGGATTAGAGATTATACTTGCATGCAAGATTTACAAGGTGGAGGAGGAGACTCTTGATAGAGGTCCTAAGAGTGGAGTAAAAAAAAAGAACTAGGAGAGGGAGAGTGAGTCTTACTCAATACCTTAATTTTTAGGAAGACCAAGATATGACAAGACTACTTTATTTCACTGGAACTCAAGAGAGGAGAAGAGAGGGGGCTTTGGTGTCTTGGAATGGAGGAGAGGGAGGGTTAATATGGTAGTGGTGGAAAAAATATGAATGGAAGGTCATTTAATGAGGGTTGACAAAGGATGGAAAAGAATCATGAACTTAGACCTTATTTTAGACTTTGGGCAAATCTAGTGCATCAAATGTAGAGATTAGTAGGAATAAGGAGCAAGCAAAATTCGGTTTTCTCGTAGCTACTGTAACAGCCTACAGACCCAAATTCAAAAAATCATATCTTACTCAATTCTGATCGGAATTGTCTCGTTCTTATGCTCAAATTAAAGCCCCGGATGTCTTGTTTTAGGGTAAAGTAACCTCATTCAAAGATTCAAAATATTATGAAAGATATCAATGAAATGGTGAGCAAAGGTCATTTGTTAGAAAATAATTTTAGTACAATTAACATTAATAAGTCCCAAATTAGATTCTTTTAATGCCCATTATTGACAAAAGGGCTCAATGGCAGACGAAGCCCAACAATATGAAAACAAATGAGGAAGAAAGTAGTGATGCAAAGACCATTGAGCCAAAATGGCAAGAATAATGGTCAATAGGCCCACACAATAATAAGTGGCTTGAAAGAAAGCAGATGGGTTGAGGAAGTCCTAAAGAATGAAGTAGTAAGCCCATGAGGATCATAAGAGATGGAAAGAAAGCAAAAATGGGCTGGAGGAGCCTAAAGAAAGAAATTAGTAAATGAGGTTGGTTCGAAAGCCAATAAATCCAAAGGTAAAAGATGTGGTAATTGGGTCAGGGAAGCCCAAAAGATTTAGCAAAAACTCATGGGAATGAAAGAGGTAGGAAAGAGTGAGATAAGCCCAGGATGCCAAAAGAATGAAATGGGCTAAGGATGCCCAAGGTATTGAATGGACTGGCCCAATGGGAATGTTGGGTAGTAAAGACTATAAAAAAAAAAAAATGGGGAATAATGTAAGAAATTGGCATGGTAGGCGCTTTAGCCCACAAGCCCAGAGGTAACAACGAGGCAAAAAAGGGTGAATGATATCATAGTAGGAACAATACAGTGGAGTGGCAGGAGCACCAGCCAGCGCACGGACAAAGGATAAAAAGGGATATGGGCCAAGTTAAAGAAGGGAAGGCCCATACCTGAGTAATGCCCAGCCCAAAGAAGAAATGGGATGCAGAGAATGAAAACCTAAAAACTCATTCACGTAGCAAAATCAAACAAACCTGGAGGTAATGGCAAACACGTGAAAGCTAAAAAAGTAATGGACTCATATGGAAGAGGAGCACGCACACAAGGCTTAAGCACCACCTACCTGTACCCAGCCAATGCAGAGGAGGTAAGAGAGGGTGTGGTCTGGTGGTAGGGAAAAGGGAGAGCCTATTTTGGGGCTCCTGCTTAAGTTCTTTTGTGGGAAATGTCCTGCTGGGATGATATCTCACCCAAAAGTGGTAAACATGAGCTGGAATCACTAGATGCATGCTATAGAGGTCGGTAAGTGAGAAGTTTAGCCCTTATTCGGATGGAAGTGTCAAGGAGAGTAAAAGAACAAAACAAAACCACTTTTTCCTAGGGATAAGGCATGGCATAGCTAACGTAGTGTGGTGGTGGTAGCTGGGTAGCCGGCAAACCAATAGGAAGTCCTGGAAGGACACCCACAACAAGTCAAAAGCAATTAAGGGGTAAAAATGGCAGATCTTGTCATGGCAGGCAGTATAAAAAGGCCATAGACGTGCACATTAGAAAAGGGGGGAAGGAAAAACGGAAGAGAAAAAGGGAAAACAAGAGACATAGAAAACAAAGAGAAAGAAAGAAAGAATAAAGAAAGCCAAAGTAATGGAAAATATGAGTGATAGGAATAAAAGCATTCATCAATAGGCTACCCACTTCTCTCCCTCTCAATAGCCCACTCTCTAATGAGTCAAGAATCCCAGATCAAGCCATCTAGATTCTTTTTTCCAAAGTGAGTAACTTCTATGGCAGGAGCCTCCCTCCAAGGTTACCCATGTTGGAGATTGGTTCCCTTTTTGGACTTGAATATGCCAAAGAGCCAAGCTCGTGCTCTTGGTAGATTAATCTTCTCTCCTCTTATCATATTAACAACTAACTTGACATTTTGACATTAAAAAAATAATTGCACAAATTACTCATTGAATAATTATTGTTTAACTATCTAATTAATTAAGTGTGTGCAACCTTACCATAAAATATAGTCCTAGCCAATCAAATTATGACACATCATTAATCTCGAATTGATTATAATTATAACCAATTAGAATCAATTGTTCATAATCAAATATAGTCAGACTCAATTTGTGATAGCGCATCTTGGCTATTAAAACTTGATTTGATGATAACTTTCAATCTGATGGTCTGATTAGAGTTTATGACCAGTCAATTTGATCATTATAATATCAAGGTCATTTTGATGAAATGAAATTAAGGATCTAATGGCCACAATTAAGATGCATATTTTCAAGGTGAAATAACCCTTTTACCATTTATGTGAAGTTAGATGCAGGTTGCGACATGGGATGTCAACAGAATGCCCCTCACTGATAGAGCTAGAAAAGCGAATGTCAATGTATGAAAAAGGCACCAAACTTTGCAATTAGTATTTAACCGTGGTGAATGTATGATGAATGCAAATCAAAATGTGGATTGACATGTAGTGGATTAAAATGTGGACTTAATCTTAGGGAAGATTACCTACATACCTCTTGGTGAGAGGATCAGGTCTAAACGTAGTTCATGCATGCAGTTTTTTTTTTCTTATTTAATAAAATCAGAGTACAAGACATGCTTACTTAAAATGGGGATTTTGGTCCTGCTTCCCAGAGGACCAAAGATCTTGGAATTTGGACGTGCTTCCCAGAAGTCCGATAGATTTGAATTTTGGACATGCTTCCAAGAGGTCCAATGAATTTGAAGTTTGGACGATCTTCCCAGTTGTTTGATGGATTTGAATTTTGGACGTGCTTCCCAGAGGTCTGATGAATTTGAAGTTTGGACATGCTTCCTAGAGGTCTGATGGATTTGTGGAAGGCGATGTTCATGCAAATGTGTATGGGTCATTTACCTTAGTTCCTGCAAAATAAATATTTTCAATTAGTAACAGTGTTATTCATTGAAATAAATTTGACATACTTAGCCAATGTCCCTAGTTTAGGGCATGTTGCAATGCTTGGACGAGTGTCGAGATGAATAATTTAATGTCAGGCTTGCTTTTTTGTGCGGCTATCATCCTTTTGGTTTGGAAATATAAGAAAGCTACTGTAGATCCTATGGATTTGGGGAGAACTAAGGTCGATCCCTTGAAGGTAGGAGAGCTATTGTCAATCCTACAGTGTATAGGAGAACAAAGGTCAATCCTACAGTATATAGGAGAACTAAGGTCAATCATATGGGTTTTGGGAGAACTAAGGTCGATCTCTTGAAGGTAGGAAAGCTACTGTTGATGCTACGCTGTATAGGAGAATTAAGGTCAATCCTATGAGTTTCGGGAGAACTAAGGTCGATCCATTGGACGTAGGAAAGCTACTGTCGATCCTACAGTGTATAGGAGAACTAAGGTTGATCCTATGAGTTTCAGAAGAACTAAGGTCAATCCTATGAGTTTCAGAAGAACTAAGGTCAATCCTTTAGAAGTAAGAGAGCTACTGTCGATCCTATAGTATATAGGAGGACTAAGGTCGATCCTATGAGTTTCAGGAGAACTAAGGTCAATCCCTTGCAAGTGGGAGAGCTACTGTCAATCCTACAGTGTATAGGAGAACTACAGTCGATCCTATGAGTTTCGAGAGAACTAAGGTTGATCCCTTGAGGGTAAGAGAGCTACTGTCGATCCTACAGTGTATAGGAGAACTAAGGTCGATCCTATGAGTTTCAGGAGAACTAAGGTCAATCCTTTGAAGGTGGGAGAGCTACTGTTGATCGTACAATGTATAGGAGAACTAAGGTTGATCCTATAAGTTTGGGAGAGCTAAGGTCGATCCTTTGAAGGTAGGAGAGCTATTGTCGATCCTATAGTATATAGGAGAACTAAGGTCGATCCCTTGAAGGTGGGAGAGCTACTGTTGATCCTACAATGTATAAGAGAACTAAGGTCGATCCTAAGAGTTTCGAGAGAACTAAGGTTGATCCTATGAGTTTCAGGAGAACAAAGGTCGATCCCTTGAGGGTAGGAGAGCTACTGTCGATCCTACAGTATATAGGAGAACTAAGGTTAATCCTATGAGTTTCGGGAGAACTAAGGTCGATCCCTTGAAGGTAGGAGCACTATTGTTGATCCTACAGTATATAGGAGAACTAAGGTCGATCATATGGGTTTCGAGAGAACTAAGGTCGATCCCTTGAAGATGGGAGAGCTACTGTTGATCCTACAATGTATAGGAGAACTAAGGTCGATCCTATGAGTTTCGAGAGAACTAAGGTCGATCCTATGAGTTTCGGGAGAACTAGGGTTGAACCCTTGAATCCATGAGAGCTACTGTCGATCCTACAGTATATAGGAGAAGTAAGGTCGATCCTATGAGTTTCGGGAGAACTAAGGTCGATCCCTTGAGGGTAGGAGAACTACTGTTAATCCTACAGTGTATAGGAGAACTAAGGTTGATCCTATAAGTTTCGAGAGAACTAAGGTCGATCCCTTGGAGGTAGGAGAGTTATTTTTGACCGTACAGTATATAGGAGAACTAAGGCCAATCATATGGGTTTTGAGAGAATTAAGGTCGATCCCTTGAAAGTAGGAGAGCTACTGTCCATCCTACTGTGTATAGCTATTATCTAGCTATATGAGAGTGCATAATGGGTCCTTCACTTTGATTTCTACAAAAAAATGCTAGTTTCAATTAGCAATGGAGTTATTCATTACAAGAAATTGGACGTACTTAGCCAATGCCCCTAGTTTGGGGCATATTCCATGCTTGGATGGGAGCTGAGTTAATTTGATGTTGCGACCATTGGGGAATATGGAAGAGGGTCATGGTCCACCATCCTTGGTTCCTGCAAAAAGGCTTTCTTTCTCTAGCTTGTTTGAAACCAATTATCATGAAAACATTTTTGGCCATTGTCCTTAGTGTGGACATGTTTGCAAACAAATGGATTGATGCCTCAAATGAAAACATACTTTCATGTAAGAAGAACATATCTGCACACAATATAAATAGGCCAATGCCCCAAGTTTAAACATGCTTGATGCAAACAAATAGGCTTAACCTAACATGCACCCAAATAATTTTGTCACATTGTTTTGACTTATTCTCCATGGTTATTTGTGTGATTGGGACTAGGCCTTGGAAAGGCTGCCTACGTACCTCTCCCATTGAGGATCAAGTCAAGACGTAGTTCAGGAGAATTGCATTTTGGAAGAGAAAGATTTAAAAAAAAAAAAAAATTGAACAAGAGGTGATCCTTTAAACAACAATTTTGGAAAATCATAGTGTTTAAGAATCAAACAAATCTCTTTGATTAGGAAGGATCAAGATCATTAAACTCATTTAATCAAATTTGCTTATTTCTTTTGAACACTGTCTGATTAAGTCTCTAAAGGCAATCAAGAAATGAAATGTGATAATATTTAGGAATCACATTGTTGGCTGCAAACAAGGAGAGTGCTCTAAGTTTGAAAGTTCTTTTGAGTCATTTAAGGATTTGAGAATTTGAAATTTTTTGGCCTTGAACATATCATCCAGTGGGGTTTGACAATTTTAAGCATTTTTCCTTTTTAATTCAAGAGAAAATAATATTAGATTTTAAGATGTGCCTACAACTAGCAAGACTTCAAAGAGGTCTTTACTCATGGGTTGTAATGTAGGCCAGGTTTAGGTTATGAAATGAAAGATATAAAAGGCTCAAAATTTCCTATGATGTTTCCCCCAAGTATGCATTACTCAAAAATCAAGTCTCAGAGGAGTCTTCATTGGTCACTTGTATCAACATTTGTTTTTAAGCTCATTCCTCTTGAATCATAACTCTAAACTTTCATCTTGTAAAATCCTTTTCTTTTTAGATTACATCTTCAAGTTTTCAATTTGCTAGGATTTTACCCTTTTTTTTCTTCTTTTCTTTAGCCCTAACTTTTGCCTAAGCCACCCTTTTGGGTTTTCAACTTAATGGGTTTTTTATTTTTTGGTCTTTCATCTCTTGATTGAATGAACTTTTTGGGGACCTTTTGCCTTCCTTGTTTTTCTTAGTTTAATGATTTTTAATCTTTTTGATGCACTCTCTAGACTTCTTTCTTGGCTCGATGCACTTGCACTTTTAAGTGCTTGATGAATCTTTTCCTTCGATGAACTCTCTTTTGGATGAACCTTGTATTCCTCTTGGCATGATGAATTTGAGTCTCTACAAACTTGATGCTAGGGCTATCCAATCGGTTGGATGACCCAACCAAACCGACTGAACCCGCCCAACCCAAATCCCAACGGTCGGTTCTAGATACCTAAGTCTGTCGGATGTGGGTCTAACTATTACAAAAACTGAAGTTTCGGTTCAAGTGACGGTTTAAAAGTTTGAAAACCGTAGCAACTGACCCAACCGAAACTACTGCTCCATTGACAGATTTAATTTCACTTTCACGTGGGTGGGTATGTTTCTCCCTGATGAAATAGACTTCTGTGTTTTGTCACATTAGGGGACAGTAGCTATTCACCACAAATTAACTATAAAAAAAGTTTTGTTATGTCAATAGCTATTCAATGTCAATAGCTTTTCACCTCAAAATTAACTATAAAAAATTGTTTGAATCAATGTTAGTAGGCAGTAGCTATTCACGTCACTTTGAACTTTGAATCAATGTTAGGCAATAGCTATTCACGTGAGCATTAATGGCTTTGTCCCATTGTAGTTGCTGGGCTTAATGCAATTTCATCTTAATAACCAAATGAAAACAATAATATTAATGGCTCCATATTCATAGTCCTAATCTCATAATTTCTTTTTAAAGTTCAAACCGTAGCATGACTCTTCCCTACCATCCATGACCATTGCCGATGAGTTTCACTTCCTGTTTGCTAATGAGTTTCGCTTCCTGCTTGTTAACATGTATTGGGTGTCCTCTCTCTCAAGTATGATTTCAAAATCTCATTTTTCTTTTTATCTTCTCTCATATCTCTCCTTATCTCCATTCCAAGCTCATAAATATTTGGTTTTTGCCATTTCAAGCTTTTTCTTTGGTTGATTTTTCCCTTTCTTTTTGTTCTTTTCCTTCAAACCGATCACCCGACGAATCCGACCCACCAAACCAAAGAATCGAGACAAACGGTTTCATCTGACCATTTAGTCAACGATGGGTGAGAAATCTGTTCACTCGACCTAAGCGGGTCAAGTGACGGTTTGACCCCAAACCCGATCCGCTTGACCCGTGGACAACCCTACTTGATGCACACTAGAATTTCATTTCTCTTTTCTTGATTGAATGAAACCTCATTTTTCTTTGATGATTTCTTATCTTTAGTTTAATGAATCCTCTACTTGTCTTTCATGTCTTTTGGGAGAGCCTTATCAATTACCTTTAAAGCTACAAGGTTGAGTCCTCTTCAACATGAGATTTAAGTATTCATATCTTGATTTTTCCCACCCCAAGTTTAGATTTTAGTGGGTTCATGCCAAAAAAAAAAAAAAAAGGCTTAGTGTTTGAAGGCTCAAATGGGCTAGCAATGGATAATGAACATTCTAGGTAATAGGAAATAATTTGGTTTAACCAAAGATGGCCTCTTAACCCTAATAATGCTTTCTTGTAGGCACAGTGACTTGAGCTCTTTTAATAAATTCATCTAAAAAGAAAAAGTATGAATACTCTAATGTTGTGAAACAAAAGACTTTTGAAAATTGGATCGAGTGCATGGATTCTTGGGATTTTCTGATGGATGGATTCTCTTTGATTGCCTTTTAAGACCATTTCTTCTTATATTCTAAGTCAAGTAGCAAAAGTCTTTACATAGATCAAATGAACTTAATCATTCCTTGGTACAAGTTGATTGCTCAAGCCTTTTTGTCCAAGGGATCCTCATGTACCATTTTGAAAATGAGGCTTATTATTATTATTATTATTATTAATCTTGAAATCCTTGAAAGAAAAAAATTGTGCCTTTTTGAAAAATTCACCAGGAAGTTCAATGCCCCTAGTTCAAAGAATTATTTTTGAAAATGACTCAAGGGCCCAATGCCCCTAGTCCAAAGACATTTTTTAATTGAAAATTTTTCTCTTTTTTTTTTGGAAAGATTTGAAAATCTTGATTTTTTTGGTATATTCATTCAATAACAAAATGCAACAAACAAGTATATAGAAAAAAAAAATGCAACAAGCATAGCATGGACTTTATTAATTAGGAAAACAACAAACAAACTCTAAATAAGCAACCGCATTAAAAATAAAAACTTGTGGAGTTGAATTTAGACAAATTCATATGGATCAACCAATGAAGGTGGAATAACAACTTGTCGGTCAATAAGATCCTGAATGTTATGCCTTAGGTGAAAACACTTATCTATCATATGGCCTACCTCTTGATGATATTTGTAGTGAGTATTGGGATTATAGCTTCTAGGCATAGGATGTGGTATGGGCTTAGGATCTAATAGTTTTAACAACCCCTTAGCTTGTAATTTCTCCAACGCCTCACTCAAGGTCATGTTTAATTCATCGAACTTCCTTCGAGGCTTAGGATTGATAGTTGAAGATGCTTGAAAATTCACAACATTAACCACTTCCCCATTGGTGGTGTGGGCCACTTCTTTCTTGGAAGAGTAGCTTTCCTCATTCTTTAATATGCCATTATTGACAACATCTACCACTTGAGTACTAGCTATGATCAAGGCTTTGAAGTTGGGAAAGTATTGTGCAAAGAGATGCTTATGGTATATGGGCAACATATTCTTCACGACCATTTGGATTTGCTCTTCTTCATTAGGCCTATTTGTCACTTGGGCTGCCTTTGACCTCCATCTTGTGATAAAGGTTGAGAAAGATTTCTTAGGCTTTTGCTTGGTGGTCTCTAAATCACGCCTAGTAATGTCTACTTCTATATTGTATTTGTATTGCTTGTAGAACTCATTGGCAATGTCCTCCCAAGTACGGATTCGAGAGCCTTCAAGATTCAAAAACCAATGAAGAGCAGCCCTAGTAAGTATGTTTTGGAACATTTGGGCCAAAAGTTCTTCAATAGCTCCCAAGGGTTGGAGGGCCCTTGTGTACATCTTCAAATGAGCTTTGGGGCAGCCCGTTCTATTAAACTTGTCCAAGCTTGGCTTCTTGAATTTGGGTGGAGCTCTTGCTTGTCGGAAGAGAGAAAGAGAATGGAAGTTCATGGCATCTTCCTTCCACCAAAACTTTTGAAATAGTTGTTCCATTTGATCCAAGCGCTCCTTCAACTTTTTCTCACTTTCAGTCAATTGAGGGTCTTTAACTTCATTCTTATCATTTTGGAAAGTGGCAGTATCTTTTCCTTTGAGCTTTTGACTCAAAGTGTTGTACTCTTCATGAAGTTTGGCTTGGCTCGCCACCAAGGTATTGAACAATTCATGGAAGTTGGTCATGGGCTCATTCGATGTATTATCTTCAACCATGGCTACAAGAAATGAGTTTGGGTTGGCAAATGAATTTGGCGATAAGCTTGGTTGACTTGAGCTGGAACTTTAAAGGCCTGAACCTTCACTTGATTGGGCTTGCACTTGGAAAACTGCATGCACACATGTTATATTTTCTCTAGAAAAACAAATTGGACCTCCATGGCAAGTAGGCTTCAATCACAAGAATTTGGGCTTGGGTTCATTCATAGCATACATGGTTCAAAAAATTATGATAGGCTCAAGCATTGGACTTAGGCTCATCATGGTTCAAACAACAGTCAAACACATGCGTAATGAAATGCAATTTACATGGACCAACCTAAAGATAGGTTCTATGGGTCATTAAAACATGGGTAGAAGGTAGGTTAAAAGTCCCCACAAGCTAGGACATCATACCTCTCGACTTGTGAAGCCAAGAGTGCTGCATTGATTCAAACGGTATAGTTTGTCCCTATGAACCACCATGGCATAACCATGATGATCCTTGTCGCGGTGGGTGGTAGGTTCATCGCTGGGTATGTAAGTCTCAGGAAGACCACAATCCACAACTAATATTACCGGGCTTCCAGGCTAGCACACAAATAAAATAAATTTCATTCAAGCAAATAATGTATGACATGCAATATAATGACATATTAGACATATTATATACAAAAAAGCAATAAACAAACAATGACATGGTTGACCATCATAACCTAATTAAAACTTAGCCCTCAATGTACCCAGTGGAGTAGCCACTGTGAGAGACTACGCCCTCAGCCCTTTTTTTTTTAGGGATATTGGGCCAAACCCACGTGAATGGGTGGAGTTGTGTTATTGCCTCTCAAAATGGAGGTTTGAATGATTACATTTTTCTCTTTATATTAAGAGTTTTACAATAGAGTCGCAACTTATTTAATTATTGGAAAAAAATAAGAAAACCATAATGGACAAATTCATCATTTTATTAATTTGAAATAGAATTTACATTGATTATAAGAAATTACATGGCTTTAGTCCTACATACAATTTAAGATAAATTACATGGTTTTGTTTCTTAGTTACAATCTAGAAATTGAAAATTATAAGGATAAGTATTGATTTATCGACCATTGATCTAAGCTCGGAGGCTATGTTACAAGGTGGGAAGGTGTTAGGCATCCACCTTGCTCGGTGAAACCGGTCTTCTAGACTATGATGGCCAACATTCATATCATATCGTCCAATATGTTATCAATCAGTTTGCATGTTGAGCTTAATGTGTGTGCACATGATAAACCCTAATTCCCTTTATTAATCATTGTATTTGGATTGAAAAATAAATTCTAGTGAATACGTGTAGATGGTGATATCCTAGATTCAAGGATTTAAGAGAATTATGAAACAAACATGTTTTTCATATTTTGGATATGGATTTAAGATTAAAACTAGTGTCATGCATGAACATGTGATGAACAACCAAAAACATGTGAAGAATGCATATTAAAATTTAAGAACATTCAAACATATTCAAGGAATATAAAAAAACACTAGCATGCTTTAATCTTAAATTAATATTATAGCAACATGAAAAATGAGTTAAGGATAAAGATTATACTTGCATGCAAGATCCATAAGGTGGAGAAAGAGACTCTTGATGGAGGTCCTAAGAGTGGAGTAAAAAAAAGAACTAGAAGAGGGAGAGTGAGTTTCACTCAATAACTTGAGCCTCATGAAGACCAAGATATGACAAAACTACTTTACTTCACTAGAACTCAAGAGAGGAGAAGAGAAAGGGATTTGGTGTCTTGGAATGGAGCAGATTGAGGGTTTATATAGTAGTGGTGGAGAAAATATGAATGAAATGTCATTTAATGAAGGTTGACAAAGGATCAAAAAGAATAATGAATGTAGACCTTATTTTAGACTTTGGGGAAATCTAGTGCATTAAATATAGAGATTGGTGGGAGTGAGGAGCAAGCAAAATTCGGTTTTCTCGTAGATACTATAACATCCTGCGGAGCCAAATTCAAAAAATCATATCTTACTCAATTTTGATCAGAATTGTCTCATTTTTGTGCTTAAATTGAAACCCTGGATGTCTAGTTTCTAGGGGGGGGGGGAAATCTCATTCACAGATTCAAAATATTCCGAGAGATATCAATGAAATGGTGAGTAGAGGTCATTTGTTAGAAAACAATTTCAGTACAATTAACATTAATAGGTCCCAAATTAGTTTCCAATTAACATTAATAGACTCCAATCACTCTCATTTCAGACTTAATTAGTTTCAAATTTACCCTAATTAAAAAGATAATTGTACAAATTACTCATTGAATAATTAATGTTTGACTATCTAATTAATTAAGTGTGTGCAGCCTCACCATAAAACGTAGTCCTAGCCAATTAAATTATGACATGTCATTAATCTCAAATTGATTATAATTATAACCAATTGAAATCAATTGTTCATAATCACATATAGTCGGACTCAATTTGTGATAGCACATCTTGGCCATTAAAACTTGATTTGGTAATAACTTTCAATCTGATGGTCCGATTAGGGTTTATGACTAGTTGATTTGATCATAACAACAACAAGATCATTTTGATAAAATGAAATTAAGGATCTATTGGCCATAATTAAGATGTCTATTTCCAATGTGAAATTACCCTTTTACTCTCTATGTAAGGTTAAATGCGAGTTGCAAAATGGGGTGTTAACAACAATAATTTGTTTAATTTTAATTAAGAAACCTAAAGTACAACAAATAAAAAATTGTACCTAAGTTTGTCGTTATATGTATACAGATTCTAAAAAAAAGCACCAAATTAAATAAATTATAGAGTTACTAGTAAAAATACACAATTAAATCAATATTGCATTAGAAATTATTAATTTTGATCATTTTCTAAAATAATCCTTGTTGGCTTATGTGAAAAGATTTGAAAGTAGTCAAACCCATCCTGTTGAGTGTAGTCCTTAGCCAAGAGTCTTGCTTTATATCTTTCTACAATTCCATTAATCTTTTACTTTATATTATAGACCCACTAAGAATGCTATCATTAGGTTAGCATAGCACACCAAACACCAAAAACTTCACACATCAAATGTTCAAAATGCTAAAAAGTTTAGCATGGATGAACAGTATAATTCTATTAGTAGAACCATACAGCAAAAATGGTAATTTTTTTTCTTATTTTTTAATTCTCTTTTTTTGTCTCCTCTAATACATGTCCGTCTCTCTCTCTTTTCCCAGTATGCAAGGGCAGCTCAACAACTTTTGGAGCTAAGGCAAAAACTTTAAGCGGGGCATTTTCTTATATATAAATATCAGCTAAATAAAATTTATTTTCATTATTATCTTTTTTTTGTACAATTTCATTAGCTTCTAATTATTTTTTATGAATTTTTTATTCATTTGTTATATTTTCATCCTAATTTTCTGATATATTTTTTTGTATAATTTCATTATCTTCTAATTATTTTTAATTCATTTGTAACAAGGACAAAGAACATAGACGTTCGCGTCTTGTAACAACTCAAAGTATTTGCAAAAATAAGTAAAATTTTATTTTCAACGGGATGATTCACTTTAATTCCACATTAAAACTTTAGTCGCTTTTCTTTATAATCTCCTCTTTTAATAGCTAGACACTTAATTTACATTACAATTGCTTCTTTTTTTGCTTATAGTTCTATTTAATTTAGCACTTTTCTTTTTGGCTGTAACGAAATCCTTTCATTGAATGAAAATCACATCAGATAGAAAAATAATATCCAAAATTAATGAACAACCCAAACTAGAACCAACTAGAATAAGAACAGTACAACCCAGCAGGCTAGCACTAACTATATGAGATGGTGAAATCGGCACTCTATTTATGTTGTTTTATTATCATACTAGCATGTAATTCATGCAAACGCATTGATGCATTTAAAATTAAATACAATTTTTATTATAAAAATATAAATAATTAATAAAATTATTTAAAAAAATTAGCATGTAGCACATGCATACATATAGATACATTTAAATTAAACACATATTTTGCCATAAAAATATAAATAATAATTCAAATAATTTTTTTTTAAAATTAACATAATTAGTCACATATTAAAATTCTTACTTAAATTTAATACTACTTATTATTTTCTTTTTTTTCTTCTAATTTTTAATAAGATAGAACGTGTGGTGATTTTTGTTATGTAGTGATTTTTATTGAAAATATGTGATTGGTTTTTTTTTTTTTTTTTTTTAAATTTTATAGTTCATTAATATTAGATTCTTAGTATTTTACACTCATTAACTCACTTGACACAAATATTAAAAAACTTAAGTGGACATATGGCACAAACTTAAATGGATAATTATGGTGTGATCCCCAAGTAATTTAGACATATAGTTCAAAATTGGATTCTAAATTCAAATTCAAATTGTACTTTTTCTGAGCTTTGAGAGATTGTAATATCAATATTAATAAGTGCTACCAAGATGCAAGGTTATGTAAATTTTGTGTCTTACAAGGGTGATGGAAATAAGTGTAAATAGTTTTTATTAAAGACATATTAGCCCATTAGAATAGACTTAAATTTAATTCTATTTTGTGTGTAAGTCAAGTCTCCTACCTATATTAGAAGTCTATTAGTCTAGATTTTAGTCTACTATATATACTCATGTTATAGTTCATTGTAATATAAGTTTTATACTACATTCTTATATAACAAAGATGTAGCCTTTGAGGGTTTCCGCATGGACGTAAGCCATAAAGCTGAACCATGTAATCTGTTCTTATGTTTTTATTTTATGCTTTCCTCTTCAGCATCTATTCAAACATATCCAACATGGAATATATAATAACTAATATTTATTAGTTTTGGATGGAATCATGAGCATGAAATAAATGTTAGGCCAAAATGTCAAACTCACCATCTAAATTTTATCATTTTTCATTTCAATTCTCTAAGTTTGCATTTGATTATTTCAATGCTCTAAGTTCCAAAATTTCTCAATTCGATTATCCGTTAAACAAACAGCCATTTATGCTATTAATACTCTTAAAACGACGGCATTCTGGATTGATTTTAAAATTTAATTAATTTATTTATTTCTTATTTTAAAAACATTAAAAAACCAAAAATTAAAAAACTATTAAAAAACCCAAATGTCCCTCCTTGGCTCTCATCAATGGCTTCCATACCCAATAAGTCAACAATGAAGATCCCAACAAAAACTATACAAATCCCAATAACATGAACACTACTACCATTCCAATCATCTCTCCCTGCACTTTTTTCTTCTGTATACTCTCTCAACACTCCACACTTTCACTCCCATACTCTCTCGGAACCCAAAACCTAGAATTCCCTTTTCATTTTCACCACTATGGCTATGAACATTTTCAACCACAAAGTGAACCAAGACACCCATGACCTCTTTAAAGTCACACTTAGAATCCAACCAAATCAAACCCCTCATCACCCACACTCCCCCACATGGTCAACTCCTAGTTCTCCAACATTTACAACATCCACTGCCGCCGTCTCCATCGCCTCATCGTCAGCATCCAAATTCGCCAAAGCTACTTTGTTTCACAATCATCCTCTCCCCTTCCCATGCTTTCTTGGTCATCAGCTTCTCTCTCCTTGGCGAACGGACGACATCGTTTTGGAGTTTGGATTTTTTTTTAATTTCTATTTTTTTTAATTAACGTTTTTTTAAAATTAAGAAACATATAATCAAATAAAAATTTAATATCAGACCAAAACAACATCGTTTTGGGGTGTTAATTGCATAAATGAATGGCTGTTTAATGGAGGACTGAATAAAAGAGTTTTGAAATTTAAAGGACTGAAATGACCGTATGCAAATTTAAAGAACTGAAATGAAAAGTGATGAAACTTAGAGGGTAAGTTTTGCATTTTCAATTAAATATTACAGTAAAAAATTTCATGTTTTATATATAACATATATAATGTTTATGTATTTGAAAATATATATTAGCTACTTATAAAATAAATATAAGTTTATTTGAAACAAATGAGAAAAAAATAATTTAAATTTGTATTCATGCAATTCTCTATTTTAGTCTATCCAACCACTATAATAATAATAATAATAATAATAATAATAATAATAATAATAATAATAATAATAATAATAATAATAATGCTATATCTAAGAAAAAAATTATTGATAGCCAATGTTATTAATTTTCTTTTGTGCTAGAATTTAGTATATGTTGATTTAGAATCTTAGATTTGGTCTAGATGAGAATGAAACCTAAGTTGAAGCCTAAGTCTAGTATAAATATAAATTTCATTTGCCTTATTTATTTATCTTTTTTATTTTTCTCCATTCCCATTGTGAATAATCACATTAATACCTTTTTTGATAGTATAATCACATTAATTCCTTGTCAAAGTTAAACCAAACCTTTCTTTTTTTCCTTTTTATTTTTATTTTTGACTCTTTGGTTTTTGCACTAGTGACTCACTTGACATAAAAATTAAAAAATTATTATATGGGACATGTGTCATAAAATTAGACTCTAATTAAAAATATAATTGGATTTTCTATTTTTGACTTTTCGGCATTTGCCTTAATAGCTCACTTGGCATAAAAATTTAAGAATTATATGAGACATATGTCTCAAAATTAGACTCCAATTGAAAATCTAATTGAAATTTCTCTTAGCTTTGCAAATCTAAGTGTTATATTACATTTTCTATATGTTCTTAACATACACACCAATTTTCTTGCCAATTGGATGTTATTTATCATTTGATTCATAAACTCATATTTTATGCATTATTTTAAATGACAAAAACTTGAATTTAAGCAATTGTTTAATGATATGGTTATTGATCTTTGATCACATTGAAATCTGCTAGTGTGGAGAATATACAAAGATAATATAATCTAAAGGTGAATTTGTCAAAATTCGCATTCAGTTAAAAAAATATTAAGCGTAGTAATATTTCTTAAAGTTTGAATTGATGTTAGTGGGTTAAAATTTTGGGCTAATGTTGGTCAACCCATTAAAACTAGACGTCTTCAAACCTCAATCTCTCATGTCTCATCCAATAGAGAGCTTTCACTCGCTTCTCACTCCTAAATTTTATAAACTTTTTTTTTTAATTTTTGGGGAGAAACAAATTTGAAATTGAACATCACAACATTCAAACCCACTCATTGCCACCCACTAAACACTATAACATGGCCAGACCACTCATATGTGCATCTATCAATCTTAACCTTTCTTATACTATTTGTTCAGAACTTTATTTTCACATGCTGAAACTATCCAAACTGCAACGTTCAGAACTTTGTTTACCTTTTCTAAACAGCCAAACATATGTTATGGTTTAAATTCCCATGTTTTGATCACAAAAGGAAGATGTGTTTGTGTTTCTAGAACAACCGTGTATAAACATAGAAGCATATCAATTAGTTTTACCAAAACTTTTTAAAATGGCTCAAGGAATTCCAATATTTCTCAAAGTACAAAAGCCCTCGAACAGCAAATTCAACATCCACAAACAATGTAAAGTCAACTTGACTAGTCTTCAAATGACACAGGCAAAAGAACTTGAGAAACCAAATGACAATTACCCATTTCCCCACCATAATAATCAATTGTTGCATTTAAAAACCTGTATAGTATACTCTAATTATGCTCTGTCAGCAACTAAATACAAATACTATAAAGTTGCAGTTCCTTAAACAGCCTATGCATCAAGGTTAAAATAATGCTTTATTGAATAATATTTTTACTTCAAGAACTACTTTTTGAAAAGTCCGTTGTCAAATTCACAATAGGTTTGTAATTACAATTTGCCCAAAAAAAGGGACATATATATAATATATCTAACCCCAAAGCCAATCATGCAATGATTAAACCAATGATGTATTTTTTTTCTCCTAGAATCAAATAAAGTATATAAGAATGAAAATTTTGTAATAATAAATAAATAAATAAAGCACCCAGAAAATTAAAGAGCTTAACTCAGAGGAGAGAAAAATAAAACATTCATTCCACAAAAATGATAATAACTCTCACTCCCAACACAGATTATCAAGATCAAAACCAAATATATCTGATGCTCAAACTGACAAATCATAAAGTAGCAAGGTACAGATTATTTAAGATCAATATAACCTGAGAATAAGCCCTAAATCTGAAAATTAGTGAGCTCAAGTATAAGCGCAAACCAATTTTATCCCTAAAATATGAAACTAACAAAAATTAAAATTAAGATTGCGGATAGAAGAGGGGAGTACCATAGGGAGGAAGTTGAGTTATTGGTAAAAAAGCCAAATTAGATTGTCTTGCAAGTTGCAAACATAATTAATAAATAAATAAATAAAAAGAAGAAGTAAAAAGAAAAAATCCAAAGGAGATTTAAGGCTAGAAGAAAAGCCCAAACAGAAATGCCATTTTCAAAAAATTAAAAATTAAAAATTAAAAATTAAAAATTAAAAATTAAAAATTAAAACATTCCAATCCATCTTAATTCTTCACATACAGATTCTACAATTGTAATCTGACAGTAAATATATAGATCAAGGTCTGTAATACTATTGTGAACAGAAATTTGTGAAGATAACATTACTCTATAGTAGACTCATCACATAAGTCCTCATCGTCAAGCCACCTCAAAATGAATTGTCCTACTGCCATTAAGCTACACCAGTGTAGTAGCACATAAGATACCTGAAATTGGAGAGTGAGAATATTAGAACGCTTAAAAAATCTACTCATTGTTATCCACTTAACTCTATAACATGAACAGAGCTGCTCATGTGTTCATCTACCTATCTTGACCTTCCTTATACTATTTGTCCTGGTTAAGTTCAATATCTTATTTTTCATATGCTTAAATGATCCAAACTGCAAAGTTAAGAACTTTTTTTACATTACAAAACAACAAACATAAGTTTAAGGGTTTAAATGCATGTGTTTTGATCACAGAAGGAAGGTGTCTCTGCGTTTCTAGAAACCCATATGTATAAGCTAAATCCGTTATTGAACAACCCATATGTTGCGTCAAGAAGTAAATCCGATACAGGATATAGTTTTTCTGTTGTTATGAGTATCAAAATGCTTGCTTATAATGTGAATTTGACTATTTGAGTACATTAGTTTATACCCTTAAAATGATCTTTATATTTGGAGTAGCAAGTTGTAACCATCAAATTGTCAAAGGCTGCTGTTATCCCTGGTTGCAAAGTGAACACGATGATAATTGTTGAAGATTATTTTGCTTTGCTTCTTTTGCCTTTTATGCTGTGAAGACATAATTTGAAAACTGAAACCATCAATTTTTCCTTAGAATCAGATGTACAGTGATAAAAAACGATTTCTGCTGACATGGTAAACGTGGCCTTATTAGCCTTACTAGCTGTGACAAACATGAATCTTTCATTAAACCTGACCTTATTTTTCAGATTTCTTGGATTACCACATCGACTGCCTATTTTTGCAGAAGCAAAACCCATCAACAACAAAGTGTTAGAGATTAAGATTTAAATGCCAAAAATCATTGCAGCAAATGCTGTAGCTGGTACTGACCTATAAGCTTATGCAATATGACCAACAATTATGTCTCAAAAGTGAAAAGTTTTTTTCCCATAGGGCCAAAAGATAAAGTGCTTATTATGATGGTTAATCTTCATCAAAAAACAGCTTCACTAGGGGAAAAAAAGAGAGGTCTTTTTGACTCTCGAAAAACAGGCTGTACCTGGTGGAGAAAGTATGACAAAGTGAAAGCTTTGTGCTGTTAAGGACCTTATGGTCAACATGGTAAATTGCACTAACAATGTCTGGTTTTTTTTTTTTAAGATAAAAATTATACTCTAATCTAATCTAAATGTATATATGTTTGATACTCTCTTTTAGAGACTTGAATTCCGGCCTTTGTCCTCTCCCACACTTCATAAACACTTATACTTATTAACATTTAATTGTTCTTCTCTTTTTGAAAAATATGCTATCCTTTTAGAAAGACAAAAAGATGACAAGACTTTATTGCTGAACTTGAACTTGAACTTTATCCTCGTGACATTTAGGCTGTGATTGCATTTAAAGGGTGTTTGTCAAACCACACAATTGGTTAGTTCTTATATAGTTTTGGAGCTCAAGTAACAATCTATGAGTAATGACACCCTCGATGGTATCTTATGTCTGTGATCCAAATCCCACATTTCATTCCTCCACTATTTACCTATCTCTAAAAAGAAAGGAAAAAAGTTAAAATAGAATTTTTTTTTCCACTCTAATTCATACTCTACCAATGATCCAATTGTAACAACCATTCTAATTTATATGTTCATAGTGAGTTTCTTGAGAACATTATGAAGAAATTCCTCTCCAGAATTAAATGATACATGTGGGATGAGAGAACTAAACACACATTCAAAGGAATAATCAACCTCATTAACCTAAAAAATAAAAATTCACAATTCAATTAATATAGTAAGTTGTAATTAAACTAAAGTTATTTTCATATAAACTCTTCGCTGATACTATATTTATTATTATATCAATTATAAATTTGTAACAAGCACATCAATAAAAAAAAAAAAAAAAAAAAAAAATTTATTCATGGATTTTTTTTGTTTTTAGATAAACTTTTGGTGGGCTGGCTCCCGGTCTTTTTTTCTTTTAAATTTTTTTTAAATTTTTATCCTTTTCATTTCTGTATTTATTAGTAAATTGATAAATCTTACAAATTCTTTGGACGTGGCAAAATGTGATTAGGCCATGCATCCCACATAACGTGATCATACCAACACATGATGGCTACTCTTTTTTGAAGGCTGCTCTTTCCTAGGCTAGTACACCTCAGCTTTACCTTTCACTTTGGTTTCAACCATTTCACACCTGCTTAAAACAACCTGTTGGGTTGTGTATAAAACTTGAAAAAAAATCCTATTCTTTTTTCACTTTAACCCCAAAAACCCAAACCCTCCATGTTTATTTTCTCTCAAATATCAACCATTCTTTGTAACTGTTTCAAGATTCAAGATTTCCACTATATTTCATTGCTTTCAGTTCCATTTCTACTCTATTATAAGTGTTTGATATTTTTATAAAAGAACGTGCCTTTCTTTATTGAGGAATATGTTTTTATAAATGATTCTAAGCTTTCATTACATACCCATTTCCTTTCAAAGTTGAGGGTGTGAAATTTTTTTTCATCTTTTTCCTTTCTTTGTTTTTTGGTTAAATGTAATTATTGACATGGGTTGAGATTGAATCAATGGGAATCAGACCCTTTGTTTTCTGCAGCGAGCCGAGGTTGTCCAAGACTCTGCAGACAGGTCAGTTTTGTGTTTCTGTATTCGTTTTTGGAAGTGTTTTTATTGCTTTTGAAAGCAAGAAAGTTTCCCTTTTGAGAAGTTATTTGTGGGTTTAATGAAAATCTGAGGTTTATGTGGCAAAAGGGTGTTATGTTAAGCACTTAGATATGGATCAAGAAAAAGAAAAGAAAATGTACTTGGGTAGTTGCACTTTTGAGTTTGTGTGCGTGTGTGTGAATCTGTTGCTTTCCCATATTGTTTATAATCGTTCTTTTGGAAAATAAAGCAAGAAAGTTTGCTTTTTGAAACGGATTTTTGTGGGTTTAATGAAAATCTGAGGTTAATGTGGCAAAAGGGTGTTATGTTAAGCACTTAGATACAGATTAAAAGAAAAAAACTTATGTAGTTGCACTTTTGAGTTTGTGTGTGTGATAGGAATGATTTTGCAGTGATATATTGTAATAGTAACAGCATGGTTGTAGTATAATTGTAGTGGTGTGGTATGGTAATACTTGTATACGAGTAGCTTGTGGGGGTGGCAGTTAGAGGCAGTTAGAGAGTTAGTTAGTGACAGTTAAGCTGTTATTGACAGCTGGAGGGGTTATGCTCGTGGCAGAGGGTGTATAAAGGATGATTGCTGTTGTAAAGGAAAATCAAGCAATAAGATTATTGTACATTTCAGTTCCAAGTTCTTTTCTTATTCTTTCCCTTCTCTAATTCTCTTGGAGGACCAGCTGACCTTGAATACAGCTAGATATACATAGTTCTTGAGTTTCACCCTTAACAGTGTGTGTGAATCTGCTGCTATCCCATATTGTTTATAATCGTTCTTTTGGAAAATAAAGCAAGAAAGTTTGCTTTTTGAAACGGATTTTTGTGGGTTTAATGAAAATCGGAGTTTTATGTGGCAAAAGGGTGTTATGTTAAGCACTTAGATACAGATTAAAAAAAAGAACTTAGGTAGTTGCACTTTTGAGTTTGTGTGTATGTGTGTGTGTGAATCTGCTGCTTTCCCATATTGTTTATAATCGTTCTTTTGGAAAATAAAGCAAGAAAGTTTGCTTTTTGAAACGGTTTTTGTGGGTTTGATGGTAATTTGAGGTTTATGTGGCAAAAGGGTGTTATGTTAAGCACAGATACAGATAAAAATAAAAATAATAATAAAGCACTTAGGTAGTTGCACTTTTGAGTTTGTGTGTGAATTTGTTGCTTTCCCATATTGTCTACAATCGTTCTTTTGGAAAATAAAGCAAGTTTGGTTTTTGAAACGGTTTTTGTGGATTTAATGATAATCTGAGGTTTATGTGGCAAAAGGGTGTTATGTTAAGCATTTAGGTAGTTGCACTGAAGTTGCACCTCTGAATTATTTTTTTGTGGGGCAAATTTATTGCTTTCCCAGATTGTTTATAATCACTCTTTGGTTTAAATGAAAAATTAGGGAAATTTACAAGAAATAGTGGAATGAGTTGTTCTTCAAGTCTTCTAGAGGTACTAATATTGTCATATTATGTAGTGCAAGTTTAAGGATCATACATTGCTACTTGTTTTGATTTTTAGTATAGTAGATAAGATTCTCTATGTTTCAGCATTTGAATTTCTTTTTGGGGGTTTGAAAATTTGCATGAGGTATAAGAAGATGCTTCCCTAATGGTTCTCCGGAACTTCACCACCAAAAACAACTTTTGCTTTTTGGTTGCTTTCTTAATTTGAAATTTGAAAAATTTAGGCCGGTTTGGATTGAGGGGGAGTAGAATAGAAACAAGCCATTAGAGTAGTTCTCTTAACACAACAAATAAATATGATAACTTCACACATTGCATATACATTAGACACTTCCCTTTTTGTGTAATAGGTTCATCTTCCTAGAATATTAAGTTAATATGATTCAATTCTTTTTTCTTTTCTTTTTTTGATAATTGAAAAAGAAGGGTCTCATGCATGTGATCATTGACCTGGCCCACTTGAACCTGCAATATCTAATTTTTCCTAGAATTTTTTAGTTATATTGATCCAGTTCTCTGTTTTACTTTGGCATTTAGGATGGAATCAATTTTCCGACTTTTGTCGCATGAGCAAAGTCTTGTTCAAGTCGAACATCCAGACTTAAAGCTTCTTTTGTCACTTGATTATCACAGGCGTGATCTTGCAACAACCCTTGAAACAGCAAAATGGCAAGTAGTTATTAATGTTGACCTCCATGTCCTATGTATATGTATGTGTTTGGTTCTTTACATTTGTTTATCTTATACTGGTTATTATCTCTAATCAGTTGGAAGATTTTGAAAGAGCAGTCAACTTGTCATCAATGACAGACAAATCTCAAATGTGGGAAGATATAATTCCGGACACAAGCAATTTGTCAGAGCCGTCAGGGAACAAATCATTCATGTGGAGAAAAACTTGGAGGATATTTCATTGCGAGTTCCCATGAGAAATAATGAGTGGGTTAACTTGAATGAACAAGACAGAGATGGGTTAGCATTGTTTCTTGCATATACACAGTTTATACCACATAAATGGGTAATCAACCTCTGGCAAAGCATTGAATATGGTGCTGCCAGAAGCACTTTGGTCCCATTTCAATAAATATATGCATAATAGTTTTATTTAGAATAATGATGATATTTTGTGGATGTGTGCTGCACTAAAATTTATGAAAATTATCATAAATTGTTGGAAGTGGAAATTAGGGGTAAAAGTGTGGTTTTTTGTTTATTTTATTTCATTTTTAAATATTTTTCTTTCTGTCTAGAAATTCACTAGTAAGGAGAGATACCACAGAGTCCACAAAGTAGATTCTTTACATAAAGGAATAGTAAGGAAGATTGAGTTATCATTTGGCTATAACCTGTGTTTGCACTATGTGACATGACCCCATTTGCACTGACAAATGCTTTCCTAAAATTCACTTGAAAAAGTGTAGGAAAGCACTTGTTAAAAGTGAAAATATGGTGTAGTGAAGTATCTTATCATCATTTTTCCTGAGATACAAAGTCATGCATTACATCTAATTTTGAAATGCTGCTATAGGATGCATTTTATGATGCTTATTCTTATTTGATGAGTAATAAAAGTATATTCACAAGAGGAAAAATGAGTACAGCCCCTGTACATGAGGTATGCAACAGATACACAAATGAAAAAAGAAAAAGAGGAAAATAAGGCTAATATTGCAATGATCTGTCAGATGAAAGAGAGATCATCATAACAAATTTAAGGAGTCTGTGTCTGCAAGTGTATATGCACGAACCACCAAACACCCCCCCCCCCCCCCCCCCAAAAAAAAAAAAAAAAAAACCACCAAAAAAGAAGCAATGATCTGTCATCTAACATGTTATTATCAGATATTTTATTGTGTCTTGCTTTCTTGCTTTCTTGCTTGCTGTATTGGTAAAGGAAAGAATATAATTTAGAAGGTATAACCTTTGTAACGGCCAGGTTTCAACTTTTTATTATTGGATAATTAAGAAGATGCTAGGCAATGGTCCTTGGACCAAATGGTATTTCCTACACCCATAAATATGGAGTGCAGGGCGAATTCATGGAATCCATGACGTGTGGGTACGTGGGCTATATTTACCTAAGAAAAAAGGAAGGGCATAAAATGGAAGATGCTAGGGATTCCAAAACCCCATCAATTTAATGTGTTTTCAAATTCTTTTTAGCACGTAGGTTACACTCTTCTTTGTTTCAGTTGTGCATGAAGATAGAATATCTGATGCAGGACAACCTAGGCTTCCCACCTAGATTAGTCTCACTATAGACCTGTAGACCTTAGGCTTCCCACCTAAGGTGTTTGGATTCACCACCTAACAAACACAGTGCAATTTCTGCAAATAATTTGAATGATAATAATCATAGTTTGTTCATACAAAAAAAATCATCTAGAGCTTTATATGCAACTTCCAGGAATCACAAAGATAAGGATAAATTCTCCTAAACAAATCCTAAACAATTTCAAATACTAATCTGATAATCCTAAACAATTTCAAATACTAATCCGATATCCTAAACAAAGGATAATGATGAACTAATCCTAACCAAATTCAAATACCAATCCAAACTAAACAAATAACTACGTTACAATATGAAATTATCTACTGAAAATCTAAAATGAAATATTGAAATAACTTTTGGTTATGCTCCTGCATTAATATCACTTGACCATTTCTGATTTCAGCATGATTGAATAAGATTTTATATTTTGTGGATGGAAGTGTCAAGCCTTATCAAGATTTACTCTTGTTCATGCTTATTGGTGTGGGTCTCTTTGACAGGGTCAGCATTTAGCTTCTGGATATAGCAATTCCCAAGGAATATACTCAAGTGTGATAACAAAGGTTATGATTTTGTGCAACTGGCTTGGGGCATGTTGGGCGAGATATCAAAGATCTCCCTTATATGTTCAAGTTGATAAAAAACCAATTCCATTGATATTGATGATCTTATTTACAGTCATAATTTTAGGTAAGCACTTTTGCACTTAAAATTCATTTTACTTTTCTAATTGTCGCTCATATTAGTTATCAATTTAGTTAAATAACATAAAATTCTCCGTAGGAAAAAAAGGTATTGTTTTGCCATGCTTATCTTCTGCATGAAATGCTTGCTCATGAAATCACCAAGTACCAATGCCTTAGTATTTTGTTGCGCTTAAATGCTTCTTTTTGCTTTTAAGACATTTTTTTTGTCTATTCAATAAGATTATTCATTTTTTTTTTATGCTCTTCTTACCATCATGGTATTTTATGCACCACACCATTCTATCTCTATACTTCTTAATTGGTTATAGGATATATTTATCATTTTAGGATCACATATTATAGTGTTTTTTTTTTCAAATATTGTGATGCAAGGAGCACCAAAAATATTTCAGATTTTAATTTTGAACTTGAAATTATTTTTCTTTTTGAATTTGGTTTTTAATGTTGAGTTTTTTATGGGATTTAATTGGATATTTCATATGGATGTAATTCTTGAAAGTTGAAACCCTATTAAACTAGTGCTCTTGTAATCATGCAAGACAATAGGATTGGAATAAGAAATTCATGGTATGTGTTTCTCTTTGTAAGGTGGTGATGCCAAGCACACTTAGGTGATGATGCCTAAGGTTTTCAAGCAGATTCTAGGTGGTGAAGCCTGGCATTTGTTCTGTTTATTTTATTTTCCTCTTTATCTCAATATTCCTACCCTTGTTCTACATTATGTTGTGACTTAAATCCTACAAGTATTGAGAATATTCAGAAAATATGAAGATTTTCATTTTCATGACTATGCAGATAAATAATTAGATATCGTTTCTTTTTCAGAGTTGATGTTAGATATAAAACTAATCTCTGCTTAAATATGCTCTTTCATGCAGGTATTTTGGTATCTCGAATAGCTTAAGGGCTGTATTTTTTGGTAAATTCTACCATCCATGTATAGGGATGTCTTTGCAATGCTTTAGCGATGGTGGGAATTATTGGTTCTGAACTGCTAATTTTCCTACTTCCTGACATCCATTTTTCTTGCCTGAGTGCAAACAGCTAATCTGTTCTCTGTAGACTTTCTGTACCCTTGGGCATCAATTTATACCATTCATTAATCATGTGATCACCATCTTTTCTACTAGCAATGCATATTTGAAAGTATTAGACAGATTTATACAGCACTTGTCTGTAAAAAACTGGTATTGGTTTTGCTAATGGGTGTTGGTGATAGTTGCAGGCCTTGCTTTTAGCACTGCATGTGTTGATCAGTGGTTGATTAGTGAGTGTCTATGCATGTATTGTAATTAGTAGGAAAGGTCGGGTCCGACTTGTGGCCAGTGGCCAGTGGCCATTGGACCCGTTAGGATATGGACACGTGTCTAGTCTTGGACATGTGTCCGCATCACAACGTATCCAGTGGCACCGGCCACTGGACACAAGCTCCACCCGGAAAGGTCTATGGAGTTTTCATTTTCACAGTTAATGTTACTACCCTTCCTGAGCACTATCTTGGGGCCAAAAAGGTTAATATGTTGGGTACAATCTTTGTTGAAAGGAACTCCAGCTCTCACTTCTCATAGATTCATCCACCTTATAGATTTGAAATGACTGTAATGGCTTCAGCCCCTCCCCAATCAGAGGTTCAATATTGTATAAGGGATATACAGTGTAACATAGGTAGGTAATATATATATATATATATAGGCTTTCACATGTGACTGGCCACACGGTCACAAAACAAGTATAAAACAAAAACTATCAAATGATAACTTCATTATACTTTATATGGGCCTTGATAGAAGAGAGCAAAGTGGAGAAACGAATTTCATCTGCCTCTTTTCTCTTAGATGTACCAAATGGAGGCAATTAATTAGACACGTTACAAACGATTTTTTTTTTTTTTTTTTGGGTAAGCTCTAAGGGCAGATTTACCATTGCCACCACCCTTTAAAATTGTACTTTAATACAATATTGGTAATGCGACTTGCAAGTTCAAATATGGCCGATGTTCAGAGCTATATTGAAGCTTTAATGATGTCATCTATGTGACTGCGCCAATGCGCAAACAGTGTTTTTGCACGGTGCATTTGGTTTGTTCAACCCGCACTGTGCATTGGCCTTCCTCTTCTTTTTTTTTTTTTTTTTCCTTGCCAGTTTTGTTTGTGCTTTTTGTTTTTTGTATTTTCTTTTAAATATTTATTATTTATATGTACATATTCAATTACACTGATTTAACAAATTCTTACAATATTTTCACAATTATTTAACAATCTACACTGTTTATGAGTCTCTTTTTCTTTTTCTTTTTTCCACCGTATGCTGATTTTGCTTGCGCTCTTTTTGTCTTTTCTTTTAAATATTTATATGTGCATACACAGTTATACTGATATAACATATTTTTGCAATATTTTCATAATTATTGAAGTGTCGATTTTTTAAAGGTCAAAATAAAATAATACGATAAGAGATTGAGAATTACTACCATTTAAAACTCAAAATACGTAAAGAAAATTTTGGAGATGTTAAAATTTAGTGGGAATATTTTAGACATTACATAATAAATATTTTAAGAATCATAAGGTTTTATTAAGGTTTAACAGAGAGAATAAAAATATGACATATTTGCTATTTTCTAAAATATTAAGGGAAAAATTGCTTGATTTTAAAATTTAAGGAGTAATACTATGTCCATAACATTTTCACAATAATTTCACAACAAATTTATGTGGCAAGGTATTTTTGATGGATAAAAAAGTGATATCAGTAGTGAGCACAGTTTAAAACCAATAACAACTTGTCATTTATAATTTGTTCTAAAAATGTTATGGATGTAGCATTTCTCTCAAATAAATAAATAAATAAATAAATAAATATATATATATATATATATATATATATATATATATATATATTCGAATCCTAAAAATAAAGGTATTGTGAAAATATTGTGATATTTTGTTGTATTCTTAGACTTCTTTTTTAATATAGTCAAATCGGGTGGGCCAAAATTCACGGTTTCACACATAATTTTCTTGTGTTGTTTTTTTTTTGTTTTTTTTTTAATGCATAATTTTAAAACTAGTAATAATTTTTCACCTAAAATTTATTGTGAAAATGTTGTGGACATAAAAAATAAAATAATAATATCAAACTGAGACCTACCATAGCTAGGAATAAAAAAAAAATGCGAAAATGTTGTGACATTTTGTTGTGTTCCCATGCTTCTTTTTTGTGTGACATTTTGATATCTTCCTAGGCTTTTTTTTTTTTAGTCAAATTTGGTAAGCCAAAATTCATTGTTTTAGGCACAATTTGCTTCAATTGGCTTTTTATTTTATTTTATTTATTTTTAATACATGGTCAAAAGTGGTTAGCCCAATTTAAAACCAGTAACAATTTACCATCTACGATTTATTATGAAAATGTTGTAAATGTAGCATTACTCTAAAATAAAATAATAAAATATCAGACCAAAACCCACCATAGCTAGAAATAAATGTATTGTAAAAATATTGTGACATTTTGTTGTGTTCCTAGACTCCATTTTTTATTTAGTCAATTTGTTGAACCAAAATTCATTGTTTTATGCATAATTTTTTTAGGTTGAGTTTTTTAACACATTGTTTCAAGTTAAAAACACGCACACACACACACGCACACACACACACACACACACAAATTGACGAAGTGGCACTTTTCTTCTTTATGTTTGGGGTAGTTTCATTCCTCCCTAAATTAAAGTTGAATAATTTCCTCCTTTATATTTTGTAAATGAGCATATACTCCTACTGTTACTCTCTTAGTTAAACCCTAACGAAATCTTATAATTCCTAAAATATTCCATTATGCAATGTCTAAAATAATCCTACTAAATTTTAACGTCCCACAAAATTTCTTCTTGTATTTTGAATATTTTGTGGTAGACTGGTAGTCATGCTTGGAAAGTTAGAATGATGATATATGGTGTTCTATTTGTTACCTAGAGAACACTAATTTATTAGATTTAAATCTTCTAGACTTATAATTTTATCTAATAGAAACTTTGATGACAGATATCTTTTGTTATTTTGTTCTTTTTTTAATTTCTTTTCCTACTTAAAAGGGTGTTCATTAAAAATAAGTAAATTAAACATCGTAGTTAGACTCATAAAATAAGATGATAAAGAATGAAGTATGAATAACAAAATCTTCATTGTAAATGGTTGCAAGTATTTAATTTGATGAAGATCTTCAAAAAAATTGTAGCATATATCATCATTCATTGCAAAAATTTAAATATTGTGGAAAGATGATGACATTCATTATCATTCCTTGTAGCATTTTTTGATGAGTAGATATTACATTTAATAAATAGGTTCTAAGAAATTGTTGTTGCTGCTCATTTTGAAAAAGCCCAACAGCAAGAAGAAGCCCAACAATATGAGCAGGATAGAGTTAGCAGGATTGATAGAAAACTCATTAAGCTCGAGTGGAAGGAATAATGGGTCATAGGCCCATAAGGTAAACAAATGGGCCCAAAGGAGCGTGGAGAAGGAAGTAGTAAACCTATGGACATTATATGATATAGAAGAGTAAGAATGGGCTATAGTCGGCCCGAAGTAATGAATTAAGAAAGTGAGGGGTTGATGGAAAGTCCATAAACTCTAAGGATGAAGGATATGGTAATTGGGTCAGGGAAGCCCAAAAAAGTTAGTAAAATCCCATGGGAATGCAGAATTAGAAAGTGGGCCAAGGATGCCCAAGGAAAGCAAATGGGCCGAGGATGTCCAAGGAAAAAGAAATGGGCCAAAGGAGCCCACAAACAATGTAACAGGTCAAGAAAGCCTAAAGTAGCATAAGTATAAGCCCAATGACCAAACTGGGACACTGTAAACAATTGAGAGAAGAATATACAGTAGGCCCGAAAAAGGCCCAATAGGCATGGATCAAATGGCGCTACAACAGGAATAACAGAGTGGCATGGTAGGAATACTAACAGGCCAACGGAAGGAGCAAACAACGGGCCGAAAGGGAAAAAAACCCACAATCAAGTAAGGCCCAGCCCTTGGAGGAAGCAAGCCATAAAGAATGGACGATCAGAAAACAGTTTACACCATAAGAGGTCAAGAATGAGCAGTAGAATGCGCAGACGAACCTCCAGTCCATGGCAAACGCATAAGCAGCATACAAGTTTTGGACATGCACGTAAGTAGAGCACACACAAGGTCCAGACACCACCAACATGTACCTAGCCAATATAGGAGTGTTGGATTATGGGTCAGAGGTAAGAGAGGGTATGGTTTGGCAGTGGGGAGAAGGGAAAGCCTATTCTAGGGTTCTCGCTCAAACTCTTTTGGGGGAAATGTCCTGCTGGGATGACATACCACCAAAAAGAAGGAATGATGAGTTGGAACTACTAGGTGTAGCCATGAGGGATAGCAAGAAAGAATATCCACACTGTGGAGGATAAGATCGCCACGGTGAACAAGCAAACAAAACAGTTTTCTTTGTCTGGTAATGGGGAATGGCACAGCCAGCACAGGTAAGTGGTGGTGGCTAGGCAGCTGACAAATCAATGGGTGGTCGAAAAGGACACCTAAATCCAGACAAAAGTAGTTAAAGGTTAAAATGGTAAAAACCAGTCACGGCAGGCAGTATATAAAGGGCCCTCACCTTGCACAGTATCATCATCGCAACAATAGCAACCACTAGGAGAGAATCACAGCATCACCATCACCACAACACTACACGAGTAAGCACTAAGAAAGAAAAGAAAAAGAGAATCAGGAAGAAAAAGAGAATCAGGTAGAAAAAGAGAGAGTGTAGAATGGCAGGCATGCACCAGTAGGATAATCCCTTATCTCGCTCTAAAAGCCTACTCTCTGTTGAGGAAAAAGGATTCATTTGGGCATAAGCCATTTAGGCCCGTTCCCTCAAAGTGAATAATTTCTAAGACATGATCTTCTTGAGAGGTATTCACATTGAGGGAGTGGATCCCTCCTTGGCCTTAGACCCGTAACACAACTGAACACGGCAGACTAACATTTTCCTTCTTTGATTTCGTTACTTATCTCATCTTTGCAATTTCACTTATAATGTGTTCCTTGTTGCTATATTGTTCTTTTCCTTTTTTTAATTAAAGATCTCGTATTTGTCTGGCTTGGCAGTAAGCTACACCTGCCATGAGTATGTGATCAAAGTTTCAGCAAAAAGGGGCATAGTTTGTGCACAAGCAGGATTAAGGTAAGTTGCAATTGGACCGGTCCTAACTCTCCTACCCAGAATACTTGGGTCTCAGCGTGGCAGAAGGCAGCAGGAGGCAGCCTAGCCCGAAAGTGCAAAAAGACCTACCACAATTGTCATAGTAAATACTAAATAGATATTCAAATAGCTATTTTAAATTTAAGTACATGATTTCATACTTCTTCAACAAACAAACAAAAAATTTATCTTAATTTTCTCACTAAGGGGACAGCACATGCCTTGCACATGCAACCCACACTAGTCTATATATAAAAAGAGCCAATGGCTCCATCTACAGTCATTTTTGGTTTAGTTAAGTTTTTGGACACTAGCTACTAAAAAACGCTGCGTTTAGTGCTTTCTATAGATGCTTTAGTTTGGTCAATGGAAAAACACACCACTTCAATGAGCTGGCATATATCTTTCTATTCTTTTTATTAGTACACTGGTCACCAGCTTGGTTTGAGACTTTGAGCTACATGTTTTTGTTTTTGTTTCTTTTTTTTAGTTCCTTATATCTTTTTTTTTTTTTTTTTTGGTAGAAAGTTATATATATATATAAAGAGTGAATGCAAAATGCTACAGTAATTTTGCTACAATATTTTTTGTTTGTTCAATTTGTACTATTTCATTGGCGGATTTTTTTTTTTTTTTTGGTGAATGTGGTAAAGCTTCAGTAGCTTTGCTACATTTTTTTTGGTTTGTCAATTTGCACTGTTTCACAGTATAATAAGATAATAACACAACAAATTGGCTCAATATTTTCATAATTGTTAATTTGATAGTTCCTTATAGGTAAAAATAAAATAATAAAATATCATACAGGAACCAATCACAACTAAAGATAAAGGTATTGTGAAAAAAGAAGCGCTACATCTACAACATTTCACAATACTTCCCTAACAAATCATAAGTGGTAAATTATTATTGGTTCTATTTTAAACTTACTAATAAAATTACTTTTTTGCCCACCAATAACAACATACTACTTGTAATTTGTTATGAAAATGTCATGGACATAGCATTTTTTTTTTTTTTTTTGTGAAAATGTTAAGACATCTTATTGTCGTTACAATATTTTCAAAACTGTTGAGGTGTCAATTCTTTACAAGTCAAAATAATAAAATAACAAAATTATAAAGGTATTATGAAAATGTTGTGCCATTTTGTTGTGTTTTTAGAAAATTTTTATTGGTTTAGTCAACTTTATTGAGCCAAAATTCATTGTTTCATATACAATTTTTTTGAGTTGACTTTTTTTTTTTTTTTTAAATGCACCATTTTAAGTAAAAATGCACAGTTTTACACACCCAAAAAAAAAAAAAAAAAAAAAAAACTTAGGATAAAAATATTTTTCATCCTTTATGTTTGGGTTTGTTTACAATTCCTCCTTAAACTTTAAAATCAAGCAATTTTTCCCTTAATATTTTGGAAAATAGCAAATATGTCATATAGTTATTTTCTTAGTTAAACCTTAATGAAAGCTTATGATTCTTAAAATATTTTATTGTGTAATGTCTAAATACTCCCACTAAATTTTAATATTCCAAAAATTTTCTTCACGTATTTTGAGTTTTAAATGGCAGTAAGGGTCCGTTTGGATAGAACTTATTTTGCTGAAACTGAAAATTGAAAATACTGTAGCAAAATAATTTTTAAATGTGTAAATAGTGCCATGGGACCCATTTTTAATGAAAAAGTGGCTGAAAGTTGAAGTTTGTGGGACTCGTGAACAGTGCACGGGTGCACTGTTCATGGGAGAATAGTCAAAAGTTACAGCTGCTGTTTATGAACCGTGCATGAATAGTAGCCGTAAACCTCTTGAAACGCGTGCAAAAAAAAAAAGGTAAAACGCGGACTTGAGACATGAATGTGGATCCAAACCCAGACTAATTCTTGGAAAGTTGGAATGGTGATATAAATTATTTTATTTGTTATCTAAAGAACATTGATTTTCTAGGTTTAAATTTTCAAAACTTATAATTTACCTAAAGGAAAATTTGATGACAAATGCCCTTTGTTATCTTCTTTTTTTTTTTTTTTTTTTTAATAGCAAAACTCAGTTGCTTATTGTTGGAAGATTATGATATTCATTATCATTCTTTGAAGTTTTTCGTAAGTGGATATATTGCCTTTAGCAAATAGGTACTAAAAAATTATTATAGTAAAATAGATATTTATATTTTAAATAGCTACCCTAATTTTTGTGTGTGATTAAAATTCTTATATGAATGAAATTAACTTTTTATGGCATAATTATCAAAATTCTTAAAATTAACGTATCTTTTGATTAATGTAAATTTATATGTACTTTAAAAATCAAATCATTTATATCTTTGTTTTGTGATATAAATAAAATTTAGAATTGACTTTAATCACTACTTTTTTTTCTACAGCAAGCACATGTCTTGCACGTGCTGCCCTAACTAGTAAATATTTAAGAGCAAAAAAAAAAAAAAGGCACAATAGCTACAGTGCCGATTGAACAAACCAAAGTGGCACGGTTTGTGCATTGGTGCTTTTTATATATAGAAATTATTAAACGTAGTAAGGTATGTTGGACCTAGTATATATATAAAAAGCGCCAATGCACTATAGCTACAGTGATTTGCTACAGTGCGTTTGTTTTGTTCAACCCGCACTGTTCATTGGACTTTTTTTTTTTTTCTTCGTCGGTATTTTCTTTTATTTCTTTTAAATATTTATTATTTAAATGTGCATATATAGTTACCGTTTTAACAAATTCTTACAATATTTTCACAATTATTTGACAATTTACACTGTTCATTGGCCTCTTTTTTTCTTTTTTCTTTTTACAGTACACGCAGTTTGCTTGTGGTCTTTTTGTATTTTCTTTTAAATATTTATATGTGCATATATAGTTACATTGACACAATACATTCTTACAATATTTTTACAATTATTGAAGTGTCAATTTTTTAAAGATCAAAATAAAATAATAAAATAAGAGACTGAGAATTACTACCATCTAAAACTCAAAATATGTGAAGAAAATTTTTGGGATGTTAAAATATAGTGGGAGTATTTTAGACATTACACAATAAATATTTTAAGAATCATAAGCTTTCATCATGGTTTAAATGAGAGAATAATAATATGACATGTTTGCTATTTTCCAAAATATTAAGGAAAAAACTGCTTGATTTTAAAGTTTAAAGAGTAATGCTATATTCACAATATCTTCACAATAATTTCACAACAAATTTTATGTGGCAAACACAATAAATATTTTAAAAATCGTAAGTTTTCATTGCAATTTAATTGAGAGAATAATAATATGATATATTTGATATTTTCCAAAATATTAAGGAAAAAAATTGCTTGATTTTAAAGTTTAAGGAGTAATACTATGTTCACAACATTTTCATAATAATTTCATAAAAAAATTTATGTGGCAAGGAATTTTTGATGGATAAAAAAGGCTTAGTTTAAAAACAATAACAACTTGTCATTTAGAAATTGTTCTAAAAATGTTATGGATGAAGCGTTTCTCTCAAATAAAATAAAATATATATATTCGGATCCTAAAAATGAAGTTATTGTAAAAATGTTGTGATATTTTGTTGTATTCTTAGACTTCTTTTTTAGTATAGTCAAATTGGGTGAGCCAAAATTCACGATTTCACACACAATTTTCTTGTGTTGTCTTTTTGTTTTGTTTTGTTTTTTTTTTTTTTTTAATGCATAATTTTAAAACAAGTAATAATTTTTCATCTAAAATTTGTTAAAAAAATGTTGTGGACGTAAAAAATAAAATAATAAAATATCAAACTGAGACCCACCACAGCTGAAAATAAAAAATATTATGAAAATGCTATGACATTTTGTTGTGTTCCTAGGCTTCTTTTTTTGTTTAGTCAAATTTGGTGAGCCAAAATTCATTGTTTTAGGCACAATTTTCTTCAATTGGCTTTTTATTTGTTTTTTCTTAATGCATTGTTAAAAATGGTCAGTCCAATTTAAAACCAGGAACAATTTATCACCTAGGATTTATTATAAAAATGTTGTAGACGTAACATTATTCTAAAATAAAATAATAAAATATCAGACTAGAACCCACCATAGCTAGAAATAAAGGTATTGTAAAAATATTGTGACATTTTGTTATGTTCCTAGACTTCTTTTTTGGTTTAGTCAATTTGTTGAACCAAAATTCATTGTTTTATGGGAGAAAATGAGGTTTTGCCCCTTTCAGCAAAAAAAAGTAGCAAAATGCCCCTGTAGGGACTCAATTTGTAATGGACCCATGACAATAAAATTTGTAGAGGGTGGGTAGAAGGGCTTGGCACCAACAAAGCAAGTAATGGGTGATATGAAATTCATACGAATAATAGCAAAGGAATTTGACTAAGTATTTTTGAGGATAATCACCATGACCTTGGTTAAATGTTTATGAGGATCTTTATAACAATTTTAGTTAAGTATTTGTGAAAATCTTTGTGATGATTTTGGTTAAGTATTTGTGAGGCATGCTCGTCCTCGGCTCAGTCCGAGGACCTTTTTCCTTAGACCTGACAAACACAAGGGTTGTTCTTGAATGCCCTAAAAGATCCCCCCCTCTCCTTTTGGGGGTTCTATCTGTTATATATTCTCGTTTGGTTAATCCTCTGCCGTCCACTTGTCGGTTATCCGAACTCTGTGTCTAAGGGTTTGTCCCATCATCTGCCTTTGCAGGTTTTCTGTTAGTTCCCAGCCACCTTTGCAGGCTTTCTATTAGTTGAAGTGACCAAGGCATCTGGGTTTGCTGGTCACTTCACCATTAAAGCGGCCAGAGTGTTAGTTGCGTACATTTAATGGGTGGATGTCAGCTCCCTTTCTTTAAGGTCGGCCTGCCGAGGACGTGACCATCCTCGGCGTAGTCCCTTGATGACTTGGGTCTTTCCCACTCATCCTTGGATTTTATACTCTCCTCAGCATGGGCCTTGGGCCTGATATGAAGTGGGCCATGGTAGCCGAATCTTAGGGCCCCACAGCCCCTATTCTGAAACTATTTAGCCATATGCTCCTGTTTTGAGACTCAATTTTCTAAAAAACGAGTTTCAATGAAAAACTCAATTTAATGAAAATCGAGTTACTTGCAAAATATTACATGGAACTCGAGTTCCATATAAATTTTTTTTAAAAAAGTTTTTTGCCTATAACTCGATTTTCTAAAAATCGAGTTTAAAACAGAAGCATATGCCTAAATAGTTTTAGAATATGTGCATTTTGCTACTTGTTTTTGCTGAAAGGGGCAAAACCCCATTTTGGCCTTGTTTTATGCATAGTTTTTTTAGGTTGATTTTTTTTTAACACATTGTTTCAAGTTTATTATTATTATTATTATTATTATTATTATTATAACACTTTGTTTTACACACATACACATACACAAATTGACGAAATAGCACTTTTCTCCTTTATGTTTGGGGTAGTTTCATTCCCCCCTAAACTAAAGTTGAATAATTTCCCTCTTTTATATTTTGTAAATGAGCATATACTCCTATTGTTACTTTATTAGTTAAACCCTAATGAAATTTTATAATTCCTAAAATATTTCATTATGCAATGTCTAAAATACTCCTACTAAGTTTTAATGTCCTAAAAAATTTCTTATTTTGAATATTATGTTGTAGATTGATAGTCATACTTAAAAACTTAGAATGGTGATATATGGTGTTCTATTTGTTACTTAGATAACACTAATTTATTAGGTTTAAATCTTGTAAATTTATAATTTTATCTAATAGAAAATTTGATGATAGATGTCTTTTGTTATTTTGTTCTTTTTTTAATTTCTTTTCCTACTTATAAGAGTGTTCATTAAAAATAAATAAGCTAAACATCGTAGTTAGACTCATAAAATAAGATGATAAAGAATGATGAATAACAAAATTTTCATTGTAGATGGTTGCAAGAATTTAATTTGATGAAGATCTTCAAAAATATTATAACATATATCATCATTCATTGTGAAAATTTAAATATTGTAGAAAAATAGTGACATTCATTATCATTCTTTATACCACTTTTTAGTGAGTAGATATTACATTTAGTAAATTGATTCTAAGAAATTGTCATAGTAAATAGATAATCAAATAAATATTTTAAAATTAAGTACATAATTTTATACTTCTTTAAAAAAAAATTATATATTAATTTTCCCATGAAAGGAACAGCGCGTGACTTTCACGTGCAACCCACCCTAGTCATATTAAAAGCGTTAAAGTTTTGTGTATTCACATCAGACAATGCTCATATGATCGCGTAGCGAGCTGATAAGGACATATAACCTTTTCTCTAATATAAATAAAGGAAGTGCATGCCCATACATGCACCTAACACGCTGTCCTATTAGAAACACAGCTTTCGAAGCATTTGGTGCAGTTATATGATAGCTGCATTTTCATATATTTATGCGAGCTGATAAGGATATATATTATATAACCTTTTCTCTAATGATTATCAAAAAAAAAAAAAAAAAAAAAAACCTTTTCTCTAATATAAATAAAGGAGGTGCATGTCCATATATGGACTGCACCTAACACACTGTCCTATTAGAAACACAGCTTTCGAAGCATTTGGTGCAATTATACGATAGCTGCATTTTCATATATTTATGCGGCTAGCTGGTAATGTCCTATTATAGACGCAGCTTGCATGGTCGTCTTTTGACTCTGTTCTTGGGTCCAAGATTTTTGTTGTTACTCTTTTGTAGGAACTTGGCCTGTTTCTGGTGTAGGCAGTTCCCAATGTTTTTCTTCTTCAATAATATCTTTCGCTATTGACCAAAAAAATAAATAAATAAAATTTCACTTAGCTAAGCTGAGCATATAAGAGCATTTGCAACAGTAGTGGTATAAAGCAATAATGCTAAATTTTAGCTTCACTTTCATTAAAATGATGCTCCAGCAGTGGAGCAAAAGCAAAAAAATATAGCTGATTTGCTATAGTGCACATCTATAGATAGATGTGCACTGTAGCTTGAAGCAAAAAATAAAAAGTCATTTTTTATTCAACCGAACCACTCGCGCTTATTTTTTTTTTCATTTATCAAATCGGTCACTCTATTCTCACTCTCTCTCTCGTTCATCTCTCAAGCCTCTCCTCTCAAGCTCACACACAGACACACACAAATATACCGCCATCGTCAACTCCGGTACGGTCGTCGCCATCGCCAACTCCGGAACGGTAGCCGCCATCGTCAACTCCAGTACGATTGCCGCCATCGTCAACTCCGCTGAAACTCCGATGAAGACGACTCCTCCATTCGCACCTTCACCACAGCTCGCCTCGACGCTGCCAACGCGGGTGGCTCTGGTTCGGCTTGGCCCATCCCAGCCTCAGTCGCACGCCATCCCAGTCGCACGTCGTCCCAGCCGCCGATCGCCTCAAACCCACACCGTCCCTGCTGCCGATCGAAGCCCCAAGCCGCACGTCTCCGACCCACGCCTCCGCCTAGTCCTCCATCTCCAGCTCTGTGATTGGTTTTTTTTTTTTTATTTTGTTTGTGATTGGTGATTTTGTTTGGTCTGGATTGAGGAAGAAGATTGGTGATTTTGTTTGGTCTGTGATTGGGTTTTTTTTTTTTTTTTTTTTTTTTTTTTTTTTTTTTCTGCTGTGGATTGGTGGTGGTGGTGGTGGTAATGGTGGTAATGGTAGTGGTGGTTGATGGTAGAGGTGGTTGTGGTTGTGCTGTGAATGTTTTATTGATAGTGGGATATATTATTTTATTGTAGGGATATATTATTTAATTGTGATGTTTATATTATTTTATTTTATTAAAAGTTAATATAGATTCACTGCTGTAATATGTACGTAGGTAAAATAGATAAAGTAAGTTTTTATGGAGCTAAAAAGTTAAATTTTTAGCTCTACTACTGGGAATGCTCTAAGTGCCAAAGAAAGAAAAAGGAAAAATATTCTTTCACACTCAATCTGTCAGTCACATCTATTTTTTTATACATTCATAGTTGATGTAAAAATATTATATTTTAAAATATTCACATTTTAACATATAAAAGTAGATGTAAAAAAAATAAATAAAAAATATTAAATGCCAGAGAATCAAAACTCTTAGAAAAAATACAGGCCCAACACAATTCTATATTATTAATTAAGGAAAATTTTAAGTTTAAATTTATAATGACAGTATAATGTAAACTTATATTAAAAAAAGGTTACCATTTTGCTCTATAAATTGAGAGATTTTTTATTTTCAGCAGAGTTATATAGATTCGTCCAATAGCACCACAAACCCATGTTCTGCTACCTACACAGAGACACCAAAATTGTTCTTAGTTGTTGCAAATTGCAAACCTGAGCCAACTGTCCTATACTATACATATATACATATACCCACTTATCCACACCAGTCTCCAACCACATCTCACAATCTGAAACCATGAAAGCCCATGTTGCAGTCCTTCCAAGTCCAGGCATGGGCCACATCATCCCTTTCCTCGAGCTAGCTAAACAACTTGTCGTCCGCCATGGCATCCATGTCAGCCTCCTCAACATCACCACCGAGGCTTCTGCAGCTCAAAACCAACTACTCCACTCACCAACTCTCCCTCCAAACCTCAAAGTTATCGACCTCCCACCTGTTGATATTTCAGCACTGGTCACAGAAGACGCTGGGATTGTCACTCGGCTTTGTATCAACGTACAGGAGAGCCTCAAGCCACTAAAGTCGGTCCTTATCGAGTTGGGCAAGCCACAAGCTCTAATCATTGATTTGTTTTGTACACAGGCTTTTGAAATCTGCACTGAGCTTTCTATTCCTACCTACACGTTGTTCACATGCTCAACTGCTTTCCTTGCTTTCACTTTGTACCTTCCTACACTGGACCGTGAGGTGGAGTGCGAGTACGTTGACCTTCCTGAACCGGTTCAGGTCCCAGGTTGCACACCGATACGAATCGAGGACTTGCCAGACCAGGTCAGGAACCGGAATATTGATGAATACAAGTGGGTCTTGTTCCACTTTAATCGAACCCCATTGGCAACAGGGATTTTCTTGAACTCATGGGAGGATTTTGAACTAGCTTCGCTTAAAGCAATTAGAGAGCACCCTTTCTATAAGCAAATAGCCACACCACCAGTTCATCCAGTTGGGCCGCTTATCAAAGAGGACGAGCCGTTGACTGAGTTAGGTGCCAAGTGTGTGGCTTGGCTAGACAAACAACCATTGGATTCGGTTCTCTTCGTTTCATTGGGTAGTGGAGGGACTCTAACAAATGCGCAGCTCACTGAGCTGGCATGGGGTTTGGAACTCAGCCAACAAAGGTTCATATTGGTCACACGTAAGCCAACCGATGGTAGTGCCTCAGGTTCATTTTTCAGCGTGGATGGTGATGTTAATGATCCTAAGGCATATTTGCCTGAAGGGTTTATAGAGAGGACCAAAGGGGTGGGACTGGTGGTGCCATCTTGGGCCCCACAAGTAGCAGTGCTCCGCCACCCATCAACGGGTGCGTTTTTGTCTCACTGTGGGTGGAACTCTACTCTAGAGAGCATCACTTATGGTGTGCCGATGATAGCGTGGCCGCTTTATGCAGAGCAGAGAATGAATGCGGCGATGCTGGTGGAAGAGGTCGGTGTGGCAGTTAAGCCGATGGTGGGAGAGGGAAAAGGTGTGGTGGAAAGAGAGGAAATAGAGAGGATGGTAAGGATGGTGATGGAAGGTGAAGAAGGGAAGGCAATAAGGGGTAGGGCTAAAGAGCTTGAACACAGTGCATCTCAAGGGTTGAACTTTGGTGGATCATCATATGATTCACTTTTTCGTGTGGTCAAAGAATGGACGACTTCAGATCAAATCTAATTGAAAGTTTGGGACGATTACACACTCCGATCACCTATGCGCTGTTTGAGTTAAATTCTGGTCATGCATGTTTTTTGTCTTCATTGTGAAAAATTACATGCGGCATAATAGTAGCCTTTGGATACATATTTGTAATGGTTAGTCACATTTTTCTTTCTTTTATTAAATTTGAGTTTTGTGATGGTTAGTGTGTCCAACTTTTGGCATGATCCTTGGTGTGAAGAAGTGCCTCTTCGTGAGGCTTTTCCAATTTTCCTACTCTTTTTAACAGGTTTTAGAATTAGGCCCTTCGATGATGTGAAGGGTTGCAGAGGAATATTTTTATTCTTCTTCTATTTCTTTTGTGTGTGGAAAAGGATTTATGAAGAAGTTTTGAAGGTTCCTTTTACTTTATTGGAGAGTATGGACATTGCTTCTTGAATGGCAGTGAGCAAGCAGTGGAGAGATGACCTTTGTTAGAGCATTAGCATCAGTTATCTCCAAATTATTCTATTTTACCCTCTCAAAACCTACTTTATCATTTATACTATATAATTTTACTATATTCTTAATATCTTAACTTTTATTTTTCTATTCTACACAATAAAATAATATATCTCCAATAACCATAATTTATAATATAACACATTATTTATTCTTCCTCTCTCATAACTACGATAAAATATTAGTTTTTTTTAAAAAAAAATTGTGTTACAGGGCAATTTACTGTAGCACTATTGCAAATTTTATTGTAATAGTTGGTGTTTACAATTCCTGTTGCTACTTAATTTTTGTACCAAAATGTTAAAACTTGCCAAGATATGGCATATGAAAGTTCCAGTGCTGATGCACTTAGAATGAGTGAAGATTAAAGCAGAAGAAGAACAAGTCTAGTCTATGTATAAAAAGAGCCCATGAGTTAATGCTACAGTGCGCAATGCTACGGTACATTGGTTTGTTCCGTTCTTTTTTTTTTTTTTTTTTGATATATATTTTTTAAAGTGTACTTGCTTTACAGTACTTTCGATGTTTCAATTTCCACTGTCATGGCTTGCTGTAATCCTGTAGGCTATTCCATGGCTTCTACTGAGGTTGATGCTGTGATATGATGGAATGAGTTTTCCTGTAGAGGTCCACTCTGGTGAGCAATGGAATTCTTGATTGATGATATTCTGAATGACAGTGGTAAGGGCTTCGCCAAATCCATACTTATGAAGTTCTGCTTCGTTAGGGACTATACATTCTGACAGAAGGCCATAATCTAACAGGAGCTGAGGGGTTAGAGTTATAGTTTCTCCTTGGAATTCAAAGGCTGTAGGATAATATGTGAAAGCTGCTGATAAAAGCTTAGCTCTGGTTATGCTAAATTCTAGCTGACATTGACATCCTATTCTCTCTAAGGGTACTGCCTGGCACATAGGATCCGTGTCTGAGTTTAGACATGGTTTCATTAGATCGTAACCGACGTCTTGATCAAAAACAATTCCCGGAATGCTGAAGAAATTTCCTGCTTGCTGGTTATACTGAGATACGGATATGAGTTTCTGGGTAATAGCCACTCGCCTGGCTATGGCTTGACTCGGTGCTTTAGAATAGATTTTAGAGATGACATCTGGCCGGAAAGATTTCTGAATGCTTTGGTCAAATGTGGAATTCAGCTCTCTAAAGAAAAATCTTTCACATGGGTTAGAAGGAATCTGCTTTTCTAAAGCTGTTTTATCTAAAGCAGGGCATGTGAGGTCCATTGAAGCCAGTGGGGCCCCAGTTATTTTGCTAGTGGAAGCTTTGGATTGCATTGCCAGTGGGGTAATGGATGCTTTTTCAAGGCTGGCAATAATGTCTTGTAGCTTGTCGTGTTTCTCTTTGAGTAATCTGCAATGAGTGGATATGATTTTGCAATCCTGACAAGCTGAGCTGCTTTCTACTTTATCTTTAGCTTCTAAAGATGCGAAGCTGACTATTTTACCCATAGCTTCTATATGGATTCCTTTGACAAAATTGTCATTGGGTGAAGTGTGTGATTTGGATCTAGATGCAATGTTTTCACTGGGATGACCTTCAATGAAATTAGCTTGTAAAGCTTGCTAAAAGTGTGTGATTTGGAGCTAGGCACTTCATTGGGTGAAGTGTGCATTTAAGCTGGGTAAAAGTGGCTTTTGATTTTCTCTGGTTCTGGTGCTCCAGAGATTATCAAGTAAGCATTGCTGTGTATCTGTTAGCTGGCCTTGTTGAAGGCGAAGAGGCTTGAAAGCAAGGTTGGATGCTTTGGGAAAAATCTTGAGGGAAATTTTCCCGAAAACAATCTCCTTCTTCTGATCCTTCTGAAATTAAAAACTTGTTAGCCTTAATAATTTGTCTAGATAATAAATCTGCTAGCTCGTTATCTTTACCCTTAATAATATGTTCAAAATCTACTTTGTACTGGGTAATTATATCTAAGAAATTAACCCACCTTTTATGCTTCAATCCTTTATTATTATTAGAATATCTAACTATAGCTTCACAATCTGGTCTAACAGTAAAAGGCTTGTCTAGATATAACCGAAAACTTTCTAATGCTCCTATTACTGCTAACAGCTCATAATCTATGCTGCTTAAACTTCCTGCCTTTTGCTTATATTGTCCTGAGGCATATCTACAGATCCTTTCTTCATTCTTGCTAGAATATTTATTTGGTTTAGCTATTAAAACGGCTCCCCATCCTTTTTCACATCCGTCTGTCTGGACTATCTTATAGTCACTGTCTAATGGTAGTTGTAATGGTCCTATGGTCTTAATCTTTTCTTTTATTTTTCTCACTAATTCTATATCTGTCTTATTAAACTCTTTCTTTCCTTTAGCTGAGGTCTTAATGTATAAGGGTCCTACAAGCTTCCTAAGGTTTTCTATGTATTCTCTAGCATAATTTAAAACTTCTAAAAATGCTTTCAATTTTTTGGTTTCTGATATCTGGAAAAGACACAATTTTCTGAACTATATGTGGCTGTAATTCTATTTTTCCGTCTGTTATGGTTTGTCCTAAAAACTCTATCCTACGCTTCTTAAGAACCATTTTCTTCTTGCTAATTATTAATCCATGTTTAAAGATCTTTTTAAAGACCATTTCTGAATGCTTCATGTGTTGTCTATCATCTAAGCTATACACAATTATGTCATCTTTATATACACAAACAAAATCCGCACAACCATTGAAGATTTCATCCATCTTCCTTTGGAAAATTGATGGAGCATTCTTTAAGCCAAAAGGCATTACTAACCACTTGAAATGTCCTTGTGGAGTAGTAAAACCTGTCCACTTAATGCCATCTGGGTGCATTTTTATCTGCCAAAATCCTGATTTACAATCAAATTTGCTATATACCTTGCTATTTTGTATCCTATTTAACAAATCATTTTGTATTTTGTATCTATCATCTTCTGTATTATCATTTACTCACTTGTAATTGATCACCATTCTAGCCTTTCCTCTAACTATTTCTGCATGATTTCTGACCGTAAATGCTGGGCTTCTACAATTACTTACTGCTGGTCTGATTAATCCTAATTTTAACAGTTCTTCGATTTGCTTTTTAAATTCTGCTCTATCTTCATTATTATACATTATCTGTCCTGAACTAAGTGCTAACTCTTCATTTTTAATTTGTAATTTTGCAAAATATTTATCCTTTTCCCAATGTTTTAAAGGATTTTCTCCTAATATTTCTAGTTTTTCTCCTAAAGATACTATCCTATCTATGTCTCTGTCTCCTTTGATTTCAAAAATTTTGTCAGACTTGGTATAAAAAATTAAAGAATTGTCAATTTCTATATCTTCTTCTAAGTATCTATCTATTTCTGTATCATCTAAAATTTCTATACATTTTTTAAGTTCTATTTCTCCATCTTCTTCTATTAACAAACTCACAAAAAATTTTAAATCTTCTAAGGTTCCACCACGCTTCGCTTGTGCAAACTCTGATGAAATGTTGTCTAAAATTTTATTTACGTATGGTATGGTTGGAACTTCTACTACTTGTTTACTAATTATGACTATGTTTCCTGACATGTACAGACTTCCTCGTGAAGAAATAAGGAACTGGTATCCTATGGCAAAATCACAATCGGTCTCATCTAATACTAAAGTTCTGGTTAGGCTATATGTCCTATTTTCATTGTTTTCAAATCTTTGCTGAAGAAATTTAATCTTACTATCATCTGGTAACTGCTTATTTATTATTATGCTTCTACCATTCATCATTTTTGCTTCATAAATTACTTTGCTTTTAACATACACTGTATCTTTAATAAGCTTCCTGTTTATCATGCAATGAGTGCTACCTGTGTCTACTATCCCTACAGGTTGTATTACCCTATTATTTACTATTATTTCTATGGGTATTTTGCACGCTGTTTGTGGATTCAGAGTAATGACACCCTTCATAGTATTTCATGTCTGTGATTCAAATCTCACATTTTATTCCTCCAATATCTACCTATCACTAAAAAGCAAGAAAAAAGTTAAAATATAATTTTTTTCCCACTCTAATTCATACTCTACCAACGATCCAATTGTAACAATCATTCTAATTTATACATTCATAGTGAGCTTCTTGAGAACATTACAAAGAAATTCCTCTCTAGAATTAAATGATATATGTGGGATGGGAGAACTAAACACACATTTGAAGGAATAATCAACCTCATTAACCCCTTAAAAAAATAAATTTTCACAATTCGATTAATATAATAAGTTATAATTGAACTAAAGTTATTTTAGTTATTTTCTCGTAAATTCTTCACTGATACTGTATTTATTATGTATCAATTACAGTATAAATTTGTAATTGTCAATAAATAAATAAATAAATTTATTCCCGGATTTTTTGTTTTTAGATGAACTTTTGGTGGGCTGGTTCCCAGTCTTTTTTTTTTTATACTTTTCATATCTGTATTTATTAATAGATTGATAAATCTTACATAGTCTTTGGACGTGGCAAAATGTGATTAGAGTCATTGGACCTTGCATCCCACATAACGTGATCACATCAACACACATGACGGCTACTCTTTTTTGATGGCTGCTCTTTCCTAGGCTAGGACCACACCTCAGCTTATTATTTAGTTATTTTACCTTAAATGGAAACTGTGTGGCCCAAATATTTGGCAATCTCGGCCCACTCTACATCAGGCCCAAGGCCCATGCTGAGGATAGCACAGAATCCGAGGATGGGTAGGAGAAGCCCAAGTCATCAAAGGACCGCGCCGAGGATGCCCACGTCCTCGGCAAGCCGACATTGAAAGAAGGAAGCTGTCACTCGCCCATTAAATGCACACCACCAACACTCTGGCCGCATTAATGGTGAATTGACCAGTAAATAGTGATGTCTTGGTTACTTCAACTAACAGAAAGCCTGCAAAGGCGGCTGATGGGATGAGCCCTCAGACACAAGTTCAGATGGCCGACAAGTGGACAGCAGAGATCAACTGATCAAGACTACATAATAGATTGAACCCCAGAAGTTCAGGGGGGGTGGCTGGGAGGTGGATCCCTGAGAAAGTTAGGGAGTTTTCAGGATGTTCATGGACAACCCATGTGTTCATTGGTTCTAAGGAAGGAGCTCCTCGAATTGGGCCGAGGACGAACTTTCCTTCAAAACACTTAGTTAAATCATTGCTATTGATCTTGTAGGTCAACGCCGATTGTTGTATCTTTCGTTAGAGCCTAGTCCTTCTATCCACTCTCTACAAATTCATTGTAAGGGGGTTGCTCCAAATGGGTCCCTACAATTGGCGCTGTTTGTGGGGAGGACTTGGGCACTAACAAGTGCGACGGTTGGTGTGGAAAGATCAAGAGCAACACTTCTCTAAAAAAAAAATAATAATAATAATAATACAGCCAATGGCAACATATTCATTCAAAAGGCAACCACAACAAGAAATGAAAAGATGCGAGGAGTAAAAAGAGATGAAAAGGGGCTACTTCTTTATTAATATTGAAGAACATTTATATTTTACAGCAGATACTCATACAGGCTTGTGCCGAAACTAAAAGAAAAGGAAAGGGTAAAAGGCCTAGGCAGGTTTGTTTTAAAGCCAGGCCAAGTGTCGGAGGGAGAGGTGAAGACAAGCCTATGTTAAGACCGTCAACAGCTCTCCAACCACTACTTGCGGTGGAAGGAAGGAGAAGGAAGAAGAGGTCGCGACGCCTGACGGTTCCACCTCACGGTTCCACTTGGTTTTCCTCCCAATTCCATCACTACCAGCTTGGAGGGCTGACAGATCCAAATCCGGGGGAGAGACATTACATTCCTTCTGGATCCCTCTCCAAACAGCAAGGAGAGTCCCATCTTTGGCTAGGTTGAAAAGAAGAAGGATCTTTGGCCTCTGCCTACCCCATCTCCATGGTGATGTCCAGGATCAGAGTGGCATTCTCGGCTCCTGAAAGAGGCTCGGCTTCCTCGTCACTGCCCTTTCACAGGGTCACCTTATCTCACTAGGCACGAGTTACTATCCTGGAAGGACTTTTAAAACGCCCAGAAAACGGTGTGTATGTAAGATCTGAACCCAAAGTGTTTGTGAAGTTTGAAGAAAGAGTCACCCTAAAACACCTTATATAGAAGGCACAAATTGGTGAAAACCAGCCCGCACGGAATCCTAAGGAGAAATTATTGGAGGAATTAACTCCACCCAATTTCCAAGGGGCTTATCAGCCGTTGGATCCTCGTAAACCCGCAAGGATATTAATGAGGAAGCCCCTTACGCACCGAAGCGTCAACCGCGTTACTTGAGCAACCCAAAAGACACCTCGTTATCAGAAGTGGCGCGCTGGACGAAGGTGTTAGACCGAAGAAGAGTCCTCCCTCGGCGAAATTGGCTCGAGGCCGCTGCCGCACTAAGGGCGAATTCCCCAACGCTGAGGATGAGCCCCCTAACTCCAAGCAATCTAGAAGAAAACAGGTACTAGACAGAACCAAGGTATTGCATAGTTCTCAGACTCAAACCTTTGGGGAAACTAGCTACTTCAGAAACCAAGTGTTAGACAGAACCTAGGCCTTGCATGGTCTTCGGACTCAAGCCTTTAGGGAAACTAACTATTAAAGAACTAGGTATTAGACAGAACTAAGGTATTGCATAGTCCTCGGACTCAAACCTCTGGGGAAACTAGCTACTTCAGAAACCAAGTGTTAAACAGAACCTAGGCCTTGCATGGTCCTCGGACTCAAGCCTCTAGGGAAACTACCTACTAAAGAAGAACTAGGTACTAGACAGAACCAATGTATTGCATAGTTCTCGGACTCAACCCTCTGGGGAAACTAGCTACTTCAGAAACCAAGTGTTAGACAGAACCCTAGGTCTTGCATGGTCCTCGGACTCAAGCCTCTAGGGAAACTAACTACTAAAGAAGAAGACAGAACCAAGGTATTGCATAGTCCTCGGACTCAAACCTCTGGGGAAACTAGGTACTTCAGAAGACAAGTGCCAGACAGAACCCTAGGTCTTGCATGGTCCTCGGACTCAATCCTACAGAGAAACTAACTACTAAAGAGGATTCAAATACCAGACAGAACTATGGCCTTGCATGGTCTAAGAACTCAAGCCAACGGAGAAACCATTCCCTCACGAAATACCAAATGCTAAGCAGAGCCAAGGTCTTGCATGCCCCTTGGCGTCAAACCCATGGGGAAACTAGTAGCTTTAAGGGAATCCAAGTACTAGACAGAACCAAGGTCTTGCATGGTCCAAGGACTCAAACCTATGGGGAAACTAGTCACTTTAGGAGGATCTAAGCACTGGACAGAACCAGGGTCTTGTACTGACCGTGGGCCCAAACTTACGGCAAGACTGACCACTTTGGTACTAGTAATGAACGCGGCAGGTGACGATGATCAATAAAGTCGGCTAAAGCGCAATTAAAGCTAGAATCATGCAACCAAATAAGATATGTATATACAAAATATAATACGAGCAAAACGGATAAAAGGAAACAAGATATGTACTTTACTCAATCTCCCAAAAAAGTTATACAGCACAATGTGCCATTTACAATGTTAAAAAAGAAATGAATGAGAAAGAAAAAACTAGGAAAAGGTGCTACGGAGGATTATTTCTCCAGCTCCACATCAATTCCTCCCATAAGGGGTTGGGCAGCAGAGATCTCAAGGTCCTTGTCACCCTCGCCGGGGACTACGGCCTGGGGAAGGTCAGCTGGAAGAGATACCCTCTCAACTTGAAGGGCCTGGACGTCAGTTTGGGGGCCCGCAGCCTCTCCAGGCGTGTCCGCACCAAGGCTCTCGATCGCCTCGACAGACCCAAGAGGGTAGGCTTCCTTTGCAGGCTTGCCCAAAGTGAGGGCAGCCGGGATGCCTTCCTCAAAAACAACCTCAATGCTCTCGGCAGCCACCTTGATCTCAGAACTTGGAGGGGCAGCCACACGGATGGCCAGAGGATAAAATACATTCTCTACCTTCCACAGGTCAGATGAAACCTCAATCCCAGCCTGTTTAAGGGCTTCACTCCAAACCTGGGAATAGTAAAGTCTGCATACCCTTGGCACTTGGGCTCTAAAAGTGTCTTCTGTCTCAGCTACCCCTTCTTCATAGGCGTTCTGCGCAGCCTCGCCCTTGGAGGCCTCGGCTTTGTTTCTGGCAGACTCAGCCTCTTCCTTGGCCTTAAGAGCCTCGTCCCTGGTAGACTCCGCAATGCCTCTGGCCTTCTCTGCCTCAGGCATCCTCTTTTTCAAGGTCGTGATCTCCTCATCAGCGACCCTCAGCTAATTTTCCGCCTTAACCAAGCGCTCCGTTTGATCTAGGGCCAGTTTCTCAGCAGCAGAAAGGGCCGTCTCAGCGATGTCCAAAGCCTTCCTCATCTCCTCCAATTGGTTCGTCGCCTTTTTAAGGTCAGCCTTGGAGGCGTCAAAGGTCCGCACAGCGTCCAACAGCTTTTTATGCTCCGAGCCCGCGGCCTTGCCATGGCTACTGGCTATTTCCTCAAATCTGAAAGTTGCCTGGATAGCCTGCCAATCGAAACCAATGCGCAACATATAAGGAGGCAAGAAACAAGAAGTCATAAAGATCACAAGTGCTCAAAGAAACTTACCATGCCCAAGTATTGTTTGAGGCCGAGGAAGACCTCCTTACTCCTCAGAGCCTCTAGCTGGACCATATCCGTTGGGAGTAGCAAAGACCTCCCTAGAGCATCAGCCACGTACACACCCTCATTCCCTTGAGGGTCCCTTAGGGAGGCATCATCCCTCAAGGGTTCCCCATTGAGCATGGGGGCAGGGAGCTAAGCCTGGGCCCTGGGCTGAACGGCGGCCTGCTTTTCTTGACCGCGGCGCCCTACCCTCAGCTGCTTAGATGGCGGCCGAGTGTCGCCCCCAAAAGGATCAGTTTCTTTGCCCCCCTAGGCCTCTTTCCCTTGTCCTTCTTCTGTGGAGGACTAGCAGGCTTGGACCCAGATGATGGACTCTGTTAGGGTGGAGGAGGCGGAAGCTTAGAAGGGGATTTCCCCGGTGCATCCCTCCCCGGCGCGACCGCCCCCGGTACATCCTTCCCGGGCTGCCCCTCAAGAAGGTCCAACAAGCTAGACCGAGGTCACTTTTTGAAACTCATCTTCGGCCAAGGAGAAGCCTCTTCGGAAAGAAAGTCCGCTTTAGTTAAGCTGAGGTCACCTAAATCGCCGAAAGGATCCTCGGGCGAATAGGGCTGGTCGAACGCACCAAACTCGCCCTCAGAGGGACCAGAGTCAGCGACTTCCTCTTCCTCTAACTCTTCCACCTCAGCCTCGGCTGCCTGAGCCGATGAAGAAGTGCCCACCAGCGGTACGCCCTCGGGAGTGGGAGACCCTTCGGGGATCAAAAATCCGTGCTCGACTATGGTGATGTTGTGCAGCCGAGGATCTTTAGCTCGGATCACATATTTCGGAACCGAGAACGATTTTTGGATCGGTTTGTATCCGAGGATCACATGAGCGGCCTTAACTTGGTCGTCGTCTTTATTCACAATGACTTCCGACCTCAACACTTTCTTCAAGTCTTCCTTATTGACCAGATCAAAGTGACGCTCAAAGGCGCGTGGATCTGCATAAAAGAAAGCAAGCCCCTGTTAAAAACCAAGTAAAGCAGAGCGCTGAAACACAACAACTTAGACCCTCTCCTAGTCTGAATGCCTCACCTTGTGTACCCTCCACTGTTGGACAATGAAGGCCCTCGTGCCACTCTCTAGACACAATGAGGTAGTCATTGTTCAAACCCTTGATGGACTCAGGGAGACACTGAATCAGCCGAACCCTATCGTCCCTCGTCTTCATATAATAAGACTTCTCCTTCAGGCGCTGGAGGTTGTAGCACCAGTTTACATTATGATGGGTTAGTCTCAGCCCCATTTTCTCATTCAGGGCATCTACACAGCCCAAAATCCTAAATTCATTGACAGCACACTGGGTGGGAGATAAGTTGAAGTGCCTGAGATAGTCCCTTGTCACCGACCCCATGGGAATCCTCATTCCACCCTTCAGAAAGGCGATTATAGGAATCGCCACCTCACCCTCTTTTCTCCTAGTTTTCCACTCGCCTGCTCCATAGTACCTCAGACCCACTGTATCGAGGATCTTGTAGTCGGCGACGAATTTGTCCATCATCTCCTCAGACTCGACTAATTTCTTAAACCTACCCATCCTAAAAGAGCTAGCAAGGAACTCAGGCGAAAAAATATAAATCAGAGGGAGAAGAAGACTTACGGAAATAAGGAAAGCTCCTCGGGCAGGCTTTTTGTGCTAAAGGAAGTTGCAGGTACCGTTGGAGAAGTGACCGAATTCGAAGTATGTGCGCAGGATCTCTTGATTGCAAAAGTGAATGGTCAAATAAGTTCGATCGGGTATTTATACCCCCCATTAAAAATAACCGCACGAGCTTTCCCGCCCAATGAGCCAGGAGCATCCCCACCGTCCATTCATCATCACACCGTTGAACGTGAAGGACATAGAGCCGCTGAAATTTAATGAAGGCACGCTCCAAATACTGAAACGCCAGGAACGTCCCCTAGGCAGTTGAAAAGGTTTTGGTACAAACGGGTCAGGACAAAGAACTCGAGAGCATTAAAATCCTCCTCCCCGCCCAAGAGGCCGGACAGCAAAATTTTGAGGGGCTATTGTGGGGCCCAAATATTTGGCAACCCCAGCCCACTCCACATCTGGCCCAAGGCCCATGCCGAGGATAGCACAGAATTCGAGGATGGGTAGGAGAAGCCCAAGTCATCAAAGGACCGCGCCGAGGATGCCCATATCCTCGACAAGCCGACATTGAAAGAAGGAAGCTGTCACTCGCCCATTAAATGCACACCACCAGCACTCTGGCCGCATTAATGGTGAATTGACCAGCAAACAGTGATTCCTTGGTTACTTCAACTAACAGAAAGCTTGCAAAGGCGGCTGATGAGACGAGTCCTCAGACACAAGTTCAGATGGCCGACAAGTGGACGGCAGAGATCAACTGATCAAGACTATATAATAGATTGAACCCCAGAAGTTCAGGAGAGTGGCTGAGAGGTGGATCCCTGAGAAAGTTAGGGAGTTTTCAGGATGTTCATGGACAACCCATGTGTTCATTGGTTCTAAGGAAGGAGTTCCTCGGACTGGGCCGAGGACGAACTTTTTTTAAGAACACTTAGTTAAATCCTGGCTATTGATCTTGTAGGTTCACGCCGATTGTTGTATCTTTCGTTAGAGCCTAGTCTTTCTATCCACTCTCTACAAATTCATTGTAAGGGGGTCACCCCAAACAGGTTCCTACAGAAACCAAAACAACCTGTTGGGTTGTGTATAAAACTTGAAAAAAAATCCTATTCTTTTTTCACTTTAACCCCCAAAAACCCAAACCCTACATTGGTATTTTCTCTCAAATCTCAACCATTCTTTGCAACTATTTCAAGATTCAAGATTTCCACTATATTCTATTGCTTTCAATTCCATTTCTACTCCATTACAAGTATTTGATCTTTTTATAAAAGAACGTGACTTTCTTTATTGAGGAATATGTTTTTATAAATGATTCTAATCCATATGAAATATATAATTAAATCCCATAAAAGCCTCAACATTAAAAACCAAATTCAAAAAGAAAAATAATTTCAAGTTCAAAATTAAAATCTGAAATATTTTTGGTGCTCCTTGCATCACAATAGTTGAAAAAAAAAACACTATAATATGTGATCTTAAAATGATAAATATATCCTATAACCAATTAAGAAGTATAGGGATAGAATGGTGTGGTGCATAAAAGACCATGATAGTAAGAAGAGCATAAAGAAATGAATAAGCTTATTGAATAGAGCAAAAAATGTCTTAAAAGCAAAAAGAAGCATTTAAGCGCAATAAATTACTAAGGCATTGTTACTTGGCGATTTCATAAGCAAGCATTTCATGCAGAAGATAAGCATGGCAAAACAAAGGGTTTGAATCCCACTGATTCAATCTCAACCCATCAATCAATCATCAATATATATATATATATATATATATATATAAAAGCAGAGACCTCATGCGAGAGAGCATGAGATTCTGCCATGTGGCGCATTCTATGAAGAGAATTAAGATACCCTTAAGTCATATTAGAGATAAGAACAAATTTAAAAGTGGAGACTCTTTACTTCATTTGGTTCAATGTTTCAAGACTAATTTTTATTACATTTTGTATTCAATGTTTTAAGACTACTATTTATTTCATTTGGTTCAATGTTTCAAGACCTTCCATCTCTCACACACACAAAAAACTCTTTGCATTTCCATTCATCCTTTTCACTTTTACTCCTTTATATACACATGTCCATAGCCTTTCATTTCATCCTATCTCAAATACACTTAGACAAAAAATGATGTCATTTAGCTTTGACCTTTCAATGACACTTACATAACTCCAACGTTGCAGTATTATTTGATTGTAACCCGTATGAAGTATCATTTGATTGTAACCCGTATGAGTAGGCTATGACCAAAGAAGGGAACTTGCGTTTTTTATTTAGTAACGGTAATTTACGATTTTGATGTTGAAGTCAAACATTATAGATTTTATGAAGGTTATATTTGCTTGGAGTCTTTGAGTGTTTGAGATTTTGGTTTGGAAAAGTTATAAATGTATTTTATTTTAGAACTAAAGAAAAAGAAAAAGAAACCTTCTAATTGATTATTTATGAAGTTAGCTTCTTCTTCTTCTTCTTCTTCTTCTTCTTTTTTATTTAATTTTGTGTTAGAATTCATAATTTGTAGGTTTCTTTGTATGTAGCCATAGTGGTAAAAACAAAAATTGATGGTGACTTAAAAGTATTTTTCACTTTTTTTGAAAGGATACAGAAGCCCAACTAAAGTCAAATAAATTTTGATAAATAAATGTGTTTTTAGCAAATTTCTCTTTATTTAATCACGTTCTCTTTATGTTGATACTTACAAATAATTTCCTTAATTCCATTAAGATAATTAATTGGGTGTTTATGATCAAGGTCTCCATATTTGATTATGAGAATAGAGTGATTGAGAAAGTGTTTGGTAGGTTGCTTAAATTTATATAATTTTAGGATATAAAAGTATTTTATATTTTAAATTCTTATTTGTAGATTTCAAAATCATTTAATCAGTTTGAAAAATAAAATCTACTTTTAACGATAAATATTATAATATATTATAATCTTACAATGTTATACAATTTTTTAAAATAAATTATGAATTAAAAAAAATCAAGTTTCAAAGTATTTAACAATATTGTGGGCAAACATAAATATTATACAACAAAATAAGTATTAAGTTAATATACATAAAAATGATTTAAAATGAAATTGTAAAGTAGTCCGCACATTGCGCGGGATATTATCTAGTGTCAATAATTGCATTTACCCAAAAAACCAAAGAAAGGAAAAAGAAGAAGAAAAATTTCACACCCTCAACTTTGAAAGGAAATGGGTATGTAATGAAAGCTTATATGTAATTCTTGAAAGTTGAAACCCTATTAAACTAGTGCTCTTATTACCTATCAAAAAAAAAAAAAAAACTAGTGCTCTTGTAATCATGAAAGACATTAGGATTGGGATAAGAAATTCATGGTATGTGTTTTTCTTTGTATGGTGGTGATGCCAAACACACTTAGGTGATGATGCCTAAGGTTTTCAAGCAGATTCTAGGTGGTGAAGCCTAGCATTTGTTCGGTTTATTTTATTTTCCTCTTTATCACAATATTCCTACCCTTGTTCAACATTATGTTGTGACTAGGGGCGGCAATTTTTACCCATATCCATGAACCCACCCATTACCCACCTTATTTGGATAAGTCTTAACCTAACCCATTTAATATTTGGGTTAAATGGGTAAGACCCATTTGGTTATTTAATTAGATGGGTTTAAATGGATAAATTCACTAATACCTACTAAACCCATCTAAAATTTAAATAAACAACATAAAATCTAAATTTCTATAAAATGACCAAAATACCCCTGAAACCTAATAAATGACCAAAATACTCCCAAAATCCAAAAAATTACCAAAATATCTCCAAAACCCAAAAAATGACCAAAATACCCCCAAAACTTTAAAATGACCAAAATACCCTCAAAACCCAAAAAATGACCAAAATACCCCCGAAACCCAAAAAATGACCAAAATATCTCTGAAACCCAAAAAATGACCAAAATACCCCCAAAACCAAAAACTTACCAAAATACTCACCGAAACCTAAAAATGACCAAAATACACTAAAAACCCAAAAATGACCAAAATACCCCCAAACCCCACAAAATGACCAAAATACCTCCAAAATCTCTAAAATGAGCAAAATACCGCCAAAACCTCTAAAATGTCCAAAATATCCCCAAAACCCAAAAAGTGACCAAAATACCCCCGAAATCTTAAAATGACCAAAATACCCCCAAAATCTTAAAATGATTAAAATACTCCCAAAATCCAAAAAATTACCAAAATACCTCCAGAACCCAAAAATTGACCAAAATACCCCCGAAACCTAAAAAATGACTAAAATACCTCAGAAACCTATAAAATGATTAAAATACCCCTAGAACTTGAAAAAATTACCAAATTACTCCGTAACCTAAATATTGACTGAAATACCTCCAAAACCCATAAAATTACTAAAATACCCCCTAAACTTAAAAAATGACCGAAATACCCTAAAACCTAAAAAATGACTAAAATACCCTCTTGAAACTTAAAAAATGACCAAAATACCCCCCAAAACATAAAAAATGACCGAAATACACTCGAAACCTAAGAATTACCAAAATACACCCTAAACCTAAAAAATTACCAAAATACCCCCTAAACCTAAAAATGACTGAAATACCCCTGAAACCTAAAAAATTACCAAAATACCCTGAAACTTAAAAAATGATCGAAATACCCTAAGACCTAAAAAATGACTAAAATAACCCCAAAACCTAAAACAATGACCAAAATACCCTAAAAACCTAAAAAAAATGATCGAAATACCCACAAAACCTAACAATTACCAAAATACACCCTAAACCTAAAAAATTACCAAAATACTCCCTAAACCTAAAAAATGACCAAAATACCTCTAAAACCTAAAAAATAACTGAAATACCCCCGAAACCTAAAACAATTACCAAAATACCTTGAAACCTAAAAAATTATCGAAATACCCCCAAAACCTAAAAATGACCAAAATAATCCCAAAACCTAAAAAAAATGATCAATAAAAACCTCTAAAACCCAAATTATGACCAAAATACCACTAAACATGTAAGATGACCAAAATACACCAGAAACATCTAAAATTACTGAAATAGAGGTTTAGGGTATTTTGGAGGTTTCGAGGATATTTTTGACAAATTAAAGGTTCTAAGAGTCTTTCAATCATTTTATAGGTTTCGAGGGAATTTCAATAATTTTTTAGGTTTCGAGGAATTTTGGTAATTGTTTAGGTTTTGGGGTTATTTTGATCATCTTAAAGATTCTAAGGGTATTTTACTCATTTTTTAGGTTACGAGGGCATTTATGTCATATTTTAGTTTTAGGGTTATTTCAATAATTTTTAGATTTTTGGGTTATTTCGGTAAATTTCTAGGGTTCAGAAGTATTTTGGTAATTTTTTAGGTTTCGGGGGTATTTTGGTCATTTTTAGGTTTTGAGAGTATTTTGGTCATTTCTTGGGTTTCAGGGGTATTTTCGTATTTTTTTGAATTTTGGGGGTATTTTGGTCATTTTTTGGGTTTTGAGGGGTATTTTGGTCAGTTTTAGGTTTTGGAGGTATTTTGGTCATTTTTAGGTTTCGAGGGTATTTTGATCATTTTTTGAGTTTCGGGGGTATTTTGGTCATTTTTTGGGTTTTTGGAGGGTATTTTGGTCATTTTTTAGGTTTCGGAAATATTTTGGTCATTTTTAGGTTTCGGGGGTATTTTGGTCATTTTTTGGGTTTTGGGGGTACTTTGGTCATTTTTGGGTTTTGGAAGTATTTTTGTCATTTTTTGGGTTTTTGGGGTATTTTGGTAATTTTTTGGGTTTTGGGGGTATTTTGGTAATTTTTAGATTTTGGGGTATTTTGTTCATTTTTTAGGTTTTGGGGGTATTTTGGTCATTTGTTGGGTTTTGGGGGTACTTGGTCGTTTTTTGGGTTTCAGGGGGTATTTTGGTCATTTTTTAGGTTTTGGGGGGTATTTTGGTAATTTTTAGGTTTTAGGGGGTATTTTGGTCATTTTTTGGGTTTTGGGAGTATTTTTGTCATTTTTTGGGTTTTAGGGGGTATTTTGGTCATTTTAGATATTTTGGAGATATTTTGGTCATTTTAGTGGTTTTTAAGCATATATGGTGATTTTAGAGATATCGGAGTTATTTTGGTCATTTTAGAGGTTTCATGCATTGTTATTAATTCCGTTCCGTTCCGGCCGGAACGGCCGGAATTTTTTGTACCGGTATACAAACCGGTACCGGAATACTCACGTTCCACCTCGGGTCAAATTCTGGGCCATTTCGGTCAATTCCGACCAATTTCGGCCGAGATGCAAATTTCGGCCGGTACCGGATTTGGCCTATTATTAAAAAAAAAAAGAAAAAAAGAAAAAAGAAGAAAGAAAGAAAGAGTAAAGGTCCAATGGGTGCTAGAAGTTCTTGGGAGTTCTTTTGATGATGAATTTGATCATTCTCTCATGGATGATGATGAGAAGGAGGAGTAAATCTTGTATTTTTTGATATTTAGTTATTGTCTTATAAATCTTCTTATTGTGTGATGTCAAATTGATATTTAAAACTTAAGAGTTAAGACTAAATGATTTGTATTATTTGATATTTAGTTATTTATTTATTAGAATTGACAATTTTATGTTCAACAACAATATATATAAATTATTTTTTAAGAACCCCGAAACATCCTGAAACGGTACGCCGAAATCGGCCGGTACCAAAATATTCCATTCTACTGGACAAACCGAAACGGGGTTCGAAACGGTATTAATAACAATGGTTTCATGGTATTTTATTCATTTTAGAGATTTTGGGGATAATTTTGTATGTCCAAGGGTATATTGGTAATTTTGGAAGTGTAGGGAATATTTGTATCATTTTAGGTATTTAAGGGTATTTTGGTAATTTTTGAGGTCAATAGGGAATTCAAGTAGTTTTAGAGGTATTTGGGTCATATTGGGTTAAATTGGTGGGTTACTAATTAAATGGGTTAGGTTGGTAATGAATAATTAATTTATATATAAATGGGTCATAAATGGATAAATGGATAATTACACACCCAACCCGTTTATGACCCAACCCGCCCATTTGCCACCCCTAATTGTGACTTAAATCCTACAAGTATTGAGAATATTCAGAAAATATGAAGATTTTCATTTTCATGACTATGCAGAAATATAATTAGATATCGTTTCTTTTTCAGAGTTGATGTTAGATATAAAACTAATCTCTGCTTAAATATGCTCTTTCATGCAGGTATGTTGGTATCCCGATCGAATAGCTTAAGGGCTGTATTTTTTGGTAAATTCTACTATCCATGTATAGGGATGTCTTTGCAATGCTTTAGCGATGGTGGGAATTATTGGTACTGAACTGCTAATTTTCCTACTTCCTGACATCCATTTTTCTTGCCTGGGTGCAAACAGCTAACCTGTTCTCTGTAGACATTTCTGTACCCTTGGGCATCAATTTATACCATTCATTAATCATGTGATTGCCATCGTTTCTACTAGCAATGCATGTTTGAAAGTATTAGACAGATTTATACAGCACTTGTCTGTAAAAAACTGGTATTGGTTTTGCTAATGGGTGTTGGTGATGGGTTTTTACACAGCATTGCCGTTTATAATTGCAGGCCTTGCTTTTAGCACTGCATGTGTTGATCGGTGGTTGATTAGTGAGCGTCCATGCATCTATTGTAATTAGTAGGAAAGGTCTATGGAGTTTTCATTTTCACAGTTAATGTTACTACCCTTCCTGAGCACTATCTTGGGGGCCAAAAAGGTTAATATGTTGGGTACAATCTTTGTTGAAAGGAACTCCAGCTCTCACTTCTCATAGATTCATCCACCTGATAGATTTGAAATGACTGTAATAGCTTCAGCCCCTCCCCAATCAGAGGTTCAATATTGTATAAGGGATATACTGTGTAAAATAGGTGGGTAATTTATACAGGCTTTCACATGTGACTGGCCACACGGTCACAAAACAAGTATATAACAAAAACTATCAAATGATAACTTCATTATACTTTGTAAGGGCCTTGATAGAAGAGAGCAAAGTGGAGAAAGGAATTTCATCTGCCTCTCAATCATCTGGTTTTTTTCTCTTAGATGTACCAAAGGGAGGCAATTGAATAGACACGTTCCAAACGGTTTTTTTTTTCTTGGGTAAGTTCTAAGGGCAGATTTACCATTGCCACCACCCTCTAAAATCGTACTTTAATACAATATTGGTAATGCGACTTTGCTAGTTCAAATATGGCTGATATAGGTATATTGAAGCTTTGATGAATTAGCACACTAAAAAGTTTCTTCGCTCACATTGAATGTCACATTAATCTATATCTATTTATTACTTGAAAGGACGCAAAAGTTAGGGACCCAAACCCACTTAGAATAGTGAAGCCCGTACCACACAATTAGGCCCAAACAGATAGATATTTGTTGAGAGAGTGGATAAAACAAATCGGGCTCAAGTCCGAAGATTCAAATAGGAAGGGAATGAATGGAAGTTAACAACAAATAGTATTGATGGTTCTTTTCAAGCCCGCCTGAGGACGATGTTTTTACACAAGGATACACACTGTTCTCTCTCTCTTTCTTCATACTGTTCTTGTTTTAATCATTTTTCCTTAATTTTTTTTTGATATCTTCATCTGGAAGTTCCCTTCCTTTATATACTCGTATGCTTCTTGCATCCTAGCCCTCCATCTGCAATCCTCTAAGTCCTCCTTAGGACACTTGTCCCATTAGACTCCTATTGAAGGTGGTAAAAGAAGCTGCTTAGCTATGAATCTATTGTTTAGGGGTAATTTCCTCATCAATGTAACTGATAAAGCTGTTGCGAATCATTTTATGCGGAGGTAGTAGGTGAGCTTTCACAGGAAACTTCTTTCAACTACGTTGACTCTCTCTTTGAATGCCATTCTCTCCGCTTAGGTTTCCAAGAGATATTTTATCTCTTCCCCTCCTCTCCACGAGCAAACCCACTCCTTGGGTTTAACTTGTTTCCGCCTAAGGAATGGATAATAGTCATAACAGTCTCAGTCTTCCTCGATCCTTGAGTCCCCACATTACTAAAAGCTAAAGCGTAGTATTTAATATTGCTACGCTCACGTTGAGCCACATCAACAGCCACATCATCATTTTTTGTTTCCAATTTTTCTTATATATTTTTTTAAACATTTTCATTTTTTTTTAGAAAGAAGTCTATTCATTCAAAGATCAACAGAAACTTCTGTCAAACAATACATGATTGGTAGCATCACTATGGATGTCTTCTAACCAAATTTGAGGGAAATTGGACTCTCTAGCAAGTTTAGCTAACTTGTCAGCCACGTTGTTCCCTTTCCGTTTTACATGTGAAAAAGCAAAAGCTCTGAAACTAGCCACCAGCTACCGAGAATCCTTAATGAGATGACCAAAGGAGGCCATACACTCCCCATCTGTGTTGAGGGAGTTTATTATGATTTCAGCACCCCCTTCAAAGATTACCTCCTGAAGGCCAATTTCCTGTGCAAACGAAATCGCCTTTCTACCTTCTAAAGCTTCAGCGTCCTCAACAGATGGGGGTAAGGCTATTCTTTCAGAAAGTGCTCCAATCATGTAGCCTTCATGGTCCCTGATTACCACTCCCAAGCCTGCTGTGCCTAACTCTTGGAAAATGGCCCCATCGAAGTTTGCTTTACACCAAGAATTGGGGGGAGGGGACCAATGGGCTAGCGCTGAAGACTAATGTGAAATCGTGGGCATGTCTTAGACCTGTTGGAACTCCTAAAGGCGCTCAATGGCATCAGCATGGATCAATGAATGGGGCAAGGACGGTGAACCAGTTCAGATAGCATTTCTTTTGTACCAAATGCTCCAGGAAATAAATGCAAATCGCTCCGCGAGATAAGGGTCTTGCACCTTGAGGATTCCCAAGAAGAGGTCTTGAAAATTCACAAAGCACTCCGAATGATGTGGTTTGCATAAATCTTCGTTCCACCAGATTTCTTTGACCACATAGCAATCCCACGCAACATTTTCTCATTTTAGGTGACTTAAAACTCCATTATTTAAAAATTAAAATATCTTTTAACCATTATTTTTATTATTAATTTTCCAAAACTCTTCCCCCCTTTTACCTCTTTATCTCCGCACTACTTTTTACCTCGATATCATTCTTTCTCTACCTTTTTATCTTCTTTTATTTTGACTCTTCTTATTCTCAACATCTTACGTAAATTTGATATTTTCTTTTTCATTCTATGCATAGTTTTCTCACACAAAAAAGGTTACTTCTCACACACACACACACACACACTCTCTCTCTCTCTCTCTCTCTCTCTCTCTCTCAATTTGTTTTTCATTTTTTGTTTGATTTTTTTTTTTTTTTTATTGCATCAATTCTTTCAGTTGATGAATTTTTGTGTTAATTAGAATTTTACTTTGGGTTGATGCAATTTAGTTTTGTGTTTTAAGTTGTTATCTTTTATATTCTCTTTGGTTAAATATTATCCTAATGCATTATACATCTAGTATATAATAATATAATGTTATTATATTACATAGAATGACTTGGATAATTTAATGTTTATTGCTATATATTTTATTTTTACTATTTTTTCCTCTCATCTTATTTTAATCAACATTTAAACCCAGTCATATTCTCCATACTATTAAATTATGCAGCACAAATCAAGAAAATGGCTCGACACAAACCTGCCTTCCTTTAGCATACATTGGGGGAATCAATATATTTGTGTGATAAAGTGTCATATAATTTATAATTTAGATAGCACCCTTTGAATGTGTCTAGGCCCATAGATTGAGCAATTTGTAGACTAAAAAGGCTATTGAGAATGAACTTTTTGATCAAGCCTAAAAAAATATAAACTACTATATATCATTTAGATAAAAACTTTTATCATAGATACATTAATATTTTTTGCCACAAATTTAAATCACGCAAACTTAATAATTTTATATTATGTGTTAGTATTGTCCCTCCTTCTTCTCAAAAATATTATGTATCATCTTTAAAGGATGCCAACAATATTGATCTTATGGGAAAAGTTACATATAAAATATTGAGAAAAAAATGTTTTATATTACAATCTACTAAAAATGTTTTTTAAATGTTTAAACCTTTCTATTTTTCATATCACTAACGTGTTTTACAACTAGCACATATGTTAACTTAAGTTTTAATATTCTTAAGTTGTTTGGGCAAAAAGAAAAAAGAAAAAGGTTGTCACAAAAGAGGAGTTCATGTAAAGTTTTTTGGAAAATAAAATATATGTTTTGTAAGGCCACCAAACTTGATAATTTGCAAAAGATGGAATCACTCGCAACAATATTTGCATAGTTATATTGTTCCACCTAAAGCAATTATGTATACTTTTAGTCTTCAAAAAACACACATCTACAAGTGGTTAAACGTTCATCTTGAGTAATTTTAACTTTTCATATAATTTTACCTTCACATATTCATCTATTTTAATTTAGATTTTTTTTTCAAAAAAAAAAAAACTTTAATTTAGATATTTATAAGTAAACAATGAAATAATGATTCATGAATAATCAAAAAAAAAAAAAAAAAATTATCTATACATATTTATCTTGTGCGGTTGTAACTTTAATTACATATAATTTTGCATTTATGTATTCATCTACTTTAATTTAGATGTTTATAAATTATTAATGAAATTTATAAACAAAGTAATTAAAACATTCATATTTCTACTATTCAAAAAGTCACTGTAAGGATCAAATTTGAGCTCGTAACCTACTGCTTGGAGGGACTTAGGCCCAAAAAGCTCAAAACAATAAATTTATAGAGAATGGGTTGGAAAACTGGGCTATAGTTTATCAAACAAACATTAGAATAGGTTCAAGTAGGAGAATGAAAAGAAATAGGATTATATTGAAGAAAAATAGTCCTCAGCAAGATCCGAGGTGAACTGTTCTTGTTTAATATCCTTCAATTGTGTTACAAATTTTATTCCTTAATACTATCATGTTTTTTCTTCTCCTTTTTGATCCCCATTTTATGAAGGACCTCTTTCCTTATGTAGTTCATTCTAGAGCATCCTGATCTTACACTTGTTGATCACCTACGTTTCCACTCAAGTGCTTGTCCCATCAGACATCCTATCTGATTGTGTAGGCCTTGGGGCAGCCAACTTTGCACTGTTCAGGGGTCTTCTCCACATTAATGTAGTCAGGAAGGTAGCTGCAAAACATTAAATGTGGTGGTGACAGCTTTCTTCCTAAAATATCTGAAGCCTTCTATCGGTCTAATGTCTCTACAACGTCTATTCATACTGACAGACCTTCCTGGGATGTTCTCTTGCATTAGTTAGCCATTTATCCTAACCTCGGCTATGATTATCTGAGGAGACATTTATCCTTGGCTTATCTCGCTGAGCTTTTATAGCCAAAACTAACTCTTTCATTTGCCAACACGGTTTCTAACAATAGAAATTCTTTTTCCTCGGACTGGGCTTTATCCTCGGCTTGGGCCATAGGCCCCATGTACAAATGTATAATGAACTTCAGGGCCTAATAACCAGTCACAATTTCTTTTTTCAAAAAAAATGCCTTTTACATTTCCTTGGAATTATTTTTAAAATTTTTTTATAAAACTTTTGACATACCACTAACCTAACCACTTCATACATTAAAAAAATTTAAGGCTCATTATTACTTCCGTTAATATATTATGGATATCTTAATTGATTGAGACCAAACTAGAGAAATGACTTTCATATTTCCTTAAAAAAAATAAAAATAAAAATAAAAAAATTTTGACATACCACTAACGTAACTACATCTATAACTATTTAAGTCATCCATGATATCTATTTCTTATTGATAACCATAAAATTTACAACAAGCAAGGGAACATACAAAGTAATAAAGAATAAATGAAAGGAAGAAAAAAAGAAAAGAAATCAAATGTCAATAAATAACCGTTATTTGGAAAATAAAAAGGTGGTCAAGAGGAGTAAGAAATAAAATAGAGATTGCTATACAGAGGACAATGAAAACTTTATAGTGCAATAAAATCAACAATTAAATATAATAATACAAAATTTAAACTTAAAACTAATCAAACTCTAACTAGGGAAATTATATATATAATCATAATCTTCATACATTATGACTTAAAAAAATTTAATGAATAGTTCTACCTCTTATTTAATGTCTATGTTATGCAAATCATCAACCAATAAATATATAATAATGGTAAAAAATGTTATAGATAAGATTATGAAAAATATGATAAAACTTTTTTTTTATAACTATTTATAAAATTTAGGGACTAAAATAGTATTTTATCTAAAAAATTATCGCGTGCAACGTGCGAATTTGCGACTAATAAATATATATGTAAAAGTAGAGATCTCTTGTGGGAAAACATAAGGTGCTGCCAAGTGGCACCTTCCTTTGGAATAGCCTCTCTATCTTCCACATTAAACTCTATCAATAAGTGCATTCAGCCAAAACAAAAAACAAAAAACTCTATCATTAAGTGAGACGTTATTGATCCACTTCTATTTTCCCTTCATGTCTTTTAGCATACCCGGTGCAATTACACAATAACACAAACCCATGTCTCTTTTCACCTCTTGCTATTCTCTTACTTCTGTCTCTTCTCTTTCCCATACATTTGGTCATGTCATGCATGTGGTTTTGTCTCAACCTTTAAGGAATAAGTGCAAAAGATGAAAAGCCCTCAAATCTACCACGTACATGCTCTCCACGCTTACAAAAACTTATCTTTCACATTTAAGCTTTGTTAATTTCTTCTCTCTTTGGATACTGTAAGTGCTTCAGTCATGCCTATTTTTACTTTAATTTTAAAGTATTTAATCTGATGGTGTGCCAAATTGAGAGAAGCATAGATGGAGTTCTAGAATTATATAAATATTATATTATTGTTGTTTAAGTGTGTGTCTTTGCCTCTTTGGCTTCATTTTTGTAGTGACATTTATCTCTCAAATCCTTATGGTTTTTATACTAAAGGTTCATTTTCGGTTTATATGTTTTTGGGTGTCTAATAAAAAACTAGAAAAAAATCACTAATTCAAATTGTTAGGTTTATATTTTTATATAATTGGAATATCCTATGGCAAAACGCACTTTACTTGTATTTGAGTAAATCTAAGTAGGTTCAAGATGATCATTACAAGTGGTTACATTGAAAACATGAAGAATACTCAAGAATCGCTCAAGAAAAACTGAATCAGCAGGTCCCGATACCTCCTCGATACCTGTCGATCTATTGAGATTTATTAAAGCTCGATACCTGTCTCGATACATCTCGATCTATCGAGCGTACGAGATTTCTGATGTAGCCAGCAGTGTTGATTTCTAAAGACTATTTGTTTATGGGTTTGCATAATCCTTATAGGACTAGGAAAGCCCAAGGTTTGTGTCAGACTAATTAGAATAGGAGAGCCTATTTAAAAGGCCCATTAAGCTCCTATTTAAATAAGGAGGTGGAGAAAGAAAACCCTAACCCTAGAAAGCTTCATAAGGTTTTCTTTTTGAAACCCTAGCCTCCTCCTACAGAAGTAAGAGTTCTTGCTGCGTTTCTTGTTTATATATAAAAACAAAAAACTCATGCGGGAAAGCATGAGGTCTTGCCATGTGGCGCCTTCTATTATAGCCATCCAACTCTTTTTTTTTTTTTTGGTTCAACTTACACCTCATCTATTACTTATTACTCCTCATCACTCTCTCAAGTCTCAATTGACTAAAATAACTTTTAAACTTTCAAGTATACTGTATACCATTAATTGTTTAATAAAGATGTTGACGAAAATTGTTAACCAATGATTAACAATTGACATGACCGACGAGTCCGTTCTTCATGGACGATCCCATCAATGTAGACGAGTATAACCTCTGGTCAGGCGAAATAATCGTTCATCCTGCTGACGGAGACATCCAGCCCATTCAATGCAGGCTATCAATTCCAGAGCAGTTACAAAGCCAACTGTACAGACCGTTGGGGGTGGCATTGATGGCACATTACACAGCCCCAACCGTTACCAAGAGGAGCATTAAGACCTCCATAACCACTCCAACGGCTAGAGGCCCCAAGAACATATATAAAACCCACATATTGCCAAGAACAAGGTACATAGACATTTTTTACATAAAAAGAGACTTCTTTCATTCTGAAAAAATATATTTTTTTTGCTCTCAAAAGATTTTTCTTATACTGACTTTGGCATCGAAGGCATTGTGGCAGGCATCACACCGGTGACCACCCTTGAGGGCTGAGGATTGCCTCCATCTGACAAATTTTACTGACGAACTTAGGCTTCATCAGTTTGGCGCCGTCTGTGGGGACGACATTTTCGTGTTCAAACTCGAAATAGTAGTTTCTGATCAATTATTCTTCTTGGATGGAGTCCAATCAAGATTCTGCAGCCCTAGCTTAGCAGGTTCAGGCTCTTGCCGCCACAGTTGAAGAATTGACTAGGCAAAACCAGGAAATGAAGCTATGGCTTCAACAAGAGGAGAATCGGTCCAAGGGAAATCAAGAAGACGAAAGGGATAGTCATAGAAGAAGTGACCCTCGACGGCCCACTACTCCAACTGAGCAGAACTCAGACCTGCTGAGGGAGATGAGGAGGGAAATGGACGACCTTAGGAACGCAATCAAGGAGAAAACAGAACGAAGTGTGGATCGAATGGTCCGAGCGACGGATTCACCGTTCACAACAGCAGTCCTCGATTGTCCAGTGCCGTCAAAATTTTGGTTACCTCAGCTCGAGCCCTTCGATGGGCTGAAGGACCCTCAAGATCACCTAAATACCTTCAAAACAACCCTGGGACTTCAGCAGCCCCCAGATGAAATATTGTGTCGGTCTTTCCCAACTACGCTCAGGGGAGCTGCCCGAGAGTGGTTCACAAAGTTGCCAATATCGTCTATCGATACATTCGAGCAGTTGAGCAACGCATTCCTGCGTCACTTCATTGGAGGACAACGACCAAAGAGGACCGCGGACCACTTGCTCACCATCAGGCAGGGAGAAAAGGAAACCTTGAGGTCGTATGTAAAACGTTTCACAAGGGAGACACTGGAGGTAGACAAAACTGACGATAAGGTGCAGCTGACGACTTTCAAGGCGGGATTGAGGTCCAGGGAGCTCGTTACCTCACTCGCGAAGAACCCCCCAAAGACGATGGCTGAAATGCTCCTTAAGGCGCAAAAGTACATGAACGCTGAGGACGCGTTGGCTGCTATCAAGGACGAAGACGGACCAAGGGACAAAGGAAGAAGAGAAGACGACCGTAGAGGACAAAAGCGGGACCGACCGGATCGTCGAACCAATGACGGAGTCAGAAGGAAAGATGATAAAACTCCACGAACGGTAAAATTCACTCCTCTTGTTATGCCTGTTGACAAAATTTTAGCGCAGATTAAAGACGAGCGTTACCTTAAGTGGCCACGACCATTGCACTCATCTCCTAACGTCCGCGACAAGAATAAGTACTGTCGATTTCACAAAGATCATGGCCATTACACCGAAGACTGTAGGGACCTCAAAGAGCAAATAGAAGAATTGATACGAAGGGGGAAGCTGCAGAAATTTGTGAAGAAGGGAGAGCACAATAAATTCCGAGATGAAAACAAAGGCCAACATGAGTCCTCGTCCAGGAATGATGGCCGTCAATCCCAACCTCCTCAAAATGTGATCGGGGAGATACAGACGATCGCAGGGGGGCCTATCATAGGGGGCTCATTCAAGTCACTTAAGAAAACACATCAACGACAAGTGAATAGCGTCCATATGACACCCCTGCCAAAGTACAGACGAACTGATCAGGATATGACCTTCAACGAGAGTGGCGCTAGAGGAGTGAAACAGCCTCACAATGACCCCTTGGTCATAATGCTCACCATAGAAGGGTTCAACACCAAAAGGATCCTCGTGGACAACAGTAGCTCTGCCGATATCATTTACTTTCCTGCATTCCAACAATTGAAGCTGGATCCCAGAAGACTTCGTCCGTTCGATTCCCCCCTCGTCAGTTTCAGCGGTGACAAGGTATATCCCAAAGGCATAGTGACGCTGACAGTAACAGTGGGAACGTACCCAAAGCAGCTGACTCGTCAGATTGACTTCTTGGTAGTAGACTGTCCTTCATCCTATAATGTCATCATCGGAAGGCCAGCACTCAACAAGTGGATGGTGTCCACATCCACCTACTGCCTGAAGGTAAAATTTCCAACGGAAGATAGTGTTGGTAAAGTTAAAGGAGACCAAGTTCTAGCTTGAGAATGCTACCAGGTTGTTTTAGCAGCTAAGGAGAACCACACGTGGATAATAGAAGAAAAAGAGGAAGAAAAGGTGGAAGCACTGGAAGTAGTGGAGCTGATCGAAGGGGAAGTGACGAAAACAACCAGAATAGGGACGACCCTAAGTCCTGAGATGAGAACAAAGCTCATTCAGTTTCTTAGGGAGAACTTGGACGTTTTTGCCTGGAGCCATGACGACATGCCAGGCATATCTCCAGAAGTCATCCAACACAGGTTGAATGTGGACCCAGAGAGGAAGCCCATCAAGCAGAGACGAAGAACCTTTCCGCCCGAAAAAGACCAAGCAATTGCTGACGAGGTTAGTAAACTCTTAACCGCAGGTTTCATCAGGGAGGTATACTATCCAGATTGGCTTGCAAACGTCGTTCTAGTAAAGAAAGCAAATGGGAAATGGAGGATGTGTGTGGACTTCACGGACCTGAACATGGCCTGCCCGAAGGACAGTTTTCCTCTTCCAAGAATAGACCAGCTCATGGATTCTACGGTCGGGCACAAGCTGTTGACGTTCATGGATGCATTCTCGGGGTACAACCAAATAAAAATGGCTGACGAGGATCAGGAGAAAACCGCCTTTATCACCAGTCAAGGGCTTTACTGTTATAAGATAATGCCGTTTGGGCTGAAGAACGCAGGAGCGACTTATCAGAGGTTGGTAAATAAAATGTTCATCAAGCAGATAGGCAGGAATATGGAGGTGTACGTCGACGATATGCTCGTCAAGAGCAAGGAAGAGTTTGCGCACCTGGACGACCTTAGGGAGACATTCGATACCCTCAAGCAATACCAAATGAAGTTGAATCCTAGTAAATGCGTTTTTGGTGTTGCCTCCGGAAAATTTCTAGGATTCATGGTGTCTCAGAGAGGAATAGAAGCAAATCCTGAGAAGGTACAGACCATAATCAATATGGCATCACCTAAGACCGTCAAGGAGGTCTAGAAGCTCACGGGCCGGATTGCAGCACTCAACATATTCGTCTCTAGAGCAACGAACAAATGCTTACCATTCTTTAAAACCCTGAAGCAAGCCTTTGAATGGACCGACAAATGTGAAGCTGCATTCCAAGAACTCAAACGTTACCTTAGAAATCCACCACTTCTAAGCCCGTCCAAAGAAGGTGAAACCTTGTATTTGTACTTAGCAGTATCATCTACAGCCGTCAGTGTGGCCTTGATCTGAGAAGAAGATAGGAAACAGCTCCCAGTTTACTACGTCAGCCAAGCTTTCCAAGGAGTTGAATCCAAGTACCCAAAGATCGAGAAGATCACGTTCGCATTAATAGTTGCCTCACGCAAGCTCAGGCAGTACTTCCAAGCAAATCCAGTCTTAGTGATGACGGACCAACCCATCAAGAAGTCTATGAGCAAGCCCGAAGCAGCTGGGAGAATGGTTCAATGAGCAATTGAGCTCAGCCAATTCGACGTGGGATACCATCCCAGGACGGCCATTAAAGCACAAGTATTGGCAGACTTCATCGCCAAGTTTACCTATCTGGACGAGCCCAGCCTTGCCAGCAGGGACAAAACATGGGTGATGCAGACCAATCGTCAGCCCAAAAAAGAGGGGGAGTAGGGTCGTCATAACCACCCCTGACGGAGAAGTATTGAGATGTGGAGTTTAACTAAAATTCCCAGCCACTAATAACGAGGCTGAGTACGAAGGGATTCTGACAGGTTTAAGGCTTGGAAAAGAGCTTGGGGCCAGGAACCTGCTAGTCCAGAACGACTCAAAGTTAGTAATTGGGCAGATCAGAGGAGAATACGAAGCAAAAGAAGAAAGAATGCAGAAATACCTCAGGTTGACGAAGCGCTTGACTAAAGAGTTCAAAAAAGTGGAGTTCATCCAAATTCCAAGAAGCCAGAATATGGCCACAAACGAAGTTTCAAAGATAGCCTCGTCCGAAGAAACAGATTCGAAGACAGACCTGATGATGGAGATACAGAAAAATCCCAGCATAGAAGAAATTTTAACATTCGCAGTCCAGGGCACAAGTAGCTGGATGACGCCCATCATGTCTTTCTTACAGGATGGCCACCTACCTCAGGACGCAGATAAAGCCAGGAAGATCAAGAAGAGATCCACCAGATTCACAATCCTCAATGATACCTTATACAAGAGAGGTTTCTTCATGCCCTACTTGAGGTGCGTTGACGAGGGAGAGGCCGAATACATCCTGAGAGAGGTCCATGAAGGAATTTACGGAGATCATGCAGGCTCAAGATCCTTGGTAAGAAAGATCATGCGAGCAGGTTACTTCTGGCCAACCATGCAAGATGACGTAACAAGGTTTGTCAAGAAATGTGACAAGTGTCAGAGGTTCGGGAACATTCAACGGCTTCCATCAGAAAAGCTGACAACGATAACATCTCTGTGGCCGTTTGCACAATGGGGAATCGACATCGTTGGCCCACTGCCTCAAGGCAAAGGTCAGGTAAAATTCTTGCTAGTTGCTATTGATTATTTTACTAAATGGGTTGAAGTAGAGGCACTGGCGACCATCACCGAGACCAGAATCCAGGGGTTCGTATGGAAGAATATAATTTGTAGGTTCGGAATTCCACGGACGATCATATCGGACAACGGACGACAGTTCGATAACCAGGGATTCAAGGACTTCTGCTCTGGCTTGGGCATCAAGAACCAGTTCTCGTCACCAGGCCACCCACAGGCGAACGGACAGACGAAAGTGACGAACTGCACGTTACTCAAGATCATAAAAACCAAACTGGACGATGCGAAGGGTGCCTGGCCAGAAGAACTGCCCAACGTCTTGTGGGCTTACAGAACCACGGCTTGAACCCCGACGGGAGAGACCCCCTTCAGACTTACCTACGGTACAGAAGCAGTGATCCCTGTCAAAGTGGGAATAACCAGCACCAGACGAGAAGCTTTCAATCAAGAAGACAATGACGACTTACTGCGAGTAGATCTAGATTGCCTTGACGAAGTTCGAGACAAAGCCTTCAGCAAAATGATAGAATACCAGAAGAAAATGACAGACTACTACAACAAAAGGGTGAAGCTCAGGCGACTCAACATAGGAGACCTCGTTCTGCACAAAGTGACCCAAGCAACCAAGGACCCAACTCAAGGAAAGCTCGGCCCCACATGGGAAGGACCATACAAAGTCATTCACTACTCCAGACAAGGCAGCTACCACCTGGAGACCCTAGACGAAGAAAGGCTCCCAAGACCATGGAACATTGAACATTTGAAGAAATACCATCAATAGATGTAATAGAAAGACATATTCGTCATTATCAATCAATAAATGAATTATTCAGCTAATATTTGTGTACGAACAAGCCTGACCCAGAAGAAACTCACAAAAGCCTAAAATGGCTAAGTAACAAGATTCCGCCTTGACGGATGTACGTTACTGACGAAGATAATATCACTAAGAGTGATTAAAAAGCCAAAAATGGCTAAGTAATAAGATTCTGCCTTGACGGATGTACGTTACTGACGAAGATAATATCACTAAGAGTGACTAAAAAGCCAATAATGGCTAAGTAACAAGATTCCGCCTTGATGGATGTACATTATTAACAAAGATGACATCCCTAAAAGGGCTAAAAAGTCAAAAGTTACTAAGTAACAAAACTTCGCACTGACGAATGCAAGTTATTGACGACCAAGATGCTGCAAAGGTACCAATCATGGAATACATGACAGACATGTATCAAACTAAAGCATGTGCAAATTACAAATGCAAGTAAGTACAGAAAAGTTATGTTAAATCAAAGACTAATCATCACTGCCTTCACAACTAAAAGCCCATAAACACTGGGCTGAAAATATTGTTCTCAAAGTAGATGAAAAATAAAATTGTTCTAAAAATAGATTTACTGCCCAAGACATAAAGGGCATCACAAAAAAAAAAAAAAAAAAAAAAAAAAAAAAAAAAAAAGGGAATTTTTGTTGAAGTATCAGGTCTGTCCAACAGCATCATCACCAGGAGCATCCTGAGGGGGAGCAGCACCAGCAGGGGCGTCAGCAGAAGCATCGGGCTCAGTGGCAGACGATTGAGCAGCTTCATCCGCAGCCATCTCTTGATCCACCTCTTCCAGATCTAGCTCTTCCATATTCACTCCAAATGGGTGCTTGACAAGGTATCTCCTTAAGAGCTCGAAACCCTTAAAATGCCAGCTGAAGAGCACTGTATTGTACTCGTCAGTGGTTTGAAAGGCCTCCACAGATCTGGCAGCGATAGTCTTGAGACTCTCCTTGGCTGTAAGGATCTGCTTGTCCTTCTCAAGTGTCAACTGGTGCTCCACCCTGAGGTCGTCAGTTAGCTTTTTTACCTTCTCCTTCAAGGATGCCGCCTCACCCATGGAGTCTATTAAATTCTTCTTCAAAGTAGAATTTTCTGCCTCCAAGGTCTCCATCCTAGATGTGATAGATGCCACCTTCGCCTCTTGTGTGCGATATTCTGAAGTAATGTGGTACTCTCTCCCAACACCTAAAAAAAAAAGGGGGTAATCCTGAGTAAAAAAAAAAAAAAAAGAGGAAGGCAAACAAACCTGTACAAGCTTCTGGACGTGTCAAGCAGCCACGTCATTAAAGGGGACGCCAGAAAGGACCTTTAAATCTGCAGTAGACACGACCTCATGAGCCCGATCCACTGCTAGCCTCTCGTCACTCCAGATCGTGGATGGACGAGGATCACCCTTCTCCTTCTCCTTCTCAGCCAGCCTCGGCTTCTTGGAGACTGGAGTGCCCCCAATTTCCTCCACCAAAGTCGTGGGGGAAGCTGTCCTTGTAACTAAGGCCCCAGACACGATGGGGCTGACGGAGGAAGCTAGAGTGACGGGGCCCCCCTTTTCAGTGACACGAACTGATTTTTTCCCTAAGTTCGATAAGGCTCGTCCTTCTTGGACCTCATCTTGGCATACATGCCCTTATTGAATTTAGTCGTCATCTCTGCAAGAAGAAAACACTTGTAAAAAAAAGGGGGGGGTCTGTGCATGAACGAACTCAACACTTACTTTTTTTTCCTTTAATCTCTAGATTCTGTAGAACAAAGCTAGAGGGTTCTGGACCGAGACAGTAAAAGGCGAGAGTCCGTGGATCTACAAGGCCGTCCCAGCTCTCAATCGTCTGTGCGTATTCAATCGCTTTCTCCACTCGTTTCTTATACTTGCTCTTCAGCTTTGGCCGTCTCCTGGCTACGAAAGAGAAAAAAAGCAGGAGAATCAATAAGCAAAAAAGTCAAGCACGACGAAACTTTAAAAAAAAAAAATGGAGCATGGACGCACCTAAGGTCAGGGTTCCCCACCGACAATGCAACCTCGGGAGATCACCCCAAACCTCGCTTGAGGGAGTCTCAAAATCGTCCCCAGACACAAAGAAGAATTTGGACTTCTAGTACCTGAATGACGAGGGTAACTTTTTGACGATCCTAGTTCTCCTCTCCCAAGGGACCAATTCATAATACCCATGCTCCTTGGACGCTTTTAAACGGTACAAATAGATAAGCTCATCAACCCTGAGCATATCCCCGTCAATGGCAGCCAGCCAAATCCCTATACAACTGATCAGTATCCTCCATGAATTAGGCATAAGCTGCCCAAGAGCAATACCGAAATGGTCTAACAGCTCCATCAGGAAGGGATGGACTGGAAACCTCAACCCACAGGTGAAAGCAGACTCGTAAAAGCATACTTCGCCTGGGAAGAAGTGGCATGCCCGATCCTCCTCACTGGGCAGACGAACCCTAACCCGATCTGGAAATTGAAATCTATCCTTAAATCTCCCAAGAGTATCAGCATCCAACCCACACTCCTCCCCTAAAGCATAGAAAGCCCTAACCTCCCGAGGACTAGAGACGGCGGTATCCCCTTCCACGGGACCGCCGTTGGACGATAATCCAGTCTCAAGCTCACTCGACCTAACTTCCAACATCTCTGCTCGCTCTCTAACCTTGTTCTCGAACCAATCTAGTGATTGACGAAGCAAAGGCAGCAAATTTGCCAATGCAACGCTCAAACAATTGCCCTAAAAAACAAAGTCCTCAATATGAGGAAAAACACCTAAAGACCCTCCTAAGCGAGCGAAGAGGAACGAAATCGATGGACAAGCTATCCTAACCTCGAAACTATGAACCATGAAAAACAAGAAAAAGACACAATGGCAAACTAAACCCCCAGGAAATTAGAAACAAGCGAAAAATGGAAAGGAAGAAAAGAAATCAGAGGCAAAGTTGTAGCAAGGCAGAGGACAATAGCATAAAAAAGAGAAAAGAAGAAGGGCGTACCTTTAAAAAGCAACAAACAGGGGGAACACTACCACGCCGTTCGCTAGTTCGGAGAGAAGTTGCAGAGAGAGTTCGCCGGAGAGAGTGATCAGAGCAATGATTGAAGGATTTTTGAAAGAAGTGAAAGAGAAAAAAGTTTTAAACTAAGGCTTTTGGGAAACTGAAAAATCAGCAGGAAGCCCAATAGTCCTACCAATTAAAGCATTAACTCCACCAGTTAGCACGTGCCATAAACGCCACAATCTGTGAAACGCCGCCACTTTGCACTTAATGCGGAGCGAAATCCCAAACGACACTTGTAAACTGTAAACTCTTCATATTCTATGATCGTCATTTAACTGACGAACATAGAATCGGGGGGCAACAGACATGACCGACAAGTCCGTTCTTCATGGACGATCCCATCAATGTAGACGAGTATAACCTTTGGTCAGGCGAAATAATCGTCCATCCTACTGACGGAGACATCCAGCCCATTCAATGCAGGCTATCAATTCCAGAGCAGTTACAAAGCCAACTGTACAGACCGTTGGGGGTGGCATTGATGGCACATTACACAGCCCCAAACGTTACCAAGAGGAGCATTAAGACCTCCATAACCACTCCAACGGCTAGAGGCCCCAAGAACATATATAAAACCCACATATTGCCAAGAACAAGGTACATAGACATTTTTTACATAAAAAGAGACTTCTTTCATTCTGAAAATATATTTTTTTTTGCTCTCAAAAGATCTTTCTTATACTGACTTTGGCATCGGAGGCATTGTGGCAGGCACCACACCGGTGACCACCTTTGAGGGCTGAGGATTGCCTCCATCTGACGAATTTTACTGACGAACTTAGGCTTCATCAACAATAATTGTTAGATTATGTTTAACAAACATTGTCAAATTATGTCTAACAGGAATTGTCAAATCATATTTAACAAGAATTGTTATTTAGTAAAATTCATCAAACATAATTTCACTCATAAGCCATTTGGAGTATGGGTTTTATTGATATGAGTCATTCAAGATAACAAGTCTCTTAATTACAATCCCTTGTTTCAAGGGAAAACCCCTTGGTTCCAGCCACGTCGTCTTTCTAGATAAGTTTATTTATTTTTATGTTTAAGGGGATATGTGTTTTTATTTATTTATGGCTGGACCTAATAATTTATTTAAGTTGCCTATGTACCCTTGGCCAGGATCAAGCCAATTCGTAGTTCTTAATTTTGGGATCTTAGCTTTAAAGTCTCAAATATAGTTTTGTCCAATTTTAAATGATGGATCTTTAAGTCAATACTTGGTGTTTAATTAAGGATTGACATAATTTTGTATTTGGGTGAGATAATTGATTTTAGTCTCAAGGACCATGCTTTTATGACAATCGAACCAATAATTCTTTTTTAAGAAGTTGAATGTCTAAGCAAATTTCTCTTTCTTTCATTTGCTTCTTTGTCAGAATTTTAATAATATTTTGATTGAAATTCCCAAATTTAATTAAGGGAAAGAAAACTCCTTTGAAGCAATTTAATCATTGTGAACATATTTGGAATTGGAAAATTTCCCCAACCCAATTTTATGGTCATTTTACTTTAAGAATTATTAACTCTAATCTTGTTTAAAGAATTAATAATCCCAAAGAATTAGTCACGATTAATTTGGTAGAGTTAATGCCTCCATTAATTTGATAGTGGAGTCAAGGACTCCATTATTTTTACAGAGTCAAAGACTCTATTGATGGGGTAGAGTCAAGGACTCCATTATTTTTGTAGAGTCAAGGACTCCATTGATGGGGTAGAGTCAAGAACTCCATTAATTTAGTAGAGTCAAGGACTCCATTAATTTGTTAAAGTCAAGGACATTGATGGGATAGAGTCAAGGACTCCATTATTTTTGTAGAGTCAAAGACTCCATTGATGGGGTAGAGTCAAGGACTTCATTATTTTTGTAGAGTCAAGGACTCCACTTATGGGGTAGAGTCGAAGACTCCATTAATTTGTTAAAGTCAAGGACTCCATTAATTTGTAAGAGTCAAGAACTCCATTGATGTGGTAGAGTCAAGGACTCCATTATTTTTGTAGAGTCAAGGACTCCATTGATGAAGTAGAGTCAAGGACTCCACTCATTTAGTAGAGTCGAGAACTCCATTAATTTGTTAGTGTCAAGGACTCTATTGATGGGGTAGAGTTCCATTAATTTGTTAGAGTCAAAGACTCTAGTTGAGAAAACATTGCACCAAAACTTGAGAAAAATTTTTATTTGGTAATTTTCAAATAGGATTTAAGAGTCGGGGACTCTTGTATAAAGCTTCATGTATGAAATTAGGAACTCCTCATGAAACCCAACCCTATTTGTTTTCTCAAACAAAAATTCAGATTTGAGGAAGAGGGAGAAAGAGAGATTTTGGTAGAGAAGAAAGGGACTGATGAAATCCCAACCTAATGTTGATGGTGCGTGTTCCTCCTTTGCTTGTTGCTTTCTATCTTTTTTTCTTCATGTATTTTGCTGTGTGTTTTCTCTCCATTTTTGTGTGTTCCTTGCTCTATCAGCATGTGTGCGTCTTTTTCTATTTCTGTATGTTTTCTCTTTTGCTTGCTGAAGGCTCTTTATTTATAGAGAAGTTTGAGAAACTATTCCCACCCTTTCTTTCCTCAACTGACCAATTAATGGGCCATGAAAAAAAAAAAAAAAAACCATTAATTAAACTCTTCTACGTCTAACCCTTCAGTTGCCCACCTGTTGCAATTATCTAAGTTATATAGCTCTTCTATATCTAACCCTTTAGTTGCCCGCCTCTTTCAATTATCTAAGTTATATATTAGTACACTTCCTTCTAGCCATGAGTCTCCTTTTACAATCACTTCTTTTCTTTTAGTGTTTCTCTTCTTCTTTTTTTATGCTTTCTAAAATCTTTAGCTACACGTTTTTTAGCAATCACATTTTTATAACTCAAATTCTTGATGTATTGTAAGACAGATTGTGCTTGAAATGAGTAAATTCTATGGCAAAATCGTGGTTCTGCATTTTGGAATCTGTAAGGTTCAAACATGGTGAGTAACAGTTTGAAATTTTATTTTTTTTCTCCTTTTGAAATTTTATCTAGAAAAGTAATCGCGTTCTTGGCTAAGTAAGAGGAAACAAAAATACTTTGCTTTAACTAATATAAACTAAATTAATTTTTGTTGTTGTTATCAATCTAATATTAGAGTTTGCAACAGAGGTTTAGGTTTTAATTGTGTTGTTATCAATTCAATATTAAAGTTTGCAATTTTGGCGTGTTGGGTGTTTTGTTGGAATTATTACAGACAAATAAAAAGAAGTGAAATCTCATGACAGGGCAATAGCAAGGAATCCAATTGTATCCAATTGCTCTCTCTCCACACCTTTGCAAATACCACAAACATTTCATCATAATTGGAATGTCCCTTTGAGGTCAATTTTATTTTTTCCGTTATTTTCTTTGGGATGTTATTTTTAATTTCAATAATCAACTGGGTTTATTTTTATTTTTTGGGGACAATAATCATCATATGCAAATGTTAAAATCTAGAGCATTTTATCACAACTATTAGTATTTGTCCTTTTCTTACTTTCCAATTTCCATTCATGTAATTGAAACTATATGGGGCTAAATAATGACTATCCTCGATTCAAATCTCATTTCAACCACTACTATGCATTTGCCAACTATTGGTGCTACAATGCTCAGAGGCCCTATAGGCAATTTTTGGTTTAACTATATATTATTGCTAGATATCAACATAGCACAAATTTCATCTTTTGTGCACATTTAATTTAGTCTTCTTTCTTTTTTGAATTTAACTTGCTCTTTATCAATGTTCATTTCTTGTTGTTAATTAATGAAATGCTTTTGATTCCATAAAACATTTGGATATTAATGTTTACATTCTTGATCAATTTTGAGTGTTATTTGGTTGTTGTTAAGCATCAATGTAGTAGACCTTATGTTAGTTTATTTGTTGCTTAATGTACTTTGTGCAATAAGATGAATTAAAAGGTCTGAGTTTACATGTGCATGAGATGAACTTTATGCAATCTTCTGTAGGAAGGGGGCCATTCACACAATGACAAAATAACACATTAAAGAATGTAAATTCCATTCATGTTTTCCAGCTCTAAGAAACTTTTCTTTTTTTATCTAATAATAATTTATAGTTCTAAGGCATTCAAATGCTTATATCTGGCAATTTGCTTTGTAAATTTATGAAGTTTTCTACATATGATGAGGAATCATATTTGAAAGCTTTAAAGGAGCAACTGAATATAAATGTTCTTAGAATTACTTTTTAACCATTGTTGTTTGTGACTTTCAAATGACTACATATTGCAAATTGTCATGTTGATATTAGTTTGGGATACTTACAAAAAATAACAAAGAATGTTGCCAAATCTAAATTTGGCAGATTTGGCACTAACTAAACTCAATAGAATTTTTAATTTTAATATTGAGCTTTAATAGGATTTGATTATGGTTAGGAACTAGGGTTTGGTTTGAATTTAGTTTTACCATTAAACTCTGTAAATTAATCATTACTAACAATAATTATATTACTGAACACAAGGGGTTAAAAGAGATATATATATATATATATATATATATATATATATTTTTTACAAAATATTTCAAAATGCACCACGCATCGCCTTTGAATATCGGCTAGTGTATAAAAAAGGTGAATACGCAAATGCACAGTAGCTACAGTGACTTTTTGGTTTGTTCAATTGGCACTAAGTGCAAATGCACAATAGCTACAGTTTTTTTTTTTTTTCCTTTTAAATATTTATATGAGCTAACACATATATTGTTATACTAATACAATAAATTTTACAATATTTTCACAATTATTTAGATGTCAATTTTTTATAGATCAAAATAAAGTACGAGATCGTGACATTTTGTGAAAATAAATTATTGGCACTGTAACTACAGTTTTTTTTTCCTAGCCATTGGTTTGTTTTTTTTTTTTTTTTTAAATATTTATATGAATTAGTATATTGTTATACAGACACAACAAATTTAACAATATTTTTACAATTATTGAGATGTCAATTTCTTATAAGTTAAAATAAAATAATAAAATATGCAATTGTGACAAACCACAATTGAAAATAAAAGTTTTGTGAAAAATTTTGTAACACTTTTTGTTATCACAATATTTTCACAATTGTTGAGTTCTCAGTTTCTTATAGATCAAATAAAAAAAATGTTAAGTCCACAATATTTTCGCATTAATTTCATAACAAATTATAAGTAAGCTACTATTGATGAATATCAATCATGGGTCCATTTTAAAATCAATAACAATTTACCATCTAGAATTTGTTATAAAAATATTATGGAGATAGTATTTCTATAAAATAAACTAGCCTCATTACACGCGCTTTGTGCGTGCAATGAGTTTTTAAAAAAAAAAAATTTTTTTAGTATCATAATTTTTCATTCATTCCAATTTGAGGTTTAGACATTCTGTCATTAATATTACGCATTTAGAATTACTAATACAACCAAGAGCGTCATGAGTTTTTTTTTTTTTTAGAAACAAACAGACACACACAAGGGAGAAGGAAATGAGTTCTAATACAAAAACACACACACAACTCCACTCAAAAGTTATGGTGAGTGTCATGAGTGAGTCTTAGTGGTCCTATTTTGTAGCACAAAAAAACCTGTATTTATTTTTTATATATAATTTTTATTTTGAAAATCTAATTTATAAGTGGGTAAAATAATTTGAAAATCAATTGAACCTATTTTTCAGGTCATGTTTTAGTGGAAGTTAGAGTTATATTTTTATTAGATTGAGGTCATGTTTTAGTGGAAGTTAGAGTTATATTTTTATTAGATTGTCCTTTAGTTTTGTTTCTACTTTTATTTTTATAACATGTTGCTAACCCCGCAGCTTAGATCTTTTTTCCTTAGACCCCAAGTACTTTATACATGAGATGTGCCAATTCAACTACAAAGTCTTTGGCTAGTTTCATTTCTACTTAGATATAAGGGTGTAGGGATATTTTTGAAAAAAAAAAAAAAGGAATCAGAAAAAAGTAACTTAAACTAGCCTCTGAACACGCGCTCACGTGCGTGTTCAGAGGATCTTCTATTTTTTTGGATAAAAGTTAATAATTTGCCCCTATTATAATTTAGAAATATATTTTTTTATTTTTCAAACAAATAAAAAGGATTATTGTAGGGAAAATACTTTTTTTTTTTTTTTTAAGAAATGTAGAGAAAAGACTTGGTTGTAAGAAATTGTTATTAACGGAAGAAATGGGTTTATTTGACCATTGAAGAAGTCCATTGTGAATTCCAATTGAGAAGATAAAAATCAAACCCACAAAAGTTACATGAGAATTAATTGGATTATATAGATCTAATGGTGAACTTCACTCATGAAAAAAAATGAGGACTTATAAATAAGGAAGAATCTCATTAGATGAAGAGAATAAATATTGCATATCTTCCTTTAGAGAATAAAGCTAGTTGTATGCACAGTTTTTTTGAACATGCTCCAAAACCAATTTTTTTTAAGATGCTGGAAGAAAGTTAAATGATGGTAGAAGCACTTTTTCCTCAACCTAATAGGTGGGAGAGAAACGTTAAATGTTGGAAATAACTGTATTTGGGAAGGAGTAGGTGGTGGTGGTTTTATTTGTGTTTGTGGGATGAAAATATTTTTTGTTTTTTAGAAATAGGAGAGAAGTTTGAATCTATTTAGAACTCTAATGGGAAGTTATACAGAGAATCATCTGGTAGTTTTTTTAGTCTTTTAATTTGAATTTATCTATTGTTAGTGAGTTTACATGGGAAAGAATTTTTAAGAAACTACCCTAAAGGATTTGAAATGGAATAAACTGCTAGTTTAGTATTTGCTACTTTTTAGGAAAAAAATGTATTAAACGTGCGTGAAATATATTTATGAGAGATGCTACGTCTACAACAATTTTACAACATTTTTACAACAAATCACAAGTGGTTAGTTGTTATTGGTTCAAATTTGAAACTAACACTAAGATTACTTTTTTGCCCCAACAATAACAACCAATAACAACTTGCCACTTAAGATTTGTTGTAAAAATATTGTAAACATATCATTTCTCTATATTTAAATAGAGTACTAATTTTTAGGAAAAAATTTTATCTATTAGTTTTTTTTTTTTTTTTTTGAATTTTGTTGAATTACAATTTTAACCTCATTTTTTATTTTTAACAATAAGAGTTATCTAATTAGATTAGGGGTATTTTTTACAATAAAAAAAGTAATAACTAACTTTCCGAATTCTCTTAATATAAATAGATAATAATATATTAGACCGAAACTTACCACGGCTAAAAATAAAAGCATTGTGAAAATATTATAACATTTAGTTGTGTTTTAGCCCTTTTTTTTTTTTTTTTTTTTTTTTTTTGATTTAATCAACTATAAGTGCCTGTCATTCCCAACAAAATTCAATGACAAAAGTCTCTGACGTAATTTGATTACAAACAATCACAAAATTTTGACAAATACAACCAAAAATAGCGACTCTTCGTTCAATAGCATATACAAAATATTGAATCACACTATGAGATTACCGACTAAATCATGAGGAAGGCCTCATGAGACCAAGAAGATATACATAGTCCATTCTAGATCTTTTTATAAATGTTCGTATCATCCCTACCTCAAGCATTTGTATCTTATAATCCTTTACACCCTACCAATTTCAACAATCCAACACATTTGCTCTGGACCATCCACTCAATGATTATCTAGGCTTTGAATCACTTCCCTTGCTTCGGAATGATGAGAGCGAGAAAAATGATCTTGGAGCTGTAAGATTAAAAATTTGGGTATAACAGTGTCAGAAATATGTTCAACAATTCTTTAATGATAATTATTTTGATCAAGAGTCACCTCTGACAGAGAGACTATTTCTTCAGCTCCATCGCATTGATAATGTTACTGCTAGGAAAAGTATGATAAACAACACAGAATCAGATTAATGCTGATTAACCATACCTTTTAAGGAGCTTCCGGACAAATGATCGTCCCTTAGTCTGAAGTTCGCTGGAGGTGCTGGGATAGAGCTATAGGCTTGGACTGAAAGAAATGAAAGCCATTGATTGATCAACTTTTTTTTTTAGTAGTATTGAGTGATCAACTAGAGAAATAAAGTTACATTTCTGTGTCTATCCCAAGAATAAAAAAGAAAAGAAATAAACAAATAGAGGAGAAGATGCAACAAATAACGAAAGCATAATTTAACCCAGTGGAAAACAAGTTACACACTCTAAATAACTTGCAAGTGGCTATAGTGCAGACCACAAACTCAAAGTTGGCAGCAGTTACATTAGAAAAATGATCATTTAACAGAATGATGGTTGAAACTTAACCCATATAAGCAAGCAGCACCAATGGAACTCCTGAAATCTTTTTATTAAGTGATAATTTTATGCTTGCTGTCAACAATTGAACTCCATTTTCTGCAGAAGGGTTTCTAGATTTCTGGATTCCATGAGCTTTCATTAGTTTCTGTTTATTTGTTACTTTTGTTCTCTCCTTATTTCTTTCTGCCGTATCACTTGTACACAGTCCGTGTACTTGGGCAGTGCTTTTCTTATTGATTTTCCAATGAATTTATTTATTTCTAAAAGTAAAAATAATAAATATGAAAACTTAAAAATAGAGGAAAGAGTAAGTTACCCTGTTCATTGAACTCGCTCTCATTGAGGCTGTCGTCAGAAGGATGACCATGTGAGAATCCCATTCTCGACTTCCTCAAGTCTTCTGATGATCTATTGGCAACATCACGCCCATCTTCTGTATCATCATCTCCTTCAGAAGTTGTAGCAGAGATCCAGTCAACCAAACTATCAGCCCCACGACTTTTCCTTCCAAACTTCAATAGCCGTTTAAACCCTTTTGTGACATCCTTACGAGACTGATTGTGGGATGCATTGGCAACAATAATAGGCTTCTGAGCAGCTCCCCATTTCTTTCTCATTCGAGCTGCATCAGCCTCTGATTGGGTAAGACTATGAGAATTCCAAGATGCAGGGCTCCCAATTGGAGAATCCACAAAAGCATCAATATCAGAGGTCTCATGTGGATATGAAAATGGATGATGCATGCGTGAATTCCATGAGATCGGGCTTCCATTTGGTGAGTCCTGCAGAGATCCTTCATTGTGGAAAGTTGAAGGCACAGTAGCAGGCAATTCAGCAACAGAAGTAGGGTCCACTTGAGAAAGAGATCTCATGGAATCGCCATTTTCAGACCCAGAATTAGCTGACTTGTCATATTCTTGACTTAGTCTTGTTTCTCCATTATCCATGTCAGCACAATCTTCGACTGGCATGGTTTCAAGCTCTTCCTCTTCTTCCTCTTCTTCCTCTTTGGCCATATCCACATCATCGGCCGATTCATATTCTTCGTCATTTTCAAAAGTCTCGGATGCCAATGAAGCTTTCTGCTTAGCTATACTAGCTCCAGCACCAGGACCTATGCCATTACCCTTCCTGAGGAAAGCCTTTGAATCCACATTCTTTGAAATTTTTTCAGATGGGATCTGCTCAGTCTGCTCTTTATCAAATTTTAATGGAGCCAAAACAGAGTTGTCAGAGTTCACAGCAGACAAATCCTTCAACTCTACAGGATTAGAGGCACTTTTTCTTGAGGACTGAGACCGCCGTGGCTTCTCTTCCTTAGCATTTGGTGCCTCTTCACTGATACTCTTGCTGCGGTTAAAGTTTCTCACCTGTGAGCGGGGGGTTGTTTTGCCAACTCCCAAAGAAGGTTTTGTGTTTTCTTTCCTGAAATCTGAGAAGTTGGGAACTGACTGTGCAAGAGGATTTTCTGCTTGTACTCTTCTCCTCCCAGAAATGGAATTGGAGACTTTGGCTGATGACCGTGTAACTGAATTTACTGTGGTGCGAGGAGTAGATGTAGACACATTTTTGTTAGGCAAAATCTTCTTTGCTTGAGCACTTCTGGAAGCAACATCTCCCACAAATGGCTCACTGAAAAATCTGTCTTGTCCATAAAATTTATGTTCAGGAAATTCAGTAAGGTCTTCATCGTCTTCACTCTGAAAGGAATCTATTGGGTGCTGTGAAAGCACAATCTTATTATGATTAGTTACAAGGAAGAAAATCAAAAACCAAAATACGGCTTCAGAATTAAGATTGAGTGTACACATCAAATTATACAAGTCATCAGATTTAGCACTTATGTCCTATATGTTAATCCCAAGTCTACTTCAAAAGGAGTACTTTAACCTCCAATAAGCACTTATAAGCCTACATGCGCACTCCTTAGGGTTTTGGGATTAAGCTCACAAGCATGAAAAGTTCTATTTAATTTGGTTAAGAGAATAGATGATATTAGGACTTATAGGTGTGGTGTTAAATGACAGGAGAAAAATGCAGAAAATAATGATCCATGGAGGATAGGAGAAAAATATAGGTGAATGTGTCAAAGCTTTTAAGAACCATTGCTTTGCATTCAATTATACAATTTCACATAAATCCCAAGTGACAGCACAATTAGCTGGGAACAACTCCTCATTAAGCTTGATATCATACTCAAAGGTACATAAATTTGAATGAGGGGACACTTATTTCCTAAAAACATAACTATAATAAGAATACCTGTTCCCTCTTCACACTCGACCGAAAATTGAAAGATCTGAGTTTATCTGCACGTCTACGAGCACTAGAGACATCCCTATCAGCAGAGGCAGAAAACTTGAGCTTCATCTCAGCTCTACTCTGCTCAAGGTTATCCTGCATGGCCTTCATCTTGGCTTCCTTCTCTGCCCTGTTGGAACTCCATTCTTCCCTCAGTTTTGCATCTCTTTTTTGCATGTACTTCTCATAGAATTTTCCTCTGGAATCATCTGTGAAATGAAGCTCAGCAAAGTTCTTCCTCAGACTATCGCCATAATCCTGAATATCTACCATCTTCATTGGCGGCGGGGTAGAGGTATTGAACTTTGCCATATTAATAGAAGTCCCAGCTGGTTCAATCACTGAAGGTTTTTCAGCTAACTGTGCAGGAGCTACCTCCACTGCTTCTGGTTTTTTATACTGTGAACTTGCTGCCTTTTCCATTTGTTTTTCTGCAGGCTTGTTTCTCCGCGCAGAACCAGACTGATCCCCAGGAACCCGAAGCTTGTGCTCAGCAAAAAGCTTTTCAAGCTCATTAGCCTTCATTTTAAGCTCATCATTGAGCTCCTGATTTCCCTTAGACTGTCTAACTCTCTGAACTTGCTCCAATGGCATTGTTGGCATCGTAGAAATGCTTTCTTGAGCCTCTGCAGCCTTTTTACCAGGATAATCCAACTTGTTATTTTCATAAGAAAAACCAGCCTCATCCTTCCTACTACCCTGAGGCTTCTTAATCTGCTCACGACTAGCAGAAACTGGTTTCTTAAACTTCATGTTCTGGGTTCCCGATTCTTCCACTTTCTGAAACTTCATGTTCTGGGTTCCAGATTCTTCCGCTTTCAATTGTTGCCTATCTGATGAACCCAATTCTTTCTTTCCCACCTCCTCTAGTTCTCTCGTAAAAGATCTCCACTTGGACTGAGGATCCAATTGATCACCCTCAACTCCTTTCACCAGACCCGACGGGGCGGCTTCCCGAAGTTTTAGCCCACTACCACCTTCAAACTGTCCTGAAAAAGAGCGGGTATGACTATTATAAACTCTAGAACGTGATTGAGTCACCGGTCCCGAATCCCCAACTCTATTTACAAATCCACCATCAGATGATCCATCCCCTACCTTGCTTCCAAAACCTCCAACTTGATTCTTCCCTCCAACAACCTCAGACCGATCCCTATTTACAAATCCACCATCCGATGCACCATCTCCTACCTTGCTTGCAAAACCCACAACTTGATGATCTTTAACCTTCAACTTCTCCTGAGAAACCTCTTGATCACTGAAATCCCTTGATTGATTCAGAGACCCCACTATATGATCCTTCCAATTTGTCCGGCCCTTCACTCCCACATCCTCCTCTTCTTTACCTTGATCTTTCAACCCAACAAAGCTTGCAGTGTCATTCAACAATCCCTTCTTATTATCCTTATCCTTATGATCCTCAGCTCCACTACCCAAAAACCCATTACTACTATTCGATTTGGGCTGCGAAACAAACGGAGAATTAACAGAAGACGGTGTACACAAGGGGCTCTCTACATCCTTCTTATCTCCACTAACATCAATGCTCATATCACTGGCACCACTCCATCTCCTCAACACCGGCAGAGGTGGAGTTGTCACCGCCGCCGCAGCAGCAGACGACACGTCAGAAGAGAGCCTCCTGAGCTCCGCCGCCTTCCCAACGACAACCGGCTTGCCGCCACCACTACCAGTACTACCGCTACCGCCGCCAGTCTCCTTCTGCTTGTTCTCAAAGAGGTTAATACGGTCCTGCACACTGAGTCGCCTCGCGGGTTGACTCGCCGCGATGGAAGAAAATGGTGGTGAGTCTGATGACTCGGTCACAGACAAAGAATCTTCCTTCTTGTTATCGTTGTTGCTGTTGTTGTTGTTGTTGTTAATGTTGTTTGCAAGCTGTGCTGTTGTTGCTGTATTGGCGGGTTGGTTGGGTTCGTTTTTCTCGTTCAAGTTTCGTCTTGTGGGGAACTTTTGCTGCTGACACGTGGAGATCTGTGATTGGTTTTGCGTTGTACTAAAACTGTGTTGTTGTTGTTTTTTATGTTGTTGGTCTTGACCGGCTGTTGTTACTGTTGTTGTTGTTGTTGTTGTTGTTGGGTGGTGGGTCCCATTGTTTGGGTCTTCTGCTGAAGTGGGGTCATCGATTGACATGTCAGATCCTGTGGATGATCGGATGGCTGTGTCGTCGACACCTGGCTTCCACGTGTTGATTAAGAGGTCCGGTCTTCTTTGGCACAGTGACATAAATTTGGTGCATGCTTCACTGCACACAAAAAAAGAAAGAAAATAAATAATTTTATTATATTTTTTTAGAAAAAAAAAAAAAAAAAAAAAAGGTACAACTATATTAAAAGGTGAGAGAAAATTGAAAGCCAGATGGGCTTTGAAAAATGGAAAGGACCCCTATAACTACTGTACCTTCCAAATCAATACTGAATGTGATGGTACTTTTTTATTATTTATTTATTAATTAAATCACACTTTTGCAAGAAGTCCAACATGATAAAACTCATAAAATCTTTGTCATGGGTCCACCGCCAAGTAAAAGAACAAATGGTATGCAGCATAATTTACCATGTTAAAGACTAAAAAATTGATAAATTGAGGAGCTTTGGTAACTTTTGGCACATCATAATAAGAGCTTGACCCCATAAAAATTGGGATTTATTACCCACCCCTTGATGAAACCGACAAGTTGGGACTGGAACAAATGAGCAGGCCGAGGATTGGTCAATTCAAGAATGGGCCCCACTAACCCAAAGAACAAAGTTTTGAAAGGAAACAAGATCTGGGTTCTGTTTGTTTGGGACTTATATGATGCACCTTGTGGTAGATTTCATGATTTACTAATCATGAAATATAACCATAGCCCATTAAAATAATGACCCCAGATTAAAAAAAAAAAAAAATTTAAAATTAAAACTTTTTTACAGTGCTTTCCTATACTCACATCTGACAAATCTTATTCACCAAATGATAGATCACAAGCACTTTTCAGGCCAGCCCATTTTATATTTTTGGCTATACCGTACATTTTTAAGGCTAGGTGCTAAAATTTCATTTTCAAGTAGCTTGACAATTGCATAAATTTAGGCAAGTGGACCCTGGATGATGTGACCTATCAACATTGATTATTATGGGCCTAAACAGCTTAACAAGTTCCACACTCAAGAGCCTAAAGTTGGGGCATTTGAAAACTGCATGGAACCATAATGTTTCAATTTTTAGTGCCCTCATCACTATTGTTTTTTATAAAAATGAGGCATTATCAAAATCATCAAAATGACAATGGACTTCTTTGGAAAAATTAGCGATGGGAGCTACTTTCACAATCCAAAAACTTAGCCAAGTAATGGGAACATAAAAAAAGAACCAATTCAAAAACCAAATAAAACCAGAACACACTCCTATGTTTTTTAAATTTTGAAGGGAAAAAAAAAAAAGACTCAAGTTAAATGATAAGAGAAACAAAAAGAAGCAACCTTTGCACTTTTGGTTTCATAAATGCCCCAACTGACTCTTCCAACACAAGCTGTTTCAAAAGACATTGCGATTATACCAAGAATTAGTTGACAACATGGCAAATAAGTTAAACTTCCATTAAAAAACAAGGTATCTCCCTGACTTCACCGCATATGCTACCAATTCAGTAGACAATGTGTCAAAATCCTTTGATAAGATAACACAATGAGAGGAGCAGGGTCAAGGGAAAAATAGGTGAAGGGTAAAATCTTGGCAATTATGTTCTGTTCTATTAGAAAATCTAGTTGTGAAGGCAAAGTTTTGTGAATTATTTGCTGACCTGGCATACTTGCTAATGTTTTCTATATAAACCCCCCAAGGAAATGGTGAACGTATGGAATGAAAACTTGAAACAACAGTTAATTTTAAGTTATATTAGTTTCCCCCTTATTATATGTCTTCAGTAAAAGGGATTTTCATTATCCATTGTCCACACCACTTGCAATTGGTGTGATGAAAAAGCATTGTGGCATAGAAGGTTCCCATCAAGCACGCATTACTTTTGAAGTTTTCCACCTTATGCAGTTTGGGAAGAGATTTTGACCTGAAGGGAGACAAGTTTTAAACATTTCCTCTTCAATTCTCTTTTCTTTTGTGTTTTCCATCCCAGCAAACCAGAGGAAGATTCTTCCCTCTGTCACTGCTACCAAATCCCAGGACTAAATTGCTACAAAAAGATGGATTCACTTGATGCCACATCCACAAGCAAACATGCACAGGCACACACACACGAATAGGCACGCGTGCGCACACGCACACACGCACACACACATTGACAGAAGGAATAGGAGCTTTAGATATATAAGGTTTACTTGAAGATAGAATTTCTTAGAGAGTTCTTACTTCAAGCGATAAGCGCCAAACCGATTTGCAAAATGGTGGAGTTCAGACACTGTATCAGGGTTGAAACCAGCGGCTGATGCACGAGCACAAGCTGTGGTCAAGTCCTGCCTAACTGCAACAAGCCGTACATCAATGGCCCTTAGAAGCTCCTTCCTGGATAAGAGGTGAAAATAGCAGAACAAAAATAAGAACAAAAGTAAACAACTCAGAGAGAGTTGTCAATTCAACATATCAAGAACATCTGTTATAAAATAATGTCATTTTAGTTTGTTGATGACCAAGTAATGGCATTTTTTCTAAGAAATTTATGCATTTAACTATGATCATGAACTGTGTACTTCAATCATTGGCCGTGATCAACATAACTTTGTCTTTGCCCTTTCTTAACTGTTGACCATGTATGCTAGTTTGTCTACCTGCTCAAAACATCAAATCTTTGACACTCCAGTCGACTTCCATGATATGATGTTCCTAAGTTTGTGAAAATCCCAGACCTACTAATCAATCCAAAAAGGGCTTCAAAACATCACTTCTGCGATGCAGGATCCAAGCTAGCATACATCAGTCACAGCAAAAAGGGAGATCTCTTCTTAAATAAATATCAAAAGTATCTTCAATGGCTGATATTTAAAGGGCACGTGCAATTGACTAAGTGAACATTTGCAAAACAAAATGAAACCCAGAATATAGTAAATGTTAAGTAATTTGAAAAACTGATCAAATTTAGTTTAAACAAAAACTTGGGGGGAAGAAAAGAAAGTATTACTTTGTTGCATCTGCTGCTCCTGCGGTTCCTATTCCATCTCCACCTGGAGCATATTATCCAATATCAGCATATTAACAACTCGTGCTTTAAAAATAATGTAGCTTTTACTAGACAGTTCCAACATAAAATATTTCAAAAGAATTTTCCGGTGTCTAATAACCTAGGCAGAACATAGCCCATGACATATTCCAAGGAAATGAGACTCCAAAGAACCATACTGAAGATGGGAAATTGGCGAAGTAAAAGATAACATTAGTAATATTGGCAAACAGCTGATCTTAACACAACAGACAACAAAGAATTCAACAACATACTTGCTTAATTATTAAAAGAAAAACTTAATTCCTAGAGATAACTTTTCAGGATGCATTACCACAACTGTTAAAAGATGTTATGTAATGATTTTACCAAAAACAATTGCTCAGAATGAGTTTGCATTCCTCTCCCAATTCCCCCCAAAAACCATCATGACCCATGACATCATAGGAAAATTACATTTTTCCTTTTGGGTATGTATCATTGAAGGAAAATTCACAGTTGTATGACACAACATCCCGCCCCCCCCCAAAAAAAAAAAAAGAATTATGGACAAAAAATAAAACAAAGGACTAAATTTCATGCATGGGTATATTCAATAGTTATTTCCGTAAAGAATCTTCATAATCGCTTCTGTAGGCTCAAATGTGATAATGATCTCCAGTACAATAAACAATTCATGACTGGCTCTTAAACAGAAAAGATTTGGAACAAAATCTCTAGCAGATGTCCCTCAGCAGAACACACAACTACAACTCATTTTCTCATTAGTGTGCTACTGGCATCAACACAACAGGTAGACCAATTTACGTAAAATGCATCACATACTTGATTAAGCAGAAGAAATCCCTTGCCGGCAAACAAAATTATTCACAGTAAAATTCACTAAATCAGAGAGGTGTACTTATTGAGCCAATGAGCCACCACTTGCATCAAAAGATAAACTTTAAGTCTTTACCCCAAAAACCAGGCCTAGCATAATACCCTTAGTACAATGGCAAGTTAATTATGTGAGATTCCATCGGATAAGCCACCAATTCCCAGTTCCTAGATTGTCTTCACTATAAGAGCCATTGCACATAGAAAGGTTGCAGTAATATCATCAGTACATCTTCGCCTCGGTGCCCCACTCCCAAGTCCAATCCAATGCTCCATACCTAATGAAACTGAACTTGCCAGCAGATCCCAACAGCTCCAAGGAAGAGATCCAAGCTTTAAAAGAACAGGTCATGGGCTTTACCTAGGTCAAAGGACCTTTCTTTTTTCTTTTTTCTTCTCTGATATTTCTCTCATGATGCAACCACTTTTGTCTACAACAAAATGATGAAATAAGTTTCTCCTCTCCACTAACTTCTTCAATACAATCCATAGCAAAACTCTAGTGTCATATTTTTGCAAGGATATGGGGTGTTGATCTTCAAAATTCATGAAGGCATGCTGTTAAAATTTCAATATATGTTTGTAGTACTTGTTATGATTGCATGCACACAATCAAGCTCCCCCCCAACCCCTTTGTCCTTTGCCAAGTAAACTGACCATAACATAAACAATGGAATATTTATTTCTTTAGGCACCAATGCACTACTTACAAATGCAAACTTAACGTAGTCTCATTCTAAACGCAACTTGATATAAGTGCCCAACCTTGTGTAAGATGAGTATTGATGATGCAACTATAGTGACTAATCCACCATGTATAACTAGAAGAAAATGATCATAATTACATAGATAATGTCAAAATAAATCATGTGACTTAAGTAGATCACCTCTATGAGGAATAAGCTAAATTATCAGATAACAAAGAAAATAAAATTCCGATTGCTAATGAATTTGACATACATTAGCAGGTTATATGACATTATAATTATATATATTTTTTCTTATAAGGAAGTCATTCTAATTGAATACTTCCGGCTTGACATTCTACACCACAAATGTATAACTTAACATATAACTGCATCAAAAATAATATGATCTTGACAAGACTCCGAGGCTTTTTGGCATGCATAACTTATTGTAGGCTTCATGAAGAGGCACTCAGTGATGACATTTGCATAGATTTGTGCTCTATGTATATAAAATAATCCCCACTAGCCAGAATTTAGTCCAGTTTGTGGCAGTTTATGCTTCAAAGATTGACAACATAGCGGTGAAATTGATGCACTGTGCTTTATCCTTTATCACTATGTAAAAATTTTCTCTTGACTAGTAATTTCTCAAGGACCTAGTGGGTAATGAACCCAAAACCTCCCCTCCACCTTGCATTTACAGGGGGACAAGGAGCCATTTTAGCTAGAGCTCATTGGCACATTCCCATTATGTATAATGTCAGTATGTACAAGGCTTTTAATAGGCAACTTAGAAAATTAATTCAAGAAATTCAGCAGTCTCAATGGGATATCTATTGCTATTCTTCTGATCATACCAGCATCACCAACCATTGGCACCTTGGTTTATGCCTATGTTGAGAACCAATGCAACTCAGACTTTGCCAATAGTAATGATTAAAACAAAATAACAACAATGGTCAGCCACTGGGAATTTCCACTAACTCTATGTCCCCCTACTCACTCTCGGCTTAAACTTTCCCTGGTACTGTCCACAGCATAATATCACAAAAGAATAATACAACATGAACCTATAAACAGAGAGAAATAAGTAAAATCTAAGGAAATCCTAAACATCATACTTGCTTCTGTGTATAATATATATAATGTCTTCCTAGACAGGATTTTGCATGGCAAGTTTTCTTGTAATCAGACCATCCGAGGTTAAAAGTTAAATAAACTATCTAAAGTCAAATAGAAAGAAACAAAGCATACCTAATGCCCCAGAATTCTGATCTCCTGCCCTCTGACATAAAATAATTTCCCAAATTCAGTGATAAAAATAATTGTATTTCCAATTATCAGCACATTGGTTGTCTAATTAATTGAATTGTGGTTATTACCTGTGAATATATTCTCTGGGCTGCTTCCAACTGAGACATCTCTGCATCATATGTGTTAACCAGTTCCAAGACCTCTGGTGTACTAACAAACCGAACAAACCTGGAGAGCAAGTTCCAATCAAGTCAAAGAGAAAAATCAAAACTGTATTATGTAGAAAGGCAGCAAAATCCAAGTTACTTAAAATTTGTTTCAACTGGCAGTATGTGTTACCTTTCCAGTGTTCCTTTAGTGAACCACATCTCAGCATTTCTTCTCTTCTCAACTTCAAGCTTAATCGACTGAACTGCAAGTGCAACCTGCTCTTCTGCAACCTTTAAATGGGTCACAAATGGCTTTACTAATCCTGATGCAAGCTTCTCAGTGTTTCCATCACTTGAGACAAACAACTCACAACTGCCCAGAAAGGAAGAAGAATATAACCCCATATCAAAACAATACAAATAGGAAGACAGAATAATAAAATCTAAAACCCAGTAACAGTTATCCTCACCGTGAACGTTTTGGTGACAATTGGAACACAGCATAATCAAGAGGCATGTCAGACTTCATCTTCCCCCTACTATTGCTAAATTAGCTCTTCTCTGAATTATTCGTATACCCAGATGTACTTTCGGTAAAATGCAAGCCCAGATCCTCACAACTTTAATTAATCAAGTCATAAACCAGCAAAACTTTAATCACAAAAGTCCACTGCCACAATGTAGATTCTGGAAAAATCAATAAAAATACACAGAAACATAGTTACCATTTATAGAAGTGATGATGCAAATACATAATCTAAATTCATAAACTACAAATAAGGATGAAGTTAATAAAGAGGTGAGAAACTTTAATTATTCAACTCAAATAAGGGAACCATCTATGGTAATCCACATTTCAAATCCAACTGGATTACTTAAAGTAAGTTCAAATTAAAAAAGTGGATGGCAAGTGGCTAAAACTCACTAAACTTTTTGACCAGATTGCTTACCAAAAATACCCAACAGATCTCAATCCCAAAGAACAACTCCAAAACCAAATGCACCAAAAAAATTCAAGCTCTTGAACTAAAATAGAGACCCAAACTTCACACAAATCAAATTTGTCCCAGATCTGGTTCAACAAATATCCAAACCCAAATGTCAAACCAAACCAAACCCACAAAGACTTCATAGTTTACACTCATAAATCCAAATTCAAATGCAAAACCAAGTCAGACCCAGATGAAAATACACACATACAAATAGATATACGCATTAATACACACAACCCAGAAACAAAAATAGAATTTTCAAAATACCCATTAGTCTTTTGCAATAATTTAAGTAAATGTGAGAGGGATCAGTGAAACCAAAGAGTACCTGAGATCTTGGACTGTAGAAATCGGATCCTCCTAATCGGGTTCAAATGGTTACCAACATTTTCACTCTCTGAGCTTTATATATTCCACTTTTTTCTTCTTCTTCTTCTTCTTCTTTGAGAATATCTTTTTTTTTTTTTTTTTTTGTAATTACTTTAATGGGTTTGTTTTTGTTTCTGTTACTATTTTTTTATTCTTTAAGTTCTAAGAAAACCCTAACATTGACAAGATAGTCTTTGCTTTACTCTTCCCTCAAATGTATTACTTTCTTTCTTTCTCTCTCTACACTCTCTGATACAGTAGAGAGAGATAGGGGGGGAGAGAGAGAGTATGTGCGTGTTTCTTTTGTGTGTGCTTTCAGACAAGTTTGTTTGTAATTTGCAAATCCGAAAAGAAAGCTCAAGTAGGATTGAGAGACAATGACTCTTTTAAGTCATAACAGTGTGAAGTAAAATTTTGAAATTACAGAAATAGTCTTTTGACTGTATGATGTTGGTCTTGTCAATTTACTCAAATGGGTTTGACTTGATATTTGCTTGCTGTCATTTTTCAAATAAAAAAAAAAATTAAAGGATATATTAATGGCATTAGCTTAAAAAATATTTTTTGAAATTTTTTATGAGAAAAAAAAATGATTCTTTTAACAATTTTTATATTTCTCATGAAAGTAGTATCAAAATTTTCGTAAAATAATTCATTTACAAATTCTCTAAGTGCTCTTATTAACCAAACTTAATATGGTCATTTAACTAAATTTGACTTATCTAATTCTTAAAATTTTCCATTTACAAATGTTGTAAGAATATCCATTAACCGGAATCAAATGGTCATTTCACTAAATTGGACCTATATCATAGGGAAATGTGTGAAAATTTTGATGTCGATAGTCTAATCAATATGGCTGCTTAAATAAGTTCCAAAATGGAGCATGAAGCCAAACAGCTTGTGCAAAGGAACATTCTCATAGCAAGTGTTTACATGATTCAGTTGGATTAGAGGTTGAAGCTGTGTTGTTTTTGGAAGCATCATCAATGGTTATCAAATCTACTTTCATAGAGAAACAAAAAATTCTCTCCTTTCTTCGGTTGATAAACAACAAAGTTTTAGAACTACCCCTGAGATTCTAGGCCCACAGCAATTATATTGTGCAGAGAATGAGTATAATTAGAAAATTTTATTTGTCTTCATAAAAGGTAATGATTTGATTAACTCATATTTTTCCTTCTTTTTTGAAAATTTATTAATTCATCCAGTTTCATGTTTTATAAGAGAAAGAAATTAAAAAAAGATTCACAATCAATCTAATTATGAGTTCATTATTAATATTTTTTCTAAAGTGTTGCGAGTTGTGACTACCAAATACTTCAATTCACATTATAAGCTATATTTCCCCCTTTAATGCAATATGTAACTTTGAATTAAGTCAAAATATCTTATATGGGTTTTTTAATTCCATAAGTTTTTTTTTTTTTTTTAAATCTTATATCATGCTAATGAGAAACTTCCAAATGCTAATCTAAAAATTCAGGCTAATTTAGAGACATGAATCATTAAATACGATAGTAAATCATATCAAAATGCTCTTATAATCAGTGTTATATTTAAAAATTGAAAAGGAAAACTACTACTTAAGAATGGAAATGCAAACTACATGAGAGTTAAGAGACTTCTATGTTCATGTTATGTTTTCTGTATGTGTGTTTTGGGCTTAAAAGGAGAAAGAAAAACTTCTATCATGTTCATAATTATTCTCTCATGCAAGAAATTCTTATTTACAAATAACAAATTACAATTTATCCTTAATTATTTCAATATTATTTCAATCCTAATATATATGACTCGTTAACATGTCAAGGAAGAAAAATAATTTCAAACAAATATTATAACTTAAAAGGAGATAAGATGAAAGCAACACATAGATTTTATTTTCATTTTTTAATAATGCCTTTTCCCTTTTTGTTTCTTTTTTTGAATAATGTCTGGTGGGAAAGCTTTCAGTGAAGAAAATTAATGGGCATCATTGTCCAAGCATACATGATCTTAAAGCCTATAGGTGGAATCATGGGATGGACCACTATTGAATGGGATGGGCATTTTTGTAATTTAAGTATGGTCAATTTGGTACATTCACTATTAAGTAGAGGTTCTAAATTTAACGGTTTCTTTGGGGGAAAAAAACTTTTAAAAGTGAGAGCGAAAGAAAGAAAAAGCATATCGTGCAGCCAAAGCAGTGACCCCGGTTTTTCTAAATATTTTTGGATATGTGAAATTACCATGTTACCCCCCCTTAAAAGTCCTCGAAAGAAACTATTATTTTGTTCTTCATCTGCACTTATCGTGTGACACTTGTCACCATCATTTGAGTCAGCACAGCCTCATATGGAATAATAAATACTATTAATAATAGAAATAATTATAATTATAATCATCACCATGATAACAACAAAATCCCTTAATTATTACTATTTTTTAAATGAAAGTCATTTAACACAATTGATGGTAATTTTTTAGGGCTTTTATTCAAGGTGAAAAAGACGGTTTTTTTTTTTTAGAAGAATTTGAAAATCAAACTTAGGAGATTGGCCGTTTACTAAACTAACAAAGCACCCAAAAAAAAAAAAAAAAAACCTTATTATATAGGTTATATTTGAGCTCAAGAAATTAAAAAATGATATGACTTGTGAGCCATCACTTTAACTACAATGATAGTTAAGTATTAGAGAGATTGTGCATGGTAAATTATTAGTTTATTAAAGGTAGTTTGTCTTGTATCAATTTTAGACCTTCCAAGTATATGCCGTTACCAACATGGCTGTCTTTTGTCAGTTATGTGGTATCAAGCAACTACCAACCATGTCCACTCACCATTTCCAAATTTATGATAGCTACTTCTATTCTACTTCTAATGTTTGTGGTATATATTGATTTTTGTTTTTGTTTTGGGGGTAGAGTTATAGTTAAATGTGACATGAGTTGTTAACCGTACGATAAATTTATCTGATATATGTGATCATGATTTTGTCTGCCCAAAATAAATATGAGCTATTATGTGATGTTGTGAAACCTACTATTAGGTTTGACGTAAATACCATCTTACTTGACTTGTCAAATTCTTATGTGAACAAATATAATGAAAAATGTTATAAAAATTGTGGAGTTGGTGCTCAGTATAACTAAAATTATGAAGTGATCAATACGATAAAGTTACTACCATATGAAATAGTGTTATTAGTAGAGAATCACTAGAGATATTATACCCAATAAAGGAAATTATGGTATTGTAGAATCAATAACTTTTTTTTTTTTTTTTTGAGAAGGAAGACTTTTATTGAAAGGAACTAAAGAGCGGCCAAATCGGTCTGAACAAAAGGTAAGGTGCGAGATGGAACATTCTCCATCCACACTTCATCCACACAGTACAATTTGGTGTTGTCAAGACTAGCCTAGCTAAACTGTGAGCAACTTTATTACCATCGCTCCTTATGTGAGAGTATGAAAATTCTGAAAATGAATCGGAAAATAACAACACATCGTTTATCAAATGGCCAAAAGGAGCTAAACCCTTATCCTTACATTTTAGGGCCTTCACAACCAACACCGAGTCGCCCTCAACAATAGCTCTATGAAGTCCCAATTCACTACCAAATTCCACTGCCTTACACACTGCCAAAGCCTCAATTTCCACGGGTTGGTATGCCTGATCTAGCTGCTGCACAAGTGATGCAATAACCTCCCCGCGACAGTCCCAAACAACAACTCCTATTCCAAATTTGTTGTCTACGTTTGAGAGTGCTCTACAAGAGGGATGTGTTGCTTGATGAAGGTTACATCAAATGAAGGTTACAAGAGTACTGTGATTGAAGGAGATGCATGGAATGTAAGTAGAGCCTTTGAAAAATCGAAAAACTCCCCATTGGAGTATCAAAACAAGTATGGAGGACATTTTGTATTTAGCAAATTTCTTTAAGTATGTTTCCTTTTCTTTTGTATTAAGAGGGGGTAATGTTTCTGCCCACCACTTAGCCCATTGAGCTACCTTTTTAATTGGACGGGGCTAGTCTCTGTCTCCAACTTGTCACCTATGTTAGTTTAGGTTATGGATAGAAATGGTTCCAAGCCCTCTCTAGACTGTATTTCTCTTGTTTTGTTTTGAATGAAGTATTTATTTAGTATAAAAAAATTGAGTTCTACCCATCCTGTTTTCATCCCATTATAACCAAATAAATGTCTTCATTAATAAACTACTATAGCATTTACCCAAACCACGACAATTTTCACAAAATAATTTATAAATGTCAAGTTGATAAAGTGTTAATGGTAGATTATGAAGTGAAATTAATGATAAGCCCAAACAAGAACTAATAGAGACCTACCAAGCTATCTTTTGTGAAAAAATGTTATGAAAATCGATGCGTTTATAGCACTACTCTTGTAGAATTTCTCATCTTTGATACATGATTTATTATTATTATTATTGGAGAAGGAGATTTGAATCTAGAATCTTATCGATGGAAGAACTAGACAATGCCAATGTTGAAATATAAGACAATTAACAATTTATTATTTTGATTTGTCTAAGAAAAGTTTATGATACATTACTTAAGATACAAGAAATAGACTAATAGAGTTCTGCTTGTATTGTATACACCTTTCTTCCTTGTCAAAAGATCATAGTCGTATTCACTTTTCAATAATGCACACATTAATTGCTAGGTCACTATTGTTGGTAAAAAAAAATACATAATATAAAAGAGTATAGAGTAAATCGCTTTTTACTAAATTATGCTGCTAATATTAGAACTTTTTGGATAATCAAAGATAAGGAGAAATCAAAAATCTTTGTTCCTATGCTCTTTTCTTTATGTTCTTTCTTTTCACCCAAAATTTGGTACCATACACTTTACATGTGTTACTCCATTTTGATATCAATGTCATGGGAACTAAAAAAAGTTACCATTTTCAACGGTAAAAATAAAAATAAAAATATAAAAAAACCACTAGAGTCTAATCAAGTCAACAGAGGTTTGGCCATTGTAACCAAACAATTAATTTTTCATTTTCTGTCACTTATCAATAAAATTTTCCTATCTTGTCCATGCAATGTCAAAATTTACCAATCGATTAGATGGATAATATTTGCATCCTGTCGTCCATGATGGCAATATTATCATGATGTTGCAACAACTTGTTGGTCGGTCTTCATTCATATGTCCTCTTCAATATTGCAAAACCTAACTCATTTAATTGTTTCGAGGATTCACAAAACCTATTTATCCATGTTTCAAATTAAGCATTTAAAGAACCATGATATTCAGTAGTTTTAGGAATTATTGAGCACTGCATTCACAAAACCAAGGGAGTCAGCTACATTTCAAGTGGCAAATTGAATTGCTAAACAGTCTTTCTAACTTCCAGGCCATGATTGTGAGAAGCTATGAATGTCTTATTCATGTACTGCACAATCTTCTTTATAATGTATAAGTGCCAATGCATAATTCTAATTTTTGTGGTCCACAATAGTACAAATTTGAAACTGTTTTGCAAAGTTCAATTGGAATGTTTTCCATCACTTCCATTTTTCATTTGGCGTTTTTGATGTCGTGTAGGAGGTGAGATTATTCCTCTGATTTTGTCTAGATTGTTTGCGGCTTTAACTTTAAAAAAAAAATAATAATAATTTGATAGTTACAATGAGAAAAATGAGATTTGAACCTTGAATGTCTCCCTTGAAAATACAAAAAAGTGTCAACCAATTAAGTTACAAGACTAGCTCTTAGTGGCTTTAATTAAATCCTCTATCTAGCACACAAACACACACACACACAAAAGAGAGAGAGAAGAAGAAGTGCCAATGCCATAATCTTCATCTTAGTTGGTGAAAATACCTACTAAATAATACTAAAATAATAATATTTGTGTTGGTAAATTCATTGGTAAGGAATATATAAGTGCCAAAAAGAGGACCCCAAAGAAAGAAAGGGAAAAAAAATATTCTTATTCATAGCAAGAAAAGTAAAATTGAATGTTACTCATATTCTATGTGTACCTACCAAAATAATAAATTGTGTTGGTAAATTCATAGGTAAAAGAAGTTAAGGAATATATAATATAGGTACCAAAAAGAGGACCCCCAAATAAAGAAAGGGGGAAAAAAATACTAATTCAGAGAAAAAGTACAACTGAATGTTACTCATATTCTATGTGTACCTACCATTCAAGCTCAAATTAAAGCATAAAAGGTCCTAAATCTAACTTTAGATTATCAAACTCACTGATCATCTACAATACTCTTTTCTTTTAGAGTAGCATTATCTAATCTTTATTTAAACATTATCTATGAAAAGTAATCATATATTTAGTGAGCCACCAAAAGTGGGCTTCATTAAATGCTATTCCAAGTTACCAATTTGCCTCTCACAGAAAAATAGTATCGGAAAAAAAAGAAAAAACACAAAGTATATAGTTTTTTTCTTTTTTCCTAGAAAAGTAAAATTCTTACAATGATATTGTCCTCCTTTGTGTCTCTTTCTTACCCAGAAAAGTTGAAATGAAAGAGAATACAAGTCTTCATTACTGGCAAAATTTGCCATTCTTTGGTTGGTGGTTTGGATGTAAGACACTTATGCAGCAACAACAACAATCCAATTTTTCTGGGTACGTGTCAGTGACATAGATCTTCTTCATCTACTTTCTTCCTCAAAGGGGTTAACATCTTAAACTTTCAATGTGGCCACCAATGGATGAAAATGTATTCCATCTTTGAGTGACTGGCCAAACATGATTAGCTTGGTTGTTGACAAACTTTGCTTAACCAATCCTTGTTGAACATGTGTCAAAAAATGAAGATTGAACAAAACCCTTTATGAATCATTAAGGCACGTGGGACGTGGCTCTATTTGCCCCTTAAAGTCCACCTATTTTTCTTATCTAAATTGGTAATTATGATATGATTATTATCATTTGATTGGGATTATAATTGAGAAGAAAATATGAGAAACCCATAACTTTTAGATGGATTTAAGGTTAACCCGAAAGTATTATTTAAAGAAAAAGAAAAAAAGAAAATAAAAGACTTTCTTTTTATCATGAGAATCAAAAGCAAAATGGAGGAGGATTTTGATACACATGGTTTGTGAGCCCACTATTAAAGATCCACCAACACCTTCACCTGACAATGCTTGTTTTTGTGGCCCGAGAACCATTGAGTGTAATTTTAACGGTTGGACCATAGAAAATCATTTATATATCTAAGGGTCCTAATTGCATGATGGGTGGACTTCTTTTTGCCTTTCAACAATCAGCCTTATATTTCAATTTTAAGGGGAGCCCACCACTTGAATAATAGGTGGGGCACTTCACACATGTATGGGATTGACTATAGAGAATGGTTACGCTTGTTTTCATCGTCAGCGTACGAAGTCGTAGCTCAACTGACACGTTTTGGTATTTATAACTGGACGTTTAGTTTGTTTGAAAAATTTATACCTAAAAAATTGAATTGAAAAAAATTTGAGCTCAAAAAAAAAAAGGTGCAGATTTGACACTGTTATATCAAACAGACAACAGTCCAGAATGACTGGATGTCCAAATGATATCCTCTTTTGTCTTTGCTGCAGAACATCCAGCAATTAAGGGTTGTGGAATATGTGTTTTTTTCTTCTAGATGGACATTGCTATATAGTCGGTAAGCTGTTGTGAATTGCTGACCAAACAAAGTGTCTGATACACTTTTTTTTTTTTTGGACACTTTAAGGTCCAAATCCTTCTGGCACTTATTTGCCTGAGGTGGTTGTTTGGTAAAATGCTTAGTCAGACAATTTAGTTTGTCGTTTGTATTATTTCTTGTTTCATCAATCTTCTCTCCCATGTTTCTTCACTGTTCAACCACAGATTAAAAAAAAAGTATATATTACCAATACAATTGCATGTTCGATAGTATTATATAGCATGAATAATTGGGTTTAAACATAGCAGAAGTGCCATATAAATACCATGTGAAGTTTGCAGATTCGATTATTAAGAGCAACCACTACATATATGTCAATGCCATGTCAAGTGGGCTCGTTCATTACTGTTATTGAAAGCAACTACTTCATACAAAAGAGAGTTTTGGATAGAACTGCATATAATTCTTCCCTTGAATGACCTTTTCTAATGGTTGTGTCACTTTTTCTTATTCTGGCTCATCTTAGCACTTCTATAGAAAACAAGTGGTTCAGTAACTCCAAGGAAGGAACTAATGAAATACAATGCTTGAATTGTTCTACCTTGTATCATGGCTGATGTCCAAATAAAAATACACATTCTTAGATGCTATTCTTTAGTTTTTTCATGGCTTATTGACAAATATAGAACCATATAGCGTATTAGCTTGTTGCCAATGCGCTTCCTTGTGTATGGTTACAAGTTCCTAATTCCATGTAGTTGAATTTAATTGAAAATTTTAGAGTACGATATGTTGATACCTAAGTTTTGATTAATAAAAAATTATGTTACCTTATAGCATTCATGATTAATGCAACACAATTGGACGCAGATATGAAGAGTAGATAGTAAGACTAAAAGTAACAATGTGTTTATTCTGCAAATATTGTCTTGAAAAGTCAAAATCAGATGAGGTCTCATTTTAGAATCCGATCAAACTGATGTAAAGATAAACAACAGCTTTTGTTGCTTCTACAATTCAACCATATTGCCTGATGTTCAGGGAGATTTTATTAGCTTTTGAGCCCATCAGCCCCACTCTCTTTACTAGTATGAAAAATGGAAGCATTGATATCCACTATGGGAGCACATTCAAATTATTCAATGATTCTGACTGAAAGCGAAATAGTGTAATTTTAATTCTGCCTTTTGGGCAACATATATGCAGCATTGCCGACCACATATACAGCTAACGAAGTCCAGGATGCTTGTGCTTGCAGTTAAGTTATTTTCACATTTATATAGGGAGTGCCTAATGATCACAACTTCACCTGCAAGATTCATTGATGTCTTGGATCTTCTTTATTCCCTTTCCAGCTGATTAATGATTATCTTACTCCCTAAAATTGGATGCCATTTTTGTGTGGTTTACGGATTAGAAATTATATATGTGTTGGATTTTCCTTGAAATGGCTGGCTCTCTCTGCCCTGAAGATGCTCTGCAAATAAAATGAACTTTGCTTAAGTTGATCATCACATTCTATATGAAGAGATATAACTTTGAAGCAGTTCACAGAATGCTTTTGGAGAAGCTCCTGCACTGGTTTGGAATTTACATGTTCAGTGTGCTAGGTTCATTTAGCAGACTCAGATCTGGGAAAGCTAGGTTCTAGTTTAAACATACACATTTCACCCTTCAATGTGACTTTCTTACCCTGCATCTCTGTTTCTAGATCTCAGCATCTTCCTACATTTTTGCTAAATGACATCTTATGGTCCTTTTTATGCTCATGTGAGGGTTTTGCCAGTCATACTGGGCATTGAACTATTGGCTTCCACCTAGCAAATCAATAATTCTCAGTCTGCCCATTAGAATCTTGCCTGAAACATAGTTATGCTGAGAGCAAAGGGTGAACTCTTCTTTCAACCCTGCAGACTAGTTTTAGCAGAGAATTGCTCCTCTTGCCCCTTGGATAGTATCTAAAACTCTAAAGCACTGGAAACAATTAATCAGTTCAGAGATGTCAATATCAATTCTTGACAGGTATTTACTTGAACTAATAAGTTTTATGGTATAGCAAACTACATCAATGCGCAGAATTGCTCCATTTTCATATCATCTCAGAAAAAAGGCCTTTAAGCTCTTCATGAATGCATAGAATTGCCATAGATATCACATGAAGATGTCATTGAAAAGAGAATGCATGATATTCCACCAGGTAAAGAGCTTCTCCCGTCAGATAGCTCATTTCTATTTTTTATACATACAATGTAACAGGAGGATTATGGGAAAGAATCAAGTTCTTCAACTATATCTTCTACCAATTCTTTTTTTTTTTTACCATATAAATTCCCAGAACCAAATAAGCTGTTCTGTAACAATCACAAAAGATAAATTACATTCATAACAGGAAACTACATGAAGCAAACCCAAATTTCATACCATACCATCTCAAAAAATGGACTTCAAGCAAAGCTCATTGAAAAAGCAGGAGCATGAGATTCAAACTAATAGCTATGTTCAAACTAACAGTTAGCAAACATAGGATTTCAGAGAGAAAATGTATTACATAGACCATTAAATCAATAGATTTAAGCTGCACATTTCTAAGGGTAGAATAATTAACAACTGAAGGCAAAGAAAAATTGACAATTGGTGTCACATTCTACTGTAATTTAAGCATCTAATCAGTCTATTCCACCAAATTAACAAAGTTACAACTCTGATCGAACTAAGACTCAATAAACTTACACTTGCACACACACACATAAATACTACCAATTTCCAATACAGATCCTTCTCACCAATGGGTCTATCTTCACTCATCAGAAAAACACATAAAATCCTAAAACCCCAAATCTAAAACCCTAGTTACTATCATCACTATTATTGTTATTGTTATTACTACGATGATTACTAGCATTCCCAACACCACCACCACCTCTCTTCCCACCACCACCACCATGCTTCAACTGCGAAATCTCCAACTGGGTCTTCATAAAAAACTGCATCCTCTGCAACTCCAACTCCTTAGCGAACTTCATCCTCTGCTTCTCCATCTCCACCACCTGCTGCAGCTTCGCGCTCTCAGCTTGCTCATACGCCTCCCCAAACCTCAATATTGCCTGAGTCAATTCCCTCACTGCATTCCCCCATCCCCCTCCTCCTCCTCCTCTTTCCTTCCTCTCCACATTCCCCCCTCCTCTCCCCCCCACCACCATCATCCTAGGCCGCTTTCTCTCCATCCTCGTCATCACGGGGGGCGGCAAACTATCCATTGAATCCCTCTCCTCCGCCTCCAATTCAGAGTCTGAATCCGTCTCCACCCCGCCCCGCTTCTTAAACATTTGAAACCTCTGCCCACCACCACCAACACCACCACCACTCCCACTCCCACTCCCACTACCACCACTATTTCTCAACACCAATTCCAACTTCTTCTGCTTAGTATTACTATTACTATTACTCAATTGTTTATTAAACATCTGACTATTACTGAACTGACTTGCCGCTGCGGCAGCGGCAGCGGCGGCGGCGGCCGCCGAGGACCGATTACCGACCGGAATTCCCACCGGCACTTTCGGGAGTGTGGCGAGCGGAATTTTGGCCGTGGGACCGATCAAATGATCCAATTTCTCGAAAAAAGGCCACTTGCTCGGCCCGCCGCCGGAGGCGATCCTCGCCTTCTCGAGCTTGTACTTCTTCTTCACCGTATCGATCCGATTCTTGCACTGAATATCGGTTTTCGGAGTCTTCCGATAGTCTTCTCTGCTGCTCACAATGTCGGCGACCTCTTTCCAGTGCTTCTGCTTCAAATTCCCTCTGCTCAGTTGAAGGTACCGCTCTCCCCACGCGTCGATCAGCACCGCCGTCGCGCCTTCGCTCCAGCAGTCCTCTCTTCCGCCTCCTCCTCCGCCGGATCCTCCGGCGCCGGAACCGGAGGATCGAGGCTGTTGAATCGGCAGAGCTAGGGTTAGCGTGTTGTTGTTGTTGCTGTGGTGGTGGTGGTGGTGGTGAGATTGCGGCGGCGGCAGTGCTTGCGGCGGAGCCGAGGCTACCGTCACCGTTATCCGACCGTTCGTCGGCGGTCGCGGCGGCGAAGACGACGCCGCAGGAGATTCCGAATCCGGCGATTGCTGCGGCGAGTGGATCTCCTCGTCCTCTTCCATCTCTTCCTCCAGCTCCTCCTCCTCCACCACCTCCGCTTGCTTAACGTGCGCCGTCCTGTCCAGCTAAAGTGCGCCGCTGCGCTCCTCACTAACGTTCACCAGATCTCTCTCTATCTAAAAGGAGGCCGCGCTAAAGTGCGCCGGTGAGCGCAGCACACGTATGAATATATGTAGAGGGAGGGAAGGAATGAAAGGAATACTACGATCGTAACTAACGTGCGCCGGTGAGCGCACGATAAGGCGATCTGAGAAAAAAAAAGAGGCTCTCTCAGAGAGAGAGAGAGAGATTAGGGTTTGTTTGTGTGTTGCGTTTGATTGATATTTTTTTTTAGAGTGATCGATCGGCGAATATAATGACTGACTTGACTGACTGACTGACTTTTTATAATTTCAGTGTTTTTTTTTTTTGGTTTGTTTGTTTTATTGACGGGGAAAAAAAATTAAAAAGTTAACGGCGTCGGAGGAGGACGGGTGAGGTGGCAAGACGTGATTGGTTGGAGCGAGGAAACTCCGTCACCGGTCGTTGATGATGACGATGATGATAAAAAATCAGAGATGTTAAAGCCGGCTCGGTTTTGGTTTTTTGGTTTGGTAGGTATAAGAAAAAGAACCGTGTGTGGGTGTGTTTGTTTGTCTTTATTTGTGGTCGGTCAATTTGACGGAAAAAGCCACTCTGCTTCTTCGAAATTACCGAACCCAATTTCCATTTGGGTTTCCCGGTTTCCGGTGCCTCCTGCTGCTGCAATTTCAAGCTCAATCCTAACATTTGGTGTATTTTAGTGTTTACAATAAAAAATAGGGAAAAGAAAAGGTGTTTTTATGATGTTGATGCTTTGCACCTAAGATGTCGGCCTACAATATTGATGTTTATGTGTAGTGTGTATATATATATATATATATAGTGGTTTGTTTCTCAAAAAGAAATTAGAAACTTGAAAAAGTGTCTTTGTACATTGATTGTATTAAATAATAGTACTATTCATTATTATCATTACTTGAGTTTGAACAGTTTTAATTGGAGTTGGTACTTGAATGGAACTTTTGCAATGTTTTGAATTTGATGTAGATTTTCTGAGCTTCAGCTATACTCACAAGTCACACAACTCATTAGAATTACCTTTAAATCCAAAAAAAAAAAAAAAAAAATTCACTAAAAATATCTTGTATTTTATATTATAAATCCGGTTAATATAACTCTTAGCATCTATTTTAGGAAATTTTATATGAAAAATTGAAAAAAAATTAGTCATTTTTTCATTAAAAAATTTCTAAAATGGTTTACTACATGGACAAAATTTGGGTATAATACTTTAGGTGGTGTTCCTTAAATTCCTCATTTAAGATTGAATCATGTGGCTACTTAACTAAAAAAAATACACTTTCATTCCATGAGGAAAATTTCACGTGACAGAATCTTAAGAAGAGAATCTAAAGAACAGCATCTAAATACTGTATTTAAGTCTTGCCCTATTAACATATGCTTTGTAAATCCTTATATCATATTGCTAAAAGTTGTATAGCTGAATTAACACCTCTTTATGCACAAAGTATTTGAAATCTAAAAAGAATAGGAAATTTAAATCCTAATGTCTCAATTAGAAACACTAATAATTACATAATTTATTTATAAAAATTTAGTGTGTTAATATTACTTGTATAAATTCACAAGTAGTACTGTTCTAGAAAAAAAAATCACAAACCAATATTTCTATATAATTTTAAAGGTTATGTTAATGGGCACTGTAGAATACTGTTAACAACTTTTTATGAAATTATTTTATTTTATTTTTGGGTATTTTTTTTTTACTTTTTTCTAGTTTTTTTTTTTTTGGTAAACTAGTATATTTTTTTTACACCTTAGTGATAGTTAACATTTCTCTAATTTCAAAACACACCTATAACATCATTCTCAAATGTCAAATACATGGGGGTAACAAAAGTCATTGGTGGGTGAGTTTCACAAAAACTAAGAAAAAGTGAGAAAAACACATTTCTTTCAAGCAAGCGTGTTTGTACATTGAACTGAAGTTGTTTTTATGAGACGACATCAAATCAAAGCGCGCGTGTTCACAAAGGCAGGCATGCCACCACTTCACGAGATGTACTTATTTTTAAGTTGGTACACTGATTGTTTGATTGTTTCATTTCAGCTTTTACGGTAACAGTCGGTCTTCGGCGGTAACCCAAAAAGGCTAGTCACCGTCGGGTGATGCTATCGAGATAGTAACCGACAGGTGTCGGTGGCAAAAGACCGGAAGCGGGACTCACGTTTCTTGAAAAACGGGGTGATTTGACATACCGTTGCCGGTAATTTACAGCTACCTTCAATGACTGACGGCTGCCCAATTTATACGGCTGTATCGTGTACGTATCATATGGATTGCCACCTAACTTTTTTTTTTTTTTTTTTTTTTTTTTTTTTTTTCAATATGACAAGTTTGGATTATACATAACACTCATGGTTCAAGCACATTTATTCTCAAATGAATTTATAATTAATACCATTTTTATGGTGCATTATGTATAATAACTTAGCAATTTTAATAAATTTTGTGTCCCTTAACTTAGGGTGCAAATGTTGGGTTTAGTGTTTTTGTGCACTGAATTTATCGAGATGTTGACATGCAACAATTATTTGACATGCTTTCAAGTCGTTTCCTTAACATATTCTTACAAATTTGTTGTAGGAAAAGTCAAGATTACAACATTTTTCACAATTTTTTGCTACAACTATAATGTGGTAGAGTGTGATTGGTGAAGAAAAAATAGTAGGTCTATGTGAAAGTAATAGTTAACCACTCATAATTTACCATGTCAGAATTGTGAGAAAAAATTGTGAAATTATTTATAGTCCTAGAACTACTCTTTATTATATTAGCAATCAACTCTTCCATTTGTTTTGAAATAAAACAAACTACTCCATGTTTTATGGGAAAGATTGAACTTTTCATTAATTTAATTGAGACGTGTGTAATGTCATTACTTTCAGTCAAGTGAAGATCCTTTCCTTTTACACTAGATAAATAATAAAATAAATTCTAAATTAAAATTTGAGGAATTTTCCAATTGATGCAACAACTTGTACAAATTCATAAAATTCGTGCTGCTACTGTACTTATGGTATGAAGCAATTGAATTCAAGACCATGATGTACTAGTGTTTTTGGGTTTGGTAGAATTAGATTAACCTCTGTTTATCATATATATATCTATAGAAAGAATTAGATTAACCTCTCAGTTAGGGTCAGACATTGGAGCATTAATTGGTAATATTGGTGATATAAAGGTTGGATAAACATGTGGTTTACAATGCAGCTAGACGATTCAACTTATAATAAAAATATGTTATATACTAATTAGCAATTAAATTCTATAGGATATAATAGTTGGTCCAAGCTCAATTACGGTTCATGAATGAGTTAAACTTACGAGAACCAAATCCTTGATGGTGATTGGTGCCTGTTTGCTAATTTTTATTTATTATCTTCTTTTACAATAAATGAACCCTACCCACCTTTTTTTTAATTGGCAAGTTACACATGCTCTTTGATAGATCTTGAACCCTTAGGAGCAAGTAACCAGATATTAAGAGACTAAGCCAGTTTGCTTCAACTTGCAAGCCTCAGTTGTCTTTCAAACCTTCCACATTTGTCTTGTGTTTCTCTCTTTTGCAGTCAATTTTTCTTGAAGGATCACACCTAGTATTTAGTTTATGTAGGCCTTAAGCATGATTTTGAGGTACCAATTTTTTATGTTTTGCACCAAGAGCCTTGTAGCTTGGTCATCTTTATGAAGAGAACCAAGATTCAAATCCCCTCTCACCCACTTATTTTAATAGTTGAATTATCATTATATATAAATTTTCCTTGTGTTCATAATCAAATAACTATATGCAAGTCCTGAAATATGACTAAGCTTTAGATACTTCTCATAAACAAAAATCACCGACAAAATCGAGAAAAGAAGTCATTGATAATATTAAGAATTAGGGTTTACTAGCAGCCACATAAGCAATGCTAATCTATATAGATAAAGTGCCACAGAACCACAAGGCACTGAACTTGTAGATAAATATATAATTCATCAACAAAATAATAATGCATTGTCAGTATGAACAAGCTACCTTGGTAGCCAGGGCCACATGTAATTTGCTAAGATGAGGCATGTTACAAAACTGAGATAGTTCCATCCAATACCTGAGTAATCTTGCATCTTCTAATCAGAAAAAATCTAGTGTACCTTTGCTTTTTTATCCACAGACAGCAAGGTTTCATGTGGCAGAGGGCAGTGCTAGGCGAATTCCATCAAGTTCCTGTTCTGCAATCAGTTGGCAACCTAGACGAGACCTGAAACAAAGTATCAATATAGAATTTAAACTAGCTTGGACAGCAAGAGAATTTGCAGGCCAGTTTCAATGCAGAGGGATATACTTCTCAGTTAGCCCAAAAGCAAGATCCAACATGTCATTTTCCTCATCAGTAGGATCTTCTAGTTTATTGTAGTACTCCATATCCTAGCCAAGAGTTTTAGGAGTTAGCATCAGACCCTCAAACCATACCTCATTAGCTCATTGGAACTAAATTAACTCAACACAATCAAAAGTACATGGGGGGTAAAAGGAAAGAAAGGAAAAGCATTCATTTTAGCCAGGGAAGGAATGTAAACCGGTGACAATCACTGGATAAGAGCTAAATGCAACAAACATCATTTTTCATTATTGGCTCTTATGCAGTGATTATTGCGAAGGCTAAATTTTCTTCTAGAAACAAGCAAGTTCCAAGCACACATATACCTGCACAATTACATGACATGTGGAACAGGCACACGATCCTTCACATGCCCCTACAATCACATTAAAACTCATAAATCTTACAAGAAATGCAATATAGGTATACTTAGGACTTTTCTACTTGAATTTCAAGTGAACCAATTAAAAAAGCCTTGACCCTAATTGCTGAAGGACAATTTCACTAATTGTCTTCATAATTCAATTCAATCAAGTAATTGTTAAGCAGTATGAAACAGTGAATCAATTCATCTCACATAAAACATAATTCGACATTGTGGAAAGAGGTAATAACTTCTGCCTTTAACCCTTATTTTGGTAAGGTTAAAAGAATAGAAATATCAAGAGGAGGCCAAAAAATGGAGACTCAGGTGAGGTGCAAAACATTGAATATCATGCTCAAGTATTACCTTCAATATCTATGTCATGTTCGAGGGCAGCTTCTAACATAGACATTCCAATTGGAACATTAATAACCTTCTCCTCTCCATCCTTCTCAATAAATGTCACGCATATTCTGCAGAATTGAACAAATGGGTGTGAGGAGAGAGCAGGAAAAAATAACAGTGAGTTCCAATAATTAGATACGAGAGCAATAGATGGCATCAAGGATGGCAGTCCATTTTTTCATATTTTACTATATTGCACGAGTTTAATTAGGCATGTTCATCTTCTTGAATATATCAATATGAAAACCCCTAAACCCTTGTCCCTAAAAGCCTCTTACCATATAAAGAGCAACTTACTTTTTTTTTTCTTCATTCCATTCTTCATGGGCCTTGTCAGAAGCTTTTGCACAAAAAGAATGACTCTTCTGAAATGAAGATAATATTTAGAGACTGAACAACGTTTTTGGTGCTAGATAAAACAAGAGATTCCATGTATTTTGAGCAGAAAAAATTCAGATACAGTACTCTGACTGCCAAAGTACTTACATTTCATTGCACCCTTAAAAGGATCAAACTGATATGAAACCAAAGTATATATATACAAAAGCAAATAAGAGGCACATAGAAAAAACCTGTCAGCAAAAGCTACTCTACATTACATAACCAATTAATCTACTGTGCAGTCTCAATCCTATCACTTGCAATCAAACCCCTTCCACAAAAAAACTTCTTCAATACACAAAACTAGGTCTATATCTTCTTGAAGATAGGAGAGGCCAGCTGCAAGTATCATTCAATTTAATTGCCTCTTTAGAGAGCCAGGCAAACCATCACTACTCTAGCCAAGATACTCTTGGCTCAGATGCACTTCCAGCTCTCCCATTAGGGACAGCTTGGATTCAAAACCTAGGGGCAAGGTCCACTCAACCTATTGTTGCAATTTTTTTATTGAAAAAAAAAAACAGCACTTTTTTACAATTCTTTATCACTAACCACAAGGGTGCCAATTGTGTTTCTGCTACTCTTTCAATCCTTGTTTGCATGTTTGAGGAATCAAGGTCTATCTTCAAACTGGTATTATTGCCCCTGCCCCCTCCTTCCCAAAAGATGGTAGGATGAAGCAATGGCCATATGAATATGGAGATGAACATTGTCACCAAAATGATTACACAGTTGTGACTTAATCAATTGCTTGGATGCATATGAAACTTTCTGAACAATGATATGCAAGAACATGGTAGCCAAGAACATTGGAATGCTTAGAAGGTTTTTTTAAATGAAAAAAAAAAAAAAATACAAAATTTTACTTAAAAAGGCTAACCAGAGATTGCAAATAATGATTGCAAAATGCATGAGATTGTGCCATCTTTGATGCGGATGTCAAATGCCCTGCCAATAAAGATATGACATCAAAACATTACCTAGTCAAAGTAATAACGACTGACACTACTACTTTATGGAAATTTTAGTGAATGTACTGGGAACAGAGCTTGAGACAATTGATAGTGTTAAAAATACTTGGAAGCACTAGTACCAATGACTTCAAACTTCATTCAATTCAACAAAGCCTAGATCTTAACTACTTAGATGTAACTTATTATTGAAACATTTTCTATTCTCTACTTGTCAATTACAAATTATGCAGTTATAAAATGTTATAATCACAAGATATAATAAAAGAAGGGTGTCAGTGGACACAAGCAATCTAATAAATTCTGACTTTCTAGTCATTACGCAAGATTGTTAATAGTTCTACATGTACAGACAGAAAATTCCCAAGCCACTATGAATTCTGACTTTCTGAGGATATCACATCTCAGATCCCACCAACATGAAACTGAGTGTCCATGCCACTATGAAGTGCCTTACAATCATATTGATAAGAAAGAATATTCTACTACAAGTTTAAAGATGTGGAACAGTAATTACAACAGATTTGTTGCTATATCACAGACAGACTTATCTTATAGAAATCCACTTTTCTAAAATTAACCTTTTCTTCTTCAGCACTAATCATGACTAACAATGAAGGTTTTCAGTTCTGACAAATTTTGCATTTTTCAAGGCAACATGAAATGAAATTTTTTTAATCTTTTATAAGGTAATGACAGATTCATAGTGCTCTATTAAATTAAGTCTCCTAACACATGGGACAACTTTGGAAAAGAATCCACTCCCAATAAATTAAGATTCAAGAATGGGGATAGCACCAAAGGAATTTATAACAACAAGAGTTCATCAATAATTGAGTTCTAGAAAAGGGATCATATATGTTGGCTTCCATTCCACATGTGCACGAAATCATTAGTAGGAACACTTTACTTATCAAGTTTAAAAGATCTTAAAGAAGGCAAACACCTTACTAGATTTCATTAAAGCAAACCAACCATTGTTTATTGTTCAGGAAACTAAGTTGAAATTACTACCTTAAGCATCCCATTCCCACCAACTTAGTTCCTACCAGATATGTAAATTCAGTACACGATAATTGAATAAGGTCATTCATGCAAAAGCACCAAATTTCGCTTGTTACCCAACTTGAAAATCAATAAGATTTTAGCAAACTACTACTCATTAGAGCCTTCCACCAAAGCGGTATGACATGGGTTCAAGTACCAGAATCAATCTCTCCAAAAAAAAAAAAAAAAAAAGATTTGGAGGTAAAGCTGCCTCCCAATCATATCTTTTGGACCCCGCAAAAGTGAGAGTTTTGTCCACTAAGTATGACCTTTTTACTACTCATTAGTGAATTTGATCTAATTAAACAACAACAATATTATTATTAATAATGTCAAGCTAAAGCACAATACACATTACTTTACATATCAACTTCAAGGTCGTACCTCTTGTGAGATCCTTGATAATCCTAGCTCCAAGCTGAGAAATCTTATAAACAAGCATAACAAAAGACAACTACCTGGAAACCAGACCATAATAAAATAAAAAAGTTCTAAGCCATTACCAAAAAGGAATTAAAAAAAGAAAAGAAAAAAAGAATGCAATATATACAAACAAAGGCGGTCCTGTAGATGAGAAAAAGTAAAGCAAGATAGATACTTTAACAACCTAGAAGCTCCATTTTCTCAGTTGGTTGATTTATAAATATATAAAGCAACTTACTTTAGTAGTGTAATCTTTTTGGTAATTAGTGTTAACAAAGTGCTATACATTTCCTTCAGCAACAACGTGAACAATTGGTATCCTCTAGTGAAAGTGGGAATTACCCAGATATATACAAACAAAGGTGGCCTCTACTCTCTAGAGGAACAAAAATGAAACCTTTATGCAGAAAGTAACAAACTTCAACTACCCAGAATCTCCATTTTCTCAGTTGGTTGACTTTACAAACATATAAAGTGAGTCAATTTAAACAAAGTGAGATACATTTCCTTCAGCAACATTAACGTGAACACTTGGTGTCCTCTAGTGAAAGTGGGAAAAACTCAATCAAATTCAAAAACCTTTAAAGACCCACTTCAGATTGAAACATATAAATATGGAAAACACAAAACAAAAAGTGAGAAGAAAAGTAAAAGCAAACCAGAGAAGAGGGAACGCCTTGTGAAATGGGTATTGAAACTCTGACTTTGTTCTTTGTTGGATTTGGCTTTAGGCTGGCTATATATAGGTTTCGAATGGAAAAAACGACACGTCGTGTTTGGCGGATATAATGGAAAAAGAACATGGAGATGCGGGGTATCGAACCCCGTGCCTCTCGCATGCAAAGCGAGCGCTCTACCGTTTGAGCTACATCCCCATTTGAGAAGAGATGCACTCAAAGGTTTATCAATCGTCATTTTCGTGAACACTATGTTTATTTGATTTTTAATGAAATTCATTTCGTATCAAAAAAAAAAAAAAAAAAAAGAGAGATAATTTATTGTCGAAATCTTAGACGGCTTTTTTGGTGCCAATGGTTTTCTTTCTTGGGTTACTCTATTGAAGCAGAGGTCTCTACCAAGGCTTTCCCATTTGTCCAATTTTTTCAATCCAATCAGGCCATGTGGACTTCCAATTCTATATGGCAAGTCAAAATTCATACACGTCGTATTTATTGTGTCTATATGTGCCACGTGTCATTAATGATAAATAAATTTAATTTGATTTAATAGAAATTTACTTTTTTATTTTTTAAATTCAATATAATTTTAACTTAATGATATCCACTTTATAATAATTGTTTTTATTATCTGTCCAAAACACCAATCAATTTTTGATGTAAACGAGGTTCGAAGTTCAAACTCAGATCCTTTATTCTACTGCAAGAGACTTTACCAGTTAAAGTTACCACAAACCAATAATAAAAATTTACTTATTTTAATTTACAGTGCATTTACATTAATGAGAAAAACTTATTATAAACATGTGTGGATTTAGACATTGTGTGCAATAAATATTGTCGTACATTAATAATTTCTTTTTTTTCTTTCTTATTTTATTTTATTTTTAAAATCTGATGATTACTATAGGAGCTTAGAGATTTGAATCTTAAATATCTTCGTTAGAGATACCAAAAATAGCAATATATATTTACATTATTTGAAAGGAATGCATTTATATTAATTGTATGTAATCTCTTATCATATCCCTGACAAAACCAAAATTTGAGTTGAGAGTGGACAATATTTATATATGACACACGTAATTATGCATGTCATGTGAATATATGATATTTTAGAAAAATTTGAAAAATTGAAAGCTCTTCATTTGAATATTAAGTGATATTACTTACTTAACAACAATAATTATGCACAGTTAATTTCTACTTATTATCATCTAATAAAGTTGAGTTCTTAAAGTTATGGTTGTGTCAAGTAGCTATCTTTTTGTGACTTCATTCACATAAATTGTTAAATTTGTTAGTTTATTTAATTGAAACCTAAGTTTTAAGACTTTTTTTTTTTTTTTTTTTTTTGAGAAAGATGTTTCAAGAACTTAAAAATTCTTCTCCAACTAAAATTATATTTAACTTAATAATTGTTAAGATGGCTAATTATTATCTAACTTTCAAGAAAATTAAAATATCCTTCAACCAAAATTCCATTATCAAAATTCAAGATTATATTAACTAGTTTAATCATTTATTATAGTTCATATTTTAATATAACAAAACTTACCTGCTATATACATTTTTTTATGCCAAGTGGTTCAATCTGTGCATCAGAGGGTATTATCGTCATCCTTGAATAATAACATAACCATGAGGATTTCAAATTAAGGTAATTATAGGTTTACATTTTATTATCAATGTAAATTTAACATTCTAAATGTGTACAACGTTGAACACATTTATTTAGCCTGCCATGTAAATCTTACATTGCAAACATCTCTAAAATTGCACTAACAAGTATGTCCTGTTACTTGGGAACTACACTTAACTTTAGACATCGCCATAATTTCTGCTTCTACAAGTATCATTCACAAGAAACCCCCTTGATGCATCATTGAGATCCTCTAGAGGCAAAAGTTCAAAAATACCAAAACCAGGATTTGAGGAAGAAAACCAATATTCAGCTGCAAAGAAAAAGAAATTAAACAAAATTCAGCAAACAGTAGAGCAAAAACAAATGAAAGATACTAGATATTAATACAACCATGGTGAAGAAACCCCAAGTTTGACCATATAATTTTGGTACGATTTTAAGCTTGCTGAAAAAACACACCCTCCACTCCCAACATTGACAAGAAATGATACAACATATTTGATTTACCTGTTTCTTCTAAGTGCTTTCCATTTATCTGGTCCCTTATGCGCAGCTTGTATTCTGCAAAAACATTTTGCTCTGATGGATGACAATTGCATAACCACAAGTAGACTGATATCGCTGGATTTTCTACAGTAAACTCTCCTTTGGGATAGACCAATAACTTCCTGGATTCAGTAAAGGGTTGCAAATAACAGCTGCTAAGTTCAGAAAAGCAAGATTTTCATTTTTATAACAAAGTTAGTGCAACTTCTAGTAATGCATATTACCATTTTGAATTTCCAACGGTGCATTCTTGAGAATTATATATATTTTTCATTTAGTGTCGATAATCTTTCAATCTTCCAAGTAAAAGTTCTGTTATAGGGTTCTTCAATAAAGGAAAGACTCTGCCTTTTGACACTACGTTCATGAACAAAAACCTCTGCACCAAATACGCAACAGTTATTGACAAGGTATATATCCTTGAGAAGCATCATTGAAGGTATCAAGGGGAAGAAATTTAGCAAATCCCCATTCATTATTTGTGTCATTGAATCTTCTAATAGCACCACCACCAGCATCTATAAAAAAAATTTCATAAAAAAGTTAATAAATAAATAAAGAAAAGGTCTGACTCCAAATAAATTTGGAGTTTCGTACTCTAACCACTGATAAAAAGATAACATGCGTTCTATCACGTGTAATACAAATGCATATGATTTTTTGATTGATTGGGCTAAGTGAGTTATATGCATTTTACAAAACAAAGACTAACGTCATCTACTTAATAAAATAAAATACAATCAAACATATGAGATATCACAATTAGTGAAACATAAAGTCACACAAAAAAATAGAATCGAAGATTTCAATTTCAATTTCTTAATAAAATAAAATACAATAAAATACATGAGATATCACAATTAGCGAAACATAAAGTGACACACAAAAATAGAATCGAAGATTTCAATTTCAATTAGAATTATACATTCATGCATCAATTATGAGAGAGCAAACCTTGAACGGTCAAGTACTCGTCCCGTATCTGATCAAATACAAACAATTTGAAGCTGGCATTAACCTCCCAACCAAGAGGAAGTTTTGCCGTCTCAGAGATTGCCAAGTAAAGGGAAATGTGACCATTCCCACTCTTCTCAATTCCTTTCGGATAGAGAGACAACCTCCTGCAAAAAGAAGACAAGTTATATAATCACTTGACTAAACAATTCATAGGGTAGAGAATTAGAGCCCCCACCATTTATGCCCGCCAGCTTCAAAAATATCGGACTTGCACTCTAGCCCAGACTTGGACAGTAAAGAGAATGACTCTATTTTAAGTAGGAAATTATCTGGAGTAAAATGTCTTTTGGATCTTGTGATTACTGCAATACAATAGAATATGAATAATTAAGGGGCAATCTATAAAAATGTTGGGTACGTAGTAGCGTTCAGGAAAGAACTCGACCAAGAAGTTCTAAAGAACGATCAATAAAGTCATAGATCATGTATATACAACACATTTTCTTTTCATCATATATCATATATCATATATCATCTATCATATGTCATATTATGTTTAGCTAAATACTTTCTTTTTATTTTAAGTTCCGAGAAAAAAAAAAACTTTTTTTAGATGAGAAAACGATTATTGCAAGGAACATAAATTAAAAACAAAACAAATAAAAAATAAACAAAGTATTTCAGAGTCATGAATGGAAAATTGCATATATATACGGCCTATTTCATGTTCCAACTCTTATGATCATATTTCTTTTTTATTCATTTCTTTTTTCTTATCTTTAAATTACCTGATGGCATCACAGATGTCTAACATAATTACTTGCAGACTTGAAAATATGAGAGATATATATATATATACACACACACATATATATATATATATATATTCCGAACATATGGAGTGACAATAACTTAGGAGAGGGATAGAGAACACACATGATTCATTGCGAGTGGTAGGAAAATCGCCCATGACTGAATAGTTAGGATTCTGGAAGTCCTTTGAGATCAATATATTAGGCTAATGTGTGTGAAACATAACAGTACAAAACATGTATTTATAGAGAGAAATCAGAGGGAAATCAAAGGACACGAGTACTTAGCAACCATGCAATGCACTTTAACGTGTCAATTATCATGGCTTTATTTACATAGAAAAATCAAAGGGCATGTACGTGTACTTAGCAACCATGCAATGCACTTTAACGTATCAATTATCGTGGCTTTATTTACATAGAAAAATCAAAGGGCACGTGTACTTTGGAACAATGCAATGCACTTTAAACACATCATTGCTTTATTCATGGAGGGATATCAAAGTGCATTAATACTCTGGAGCAATGCAATCCACTCTAAACATATCACTGTACTTAAAAGTAAAACACTCGGAACCTGTTATTGAATGGAACTTGGAAGTGAAGGGAGAAAGGGATGAAATCCTTAGTCTCACTTTTTATGTTCTACTTTATGCTTTGTTAATTACAACTTATCATGTATTTACTTAGCATTCTTTATAAAATTAGTTGCTTTCTCTTGTGAAATATGATTTAATCTTGGTTTAATTTACTTTTATTTTTGAAAAGGTGGTTTAATTTACTACAATCATCATATCATTATAATTTAACAGGAAAACTTAGTTTGTATAAATGTATAGTATACTAAGAAACATAAGATTATTACGCACCCTTAGCATGATAGTTACTCTAAAAGTATAAGTGTCTGTGTGGTATAGTGTGGGGGGTAAGGACTAAGGTTCAAGTTTTCAGAAGGGAGATTCACACACATATACACTTACATTATAGTACAATAGAGTTTTTATCTTGTATAAAAAGAAAAAGAAAAAAAAAAAAAAACATGACGTAAGATTAATGATATACAGTTTGCAGTGATTTTGCAAGATGAAATTTAAAATAAAATTGAACATACATAATAAATTAGAACATAAAATTGTGAGTTCTAGTTACCCAAATTGGTAAAATCGAGTATTATCCAACAAATATTGTTACTTTTCTAGGAATGGACCTTAAATTATCACATCATTTAGCAAATTTATTTATTTTTCTTTAATATATATGAATATTTTGCAAAAGTAACTTTGATAGATTTTTTATAAAATTTAAACAATTCTTTGTTTTTTCTTCTTTGATTGCACATTATGATTCCAATTTTAAAAAAAAAATCCCTAACCTCAATATGAAATATGAAAATAAACAAAAATTTAAATAACATTAGGATTCCAATTATCTTTATTTTCCATGCAGTCATACTCCCTTTTCTTGAACAATGTACCCCATAACTATTCAAGATACTATTCAATGACGATAATTACATATAAAAATAAAAACGAAGAATAGCAATAAATTGAAACACAAAATACCATACTATCCAATGGATATTGCAAGGCCTTTTTTTTCTTTTTCTTTTTATCTTTTTTTATAAATTTTAAATAACCGGTTTTTGAAAATTATTTTGTTACAAAGCTGCTATTGCAACTTATTTAGTTAAGTAAACTCTTTTTGGAACTTGATTTTCTAAAAGTTGAGTTCCAATGTAGAACTTGATTTCACCAAATTCAAGTTCTATGCAAATCTATGGAACGTAGAACTCAAGTTTTGAGAAATCGAGTTCCACGTTTGCCACATATCATTGAATTGCATAGAACTTAGCTTTGGTGAAATTGAGTTCTACTTTGAATTTGATTTTGAGGAAGTTGTTGAGTTCCAACGAGAGTTTACATAACCAAGTAAGTTATAATAAATAATTTTTAATAAAGCAATCTCCGAAAACCAAATATTTAGCAAAAAAACACTGATAAAATAACTAATAACTAACAACCGATAAATTAATTTTTAAGAGTTGTGCCTCGTTCTGATTAATTTTTAAGGTGTGATGAGATTAATGTTTTATGAGTGAGTTCGGGTGAGAGACTTTATAAAAGTTATTGTATGATTCAAGACTCACATAAAATGGTTGTTATTTGTCAAATGGTTGTTAAGGAGATCTTTTGTAAAAGAAATATCCTAACTATGCCTATATTTATCAATTTGTGTAATTCTAAGTTGGATTCAATTTATAGTTTTTTGGATAACTAGTGTACATATCATTCATTAATTAAAAAGCATAGTAAAAAAAATTGTAGGAAATTCTTTATTCTTACAGCATTTTTTTTTCATGATTATTCCCACAAAAATTTTAAGCGATGTGCCTCATGATTTGTCTTGTGTGTCTCTCTTTTGTGGTCAATTTTTATTGAATTATCACACCTAGTATTTAGTTTATGTAGGCCTTAAGCATAAATTTTGAGTTGCCAATTTTTCACGCCTTGCACCAAAAGACTTCTAGCCTTGGTCTCCTTTATAAAGAGAACCAAGGTTCGAAGCCTTCTGCTCCATTTATTGTAATAGTTGAATTGTATATAATAAAAAAAAGCTTTGTATTCATAATCTAATAACTAGCAAGTCCTAAAATATAACTAAGCTGTAGATACTTCTCATAAACAAGCATCACCGACAAAATCAAGAAAAGGGTAATACTAAGAATTAGGGTTTAGTAGCAGCCACATTAGCAATGCTAATTTATATTGATGAAGTGCCAAAAAACACAAGGCGCTGAACTTGCAGATAAATATATAATTCATCAACAAAATAGTAATGCATGATCAATATGAACCAAATACTTTGGTAGCCAGGACCTATAATTTACTAAGATGAGGCCTGCTACAAAGTTGTGAGAGTTCCATCCAAGATCTTAGCAATCTCTTGCATCTTCTAATCAGAAAAAATCAGTGCACTTTATATCCATAGACGGCAAAGTTTCATGTAGCAGAGGACAGTGCTAGGCAAATTCCATCAAGTTCACATTCTACAATCAGTTGGCAACGTAGACCAGACCTGCAACAAAGTATTGATAGAATTTAAACTTGCTTGGACAGCAAGAGAATCTGCAGGCCGGTTTCACGGAAGAGGGACATACTTCTCAGTTAGCCCAAAAGCAAGATCCAACATATCCTTTTCCTCATCAGTAAGATATTCTAGTTTGTTGTAGTACTCCATACTAGGAAGCACCAACATGGCTGGGAGGGTGCCACACTAGAGTCCGACACGGCTGCATGAGCGTTGGTGCTGCGTCGGAGTTTTTTTATTTTATTTTATTTTTTATTTTTATTTTATTTTTTTTTTTTATGGATTCGCACCGAACCAGGTAGATTTGGCCAGAATCAGGTCATATCGGCTGAATTGGATCGTCTCGTCCGGCTGCTGAAACTGACCGAAATGGCAGAAACAAGCTGAAATCGGCCTTGAATCATGCCAGAACAGTCGAAATCGGCTTTGAATGAGACCCCAACATCCTAAATTTGTCATTCCTCAATTTTATTCTGAATATTTGTTGCTTCTTTTGTGTTTTGTTTTGTGTTTCTTGCCTTTGAAAATATATTTGAAATGAAAATGATAACATATAGAAAATATATAGAAAAGGATGTAGTTTGCATGCTTTCCTAGCAGTGGAATAGATTTGTTATCATTTGTTGTTTAAATGCTTTCTCAGAATAAAAATATATTTTTGCCTTTGAAATATATAGAAAATATAAATAAAAATATTTTTAACATTTTTTTAATTGCTGCACCTGCATTCTATTTTTTTAAAAATTGCCGAGTCTCACACCTGCACCCACACCCACACCTGCACTTGCACCCGAATCCGAAAACGCACCAGTACTTCATAGACTCCATATCCTAGCCAAGAGTTTTAGGAATTAGCCTTCGACCCTCAGAGTATACCTCATTAACTACTTGGAATTAAATTAACTCAACACAATCAAAAGTAAATGAGGGGTAAAAAACATGCATTTTAGCCAGGGAATGAATGTCATCGGGCGACATTCACAGGATTAGAGCTAAAAGCAACAAACATCATTTGGCATTAGTTGGCTTTTATGTAGCGAGAATTGCGTAGGCGACATTTTCTTATTCTAGAAACAAGCAAGTTTCAAACACACATACCTGCACAATTACATGACACGTGGAACAGGCATACGATCCTTGACACTAATCGCTGAAGGCAAATTTCACTTATCATCTTCATACTAAAATTCAATGAAGTAATAGTTAAATAGTATGGAACAATAAATCAATGAATCTCACATAAAAAGCATAATTTGACATTGTGAAATGAGTTAATACCTTCTGTCTTTAACCCTTATTTTAACAAGTTTAAAGGAACATCAATATCAAGAGGAGGTCAAAATTGACTCAGGTAAGGTGCAAAACATTAAATAGCATGCCCAAGTATTACTTTCAATGTCTATGTCAATTTCAAGGGCATCCTCTAGCATTGACATTCCAATTGGGACCTTAATATGCTTCTCCTTTACATCCTTTTCAATAAATGCGATGCATATTCTGCAGAATTGAACAAAGGATTGTGAAGAGAAAGCAGGATAATATAAAATGAGTTCCAATAATTAGAGATCTGGATAGCATCAAGGATAGCAGTTTATTTTCATGTTTACTATATTGCACGAGGTTAAGTGGGCATGTTCATCTCCTTAAACGTATTAATATAAAAATCCCCTAAGGACAAAGTCTAGTTACAAAATTGGTTGTAGAAGGTGCCGCTACTCAGCCATTTTTTATTTACAAAAAAAAAGCATATGAGTGTGGGGGGAAAGATTTCAACCAAGAAGTTCTAAAGAATAATCAATAAAGTCAAAGAAATTAAAAGAATGAATAATGCAGTCATAGATCATGTAAATACAACAAATTTTCTTTTCAATATTCATCATCTATCATGTGGCAGCATATTATGTTTAGCTAAATACCTTTTCTTTTCATTGCCTCACTTTGCATGCACAGGAGCAATATACACCCACTACAAAAAAAAAAAAAAAACGGCTATCTTGATTTTTTTTTTTTTTTTTTTTTGCGGTGTTTCTTAAAAATGTCACTATAGATCACCTATTGGGCGGCTTTGTAAACACCGCTAGAAACATTAGACCTATAGCCGCGCTTTTCAAAGTGTCACAACAGACATGATTTATATTGACGCTTCAATTTTTATTTTCATTTTTTATTTATTTATAAATGGCCTATTACAGCGGTTCTAAACCGCCACAATAGGTAGTTCCCATTAAAAACCTATTACAATTATTCAGAAGTGCCACAATAGGTCCAATCGTCAAAATCATTTTTTTTTTTTAACAAAGACCTATTATAGCGCATTTAAAGCACCGCAATAGGTAGTTGCAAAATAAAAACATAATACAATGATTTGAAAGTGTTGTAATAGGTCCCAACGTCAAAACTAAATTATTTTTTAAGAAAGACCTATTACAGCACCTTTAAACCACCGCAATAGATAATTACAAAATAAAAACCTATTACGGTAGTTCAAAAGTGCCGCAATAGGTCCAAAATTAAAACAGATTTTTTTTTTATTAAAAAAAAAAAAGACCTATTACAGTGCTTTTAAACTGCCGCAATAGGCAATCACAAAATAAAAACATGTTATGGCGGTTCGAAAGCGCCACAATAGGTCCAAAATTGAAAAATAATTTAAAAAAAAAACATATTACTTGAGACTGCTGCAATAGCTCTTGAAATCGCCGCAATAGGTCTACCCTATTTACATTTTAGCTAAATTACTTTCTCCCTCACTTGCCCGATATGTCTCTCTCTCTTTCTCTCTCTATCTTTCCCTTGCCCTCCCACACCCGAACACCACTGACGCTAATCATGCAGCTCATAGCCGATGCTGCCACTCCTACCGAAGCCGAGAACAGCAAAGAATGCCAGCTGCCCCTCCTCATGACAACCCACATCTCTTCCATACCCATTTCATCCACATCTCCTCCATACCTATTTCAACACCACCTTCCACCACCATACCAATTCCCCTTCCCTCTCTCTCTCTCTCCATCTCTCTCTCTCTTCCTCTCTCACTCTTTCTATATTCAAAGCCCAATCTAAAATCCCACCTCCTCTCCTCCAAAATCTCAAACCCATAGTCATCTCCTCCAAACTCTAGGTAACTCTCTCTTTCTCTTGATCTCTATTTTGTACTCTATGTCTACATTTGTAGTTAATTTGGTGTGTTTTTTTATTATAAAATTTTGCTTATAGTTTGGTTTGTTTGTGCTATGCATGTGTATATATATGTTTCACAGTGAGTTCATTTTGATGTTTTTATTTTTGATTTTGGTTAAAGTTTTGTGTTTTTGTAGCCCTTGTTCCAATGATTGGAAGAAAATAGTGTGAATGTCAATTTAATTTAATTTTTTGTATTGAGAGGCTGTATTGATAACTTCATTGTTTTACATCTATTGTCGCAACTATTAGACTAGTGTATAGATGCATTCATTGTAAAATAATATTAGCTTTTACAAGGGAAGCATTCTTGCTTGTGCTAAGTTTGGATTTCTTGTAAAGAGGTGGGTGGTCCATTGGGCATAGTAAGTACTTTTTACCACGGTTTTAGACCCGGACCGGACCGAGTGGTCTAATCGGGTTAACCGGGAACCAGACTAAAACTCGATTTTTTAAGCATAAAGAACTGGGCATGCCTATTAATTCTGTGAACCCCTTAAACCGGGGTTGGACTGCATGGTTCATGCAGAACCAGTGGCATGAATCGTGCGGTCCAACCTCGGTTCAAGTATGCTTGTTAAATAAGAAAAAAAAAGAAAATGCGCTTACCAGGTTTAGAGAACCTAGGCACGGGTAGAGATGCAGCTAGAGCCTAACCACTCAGCCAAGCTTGCAAGTTGATGCTCAAAAAAAAAAAAAAAAAAAAAAAAAAAAAAAAAAAAACTTGAAGTAAACTTAATGCAAATTTTTTTTTAAATTTATAAAAACAAATTAACACAATTCTATCCTACTTAATTAAATTATCAATCTCTTACAAGGAATATAAAAAAATTATAATTAAAATCTTCAAAGATATTCAACTTTACTTCAAAAATTAATCATAAATTTTAATGTTCTCATGGTTATTATTTTATTTTATTAACTTTCTTATTTAATTATTAAATATATGATTGAAAATTATTAAATTTCCCTCACAAATATAGATATATTAGTCAATTTTGCTAGTTTTATAAATTTAATATCTATATTTAGGCTTTAATTAATTATTAAATTAATTATGACATCATCACGGTTCGACCTCGGTTCAACCTCTGTTGGACCTTAAAAACCTTGAACTTATCCCTTTTACGGTTTAATGAATGGTCTGAGTTTCAAAACCATATTTTGTATTTAACCAACTAGTTTTTTTAAGTCTACAATGAGATGTTGAATTTCACTTGATAGTGGGTTGTTGGGTCAGTGCAAGTAGGTGGCTTGCATGGTAATATAAAGTGGTTTTATTGGATATTAAGAGTGTTGATTATGTATTGTGTATATTTGGATTTTTATTGTTCATTTTGTTTTCATTATTGATTTGTGAGCTATAGATTTTTCCGTATTGCAGTGCATCAGAGTGGTAATGTGTTGGAGCATTTTAATTTTGAATAAATAAAAATGAATAAATGTAATAACATAAATGTAAAGATGTGGGAGTAAATATGGGAGATGAGTAGTTAGTGAAAATGTTTAATCCCACATTGAAAAGAAGAGAGACTTTTTTATTCTTTTTAATTGTGGTGATTAATGGGCTAAAATGTATTGACTCAGATATTGGGCTAGATATATGTGCAAGGGGGAGGTGAAGAGCGGATGTATCAAAATTGGAAATGAATCAGCTTCTTGGATCCTCCTACTCGACAGCCCATTCAGAGTAATTATCATATCCGTTGGTGAGTAAATAGCCCGAATAAATACTCCATTTTTACTACGGAAAATAAAGAGCCATTAACCCACTTAATGGACTATCCGTTTGGGCCTTTTCATTATTCAGAAACTCCTTATCTCACCATTAATTGTGTAACTCCAGCCCATCAGATTAATGTCTAACAATTAATCTTATAACACCTACTAAATCAGTATAATGGACCTAATTAATCAGAATGAATTGGATAATAATTTCGTGAGGCCCATTGAGCCTATAAATAGACTCATTCAGACTCAATCCAAGCTACTACAATACTCACCAAAAAAAAAAAAAAATAGAGAGGTTCTTGGCAAGGAAGGGTGTTCTTTCTGGTGGAGCTTTGGGCTTGAACACTTTGTGTAGAGGTTGTTCTAGCCATACGACACTTGTTGGGTTGTTGTATCCTGGGGGAGACATGTCAAAGAAGGTCTGCACCGGTTACAAAGTTTAGCCAACCAAGGGCTTGAATCTCCTTAAAGAGAGCGAGTACCGCGCCTCAGTCCAAATAGTGTTGTGTAATTTCTCTCTTTAAAATAATAAAATTCAGTAGTATTATTCAGTTTTTCTTTGTATTATTTCCATTATCATTGTATTTGCACCAACATAATGTATTTTACTTTAATTTAACTTAGTTTCAATTACTTAAATTTTGTATGTAGTAAATTTAAAATAAAGAAAAATTATCGTTGGACAATATGATGATAATCTAAAGTTTAAACATAGCGTGATAGTTGTGACTATGTTTTGGTTTGGGCCTGTATGCCCAAAGCAAAACACGATGCCGTTTCATTAGGGGGTATTTGTTTTGAGTTATTTGCTAACATATTGGCATTCGTTTGTGGGGTAATTTTTTATTGTGTGTGTTGTATCTTGTATGCAGCTGTTTACCTTTATTAAAAAAATAAAAAATAGAAATAAAAATCAAACGAAGAGAATCTTTTTGGTTTTCTGTTGAAGGAGGTCACTTCATTTATTACTATTTTCATCAAATTTTATTTATTAAGTTCAACTTCCTTCCCAAATTATAAGTTCTAACATATTTGATAAGAATAAAGTTACAATAAATGAAATAATATTACGCTAATTAACTTGGAAGATACATGACTAGTGTAAAATAAATAAAAATATTGATTGGCCCTTAGAATTGAATATAACGTGTCTCTATGGAAAGTCACATTTTAAAAGAATCTTCCAAATTAACTAAAACTACTGTTTTAGTGTAGTTAAATAAAACTATTAGTTTTTCTCAAAAAAATAAAATAAAATAAAACTATTAGTCTAGTGTATTGATAAATTCGTTGTAAGATACTATTAGCTTTTATAGGGGAACATTCTTGCTGTTTGGCTTTTTTCCGAAAATACGTGTGGTCTATTGAGCATAGGAAGTACTTTATGCTCTAGATAAAAGTTTTTAGTTTTTCAAATCCAAAACAGTGTTACATATTAATTGAGTTATATGCAGGGGCTATATTTATTTAATTTACTCCCAATCCTACAGTGAAATATATCCTTATGAAGACTATCACCTTTTATAACCAGTCATTTGCTACTCATGTCTAGTTAGGAGGATCACTTCAATAATTTTTCTAGTAACCCTAATAATTTCTCAATATATTTGATGAAAGTCTGGTGCTTAAGCCTTAAGGAGGCCAAAACACCCATATCCGGTTCATAACTTTTTTTTTTTTTTGGTTATAAAGACTTACAATACTTAAACTTTTAAAAGAGTCGACTCTTGAAAGCTCAAGGAAGGCTTTTAAACTCACACACACAACTGAAACTAAATGATGTGGCACAACACAACTGAAACTAAATGATGTGGCACAAGAACCTCACAGGAGAACCCCAGCATTAACTCACTGCTAGCTAAATTACAGCCATTTGTTTTTTTGTTATAAAGACTTCCAATATCCGGTCCATAACTTGTTATATCCTGTTAACGACTTGAAATCGAGTGCATCGAGGAGAAAAAACTGGTTATAGCAGGTTATATGGACGCATAAACATTTCAATGATAATTATAAAACCCACGTGCCTGGCCCAACACACGAGTTACAAAAAGCCCTTTCTCTATTTAAAAAGTCTTTGCCTATCCGCCACCCACAATTTCTACGAAAGCTCTCTCACCCGTGGGGTCAAGGGTGTGCTAAATTTGATTGTTGGAATCGGATGGTCAAATGAATCGTGGGGATATGCCCGTAGAGCATGAGTATGTCATAAGTCTTATGCCCGTAGAGCATGAGTATGTCATAAGTCTTAGTAAATTTGATTGGTTGGAATCGGATGGTCAAATGAATCGTGGGGATATGCCTGTAGAGCATGAGTATGTCATAAATCTTAGTAACTGACTGGTAATATCCGGTTATATATGTAACGTGGTAAGCGCTTAAGCGCTCATAACTTGTTATATCCAGTGAAAAGACCGCAGTCGGGTGCATTGAGGAGCAAAGAAACTGGTAAAAAAAAAAAAAAAAAACTGGTTTTAAAAAAAACTTTTTTATTTTTTATATATATAATTTTTATTTTGTAAATCTAATTTATAAATTGATAAAGTAATTTAAAAATTAATAGGAGTGTTTTTTTAGCAAAAAAAACTTTATGTTTTTATTATATATATATATATATATATATAATTGTTATTTTGTGAATCTAACTTATAAATGAATAAAATAATTTGAAAATTAACAATAAAGTAGTCCTATTTTTTAGGTAATATTTTAGTAGAAATTTGAGTTACACTTTTACTAAATTATCTTTTAATTTTGTCTCTATCTAAATATAAGGACGTAAAGTCATTTTTGAACTAAAAAATAAAAAATTCAAATTGAAAAAGCCCTTAAAACAATAATATAAATAAAACCCTGTGCCTGTGCTTTGAGGAGCAAAGAAACTGGTATAGCAGGTCAGCAAAGAAACTGGTTATAGTAGGTCATACGGTAAACATTTCATACTAGCAAAGAAACTGGTTATAAGACTAGCAAAGAAACATACATTCTCGCAAAGAACTCTATAAAACCCAAATGCCCCTACACTCAGGAGCTAAAGCTTAGCAAAACCAAAAGGTCTTTCTATATTCTTAGCTCCGCTTCCTTCCCCACAGTCATCCTCTCTGTCTCAGTCTTTTCCGGAGAACGGGTGACAATAGCTACATATTCTTTTATTAACAATTTTTCTGATTTTATTTTGTTGCTTTCAATATTTCATTGAATTAATTTCCTCTTGGTCACTGCAGGAACAAATGTCGTTGCGTTCAGACGTTAAGCTTGCTGCTGAGATACTCAGCCTGGTGATCCTAATCATCACTCTGGTTCTTGCACTACTGAAGATTGTTACTAAGATCACTGGTGCTGCTAACCAACAGCTTCCTGGAGACAACCATGCTGACAATATCCAGATGATAGCTGTGAACGTCAACCCTGTTTGAGCCTCCAATATACCATCTATCTGCCAGGAAGCTTTCACATCATTTGGAGCTTCCAGTATCCATAGGGCTGAAACAGAGTGTGTAATGCTTTGTTTATGTTGGTTTGTTTGAATTACGAGGTATAAATAGTCTGTGTCATGAAGTTTGCTATATATATGTTGTGTGTGATTTTGTCAGTGTGGATCTGTCATTCTGTTGTGCTTTTTAAGTCTACAGTGAATTATCATGTTTTAGTCCGATACAGTATTTGTTGAAGGATTATGAAAGTTTGAAACTTTTTTATTCTTTATGATTGTTTAGTACATGCTCTGTTTATATTTTTCCTCCCAAACATGCCAAAGTTTATGAATAATCGTGTGGATATGGGCCTTTTTTTCTTTCAGCTGGGCCGTTTGGGCAGTTGTAACAGGGGAAATTGATTTCGGCCATTAAAACCAGATCTTCGGTTTTGGGCTCACAAAAAGATGTGGATTGGGATGGATTTTTGTAGATGCCCCAAATCAAAATGGATAGGTCACTTTTTTTCATCCTCTTTTTTGGGAAATGTTTCTCAGAGATTATGATTGATACAAATTTAATTGCTTTTTTGTATGGTCTTGAACTAGGTTTTCATTTTTGTTTTTCTTGACAAACCAAATAATAGGAGTTGTCTTTTTGGAATAAGTTCGCTTTATCCATTTAAGCTATTTTTAGTACAAGTAAAACTACAAAGTACTTTCCAAATGCGAGATTTGGGTTAGTGGTTCATAGAATTTTGAACTGAGAAGCAAGTAAAACCTATAATATAATATAAACTTCCAGTCCAAACCATTTATTTGACCCAAATACATGCAGAAGAGTTGCCCAAAAAATTAATATCAACGTTGGATGAGACATTAGAGATTGAGGGTTGAAGAGGTATAGTTTTAATGGGTCAACCAACATATTAGCCCAAAATTTTAAACCAACTTGTATATCTATTTTGGGCCATGTTTTATGTTGAAAAATGTGCGCATACCCACAAACACAGTAACACCAATTCAAATGCACTATTAAGTTTAAGGCCTGTTTGGTGGGTTAGTTTGAGTAATGTTGTTTGGGTGTTTTTGATATACGTGTGAGTGAAAATGTGCGTGAAAATATGTGTAATGTTGTTTAAAATGTGTAGTTTTATGTTTGAACTTGCTTGGCAAACAGGCCCTAAGTCTCCTCAAAAGAGTTTAACTGTTTTAAGTCTCCAAAAACCGACAATTTATAGTAAGAGTAGTTTCTTTTCCCCTAGAAGTAATCCAGACACCATTCCAATGAATTTTATTTTGTTGTTGTTGTTGTTGTTGTTGCTGCTACTGCTGCTGCTGAATAAGAAATATTATTGCCAAAAAAAGAAAACAACTGAAAACCAAACAAAAAAAGAAGGGATGGGATGTAGCCAACGTATCCTTCCACAAACCCAGAAACTATAGAGGGGCGGGGGGAATGAGCTATACCCATTAGGTTAAAGGATGAGCTACAAAGTTAGAGTTTCTAAAAACAAAACAAGCATTCCAGTCTACAAAAGAATTGAAAATAGCACTAGTCTCTTCTAGAATTGCATTGAAAGACCAATATGGTGTTGCAAATGGATTTAAGATAGCTTTTATCACAACTAGTTGCAGGTCCACGTGATGCGTGAGAATATATAAGTAATGAGGTGTTTTATATATATATATATATAAAGTACAATAACTTCGAATTTTTGTAATTACTCACTTTTCTTTTTAAATTTAAAATATATATTGAATATAAAAGGTATTTGACAAATCTAAAATAAAATAAATATTTATTTGTTATACGAGTTAAACGGTTTTAACATTTGGGAATGGAAAGAGACATTGATAATTATGAATTAGGTTATTAAATTAAAATTAAAAAAGTGGGGGATGAGTTTGGTACCAGCTGGGTTTTTAAGCCAAGTGGATTATGGGAGGACACGTGGAGAATTTGACTAGTTCAGGATTTTGACTGAAAGTGATCGGGCCTTGTAGTTTTGCTTAGGGCTGTCCACGGGTCGGGTCGGCTCGGGTTTGGGCCTAACCCGGACTCGACCCGACTGGATCGGGTTACCAAAATTGTGACTCTCAACCGATCCAATACATAGGTCAAACCCGACGGTTCGGGTCAACGGTTTAATGGGTCGGATTCGTCGGTTTGGCGGGTTTGGGCTTCAAATTGGGCTTGGGCTTCGAATTGGGCTGAACTTGTGAATTTGCATAAATTTTTTTAACTCAATTTTTGATAGGCCTTTTGGGCCCAAATTAATGGACTTAGTTTTAACAAAGATTTAGATATTGTTGACCCATGTAAATATATGATACGGGCCTTCACATCCTTCATTTCAAATTGGGCTTTCAAGTTGTATGCCATTCCACAACTTTAAATCTATTAGGCCTACATGCCTTTTTAAGTACAAATTTAATGTTTCATATAAAAACATTAGCAAGCACATAAAAACAGTACATACCTGATAACACCTGGGCAATTAGCAAGCACATAAAAACACCTAAATCACATTCAAGTTGTATGCCATTCCGCAACTTTAAATCTATTGGACCTACAGGCCTTTTTAAGTACAAATTTTTATCAATACAAATTTAATGTTTCATATAAAAACATTAGCAAGCACATAAAAACAGTACATAACTGATAACACCTAGACAATTAGCAAGCACATAAAAACACCTAATATCACATTCTAACCACCTGTTAAAACCACACAATACAAAAAAAAAAACATTTTTCAAAATGCCACAGCCTTAAGACCTGGGCACTGGGTAGTACATAAAAACACTTAAACACACATAATACAAGAAAGATTTTTTTCAAAATGCCTAGGAATTAAGACCTGGGCAGTACCTTTAAAATCCAAAAACAAATCAAAGAAGTCTAATAAGCACAAAAGCACATCTCAACCTATTAAACCTGCCAAGTTGTGCCAACCATTCCATACATGTAATACAACTTTTACACAAGCCAGCAAAACAAATTCTAACAAATAATTCAATCACAGCCAGTGAGCCACACCACAAGTATGGCAATATGAGCATCTTGCAATATTTCCATAAGAATCAGAGAAGGCAGAAAGATAGTTACTGCAAGTGTGTAAGGCAGTAAACTACCAAGGCAGTAGCTAGTTATAATTAGTTACAATATTATGAAATACCTAAGTATTTCCAAAAAATAGCTTTTCTAAAGCATTAAAGAGCAACTACTCTATAGTTTAGTCCATTACTAATAGGAAAGAAAGCATATAAACCTAATAAGTTTTCTTTCCTATAAGCAAGAGTTGATCTATAAGTTATAAGCTAGAAAAGCACTATGTCCAAAGAACTTCCAATCTGTATCCAAAAAGTTGCCTCCTATACAAAATGTGTCCCTCCTACAAGAAAATGGGCAAAAAAATATTTATCAATAGAAAATATAAGAACAAGACCAAAAAATACAGAATAGCAATAACCAAAAAGTAAGGGCCGAAACTTACCCAGTTCGTGATTAGTCATCAACACTAATTGAGATACCTTTGCTTGAGCTTGAACTTCCACCACCTGCTGCTGCTGCTTGACGTATAACTAGAAAAGAGAAAGAAATGAAGGCTATTAGATTAAATTTCATTTGCATAAGACACATTTAATAGCACTTAATAGACAAAAAGTTTGGAAGTTAACATGTTACCTAAATCATGAAATTCATCTTCCAAGGCCTCTACCTCATCCTTTGACTTGCGAAAAGAAATTGGAACCAAGGCTTGAAGCCAATCTTGTGCACAAACAAGATTTTGAACCATTAGTGGAGAGAGTGAACTCCGAAATGGATCAAGTATGCGTCCTCCGGTACTGAAGGCTGACTCAGAAGCAACAGTAGACATAGGTACAACCAGCACATCCCTAGCCAATTTGAACAACACTTGATACCTATCTGAATTGGCCTTCCACCACCCCAATATCTCAAACTTAACATCCCCCCTTCTACTTTCACAATTTTCGGCCAAATATTTGTCAATCTCATTGCTACACCCTATGGACTGCTCAGCCTCCAAGAAACGGTCAAACCTAGAATTAACCATTGCATATGGATCACTACAACCAATTGACTCACTTTCTATGTGTGTCCCCTTACTCCCACTTGGTACTTGTACATTTGGTGAATCAACACGACAGTTGTAATCATACAACTTGACAAAAGAACCCCTCACCAATTCAACCATCACATCAGCCACTTCATTCCCATGAATTTCAGAAAAACAGAACTTTAAAAACCTCAACTTCCTTCTTGAATCAAGAATCACAGCCACATACAAGAGATGATTCATTTTATCCTCTTTCCCCCAATACTTATCAAATTTAGATTTCATTTTAGTTGCCATGTTTTTCAAGAGGTGGTTTGGAGATTTACTTAAATGGGAAATATTCTCTTGAATGACAAACATCTCATCAAAAAAGGTGTTTGCAGTAACATACAAAGAATCTGAAAAATTTTTCGTGGCATTGTAAAAAAGCTTCAAAAAACCCACAAATGTCCTACAATTTTGGAAATCTAAACCACTAGGAGATCCCATACCACCACTAATCTCCTTGTTCATAAAGTATGAAGAATAACTATCATCCTCAAAGCCCATTCGTATGAATACTTTCTCAAATTTTTGTGCGGTTTCTAACATGAGGCAGGTAGAGTTCCACCTAGTTGGTACATCTAGACAAAGAAGAGACTTAGACTCAATACCTAATCTCTCAACAAAACCCACAAAAGTTTGATTCCTATTTGGTGAGGACTTCACATACCTCACAGTTTCACGCACCTTAGCAATGGATGCATCAATTTCACTCATACCATCCCCCACAATCAGATTTAGGATATGTGCACAACACCTCATGTGTAAGAACTCATGTTCTAAAACAGTCCCCTCCCAATCTTTAGTTACATTTTCCAAAAACTTAATGATTACACCATTTGAGCTAGCACTGTCCACTGTTAAAGTGAATATGCCATTAATACCCCACTCACGCAAATACATCTCAACCTTTCAACCTATAGTCTCCCCCTTATGGTCTTCAACTTGACAAAAATTCAAAATTCTCTTATGCAACTTCCAATCATCATCAATAAAATGACTTGTAAGGGACATATAACACAGATTTTGAATACTAGTCCATGTGTTCGTAGTAAGACACACCTTACGACCCTTCAAAGCCCCCCTTAGTTTCTCTCTCTCAACACCATAAATGCCAATCACATCCCTAGCCACAGTTTGACGAGATGGAATATCCCTAATTCGCAACTTAGGTTGTAAGGTTGTCAAATATCTTTGAAACCCTTACCCTTCAACAAACCTAAAAGGCAACTCATCTATTATAACCATTTCAACAATTGCCTTTCTAGAAGCCTCAACAGTAAAGGCTATTGGCACAAGCTGAAACCCTTCCTCCCCATCCATTTTGGGTTCAAACGCTAAGGTTTGTTGCCCTTTAAGTGTATCTCTATTAGGGTTCTTAACACAAACTGGAGTATGATTCAATAAATTAGCAGTACCATGCCCCTTACTATCAGCTAGATAAGTCTTTTTACAGTAATTACAAACAGCCTTAAAATGACCCTCACCAATATCTACTTTTTCAAAATGGTCCCAAGCAATAGACTTTTTCCTATTACTACTACACACCTTGCCTTTACCTTTAGGTGGAAGTGGAACCTCAGCATTAGTTGGAGGGGCAGTAGGTGTTGTTTGCGAAGGGGGTGCATCACTAAAGGGTTCCATAACCTAAAGACATCAAAATTATGCATTAGCAAACAACCAAAAAAAAAACTAATCCTAAGAAAATACAAGTACATTGATCATGGGAAAAAAAAAACAAATCAAGGAATAAAATAGGTAGATAAGAAAATAAAAATGTGTTTGGATTTTATCTTTTTAAAACAAGGGTTCATATTCTTCTTTTACAGTGAAGATACAAGTACATTGATCATAAAAAATAAAAACAAACAAACAAAAACAAAAACAAAACAAGGAATAAAACAGGACAGATACAAATCACACTCAGAGCACACTAAAATAATGAATCAAACTAACTATAATGTCTGTCTGTAAAGAGTAAATATGAAAATAAACACAAAGCACACTCAAAAAAGTGATAACTCAAGTCTTCGAAAAATGATAATAGAAACAAACACACTCAAATTAGGGGTTCCATCTTTAAAAAGAGATAAATCAAGTCTTAGACCAACAAATCAAAAAAAAAAAAAAAAAGGGTTTCATCTTTGAATGATTGAATCTAGTCTATTGTTCAGTTTTGGTCCCTAATCTTTAAGTTTTAAATCATTTGAACAAGATCCCTTAAGTTGCTTTTCATATCATTCTTATTACATATCAAAAAATAAATCATTTGAACAAAATGATAAACCCATATCACAAATACACAATCACAAAATACAGAAAAAGAGGGATGAAAAGGGAAAAAAAAATTTACTTGATCTGAGACTACGAAGCCGAGACTGAGAAGACCCGTGAAGTGAAGACGTCGGCATCAGGTGGGCTGTGAGGCAGCGGCAACAGCAACCAGCAACCCGATGGAGTGAGTAAAAGACTTGGTTTATTTCAAAATAAAAAAGAGAATTAGAAATCACTAGAGAGATTAGAGAGCAGAGAGAAAAGTAAGAACTCAGAGAATACCCATTTCTAAGAGAGAGAGATGAGGGTTGAGACTTGAGAGTCTTTACCTGATCTGAGACTAGGAAGCCGAGAATGAGAAGACCCATGGAGTGAAGACGGCAGCGTCAGGTGGGCTGTGAGGCGGTGTCAGGTTGGCTGTGAGGCGGCGGCAACAGCAACCCGGTGGAGTGAGTAAAAGACTTGGTTTGTTTCAAAATAAAAAAGAGAGTTAGAAATAACTAGAGAGACTAGACAGCAAAGAGAAAAGTAAGAACTTAGAGAGAATACCCATTTATAAGAGAGAGAGATGAGGGTTGAGACTTGAGAGTTTTGAAGTGTAGCCGAGTAGAGAAAGGGGTGGGGAAAATTTGATTTTGATTTTGATTTGAGGTGCAGCCGTTCCATATCTTCAGATTGCTGACCATGGGCATGGGGAAGTGATGAAAAATTGGTATCTGATTTGAAGTGTAGCCGTTCCATATCTTCAGAAGAAGATTTTTTTTGTGTGAAAACTGAGAAATATGAGTGGTTTTAGGCAATGGGTACTCAGGACTCTTCTTTTAGTCCCATCACCGTGGCAAACTTGCAGTAGCGTGTAGCAGTAGCCAAAAAGTCCAATCAGTACACTCTCCTTCAAACTTCGCGTGTTCTGCAATTACCTATATATATTTTTTTTATCTTAAGTAATCGGTCGAGTTGGGTTCTACGGGTTTTTAACCCATTAACCCGCCACCCGAACCGATTATTCGGGTTTTACTAGAGAGAGACCCGAAACCGACCCACCATGGACTTCGGGTCCACCCACTGGGCCTCGAGTCGGTCGGATCCGGGCGGGTTGGTCAGGTCTTTAACCCGCTGGACACCCTTAGTTTTGCTTTAAAAAGTAGTATGTGTGGTCTTTCCAGTGAGTAGTGAATGAATATGGGTGGTATAGATGTCATTCAGAATCAAGGGACGGTCCCGTCTTTTTCACTGTCAATGCTGATCATGCATTGTCAAAAGATATTATCAACTTTGATTCCTCCAACAAATAAAAAAGATACTTTCAACTTTTGATGAAAATGGCCAAATATCACCATTTTGTAAAATTTGTAGAAATTTAGTATTGTTTCGGAATTAATTAGCAAAGTATCACTTTTCTAGTACTCGAGTTTGACAAACTCAAGTTCTAAATTGTATTCGAGTTTATGAAACTTGAGTTCCTAGAAGTTCTGACATTGTAGCACAAGCGGAGTTGGCATTTGGGATTAAAAAATGCCACTTTCCATGTAATCATAGTATATTCTGCCATACCCAAAAAAACTCAACCCAAGCAAAATCACCAGACTTTACACGCATTAACAAAACCCAATATCAAACTAATCAAAACTAAAACAAAATAGGAACCATGGGTTTCGGTCATGTCTAAAAAGCAAACAAAAAGAGAAGGAAAAAAAAAAGAAAAAAAGAAAAAAAATTAAGGAGAAAGAGAGGGGACTCGACGGCCACCAGCATTGGTGACGCTGTTGAGAAGCACCGCCAGAGATGGTGGTGTTGGGGCAAGCAGAAGCTTGGCCATGACTAGACTTGAGAGAACGAGAAAAGAGAGGGACCTAAAGAAAAGAGAAGGTCAGACCGGCAAGCACCGCCGGTGGTGGTTGGTGGGCCTTGGAGGCTTCCAGTTGTAGCCATGGTTATGGAGATTCAACTTGGTGGAAGAGAAAAGTTTTGAAATTTGGATTTGGTGAATCTGAAGACAATAGAAAGGGGAGAGGTGAAGAAAGATAGCCCAACACCACATGAGACACGGATCGATGACGTGGCAATTATTTACGACCGTTGGATTAAATCAAAGGCTGAGATTAGAACTATTGCACCCTGTGCAATACCCTAGGTATTGCCCGGGATATGAATCCATTCATTCACTACTCATTAGAAAGACCCCACATACTACTTTTTAAAGAAAAGTAAGCAAAAACTACAAGGCCTAATCACTTTCAGTCAAAATCCTGAACTGGACAAATTCCCCACATGTCCTCCCATAATACACTTGGCTTAAAATCCCAGCTGGTACCAAACTCATCCCGCACTTTTTTAATTTTAATTTAATAACTTAATTCATAATTATCAATGTATCTTTCTATTCCCAAATGTTAAAACCGTTTAACTCGTATAACAAATAAATATGCATTTTATTTTAGATTTGTCAAATACATTTTATATTTAATATATATTTCAAATTTAAAAAGAAAAGTGCGTAATTACAAAAACTTACAAGGGATATAATTGGAAATTGAAATTTTACAAATCTTAGATCTCTAAACCCTACAAACCCTAAATCTATAAACCTTCTTATAAACATCTATTATTTTTTTTATCTTTTATTTTTATTTTAGCCGTATTACTCACTTTACTATCTTACAGTCTCACACCCAATTCTCAAACTCAAAGTCTCAAACCGGTTATTGCTCTCTCTCTCTCTCTCTCTCTCTCTCTCTCATGTGTTTAGTGAGTTTTAGAATTAAAGAAAACCGTTTTCTTGGTATTTCAAAATTCTGTAGTAATTTTTTCTACATAATGTTTTTGTTCTATATGCTTTGAACCCATGTTATGTTATTAATATATGAGATATATTAATTGTTGATTACGGCCACGGGTGTAGTTTTTGTCTTGTGTCGTGTGTTTTTTTTTGTGTTTGTATTAGTGTTGGATACCGTTTGCATATCTTGCAAGTGGGTTTATTGAGATAGTTTATAAACTATAATTTATGGATGATAATTGTAGCCATAGTCGAGATTAGCCTATTGTTTGCTCCAATTCTTTCAATATTGATACTTAGCATTTGACGAGTTCCAAGGATATTATATTTTTGTTAGACTATTTTTTTTTTTGTTAAACTATGCTATTTTGAATTTGAGTTGAAGTGTATGCACTTATTTTGGAGTGTAAAGTACTTATTTCTAGATGAATGTTATATTTTTGTTGAACTATATTATTTTGAATGTGGGTTGAAGACTTGAAGTGTATGCACTGCTTTTGAGTTGAAAAAAAATTATTTATAGACGGATGTTATATTTAATATTATGCAGGTTGAAATGGATTGTGTTACATTTGTGTTAACCCAACACGACTCGTTTACTAAGCATGTCAAATGAGTTGGATCATGTTAACCCGCCTTATTAACAAGTTAAGTTAGGGTTGAAGGATTATAACACAATTATTAAATGAGTTGGGTTAAGGTTGAACCATTTAGTCGAATACTCCTACCTCAACATGACATGAATCCGACACGTTAACCCAAATTGACATCCCTAATTTTTGGAGACTTAAACTTAATAATGCATTTGAATTGGTGTTACTGTTTTAGTGGGTATGCGCACATTTTTCAACATAAAACATGGCCCAAAAAGAATATACAAGTTGGTTTAAAATTTTAGGCTAATATGTTGGTTGACCCATTAAAAGTAGATGTCTTCAACCCTCACTCTCTAATGTCTCATCCAACATTGATGTTAATTTTTTGGGCTACTGTTCTGCATGTATTTGGGTCAAATAAATGTTTTGGACTTGAAGTTTATATTATAGGTTTTACTTGTACCACATAAGACAAAGGAAAAAAAAAGCTTAAATGGACAAAGCAAATTTGTCTAAAAAAGACAATCCTTATTATTTAGTGTGTCAGAAACAACAAAAATGGAAACAGATCATACAAAAGAGTAATTATATCTGCATCAATCAATCTAAATCAATATATATATATATATATATATATATCAATCATAATCTTTGAGAACCATTTCCCAATAAAGAGATGAAAAAAGTGACCTACCCACGTTGATTTGGGGGTATCTACAAAAATCCATCCCAATTCACATCTTTTTGTGAGCCCAAAGCCGAAGATCTGGTTTTGGTGGCCCAAACCAATTCCCCCTGTTACAACTTCCCAAACAGCCCAGCTGAAAGAAAAAAGGCCCAGATCCACCCGATTATTCATAAACCTTGGCATGTTTGGGAGGAATAATAAAAACAGAGCATGTACTAAACAATCATAAAAAATAAAAAAAGTTTCAAACTTTCATAATCCTTCAACAAGTACTATATCGGACTAAAACATGATAATTCACTGTAGACTTAAAAAGCACAACAGAATGACAGATCCTCACCGACAAAATCACACAACATATATATATCAAACTTCATGACACAGACTATTTATGCCACTTAATTCAAACAAACCAACAAAAACAGAGCATTGCACACTCTGTTTCAGCTCTCTATGTATACTGGAAGCTCCAAATGATGTGAAACCTGCATAGCATGTAACAGTATATTGGAGGCTCAAACAGGGTTGACGTTCACAGCTATCATTTGGATATTGTCAGCACGGTAACCTCCAGGAAGCGGTTGGTTAGCACCACCATTGTTATTAGCTATAATCTTCAGTAGTGCAAGAGCAAGTGTGATGATTAGGATCACCAGGCTGAGTATCTGAGCTGCAAGCTTAACGTATGAAAGCAACGACATTTGTTAATTAAAAAAGAATATGTAACTATTGTGACAGAGAAGATGATTGGAGGGAAGGAAGCAGAGCTAAGAATATCGAAAGGACTTGGTTTTGCTGAGCTATAACTCCTGTGGTGGGTTTTATAAAGCAAAGTAAGCAAAAACTACAAGGCCCAATCACTTTCGGTCAAAATCCTGAACTAGTCAAATTCCCCACGTGTCCTCCCATAATCCACTTGGCTTAAAAACCCAGCTGGTACCAAACCCATCCCCCACTTTTTAATTTTAATTTAATAACTTAATTCATAATTATCAATGTATCTTTCCATTCTCAAATGTTAAGACAGTTTAACTCGTATAACAAATAAATATTCATTTTATTTTAGATTTGTCAAATACATTTTATGTTTTAACATATATTTTAAATTTAAAAAAAAAAGTGAATAATTACAAAAACTTAACAAGGGATTTAATTAGAAATTGAAACTTTATAAAACCTAGATCTCTAAACCCTACAAATCTTAAATCTCTAAACCTTTTTATAAATATCTATTTTTTTTTTTATTTCATCTGTACTACTCACTTTACTATTTTATAGTCTTATACCCAATTCTCAAACTCAAAATCTCAAACCGGTTATTGCTCTCTCTCTCTCTTTCTCTCTCATTTATCGAGTTTTAGAATTAAAGAAAACTGTTTTCTTAGTATTTTAAAATTCTACAATAATTTTTTCTATATATTATTTCTGTTCTATATACTTTAAACCCATGTGACGTTATTAATATATGAAATATATTAATGGTTGATTAAGGCCTGCGGTGGGTTTTATAATTATTGTTGAAATGTTTATGCGTCCGTATGACCTGCTATAACCAGTTTTTTACTCCCCAGAGCACCCAACTGCGCGTCTTTTCACCGGATATAACAAGTTATGGTCTCCTTACTATAACCAGCATGTCGGCCTATGAACGTGAGAATATCACCTGCTATAACCAGTTATGGGCTATAGCCGTATCACGTTCATATAACCGGATATTACCAGTCATAGAATCTAGAGATGGTCCGTCCCTTTCACTGTCAATGCTAATCATGCATTGTCAAAAGATATTATTATCAACTTTCATTCTTCCAACAAATAAAAAAGATACTTTCAACTTTTGCACCAGTACGAGGAGGCAAATTACTCGCCGATTTAACCAAAAAAAAATTACTCGCCGATTTTCATTTTTCACTGTCAACGATGATCATACATTGTCAAAAGATATTAGCAACTTTGATTCTTCCAACAAATAAAAAAGATTCTTTCAACTTTTGCACCAGTACGAGGAGGCAAATTACTCGCCGATTTTCATTTGTCACTGTCAACGCTGATCATGCATTGTCAAAAGATATTATCAACTTTGATTCTTCCAACAAATAAAAAAGACACTTTCAACTTTTGCACCAGTACGAGGAGGCAAATTACTCGCCGATTTAACCAAAAAAAAATTACTCGCCATTTTCATTTTTTACTAATATTTTGTACCAACTATTATTTTTAATGCCGACAGCTTTATTTGATTTTATATTCTTAGACTCTGTTTGATTGTTCTAAACCTGATATTGTATATGCAGTACTGCTAAGCAGATTTACTAGCAAGCCTAATAAAGATTATTGGCTAGCTACTGAGTGAGTTATGAGATATTTAATTAGTACCAAAAATTATAACTTATTTTATAAAAAGTACCTATTGTGATTGAATTTTTTAGTGATGCCGATTGGAATACTTTGTCAGGTGATTCTCTCTCTATTATTGGTTATATATTTACCTTAGGTAGTGGTGCTATTTGTTAGAAATCTAAAAAGTAAACAATAATTGCTAATTCAACAATGGAAGATAAATTAATAACATTAGCTTAAACTAGTGAAGAGACAAATTGGCTTAGAGATTTGTTATATGGAATTTCACTTTGAAAAAAGCAAAATTCCACCTATATTAATTCATTGTGATAGCACTGCCGCAATTAGTAGAGTTAAAAACCGTCACTACAACGGTAAATCTAAACCTATAAGAAGAAAGCACAGTATCGTGAGATCTTATTTGAGTAGTGGCATCATAACTGTGGATTATATTAAATCTAATGATAATCTTGTAGATCCATATACCAAGGCCTTGGCAAAAGATAGGGTCTGGAATACATCGACGGGGATAAGACTAAAGTCCATAGATTCGTGAGCCATGTACGAGGATACCAAACCCAAGGATCAGAGATCCTGAGAATTGGGTTCAATGGGAAAAATGAATCATACGATGGTTGTAAGAAATGCACTATTTATTTATTTATTTTAATTCTTTATTTTGTGTTGAGGGTCATTTTCGTAAAGTCAGCCCAACCCAGCATAACAGACACTAATAGCGGCAGGAACAGAATAAAGCTATTAGGCCCGAGCGGCAGGAATAACAAAACACAGGCCCATAACACGAGCAAATGGGTCTTGAGGAAGCAAATGGGCCTAAAGGGCCCGGAAAGAGAGAAATGGCACCCATGGGCAATATATGGTATGAAAAAGTGAGAATGGGCCGCGGCAGGCCCGAAGCGATGTAAAGAAAGTAGGGGTTAGTGGCAAGCCCATGAACCCCAAGGATGAGAATGAGGAGATTGGGCCAAGGAAGCCCAAGGGCCGCAGGCCCAAAGGAAGGGACAATGGAGCCCATAAAGTGAGAACACCAACAGACTTCCATAAGTCACTGGGGGAAGAAGTGAAACGGCAGGTCTGAAAAAGGCCTAGCAGGAACATGTTGCTATGGTAGGAAAGACCAAGCAATGGAACAAAACATAAAGGGTAAAACAAGAAATGGGCCGAGGGGGACGTATTAAGAAAAGCCCAAGCCCAAAGGGAGATAGTGGCAGTGCAAACAGTCCGCATAAAATCAAGAAGAGCGGCAGACGAATACGAACTAGGCATCATGAGCCGCAGGCCGGCTTCGAAACACACATGACAGAGAGCATGCGCAAAGCCCAGGTGCCACCAGCCTGTACCCAGCCAATATGGGTCGTGGTGGGGCCATGGGTCCGTGGTAAGAGGTAAAAGGGGGTGTGGTTTGGTGGTGGGGAGGGGGGAAAGGATTTATTTTGCGTTCCCTGTCCAAACCCTTTTTGGAGGTACGTCCTGCTGGGATGACAGACCGTCCAAAAGGGGTAAGATTGAAGAGGGAACGCTGAGTGCATGCCATAGGAAGAGAGAGAGAGCATTTAAGGCCACGGCAGAGCAGTGCCACGGCGGACAGAGACAAAACGAACATGTCTTTGTCTGGCGAGGGCGAGCTATGCGCAGAGGGTGGTCGGCAAGCATGCCCAGACCAGACAAAGGCCGTTAGAGGGTAAAATGGTAAAAGAATGTTTGCGGCAGGCCCTATAAAAGGAGCCTCGCCGTGCCCTGTAGAGAGGACCGAAAAACAGAGGAAGAAAAACACTTAGAAAGAAAAACTAAAGGAAGAAGAAAAAGAAAGGAAAAAGATAAAAATCACTTGTGAGGATAATAGGCATGCACCAATAAATCTTTTCTTTCCTCTCCCCCTCAAAATCCCACTCTTTGAGGGATAAGAAAGCGGTAAAAAAATAACAAGAACTTTCTTCGCACCTCAACCATTTAGGTCCGATTCCCTCAAAGTTATTAATCCCCACGGCAGGATATTCACCTGGGAGGTTGATTTCATTGAGAGGAGGCGTTCTTCCTCTTTGGACGGTCACCATTACAGATTGGATTTTGGCTTGAGTTTTAGCTTTGATTAAACCTTCATTGTTTAATCCATTGTTTTCTTTTCTTTTAAAAGCCATTATTATTGTTATTGCTATTACTACTGTGACATTCGGCCAATCATTATTATTGAAAGCTATAACATTCTGTTTGTTCATTTTGTTATCATTGTATCTGCCTGCCGTGATTTAGTTATAATAAGCTCTGCTTGCCGTAAAGGGTGTTCCTGGCAGACAAGGTTAAGTTTGTGCCAAGCCAGCCCAAAGTGAGTTGCAGTTGGGCTGGTCTCAACTTTCCTACTCAGAAACACATCAGGGCCCATTACCTGCAGAGGGCAGCCCAGCCCAAACACAAAAAAGGCCCCTACATTTTGTAAATAATTTTTTAAATTGTTCATCCTTATGATGTAAGTGCATTTATCTTGTAATATGGAAAGGTTGAGTAAAAAACTCTTAATGAAATTTGTAGCTCGTATAAGTGGGGTGTCAGAATTATAGGAGCACCCTAGACAAAATTTCACCTATATGAGTGTGGGAGTGGGGCCGCTCTTTATGAGATTTGGACTTAATCTCAAATACACTCATGAAACTAGGATCAACACATGGCCGTAAAGTACCAGCTACAAAAGTTCATGTCAACACCTAGGTTGTTATGTGCAAGCAGTGATGCTTAATTTCCCTAAAACAGTCCTAGTTTAAGTCAGAGACCACTACGACTTTGGAGTTGAGATCGCTGTTTTACTAGGTGAAGGTTCAATGCAGAGCACACCTTCATAATGCATAGTGACCAGTCTTTGCCTAGTAATCTCTCTTTAATTAAAAAAAAAATTTAATATTAAAATCAGTGGGGGATTGTTGGAGCATATTAATATCAATTAATTAAAATGAATTAATTTTACAATATAAATGTAAAGATGTGGGAGTAAATATGGAAGATGAGAAGTTAGTGAAAATGTTTAATCTCACATTAAAAAGGAGATGGACTATTTTATTCTTTTTAATTGTGGTGAATAATGGGCTAATATGAATTAGTTCAGATATTGGGCTAGATAAGTGCGCAAAGGGGAGGCGAAGGGGAAATGAATCAGCCTCTTGGATCATCCTACTTTACAGCCCATTTAGGATAATTACCATATCCGTTGGTGAGTAAATGGCCCGAATTAAGAGGTTCTTGGCAAGAAAAGGTGTTCTTTCTGGTGAAGATTTGGGCTTGAACACTTTGTGCAGAGGTTGTTCTAGCCATACAACACTTGTTGGGCTATTGTATCCTGGGAGAGACAATTCAGACAAGTGTTTTGTAAACTTTTTGAAATGCATGGTGAATGCCAATGATAAAAACAATTTTATATTCCTATAAATTAGTAAGATAACTTTCTAGGAGTTTAACTGAAAACAATAGCATTAAATTTTAAATAGATTCATCATAGTACAGAATATTCAACAAAATTTAAGACATACTGGCAACCAATTTTCCAATAAAATTATCCTACAAAAATCTGGCACAACAAATAAAATAGTGCTCAAGTGTGCACATCATTTTTAAAAGTTTATTTTATTTATTTTATTTTTTATTTTATTATTATAGAGTTTTAACCCATGACATCTGATTTTAATGACTGTGATCTTTATTATCAGATCAAGAATGGTGTAGATGATAATTGAACACCAGATCTCTTATTCAATTATTAGAGACTTTATTAGTCAAGTTAATTAGAATATTCTATTCTTTCCATAATAATCTAAATCTAATCTAAATCTAGTAGTGTACATATAAATCAGATGGGTACTGACTTTAACAATGCATGCTAGTAAAAAGTTTCTGAATCATTAACCTCTTCTAAGTTTGCAATCTCCAAACCTTCTTTCAGCAGATGAAACATTATCCATCATATAGGACCTGCAATTTAGGTAAAACAACAACAAACATAAACATCCTGTATTGGCCACTTGAACGGACAGAGTATACCTCCAAACCAGTTTGGAGGAAAATTCCTCCAACCTACTACCCAACAAATCATAAAACCATCCACATGTACTTCAGTCACACTAGCTGTTTAATGAATCCTGGATGGTTTTATGAATTGATATATAATAGTTTAGAGGATATTTATCCAAACCAATTTGAAGGAAAACGTTGCCCCACTTGAACTATGTAAGGAAACAAGTTTCTTTTTGTTGGAAATATAGATTAAGAACTAAACCTGTAAGAATTTGCTGTTGGAATAAGATACTATGGACAAAATGCTTTTGCTCAGCCTCTGCCACCTTTGAAACAACTCATCTAGAAGATTGGCATAACTCATTATGAAACTGTTGAGGGTCATTTTCGTAAAGTCAGCCCAACCCAGCATAACAGACACTAATAGCAGCAGGAACAGAATAAAGCTATTAGGCCCGAGCGGCAGGAATAACAAAACACAGGCCCATAACACGAGCAAATGGGTCTTGAGGAAGCAAATGGGCCTAAAGGGCCCAGAAAGAGAGAAATGGCACCCATGGGCAATGTATGGTATGAAAAAGTGAGAATGGGCCGCGGCAGGCCCGAAGCGATGTAAAGAAAGTAGGGGTTAGTGGCAAGCCCATGAACCCCAAGGATGAGAATGAGGAGATTGGGCCAAGGAAGCCCAATCAAGTTAGTAAATAAAAGCCCATGGGAATACAAAGCCAGTAAATGGGCCGAGGAAGCCCAAGGGCCGCAGGCCCAAAGAAAGGGACAATGGAGCCCATAAAGTGAGAACACCAACAGACTTCCATAAGTCATTGGGGGAAGAAGTGAAACGGCAGGTCTGAAATGGGCCTAGCAGGAACATGTTGCTATGGTAGGAAAGACCAAGCAATGGAACAAGACATAAAATGTAAAACAAGAAATGGGCCGAGGGGGACGTACTAAGAAAAGCCCAAGCCCAAAGGGAGATAGTGGCAGTGCAAACAGTCCGCATAAAAATCAAGAAGAGCGGCAGACGAGTACGAACAAGGCATCATGAGCCGCAGGCCGGCTTCGCAACACACATGACAGGGAGCATGCGCAAAGCCCAGGTGCCACCAGCCTGTACCCAGCCAATATGGGTCGTGGTGGGGCCATGGGTCCGTGGTAAGAGGTAAAGGGGGGTGTGGTTTGGTGGTGGGGAGGGGGGAAAGGATTTATTTTGCGTTCCCTGTCCAAACCCTTTTTGGAGGTACGTCCTGCTGGGATGACAGACCATCCAAAAGGGGTAAGATTGAAGAGGGAACGCTGAGTGCATGCCATAGGAAGAGAGAGAGAGCATTTAAGGCCACGGCAAAACAGTGCCACGGCGGACAGAGACAAAACGAACATGTCTTTGTCTGGCGAGGGCGAGCTATGCGCAGAGGGTGGTCGGCAAGCATGCCCAGACCAGACAAAGGCCGTTAGAGGGTAAAATGGTAAAAGAATGTTTGCGGCAGGCCCTATAAAAGGAGCCTCGCCGTGCCCTGTAGAAGGGACCGAAAAACAGAGGAAGAAAAACACTTAGAAAGAAAAACTAAAGGAAGAAGAGAAAGAAAGGAAAAAGATAAAAAATCACTTGTGAGGATAATAGGCATGCATCAATAGATCTTTTATTTCCTCTCCCCCTCAAAATCCCACTCTCTAAGGGATAAGGAAGCGGTAAAAAATAACAAGAACTTTCTTCACACCTCAACCATTTAGGTCCGATTCCCTCAAAGTTATTAATCCCCACGGCAGGATATTCACCTGGGAGGTTGATTTCATTGAGAGGAGGCGTTCTTCCTCTTTGGAGGGTCACCATTACAGATTAGATTTTGGCTTGAGTTTTAGCTTTGATTAAAACTTCATTGTTTAATCCATTGTTTTCTTTTCTTTTAAAAGCCATTATTATTGTTATTGTTACTACTACTGTGACATTCGGCCATCATTACTATTGAAAACTATAACATTCTGTTTGTTCATTTTGTTATCATTGTATCTGCCTGCCGTAATTTAGTTATAATAAGCTCTGCTTGCCGTAAAGGGTATTCCTGGCAGACAAGGTTAAGTTTGTGCCAAGCCAGCCCAAAGTGAGTTGCAGTTGGGCTGGTCTCAACTTCCCTACTCAGAAATACATCAGGGCCCATTACCTGCAGAGGGCAGCCCAGCCCAAACACAAAAAGGCCCCTACATTAAATTGGCGACTTCACTAGGGAGTTGAGAAATAGACAGGGACAAGAGCCCACACAAACAAATGCCTCCAAAGTCCAGGACAACTCGAAACATGAGTGCTGTACCCTCACAAGCAGAGTCGAGGCCAACAACGCCTCACCAACCACCACCCAACCAGGCAGAAGGTGCCAACGGAACGGGGGCTGACCCCCAACCGCCACCAAGAATGCCGACCGAGAATGCCAATATTTTCATTGAGGTTTTGCAGTCATTGCAACACTCGCAGCAGCAAATGATGGAAGAAATCCGTCAGCTGAAGACCGACAAGACAAAAGAAAAAGGAAGTCAGCATGACCCAAGTCATGCGACGGATAAAGAAGAGACGCTGGCAGGAGGTGTCCCACACAATACAGAGCACCGTTTCATCACAATGGCTGAGGTATCCGCCCTCCTGGAGCAGGAAAGGGCCAGGGCACCTAAGGAGAGGTTCTATGCACGAAGGCCTCCTTACCCACTGCGGGTACTCAGCAAACCATACCCTGATAGGTATGAACCAAAAGCTTTCGCACAGTACGATGGTAGAAGGGGAAGTGCTGTCGAACACGGGAGCAAATTCATCGACACACTTGGCCCTTACGCCGCAGACGAGGACTTATGTCTTCGAGAATTTTCTAAATCACTATGCGACCGGGCTTACACTTGGTACATTGGGTTAAAGCCAGGAACTATCCCAACATGGGATGATATGGTAGATGTATTCTGCACCAAGTACTTCCATGGAGAAGAAACGGTGACGCTTGCAACCCTGCAAGCAACCAAACAGAGGAGCGGTGAAGACTTGATGGAATATATCAAGAGATTCCGGGACATAGCACTTGACTGCTATGACCATTGCGAAGAAAGGACGTTGGTTGAGATGTGTATGACGAACATGATTAGGGAGTACAGGGCTGTACTCGAGAATTTGGAAATCTCCCAATTCGCCCAGCTATTACAGAAAGCAAGAAAGACGGCTCAGTCTGTGAAGCCAAGCTCAGACAAGAGAAACGCCCCACAGGCGATGGCGGTGTCCACTGGAGAACGGAGAAGGAAGACTGAGGGGAGGGAATATGACACTCCCCCAATACCATGCACCTCCAAAGAATTAGACGTACTGCTAGACAGATGGATAGCAGATGGAATTTTCAAACCTAACCAGGTTGCCAGGGAACCCTCGGAAGAAGAGAGGAGGGACCCACGTTTTTGTCGTTTACACAATTATGTCCAACATGCTACAGCAGAATGCTGGGCGCTCCGCAGACTTGTTCACCGCAGGATAAAGGAGGGGACTTTAGAATTGTCTCAGCAGGAAGTCCAAAGAAACCCACTCCCGAACCATAAAGGGAAGGGTGTAGCAGCGGTGGTAATTTGTGCTGACCCAGGAGAGGGTGAAGAAGAAAACTTGGCTCTGCCTGCGGCGGCCATTACCACTCTACAGCAAAGTTCTAAGTTCAGAAATTTATTTGACCAGCTGGGACTATCATCAAAGGAGAGAAAGGTAGCCACCGAGGCCTTGGTGAGCATTGCCTCTGGTGCAGGAGTGGAGTGTTTATCGGCAGAAATATCAGATGAAAGGGCTCTCTTACAGGAGTCAACTGAAATCACCTTTAGTGAGGAAGATATGGAAGTGGGACAACCGGACCACAGGAGGCCCTTGTACTTGGCGACATCCATAAATCAAATCCCCATAAAGAGAGCTTTAGTAGACACAGGCGCTTCTGTGAACCTCATCCCAATAAGCACTCCGCAGGCAGCAGGGATTTCAGAAAGGAAGATTCAGGGATGCCCAATGGAAGTAACAGGGTTCGGCGGAAGAGGTGAGTACACAGCAGGCCACATACAGCTGTGGCTGAAGGTGGGCCCCATAGCCTCTTTAGCACGGTTCCACGTAGTAAAAACTGAAGTATCCTACCACGTGCTTCTGGGGAGGCCATGGTTGCATAAGCACCGGCTGGTCCCATCCACCTATCACCAATGTGTGAAAGGAAGATTGAACGGTAGGGTGGTACGCATAGCCGCGAATCCTTCACCGTTCGAACGAGCGGAAGCTCACCTAGTAGAGACTATGTTCTATGATCAATGGGCTCCCTCTGGGGAGAGTTCAGTGTCAAGACCGCTGGGTACTTTCGTGCCTAGATGGAAGGATGTCCTAGATGACCCAGAACCCGATTTGAGGGAATTATTGGCGAGAAAGAAACGAAGGAAAGAAGCACCCGCCGCAGGATTTGAAGACACGCCCCAATGTACAAGAATCCAAGGCTCTGACGGCAGAATCATTTACAAATTATGAAGGCACGTGGGGCCCACGGTTGAAACCCAGACGGGCCCCACCCAGGAAGAACAGCACGAGGGCTTGATGTGCTGTAGAGTTCAAGAAAGCCCAGAGGAGGAAAGTAACAAAGAGGAATACGAAAGAGTTATAGCCGAAAAGGAGGTGCAGGTCATGGCAGAAGAGGAAATGGAAGAAGTTGACCTGGGATCTGTTTCACAAGGGCCGAGACCCATCTCGATCAGTGCAAGCCTGACAGAAAATGAGAAAAAGGAATTGGTACTGCTACTGAAAGAATTCAAAGACGTATTTGCATGGGACTACAGTGAAATGCCAGGGCTAGACCCTGGGTTAGTAGCACATACGTTAAATGTGGACCCGCAGGCCAGGCCAACAGTCCAGCCTGCCAGAGTATTTCACACAGAAATTGAAGGACAGATAGTCAAAGAGGTACAGAAACTGCTAGCCGCAGGATTTGTTAAGCCTATTCAGCATCCTCGCTGGTTATCCAACATAGTACCAGTAAAAAAGAAGAATGGCCAGATCAGGTGTTGCGTTGATTTCAGGGATCTCAACAAAGCATGCCCAAAAGATGAATTTCCATTACCCAATATGGACTTGTTGATAGATTCTGCGGCAGGAAGCGCCATGTTCTCATTCATGGACGGCTTCAGCGGGTACAACCAGATCAGAATGGCGCCAAAAGATGCAGAGAAAACAGCCTTTAGAACACCCATGGGAAATTTCCACTACACCGTAATGCCCTTCGGATTAAAAAATGCAGGCGCAACTTATCAACGGGCAATGACGGCTATATTCCACGACATGATGCATCAGGAGTTAGAAGACTATGTGGATGACATAGTTGTTAAGTCCAGGAAGAGGGAAGAACATTTCCATGTGCTAAAAAAGGTGTTCGAAAGGTGCAGAGCATTTAAGTTGAGAATGAATCCCCTCAAATGTGCGTTTGGTGTATCCTCGGGGAAATTTTTTGGGCTTCCTAGTACACAGCAGAGGGATAGATGTTGACCCAGCAAAGGCTACGGCCATTGCAACTATGAGACCCCCAACCACAGTAAAAGAACTAAAGAGTTTCTTGGGGAAAGTCTCGTACATCCGGAGATTCATCCCTGGGCTGGCATCGATCACCTCAGCTTTCACCAAATTACTGAGGAAAGGGCAAAATTTTGTGTGGGGAGAAGCGCAGCAGGCGGCCTTCAAGAGGCTGCAGCAGATCATGATGAACCTCCCTACCGTGCAGGCCCCAATACACAAAAAGCCATTACTGCTTTATATGGCTACCAACTCGTATGCCATCGGTGCCTTAATTGCGCAAGAGGATGGAGGTGGCATCGAACAGCCGGTATATTACATCAGCCGCGCCCTGAAAGACGCAGAAACGCGTTACCCAAGGGCAGAAAGAGCATGTTTGGCTATTGTCTACGCCTCCCAAAGATTACGCCATTACTTCTTGGCATATGAAGTATGGCTGATGACTAAGTCCCACGCCATCAAAGCTTTATTACAGCAGCCAATCCTCTCTAGCAGGATATCACAGTGGCTGTTACAACTGTCACAGTATGATTTGAGAATATGGGCGCCCAAAGCAGTAAAGAGCCAGGCCATAGCAGAATTGTTGGCACAGTTTCCAGGGGAGGAAGAATTCCCGCTGGATGACGAAGTTCCAGGGGAAGTAGCCATGGCAGAAGAACTCAGGGAACAGTGGGTAATGAAGTTCGACGGATCTTCTACCGCCCAGTCTGGAAGGGTTGGAGTGGTTTTGTATCACGAAGAAGATAAAGCAGTAGCGCTATCGTTCAAGCTGGAGTTCCCCTGTTCAAACAATACGGCGGAATATGAAGCTTATTTAACGGGGCTGGCCACAGCCCTTGAGATGGGAGTTAAGCATTTGAGAGTATTAGGTGACTCCAACCTAGTAGTCTGCCAGACCAAAGGGAGTTTCTCCCTAAAAGAACCCAATCTTGCCCCGTACAGAGCAATGGCGCAGAAAATGGAAGAAAAGTTCTTAACCTTCGAAATAGAACATACCCCGAGAAACGAGAATCGATTTGCCGATGCGTTGGCCGCACTGGGTTCGCAAGTGATGTTTGAAGGGGAAAGCACCAGAGTGGAGATTAGCAAGAGGGAAGAATCCATAATTGAAGTATTGAAAGAAAGATTTCAGGAGGAACACCACGAAGGAGATTGGCGAATACCCATAAAGGAAGTTTTGATGGGAGAAGAAGAAGCCATGGAACTAAAAGTACTCAAGGACTACGCCCTGATGAAAGGAGAATTATACCGCAGGATGCCAGGCGGAGTTTTGTCCAGATGTGTGGGGCAAAATGAGGCCCAGAGAAAGTTAAAAGAAGTGCATGAAAAGACTTACGGATCCTGCGGAGAAGTCAGCCTTTACCGCAGACTTCAAAGGGCGGGCTTTTATTGGCCAACCATGAGTAAAGACGCAGACCAAGTCCAAACCCAATGTGGAAGCTGCCAACTCACGGCAGACAGAGAAGAAAGTTACGCGGTGTTCATCAGCCAGGACTGGAGAGACCCATTTATACAGTACCTGACCGAAGGCGTCCTGCCGCAGAAGCACAGCGAAAAATACAAGCTCAGGAGGTTAGCAACGCGCTATTTTTTGCACAACAAGATCCTTTTCAAGAAGGGGTATAAGGGAGACCCCTTGAGGTGTTTGGGCCCTGAGGAGGCAAAAGAAATGATAAAAGAAGTACACTCAGGGGAATGTGGGGAACACCAGGGAAAGAAGAAGCTTTACAGGTGCCTGCTGCAAATGGGCTATTACTGGCCTACCATGAAAAGGGACACGGCAGAGTTTGTGAAAAGATGCCACAGTTGCCAAGTACAAGCCAATTTGATTCACACTCATCCACAGAACTTGCATAGCATGGTCACACCATGGCCGTTCCACACTTGGGGGCTTAACTTAGTTGGACCGGTGAATCCGCCGTCGCGAGGATACATATGGATACTAGTAGCTACAGAATACTTCACCAAGTGGGCAGAGGCAGTGCCACTTCGTAAAGCCACAGGAGGGGCAGTAGCAAACTTTATCAAAGAAAACATAATCATAAGGTTTGGAGTCCCCCACAGGATCATCAGTGACAACGGCACACCTTTTGTGAATAGCGAAGTGAGGAAAATGCTAGAGTTTTATCAAATCAAGCATCACCGGTCATCACCGTATTACCCTCAAGGAAATGGGCAAGCGGAGGCAACCAACAAAACCCTCATAAGAATCATCAGTAAAATGAGCCAAGAATACACGGGAGGCTGGGCAACGCATCTGCCAGACGCTCTTTGGGCCTACAGGAGTTCACCTAAGTCAGCCACGGGTTTTTCACCTTTTTCTTTGGTCTACGGAACTGAAGTAGTAAGCCCCGCAGAAAAGATAACCCCATCCCTGAGAGTCATGCAAATGCAGGAAAAGGAGAATGATAGAGAAGTCTTTACGGCAGAAAGATGCGAAGACTTGGAAGGACTTGATGAAAAGAGGGAAAAGGCTCAAGAACACAGCCGCAGATACAGGCAAAAGATGACTGAGGCTTACGGCAGGATGACTAAGGAAAGAGTATTTACGGAAGGACAACTGATCCTAAAGGTGGCAGACTACGTTAGGAGAGGCCTGGCAGGACCATCAAAGTTCGCACCAAAGTGGGAAGGACCCTTTGTGATAAGAGAAGCTCATCCAAGTGGGTACTACCGTTTGACTCAGATGGATGGAAAGGACTTAATGGATCCCATCAATGGGAAATGGTTGAAATACTACTACGCCTAAGGGGAAAAGCAATGTGATTATCTCTTACCCTTTTGTTTTACCGAAAGTCATCATGTTTTTCTTTTACTCTGTTTTTGCCTTTCAAGAAATGACTATGTCATAAAGCGAAAGCTGTAAACTGCTTCCTTGCAATGAAAAGCACGAAGTATTTTGTTATCATACATCATAGCAAAAGTAGCAAAGTATAGCATCATAAGTATAGTATCATGAAGTTAGATTACAAAACCCAAACTGTGGCAAACAAGCCCAAATAGGTGCTATAGAAAAGCATAATGTACTAAACAGAGTAATAAGGCAAAAGAAAAACTACGAAACAAACTGCATCATCAATAAAGACCGGAGATAAGTGACTGATCCCCAAAACGACCAAGTCCTCCCACGCCAGAAAGAAGACGCTCTCGGCGGCCCTCCAAATCTGCCACTTCCTTCCTCAGGATCGCAAGGCGAGAATCAATGACATCGACGGTAGGTTGAACTCTCCTCATGAAAACTGCTCGAGCAATCTCTCGAAGGTGGTCCAAGATGAACTCCACCGCAAAGCCGACACTGATGAGCTCCTGTACCGCGGCTCTCCACTGCAGAATCCTCTCTGTAGAGACAGTATCCACGAAGTTGTGCTCGATGTCGTTCAGCACGCTGCCTAACATCCTCAAGAAATGCTCTCTGATTGATCGGCCAAGTCTGAATCCCTGCATGAAGTCCCCATGACTATCATAGATCATCACCAAGTGAGGAGCGCAGTCCGCGGGGACTCTGAAGCCATGAAAATCTATGTAAGGGGGTCCGGAGCCCCAGAAAGAAGCAGGATCAAGGTCGTTGACTTCGGACTGATCAAAGCGCACAAAGAAGGCCGCAGCCTCGCTCGCAGGATCTGGAAGGGTGGCAGAGCTACTACCTATCTCGAATTGAGGAAGCACTGAAGGAGGTAGACCTGCCAGAAAATGCAAAGGTTGAAATAAAGAACCTTGGTAAGAATAAAAGGAAGAGAATGAAGGGATGAGATATGAAACTTACCAGAACTAACAGTAATAGGGGCTGAGGGGAAAGCAGAAGCAGGAACGGAAGGAACCGCGGAGACAGAAGCTGTAAATATGGCAGGAATAGGTGTTGTGAGCATAGCAGGAGAAGCTACCGCAGACACCCCCGCTGAAACGCCTAACTCCCCAAAGGTCTCTGCAAGCAGAAAAATAGACGTGCAAATGAAAAAGGAAATGAATGAAGCTTAACAAAAAGAAGAAGAAAAAGCAAGAGGGAGAGTGCATACCCATTGCCTCGGGTGGAACAATATCCTCCTCCTCAGACTCAGAAATCCTCCTCCCCAAGCCAGGCTCATCCTCAGGATCCTCGAAGATCTCCTCAGACTCCTCTGAGGACAATTCAGCACGAGACCCACGCGTGGCAGAAACAGGAATGGAAGAAGGAGTGACTACCAAAGAGGAAACACCCTGCACTGCCTGAGAAAGAGCGGCAAAGAGGTCACCAGTAGAGATGACGAGGGGAGTAGCAGGGGTGGCTTCAGTCTCGGTAACAGCAAGAGGGGTGGCTTCCTTTTCAGGAGATGTCATGGCAGGAGTGGGAATGGCCTCACTAATATCCCCAGTATGAGTACCCTCATCCATGGGTACCGGTCCAGTAGGGGAGATAGTGGCCGTAGGAGGAGCAGGCGCAGCAAACTCGCCTCCATCAAGAGAGCCTGCCATAGGAGTGCCCATGGGGGCAGAAAGCTCCTCGGCCGTGGGGCGGTATATGGAAAGAGGCTCGGGCTCATCCTGGATGAGCAGAGAAAAGAAGTATGAGGGGCCGAGTTAATACTTCGAGCAAGTAAAGCAACCAGAAAACAAAATGGGGCAGACAAAGTACAGGAGTAAGAGGAAACATACCTCTGATTCGGGCTCCTCAAGTATAATGGGATGGGCGGCTGACGTATCCTCCTTTTGCTTAGACTGCAAAAGCAAAAGGCATAAGAAAGTGAGTCAAAGAAAGAGACAGCCAAGGTTCAGGAGAAGTCAGAGAGAAAGAGAAAAGAAATGTATACGTATGTACATGTACTTAGGAGACAAAACAAGAAAAAGTCTTGGAAACTTACCCTTCGCTGAGCGGCAGACACAGGATGGGGAGTTGTTTTCCTTTTGCTGCCTCGTGTTCTGCTGGCAGGAGTAGCACTTGCAATAGGCTGAGGAGCGGCAGGCTTGGGCTTACTAGCAGACTTGGGCTTGGCAGGAGTTTTCTTGGCCGATGCAGGAATGTTCACCACTTTAACCTTCTTCGCCCAACCTGGGGGGTAATCCCCTGCGTGCCAAAACCACCCTCTCTTCTCTTCATTCCACTCAAAGATGGCAGACCGATTCTGTTTCCTAGCATAAGCCAACACGGACTTAGAAGGAAGGAGCAACCGAGGGTTGGGAGAGATAACCATACTAAGCCCCTCAGGAGGTACAAGGGAGAAACCACGGCTGCCGGCTAACTCTGCACCAAACGAGTTCATTACAAGCTGCCAATAGAGATGCATAGCAGCAGTGTAAAGGCCCTCCCTCGAAGAACCGGCAACTGTAACGGCACTAAAACGTTCTCTCCAAAAGGCAAAGGCAGTATGCCGCAGGAAGGGTCTGGCTGAAGTAGGGGACTCCGCAAGGAAGGAGAGATCATCAGGAATATCTTGGTCCAAGCCAAACTGTCTCCTCACTCGGTTGGCAGGATAATGAACAAATTTCACACCCTCATCTGCCAAGTACGGCAGCCACCCAGGGTTGGTGGCAGCCAAATATGTGATGCCCACCTCATCAAAGCCAGCCAGTGGGGTGGTAGTACCAACGGTATCAACAAAGGAACCCATAACCGAATCCGCACAAGTGTAACCAGGGCGTAACTGTCTATAAGCTCTCCAAGAAAAACCAACATCTTCATCAAAAGACTCAACAATAGAACAATCTATGGGCTTCAAACCGGACCAACGAAAAGCCAAAGGAAAGTCATGCTCAAACCTGCCACAAAAATCAGTGATGACCCGCGGACAAGAATGGTACTTCTCCTTAGCAAATCTGACGGGTCTACACTTCGCCAAATATTGAGCACAACGCTCAAATAACAGCTGCTGCAGAATAGTGCTATGAACAGAAGAAGCGACTATGTGGCAAGAACCTGCCTGACTCTCGTCACTCCGCAGGATGTCCAATTGCACACATAAATGCCCTAAGAACATGGGGGCTAGCGGCAGACTCACCCCAGCAGATATCTTGATAGCCAAACGAAAGTACAAAGGCTTTATAGCATAATGCGGAGGAGACCCGAAAACAAACTTGCAAAGCCAAAAGGCGATAAAAGCAGCACGGCGAGCAATGGCAGAAAACTTAGAGGAAGAACTAACCCAAAAAGACAGCTTGGCATTTCCGACCATCCTTTTCTTCAACTCCGCTTCAATGTCTTCCTCTTCGGGGGAAAGCTCAATAGCGGCAGGATCAGCGTCCCCAAGAATAGGCAAAAGAAGCTGGTTAGCCACATCCTCAAGGGTAACCGTAAGTTCGCCGCAGGAGAAGAAGAATGTGTGAGTAGTGGAGCACCATCGACGAACTAGATGGCGAAGGTTGTAGAGGTCTCTAAAGTTGGAAAGACTTCGAGAAAGGACGACGGCCTTCAGAACACCGGCCCTCTGGAGCAAACCCATGAAGTGGGTATCTGACAACTCGCTATCAACCCATTCTTTCCAACCCAAGGCGGTGCCGGACCCAAACTCGAAGTGAATGGGTACGGGAAGGGCGATACCTTGGCGAATGATCAAGTCGGAGATGGAGGAAGACACCGGAGCCCAAGAAACTTCAGGCTTTCGCCGGCAAAGAGCAAGCCACACACGGTTCACCGGCGGCGGCACATACTCTCCAGGAGCCTTAGGGAAGTGAGGGCTAAGGTTGTACCAAGGATCGATCAATGGGGCGCACTCACTGTCTGGGTCGCGCCGTGCTTCCTCCTCCTCGGAATGGTCCGAATCGGAGCGCGCCTCTTCCTCTTCCACTTCGTGTTCTACCGGAGGGTCTACGGCAACACTTTTCCCTTTACGGCGAGAAGAAGCCGGAGTTTTCACTGGTGCCATAGCGTGAGAATTTGAACGGAGCAAGAAAGGGATGGGTGTTCGAGAAAGAGCAAATGGTGAGGAAGGAAAGAAGTTTTGAAATAAGAAGAGTCTGTGTCTGCGTTGGGAAGGGATCCTTCTCTTAAATACCTGGGTAATTAAGGCCGGCGTGAAGGGAGGCGACTGGTCAGCCATTTGAAAAGAGGATGGAATTAATGAGGCGGCAGTTATGTCTTAAAGCAACTACCGTTTTGGGAAATCCGAAGAGTTATCACTGTTCACGGCGAGAGAAAAGAAAAAAAAAAAAATACCTGTACGTGCAGGAAAGAGTTCGTGGTTTCAAAAAGCCCGCGAAGGAAAAGGAAAAGGAAAAGTGAAAAAGACAAAAAGGCCCATCGTTCACATATGAACCGTAAGAACGCTCCATATGTTCAGGGGGCTAAATGTTGAGGGTCATTTTCGTAAAGTCAGCCCAACCCAGCATAACAGACACTAATAGCAGCAGGAACAGAATAAAGCTATTAGGCCCGAGCGGCAGGAATAACAAAACACAGGCCCATAACACGAGCAAATGGGTCTTGAGGAAGCAAATGGGCCTAAAGGGCCCGGAAAGAGAGAAATGGCACCCATGGGCAATGTATGGTATGAAAAAGTGAGAATGGGCCGCGGCAGGCCCGAAGCGATGTAAAGAAAGTAGGGGTTAGTGGCAAGCCCATGAACCCCAAGGATGAGAATGAGGAGATTGGGCCAAGGAAGCCCAATCAAGTTAGTAAATAAAAGCCCATGGGAATACAAAGCCAGTAAATGGGCCGAGGAAGCCCAAAGGCCGCAGGCCCAAAGAAAGGGACAATGGAGCCCATAAAGTGAGAACACCAACAGACTTCCATAAGTCACTGGGGGAAGAAGTGAAACGGCAGGTCTGAAATGGGCCTAGCAGGAACATGTTGCTATGGTAGGAAAGACCAAGCAATGGAACAAGACATAAAATGTAAAACAAGAAATGGGCCGAGGGGGACGTACTAAGAAAAGCCCAAGCCCAAAGGGAGATAGTGGCAGTGCAAACAGTCCGCATAAAAATCAAGAAGAGCGGCAGACGAGTACGAACAAGGCATCATGAGCCGCAGGCCGGCTTCGCAACACACATGACAGGGAGCATGCGCAAAGCCCAGGTGCCACCAGCCTGTACCCAGCCAATATGGGTCGTGGTGGGGCCATGGGTCCGTGGTAAGAGGTAAAGGGGGGTGTGGTTTGGTGGTGGGGAGGGGGGAAAGGATTTATTTTGCGTTCCCTGTCCAAACCCTTTTTGGAGGTACGTCCTGCTGGGATGACAAACCATCCAAAAGGGGTAAGATTGAAGAGGGAACGCTGAGTGCATGCCATAGGAAGAGAGAGAGAGCATTTAAGGCCACGGCAAAACAGTGCCACGGCGGACAGAGACAAAACGAACATGTCTTTGTCTGGCGAGGGCGAGCTATGCGCAGAGGGTGGTCGGCAAGCATGCCCAGACCAGACAAAGGCCGTTAGAGGGTAAAATGGTAAAAGAATGTTTGCGGCAGGCCCTATAAAAGGAGCCTCGCCGTGCCCTGTAGAAGGGACCGAAAAACAGAGGAAGAAAAACACTTAGAAAGAAAAACTAAAGGAAGAAGAGAAAGAAAGGAAAAAGATAAAAAATCACTTGTGAGGATAATAGGCATGCATCAATAGATCTTTTATTTCCTCTCCCCCTCAAAATCCCACTCTCTAAGGGATAAGGAAGCGGTAAAAAATAACAAGAACTTTCTTCACACCTCAACCATTTAGGTCCGATTCCCTCAAAGTTATTAATCCCCACGGCAGGATATTCACCTGGGAGGTTGATTTCATTGAGAGGAGGCGTTCTTCCTCTTTGGAGGGTCACCATTACAGATTAGATTTTGGCTTGAGTTTTAGCTTTGATTAAAACTTCATTGTTTAATCCATTGTTTTCTTTTCTTTTAAAAGCCATTATTATTGTTATTGTTACTACTACTGTGACATTCGGCCATCATTACTATTGAAAACTATAACATTCTGTTTGTTCATTTTGTTATCATTGTATCTGCCTGCCGTAATTTAGTTATAATAAGCTCTGCTTGCCGTAAAGGGTATTCCTGGCAGACAAGGTTAAGTTTGTGCCAAGCCAGCCCAAAGTGAGTTGCAGTTGGGCTGGTCTCAACTTCCCTACTCAGAAATACATCAGGGCCCATTACCTGCAGAGGGCAGCCCAGCTCAAACACAAAAAGGCCCCTACAGAAACCATTAAACTCAGAGACAAATCTTGGTACTCAAAGGATATAGAAAGCAAGTTTTCACTCATTTCTTCATAAATGATCGCATCATTACTCTACATACAAGAAAATATAACAACCACATGGTGATTAACAAAAGATATATCAGGTAGTGCCAATGCTACTCAAAATTTGATGTATCTGCTTCCCTTAGCACTATTGATATTCCAACTTCCAATTCGCTTAATGTAAGGTGATAATAAAGGGTGCAAACAACACTTTCCTGAAGAAATTTTTAGTGAAATTTAGTATGATAAAAAAACCAAAAGGCAACTAGGGAGGAAAAAAAGGAAGAAGAAAGATACCTTACTGCTGGTGATAGCCCATTTCAAAACCTTAGACTGATCAATCTTTTCAAGAAAATTTATTCAAACCATCCATGCTAATCTTACGATTCCCAAGTTCAAACTCAAGATTTACTTCAAGTAGATATGAGGTGTTTAATGAACACAACGGCATTTGATTGTTCAATAGCTCAATTGAGCGTAAATTTGGAGCATCAATTTGAGAAATCGTCAGATTTACGTACTGTACTAAGACTAGCCTCCTAAGCTTCTCACTTGAAACTTCAATACCACCTACATAGAGCTATCATTCATGACCAAAACTTCAAGGGCAGGGAATTCAGAAATTTTCTTCAAAAACCACTTGTCTATGTCTGATATATCCGTTAATGTTAATTCTTTTAACTTGTTACAAGCGACAAAGTTGAGCACAGATGGCAAATTTTGCCCCGGACCATGAATTCCCAATTCTTGTAGATTTGGAACATAGATTTCAACATTCTTGATGTCATAAAGATTTTCCTACTTCTTACATCTTTTCAGATACAATTCTTCAATCTTCAGGCAACCAAAGACTAGATTCTGAAACACATGATCATCTATGAAAAGTTTCATCAGACCCAACACTTGCAATTGAGAAAACATAAGAACACTCTTGAGGTCCAAAGTAAAATCCATTAAAGTCAGCTCAGTTAGATTGTTGATATCTTGGAAAGTCCAAGGTAAGCTGCGAGGTTTAAATCAAGATTCGACGTGCCTCCATGAATGAATAACCAACCTAAGATTTATTTCTCTCGCATTACCATAGCTGCCACACGAAGCCATTGGTCTAAACGAGGGAAATGTGATTCATAGTCATCATCAGAATATGCAAATGTCAAGTTGAATTCTTGTATGAACTTGTTCCTCTTCATCCTAATCTCCTGGTTTTTCTCAAAATTCAAGATTGGCCATGAGGACAATCTACGTTGCCATTCCTTGTACAACACACAAGCTAGTACGAGCTGCAACTTTCTCATCGAGCCTACATAAGATCTCATGAATGATGATGTGTTCAGGCAATTGTGAAATCTTATCCACATTTGTTTTATCCATTCCCTCCTTCATGATGCTTGTCTTTATAACAGTGTAATCATTCAATTTCGCAGCGGTGAGTGTGTAAGAAATTTGATGAATGAATAACTGCATTAATTTTTGATTGTACAAACTGATTCATATATATACAAGCAAATAGGCTGCTAACTGCCTAAACTAATTTCTCAATCTATCCGGATCTTCCCTCCAAAAGTTGGTTATAAAAATACACCAATCACCAAGCAACATGTGTCCATAATTAATTTAAACTAACTACAGCACATCCTAAACTACAAGTAGCATAGCATAACAGAAAGACTAAACTACAGTCGTTTATGTAGAAGCCAGTAACAGCTTTCCTTCCAATGCTTTGTTTTAGCAACTGCAATCCAGGTCTCATCTTAGCTTTCATTCTTGCTAGCTTGACATCAACTTCTCAGACTTGCTTCCATCAACCTGAACCTTTTGATAGAGAGAACCACAAATCTAATCAGATTTAGTAACAAAAAACAATAATATCACTACCATGCATTATAAAAACTAAAGGATTTTCTTTCACATATTTAAATTCATCACATATGTGTGTGTGTCTATATATATATAAAGAATTATGCACTTTCTCTTACTTCCATTCATATAATGTAATTTAAAACATAAATATTTTGGACTTTAATTCCCCTAATTAAATGTTTTTTGATTGGTATGATAGGTTTTGTCTAGACAAATTTGAATTGGGATCCTTTATTAGATAGTAAAAAAGTTTATCAATTGAATTAACTAAAATCTACAATTTTTATTTTTTATTTTTTATTTTTTGGGTTGATAAAAACTAGAACCTACTATTGAAAACATAAATTCATTGCATTTGCACACACATATATACATAACTAGTCATAAACCCATGCATTTCTTAGTAATTTTACAATTTAAACATATCAAAATGATTTTATGTGAGTTCAATGAGGAAATGAATGGCATTGCTAGTGATCAATGTGGAAAATACGCAAAACTATAACCACCCAATAATTGCTTCCCATATAATTATTTTTAGAGTAACTCTTCCTACTTGACAGCAACAATTTCACCACACGGCCTTGTAAGCAAGTTGATGCTTTTTCATGCACAAAGTGTTTCGAATTTAGGGGAGAAGGGTTTAAGTTGCAAAGTCAGTAGGACATCAATACATATTTCAAAGCATCTCAATAAATAAATAAATAAAAGTTACAAAAAATTAAGTTTTTCCAATGATGCAACCCAGTAATAAGAGTTTTAATGCGTTGAAATGATTGAATTTCAAAACCCATTAAAAATTATTCCAAATTACACCAATCCAAACACTGAGATTAAAAAAAGTTGGCACTAACCTCAGGTTTTGAATTGCACTACGTTTTATCAGGCACTTTCTGAATGAACAAGATGCTAAGAAAAATCTGTTGCCTCTATGTTTTATAAAGTTTCAATTTTTTGTTTTGTTTTGTTTTTGTTTTTTTTTTTTTTTTTAAATTTCCAAAGTTGTCTATCTAGTGACTTTCATAGGCCTTTCACCTGGAGAGAACTGCAATAGAAAAAAGAACAAAAGTCACTTTATTATTCAACATATTTATATTGGTAAGATGATGTGTTAAGGTTTTATTTATTTATTTATTTTTTTGATAGGGATGTGTCAAGTTTTTTATTGCTGTGTTGACTACCGATATTCAAGCCTCGGTGAGTGTAAAATGCAACCTGCTATGGTTTAGCGTGGTTATCTGGAATTAATCATTAAGAATATATTATGGTATACTTTTTATGATTAAGTTGTTCTCCAATTTTTAAGGTAACTCTATCGTAGAATATTTTAAAATTTTTATAAATTTATTTTGAAAAGAGTTGATCGTATTTAAATTATTAAGGATGTGTAAAATTCAATCCATTTTTGTTTATAAAAAGAATGGATAGAATTTTCCATGATCTCTGTAGCTTCACTTGGCTCGCTCATGCTTTGTAAGTGAGGAGTAAGTACAGGCACACTAACTCCATAATATATGACATTCTAGTTCAAGGGCGGGTTTGATTACTTGATTCTTATATATACCAGTACATGGATCCATATATAGGGGTGTGAATACAAAAGTTTACTATGAAGGTTTGTATAGATGCCTTATCTACTGTGATAGCCTAGACTTGCTTGAGTGATACCATATCTATCATTTTATAAAAAATATTTTCTATAAAATTATCTCGTTTTCTTATATTTGGTAGCAACTTTTAATGAGTTAAAAAAAATCATATAACTTTCCTTATTTAGTTTACTGAGAGAGAGAGAGAGTTGTTTTTCAAAAAAAAAAAATTAGTGAAAAATAATCCCTTAAAATAAGTCCTACTTTTTTATACTGACTAAAGATAGCTTTTCTTTAACTTATTTTTTTTGATACTACCAAATATTAGAAAACTATATTTAAACAAGTTGTACCGAAGCAAGAGATGAGTACTAAATTTGGGTCTGTCTATGTGAAGTTACAATCAATATTTTCAAGGAAATTCCTTGGTATAGCACGTGCTGATTAGACAATGCCACTAATAAGTAATACCCATTTTGGAAAAGAAAAGAAAAGAAGATTTTAGTATTTTTCATTGCTTAATTATAAATAGAAAGTAATTAAGCGGACGGGACTTTCAATCCACAATCCATGACATTCACGCCGACTTTTTAATTTCATTGTAGTTTTATTTTCTTTTTGTCCCAAATCCCTCAATGAACTGGCTCACAACTTGGCCCCTTGAGCCTCACTTGTATGGCTTGGCAGCCCAATCCCATAAACTCTATCCATCTTTGGCCCCTGATGATGCTTCAGATTCCTCTCGGTCCCTCTTCTATTTTGCCTCAATAAAATTATATTTATTTACCAAGAACAAGATAAGAGTAAAATCTCAAGTTCAAGTGAGAGCTAATGGTAATGGCATCCAATATAGTGTCTCATATTTGTAGTTTGAACCTTATATACTCTTCATTTCCATTATTTACCTATTAAAAAAAAGAGTAAAATATATTTTAGTATTTTCCTTAAACTTTTGATTTCTCTCTCTGTCTCTCTCTCTCCCCGTACAAACCAAGCACTTGAAAAGTGAAAAGAAGGGAATTTTAAAAAAGTTTCCTTCTTTTGTTTTCTCTTAGGGTGAACAGATATGATGCAAGTGAAGTGACATTTCTAAGAGTGCTTCAGGAAATGAACTTTGGTTGAAACATGAACATGGGAAGACAAAATTAAGATGCACAATCTATTTATATATTTATTTTTCTCCCACAATTCTTACCATCTCACTCTAATATTACGACTCTTGTTAAGACAAAGAAGTTGGGCAAAGGATTATAGGAGATACATACTGTAGCATTTTAATATTAAATATTTTTTTTACTGTGAATATAGAAAATATTAAATAATTAAAATGAATAAAATTGGTTTTTTGGGAGAAAAAGATTAGCTAATGTAAGATTTAATATGAAAGATAAGGAGTTAGTCAAATATTTAATCTTATATTAAAAATGAGAGGAACTCTTTTATTTATAAAAATGGTGATTAATAGACCGAAATGTATTAGAACAAATACACTTTTATTTAAATCCATACATAATTGAGGGCCACATACATCCAATTTTTTTGTTGGCTCAAAACAAAATTGAGAAGCAAATGCAAAACAAAAATATATAGAACACATCAGGGACTGCTTACATATATATAACACACTTTTCAGGTTCCATTTGAATTTCATTGAAAGAGGATTCAGAATACATAATCCATATTTACAAAGACAATCAAAATACAACTCCAGAATTGACCATATGTACAAAAATAAATTCACAAGAACCACACCTTAATCCCAAAAATCTAGGGTAGACACTATATATACAAAAGCCAAGGAAAATAATTACAGAATAACACTCCAATCTCCCTAAAGGTAACCAGAAAAAAAATAAGACTTCCTCCCTATGAAACCCCAAAAGAATTGGGTCCTTGTGAGACCATTCTTCATGTGAACCACTTTATTTTTATTATGCATCAGATATATAAAACAATAAAACTTTCTTTAAAGATTCTTATGTACAAAGTGCGTTGCTGCTGATACTTGAAGCAAAATTGTCACTTCTTCTCTCAACGATCCAAAGCATTAATCACGATCCTGCAACACATGGAGGAAAACATCAGGAAGAGTAAGAAGCTAAGATATTATAGCATTTACATTTTCACAATTTGCTTCCCCAACTAATACTGTTTGCAATGTACAAATCTTAAAATATAGCATGTAACTTTTTCTTTTTTGACTTGGTCATTGTTTTAGGAAATAAGGCATTGACTTGTCATGAAATTAATGATTCCAAACCAATAAATTAGGATTGATTGAAAAACCAACAATGAACTACTAATATGCATTTAAAAAATTAATTCCTAAATCCCAAACATTATTGGGTCCACATGAAAGGAAAAGCTAATGTCTGCTCTAAATTCAACAAACATCTTTAATTATTGGCTCTTCCCCAACTTGAAGAACTTGTTTGCCTAAAAAGGACAAATAAAGCTAAGATTCCGAATTCACTGGATCTCTGAACCTCAATCTTGGATTGAAAATCTGAACAATTTCTAGTCCAGAAGGAACTATGATAGAGAGTCAAGTGCATATATATATATATATAAAAGAGAGAGAGAATAGAGAACCAATCATAAGCGGTCGGGGTTGAGTCAGCTCGGTGTAATTTCTTAGCTGACGATTTTTTCTTTGTATTTTTCCTGAAATCCAAGCCTGGTGTCCCCGCTGCACACAAGCCAAAACCCCATATGAACAAAGCCATCCTTGATTTGAAATAAAATAAATAAATGATAAATTAAAAAAAAAAAAAAAAAAAAACTTACTTTGGCTAGCTACTGAGAAAATATAGAAAAAAAGGAAATGAGAATTGAAATTTTCAAAATAGCCATGTGAACCCAAACATGATATACACCCAAGTATTATTCATCCATATACCTTATCTTGACTAATCAAGTCGAGGAAAAGATAAGATGCTATGAAAAATCCTAAAACATCCATCTCAACCCCTACAAATGCATAAGATGCTAATCAATTAAGTTCTTTTTTTTTTCATAAAAAAAAAAAAAAGTTCTTATTTCCTTTTCCCTACTAACTCTAGTAACTTTTTTAAAAATGATAAAATCAAAAGAAATCATATGTAAGAAATTTTTGTATCTTTTACATTACACATCCCAATCCAACTAACTCCAATATAAAGCTATTCTTTTTCTTCTGTCTTTTCTACTAAAATTTTCTAAACCGAACAGAGAGTCAAAAAAAGCAAAAAACACGATCTACTTGTACCGAGATAAATTCTCAAAAATCCTACAATAAGTTCTCATTTATTTTTCCTATTATTTACTACCAACCAATCAAAATTAATTTTTCTGATAAACCAAAAGATATCATATTAAAAAAAAATGCTTGTATTAAACTTATTCTTTTTCTTCTTCTGTTTTTTCCTCACCGTTTTTCACAAAACCAAATAAAAAATAAATAAAAAATAAAATCTACACTTACCCATGGTATCTTTTTTATTTTTTAATCAATACGCACAAAATGGATTTTGAACTAACCTTATTATCCTAATTAAGTTTAAGAAACAGTATTTTTCACAATTGTTGATATAAATTATTATGAATAATGTATTGATAAAAACATTGAATTAATAAAATCGTGTCCTCACCATTACTCTATTATCTTTCATTCAAACAAAACTAAAGAGTGCTAATGAAACTTACGTGAGTGTGGTGTCCCCGGAGTGCTAGACCCGGACGGAGACCCTGGGGCGGAGCCTGAATCAGCCGAAAGGTTCTTCAAATGGGAGCTAGTCCTGAGAATGGTAATGCTCCGAGTTACAGGCACTTGATGATCATCATGAGGTATCACCATAGGAGGAGATCGTGAGGCCGAAAATGAATCATGCTTGCGCAGTTTTCCGAGGCCGGTTTCTGGTGGTGGACCGGCAAGCGTTTCGTCCCAAAGCTTGTGAAGAAAACCCATGACTTCTTCTTTGTAACAACCGTAAGTACCTACGTGTATGATATTATGGCAATATATATACTTTGTTTACATGAAATGAATAGTTTTTTTTTGGACCCAATACGACTGTTACGAAGAGATGGGTGGGAACGAAACGAAAGAGGGCAGATAATGTGTGTATAGGAACTGAAAGAGTTTAATCTTTCTGTTTGTGAAAGAAGATGTAGTGTATTCTAGGGCTTTTATAGAGAAAGTCTTTGTGTGTGAGAGAAAAGGATAAGATGAATGTTTTGATGGCTAGAATTTGAGTTGGTAGCTCCGGCTAATATGGCTATACTATTAGCCATCCAATTTATTTGGGGTAAGAACTAAGAAGGTATAAACACTAACAGCCAGTCAAGATGAGGTGAGGTTAATTTAAGTGTTAAGAACTAATTAAGAATCTTCTCAAAAAAAAAAAAAATCTAATTAAGGACTTCTTTATTTTGGAAAACCATGTAACAAATTCACTTAAATTGTATGTTCTAAGTTCTAACTACAAACTTTGACCATGTTTTAATCTTTCGATTGTAACACATGTGACATATATATATATATATATATATATAGAAAAATGAGACAGATAAAGTGTGTAAAAATCTCCTATTTTAGAAATTACTAAAATTATTATTAATTTTATTTAATAAGATTCACAAATTGTTGTAATATAGTGACAATTCAATAACATAATAAATAAATGCATGATACTTCCTTAATTGGTGATGCATCAACTTGTGAAATCTGTATACTAAAATTTATAAAGTCCCTAATCTTAGGGCATTTTATTTGGTTAGTTAACTAAACTGGAATCTTCTAAAAGTGGGCAAAGATCCCAACGTATAATCCTTCATCTGATTGAGGAATCTATATATCTATATATATATATATATATATATATATATATAATAATAATAATAATATGTAAAACTGAGAGAAAATATTTCAATTAGATTTCAAATTGAAATCTAATTAGAGTCTAATTTTGCACCATATATCCCATCTAATCTAAGTTTTTAAATTTTTGTACCAAGTAAGTTAATTCAATATAAAAATTGGATTTCAATTAAAGTTTAATACTTTAATTTTGTGACATATGTCCCATCTAATCTAAATTTTTTAATTTTTGTATCAAATGAGTTAATTTAGTATAAAATAAAAAATAAAATAAAAAAGAGTCCAATATAAGTAAACCATATAAAACATAATTTTTGAATGATTTTTATATTTATGAGCCTTTTTTTAGAACTAAAAACGATTCAAATTTATAAGTCATATATATATATATATATATATATGTATAGTCCAATCTAATAAAAAATTTTAAAATTTTGAACCAAGTTAGTTAGTTTAGTGTAAAAATTGGATTTCAATTAGAGTTTAATTTTACGGCATGTGTTTCATCTAATGAAGTTTTTTTTAAAAAAAAAATTTTGTGCCTAATGAGTTAATTTAGAGTAGAAAACGATGAGTCCAATATGAAAATCATAAAAAACATAATTATATATATCTAACACTACATATAAAATTAGAGGAAGAGAGAGTTTGATTGATTTTACATTTATGAGCCTTTTTTTATATAACTAAAAACAATTCAAATTTATAAGTTATATATATATATATATATATATTAATATGTAAAGATTAGAAAAAATCCAATTAGATTCTACAATTGAAGTTTAATTCTGCGCTATGTGTCCTAAATTATTTATTTTTAGAAAGAGTTTTATTTATTAATTTTGGAATCAAATGTGGGACCATATCATAAATATCCATTCAAGTGAGTTATTGTGTACAAAAACTAAAGAGTCTAGAATTAATGAACATAAAAATATTTTAAAAATGAACAATTTACATTTTCTACCTAATACTCCCTCCATCCCAGTTTGTTTGTCCTTTATTCTATTTTGGGATGTCCCAAAATATTATCCTGTTTATAAAAATAAAAGTCATTAATTTACTAATACTCTTATTATACTTCTACTTTATTTTCAAAACTATTTGAAAAGAAAACTAACAAATATTTTAAAAAAATCAATCTAATTGGGGCACCTTTTTAGTTGCCTCATTAAGAATAACTCTTTTTTTTTATAAAAAAAAAAACTGATAAATTTATTTAAGGGTAGTTTTGTAACTTACACATTTTTATAAGGTAGACAAAACAATAAATGATATTCCCTTAAAAAGTTTGACTTTTCAAACAAAACAAACAAATTGGGACAGAGGGAGTAACATTTTTTCAAGATTTTTTAAAGAGTTAAATATATATATATAGATATATATATAAGAATGACTATTAATTATATTTAAATTATATATGTAAGATTATTTTACTACGCATCTCAATATATATTTTTTAAATATATCCACGCATATGCATGGAGTTACAAGCTAGTTCAACTAACTACTGATGGAAAAAGAATCAGCCTTCTTATACTCAATTTTACTCAATTTTATTTTATAATACTTTTCTGTAAATTAGATAATTGAGTTGCAGGATTAACTCTACTAGTAGGCCAATTAGACAATTGCGTAATGTCCCCAAGTAGAACAAGACCTTCAAATTTTAATCAATAATAATATTAGTATACTAATAAGAGTTGATGGCGTAAGCAATCAGTTGATTGAATACTTCGGCTTCGGTGGACTACGGCGGTAGTAAATGCCAGTAAAGAGAAGAAACGATTAAGAGGTGACCGGGGTGGACCGGCCAAATACCCTCCGATGGCAAAGTCAGTTTCTCACAAGAAAAATGGAGTTCCAACTTTTTGAAAAAAATATCAGAATTTCATACCTTTGCCTGATTCAGACCAGTCCTTATATAAAGAACCTTGGGCAGTTATTTGGTTTAGTAACCACCCCAAGATTCGTGGAAATCCGAAATTACAGAAATAACTTCTCCAACGGCTATGGAAGTAGTAACCGCTGATGGAAGTTACTTAGGAGAAATTGTTGGCGATGAACACGGGTCGATTAACCACTCTAGAATTTTGTGAAGTGTTTCATGGTCGTCCATGCGCTTTGTGCATGGACGATTCTTTGTACATAGATTGATGTCGCACGGTCGTCCATAAGCTTTATGTATGGACGACCCTTCCGACCTGATTGCCTGAAATTCATTCAATTGATTAATACTCATGGACGAATCAGAGATCTCCGAAAATTTGGCTGACCGGAGATCATGGACGATTCCTTGGACGAATCAGAGATGTAATTTTTTTGCTGCTAATCACATCAAGAGTATTAATTATGCCCTAAATATTAGCCGATAAATTAATAAATAAATAAATAAATGAGTAATGCTATGAATATAGCAAAATTAATTTCACAGCATTTTTAAATTAACATGTTAGCTCACACTTGGGCCTACGACAATCCTAATTTAGATCTTTTGCTATAGTAATTAGGAATCTTGTGAAATTGTTGACAGGTTGGTGCACGTGTCCCTAACCCCTAGCATTACTCAATAGTAATTGTTTATAAAAGAAAAAATAAAAAAAAATTATTAAAAAATGAAAAGAACATTAGCAAAGTGTAGATGGACTACCATCCGCTCATTTCTTTTTCTTTTTTTTTTTTATAAAATTTTATCTTTGTAGCTTTATACATATACGGGTTGTTAACAAAAAAAAAAAAAAAAAAAGTTTTGTAAAAAACTATAAAAAAAAGTGCGTCTAATCAAATTATTAAAAAAAAAATCATGTAATTAAATTTAAATATATGAAGGCACCAATTCAAATGCCGCCTTAGGTCCCAAAATTGCTTGGACCGGTCCTGTTGAACTGATATCAATTTTATTTGAAAATTTCATATGCATTTATTAAATTATAAAATTTTTTCAAAGGTAGCAATAAATTTGACAAGTTAGTGCTTATATAATTCAAAAATATTCCTAAACTTAACGTTTAATAAGGATAACTTGATAAGAATATATTTCAAACTCTACTTAAAATACTTACAAAATAAGACACTCTCCTATTAATCTATATTTTCAAAACAAACTTATTCAATTTTTTTTTTTAATTATGACACAAAAAAAAAAAAAATCACATCCCATGTACAAATGTGATGAGACTCCTATATATATATATATATATATATATATATATATATATATTAAAGTTGAGCTGCCACAGCCAGCCAAATTTTGCTTAAGCCGAGAAAGACAAGACAAATTTAAAGGCCTAAGTTATCGGAAGCAGGTAGGGACTAAGTCAACTAAGTAGACAGATGGATCCTACTGTTTAATTTATAGCATGTCCTTTTTATTTTTACACGTCAATTGGATAAGGTTAAAGCCAAACCTGTACAGATCCACCAAACTGGATGTTGAAGTTAAGGTTGGGGCTGGGACCCACTTAACTGGCACGTGGTTAGGATGGTGCACCCCATGATTCTCGTAATTCTTATCTTCCCCGTGGTCTAACACATTGACATTGTTGACAGCACCCTATTGGAGGAACCCAATTTTTCTTGGAACGGATAAAATCTCTTTCAATGTTATTATTGTTTAGGCATTGGAATAGCTATTCAAACATGGTTGGATTCAAATTTTTTAAATTTCTTAGGTATTTTATTAAATAAATTTTCTTAAATTTTAACTGTTTTTTTTAATGATTTAATAGTTTAGATTCTGTCATGTTAGCATTCTATTAACAATATTTTTAATATTAATCATGCTTCTATGATAGTGTAACTAGTCTCTAACTTTTTATTTATTTATCTTCTCCAATTTTTTTTTTTTTCTGTCTATCTATTTCCCTGTTACAAAATTAAAATTTTTAAAAAAATGATGATTTGGTATAGTTTACTTTAATTAAATTGATTTGGTATAGTTTTCAGTTTTTCACAAAGATAGGTACACAACTTTTATTTAAAAAAATTATGGTTAATTACCTTTTAATTCTAGAGTTTTAAGTATATTTTATATATTTAAGATTTTTTTTTTCACTTAAATAGTTACACATTAAAATTTCCTTTTTTTTTTTTTGGTTACAAGATAGAATTCTACTCTAACCTAATCTAAGTGTATATGTGTGTGAAACTCCATTCTGGAGAATTGAACCCCGACCCTTGCCCCCCACATCCCATAAGCACTTATACACTTCATTTAAATCTTTTATTTGTTACCACTATTTTTTTATGAATACGGTTAAACATCATATAATTAGCTAATTTAAGCAAATTTTATTTCAAACTTTGAAGTACTACTATAAACAAAACTTACCCCAACCTCTCAGGTCGAAATAAAACTCTATCAATACTTTGGAATTCCTTTACCCCATTTTGATTAGGATAGTGCGCCCATGATAATCTTATCATCTTCCATGGTCTAACATATGGTTGGGGTAACCACTTTAATGGTTTAATTGCACCTCCTTAGGTGCTAAAAGTGCCTAGAAGTGAGCAAGGTCTCTGGTTTGAGAGCTGGGGTGGGTAGTGGTGGGGTATATTTAGGAATCTAACTAAAAAACGAGAGAGAGAGAGAGAGAGAGAGAGAGAGAGAGAGAGGAAAATGTTGGCCTAATGGAGCCTTGGAGGGACACATGTATGTTGTTACAATGGATGAGATTTCTTTGAATGTTATTGTGTAGGGATAATGAAATAGCTACATAATGATGGTTTGGTATAGTTTAATTTTGTTGGTTTATTATATTTGAAAGTAAATTGTCAAAAATTTTGTACCTAAACTAGTTAGTATTTTCTTATATTTTCAATTGAGATATTCAAAATTTAAATTCTATTACCCTCAATTATCAAATAAAAATTAATTTGATAAAAAGTATAGTTATATCTTTTTTTTTTTTTTGAGATAATTACAACATGCTGCTAATCCTGCAGCTCGAACCATTTCTCCCCTAAACCCCCAAGCACTTTGTGCATGGGGAAGTGTCAATTCAGTTACAAGACCTTTGGCAAGTATAGTTATATCTTGTCGTACTAAACTTAAAAGTTTTAAAAAGTTCTACATGTCAAAAAAAAAAATCACTTTGATGTCCTTTCAAGATTTAATCACAAGACATTGATTTAATAATAATTTAATGATCTTGTTGAGGATCAGAGGATAAAATGCTGGTTGGAAAAATACAAATAGAATGAACATCAATGGCTTTTAAATGTTAGCTCATAGCTGTTCTATTTCCTCTTACTTCTCAAACAGTCAAACTTGTAAAGTGAGCTATCTTAACTCTTAAGCTTGCCTTCCTATACAAACGTGGCCTACGTTTGGTTTCCTCTCTAAATGGTGCTACGGCTCAAGTGCCCTTGAGTTTTTTTTTTTCATGGATAAGTCTCCTCAAGCCAATAGCGCTCTCAAAATCTCTATTTTTTCCTCTCTCTTTTTAAAATTTTTTTTTAGACATAATAGATTAAAACTTATAGTATTAATTTCATAATAATTACCTTTTATATTATCTAATCAAAACACCAAATGGTTTTTAATATAGTGTATAGATGATGATTTTGCACTTTAATCATTTAGTCGAAAAAATATATATATATATATATATATATTTTTTTTTTATTCAGAGTAAAAGTCAATAATAAGTTAACCATGGTCCTTCTCAAAAAAAGAAAAAAAAAAGTTAACCATGGTCCCCCTGCCTTGGGAAATTTCTTATATCCTTTGAAGGATCTAAGCCTTTGGCCTTGTCAGTAGATTGATATCCTTTGTGTAAGGACATATGTGTTCACATGTTAAGAACATATGTCATATTGTTTATGTAAATTGGCTAATCTTTTGACAAAACGCACTCTACTTATATTTGGGTAGTTCTAGGTGTTTTTAATACTTCAAGAAACAAGGTTTCAAGATCAAGTGTTGAAGTCATCAAGTCTGTCCAAGAAAAAGCAAGCTGAAGTGCACTGTTTTTAAAGCTCGACACCTGCTCGACAGCTACCTCGACACCTGCTATCTGTCGAGAATTAAAAAGTCAGAATTCCAATCTGATTTTCTTGGGATCCGTGAATATGCTTTTGGGCCTTCTTTTCTTCTAACCCTAAACATATAAATGGAGTGTTTTAAGAGTCGTCAACATAGACACAAGTTGCTAAAGTATTGAGCAATCCTTATTCAAGCAAATTGTGATCAAAGACGAAATTCTTGACCTAGTTCATCTTCTTTCAAGAAGTTGCTGTATATTTGCACCATAGGGTTTTGTGACCAAGCATCTTCCTGATCTTCATCGCATAGGATGATCTGAAGAACTTTGTGTTAGGGTTTGTGCCCTAAAATCCAATTTATTGGCATGTCATAAATAATTAAGTTGTTTAATCATATGAGACTATTTATGAACTAATGGGACATTATCTTAATCTATGAGATGCATAGTATGTGATTTATGTGAAAAGTCACAGAAAGATATAAATCACAAGTTCTTTGTAAACTCATAGTTTTAGTTCGTAGTCGGTGATGAAATTGGACATTTCATCTGCGAAGACTATAACATATCAATTACGATGATTTGTCTTGATCATGGAAATGCAGATTTCTAGTTGGTATGTTGATATGTTTTAAGAGTTAAGACATATTGAACTGGACCGCTGTGAGATTTATTATTCTCCTAATGACTGTCAATTGAATAATAAATCTCACGACTTCTATTTACATCAACTCTAAATCCTGAGAGAATAATGGACCTGATCATGAGATGTAGGTTGCTTTGATATATCAGGAGTGAGATCTATTAGAACGGTCAAAACCTTAGTATCTTGGGCAACCGTATTTAATGTTGATGGAACATATATTTTCAAGATGGAATTGATAATCTCTTAACGGAGATATAAAATATTCTCTTGAGATAAGTTTAATGGGTTTGGTTATTCAGAGTGTTGGGCCCAACCACTTTAGTAAAGAGTTACTAAAGTATATATATTTGTGAAATTGGATTTCATAAATATATATTGAATAACATAAAGGATTAAACTGGGTACTCAAGGATTAAGATGTAGTAATCTACAAAGTGGCAGTCAACATTTCATGACTTTGTATTACTACGAATATTTTAATGAAGGGGTTGAATGTACAATAAAGTATTGGGATATAATTTATTGATAAGGCCTAGAGTGCAACTATATTTATATAGTGGTATTAAATATAGTTAATGGTAACTTTGGACTTGTCAAGAGTTGACAGAAAAGCCCAAGGCCCATTGGAGCTAGTGTCTTATTGGTCCATTTTGGTCCCACTCCAAGCCACATACTTAAGCCCAATTGGAAAGGCCCAAAAGGCCCACCCAATTAGATAATTAGTTAGATACAAAGGGGAAAAACGTTCAGAATATTTTAAGAGAAAAACATCATTGTGAAATGGTGTGGATGTGAGTTTTTTGTCACTCTCTAATCACCCTTTTGGTTACCAATTGAGAGACCACACATCTTGGGCATCAAGTGGAATTGGAGTGAAGATTGAAAGTCTTCCTAAGAACGTTTGATCTTCAAGGTTTTGAATTTCACCACACCAAGGTACGCTTTCTTGATCTCTAATTCTGAAACTTATATAGTGCATGTTATCAATTGCGAATGAAGTAGATCCGTTAATTTTAATTTTTCCGCTACGCACATCTGATTTTTCCAACAAATGGTATCAGAGCGGTCTTCAATTTCGAATTGTTTAACAAGTTTGTGAGTTTTAGAATTGGAGATGATAGTTTCATATTGTTAGAAGATTAAGTTTTTAATTTTCTGCATGTTGTTGAAACTATGAATTGATGAAAACTGAAATTGGTGTTATGATGTTGTTTAATTTTAAATTTAAATATGTTAAATTCAATCTTAAGGCTATAACATCAATAGAAATCAGTTTTGACATTGATCTCTATCTATCATGTTCGTTTTCAAGATGTTTGTTCATGAAAATCCGTAGAAAACTGCCTTAGAAAATTTCTGGGAATTTGAGTTTCACGATTTTCGATCGATCGAAAATCACTTTCGATCGATCAAAAGAGACAGTGATCAGACGCTTTAGAACGATAGTTTTTCGATTGCTAGTCGATCGATCGAATCTGTTTTTCGATTGATCGAAAGGCAATCGAGTATCAATCGAAAGTGTCAGATGATCAAGTTCGAATTTCTTAATTTTTTCGATCGATCGAGGGGCACTTTCGATCGATCAAAAGAAAGAAAAACAGAAATTTTTTCTAAGTGTTTTCACATTTTTTTAAGAGCAAGGTTATGTGTGATTGGATTACACATAGTTCTAACTAAAAGACCTAATGAGATCAAAGGTATTAGTTAAATAGAACTCTTAGTCCTAAATAGTTTAGGACTTGACTTTTAAGAAACATTCTAATGAGATTAGAATAGTTGTATGATTAAAAGTCTTTAACTTATTTTATTTTAATTAGAAGTTTTAATGAGATTAAAGCTTAATTAAAAGGCATGTAGTTTCTAATGAGATTAGAATGCTTAATCAAATAAGTTAAGGATAGAGTTCTATATAACTAATTTTTGATTCATTAGTGTTTAAGGAATCCTAAATAGTTTAGGACTTCCATTTTAGTTAGTGATTCTAATGAGATTAGAGTCTTTAACAAGTGTAAGGTTATTAGTTGTGATGGGATCACAATTATTTAAGAAAAACCCAAATAATGAGTGGGAGTTCTTGAAATAACCCTTTTGTTAAGTTTATTGTAATGTGAGTGGATACCTCGTCTTGACTTCGAGTCTTGCATTCCATGCGGAGGGTATTTACTTCACGGATTACAAGGTTAAACTTATTTGTGATTGCGCGAATGTTTGTTACATTATTGTGACGTGACTTAGCTACATCACATTGAATTTAAACAATTAAACACATTTAATGTGTAGGGTTAAAATTGTGATTAGATCACAATGATTTCAAGATAATCTACTTGTTTTAAAATTTCTAATGGGAGAGAGATTCAAGGGTTGATTCTCACGGCCTCCATTGCTGGTTTATAGTAGTGTGATTAGGCACCTCGCCTTGGCGTATATGCCTTGCTCCCTTCGGAGGGTGTTTAATTCATGGTACTACAGATTAAACTTCTTAATGATAGATGAAATGTGTTTTTACATTGAGAACGACCACGCTTCCGTGGAGTTACTTGGTGACTCACATTGATTCTAGGCAATGGTGTACATTAGACTAAGTGTAATGTTAACCTCCCTTCGGAGCTATGTCATTATTACTTAGAGGCTAAAGGAAAAGCGGCAAATTATTTTTGTTTGGTAAGAGTTACCATGATAGCATTAATAATGAGAATAATTCTCGCCTTATCATAGTGATTGATATGACCTCGCTTCCGAGGAATATTAATTGCGGGATTAGGTTGTCGTTGCACCTAGTATAGTATGGTTTTCAGGTTCCATATTATATGGTTATGGATGCAAAATGATAATGTCCTAGTATTTAAGTTCATGGTCTCAATAAAGTTGTCATAAATTTTGTCCTCTAGTTACTATTTTAGTTGAATCACATTAACTAAGAAATAATTTTGAACATGGTGCTTAAAGGAGCTGAATTACATTTTCATGTTGTGATTCAACATTGTAATAATTTCCTATACATGATGCATTTATGGAAGATAGCTTATGATATGATCATAGTCTCCATTGAAATGCTAGTATGTTATATTGGCTTCTATCTCAATTGTGCTACAGCATGAGATGCAAGGGTTAGTACCAGACTTAGACTTTATATTAAGTCTAAATGAGATGTTTGGTATGAATCATATTGAGTGCTAAGAAAGCTTAAGGAGTTCCAATTCTAAATCATTTTATGAAAATATTTTATTTTTAAAATGAATTGGAATTCTTAGATGTTGAGATTAAATGTTAATCTCATGTGGATATGATCCACAAGTCCTTGTTAGATTCATTTGATCAATTCAGATTGTTTTGAAAATAAATTTTTTTTATATTATCTGAGTTGATGAGTGAGTTCTACACAACGGAAGACATCCTAAAAGCTAAGGCTAGGATCAATATGATTTAATTCAAATTCTTAGCCTAAACCGAAAGGTAAGGGTGATAAGAAGAAGAATTATAATACCAAACAGTTTGGCAAGCAAGTTGCCCTAGTAGTTGCCAAAAAGGAAATTAGACTTAAAAGTATGACCAAAAGAAAGTGTTTCTTGTTTGGTTAAACTAAGCTTTGTCCATGATTGTTTTCTAGATGGAAATTTACATGTTTTACTTTTTAAAGAGAAAGTTTTCATCCTTTGGAGTTGTATGTTATGGCACTTAAGTCTAGATCTTATTAATCTAAATTGTATTCAAGATTGGTGAAAGATGGGCTTTTACAACCATTATTTTGTAATATCCCCAATCTATGAATTCTATTTAGAGGATAATATGATCTAGGACTCCTTTATTGTAAAGGAATATAGTATTAATGACTTCTTTAAGTCAGTGCATACATGAAGGAGGAATAAGACTCTTTTAGAAATAGTAAAGTACACGATAAGTTTATCCATTTGCTTATTTCTTTTGGAGATATACTCTAGTTATTACTATGCATTTTCTAAATTTGATTTCAAAAGTTTCTTCCTAGGACACTTGTCAAATTGTGGATTGGGTGAAAACCTAGTATATGATACTTCTACTTTTGGAGATGTCCGGCACTTGTGCTAGAAAGGAAGTCTGACAAATTGAAATCAAAAGGTAGAAAAATGCGTGATTATAATAAGTATCCAAAAGGATTTGCAGAAGATTGTTTTGGTAGTCATAAAAATTACAAGATGTTTGTAAAGTGCAAATACAAAGTTCTGACAAGATGTTTGTAATGTACAAATACAAAGTTCTTGATGATGACTATGTGAATAATCTTAAAGAACTGTTCTAGAAGATAAGTCAGAATTTTTTGTAAGACAACTATAAAATACATTTAGAAATGAGGTGGTTGTATTAGATACACCACAATGCATTATTCTAGATATATAGCTATTACACGGATACAATATCGTAGTGGGAGGATTGTAAATTCATACTTTTGGGATAAACTTTTGAAGTCATTCCACAAGGATATGAATTTGATCCTCGGTCCTACGTAGAGGTAATAGATGATATGAATATGAATTATTGGATCACGGTTATGTGAATAGAATTAGATTTTATTTAAAGTCTAGAACTTGTAGAGGCGCCTATTGGCATTGAGCCTATTGTTCTCAAATAGGTCTACAAGTAAATGAGATTGATAGTTTTGAAGATGCAAACCTTCAAAGTCAAGATTAGTGATGAAAAGATTTATTCAGAAAGAAATTGTTCGACTATGAAAAGATTTTTTCACCAATAGTTAAGTTTGACTCTATCTAGATTCTCTTATTCATTATATTTCATTTGGATGAAATATGGCAATGGATATCAAGAAAGCTTCTTTTAGTAGCAATCTTGAGGAAGACATCTATATGATGTAACTAGACTTGTTCATAGCAAAGAACCAGTTGTGATTAGTATGCAAGTTGCTTAAAGTCTATTTATGGACTAATGCAAGCATCTAGGTCATAAATATCATCTTTGATCAAGCAATCAAATTGTTTGATTTTGATCAAGTATTAAAAGGCCTTAAGTGTGTAAAAGTTATATAGAATAATAAATTTCTTGATGTATGTTGATGACATTCTAATCATTTAGGATGATGTAGAGTTGTTGTCATCAATAGAGTTTTGGTTGTCTAGTCCAGTTTGATATAAAGTACTTGGGAAAGACTAGTTACATTCTAAGAATTATAACTTTGTTAAAATTCAGAAATTAGGATGTTGGGTCTATCTCAAACTGTTTAAATAGATTAGATTCTAGCCAAGTATAGCATGTAATACTTCAAGAAAGGATTATTTCCTTTTAAGTTTGAAGTTCCTTTATATAAGGACTACGGTCCTTAGACATATAAAAGGAAGAGTATATCAAGAAGGTTCCTCATATCAAATCGAAAGGAAGTCTTTATACTATGCTAAATACTAGGCTAAATATCTGTTTTGTGGTGGGCATGGTAAACAAATATCAATTGAATCAAAGATCACTTAATTTAGTGGGAGTAAAGCATATACTCATATATCTTAGGACAATGAGGGATTATATGTTTGTCCACAAAAGTGAAGTTTTGATAGTTACTGGATGTACAAATTTTGACTTGTAGTTTGATTGTGATTCATGAAGTTGGACTTCAAGATATGTGTTCATCCTAGGTGGTGGAGATACACATTAAGCGTAAGTATCATCTCATTAGAGAGATATAAGTACGTGAGTAGTAGTAGTAGAAAAGATAATTTATGCAATAAATCTGGCTGAAACTTATTTCCAAACCTTGCCTTAGAGTGATTTTGAATTTCTCTATAGGGAGATAAGTGTCGGATATATGGTAAATTGTCTTTGAGGGCAAGTGGGAGATTGTTAGGGTTTGTGCCCTAAAATCCAATTTATTGGCATGTCATAAATAATTAAGTTGTTTAATCATATGAGACTATTTATGAACTAATGGGACATTATCTTAGTCCATGAGATGCATAGTATGTGATTTATGTGAAAAGTCACAGAAAGATATAAATCACAAGTTCTTTGTAAACTCATAGTTTTAGTTCGTAGTCGGTGATGAAATTGGACATTTCATCTGCGAAGACTATAACATATCAACTACGATGATTTGTCTTGATCATAGAAATGCAGATTTCTAGTTGGTATGTTGATATGTTTTAAGAGTTAAGACATATTGAACTGGACCACTGTGAGATTCATTATTCTCCTAATGAATAATAAATCTCACGACTTCTATTTACATCAACTCTAAATCCTGAGAGAATAATGGACCTGATCATGAGATGTAGGTTGCTTTGATATATTAGGAGTGAGATCTATTAGAACGGTTAAAATCTCAGTATGTTGGGCAACCGCATTTAATGTTGATGGAACATATATTTTCAAGATGGAATTCATAATCTCTTAACGGAGATATAAAATATTCTCTTGAGATAAGTTTAATGGGTTTGGTTATTCAGAGTGTTGGGCCCAACCACTTTAGTAAAGAGTTACTAAAGTATATATATTTGTGAAATTGGATTTCATAAATATATATTGAATAACATAAAGGATTAAACTGGGTACTCAAGGATTAAGATGTAGTAATCTACAAAGTGGCAGTCAACATTTCATGACTTTGTATTACTACGAATATTTTAATGAAGGGGTTGAATGTACAATAAAGTATTGGGATATAATTTATTGATAAGGCCTAGAGTGCAACTATATTTATATAGTGGTATTAAATATAGTTAATGGTAACTTTGGACTTGTCAAGAGTTGACAGAAAAGCTCAAGGCCCATTGGAGCTAGTGTCTTATTGGTCCATTTTGGTCCCACTCCAAGCCACATACTTAAGCCCAATTGGAAAAGTCCAAAAGGCCCACCCAATTAGATAATTGGTTAGATACAAAAGGGAAAAACATTCAGAATATTTTAAGAGAAAAACATCATTGTGAAATGGTGTGGATGTGAGTTTTTTGTCACTCTCTAATCACCCTTTTGGTTACCAATTGAGAGACCACACATCTTGGGCATCAAGTGGAATTGGAGTGAAGATTGAAACTCTTCCTAAGAACGTTTGATCTTCAAGGTTTTGAATTTCACCACACCAAGGTACGCTTTCTTGATCTCTAATTCTGAAACTTACATAGTGCATGTTATCAATTGCGAATGAAGTAGATCCGTTAATTTTAATTTTTCCGCTGCGCACATCTGATTTTTCCAACACTTTGCAACCAACCTCTCTTTCTAAAGTTGGTGTTTGAAGTCGCGTACTAGGATCCGCGCATCTAGTTAGTCACGTACTTGGGAGCCGTGCATCAAAAGGGGGAACTGTCACTACAGATCAAGTCCAAGATGAAGTCCTACATTACAAGGCAGTTCAAGAAGTTTATGAAGAATGCCAATGGGAGGAGCTTCAACAAGGACCGCAAACAATCCAGTCCTTCTCAGTTCAAGAGCCAAGACAAAAGAAGGAAGGATGCTAAAGAAGGCGGTCAGTACACTGTTCTGGTAGGACCCAAGTGTTTTGGGTGTTATGGGTTTGGACACATGAAGAATGAGTGTCCTACATATCTGAAGAGCATAGGAAAGAGCAAGGCTCTTGCTGCAACCCTGAGTGACACTGAGCCTAAAGATAATTCCAACAATGAGGATGACGGAATCTTAAATGCCTTCACTGCCACAGTCAATCCTACTGAAGGGATTGTTGAAGAAGTGGAACAAGAAGAAGAATTGGTGGATACTGAATGTGAGAAGATGGATGACAAAGATGATATCCATTCAGCCTATGAGAAGCTTTACAAGCTCTCTGAGAAGCATGAGAAGTTATACAGGCTGGCCACCAAGAAGCTCAGTGATGTGGAACTTGATCGAGAAGAGTTGTCCACAAAGTTTAATGAGGCAAATCAAACTATTGGAGTATTGAGGTTTGAAAACAACTTCTTGGCTGAGAAGACCAAGAAGCTTAAAGCAGAGCTGTTTCAAGTCAGAGCTCAATTGGAGAGGACTTCAAGTGCAAAACTTGATGAGATGCTCAGCAACCAGAAATCTGCTTCAGATCGAACAGGTTTGGGGTATGGTCTTTCTTTCTCTAATTCTACTTCTACTAGTTCTATTGTTTTTGTTCCTCCTGCTAATACTGTTAAAATTGAGAACATTGATGTTAAATCTGAATTAGCTAGTGAGAACATAGACAAGGGTAAATCCATCTTAAGAGCACCCCCTAAGTTAGATAAGAAAGATGCTAAAAACCCTAGGGCTAAGAAGGCTAACTCTCAAAAGCATAAACAAAAGAAGCAGCATCTCTGTCATCATTGTGGAGCTGCCGGTCATACTCGACCAAATTGCTACAAGTGGCTAGCCACCCAACAGAGCAACAGTATGACAGCATCTGGAAGCCAAAATCAGCTTCAATCCTCTCTTGCTCCTCTTGGAGATCTTCTTAAAGCCATCATGTTCCTTTCGAACTTGAACGGTTTCAATTCTTCCCCCTCACCGCCGGTTCAAGGATTTAATCAAAGGAAAGGCTCTTCCAAGGTGTGGAAGAAAAAGGACTCAAAGTGATTTCATCACTTTCTTCTCCCTTCTTGTTTTTCTTGTGTGTTGCATTGCTTGTTTGTTTTGCATTTTTTGAGTCAGTCTAGTTTTATGCATTATTTTTGCTTTGTTAACATGTTTTTGTGTGTTTATTTTCAGTTTTGTTTATTTTGTTTTTGATATAAAATAAAATAAAAATTGAAATTGAAAAATACAAAAACAGTGTGTGTTTTGTGTACTTTGGTACTTGTGTACCTTGGATGGCCAATGAAACAAAGTTTTCTAAACTTTGTATCTCTTGTAGCTTAGATGAGTATCTTTATGCACAACTAAGCAAGTGAGCTTTGTGGCTCTTGTTTGTGATGAGTAAGATTAGGTTATTTCTTTAAACTTAACACTCATATCACTCTTTTTGACGAGTAGGACTAGAAAATCCTAAGAGAAAGGTATAAATAACCATCTCACCACTGTTGCCCGCCAATCATTAATGACATCTGTATGCTTCGGCATAGCAAAAGTGTGATGTCAATGACATTTGTGTGCTTAGGCATAGCAAAATTGAAATGTCAAATATCAATGGGTATTTCTTTTCTTTCTCATAAGCCCATGTATGATATGTTTAAAAAGAAAATATGCAAAGAAATAAAAAGCAAAAAGATTAAAAATGCTTTAAACATGGTTGCAAGCGTGTATTCTAGGAGATGTGGGAGTTATAGGATGTACCTCGAAGGTGATAGTCCCCATCAAACAGTTATGATTGTGTGTGAGTTAAAGTTATTTTCTCATCTCTCAGATCATCATAACATGTATACACATATGCAATCTTGCGATGTTTTTCACACACAACATGCAATATTCTTTGCTACTTTTGATACATGTGCAGGTACAATGTGATTTGGCCATCACAAAGGTTTTACATGTGCCTTTGTATGCTCACTAAACTGTCATGACTTATTTTTGAAATATAAAATTGGTTAGACTTGTTTAGTGTGTGTGTGTGTGTGTTTTTGGGAGATCCATGTGCTTAAATTTTCATTGAGAGATGATTTTTTGAGAGCTTTTTATGTTGATTGGATCATGATTGAGGTGTTTGTCTTGATTGCATGCATGTCTGTGTTTTTCTCTTCTCGAAAAACTGCTCTTAAAAGCTGGCTCGACACCTCCTCGATACCTGATCATCTGTCGAGCCTCTAAGCCTGTTTCTTATCGCAATCTCGACACATCCTCGATACTTGGTGGATCGATCGAGAAAGTTTCTGTCTCCTCGATAGATTCTCGACACCTGATGGATCGATCGAGATTCCCTTGATTGTGTCTTATGCTTCTTTCTCGACACCTGTCTCGACACCATGTGGATCGATCAAGATTTCTCCTGTCTCCTCGATACCTCCTCGACACCTAGTCGATCGATCGAGCTTTTGATCTCTGAAATTGGTCTTGTACCTCGACACCATCTCGGCACCTTCAGCTGTCGAAGACCAATTCCTCGACACCTTCCTCGATACCTCTCGACACCTCAGCTGTCGAGAATTACTGAGGTGCCTATTTAAGGATCTGTTGCGATTTCTCTCTCATTTCCTCGATCTCTCTTCGATCTGTCTGAGGCTCTTCATCTCCCAAACCACTTTTTCTCACTCAAAACCTTCATCCAACGTGATTTTCGGCCCTTCCTTGCTTCAAATCACTTGGTATGATCTTTTTATCTTTCATTCTTCATGCATTTCATGATTTTGAATCTTAGGTTTTGGAGTTTTTTTGAAAATTTTGAGGTTTTTCAAAATTGATGAGTTTTTCTTGAAATTTTGGGTTGGTTTTTCCCTCAAATGTTTTTAAATGTCATACATTGCATTACATGTGCATTAGAATGATATTTTCATGCATTTAGATGTGTGTTTCTTGTATGTGTGCTGCTAGGTTTGGATTGGGCTGAGTCTATGATATTTTTTTTGGTTTGCATGTCACATGTCCATGCATTCCCATGCATGCGTAATTTTTGTTCAAGATATTATCATATTTGAACTGTTTGGGACTTTTCTGATTGTCTCCCTCTCTATCTCATTCTCATTCTTTTACGTTAGTAGTGTCTATGGCACCCAAACGTAAATCCACTCCAGCTCGGAACCCTCTGTGTTCTGGAGCTTCCTCTTCTTCTGATACTGCTCCTCTTAACCTTCGGTTCCGTGATGGAGATGCCCACAAGGCATTTACTGAGAACTTTTCTAGACGAGGTGTTCATTCGGAACGCCAAGTCATTCTGGCGGACTTCGCCGACACTGACCTTCCCTCTGTCATTCACAGTAGGGGATGGGAGTCACTGTGTGACGTCTCGGTCACCTGTCCTCTCGTACTGATTCAGGAGTTTTACTCCAATATGTACGGGATTGATCGTTCAGTACCTCTTTTTCATACTTGCGTTCAAGGTACGCGCATTGCTATCACACCGCAGCTCGTTGCGGATGTGCTTAGAGTCCTTAGGATAGAGTTTCCTGACTATCCTACTTGTGAGCGACTGAGGACTGTGTCCAAGGATGAGCTCATCTCTGCTTTTTGTGAGCACCCTTCTGAGTGGGGTGAGCATCAGTATACATCATGTAAACCTTTTGCTAAAGGTCCTAAATTCCTAAACATGGTGATGACTTTTGTACTTCATCCTCTTTCTCACTATAACTCTATCACAAAGCCTCGTGCTCAATTTTTGTTATCTCTACTTGAGCATCTTACGATAGATTTTCCTTCACACTTCATTTTCTCTATCATAGATGTTCATTTAGATTCAGCGTCCCGTGATAAGCTCATCTTTCCTTCCGCTATCACGAGGATTCTACGCCATTTTTCCATCCCTTTCCCTGTGTCCGACCACTTCACACACATATCTGCCATAGATACCGCTACCGTAAAACGTAGTGAGGCACAGTTTAGGTCGCGACAGCCGGATTCCACTCCTCCCTCACGTTCGGCTCCATCCAGATCTACTCCATCTACATCGGCTCCTCCTTCTTCTTCAGGCGATGTATCTCTTGGAGATATTATGACGCAGCTGCAGCGCATGGATGCTCGCCTCGATACACTCACCACTGAGTTGTATCAGGTGAACGTTCGTGTTGGTCGTATTGCACGACGGCAGGCGACCATGGGTGGTTTTGCTTCTGAGGCTTCTCCTCTACCACCTCCTCCAGTCGCTTCAGATTCTGATGCTTCGGATGATGATGGTGATGACGATGATGCTTCGGATGATGATGATGGAGATGCTAGCTCTACTGATGAGATGTCTACATGACACCCTACCCTTTGTTATTCGTGACAAAAAGGGGGAGTAGTTTTGGACTATGATAGTAGTCATATTAGGGGGAGAGTTAGTATAGGACATTTTTGATAGGGGGAGTGTTCATATTTTTGAGGGATGTAGTGAGGTTTTGATGTATCTTTTCTTTTCTATTTTTGTTAGATACATTGATCTTGTATATGAGGTCTTGTGACCAGTTTACATACATTGTACTTATTTTCTCTATATGTGGATGTATGTTTCTTTTTCACCTATCTCTTCATGTGTTGTTTCTTTTCTATCTTTAAACACATGTTCTTTATACTTGTATGCAATCTAATATTTCTGTTTCACACAAGATACCTTGATGAGTTTTGTTTAAAAGTGTTTCAGAAATACAGGTTGTCAAAGTCTACTTGCCATAAACTCTCTTCTTGCAAAGTTTTTCAAGAGTTTGTGTTAGGATAGATTTTATTGTATTTAACAAGTGAATATGAGTTGAGTGATTTATGACTTCTTTCATATGTTCATTTGTTTGTTGTGGTTTTGTCACGGATTGCCAAAGGGGGAGATTGTTAGGACATATGTGTTCACATGTTAAGAACATATGTCATATTGTTTATGTAAATTGGCTAATCCTTTGACAAAACGCACTCTACTTGTAATTGGGTAGTTCTAGGTGTTTTTAATACTTCAAGAAACAAGGTTTCAAGATCAAGTGTTGAAGTCATCAAGTCTGTCCAAGAAAAAGCAAGTTGAAGTGCACTGTTTTTAAAGCTCGACACCTGCTCGACAGCTACCTCGACACCTGCTATCTGTCAAGAATTAAAAAGTCAGAATTCCAATATGATTTTCTTGGGATCCGTGAATATGCTTTTGGGCTTTCTTTTCTTCTAACCCTAAACATATAAATGAAGTGTTTTAAGAGCCGTCAACATAGACACAAGTTGCTAAAGCATTGAGCAATCCTTGTTCAAGCAAATTGTGATCAAAGACGAAGTTCTTGACCTAGTTCATCTTCTTTCAAGAAGTTGCTGTGTATTTGCACCATAGGGTTTTGTGACCAAGCATCTTCCTGATCTTCATCGCATAGGATGATCTGAAGAACTTTGCAACCAACCTCTCTTTCTAAAGTTGGTGTTTGAAGTCGCGTACTAGGATCCGCGCATCTGGTTAGTCACGTACTTGGGAGCCGTGCATCAAAAGGGGGAACTGTCACTACAGATCAAGTCCAACTGGGTATTGGGGTAAGGGTTCAACTGTAGGTTGGTAAGGTACTTGGAATTCCTTTACTTGTAACCGCTTGATTTGATAATAGTGGAGTTTCGGGAGTGGTGACCCGAAAATCACCCGGTGGGGTTTTTGCCATTAGGGTTTTCCCTATTCGTAAACAAATCACCGAGTTATTTATTTTTCCGTTGCATATTTAGTTTTGGTGATTTGTTTGTGCTGCCACGCGTTTGCATGATAAATTGATTAATTAATAAACTTGGCTATTTAATTAATTAGTTTAAATCACAAGGGGTCATTCAATTTGTGGCCTATCACTTTGAAGGATTTACGTCTTTGGCCTCGTCGGTAGACTTATATCCTTTGAAGGATTTATGTCTTTGTGAGTTGTTAGGGCTTTAGAGGACACATTATGGGCTAAATAACTTCTGATTGATTTCTTTATTGCATTGCTCTAGAGTAAAACAAGAGCTTAATCAATGATTACAAATGATTATTCTCCTACTGGTGATACCTCTTCAGGTGTTCGACGTTCTAGGGACGTGATAACTTGTCGTCGTCCAACAACTCCAGGTCGTAGCTTCCTTGTCAGGAATAGTAGGTGACTTTGTAGGGGCCTTCCCAGGTAGGGCCAAGTTTTCCATGAGCTGCAAGTGTAACTTTCCTAAGGACAAGGTCCCCTATGTTAAATCTCCTGAGCTTTACTCTCTGGTTGTAGTATCCTGACATCTTCTGCGGGTACCTCGTCATTCTTTTGGACGCATCATCTCTTATCTCGTTTAGGCAATCCAGGTTCATCCTCAGCTGTTTGTTGTTGGCTTTTTCGTCGAAGAATTCTCTCCTTATGCTGGTGCCCCCACCTCAACGGGGATTACAACTTCCGTGCGGTACGTGAGGTTGAACGACGTTTCTCCCGTCGAGATTCTGGTCGTGGTTCTGTAGGCCCAGAGGACACTTGGCAGTTCTTCAGGCCATGCACTGTTTGCCCCCTCCAGTCAAACTTTGATGGCCTTCAGCAAGGTTCGATTGGTTACTTCTTTCTGTCCATTGGACTGATGCTGTGGGTGTCCAGGTGATGAGAAGTAGCTTTTTATCCTAAGTCCCAAACAGAAAGATCTGAACGCCTAGTTGTCAAATTGTTTTCCATTGTCTGATATGATCGTCCTCGGTATGCCAAACCTGCTTCTGTGATTGTTGCCAGAGCCTTTGCCTCTACCTACTTTGTAAAATAGTCAATTACTACAAGTAAGAATTTTACCAACTTTTTATCTTAGGGCAGGGGGCCTACTATGTCGATCCCCTATTGCACAAATGGCCATGGGGAGGTTATGATCATCATCTTCTCTCCTAGGATTCTGTGGACGTTTCCATACTTCTGACATTTGTCACACCTCTTGACGAAGTCCTTCACTTCCTTCCGCATTGTTGGCCAGAAGTACCCCATTCTAGTAATCTTGGATATTAGAGATCTTGGTCTCGTGTGATCTCCGCAAATGCCTTTGTGGACTTCTTCTATGATGTACCTTGCTTCATCCTCTTTGACACGCCTTAAGTAAGGGTAAGAAAAATCCCTTTTGTAGAGCGCATCATTCAGGAGCGTGAGTCTGGTAGCTCATTTCTTTATCTTCCTTGCCTCGTCTAGATCTAACGGTAGGTAGCCATCCTTCAGGTAGGAGATGATAGGTGTCGTCCAGCTCGTGCCCCCCTTGTACCGCAAATGTATGAAATTCTTCTATACTGCGAAAGTTTTGTACTTCCATCTTGATCCCCAGTGGGTCATCTTCAGCTTCTAACGATGCTTGTCTCGCCACTTCATTTGCTTCCATGTTTAAACTCTGTGGAACTTGCATAAACTCTACTTGTTCCAGATCTCTGGCAAGCTGGTTTGTCAACTTCAAGTACTTCTGCATCCTTTGCTCTTTTGCTTTATAATCCCCTTTGATTTACCTGATTACTAACTTGGAGTCACTTTTTAGGAGTATTGTTTTGGCTTCCATGGACTTAGCCAATCTCAACCCCGTTAGTATTGCTTCATACTCAGCCTCGTTGTTGGTGGCTAGGAACTGGAGTTGGACCCCATACTTCAAGGCATCCCCTTCTAGTGAGGTTATGATGACTCCGACTCCGCCTCTACCTTTGGCTGACGATCCATCGGTTTGGACCGTCCATAACTCTGCTACATCTGTCGAGCTGTCTTCGAGCATCGTGAATTCGGCAATGAAGTCCGTTAGTACTTTGGCCTTTATTACTGCTCATGGTTTGTATTCAATGTCAAATTGGCTCAGCTCGATTGCCCATTGTACCATTCGTCTAGCGGCATCTGGTTTGCTCATTGTCTTCCTAATGGGTTGGTCTGTCATGACGAGGATGTGGTTTGCTTGGAAATATGGATGAAACTTCTGATAGGCAACGATCAAAGCAAAAGTGATCTTCTCGATGCGCGGGTACTTCGCCTTTGCTTCTTGAAATGCCTGGCTTACATAGTACACGGGGTGTTGGATCCTTGCTTCTTCTCGAATAAGGGCTGCACTTACTGTCGTGGCGGAGATAGCCAGATAGAAGAACAGGTCTTCGCCCTCTTTTGACAGCCTCAATAATGGCGGGTTGCTCAAATAGAGTTTTAACTCCTAGAACTCCGCTTCGTATTCGTCCGTCCATGTGAAGGCTTGCTTGAGAGTCTTGAAGAACGGAAGGCACTTATCCGTCACTCTTGAGACAAAATGGTTCAATGCTGCTACTCTTCCTGTCAACCTTTGTACCTCCTTGACGTTCCTTGGTGAGGTCATCTCCAGTATAGCTTTCACTTTCTCCGAATTAGCTTCTATGCCTCATTGTGACACCATAAAATCGAGGAACTTCCCCGAAGAAACCACAAATGCACACTTCGCTGGGTTCAACTTCATCTGGTACCGTTTCAGAGTTTCGAACGTTTCCTCCAGGTCGTCCAAATGGCTTTCTGCTTCTTTGTTCTTGATGAGCATATCATCTACATACATCTCCATGTTTCTCCCGATTTGTTCACTAAACATCTGGTTTACTAACCTCTGGTAGGTAGCTCCTGCATTCTTCAACCCGAATGGCATGACTCTGTAACAGTAGAATCCCTGACTAGTGATGAAAACCATCTTTTCTTGATCTTCTTCTGACATTTGGATCTGGTTGTACCCCGAGAACACGTCCATAAATGTTAACAACTTGTGTCCTGCCGTGGAATCAACGAGCTGGTCGATTCTTGACAAAGGGAAGCTATCTTTTGGGCAGGCTTGATTCAGATCCGTGAAATCCACGCACATCCTCCATTTCCCGTTTGCTTTCTTCACCATGATGACGATAGCCAACCATTCCGGGTAGTATACTTCACAGATGAACTTGGTGGTCAAGAGTTTGTTTACTTTGTCCATGATGGCCTTGTTCCTCTCAGGTGTAAAGACTATTTTTCTCTGTTGGACAAGCTTTTTTCTCAGATCCACATTCAGCTGGTGTTGGATGACATTCTCTGAGATGCCGGGCATGTCCTTGTGGCTCCACGTAAATAAGTCCGAGTTTCTTTTCAGGAACTCCACTATCCCTTTCTTCATATCTAGGCTAAGATTTGCCCCAACATTCTTTACCTTCGTTGGCTCTGCTTCTACCAATTCTACCATCTCTAATGCTTCTATCGTCTTGGGGCTTTTTTCTTCAATGATCCATGTGTGGTTTTCTCTTGACGCCAGTACTACCTAATAACACTCTCGGGCCAGAACCTGGTCCCCTTTGATTACTCCTACTCCGTTTTTTGTTGGAAATTTTACCTTCAAACAATACGTCGAGGTCATAGCTTCCCAACGGTTAAGTATGGGTTGTCCAATAATGACATTGTAGGACGACAGACAATCTACCACCAGGAAATTAAGTTGCTTCGTTAATTGTTGGGGGTATGTGCCTACTATTACGGTCAGAGTCACTATCTCTTTTGGGTACACCTTGTCCCCGCTGAAGCTAACAAGGGGAGATTCAAATGGACGAAACGTACTCGGGACCACTTTTAACTGCTGGAAGGCAGAGAGGTAAATGATGTCGGCGAAGCTCACATTGTCTACTAGGATTCTTATGGTGTTAAACCCTTCTATCATCAGCATGATGACCAAGGGGTTGTCATGTGGCTGCTTTACTCCTCAGGCATCTTTCTCCAAGAAGACCATGTCTGTAGCTTCTTTTCTTTGGTGTTTTGTTGGTGGTATCATATGGACGCTGTTAACCTATCTTTACTGCGATTTCTTGAGGGATTTGAAGAAGCCCCTTATTGTTAGACCATCGTTGATCATCCTTATTTCGCCTATTGCATTCTATGGTCCTTCTCGTGGTTTGTCATCGTCCCTAGGCTTTTCTTCTGTGCTAGTTCGGTCTTCTTTCTTTGGTCGTCCATACGTATTTTTCTTGACGAACTTCTATAGTTTCCCTTTCTGGATTAGCTCTTTTATCTGCTCCTTGAGGTCCCTACATTCGTCAATATAGTGTCCGTGGTCTCGATGGAAACGACAACATTTTTTCTTGTTTCAGGCATTGGGTGAACCACTTAACGGCTTTGGCCATTTTAGCTAGTGATCATCCTTAATCTGCATTAAGATCTGGTCAATGGGCATTACTAGGAGTATGAAATTTACCATTTTGCGAGCTTTGTCGTCCCTCCGCTTGCCTTTGTCGTTGTTGGAAGAATGGTCTTTTCTTTCTCTTTTTTTCCCTTTCTGGTTGTCTCGGGGCCCGTCTTTAGTGTTCGAGGACCACTTACCTCTATTGTTGCCAGAACGTCCTTCGCGTTCATGTATTTCTGAGCCTTCATGAGCAAATCTGTCATTGATGCTAGGGGACTCTTAGCGAGTGCCACTATAAACTCTTTGGACCTCAATCCTGCTCTGAATGTAGTTAGCTGCACTTGGTCCTCTACTTCGTTTACTTCCAGCACTTCCCTGTTAAATCGCTTTACATAGGATCTTAAGGACTCTCGTTCTCCCTGTCTGATCGTCAGTAGATGATTTGCTAGTCTTTTCTGACGCTGTCCTCCAACAAAGTGACGCACAAATAGGCTACTGAGCTTGTCAAAATCGTCGATGAAAGACTGCGCCAACTTGTTAAACCACACTCAGGTTGCCCCTTTAAGGGTGGTCGAGAAGGATCGACACATTATTTCATCCGGGGTCTGTTGCAGGTTTAAGGTAATCTTAAAGGTGGTAATGTGATTCAGTGGGTCTTTCAACCAATCATACAACTCCAGTTGCAGGAGCCAAAATTTGGGCAGGAGTGGGTCAGCTCCTCCACAATGGCCATGAGAGCTTGGACTTGTAACGCTAGGGCGGCTGACTCTGGTTGTTCATTAGACTCAATCTAGATGACAATAAGGGTAGAGCAAGTCCTTAGTATTAGGAGAAAGAAAGCATTCCCCACAGACGGCGTCAAACTGATGAAGCTAAAGTCGTCAGTCATTTAGGTCGTCCAAAAACCCCAATGCAACCTGCAATAAAGCAAGAGAATACAACAAAGATAGGTCACTGGTGTGGTGCCTGTTGGCGAGCCTCCGATGATAAAGTCAGAATGAGAAGGAAGGAGAATTGGAATGAATTTGGCTGGTAAGAATAACTCAGTTTTTGTACCCTTTACCTTTGGTGGAGCATGGTATTTATAAGTCATCCTCCTTCTAGCTGTTGGACCTAGGAGTGTTCGCGGTGTGGTGCGGTTATAGATTATTTTTAGCACCGCACTTTGCAGTATAGTTTAGCTAAAACCATAACTACACCGCACCTTATTTTTGAGATCACATATGTGGTGTGGTGCGGTTTAAAGTTTAGCCAAAATCATAACCGCACCTCACCTTATTTTTGCAGTCACATATGCAGTGCGATCTATAAGATAGGGCTTGAATGATTTGAAGTTTGTATATTTTTCAAATTTTGGGCTTTTTCTACCTAGCCCAAAACTTATTTTTACCATTGTTTTGATCCAAGTTTTAAACTATTGAGCTAATTTTTCTTTATTTTGAGTTGGTTTTCCTAATCAACACTTGCTAGGGTAATTAAACTTTTTTTTTTTTTTTGAAAACTAGGGTTATTAAACTATTAATAATATATTTAATATTAAAAATAATTAAATATATTAATATATAGAGAAGGTGCGGTGCGGTGCGGTGCGGTTTGTGCAGTTTTCTTATTATAAAACCGCAAACTGTACTACACCATGCGGTATGCCATTTTGCAGGCGGTTTTGGTGCGATTTTTGCGATTTGTGCGGTTTATGCGGTTTTGTGAACACCCCAAGTTGGAACCACCATTAATGGTGGTCTTAATTCTGGGTAACATTTTTAGTATTCAATGTGGAGGGAAATAGAATCTCCTGATACTTAATGTATGAGTATAAGAGCTTCTAAGCTGTCGCTTGGCCTCGTCCGAACCATAATGGTTCTAGTAATAATGGCAGCATTTATTTCTTTACCCTCGTCCTTAGCTGTGTCTAGATGAACCTTTCTGCCAGGCTTATCACTAAGGATAAAGAAATAAGAATTTATTTGCATGTTAGATGCAATGACTATCTCACAAGTTATGACTTGGTTAATATTCGAAACTACCACTTCAACGTATTAATGTCAAATCCATTTATTAACTATTCACCTTTATTGTTTCTATTTTATATGGAACTTAATCATTTCACTAACTAGGTGATTTACAAGTGAATTTAAAAATTATAATATTTTTTTTTCAATTTATAGCATTTGCTTTTTATGATTGTGCTTTTTATTATCAAACTAAGACACTGTTTGTGCTCTCCTTCTCTCTGCCAAAGTTCCTTCTCCTTTTTGGGGAGAAGCTGCTCTTCATACTGCTCATGCTATTAAACGCATTCCCAGTCCTGTCATCCAAATTAAACTCCATATGAGCGCCTTTTTGGGTCACCTCCAGACTATTACCACCTTCGCTCCTTTGGTTTTGCCTGTTTCGTTCTTCTTTAGCCATATGAGCATAACAAACTTGAGCCTCAGTCTAGGTTTTGCCGTTTTCTTGGCTATGACAAAACTAAAAAGAGGTATCTGTGTTATGATCCTATTTTTCATCATCTTTGTATCTCCCGCAATGTTGTTTTTTGAGAACATCGCTCCTTTATCGAGCTCTCTCACTTCCATGCCTTCCTATCTACCTCATCTATCTTAGATCTTTTTCCAGATTAGCCACATATTCCTTCTATTGTTGCTCTTGATCCTCTATAGACTTCTCTGTCCAACCACCAGATATTTTTGATGCCTCTCCTAGATCACCTTCTAATAAATAGATGGAAGGTGAACAGGTCGAAGAAAAGCTACCCAACCTTGAACTTGGGTCTTCTACTCCTGTTCTGCCTGAAGATCTTGCACAAGACATTCCACCTTACCACTCAACTCGGGTAGGATCCATTTCTCCACATTTACTTGACTATCATTGTTACACTTCCCTTGCTACAATACACGAGCCTCAAACTTATCGTGAAGCCTCTACTGACCCTAGGGGTGGCAAAAATGGACATTGGACACGACCTGCAAACCCAACATGATACGACACAAAATTAGCAGGTTATGAGTTGAGTCTTAATGGGTTCGTGTCATATTTGGGTTGACACGACTTACCCGTTTAATAAAATGGGTTGGGTTAGTATTCAACATATGGAATCCGTTTGACCTATTTGACCCGTTTAATTAAATGACATTTTACCAATATACTCTTCAAACCCTAGATATATAAACTTATTAGTTATTAAGGTTTATTTTCTTTGACATATTGTGATTGATTATTTGTGATATTAAAATATGCTTTAGTTTCGAATGACTATTTGTGATGCAATTACTCGTTAGTTCTGAATTTTAAATTAAAAATATTTTTTTGTTTGTTTTTTCATAAATTTTTTTTCTTTTCATTTTGATAATATCTAATAAACAAGTCGACACGACTAACTTGTTTAATAAATGGGTTGTGTTAGGGTTAAAGAATCTTGACCTATTTAATAAACATGTCGAGTTAATGTTGATCCATATAGTCGAATACTCATGAGTTGACATAACATAAACCCAACACGCGAACATGAATTGCCACCCTTAATTGACCCTTTATGGCAGATTGCAATGAAAGAGGAACTTGATGCATTATTTAAAAACCATACTTGGGATTTGGTGACTTTCCCTCATAGGAAATCTGTGGTTGGTTGTTAGTAGATCTACAAGATCAAGACTCGCTTTGATGGGTTCATTAAGCACAATAAAACTTGTCTTGTTGCAAAAGGTTTTACACAGGAGTATTGAGTTGATTATAAAGAGACCTTTGCTCCGGTTGCTCAAATCTCATCTATTCGTGCCCTTCTAACTGTTGTTGTTGCCAGTAAATGGAACCTATTTTAGATGAATGTCAAAAATGTCTTCCTTAATGGAAATTTAAGTGAAGAAGTTTATATGCAACCTCCTCCTGGTCTCTCTATTGAACCGAACAAGATTTGTCACCTTCAATGTGCACTTTATAGCCTTAAACAAGCTCCGTGAGTTTGGTTTGCCAAGTTCCACTTTACCATCTCTCACTTAGGTTACATTACCAGTCATTATGATTCCGCCATATTTCTTTGTCGCACCGACAAATGCATTATTTTGCTTCTCTTATATGTGGATGATATGATCATAACTGGTGATAACCTTAGTGGCATTCAAGAATTCAAGGATTTTCTTAGTTAGTAGTTTGAAATGAAAGATCTTGGACATCTTAACTACTTCTTGAATCTTGAAATCACTCATTCCACAGATGGATTTTATATTACTCAAGCCAAGTATGCTTCTAAAATTTTGTCTCGAGCTGGACTCGCTAATAGCAAGATTGTTGACATTCTAGTTGAACTTAATGCGCATTTGACTCCCTTAGGAGGGGGAAACCATTTTCTAATGCCTCTCTTTATAGACAATTGGTTGGCAGCCTAGTTTATCTCACTGTTACTTATCTAAACATTTCCTATGTTGTTCACCAGGTGAGCTAGTATCTGTTTACTCTATAATTGACTCACTATACTGCTGTCCTACGCATTCTTCGATACCTGAAGGGCACTCTCTTTCATGGCATTTTCTACCATGCTCAGTCTTTTCTTGTTCTCCATGCATTCTCTGATGCTGATTAGGCAGGAGATCCCACTAATCAGAGGTCAACCACTGTTATTGCTTTTTTCTTGGTTCTTCTTTGATTTCTTAGCGAAGCAAGAAACAAATCATTGTGGCCCGCTCTAGTATTGAGCAAAATATCGTGCCCTTGCTAATACCACATTTAAGCTCATTTGGCTTCGATGGCTTCTTGAGGATTTAGATGTGTCTACATCCTCTGCTATTTCTCTTTATTGTGACAACCAGAGTGCCATTCATATTGCTCACAATGATATCTTTCATGAACAGACTAAATATATTGAGATTGATTGTTATTTTATCCATTATCATCTTGTCTATGGTGCTCTCAAACTATTCTCGGTCTCCTTTAAAGATCAACTTGCAGATATCTTCACCAAGCCACATCCTAAGGGACGTCTTCTAGCTTTGGTTGACAACTTCAAGTTGGTCTCACACCTACCTTAAGTTTGAGAAGGGCTGTTAACGTGTAATAGGCTGTGGGCCTTAGGCCTACATTGTCTATTTGTATAACACATATACTTGTATTACATACACTTTGTCTCCTATATAAAAGCACTCATGTATATTTTATTACTTGAAAAATACAATATATTCATTCAATATTTCTAATAGTTTGGTAAAGTAGTGGTAGTGACAGTAGAAAAAAATGTCCGAGTTGCTTAATTGCTTTTGTTATCTATGAAGGGCCAAGGAGGGTAAGCCATCATTGGTTCATTTATTAGGGAGCTTCCCACCATTTATTTATTTATTTGTGGTTGTTTATTTTTTGTTGACACTAAAAATTCGAAAAAAAATATTTTACTTTTTTACTTTTTACTATGGATGTAATTTCAATGATCAAATTTGGCATTTACTTTTTCTAACTATTACTAAAAAAAATGCCAATTGCTTGATTGGAAATTGTTAGTTTTTGGATGATTTTATTAAAATTTGTTGGTTAAATTGTATATTTGGGTCAGAATCATGGGAGGGCCATAGCCCCCTAACTTTTGAAATTTTTCATTAATCTTCTTTTACATTTGGTAATAAATCTAAAAATTACACAAAAAATGTATTCACTAGTCCCCTTGAGAAAATTTCCTGACTCCGCCACTAGTTAGAACCATTAGTTTTTGTTTTAAAATTATTATTATACATTAGAATATTTCAAAAGATTCTTAACGGAATTTGATTAATAAAAAATGTTTACGTATAAAACAAAATTCAATAAATTGAGGCTTCTTTGATGGGAGAAGTTAAAGATGTTTACGTATAAATTCTGTTTGTCATAACAACATTCTTCATCCGGTGTATGCTAGCAAGTAGCTTTTTGAATTTTGAAAATAAAAGAATTAAAGTGATATTTATTTATTTATTTATTTTTTTTAAACTGAAAACATTCGAATTCGTGATAGTGGGTTTGCCCAGATTCGTCATCATAGAAGTGTCCCAAATGGGCCCATACAAAAAAATATGCTCCAGGATGAGCCGAACTAAACCAAAAACAAATACACTACTTGGGTTAAAAAAATTGTGATGCATGAACAATCTTTGGGCTACTTATCTGCTCTTATTTTTCGTTAAACCCAATAACTTGGACTGGAAGCTATATTTATAGGCCACACACTACATCTGCCACTCCCAACTTTTTATGAACTTGTATTTGTTATTATTGTAATTTCACTAATTTGTATGTCCATGCACTAACAAAAATCTAAGCATCTGGAAAGAACTCCGTTGTAGCAGATGAAGACAAGCGTAGATGCCAAATTGACAAGGCAAACATGACCAAAAGACAACCCTTATTTGGTCCCTTGACAGGGAAAAAACATGGAAACTCAGTTCCAGATCATAATATTGGGTTTTGTGGAGCCTATTTGTATTTGATCCGAATTATGACCTGACTTGAAATAATATTGTTACAATTGTTGCAGTTTTTTAGCCCATTGTGAATTCTGTGTGCAGAATATAAAAACTGTTGTTTTGGAGATAAAGATTTTTTTTTTTTTAAATGTTGTTTTTATTTTTTTCTTGAGAATAGTGAAATCTCTGCAACTTCGTGGACATAGGCAAATTGTCGAACCACGTAAATACTGTCTTGTATGTGATTATTTCTCTTTGGCGTATATTTTTCTCTATTTTTGCATCTCACAGGTCAAGAAATTTGGTACATATTCCCATCACATACAAAAGAGCAAATTGTGAATCATGTGCGCAGGATATAAAAACTGTTGTTTTGAAAATTAAAGTTTTATTTTTTATTTTTTATTTTTTTATGTTGTTTTTATTTTTTCCTTAAGAATAGTGAAATTCTTGTAACTTCATAGACGTAGACAAATTGTCGAACCACGTAAATACTGTTTTTTGTGTAATTATTTTTCTTTGGCGTATATTTTTCTCTATTTTTGCATCTCACAGGTTAGGAAATTTCGTACATATTCTCATCACATACAAAAGAGCAAATTGTGAATCCTGTGCTCAGGATATAAAAACTGTTGTTTTGAAAATTAAGATTTATTTATTTTTATGTTGTTTTTATTTTTTCCTTAAGAATAATGAAATTCTTGTAACTTCATAGACGTAGGCAAATTGTTGAACTACGTAAATATTGTCGTATGTGTGATTATTTCTCTTTGGTGTATATTTTTTTTTATTTTTGCATCTCATAGGTCTGAAAATTTCGTACATATTCCCATCACATACAAAAGAACAAATTATACATAGGGTAAATTGCAAATTACATTCTTAAAGTTTGGAAGGTTTTGAAATTTACTTCTTGAAGTTTAGGAGTGTTTAAATTTTACACCATGATGTTTCTGAATTTGGACTTTACCTCCTAAAGTTTGGGGGTGTTTGGATTTTATACCCTAAAATTTCAAAATTTGGGGTAAAATCCAAATTTCTCCAAACTTTAAGGGAGTAAAATCTAAACACCCATAAAATTTAAGGAGTAAATTCAAAATTTTAAAACGTTAGAAGTGTAAAATCTAAATCCTTCCAAAATTCATGAGATAAAATCTAAATTCTAAAACGGAGTAAAATCCAAATACTATAAAAATTTATATGTGTAATTTGAAATTTACTCTTGTATATATGCATCAATGATCAATCACAATCTCAAATTGGCGATGTTGGGTCAGACTTCTATAAAAATCAATCCAAATCCAAATCCACATCTTTATTTTCTAAGCCCAAATTTTTGTTTTTAGAGGCCCAAGTAAATTTTCCCTATTTAAAACTTTCCAAAGCGAGCAGCAGAAATATAAAGGCCCAGATCCACACTATTATTCATAAACCTTGGAGGAAAAAAAAAATAATAAAAAATATGTGAGCTTGACTTCTGCTAAAACAATCAGGAAAACAAACACTTCAAAGTTCAATTTTCATAATCACTTTTCAACAAGTATTAGACTAAATATCGTTTTCTTCTTTTCACTAAATTATAAAACCTTAAAAAGTAAAACACATCCACACAATATATATATTGCAAACCTCACACAAGAGAGAATTCATAACACGTAATTCAAACAAACCAACAAGCAAAAAGAGAGCATGGATAAACAAGAAGCCTACATATTACATAGTACACTGGAGGCTCAGACAGGGTTGACGTTCACAGCTATCATTTGGAGATTGTCTTGTCCACACAACACTTAAAACCAGCTTCTTACATACTAATCAGTCAATCATATAGGATAACCAGCCTTTAGCTAGGAAACATTACTCTATAGTAAACTCATCACATAAGTCCTCATCCTCAAGCCACCTCAAAATGGACTGTCCTACTGCCATTAAGCTACACAGGTGCAGTAGCACATAAGATACCTGAAATAGGAAAGTGAGAATATTAGAACACTTAAAATCTACTCATTGCTATCCACTTAACACTTAACACAAACAGAGCTGCTCATGTGTTCATCTACCTACCTTGACCTTCCTTATACTATTTGTCCTGGTTTAGTTCAGTACCTTATTTTTCATATGCTGAAATGATCCAAACTGCAAAGTTCAGAACTTTGTTCATCTTACTAGACAACAAACATAAATTTAAGGGCTTAAATGCATGTGTTTTGATCACAGAAGGAAGGTGTCTCTGTGTTTCTAGAACAACCATATATAAGCTAAGAAGTACACATCAATTAGTTTTACCAAAATATTTAAATGGCTCAAAACATCTCATATTACCAGAAAGTACAAAAGCTATGGAGCAGCAAATTCAACATCCAATAACAATGCAAAGCCATGTTGGCTAGTCTTCCAATGACTCAGACAAAAGGACTTGAGGAGCCAAAAAACAATTTCCCATTTGCCCACAAGTTGCATTTAAAAAACTGTATGGGATACCCTACTTATGCTCTGTCAGAAACCAGATACAAAGCCTGCTAGGCTGCAGTTGTTAAAATAACCTATGTATCAGGATCAAAATAATTTCCTTCAAATTTTTACTTCTAAGGATTACTTTTTGAAGAGTACACTGTAAAATTCACAATAACTCTGTAATTACAATTTGCCCAAAATAAGGGACATATATCTAAGCCCAGTTTATCTGGGCTAAATTTAATTCTCAATACATCAAAGCCAATCATGCAATAATTAAACCATTTAGTTCCAATAGATCAAAGTCAATAATATGATTATGAATAGAAATTTGTGAAGATCACAGTATTCCTTAGAAAACTCATCGGTCCACAACATCAAGCCAACTCAAAATGAACCATCCTACTGCCATCAAACTACACTGGTGAAGTAGCACATTAAAAATTAATGCAATGACAACACTTAAAACCAGCTTCTTATATAGTTATCAGTCATCATATTGGATAACCAGCCATGTTCACTTTGCTCAACAGGCTTTAGCTTGGAAAATGAATATCACAACACTTAAAAAACCACTCATTTTTATCCATTTAACACTATAACACGGACATGACTGCTCATATGTTCATTAACCGATCTTGACCTTTCTTATACTGTTTGTTCTAATTTAGTACCTTATTTTTTACATGCTGGAATGATCCAAACTGCAAAGTTCAGAACTTTGTCTACTTTTTCTAAACAACCAGACATAAGATAAGGATTTAAATGTGTGTTTTGATCACATAAGGAGATGTGTGTTCCTAGAAGAACCATGTATAGGCAAAGAAGCGCATATCAATTAGTTTTACCAAAAGTAAAAAACACTTTGGAACAGCAAATTCATCATTCAATAACAAAGTAAAGTCATCTTGACTAATCTTCAAATGACACAAGCAAAAGAAACTGCGGAACCAAACTACACTTGCCCAGTTGCCCACCAAATCAATAAAAGTTTCTTTTCTTTTTTTTTTTAAAGAAAAATTGTATAGAAGACTCTAGCTATGCTCCATCAGCAACCATTTACAGATTACTAGGCCGCAATTGCTAAAACAGCCTATGAATCCAGATACAAATTTTACTTTGAGAACAACTTTTTGAGGAATCCGTTATAAAATTCACAATAATATCTGTAATTAAAATTTGCGAAAAATAAAGATATATATAATATATCTTATACTGTTTGTTCTAATTTAGTACCTTATTTTTTACATGCTGGAATGATCCAAACTGCAAAGTTCAGAACTTTGTCTACTTTTTCTAAACAACCAGACATAAGATAAGGATTTAAATGTGTGTTTTGATCACATAAGGAGATGTGTGTTCCTAGAAGAACCATGTATAGGCAAAGAAGTGCATATCAATTAGTTTTACCAAAAGTAAAAAACACTTTGGAACAGCAAATTCATCATTCAATAACAAAGTAACGCCAACTTGACTAATCTTCAACTGACACAAGCAAAAGAAACTGTGGAACCAAACTACACTTGCCCAGTTGCCCAAACAATAAAAGTTTCTTTTAAAAAAAAAAAAAAGGAGAAAAAAGAAAAATTGTATAGAAGACTCCAGCTATGCTCCATCAGCAACCATATACAGATTACTAGGCCGCAATTGCTTAAACAGCCTATGAATCCGGATACAAATTTTACTTTGAGAACAATTTTTGAGGAATCCGTTATAAAATTCACAATAACATCTGTAATTACAATTTTCGAAAAATAAAGATATATATAATATAACAGCAATCTGCCCAGGGCTAGAACTTTATTCTCTCAAAACAACAAAGCCCAATATTAATGACATATAATTCCTCTTAAAATCAAATAAAATTTATAAGAATGAATGTCTATTTGACATTCACACCTATCTTTTATAATTTCTCTGATTTCGCCCTTAAAAAGTTTTTTTTTTTTTTTTTCAAATTTACAAATCCTCTCTACCTCTGACCCTCTATTCTACGATATTATAACAACCCCGTACAGATTTTTCTCCAAAAAATACCAGATCAGATCCAAAATACTGAAAATCAAATAGAACTTAAGAAAGCTTTTTTTTTTTTTTTTTTTGGGACAAAAATGATATTCTCACATACAACACAGATAACCAAGATCAACACCATAGCCATATATCTGATGACAAAGAAACCCAAAAAGCAGTAAGGCTCGGCATAAAAAAAGGAAGCAAATCCAAATTCAGAGCAACATGCTAAGGAAAAGATACTGTAGCATTTTCAGCTGAGACATACGAGTGAAAATCCTTACCAAGCTAAAAGGCAATGACCCATCTCACAATTAAAGATGTATGCACCCACGAAAACTACACCATATATATATATATATATATATATATATATATATCAAAAACAACACCAGTTCCAAAAGAATAATCAGATCAAAAAGCAATTTCTATACTTCCTAAACTTCACCATATACATATAAAACAAAAGAACAATTAGATCTGCATAAATCATAAGTATATATGCATCTACCTGATTCCGAAACAGGCAGAAAGATAGAAAAACGACCAAAAAAAGCAATTTCTAAATTTACTGGTTCTTTTTTTCATTTTATAGCAGACATAAGGCACAAAAAGTTGGAGAGAGAGAGAGAGTAACAGTCTATATGGACAAGTCGCAAAAGGCTCAACAGATTGTACACGCGCGCTCTTTATTTAATTACTTTTTTAAAAGTCCATGGTAAAATTCACAATAATAAATGAATATTTTGAAATTCACAATAATAAAATTCAGATGATATCGAAGAATGAATATTTTGAAAATCTTCCAGAAAATCAAACAAACAGTATAATATAAAATTTCCAGAAAACATTCAATTTCTCTCTAATAATATAAATCTCACGCCAAACAATGATAACCAAGATAAAATTAATAAAAAAAAACACAGATCACCAAGATATATAAATCTTCTAAAACCTTTTCTTTTTTCTGAAGAAATTAAAACAAACAACGGTTTTAGAAGCAAAAATGCATTTCATTCTTTTTTTGCTTTATACTGTGAGAAAATGACAAAAAATGCCCAAAATATTGTGTTTCTAAAAAAAAAAATTATCAATAAATAACGAAAAATACTCAAAATACACGGCACACGCGCGTGCAGATAAAGTCTGCAAAGAAAGACCACTTACTTTGAGGTCAGATGGCTATTGCCTATTGGTAGCATCAGCTTCAACACCAGCAACAGGTTCAGCTTCAACATCAGCGTCAGCATCAGCTTCGTCATTACCAGCAAGGGGGATATCCTCCTGGTGGCCATTGCCAACCAAAGCAGGTTGTCTCCCCCTCCAAATGGACCAAATCCTTATGCATATTCTTATTAACCGTACAAGGGACCCAACTACTTCAGCAATGAGCTCTAGGACCAGCACAACTTGCTGAATTCTGAAACAAAAGAGGAATTTACTTAGAATAACAGTAAAAGGGAAGAAGAAGAAGTTGAAATACTCTCTCACCTATTATGTGCCATTGGCATGATGTAACAGAGCAAAACGTTCAGAGCTTTAGAAGAAGTATTATGGGAAGTATTATGGGATCGATGGACTCCATCGCGTAGTATTATTGTGGGATTTCTAAGTCTGAGCGTTAGAAGAAGTATTATGGGATTTCTAATCTTTGGTGGGGTCCATCACTTACGCAATTACGCTTCTACGACTTTTCAGGCAGTTTGTGCAATAAGACCTTTTGAGCTTGACTTCTTAATAAAACTACGCAAAGTATTATGGGATTTCTAATCTTTGGTGGGGTTCATCACTTACGCAATTATACTTCTTCGACTTTTCAGGCAGTTTGTGCAATAAGACCTTTTGAGCTTGACTCCTTAATAAAACTACGCAATTATGCTTCTTCGACTTTTCAGTCGTTTAAGCAGTTTGTGCAATAAGACCTTTTGAGCTTGAATCCTTAATAAAACTACGCAAAGTATTATGGGATTTCTAATCTTTGGTGGGGTCCATCACTATTGCAATTATGCTTCTTCTTTTCAGGCAGTTTGTGCAATAAGGCCTTTTGAGCTTGACTCCTTAATAAAACTACGCAATTAATTGTAAACTAAGGACGTACTTTTTGACTAATTGTAGTGAACTCATGGGATTTTATATCATGGTGCGTTCTAACCTTCATTTCATACTCGACGAAGACTGACTAATTCACGAACTCTAAATTTGATTTTATGTCGTTATGTGTTAGTTTAACAACGATATATTAACTATTTACTATTTTTATAACTATCCTATGTGGGACTTTTTTTTTATATTTTTTATTATAGAAGTTCTATGTTGGAATTAATCATTTAAATAACTAAATTATATATTTATCGATATGATAAAATTTAAAATAAATGGGAATTATCTATTTTGGTTCATGATAATTAGTATTATATTATTTATTATCCTATCAGGATTTTTAATCCAGGATTGCATAAGAATACTTATACACATTTTTTTTAATAAACATATATTTATTACATATCATGCCTTATATTTTAAATCAATTTAGGAGTGTGTTCTACTCCTCTAAATTGATATTTGTGAATCATTTTGCTTGCTTTTAGTTTATCTTCCTCCACAAAAACATAATATGCAAATAATTATAATTGATCTTGTAATACCAGGAAAAAAAAAATAAAGGGAGGTTATTTAAGTAAATTTGTTTATGGGGTCAATTTTATAATTAATATTTTTAAGGGGTTTTTTAGAAAATAAGGTTCAAACCCTAGCTATATATAAGTTTATTATGTCAACGTATATGAGAGATATTTTGAGAGAAGAGACTATCCAAATTACTCTAGTAGAAAAAGATTTGACTGCACAATTGAGGTAAGTGTTTAAGAATTTCTTTCTTGTCAAATCTAAGTTTTATTTAGAATTACAGTATTTTTTTATGTGGGTATTTTGACCAATAATGAAATTATTTAATTATTCAAAAGTTTTAATGATGCAAACGAAGAAAAATTTAGATTTATTTTTGATAAACTAGATGTTGTTACCGTTTCGTTTTTTTTTTTTTTTTTTTTTTTTTTTTTTTTTTTTTTTTTTTTTTTTTTTTTATGTTCAATAACTTAATCTTATCTATGCCTTTTGATGCCTTGAAGGAAGATAGAATTTGCATAATTTTAGGCTTGGTGGGACAGGTTTCTGCACAGCTGGAATAATACCGATTTGATGAGTTGAGGTCTGACAAATCAAGAAAAAAAAAATTGGTGTGGTGTGATGTGGTGTAGTGTATTAGTAAATGCCCTGGTTTTTTGATTTTGGTATGATGTAGTACTTGGTTTGTCCTCGTCTCAGGAGAACTAATGGTGGCAAAAAAATAAATAAATAAATAAATAAAAGAAAAGAAAGAACAAGCGTATAGACCCTATATGGCTATAAGTGTAGTGTTCTATAGGTTTTATTCTTAGGGAACAATTTGTGGCAGAAAGTAAAGAAACAAAAATATTATGACTATGTGAGTTGGTGTAAGAAACAGGGGATTATTGTTAGGTTTAGTGAGGAGACAAATTTTATATAGATGAATTAATGATAGTTCTGAAATATAGAAGAGGGATATATTTAGCAGCTTTTTCTGCTGGCCGGATATCGTTATAAGTCATTCTTAAATTATTTGATTATTGAGTAAATGGTATCTGCAAAATTGTTTTAGGTGATATCTAAGGATTTTAGAAGAAGTGTTAGGGAGAAGTTTCTTTTGGTATGGCTTTTGGAAGTAAGTAACCTTATCCTAATTGGGTTTTATTTTGCTTATATTAATGTATTTTTTTAACTACTGAAAATTGTTTATAATTGTGAGAATTTTTATTTATTTCTATTGTATTACTAATTTCAAGTAAAGGATTATTATAAATATATTTTAATACTGAGTATATGATATATATATATATATATATGCTTGAATAAGATATATTTTTGTTAGAAACTATGATTTCATATATATGATTATGGACAATTTGACTATGAATTGATTCTAATACCCAGCCAACGGGGGTTATTCATTGGTACTATGATACCCATCCAATGAGGGTTATTCATTGGTATTTTGATACCCAAACCAATGGGGGTTATTCGTTGGTACTCTGATACCCAGCCAATGAGGGTTATTCATTAGTATTCTGATACCCAAACCAATGGGGGTTATTCATTGGTACTCTGATACACAGCAAATGAAGGTTATTCATTGGTACTCTGATGCCCAGTCACGGGGATATAGTATAACCATAGTCATAAGATTTTTATGAATATGAATTACGTTTGAATATTTGAACTATTTTAAATCCTTAAAACTACATATGTGATTTTGGAAATATTTGAGTATTTGACTATTTTGAGTCATTAAAAATGCTTATGTATTTTTTGGAACCTATTATAAGTTATAGCTTTGATATATGAAAAACTGACTACTTTCTAAGCCATCTATGATATAGTTGTAAGATTAAAGTATATGATCTATTTGCAACTTATTATTTTAAGACTATGAAACTTCTTTAATTATTTTTGAACACCCATAGTATATCATAACTTTTGAAGACTCATATTACATCTTATTACTTTACAGATCTATTGTTATGCTCAGTCACAGGGATACAGCATGACCAAAGTTATAAGATTGTTAAGAATATGAATTACGTTTAAATATTTGAACTATTTTGAGTCCTTAAAACTATATATGTGATTTTGGAAATGTTTGAGTATTTGAACTATTTTGAGTCATTAAAACTGCTTATGTGTTTTTGGAATCTATTGTAAGTTTTAGCTTTTGATACATGGAAACTGACTCTTTTCTAAATCATTTATGATATATTTGTCAGATTAAAGTATGTGATTTTTGTGCAACTTATTATTTTAAGATTATGAAACTTCTTCAGTATTTTGAAAACACATGGTATATTATAATTTTGAAAACACATATTACATCTTATACTTTACAGATCTATTACTTAATAGAACTTATTAGGATTTTGGTTACTTATTGAGTTGTCAACTCGCCTCCATTTTCCCCCTCCAGTTTCAGATTGTGAAGAATAGCAAGTTTTTGGAGTTTTGATGTTGTGTTATGAGCAGGAAAAGAAGCTTAGTGATTTTGGGATTTGATGGTCTTGTAATAGTTTTATATTTATTGACTAATTGGCATTATGTACATGAGGTTTGGATTTTGTTCCTATAAAATTATTGGAGATCTATTTCATAAAGAAATTGTTGAGGTATTTTGGATTTATTAGATTTAATTTTTGAGGATAAACTTTAGTTGCTAAGAAGGTCTTGCACACTTGTAGGGTGCTTACTTTATAAGTGTGCGGCAGTTGTCATGTGCCTATCTTTATACTTTGGTTCGAGGTGTGACAGATCTATTTCTTAAAATTAGCCTTGATGTGTTTTTAAGAGATTTATATACAACAACTTATTCATTCAAAATATATATATATATATATATATATAGATACTCCCGTCAAATTCTAAGATTCGTACTAAATTAAATAAGCATCTACCAACAACATACAACTCAGTTAATACTTAATACCACGTCAAAATTGCTAATTTTTATCATTTTCTCTAAAAGCAAATGCGTATAGTTTGACTGTATTTGATGTACATATCATATGACTAGAAAGAAAAGGATGACTTAGCCATGAAGTATGAATCCATTTGATGTTTCTCAAAAAATGAAAAAAATACAGAAAAGCTACCTACTAACCATACCAACCTAAGACGCCAAAACCAAGGGAAAATTTTTTTCTTTAAAAAAAAAAGTTATTTAGGTCATTTTCCATTTTGTATATTGGGGTAGTACATGTCAATTTGTGATTTGTTCAACCATTATTTAAGAGAGAGAGAGACAGAGAAAAGTGGTTTCCAGCTTCTCCTATATATATATATATATATGTGTGTGTGTGTGTGTGTGTGCGCGTTTGGATGGAAATGAAAAATGAAAATTATTTCACTATTTAGTTTATTTTTGCTACTATTTATGGACCCTACTGCACTTTTTGGCACATTATGGACCCCGCTATACTATTTCAACTAATTTTTACCTTTATCTATTTTTTGAGAAAAATTTTTACCTTTATTTACGGTACTTTCAGCAATAATTTTTCAGTTATATCAAAATAAGTAGTATCCAAATACCCCAACGTTGACTCCCCTTGAATTTTTGTAAATGTGTGGTTGCTCGAATCAATCCTTTTAAGATTCAGCCATGTGGATTTTTCTCATAGGATGGAAGTGTATTTTCTAGTTAAGTAGCTACATGGCTGAATCTTAAAAGGAGAATCTAAGGAACAACACCTAAGCTACTATACCTAAGCTTTGTCTATAAATAAATAAATATTTTTAAATTTTCTAGGGCCTATTTGGTTAGAGACTTTTAGTATAATTTTTTAAGTGTCGTGGAAATACATGTGAGTTAAAAAGTGTTGTAAAAATATATGTTTAAATACTGAAAACCGTTATTTAAACAACTGTACCGAGTGTTGTTTGAAATCTGGATTTTTATGTATTTTCTACACTTACACCCTTTGTTTGGTAGCAGTTGAGGAAAAAAAAAAAGAAAAAAAGAAAAGAAAAGAGAGGTTATCCGATATTGCCCACATGATACGCAGTTGATTATTTGCCATCCCATATGCTGGATGTTTCTAGGGCAAAGTTGGTTTTCTATTATTTATACGTGGAGTGTATCTCCTACCAGATTCATAAAAAAAAGGGTATGCTTCTCGGACTAGTCTGAATAGAATAATTTGACTAATTCATACACTCTAAATTCTTTAGGGTATTCTAATTAGTAGTTGTTATTGTCTTTTACAATAATATATCTCTAGACCGTATGCTTTAAGCTAAAAAAAAAAAAATAGTTTAATTAAATTTACAAAAAGTAATTCATATTTTTCTACCTGATCCATCATTTTGAATATTTCAAAAATTACAAATGAAAAAATTTAAATTTTCCAGCAGAAAAAAAAATTACTTTGAAAATTTCATCACATGGGATTGGATAATCAGTAATATAGAAAAATAATAATAAAGCAGATATACACATAAATCCATTTGAACACAAGTGAAAATTCAATTTGATGGACCTTGTTACATTTTTATTCTTCTTTAAATTGTAAATGTTCTTCTTTTTTCTTTTTTGTGTACAGGGTTGCGGTATGAATTTTAGGATCACTAGTCCTTGATCATCTAATATATTAATGTTCTTGTTATTTGCAATAAATGAGTTCTTCAGTTCTTGGGGTCGTGGAATCCTTGCTCTTCTCCCAGTCAAAAGTAATGCTGAACTGTGGGGCCTGGTATATTAGATAAGTTGTGTTTTTATTTATCCTTTGTTTGGTTGCAGTTTTTTTTTTTTTTTTTTTTGATAAGCAATACTATCACACAAACCTATATGGGAAAGTTGGTTTACTTTTAGAGTTAATAAACTAAGAATATTGGTTTAGAAATTATTTTTATAAAAAATTTCATAAAAAATAAAAAAAATAATTTTAAATAATTTAATCAGTACTTTTAAAATAATAGTTAATAAATAATTTTAAGAAACTTTTTACTACACTTTTAGAAGAAAAAAAAAATATGTCAAAATATTAATAGTTTCCTTCTCTTTTTATGTAAAAAGTTTCTTTAGTTCACTAACAAATACCTGATAGCATTCTTTAACATTTCTCAATAATTAATTGTATTGTCAGGTTTTTATATTATTGGAAATTAATTAATTCATTATTTGGTCAACAATATTCCACCAAATTTTTTTTTTTCAAAACGTGTGTGCATCCAAAGGCAAAGGCAAGGCAGTTAAAGTGCCTACGGGAAAGGCGTAGGAAATTGTGCTTTCATAATTAGATTCTTTCTCGCCATGAGGACCGCCAACAAAAAAAAGTGGGCCCGAGGTGATGGGTAATAAATAAATACCTTCAATTAAACCAACAATAAAGAAACACTATTATTATGATGTAACTTCTTTTATTCAAGCTGTTATGTGTTGCGTTTTTTTTTTTTTTTTTTTGGAGTTCTTGACATTTTAGAGACAAAAATACTGTTTATAAATAGTGCATACACTATTTATATACTGTTTATATATTAAAAAATATTAAAAATAAATTTCACATTATTATTTATATATTTAAAAATTATTTTGTTAGTGTTTTTAGCAACAATCAATTTTTAACAACAATAAATTGTATCCAAATGCACCCATGATTAAACTTTTATTTTCTATCCTGCTTTGCTGGCAGTTTCTGTATGACTCTTTATTATGGTTTAATTCCATATCACTTCCTTTTCAAAAAAAAAAGAAACACTATTATTAAATTTAAATATAAAGTAATTTGTTAATAACAATCCTAATTTTATAAGCTATTGGTCATTTGGTCCCCTTCTAGAATCCCGCGTACTGCATCAACATGTACTGATATTTTATGTTTGATCGAAACTAAACGTATCGATTAACAAAGATAGTATAATTTTCTTGAAACTAAGGGCATTCGCAGCAGTGAAGCTAAAAATTTAGCTTTTTAGCTCTACCAAAAATTACTTTATCTATTTTACCTACACACATGCCGCAGCAGTGGATCTATTTTAGCTTTCAACACAATAAAATAATATAAACATCACAATAAAATAATATATCCACTACAATAAAATAATATATCCACTATAATAAACAACCATTACAACCACCTGCAACCACCACTGCTACCGTCGTCGCCACCGCCATCGCTGCCGCAACTGCCACTGCCGCCGCCGACTCTTCTACCGCCATCATCATCATCACTGCAAACAGAAAATTCCCAATACATTTCTCCATTCAGACGTTATACCCAGCAAAAACAACAAAAAAATAACACCATTTGCCCAAAACAACATAGCGACAACACCATTTTTCACCACAAAATAACACTAAACCCAGAAAAATTAAGCCAAAACAACAAACACCCAGATGAAAAAATTCACTACAAAAGAAGAGAGAGCACTTACCTGAAGTGGATTGGCTGGGACGGCGTGGGCTGAGGCATGGGCTGGGAGGGCGACGGCGTGGGCTGGGATGGCGTGGGACGGCGACGGCGTGGGACGGGATAGCGTGGCTCAACAGCCCAGTCCGAGGACATTCACTTATCCGAGGATGGTTAAAGAGAGTTATTTTGAGAGTAATATAAGACAAAGAGATGTAAGTTGTGTATAGTGGCCCAAACCGCATCCGAGGACGAGATCCACCTCTGATACCAAGGTCCGAGATGGATGTAACTATTTTAGTATTACTTCATCAAGTTGCATATGAGCTAAAAGGTGAATATAGAACAAAGGAGGAACCGGAAAAGGTAGCAAATATCTTATAAAGCTGCTACCTCCACATTAAATGCTTCCCAGCTAACTCTCTGGCCGCATTAATGTGGATGTGATACTTGAACAGTTACCAAGCAGCCTTATGGCCACCGAGCAAAGGTTCCAAGAAGTGTTGGATGGGACAAAAAGAAGGTCCCAAATTAAAACCTACACATGTACTGCGAAAATGGGAAAAGAGTGCAGTATATAACAGGAAAGTAGGTGACATTGAAGAGGACTTTTGGAGAAAAAAGAGAAAAAAGACGAGAGCATCCATTAAGATACCCCCTGATACCTAACCGAGGAAAGTGGATATCGTTTAAACTAGTTTGAAACTTCCTTTGTTGCAGAATGATCATGTCTTTTTCTACCAATTGGAATTAGCTCTTACACCCGCTCTCTAGAAATTTTATTGTTTGGGCTTAAACCCATCCCTCTTTTGGGTCCAATCCAATTTGAGTCCTTACAATTGGCGCCGTCTGTGGGAAGAGCTTGATCCATTTGTAGAGAAAGACAAGTGCAAAGTTTGTGATGGAAGAAGGAGCACCACAGCAACAAGGGGCGGGCCCTCAGCAGGTGTATGTTAATCCACACCAGGCAGAGTCCTAGGGCTCTCAGCACGGTAATCCGTTGGTAATCCATGAACAAAGAGGAGATCGTGAGGGAAGTGCGTGAACAACCCATACTGATAGAAGTCGTTCTCGAGGGAAAAGCCATATTTCCCACGTAAAGAATGACAGAGGCATGCAGTATGAGATTAACATATTAAAAAGGGAATTACAGCACGAACGACGAAAGCGTGTGGCTTGCAGCTCCGGGTAGTCCTCTGAGGAGTCAGATGACACCAGTTACAGACGGAGGTCAAGAACTCCGCCCAGTGAGTCTTTTTCGCATGATGAGGAGCGCCACCGCGAACGAAAACATAAGAGCCCACCTCACCAAGGCCTAGGGAATGACGCTCTGAACAGAGCGTTGAGTCAAGTTTCCAAATCGCCGTTCACGCGACGCATTGAGGATGCAAATATTCCTCGGCGGTTCCAAATCTTCCTCGGCAGTTCCATCAACCTATGTTCACCATTTATAACGGTCAGACAGATCCAGTGGAACATATTAGCCATTTCAGTCAGAGAATGACCGTTCATTCTAAGGACGAGGCCCTGATGTGCAAGGTTTTATCCTCAAGCCTAGGTCCAGTGGCGATGAGGTGGTTCAACGGTCTGAGAGCGAATACTATTAACTCCTTTGAGAAGCTCACCCAAGCTTTTGATGCTCGCTTTATTACCTGCAGGAGGGTTGTTCAGCCCTTGGGATCGTTATTATCCATGTCTATGCGAGAGGGGGAAACCCTGAAAGCCTACTCTGATAGATATTGGAAAATGTTCAACGAAGTAGATGGAGCCAATGACGACGTGGCCATTAATACCTTCAAGGAGGACCTTCCGACCGAGCATGATCTGAGGAGTTCTCTAACTGGTAAACCTGTTACCAGCATCCGACAGCTTATGGACCGAATTGACAAATATAGAAGAGTAGAAGAGGATCAGATACGGGGTAGAGGAAAGTCCAAGGTAATTCCTCAAGAGATGAGGGATTTTAGGTCGGACAGATATAATAACAACCGACCTCGGAGGGACTTTGGGGGGCAATCAGGATCTACTAACTCCTAGGCGGTTAATTCTGTGTTCTAAGAACCAGTACAGCAGGTTTTGGAAAAGATAAAAAACGAGCCATTCTTCAGACTGCCCAATAGAATGGTAGGGGATCCTACGAAACGTAATCAAAACCTTTACTGTCAATACCATCAAGACCATGGACACATTACTAAAAATTGCAGAAACCTATGGGACCACTTGGAACAGCTAGTCCGAGAAGGAAAGTTGACCCACCTTTTGCACCATTCTAGTGGCCGACGAAGTTAAACAGGGTCGACGTTTCGAGGAGATGCCTCTTCAGGAGCCCCCCTGGGCACAATAAATGTTATATTTGCTGCCCCAGGGAGAACAGGGTCTTGTCCCTCCAGGATAATGTCCGTGTCTCATTGTTTGGACGGGAGCTCTAGTTCAGTGCCGAAGAAAGCAAAACTGAGCACCTCACTGGTGTTGGGCTTTTCAGATGAGGACAAGAGAAGAACCATACAACCACATGATGATACTTTGGTGGTTACGCTTAGGATTGGGGGGTATGATGTGAGAAGGGTGATGGTTGATGAGGGGAGCGCAGCCAAGGTGATGTATCCTGACCTATACAGGGGGTTGAATTTGACACCCCAGGATCTAACGGCCTATAGCTCCCCGTTGGTGAGTTTTGAGGGCAGATCGGTCATTCCGATGGGTATGATTAGATTACCATTGTAGACAGGTTCAGATGTGGTGGAGGTAGATTTTATTGTGGTAGACGTTTTTTCTCCGTATACGGCAATTTTGGGTAGGCCCTGGCTGCACACCCTAAGGGCTGTTTCTTCCACTCTTCATCAAAAGGTGAAGTATCCATCAGAAGGACAAGTGTTAGAAATATTGGGAAATCAAGCCATGGCCAGGCAGTGCATGATAGCGGCTATTCAACATCGGCCAGAGGTAGGTACATCGGCCACGGCAGAGAATGACTTATAGCAATCAAAGAATCTAGGAACCCTCTTCAGCACGTCCGCCGAGGAAGCGGAGTGTGAGAATTTGGAGAGAGTGAGTGTTGGTGATGATCCAGATAAGTACTTTCAGGTTGGAGCACTGTTACCTTCGTTGGAGAAAGAGCAGTTGGTTGAGGTCCTAAGAAGAAACGTTAATGTGTTTGCATGGAATGCCTATGAAGCCCCAGAGGTTGATCCAGATTTCATCTGTCATCATTTGAATGTCAATCCTTCTGTTATTCCGAAGAAACAGCCACCTCGGTGTCCGTCCAAAGTACATGCCGAAGCTATCAAAGATGAGGTGACCGAGTTCAAGCAGGTAGGGGCTATCAAAGAAGTGTTCTACCCTCAGTGGTTGGTAAATACAGTTGTAGTGAAGAAGAAAAATGAAAAATGGTGCGTATGTGTTGATTTCACAAATCTTAATAGAGCTTGTCCAAAGGATCCCCTCCCTATACCCCGTATAGATCAGCTGGTAGATGCAACAGTAGGTCATCCTCGGATGAGCTTCCTAGATGCCTTTCAGGGCTATCACCAAATCCCACTGGCATTGGGTGATCAGGAGAAGACCGCTTTTCCCACCCCTACTGGAAATTATCACTATAAAGTAATGCCCTTTGGCTTGAAGAACGCGGGGTCTACTTACCAGCGGATGATGACGAAGATGTTTGAGCCACAGTTGGGTAACAGCATAGAGGTCTATATTGATGATATGGTTGTAAAGAGTAAGGTAGTGGCCGAGCATGTGACGAACCTCACCAACACATTTAAGGTCCTGAGGAAGTATAAATTACGACTGAACGCATCCAAGTGCTCATTCGGGGTATGCTCTGGGAAGTTTTTGGGCTACATGGTGACCCACCGAGGAATTGAAGTGAACCCCGATCAAATTAAAGCCATAAATAGCTTGCAACCACCTCGGAATCCCAAGGAGGTCTAGAGGTTGACTAGGATGACCGCTGCGCTGAACAGATTCATATCCAAGTCGGCGGATAGGTGCAGACCTTTCTTCCTTTTACTCCACAAATGGAAAGGATTCGAGTGGATTGAAGAATGCGCCCTAGCATTTCAACAGCTCAAGAAATATCTGTCTCGGCCACCCATTATGTCCAGTCCTAAGGTGGATAAGGTCTTTCTCGCCTACTTGGCGATAGCCACTTATGCGATTAGTTTTGTTATGATACAAAAGGATAATGGTGTACAGCGGCCAGTCTATTACGTGAGCAAGTTACTTCATGAGGCTGAAGTGCGTTATCTACCGTTGGAAAAGGCCATTTTGGCAGTGGTGCATGCTACAAGGAAACTTCCCCATTACTTTCAGGCACACACTGTGGTCGTTCTGACTTAGTATCCACTCAAAGCAGTACTTCGGAGTGCAGACTACACGGGCAGGGTTACCAAGTGGGGCACAATTCTAGGGGCTTTCGATATTAAGTATATGCCTCGTACTTCTGTGAAGGGTCAGGTTCTCGCCGACCTGGTGGCCGAATTTGCTGAAGGCCCTGAAGAAATAGGAGCAAGCCCACATGGCATGGATGAAAAATTAGTTGGCCTTATCTCCATGCAACGTTCCTCACCCTGGAAAGTGTATGTGGATGGAGCAGCAAATCAGAAGGGGTCAAGAGTGGGGCTGGTTCTAGTATCTCTTGAAATGGCCGTTATCGAGAAGTCTTTAAGGTTGGGATTCTCTGCCACTAACAACGAGGCAGAGTATGAAACTTTATTAATGGGAATGGCGATGGTTAAGAAGCTGGGTGAAAAAACAGTGGAGATGTTCTCAGATTCAGGACTGGTTGTGAGCCAGGTTAAAGGGAATTGGAAGCTCGAGACCCCAGAATGCAGGGTTACTTGAGCCAGGTTAGGCGTATGCAAGTGGATTTTGAGTCTTTTGAATTGTCCCATATCTCTAGATGTGGAAATGCACACTCAGACTCTTTGGCTACCCTTGCTACCTCCTCATCGCAGAACTTACCTTGGGTTATCATGGTTGAAGATTTAAACATACCCACTTCAATAACGGAGGACTCGCTTTAGGTCAATCAAATCAGCATGGCGCGTAGTTGGATGGATCCTATAATGTTATTCCTTGATAAGGATGTACTGCCCGAGGACAGAATGGAAGCTGAAAAGATACGAAGGAAGGCTCCTCGGTTTTGGCTGTCCGAGGACAAAAAGTTGTACAAGCGCTCTTTCTCTGGGCCATATCTGCTTTGTGTGCACCCTGAAGCCTCAGAGGCGCTTCTAGAAGAGCTGCATGAAGGGATTTGTGGGAGTCACACTGGAGGTAGATCTTTATCTCATCGGGCAATTACTCAGGGGTATTGGTGGTCAGGCATGCAAAAGGAAGCACAGGAGTATGTTAAGAAGTGTGATCAATGTTAGAGGTTTGCCCCGAACATTCATCAGCCGGGGGGAGTTTTTAACCCTCTTTCTAGTCTTTGGCCTTTTGCACAGTGGGGTTTAGATATTGTTGGTCCTTTCCCTAAGGTAATAGGAAATAAAAAATATCTGCTAGTTGGCACGGACTATTTCACGAAATGGGTCGAAGCTGAGCCCCTGGCTAAAATCAGGGATATGGATGTCAAGAAGTTTATCTGGAAGAATATCATCACGCGATTTGGGGTTCCTTAAGCTCTCATCTTGGATAATGGTCTTCAATTTGATAGTAAGGCTTTCAAGAAGTATTGTTCCGACCTGGGGATAAAGAATAGATATTCTACTCTGGCTTATCCACAGGGAAATGGGTAGGCCGAGGCTATCAACAAGGTCATTGTGAGTGGGCTTAAAAAAAGGCTGGATGATGCAAAGGGAAAATGGGTGGAAGAGCTACCACATGTCCTCTGGACGTATCAAACAACGCCCCGACGTTCAATAGGGGAAACTCCATTTTCAATGACGTATGGGGCTGAAACTGTGATTCCACTTGAAACGGATTTTCCCACATAAAGGACTAGAACTTTCATCTCGGATGGCAATGATGAGCTTTTGAGTAAGAATTTAGATCTGATAGACGAACGACGAGAGAATGCGATGGTTCAGTTGGCCTATTACCAGCATAAGCTGAAATAAGGTTATGATGCAAATGTAAGGCTGAGACCGTTAGCTCCAGGGGACTTGGTATTGAGAAAAGTCTTGGGAACAACTAAAAATCCAGCTTGGGAAAAATTATGGCCTAATTGGGAAAGACCGTATCGTATCACATTTGTAGCAGGAATAGGGGCTTATTACTTAGAAGATTTAGATGAAAAAACTGTACTCCATCCTTGGAATGTAAACAACCTAAAAAGATATTACTATTAAAATGAACAGTTCTGTTCTATTTCCCTTTTATAGCTCATCCTAAATTCTATTACTTGTGTTTCTCAATTTATTGAAGTATTAAACAGAAACTAAGTCATGTCAAGTCCTCGGACCACAACTTGGTGGAAATTAATACACTGTGATATCTATTGAAGTATTAAACAGAAACTAAGTCATGTCAGGTCCTCGGACCACAACTTGGTGGAAATTAATACACTGTGATATTTATTGAAGTATGAAATAGAAACTAAGTCATGTCAGGTCCTCGGACCACAACTTGGTGGAAATTAATACAATGTGATATTTACTGAAGTATTAAACAAAAACTAAGTCATGTCTGGTCCTCGGACCACAACTTGATGGAAATTAATACACTGTGATATTTATTGAAGTATTAAACAGAAACTAAATCATGTCTGGTCCTCGGACCACAACTTGGTGGAAATTAATACACAGTGTGACCTTTATCGGAGTATTACACTTAAGTTAAGGTATGACAGATTGTTTATACTACTAACTTAGTAAAAATCAGTGCTTCTTAAATGGGATCTGTGTGACTATTATTGTATATCAAGGCAAACTCCATGAGCATCACTTAAAGCGTTTTAGGGTGTTCAATACTTCCAGGGACTAATTGTCTGGAAGGCTATCTCTAGTATGGACATTTCTTAATGAATATGAAGTAAGCCTTTATAAGGTTGGGGAGTTCACAGTTATAGTCTACTTTGGTTCTCAATTAGCATACATAAATTTAAGTTTTCCCTTATAGTGTCAGATTTCACTACTCTGTAGCCTGAGATAATGTAAAGGTAAAAAACAGTCATGCAAGAAATTACTCAAGTAATAGATAAAACCATAATATCTCATATAAATTTGGAAGGAGAAATACACATCACAATTGAGAATATCCTCAAAGAAGAAAAAATTAAATTAAAAGAAAAATTACATCAACTATTTGTTTAGTTTTATTTGAAACTTGTGCTGTGGGACTTTGCTAGTTTCTTGAGGAGGGACCCCTTTCTCCTTCTCCTGTGGAGCTTCCCCAGCAGGTAACACAGTAGAAGCTAAGTCCTGTGCGAAGCTTTGAGAAGCTTGTCCATCTTTAGGTCCCTCTGCTACTTTAGCCGAGGAAGTATTCTTTACCACTTTAGGTACTTCAGGTTGCTTCTGCTGATCGGTAGAAGAAGGACCTAGGGCTCGTATGGCTAGGGGGAAGTAAATATTTTTAGGCCTTCTCAGCTTTGAGGATGGCTCGACCCCAGCACGATTGAGAGCTTCCTCCCAAGTTTGTGTACAGTATGTTCAGCACACCACTGGAACCTCAGCTCGGAAGTTATCCTCAGTCTCAGCAATGCCGACGTCATATCCATGCTGTTCGGCTTCGTTCTTCTCTTTTTTAGCCTCAGCTCTTGCTTTTTCAGCCTGATCTCTGAGTCTCTGGGCTTCCTCCAGTTGTCTCTGTAGGTTTAATATTTGTTTCTTGGAAGCTGCCAACTGGTTATTGGCATCACGAAGGCTTTTCCTCTGGTCCTCAGCTTGCCTTTGGAAGCCAGCCAAAGCTGAATCAGCTCTTTTTCGAGCATGTTCTTCGTCGGCCAACTTTTTCTTCAGCTGTTCATTGTTCTGCTCACTGACATTGAGTGTCTGAACAGCTGTATTTCGCTTCTTCCTCTCCTCATCTATTTGCTGGTAACAGGCATTGGTTATCTCCTCCAGCCTGAAAATGGCTTGAACAGCCTAGAGGAAAAAGAGTCAGAGATGCAATAAACTAAAAGGGACAAGAAAAGCAATAAGGATACCATACCATGCCCAAATGTCTTTTCATATTCATAAAGATCTCATTCTTCTTCATGTTTTTGAGCTCGGCCATATCTTTGGGAAGAATGAGGGTTTCTTCTAAGGCCGAAGCGACGTGGCACCCAATTCCGCCATTGAAGTCTCTGATTGAGGCATCTTCCCTCATAGGCTCACCTTCGAGCATGGGAGCAGGGAACCAGGCCTCGGGCTCTGAGGACTGAATATTTTGCTTGGCCACAACTCGTTGAGGCCTATGAGTAGTCTTTTGCTGCTTCAGAGCCCGTTGGACCTCGTCTTCATAAGTTAGGTGAGATCTCCTAGTCTCTACCACTTTTTTGTCTTTCGGCTCTCTCCTCCTCTTTGAATCAGTAAGTTCAGCCCCCTGCGATTGGGGTAGTTGAGGAGGAGGAGGAGGGGGGAGATTGGATTGAACTAACTTCCCAGGCGCCCCCTTTCCAGGCTTGCCTTCGATCACATCCAGCAAACTCCTTTGGCTCTTTCTCTGAATGCCCATGTTGTCAGATGTCACCTCAGGAGATTGGGGTTGGTTGAAAACCTCAAAGTCGTCTGCAGAATCCAACAATTCTACAACTTCTTCCTCTCCTTCTTTCTCCTCTTCCTCTTTCATTTCCTGAGGAATGGAACGTGATGATGAAGCCCCTACGGAAATAGCAGCCACAAGTAACGGCTGAGTAAAACGAGTGCCTTCAGGAATTGGAACACCCTCAGGAACGATAAATCCTTCAAAAGCTACACTGATTCGGTGCAGCTGAGGATCTTTAGCCTTTATCACACACTTGGGAGCTTGAAAGGCTGTGGAGATTGGTTTGTATCGAAGGATTATATGTACTGCTCTCAGTTGGCCGTCGAATGGGTTTACATACACCTCGGACCGCAGGATTCTATCCAAAATCTCCCTGTTAACCAGTCTGAATTGAGGCCTGGTAGCGCGCTTGTCTGCAAAATCAGTAAAACAGTAGAAAATTCCGTCAGAAATAAAGTTAACTTGAACTAAAGAGTATAAGCTAAGGTATAGAGGCGTCTAGCCTAAAAACCCCACCTGGTGTTCCCTCTTGGGTCGGACAGGGTAAACCATCATGCGATTCCCCAGAAAAAATGAGAAAATCATCTTTTAAGCCCTTGTTTGATGTAGGGAGACACTGGATTAGCCTTACCTCAGGGAACCTAGACTTAAGATAGTATCCCTGACCTTTCAAATGATTGAGGTTGTACACCCAGTTCACATCGTGATGGGTCAGGCCTAAGTTCATCCTCGCATTAAGGGCTTCTATACTCCCTAACACTCTGAACATATTTGAGGCACATTGTGTGGGAGATAACCTAAAGAACCTAAGATAACTTCTGGTAAGACTACCCATAGGAATAGTCATCCCTCCCTCTATGAAAACGATCATAGGGATGACCACTTCCCCTGTTTTCCTCTCGTCTAACCACGTTCCTAGGGAAGCATATCTCATGCCCACCGTGGGGGGAATCCTATACTTAGTTCTAAATTTCTCTATTTGCTCCTCGGAATCGACTAGATACTTAAACCTACCCATTTCTTAAAAATCGTGAAGAAAAATTAGTGAAGAGGATTGAAGACTAAGGAGGGTTAAGGAAACTTACAGGTGTGAAAAATGAGCTCCTCGGACAGACTCCAGGTATTTATGAGAGCATGGAGAAGAAAGAAAGAGGGACAGGTTCAATGAATACACGATAAGACAATGCGATTTTTTGTAACTGCAAAGAGAGTTGATTTGAAAAGCTCTTTATAGAGGTGTAGAAATCATAAGCGGGAAAAATCCCGCCCATAAATACCGCGAGTCCTCCACCGTTAGATTCACATCTTGCTGGAACGTGGGGGGCAAAGAAGCCGCCATCATTTAATAATGGCGTGCTCTTGACGCCGAAACGTTAGGAGCGTGCCTTGGGCAGGTAGAAAGGCGTTCTGAATGTTAGAAAAGTCCAATGAAAGAAATGAGAGCAAAATATCAAAATCTCCCTTTTTTCCGAGGTGACAAAAGTGAGATTTTGAGGGGCTATTATGGGGTCGGTTGCCCAAAAAGATGACATAGAATTCATAGGAAGTAGGCTTGTGGCCCAACGGCCTAGTCCGAGGACATTCACTTATCCGAGGATGGTTAAAGAGAGTTATTTTGAGAGTAGTATAAGACAAAGAGATGTAAGTCGTGTATAGCGGCCCAAACCGCATCCGAGGACGAGATCCACCTCTGATACCAAGGTCCGAGGTGGATGTAACTATTTTAGTATTCAAAGTACTTCATCAATTTGCATATGAGCTAAAAGGTGAATATAGATCAAAGGAGGAATCGAAAAAGGTAGCAAATATCTTATAAAGCTGCTACCTCCACATTAAATGCTTCCCAGCTAACTCTCTGGCCGCATTAATGTGGATGTGATACTTAAACAGTAACCAAGCAACCTTATGGCCACCGAGCAAAGGTTCTAGGAAGTGCTGGATGGGACAGAAAGAATGTCCCAGATTAAAACCTACACGTGTACGGCGAAAATGGGAAAAGAATGCAGTATATAACAGGAAAGTAGGTGACATTGAAGAGGACTTTTGGAGAAAAAAGAGAAAAAAGACGAGAGCATCCATTAAGATACCCCCTGATACCTAGTCGAGGAGAGTGGATATCGTTTAAACTAGTTTGAAGCTTCCTTTGTTGCAGAATGATCATGTCTTTTTCTACCAATTGGAATTAGCTCTTACACCCGCTCTCTAGAAATTTTATTGTTTGGGCTTAAACCCATCCCTCTTTTGGGTCCAATCCAATTTGAGTTCTTACAGCTATCATGCGATTTTTTTTCCTGGTTGTTATAAAGAGAATCGAATCACTGCAATTCCAGTCAATGTAACCATTTCCATACTGTATTCTTTGATTGAAATAATTCATAAAAGTTATAAAGAAAAGAAACATGAGATAAAATAGACTTATTTCATATACAAATTGACCCATACATTTGTGGTGGAGCCGAAAATTTGTCTTTGAGGTCGAGTAAAAAATGAGACGATTTTTATTATTATTATTTGTATATATTAAAATAATATAATTAGCAATATTTTAATAATTATTTTTCAACCACATACTTTTGTCATATTTTTACTACATCAAGACTTTTGTCATATTTTTTCTACAACTTGATGATATATGCTATTATAGTTTATTAATCATTATGGGCACCCTCTTGGAAAGTTGAGTAAAGTAGCAAACAATAAAATATTTTTGGACCTAAAATTATGTATTGTGTAATGCACTTTACTTTGAAAACCAATTCAAAGTCAAACTACTAGAAGTAAAGCTCTTTCTGCTGTCAAGTGTCAACTTCGAAATAAACAATAAAGAAGAATATATCTTTTTTATTATTATTTAATTGAACAATGAACAAAAATTTAAGAGAATAAATGCAGTCCGGATGTGGCGTAAAAGGCCACTATTACGCCCTCCAATAATAATGTGACACGTCATATTTTTGCAAATAAAAAACTAAGCTCTTCCACACTAAATCAAATCTTCTTCAATACAGAAAACCAAATCCGCACTTCTTCCCTAAATAGAGATGCTGCCGAGAATCTCCAGTTACGGCCGTCGGAGGTGGAATACAATTAGCGGTGGAGGAAGCAATGAGAAACCCAAAAAAAGAACTACACAAGAAAGCAAGCAATGAGAGGTGAAAGAATGAAATAAAGCACAGATTTTGAGAAGTGGGTTTGGATTATAAGGGAACATAAAGTCTGGAAATCGCGAGGAGCAACGCTAGGAAGGTAGAAGGAGTGAGATAGAGAGACGAAGAGGAGAAAAAACAAGAGAATTGTGGTCACTGTAAGGCCACACAGTGTACGCATTTTCTTCTTCTTCTGTTTGTGCTCAGAGCCACGGGGAGAGAGAGATGGGGTTTGAGGTTTCTTAGAGAGAGAGAGAGAGAGAGAGAGAGGCGATGGGGTTTGAGGTTTGAGGTTTGAGGTGGAGGACCACAGAGGAGCCTTCGGGGGTGCCGCCGACAACCCTCCAAACCCAAGGTGGACGCTGCCTAAGACAATATCGATCTCTTAATCCGTAAGAACAGAAGCCATCAATCTTTCTGTGGTGGAATTTCCCCACCAATTACGTGAAAAAAAATTGGAAAGAACGAAACCCACAAAACCAAATCTAAAAAAAGCTACTCCAACAGTAAGATTTTAAAAAAATCTTTGATTTTTGAGTTGGGTTTTAATCTGGGTTGGCAACTCAAGGAGTGGTTGTTGAAGTGAGCTTATATGGGTTAGTGTTATGGTGCCATTTGGTTGTTGAAGTGGGCTCATGTGAATCAGAGAGAAAGGGAGCTAGTGAGAGAGAGAAGGAGTTTCTAAGCTACTAACAGTGGTTGCGGGTGGCAGGAGTCGTGGAGCTTGGCCGGCAACTGGAGATGAGGGAGCTTGAGAAGATCGGCTATGGGGTTGGTTTGATTAGAGAGAGAGCTGAAGCAGATGGCTGTTGCCTTGTTGGTGAGCCTTGCAAAAATATAACGTGGCACATTATTATTGGAGGGCGTAAAAGTGGCTTTTTACGCCACATCCGGACTGAATTTATTCTCAAAATTTAAAACCCTTTTATTTTTCGATGAAAAATAGGTATAAACCATCTTTCTTTTTCCTTTCTTTTATGAGAGAATTGTTAAAGCAACCATGTGTTCATCACATTAAATTTAGACCAGAGATTTGGGGGGCAAATTGTATATGCTTATAAAAAATTACAATTTTAGGATAATCTCATATAACAGTTTTATTTATTTTAATTTTCTCAACAAAAATTTGAGGGTTCCTGACCTCCATCTCCAACAAAACTCCACCACTACCACTGCCACACGTGCAAAATCATATTAAGCTTATATATAACAGTAGAATAGTAATCACACCTACAAAATCATTTTTTTATTAAAACAAAGGAATAGTTTTAAGTTTTAAGTTTTAATAATAAAATTTTTCATAAATATTTGGTAAATAATGAAAAGAAAGGTTATAATTAATGTATAATAAATGTTTCTAAAAATATGTATAAAAAAACGGCATTAATAATACGAAAAGCTAACCCAACGTGGAAGAGACAGAGATACGGCTCGATCTCCAAGAATCTGAGAATTTGGTGGCGTTCTAATTTTAGCCGACATGATAGGAACAAAAATAAAATAAGATAAGAAGCAAACAAAGTGTACCGTTTGGATAGAACTTATTTTGTAGAGGAAGGCAAGCGACTAAAGTAACATGCCGACACGTGCAGAGGAAGGCAAGCGACTAAAGTAACACGTCGACACCTAAACTACATGCATGCAGGCCTAAACTACATGCGTGCAGGCTAAAACTACCTAAACTACATGCAAAAGTTGGATTACTTTTTAAGTTAACAAATGAAAATATTGATTTAGGAATGATTTTTAGGAAAATTTTTTATAAAAAAATAATTATAGGTCATATTAATGAGAATTTTTAGTATAATTGTTAATAAATTATTTTAAGAAATTTTTTACTACATTTTTATAGGAAAAAAAAATATTAAAACATTAATTACTTTTTCTCTTTTTCAATAAAAACTTTCTTAAAATGATTCACTATCAAATGTCCTAGGAGTATTCTTTAACATTTTCCAACAATTAATTGTATTGACAGGTTTTTATATTTTTTATAAAAGTGGTATAAAAAATTTCTTACAATAATTTATTAATAATTATTCTAAAAGCACTTATTAACATAATTTCTAATTTTTTTAACATAAACACTAATTGTGGGTCCCATGGGTCCGGGCCTTCTCTTTCACTTTATTTTTTTTTCTATTATATATACGTGCAGTGTATCTCCTACTAGATTCATAAAAAAAGGGAATGCTTCTCCGACTAGTCTGAATAGAATAATTTGACTAACGAATTAGTAGTTGTTATTGTCTTTTACAATAAATATATCATTATATGCATTGCGAACTTTTTTATTTTTTTATATAGAGCATTTGCATTAGAATGTGTAAAACTTTTTGTCTATTTTAACTTAAGAATCTACTTTTTTTTATTTTACATGGTTAATTTCTAAAAACACCCACATTAGTCTATTTATTTAAAAAAATTTACACTCTATTCTCTCCGTATGAAACCCAAAAAAAAAAAAAAAAAACCCTGAACAGTCCACTCATTTTACTTTGTCTTTATCAACTATCAAGTCACTCATCTTACTTTGTTTGGAAAGACTAGAATTGAAGAGAGGAATAGACCAGATTTATTTACGTATGAGAATTTTATAGACAATGAAATATTGCAAAAAAATTTCACTTAGGAGTAATTCTTTTTTGCCACCACCATTAAAAAGAAAATTTCAAGTTTGAATTGGCGCTGATAAAATTCCTGACTTAGAGCAGATAGAATTTGTATTTTAAATGTATTGGGTAAATTTTGATTAAAAAGATAAACTAGAATTTGTATTTGAAGTAATACAAATTTGGCTGGAGCCAATACCCAATAGTTTTTGTACTACGGTAGTTGTATATTTTTCAAATGTGATTAAGAGGATAAGTTGCAATTTATACTATGCAATTTAAAAATTACTAATACTGGTAAGGAGCATATTTTCGTGTGTGTAATTTCAGATCTAACATTCCAATGTTTTGATAAATTTATTTAAGAATAGTTTTAGAAACTTATACATTCTTTTAAGACAGACAAGACAATAAATAACATTCTCTTGAAAAATTTAAATTTTGAAGCAAGGCGAACAATTTAAATTTTGAAGCAAGGCGAACAAAATGGGATAGAGGGAGTATTAAATTTTTCAATATTTTTTATTAATTTTGAACCTTCTCTCTCCCCTTCTCTCACAAGTCAGAGACTCTCACAGCTGCCACTGTTCACTGGCATAGCCAACACCGCCACTACAACCACCACAAGACATACAAATAAAACAACCACCACGATACATATAACACTGTACTTGTTGAAGAAAAACACTCAAACCATAACAGCAAACCAAACAACAAATCCAAGGAAATCTCAAACCAAATCCACCATACACATTCAAATTTTTGATTCACATAATCCAAATACATTTGAGATCAAAACCAAACCAAGCACACGCAAGCAACATTAGATCTTAAAAACCAAATCTAAAACCCCAAACCCTCAAATTAAACAAAGAAAATCCAAATCCCAAGTCCAGGGGAAAATAAAAGGAGGAAATAGAAGAAAAGAGCAAATAAACCATTACCGTAAACCACCGCCATCACTGGTGGTTGTGGTCGTTGGGGTTTAGTTGTGTCTAAGCTCGGTGCAACGCAAATAAAGAGAACAATATTGAACAAACGTGGGTAAGATCAAAGAGGGCTTTTCGGTGAGGAGTGAAGGAAAACCATGGTGGCAGCGGCCAGCGGCGGTGAGATCGTCAAGGTCCAACCATGGAAGCTTTGAGAGAGGGAGATAGAGAGAAAGAGTGAGAGAGGGTTTTTGTTCTGAGATGAGAGAAAGACAAAAAATGAGAGAGAGGGATTCCAACAAGAAGAGAGAAAAAACTATTAAATACAAAGCAATACTAACCATATAAATATACACTGTTATTATTTACATATTTTTTCTATTATTAGTGGGTGCTCTTGTTAACATTTGTGCATGGTCATCATTGAATTTCGTAAAAAAAAAAAAAAAAAAAAAAAGTAATTGGTGGATCAAATGATCATACAATCATACTATACAAATCAATTCCCTTTTTCTTTTGTTTTGGGGCAAATTTGAAGGGTACCATTTTGAATTTGTCTTTTGCTTCTTACAATTGTACAAACACAAGTGGACAAAGCTTGCAAGAATATCTTCAGTCGCAAAAGTCAACAACAGCCCTTTTTTTTTTTTTTTGAGTAAAAGTCAATCGTGGATTTAATTTTAATCTATATAAAGGAAACGCGTTTTTGTTTTCCTGTGCTATTTCTCTCAATTGTTTAGTATATATCTGGCCTTATTTGAGTGTTTCTCAGTTTTTTTTTATCTGGATATACCTTCCCCAAATCACAACCAAATCCAAATATCCCACGTCTCTCTTATGACTTGGTATTTGAGTCATTGGAACTATGGTAAATTGGTAAAGTGGAACTATGGTACATATATTGGTACTTTTACCAGTAATGAAATGAAAGTGCGTGGTATGCTGGAATGAGAAGGGGGGCAAAGTGCGTGGTGAAGATGCGTGTGACTTTAATTGGTTGGTGAGGTCACATTTGAAATTTTGACTTTTCATAATTGGAACTACCTCATTAATCATTATTAATGAGTTAGTTTATCAACTATGTTAACCATTCTTTCTTAGTATTAATAGCCAGTCATCAATTGGAAGCGGGCAAGACGTTGATGAATTGCGATTGATTTTGGACTTAACCCTTTAAATAACTAGGCTTTATATTTATAGATATGATAAATTTTAAAATAATGGGGTAGGTTGTGGCTCATGAAAATTATTATTTATCAGTGTTACTTTTGTTTAGGCATTGGAATAGCTATTCAAACATAGTTTGGTATGAAATGGCTATTCAATTGCTGATTATGCACCAATTGATGATGATTTTAGGCACTCAAATGAACCAAAATTTTTGGTAGAAGTTGAATAACTGCCATAGGGAAGTTAATGTCTGTGCTGATGCCCTTGCACAGATAGCAGTTCAATTATAGCAAGATTTTGTTATTTTGGACACTCCTCTAAAGGAGTACCCTTTTGATATATGACATTTTATATATTATATGTACTAATCCTGCTTCTATGATAGCGTAATTAGTCTCTAACTTTTTATTTATTTATCCTCTCCAAAATAATAATAATAATAATAATTATGTCTATCTATTTCCCTGTTACAAATTTTTTTTTTTTTAATTTTAAAAATGATGATTTGGTATAGTTTACTTTTATTAAATTGATTTGGTATAGTTTTCAGTTTTTCACAACAGTTGGTACACAACTTTTATTTTAAAAAAATTATGGTTAGTTAACTTTTAATTCTAGAGTTTTAAGTATGTTTTATATATTTAAGACTTTTTTCACTTAAATAGTTACACTTTAAAATTTCTAAATACACTTCATTTAAATCTTTTATTTGTTACCACCATTTTTTTTTATGAATCCGGTTAAACATCATATAATTAGCTGATTTAAGCAAATTTAATTTCAAACTTTGAAGTACTAATTTAAACAAAACTTACCCCAACCTCTAAGGTCTAAATAAAACTCTATCAGTACTTTGGAATTCCTGTACCCCATTTTGATTAGGATAGTGCACCCATGATTATCTTATCATCTTTCATGGTCTAACATATGGTTGGGGTACCACTTTAATGGTTTAATTGCACCTCCTTAGGTGCTAAAAGTGCCTAGAAGTGAGCAAGGTCTCTGGTTTGAGAGCTGGGGTAGGTAGTGGTGGGGTAGATTTAGGAATTTCTAACTAAAAAACAAGAGTGAGAGAGAAGAAAAGAAAATAAAGGAAAATGTTGGCCTAATGGAGCCTTGGAGGGACGCATGTATGTTGTTACAATGGCTGAAATTTCTTTGAATGTTTTTGTTTAGGGATATTGAAATAGCTACGTAAGGATGGTTTGGTATAGTTTAATTTTGTTGGTTTATTATATTTGAAAGTACTAGTGAGGGCAACACGTGCTTGCCGTGAAAAAAAAGTATTAATTAAGGTCAATTATAGTTTTATTTATATCACAAAATAAAGATATAAATCATTTAATTTTTAAAGTACATAGAGGTTTGCATTAATCAAAAGAGACATTAATTTTAAGAATTTTGATAATTCCAACAATAAACAATTGAGTTTTGTTAAGAAAATAAAAAATAAAAATAAAAAAAAGGTACCAAAGGGCATGTGTTATCAAATTTTCCATTAGATGAATTATAAGTTTCAAAAATTTAAACCTAGAAAATTAATATTCTTTAGATAACAAATAAAACACCTTATATCATCATTCCAATTTTCCAAGAATTACTACCGTCTAAAACTCAAAATACATGAAGAAAATTTTTGGGATATTAAAATTTAGTGGGAGTATTTTTGACATTACACAATTAAATGTTTAAGAATCATAAGCTTTCATTAAGGTGTAACTAAAAGAATAACAATATAACATATTTGCTCTTTCCCAAAATATTAAGGAAAAAATTACTTGATTTTAAAGTTTAGGGAGGTATTGTCTACTACCCCAAAAATAAATGATGAAAAATGTTTTTATCCTAAGTTTTTGTTTTTGTGTGTAAAACTATGTGGTTTTACTTAAAATGGTGTGAAAAAAAAAATAATAAAAAAAGTTAACCCAAGAAAATTGTATGTGAAACAGTGAATTTTGGCTCAACAAAACTAACTAAACCAACAAAAAATTTATAAAAACACAACAGAATGACATAAAATTTTCATAATACCTTTATAATTTTGTTCTATTTTATTTTAACTCATAAATAATTAACAGCTTAACAGTTTTGAAAATATTGTAACAACAATAAGATGTCTTAACATTTTCAAAAAAAAAAAAAAATACTATGTCCACGAAATTTTCACAACAAATCATAAGTAGTAGGTTGTTATTGGTGGGCAAAAAAATAGTTTCATTAGTAAGTTTAAATTAGAACAAAAAATAATTTACCACTTATGTTTTGTTATGAAAGTATTGTAAAAAATATTGTAGATGTAGTACTTCTTTTTTCACAATACCTTTATTTTTAGTTGTGGTTGGTTCTAATATGATATTTTATTATTTTATTTCAACCTGTAAGGAATTAACACTTTAACAATTGTGAAAATATTGTGCCAATTTGTTATTTTAATATTTTATTATAATGTGAAACAGTGTGAATTGGACAAATAAAAAATAGTGTAGCAAATCTACTGCAACTTTACGCATTCACAAAAAAAAAAAAAAAAAGGGCCAGCAAATCATTGAAAATTGAACAAGCTAAAACTACTGTAACGAAACTATGGTAACTTTTCCATTCACTTATTTTATATATAGATTACTAAATTTGACTAAACCAACCAAAAAAAAAAAAAAAAAGGTCTATGAATGCAACAAAATATTACAATGTTACCTCTATTTTAAACCATGGTGGGTCCCAGTATAATATTTTATTATTTTATTTTGACTTATAAAGAACTTACATCTCAATGATTGTAAAAATATTGTAATAACAATATATATATATATATATATATATATATATCACAACATTTTCATAATACAATACCTTTATTTTTAGTTGCGTTAGATCTTAGTATGATATTTTATTATTTTATTTTATTTTATTTTGACTTATAAGGAATTGACACATGTGTCACAACATTTTCATAATATCTTTATGTAAACATTGTACTTACAATGTAAATTTATATTGTAAACACATAAAATTTGGAAAAGTTTGTCACATTTGCAAAATTTATACAATATTTACCCTTTTTTTTGTGTATAAATGTGTGTAATATTTGCCATTTTTTGTGTATCTACAATGTAAACATATAAAGATACTAAAAAAAAAAACAAAAAAACAAAGCTCAATCATTAGGCGTACTTGAAGGAAAAAAAAGAAAATAAAAGAAAAGAAAAAGTACGGCCCACTAATTGAATAAACCAAAAGATACTATTCATGAACCTATTGACTCTTTTTATATAGTTAATAGAAATAAAAATTGTCAAAAATTTTGTACCTAAACTAGTTAGTACTTTCTTATATTTTCGATAGAAATATTCAAAATTTAAATTCTATTACCCCCAATTATCAAGTAAAAATTAATTTGATAAAAAGTATAGTTATACCTTGTTGTAGCAAACTTAGAAGTTTTTAAAAGTTCTACATATAAGAAAAAATTTAAATTAAAAAAAAAATTGCTTTGATGTCCTTTCAAGATTAATCATAAGATATTGATTTAGATAATAATTTAATGATTTTGTTGAGGATGGATAAAATGCTGATTGGAAAAATACAAATATAATGAACATTAATGGTTTTTAAACATTAGCTCATAGCTGTTTTGTTTCCTCTCACTTCTCAAACGGTCAAACTTAGAGCAACTACATTGGGGGTTGTATATGCCAAATGCTAGGAGCATTTGGCATTTAAACCCCAAAATCCACCAGCAACCGGGAAGGGAAATCTCATATGCAAAAAAAAAAAATGAGATTTAGCTACAGTACCATCTCAAATGTAAGATGGTACTGTAGCTGAATCTTATAAAAAAAAATAATATTTTAATGTTTTTTGCCGGGAATATCTTTCACGCTCTTCATTATTTTTCATTACTTTCTCTTTCTTCGGTCTCTCTTTCTCCGTTCTCTCTGTCTCTCTGCTGTGTGATATTCAGACCCATTACTCTGCCCCTCTCTCTCCGATCAGTTATGGGTGCTTCTCTTTCTCCGTTCTCTCTGTCTCCGTGATCCGATCCCCTTTACCGATTCAGTCCTCTCATAAATCGGTTTGGATTCACCGATTCACTCATCAAAATCACCGATTCACTCGTCCCATCGGTCTCTCAAATCAAATCGGTTTGGATTCACCGATTTGTTTGCAAAATCTCTTCACGAAGCTCCATCGGTCTCTCAAATCAAATCAGAATCAAAATCAAAGCAATTTACTAGGTGGGTTTTGCGTTTGTGTTTGTGTTTGTGTTTCTGCAATAAACTTGTGTTTGTGTTTGGGTTTTGATCTAAGAATGGCTGTTGATGTTTGCAAAGGTGGAGACCCATTTCAGAGTTCCATCCGAAGCCTTCGTTTGAAAAAGCAGTTAATTTGAAACAACAAAAAAATGGTGGTTGGAAAAGTAATAATAAAGAAAGTTTAAAAAAATAATATTTTAATAAAATGATGAGATATAGAATTTTGGGATGTTGGGTGTATTGTAAAATGGGATGGTATAATAGATAAAGTAGCTTTTTGAGATTGTAAAATAGGATGAGATTTAGCATCCGGATGTGGATGCTCTTATAAAGTGAGCTATCTTTAGAGCATTCCTAGATGCTATAATGCTAAAATGATTTATTTGACATCCAAAATGTCAAAATACCTTCTAATCAAATATGATGCTAAATGTTAAAATTTTTAACATTCAGCTACAGTTTTAAAACCAAATATTATTTTTTTAATCCCACCCACACGTACCAAGTCCCTCTACTCTTTCTCACTCACACATGCTGCTTTCCTTTTCTGGTTCACCTTTTCTTTTCTGGTTCAGACTCAACACGCCGCCCAGCTCCCTTGCCTTCTTCTCCCATGTTGCTTCCCTTCCCTTAACCAAGCTGTCAATGCTCTAAGATCCATTTCCCTCTGACTGAATCCAAAAAACCCATGCCGCCAAAAAGCTTGAAGAAGTCAAAGCCGCCGCTGCCGCCGATATCTGGCAAAGCCGCCGACGACGCCAAAGTCAAAAACTGCCACATCTTTCATCTTTCTCTTCAGATCTGCCGCCGTGGGTTTGTGATTTGTGGTGATTGTGGGTTGGATTGTGGATTTTGTGGGTTTGGTGGGTTGTGATGGAGGTTGTGGGTTGTGGATTGTGGAGGCTTTGGGTTGTGATGTAGGTTGTGAGTTGTTTTGCAAGTTTGTAGGTAGTATTTGATGGTGGTAGTGGGTTGTTTCATTGGGTGGTAGTGGGGTGTGGGTTGTGGTGGGTTTGTTTGGGCTTGATGCGGTGGGTGGTGGGAGTGGGTTGCAGTGGTGGCTAGTAGTAGCAGTAAATTGTGGTGGCCGGTAGAGCAATCAGAGAGGATGATGAGAGAGGTGAGCTGAATATGTTGGTTTTTTTATATTTATTTAATTAGGTTGTTTATATTATTTTAACGTGTAGGGTATTAAAATGGAAGCTTTGTTGTTGGGAGTATTTGAAAGTGAAACTTTAAAATGTATAAAATAACATTTTGAAGGGTTAAATGCTAAAATTTTAGCATTTTTGATGTGAATGCTCCAACCTTACCTTCTGGGACGGATGTGGCCTACGTTTGGTTTTCTCTCTAAACAGTGTTAAGGCTCACGTGTCCTCAAGTTTTTTATTTTTATTTTTATTTTTTCATAGATAAGTCTCCTCAAGCTAATAGCACTCTCAAAATCTCTATTTATTCCTTTATTTTTTTATTTTTTTAGACATGATAGATTAAAACTTATAGTATTAATTTTATAATATTTACCTTTTATATTATCTAATCAAAACACCAAATAGTTTTTAATTTAAAGTTTAGATGATAAATTACACCTTAATTATTTAGTCGATAATATATATATATATATTTTAGTCAGAGTAAAAGTCAATAATAAGTTAACCATGGTTCCCCGGTCTTTGGAAATTTCTTACCCCCCACACCCCCCCCCCTTTTTTTTTTTTAATTTCTCCACTCCTTTCAATTCACTAACAAAACGTTTTAAGTTATAAGTAAACTATACTTATCGGCCTTCTTCATATTAAAAAATGTGTATATATATATATACACACACAAACACTAAATTAAAGATATTACCTCTATATGTATTTTTGTGTTTTAAATACTCTTGAAAGTTAACAGGTAATTAGAGACGCATTCGAAACAATCTTGTTCAAAATGAGAAACTGATAATTCATGAGCAAGCAGCTTCATCATTCTCTGAATGTTAACGTTCAAATTCCAAATAAGCAATGCATTACCAGTGAGGGGAAAATTGATTCATCGCACAATTTTCACTGAAGTTCAATGTCCCCTTTGTAATGACAAGGAGTAGACCATTTCTTTTAGGGAGTGTTGTACTGCGTGTTAGGGTGATAACACCTTAACCCAAAAATTTAGGCCTACAGATTTAAACCCAATCATGTTATATATTAATTCTTATCCAACACGATTAGGATGGTATGATTTGGTTATGCATTAACTTTGAGGTCAATTCAAAACTAGCATTCTAGAACATTTTACAAAAGCTACAATTGCTTAAAGAGAGACTACTTATCCGGGTCAAAGTAGATTCATATTAACTCTCACACCCAACATTGATTACCAAGTTCAAAACCATGGCTATATTTGATGCCCAAACTGATAAACAGCAAAGTAAGGCTCATATAAAATAGATTTAACCCAAAAATCCAAAAGCTCTAAAACAGAAAAAACTGTGAGCTCAAGAAGTAGCAAAAATTTATTTATGTCAAAAATATGAAATTGGCAAGCAAATAAAATGAAGAATACAGATAGGGAAGGAGGGGCACCACAAGGAGGAAATGTTTTTATGCATGTCAGTCAAATTAAGAGTGTCTTGCAAATATACATATCAAATCTAGAATGCAAGCATACAACAATAACACTGTAAAACATGAGCAGACAGTAAATGCAAAATCCCACAAGAATTTAAGGATAGAAGAAAATCATGTTGGACAATCAGAAAGACTTCATTTTTATAGTTCTGGAAAGTTACAAGAGAACCCCATAGAGAGATGCTGTTTTCCCTAAATTTTTAGAAACGTTTCTATCCACCATTGATTCCTCACATACAAATTCTACAATTACAATAATTTAATAGTTAAAATGGGAGAGAGGAGATTTAAACCCTAGACATCTCCATTAAAAATACCAAAAGATGCTAGTTAAGCTACATAGCCCTTGGCTACAAATTATACAATTATGATTTGATAGTAAACGTATAGATCAAGGCCAATGATATGATTGTGACATTAAAAATTAATTCAACACCAGCTTCTTATATACTTATCAGTCTATCATATAGGATAACCAACCATGTTCACTTTGCCCAACAGGCTTTAGCTTGGGAAATGAATATCACAACACTCAAAAAACCATTCATTTTTATTCATTTAACACTATAATAACATGGAAAGAGCTGCTCATATCTTCAATAACTGATATTGACCCTTCTTATACTGTTTGTCCTAGTTCAGTACCTTATTCTCTACATCCTGAAATGATCCAAACTACAAAGTTAAAGAACTTTGACCATCTTTTCTAAGCAACCAAACATAAGTTAGGGATTTAATTGTGTGTTTTGATCACATAAGGAAGATGTGATTGTTCCTAGCAGAAGCATGTACAGGCAAAGAAACACTTATCAATTAGCTTTAACCAAAAGATTAAAATGGTGAAAAACATTCCTTATTACCCAAAAGTACAAAAACTCTGGAACAGAAAATCAACATTCAATAACAAAGTAAAGCCATCTTGACTAGTCTTCAAAAGAAACAAGCATAAGAAATTGTGGAACCAAACTACACTTGCCCACACCAAAACAATCAAAGTTTTCTTTATTTAGAAAAATTGTTTATAAGACTAATTATTAATTATTCTCCATCAGCAACCACATACACGGATGAATAGGCCTCAATTGCTTAAGCAGCCTATAAATCCGGATAAATATTTTACTTTGAGAACTACTTTTTGAGGAATCATTGTAAAATTCACAATAATGTCTGCAATTATAATTTGCCAAAAACAAAGGTATATATAATATAACCCCAACCTATCCAGGGCTACAATTTTATTCTCTCAAAAAAACAAAGCCAAATATCATGCAATAATTTTTTTTTGATAAGTATCTTCAAATTACTTTGTACATTAAATAATTCAAACTACAATTATCATGCAATAATATAAGTATTTTTTTGATAAGTATCTTCAAACTACACATGAAACTACAATTTTTTTTTTCTCTAAAAAAAAAACAAAGCCAAATATCAAGCAATAATTAAATCAATGACATACATTTCCTCCTAAAATCAAATAAAATATATGAGAATGAATATGTAGAAGAGCATGCACACCTATCTTTTATAATTTCTCTAATTTAGCTCTTAAAAAGTTTTTTTCTTCAAATTTATAGATCCACTTTTACAATCAAATCCACATCTCACTCTCTATTCTACAATTCATTCTATTAGAATATTATAACAAATCCATATAGACTTTTCTCCTAAAAAATACCAGATCAAACCCAAAATATTCTAAAAATACCCGGTGAGACCAAAATGAGCTGAAAATCATTTAGTTCAACTTATAGCTGAGAAAAAGAAAGCATTTTTTTTTTCTCACAAAAATGAAATAAATTTCACATACAACACAAATTACCAAGATCAAGACCACAGCTAAATATCTGATGACAAACAAATAAACCCAAAAATCTGTAGGGCAGAAATTAAAGATGTATACATCCAAGAAAACTACACCATATATATCAAAATCAACCAAGTTCCAAAATAACAATCAGATCTACATAAATCATAAGTATATATGTATCAACCTGGTTCACGAAGCGAATCTCAGGAAGGGAATTTCTGCGTTTTCTAAACTTGCTAGTTCCATTTTATAGACAGACCGATAGAGCACAAGAAGTTTGTTGTACACATGCTTTTTCAGTAATAATTTGTAGAGAGAAGAGACTTTTAAAAGACTTTTACAAGTGTGCGACAGTCTACCGTAAAAGACTCAACCGCGTGTGCACGTGCTCTCTCTACTCCTTTAAACAGTCTATTTTAAAATTCACAGTAACAACAACAGTTTGTCTTGTAGTACAAATGGATCAAATCCTTCTGCATCTGATTATCAGTAGTAGTAGAACAGCAAAGTTGACAAGGGACCCAACAACATTATGAATGAGTTCTAGGACTGACACAACCTGCTGGAATCTGAAACAAAATGGAATTGTTAAAATAACAGTAAAATTGACAGAGAGTTAATAATAGGCTTTGGGGAGAAAGAAGTTGAAATACTTTCTCACCCTTCATCTGCCATTGGGATTATTTGGTGAAGTTCGTTTATTAACCGAAGGAGTAGAACAACAATGCGGTCAAGAGTCCCAAGTACTTCAGAAATTTGTTCTAAGACCGACTCAACTAGCTGAAGTCTGAAACAAAAATAGATTGTTAGAATAAATTTACAGAGCGTCAATAATGGGTTGTGGGGAGGAAGAAGTTGAAACTCTCTCACCCATCATGATTCATGTGCCATTGAGATTTTCTAATCCATTTTTTCAAAATTATTCTTGATGTGTTCTAAAAAGAGTTATTTACAAAAAAATTCAAAAAAAAAAAAAGGTTAAAAAATTAATAAACATATAGCTACTACTAACATTATGTAACTAAATTAATTCTACATTAAAAGTTTTTTTTTTTTTTTTTTTTAATTTTTCTTTATGAGTAAGAGGTCTCAAATGGTCAAAATGTAATTACCAAATACCCAACAATCGGATGATTTAGTTGATCAATGATACCATTTATGACCAAAGCTGGCTCCGATCAATATTTATTAAATTGATTAATGAAACTTTCATTATTGATGAGAATGAGAATCTTTTATTCCACACGTAATATTTCATTTTTTACACTACTATGCATTTTCCTAAATAGGGGGAAAAAATTAGTATATTAATATATCATGTGCATGTGAAAAAAAAAAAGTGTGGCAGATTATGATTGTTGAAATAGAAACTGAATTAGTCAGATTTGGACATGATTATATTGATACTGGGGCAACCTTTTCGTTCTAACAAAGATTTGTTGATCTACACAAGTATTAATGTAGTAAGTGGTTAAGAAGCAGTTTGATGCATCTATTCTAATACATTATATAGGTATATGTACACATAATTACACACTAGCTATGATTTTTAAGCGAATAATTTTTTTTTTGTCTTTATTTTTTTATAAAATAAAAATGAGGGGTATTCGAATCCAATATTTGTCATGGAAGAGATTAGACACTACCACTAAACTAAAAAATCAATGACAAGCAAATTATGGTTTAGTGCAGAGTACTCAGATTGTCAAATGCTGTTACTTTATATAAATAACTTTCTCATTTTTTTTATACCCATTCTTTGTTTTGACAATATAGTACCGGTATAGGCTATTCTAACACAATTAATCCATGTATCTTCTTTATTTAGTGTTTCTTTATGATAGTTTAAACTTTTTGGTTTAAAATAAAATGTTGGTCAACCGATTAAATCTAGACATGTTTAACTCTCATCCACCAAAATATGAAAACCCAGTTCTAGATCATTCAAAAGAACAATTAGATATGCATCAATCACAATCTCTGATTGGCAATTAGGAAAACAACTAAGAACTATTTCCCAAAAAAGAGGACAAAAGAGAGTGTCCTATTCAGGTTGATTTGGGCCTTCTATAAAAATCCATCCAAATCCACATTTTTTTTTTTTGTTTATGAGCCCAAAATGGAGATTTGGTTATGGAGGCCCAAAACTTTTTCCCAAACTTTTTATTATTTTTTTTGGTTGATAAAACCAGATCCACTCCATTATTCATAAACTCCAAGTAGTATAAGAAGAAAAAGAAAAACAGAGCATGACTTGTACTAAAACAATCGGAAAGCCAAACCGATCAAATTTTCATAACCACAGGAAAATTCAAACTTCCCAAATTGGCCAGCAGAAAGAGAAAGGCCTGGATCCACACTATTATTCATAAACCTCAGCACGTTTGGAGAAAAAGGAAAAACAGGGCGTGACTTGAACGAAAACAATCGCAAAAACAAACATTTCAAATTTTCCTAAGTTCTCAAAAAGTATTGGACTAAAATCACTTTATTCATAGAACATTACAAACCACAATAGATCCACACATTATGGATTCTGCAAAAAGAAAAAAGAAAATGCAAACCTCATACCACGGACAATTCAAGCTACGCAATTCAAACAAACCAATAAAAACAGAGCATGAAGCAAAGCACACTTTGTTTCAACTTATTTATATTGCGAGCTCGAAGTTATGTAAAATTAAAATCCACATAGTAGGTATTAACATAGCAGCGTTGTTAGTTAAGAACCTGGGAAGTGCGAGGAGTGTGATTATGAGAATGACCAGGCCAAGAACAATGTCTGAATTAAGCTCGTTCCCTGCAGTAACCAAGAGAAAATTAATTGAATGAAATACTGAAACCAACAAAAGTAAAAAATCGTTAAAAAGACATATTCAGGTAATATATATTCATTCTCACCCATTTGGAGGAGTAAAGGAAGCGTGGAAGCGGTTGTTCTCTGAGGGAGAGTATGTAGAAATAGAAATGTGACTTCTTTGAAGTCTCTGATGAATACGCAATGTTTGTAGATTAGAAATGAGGCTTTTTTAGAAATGTGACTTCACGAAACCTGTAGATTAGAAATGAGACTTTTGTAGATTAGAAATGAGACTTTTTTAGAAATGTGACTTTGCACTTTTTTAGAAATGTGACTTCTTTGTCTTATGTTGTAAATGAACCTGTAGATGAACGAAACCTGTAGATTAGAAATGAGACTTTTTTAGAAATGTGACTTCACTTTTTTAGAAATGTGACTTCTTTGTCTTATGTTGTAAATGAACCTGTAGATGAACGAAACCTGTAGATTAGAAATGTGACTTCTTTGTCCCAAATGAACCCAAATGAAATGAACCTGTAGATGAACTTTTAGACGAAGACTAGAAATGTTTGTATGAAATGTGATGATAGAAATGTTTGTAGCAAGCTTGAAATGACGGGGGCATTATGGCTTTTAGAAATGGGAAAATTATTAGGTACTCCCGGAGTACCATAAATGCGTGCTCCCTCATCTCACATGAATGGTGGGTCCCACCATGAATTTAATTAGTGGGACCCACCATTCATGTGAGAGGAGGGAGCACGCATTTATGGTACTCCGGGAGTACACAATAATTTCTCTTAGAAATGTGATGACGGGGCATTGTGTTTTTCGTATTCTGAATAGGGATGCTTTCCAGACGGGCTGGACTTGCATTCGAAATGGGTTAACCCGGAAACTACCAAATAAATACGTTTATGTCACAATACTCACAACCATATATTAACCATTTATCTTTACTGTTTCTAACCTGCGTGGGACTTTGTCATTTAATTAACTAGGTAATTTACAGCTGTTTCAAAAGAAAAAAAAAAAAAAAAAAAGGTAATTTATAGCAATAATTCTGAACCATTTAGCTTGCTTCTAGTTTATCTCCCTCAACAACAAAAGAAAAAAAATGCAAATAATTATAATTGGTTTACCTCTCAAAATTATTCTTAATTTTTTTTAAGAGATTTATGTTCAACAAATTCTAAGAAATCAAAATATTTTTTTTTATTTATATATATTAGTATACAACTTAATTAATACTACATTAAAATATTAACTTTTATCATTTTCTCTAAAAGAAAATACGTAAAGTTCATTTGACTATAGCAACAGAAGGATGTCTCTAATGCATTATAAATAGTTAGAAGATTTCATCAACAGTACGATTTTATGACCCTAACTTCACCACCACCTATATTGGTCTTGCGATATGCTTAAATGTTATTGTGGCAGGCAAAAAGTAAATAATGATGTTGACGGATTTTATCTTGCTACCCTTGCTCACACAATTAATTTTTAAGAGGTGGGATGCTCAATCAACCTTAAATACCTTTAACAAGAGGGAAAACTTTAGAGGATGTGTTAGAATTGATTCCAAACGCGGACAAATGATATTTAATAAGGATCAGTCTTGGTATGGTTATATAGGGGTCCTCAGGATTAGTCTGAGATAGAAGTTACAAGTAATTTCTAAGTCCAAAAAAGTCCATCCTTTGATCCAGAGGCTTCTTGGCTTTATATAATCAACTAAGGTGTATTTGAGCTCTACATTTGAAAGGTTAGGATCGAATTTCCTTGATAATTGTCCTATCAAGGTCTTACTAGAAGGTTTCTACACTGAGATATGAGCTGAGTGGATACTATTCAAAATCATTTCCTCATTAATGCGGCCAGCTAAGTAGTTGCAGTGCGTTACATGTGGAGGTGATAGTTGATTTGTCCATCCACTTTCCTTTCTTCCTTGCTTGGCAACACATCTTTCTCTTCACCCTCAACTTGCACCCAACGACCTTTAGCCTCGATTCTCGGCCTTCCGAGAGCGTGCTGGTGTCCTTGGGTTTCTCTTCCATTGTAGCCTTTTTGCACTTGCATAAGGTCACTTGTATCTTTCCAAGGTTAGTCTGCTAGTGTTTTCTGAGGTTCATTTCTCCAGCGCTATCCTTAATCCCCTTATTTGTATTTTCGAATCCTTGTCCCCTTACAATTATATTGAACCGATCCCTAAAACTTCATAATAATTTTGTTGTGTTACTCACTTACACTAGTATTTAACGACAATTAAATCTTTTAAGAACACCTTGTTGAGGGACTATGTTTTATGTCCATATAACCAGGAAGAAAAGGATGTCTCAAATGCATTATCAAACAACAAACAGTTAGAAGATTTAGTTAATCTACAATACAATTTATGAGCCAAACTTAGCTGCCTATATACTGGTCTAGTCATGTGCCATGCTTAAATTGTATACTGAATAGATTCGAGTAATTTCATTGTATTTATGTATATATTTCAAATAAGAGATGAAAGATTTGAACATTGGATGTTTGACACACTCAAAAGTGTTAGGCCAATTAACCTAAAGGTCATTGGTAATTTGGTGCAACCTTTTCGTTTCAGCATAGATTTTGTTATTATACAATAAAATGTTTTGAAATACTTTGACCCATGCCAAATGCCTTTAGCTCAATTGTGACTTCTAGATGTTGAAATCCCCCTGCTCATAATTATTGAATCATCCAAAAAAAATGTTTTGACACAATAATTCTAACGCATGTTCACATATATGTGCGAATATATAATTACACACATTTTTATGTAAAGATTGACCAAAATCCAGGCAGATACCTCTGGTGAGGTTTATGCCAACCCTTTAGAAAGCATGTTATCTTGCCTATGGGTTAAACAGTTGAGACAATTTCTTAGGTTCTATACATTATGTATCTCATTTAAATTCAAAAAATTGACTACATTAAACCTAATTGTTTTAGGGAAAGTAACATAATTTGTATTGTATTGTTCATGCAATAATTTGTTTTATTTTAATTAAGAAACCTAAAGTACAACAAATAAAAAATTATACCTAAGTTTGTCATTATATATAAACAAATTCTAAAAAAAAAAAAGAACCAAATTAAATAAATATATAGTTACTAGTAAAAATACACAATTAAATCAATATTGCGTTAGAAATTATTAATTTTGATCATTTTCTAGAATAATCCATGTTGGCTTACGTGAAAAGATTTGAAAGTAGTCAAGCCCATCCAAATGAGTGTAGTCCTTAGCCAAGAGTGTTGCTTTACAAACCCATTAAACCTATACTTTATATTGTAACGCCACTAAGAACACTAGCATTAAGTTAGCATAGCACAGCAAACACCAAAAACTTCACAAATCAAATGTTCAAAATGCTAAAAAAATTAGCATAAATGAGTCATCCAAAAAGTAGCACAACCATGAATTATTAAAAAAAAAAGGGAAAAAAATAGTGCAACTGTAACTATCTAGTCACTTTTTTTATAATTGGCTAAGAAGAAAGGCGTGAATACTGCAATTACTAATTTACTTCTAAAGAGAATTACAAAACACTCAATCAATTAGGATTCTATTTTAGAAATAAATTCATGCATTATACCAAGTCATCGAATAATACTGTAAATTATAATGAAATTCTAAATAGCCTTCAACGCATAGTGGAATCTACATCTCAATTAGTGAACTTGTAACATTCCTTCCCCATTATCTACCTATCTTAAATAAAACAATAAATAAAAAATGAAAGAGAAGTTGGAGAGAAACTTCTCTTCTTGATCATAACAAATACTATAAGTACAAAGGATTGTTGCAAGCTATATACATTCTCCATTAGCTCTTAACATCATCCTGCCTCTCTTTTGCAAACAACCCTAAACTCATTTTCACAAAATACATAAATAAATAAACTCTCCTTGTGCTGAGTCTTCGTGTTCACACACGCACACTCTGTTATCTCTGATCTATTTGTCTCCATTCCATAGTCATGTCTACAATGAGGTTTCGCAAGCCTAGCGAGATAGCTATATGTGATGAAGGACAAGAAGACTAGTGGTCCGTCTCCAAGACCCACAAGCGGAGATGGAGACTGTTGGTACGTGGTTAAAAAAAAAAAAAAAAAAAAAAAAAACCAGGACTACATAAGAAGTTCTATGTTGGAATTAATCATTTAAATAACTAAATTATATATTGATCAATATGATAAAATTTAAAATAAATGGGAATTATCTATTTGGTTCATGATAATTAGTATTATATTATTTATTATACAATAAGGATTTTTAATACAGGACTACATAAGAATACTTATATATACACATTTTTTTTAATAATCATATATTTATTACATATCATGCCTTATATTTTAAATCAATTTAGGAGTGTGTTCTACTCCGGTAAATTAATATTTGTGAATCATTTAGCTTGCTTTTAGTTTATCTTCCTCCACAAAAACATAATATGCAAATAATTATAATTGATCTATTTCTCGAAATTAGTCTTGATGTGTTTTTAAGAGATTTATATACAACAACTTATTCGTTCAAAATATATATATATACACACACACACACACATCAAATTATAAGATTCACACTAAATTAAATAAGCCTCTATCAATAATATGCAACTCAGTTAATACTTAATACTACATCAAAATTGCTAATTTTTATCATTTTCTCTAAAAGCAAATGCGCATAGTTTGATTGTATTTGATGTCCATGACTAGAAAGAGAAGGATGACTTAGCCATGAAGTATGAACCCATTTGATGTTTCTCAAAAAATGAAAAAAATACAGAAAAGCAACCTACTAACCATACTAACTGGAGACGCCAAAACCAAGGGAAAATTTTTTTTTTCTTAAAAAAAAATGTTATTTAGGTCATTTTCCATTTTGTATATTGGGGTAGTACATGTCAATTTGTGATTTGTTCAACCATTATTTAAGAGAGACAGAGAAAAGTGGTTTCTAGCCTCTCCTATATATATATATGTGCGTTTGGGTGGAAATAAAAAATGAAAATTATTTCACTATTTAGTTTGTTTTTGCTACTATTTATGGGTCTACTACACTTTTTGTCACTATTTATGGGCCCTACTGTACTATTTCAACTAATTTTTACCTTTATCTATAGTACTTTCAGCAATAATTTTTCAGTTTCAGCAAAATAAACAGTATCTAAACAACCAACGTTGACTCCCCTCTTTTTTTAGAGAGTTTCAACCTACGACGTCCGCTCTTGATGATAGTTTTTTATCATCAGAGACACCAATCAATTTTTGGTGTAAGTGGGGATTAAATCTCAGATCTTTTATACAACTATCAGAGACTTTACTAGTTGAGCTAACTAGAACCTACAACGTTGACTCCTCTTGAATTTCTGTAAATGTGTGGCTATCACGTGGCTTTTTTTTTTTTTTTTTTTCTTTTTTTTCTTTTTTTTTTCTCTCCCTAATTTTAGGAGAGAAATTGAGGAGGAAATAGCTAGACAAGAAAAATGCCATATGTTCTGTACTCTTTTTTTTTCCTCAATGTGTTTTCTTTATTTTCTCAAATGGATTTTTTTCACCTTTTCCTTTAGAGAAAACATTCTATCAAGCTGTGGTGTAAAACTTGTGTTTTGTGCCAGTTAATAAACTCTTGCCACATGGACAATCCACTTAAATCCCTCTCCAAGATTGAAAACAAAGAATGAAACAATCCCTCAGAGAACGAAACAGAGAACGAAGAAAGAACTCAGACAAAAGCTCACTGCCACAATCCTCCCTCTTCCATCTTTGCTTGCCTAATCCTCCACCACACCACACACCGTAGCTCACCGCCATAGAGTTCGCTGGAGCTGTGCGTGAGAACGAAATTAGAAAACCCATCTTCCATCTTTGCTTGCCCAAACCTCCAACACACCACACACCGAAGCTCACCACCACAGAGGTCATCGGAGCTGTGCGTGGAGCTTGGAAACATATCGGAGCCGCCGTGAGCCATGATCCAAAGGTTTGTTTTTCATGATTTTCCCTTTTCCCCAATTTGGATTTCGAATTATTGTTGGGTTTTTCTGGGTTTATGAGTTTTTTTGGGTTGCTGGATTTGGTTTGTTGAATTATTTGCACAACGTTTTAGGTATCAATGTGATTTCTTGATTTCAAATTATTTTGGTTTTTTTTTTTTATTTTTTGATTGCTTTTTGATTGTTGTACGTAGAGGGTACTGCAAAAGCTTCAGTTGAAGGTTTATTTGCTGCTGGAGATGTACAGGTAATTCTCTCCAGAGTTAGCTTTTTTATTTCTTCAGTTTTCAATTGGTCCTAGACCTGTCAAGACTTATTGTGTCGATTCAGATACCTTACCCAAGACTCTGGTCCAAATGTTGCAACAGTTCAACTAGTGGTCATCTCATTGGTTCAGAAATTGTATTGATTATATATGTTGTGTCTATTAATTATTGCTTGTTGGATTTATGAAGAATTGGGATACATTCAAGGAAATTCTGCGAAATAGTTGGGGAAAATCTTGTATGAATGGAAAATCTTGGTAATGTTAATTTACATAAAAAAACAAGAGTAATGCTTTTATAAGAACAATGGTTTTCTTATGGTTTCCTGCAATGGTGGATTGAACCAAATGCGAGCAGCAGTGAGTTATTTGCCACTTTGATTGCAATTAGTTTCAATGTGAATTGTTCTCTGAGTTGTATCTTATAGGCAATTACTGTGTCCAGCGTTGTTTGTATCTCATTTCTAGATCTTCTCTGCAAATATGCGACATGGTTACAATTGCCACATACTTAAACGCAACACTTATTGTTCCACAGCTGGATAAAACCTCTTTTTGGGCTGATTCAAGGTAGGTTAACACTCTTGCACTCTTTATTTGAAATAGTGATAAATTTTGTCTTTATAAATGTACATTTCAGACTGTCCATTAAAAAAAATGTTCTGCAAATACAGAACATTGATAAAAATGAAGTGTAATAGTTGATTTGATACCTAGGAGAGTATTATCTGCCAATGAAAATTTTGCAGGGAAAATTTTGACCATAGATGTTTTTGTTATTTATTCTGAAATAGATGTTTTTGTTATTTATTCATTTTTTATTTGTCAATCATCTTTAGGACTCTTTGCCAACTGTGACATATCCTTCTACATCATCATCTACTATGCATATACATCCCAACCAGTCATCATTTACGGTATGACCACTTAGCGTTTAATTAGAATATATTGAATTTTTTTTAACTGTGTTCATTCTAATTTTATTTTTTGTATTTTGTTGTACATTCTTTTATGTAGGATCCATTACAACAATTCCAAGAAAGTTGATGTACAAACAAGTTTTGTGTCCAAGAGAATGGATTGGGAAGCAAATATTTTTTGGTTATATAATGTTTAAATTGTGGCGGATAGACATAGAACCATCTTCTTTTTTGTATTCCCAACGTAGGGTCCTTTTTTTGTATATTGAACTATGACAGGTTTTATTCTAGATGAATGTATTCTCAATTAGAAATTTCTCAAAAGAATTGTGACAAATTTTATTTCAAGATGTATGGTCAATCACATGATCTTTAATGAATTGAATTGTGACAAGTTTTATTTCAGGTGAATGTATTCTCAATTAGAAACTTTTCTAAAAATAAATAAATAAATAATTGTGATAGGTTTTATTTCAGATGTCTTTGTCATCTCATAACTCTCTTTTTGCATTCTAAATCATGACAGGTTTTATTATAAATTAAATTGTGACAGGTTTTATTTCAATTTTTATTCTAAATTGTGTTGTTATTATGTCAAATTTTAGTTTGTATGGTACATAAGTATTAGTTAGCTTGTATTATTTCGAAATTCATGACCTGTTTATGAATTTAAACAGGCATCCATGTAATTTTGATTGTATAAAAGAATTGTTAAAATGTCTTTTATTTTGCTTATTTTAACGAATTTCGGTTACAGTAAGTGCACAATTAGTGATACAAAGTCTAGTAAGTGCACAATTAGTGATACATATTTAACAAGTCAATGATCTCGTGTTGAATTTCTTTTGCAACTTTTGTATAAGTGGTAAGAGGTTCTTATGAATTTAACAAATGAGATTTTTGGTAGTAACTTTTGTAAGCTCTAAGGTCTCTTTGTAATTAAGGCTAGTTGTGGTCTAGATTGGTGCTAGTCCTTTTGTTTTTCCTTGCTTCTGAATCTGTTGTGTTGATTGGTTTTGTACTGTTTCTTTGCCGCTGAATGAATTTCAGTCATATCTATAAATAAAAAAAAAAAACTGTTGTTTCCATTCATGATTTGCATTGAGATTTTTCTTTTTATGATCCATTCAAAACAATCTATGAACCTGAAATGTATCCTAATTCCATATATTCAAATGTACAAAGTATACTCATAACACTCGTACACCATTACCAAACCAATTGATATATAAATAATCATTAGAGCATTTGTCCACAACCTATGTCAAAGATAACAAAAAAAAAAATTTCAAAACAAAGCAAACTATACACTAGGAGCAAACTTGCTCAGTACAATATAAGACACCTCCGACTGAAAGGCTTTTGAAACAATATCAAATCTCTAGCATACAAGACATGTTCTAGAGCATATACAATATCTTCCTAGTCTACCATATATTTGTCTATCTATACAGAATTAAGAAGGAAAGGGGGCATTCCTCCACCCAAATTCCCTTAGAATTTCTCTTGAGAGCTTCCTTTGCTATTACATGAGCTGCTTGATTACATAAAGAATTTGTAAAACTAAAAACTTTTCTGAAGTGTGATGCTTTCCACCGGATGTCTTCAACCAATGTTCCAAAAGGGGCAAAGACATTTCTCCGGATTTTGTAGAGCTAGGAATAGATCAGTAGTCACCTTCAAGCATGAGATCATACAAACTTAAGTTAGCAGCAAACTATAATAGTAAACTTATTATTTGACAAGTGATACAAACTATATTAGTAACAAGAAAATCTATATAAAAGCAACATACATTTTTTTTTTTTTGGATAAGTATATACAAGCAGCATACATAGACTCCCTCTAAATAATTACAAGCTAAAATTCAAATTATTAACAAAGTCTACAAAGGAAGGGATATAAACACCACAAAATCTAGCAAAATACTAATACAATTACAACAAAAATAAAAGATTTTGCTCAAGGATTGATAACTCAAAGCCATTAAATGTGTGGTTACTTATCTCTATCGTTATTGTCCATATAAGCAAAGGGGTATCCTAATAAGAAACAATTACATATGAAAGCTAATTCAAGTTGCAACTATGATCCTGATGATTACCAAACTCACATTAGGCATTCAAATCAGCCAATGTTCTAAAATTTGGAACTTACTCTCGGTTAATGCCAAAGCCAAGAGACCTATACACACACCAACTACAAGCAAGTCACTTTCAGTTCAATCACTACACTTTCGGCCATAGCCAATATCCCAATTTTAAAACCCAAGCAAAGTCAGCAAGCTTTATACTTAACAATAAAACTTAGTCATTAGATAGATCAAAATTGAAACAAAATGAGATCCTAGGGTTTGGTACACAAAAATAAAAATTAAAGAAAAAAAAATAAGAGAGGGACTAACACCAACTATAGTTACCACAAATCTATGGCAAGGAAGTGAAACAAATTAAATTAAATAAAAGCATAACATTTCGTGCTATAAATGAAAGAAAATGATGATCTTGGCAAAGACAACAAGAAAAGAAAGAAAGCAAAAACCATAAATTTGATATCACAATTTCCTTTAGAAACACGGGTAATGTCCCCAATTGTATACATCCTATATGCTTGGGTAACTATTTTTTTGGTATCAATAAAGTTCCATTACTTATCGAAAAATGGCATAATACTAATAGTAATAGCATAACAAATTAAGGGAAAAATACATAAACCCCATGTGGTTTCTACGTAAAACATAGAACCCCATTTCCATTCCTTTCTTCTTTTTTCCTTTCCATTACTTAAATCCATTCTACTCCATTATGATTTAACAAAAACCAAGCAAACCCGATCAACAAAACCCCCCAATCATTTTGTGCATCTAGCAACAAAAACCCCAACAATTCAACCAACAAAAACCCTGTCAAATCCAATAAAAAGACATTAGAGAGAGTGTTGCTCAAAGCATTATTGGTCAAGCATTTAAAAGAAGATTAGTTGTTACAATTGTGATGGCATTTGAGTACCCCCAACCAAGCATATAAGCTTTATTCATATTATCTTCTAAATTCACAATCCAACTGACTCTTCCTTATCAACATATGTCCTCTAAAGTTATCAATTTGGAGTTTCAATTCTGACCCCTCACCACACACACAGAGACCTTAAACCAGTTTGAGGAATTCATAGAAAGAATAAGATGTGGTAACATATTAGAAATTTTTTTTAACTTAACCAAAAACAATTAAAAAAAAAGAAAATACAAATGTAACAGAAGGCTAAAGCCTAATTTCTTGCACTATCTCTTTCCTCTTTAAATGGGACATGCCAAGAAACTGATTAGATGACAAAATTTGTGACATGCATCACTCTACGTACATCAATAAAAAAGTAATTAGAAAACAGAAAAACCAAAATAATTCGAAATCAAGAAATCACATTGATACCTAAAACATTTAGCAAATAATTCAGCAAACCAAATCCAGCAACCCAGAAAAACCCATAAACCCAAAAAAACCCATCAATAATTCGAAATCCAAATTGGGGAAAATGGAAAATCATGAAAAACAAACCTTTGGATCGTGGCTCACAGCGACTCCGGTATGTTTCCAAGCTCCACGCACAGTTCCGGCGACCTCTGTGGCGGTGAGCTTCGATGTGTGGTGTGGTGGAGGTTTGGGCAAGCAAAGATGGAAGATGGGTTTTCTAAATTCGTCCTCACACACAGCTCTGGCGAACTCTGTGGTGGTGAGCTCTGGTGTGTGGTGTGGTGGAGGATTGGGCAAGCAAAGATGGAAGAGGGAGGGCTGTGGCGGTGAGCTTTTGTCTGAGTTCTTTCTTCATTCTCTGTTTCATTCTCTAAGGGATTGTTTCATTCTCTGTTTTCAGTCTTGGAAAGGAATTTAAGTGGATTGTCCATGTGGCAGAAGTCTATTGGCTGGCGTAAAACACCAGTTTTACGCCACAGCCTGAAAGAATGTTTTCTCGACCAATATATATATATATTTTAAAATCATTTTTGTTCATTTGAGCAGCTCAATTTTCTTTTTGGGAGATCAAATTTTTGATGCCCAAACATTAAATTCTTGAGAATGTGTGAAAATTTTGAAGCAACAACATGACTTCACCATTGAGTCTTTCTTTCATATCATTCTGATAATCTAAAAAATATATATAGATTCCCTACCTTTCATATGATTCCCTCCTCACTCGATTAAAAAACAAGAGATTAAATTGATTAAATTTGAAAGTTTGAAGAGAAAGGAAATGAAAGAAATATATAATATTGTAAATTTTTTAATCCTTTGTTCATACGCCCCCAAGACCATGTCTTTGTTTAGTGATAAATTGTAAGGTGAAAATGAGAGGAGAAGATGATTTATAAGACAAGGGCAAAAAAATGCAATTTTATTGATTAAATCCTATGCTTAAGAAACATCAAAAAGAAAATTGAAAATACATTAAATTTCACTAAAATTGGATCCCTTTACTTTCTCCTTCCCTTTTCCTCCCGCATAAAAGCACATCAATAAGTTTTACCAAAACTTTAAAATGACTAAAGGCATTCAATATTTCCCAAGGTAGAAAAGCTTTGCAACAGCAAATTTAACATCCAAAAACAATGCAAAGTCATCTTGACTAGTCTTCAAATGACACAGGCAAAAGAACTTGAGGAACCAAATAGCAATCACCCATTTCCCCACCATAAATAATCAATCGTTGCATATAAAGCTATGGTTCCTTAAACTGCCTATGTATCAGGGTTAAAATAATTTGCTATTGAAAGATATTTTTACTTCAAGGACTACGTTTTGAAAAGTTTGTTGTCAAATTCACAATAAGTCTGTAATTACAATTGGCCCCAAAAAAAGGGACATATATATCTAACCCCAACCTTTCCAGCCTAAATTTAATTCTCTCAATACATCAAAGCCAATCATGCAATGATTAAAAACTAGTGACAGTATTTTTCCTCCAAGAATCAAATAAAGTACATAAGAATGAAATTTTATAATTGTAAATAAATAAAGCACCCAGAAAATCAAATAGTTTAACTTAGAGGTGAGGAAACTAAAAAATTTATTCCACAAAAATGATAATAACCCTCACACCCAACAAAGATTACCAAGATCAAAACCAAATCTATTTGTTGATGCACAAACTAACAAATCACAAAGTAGCAGGGCACAGATTAATTAAGATCAATATAACCCAAGAAGCCTAACAGCTCAAAATCAGAAAATGGAGTGAGCTCAAGTATAAACGCAAACCAGTTTTATCCCTAAAATATGAAGCTAACAAACAATTAAAATGCAGTTTGCAGACAAAAGAGGGGGCACTACAGTCTATAGGGAGGAAGTTGAGTTATTGGTAAGAAAGCCAAATTAGATTATCTTACAAACATAGGTGTCAAATCCTGAAATGCAACTATACAACCATAACAACATTGCAAAACATGGAAAAAAAAAAAAAAAAAAAAGAAAGTAAAAAGCAAAAATCCACTGAAGATTTAAAACTAGAAGAAAACCCCAAAAAGAAATGCTATTTAAAAAAAAAAAAAAAAAAAAAAAAAAGAACATTCCAATCCATCATAATTCTCCACATACAAATTCTACAATTGTAATTTGGTAGTAATTATATAGATCAAAGTCAGTAATACTATTGTGAACAGAAATTTGTTAAGATAACATTACTCTATAGTAAACTCATCACGTAAGTCCACATCATGAAGCCACCTCAACATGAACTTTCCTACTGCTAACCTACACCAGTGCAGTAGCACATAAGATAGCCGAAATTGGAAAAGTGAGAATATTCAAGACTTAAAATCTACTCATTGCTATCCAATTAACACTATAACATGACCAAAATCACTCACATGTTCATCCACTGATCTTGACCTTCCTTATACTATTTTTCCTGGTTAAGGCAATACCTTATTTTTCACATGCTGAAATGATCCAAACTACAAAGTACCAAACTTTGTTTACCTTACTAAACAACATACATAAGTTTAAGGGTTTAGATGTATGTTTTTTATCAAAGAAGGAAGGTGTTTGTGAGTTTCTAGAACAGCCATATATAAGCTAATAAGTACAGGCAATGCTGACTAGTCTTCAAATGATACAGGCAAACAAACTTGAGGAACCAAACAACAAATTCCCATCGGCTGACAAGTTGCATTTAAAAAATTGTATGGGATACTCTACTTATGTTCTATCAGCAACCGGATACAAAGCCTGTAAGGTTGCAGTTATTAAAACAACCTGTGTATCAAGATTAAAATAATTTCCTTCAAATTTTTACTTCAAGGACAACTTTTTGAAGAGTCCATTGTAAAATTCACAATAATTCTGTAATTACTATTTGCCCAAAAACAGAGGACATATATCTATCCCCAATAAGTCTGTAATTTTAATTCTCACTACAACAAAGCCAATCATGCTATAATTAAACCATTTAGTTCCAATAAATCAAGGTCAATAATATGATTGTGAACAGAAATTTGTGAAAATCACTTTACTCTTAAGAAAACTCATCACGTAAGTCCACAACATCAAGCCACCTCAAAATGAACCATCCTACTGCCATCAAACAACACCTGTGCCAGCACATTAAAAATTAATTCAACACCAGCTTCTTATATACTTTTCAGTCTATCATATAGGATAACCAGCCATGTTCACTTTGCCCAACAGGCTTTAGCTTGGGAAATGAATATCACAACACTCAAAAAACCATTCATTTTTATTCATTTAACACTATAATAACATGGAAAGAGCTGCTCATATTTTCAATAACTGATATTGACCCTTCTTATACTGTTTGTCCTAGTTCAGTACCTTATTCTCTACATCCTGAAATGATCCAAACTACAAAGTTAAAGAACTTTGACCATCTTTTCTAAGCAACCAAACATAAGTTAGGGATTTAATTGTGTGTTTTGATCACATAAGGAAGATGTGATTGTTCCTAGCAGAAGCATGTACAGGCAAAGAAACACTTATCAATTAGTTTTAACCAAAAGATTAAAATGGTGAAAAACATTCCTTATTACCCAAAAGTACAAAAACTCTGGAACAGAAAATCAACATTCAATAACAAAGTAAAGCCATCTTGACTAGTCTTCAAAAGAAACAAGCAAAAGAAATTGTGGAACCAAACTACACTTGCCCACACCAAAACAATCAAAGTTTTCTTTATTTAGAAAAATTGTATATAAGACTAATTATTAATTATTCTCCATCAGCAACCACATACACGGATGAATAGGCCTCAATTGCTTAAGCAACCTATAAATCTGGATAAATATTTTACTTTGAGAACTACTTTTTGAGGAATCATTGTAAAATTCACAATAATGTCTGCAATTATAATTTGCCAAAAATAAAGGTATATATAATATAACCCCAACCTGTCTAGGGCTACAATTTTATTCTCTCAAAAAAATAAAGCCAAATATCATGCAATAATTAAATCAATGACATACATTTCCTCCTAAAATCAAATAAAATATATGAGAATGAATATGTAGAAGGGCATGCACGCCTATCTTTTATAATTTCTCTAATTTAGCTCTTAATTTTTTTTTCTTTTCAAATTTGTAGATCCACTTTTACAATCTAATCTACATCTCACTCTCTATTCTACAATTCATTCTATTAAAATATTATAACAAACCCATATAGACTTTTCTCCTTAAAAATACCAGATCAAACCCAAAATATTCTAAAAACGCCCGGTGAGACCAAAATGAGCTGAAAATCATATAGTTCAACTTATAGCTAAGAAAAAGGAAGCATTTTTTTTTTCTCACAAAAATGAAATAAATTTCACATACAACACAAATTACCAAGATCAAGACCACAGCTAAATATCTGATGACAAACAAATAAACCCAAAAATCTGTAGGGCAGAAATTAAAGATGTATACATCCAAGAAAACTACACCATATATATCAAAATCAACCAAGTTCCAAAATAACAATCAGATCTACATAAATCATAAGTATATATGTATCAACCAGGTTCACGAAGCGAATCTCAGGAAGGGAATTTCTGCGTTTTCTAAACTTGCTGGTTCCATTTTATAGACAGACCTATAGAGCACAAGAAGTTTGTTGTACACATGCTTTTTCAGTAATAATTTGGAGAGAGAAGAGACTTTTAAAAGACTTTTACAAGTGTGCGACAGTCTACCGTAAAAGACTCAACCGCGTGTGCACGTGCTCTCTCTACTCCTTTAAACAGTCTATTTTAAATTTCACAGTAACAACAACAGGTTGTCTTGCAGTACAAATGGATCAAATCCTTCTGCATCTGCTTATCAGTAGTAGGAGTAGAACAACAAAGTTGACAAGGGACCCAACAACATTATGAATGAGTTCTAGGACTGACACAACCTGCCGGAATCTGAAACAAAATGGAATAGTTAGAATAACAGTTAAATTGACAGAGAGTTAATAATGGGTTCTGGGGAGAAAGAAGTTGAAATACTTTCTCACCCTTCATCTGCCATTGGGATTATTTGGTGAAGTTCGTTTATTAACTGTAGGAGTAGAACAACAATGCGGTCAAGAGTCCCAAGTACTTCAGAAATTTGTCCTAAGACCGACTCAACTAGCTGAAGTTTGAAACAAAAACAGATTGTTAGAATAAATTTACAGAGCGTCAATAATGGGTTGTGGGGAGGAAGAAGTTGAAACTCTCTCACCCATCATGATTCATGTGCCATTGAGATTTTCTAATCCATTTTTTCAAAATTATTCTTGATGTGTTCTAAAAAGAGTTATTTACAAAAAAATTCAAAAAAAAAATTTAAAAAATAAATAAACATATAGCTACTACTAACATTATTTAACTAAATTAATTCTGCATTAAAAGAATTTTTTTTTTTTTAAAATTTTTCTTTATGAGTAAGAGGTCTCAAATGGTCAAAATGTAATTACCAAATACCCAACAATCGGACGATTTAGTTGATCAATGATACCATTTATGACCAAAGCTAGCTCTGATCAATATTTATTAAATTGATTAATGAAACTTTCATTATTGATGAGAATGAGAATCTTTTATTCCACCCATAATATTTCATTTTTTACACTAGTATGCATTTTCCTAAACAGGGGGAAAAAAATTAGTATATTAATATATCACGTGCATGTGAAAAAAAAAAAAGTGTGGCTGATTATGATTGTTGAAATAAAAACTGGACTAGTCATATTTGGACATGATTATATTGATACTGGGGCAACCTTTTCGTTCTAACAAAGATTTGTTGATCTACACAAGTATTAATGTAGTAAGTGGTTAAGAAGCAGTTTGATGCATCTATTCTAATACATTATATACGTATATGTACACATAATTACACACTAGCTATGATTTTTAAGCAAATAATTTTTTTTTTTGCCTTTATTTTTTTATAAAATAAAAATAAGGGTATTCGAATCCAATATTTGTCATGGAAGAGATTAGACACTACCACTAAACTAAAAAATCAATGACAAGCAAATTATGATTTAGTGCAGAGTACTCAGATTGTCAAATGCTGTTACTTTATATAAATAACTTTCTCATTTTTTTTATACCCATTCTTTGTTTTGACAATATAGTACCAGTTTAGGCTATTCTAACACAATTAATCCATGTATCTTCTTTATTTAGTGTTTCTTTATGATAGTTTAAACTTTTTGGTCTAAAATAAAATGTTGGTCAACCGATTAAATCCAAACATGTTTAACTCTCATCCACCAAAATATGAAAACTCAGTTCTAGATCATTCAAAAGAGCAATTAGATATGCATCAATCACAATCTCTGATTGGCAATTAAGAAAACAACTAAGAACCATTTCTCAAAAGAGAGGACGAAAGAGAGTGTCCTATTCAAGTTGATTTGGGCCTTCTATAAAAATCCATCCAAATCCACATATATATATATTTTTTTGTTTATGAGCCCAAAATGGAAGATTTGGTTATGAAGGCCCAAAACTTTTTCCCGAACTTTTTTTTTTTTTGGTTGATAAAACCAGATCCACTCCATTATTCATAAACTCTATGTAGTATAAGAAGAAAAAGAAAAACAGAGCATGACTTGTACTAAAACAATCGGAAAGCCAAACCGATCAAATTTTCATAACCACAGGAAAATTCAAACTTCCCAAATTGGCCAGCAGAAAGAGAAAGGCCTGGATCCACACTATTATTCATAAACCTCAGCAAGTTTGGAGAAAAAGGAAAAACAGGGCGTGACTTGAATGAAAACAATCGCAAAAACAAACATTTCAAATTTTCCTAAGTTCTCAAAAAGTATTGTACTAAAATCACTTTATTCATAGAACATTACAAACCACAATAGATCCACACATTATGGATTCTGCAAAATGAAAAAAGAAAATGCAAACCTCATACCACGGACAATTCAAGCTACGCAATTCAAACAAACCAATAAAAACAGAGCATGAAGCAAAGCACGCTTTGTTTCAACTTATTTATATTCCAAGCTCGAAGTTATGTAAAATTAAAATCCACATAGTAGGTATTAACATAGCAGCGTTGTTAGTTAAGAACCTGGGAAGTGCGAGGAGTGTGATTATGAGAATGACCAGGCCAAGAACAATGTCTGAATTAAGCTCGTTCCCTGCAGTAACCAAGAGAAAATTAATTGAATGAAATACTGAAACCAACAAAAGTAAAAAATCGTTAAAAAGACATATTCAGGTAATATATATTCATTCTCACCCATTTGGAGGAGTAAAGGAAGCGTGGAAGCGGTTGTTCTCTGAGGGAGAGAGTTTTATACACAGCTTAAGCAAGCTTCGTTAGATACGTGACTGGTTTTGAGTTTTTTATAGAGTTGCTTTTAGATATGTGACTTCTTGAGTTTTTTTATAACTTTATAGCAGGTTTTGAGTTTTTTATTAGCAGGTTTTGAGTTTTGACTTCTTGAGTTGAGGAGTTTTTATTAGCAGGTTTTGAGTTTTGACTTCTTGAGTTGAGGAGTTGGTGAGTTTTTGTGGAGTTTATGCACTCATGTGGAGTTTTTATGCACTCGTGTGGAGTTTTTTTTTTTTATGCACTCAGGTGGAGTTTTTATGAGCACTCGTGTGGAGTTTTTATGCACTTGTGTCTTAGATATGTGGGACTTCTATCGGTGTCTGTCTTAGATATGTGTTTTTGTCTGTTGTGTTGGTATACGGAGAGTATATTAGATTTGATGTAGAACAGACAGCACATGCCTTCCTGGAGCAGCAGGGGCGCAGGAGGTCACAACGCAGGCTCAAAGGGGGGTGCCAGTAGGGGGCCATCAGGGTGACAGTGTCGGAATTGCATGAAATTTGGCAGGTTGAAGGGAAACGGCGTTCCGATCCAGATTCATGACTGCCATGAACGTCGCCAAAATTTAGGCGAATTCCTTCATTAAGGCCCTGAAAACTGTGTTTTTGCTATTTATAGTATTATTCGTTTTTCCTTATTAACTTTTAATTTAAAAGTCAGAATAAGGTCCCATCTGTTTTGGGACGACCCTTAAGGTCAGTAGTTTATAATTCTGCATTTAACTCAATTTTGCCATTTTTGGTAAAATTCGGTAATTTTGTCACCTAATCGCTTAATTAGTGCGAATTAGTGTTTTTAAACGTTTTTTCTCAATATTTATATGTTTTGTAGCCGTCAGAGGCAAAATAGACTATTATCAATAAACACAGACATTTTGTCAAATTTTCTTCTGGTGGATTCGAGGTTTACTATCCAGAGACTAACAGTTTAGTTTCTGTTCCATCAAGAGAGCATCATGTGTGCTTTCTTTAGGCTTCCGCGACATCAAGATTAGGGATGCTTTTGAGACAGGCGGACTTGCATTCGGAATGGGTTAACCCGGAAACTACCAAATAAATACGTTAATGTCACAAGGCTCACAACCATATATTAACCATTCATCCCTACTATTTCTATCCTATGTGGGACTTTGTCATTTAATTAACTAGGTAATTTACAGCAATAATTCTGAACCATTTAACTTGCTTCTAGTTTATCTCCCTCAACAACAAAAGAAAAAAACGCAAATAATTATAATTGGTTTACCTCTCAAAATTATTCTTAATTTGTTTTTAAGAGATTTATGTTCAACAAATTCTAAGAATTCAAAATAAATTTTTTTATTTATATATATTAGTATACAACTTAATTAATACTACATTAAAATATTAACTTTTATCATTTTCTCTAAAAGAAAATACGTAAAGTTTGTTTGACTATAGCAACAAAAAGATGTCTCTAATGCATTATTAATAATTAGAAGATTTCATCAACAGTACGATTTTATGACCCTAACTTCACATCCACCTATAGTGGTCTTGCGCCATGCTTAAATGTTATATTGAACTGATCCCTATAACTTCATGATAATTTTGTGGTAGCAAAATTTTTTTTTGTGTTACTCATTTACACTAGTATTTAGCGATAATAAAATCTTTTAAGAACACCTTGTTGAGGGACTATGTTTTAAGTCCATATAACTATAGGAAGAGAATGATGTCTCAAATGCATTATCAAACAACAAACAATTAGAAGATTTAGTTGATCTTCAGTACGATATGAGCCAAACTTATCTACTTATATATTGGTCTGGTCATGTGCCATGCTTAAATTGTATACTGAATAGATTCGAGTAATTTCATAGTATTTACGTATATATTTCAAATAAGAGATGAAGATTTGAACACTGGACATTTGAAACACTCAAAAGTACCAAGCCAATTAACCTAAAGGTCATTGGTAATTTGGTGCAACCTTTTCATTTCAACATAGATTTTGTTGTTACACAATAAAATGGTTTTGAAATACTTTAACACATACTAAATATCTTTAGCTCAATTATTACTTCCAAATGTTGAAATCCCCCTTGTAATTATTGAATCATCCAAAAAAAAAAAAAATTTGACACAATAATTCTAACACATGTACACATATATGTACAAATATATAATTACACACATTTTTATATAAAGATAGACCAAAATCCAGGCAGATACCTTTGGTGAGGTTTATGCCAACCCTTTAGAAAGCATGTTATCTTTTCTATGACTTAAACATTTGAGACAGTTTCTTAGGTTCAATACATTATGTTTCTCATTTAAATTAAAAAAATTGATTACATTAAATTTAATTGTTTTAGGGAAAGTAACATAATTTGTATTGTATTGGTCATGCAATAATTTGTTTAATTTTAATTAAGAAACCTAAAGTACAACAAATAAAATTGTACCTAAGTTTGTTGTTAAATATATATAGATTCTAAAAAAAAAGAGCACCAAATTAAATAAATATATAGTTACTAGTAAAAATACACAATTAAATCTATATTGCATTATAAATTATTAATTTTGATCATTTTCTAAAACAATCCTTGCTGGCTTACGTGAAAAGATTTGAAAGTAGTCAAGGCCATTCGGTTGAGTGTAGTCCTTAGCCAAGAGTCTTGCTTTATATATTTCTACAAACCCATTAGACCTATACTTTATATTATATACCCACTAAGAACACTAGCATTAGGTTAGCATAGCACACCAAACACCAAAAACTTCACACATCAAACTTTCAAATGCTAAGAAATTTAGCATTGATGAACAGTACAATTCTTTTATTTATTTATACAAGTTAGAATTCTACTCTAGTCTAATCTAAGTGTATATGTGTGTAAAGCTCCCTCTTGGAGACTTGAACCCCGACCCTTACCTCCCACACCTCACAAGCATTTATACTTGTGGAATGACCATCGCACCAAGGGTGTGCGGCAAAAATGGTAAATTTTTTTCTTTTTTTTTTATTCTCTTTTTCTCTCTCCTCTAACACTTGTTTGTCTCTCTCTCTTTCGCTAGTATGTAGGGCCAGCTCAACATCTTTTAGGGCCTAAGGTGAAAACTTTAAGTGGGGCATTTTCTTATATGTAAATATTAACTAAATAAAATTTATTTTCATTATTATCTTTTTGTTGTATAATTTCATTATCTTCTAATTATTTTTTATGGATTTTTTGTTCATTTGTTATATTTTCATCCTAATTTTCTATTGTGTTTTGTTTAATACTAGTAACAAATTTATCCATAGATCATTTTTGTGATTCAACTTATTTTTCAAGTTTTCTCTTTATTTTTAGAGTTTTTTCTATCCATTTTTTAATAGATATTTATAATTGAGAAATACTTCTAAATAAATAAAACACGATTTACAATAAAAAATTACAATTTAACTAAAATAAAATTTAAAGAATAAAACAATAGAACCTAATATATCAAAAACAAGATTGCAACTTTACTAAATGATGTGATCACTTTATACTCTAAAACTGCACAAATAAACATGTATTTATCACATAATTTAATAAATTAGTACTAATATAAAGTAAATTATTCTAAAAGAATAACTAATAAAAATATTCCTAAACAATCCAAATTAAATAAACTACTGGAAATTAAAATAATAATAAAAAGTTAACAAAACACGTGATAATGCCATAATGGTAGTAGTCTAGTGTTAGTAAATAAAAAGGTTCTGACTAGGTGTGTAAACATTTGTCAGTGGGGCCTTTTTAAATTTAATTTTGTCTCTTCACCTTCATTTTCTGTGTTTTGTATCAGAAGGGCCTTTTTAATACACAATGCATTTTATTGGCTAACAAATAGGCGTTATTATTATAAATCTTTTCTTGAGTATAGGCCTAAAGAAGCCTTAATCAAAATATACACATAAATATATTATACTATAGAATCAGGGGGGCTCCATGTTATGGTTAGGGTGTTCAAATGAACACTCTGACATTGGGAAAAAAAATTGCATAATAATTTTTTTTTTGTCTACCATAAATAAAAATGAACACCCTAAAATGCAGTTACAAAGACAATTAAGGGTAAACATAGTTACAAAAATCAATAAGTTGAGTAACAACAAAAATTCCTAGCCCAAAATTTCTTCAAAAATTCTTATCTATTTTTGCATAAAAAGCTAAATTCTCTATTTTACATAACCCCTTTTCAAAAAAAAAAAAAAAAAAAAACTACATCAAATTATCTATTTGACACTACATTTTATTAAAGTATCATTTCTTTATTAATTTTTTACTACTCTCCCAAATAATTTCTTTCTCTGTATATGAGTATAGAAAGTATTAGAAAACAATTTTGCATATAAATAGTAACCTTATATATTTGCACGGTCACTATAACTACAAATGCATTTTGCAAAATAATACATAAGTTGATGTGGATGATTTTTGTGGTTGGTTGTGCAAAATTTGGCCCTTATGCCATTTTATGCGAACTAATATGAATGCTCTTCATGACCATCTTAGAAAAAATTCTTAGAGCCATCACTGTATAGAATTAGTTTAAAAAATGGGACATTCTTTATTTGGGGGCCTTATGTCATTACTAATATATGCTCCAGCTGGCCCTACCGGTATGCTTCTCTCTAACTCTCTTCCTATCTCACTCTTACCACACTCCTGATCTCGCCATTCTGTCTGGATCTCCTTCTTGTGGTGGGTTATTATTATTATTATTATTATTTTGTTGTGGGTTGATGGGTGGTTCTGATGGTGGGGTCGGCAGGTGGGTGGGACAATTTTGGGTTGGCTTGCTCCGGTTTTGGGTAGGTTCCAATAAAGTTTGGGTGGGTTTTTGTGGCAGTTGGCTGGTTGCTGCTTGTAGGAGAGGTGGCGGTTGTGTGTTTTTTTTTTTTTTTTTTTTTTTTTTTTTTTAAATAGAAGGTAGGAATTTTTTAAAGTTATTTTAATAGGTGGTGTGGTAAAGTAAGAGATGTGTTGTAAAGTGTATTGAAGAATGATGTGTTAAAATAGATAAAGTAATTTTTTGTTGAGTGAAAATAAATTTTTTTTTAGCACAACTGATGATACTCTTACAACTAATTGGTTGTTTCCTAGAAGGTAAAGTATGTTGCCTTACTTTAACTTATGGGGCGTTATTTTTTCATCTAAAATTTTAGCAATACTTTGCATTTTGGTCTTTCTTATTCCTTATGCTTTATCAAGTTGCAAGTGATTGGAAATTTTATGTGCCACACCGCCATTTGGAAATTTTAGTGTAAGATCACTTGTACAATTATCAAGAGTTAGAGTTAGAAAGAGTAGGTAACCGTTGAAGCCATTGAAGCTTTTGTTGCTAATGCAGCGGTCCAGTTTGCCAAGGATTTTAGCATTCACAAGCTTGAAATAGAACACTGTTGGTCATCTCGGTCTTGTGAGACAACAAAACGTCCTTTGCTTTGTAGGGACATTTTAGGGTAAACTACGTATTTGGTCCTTATCTTATATACCATATTTCAATTTGGTCCCTAACCTTTTAATTGTATCAATTTGGTCCTTAACATTTCAGTACCGTGTCAATTTAGTCTTTACTAATAATTTTTTGATGAAAATTGATGACACGTCTAATGGCCAAAACAAAAAATTAGCTTTCATTGATGTGACAATACAATAAAATTTTATTTTGGTCATTTGACATGTCATCAATTTTCATCCAAAATGTAACAACAGGGACTAAATTGACACGACACTGAAAGGTTAGGGACCAAATTGACACAATTAAAAGATTAAGGATCAAATTGAAATATGTTGTAAAGGATAGGGACCAAATATGTAGTTTACCTGACATTTTATAGAAGAGACAAAAATCTTGTCAAGATCTTTACAATAGTTTAATTTTAAATATGTTAAGAGGGCGGACAACTATTTAGCTCATGCCTTGATAGAAGAGTTATTTTTCATCTTCAGGTTTGGATGTTTAGGTAGAAGAGCTCCCGTCTTATTTGAAAATTGTATTCCAAAATGATTTAAGTTAATAAAGTAAACTTGCATTTTTCTAAAAATAAAAGTAAATAAATAAATAAATAAATAAAAGAAGAAGTAGGTAACTTCTACACAATAAAAAAAGAGAGTGGGTAACACCGTAACAAGTTAGAGGGTTTGGACTGGAAGCTTATGTTATAGGCTACTCACACTTCATAGTTCTTCCTCCTCACTTTTGTGAACTTTGTATGTCCACTGACCCAAATCTGGCATTTGGAAAGTACTCTGTTTTGTTGTACTACAGAACAAGCAAAAAACTGCAAACCTCATAGCACAGACGGTTTATTTTAGTAATCAAACTAAAGACTCCACTCTGTTTCTACTTTACGTACGAACGTGATTTTTTCCAAACAAGCTGCAAATTGCATATAGCAAATAGTATATATATTGGAGGCTCAAACTTCAAACAGGGTTGACGTTCAGAGTTGTAAGTTGGATCTTGAGCTGAAAAAATAAATTGATGGTGTGAGAGGGCAACCGACAGAATTTTTTCTTACAGGCTTTATAGGAATTTTAATGTGACTATGTGTTTGTTTTTTTTACTAGTATTCTGACTGATTAATTTTGACTAATAGTGGTATTTCCAATTTCTTTCTAAAAATATATGAATTGACCTCTCTTTAAAAAAAACACAAATCAAAAAAATCAAAAATTCTTTTATCGTACTTAAAAAAGTTTAAACAAGATTGTAATATCTCATAAAAAAAAACAATAAAAATTACCGGTAGATTATACAAATAATGTTCTAATATCATTTCAATTGCAAAAGGAGCCTCAATACCTTGCTACCTTTGCTCCACACCAACATGAACTCTGATACCACTTGTTGTAGAGATAAACACTTGGGATAGCTTACTTGAATAATTAATAGGTATGTGTTCAATTATGTTATATTAATCACTCAATTTTCTCATCATTAATGAATGTTGTTAGATTTTAGATCCCTGTAAACATAGTTTGTTTAACCTAATTTAATAACCAAGTTGTTACTTAGGTCAATTATGCAAATCTAGGTTAAACAATAATAATTCATATCATGCACAACGAAAGGTAGATAGCACAAGATATGATAATCTAGAAAAACCAATTAAACAACTCATTTCAAGGTAAAAAACCAAGGAAACTATCCCAAGAGAACAATCCATTATATCAAGTTGAGATTTATAGTTCAAAATATCAATTTGTTGTAAATTTAACACATTTACCAAATTGGGCTTTGACTCCACAGACTTCCTTGATCTAGATCTTATTCTAACATTAACCACTTGTTCATGCTTTGATCTTCAGTACGCTTGATAGCTGAAGGCTTGGCAACAACTTTACTCCACTAGTACTAGCAATATAGATTTGATCTCCGGTAGGTGCTTGTAGAGTTAAAAGGTTGTAGAATCTCACAGATCTCACAAGAGTAACTCTTAAGATTTGAAAAATGTGTATTAGGGTTTTCCTTTTATACCTAGCAGTGTTGGACTCAAACCCTAAATGTTTCGCAAGTTGTTGGGCCTGATTTAAAAACTTGTAGAATCACAGTTCGAACAGTCGAAGGCCTCTCTCGATTGGTTGAGTTATTCAGATTTTGAATTCTCCTTTCTACAGCTTGTATGTTCTTTAATTTTGACTTGTATTAACTTAAGCAAAGTCTAAAACACTTCTAAGACATAAATATTTTACATGTTTTTGTACTCGGTTTGCCAATATATAATAAATTTAGAACCTAACAAATGTGAAACTTCATTCACATGTGTACACCCAGCAAATAGAACACCTGATATGAGTAATAAAATATTGTTTAAGAATTTTTAGGTTTTTTTGTATATGTTTGTTATGCTTAGTTTATATATATATATATATATATATTTTTTAGCACTCATATTTTTTTTATTTACTGATATATATATATATATATATATATATATATTGTGGGAGGGGTAAGACCCGAGTACAGAATAGAGCCCATGGGCCTAGTCCGAGGAGGGAAAAGGGCCCACTTCCACATCAGTCCTAACCCGACACTTGGATGAGAGTCCTGGGAGGAAAAACGAAGAGGCCGACCTTCCGAGGAGCTCGAAGAGCAAGCGTTCCTTTGAAATTATTGAGTAAGACACTTGCACTTGAAGACAAGATACCAAGGAAAATGGTAGAGATGTGTAAGCAAAGAAGGGAAATATCCAGATAAAGTAGCTATCACCTCTGCATTAAGTACACTGTATCAATTCAGCTGGTCGCATTAATGAAGGAATGACTCATGAATAGTAGCCTCACAGTTTCCAGCACATTTTACCACCTCTACCACAGTCTTGAAGGGACAAGCATTCAAAAGGAGGCCAATGGCAGTACAAGTGGAGGGCTAAGATGCAATTCGATTGACTATATAAGGAAAGGAAACTCCTCCAACTAGGGGGAAAAAAAAGAAAAAGAGAAATTGGTAGCACAATCTTGTATTTAAGACTTTAGCTTTATATGAACATTTACTCCTCCGCCAAATCTAAGGAAGTGTTAATCCCCAATTTAGTTTCTCTTTTGTGATTTGTTCAACTTTTTCTCTATAGGCTAAGCAACTAGAACATAAGATTGCATTAAAATTGACCCTGAAAACCCATAACTCTAACAAATTAATTGTTTGGGCCTTCTAAACCTAACTCCACCATTCTAAGTGGGCTTAGCGCTCTCAGGCCCCTACATATATATATGTATGTATGTATGTATGTATGTATATACATATATTAGAATGATAGTTTTTTCAAATGATTTTTATTGGTGTGGGTTCCAGTTAACTCAATTGGTAAAGTTTTTGATAGTTTAATAAGAGATCTGAGGTTCAATCTCCACCTACACCAAAAACTAATTGGTGTCTTGGTCTGATGATAAAAAACTATCATCAGGAGCAAATGTCATAGGCTGAAACTCTCTAAAAAAAATAATTATTGGTGTATTGCTTTGTTATTTATGAATCGAATGATTGTTATATATGTTGGACATCTAGTGCATCTCACAAGTTCCTTTCGCATTGTGAGTGTTCAATGAAGTTATAATTTAAAGTAAAAAATTTAAATGTTTAAAAGGTTTTAAGTTTCAATAGAGTAAAAATTATTTCATAACAAGTGAATAAAGATAATAATAATTATGGATAAAACTTAAAGATATTTCAACTACTAAATAATATAAAAGTATCTAAATAAAACTTGTGGTTTAAAAAAAAAAAACTATTAAAAAAAACTAAATTAAGAAATTTCTCTAAAATTTCATAAAATTACATCTTTGTCCTAAAGGTCTCATAATATATATATATATATTAGTTTGATGATTAGGTCAAAGCTTTAGTTCTTGTTCGAAATAAAATAAAATAAACTGTTAGAGATATACTAGACATATTAGCTCACAAGCCCACCTACTACGTGTGAAAGACAAATCTCCTACTTGTACTAGTCGTCTAGAGTTTAGTCGCCTATATATATACTCATGTTATGGTTCATTGTAACATAGGCTTTGTACTACATTTTTACATATATTAAAGATGTAGCCCTTTAGGGTTTTCTTCTTGAATGTAAGTCGTTAGATTGAACCATTTAACACTCGTGTCCTCAGTGTTCCTATTCTATGCTTTCTCTTTCACATCCACTCTAGCATTTACAACATGGTATACACATTGTGTTGCTAAAATATTTAACATCCACAATCTTGAAATTTTGATATTCAACCCAACTTGTTTTGTTTTCAACCCTACTTTGTTTGAGTTGCTTTTGCTATCCATGAAGGAGGCAAGTCGTTATTTCTTCATTGGTTCATAGCTTCCCACCATTTATTTATTAATTTACTTTGGATATATATGATAAGTTTGAACTTATGACGTTAACTTCAATTATGATTCACTTTTAACATCCACAATCCTAAAATTTTGATATTCAACTCAACTCGTTTTGTTTTCAACCCTACTTTGTTTGAGTTGCTTTTGCTATCCATGAAGGAGGCAAGTCGTTATTTCTTCATTGGTTCATAGCTTCGCACCATTTATTTATTAATTTACTTTTGATATATATGATAAGTTTGAATTTATGACGTTGACTTCAATTATGATTCACTTTTATCATCAAACCAAGAAAATAATTAGGTTTTTTTTGTGTAAATTGAATTTGAATTTAGGTCTTTTATATAATGACAGAAAACAATATCAACTAAGCTGACTAGGATGCACACCATTTATTGATTTCTAGATGTTTATTTTTAGTTAGCGCTAAATTATGTATAAGATCTTTACTATGGAAGTTATTTTTAGCTTTTAGATAATTTTTGTTAGAAATTGTTTTGTATACATGTCTGTCTCTAGAGAGTTAATTATACATTTGAATTGGGGATTTGGTGTTAGTGGGTTTGCTCACATTCCCATCCATTTAGAAAAGAAAAACGTTATATTCATAACATTTTCATAACAAATCTTACGTAATTGATTGTTATTGGCTGTTATGGGTAGGTAAAAAAGTAATTTAAGTTGTGAATTTAAATCAGAACAAATAACAACTTATCACTTATGATTTGTTGTGAAATATTGTAAAAATGTTGTAAATGTAACACTTCTCTTTAAAAAAAAATCTAATAACTTTGTGAAATTGATGGAAAAAAAAAAAAAAAGTACCTCAACATGAAGATTTGGGGCTTCTATACAAATTTATCCAAGTCCACATAGTTTATTTTGTGAGCCCCAAATGGAAAATTGTATCGAAGGCCTAAAATGTTCGCCTATACGAACTAGATTTCTAAACGGGCCAAGAGAAAGAAAAAGGCCAGAATCAACACCTTATTTCATTTTATTGTTAAATTTTAAATGAATTCACTATCATTCATAAACCTAAGCAAGTTTTGGCCTAAAAATAAAATATGACAAATTACAACTTACTCACTAGTGATTTGACCGAAATTTAAGTTGTCTATCTGTGATTTGAAATTTGACACTTTACCCACTTGAGGTTTGACTGAAATTTAAGTTGCCTACTTGTAGTTTGAAATTCCATGATGCAAGTGTTCTGCTGGATTCTTTTTTTTATCTAATTTGATCTTGTATTTTTATGTTTTTGGAAGAGTAAGACATAAAAGTGGATAAAAATTACATATTTAGTCTTGTTTTTAAGAGAGGTGGATTACGAAATTCTAACTAAGCTAACCTCGGGTGGGTAAAATATCAAATTTCAAATCACAAGTAAATTACTTAAATTTCTACCAAACTACAAGTAAGTTGTAATATTTGGAATAAAATAAGTGCATGACTTGTACAGTTGTACAACTAACAAAGTAGTCTTTTTATTCAATTGGTGATAAGAATTGTATTCCAATAATGCAAAAACAGTGGTCCTCCATGCTTCTAATGTGAGAAATAAGTCATCATACCTGCTCACGACAATTTTGGGAAGGGAAAGAAACAGCCTGCAAACATCGGCTATAAATGCTGCACAAAATCAAAGCCCAAATTCCAAAATTAGAGCAAAAACCATAAGAGCTTGCAGATCAATGCCTTAAGAACAGATAAAAATACAAGAAAAAATTAAGCCCTTTGCTATGTATATACAATTATACATGTATGTCCATAATCCAAATGCCAAAATTATATGTATATATATATATATATATATTTTTTTTTTGATAAGGTACCTGGCATGCCATTGAAGTATTTCTTTGAGCAATAACATCAGGAGGCACAGTTCCTGGCTGTCCAAATGATCTCCTCTACGGCAATGACCTTGGTTGCTAGCCAAGGCTATTTAATTCGTTACTTATTCTCTGAATTCTCCTATACAAAGTTCCTTATTCTCTGAATTCTCCTATATATAGTTGGGTAAAGGTAATATTTGAGTTCAAAATTTCAATTCTAACAAAATCACATATAAAACAACAATGAATTCAATTCAAAACAGAACAAAAAAAACAAAATCAAACAACAAAATGAAACAAATATAATAAAAACTCGACTTTGAGGCTTTGAAACTATTTAAACCAATTTTAATCTCAATTTTAATCCATACTAAAGAAAATTGAAACTTGAAAAAGATCGGATGGGAATTTGTGTTTGCGTTTTGGGAGTTTTTATTTTTTTATTTTTTATTATTATTTTTTTTTAATATTGATGATGTGGAAAATTTTGAGAACTTCAAACCCTCCACCCCCCCTCCCCACACACACACGTGCGCGCGCGCGCACACAAATATATATATATATATATTTATATATACTTACTTTTGTGTACTCAAACAGAACACCCAGTTTGCAAGATATTTTGAATCAATTTAAGAGTGTTAAGTTGGTTAGCATACGGTGAGATTTTAAAAAAGTGAGAAAAAAAAAATTTAAACCCTAAACACCTTTGTTAAAAAAAAAAAAAAAAACCCAAAAGTATCATTTGATCAACTTAAATTCATGGGCACGGTGGGCTTAAAATTGATGGAATGCCCTTGAATCCTTGATATAGGATTTCCAATCCTTGATGTATGAGAGGACATGTCACGTGCTGGACATAAAGTGGGGTATGATATGTGATGAGATACAAGATCTTGATCCTCTATTGACTCCCTTTTACAATTTTGGGTCTTACGAGCAACAACATCAGCTTGTGCAAAAAAAAATTTCATTTTACACATTTAAAATCTACTTTATTTTTTATTTTTTATTTTACACACTCATTTTTACAAAACAGTCAGGTCAGTTTGTCTATACACTTTTATTCAAATAAAATATTCATTTTTTTATCACCCTCGTCTCCTTCACAGACTCAACACAACCCACTCCGCCACCACTCTACCACTCCTCACAAACCCATTGGAGAAAGATCAGAACCACATCATCACACCCAAATCGGAACAAACACATGCCCATACCCAAATTGGAAAAAATCACAATCACATTCCCATACCCAAACCGAAACAACTACGCCGATCATCACCACCTTAGCTGCTGCTGCTGCTTCGCCGATCTCCGAAAATGCCCATGATCCAACCCAAACGACCGATCCAAACACCACCGGCCCAACCCAAACGATAACCACAGCCACTGGACATAGCCGCAGCTGTCGCGGAGAAACCCATTCATTCCCAAACCCGTTCATTACCGACCCAACCTGAAACCTAGACAAGCCAAATCATCACCACCCAACCCGAAATCCACTGATGATTTGATCGGCGTGGTTTGATGATCGAAGAGGCCTTCATTTGATGATTGATGATTTGATCAACGTGGTTGGGGATCGGCGTGGTGTGATGATCGGCGATGTCCGGTGTGGTGTTTTGATGAAATGAAGAAAGGGAGAGTGAGGCACAGAGAGAAGGAGAGAAGCACCGAAACCCAGAGAGAAGGAGAGAAGAAATTATTAGAATAATAGATGCACAAGCTACATACTGTAGCAATTGTGCATAAATGCACAATTATGCACAAGTTGGTGTGGTGATTTTTTTACTCAAATTTTTGCAAAATTAGCTACTTTTTCTATTATGCACAATTATGGCCAAGCTGGTGTGAATGCTCAAGTTACAGCCAGTACTGTTTTCCATTGTCAAACTTGGAGGCTGTGGGCCCTAGCCACTAGCCACTAGCCAATAATTAATCAAGAGATCACTTTTCACACCGTCCGAAGTTGTTTGATTACTTGTTACGCAATAGCCACCATTTGAAGTTGCTCTTCATATATGGGCTATGATGGTAAGATAGCGGGAACCTCCTGGGAAGTCATTTTTGTTCGTTTCTTCCTTCTCGTTGGGCCAGTCTAGGTTGGTGAGTCTAGTGGTCTGTTACTTTGTTTCCGAATCTTTTGACAATGAAGTATTAGTTTCGGCTATTCTAACTAAATTAATCCATGTATTTTCTTGATTTGTGTCTGTTTAGGATAGTTTAAATTTATTGGCTTAAATATAACTTGAACAAAATACAATTGCAATTTGCAATTTAAAATACAATAATTAGCTTAAAGCTATAAAAAAAAATACATTAATTAGCTTAAAGCTATAAAAAAAAATACATTGATTAGCTTAAAAGAAGTTTGCTTATAAGCTTAAATATTAATGTGCTCTTAATGGAATTTGATCATGGGAATGGAAACATGAAACTAGAGGCAAAGAAAGAAATTGACATTAGTCAAGGGTAACAAGTGAAAGAGCCTTAAAGAAATTTTTAGGAGAGTGAGGAGATGGAAGACAAATTGGAAATTTGGAACTCGTCATTGGATGACCAAGATCCTATAATGCTGAATTACCAAAGCTCAAATTTGAAGTGATTTTAATCCTAATACATAGGCTGTTTAAGCAACTACAGCCTTATAGTCTCTGTATTTGGTTGCGGACAGAGCCTGAGTTGTCCAAAACAGTTTTCTAATTGTAACTATTAATAATTATGGTGAGCAAATGGGCAATTTTTATTTGGTTCCTAAGGTTCTTTTTGCTCGTCTCATTTGTGGACTACCAGAACAAATAGTATAAGAGAGGTCAAGATCGGTAGTGTAAGCTATGTGAACATGGCTAGCTGGGTATCTTATGTATTGTTGAGAATTTAACAAGCTGGTTTTAACTTTTAAATGGTGTTTGTTTCATTGATTTGTGATGTGGACATCTAAGGGCCAAGGCTCAGGTATAGTTAGATGGCAAAGCAACAGTTCATTTGGAGGTACACAACAAATGAAGGGATATGGAGGTTATGAACTTATGAATAAAGATAATCATAAAATTGGGGGAACATATCTTATCATTTTTCGAATATTGAAAATTATTGTACTAAAGAGTTTGAGCCTATGATTACTCTTAGGCGCATTAAAGTTCTTTCGAAGGATAGCCCAAGAATATACGCACCCATTAAAATAAGTCCCCTTTGCTGATGATTTATAAACAAACCCCGCGTATCCAAAAACCCATATAATAAGCATCAATGACCTGATAAAAATTAAAATATTGAAATATGATCAGTATAAACTTTGAAGTTTGTACTTTGTACCTACAAATATTGGCCAAAACAAGTAAATTTTTACTACACTCAAATTAAACATGTCACATTTTGTACACACTCTCTTGTCTCGTGTGGTATCATTAGGAGCGGTAATTTTTATCCATATTCATAAACTTACTCATAACTCATCTAATTTGAATAACTCTTGACCCAAGACACAATTAAACACTTGGATTAAATGTGTAAAGATCCATTTGGGTAGTCTAATTAATAAGTCTTAATAGTTAAACCTATTGAGTAAATTTAAATGCTTGAAATTAATAAATTTCAGTCAAACTATTTTTTTATGGAAAAGACAATGAACTTTAATTAAGAAAAACTGGATATGACAGCCTGAAGTACAAAATAAAATTGTTGTGAAACATCCTCCATCTACACAAGAAAATCTGGCACATTAATAGAATATCTACTCAAGCATGAGCAGCCTTATTGCCTTGTCTCCAAGTGTGAGTAAAGCAATTGAGAAAAAGACTGAGACAGTGTCTTTGCATCTTGTATCAAAGGGGCATGGAAAGCCAAGAAAAAAACCTCATCAGCCAGAGCTTTAACAATCATCCCCAAATCACCTTCCAAAACAGCGTGGGTAATACCAAGTTCTGTCACAAGCTCAATGGCACGGGCTGCAGCTAAAGCTTCAATAACCATTGCTTAGTAAGCTTGGGGTAATTTTTGGGATAGAGCTTCAATGACCTGACCTTGGCTATTCGAATGACCACACCAAGTCCAGATTTGTTATCTTCTTTAATGACTGCTCCGTCGAAGTTGTAAATTGCATTTTAGCTAATTTAATTTAATAAAAAAATTTGTTTGAACAATAATTAATTAATTAGAATAGTCGTACAGTTATGGTATTATATGGGGGTACGACTTAATTATTAAATATATATTTTCATATTGCTAAGCATTAATTTTTCATTTATAGTTAAACATAAATCAATTTAAAAATATTAATGGATAATAAAGTTTTTTTTTTTTTTTTTGAGAAGGTAATGGATAATAAAGTTAATCCATAGTCTTCATATGATATTTAGAAAACATATAAGAATGTTGGGTACAATTTTTTCTTGGAGAGAGAGAGAGAGAGAGAGGAAGCACTGAAAAGAAAAAAAAAAAAAAATATATATATATATATATTAATATGTGTACTGTAAGTTTGAGAACAAAAAATTATGAGAGAAAACACTGTGTTATATAAAAACAGAGAGAGAGAGAGGGCTTCTCATTTCCTCACGTGGACCGCCTACATTCTTAGACTTCGTGACAAATTGTACAATTGAATAATCATCAATCATGCAAGAAATTGAACAAGTAGATGAATTTTTCCATACCCCTGCCCGAGCAGCACTCCAAGAAAAGGTGCGAACAGGTTATAAAGTATGTAAATTAAAGACAAACCTTCGATCTCTTTTCTTATGTGCTAAGATAGGCCCAGGTTTCTTATGTGTTAAGATAGGCCCAGGTGTGACTAGGAGTCTAGGTGTGAAAAAGACTAAAAAGCTGATGAATTTTTCTATTGCACTCCATCTAGAAAACAGGTAGCATTCTAAAACATTTTACAAAATCTTCAATTGCTCAAACAGGGGTTAAAGATTAGTAGTAGCCTATTGTTGTAGGCATTTTACTAAAATGCTAAATCTTTTTTTTTTTTTTTGCTGAGCCACAGCGCATAACCATCTTATTTTTTTGATACTAGCTAAGAGGGTAAAAGAAAAAATAATATTTTATTAAAATATATATTATTTTATTGTGTTGATGATGGTGGTTATAGTTTATTGTAATGGGATAATTACAGTAAACCCACCTGGGGTATGGTCCGTTTTCACTTTGTCTATCCGTGGTTCAAAACTTATCACTTTGCCCACCTGAACTTCAATCCGTTACCCATCCGTTACCCACCTCACCCTCAGACGTTAGAAAAACACAATTTTACTAAAAATCAGACATAACACGGATCAAAAACACGAACCATTGAATCTTTTTCTCATGAACACAAGAACACAACATTTGTAAATATATTTCAAAATTTTCAATTACACATCCAAAACCAATTAAATCCTATGAATCCAGACCAAAAATCCCTCTCATTTTTCAAACCACTAGCAAGCCAAAATCAAATAAAACCCACAATCAAAAAGCAAAAAAAAAAAAAAAAAAAAAAAAAAAAAAAGAAGAAAACCCATGAAGAAAAGTAATGTTTTCCAATTACCCATGTAAATCTACAGCAATAACTGGTAAGTATGGGAAAACCAAATAACCAAAGAACATTTTTGCTTTTTACTAAGAATTTGAATTCCAAAGAAAAGAGAAAATGCGTGAGATTCTTCACATCCAAGGTGGGCAATGTGGGAACCAGATCGGAGCAAAGTTCTGGGAAGTGGTGTGTGCCGAACACGGCATAGATCCAACTGGGAAGTACCAGGGAGACTCAGATCTACAGCTCGAGAGAATCAACGTTTACTACAATGAAGCAAGCTGTGGTCGCTATGTTCCTCGTGCTGTTCTCATGGATCTGGAACCTGGTACCATGGACAGCAACAGATCTGGTACCTATGGCCAGATCTTCAAGCTCGACAACTTCGTTTTTCGGCCAATCTGGCGCTGGATGTGAAAAATGAAAGGGATTTTTGCTGTTTTTCTTCTTTTTTTTGCTTTTTGATTGTAGGTTTTACATGGGCAATTGGAAAACATTACTTACTTACCAGTTATTGCTGTAGATTTACATGGGTAATTGGAAAACATTACTTTTCTTCATGGGTTTTCTTCTTTCTTTTTTTTTTTTTTTTTTTTTTGCTTTTTGATTGTGGGTTTTATTTGATTTTGGCTTGCTAGTGGTTTGAAAAATGAGAGGGATTTTTGGTCTGGATTCAGAGGATTTAATTGGTTTTGGATGTGTAACTGAAAATTTTGAAATATATTTACAAATGTTGTGTTCTTGTGTTCATGAGGAAAAGATTCAATGGTTTGTGTTTTTGATCCGTGTTATGTCTGATTTTTAGTAAAATGGTGTTTTTCTAACGTCTGAGGGTGAGGTGGGTAACGGATGGGTAACGGATTGAAGTTCAGGTGGGCAAAGTGATAAGTTTTGAACCACGGGTAGGCAAAGTGAAAACGGGCCATACCCCAGGTGGGTTTACTGTAATTATCCCTATTGTAATTGATATATTATCTTATTATGTTTGTATTATTTTATTGTGTTGAATGCTAAAATAAAATCACTGATATTGAATATTTTTGTAAAGTAAGATGGCAAAATAGATAAAGTAATATTTTGTAGTGCCAAATTGCCAAATTTTTTACACAACCAGTACTGATGCTCTTTCCGGCTCTTTTTACTTCAAGGCTACTTTTTGAAGAATCTGTTTACAAGAAGTTTAAATTTTTTAATATGTAGATGACATGAAATTAAAAAAAGCAGATAAGTGATTCTCAAAAAGTAGTGACATAGATTTTTTCTAACCTAAACCAAATTTAATTCTCTCAAAATAACAAAGCCAAATCTCATGTAATAATTAAATCAGTGATGTATAGTCCATTTTGAAATTAAATAAAGCAGATAAGTGATTCTCAAAAAGTAGTGACATAGATTTTTTCTAACCTAACCCAAATTTAATTCTCTCAAAATAACAAAGCCAAATTTCATGTAATAATTAAATCAGTGATGTATAGTTCATTTTGAAATTAAATAAAGCAGATAAGTGATTCTCATAATAATAAAACAGATAAGATGCAGAAGTCAGCCCAATGTCCAGTGAGTGCCTCTATGCACTTGACCTCAACCAATAATAAGATGCACTTTCACACCTAGCAGCTAACGAGTGATATACAGTTCCTTTTGAAATCAAATAAAGCATATGAGATTTTAAAAATGAACATGTAACACAATCCAAAATAGTACCCAAAAATCAAATAATTTAACTTAGAGGTGACGAAAAGAGCACCCCCACACCTGAAAATAGATTTCCAGGATCAAAAGCACAGCCATATCTGATGCCCAACCTAACAAACCGCATGGTAGTAATGCTCAAATAAGACTGATATAACCAAACGAAAAAGCTCTAAAGCAGAAAATACAGTTAGCTCAAGTAAAAGCGAAAACCCAATTTATGCCAACAATATGAAAGTATGAAACTAGCAAGAATTAAAATAAAGAGTGCAGATTGAAGAATGGGGGCACCACAAGGAGGAAGCAGAGTTGTTAGCATGCTGGGCAATTTAAAATGTCTTGCAAATATAGGTCTCAAATTCATAATGCAAACAAACAGCAATACACCAACACTGCAAAACATGAGCAACAAGTAAAATGCAAAACCCCACAAGAAATTTAATGTTAGAAGAAAACCGTGTCTGACAATCAGAAAGAGAGTTTTCTTTTGTTTTTTTTGAAAGTTTAAAAGAGAACCCCCAAAGAGAGATAGTCACCAATGTTTTAGAAACGTTTCGATCCACCATTGATTTCCTTAAATACAAATTATATCATTGTAATTTGAAAATAATTAAACACATCAATGTCAAGGATATGATTGTGAATAGAAATTTGTGAAGAAAACCAAACTCAGTAGCAAACTCATCACCTCAAGTCCACAACACCAAGTCACCCTAAAATGAACCGTCCCACTGCCATCAAACTAAACTAATGGATTAGATGTCCACATCACATATCAAAGCAACAACACTTAAAACCAGTTTCTAAAATGCTTATCAGTCTATTGTATAGTAGAATTAGCCACGTTCACTAAGCTAAACAGGCTTTACCTGAAATTCGAAATCAAATATCACAACACTCATAAAGCCACTCGTTGCTATCCACTAAACACCATAACATGGACAGGCCAATGACCTTTATATCAATTGGCACTTCTTGGTATTTCCAAGAGGGATGTCTAAGGTTCGAATCTTCCTCTCTCACTTAAGATGAAAAAGAAAAACCCCAATAATGAACAGAGCTGCTCATATATTCATTGACTTATCTTGACCTTTTGTATGCTACTCGTCCAGCCGTCCAAACTGCAAAGTTCAGAACTTTGTTTACCATTTCTAAACAACCAAACATAAGATAAGGATTTAAATGTGTGTGTTTGATCACATAAGGAAGATACTGCCCAAAAGTACAAAAGCTCTTGAACAGCAAAATTCAACATCCTAAAACAAAGCAAAGCCACCTTGATTCTTGACTAGTCTTCAAATGACAAAAGCAAAAAAAACAGGGGAACCAAACTACACTTGCCCAGTTGCCCACCAAAACAGTCAAAGCTTATTTTTAGAGAAACCAAATGGGAGAGTCTAATTATGCTCCATCAGCAACCAGATACACAGACTACTAAAGGCTGCAGCTGTTTAAATTATTAAAAGCTGTAATTAAATCAGTAACATATATTACCTCCAAATAGTATAATTTAGAGCTGAGAAAAAGGAAAAAAAAAATCATTTAAGATAATATAACTCTCGCAGATAACCAATATAAAACAAATATAATAAAATAAAAAAACAAAACACAAAAACAAAGAAACACAGCTATAATGAAGAGCTGCAAGACAGAAAATTTGGCATCCAAAAACGGTACAAATCCAAATATAAACATGTTAAGCTGCAAATATGATGCACGTAAAACGTGTTTTCTGAAGATTTAAAGAATGGATTCTAAAAGGTAGAATGGCACCAGATTTAGCAAGGAAAATGCTCGATGTGATGAGTGCAACTCCAACTATTTCTGCAACAACAATAAATAGTTGTGATTTCTAACGTGAGGGTTGAGGAAAGAGAAACAAGAGTAGTCTTTTTTTTTTTTTTTTTGTAGAAGACAAGAGTAGTCATTGAGCAATCTATATAAGCGAATTTGAAGAAGGACAGCTTTGTTAAATGGAACGCGGATTGTGGACACGTAAGCACTGGATCCGTTGGGTCCGTTAGGATGTTGACACCTGTGCATCTTGGTATCCCTGGCCTTGTTGACACTTTAGTTCTGGACTTTTGCGCTGCAAAAGTCAAAACTTTACCAAAAAAAAAATTCTCTCTTTTCTTCCTTTCTCTTTTTTCTTCACTCCCCCTCTCGCTTCTCGTCAGAGAGAACAAATGGAAGCAACTCTTCTCTCATAAGTAAAATTATTGCATACAATCTGAACAAAAACACAAAACAAAAAAATGCAATAAAACTACAAAATACAATCTTTCTCATAAACTAATAAAATCAGAACCCGAAAAAAGAAGAAGAAAATCCAGCCTTTATCTCAACGGCTGCTAACTGCAACAAAATACAATCTGAACAAAACACAAACAGAAAATGCAATGAAATCAGAAAATACAATCTTTCTCATAAACTAATGAAATCAGAACAAAACAAAAACAAACAAAACGATCAAACCCATTTCGACCGCATGTCGTTGGCAGTGGGGAAGAGGACGAGCGGCCGTGAAAGCAGAGCAGACGACGGAGGACGAAGATGACGCGATTCTCTCTCTCGCTCGGTGAAGCACAACGCCGATTTTCCTCTTGGAGATTGCCCCTCTCTCTCTGTTTGATGGGAAGAAATTAAATCCAGATGGTGAACCGTGTCGATGGTGTGTGGCCTTATGATTTTTATTAGGTGTTTTGATGGGAGAAATAAACGTGGCATTCAACCTTCAAGTTTTTTTATTTTTTATTTTTTTAATAATACTAAGTTTATACTAAATAAAAACTAATGCCAAGTTTATTTTTTTAATAGATATTAATTAGAAGTTAATGAATACGAATAATAATATCTTTAATTAAGAAAAAAAGAAGATATAATTTTTTATAGAAAAAAAGGGATAATGGTAAGTTAATGGATATTAATAATTAAAATTTAGGGGATAATTTAAGGGATTATCTCTAAATTAAAAGTAGACTATCAACAAATAAAACTCTTGAAAATATTGAAGATTAAAAATTTAACAGGGAAAAGTAAGATTAAAAAATGAAAATTAAGAATTTGCTTATTTTGCTAAAATTAAAATTTTTTTGTTGAAAGTACTGTAAATAAAGGTAAAAGTTAGCTAAAATAGTATAGTTGTGAGTAAAGACTGGGCATTATTTTAAAATTAACTTTTATTCTACTCTTGACCTCCCATTATTTTGTTCACTGCATTTCTTTCCTATTTAATATGATAAACTATACTCTACGTATCACTGATTGCATGGTATATTTGGATTCGCTTTTAAAAAAAATTATTGACTTATTTATTGAAAATTTTAACAAACGCAATTGATCCGAAAAACGTATAGTTTGAAAGCCAGAAAATAGAAGGTAAAGAGTAAAGACTGGGCTGACAATCTAGGAAAAAAGTTTACTTTCTTCATGCTCTTTCCCTATAGACTATGCAATTCCTACAAGATTTATCGTAAAACCATGACTACATATAAATATATATATATATATATATATTCTTTTGGATGCTCATATGTCTATTACATATCATGCATAATATTTTCAATCAATTCAGCCGTGTACTCTGCTCCTCTAAAGCTATACTTTTGAACTATTTAGCTTGCTTCTAGTTGATCTCCCTCGATAACAAAAGAAAAAGTAAATAATTATAATTGGTTTATCTCTTAAAATTATTCTCAATGTATTTTTAAGAGACTTATGTACAACAAATTCTATGAAATATTAAATTAAAATATTAACTTCCATCATTTTCTCTAAAATAAAATATGTAAAGTTTAGATTCTAATTAGCTCATCTGGTAAAGACTTTGATAGTTGAATAAGAGATTTGAAATTCAATCCATAACCACACCAAAAACCGGTTAGTGTATTGGTCTGATGATAAATAGTACAATGTCTTGATCTAATAATAAGAGCACAATATTTTGGTCTAATAATAAAGAGTGTATTCATCAGAAGTGGACGTCATAGATAGGATGAAATTTATTATAATAATAATAATAATAAAGTTCATTTGACTATAGAAACGGAAGGATGTCTCTAATGCATTATCAACAATTAGAAGATTTAGTTCATCAACTATTGACTTCACCTCCCCTATATTGGTCTTGCACCATGCTTAAATGTTACATTGAATTGATCTTTAAAAATTTATAATTAATATTTTTGTTGAGGTAATTATAGGTTTACATTGTATTAGCAATGTAATTCTTACATTGTAGACACAAAATTGTATATTTTCCTCCTTTTTTTTTTTTTTTAGAATGAATTTTCCTTTTTATTGATGTAACATTTTTGCTGTAACAGAAATTGTGATTTTACACACTTACACTAGTATTTAATGATAATAAAATTTCTTCATAAGGTGCTACATAGGCCACTAGCGAGTTCATCTAGCCATTTAAAAAGAAAAAAATTATTTTTGTTCATTTGCTTAGCTCAATTATCCTTTTGAGAGATCAGATTTTTGATGCTCGAACATTAAATTCTTAAGAATAAATGTGTGTGTAAATTATAAAGAAAAATTCAAAATTTTGGAGCAACAACATGACTCCACCCCTCTCTTATCATTCTAATAATCTAAAAAATAAAGAAAAAATAAAGTTTCTTTTCCCCTACCTTTTCATATGATTCCATCCATTATCAATAAAAAAAAAAAGATATTAAATTTGAAAGTTTGAATGGAGAGGAAATGATAAAAATTGATGATATTATAAAATTTTCTCTCCTTTTGCTCATATGCCCCCAAGACATTATCTTTGTTTGGTTGTAAGGTGAAAATGAGAGGAGAGGATGATTTATAAGATAAGGGCAAAAAATATGCAATTGTTTTTTAGAGAGTGTTTCAATCTATGGCATTCGCTGTTGATAATGCTCTTTATCATTAGACCAAGACACCAATCGGTTTTTGGTGTAGGCGGGGATTGAACCCTAGATCTCTTATTCAATCATCAGAGACTTTACTAGTTGTTGAGGGGAAAACTTTTGATGTTCCCAAATAGAATATGGGGTAGCCAAGCCGAAACTCGACGATAGGCTCTTGAAATAAAGCCCAAAGGCTTTCGGTGTCATGTAAGCCCGCCCAAGCAAGAGATAGAGGCTGCACCCTGACAAGAAGACAACAATAAAGCCCAATAAACATGTTACTGTTGTTAGTTTGTCATATCATTAGTTCTTTTACAGCATCATAGTTCAAATCAGTCCTCCAGCGGTAAAGTAATTGTGGTAGGGCAAACTATGTTCAATTATTAAATAAATTTAATAAAGCATTAACTTCAGGAAGTTCTTGTGTATTTTGTTCAATAAGGTTCACAGTACTCCCAGCCATCATTACATTAATATGAAGAAAAAATTCCAAAAAGTCTTAAATACATTATAGCCTTCCATAGTAAAACAATAAGTAAATATTAGTGGCTACATAGTGATGAAAAATGAGTTATTTGGCATGGTATGAAGGGAGAGAGAGATTCCAGCTCAGTGCAGCAAGTATTAAACTAAGATTTTGGTGAGTGTGTGTTCATAAGACATGAATGAGGCAATGTGGGCTATTTTGAGTGAGTAGGATGGGATTAATATTGAGGTTAATGTTTTAATGAGTAATGGGCTATTTGTGACCAATTGGGAGACATTTATAAGTTGTGATTGTGTAAAGGGGGGAAAGGAATATCTGAGATTAGGTGAGTGTGGTCTAAGAGAAATGAGTGGGGAGCTTGAGGAGAGCTAAACCACAAACAAAATGGCAAACAAATCAAGAGTTTCAAAGGGTGTCTGTCCCCCTTTGTGGGCTGAGGTGCTTATACTTTTATATTGGAGTTTAGAGAAGCATTAATTAACATGAATTCAAAAAAACGTAGGTCTGATTCAGGGGAGCAGGTCAGCTGAATTAATAACCTAGATTTGACCTAAAAATGGGAGATTTGCTTTTGGGGCTATTTTGCTTCTTTGGGCAATGTCACACATGGGTAGTATTTGGTGTAATCTTGCATTAAATGCTAAGATTGCTGAGATTGTGTTAAACTAATGGGATTAAGGCAAGTATTAAGGAAGAACCTTAGTGCTGCAATTAAGATTTGAACCCTAGGAAGTAGGATTCAACACCCCAAGCTAGGTGTCAAAGTTTAAGTCCACTTTAGAGGGTTTTGCTGGAGATCCCTTTATGCCCTCCAAACCACATGTTCCCAAATTTTCCCCTTTAGGATTCATGGGCTTGGCACATAAATCATGTCTTCAACGTTTTTAACATTTATAGCATCAATTTGTTGAGGTTTGGATAACTTAGTTTCAACTCTCCTTCCGCTGAGGGTATAGTCTTGAGGAAAATGATGGAGTTTCATCATCCTTCAGACTTCAGCTGATATGACAGCTCTCGGGCACTGTTCACGTCAGGTAAAGGGTGGCAGAAAACTGATGGGACAGCCCCTAATTTATCCTTAAAGGCTTGGTTCTCTTGTAGGAGTCTCTAGTTGTTTTTTGGTTAGGGATGAACAAGGGCTAGTTGCCTACTTTCAAGCCTCTTGCTGTGACCTTTTTAGGCTGGAACTTTGCTCCATTTTAGTACTTTTAGTTGGGCCACATGGCCTTTTCTTTGCTTGGGCTTGTTCCCTACTCCATTAGATTCTTGGGCCTACAAAATGGGCATTAAAGACATGCTTTGCCATGAGTTTTTTACTCCTCATGGGATTTAGTTGTTAGTAGAAATAAAATGAATTCATGAGCTTTAGGATTCATGGGCTTGGCACATAAATCATGTCTTGAACGTTTTTAACATTTATAGCATCAATTTGTTGAGGTTTGGATAACTTAGTTTCAACTCTCCTTCCGCTGAGGGTATAGTCTTGAGGAAAATGATGGAGTTTCATCATCCTTCAGACTTCAGCTGATATGACAGCCCTCGGGCACTGTTCACGTCAGGTAAAGGGTGGCAGAAAACTAATGGGATAGCCCCTAATTTATCCTCAAAGGCTTGGTTCTCTTGTAGGAGTCTCGAGTTTTTTTTTGGTTAGGGATGAACAAGGGCTAGTTGCCCACTTTCAAGCCTCTTGCTGTGACCTTTTTAGGCTGGAACTTTGCTCCATTTCAGCACTTTTAGTTGGGCCACATGGCCTTTTCTTTGCTCGTCCAACATCATCTCGTAGAGAGTTTGAGACTGAGATTGAGAGTGTATGGTGGTCTGAGAAGGAGAAAGAGAAAGAGAAAGGAAAGCAGTGGAGAAGAAAGGCACGACACAAGAGAGAGTGAAAGAGAGAAAAAGAAAAAGAAAATTAAAAAAACTCTAGTATCTTGCTTCAGTAGGGTGTTAAAGATGAGATTCCATTGTAGCTCGACGCTAAAATTTTTAAGATTTAGCATATTTGATGTAGGTGTGTTTTTATCATTTTAGGTGCTAAAAATGTGTTTCTCAAAAAGGTGCTAAAAAAGCTAAAAAATAGCATTTTGCATTTTAGCACATTTGATAAGAATGCTTTTAGGACAATTGTTAATAAATAATTTTAAGAAAAATTTTACTACACTTTTATGGGGAAAAAAAATATGTCAAAATATTAATTGTTTTTTCTTTTTTCCCATAAAAACTTTCTTAAAATAGTTCACTAACAAATGCCAAAGGGCGTTCTTTAACATTTCCCAACAATTAATTGTATTGTCAGGTTTTTATATCATTGGAAATTAATTCATTCATTATTTGGTCAACGAATATTCCATCAATTTTTTTTTTTTTTTTTGGTTTCCAAAACATGTGTGCATCCGAATTCATATCCTCTAGATTTCCTAGGGTATTCAACCAATATATTTCCTTAAATCCAAATCATTCTTTTAGGGCCTGTTTGGATGGAGGGGGGAAGGAGTGGGAGTAGAGGGGAGTAGAGTAGAGTTAGCCGAAAATAGACTAATTTTGGGCTAAATCTACTCTACTCTACTCCCTCTCCCTTCTACTTAGTCCAAACGAACCATTATAATTTAAGAGTTTAGATTCTGCCATGTCAGCATTCCACTAACAATACTCTTAAAATAATATAATAATGTTATAAACAAAAAAATTAAGATTATTGTTAGTAGAATGTTGACATAGCAAAATTTAGACCATTAAATCAATAAAGAATGGTTAAAATTTAAGAAAATTTATTTGGTAGAGTATCCTAGGAAATCTAGAAGATCTGAATCCGTGTGCATTTAGGGGGCAAAGGCAAGGCAATTGAGTAGTGCCTACGAGAAAAAGTGGGCCCAATGTGTTGGGTAATAAATAAAGGGCAATACTTAGGTATAGTATTTAAGTGTTGTTTCTTAGGTTCCCCTCTTTAGATTCATTCATATGGGTTTTTTTCTCATGGAATAGAAGTGTATTTTTTAGTTAAGTAGTCACATGGCTGAATCTTAAGAGGGAAACCTAAAGAATAGTACTTAAGGTAGTGTACCTAAGTTTTGTTCATAAATAAATAAATATTTTTAAATTCTTAGAGCCCATTTAGTTAGAGATTTTTAGTATAGTTTTTTAAGTATCATGAAAATATGTGTAGGTTAAAAAGTGTTGTGAAAATACATGTTTAAGCCTCCGTTTAGATACTAATGAACTTATTTTTGCTACTATTCATGGGCTCCACTACACTTTTTAGTACTATTCATGGACCATACTGTACTATTTCAGCTAACTTTTACCTTTTTCTATAGTACTTTCAGCAATAAGTTTTTAGTTTCAGCAAAATAAGTAGTATTCAAACAGACCCTAAGTGTTTAAACACTGAAGACTGTTGTTTAAGCAGCTGTGCCGATTGTTGTTTGAAATGTGGATTTTTATGTGCCGATTGTTGTTTGAAATGTGGATTTTTATGTATTTTCTATGCTTTTTGTTTGGTTGCAGTTGAGGGAAGAGAAAGGAAAAAAATGAGTAAGAGAAAATAGGAAAAGAGAGGTTATCAAGGAAGTCAATTCCGTACCGTACCGGCCGGTATATTTCGTACCGGCAAGCATACCGGTACATAAACCCCCCTGTTTCGTACCAGAAAAAATACCGGCCATACCGGCCACATACCAGGTGTACCGGCCAATTTCGAGCAATACCGACCAGTACCGGGCGTATCGGCCCGTACCGGAAAAAAGTTTTTATTTTTATTATTTTTATTTTTTTTTTATTTTAAGTTTTGTAATTTTTGAATTTTTGTTAGGGCAAAATGGTAACTTATTAGTATTATTTATTTTCTTAGTATGCAATGGTAACTTTTAAGCTTTCTATATTTTATATTGTGTTTTTTTTTTCTTTTTTTAATTGATACTAAAGTCTAAAATCATGAATAATTAGTTCTGAATTGAGGAAATGTTTTATGGTAAACTTTTATATTTATTATAATACACACACACATACATACATACATATATACATACATACATATATATATATATATATATATATATATATATATATAAAATAGCGGTAAACCCGAAACGGTACACCGCCAAACCGGTACAGCCTCCAGTACGGTATTGACTCCCCTGGAGGTTATCCGATATTGCCCACGTGATATGCAGTTGATTATTTGCCATCCCATATGCTGGATGTTTCTAGAGCAAAGTTGGTTTTCTATTATTTATACGTGGAGTGTATCTCCTACTAGATTCATAAAAAATGGGAATGCTTCTCGGACTAGACTGAATAGAATAATTTGACTAATTCATATATTCTAAATTCTCTATGGTATTCTATCAAATCAGTAGTTGTTATTGTCTTTTACAATAATATATCACTAGACCGTATGCTTTATGCTAAAAAAATTAGTTTAATTAAATTTACGAAAAGTAATTCATATTTTTCTACCTGATCCATCAATTTGAATATTTCAAAAATTACAGATGAATTTTTTTTTTTTAATTTTCTAGCGGAAAAAAAAAATTACTTTGAAAATTTCATCGCATGGGATTGGATAATCAGTAATATAGAAAGAAATAATAAGGCAGATATACACATAAATCCATTTGAACACAAGTGAAAATTCAATTTGATGGACCCATGTTACATTTTTATTCTTCTTTAATTTTAAAATGTTCTTTTTTTTTTTTTTGGTGGACAAGGCTGCGATATGAATTTCTATACACAGATGACAGAACTGTAGAAGATAATTTTTGGAGTTGTTAGGATCACGAGTCCTTGATCATCTAATTTATTAATGTTTTTGTTATTTGTAATAAATGAGTTCTTGTGGTTGTGGAATCCTTGCTCTTTGCCAACAGGAGCTTGGCTCAACTGGTAAGGCTTGGGTGCTTCGTCTAACCCATCTAGATTTGAGTCCCGTTGCTACCAAGAGTCTATTAGTGGGTATCCACACGAGTTGGCTGAACCTGCCCAATTCTAGCACCCTACTTGAGAGCTAGCGTAACCTAGCGAACCTCTATTTTATTTAACCAAAAAAAGAAAAAGAAAAAAGAAAGAATCCATGCTCTTCTCCCAGTCAAAGTGATGCTGAGCTGTGGGGCCTGATATATTAGATAAATTGTGTTTTTATTTATCCTTTGTTTGGTTGCAGTCTTTTTTTTTTTTTTTTTAAGCAATACTATCATAACACAAAACTATATGGGAAAGTTGGTTTACTTTTTGAGTTAACAAACTAAAAATATTGGTTTAGGAATTATTTTTAGGGAAAATTTTATAAAAAATAATAAAATAATTCTAAGTCATTTTAATGAATATCCTTAAAATAATTGTTAATAAATAATTTCAAAAAAAAAATTTACTACGCTTTTAAGGGAAAAAAAGATATGTCAAAATATTAATTGTTTTTTTTTTCTTTTTCTATAAAAAATTTCTTAAGATACTCCACTAACAAATGCCTAATGACATTCTTTAACATTTCTCAATAATTAATTGTATTGCCATGTTTTTATATCATTGGAAATTAATTCATTCATTATTTGGTCAATGAATATTCGACCAATTTTTTTTTTTCCAAAACATGTGTGCATCCAGAGGCAAAGGCAAGGCAGTTAAAGTGCCTACGAGAAAGGTGTAGGAAATTGTGCCTAAACAATACGTGAACAGTTTTGTGAATAAAGTGATTGTGGGTCCCGAGATCAGTGCGTAAACAGTATTGTGAACAGCGTGTGAATAGTAAAATTTGTCTCACTGAAACGCATAAAAAAAAAAAAAAAAAAAAAAAAAAACGCAAAACTGAAAACATAGACGTAGTAATCGTGCTATCCAAACAGTCACTTAGGTTCTTTATCGCCATGAGGACCGCCAACCAAAAAAGTGGGCCCAATGTGATGGGTAATAAATAAATACCTTCAATTAAACCAACAATAAAGAAACGCTATTATTAAATTTAAATATAAAGCAATTTGTTAATAACGATCCTAATTTTATAAGCTATTGGTCATTTGGTCCCCTTCTAGAATCCCACGTACTGCATCATCATGTACTGATATTTTATGTTTGATCGAACTAAGCGTATCAATTAACAAAGATAGTATAATTTCCTTGAAACTAACAAACCTATAAGCCTATAAGCTTCGGTAACCTTACTAAAGAGCGATGAAACCTTTATTTTTGAGAATATTTTGGTAGCGGTGCTGAAGTGTTGTTGTTCAAAATGATGTAAAAATTATAGTTTAAAAAATGTTTTAAAAATATGTGTTTAAAGTACCCATAAAGCAAAAAAAAAATGTGTTTGATATCATGTTTCAAATAACATATTTTAAAATATGAAAAAACATAATTGTATGTTTGGTATGTGTATGTGTTTTTCTTTTTTAAGTAATGAAAAAAAAATGTTATTTTATTGGAGAGAGAAAAAGAAAAAAAGAAAAAAAAGTTTAATCTTGTCAATGAGTCCCATGATTTTTAACTTATTTACAAAAAGACCACTCAACAATGTTACTTAAAAACTAAAAATTCGTATGATGAGTTTTCAAAATACATGTTTTAAACACCCTAAATTGAGAACTGTAACTCAAACACTCTTGATTAAAAAAAAATAAAAAATAAAAAATAAAATAAAATAAAATAAAAAAGACTCCTATCAAAACATGATATTCATTTTGAAGCCCACAATTTTCAGTGTTTAAATAGTGAAAACTGTTATTTGACATTGCATACCAAACAGGCCCAAAGTTTTTGAAAATTTCAAAAAAACCACACACGGTGAGAGAAGCAAAGGAAGATAAATACCAGTGAATCCGTGGAGGGCTTGGAGAAGAGAATTAACTAGTACGACAATGGCTGCTATTCGAGTGGAGTTTTGATTCACGCTGGTCTGATCTTTGACTGGATGGAGCTCTTGCAGCGTAAGCCTTAGGGGCATTTTTTTTTAATATATATTCATTTTGATTTGGGAGTGAACCGCGATAGGTTTTGGGGTTATTTAGGAGGTTTCAATCCAGAGGAATCTATGTAGAAGGGATTTGGATTTTTTTTAATTTATTAAAACAAATGTATCTTTTTTTCTTTTCTTTTCTTTTTTTTTTTTCTGATATTATTGTGAGTTGATTAAAATTATTTAGTTGCTTGAAATCTTGTATTTTGAAGGAACTATAGGCCAATTTCTATTTTTACATCTGGGTTCTTTATATCAAAATTTCCTTTTGGGTTTTTCTTAAAACATCAAAGGATTGATTGGTATATGTATATTTTTTTCAAAACACGGGAGAGGGCCAGTAACTAAATTGCTCTCAAATTTTAAAATAATCTCTTCTTTTAGTCCTATAGTTAAGGGAAAATTTGAAAATCTAGAGAGATTCTGTAATATTGAAAGATAAGATGTAAAACTTCAAACGAAAAGAACATAGGAATTACTAGTCTTAGAATCGAGTTAAACCTAAATAAAAGTTTGATTTCTTCGAGTGATCGTGTGATACTTTTTTCTTCTCATTTGAGATGTGTCATTAACGAATTTACTACTATCTAATAATGAGTTAAACTAAATGAGAAAACATTGGATCAGGCTATGGCGTAAAACACTGGTTTTACATAACGTCACTCTTTTGTACTTATCACTTAAATCCCTAATTAAAACAGGATGAATTAAGGAAAAAAAAAAAAAAAAAAAGAGCTTATGCCCCACAACTCCGTTTTGGAGCTGAGAAAATGGTACACTCCTCTCAGCTCAACTAAATCGAGCCTAATAAAGCAACTACCAAGCTTAGTTGAGCTCAGCTCCTCATTTTCTAAAAGATACTCGATTTTCTTTGCTTTCTCTTAAAAACCAAACAAAACGTTAAAAAAAAGGAATCAAAGAGGCGAATAAGCCCACGTACCTGTGGTGTGAAATGTGAAGCAGTAAAATCCCTCACATTTTGTAAATCTCTTAGATCCAGACACAGTCTCTGTGTGAGAGAGAGAGACAGAGAGAGAGAGAAGGGAACAATGAGATATTCTAGAGAAAGAGAGAGAGGTCTTCGCAATTTCAGAGTGCTGGGGCGTAAAACCAGAGTTTTGATTCGTTCTGTTTTGATTAGGAATTCAAGTGATAAATACAAAAAGGTGACGTGACAAGATTCTATTAACTAGCGTAAAACCAGTGTTTTACGCCGCAGCCTGACCCAATGTTTTCTCAAACTAAATTCAAAGTGCAGTGACAGCCAAAATTTAGTTAGAGAAACAGTTATAAATAATCTTAAATTTAAAAAGTAAAACGATTTGACAGCCAAAAAATAGGGATCAAGATAAAGATAAAAAGTTTTTTATTGGGTGGAAGTGATTTTATACAGCTCTGTCATGACATGCATTTTGTCTCTTTGCTCTCGCCCTCCACGTTTGTCGGCACAACCAAACAGGCTCAAAAGTGAAAGAATTTGAAGCTAGCTAGCGTGTACAACAATGGCGGAAAAGAAATACAAACAAACAATGAGAGAGAAGTTTCTGGAGAAAAATGCTTAAGAGAAATATATTTGACAAGCCTAAAGAATACAATAATCACCAACCATTTATATAGTATAATTACACTGAGATAGTTCTGGAAGCTAATACTGAACTTAACAGAATGATAACCAAATCCACATTATGCTCCGTGAATCTAGGAAAGCCAGCTGGAGGCAGTTGCATCTTAACTGCTCACTGAACCATCATTGAATCACAAACTCCAGAACAGAACAGGGGACGGCAAGACTGAAGCAGACTGTGGAAGAGGAAAACAGAGTAGAACAACCCCGTTTGGATAAAACGATCCCGTTTTCATTTCAAGACTTAAATAGGCTAAGTTAAACGACATCGTTTGGAGTCTTCTTCTTCTAATTTCACATATTGTTTCGTTTGTGCACCTGAGCTTCCTTTAACAAAAAGGTTCCCAATAGGAACAACAGTCTTCATCAACTAAATTAAACTAAACGACAGAAGCGGATCAATAAGAGCATGGGAAATTCAACAGAGACAGAGGCTCAGACCATATTCATGGTCAGAGCTGGAAGCTGGATATTGACAAGGCCATTTGTATCGTCGTCGTTGCCAACGGCATTTTTGCCTTCAGACTTCAGTGTTCAAATTCCTTCCTTTAATACATTTGTAATAAGCAATAATATTGACGAAATGAACGCCAGAATGATAACGACGGTCACAATGTATCTTATGTAACGCTTCACCTTGTCATCCCTGAACAAAAGAAGTCTTGAGTTTTATGAGCTCGGACCCTTGTAGTTGTATATGTGTGTATTTGACATTAGTTTATTTAACTTTTTGTAATTATTTTTTTATTAAAAATGTATTAAAATATACTTGTGCTATGAAAAAGTAATAAAAAAAACTTTTTTTTTTTTGTTTGGTAGATTATTATTTGCGAGTCCCACAATTATGTTTTTGGTAAAGAAAAATTAATACAATTAACTGAATGCAAGTCTCACGTTATTAATTTTCTTAAAATATCAAGTGCATTTTTGCTTATTGTGCATCCCATCTTTTTTAATCTATAGTACTTTCAGCAAAAAAATAAATAAATTGTTCTCAAATGAAAACTATATTGACTAACTGTTGCACTTAAAGCATTCACATTGGGTCTTCCAAATACCATATTTTTGTATGTTTTAGCATCAAAACTCCAAAAACCCTCATTACCCGGACTTGTAAACCCAAAAAAAATTTACAATTGTGCTACAGTATCATCACAAATTTGTGGCCAATTTCGAAAGTGGCCAAAATGTGATCGAGCTCTTTCAATTGGATGCTACAAAAGGATATCATGTCAGAGCATTTCTTAGGCTTAAACCACTTAACACGCTCAAAGCTCGATTCATAGTTGAAATATGCCGAATTGAGCATGAACCGAGAAGAATAGGCGCTTTACTATTGGGCTCATTTATGAGCTTTACAAAGATTAAGACCCAAAAAAGTTAGAACAAAAGGGGAAGGGAAGAACGAAGACTCAGACCAAAGGACCTTCAACATTTCAAGTAAACTTGGGTGATTTTGAAAGTGTAATTTTGGTATTGAGGCATCATAAAATTGTTCTTCTCTGTCTGAGTTTCAAAATGGCTTTTGAATCAAAAAAATCAGACTTGAAACAAGATTTTACGGCCTATTTTAGTGAAAATGAGTCGTTTTGGGCCCAAAAAAAATTGTCATGTAGTCCAGTGGGCTGGTTCTTTTTCTTTGTCGAAGCTAGTTGGTGAGTCAGCTCGTATTCAATCGGTAGAAATCAGGTCAAGGTTGACGATGAACACCAAACGATTTGACAGATTTGTCATCTAAATTGCATTCTAAAAACGACAAGTCGTTTAGTTAAATTTTATGTGCATTACTTAATCTTAGGAGTTAGGGTGTGCTGTTTTATTCTTTGAAAATTTTCGCAAAATGTTGCGTTTTTGTTTTTCTTCTTCCTTATTTGAGCACCAAGTTTGAGGTCCAAAAGTAACGACATGTTTTTTCTTTCCCCTGTAATAAACAACAAGAAGAAATTAATTCCATGAATACTGGAGCCAAAAAAAAAAAAAAAAAAGAAAATTGTAAATACAAGATGGTTATAGCTATTATCACCATTCACCACTCATCTGTTCGAATTAACAAGAGGAAGAGAATGGGGAAAGGACTTGTAGGCTCTTGAGCTTATAGGAGCTAAATGTTGCTGTGAGAGGGTAACATTACAGATTTCTGTGACAGGGTTTATAGGAATTTTGGTGTGACGTGTCATGTATTTACTTTTAGGCGTTCGGCCCATGATTAAGCTTGGTCTTTGTCCTTTATTCCTTCGTGCGAAAAAGTTTGCTCCTTCTCCTTTTTGCACATTAGCTTGGTCCTTTTCCTCTCCGTCTTTATGCACATAAAGTTGATCCTTGTCCTTTCTGGCTTCATGCGCATAAATTTGATCCTTTTCCTCTCTACCTTCGTGCACATAAGCTCGAATCCTTTCCTTTTTGCCTTTGTGCACATTACATTGATCGTACAACTTGACTCATGTCTACTAGCCTGCTTGGCCAAAACTGTATGTATCATATGGGGCCGGATATTGTCGAATATGGGGTTTTATAGGACTTTAATCTAATGCTTTGACGTTGTGCACATGCTATAAGTAGTAGTGTACTTGATAAAGGCTCAAACATAATTGTCCATTGTAATTGTTGCAACTTGCAAGTTCATTCGAGTGTCCATTGAAGTTTCCTATCTAAATCTAAATGCTTCTAAGTTCTATAACTTGTAATTGGACTGAGTAATATCGGCAAATATTGGTATTTCCAATTTCTTTCTAAAAGACAAGGTTTAGTCAGTGGTCCATTATTTGAACTCCCAAAAAAAAAAAAAAAATTTGACCCCTCTTCAAAAGAAGAAAACAAAACAAAACAATTTTTTTTTTAAGGAACTTAAAAAAGTTTTAACAAGATTGTAATATCTCATAAAAAACAATAAAAAATTACCAATAGATTATAAAATTTTTATAAAAACTCACTTAAAATCATCATTTATCGAGGTAAAAGATGACAATTATTTAGTGGTTGTAGTACAATTATATTAAATCAATGTGGCTAAAGAAATCTCATTATCAAGTAAAAGAATAAAACACCTGATATGAGTAATAAAATGTTGTTTAAGAAGTTTTAGGTTTTGTTGAATATGTTTGTTATGCCTTTTTATAATTTTTTTGAGCACTCATATATATTTTTATTTACTACTAATTTTTTCTTAATCTTTGAGACGAAAAAGAATGCAAGTCACGTGAGATATCAATTTGGAAGAAAAAAATATAATTTTTTAAGAAAATAATTAGAATGATAGTTTCTTTAAATGATTTTTTTATTGGTGTATTGCTTTGTTATTTATGAGTCGAATGATTTTTTATTGGTGTATTGCTTTGGTATAGTTTTAGTTTACTTTTATTAAATTGATTTGGTATAGTTTTCAGTTTTTCACAATGGTAGGTACACAACTTTTATTTAAAAAAATTATGGTTAATTACCTTTTAATTCTAGAGTTTTAAGTATGTTTTAGATATTGAAGACTTTTTTTTTTTCAGTTAAATAGTTACACTTTAAAATTTCTAAATACACTTCATTTAAATCTTTTATTTGTTACCACCATTTTTTTTTTTAATGAATACGGTTAAACATCATATAGTTAGCTGATTTAAGCAAATTTTATTTCAAACTTTGAAGTATCACTTCAAACAAAACTTACCCCAGCCTCTAAGGTCTAAATAAAACTCAAGCTCTATCAATACTTTGGAATTCCTTTACCCCATTTTGATTAGGATAGTGCACCCATGATTATCATATCATCTTCCATGGTCTAACATATGGTTGGGGTAACCACTTTAATGGTTTAATTGCGCCTCCTTAGGGGCTAAAAGTGCCTAGCTAGAAGTGAGCAAGGTCTTTGGTTTGAGAGCTGGGGTGGGTAGTGGTGGGGTAGATTTAGGAATTTCTAACTAAAAAACAAGAGGGAGAGAGAATAAAAGAAAATAGAGGAAAATGTTGACCTAATGGAGCCTTGGAGGGACACATGTATGTTGTTACAATGGATGAAATTTCTTTGAATGTTTTTGTTTAGGGATATTGAAATAGCTACATAGGGATGGTTTGGTATAGTTTAATTTTGTTGGTTTATTATATTTGAAAGTACTAGTGAGGGCAGCACGTGCAAAGCACGTGCTTTACCGTGAACAAAAAGTTTTAATTAAGGTCAATTATAGATTTTATTTGTATCAAAAAATAAAAATAAAAATCATTTAATTTTTAAAGTACATAGAGATTTACACTAATCAAAAGAGACATTAATTTTAATTTTTTTTGATAATTATGTCATAAAAAGTTAATTTCATTCGTATAAGAATTTTGATCAACCACAAAGTTAGGATAGTTATTTAATTATAAATATCTATTTTACTATAATAGTTTTTTAGTACTTATTTGCTAAAGTCAATATATCCACTCACTAAAAACTTCTAAGAATAATATGTCATCATCTTCCAACAATAAACAACTAAGTTTTGTTAAGAAAAAAAAAATACCAAAAAGCATGTGTCATCGAATTTTCCATTAAATAAATTATAAGTTTCGAAAATTTAAACCTAGAAAATCAATGTTCTTTAGGTAACAGAGAAAACACCTTATATCATCATTCCAATTTTCCAAGAATTACTACTATCTAAAACTCAAAATATGTGAAGAAAATTTTTAGGATATTAATATTTAGTGGGAGTATTTTAGACATTACACAATTAAATATTTTAAGAATCATAAGATTTCATTTTGGTTTAACTGAAAGAATAACAATATAACATATTTGCTCTTTTCAAAATATTAAGGAAAAAATTGCTTGATTTTAAAGTTTAGGGACGAATTGTCAACTACCCCAAACAAAAAGGATGAAAAATGTTTTTATGCTGAGTTTTTGTTTTTGTGTGTAAAACTATGTGGTTTTACTTAAAATGGTGCACCAAAAAAAAAAAAAAAAAGTAAACCCAAGAAAATTGTATGTGAACCAGTGAATTTTGGCTTAACAAAATTAACTAAACCAACAAAAAATTTATAAAAATACAACTGTGGGGTCCCAAATATTCATCCATCCTGGCCCACTCTTTATCCGGCCCAAGGCCCGCGCCGAGAACAAGGGGAAGAAACCCAAGTCATCCAAAGGCCTCGCCGAGGATGCCCACCTCCTCGGCGAACCGACGATTGATGAAGGGAAAATATACTTCGCCCATTAAATGAACACTACCAAACATTCTGGCCGCTTTAATGGTGAGGTGACCAGCAAACCCTGTTGCCTTGGTCACACCAACTAATAAAACGTCTGCAAAGACGGCTGGGAAATAACATAAAGCCTGCCAAATCAGATGATGGGACAAACCCTTTAAACACAGAGTCCGGATGACCGACAAATGGACGGCTAAGATTAACTAAGACGATACTATATAAACAAAGGGAGAAGTCCTAAAAGAGGAGGATGATGAAGATCAGCTCTAAGAAAAAGAGATCCTCGGCCTGAGCCGAGGACAAATATGCTTCACAAACACTCAACCAAAGCGCCAATCATTCTTTACAAAAACACTTAGCCAAATTTCTTTGATTAGATTCCTATGAATTTCATGTCATCGATCATTTGTTATAAACTTCATATCAGCCGTTGTTTGCTTGGTTGATGCCTAGTTCTCCTACCCATACTCTACAAGTTTCATTGTTGAAGGGTCCATTACAATTTGAGCCCCTATAATTGGCGCCCACCGTGGGGCGGACTTGTACACTAGCAAGTGTGACGGTTGGTGTAAAAAAAATCAAGAGCAATACAGAACAATACAGTTTACAGCAGCAACATCCATTCAGAAGTCTACAACAACAAGAAATAAGAGTATACAAAAAAGAAAAGAGACAATACACAATACAAGTCTGCTTCTTTATTAATATATGAAGAAAAAAGTTACATCTCTTACAAGTGATGCCCGTGGGGCGGACTTGTGCACTAGCAAGTGCGACGGTTTGTGTAAAAAAAATCAAGAGCAATATAGAACAATACAGTTTACAGCATCAACATCCATTCAGAAGTCTACAACAACAAGAAATAAGAGTATACAAAAAAGAAAAGAGACAATACACAATACAAGTCTGCTTCTTTATTAATATATGAAGAAAAAAGTTACATCTCTTACAAGTGATGCCCGTGGGGCTTGTTCTAAAGCTAACTACAAAGACAGACGCCTAGCAAAGCTGGCAGAGGAATAAAAGATAGAAAAGAAGGCTCGTTGAAGAATAAAAGATAGAAAGAAGTGAAGCAAGAGAGGAGGAAAGGGAGGAAAGAAAGCTGGCAGGGGAACAAAAGATAGAAAAGAAGGCTCGTTAAGGAGCAAAAGAAGAAGAGATAAAAGGGAAAAGAAGGAAGGAAGGCAACGTGGAAGGCGGAAGAGGTCGCGGCACAGGACGGCTCCACTTCTGGGTTCCGCCTGGTTTCCCTCCCACCCCCATCACTGCCGGCTTGGAGGGTCACAAACCCATACCCAAGGAAAGGAGATTACGTTCTCTCTGGATCCTCCTCCCAACAACAAGGAGGGTTTCACCTCTGGTTAGGTTGAAAAGAAGGAGAACCTTCAGATCTCTCCTACCCCAACCCCAACGTGAAGTCCAAGGTTGGAAGGCCATCCTCGGCTCCTGATAGGGGCTGTGCATATTCGGGACCGCCCTTTCCAAGGGCTAACCCATCTGAAGGGGCTCAAACTACTATTTCTTGCAGAACCTCTGGGTAATTTTTTTTTGGGAGGAGCTTAAGCCGAATGTTTGTCAAGTGTGAAGGAGAAGGTTGCTACAAAAACGCCTTTTATAGAGGGCGAAAAGTTGGTGAGAGCCAATTCGCATTAACTCCCAGGGAAAGATTTCCGGAGGCAATAATTTCGCCCAAGTTCCAAGGGGCTTATCGCCGTTAGATCATCGTAAATCCACGACTGACATTAACAGGGAGGCACCGAAGCGTCGTAACGTGTTACTCGAATGACTAAAGAAAGGCCTCGTAATCAGGAGAGTCACGTCAAACGAAGAGGCAGAATAGAGCAGAGTCTTATCCTATCCCAACTCTAGCTTGCGTGTGTTATTATGTTGCGTGAAAAGTGTATTCGTTTAATGTTTATTGTAGATTATAGCAATGTAGAATTAAATGGCAACGGATAAATAGATAAGACAATAAATAAATGAGAAAACTAGGTACTGGACAAAACCAAGGCATTGCATGGTCCTCGGACCCAAGCCTCTGGGGAAACCAGATACTTCAGATGTGAATAAGAAAATTAGGTACTGGACAGAACCAAGACATTGCATGGTCCTCGGACCCAAGCCTCTGGGGAAACCAGATACTTCAGATGTGAATGAGAAAACTAGGTACTGGATAGAACCAAGGCATTGCATGGTCCTCGGACTCAAGCCTCTAGGTAAACCAGATGCTTCAGATGTGAATGAGAAAACTAGGTACTGGACAGAACCAAGGCATTGCATGGTCCTCGGACCCAAGCCTCTGGGGAAACCAGATACTTCAGATGTGAATGAGAAAACTAGGTACTGGACAGAACCAAGGCATTGCATGGCCCCCGGACCCAAGCCTCTGGAGAAACCAGATACTTCAGATGTGAATGAGAAAACTAGGTACTAGACAGAACCAAGGCATTGCATGGTCCTCGGACCCGAGCCTCTAGGGAAACCAGATACTTCAGATGAAAATGAACTTCAGTCGATAAAACTAAGTGTTAGACAGAACCTGGGCATTGTATGGTCCTCAGACACCGGCCTCTGGGGAAACTAACAACTTAAAATCATAGAACTAGGTACTGGACAGAACCTAGGCCTTACATGGTCCTCAGACCCAAGCCTTTGGGGAAACCAGCTACTTCAGACTAAAAACCAAATGTTAGGCATTGCATGGTCCAAGGTCTCAGGCCAACAGGAAGACCATTTCCTCATGAAAAACTAAGTGTTAAGAAAAGCCAAGATCTTGCATGGTCTTCGAACCCAAACCCATGGCGAAACTAGTCACCATACGGTGATATATACGCAATAGGCAGAAATAGACTCTTATATTGACCACGAGCCCAAATCTACGACGAAGCCAATCCCTTTGATACTAAGCAATGAGCCCTAATAGGGACAAAAACCACGAGAAACTGAGTGCTAAAGCACAAACGACTTGAACCTGCCTATCCTAGAGGAACTAATAAGAAACTCGAACAGGAAAGGATAGTCTAGAAAGAGAAAAAACTTGTAAAAACAGGGAGATACTCCTCGGACAGGCCCTTTGTACTAAAGCAAATAACAGGAGCCGTTGAGATAATGGTGACACTAATAGAAAGGTAAGACTTAACAGGGCGAGAAAATACGCCGAGAAAGTCAAAATCCTCCTCCCCGCCCGAGATGTCGGGCAGCAGAATTTTGAGGGGCTATTGTGGGGTCCCAAATATTCATCCATCTTGGCCCACTCTTTATCCGGCCCAAGGCCCATGCCGAGGACAAGGGGAAGAAACCCAAGTCATCCAAAGGCTTCGCCGAGGATGCCCACCTCCTCGGCGAACCGACGATCGATGAAGGGAAAATATCCTTCGCCCATTAAATGAACACTACCAAACATTCTGGTTGCTTTAATGATGAGGTGACCAGCAAACCCTGTTGCCTTGGTCACACCAACTAATAGAACGTCTGCAAAGACGGCTGGGAAATAACATAAAGCCTGCCAAATCAGATGATGGGACAAACCCTTTAAACACAGAGTCCGGATGACCGACAAATGGACGGCTAAGATTAACTAAGACGATACTATATAAACAAAGGGAGAAGTCCTAAAAGAGGAGGATGATGAAGATCAGCTCTAAGAAAAAGAGATCTTCGGCCTGAGCCGAGGACAAATATGCTTCGCAAACACTTAACCAAAGCGCCAATCATTCTTTACAAAAACACTTAGCCAAATTTCTTTGATTAGATTCCTATGAATTTCATGTCATCGATCATTTGTTATAAACTTCATATCAGCCGTTGTTTGCTTGGTTGATGCCTAGTTCTCCTACCCATACTCTACAAGTTTCATTGTTGAAGGGTTCATTACAATTTGAGCCCCTACAACAACAGAATGGCATAACATTTTCATAATACCTTTATAATTTTGTTCTATTTTATTTTAACTCGTAAAGAATTGATAGCTTAACAGTTTTGAAAATATTGTAACGACAATAAGATGTCTTAAAATTTTCAAAAAAAAAAAAAAAGACGTAAATGCACTTTTAGTCCGTACATTTTGCACTTTTTTCCATTTTGGTCCCTACATTTTATTTTTACTACTTTTAGTCCCTAAACCAATTAACGCCTGGCATTTAGGTCCTTTCTGTTACCTAACTAACAGCAAAAGCTAACATGGCTAACGATAGAATAAAAAAATAATATAATCAAACAGTATATAATGCCACGTCAGCATATAAATTTAAAAAATTAATTTATTAATTTTAACTAAATAAAAAAATAAAAACAGAACCAAAATTCATTAATCAAAATCAAAATTCAAAAAATAATGCCTCCCATTCCTTTCATTAATTTTTCTTTTCATCATTATTTTTTATTTTTATTATTTTGCTGGAAGATCATGCCTTTGTCATATTCTTTGTGTTCTTTCCATAACTGTTCATGTTCTTTCTCACTTCTCTAGAATTGTTCATGTTCTTCCTCAAATAAGTCGTTGCCCAGAACACAACTGTGCCCTTTGAATCTTTGATTGGCTTGATCTACAAAAAGAACATGACAAAGGCATTAAAACCTAATCATTTGTAGATCTTCCTCAAAGGGCATAGATCTACAAAATACAAAAACCTTCAAAGATTCAAAACATAAAGAACACAAACCTAAACCCAACCCTCAATCTCTAGCAAACCCAAAACATCACATGAAAAATCAAACCCTCCATACAAACATCAAACCCACAAAACTCAAATCATCCATTTTCAAATCTAGGGGTAGAAGAAAGGAATCGAGCTCGCGATCGGAGCCTTCTTTGGAGACGGAATCATCGCAGGGCGGCAGAGGCCACGACGAATTGAAGTGCAAAATCCTGTTGTGGAGTTGTTCTTGTTGCGAGTAAGGACTATGAGTCTGTCTAGGGCTTATCACAGCGGTTTGTGGAGGCTTATGGAGCTTGGAGTCGATGATATCTGCGGCTCCGGCTCAGGCTTCGAAACCGGCGATTGCGGCGGCGGCGGCAAAGGAAGTATAGTTGGGAGTAGTAATGACGGAGCGTAAGCGGTGGTGCGGAGGAAAGTAAATGGCACCGTAGGAAGAGTGAGGTCGATCCTTCATTGTGAGGGTTTTAGGGTTTTGAAGTGGAAGAGAATTGTGAAGGCGGAGAAGAAGAAAAAGTGAAGGAGAGGAAGAGAGCATGCAAGGTTGAGAATTGAGGAGAACGGCTTCGTTTGAAGTAGTAGTTTTTTTGTTGGTGATTCAGTTAGGTGGTTGCATTTGGTGATTCAGTTAGGCTTTTTTAAAACTAGGGTTGATGTTTGTATGGAGGGTTTGATTTTTGTTATGGGTTTACTAGAGATTGAGGGTTGGGTTTGGGTTTGTGTTCTTTGTGTTTTGAATGGTCTTTGTATTTTTTGAATTTTGATTTTGATTAATGAATTTTGATTCTGTTTTTAAAGAAAAATTAAAAATTTTTTATTTTTAATTCTGTTTTTATTTTTTTATTTAGTTAAAATTAATAAATAAAATTTTTTAATTTATATGCTGACATGGCATTATATACCGTTTGATTATATTATTTTTTTATTCTACCGTTAGCCACTTCAGCTTTTGCTGTTAGTTAGGTAACGGAAAGGACCTAAATTTCAGGCGTTAATTGGTTTAGGGACTAAAAGTGGTAAAAATAAAATGTAGGGCCAAAATGGAAAAAAGTGTAAAATGTAGGGACTAAAAGTGCATTTACGCCAAAAAAAAAAAATTATGTTCACGAAATTTTTACAACAAATTATAAGTAGTAGATTGTTATTAGTGGGAAAAAAAGTAGTTTCATTAGTAAGTTTAAATTAGAATCAAAAATAATTTGCCACCTATGTTTTGTTATGAAAGTATTGTAAAACTATGTGGTTTTACTTAAAATGGTGCACAAAAATAAAAAAATAAAAAAGTAAAAAAAAGTTAAACCAAGAAAATTGTATGTGAAACAGCAAATTTTGGCTAAAAAAAAAAACTAACTAAGCCAACAAAAAATTTATAAAAACACAACAGAATGGCATAACATTTTCATAATACCTTTAAAATGTTGTTATATTTTAAAGAGGATGAAAATTGATGGCGACAGATCTTTAAAGTTAACCTGACGGTGCTAGACAACATGGACGGACACTAGGTGAACGGGCATGTTAGGACATATGTGATTCACTTGTTAGGAACATATGTCACTATTTTATGTAATTGGCTAATCCTTTAACAAAACGCACTTTACTTGTAATTAGGTAGTTCTAGGTGTTTTTAATACTTCAAGAAACAAGGTTTTAAGATCAAGTGTTGAAGTCATCAAGTCTATCCAAGAAACAAGCTAAAGAAGTGCAAGTTCATTAAAGCTTGACAGCTAGCATGTGTCGAGGTTTAAGAAGCTGCTCAAGCCCGTGTGCTTGACACCTGCTCGACAGCTTCTCGACACCTCCTATATGTTGAGGTTTATGAAATTCAGAATTCTAATATGATTTTCTTGGAATCCATGAATGTGTCATTGGGCTTTCTTTTCTTCTAACCCTAGAAATATAAAATGATTGTTTTAAGGGCCGTCAAAGAGTTCACAAGTTGCACAAGCATTAAGCAAAGTCTGTTCAAGCAAATTGTGACCGGAGATAAAGTTTTGCCCTAGTTCATCTCTTCTGAAGAAGTTGCTGTGTATGTGCACCTTTGGGTTTTGTGACCAAGCATCTTCTTGATCTTCATCGTGTGGATGAACTGAAGAACTTTGCAGCCAACCATCTTCTCTAGTTGGTGATTGAAGTCGTGTACTGGGATCCGCGCAATTGGTTAGTCACGTACTTGAGAGCCATGCATTAAAAGGGGAAACTGTCACAACAGAACAAGTTCAATTGGGTATTGGGGTAAGGGTTCAACTGTAGGTCGGTATAAGGTACTGGGATTCCTTTACTTGTAACCGTTTGTTATGATAATAGTGGAGTTTCAGGAGTGGTGACCTAAAAATCACCCGGTGGGGTTTTTGTCATTAGGTTTTTCCCATTTGTAAACAAATCACTGTATTATTTATTTTTCGCTGCATAATTAGTTTATTGGTGATTTGTTTGTGCTATCATGCTTTGCATGTTAATTAACTTAATTAATTCACTTGGCTAAATTAATTAGTTAATCTATCATAAGGGGTCAATACGCGTTTGGCCTATCAGGGCACAAGGTGGACGGATTAAAGGTCCACATGGCGACCAATTGGACATTGAGTGAGCTCCAAGGAGTCCTTAATGGAAACAGTTAGTATCTTGTGATTAACCCTAGTCCATAGAATCCTAATATGAATAAAATTCCCCCATAAGAAGGATTATAGAATATACACGCAATAATAAAAGATCTTCCCTATAAGGAAAAGACTTGTTGCACAAGTATAAGACTCGATTCTACACTACTATAAAAATCTAAAGACCCTCAGAAAAAAGGTACGCATAATTCACCCTAGTTCTGGCACTCTAGAGTTGTAGAAAGGTTTTCTGACTTAACCTTTGGAAGGTCCTTGGCCGGTACCACACCGATATCCTCTTAAGGTTTTCTCTTTGTATTGTGCAGGGATCATTGCGAGCATGCTAGGACTGTGTGACTAATTGTTGATTTTTCGGCATCATCAGTTGGCGCCGTCTATAGGGAAAAACACGAATTGTAAGCCATAACATCGCCTCCCAGACAAAAAGTTGCATGGTGCCCACTCGCTCAATGGCTACCACCAACGATGTTCAAGGAGATGAACTACCCACGACTGCCCTAGAGAGATAGGTTCAAACTCTCGCAGCTGCTGTAGAACGCCTCACCAAACAAAACCATGACCTCGAAGAACAGCTGCGCCAGAAGAATGTAGCAGCGAACACCCAAAAAGAAGATCAGGAGGGAACCAGTGCTGAGAAAAAGAACCAAGAGGGGCTGAAAGGGAGTAACACCCCAAGTAGACAAGAGCGGCAGGATACCAACCGACCATTCGGCTTAGATGCAGCTCCCCCTCACATAGTCGTAGAGATGCAGATTATGAGGGAACGAATAGACCTTATGATGAATGCCCTCAAAGGACAGGTGTCTAGCGACCTTGATGATTTGGTCCACTGATAGGATCTTAGTAACCTGTGAAGAAATGAATTGAATAGAGTAACAAAGAAGAGAAATAGAACATTAGAGAATGGAAGTGGAGAAGATAGTAGAGATAGATGAGAATTAGAGATGAGATAAAGAAGATAGGAATGAGAATGTAATTCTTATTATGCATCCAAAAACTGAGTACAATCTTTTGTTCCCCCCCTTTTATACTATTACAATTCCACATTCTTAAGTAACTCCCAGCTAAGCTAACTAACTTCCATGACATCAGCACAACAGCAATTGACAACACACAGTAACTAACACAGCAACTAACTGTCACTACTCATCCTATAATTACAATTCGTACAATTCTTCTAATTACAATTCTTGTCAATTCCCTTCCCCTTAAAAAGACCTTGCCCCCAAGGTCCACCTCCCCCCAAGGGTCACAAAACCTTGCCCACAAGGTGAGGAAATTGTTACTGCAAGTTGTAGAGTGACTCCCAGGTAGCATCTTCTGGAGAACGACCATGCCACTGGACCAAGACTTCAGTGATAGTCCTAGACCTAAGCTGTTTAGTCCTGTGTTGAAGGATGGCAACAGGATTTGGATTGAGTACACCAGCAGAAGTAACAGTAGGAAGAGTTGGAATTGGAACTACATTTGCTCTTAACTTAAGTTTCAAGCATGATACATGAAAAAATGGGTGAATAGAACAATCAGTAGGCAAGGCAATAGAACCTGACAACCTTCTGCATAAGGTCCATAGAACCTACGAAAAAGCTTATTGAAACCTTTCAACCTCAATGAGTGTTGCCTATAAGGCTGGAGCTTCAAATAAACCTAATCACCAACAGTAAAATTTGTATCAATTCTATGCAAATCAGCTCGAGATTTCATCCTAGCTTGAGTAGAAAGTAGATTCTGTTTAAGCAAGGAGATGATGTCCTGTCTATTCTGCAGAAACTGATCCACAGCAGCCACTTGTGTAGCACCAGGAATATAATCCAACAAACTAGGAGGAGGGATGCCATAAAGAGCCTCAAATGGGGTCAGCTTGGTTGAAGTATGGAAATTCGTGTTAAACCAATACTCAGCCAAGTGAAGCCAATCAGCCTAAGCATTGGGTTTGTCACCAACAAAGGCCCTCAAGTATTGCTCTAGGCTCTTATTCACCACTTTAGTTTGGCCATCAGATTGGGGATGGTAAGCTGAAGACATAACTAACTCAGTACCCTGCAACTTGAATAACTCTTGCCAAAAATGAGCTGTGAAAACTGAGCCTCTGTCACTGACAATAGTCTTAGGCATACCATGGAATTTAAACACATCTTTCATAAAAACTGCAGCCACCTTTGCAGCTGTGTAAGGATGAGAGAAAGGAATGAAATGGACAAATTTAGTCAATCTGTCAACTACCACAAAGATCACTTCATAACCATAAGACTTAGGTAACCCCTCAATAAAATCCATATTGATATCAAGCCAGGGTCTGTCAAGAACAGGAAGGGGCTGTAATAAACCAGCAGGCTTAGAAGTGCTCACCTTCACCCTTTGGCAAACCTCACAGCATTGGACATGAAGCTTGACATCCTTAACCATACCCTTCCAAAAGAAATCCTGCCTAACCCTATGTAGTGTCTTCAAATAACCAAAGTGACCACCACAAGGAGAATTGTGAACATGCTGCAACACTAGAGGCTTCAATGGGGAACTATGACTAAGGAAGATACGACCCTTATAAAAAAGAAGACCATTTTGAAGAGTGAAACCACCAGGGGCAGTATCTTCAATAGCCAAAGCCTCAAACAATTGTTGGTACTCATGATCAGTAGTATAACTATCCTTAAGAATGTCCAACCAAGAAGAACAAGGAAAAGAAATCAAGAAAAAAGAGGCAGAATTAGAGTCCTCCAACCTGTTTGAGTCCTCCAATCTTCTTGAAAGTGCATCAATAGCCTTATTTTCTCTTCCATGCTTATATTCCACCAAAAATGAATACCTTAACAACTTAGTAATCCACTTTTGTTGAGTTGGAGTTCCAATCCTTTGTTCAAGCAAGTACTTAAGACTTTGGTGATCAGTCTTGATGGTGAAAGGCTTTCCACCCAAATAAGGCCTCCATTTCCTAACTGCTTTCACTAAGGCCAAAAACTCCTTTTCATAAGTAGATTAGTGAAGACTCCTACCTTTCAGAATTTCACTATGATAAGCCAAAGGTCTATTACCCTCCATCAAAATAGCACCCAACCCCTTACCTAAAGCATATCATTCAATCACAAAGGGCTTAGAAAAATCAGGTAGTGCCAGGACAGGAGAGGTAGATACAGCCACCTTAAGAGCAGTAAAGGCCAAATCAGCTTGTGGAGACCATTGGAAGGCATCATTTTTAAGTAATGCAGTTAAAGGAGCTGCAATGAGGCCATAATCCTTAATAAATTTCCTATAATACCCAGTCAAACCCAAGAAACCTCTCAAGGCCTTTACTGATGTGGGAATGGGCCAATCTTGCATGGCATCAATCTTTTTAGGATCAGTTCTAACCCCTTGGCCTGAAATTAAATGCCCCAAATACTCCACCTCTTCACAGCTAAACACACACTTGCTTTGCTTAGCATACAGTTGGTTATCAAGCAACACAGTCAAAACCATTCTTAAATGAGAAACATGCTGCTCAACACAACTACTATACACCAATATCTCATCAAAAAATACTAATACAAACTTCTTCAAATATGGTTTGAACACCTTATTCATTAATGATTGAAAGGTGGATGGTGCATTAGTTAAGCCAAATGGCAAAACTAGGAATTCATAATGGCCTTCATGAGTTCTAAAGGCAGTCTTATGAATATCCCCCTCCTTCATTCTAATTTGATGGTAACTAGACCTAAGGTCTAGCTTAGAAAAGATCATAGCACCACTCAACTCATCAAGCAGCTCATCTACAACAGGGATAGGATACTTATCCTTAACTATAGCCTTATTCAAAGACCTATAATCAATACACATTCTCTAACTTCCATCAGCCTTCCTTACTAACAACACAGGTGATGAAAAGGGACTATGACTGATTCTAATATAGCCTGCTTCTAGTAAATCATGAACAATATTTTCAATTTCAGTTTTTTGATAGAAAGGATACCTGTAGGGTCTCTCACAAACAGGTTCAGTGCCTTCTTTCAAGATTATCTGGTGCTCATGTCCTTGAAGAGGAGGTAATGCAGTAGGTACTTCAAAGACCTTGTTGAAATCTTTTAGCAACTCAGTAATAGCCCCATGTTGCTGCACTGGTGTGGAGGGAATAGGGCAGGATATGATTTGCAGCAGTAGACCTTTCTTGATGACTGGTTTAAAGAATTGTTCAGCTTCTTGAAGAGTGAGGCCAAATGGTTGTAATCTTGTAAACAGAATTTCCTTACCCCTAAGACTAAACTCCATGACCAATTTCTTGAAATCCCATTTAATTGGTCCAAGAGTACATAACCATTGAGTACCAAGAACTACATCATAGTCACCCAACGATAAAACATTCAAATCAACCTACAATTCCTGACTTTGAATTCTAAGATTAACCTCATGGCAAGCACCTTGTGTTCTAAGTACTTCCCCATTAGCTACCTTAACTGTGAAGCTTTCTTGAGTTGACAATGGCAATTTCAAGGATGACCATGAAGAAACATCCAAGAAATTATGAGTACTACTACTGTCAATTAAGATAAGCACATCTTGATGATTAATTCTACCCCATACTCTCATTGTGCCTGGAGAAGGACTTCCAAGTAATGCATAGAGAGTGATTTCTGTACACCCTGCCATCTGTTGCTGCAATGTTGTGGAAGCATCATACACCACTGTTCTTTCTTCCTCAAGAACCTTTTGCTCACTTCCTAGGTTGTTCTGTTGAAACCCTTCCATAAGGAAAATCTTTGGTGTCTTGCATTGATGTCCCACATGCCATTTATCCTCACAATAGAAGCATAATCCCTTCTTCTTTTGATCTTCAACCTGCATAGCAGTAAGCTTCTGCACAGGTAGTTTGCTAGTCTAAAATCATTCTTGATTGGAGGGGGTCCCAAAATTAAAGGCTTAGACACTTTACCCCATGGTCTGACATTCTTCTTGCACGCAAGAAGATATTCTTCTTGTATTTTGGCAAGACCAAAGGCTGCATTCAAATTCTGGGGATTCAGTATCCTAATTGGTAACCTAATTTCATCCCTCAATCCACTCAAGAAACAACTGAGTCTGTGCTTCTCAGATAGTTCCTTAATTTGATTGGACAAGGCTTCAAACTGTCCCTTGTAAGTAGATACAGACCCCACTTGCTTCAATTTTGTTAGAGTTTCCATTGGATCATCATAGGAAGAAGAACCAAACCTCACGTGCAATGCTCTAACAAAAGCCTCCCAACTAGTAAAAAGACCAGCTTCCTCTGCATCTTGAAACCAAATCAAGGCCTCATCTTCCATATGATATAAGGCTAATAATATCTTTTGGTTGACTGGGGTATTATATAAATGAAAAAATTGATTGGCTTTGTACACCCCACTTGCTGGATTCTCACCCTTAAACCTCAGGAACTCCAATCTCACAGCTTTAGGAATCATCGAAGAATCTTGTTGTTGATTGGCCACTATTGGAGATGAGGTTCTTAGAGGAGATGACGAAGGTCTTTGTTGCCAACCATTACTAGCTTCTGTTATACCCTGCACTGTCTCTGATAGAGCCTACAACAAACTTGTGACTGCATCCAATTTCTGATGGACTATATGAAATTCTTGATCATGTTGCTCGATCATCAATGACAGAGCATTGACTTTTTCATTAAGGAAAGAAGAAGATCGAGTTTCTACCATAGTAGTAGAATGGGCTCTGATACCAATTTGACAGGATCTTAGTAACCTGTGAAGAAATGAATTGAATAGAGTAACAGAGAAGAGAAATAGAACATTAGAGAATGGAAGTGGAGAAGATAGTAGAGATAGATGAGAATTAGAGATGAGATAAAGAAGATAGGAATGAGAATGTAATTCTTATTATGCATCCAAAAACTGAGTACAATCTTCTGTTCCCCCCCCCCCCCCCCCTTTTATACTATTACAGTTCCACATTCTTAACTAACTCCCAGCTAAGCTAACTAACTTCCATGACATCAGCATAACAGCAATTGACAACACACAGTAACTAACACAGCAACTAACTAACTGTCACTACTCATCCTCTAATTACAATTAGTACAATTCTCCTAATTACAATTCTTATCATCCACCAAACAGATTCACCCTTCACCGTGTCCATCAATTCCTTCCCCCTACTGCAGAAGTTTCGCATGCCGCAAATAGAAAGGTACAACGGAGCTAAGGACCCCCTTGATCACCTAAAGACTTTCAAAACCTTGAAGCACTTGCAAGGGGTAGCATAGGAGATCATGTGTAGGGCCTTCTCTACCACACTCAAGGGGCTTGCGAGAATTTGGTTCAGCCGATTAACGCCTAACTCCATTAGTACTATCAAGGAGTTAAGCGCACAGTTCACCTCACACTTCATTGGGGGCATAGGTATAAGAAGTCGACTGCATGCTTAATGAGCATCAAGTAATGAAAAGATGAAACGCTGAGGTCTTACATAACCCGCTTTAACAAGAAGGCTCTTTCAATTGGCGAAGCGAACGATAAGATGCTCGTGGCTGCCTTCACAAACGAATTGCGAAAGGGTAAGTTCCTATTTTCCTTATACAAGAACAACCCCAAAACCATGTTGGATGTGCTATATAGGGCAACCAAGTACATGAACACAGAGGATGCGCTGCTAGCCCGAGAAGAGAGGCTCAAGAAAAGGGAAAGACAGGAAGATGCATGGCAGGATAGAGGACCAAAAAAGGCAAGGACCGGAGAACAATGGGAGGACAGGCACTTAAAACCTCCCGCGGGGAAATTCACAAGTTTCACCCTGCTGATTGCTCCAATCGACCAAGTCTTGATGGAGATCAAAGACAAAGGCGCCTTGACCTTTCCCGGCAAGCTGAAGGGAGATCCTAATAAGAGATCCAAGGACAAGTATTGCTGATTCCACCGCGATCATGGCCATGACACATCTAATTGATACGACCTAAAGCAACAAATCGAAGCCCTCATACAACAAGGAAAGTTGCAGAGATTTGTTAGCAAGGAAAGGAAGGACCAGCCACAAGTGCAAGCCTCCAGAGGGAAGAATGAGCGTCCCAAGCCGCCTATAGGGGAAATAAGGATGATAGTAGGGGGCACGACGGCCACTGGGTCGTCCAAAAAGGCCAAGAAAACTTACCTACAGATGGTTCAGAATGTTTAGCTAACAGGCTCCTTACTGAAAATGCCACGGATGGACAATCCAGTCATTGGATTCTCAGATGAAGATGCCCAACGTCTTCATCACCCACATGACGACACACTTGTAATCAGTATACAGGTAGGAGATTACTATATGCACCGAATTCTGGTTGATAATGGCAGCTCGGCTGACATACTACACTACTTGGCATTCCAACAAATGAGGATTGATAGAGAACGACTAGTTCCAACGGACACTCCATTCGTTGGATTTGGAGGAACACGGGACTTCCCACTTGGTGCAGTCACATTATCCATGACGATAGGTGATTACCCTTAACAGATCACTAAGGACGTAACATTCCTTGTGGTTGACTGCTTATCCGCGTACAATTCCATCATAGGATGGCCTACCCTTAACTCATGGAAGGCTGTAACCTCAACCTACCACCTAATGATCAAATTCCCTACGGACTATAGTGTAGGGGAACTACGCAGAAATCAAGTGGTTGCGCGTGAATGCAACATAGCAATGATGGAGATGGATGACCACCTCTAAGTCACCAGCATAGAAGAACATCGAACGGCCACAGAACTCGTAGAAGAGCTTGAAGAGATACCTCTCGACGACTCTAGAGATGACCGAACAACAAGAATCGGTACACTTGCCAGCCCGACGGTTCGCCAAGCGCTGAAAGCGTTCCTCAAGGATAACTGGGATGTATTTTCATGGAGTCACGAAGACATGTCGGGGATAGATCCTACTGTTATGGTGCACAACTGAATGTGTCGCCCACCTTCACACCCATCCGCTAAAAGAAGAGAGTATTCGCCCCTGAGTGGGACCAAGCCATAGTAGAGGAAGTCTGCAAGCTGTAAGAGGCAAACTTCATTAGGGAAGTCTACTACCTCGACTGGCTGGCAAATGTGGTGATGGTCAAGAAGGCCAATGGGAAGTGGAGAATATGCGTAGATTTCATAGATCTTAACAAGGCTTGCCCTATGGACAGCTACCCCTTACCATGGGTTGACATCCTGGTGGATTCTATAGTGTAACACCAGTTGCTGAGCTTCATGGATGCTTTCTCAGGATACAACCAAATTAGAATGGACGAAGTCGATCAGGAGAAAACTTCGCTCGTCATCAGCCAAGGCCTCTACTGCTACAAAGTAATGCCATTCGGTCTAAAAAATGCGGGGGCGACGTATCAAAGGCTTATGAACAAGATGTTCACGTGGCAAATTGGTAGAAATGTCCAGGTTTATGTTAACGACATACTGGTAAAGAGCCGAAGAGAAGAAGACCACTTAGCAGACCTCAGGGAAACATTCGACACCCTTTGCTCCTACAACATGAAATTGAATCCAGGCAAGTGTGCATTCGAAGTGACGGCTGGAAAATTCCTAGGGTTCATGGTATCTCAAAGGGGTATTGAGGTCAACCTAGACAAGATCCGGGCCATAATGGAAATGACACCTCCAAGGAACGTCAAAGAAGTCCAAAGCCTCAACGGCAAGATAGCGACGCTGAACAGATTTGCATCAAGGGCGACAGATAAGTGTCTGCCTTTCTTCCGCATGCTAAAGAAGTCTTTTGAATGGACGATCGAGTGTCAGCAGGCATTCGAGAATCTAAAGGCCTATCTCTCATCTCCTCCATTGCTCAGTCCTTCCCAACCCGGGGAAAAGTTATTCTTCTACCTAGCGATATCCACAGCGGCCATCAGTGCAGCATTAGCTAGGGAAGAAGACGAGATACAGAAGCCCGTGTATTACACAAGTCGTGCGCTCCGAGGTGCAGAAGGGAGATACCCACCAATGGAGAAGCTTGCCTTTGCCTTAGTTACTGCGGCTCGCAAGCTTAAGCCCTACTTCCAAGTACACACAGTTATCGTCCTGACAGACAAACCACTGAGAAAAGCGATGAATAATCCTAAAGCTGCTGGACGGGTGGCGTTATGGGTGATCGAATTAAGTGAATTCGACATACAATATCGACCCCACACTGCCATCAAGGGACAGGCGGTTGCCAACTTCATTGCAGAATGGACCGTTCACACAGATGGATCCTCAAATAAACAAGTAGATGGAGCCGGCGTAATACTGCATAGCCCGGAAGGGGATCGGATCAAATGCATGGTCCGTCTGGACTTCCCTACAACGAACAATGAAACAGAGTATGAAGCCTTAATGCAAGACTAGACCTCGCCATAATTGCAGGAGTTGAAAATTTGGTCCACTACTGCAATTTACAAGTGGTGATCAGTCAGGTCAATGGAGAATACGACTGTAGGGGTGAACGGATGAAGAAATATCTAGAACTGGTTAAGGACCGAGTCAACAATCTCTAAGCAAAGTTCATTTAAATCCTAAGGGAGGAGAACGAACATGCAGATCTGCCCGCTAAAGCTGCGTTAGCAGAACATATGGTCACCCCTAGTCAAGTACTATCCTTCATTCAAATCTCACCACTAATAGACTGCATCAGTGTACAAGAGGTTGGATCCGAAAACTGTTGGACAACTCCAATAGTGTCCTACCTGAAGGAGGACGTATTGCCGAAAGAGAAGGAGGCTGCCCATTTCATCCTAATCAAAGACGTTCTCTACAAAAGAGGATTCTCTCGACCCTACCTAAGGTGTCTCAGCCCCAAAGAAGCAAATTATGTTATGAGAGAAATTCACAAGGGAATTTGCGGGAACCACTCGGGATCGCGCTCATTGGTGCAAAAGCTAATCAGGGCAGGATACTACTGGCCAACTATGCAGAAGGATGCTCATGCATATGTGAGGGCTTGCGACAAATGTCAAAGATTCAATAACCTCATCCAGCAGCCAACGAAGGAACTTACCCCTATGACGGCCCCATGGCCGTTCACTCAATGGGAACTAGATATCATGGGTCCATTCCCAACAACAGTAAGGCAGATAAAGTTCTTGATGGTCGGCATTGACTACTTCACTAAATGGGTGGAAGTGAAAGCCTTAGCAACTATTACATAGAAGAATATACGAAGCTTCATATGAAGGAGCATCTTCTGCAGATATGGCATACCAAAAGTGTTGGTCTCTGACAACAGGAAGTAGTTCGACAATGACGCATTTTGGAACTTCTGCTCATAATTGGGGATTAAGAACCACTACTCATCCCCTGCCGACCCATAGGCCAATGGGCAAGTTGAGGTGACAAACCGATCCTTGCTCAAGATCATCAAGACTAGGCTCGAGGGGGCAAAAGGGATATGGTCAAAGGAATTGCCGAGTGTCTTGTGGGCATACAGGACAACGATGTGGACACCTACAGGAGAGACCCCGTTTCGATTAACATACAGGAGCGAGGCAGTCATCCCGGCGGAAGTAGGACTAACAAGCTACAGAGTGGAGAACCATGACGAGAGCAAGCACGATGAAACCATGTGATTGCAGCTTGACCTAGTAGACAAAGTAAGAGCAATGGCCGAGCAAAAGCTAGCATGGTACTAGAATTTCATGGCCAAGCATTTCAATTCCAGAGTTAAACCCAGGGACTTCCAGGTCAGAGATCTCATCTTAAGGAAGGTCATGGGCACCATCAGGAATCCTACACAAGGAAAGCTCGGCCCTAACTAGGAAGGACCCTATAGAGTCGCGTCGTGGCAAAAGGAAAGGCGCCTACCACCTCGAGACACTAGACGGCCAAAAGCTATGCCATCCATGGAACACCGAGCACCTAAGAAAGTACTACCAATAGAAAAGCAACATTCGACAGATTCTCAGTTTATTCAATTTTTGCTATTATTTAAGTTAATTATTGCAACATTCTCTAGTTTTCTAGTTTACTATCTAGACAGTTATTTTTGCTGCAATAGTCCTTAAGTATTCTTTTTAAGCTCCTTTTCCTTTAAAAGCTACACTTTTGGTTTAATAATAAGAGGAATATTTAGAGATGACTGATATATTCTAGAATGGATATTTTATTAAGTCCACAAAGTGGACAGTTCATCCCATGAGGATGTACATTTTATTAAGTCCATCGATGGATTATCTCAGGATGATTGGTATTAAGTCCATAAAGTGGACAGTTCATCCCATGAGGATATATATTTTATTAAGTCCATAATGTGGATGGTTCATCCCATGAGAGTGTATATTTTAATATGTCCATTAAGTGGATGGTTCATCCCATGAGAATGTATATTTTATTAAGTCCATAATGTGGACAGAACATCCCAGGACGGTGGATATTTTATTAAGTCCATAAAGTGGACGGTTCATCCCATGAGGGTGTATCTTTTAATAAGTCCATAATGTGAACGGACCATACCAGGAGGCTGGATATCTTATTAAGTCCATAAAGTGGACGGACCATCCAAGGAGGGTGGATATCCTATGAAGTCTATAAAGTGGACGGACCATCCCAGGAGGGTGGATATCTTATTAAATACATAAAGTGGACAGACCATCCAAGGAGGGTGGATATCTTATTAAGTCCATAAAGTGGACGGACCATCCCAGGAGGGTGGATATCTTATTAAGTCCATAAAGTGGACGGCCGAGAGGATGAGTATTTTATGACGTCCATAAAGTGGATGGTCCAGCCAAGAAGAATGGATATTTCATAGTCCATAAAGGGGGACTGGTCCTCCCAGGAGGGTAGATATTTTACTAGGTCTATAGGTGGACAGATCCATTATTTAGAAAATTAGTCCTATACTGTAAAACAGACGGGCCTATAAACAAATATAGTCCATGAAAGTGGACGGTGTTGACAAAAGATTAAGGTTGAACTCCAAGACGGATAACTCCAACTACATGTGGACAAATTCAAGAGAATAAATCCAAACGAGTATTAAGCAAGATTGTCTACAAGCACATAAGTAAACGGACAGAAAGAATAAATAACAATTAAAATTACTCAAAAGTATCTACAAACAACTTAAAATTGTTTTCCAAATGAGTTAAAAAAAAAAAAAAAAAAACTACACAATTTAAGTGGGAGTTTCATCCTTCCTTTCAACCAACTCTTCAGGGGGACGAGCCAGATCATCTTTTGGGTCAACTTGGCTCTCAACAATAATCCCGTTACCAGGGGTGCCGTTGACGAGGGCATTCTCTTCAAAAAGTTCATCCGTATTCTCAGAATGGACGGGTTGAACTGACATCTGCTCCTGGATATTAATATTGATGGTAGAGACATCTAGTTCAGGGTATAAAGCTTTCACTTAACGGAGCGTGTCATCAAAACCGTCACCATAAGAGACTCCTAGCTCCGACAGAAGGGCTTTGAAGTCACGATATTCTCAAATGGCAACTTCCTTTGCAAGGCGAAGCTGGTCCATGGCTTCACAAATCTCCTTCTCTTTGTCTTCCAGGACCTTCTTTAGCTGCTCCGTCTGACTGTAATACTCATCCCTGGCTTTTTCCACCATAACAAATTTCTTATCCTAGACCACCTTCCAGGCCTTCAACTCGTCCAGTTCTTCCTTCGTCGACGTGGCCCTCTCACGTAAATGGTCCAATGCTGTCTCAAGGGTTAGATACTGTCCCATTAGCCCTTTCATCATAATCATAGCCTGAAAAAGGGATAGTTAGTTCAAACTAATTGGAAGGCAATGATGACGGAAAAAATAAACGAACTGAATTACTTAGGCAATACTAAAAAGCCCCGTCTTGCCCATCACCTCCCTCGAGTGGTTGCTTAAGTCCTCACAATCTTCAGATGTTATGATGGACGAAAGCTTCTCCAAAGCATATTTGGAGTCCTCTCGGAAGAGGACATGTGGCTTCTCCTGTGTAGTGGACGGTCCCTTCATGAGGCCTTTCCCTGCTCCATGTTTTGCAAGTGTAACTGTCTTCACCCCCTCAGCTTCAAGACCTACGACGGGCTTTAATACAGTCTTGGGCTTTTTTGGTGCACGGTCCTGCTTTTGTGGCACCTTCCTTTTGGTGGACAAGATGCTCGGATCCATGCCCTTAAGGATCTAACCTCCATTTTCCTTATTTTTTGCTGCCTGTGCCTTAATAATGGCCCACCTCTTAGCAGCATCCATTTTCTGCAAAAATGGATGGGCAAACTTAGTCCCCAAGTAAAAAGGAAAACAAAATTCACAAGTCTGGGTAACGGACTTACATTCACGCACTTGATTGTCGTAACGACGGGCTTCAGGGGTAGGCTCTGGTCCATCACAATACCAATAAATGGTGTCTAGGTTGACCAACTTGGCCCAAGTCTTCTCCTCTAGTTTTGTTTTTGCAAAAATCTTCTCCAAGAAGTTCCACTGTTCTAAGGTAACTTGAGGACAGTCTTGAATTGCAAAAGAGAATGAGGGGACGGTTAAAGAAACAATAAAAAGAGCCAAGTGGTATTCTAAATACGATGGATGCATACCAGACGGGGGCAGAATTCCCCATGTTGTGTCAATGGGCATAAACTCATGGTCCCCAGGATGACACATCCACTCGTTGCCCTCCAGGAAAAAATAATGACTCTTCCAGTTTCTGTTGGAGTCGGGGGTTTCACACACATGTCTTGTATGGGGGTTCCTAGGTACAAAACTATACATACCCTTTGACTTAGAAATCTCAGCTGGACGGTAACAATTAAAAAATTCTTCTAACGTCAACCTTCTGGCTCCGTCAGACATTGCTCCATATAAGACCTCCACACCGAGGAAGACCTTCCAGGCATTTGGGGCGATTTGTTTAACGGACACACCTAGGTACTGAAGGAGTTGACGGTGAAGGGAGCTTAGAGGGAATCTAAGCCCTGCCTTCAACATCTGCTCATAGACCCCAACACCCTCAATGCCCTCATAATAACATTTTTTCGACATATAAGGGAGACAAATGGGAATGTTGGCAGGTATTTGGAATTTTCCCTTCAAGGTCTTGAAATGATTTTCTTTGATTGTGGAAACAAAAGCGTTCACTGTCCATATGGGTAGCATTATGAACTCTCTCATTCCATCAAGGCCTATGATAGATTGAATTCAGTGTTCTGCACCATCTATATCAACATTCACCCTTTGACCCATCCATCTCCATACCCTCATCTGTTGAGGGAGAGGTGGCTGACGGAGTTTTATCTTCGTTTGACATGTCTTGGTCTTTGCGACCTGACGAGTACACTTCGTTGTAGCCTGCCCCGTCGCGGACAAACGACTGGTTATTTGACGCACTAGACATAACTTACACATAATTGTAAATCCTAAGACTCTGACAGGTCTAGAAAGAATGACGGTTGTACAAAGTTTAAAAACAAAGTGTGGAAAATTTAAAGGAAACAAATGCTTACTAGATTGTGGCAGGATGGTAATAAGCTTCGATGACAGATGTGACAACTGAACGGTACGATCGGCTGACAAGGATGATGGATGCACTCTGATCAAAAATTTCAGTAGAAAGTAAAGAAATGAGGAGAAAAGAGTTCAGTTTATATAGAGGGAACGACATGGAAGACGAAGGGATGCTTCGATCGGAGTGAACAACCATTCAGTGGACACCATGTGTCCTTCGTCATTAATGATCCTAGGCCAGCTTGTCAAGGCGAAAGTGTTCCCCAAGAGACTGATTAAACCGTCACCCCACAGGTCTTTCCACTAAGAGATCACGGACCCATGGGGCAAGGGGGAAACTGAAGAGGATGAAAATTGATGGCAACGGATCTTTAAAGTTAGCCTAACGGTGCTAGACAACATGGACGGACACTAGGTGAATGGGTACAAGGTGGATGGATCAAAGGTCCACGTGGCCACCAATTGGACATTGAGTGAGGTCCAAGGAATCCTTAATGGAAACGGTTAGTATCTTGTGATTAACCCTAGTCCATAGAATCCTAATATGAATAGAATTCCCCCATAAGAAGGATTCTAGAATATATGTGCAATAATAAAAGATCTTCCCTATAAGGAAAAGACTTGTTGCGCAAGTATAAGACTCGATTCTACACTACTATAAAAACCCAAAGACCCTTAGAAAAAAGGTACGCATAATTCACCCCAGCTCTGGCACTCTAGAGTTGTAGAAAGGTTTTCTGAATTAACCTTTGGAGGGTCCTTGGCCAGTACCACACCGGTATCCTCTTAGGGTTTTCTCTTTGTATTGTGCAAGGATCGTTGTGAGCATGCTAGGACCGTGTAACTAGTTGTTGATTTTTCAGCATCATCATATTTTATTTTAACTCGTAAAGAATTGACAGATTAATAGTTTTGAAAATATTATAATGACAATAAGCTGTCTTAAAATTTTCAAAAAAAAAAAAAAAAAACTATGTCAATGAAATTTTCACAACAAATCATAAGTAGTTGGTTGTTATTAGTGGACAAAAAAGTAGTTTCATTAGTAAGTTTAAATTAGAACCAAAAATAATTTACCATCTATGTTTTGTTATGAAAGTATTGTAAAAAATATTATAGATGTAGTAGTACTTTTTTTTTCACAAAATCTTTATTTTTAGTTGTGGTTGATTCTTGTATGATATTTTATTATTTTATTTTGACTTGTAATGAATTAACACCTTAACAATTGTAAAAATATTTTGCCAATTTGTTGTTTTAATATTTTATTATAATGTGAAATAGTGTGAATTGGACAAATAAAAAATAATGTAGCAAATCTACTACAACTTTATGTATTCACCAAAAAAAAAAAAAAAAAAAGGCCAGCAAATTGAAAATTGAACAAGCCAAAGCTATTGTAATGAAGCTACGGTAACTTTTTCCATTTACTTTTTTTATATATAGATTACTAAATTTGACTAAACCAACAAAAAAAAAAAAAGGTATATGAATACAACAAAATATTACAATGTTACCTCTATTTTCAACCATGGTGGGTCCCAGTCTAATATTTTATTATCTTATTTTGACCTATAAGGAACTTATATCTCAATAGTTGTAAAAATATTGTAATAACAAAAAAAAAAAAAAAAAAAAAAAATCACGATATTTTCACAATACAATACCTTTATTTTTAGTTGTGGTAGATCTTAGTATGATATTTTATTATTTTATTTTGACCCATAAGGAATTGACATATGCGTCACAACATTTTCACAATATCTTTATGTATACATTGTACTTAGAATGTAAATTTATATTGTAGACACATAAAAATTGGAAAATTTTGTACACATTTGCAAAATTTGTACAATATTTACCTTTTTTTGTGTGCAAATGTGTATAATATTTGCCACTTTTTGTGTATCTACAATGTAAACATATAAAGATACTTAAAAAAAATAAAAAAAAACAAAAAAAAAAAAAAAACAAAAACAAAAACAAAACAAAACAAAACAAAACAAAACAAAACAAAACAAAAAAATACAAAAAACAAAGCTCAAACCAATAGGCGTACTTGAAGGAAAAAAAGAAAAGATATTAACTCTTTATCAAAAAAATGCAGCTCCCTAATTGAATAAACCAAAAAATACTATTCATGAACCTATTAACTCTTTTTATGTAGTTAATAGAATTAGAAATTGTCAAAAAATTTGTACCTAAATTCGTTAGTAATTTCTTATATTTTCGATAGAGATATTCAAAATTTAAATAGTTAATAAAAATAGAAATTGTCAAAAAGTTGTACCTAAATTAGTTAATACTTTCTTATATTTTTGATAGAGATATTCAAAATTTAAATTTTATTACCTCCAATTATTAAATAAAAATTAATTTGATAAAAATTATAGTTATACCTAGTTGTACCAAACTTAGAAGTTTTAAAAAGTTCTACATATCAAAAAAAAATTTAAATTAAAAAAAAAATCACTTTGATGTCCTTTCAAGATTTAATCATAAGACATTGATTTAAATAATAATTTAATGATTATTAAAAAAAAATATTTTAATGATCCTGTTGAGGATCAAAGGATAAAATACTAGCTGGAAAAATACAAATACAATGAACATCAATGGTTTTTAAAAATTAGCTCATAGATGCTCTGTTTCCTCTTACTTCTCAAATAGTCAAACTTGTAAAGTGAGCTATCTTAACTCTTAAGCTTGCCTTCAGGGACGGGCGTGGCCTACATTTGGTTTCCTCACTAATTGGTGCTAAGGCTCAAGTGCCCTCAAGTTTTCTTTTTCTTTTTCTTTTTTCATAGACAAGTCTCCTCAAGCCAACAGCGCTCTCAAAATCTCTATTTATTCCTTATATTTTAGACATGATATATTAAAACTTATAGTATTAATTTCATAATAATTACCTTTTATATTATCTAATCAAAACACCAAATGGTTTTTAATATAGAGTATAGACGATGAATTTTCACTTTAATCATTTAGTCGATAATATATATATTTTTTTTATTCAAAGTAAAGGTTAATAATAAGTTAACCAAGGTCCTTCTAAAAAAAAAAAAAAAAAAGTTAACCATGGTCCCCCTGCCTTTGGAAATTTCTCACCACTCCCTTTTCTTTTATTTTATTTTTATAATTTCTCCACTCCTTTCAATTCATTAACAAAACGTTTAAGTTATAAGTAAACTATACTTATCAGCCTTCTTCATATTAAAAATATATATAATATATATACACACACACAAACACTAAATTAAAGAGATTACCTCTATATGTATTTTTGTGGTTTAAATACTCCTGAAAGTTAAAAAGTTATGAGAGACGCATCCAAAAAAATCTTATTCAAAATGAGAAACTGATAATTCATGAGCAAGCAGCTTCATCATTCTCTGAATGTCAAACGTTCAAACTCCAAATAAGCAATGAAGCAGTGCATTACCAGCGAGGGGGAAATTGATTCATCGTACAATTTTCACTGAAGTTCTATGTCCCCTTTGTAATGACAAGGAGTAGACCATTTCTTATAGCGAGTGTTGTACTGCGTGTTAGGGTGATAACACCTTAACCCAAAAATTTAGGCCTATGGATTTAAACCCAATTATGTTATATATTATTTCTTATCCAACACGGTTAGTATTGTATGATTTGGTTATGCATTAACTTTGAGGACACAGTTCAAAACTAGTATCTAGAACATTTTACAAATGCTACAATTGCTTAAAGAGAGACTACTTATCTGGGTCAAAGTAGATTCATATTAACTCTCACACTCAACATAGATTACCAAGTTCAAAACCATGGCTATATTTGATGCCCAAACTGATAAACAGCAAAGTAAGGCTCATATAAAATAGATTTAACCCAAAAATCCAAAAGCTTTAAAACAGAAAAAACAGTGAGCTCAAGAATAAGCAAAAATTTATTTATGCCAAAAATATGAAACTGGAAAGCAAATAAAATAAAGAACACAGACCGGGAAGGAGGGGCACCACAAGGAGGAAATGTTGTTGTTATGCATGTCAAATTAAGAGTGTCTTGCAAATATACGTATCAAATCTAGAATGCAAACATACAGCAATAACACTGCAAAAAATGAGCAGAGAGTAAATGCAAAATCCCACAAGAATTTAAGGCTAGAAGAAAATAATGTTGGACAATCAGAAAGACTTCATTTTTCTAGTTCTGGAAAGTTACAAGAGAACCCCATAGAGAGATGCTGTTTTTACAAATTCTACAATTGTAATCTGGCAATAATTATATAGATTAAAGTTCGTAATACTATTGTGAACAGAAATTTGTTAAGATAAAATTACTCTATAGTAAACTCATCACATAAGTCCACATCGTGAAGCCACCTTAACATGAACTTTCCTACTGCTAAGCTACACCAGTGCAGGAGCACATAAGATACCCAAAATTGGATAAGTGAGAATATACAAGACTTAAAATCTACTCATTGCTTTCCAATTAACACTATAACGTGAACAGAATCGCTCACATGTTCATCCACTGAACTTGACCTTCCTTATGCTATTTTTCCTGGTTAAGTTCAGTACCTTACTTTTCACATGCTGAAATGATCCAAACTGTGAAGTTTAGAACTTTGTTTACCTTACTAAACAACATACATAAGTTTAAGGGTTTAGATGCATGTTTCTTTTATAAAAGAAGGAAGGTGTCTGTGTGCTTCTAGAACAACCATATATAAGCTAATAAATACACATCAATTAGTTCTACCAAAACATTTCATATTACCAGAAAGTACAAAAGCTATGGAACAACGAATTCAATGTCCAAAAACAATGCAAAGACATGTTGACTAGTCTTTAAATGATACAGGCAAACAAACTTGAGGAACCAAACAACAATTTCCCATCAGCTAACAAGTTGCATTTAAAAAATTGTATGGGATACTCTGCTTATGTTCTATCAGCAACCAGATACAAAGCCTATAAGGCTGCAGTTATTAAAACAACCTATGTATCAGGATTAAAATAATTTCCTTCAAACTTTTACTTCAAGGACTACTTTTTGAAGAGTCCATTGTAAAATTCACAATAAGTGCCCAAAAAGAGAGGATGTATATCTATCCCCAATTTATCCAGGCTAATTTTAACTCTCAATACAACAAAGCCAATCATGCAATAATTAAACCATTTAGTTCCAATAAATCAAGGCCAATAAAATGATTGTGAATAGAAATTTGTGAAAATCACTGTACTCTTAAGAAAACTCATCACGTAAGTCCACAACATCAAGCCACCTCAAAATGAACCGTCCTACTGCCATCAAACTACACCTGTGCCAGCACATTAAAAACTAATTCAACACTAGCTTCTTATATACTTATCAGTCTATCATATAGGATAACCAGCCATGTTCACTTTGCCTAAAAGGCTTTAGCTTGGAAAATGAATATCACAATACTCAAAAAACCACTCATTTTTATTCATTTAACACTGTGAGAGTGCTCTTTTCTGTCAGCACTGTGGCCCAAAGTTCCTGGGCCAAATAAATGTTCTTGGTGGATTGGGATTGATTCTCCGCAGCTAAGGGGGCTGTTTTAAGAATCAATTGGTGCACAAAACATACTTTCCATAACACAAATAGCTAACAAGAAAGAAAGCAGGAATATTTGCATTGGACGACATTTATGCAGTAAAGGATTAACACAAATAAGAAAAGGAAAAGAAAAATATAACACAAGAACAAGCTGGGGATCCTCTAATTAAGTGAGGTATATTTCATTAATTTTATTAAGCTACGATTACAATGCTCACTAGGACGTGATGCAAGGTTCAACTGAGCTCATAAGTTACAGACTTTGATAGCTATTCAAGCTTCAAAGACTTGCAAAGTTTGAACTTGTTGAATCCGAGCGTGTTCAATAGTGGCTGTACTGGGATACCGGAACGGTTCCTCTGTTTTTCCTTCAAGTTACAGAGTATTTTCTGCAACTTTTCTAGGATTTTAGGAAGACAAAGGTGAATGCTTAAGATGATCTGATTGTTCACCCCAAAAATTCAATCCCCTGTAGCATGGATCCCTTCCTCCTTTTATAGCACAACTTCGGCCTCCCTGGTGAACCAGCGATTCCCCTGTTTTACCCTTTGAAGCCTGTACTGTGCCTGGTTGCTTCAGGATCGTGTCGTTTCCTCTTTCTTCATAGTTCCTTGTTTTTTTGTTCCGACCAAATAAAAGTCCCTCGGCTCCTTTCCATTTCCGGATTTCCCCGTTGGCTGGCCTGAGGTCCCCTTTGGCTTTTTCTTCTCAGCGTCCCAGCCTTTCCCAGTTGTACTCTTCCTTGTCTTTTCTCCAAACGGTTGAATCAGGTTTCTGCGTTTTGCATGCTCTGTACCTCCTCTGCGTGTCTGGGTCACAAGGTTCGCGTGGCCTTTGTCTTTTGCCTTTCTTTAATTTCTTTCTGTTATGATCCTCCTGCACGCCCTAGGATACCTCTGGGAGGCTCTCTGGGATTCCAGCCCAGCTTCCTCCTTTTTTCAGTTTGGTCTGGTTTGCTGGCTGGGCTTTTTCTTTTGGATCCCAACCCTCTGGTCTTTTCTTTCTCTCTTTTTTTTTTTTGTGTGAAATGGGCCCAATACCTTTTCTTTCTCTGTGGGCCTATTGGCGGGCTGTTTTAATTTCCTTTTTTTGAACCTCAACATTTAGCCCCCCGAGCTCATGGGTTGCCTGCAGCCCATGCGTGAGTTCTTTGCAGGATCTCTTCTTGTTTTGATTTTTGCCACGGAGATCCTGATCTTCCCCTTTTCCCCTCTTTTTTTTTTTGGTATCCTGTCTCCTTTGTTTCTCTCCTTTTTTGTGACTCTTCCCCTTTTTGTGGTACGTGGCAGTTGGGTTGACATAAAACTCCCACCACCTACTTTTACGTTTCCCATACACTCATTAATAACTGCTGATAACCTCCTTCTTTTTAAATTTAATTCCTGGCAACTGGCACGTCTTTCCATACATTGTCTTCTTTAACTGTTCTTATTCCTTCCCTTCTAGCGTTTTTCTCATTACTCTTCTTCCTTGTCTACCTGAGTTCTCGGTTACCAACCTCTTTTCGATCAGTATTGTTGCCATCTTCTTTTCTTTTTCTTTCTTCAGATACCCATTATTCCAATAGCCTCTTCTTCTTCTCAAAAAAGGAAGGAACGTACTCCCAGTCCTTTTGAAGGTAAGGGTTCTTCTAGTTCTGCACAGGATGAGTCCGTCACTGTGCGCCCTGCTTTCCCTTTGCGAGACCCTTGGTACACTTCTAGCTTATTCTTTCCTCGAGTGTCTCATGGCGAGACTCCTCCATCCCCACACACCTGGGTTTTCTCTGGTCAAGCAGGTTTTGTTGGTTCTGCACAAGTTCCAGACCCTAGGGAGATTTTTGATCTCCAAATCAGGCGAGGACTTCGAGAAGCGGTTCCTATCTTCTTTGATTTTGTTGCTGGAAAGATTCAGGGCTGGCCCATTTGGGTGGATAATGAGCTTTCCGATAAAGAGTTTGTGGGTCGCTTGGAGCATGCCGGCGTCCTGAAGGCGGTGGCTATTTCCAGAAATCTTTAGGGTTTCAGAGATGCCAAAGGGCTTAGGCATTTGGTGCGCCGCTGGTGTCCTGCTCTGCACACCTTTTCTTTTTCTGTTGGTGAGTTGACTGTTACCTTGGAAGATGTAGTCAACAATTTTCTCCTTCCTGTGCTTGGGGATGAAAACCCCTTTGATATCAAGCTTTCCGACGAGGATCTCGAAGTGGAAGAGAAGTTATTTGCTCATTTTGGTGGGCGTACTGCTTCTTCTGGTGGGAAACCGGCCAGGATGGGCAGGTGGGTTATGACTCTTTCGCGCGAGAAGGATAAGGAAGTCAGGCGTGCTGGGTTCCTTGCATTCTGGCTTAGCAAGTTCCTGTTTAGCGAGTTCCCTGGGTATGGAATCAAGTCCACTCTTTTTCCTTTGGCGATTAAGTTGGCTCAGGGCGCTCAATATCCTCTAGCCCCCATGTTTTTGGGCCACGTTTACTCTCAATTGGATCAACTCCATGGAGATGAGGCAGAGGGTGATTCTTGTTATGTTATCACTTCTTCGCTTCACTGCGCTATTCTCCAGGTATTTATGTGGGATCGATCTTCAGTTACATTGGCAAAATGCAGAAATTTAAAATTTGTGAAAGATAAGTTTCAGGGTTCCCCTGATGTGATAAAAGGGCTTTGTGGCAGCTCTACTGACAGCCACCCCATTATTTTTCGTTGGCTGAGTCTAAAAGGTGGCAATCTTAACTTGGTTGAGTTGTTTGATCAAGCGGGCCATTTAAATTGGCGCTCCCCTCGGGAGTTTGGCCCTGGTTTTGTTTGCGATTCTGTGTTATCTCCTTTTCTGACTTCTACAGGAAATACTTTTGATTTACGTCGTGGTGATGAGGGTAGTTTAGCCTATTTGGCTTGCATTAGTCCTTCCTGGCTTCCTGTGCTTTCCTCGACTGGTCCACGGTACACCCATTACTCGGCGCATCGAGTACTTCGGCAGTTCGGTTTTGACCAGGATATTCCCCCAGTATTCAATGACATAGTTCCTTCTCTTCCTTCTTTGGATCCCTTTATGAAGCTTCAGGCTTTTTCTTATTGGTCACGGCGTAGTCCTCAGTTTGTAGTGCCTAACTCTAAGAGAGGAGTTTTTGCCTCTAGTGGCTATGCTGGTTATTGGAGGAAGGTTCAGAAGTCCTTTGCTGATTATGCTGGTTCTGAGACGATTGGGAGAGTGCCTAATCCTGACATTTCTTCTGCCCCAACATCCAACAGGCGCCTGTCCCTGCCTACTGCTGGTATTGTTTCTGCTGCTGTGAGCAGCAAAACTGGTTTTGCGGAATGGCATGCTTCCAGAGAAGGCTGGGTGACTTATGCGCAGGATTTCCCAGAGAACTGGTTGGGGTGTGACCTTGTTGTTGGTGCTTCTGCTGGGGTACCAATTAAGAAAGGAGCAGTGGAAGCTATAAGTCCCAGCGCCCCCATAGGCATGAGTAAAGGGAAAGCAATCAAACAAGAGAAGTTGAAGGAGGCCGCGGCTGAAGAGAGTGCAGAGGATGTTGGCCCTAAGCCAAAGAAGAAGAAGGCTGGAAAATCCCGGAAACAGTTGGTACTTGCTGAGGAGAAGGAAGTGGAGCAACCTTTGGCCATAAAGGGCCGTGTGAAGACTAAGGTAGAGTCTTCTTTTCCCCCAGCTCCTGTGAGTCCTTCAGTTCATGGTTCCTTGGGACCCTCTGGATGTACCCGTAGTAGACAACAGAGACTCGGAGACCCTGTTGAAAGAGAAAGAAGGGCAAGGCCTCTTTCCTCCTTTGCTCTTTTGCAGCTTTGTTGTTTCTTCCCTTTTCTCTTTTTTTTTTTTTTTTTTTTTTTTTTTTTTTAAACTAATGAGTGATTGTTTGTTTTTTTTTTTGTGCAGTCCAAGCGTAAGCTAGATCCCAGGAAGGGTAAAAGTCAATCTTCTGGCGAAGATGTGGTATGCTTTTTTTTTCTTACCTGTGTCTTTTGCTACTTTCTCATATTTTATTTTACAAGTGTTATTCGTCCGTGCTGTTCTTTTTGCTCATTCTCCTCCTTCTTCTTTTTTAGGTTGAGGTTCCTCCCCCTGTGGTTGGTGAGACTTTGGAGGAGGAGATGGCTGAAGCTGCATCTCAGAGTAAGGAGGAGGAGGTTCCCATTGGTGACATAGCTGAGGAAACCGGTCAACCAACGCAGGATGTCCAGGCTGCCCAAGATCCTGAGGCTCCCAAGCTTCCCGCGTCCCCAGGTTCTCACTTCGAACAGATTTCCAGCCCTGTCAGGACCGTGTCACCTCAGACTGGTTTAAGTACAAGGACCTTGGGAGGCGCATCATCATCCGGACAAACAGGTGAGCCTTCCTTTTCTTTTATATAGCCCTTTTACCTTTTTTCTCTTTTGCATCTCTTCTTTCTCTTTTTTTTTTTTTAAGTTGTTATTCTTTCCAGGGCAAGCCACTGCAAGATCTGCCTCTGGTGCTGCTACTTCTTCGGAATCGGAGGATTCTAAAGGTGGGGTGTTGACTGTCTTTACTGCATTCTTTCTTTCTTCTTCCCTCGTCCCCACTTTTTTTGTGTTTGTTTTTTTTTTTTTGTTATGGCGAAGCCCCTTGTATCCCTGCCTTCTTTTAGCCGTTTTGCTGGGGCTTCCTCACCTTTTCTTCAACTTGCTCTGTGTTCTTTCCTAGAATCATTCAAGAAATCAGGGGAGGAAGAGGAGGAAATTTTACCCCAAGAGGCTGATACTGGTTTTTCTCCTATCACTATTTTGTTCTCCCTCTCCCTTTTTTGTTTCTTTTAGAAGCTAAGCCCCCCCCCCCCCTTTTTTTTTGCAGGGGTTGATATCAAAGACCCCAAAATAGTGACTTCTGAGGGAGGTGTAGAATCTGCGCAAGCTGCTGCTCCTTATGCTGTTCAGGAGGTTGAAGGTTCCTTTGGGACCCCGGGCGATGATGCAGCAAAGGGGAAGGCCCCAGAGGTGGTTGTTTCAAACCCTACTTCAAGGCTCCCCATCTTTTTAGCTCATTTTGATCTTCTGGAATTCAACAGCCTCCCTGCCAGTCATTTCTGCCGCTTCGGATCCTCCTATGGCAACTTCTTGCGGTTCTCCGTGCCTATGAAAGGTCTGCCATTGCTAGAGGGGCTGCATAAAAGTCATGGAGACTTTACCCTTGGTTTCAGAGGAGGAGTATTCTTGGGGAACATTCTGCTGGAGCTGCTGTGTTGATTTCTATGAGAGATTCCTCACTGGACTCTCTTTCTGAGGAGAAGCTCTTGGAGTGGAGGGGAGTTGTTCAGAATCTTTTGGAGGCCAAGTTTAACTTGTCTTTTTTGTTGGAGTACCTGCGATCACTAGCCCAAGCGCTCTTCTAGAGGCAAGCTTCTGAGAGTATTGATGCTGAGATTGCTGCTGCTGAGGAAGCTCTGGCCTGCGCTCACAAGACTTTACAAGATCTGAAAGTCAAAAGGCAGAGGGTTCTTTCTTCAGCTGTCCTTGCTCTTCCTTCGAGTGGCTCTCTGTTGGCTGGCCTCCTTACTTAGCTTTTCCCTCCTTTTTTTTTTTTAACTGTTTGGATATGTGTGGACAATTTGGGATTGTATAATTTTCTATTTCTTTGGTTGAACAATGTTTCTGTTTTTTTTTTTTTTTTTGTTTTAGATCTGCACTTGTGCTTTGAGACTGCTTCTATGTACTTGTGCTTTAGTATAGCTCTGCTTCTAATCTTTTTCAAGTGGCACGTGGATCTTCTTTTCTTGTCTTCTCTCTTTTTTTTTTTTGCTGAGTCCTAGCCTGTGATTCCCACAAATTTTTTGTTGCAGGTTCCCACTAGGTACCCATTCTTTTCCTTCCTGGTTGCGCAAGCACTGAACTGGGTACATTTGGCAACGTATTATTGTACTCTTTTTTTTTTGTCCCAGCTCATGAACTTGGCAGGTTTCTTTTATATCAAGTACTGGGCTAGGTATCTTCAGTTTATGCTTGAGATCCTAGACCATGTATTTGAGATTTGGTTGCTTCGCAGCTATTTGTGGGGTGATCCTGGGTTATGCATCAAAAGATTTCCCCGGGTATCCCCCTTCTTTTGTTGCACAAGTACTGAGCTGGGTACGTTTGGTAATGTATTCTTACTTGTCCCAGCTCATGAATCTTGGCGAGTTTTTTTTTTTTTTTGTATCAAGTACTGGGCTAGGTACTCTCAGTTCATGCTTGAGGTCCTAGACCATGTATTTAATTTCAACTGTTTGTAGTTATCTGTGGGGCGATCCTGGGTTATGTAAGAAGATTTCCTCAGGTATCCTCCCCTGATTTTGTCCATGTTAGGAATTTTGTGATACTTAGATTTAAATAACTGAAAAAGCAAAAGCAGAAATTTCATTGAATCTTAAAAAAAAAACATAAATGTCATTCAAGGAACACAGCAAATCTAACCAAGATAGTAAGGATCCTAGAATGTCCTTCTACCTCTAGTTTTTTCGAGCAGAACTACTCAAATAATAGTATATATGAAAGAAAGAAAGAAGAGGAACACTTAGCAGGTTGGAGCAATTTTTGCAAAAAGGATTCCAGGGTACTGAGACCTTTCCCCTCTCATGCGTAGTATTGTTTCAGCCACTTCCCATTTATGGGCTCTGTCAGGATTGTTCCATCTTCCTTCGTGAGGTAGTAGTACCCACTATCATGGGCCTCCCTGATGATGTAGGGTCCTTCCCACTTTGGGGCAAATTTGGAGGGTCCCGGTAGGTTTCTTCTCACATGTTCTGCTGTCCTTAGTACCAACTGCCCTTTAGTGAAAGTCCTCGGGCGTACTGCTTGTGCATATGCTTTTGTCATCCTTTGCTGGTACCTCTGGCTTTTTCTTTTGGCCAGCTCTCTTTCTTCCTCTACCCCTTCCAGGTCTGTTAACCTCCTTTCATCGTTTGTGTCTTCGGTGTCCTCCTGACTTTCCTCAAGTACTACTCTTGGTGTGGGAACAATTAACTCTACCGGGCTGACAGCTTCTATCCCATAGACCAGGAAGAATGGTGAAAATCCCGTAGCTATTTTCACAGAGCTCCTGCATGCCCAAAGTACATCTGCCAGGTGATCACTCCATTTTCCTCCATATTCTTGCTTCATTTTTTTTAAGGATCTTCAAGATTACCCTATTAGTGGCCTCTGCCTGGCCATTCCCTTGTGGGTAGTATGGTGTAGACCTTCCATGCTTGATGTAGTAAGCTTCTGTTAACCCCTTCATGTCTTTATTTATGAAGGGGGTCCCGTTGTCACTAATCAACCTCCTGGAGATCCCAAACCTCGTAATGATATGGCCTCGAATGAAGTTTGCTACAGCTGCTCCAGTGGCTTTCTTCAAGGGGATGGCCTCTACCCATTTTGTAAAATATTCAGTGGCTGCCAAGATCCATATGTAACCACTGGATGGAGGATTTATAGGCCCTATGAGATCAAGCCCCCAAGTGTGGAAAGGCCATGGGGTTGTCATGTCTTGTAACGTATTTGGGTGAGTATGGATTGCATCTCCAAGGACTTGGCATGCGTGGCAGGTTTTGACTACCTTTTCGAAGTCCTTTTTCATTGTTGGCCAGTAGTATCCCAGTAGTAGTAACTGTTTATAGAGCCTCCTTTTACCAGGGTGACTTCCACAATCACCAGAATGGACTTCCCTGACCGCTTCCCTGGCTTCCCTTGGTCCCAGGCATCTTAAGGGATCTCCACTGTATCCCCTTTTGAATAGGATCTTGTCCTGTAAGAAATACTTGACTGCGAGCTTCTTGAGCTGGTGGGCCAGCGTCCTGTCAGTTGGTAGGATCCCTTGAGCCAAGTATTCCATGAAAGGGGTCCTCCAGTCTTCTGTAACAAATACAGCATAGCTTTCTCCCCTGTCTATCGAAGGTTGGCATTCTTGGCATTTTTCCTGTATAGTTGATGCTTCTTTGCTCATGTCTGGCCAGTAGTACCCCATGCGCTGCATCCTCCTGTATAGACTGATCTTTTCTGAGGTCTCGCAGACTTGGGTATGTAGTTCTTCCAACCTCAGCTTTCCCTCTTTCTCATTGATACATCTGGATAGGATTCCTCCGGGCAGTCTTCTGTATAGTTCTCCTTCTATTAGAGTGTAGTCTCTTAGCTCCTTGACATTCCCTCCAGACCCTGTTTCTTTCATTTTTTCTTTCACTTCGCTCCTCCAGTCCCATTGCTTGGACTCTTCGGGGGATATTTGTTGGAGGATTTTTAAGATGGAATGCTCCTGCCTTCCTATTCTGACTAGAGTGTCTTTTCCCTTGAATGGTACTTGGGATCCCAGGGTGGCAAGCGCATCTGCAAATCTGTTTTCACTTCTCTGCGTGTACTCTATGCTAAAGGTCAGGAATTCCTGCTCTAGCCTTTGTGCCCTTGTCCTGTAGGCTGCCAAACTTTGTTCCCTTAATGCAAAGTCGCCTTTCACCTGGGATACCACAAGATTGGAATCTCCCAATACTCTCATGTGTTTTACCCCGATACTTAGTGCCATAGTTAGCCCGGTTAAGTACGCCTCGTACTCGGCTGCATTATTGGAGCAGGAGAAACCAAGCTTGAAGGATAGAGGTATGGTGTCTCCGTTTTCACAACTCAGTACAATTCCTATCCCATTTGAAGTTGCTGTAGCTGACCCATCAAACCTCATTGTCCATTTCTTTCCCGGGATTTCTGCTACTGCCACTTCACCTGGGATTTCTTCGCTTAGTGGGCTTTCCTCCTTCCCTGGGAATTGTGCCAAGAGATCAGCTATGGCTTGACTTTTGACGGCCTTGGGGGTCCTTAGGCCTATGTCATATTGAGAAAGCAGGACCAGCCACTGTGCTATTCTCCCTGTTAGGAGGGGCTGATGCAGGAGTGCTTTTATGGGATGTGATTTAGTTACCAACAGGATCTGGTGGGCTGAGAAATATCTCTTCAGCCTCTGAGATGCGTAAATAACCATTAGGCAAGCCTTTTCTATCCTGGGATATCTGGTTTCGGCATCCTTGAGTGTTCTGCTCACATAGTAAACGGGTTGCTCGTTCCCACCATCATCCTCTTGGGCCAACAAGGCTCCTATTGCTTGGGCATTTGATGCCAAGTATAATAGCAAGGGTCGCCCACGTACTGGTGCCTGGAGAGTAGGCAGATGATTCATGATTTGTTGGACCCTTTGGAAGGCTTCTTGCTGTTCTGCTCCCCAGGTGAACTCAGTTCCCTTTTTTAACAGCTTGGATAAGCCTCCTGTGACCGAAGCCAGTCCTGGCACGAATCTCCTGATGTAGGAAACCCTTCCCAGGAAGCTTTTGAACTCCCTCACTGTCGTTGGTCTTCTCATAGTAGCAATGGCTGCAGCTTTGACTGGATCTACACTTATGCCTCTGTGATGCACCAGGAACCCGAGGAACTTTCCTGCAGATACCCCAAAAGCGCATTTCATGGGGTTCATGCGTAGCTTGTATTCTCTGCATCTTTTGAAAACCCGTTCAAGTATCTGAAGGTGCCCTGTCCTAGTTTTTGATTTGACCACAATATCATCCACATAATCCTCCATTTCCTCATGCATCATGTCATGGAAGATGGCTGTCATGGTTCGCTGGTATGTGGCTTTTGCATTTTTAAGACCAAAGGGCATCACAGTATAATAAAAATTTCCGATTGGTGTCCTGAATGCTGTTTTCTTGGCATCCTTGACAGCCATGCGAATCTGGTTGTACCCACTATACCCGTCCATGAATGAATGGAACTTCCTGCAGCTGAGTCCACAAGGAGGTCAATATTAGGCAGAAGGAACTCATCTTTTGGACATGCTTTATTCAGGTTGCGGAAATCTACACAGCAACGAATCTGGCCATTCTTTTTCTTCACAGGTACTATGTTAGAAAGCCATCTGGGGTGCTGGATGGGCTTGATAAAGCCAGCTGCTAGTAGCTTCTTGACCTCTTGAGTTATCTGGGCTTCTATATCAATGTGAAAGACCCTGGCTGGTTGGATCACTGGTTTAACTCCTAGGTCCACATTGAGGGCATGGACCACTAATCCAGGATTCAGACTGGGCATCTCATCATAGGTCCATGCAAACACATCTGCATATTCTTTGAGCAAAGCCAGCAGTGGCCCCCTTTCTTGTGTTGTCAACCGACTACTGATGAAAACCGGTTTCTGGGATCCCAGTTCAACTCCTAAGTTTACTTCCTGTAATTCTTCCTCAGGCTGGATTTGTGTCTCTTCGACTGGTTCCTCTTGGACTTCCTCCTGGGCCATCATACATTCTGGTGGTCCGGGACCTTCCTACACGATGCACTCAGGTCCCGCGCACCTTCACAAACGATATATTAATCTTCCCCCAGGCTCTCGTACTACTACACACTCCCGGGATCTTGAGGCGCTGGGCTCTTTCTTTTGTCTTTTTCTCTTTAGGAGGTCCCTCAAGTCATGGGTACCTCCTCCCTCTTCTTTTTCCAAAATAGGTGTTCCTGGGGTCCCTGACATGGGACTTTCATCATCTGGTCCCAACTCATCATAAAACATTGTTTCTACAAAGTTTACTTCTCCTTGGTTGAAAGGGTTGTGGTTGGCAGGGATCCTTACAGGCCTCCCATTCAATCTCCCCTTAACGCACTGGTGGTATGTGGATGGTATAAGGCGGCGCTTATGGAGCCATGGCCGTCCCAAGAGTACATGGTAGGACACTTCTGAATTGATTACGTGAAATCTGGTCAAGGCCACTATTGGCCCCACCCTTAAGGCCAACTGTATATAGCCTTCAGTTGATTCTGCTGATCCTCCAAATCCGGTTATCTCCATAGGAGCCCCTAGGATCCTCCTTCCAGCTAGGCCCACGGCTTCCAAGGTGCTCAGGGCTATGAGGTTGAGTGATGCCCCCATGTCTACAAGTGCTCTTCTGATTTGGACACCATTTATGGTGGCCATTAGGTAAAGAGGTCTGCGGTGGTCTGGATGCTCAACCTCCATGTCTTCATCAGTGAAGGTTATGGCATTTGTTGTCTCCAGGAAAGCTCGGCTGGCATGTGATTCTGCCGTGAAACATTCCATTCCTGAATCTACTGCTATAGTCATGAGGGATTCCGTGGCCACCCTTCTTGCTTCTGGTCCAAATCCCAGTTGATTGAATAATGACCTGAACTTGGGATTCTTTTGGAGGGTCCTGACTGTGTTTGGGTGGAAGGATCTTTCTGACTCTTCTGCTTCTGCCGAGTTCCCATGGATCACCACAGCTACTACCCCTTTCCTTTATGGTTAAGCAGGGGGTTTCTTTGTACTTCTGGCTCCTTCTGGGTGAGTTCCAGGGTTCCTTCTCATAGCTTCCTGTGGAAAAGCCTGCGGAGGGTCCAGCAATCCTTGGTGGAATGCTTAACGTAATTGTGAATCCTGCAAAACAAAGGATTTTTCCTTTCTTCCTCGGTTGGTGGCCTGGACACAGTGAATGGCCTAATCACTCCATCCCCGATCCATTTGTCCAGGACGTGGTTTAATTCTTCTACGGTACATGGGATCACTGGTGGTTCCTCGAACATTTTTCCATCAGGCCTCTTCCTTTTTTCTCCCACTGATGCTGTCATGGCTTGAGATGCTGGTGCCCTCTTTGCCCTCATAGTTTGTGCTGTCCTTCTTGTTCTCTGCAACAGGTCAGCGAACTGTGTGATACATAAGTTTTCGAGGTTGAGCCTGTAATCGAAAAGCATGTTAGAGATGCAAGTCTCCACAAGCTCTTTTTCTTCATGGTCCCCATAACAGTCTAGGGACACATCTTCAAATCTTTTGATGAATTGGACAGGATCCTCTCCAGGCCTCTGCCTCACCATCTGAAGGCTTTGGAAAGTGACCTTGTCCTCTCCAGGGTAATATTTTGCACAAAATCTTTCCATCATTTCGTCCCAGGTCTTAATGGACCCAGGTCTCAGTGTAGTGTACCAAGTGTATGCTCTGTCCACCAGGGACTTAGCAAATTCTCTTAGGCACAGCTCCCGGTCTCCTGCGTAGGGGCCCATAGTGTGGACGAACCTACTCACATGTTCTACTGCACTTCCATTCCTTCCATCAAAAGGATGGAACTTTGGTGGCTCATATCCTTTGGGGTACGGCTTGCCAAGGAGTTCCAGTGGGAATGGGGGATCCCGAGAAAATTACTTGGGGGTCCTGGAAAGTTTTTCCCTTTCTTGGTCCAGGAGGGCACTGACATCTGCCATTGTCAGATATTGGGGGTTAGTTCCTCCTCCCATTACTGATCCTCCCTCTGGCTGGGTTCTGTCTTGGTTACCCACATGGGGGGCATTGTCTCTGACTTCTTGCGTCTTACTTTCTTTGAGCAGGTGAACTTATTGTTGCAACTTTTTCAACATAGCGGTCATTTGAGCCATAGGGTCTAGCTCTTGCCTTGCATTCCTCTGTTCTGACACGGCCTCGTGCTCTGTTAGGGGCACCTCGCCCCTTTGTCTGGAGGCTACTTCATTTTCTCCCACGGGCTCAGAGGCCGTGGGTGGCATGTTTGCGCCTTTACTGTTCCTTTGTCTTGGAGGCATGTTCTGCGAAGGGATTGCTTCTTCCCTTGTCTTTACCCAGTCCCCAGTGGAGTCGCCAAAATGTGAGAGTGCTCTTTTCTGTCAGCACTGTGGCCCAAAGTTCCTGGGCTAAATAAATGTTCTTGGTGGACTGGGATTGATTCTCCGCAGCTAAGGGGGCTGTTTTAAGAATCAATTGGTGCACAAAACATACTTTCCATAACACAAATAGCTAACAAGAAAGAAAGCAGGAATATTTGCATTGGACGACATTTATGCAGTAAAGGATTAACACAAATAAGAAAAGGAAAAGAAAAATATAACACAAGAACAAGCTGGGGATCCTCTAATTAAGTGAGGTATATTTCATTAATTTTATTAAGCTACGATTACAATGCTCACTAGGACGTGATGCAAGGTTCAACTGAGCTCATAAGTTACAGACTTTGATAGCTATTCAAGCTTCAAAGACTTGCAAAGTTTGAACTTGTTGAATCCGAGCGTGTTCAATAGTGGCTGTACTGGGATACCGGAACGGTTCCTCTGTTTTTCCTTCAAGTTACAGAGTATTTTCTGCAACTTTTCTAAGATTTTAGGAAGACAAAGGTGAATGCTTAAGATGATCTAATTGTTCACCCCAAAAATTCAATCCCCTGTAGCATGGATCCCTTCCTCCTTTTATAGCACAACTTCGGCCTCCCTGGTGAACCAGCGATTCCCTTGTTTTACCCTTTGAAGCCTGTACTGTGCCTGGTTGCTTTAGGATCATGTCGTTTCCTCTTTCTTCATAGTTCCTTGTTTTTTTGTTCCGACCAAATAAAAGTCCCTCGGCTCCTTTCCATTTCCGGATTTCCCCGTTGGCTGGCCTGAGGTCCCCTTTGGCTTTTTCTTCTCAGCGTCCCAGCCTTTCCCAGTTGTACTCTTCCTTGTCTTTTCTCCAAACGGTTGAATCAGGTTTCTGCGTTTTGCATGCTCTGTACCTCCTCTGTGTGTCTGGGTCACAAGGTTCGCGTGGCCTTTGTCTTTTGCCTTTCTTTAATTTCTTTCTATTATGATCCTCCTGCACGCCCTAGGATACCTCTGGGAGGCTCTCTAGGATTCCGGCCCAGCTTCCTCCTTTTTTCAGTTTGGTCTGGTTTGCTGGCTGGGCTTTTTCTTTTGGATCCCAACCCTCTGGTCTTTTCTTTCTCTCTTTTTTTTTTTTTTTTGTGTGAAATGGGCCCAATACCTTTTCTTTCTCTGTGGGCCTATTGGCGGGCTGTTTTAATTTCCTTTTTTTGAACCTCAACAAACACTATAATAACATGGAAAGAGCTGCTCATATGTTCAATAACTGATATTGACCCTTCTTATACTGTTTGTCTTAGTTCAGTACCTTATTTTATACATCCTGAAATGATCCAAACTACAAAGTTAAAGAACTTTGACCAACTTTTCTAAGCAACCAAACATAAGTTAGGGATTTAATTGTGTGTTTTGATCACATAAAGAAGATGTGAGTGTTCCCGGTAGAAGCATGTACAGGCGAAGAAACACTTATCAATTAGTTTTAACCAAAAGATTAAAATGGCTAAAAACATTCCCTATTACCCAAAAGTACAAAATCTATGGAACAACAAATTTAACATTCAATAACAAAGTAAAGCCATCTTGACTAGTCTTCAAATGAAACAAGCAAAAGAAATTGTGGAACCAAACTACTTGTTGAGGAATCGTCGTGAAATTCACAATAATGTCTGAAATTACAATTTGCCAAAAATAAAGATATATATATATATATATATAAAATATAACCCCAACCTGTCCAGGGCTACAATTTTATTCTCTCAAAAAAACAAAGCCAAATATCATGAAATAATTAAATCAATGACATATATTTCCTCCCTAAAATCAAATAAAATATATGAGAATGAATATGTAGAAGAGCATGCACACCTATCTTTTATAATTTCTCTAATTTAGCTCTTAAAAAGTTTTTTTTTTTCTTTTCAAAATTGCAGATCCACTTTTACAATCCACTCTACATCTCACTCTCTATTCTACAATTCATTCTATTAAAATATTAAAACAAACCCATATAGACTTTTCTCCAAAAATATACCAGATTAGACCCAAAATTCTCTAAAAACACTCGGTGAGACCAAAATGAGCTGAAATCATATAGTACAACTTAGAGCTGAGAGAAAGAAAGCATTTTTTTTTTCACAAAAATGATAGAAATTACACATACAACACAGATTACCAAGATCAAGACCACAGCTAAATATCTAATGACAAATAAACTTAAAAAGCTGTAAGGCAGAAATTAAAGATGTATATACCCATGAAAAATACACCACATATATAGCAAAATCAACCAAGTTCCAAAATAACAATTGTAGGGACTCAAAATGTAATGGACCCTGGACAATAAAATTTGTAGAGTGCGAGCAGCTCCAGTCAATAGAAAAGGACGTTAATCTACCGCGGCAAAAGGAATTTCTCCGGTGTCAAGGGACAGATGTTCTCTTTTCTTTTCTTAGTCCTGCTTTCAGCGTCCTTTTTCCTTCTTGCCTCCAAAAGTCCCCTTTCATGTATTCTTACTTCACTTTATATACTATCCTCCCTGTCTTGCCCTCACCGTACACGTGTAGGTTCCCTTCTGGAAATTGCTTTCTGTCCCATCCTGAACTTCCCGGATCCTCCGCCTAGTGGTTGTAAAGGCTGCTTGACTGTTGCTCAGGTATCACCTCCACATTTAATGTGGCTAGAGAGTTAGGTGGGATGCATTTAATGTGGAGGTAGCAGCTTTTTAGGAGATATTTGTTACTTTTTCCATTTCCTCCTTTAATCAATATTCATTTAGTTCAGTTTACATGTAATTCCGTGGAATTCCCTGGCAACTAAGATAGTTACACCTACTCCCAAAGCTGGTTTACGGAATGAACCCTATCCTCGAACGAATGATTGTCCTCGGACGAAGGAGCATCCTCGGACGGATGAGTATCCTAGGTTTGGGCCTTTGGGCCGCAAGCCCACTTTTACGGACTCTGTTAGTTTTTCGGGCAACTGGCCCCACAATAGCCCCTCAAAATCTCACTTTTCGTCATCTCAGAAAAAAGGGAGATTTTGACATCACTCCCTTAACTCCTGTGTTGGGCTCTCCTAAATTTCAGACTGTCTTTTCACTTGCCCAAGACACGTCCCTGACGTTTTGGCTTCAGGAGCACGCCATCATTAAATGATGGCGGTTTCTCAATCCTCCACGTTTCAGCAGGATGCGGATCTAACGGTGAGGGGTTTCCGAAATTTATGAGCGGGACTTTTCCCGCTTACGATTTCTGTGCCCTTATTAAGAGCTTTTCAAATCAAATTTCTTTTCAGTTACACAAAAGATCTCATGATCTTAACGGGCATTCGCTGATCTTATCCCTCTTTACTTCTTCTTAACGCTCTCATATATACCTGGAGTTTGTTCGAGGAGTCTATTTTTCACCACTGTAAGTTTCTTTGACCCTCCTCAGTTTTCCATTATCCTCTCTAATTTCTTTTCACAATCTTTATGAAATGGGTCGGTTTAAGAGTTTAGTTGAATCCGAGGAGAAAATAGAGACGTTTAGGGCTAAGTATAAAATTCCTCCGACGGTAGGCATGAGGTACGCTTCCGTGGAGGAATGGTACGATAAAAGAAAAACGGGGGAAGTAGTTATCCCAATGATTGCTTTCATAGAGGGGGGAATGACTATTCCGATGGGCCATCTTACTAGTAGTTACCTTAGGTTCTTTAGATTGTCCCCCACACAATGTGCCCCCAACATGTTCAGGGTGCTAGGAAGCATAGAAGCCCTTAACACGAGGTTAAACTTGGGCCTTACCCATCACGATGTGAACTAGGTATATAATCTCCAAAAATTACAGGATGCGGGGTATTACCTTAAGTCTAGGTTCCCCGAGATAAGGTTAATCCAGTGTCTCCCTTCGTCGAACAAGGGTTTGAAGGATGATTTTCTTATTTTTTCTGGTGCATGGCACGACGGTTTACCCTGTCCGACTCAGGAGGGCACACCAGGTGGGGATTCTTAGGCCGGATACCTTTACATTTCAGTTTGTGTTTTTCAGTTCCGGCCAACTTTATTCTTGACAGGAATTTCATTGCTGTCTTGCTGATCTTTGCAGATAAGCGCGCCACCAAGCCTCAACCCAGGCTTATTAATAGGGAGAGTTTGGATAAGATTCTAAGGTCCGAGATATACATAAATCCGTCCGACGGCCAACTAAGGGCGGCGCACGTTATCCTCCGGTACAAACTGATTTCCACTTCCTTTGCTCAGCCCAAGTGCGTAATAAAAGCTAAAGATCCTCGGCTACGCCGGATCAGCGTAGCCTACAAAAAGAGCAAGTTCATTGTTCCTGAGGGCATTCCCATCCCCGAGGGCACCCCATTTTCTCAGCCTTTATCTGAAGCGGCTATTTCCGTCGGGGCTTCCTCGTCACGTTTTGCTATTCGGGAAGTGGGGGAGGAGCAAGACAAAGAGGAAGAAGAAGAAGAAGAAGAAGAAGAAGAAGAAGAAGAAGAAGCTGAAGAGGCTGAAGAGGCTGAGGAGGTCTCGGATTCTGCGGACGGGTTCGAGGTGTTCAACCAACCCTATTCTCCCGAGGTGACTATTGGTGACATGGGCATCCAGAGAAAGAGCCAAAGAAGCTTGTTTGACGTCATTGAAGGTTCACTGGGGAAAGGAGCTCCGGGGAGGTCATCCCAGACTAATCTCCCTCCTCCTCCTCCTCTTAAACCTCCTCAACCCCAAGGGGTTAAATGTGCTGATCCTAAGAGAAAGAGAGAGGAGAAAGGTAAGGAAGTGACAGGCACGGGGAGGTCTCCTCCGACCAAGGAGAGTGAGGACCAGCAGCCCCTAAAGCAGAGAAAAACAACTCGTGGGTCTTTAAGAACAGGTGCGAAGCAAACTGTTCAGCCTTCTGAGCCCGAAGCCTGGCTTCCTGCCCCTATGCTCGGTGGTGAACCTCTGAGGGCAGACGCATCCCTCAGGGATTATAACGGTGGGATTGGATACCATGTAGCCTCGGCCCTAGAGGAAACCCTCCTCCTACCTCGGGATATGGCCGAACTTAAGCAGATGAAGAAAAATGAGCTCTTTATGAATATAAAGAGGCATCTGGGCATGGTATAGAATCCCTGCCATTTCACACTTTTCCTTCTGGTTTGCTTCATTTTTGACTATCCCATTTTGTGCATGCAGGTCGTTCAAAACACTTTCCGGCTAGAGGAGGTGATCAATAGCCTTCACCTCTAGTGGATCAAAGAGAGGGAGCTTAGAGGTGAAGCTTCTAAGGCGCTCGCCAACAATGAGCAAAGCATAGAGGCGCTGAAGAAAAAGTTGGCGGACGAAGAGTCCGCTCGAAAGGTAGCTGATCTAGCCGTGTCCAGCTTTCAAAAGCAAGCTGAGGATCAAGGAAAAAAGCTTAAGGAAGCCATTGATCAACTAAAGGCGTCTAAGGAAAGCGCATCGCTGCTGATGAAACAACTGGAAGAAGCTCAAAGTCTTAGGGCTCGAGCTGAGAAAGAGAGGGACGAAGCTGAACAGTGGGGGTATGACCAAGCCGTGGCCGAGACCGAGAAAAGGTTCGGAAAAGAGGTCCCAATTGTGTGTCGAGCATACTGTGCTCAGACTTGGGAAGAAGCTCTCAACCGCGCTGGGGTCGAGCCTTCATCAGCATTGAGAAGTCCTGGGAACATCTTTTTTCCCTCGGCCATACGAGCCTCAAGTGCTCTTTCTCAGCAACAAGACGTTTCCTCCACTGTGGTTGACTCAGCTAAAGAGGCTCAGAGCCAGAATCCTCTCCCAACCAGTCAGCAGAAACAGCCTGAAGCGTCTGATGCGGAAAAACGGACCTCTCCATCCAAAGTCGCAGAAGCCCCTAAAGATAGGCAGGCTTCTCAAACCTTCAAGAAGGACTTAGCTTCCACTGTCTTGCCTGCTGGGGAAGTTCCAAGGGAGAAGGAGAAAGAGAAAGGTGCTCATCCTCAGGAAGCAGTCAACGTTCCTCCTCCCAAGATGCAGATAAAATTAAATAAATAGTTGATGTATTCAGGGCAAAGTTCCCTTTTTTGAATTGTATAAGATATTATGGGTCTATATTTTTCTCGTATAGTTCCTTGCATATTTATACTTTCTTGCTTACATTGTCTTGAGCAATAGAAGGGTAAAGTTCAATACTGCGAGAGAAAATTTGGTCTTATTTCTGCCAATTGAGAGTCAGGCGAAAATGGAGATCGTGTCTCGAATAGTTTGACCTTAATTGAGTGTCCTAGAGTGCTTTGAGACGATGCTAATGGAACTTGCCTTGGCATATAAGGATGATCGCACTGACATTCTTTAAGAAGCGCTAACAATTATGGCGTGTCTTATCTTCCTCCAAGTCGTGGAATGAGGACTTTTTGCGCCTTAATTTCTGTTTAATAATTTGTTTCACCATCCAAAGTATCTAGTTTCCCCAGAGGCCTGGGTCCGAGGACCATGCAACGCCTTGGTTCTGTCCAGTATCTAGTTTTCTTATTTTAAGTGGTTAGTTTCCCCAAAGGCTGGTGTCCGAGGACCATGCAACGCCTTGGTTCTGTCTAACACTTCATTTTTTCATCTGAAGTATCTGGTTTCCCCGGAGGCTTGGGTCCGAGGACCATGCAACGCCTTGGTTCTGTCCAGTACCTAGTTTTCTTATTTACAGTGGTTAGTTTCCCCATAGGCTGGTGTCCGAGGACCATACAATGCCTTGGTTCTGTCTAACACTTCATTTTTTCATCTGAAGTATCTGGTTTCCCCGGAGGCTTGGGTCCGAGGACCATGCAACGCCTTGGTTCTGTCCAGTACCTAGTTTTCTTATTTACAGTGGTTAGTTTCCCCATAGGCTGGTGTCCGAGGACCATACAATGCCTTGGTTCTGTCTAACACTTCATTTTTTCATCTGAAGTATCTGGTTTCCCCGGAGGCTTGGGTCCGAGGACCATGCAACGCCTTGGTTCTATCCAGTACCTAGTTTTCTTATTTACAGTGGTTAGTTTCCCCATAGGCTGGTGTCCGAGGACCATACAATGCCTTGGTTCTGTCTAACACTTCATTTTTATTTAAGGAATACAAGTAATAGAACTCTAATTATACTAGGAAAGAAACGTATGATAGAACTGTTCGTGTTAATAGTAATACCTTCTTAGGTTGCTTACATTCCAAGGGTGGAGTACCCTTTTTTCATCAAGATCTTCCAAATAGTAGGCCCCTACTCCTGCCACAGATGTGATGCGGTATGGTCCTTCCCAATTGGGCCCGAGCTTTCCCCACGCTGGGTTTTTGGTATTCCCCACGACTTTTCTCAATACTAGGTCCCCTGGAGCTAACGGCCTCAGTCTCACATTCGCATCATAGCCTTGTTTCAGCTTATGTTGGTAGTAGGCTAGTTGGACCATCGCTCCATCTCGTCGTTCGTCTATCAGATCTAGACTCTTTCCCAAAGCTCGTCATTGCCCTCTGAGGTGAAAGTGCTGGTCCTCATCGTGGGAAAACCCGTCTCTAGAGGAATCACGGCCTCCGCCCCGTATGTCATCGAGAATGGGGTTTCTCCCGTTGACCGTCGGGGTGTTGTTCGGTAAGTCCACAGAATGTGCGGCAGCTCCTCCACCCATTTCCCTTTGGCCTCGTCTAACCTCTTCTTGAGCCCACCCACAATGACCTTATTAACGGCCTCGGCTTGTCCGTTTCCCTGTGGATAGACTGGGGTGGAGTACCTGTTCTTAATTCCCAGGTCGGAACAGTACTCTCTGAAGGCCTTGCTGTCAAACTGAAGGCCATTATCCGAGATAAGGGTCTGGGGGACCCCAAATCGGGTGACGATGTTCTTCCAAACGAACCTCTTGACGTCCACGTCTCTGATGTTGGCCAGGGGTTCGGCTTCCACCCACTTCGTGAAATAGTCCGTCCCCACGAGCAGATATTTTTTGTTCCCGATTGCCTTAGGGAAAGGGCCAACAATGTCTAAGCCCCATTGCGCGAAAGGCCAGGGACTAGAAAGGGGGTTAAGGACTCCCCCGGGCTGAAGGATATTTGGAGCGAACCTCTGGCACTGATCGCATTTTCTCACGTACTCCTGTGCTTCCTTCTGCATGCCTGGCCACCAATACCCTTGGCTGATTGCTCGGTGAGACAGAGACCTCCCTCCAGTATGACTCCCGCAAATCCCCTCATGCAGCTCTTTTAGAAGGGCTTCTGATGCTTCGGGGTGCACGCAGAGTAAATAAGGTCCGGAGAAAGAGCGCTTGTACAGCTTCTTGTCCCCAGACAACCAAAACCGTGGAGCTTTCCTTCTTATCTTGTCAGCTTCCAGCTTGTCCTCGGGCAGTATGTCCTTTTCAAGGTATGCCGTTATAGGATCCATCCAACTTGGTGCTGAACTAATCAGGTTGATCTGAACAGGGCCCTCCGTTGCTGGAGTGGGTGAGACTAAATCTTCAACCATGATTATTCGAGGTAGGCCCTGCGCCGAGGATGTGGCAAGTGTAGCCAGAGAGTCTGCATGCGCATTCCCGTTCCTAGGGACATGGGATAGTTCAAAAGACTTAAAGTCTTTTTGCATACGCCTAACCCGGCTCAGGTAGCCTTGCATCCTGATGTCTCGAGCTTCCAGCTCTCCTCTAACTTGGCCTACGATTAAGCTCGAATCCGAGAACATCTCTACTGCTTTTCCTCCGAGCTTCGTGACAGTCGCCATTCCTGCTATCAAGGCTTCATACTCCGCTTCATTGTTGGTGGCCGAGAATCCCAACCTCAAAGACTTCTCCACCACGGCCATCTCGGGAGATATTAGGACTAGCCCCACTCCCGCCCCCCTTTGGTTTGCTGCTCCATCCACGTACACCCTCCAGGAATGTGGACGTTGCGTGGATATGAGGCCCACCGATTTTTCCTCTATGCCGTGTGGGCCTACGCTTATTTCCTCAGGGCCCTCAGCAAATTCCGCTACCAGGTCGGCGAGCACCTGGCCCTTTACAGAGGTGCGGGGCATATACTTTATGTCGAAAGCCCCAAGTATCGTGCCCCATTTAGCAACCCTGCCAGTGTAGTCTGCACTCCGAAGTACAGCTTTGAGTGGGTATTGGGTTAAGATAACTACAGTGTGCGCCTGAAAATAGTGGGGAAGTTTCCTCGTAGCGTGCACTACTGCCAAAATAGCTTTCTCTAAGGGCAGATACCGTACCTCGGCCTCATGAAGTGACTTGCTCACGTAGTATATTGGCCGCTGTACGCCATTATCCACTCGTATCATCACAAAACTAATAGCATGAGTGGCTATTGCTAAGTACGCGAAAAGAACTTCATCTACTTCGGGGCTGGACAGGATGGGTGGCCGAGAGAGATATTCCTTGAGTTGCTGAAATGCTAAAGCGCACTCCTCAGTCTACTCGAACCCCTTCCATTTGTGAAGTAAGAGGAAAAAGGGTCTGCACCTATCGGCTGATCTGGATATGAATCTGTTAAGCGCAGCAGTCATCCCAGTTAGTCTCTGGACTTCCTTAGGATTTCGAGGTGGCTGCAAGCTATTTATGGCCTTAATCTGGTCCGGATTCACTTCAATTCCCCGGTGGGTCACCTTATAGCCCAAAAATTTCCCAGAGCTAACCCCGAAGGAGCACTTGGAGGCGTTCAATCGCAATTTATGCTTCCTCAAAACTTCAAAAGTGCCAATTAGGTCCGTCATGTGCTCCGATGCCACTTTGCTCTTTACCACCATGTCATCTATATAAACCTCTATGCTGTTGCCCAACTGTGGTTCGAACATCTTCGTCATCATCCGCTGGTACGTTGACCCTGCGTTCTTCAAGCCGAAAGGCATTACCTTGTAGTGGTAGTTTCCGTTGGGAGTAAGGAATGCTGTCTTCTCTTGGTCACCCAATGCCAATGGGATTTGATGATAGCTCTGAAAAGCATCTAGGAAACTCATCCGAGGATGGCCTACTGTTGCGTCAACCAGCCGATCTATACGGGGCATAGGGAAAGGATCCTTGGGACAGGCCCTATTAAGGTCCGTGAAATCGACGCATACTCGCCATTTTCCGCTCTTCTTCTTCACCACCACGGTGTTCGCCAACCACTGGGGGTAAAACACCTCTTTGATAGCCCCTGCCTGCTTGAGTTTGTCTACCTCGTCTTTAATAGCCTCGGCATGTAATTTCGACGGACGCCGAGGTGGCTGTTGCTTTGGAATAGCTGATGGATTGACATTCAAATGATGACAGATGAAGTCTGGGTCAACCCCTGGTGCCTCGTAGGCGTTCCATGCAAACACGTCTATGTTCCTTCTTAGGACCTCTACCAACTGCTCTTTTTCTGGCAAGGGTAACAGCGCACCGATCTGGAAGTACCTATCCGGGTCACTACCGACGGTCACCCTCTCCAATTCCTCGCATTCAGCATCCTCGGCGATAGTGCTGGAGAGCGTTCCTCGGTCCTTTAATTGCTATAATCCATTCTCGGCCCTGACTGACGGACCTTTCTCTGGGTCATGCCGGATAGCTGCTACCATGCACTGCCTCGCCATGGCCTGGTTTCCCACTATTTCTGACACTTGACCCCCTGACGGGTACTTCACCTTTTGATGAAGAGTGAAGGATACAGCCCCCAGGGTATGTAACCAAGGTCTTCCTAGAATCGCCGTGTAGGGGGAAAAAACGTCAACCACGATGAAATCCACCTCCACCACATCAGAACCTGTCTGCACAGGTAGCCTGACCATACCCAACAGAATGACCGATCTGCCCTTGAAGCTTATCAACGGGGAGCTATAGGCCGTCAGATCTCGGGGTGTCAAGCCCAACCCCCTGTATAGGTCGGGATACATCACCTCAGCTGCGCTCCCTTCGTCGATCATCACCCTCTTTACGTCATACCCCCCAATTCTCAACGTAACCACCAGAGCATCGTCATGCGGCTGTATAGTTCCTCTCTTGTCCTCCTCTGAGAAGCCTAATATCAGTGAGGTGCTCAGCCTCGCTTTCTTTGGCGCTGCATTCGAGCTCCCCTCCGAGCAATGAGATACGGACAGTATTCTTGAGGGACAAGACCCTGTCCTTCCTGGTGCCGCAAATATGACGTTTATGGTTCCCAGGGGGGCTCCCGAAGAGGTATTTCCTCTCGACATCTGCCCCGCTTGGCTTCCTCGGGCACTGGTGTGGTGCAGAAGGTTGGTCAATCTCCCTTCTCGGACTAGCTCTTCCAAGTGGTCCCACAAGTTTCTGCAGTCCTCAGTTGTATGTCCATGGTCCTGGTGGTACTGGCAGTAGAGGTTTTGGTTGCGTTTCGCAGGATCCCCTGCCATCCTGTTGGGCGCTCTGAAGAAGGGCTCGTTTTGTATTTTTTCTAGAACTCGCTGGACAGGTTCTCGGAACACAACGTTGACTGCCTGGGAATTCGCAGATCCTGACTGCCCCATAAAATCTCTCCGAGGTCGATTGTTATTATATCGATCCGGCCTAAATTCCCTCCTCTCCTGAGGGATCGCTTTGGTCTTTCCTCTACCTCGTATCTGGTCTTCCTCTATTCTTCTAAACCTGTCAATTCTGTCCATGAGCTCTCGCATACTGGTAACAGGCTCACCAGTTAAGGAACGCCTCAGCTCATGATCGATTTGAAGGCCCTCCTTGAAGGTGTTAATAGCCACCTTGTCGTTTGTTCACTCTACCTCGTTATACATCTCCCAGTATCTGTCAGAGTATGCTTTTAGGGTTTCTCCTTCTCGCTGAGACATGGATAATAACGACCCTAAGGGCTGAACAACCCTCCTGCAGGTGATAAAGCGAGCCCCAAAGGCTTGGATGAGTCTCTCAAAGGAATCAACAGTGTCCTCCTCCAGGCCGTTGAACCACCTCATCGCCACCGGGCCTAGGCTTGAAGGAAAAACCTTACACATCAAGGCCTCGTCTCTAGAATGAATGGCCATCCTCTGATTGTAATGGCTAATATGCTCCACCGGGTCCGTCTGACCATTATAAATGGTGAATGTAGGATGATGGAACCTCCGAGGAAGGCTTGCGTCCTCTATGCGTCATGTGAACGGTGACTTGGAGACTTGACTTAGCGCCTTGTTCAAAGCCTCATTCCCTAAGCCCCGTTGAGGTGGACTTTTGTACGTCCGCCGACTGTAACGCTCTTTGCCGAGGGAAAAAAGTTCACTGGGCGGGGTTCTGGACCTTCGCCTGTAACTTGTATCGTCTGACTCATCAGAGGCTGGCTTCGCTTCCTTATTCATTTGCTTCCGTCGTTCGTGCCGTAATTCCCTTCTTAACATGTCGATCTCACGCTGCATGTCCTTGCCGTCCTTCGCATGGGAGACATGGCTCTTCCCTCGAGTCCGGCTCTTCTCCGTAAAGGTTGTTCACACACTTCCCTCGCGATCTGCCCTTCGTTCGCGGTTCATCAATGGTGTGCCATGCTGGGGTCCCCTAGACTCTGCCTGGTGTGGACTAGTGTCCACCTGCGGTTGTGGTCCTTCTGCCATCAGCTGTTGCACTTGTCTTTTTCTACAGTCGGATCAAGCTCTTCCCACAGACGGCGCCAATTGTAGGGACTCAAAATGTAATGGACCCTGGACAATAAAATTTGTAGAGTGCGGGCGTAAGAACTAGCTCCAGTCAATAGAAAAGGACGTTAATCTACCGCGGCAAAAGGAATTTCTCCGGTGTCAAGGGACAGATGTTCTCTTTTCTTTTCTTAGTCCTGCTTTCAGCGTCCTTTTTCCTTCTTGCCTCCAAAAGTCCCCTTTCATGTATTCTTACTTCACTTTATATACTATCCTCCCTGTCTTGCCCTCACCGTACACGTGTAGGTTCCCTTCTGGAAATTGCTTTCTGTCCCATCCTGAACTTCTCGGATCCTCCGCCTAGTGGTTGTAAAGGCTGCTTGACTGTTGCTCAGGTATCACCTCCACATTTAATGCGGCCAGAGAGTTAGGTGGGATGCATTTAATGTGGAGGTAGCAGCTTTTTAGGAGATATTTGTTACTTTTTCCATTTCCTCCTTTAATCAATATTCATTTAGTTCAGTTTACATGTAATTCCGTGGAATTCCCTGGCAACTAAGATAGTTACACCTACTCCCAAAGCTGGTTTACGGAATGAACCCTATCCTCGGACGAATGATTGTCCTCGGACGAAGGAGCATCCTCGGACGGATGAGTATCCTAGGTTTGGGCCTTTGGGCCGCAAGCCCACTTTTACGGACTCTGTTAGTTTTTCGGGCAACTGGCCCCACAACAATCAAATCTGCATAAATCATAAGTATATATGTATCAATTTGGTTCCCGAACAGGCAGAAAGATAGATAAATGACCAAGAACTCAAGAAGCGAATCTCTGCGTTTTCTAAATTTTCTGGTTCTATTTTATAGACAAAACGATAAAACACAATTTTTTTATTATAAGAAAGATAAAGCACAAGAAGTTGTGTACACATGTTTGGTCAGTAATAATTTAGAGAGAGAAGAGAAAAGTGCAAGTGTGCGACAGTCTAGATGGATAAGTCGCAAAAGACTCTGCCGCATGTCTACTCCTTTAAAAAGTCTACCGGAGATGTTAATTTTTGTGCTATTTATTCTCATGTGTTTGGGTCGATTCAAATGGTTTGGACTGGAAGCTTCTCACTTAGGAATGGCAACGGGTCGGGTTCGGGCCGGGTTTTTCCATATCCGAACCCGACCCGCGGGGCAAGGCCCGTAACCCGGACCCGGCCCGTTTAGGGTTTCGGGTTTTTTCCGGGGCCCGGATCTGCCCCAGCCGGGCCCCGCGGGCCCCGTTTAAGAATGGGCCCAAATCGTGGCCCAACCTCAAAAAATAAATAAAATAAAATAAAAATTAAGCCCAGATTTTTTTTGCCTACATTAAGCCTGCATTCAGTCCAATTCATTAAGCCTATAACTTATTAGCCAAATCATTGAAATCAGTCCAAATTTATTTTTGCCTGCATATTGCCTACATTAAGCCTACATGGCCCAAATGCCAAATCAATCCAAATCATAGGCTACTAATCATAAATCAATAAATCACCTATTAATTACAAATCTATAAATCAATAAATCATAACTAATATCATAATCATAATTCAATAAATTATAACTAAGATTTTAAATCAATAAATTACCTAGCTAAGATAACCATTTAATCATTAATCAACAAAATCATAACTAAAATCATAGTCTAAACATAAAAATAAAATAAATCCTACAAATCCAAGAAATAAGTATCAAAAGTCCAACGGGTCCAAGAAATTTAAAAGCTACAAAATATATCTCACAAGTTTAGAATAATTACAAACCAACAAATTAATCCAACAAGTCTAAGAAATTAAAAAAACTACTAAATTATTACAAAATGTTTAATCTTCATCAATTGTGATGCAACTCTCATCAATTGTGGCACAACTCCCATCATGTTCATTTGGCCCCCCATCATCAAGAATGGATTGAAATGTACTATCTCCAGATATAGTTGAAGAACCTACAACAACAATGAATTAAAAAATGGAATAAACTTCATCAAATTGTAACTAGCAAATATAAACCCAATAAAAGTAATAAAAACAATATTTCATTGCCATTGTTATCACAGCCCAAACAATATTTAACAAACCCAATAAAAGAAATCCACAGACAAGAAAAAAAATCACTTTTTTCAATTGACAAACCCACGGACAAGAAAAAAATGAGGGAGCTTTGAGCAGAGAAATAAAAGAAAATAAGTTTATGTGAGAGTGCTTTTTTTGTCAGCACTGTGGCCCAAAGTTCCTGGGCCAAATAAATGTTCTTGGTGGACTGGGATTGACTCTCCGCAGCTAAAGGGGCTGTTTTAAGAATCAATTGGTGTACAAAACATACTTTCCATAACACAAATAGCTAACAAGTCAGAAAGCAAGAATATTTGCATTGGACGACATTTATTCAGTAAAGGAATTAACACAAACGAGGAAAAGAAAAGAAAAAATATAACAGAAGAACAAGCTGGGGATCCTCTAATTAAGTGAGGTATGTTTCATTAATTTTATTAAACTGTGATTATGATACTCACTAGAACGTGATGCAAGGTTCAACTGAGCTCATAAGTTACAGACTTTGATAGCTATTCAAGCTTCAAAGACTTGCAAAGTTTGAACTTGTTGAATCCGAGCGTGTTCAATAGTGGCTGTACTGGGATACCGGAACAGTTCCTCTGTTTTTCCTTCAAGGTACAGAGTATTTTCTACAACTTTTCTAGGATTTTAGGAAGACAAAGGTGAATGCTTAAGACGATCTGATTGTTTTCCCAAAAATTTCAATCCCCTGTAGCATGGATCCCTTCCTCCTTTTATAGCACAACTTCGGCCTCACCGGTGAACCAGCCATTCCCCTGTTTTACCCTTTGAAGCCTGTATTGTGCCTGGCTGCTTCAGGATCATGTCTCTTCCTCTTTCTTCATAATTCCTTTTTTGTTCCGACCACATAAAAGTCCCTCGGCTCCTTTCCATTTCTGGACATCCTACGTTGGCTGGCTTGAGGTCCCAGCCTTTCCCAGCTGTACTCTTCCTTGTCTTTTCTTCAAATGGTTGAATCAGATTTTCTGCGTTTTGCATGCTCTGTACCTCCTCTGCGTGTCTGGGTCACAAGTTTTGCGTGGCCTTTGTTTTTTGCCTTTCTTTGATTTCTTTCTGTTGTGATCCTCCTGCGCGCCCTAGGATACCTCTAGGAGGCTCTCTGGGATTCCGGCCCAACTTCCTCCTTTTTCATTTTGGTCTGGTTTTGCTGGCTGGGCTTCTTTCTTTTGGATCCCAATCCTCTGGTCTTTTCTTTCTCTCCTTATTTTTGTGTGAAATGGGCCCAGTACCTTTCCTTTCTCTGTGGGCCTATTGGTGGGCTGTTTTAATTTCCTTTTTTGGACCCCAACATTTAGCCCCCCGAGCTCATGGGTTGCCTGCAGCCCATGCGTGAGTTCTTTGCAGGATCTCTTCTTGTTTTGATTTTTTGTCACGGGGATCCTGATCTTCTACTTTCTCCTTCTCTTTTTTTTTTTTTGTGACTCTTCCCCTTTTTGTGGTACGTGGCAGTTGGGTTGAAATAAAACTCCCACCACCTACTTTTACGTTTCCCATACACTCATTAATAACTGCTGATAACCTCCTTTTTAAATTTAATTCCTGGCAACTGGCGCGTCTTTCCATATATTGCCTTCTTTAACTGCTCTTATTCCTTCCCTTTTAGCGTTTTCTCATTATTCTTCTTCCTGGTCTTCCTGAGTTCTCTGTTACCATCCTCTTTTCGATCAGTATCGTTGCCATCTTCTTTCTTTTTCTTTCTTCAGATACCCATTACTCCAATGGCCTCTTCTTCTTCTCGAAAAAGGAAGGAGCGTACTCCCAGTCCTTTTGAAGGTGAGGGCTCTTCTAGTTCTGCACAGGATGAGTCCGTCACTGTGCGCCCTGCTTTCCCCTTGCGAGACCCTTGGTACACTCCTAGCTTATTCTTTCCTCGAGTGTCTCATGGCGAGACTCCTCCATCCCCACACACTTGGGTTTTCTCTGGTCAAGCAGGTTTTGTTGGTTCTGCACAAGTTCCAGACCCTATGGAGATTTTTGATCTCCAAATCAGGCGAGGACTTCGAGAAGCGGTTCCTATCTTCTTTGATTTCGTTGCTGGAAAGATTCAGGGCTGGCCCATTTGGGTGGATAATGAGCTTTCCGATAAAGAGTTTGTGGGTCGCTTGGAGCATGCCGGCGTCCTGAAGGCGGTGGCTATTTCCAGAAACCTTGAGGGTTTCAGAGACGCCAAAGGGCTTAGGCATTTGGTGCGCCGCTGGTGTCCTTCTCTACACACCTTTTCTTTTTCTGTTGGTGAGTTGACTGTTACCTTGGAAGATGTAGTCAACAATTTCTCCTTCCTGTGCTTGGGGATGAAAACCCCTTTGATATCAAGCCTTCCGACGAGGATCTCGAAGTGGAAGAAAAGTTATTTGCTCATTTTGGTGGGCGTACTGCTTCTTCTGGTGGGAAACCGGCCAGGATGGGCAGGTGGGTTATGACTCTTTCGCGCGAGAAGAATAAGGAAGTCAGGCGTGCTGGGTTCCTTGCATTCTGGCTTAGCAAGTTCCTGTTCAGTGAGTTCCCTGGGTATGGAATCAAGTCCACTCTTTTTCCTTTGGCGATTAAGTTGGCTCAGGGCGCTCAATATCCTTTAGCCCCCATGTTTTTGGGCCACGTTTACTCTCAATTGGATCAACTCCGTGGAGATGAGGCAGAGGGTGATTCTTGTTATGTTATCACTTCTTCGCTTCACTGCGCTATTCTCCAGGTATTTATGTGGGATCGTTCTTCAGTTACATTGGCAAAATGCAGAAATTTAAAATTTGTGAAAGATAAGTTTCAGGGTTCCCCTGATGTGATAAAAGGGCTTTGTGGCAGCTCTACTGACAGCCACCCCATTATTTTTCGTTGGCTGAGTCTAAAAGGTGGCAATCTTAACTTGGTTGAGTTGTTTGATCAAGCGGGCCATTTGAATTGGCGCTCCCCTCGGGAGTTTGGCCCTGGTTTTGTTTGCGATTCTGTGTTATCTCCTTTTCTGACTTCTACAGGAAATACTTTTGATTTACGTCGTGGTGATGAGGGTAGTTTAGCCTATTTGGCTTGCATTAGTCCTTCCTGGCTTCCTGTGCTTTCTTCGACTGGTCCACGGTACACCCATTACTCGGCGCATCGAGTACTTCGGCAGTTCGGTTTTGACCAGGATATTCCCCCAGTATTCAATGACATAGTTCCTTCTCTTCCCTCCTTGGATCCCTTCATGAGACTTCAGGCCTTTTCTTATTGGTCTCGTCGGAGTCCTTAATTTGTTGTGCCTAACTCTCAGAGAGGAGTTTTTGCCTCTAATGGCTATGCTGGTTATTGGAGGAGGGTTCAGAAATCCTTTGCTGATTATGCTGGTTCTGAGACAATTGGGAGAGTGCCTAACCCTGACATCTCTTCTACTCCAACATCCAACAGGCGCCTGTCCCTGCCTCTGCTGGTATTGTTTCTGCTGCTGTGAGCAGCAAAACTGGCTTTGCAGAATGGCATGCTTCCAGAGAAGGCTGGGTGACTTATGCGCAAGATTTCCCAGAGAACTGGTTGGGGTGTGACCTTGTTGTTGGTGCTTCCGCTGGGGTACCAATTAAGAAAGGAGCAGTGGAAGCCATAAGTCCCAGCGCCCCCATAGGCATAAGTAAAGGAAAAGCAATCAAACAGGAGAAGTTGAAGGAAGCCGCGGCTGAAGAGAGTGCAGAGGAGGTTGGTCCTAAGCCAAAGAAAAAGAAGGCTGGAAAATCTCGGAAACAGTTGGTACTTGCTGAGGAGAAGGAAGTGGAGCAACCTTTGTCCATAAAGGGCCGTGTGAAGACTAAGGTAGAGTCTTCTTCTTCCCCAGCTTCTGTGAGTCCTTCCGTTCATGGTTCCTTGGGACCCTCTGGACGTACCCGTAGTAGACAACAGAGACTCGGAGACCCTGTTGAAAGAGAAAGAAGGGCAAGGCCTCTTTCCTCCTTTGCTCTTTTGTGGTTTCGTTGTTGTTTTTTTTTTTTGAACTAATGAGTAGTTTTTTTTTTTTTTTTGTGCAGTCCAAACGTAAGCTAGATCCCAGGAAGGGTAAGAGTCAATCTTCTGGTGAAGATGTGGTATGTTTTCCTTATCTGTGTCTTTCGCTGCTTCTTTATATTTATTTCACAAGTGTCATTCACTTGTGCTGTCCTTTTTGCTCATCCCCCTCCCCTTTTTTTTAGGTTAAGGTTCCTCCCCCTGTGGTTGGTGAGACTTTGGAGGAAGAGATGGCTGAAGCTACATCTCAGAGTAAAGAGGAAGAGGCTCCCATTGGCGGCATAGCTGAGGAAACCGGGCAACCAATGCAGGATGTCCAGGCTGCCCAAGATCCTGAGGCCCCCAAGCTCCCCGCGTCCCCAAGTTCTCACTTTGAACAGATTCCTAGCCCTGTCAGGACCGTGCTACCTCAGACTGGGTTAAGTACAAGGACCTTGGGAGGCGTATCATCATCCGGGCAAACAGGTGAGCCTTTTTTTTTTTTTTTTTTTTTTTTTATATATAGCCTTTTATCTTTATCTCTTTCGCATCTTTTCTTTCTTTTTTTTTTTTGAGTTCTTCTTCTTTCCAGGCCAAGCCACTGCAAGATCTGCTTCTGGTGCTGCTACTTCTTCGGAATCGGAGGATTCTAAAGGTGGGGTGTTGACTGTACTTACTGCATTCTTTCTTTCTCTTTTTTTTCGTCCCCCCCCCCCCTTTTTTTTTTGTTGCTTTTCTTTGTTATGGCGAAGCCCCCTATGTCCCTGCCTTCTTTTAGCCATTTTGCTGGGGCTTCCTCACCTTTTCTTCAACTTGCCCTGTGTTCTTTCCCAGAATCTTTCAAGAAATCAGAGGAGGAAGAGGAGGAAATTTCGCCTCAAGAGGCTGACACTGGTTTTTTTTTCTATCACTTTTTGTTTCCTCCTTTCATTTCTTTTCCCTTTTTTTTTTTAGAAGCTAAATTCCCCCCACCCCCCTTTCTTTTTTTTTTTGCAGGGGTTGATATCAAGAATCCTGAAATCGTGACTCCTGAGGGAGGTGTAGGATCTGCTCAAGCTGCACCTGCTCAAGCTGCTGCTCCTTATGCTATTCAGGAGGTTGAAGGTTTCTTTGGGACCCCGGGCGATGATGCAGCAAAGGGGAAGGCCCCAGAGGTGGTTGCTTCAGACCCTGCTTCAAGGCTCCCCACCTTTTTGGCTCGTTTTGATCTCCTGGAATTCAACAGCCTTCCTGCCAGTCATTTCTGCCGCTTTGGATCCTCCTATGACAACTTCTTGCGGTTCTCCGTGCCTATGGAAGGTCTGCCATTGCTAGAAGGGCTGCATAAAAGTCATGGGGACTTTACCCTTGGTTTCAGAGGAGGAGTATTCTTGGGGAACATTCTGCTAGAGCTGCTGTGTGCCATGTTGATTTCTATGAGAGATTCCTCACTGGACTCTCTTTCTGAGGAGAAGCTCTTGGAATGGAGGGGAGTTGTTCAGGATCTTTTGGAGGCCAAGTTTAGCTTATCCTTTTTGTTGGAGTACCTGCGATCACTAGCCCAAGCGCTCTTCCAGAGGCAAGCTTCTGAGAGTATTGATGCTGAGATTGCTGCTGCTGAGGAAGCTCTGGCCCGTGCTCACAAGACTTTGCAAGATCTGAAAGTCAAAAGACAGAGGGTTCTTTCTTCAGCTGCACTTGCTCTTCCTTCGAGTGGCTCTTTGTTGGCTGGCCTCCTTATTTAGTTTTTCCTTCTTTTTTTTTTTTAAACTGTCTGGATATGTGTGGACAATTTGGGATTGTATAATTTTCTATTTCTTTGGTTGAACAATGTTTCTGTTTTTTTTTGCTTAGATCTGCACTTGTGCTTTGAGACTGCTTCTATGTGCTTGTGCTTTAGTATAGCTCTGCTTCTAATCTTTTTCAAGTGGCATGTTTGTCTTCTCTCTTTTTTTTTTTGTTGAGTCCTAGTCTGTGATTCCCACAAATTTCTGTTGCAGGTTCCCACTAGGTACCCATTCTTTTCCTTCCTGGTTGCGCAAGTACTGAACTGGGTACATTTGACAACATATTGTTGTACTCTTTCTTTTTGTCTCAGCTCATGAACTTGGCAGGTTTCTTTTACATCAAGTACTGGGCTAGGTATCTTTAGTTTATGCTTGAGATCCTAGCCCATGTATTTGAGATTTGGTTGCTTCGCAGCTATCTGTGGTGTGATCCTGGGTTATGTATCAAAAGATTTCCCCAGGTATCCCCCTTCTTTTGTTGCACAAGTACTGAGCTGGGTACGTTTGGTAATGTATTCTTACTTGTCCCAGCTCATGAATCTTGGCGAGTTTTTTTTTGTATCAAGTACTGGGCTAGGTACTCTCAGTTCATGCTTGAGGTCCTAGATCATGTATTTAATTTCAGCTGTTTGTAGTTATCTGTGGGGTGATCCTGGGTTATGTAAGAAGATTTCCTCAGGTATCCTCCCCTGATTTTGTCCATGTTAGGAATTTTGCAACACTTAGAATTTAATAACTGAAAAAGCAAGAGCAGAAATTTCATTGAATCTTAAAAAAAAACATAAATGTCATTCAAGGAACACAGCAAATCTAACCAGCATAGTAAGGATCCTAGAATGTCCTTCTACCTCTAGTTTTTTTTTTTTGAACAGAACTACTCAATAATAGCATGTATATGAAAGAGAGAAAGAAGAGGAACACTTAGCAGGTTGGAGCAATTTTTTTTTTCCAAAAGGATTCCAGGGTACTGAGACCTTTCCTCTCTCATGCATAGTATTGTTTCAGCCACTTCCCATTTATGGGCTCTGTCAGGATTGTTCCATCTTCCTTCGTGAGGTAGTAGTACCCACTATCATGGGCCTCCCTGATGATGTAGGGTCCTTCCCACTTTGGGGCAAACTTGGAGGGTCCCGGTAGGTTTCTTCTCACGTGTTCTGCTGTCCTTAGTACCAACTGCCCTTTAGTGAAAGTCCTCGGGCGTACTGCTTGTGCATATGCTCTTGTCATCCTCTGCTGGTACCTCTGGCTTCTTCTTTTGGCTAGCTCTCTTTCTTCCTCTATCCCCTCCAGGTCTGCTAGCCTCCTCTCATTGTTTGTGTCCTCGGTGTCCTCCTGACTTTCCTCAAGTACTACTCTTGGTGTGGGGACAATTAGTTCTACTGAGCTGATGGCTTCTGTCCCATAGACCAGGGAAAAAGGTGAAAATCCTGTGGCTGTTTTCACAGAGCTCCTACACGCCCAAAGTACATCTGTTAGGTGGTCACTCCATTTTCCTCCATATTCTTGCTTCATTTTCTTAAGGATTTTCAAGATCACCCTGTTAGTGGCCTCCGCCTGGCCATTTCCTTGCGGGTAGTATGGCGTAGACCTTCCATGCTTGATGTAGTAAGCCTCTGTTAACCCCTTCATGTCTTTATTTATGAATGGGGTCCCATTGTCACTGATCAACCTCCTGGGGATCCCAAACCTCGTAATGATATGGCTTCGAATGAAGTTTGCCACAGCTGCTCCAGTGGCCTTCTTCAAGGGGATGGCCTCTACCCATTTTGTAAAATATTCAGTGGCTGCCAAGATCCATATGTAACCACTGGATGGAGGATTTATGGGCCCTATGAGATCAAGCCCCCAAGTGTGGAAAGGCCATGGGGTTGTCATGTCTTGTAACGCATTTGGGTGAGTATGGATTGCATCTCCAAGGACTTGGCATGCGTGGCAGGTTTTGACTACTTCTTCGGAGTCCTTTTTCATTGTTGGCCAGTAGTATCCCAGTAGTAGTAACTGTTTATAGAGCCTCCTTTTACCTGGGTGACTTCCACAATCACCAGAATGGACTTCCCTGACCACTTCCCTGGCTTCCCTTGGTCCCAGGCATCTTAAGGGATCTCCACTGTATCCCTTTTTGAATAGGATCTTGTCCTGTAAGAAATACCTGACTGCGAGCTTCTTGAGCTGGTGGGCCAGCGTCCTGTCAGTTGGTAGGATCCCTTGAGCCAAGTATTCCATGAAAGGGGTCCTCCAATCTTCTGTAACAAATACAGCATAGCTTTCTCCCCTGTCTATCGAAGGTTGGCATTCTTGGCATTTTTCCTGTATAGTTGATGCTTCTTTGCTCATGTCTGGCCAGTAGTACCCCATGCGTTGCATCCTCCTGTATAGACTGATCTTTTCCGAGGTCCCGCAGACTTGGGTATGTAGTTCTTCCAACCTCAGCTTTCCCTCTTTCTCATTGATACATCTGGATAGGATTCCTCCGGGCAGTCTTCTGTATAGTTCTCCTTCTATTAGAGTGTAGTCTCTCAGCTCCTTGACATTCCCTCCAGACCCTGTTTCTCTCATTTTTTCTTTCACTTCGCTCCTCCAGTCCCATTGCTTGGACTCTTCGGGGGATATTTGTTGGAGGATTTTTAAGACGGAATGCTCCTGCCTTCCTATTCTGACTAGAGTGTCTTTTCCCTTGAATGGTACTTGGGATCCCAGGGTGGCAAGCGCATCTGCAAATTTGTTTTCACTTCTCTGCGTGTACTCTATGCTAAAGGTCAGGAATTCCTGCTCCAGCCTTTGTGCCCATGTCCTGTAGGCCGCCAAGCTTTGTTCCCTTAATGCAAAGTCGCATTTCACCTGGGATACCACAAGATTGGAATCTCCCAATACTCTCATGTGTTTCACCCCAATACTTAGTGCTATAGTTAGCCTGGTTAGGTACGCCTCGTATTCAGCTGCATTATTGGAGCAGGAGAAACCAAGCTTGAAGGATAGAGGTATGGTGTCTCCGTTTTCACAACTCAGTACAATTCCTACCCCATTTGAAGTTGCTGTAGCTGACTCATCAAACCTCATTGTCCATTTCTTCCCTGGGATTTCTGCTACTGCCACTTCACCTGGGATCTCTTCGCTTAGTGGGCTTTCCTCCTTCCCTGGGAATTGTGCCAGGAGATCAGCTATGGCTTGACTTTTGACAGCCTTGGGGGTCCTTAGGCCTATGTCATATTGAGAAAGCAGGACCAGCCATTGTGCTATTCTCCCTGTTAGGAGGGGCTGATGCAGGAGTGCTTTTATGGGATGTGATTTAGTTACCAGCAGGATCTGGTGGGCTGAGAAATATCTCTTCAGCCTGTGAGATGCGTAAATAACCACTAGGCAAGCCTTTTCTATCCTGGGATATCTGGTTTTGGCATCCTTGAGTGTTCTGCTCACATAGTAAACGGGTTGCTCGTTCCCACCATCATCCTCTTGGGCTAACAGGGCTCCTATTGCTTGGGCATTTGATGCCAAGTATAATAGCAAAGGTCGCCCACGTACTGGTGCCTGGAGAGTGGGCAGATGATTCATGATTTGTTGGACCCTTTGAAAGGCTTCCTGCTGTTCTGCTCCCCAGGTGAACTCGATTCCCTTTTTTAACAGCTTGGATAAGCCTCCTGTGACCGAAGCTAGTCCTGGCACGAATCTCCTGATGTAGGAAACCCTTCCCAGGAAGCTTTTGAGCTCCCTTACTGTCGTTGGTCTTCTCATAGTAGCAATGGCTGCAGCTTTGACTGGATCTACACTTATGCCTCTGTGATGCACCAGGAACCCGAGGAACTTTCCTGCAGATACCCCAAAAGCGCATTTCATGGGGTTCATGCGTAGCTTGTATTCTCTGCATCTTTTGAAAACCCGTTCAAGTATCTGAAGATGCCCTGTCCTAGTTTTTGATTTGACCACAATATCATCCACATAATCCTCCATTTCCTCATGCATCATGTCATGGAAGATGGCTGTCATAGTTCGCTGGTATGTGGCTCCTGCATTTTTAAGACCAAAGGGCATCACAGTATAATAAAAATTTCCGATTGGTGTCATGAATGCTGTTTTCTCGGCATCCTTGGCAGCCATTCGAATCTGGTTGTACCCACTATACCCGTCCATGAATGAGAACATGGAACTTCCTGCAGCTGAGTCCACAAGGAGGTCAATATTAGGCAGAGGGAACTCATCTTTTGGACATGCTTTATTCAAGTTGCGAAAATCTACACAGCAACGGATCTAGCCATTCTTTTTCTTCACAGGTACTATGTTAGAAAGCCATCTGGGGTGCTGGATAGGCTTGATAAAGCCAGCTGCTAGTAGCTTCTTGACCTCTTGAGTTATCTGGGCTTCTATATCAGTGTGGAAGACCCGAGCTGGTTGGATCACTGGTTTAACTCCTGGGTCCACATTGAGGGCATGGACCACTAATCTAGGATCCAGACCGGGCATCTCATCGTAGGTCCATGCAAACACATCTGCATATTCTTCGAGCAAAACCAGCAGTGGCCCCCTTTCTTGTGTTGTCAAACGACTACTGATGAAAACAGGCTTCTGAGATCCCAGTTCAGCTCCTAAGTTTACTTCCTGCAATTCTTCCTCAGGCTGGATTTGTGTCTCTTTGACTGGTTCCTCTTGGACTTCCTCCTGGGCCATCATACATTCTGGTGGTCTGGGACCCTCCTGCACGATGCACTCAGGTCCCGCGCACCTTCACAAACGATATATTAATCTTCCCCCAGGCTCTCGTACTACTACACACTCCCGGGATTCTGAGGCGCTGGGCTCCCTCTTTTGCCTTTTTCTCTTTAGGAGGTCCCTCAAGTCGTGGGTATCTCCTCCCTCTTCTCTTTCCAAGATGGGTGTTCCTGGGGTCCCTGGCATGGGACTTTCATCATCTGGTCCCAACTCATCATAAAACATTGTTTCTACAAAGTTTACTTCTCCTTGGTTGAAAGGGTTGTAGTTGGCAGGGATCCTTACAGGCCTCCCATTCAACCTTCCCTTAACGCACTGATGGTACGTGGATGGTATAAGGCGGTGCTTATGGAGCCATGGCCGTCCCAGGAGTATGTGGTAGGACACTTCTGAATTGATTACGTGAAATCTGGTTAAGGCCACTATTGGCCCCACCCTTAGGGCTAGCTGTATATAGCCTTCGGTTGATTCTGCTGATCCTCCAAATCCGGTTATCTCCATGGGAGCCCCTAGGATCCTCCTTCCAGCTAGGCCCACGGCTTCCAAGGTGCTCAGGGCTATGAGGTTGAGTAATGCCCCTGTGTCTACAAGCGCTCTTCTGATTTGGACACCATTTATGGTGGCCATTAGGTAGAGAGGTCTACAGTGGTCTGGGTGCTCAACCTCCATGTCTTCATCAGTGAATGTTATGGCATTTGTTGTCTCTAGGAAAGCTCAGCTGGCATGAGATTCTGCTGTGAAACATTCCATCCCTGAATCTGCTGCTATAGTCATGAGGGATTCCGTGGCCACCCTTCTTGCTTCTGGTCCAAATCCGAGCTGATTGAATAATGACCTGAACTTGGGATTCTTTTGGAGGGTCCTGACTGTGTTTGGGTGGAAGGATCCCCCTGACTCTTCTGCTTCTGCCGAGTTCCCATGGATCACCACAGCTATTACCCCCTTTCCTTTATGGTTAGGCAGGGGGTTTCTTTGTACTTCTGGCTCCTTCTAGGTGAGTTCCAGGGTTCCTTCCCTTAGCTTCCTGTGGAAAAGCCTGCGGAGGGTCCAGCAATCCTTGGTGGAATGCTTAACGTAATTGTGAATCCTGCAAAACAAAGGATTTTTCCTTTCTTCTTCGGTGGGTGGCCTGGACACAGTGAATGGCCTAATCACTCCATCTCCGATCCATTTGTCCAGGACATGGTTTAATTCTTCTACGGTACATGGGATCACTGGCGGTTCCTCGAACATTTTTCCATCAGGCCTCTTCCTTTTTTCTCCCACTGATGCTGTCATGGCTTGGGATGCTAGTGCCCTCTTCGCCCTCATAGTTTGTGCTGTCCTTCTTGTTCTCTGCAACAGGTCAGCGAACTGTGTGATACATAAGTTTTCGAGGTTAAGCCTGTAATCGAAAAGCATGTTAGAGATGCAAGTCTCCACGAGCTCTTTTTCTTCATGGTCCCCATAACAGTCTAGGGACACATCTTCAAATCTCTTGATGAACTGGACAGGATCCTCTCCAGGCCTCTGCTTCACCATCTGAAGGCTTTGGAAAGTGACCTTGTCCTCACCGGGGTAATATTTTGCACAAAATCTTTCCATCATTTCGTCCCAGGTCTTAATGGACCCAGGCCTCAGTGTAGTGTACCAAGTGTATGCTCTGTCCACCAGGGACTTAGCAAATTCTCTTAGGCACAGCTCCCGGTCTCCTGCGTAGGGGCCCATAGTGTGGACGAACCTACTCACGTGTTCTACTTCACTTCCATTCCTTCCATCAAAAGGATGGAACTTTGGCGGCTCATATCCCTTGGGGTACGGCTTGCCGAGGAGTTCCAGTGGGAATGGGGGATCCCGAGAAAATTGCTTGGGGGTCCTGGAAAGTTTTTCCCTTTCTTGGTCCAGGAGGGCACTGACATCTGCCATTGTCAGATATTGGGGGTTAGTTCCTCCTCCCACTGCTGATCCTCCCTCTGGCTGGGTTCTGTCTTGGTTACCCACATGGGGGGCATTGTCTCTGACTTCTTGCGTCTTACTTTCTTTGAGCAGGTGAACTTCTTGTGGCAACTCTTTCAACATCGCGGTCATTTGAGCCACAAGGTCTAGCTCTTGCCTTGCATTCCTCTGTTCTGACACGGCCTCGTGCTCTGTTAGGGGCACCTCGCCTCTTTGTCTGGAGGCTACTTCATTTTCCCCCACGGGCTCAGAGGCCGTGGGTGGCATGTTTGCACCTTTACTGTTCCTTTGTCTTGGAGGCATGTTCTGCGAAGGGATTGCTTCTTCCCTTTTCTTTACCTAGTCCCCAGTGAAGTCGCCAAAATGTGAGAGTGCTTTTTTTGTCAGCACTGTGGCCCAAAGTTCCTGGGCCAAATAAATGTTCTTGGTGGACTGGGATTGACTCTCCGCAGTTAAAGGGGCTGTTTTAAGAATCAATTGGTGCACAAAACATACTTTCCATAACACAAATAGCTAACAAGTCAGAAAGCAAGAATATTTGCATTGGACGACATTTATTCAGTAAAGGAATTAACACAAACGAGGAAAAGAAAAGAAAAAATATAACAGAAGAACAAGCTGGGGATCCTCTAATTAAGTGAGGTATGTTTCATTAATTTTATTAAACTGTGATTATGATGCTCACTAGAACGTGATGCAAGGTTCAACTGAGCTCATAAGTTACAGACTTTGATAGCTATTCAAGCTTCAAAGACTTGCAAAGTTTGAACTTGTTGAATCCGAGCGTGTTCAATAGTGGCTGTACTGGGATACCGGAACAGTTCCTCTGTTTTTCCTTCAAGGTACAGAGTATTTTCTACAACTTTTCTAGGATTTTAGGAAGACAAAGGTGAATGCTTAAGACGATCTGATTGTTTTCCCAAAAATTTCAATCCCCTGTAGCATGGATCCCTTCCTCCTTTTATAGCACAACTTCGGCCTCACCGGTGAACCAGCCATTCCCCTGTTTTACCCTTTGAAGCCTGTACTGTGCCTGGCTGCTTCAGGATCATGTCTCTTCCTCTTTCTTCATAATTCCTTTTTTGTTCCGACCACATAAAAGTCCCTCGGCTCCTTTCCATTTCCGGACATCCTGCGTTGGCTGGCTTGAGGTCCCAGCCTTTCCCAGCTGTACTCTTCCTTGTCTTTTCTTCAAACGGTTGAATCAGATTTTCTGCGTTTTGCATGCTCTGTACCTCCTCTGCGTGTCTGGGTCACAAGTTTTGCGTGGCCTTTGTTTTTTGCCTTTCTTTGATTTCTTTCTGTTGTGATCCTCCTGCGCGCCCTAGGATACCTCTGGGAGGCTCTCTGGGATTCCGGCCCAGCTTCCTCCTTTTTCATTTTGGTCTGGTTTTGCTGGCTGGGCTTCTTTCTTTTGGATCCCAATCCTCTGGTCTTTTCTTTCTCTCCTTATTTTTGTGTGAAATGGGCCCAATACCTTTCCTTTCTCTGTGGGCCTATTGGTGGGCTGTTTTAATTTCTTTTTTTGGACCCCAACAGTTTACAAAAAAAAAAATCCCCATATCCATATGCTTCTTCTAAACCCAACAAAAAAAAAATCCAGAAACTTATCTACTCCAAAAACTTAAAAAACACAAAAAACAGAATCAAGAATGCGGTCAAAGTATGTCAAGTCAGGGAAAATAACCCATTCATTCTGTTTGGTTTCTTACAAGAAGCAGGAAACTAAAACAGCCCAAAATTCTGGAACTTTAATTGATTTTTCCACATGGGTTCCTTTAGAAACCTAAAATCAAACTCAACTAAGGAGTGAAAAAAAAAAAACCCAAAATTCTGAAACTTCAACAAATGGGTTTCTTCAAAAAATAAGTAAACAACTAAAACCCAACTCAACTAGAATCATATACAAAAATTTGACTTGGATTAAGCACTCACATTACATGAAGAAAAAAAGGGGTAAGCAAAATTCAAGTTCTTTCATTTCCCTACACATCAGAGACTAACAGAATCACATAATAATTAAACTTAAGAATCTCTAACACCAACCGAAAAAGAAAACTGATAAAATGTGAACATATAATCAAGCTCAAAGAGAAAGAACAAGATCTGGTTCTTTTAGTAGATTAAGCTTGTACCTTAAAAGAAAAAAAAAATTGTAGGGTCAAAGATGCTAACCTGAACAAAGAGAATAAAGTGGATCTGTGGGTTTGACACTTCTCGATCTAAGAAAACCCAAGAAAGAAATTTGAGAAATGGGGGAAGGAAGTGGAATACGAAAGGGGCAGAGAGGCTATATGCAGCTATGTGGGTTGTGAACTTGTGGTGTTGTGATTCGGTGGTTGGGACTGTCGAATTGAGAGGGACGGAGGCTGCTGGTGTCTCGCAGCTCTCGCCGTCTGAGTTCACGATGGTGGTTTGAGATAGAGTGAGGTGAGTGAGTGTGGGACTGTAGGATTGAGAGGGACGGAGGCTGCTGGTGTCTCGCCGTCTGAGTTTACGGTGGTGGTTTGAGATGGAGTGAGGTGAGTGACAGAGTGAGTGTGGGACTGTCGGATTGAGAGGGAGGGAGGCTGCTGAAGAGTGATTGAGTGAAGACTGAAGGGTGAAGAAATGGGAAATTAGGGTTAGATTTTAGTTAATATATATATATATATATATATATATATATAGGGTATTTTAGTAATTTCAAAGTACCGGGTTATTACCGGGCCGGGTCTTGGGTCGGGTCTCGGGTTTTTTTTAATAAAACCCGGACCCAGACCGGGTTTTTTTTTTAAAACCCATACCCGACCCTATTCCTAATCGGACCGGGTAAAACCCGACCCATTAGGATCGGGCCGGGCAGGGTACCCGCGGGTCGGGCAAAAATTGCCATCCCTATTCTCACTTCCAAAATCTATGAATCTGTATTGTATAGTTTTCTGTCTACTAACCCAAATTCGGCAGTTGGAAGGTAGTTTGTTGTCCCACATTGGAAAAGAAAAACTTGGCTCAAATGGACTATGTTGATTTAGGGCCCAAAACGGAAGATTTAATTTTGGAGGCCCAAATCAATTTCCCCTATCAAAACTTCTCAAACTTGCCAGCAGAAAGAAAAAGGCCCATATCCACGCCACTATTCATAAACCTCAGCAAGTTTTGGAGGAAAAGAAAAACAGAGCATGACTTGTACAAAAACAGTCAGAAAACCAAATAGTTCAAATTTTCATAACCCCTCATCAGAGGGTTAAAAAGTACAACAAATCCACACAACATATATTCTACAAAATGGGAAACAGTACACTCTGTTTCAACTTTATGTATGTTTAATGATGTGAAGCCAACATAGTATATTGTAAAATTCACAGTAATAAATTAAAAATCGTTGACATATATAATATGTTATTTCCTCCTAAAATCAGGTGGTCGATTCCTCATTCACAATTATATCGTTGTGGCCATCATTGGCATTAGCAGAAGGTTGTGCAGTCCAAATGTTCCAAATCCCTCTACATGTGCGTATCAGTCGTTTAAGTTTATCAACCAGGTTGACAAGGGACCTAACGACATCAACAATTAGTTCTAGAAATGACACAACTGGAAATCTGAAAAAAAAAAAAAAAAAAAAAAAAAAAAAAAAAAAAAAAAAAAGAATTGTTATAATAACAGTAAAATTTACAGAGCCTCAATAATGGGATATGGGGAGGAAGAAGTTGAAATACTTTCTCACCCATCATGTGCCATTGAGATTATCTGGTGAAGATCGCGCATTAACTGTTGGAACAGACCAACAATTCTGAAAAGGGTCCAAACTGCCTCTGAAATGAGTTCAAGGACCAGCTTAACTCGTTGAAATCTGAAACAAAAACAGATTGTTAGAAAAAAGTTACAGAGCGTCAATAATGGGTTGTGGAGAGGAAGAAGTTGAAACTCTCTCACCCATCATGATTCATGTGCCATTGAGAGGATCTAATCCATTTTTTCAAAATTATTCTTGATGTTTTCTAAAAAGAGTTATTTACAAACAAATTCCAAAAAAAAAAAAAAAGGTAAAAAATAAATAAACATATAACTACTACTAACATTATGTAACTAAATTAGTTCTGCATTAAAAGAATTTTTTTTAAAGCAAAATATGTAAAATTTGTTTTACTATGTTTTATTTCTTTATGACTAAGAGGTCTCAAATGGTCAAAATGTAATTACCAAATACCCAGCAATCAGATGATTTAGTTTATCAATGATCCCATTTATGACCAAAGTTCCGATCAATATATATTAAATTGATTAATGAAACTTTCGTAATATTGATGTGAATGAGAATCGTTTATCCCACCCATAATATTCCATTCTTTACACTTGTATCCATTTTCTTAGAAAAAAAAAATCAGTATATCATGTGTATGAAACTTTTGTAATACTACTATTTAGAGTAAGTAGCACTCCCTTTAAACTATTCTAATTTTAAGCATCTTGACAAACGTTGCTAATGTTCATGTAACAAAAAGAGTAATGTTGAGGATATAATATTTTTTAGCTGGTAATTGTTAACGTAATTGGTTAGGATTAGAATAATATTATTTCAATCAATTGTATAACTAATACCACTTTTGTTATACACCAATACTACATTTGTTATACAATAAGCCATATTAGGAGTTCTGAAATAAATCATGAAAAATGTTGTCCTTAGATTTATCGTGCGAGTGATGCTAAGGTTAATGAATTTTACTATATAATATTTACAAATTAATGTGTTATTAATCACAAATATATATATATATATATAAACAAATATTATAAGGAAATGATTATTATTTGCATTTTCCCCATCTTATTCCTCTCTCTCTCTCAATTAGGCCTTAAGATTCACTTACAGTAATGGTCCGTTTGGATTGAGGGGGAGTAAAGTAGAGTAGAGTAGATTTAGCTCTAAATTAGCCTATTTTTAGCTAACTCTTCTGTACTCCCCCTTCTTCCCCTCTCCATCCAAACGGACCCTAAATCTTGATGAGAAATCCTATATAATCTCTAATAATTCAACTTTGTTAGGTAAACGTGATAGTGAAAGAAAAAAACTATCACTTATTTCTAGTTTTCTTTTCCCACTATTGTTTTCTTTTGTTATTTTTTTAGCTAACCCATCACAAGGGTCATCCTTTATTTCTTTCTAGTTCCTAGCCGTTTATTTATGGCTGACACTAAAATATGTAAAAAGTATTTTCCTTTACCATATTTTTTTTTTAGAATTATTTTCCTTTACTATGGTTTTTATTTTTATGATCATATTGGCAATTAATTGATTGGAATAGTGTTTGGATTATATTTTGGGGAAAAAATTATTCGTACTTTTAATTAATATATATATATATATATAAGCAGAGACTTCATGCAAAAGTGCATAAAGTTCTGCCATGTGGTGTTTTGTATGAGTTCTTTTTTGTTTAGTCTTTCACCTCCCATCTTCTTACCAATGATTAGTTTAAGCCATAAATGCAGAAAATTAAAAGATTTGGTTCTACTCCCTTTTCCAACTACTTGAACTCTTCTACTTTTAATTTCATTAATTTAAAAAATGAAAGATTTTCTCCATTCAATGTTAGTTTTCATGTTCTGTTATATATTCCAGTTTCAAAAATATCAAAAGGCCAAAAGAAAAATAGGACTAGAGAGATAGAGAGACAAAGAGTGAGAAATTAGTGTCAAAAAGAGTGAAATTAGCTTTGGTTATAGGTGCATATGATCTAAACTTTTCAACAACACTATCAAAGCTTCTTCTTCTTCTTTTTTTTTTTTTAGAAAGCAACACTATCAAAGCTTGATACAATGCTTTAACAACATATGGGGTTTCTAAAAAGTATGTGCTTTTTGTCTTTATTTATATTTTTGGAAAGTATTTAATCTTTGTAAGTGATTAAGGTACTCAGATGTAAGTAAAATTAAAGGTAAGATATGAAATAGTATAAGCTTATATTTCCATGTTCAATTATTGTTTTATTTTTAATCTCTTGGCATGTGTATTTAGTTTTGTAAATTAGAAATTATAAACCTTAAATCTTAGATGTTTAGCTTTCAAAAGTTCATGTGTTTTCTTAAAAAAAAAAATACTTCTAAAAAAAGGAAAATGAAATAATAAAAAATTTTATATTAGAAACGGTCAAATGTAAGAACTAAATATTCATGTACACCTGATCAAACAAAAAAGGGCATATAGTGGCATTTTTAGAGTCTAATTAATTATGGTTACTTATGAATATATTGTGTTGCAATTTTTTTTTCATTCATTATTTTAGTGATCTATAATACATAATCAAAATTAATTCTCCAAACATTATAGCACATATGAGTATTATAAAATAACTAATAACGAACACGCGCATCGCGCGGGACATCCACTAGTTTAGTTAAATGGGCCAAAACAAATTTATTAATTGGGTTAAAATGTTGGTCAACCCATTAAATCCAGGCATCTTCAACTCTCATCCACCAAAGAGGCTTATTTTGGATGAGTTATCTACATGTGTTTGGTTCAATTAAATGGTTTGGACTGTGGAGTTTATGGACTTGAAGCTTATGCTGTACCCAAATCTAGCTTTTGGAAAGTACTATAGTATAAGGAGATAGGACACATGGGAAAAATAGCTCAAATGGACAAGGCAAACTTGTCCAAAAATGACAACCGTTATTTGGTTTGTTAGGGAAACCAAAATATGGGAACCCAATTCCAAATCATACAAAAGAGCAATTAGATATGCATCAATCATAATCTCTGATTGGCAATTATGAAAATGACTAAGAACCATTTCCCAAAAGAGATGATGAAAAAGAGTGACCTATCCAGGTTGATTTGGAGCTTCTATAAAAATTCATCCAAATCCACATTTTTTTGTTTATGAGCCCAAAATGGAAGATTTGGTTATGGAGGCCCAAAAGATTTTCCCAAACCTTTTTTTTTTTTTTTTTAATAAAACCAGATCCACACCATTATTCATAAACTTTAACTAGTATAAGAAGAAAAAGAAAAACAGAGCATATATGACTTGCACTAAAACAATCAGAAAGCCAAACAGTTCAAATTTTCCTAACCACAGGAAAATTCAAACTTTCCAAACTGGCCAGCAGAAAGAGAAAGGCCTGGATCCACACTATTATTCATAAACCTCAGCAAGTTTGGAGAAAAAAGAAAAACAGGGCGTGACATGCACGAAAACAATCGCAAAAACAAACAGTTCAGATTTTCCTAAGCCCTCAAAAAGTATTGGACTAAAATCAGTTTATTCATAGAACATTACAAACCACAATAGATCCACACAAAATAGATTCTGCAAAATGAAAATAGAAAATGCAAACCTCATACCACGGACAATTCGAGCTACGCGATTCAAACAAACCAATAAAAACAGAGCATGAAGCAAAGCACACTTTGTTTCAACTTATTTATATTGGAAGCTCCAAGTTATGTAAAATTAAAACACACATAGTAGGTATCAACATAGCAGTGTTGTTACTTAAAAACCTGGGAAAAGCGAGGAGTGTGATTATGGGAGCGAACAGTGCAAGAACTATTTGAGCAGCTAGTATAACCTCTGGATTAAGCACGTTCGCTGTAGTAACCAAGAGAAAATTAATTGTATGAAATGCTGAAACCAACAAAAGTAAAAATTGTTAAAAAGATATATTCATTCTCACCCAGTAAAGGAGGCTGCATTTTGGTTCTTAGAGGAGTAGAGGACGCTGGAAAAGAAGAGGTTATAAAAGATGGAAAGAAGGGAAGGCGCAAAGTAGTGGTGTGTTAGATATGTGACTTCTTCAAACTTTGTTCAAAGACTTTGTGGGTACTTTGTTAAATTGTTCAAAGACGAGCAGACCCTCAAATTTTGTGGAATAACTTTGTTCAGACTAGTGAAAGACGAGCAGACCCTCAAATTGTTGTTCAGACTCTCTCTTTGTGGAATAACTTTGTTCAGACTAGTGAGCTCCTAGTGAGCTCAACTAGTGAGCTCTTGGAAAGAGACTTTGTTCTTTTTTGTTGTGGGTTTTGACTCTTAGAGTCGTGTACCTTTTTTGTGGGTCTTCTACTCTTAGAGTCGTGTGTTTTATGGAGAGTATATCAGATTAGGCATGCTTTTGAGACAGGTGGACTCGCATTCGGAATGGGTAACGCGGAAACTACCAAATAAATACGTTAATGTCACAAGGCTCACAACCATATATTAACCATTCATCCGTACTATTTCTATCCTACGTGGGACTTTGTCATTTAATTAACTAGGTAATTTACAGTAATAATTCTGAACCATTTAGCTTGCTTTTAGTTTATCTCCCTCAACAACAAAAGAAAAAAACGCAAATAATTATAATTGGTTTACCTCTCAAATTTTAAGAGATTTATGTTCAACAAATTCTAAGAATTCAAAATAAATTTTTTTTATTTATATATATATTAGTATACAACTTAATTAATACTACATTAAAATATTAACTTTTATCATTTTCTCTAAAAGAAAATACGTAAAGTTCGTTTGACTATAGCAACAGAAGGATGTCTCTAATGCATTATTAATAGTTAGAAGATTTCATCAACAGCACGATTTTATGACCCTAACTTCACCTCCACCTATGGTGGTCTTGCGCCATGCTTAAATGTTATATTGAACCGATCCCTATAACTTCATGATAATTTTGTTGTAACAAAATTTTGTTGTGTTACTCACTTACACTAGTATTTAGCGATAATAAAATCTTTTAAGAACACCTTGTTGAGGGACTATGTTTTTAAGTCCATATAACTATAGGAAGATAATGATGTCTCAAATGCATTATCAAACAACAAACAGTTAGAAGATTTAGTTGATCTTCAGTATGATATGAGCCAAACTTAGCTGCCTATATATTGGTCTGGTCATGTGCCATGCTTAAATTGTATACTGAATAGATCCAAGTAATTTCATAGTATTTACGTATATATTTCAAATAAGAGATGAAGATTTGAACACTGGACATTTGAAACACTAAAAAGTACCAAGCCAATTAACCTAAAGGTCATTGGTAATTTGGTGCAACCTTTTCATTTCAACATAGATTTTGTTGTTACAAAATAAAATGTTTTGAAATACTTTAACACATACTAAATGTCTTTAGCTCAATTATTACTTCCAGATGTTGAAATCCCCCTTACTTGTAATTATTGAATCATCCAAAAAAAAAAAAATTTGACACAATAATTCTAACACATGTACACATATATGTACAAATATATAATTACACACATTTTTATATAAAGATAGACCAAAATCCAGGCAAATACCTTTGGTGAGGTTTATGCCAACCCTTTAGAAAGCATGTTATCTTGCCTATGACTTAAACATTTGAGACAGTTTCTTAGATTCAATACATTATGTTTTTCATTTAAATTAAAAAAATTGATTACGTTAAATTTAATTGTTTTAGGGAAAGTAACATAATTTGTATTGTATTGGTCATGCAATAATTTGTTTAATTTTAATTAAGAAACCTAAAGTACAACAAATAAAATTGTACCTAAGTTTGTTGTTAAATATATACAGATCCTAAAAAAAAAGAGCACCAAATTAAATAAATGTATAGTTACTAGTAAAAATACACAATTAAATCAATATTGCATTAGAAATTATTAATTTTGATCATTTTCTAAAATAATCCTTGCTGGCTTACGTGAAAAGATTTGAAAGTAGTCAAGGCCATCCGGTTGAGTGTAGTCCTTAGCCAAGAGTCTTGCTTTATATATTTCTACAAACCCATTAGACCTATACTTTAGATTATATACCCACTAAGAAAACTAGCATTAGGTTAGCATAGCACACCAAACACCAAAAACTTCACACATCAAATGTTCAAAATGCTAAAAAATTTAGCATTGATGAATAGTACAATTTTTATTTTTTTATTTATACAAGATAGAATTCTACTCTAGCCTAATCTAAGTGTATATGTGTGTGAAGCTCCCGCTTGGAGACTTGAACCCCGGCCCTTACCTCCCACACCTCATAAACACTTATACTTGTGGAGTGACCATTGCACCAAGGGTGTGTGGCAAAAATGGTAAATTTTTTTCTTATTTTTTTATTCTCTTTTTCTCTCTCCTCTAACACATGTTTGTCTCTCTCTCTTTCCCCGGTATGTAGGGATAGCTTAACAACTTTTGGGGCCTAAGGCGAAAACTTTAAGTGGGGCATTTTCTTATATGTAAATATTAACTATATAAAATTTATTTTCATTATTATCTTTTTGTTGTATAATTTCATTATCTTCTAATTATTTTTTATGGATTTTTTGTTCATTTGTTATATTTTCATCCTAATTTTCTGTTGTGTTTTGTTTAATACTAGTAACAAATTTATCCATAGATCATTTTTGTGATTCAACTTATTTTTCAAGTTTTCTCTTTATTTTTAATTTTTTTTATATCCATTTTTAATAGATATTTATAATTGAGAAATACTTCTAAATAAATAAAATACGATTTACAATAAAAAATTACAATTTAACTAAAATAAAATTTAAAGAATAGAACAATAGAACCTGATATATCAAAAACAAGATTGCAACTTTACTAAATGATGTGATCACTTTATACTCTAAATCTGCACAACTAAACATGTATTTATCACATAACTTAATAAATTAGTACTAATATAAAGTAAATTATTCTAAAAGAATAACTAATAAAAATATTCCTAAACAATCCAAATCAAATAAACTATTGGAAATAAAAATAATAATAAAAAGTTAACAAAACACGTGATAATGCCATAATGGTAGTAGTCTAGTGTTAGTAAAATAAAAAGGTTCTGACTAGGTGTGTAAACATTTGTCAGTGGGGCCTTTTTAAATTTAATTGTCTCTTCACCTTCATTTTCTGTGTTTTGTATCGGAAGGGCCTTTTTAATACACAATGCATTTTATTGGCTAACAAATAGGCGTTATTATTATTAATTTTTTCTTGAGTATAGGCCTAAAGAAGCCTTAATTAAAATATACACATAAATATATTATACTATAGAATCAGGGGGGCTCCATGTTATGGTTAGGGTGTTCAAATGAACACTCTGACCTTGGGAAAAAAATTATATAATAAGTATTCTCTTACAAATAGGTATTCTACCCTAGCCTATCCCCAAGGGAATAGGCAAGCTGAGGCTGTTAACAAGGCCATTGTAAGCGGACTCAAAAAGAGGTTGGACAACGCAAAGGGAAAGTGGGTGAATGAATTGCCACACGTCCTGTGGACATACCGAACCACACCTCGTAGGTTAACGGGGAGACTTCTTTCTCAATGACGTATGGGGCCGAAGCTGTTATCGCTTTGGAGACTGGCTTCCCAACGTTGAGAACTAGCTCATTCAATCCGACCACTAACAACGAACTGCTAGAAAGGAGCTTAGACTTGATTGAAGAAAAAAGGGAAAATGCAATGGTTCAATTGGCATACTACCAACACAAGCTCAAGCAGGGTTATGACGCTAACATAAAGATGAGACCGTTGGCACCTGGAGATCTGGTGTTGAAAAAAGTCCTGGGTACTACAAAAAAACCCAACATAGGGAAAGCTGGGGCCTAATTGGAAAGGACCGTATCGCATCACCTTGGTGACTGGTGTAGGAGCGTATTTTTTGGAAGACTTAGATGAACATGTAATACCACACCCGTAGAATGTAAGCAACCTGAAAATGTATTATTATCAGTTAAAGAAAGTTTCCTTTGTCCAAAATATGCGTTTGTTGTCTAAAGGCATTACATTTCCTGTTTTTATTCCTCTATAAATGTTCAAACAGAACCATAGTCATGCCTGCAGTCTTCAGACCAGATGCTATGGGGAAGTTAACATAGTTTGACATCTTTTCTAAGTGTTCAAATAGAACCATAGTCATACCTGCAGTCCTCAGACCAGATGTTATGGGGAAGTTAACACAGTTTGACATATTTTCTAAGTGTTCAAACAGAACCATAGTCATGCCTGCAGTCCTCGAACTAGATACTATGGGGAAGTTAACACAATTTGACATATTTTCTAAGTGTTCAAACAAAACCATAGTCATGCCTGCAGTCCTCAGACCAGATGCTATGGGGAAGTTAACACAGTTTGACATCTTTTCTAAGTGTTCAAACAGAACCATAGTCATGCCTGCAGTCCTCGAACCAAATGCTATGTGGAAGTTAACATAGTTTGACATCTTTTCTAAGTGTTCAAATAGAACCATAGTCATACCTGCAGTCCTCGTACCAAATACTATGGGGAAGTTAACACAATTTGGCATCTTTTCTAAATGTTCAAATAGAACCATAGTCATGCCTGCAGTCCTCAGACCAAATGCTATGGGGAAATTAACACACTTTTGCATCCTTTCAAAATTGTTAAACGAAACCTAAGTTGTTTATGCCTCCTCGGATCACCAACTGGGGAGAAATTAACACTCTATAATACCTATTTGCGTCTCATTAAGTGTCAAGGCAGAGTCTAAAGTTATAGCCAACTCCTCAAACTGATAGCTCTGAGTAAGTTAAAATCCTTGAGATACTTATCCAAGTATAAGTTTGTTACTTGTTGCTGGATTTAGTCCTCGTTACAGAAAGACCAGCTCAGAGCGCATGTATAGGGTAAATTATTCATTATTACTACTTAACCTAATTACTTGAATTAACAGCAATGCACCACTATTATTGGGATATTGTTAAGGGCCAAGTAGTTAGCGATGATAGCAAACTTCAAAAATGTGCAAAGTAATAATACAAGGGATAAAAAAGAAAAACGTTTTCATTGAACACAAATGGGAATACATCGAAATTTGATGGCAGAACTGCCTTTACAAAAACATATACAGAAAAGTCCTATATCTAAGCCTTAGCTTGGGGAGGATCTTCTTTGGAGTCAGCAGCCTTTGAATGAGCACCATCAATTTTGGCCTGGGCGACCACGTCCTTGATAGTGAGGGTATCCTCGGATGGCTTGGCTTTCGTCGGTGACTGAGCCCTCTCACTCGCTTCAGCCCCCTTGGAAACTTCAGAGTCAAGAAGGGGAGTCTGGGTGGGAGGAACTGCTCAAGAGGATAGTCTAACTCTAGAATCTCTCAAATATCCTCTAGGAAGAAGATACTCTCGACCTTCCTCAACTCAGAGTCTGTGGGAACTCCCACCCGATCCATGGTTACTCCATATGACTCGGTGCAGTAGTCCCTGCACACTATGGCCACCTCCTCTGCCAACCGTTTCTTAGTTTGCAGCACCCCACGTTTGAAGGATGCCTTCACTGCGGCCTCAGCGGCTTCCCTGGCCACCTTAGCAGCATCCTGGACTTTTTGCAGCTCGGCCTTGAGATCCAAGACCGATTACTTTTCTGTGGCTAGGTTTATCTTAGTTATGTGCAGCTATTGGCGCTAATCCTTGGCCTGTCTCTCTACTGTCTTCAAACCCGCCAAGGCACTGTTGCAAGCCTTGACCACCTCCTTTAGCTGCTTGGATAAGTCAGCATGCTTCTGCCTGAGAGCCCCCAGCTGTTTTTCGACCTCCAGCCGGGAGTGGGCCTCAGCCTTAGCCTCGTCCTGGGCGTTCCTGACCCACTACTCGGCAACATATACCTTCTGGGTAAGCTGCATAGAAGTAGCAAATAAGTCATAAAGTGTACACACACATATAAATGGACCTATGGCTTGGTATTTAAAAAAAAAAAAAAAAGTAAATAAATACTGATTGGCTTACCATTGCAAGATCTCTCTTCAACGACATGAAGAGGTCAGGCTGCTTAGTATGCCTGAGGCCCTCCATGTCTCTAGGGAGGAGGAGTGGCTGCTCTAGGGCCTCGGCCAGGATGCTGGCATACCCCATCTGGGACTCTCATATGGTGGCATCCCAAGAAATGGGAGCACCCTCCACCTCTAGCCGAGGGTCCATTAAGCGTGGCTCTCTGCGCACTTCAGCGTCCCCCCGGCTCCCCACTGATTGGGCCCTCTTGTCATGTGGGTCCTTAGCCTTCTTCTGCTGCTTGGCGCCTTTCTGTTGTGCCATCTCACCTTCCTCCAAATCCGCCACAAGCCTTTTCTTCTTAAGGTTTAGGTTAGCCTTCAGCCCGAGGTCAGCAAGAAGCTGAGGAGGAGAAGGGGGGAGATTGGGAGTGACCTGGGTCTTGGGAGCCTCTTTGGAAGTAGACCCCCCTTTGTTTCTGTTGGCCATAAGACCGTTCAAGTCGGCCCTTTGCCTCAAATCCATGCCTTCATTCTCATTGGAATTCAAGTATTAGCCTTGGCTGATGGACGATAGAAAACCTTTTGGACTCGGTCTCAAAGTCTGACAGCTTCACAGGCCTTTCCAGGGCCCTTTCCTCTTCTTCAAAATGGAACTGATCGATCTCAGCGTCTAAGGAATGGCAGGATGAGGCCGACTCCTCTCTCAGAGCAACTATTGGTCGAGGAGCAGGTTGGAGTGGCAGCACAACCAGAGGAAAGTCTCTCCGAGCCAAGAACCTAGCTTAAAGATGTCTATCCGAGCAAGCTTGGGGCTACCTGCTCTAATTGTCTGGCCTGCGTCCTGGAATATGTGCAATATGGGCTTGTAATCCAAGATCAGATGAATAGTTCGTAATTGTCCGCCTTCGCTCGGGAATATTTTTGACCTCAGCAAGTAGTTGAGCGCTGAAACGTTGAAGAGACTAAGCTTTGGCGAAACATGATTTTTATCTGCAAAACATCCAAAAAGGAAATTGTGGTCAGATAAGTCACAATTGTTGTCCGAAGAGACGAATGGCTTAGAATGAACATAGGAAAGGCTAAGAAAACTAAGAAGACCTAGTCCTGGGATGCCCCACCTGGTGCTCCTGCCCTAACTGGGCAGTGAAGACTGTTATGCCACTCCCCAGAGACAACCAGGTAATCATCCTTCAAGCCTTTGTTAGACTTAGGGAGGCAGGATATCAACCTCACCTCCTCAGATCGAGATTTGAGGTAATATCCCCTCGAGAGAGAATGACACTCGTACATGTGAGCGACATTATGCCATGAAAACCCGAGATTCATCTGGTCGTTTAGGGCGTCTACACTCTTTAAGACTCTAAACACATTGGGAGCACACTGGTGGGGACATAATCTATGATTGAACAAATAATCTCGTGTTATCCTACCCATGGGAAGTGTCATCCCTCCTTCTATAAAAGCGATCATGGGAATGATAACTTCTCCCACCTTTCTATTGGTCAATACTAGTTCTGGGGGGCAATATTGTAAACCCACTCCCTATGGATACGGTATTTGGCCCTAAAACCCTCCATTCCGATTGGAGAATCCACTAGGTGCTTAAATCTACCCATCTAAATAAACGTGGATGATTAAGGGGAGGTTCTCTAAAAAATGAGGAGACTGGGTAACACGGCCGAGGAGAGAAAGAAATTTCGAAGACAGAGATACTTACGAAAATAAGTGAATGAGACAAGTCCCGAACCTCTAGACAGGTCTTTAAAAATTTCTTAAGAAAAGAGTTATGGAGACCTAGGAGTTCAGAATGAGTTGTGAGTTCGAGCACAAAAGTTCTTTGAAGCACTTGAAATTTTGCAAAGTAAGGGAGAAAAAAGTTTCCTTCAAGGCTTTATATAGAGGGAGAAAATGAGTGGGAGTAATCCCGCTCAAAATTCTAGGAGAAATGCCCATCGTTGGATAAGCGCCCCACCATTGATGCAGGGAACAAAGCGCTGCCTAGAGCAATAAATGATGATTCGTGGACCCCGAAACGTCAGAAGCAATAATGAAGCGCGTAAAATGGCACTTCCACAAGTGTAAGCTAGAGAAATGAGTAGTCGGGTTCCCTAAAAATCAAAACCACTTTTTCTCCTCGGATAAGAGGGAAAAACTGGAGTTTTGAGGGGCTATTGTAGGGAAAAAGGCCCAGAGTCACAAATTGGGCCTTGGGCTCAGTCTAAGGACATAAACTGCCCCGAGAAGGGACAAATAATGGCGGGGAATTCCAATTTTAAAGTCCCACAGGTAGGGAATAAATGGAAGGCGGTCCAAGGAGCAGCTCCTCCTCGGATATGACAAATACGGCCCAAATCTATATTCCAACGATCAATGTGAGATTCTAGGAAACTCAGGTAATACGGATAGGCATCATACACACATAAGGGGTGATGGGAGCTTAGAAATATTTGAAGAAAAGCAGCCACCACCGCATTAAATGCACTGCAGCTGCTTTTCTGGCCGCATTTATGTGGAGAAAACCTCTGAACAATGTTTCATTGGCCACCATAACTCACAGAAAGCCAAAAGGGGTGTCTGATGGGACAGGTACTCAAGTGGTGATCTAGATGATCGATAAGTGGAAGGCCAGGATCACCAAGAGGGACTTATATAACGTGAGAGACCCTCCACGAGTTGGAGGTCGAAAAAGGGAGAAAGAACCTTGTACTAACAAGGATACCACTTGTAATCAGTTCCGTCGGACTATAAGAATATTTGCCTCCTCGAATGATACATCCACCTGACCATACGAGTGTTGTTCTTGCATGACTGTCTTATAAACTCATCCTAGCCATTGTGGTACTAACTAGGGCCTAGTTCTTCAACCCACTATCTACAAATTTGTTGTATTGGGCTCACTAACCCACAATCCCTTACTTATTGGGCCTAAATTGCAAAACGTGTCCCTACATTGCCAATTCAAGTTTGTTTATTGTTCTTCGTAGTCTAAGCATGAACATTTTAATGGTATAGATCACCCATATATATTAATCTGAATCTTTTGCTATATAACATGAAATATATAAGCAATATATTAGCATGTTTACTTTTCTTATTGTGAAAATTCGCATAGGATTTCACTTTAGAAGGGTAGAGTGATCCAACATTGCTCCTCAAACAATCCATTTCTTCGCTAGAGATGGGCTAATAAGTTTTGTTGCTGATCCACAATCAGAACATTGCATCATTAATATCACCACAACACGAAATTGCAAGGTGATTGGAAATTTTATGTATCACACTGCCGCTTGAAAATTTCATCATAGGACCACTTTCACAATTTTACAATTTTTTTTTTCAACACAATTATAAAAGAGTTAGAAAGAGTACTAGAGTAGGTAACAGGTTAGAGGATTCACTTTCAAAAAAAAAAAAAAAAGGGTTAGAGGATTCATGGCTCATGTTTATCAAAAAAATTATACAAACAAATATTCTTTGCAGTCTTCCCATCTCATTCCTTCTCCTCTCAATCGGGCCTCAAAAGTCACTAGCACTATAAATCTTGATGCGAATTCCTATATAATCTCTAATAATTCAATTTTGTTAGGTAAAGTAGTAATAGTGAAAGAAACAATCCATCACTTTTTTTTTTTTTTTAATTTTCTTTTCCACTATTGTATTCTTTTTTTTATTTATTAAGCTAACCCATCATTAGGGCATTGCTTCTTCATCCTTTATTTCTTTCTAGTTTCTAGTGGTTTATTTATGGTTGGCAATAAATATGTAAAAAGTATTTTCTTTTAGAGATTAAATTTTATAAGGATGTGATGTAAAACCTATGTTTTACTCCTCAAATCCTAACATGTCACATCACCTTATCACATATTTAAGAATAAGCATAACCATACTCAATCAATTTTAATACTCAATTATAAATCCAACCAAATTGAGAGTTTATAGAAATATTATGTGGTGGGATGTATTAAATTTTAAGTAAAATGTTGATGTAGCAATATTTTATTGGATGGTGTAAAACATGAGTTTTACACCCAATCCTTACCAAATTTAGACTTTTTTCTTTACTATGGTTATTATTTTTATGATCAAATTGGCAATTAATTGATTGGAATAGTTCTTCTCAAAAAAAAAAAAAAAAGGAATAGCTTTTTAATTTTTGGGGGGAAAAAATGATTCATACTCTTAATTGTTGGTTTTTGGAGAGTCAAATGGCCCAAAACAAATTTTCTAGTTGGGTTAAAATGTTGGTCAACCCATTAAAACCAAATGTCTTCAACACTCATCTACCAAAGATGTTAAATTTTTGGGCTAAATTTTATGAATTTGTATTGTACTATTCTATGTCCACTAACCCAAATTTGACATTTGGAAAGTACTTTGTTATTCCACATAAGAAAAGGGAAAGATGGCTCAAATGAACAAGGCAAACTTATCCAAAAAAAAAACCCTTATTTGGTTTGTCAGAGAAAACAAAAATGGAAACCTAGTTCTAGATCATACAAAAGAGCAATTAGATCTACACCAATCATAATCCATGTTGATTGGTGATTAGGAAAAATACTTAGAACCATTTTCAAAAAAAGGATGAAAAAAAGTGACCTATCCATGTTGATTCGAGGCTTCCATACAAATCCACATCTTTAGTTTGTGAGCTCAAAAAGGAAGATTTGGTTTTGGAGGCCCAAATTACTTTCCTCTATGAAAACTTCCCAAACATGCTAGCAGAAAGAAAAAGGCCCAGATCCACACTATTATTCATAGACCTCAACAAGTTTTGGCGGAAAAAGAAAAAACACAAAGCATGACTTGTACTAATACAATCAAAAATCCAAATATTAATAACACCTTAAAAGAGGATTAAAAAGTACAACAGATCCACACAACATACATTCTGCAAAATGGGAAAAATAGTACATAAGTAAATATGGAAAGAGTTTTGCTTAAAAAAAGGATTGAAGAGAGCAATTTCGAGTCTTGTGTATTGTGATATGTATAGCTTTAGGCCTTGCTTGGGAGGGGGAAATGGAAAGGAATGAAAAGAATAATTTTATAATATTCTTCAATTCCTTTGTTTGGAAGTTTTAATGAAGAGAATGGAAAACTTATTCTATTTTTTGGGAGTTTAAGTAAAAGGAAATGGAATAAATAGTTTGGAACACTTATTCCTCTCTATTCCCTTAAAATCTCAAATTTTCATTCCTCCAAAAATTTAGAGGAATGGGAGGGAATGAAATTAAATTTAATGATTTTTTACTAAAACTCCAAAAATACCCCTATATATTCAACCCTTTATTTTAAAATAGGGGTCTAATAGTAATATTGTCATAAAATGATTCTATTTTATTCCCTTCATATTGCTCCCAAATAAGATTACTTATATTCTATTCATTTTCATTCCTTTATTTTAAAACATCCAATCATCCAATCAAGGTTATTTGATTCCATTCCATTCCATTCTTTTCCATTTCTTTCTCTTAAATACATTTCATTCCATTCCATTCTTTTCCATTCCCTTATGATGATTTCATTCCATTCAATTACATTCCCTTATGAACTCTCAAGCGGAGCCTTAGTCTACGTGGCAAGCCATTTCCTTACAAAAAAACAACAAATTCACAATTCGCGTGAGGTGCGTGAGGTATAGTTGCCCTCATAGTCTTTTGAGTCTTGTATATTGAATTCTCTCTCGGTGCGTGAGGTGTAGTTGCCCTCATTCGCGTGAGGTGCGTTCTCTCTCAAATTAGTCTTATACGTATTAGTGTGGATGCGTGAGGCATAGTCGTTGAAGAGAGCAATTTTGAGTCTTGTCTATCGTGATTTATATAGCTCAATATCGTGATATATACAGCTCTCAAATTAGTCTACGTGGCAGCGTAGTGTGGATGCGTGAGGCATAGTTTTTTTTTTTTTTTGGGTAAACAGTGAGGCATAGTTGGCATAGTTGCCCTCATAGTTTTGTTTGTGGGGGCCCGGCAGTGGCAGAGTCTTGTATATCGTGATATATATAGCTCAATTTCTCACTGGAGTGGCAGCGCTCGTGATATATATAGCTCCATATTGATTTCTCATGAGAAAGTGAGCCAATTTTAGTTGGCATTCTTTGCAGTGGCAGCGTTGTTTGTGGGCAAGGCAGTGGCAGAGTCTTGTATATCGTGATATATATAGCTCAATATCGTCTTATCTTTGACTTCTCATGAGCCAGTGAGCCAATTTTAGTTGGCATTCTTTGATTCACTTTTCCTTGGTATTCGATTGTTCTCATATCTTTGATTTCTCTTGAGCCAGTGAGCAAATTTTAGTTGGCAACTTTCGGGGTCTCAATTTGGCGTTCAATTCTCATATTTCTTGGGCGTGAGCCAATTTTAATTAATTCACTTTTTTAAAAACCTTTTGAGTTGATGGAGTTGCATTCGAGATATGTTAATATTTGAAATTACCACATGTCACAATCATATATTAACAATTGATATATACTATTTCTATCATATGTGGGTCTTAATCATTTCATTAAGTAGGTAATTTATAAGTAAATGTGAAAACTATAACATTTATTAATGATGATTGTTCTTTCTCATCAAACCATGACTACTTATACATATATATATATATATATATATATATATATATATTCTTTTGTATGCTCATATATCAATTACATATCATGCATAATATTTAAAACCTTTTACCAGCATCTTAATGTCATTTCTAAGGGATTCATTCATGTAATAACTTGGTATGTATGGGACGAAGAAACTCCTTGTACCCAATGAGTAAATTTTAGTTGGCAACTTTCGGGGTCTCAATTTGGGGTTCAATTCTCATATTTCTTGCCAATTTTAATTAATTCACTTTTTTTGAAACCTTTTGAGTTGATGGAGTTGCATTCGAGATAGGTTAATATTTGAAATTACCACGTGTCACAATCATATATTAGCAATTGATCCATGTTATTTCTATCCTATGTGGGACTTAATCATTTCATTAACTAGGTAATTTACAAGTGAATGTGAAAATTATAACATTTATTAATGATGATTGTCCTTTCTCATCAAACCATGACTACTTATACATATTCATATATATATATATATATATATTCTTTTGTATGCTCATATATCTATTAGATATCATGCATAATATTTAAAACCTTTTACCAGCATCTTAATGTCATCTCTAAGGAATTCATTCATGTAATAACTTTGTGTGTATGGGACAAAGAAACTCTTTGTACCCTAAAGAATAGTCAAATATTCGAAGAAATCTAGATATTTTCATTTGTAAAAAAAAAAAACCATATAAAAAAAAAGTTTGTCCTTTGGAGGTTTATGTTATTTAACGGGTATAATGATGGTACTTTGTTTGTACCAAACATTGAAGCCAAGAGCAAAAAACTTAGTACTCCTCTCCTTATACTAGCTTCGTGAATATTTGGATCAACCACTCCCTTTTGTAAAATAAACCTGTTGGCTGTTGTGGTATTGTCAAATTTGCCAAAGTCCTACGGGAAAAAAGCACCTTCCAAGGGTTGCCAATTTCCTGGAAATAACTGTTGTCAAAACAATTTGTGCCATCCCAATATAGCAAAGGCCATGAATAAAAAAGAGAGGAAAATGTTTATACTTTAGATTACATATACGCATAGGTGATTTTCAATACTTTTCTCTTTTGTTGACTTGTATAGTTGTAGTTAAAGATATAATTTCCTTGTACTATGAAAAAAAATATATATAAATATATATATATATATATATATTAAAAAGTTTTCCATTTCTTCTTTGGATGAATTATGATATTAGCCAACCAATATATAAATATATATATATATATACACACACACTAACCTCTAAGCACGCGCTCACGTGAGTGCTTAGAGGTTCTTCTATTTTTTTGGGTAAATTTAATAATTTGCATGAATTATAATTTTAATATTTGGTACAAACGCATAACACTCATCGCACCCCTAGGTTTATTTGTGATTGAAAAATATAGTAATCTCAAATTATAATTGTTGCAATTTATTAAATTTTACCCAAAAAAATAGTAACTTTTTAACATGGGTTTCTAAAATTTTAAAAATAAAAAATGAAAAAAAGTTTAACGTGGGTTTAAAAAAAAAAAAGAAATATATTAAAAAAATAAAGAAAGAGAAAAGTTTAAATGTGAAGTTTGTTTCTAAATAAGTGGGTTAGTGGAAGAGTAATCCTATTTTGTATATAATATTTTAGTGGGAATTAAAGATGTAATTTTACTTTGTTGTCTTTTAGTTCTGTCTCTAGTTAAACCTAGGAAAATAGGGGTTTTTTGGAAAAAAAAATCTGGTCCAAACAAGAGAAGCCACTTAAATAATAGTATAGATATAATATATATATATATATATATATATATATAACTGAAGTCTCTGAAACTCTTACAATTTTCCACGTCAACATAATATTTTAAATAAAATTATTTTTGTTTAGTTCAAACTTAACAAAGAGTGAAACTCTATTTGCCTAACAAGTCCAACTTAAACTCAAACTCATCATTTGTTTTTTAACAAAATTATTTTGTTTAATCCAAGCTTAACAAGGAGTGAAACTTCATTTCTCTAACAAGTTTATCTTAAACTCAAACTCAAACATTGATAATTTATCTCCAAATTTGCAAGGTTAATCATGAACACTATAAAAGCAGTGCAAAACCCAATATTTTTTTAAAAAGTGATTTTCATCTCCATACAACTATTACCCATTCCCATACCCCAGTTACACGCCACATTACCCTTTGAGATAAGAAGAAATATATATGTTTCAGCAATATATAAGCCAAATTTGCCATTTATCCTCAAAAAAAAAAAAAAAAAAAAAAAAAAAAAAAAAAAAAAAAAAAAGAAGAAAAGAAAAGAAGAAAAAAAAGAAGAAGCAATATATAAGCCAATATGCATCAGGTTGCTTACTTTTATAGAGACCAGTACTTAAGAATAAGTAGGTTTTGAGTCAAATATATCATATGCATGGTTTGGAAATTGTTTGTGATGCCTCAAGCTTCGCAGTGTTGTAATATGCACTCAATAATTGAGCTGCGCCTTTTTTTTTTTTTTTTTTCTTTTTTGATAATAAAACCTGAAAACTATATAGTTTGATGTAATGTAATGTATGCAAAATAAATGAGCGACCAAAATATGCCTTTGACGTTTTAATTTGAATGATCTCTGTAACTGTATATGATTTTTTTTTCATCATTTAAAGTTTAGACCTATTAAAATTTAAACTTATTGTTTTATGAGTTCTTGTATTTTTTTTTCTTTTTCTTTTATTTCTCTTTTGAATAGTTATATATTTTTTAAATTGTTTCAATAACTTATTCTTTAATTATATTTTTTTTTTTTTTGGAATTTTGGAAGTTTTAACATCTGAATTTGTGTTAGTTTTGTCAATATTTGAAATATCTGAAATTTTGATTTATTTTATTGTTGATTCACCACCAATCTCCACTTTAACAGGTATGTACCTTCTTTTCTCTTTCTTTCTCGCTTTGGAACACTAGCCATTTAGGTTTTTTTCTGTCACTCTTTGGGTTTTCAGTTTTGGTAGATATATTAGATTCCAATTGCTTCTTAATTTTTCCGCTCCTATTTAGAGTTTTGATTTTAGATTTTTGAATTTCTTGATAACATCTATAACATCTGAAACTGTTTGACAAATTTTTTGTTAGCCATTGCACATTTAAGCAATGGCTTTTTTATCAAATTGTAATACAAATTGAAGTCATACAAAAGCAAATCATGCAATGATGTAATTTTTTAATCAATTTAAAATTTTATAAAATTAATTTTAATCTATCTTACAAATAGGTAGTTTCCGTACATAGCACGGGTTAGCGACTAGTTTTCATATATTCTTCTTCTCTATTTACTTTTCTTCATTTTCATGAATATCATTGGGTGATCTTCCTAAAATTTAATTAGTATATAAATATTGTTTAGTTTACTCTGAATATGTGCAAGCAATAATATCTAAAAAAATTTATATAAAAATTGTTCTAGCCATTTTTTTTTTCATTCAATTAACTCCATTTTTTTGGGTCTCATATTTTTGATGCCCAAATATTAAATTCTTTAATATATATTATGGGAGCTCGAGGACCAAGGAAGACCATGAACAGTGCGACCTTCATTAACTCCTATGTGAGTCACTTAAAGAACTTGAAATCACGCCCTTGCCCGAGGCGAGGAGGATAAAGCGCATAGTATCTAGTAAGGTGCCTAAGTGGAAGAGGTGGACTTCTCGGAGAGGGTGTAGATAGATAGGAGATATTTCCTGCAAAAGCTAATTCCCTTCCTCCGCATTGAATGACTGGCAACAACCTTATCAGCTGCATTAATGAGGAAATGACACCTGAACAGTGGATTCCCAGCTAAGCAGCTCCTTCTACCACCTTCAACAGAAGTTTGACAGGACAAGTGTTCTAAGGGAAACCTGAAAGATTACAGGTGAAGGGCTGGGATGCAAAGAAGAAAGGAGTATATAAAGGAAGAAAACTTCCTTGTAAGGGGGGACGGGAAAAATCAAGAAAAATATATTAGAACAAGAATAGTGGTGAGAGAGGAAAAAAGTAGAGTGTATATCCTTGTGTAAGAACTTGTCCTCGGGCTAATCTGAGGAAAGCATTAATAATATTTGTTCTTTACTTCCAACTTTTTCCTTCTTACTTGAATCTTTGGACTTAGACACAGACTTGATTTATTCATCACCAAACTAGTTTTCCCACTCTTTATACAAATTCTATCTATTTGGGCCAAATTTGAGGGTACAGGCCCCACTATTCTAAGTGGGTTTAAGCTCCAAACTTTTGAGCCCCTATATATATATATATATATATATATATATATAAAATAAAGAAATAAAATCAAAATTTTGGGGTTGTGAATCCGTTATTGAGCATTTCTCTTATATCATTCTAATAAACCAAACAAAATATATCATCTACCTTTCATATATATGATTCCTTTCTCAATAAAAAGTAAGATATTGAATTTGAAAGTTTGGAAGGGAAGGGGATAAGAGGGGGAGGGACTGCAGGATAAGAAATGAGAGAAATAGATATTAGTGTAAATATCCCTCTCCTTTGTTTAGGTGTCTCCTAAAGACCCTATTTTTTTGTTTGTTTGTGAATTGAAAATGAGGGGAGATTATAATTTATAATTAATAAGAAAAGGGCAAATGTGCAATTTTTTAATATTAAATTCTATACTTGAAAATGTTAAAGAGAAAATGGAAAATACATTAAATTTTATTAAAATAAAACATTTTCTTTGAAAATCCCTCAAATTGGGGGAATTAAAAATAAGGTGGGTTTTGGAGGTGTTAACTCCCTTCAAATCCCCCTCAAAAATTCCCTCTCTCCTTAAAAAAATATTGAATAGGGGAATTCAATTTTTGTCCTTATCTCTTCTCTAGTTATTCAATTTGGTTTAGTAAATTAGCAATATTCTGTCATTGATTGTAGAAATACAACCTAAATGATTACCTTCAAATCAATGGGAATTCTCCAGTGTGGTGAATTTGAGAGAATTTGGTTACACAACCATAACCACATAAATGGAGGGTTTTTTCCTCTCTCTCTCTCTCTCTCTCTCTCTCTCTCTCTCTAACAATTAATCCTCTCTTGAGATGACTTAAAAATGTCCATTTTATATCGAACAAGTAGGGCTTGAATTGGGCATGAAACAAACAAGTTATTGGGCTTTTTGTGTTGCTGATTTCCGTAATCTCGATATATCGAGATGAAGTTAAGGAAACAGACACTTCATTCAAGACTCGATCAATCGAGTGGAATCGAGGCTAGAGTCAAGTGGAGTCAAGGTCACTAAAACTTCACTTTTCTTGAGCTATTCTTGAGTTTGTGGCTTCAACTTGGTCTTCAATCACTATTTTAAGACAAATCAAAACTCACAATTTGGCACAATTTGACTACACTTAAACATATAGCCCTAGCATATATATATATATATATATATATATATATTAATAGGCAAAGTTTGAATCCAATTTTGAGCTACGTGTCTAAATTTATGTAGAGATCACATCATAATTATCCACTTAGGTTTGTGCCATGTGTCTAGTTAAGTTTTTTAATCTTTATGCCAAGTGAGTTAATGTGTGCAAAATACTAAGAATCTAATATTAATGATATATAAAAATTATAAAAAAAAATTCAATCACATATACTCAATAAAAATCACCACATACAAAAATCACCACACGTTCTATCTTATTAGAAATTCGAAAAAAAAAAATGATCATAAGTAGTATTAAATTTAGGTAAGAATTTCATATGTAACTAATTACGTTTACTTTTAAAAAAAATAATTTGACTAATTATTTATATTTTTATGATAAAAATTGTGCTTAATTTTTAATGTATCTATTCATATGCATTAATACATGTGTCACATGCTTTTTTTTAATAATTTAACTAATTATTTATATTTTTATAATAAAAATTGTGTTTAATTTTAAATGCATCCATGCGTTTACATGGGTTACATGCTAGTATCATTCTAATAATCCAAACAAAAAACTGATGAAAAATTAGGTTTATTTTCCTTTCCTTTCATATGATTCCTTCCTTATCCAATGAAAACTTTGTTCAGATACCCTTTAAGAGTCAAGACTCTATCTTTGTTTGGTTGTAAAGTGGAAATGAGATGAGAGGATAATATATAAGAAAAAAGGAAAATACATTAAATTTTATTAAATCCTTTACTTAAAAAAAAACATTAAAGAAAAAAAAATCCTATTCTTAAAATACTCTCAAATTATTCCTCCTTTACTTTAAAAAATTATGAATAAAGGAACTAAAAATTTCACCCTCATCTCCTTCCCTTTCCTTTCCACATCCATACCCTAAACTTTGTTGAGAATTAGTCTCATATTAGACAATAGTCCCATAAAGACTTTCTTTCCATTTTACACTTTGCATAGAAGAAAAATGTCTATTGCATTATGGATGTGATATCCTTTCTTAATAATGAATTTGGTTTAGTAAAGTGGTGATAGTGACAGTAGAAAAACCGCGTCATAAGTCCATCATTTATTCATTTCTTCAGTAAAATGTCTATTGCATTATGGATGTGATATCCTTTCTTAATAATGAATTTGGTTTAGTAAAGTAGTGATAGTGACAATAGAAAAACCACGTCGTAAGTCCATCATTTATTCATTTCTTTAGTAGGGCATAACTTCCCACCATCTTTTTTTTCTAGTTGTTTATTTTTGCTGGACATTAAAAATACTTTAAAAAAAATATTTACTATGGATGTTATTTTAATTATCAATTTTGGCAACTACTTTTTTCCAACTATTACTGAAAAAAGAAATGGTTTGATTGGAATTTGTCAGCTTTTGGATAATTTTTGTTAAAAATTGTTGGTTCAATTGTATATTTGATTCCTAACTTTTGATTTTTGTTTTAGAATCATGATTATAATTAAAAATGTTTCAAAAAGATCCTTAACAACATTTAATAGATGTAAAATACTAAAATGTCAATGTAGAAACAATAATTCATTAAATTAAAACTACTTCAATAACGTGAAGCCCATGATGTGGTAAAAATTATGTTTATCATATTAACATTTTCCATCCATCATAGGTTAATAAGTAGCTTTTTGATTAATTTTGAAAAAATATGAACTAAAGTGAAATTTAAAAATAAAAAATAAACGTTGAAGATTGTTTGGTACTCTTAAATGTTAGTCTCTGACCTCTAAAGAGTTTTTCAAATCGACAACAGTGGGTTTTCCAAATTCCTCATCAAAATGGCCCAAAACAAATCAACAGGCACCCGGATGAACCAAACCAAAAACAAACATACTAGTTGGGTTAAAAAAAATTGTGAGACCTGATAAATTTTGGGCTACTCATTTGCTCTTTCCGTAAGACCCAATACTTTGGACTGGATGCTATATTTATAGGCCACACCATTTCGCAAGAAATAAGATGATAAAAGTGACCAAACCCATGTCATTTTGGGGCTTCTTTATAGATTCATCGAAATCCACATCTTGATTTTATGAGCCCAAAACCAAAGGATTGGATTTGGAGGCCCAAATCAATTTCCCACTATGAAAACTTCCCAAACCAGCCAGCAGAAAGAAAAAGGCCCAGATCTCATATTATTCATAAACCTTAACAGCAAGAGTAAAGTTACTTAATTCATAGAGGAAAACAAAATACAGCAGATCCACATAGATTATACAATTCAAAAAAGAAAAGAAAAAAGAAACGTAGATTATACAAAAAGAAAGGTGAAAAAAAATACAAAACAAATAAGCAAACAAAAGATTAAATACATCTGCATAAGTCATAATCTCTAATAAGCAATTAGGAAAACAAGAAGATGAAAAAAAATGGCCTGACCCATCTAGGTTCGGGCTTCTAAGCTTCTTTATGGATCGATCCAAATCCACATCTTTATTTTGTGAACCCAAAATGGAAGAGTTGAATTTGGAGGCCCAAGTCAATTTCCCCTGTGAAAACTTTTGAAACGGTCCAACGCGGAGAGAGAGAGAGAGAGAGAAAAAAACCAAATCCACACTTTTATTCTAAAACCTCAACAACTATTGGAATAAAATCGCTTTATTCATAGAGGATTACAAAGTACAATAGATCCACGCTTAGAAGAAGAAGAAAAAAAAAAAAAACAATAGATCCACATAGCATAGATTCTGCAAAATGAAAAAAAGTGAGTGCAAAAACACAAAAGCAAACTGCAAACCTCATACCACAGTCAATTCAAGTTACGTAATTCAAACAAACCAACAAAGACGTGAGCGTGTGGATCACTGTACATTCTTCATATTGGAGCTCAGACAGGGTTGACGTTCAGAGCTATCATTTGGATATTATCTTGGCTGCTGCTGGTAACGTTACCTTCAGCAAGCGTTAGGGAAGCACTGCCCATGTTGTTAGTTGTAAACTTGCGAAGTGCAAGAACGAGAGCGATGATGAGACCAATAATTTAGCTTGTAAAGTGGATCAACGTTGAGTATGGCATGAATGTTATATCTTTTTAACTGGGATATATATATATATATATATATATATATATATATATATATATTTCCTTTTTTTTTTTGAGAATCCAACAAGGTTTGGATTGGAAAAACTAAATTGCAACAATCATGATCTCTGGACTCTGATTGGAGTGTAAGAAAACAACTTAAACAATTCCCCAAAAAAGGGGGGAAAAAGTGACTCTCCATGTCGATTTGGGCTTTTTAAAACAAATCCATATATTTTGTGAGCCCATAAGGAAAGATTTCGTTTTGGAGACCCAAATCAATTTCTCCTTATGAAAACGTCCTAAACTAGTCAACAGAAAGAAAAAGAAAAGCCCAGATCCAGAGAATTATTCATATTTCATAAACCTCAACAAGTTTTGATGAAGGAAGAAAAAAAAAACAGAGCATGACTTGTAAGTTGTACGAAAACAATCAGAAAACCAAACAGTTCAAATTTTCATAACCCCTCAACAAGGATTGGACTAAAAAAGATACTCACATGTGTTAGGACATATGTGTTCACATGTTAAGAACATATGTCATATTTTATGTAAATTGGCTAATCCTTTGACAAAACGCACTCTACTTGTAATTGGGTTGTTCTAGGTGTTTTTAATACTTCAAGAAACAAGGTTTCAAGATCAAGTATTGAAGTCATCAAGTCTGTCCAAGAAAAAGCAAGCTGAAGTGCACAGATTTTAAAGCTCGACACCTTCTCGACACCTACCTCGACACCTGCTATCTGTCGAGAATTAAAAAGTCAAATTTCTGTTCTGATTTTCTTGGGATCCATGAATGTGTTTTTGGGCCTTCTTTTCTTCTAACCCTAAACATATTTAAGGAGTGTTTTAAGAGCCGTCAATATAGACACAAGTTGCATAAGCATTGAGCAATCCTTGTTCAAGCAAATTGTGATCTAAGACGAAGTTCTTAACCTAGTTCATCTTCTTCAAGAAGTTGCTGTGTATTTTGCACCGTAGGGTTTTGTGACCAAGCATCTTCCTGATCTTCATTGCATAGGATGATCTGAAGAACTTTGCAGCCAACCTCTCTTCCTAAAGTTGGTGTTTGAAGTCGCGTACTGGGATCCGCGCATCTGGTTAGTCACGTACTTGGGAGCCATGCATCAAAAGGGGGAACTGTCGCTACAGATCAAGTCCAATTGGGTATTGGGGTAAGGGTTCAACTGTAGGTTGGTAAGGTACTTGGGATTCCTTATTTGTAACCGCTTGATTTGATAATAGTGGAGTTTCGGAAGTGGTGACCTGAAAATCACCCGGTGGGGTTTTTGCCGTTAGGGTTTTCCCCATTCGTGAACAAATCACCGTGTTATTTATTTTTCCGCTGCATATTTAGTTTTGGTGATTTGTTTGTGCTGCCACGCGTTTGCATGATAAATTGATTAATTAATAACTTGGTTAAGTTAATTAATTAGTTTAAATCACAAGAAGTCATTCAATTTGTGACCTATCAAGTGGTATCAGAGCAGGCACACTTTGATTAGGTTTAATCTTTGTTGTGATTGATCTATTGACCCCTGTTTGTCATGGATAGAGGACAATCTCTAATCATACCTCATTTGTTTGATGGGACTAACTATGCCTACTGGAAAGTACGCATGAGAGCTTTTTTGCAGTCCTTAGATGAGAAGGTGTGGCAAGCTGTTGAGATTGGCTGGACCAAGCCAATGGAAGTGCCGGCCGATTGGGATGAAGCCAAGATCAAGGCGGCAAACTTTAACAGCAGAGCGTTGAATGCCTTATTTAGCGCAATCACCAATGAGGAGTTCAAGAAGATATCCTCAACAGAAACTGCTAAGGAGGCGTGGACCATCCTCCAGACAACCTATAAAGGAACAAAGGCTGTCAAAGATTCAAAACTACAGAGGCTCACTACTAGCTTTGAAGAAATTAAAATGGAGGAGGATGAGTCATTCGATGAGTTCTATGCCAAGCTTAAAGACATAGTGAACTCAGCCTTCAATCTTGGGGAAACCATCCCTGAACCCAAGGTTGTAAGGAAGGTGCTCAGATCTCTACCTGAGAGATTTCATGCCAAGATTACGGCAATAGAAGAATCAAAGGACATTGATAAAATTCCTTTGACTGGGTTGGTTGGAAACTTGCAGACCTACGAGCTAGGGTTATCAAGAATAGGCAAGTCAAGCAAGGGCAAGAGCATGGCCCTGAAAGCGAAGAGCAGTGATACAGATGAGTCTTCCGATGATGAAGATTCCAAGATGAAGTCCTACATTACAAGGCAGTTCAAGAAGTTTATGAAGAATGCCAATGGGAGGAGCTTCGACAAGGACTGAAGGCAATCCAGTTCTTCACAATTCAAGAGCCAAGACAAAGGAAGGAAGGATGCTAAGGATGGCGGTCAGTACACTGTTCCGGCAGGACCAAAGTGTTTTGGGTGTCATGGGTTTGGACACATGAAGAATGAGTGTCCTACATATCTGAAGAGCATTAGAAAGAGCAAGGCTCTTGCTGCAACCCTGAATGACACTGAGCCTGAAGATGATTCTGACAATGAGGATGACGGAATTCTAAATGCCTTCACTGCCTCAGTCAATTCTACTGAAGGGATTGTTGAGGAAGAAGAAGAAGAAGAATTGGTGGACACTGAATGTGAGAAGATGGATGACAAAGATGATATCCATTCAGCCTATGAGAAGCTTTACAAGCTCTCTGAAAAGCATGATAAGTTATACAGGCTGGCCACCAAGAAGCTCAGTGATGTGGAACTTGATAGAGAAGAATTGTCCACAAAGTTTGATGAGGCGAATCAAACTATTGGTGCACTGAGGTTTGAAAACAACTTCCTGGCTGAGAAGACCAAGAAGCTTGAAGCAGAGCTGTTTCAAGTCAGAGCTCAACTGGAGAGGACTTCAAGTGCAAAACTTGATGAGATGCTCAGCAACCAGAAATCTGCTTCAGATCGAACAGGTTTAGGGTATGGTCTTTCTTTCTCTAACTCTAGTTCTACTGTTTTTGTTCCTCCTGCTAATACTGTTAAAATTGAAAACATTGATGTTAAAACTGATTTAGCTAGTGAGAACATAGACAATGGTAAATCTATCTTAGGAGCACCCCCTAAGTTAGATAAGAAAGATGCTAAAATCCCTAGGGATAAGAAGGCTAACTCTCAAAAGCCTAAACAAAAGAAGCAGCATCTCTGTTATCATTGTGGAGCTGTCAGTCATACTCGACCAAATTGCTACAAGTGGCTAGCCGCCCAACAGAGCAACAGTATGACAGCATCTGGAAGCCAAAATCAGCTTCAATCCTCTCTTGCTCCTCTTGGAGATCTTCTGAAAGCCATTATGTTCCTTTCGAACTTGAACGGTTTCAATTCTTCCCCCTCACCGCCGGTTCAAGGATTTAATCAAAGGAAAGGCTCTTCCAGGGTGTGGAAGAAAAAGGACTCAAAGTGATTTCATCACTTTCTTTTCCCTTCTTGTTTTTCTTGTGTGTTGCATTGCTTGTTTGTTTTGCATTTTTATTGAGTCAGTCTAGTTTTATGCATTGTTTTGCTTTGTTAACATGTTTTTGTGTGTTTACTTTCAGTTTTGTTTATTTTTGTTTTGATAAAAAAAAAAATTTTGAAAAATTGAAAAATACAAAAACAGTGTGTGTTTTGTGTACTTTGGTACTTGTGTACCTTGGATGGCCAATGAAACAAAGTTTTCTAAACTTTGTATCTCTTGTAACTTAGATGAGCATCTTTATGCACAACTAAGCAAGTGAGCTTTGTGGCTCATGTTTGTGATGAGTAAGATTAGGTTTTTTCTTAGACTTAACACTCATATCACTCTTTTTAACGGGTAGGACTAGAAAATCCTAAGAGAAAGGCATAAATAACCATCTCACCACTATTGCCCGCCAATCATTAATGACATCTGTATGCTTCGGCATAGCAAAAGTGTGATATCAATGACATTTGTGTGCTTAGGCATAGCAAAATTGAAATGTCAAAATATCAATGGGTATTTCTTTTCTTTCTCATAAGCCCATGTATGATATGTTTAAGAAATAAATAAATAAATAAATAAAATATGCAAAGAAATAAAAAGCAAAAAGATTAAAATGCTTTAAAAAAAAAATGGTTGCAAGCGTGTATTCTAGGAGATGTGGGAGTTATAGGATGTACCTCGAAGGTGACAGTCCCCATCAAACAGTTATGATTGTGTGTGAGTTAAAGTTATTTTCTCATATCTCAGATCGTCATAACATGTACACACATATGCAATCTTGCGATGTTTTTCACACACAACACTCAATATTCTTTGCTACTTTTGATACATGTGCAAGTACAATGTGATTTGGCCATCACAAAGGTTTTACATGTGCTGTTGTATGCTCACTAAACTGTCATGACTTATTTTTGAAATATAAAATTGGTTAGACTTGTTTAGTGTGTGTGTGTGTGTGTTTTTGGGGGAGATCCATGTGCTTGAATTTTTCATTGAGAGATGATTTTGAGAGCTTTTTATGTTGATTGGATCACGGTTGAGGTGTTTGTCTTGATTGCATTCATGTCTGTATTTTTCACTTCTCGAAAAACTGCTTTTCACTGCTGGCTCGACACCTCCTCGATACCTCCTCGATACCTGACCATCTGTCGAGCTTCTCAAGCCTTTTTCTTATCGCAATCTCGACACATCCTCGACACCTGGTGGATCGATCGAGATCTTCTCTGTCTCCTCGATACCTTCTCGACACCTAGTCGATCGATCGAGCTTCAGGTATCAGTTCAGTTGTTCTTACCTCGATACCTCCTCGACACCTTCAGCTATCGAAGGCCAATTTCTCGACACCTTCCTCGACAACATCCTCGATACCTCTCGACACCTCAGCTGTCGAGATTTACTGAGGTGCCTATTTAAGGATCTGTCGCGATTTCACTCTCATTTCTCGATCTCTCTTCGATCTGTCCGAGTCTGTTCATCTCCCAAACCATTTTTCTTCACTCAAATCTCCATCCCACGTGATTTTCGGCCTTCCTTGCTTCAAATCAAGTGGTATGATCTTCTTTTCCATCCCTTTTTCATGCATTTCATGATTTTGAAACTTAGGTTTTGAAGTTTTTGAAAATTTTGGGGTTTTTCAAAATTGATGAGTTTTTATTGAAATTTTGGGTTGGGTTTTCAATAAAAAGTGTTTAAAATGTCATACATTGCATTCCATAAGCATTAGAATGATATTTTTATGCATTTAGATGTGTGTTTCTTGTATGTGTGCTGCTAGGTTTGGATTGGGCTGAGCCCATGATGCTTTTTATGTTTGCATGTCACATGACCATGCATTCCCATACATACGTACATTTTGTTCAAGTTATTATATTATTTGAACTGTTTGGAACTTTTCTGATTGGCTCCCTCTCTATCTCTTTTCTCATTCTTTTACGTTAGTAGTGTCTATGGCACCCAAACGTAAATCCACTCCTGCTCGGAACCCTCTGCGTTCTGGAGCTTTCTCTTCTACTGATACTGCTCCTTTTAACCTTCGGTTCCGTGATGGTGATGCCCAAAAGGCATTTACTGAGAACTTTTCTAGACGAGGTGTTCATTCGGAACGCCACGTCGTTTTGGCGGACTTCGCCGACACTAACCTTCCCTCTGTCATTCACAATAGGGGATGGGAGTCACTGTGTGACGTCCCGGTCACTTGTCCTCTTGTACTGATTCAGGAGTTTTACTCCAACATGTACGAGATTGATCGTTCAGTACCTCTCTTTCATACTCGCGTTCAAGGTACGCGCATTGCTGTCACACCGCAGCTAGTTGCGGATGTGCTTAGAGTCCCTAGGATAGAGTTTCCTGACTATCCTACCTGTGAGCGACTGAGGACTGTGTCCAAGGATAAGCTCATTTCTGCTTTTTGTGAGCCCCCTTCTGAGTGGGGTGAGCATCAGTACACATCATGTAGACCTTTTGCTAAAGGTCCTAGGTTCCTAAACATGGTGATGACTTTTGTACTTCATCCTCTCTCTCACTATAACTCTATCACAGAGTCTCGTGCTCGTTTCTTGCTATCTCTACTTGAGCATCTTACGATAGATTTTCCTTCTCACTTCATTTTCTCTATCATAGATGTTCATTTAGATTCGGCGTCCCGTGATAAGCTCATCTTTCCTTCCGTTATCACGAGGATACTACGCCATTTTTCCATCCCTTTCCCTGTGTTCGACCACTTCACACACATTTCTGCCATAGATGCCACTACCGTAAAACGTAGTGAGGCACAGTTCAGGTCGAGACAGTCGGATTCCACTCCTCCCTCCCGTTCAGCTCCATCCAGATCTGCTCCATCTACATCGACTCCTCTTCCTTCTTCAGGCGATGTATCTCTTGGAGATATCATGGCGCAGCTGCAGCGCATGGATGCTCGCCTCGATACACTCACCACTGAGTTGTATCAGGTGAACATTCGTGTTGGTCGTATTGCACGACGGCAGGCGACCATAGGTGGTTTTGCTTCTGAGGCTTCTCCTCCACCACCTCCTCCAGTTGCTTCAGATTCTGATGCTGAGGATGATGATGATGATGGTGATGACGATGATGCTTCAGATGATGATGGAGATGCTAGCTCTACTGATGAGATGTCTACATGACACTCTACCCTTTGTCATTCGTGACAAAAAGGAGGAGTAGTTTTGGATTATGAGAGTAGTCATCTTAGGGGGAGAGTTAGTATAGGACATTTTTGATAGGGGGAGTGTTCATATTTTTTTTTGAGGGATGTAGTGAGGTTTTGATGTATCTTTTCTTTTCTAGTCTTGTTAGATACATTGATCTTGTATATGAGGTCTTGTGACCAGTTTTACATACATTGTACTTATCTTTCTATATATGTGGATGTATGTTTTTCTTTCACCTATCTCTTCATGTGTTGTTTCTTTTCTATCTTTAGACACATGTTCTTTATACTTGTATGCAATCTAATTATTTCTATTTCACACAAGATGTCTTGATGAGTTTTGTTTTAAAGTGTTTCAGAAATACAGGTTGTCAAAGTCTACTTGCCATAAACTCTCTTCTTGCAAAGTTTTTCAAGAGTTTGTGTTAGGATAGATTTTATTGTATTTAACAAGTGAATATGAGTTGAGTGATTTATGACTTCTCTCATAGATTTATTTGTTTGTTGTGGTTTTGTCACAGATTGCCAAAGGGGGAGATTGTTAGGACATATGTGTTCACATGTTAAGAACATATGTCATATTTTATGTAAATTGACTAATCCTTTGACAAAACGCACTCTACTTGTAATTGGGTTGTTCTAGGTGTTTTTAATACTTCAAGAAACAAGGTTTCAAGATCAAGTATTGAAGTCATCAAGTCTGTCCAAGAAAAAGCAAGCTGAAGTGCAAAAATTTTAAAGCTCGACACCTGCTCGACACCTACCTCGACACCTGCTATCTGTCGAGAATTAAAAAGTCAAATTTCTGTTCTGATTTTCTTGGGATCCGTGAATGTGTTTTTGGGCCTTCTTTTCTTCTAACCCTAAACATATTTAAGGAGTGTTTTAAGAGCCGTCAATATAGACACAAGTTGCATAAGCATTGAGCAATCCTTGTTCAAGCAAATTGTGATCTAAGACGAAGTTCTTAACCTAGTTCATCTTCTTCAAGAAGTTGCTGTGTATTTTGCACCGTAGGGTTTTGTGACCAAGCATCTTCCTGATCTTCATTGCATAGGATGATCTGAAGAACTTTGCAGCCAACCTCTCTTCCTAAAGTTGGTGTTTGAAGTCGCGTACTGAGATTCGCGCATCTGGTTGGTCACGTACTTGGGAGCCGTGCATCAAAAGAGAGAACTGTCACTACAGATCAAGTCCAATTGGGTATTGGGGTAAGGGTTTAACTGTAGGTTGGTAAGGTACTTGGGATTCCTTATTTGTAACCGCTTGATTTGATAATAGTGGAGTTTCGGGAGTGGTGACCTGAAAATCACCCGGTGGGGTTTTTGCCGTTAGGGTTTTCCCCATTCGTGAACAAATCACCGTGTTATTTATTTTTCCGCTGCATATTTAGTTTTGGTGATTTGTTTGTGCTGCCACGCGTTTGCATGATAAATTGATTAATTAATAACTTGGTTAAGTTAATTAATTAGTTTAAATCACAAAGATTCATTCAATTTGTGGCCTATCAACATGACACAAAAAACATATAAAATATATAGCAAACCTCACACCACAGATTATATACTGATATACACCACGTAATTCAAACAAACCAACAAAAGCAGAGTAGTTAACACTCTGTTTCAACTTATTTATATTGGAAGCTAAGTTATGAAAAACCTACATAGTAGGTATTTTCTTGGAGGGTTTGACAGGGTTGACATTCACAGCTATCATTTGGATATTGTCTTGGCTGCTGCTGTTTGTAACGTCCAAAATGGACTGGGTTGCACTTACCCTTGATATCTTTTTTATTTTTTAACCAATACACACAAAATGGATTTTGAACTAACCTTATTATCCTAATTAAGTTTAAGAAACAGTATTTTTCACAATTGTTGATATAAATTATTATGAATAATGTATTGATAAAAACATTGAATTAATAAAATTGTGTCCTTATACCATTACTCTATTATCTTTCATTCAAACAAAACTAAGAGTGCTAATGAAACTTACGTGAGTGTGGTGTCCCCGGAGTGCTAGACCCGGACGGAGACCCTGGGGCGGAGCCCGAATCAGCTGAAAGGTTCTTCAAATGGGAGCTAGTCCTAAGAATGGTAATGCTCCGTGTCACAGGCACTTGATGATCATCATGAGGTATCACCATAGGAGGAGATCGTGAGGCCGAAAATGAATCATGCTTGCGCAGTTTTCCGAGGCCGGTTTCTGGTGGTGGGCCGGCAAGCGTTTCGTCCCAAAGCTTGTGAAGAAAACCCATGACTTCTTCTTTGTAACAATCGTAAGTACCTACGTGTATGATATTATGGCAATATATATACTTTGTTTACATGAAATGAATAGTTTTTTTTTGGACCCAATACGACTGTTACGAAGAGATGGGTGCGAACGAAACGAAAGAGGGCAGATAATGTGTGTATAGGAACTGAAAGAATTTAATCTTTCTGTTTGTGAAAGAAGTAATGTATTCTAGGGCTTTTATAGAGAAAGTCTTTGTGTGTGTGAGAGAAAAGGATAAGATGAATGTTTTGATGGCTAGAATTTGAGTTGGTAGCTCCGGCTAATATGACTTTACTATTAGCCATCCAATTTATTTGGGGTAAGAACTAAGAAGGTATAAACACTAACAGCCAGTAAAGATGAGGTGAGGTTAATTTAAGTGTTAAGAACAAATTAAGAATCTTCTCAAAAAAAAAAAAAAAAAAAAACTAATTAAGGACTTCTTTATTTTGGAAAACCTTGTAACAAATTCACTTAAATTGTATGTTCTAAGTTCTAACTACAAACTTTGACCATGTTTTAATCTTTCGATTGTAACACATGCATGTGACATTTATATATATATATATATATATATATATATATATAGAAAAATGAGACAGATAAAGTGTGTAAAAATCTCCTATTTTAGAAATTACTAAAATTATTATTAATTTTATTTAATAAGATTCACAAATTGTTGTAATATAGTGACAATTCAATAACATAATAAATAAATGCATGATACTTCCTTAATTGGTGATGCATCAACTTGTGAAATCTGTATACTAAAATTTATAAAGTCCCTAATCTTAGGGCATTTTATTTGGTTAGTTAACTAAACTGGAATCTTCTAAAAGTGGGCAAAGATCCCAATGTATAATCCTTCATTTGATTGAGGAATCTATATATCTATATATATATATATATATATACATATATATAATATAATATAATAATAGGTAAAATTGAGAGAAAATCCAATTAGATTTCAAATTGAAATATAATTAGAGTCTAATTTTGCACTATATGTCCATCTAATCTAAGTTTTTAAATTTTTATACCAAGTAAGTTAATTCAATATAAAAATTGGATTTCAATTAAAATTTAATAGTTTAATTTTGTAACATGTGTCTCATCTAATCTAAGTTTTTTTAATTTTTGTATCAAATGAGTTAATTTAGTATAAATAAAAAATTAAAAAAAAAAGGAGTCCAATATAAGTAAACCATATAAAACATAATTTTTGAATGATTTTTATATTTATGAGCCTTTTTTTTAGAACTAAAAACGATTCAAATTTATAAGTCATATATATATATATATAGTCCAATCTAATCAAAAATTTTAAAATTTTGAACCAAGTCAGTTAGTTTAGTGTAAAAATTGGATTTCAATTAGAGTTTAATTTTATGGCACGTGTTTCATCTAATGAAGTTTTTTTTTTATAAAATTTTTGTGCCAAATGAGTTAATTTAGAGTAGAAAATGATGAGTCCAATTTGAAAATCATAAAAAAAACATAATTATATATATCTAACACTACATATAAAATTAGAGGAAGAGAGAGTTTGATTGATTTTATATTTATGAGCCTTTTTTTTTATAACTAAAAAAAAATTAAATTTATAAGTCATCTATATATATATTAATATGTAAAGCTTAGAAAAAATCCAATTAGATTCTACAATTGAAGTTTAATTCTGCGCCATGTGTCCTAAATTATTTATTTTTAGATAGAGTTTTATTTATTAATTTTGGAATCAAATGTGGGATCATATCATAAATATCCATTCAAGTGAGTTATTGTGTACAAAAACCAAAGAGTCTAGAATTAATGAACATAAAAATATTTTAAAAATGAAAAATTTACATTTTCTACCTAATACTCCCTCCATCCCGGTTTATTTGTCCTTTATTCTATTTTGGGATGTCTCAAAATATTGTCATGTTTATAAAAATAAAAGTCATTAATTTACTAATACTCCTATTATACCTCTACTTTATTTTCAAAACTATTTGAAAAGAAAACTAACAAATATTTTTTTTTTTAAATCAATCTAATTGGGGCACCTTTTTAGTTGCCTCATTAAGAATATTTTTTTTTTTTAAACTGATAAATTTATTTAAGGGTAGTTTTGTAACTTATACATTTTTATAAGGTGGACAAAACAATAAATGATATTCCCTTAAAAAGTTTGACTTTTCAAACAGAACAAACAAATTGGGACAGAGGGAGTAACATTTTTTCAAGATTTTTTTAAAGAGTTAAAAAAAAAGAAAAAAAAAATATATATATAAGAATTACTATCAATTATATTTAAATTATATATGTAAGATTATTTTACTATGCATATTAATATATATTTTTTAAGTACATCCACGCATATGCATGGGATTACAAGCTAGTTCAACTAACTACTGATGGAAAAAGAATCAGGCTTCTTATACTCAATTTTACTCAATTTTATTTTATAATACTTTTCTATAAATTAGATAATTGAGTTGCAGGATTAGCTCTACTACTAGGCCAATTAGACAATTGCCTAAAGTCTCCAAGTAGAACAAGACCTTCAAATTTTAATCAATAATAATATTAGTATACTAATAAGAGTATTAATTATGCCCTAAATATTAGCCGATAAATTAAAAAATAAATAAATAAATGAGTAATGCTATGAATATAGCAAAATTAATTTCATAGCATTTTTAAATTAACATGTTAGCTCACACTTGGGCCTACGACAATCCTAATTTAGATCTTTTGCTATAGTAATTAGGAATCTTGTGAAATTGTTGACAATTGGTGTGTCCCTAACCCCTAGCATTACTCAATAGTAATTGTTTATAAAAGAAAAAATAAAAAAAAAATTATTAAAAAATGAAAAGAACATTAGCAAAATGTAGATGGACTACCATCCGCTCATTTCTTTTTTTTTTTTTTTTTTTTTTTTTTGATAAAATTTTATCTTTGTAGCTTTATACATATACGGGTTGTTAACAAAAATTAAAAAAAAAAAAAACAAAAACAAAAAGTTTTGTAAAAAACTATAAAAAAAAAGTGCGTCTAATCAAATTATAAATAATAAAAAAATCATGTAATTAAATTTAAATATATGAAGGCCCCAATTCAAATGCCGCCTTAGGTCCCAAAATTGCTTGGACCGGTCTTGTCGAATTGATATAAATTTTATTTGAAAATTTCATATGCATTTATAAAATTATAAAATTTTTTCAAAGGTAGCAACAAATTTGATAAGTTAGTTTTTATATAATTCAAAAATATCCTTAAACCTAACGTTTAATAAGAAAAAATTTGAAAATAACTTAGTAAAAATATATTTCAAACTCTACTTAAAATACTTATAAAATAAGATACTTTCCTATTAATTTATATTTTCAAAACAAACTTAATCATTTTTTTTTTAATTATGACACTGGACAAAAAAAAAAAAAAAAAAAAAATCACATCCCATGTACAAATGTGATTTATATATTAAAGTTGAGCTGCCACAGCCAGCCAAATTTGCTTAAGCCGAGAAAGACAAGACAAATTTACAGGCCTAAGTTATCGGAAACAGGTAGGGACTAAGTCAACTAAGTAGACAGATGGATCCTACTGTTTAATTTATAGCATGTCCTTTTTACCCGTCAATTGGATAAGGTTAAAGCCAAACCTAGTACAGATCCACCAAACTGGATGTTGAAGTTAAAGTTAAGGTTGGGGCTGGGACCCACTTAACTGGCACGTGGTTAGGATGGTGCACCCCGTGATTATCGTACTTCTTATCTTCCCCGTGGTCTAACACATTGACATTGTTGACGGCACCCTATTGGAGGAACCCAATGTTTCTTGGAACGGATAAAATCTCTTTCAATGTTACTATTGTTTAGGCATTGGAATAGCTATTCAAACATGATTGGATTCAAATTCTTTAAATTTCTCAGGCACTTTATTAAATAAATTTTTTTAAATTTTAACTATTTTTTTTAATGATTTAATAATTTAAATTCTATCATGTTAGCATTCTATTAACAATATTTTTAATATTAATCATGCTTCTATGATAGCGTAACTAGTCTCTAACTTTTTATTTATTTATCTTCTCCAATTTTTTTTTTCTATCTATCTATTTCCTTGTTACAAAATTAAAATTTTAAAAAAAATGATGATTTGGTATAGTTTACTTTAATTAAATTGATTTGGTACAGTTTTCAGTTTTTCACAATGGTAGGTACACAACTTTTATTTAAAAAAATTATGGTTAATTACCTTTTAATTCTAGAATTTTAAGTATATTTTATATATTTAAACATTTTTTTTTTCACTTATATAGTTACACTCTAAAATTTCCTTCTTTTTTTTGGTTACAAGATAGAATTCTACTCTAACCTAATATAAGTGTATATGTGTGTGAAACTCCCTTCTGGAGAATTGAAACCCGACCCTTGCCCCTCACACCCCATAAGTACTTATACACTTCATTTAAATCTTTTATTTGTTACCACCATTTTTTTATGAATATGGTTAAACATCATATAATTAGCTAATTTAAGCAAATTTTATTTCAAACTTTGAAGTACTACTTTAAACAAAACTTACCCCAACCTCTAAGGTCGAAATAAAACTCTATCAATACTTTGGAATTCCTTTACCCCATTTTGATTAGGATAGTGCGCCTATGATAATCTTATCATCTTCCATGGTCTAACATATGGTTGGGGTAAACACTTCAATGGTTTAATTGCACCTCCTTAGGTGCTAAAAGTGCCTAGAAGTGAGCAAGGTCTCTGGTTTGAGAGCTGGTGTGGGTAGTGGTGGGGTATATTTAGGAATCTAACTAAAAAACGAAAGAGAGAGAGAGAGAGAGAGAGAGAGAGAGGAAAATGTTGGCCTAATGGAGCCTTGGAGGGACACATGTATGTTGTTACAATGGATGAAATTTCTTTGAATGTTATTGTGTAGGGATATTGAAATAACTACATAATGATGGTTTGGTATAGTTTAATTTTGTTGGTTTATTATATTTGAAAGTAAATTGTCAAAAATTTTGTACCTAAACTAGTTAGTATTTTCTTATATTTTCAATAGAGATATTCAAAATTTAAATTCTATTACCCTCAATTATCAAATAAAAATTAATTTGATAAAAAGTATAGTTATATCTTCTTCTTTTTTTTTTTTTTTTAGAGATAATTACAACATGCTGCTAACCCTGCAGCTCGAATCATTTCTCCCCTAAACCCCCAAGCACTTTGTGCATGGGGAAGTTGTTGGGATTTATGCCCTAAAATCCAATTTATTGGCATGTCATAGATAATTAAATTGTTTAATCATATGAGACTATTTATGAACTAATGGGACATTATCTTAGTCCATGAGATGCATAGTATGTGATTTATGTGAAAAGTCACAGAAAGATATAAATCACAAGTTCTTTGTAAACTCATAGTTTTAGTTCGTAGTCGGTGATGAATTTGGACATTTCATCTGCGAAGACTATAACATATCAACTACGATGATTTGTCTTGATCATGGAAATGGAGATTTCTAGTTGGTATGTTGATATGTTTTAAGAGTTAAGACATATTGAACTGGACCGCTGTGAGATTTATTATTCTCCAAATGACTGTCAAATGAATAATAAATCTCACGACTTCTATTTACATCAACTCTAAATCCTGAGAGAATAATGGATCTGATCATGAGATGTAGGTTGCTTTGATATATCAGGAGTGAGATCTATTAGAACGGTCAAAACCTCAGTATGTTGGGCAACCGCATTTAATGTTGATGGAACATATATTCTCAAGATGGAATTCATAATCTCTTAACGGAGATATAAAATATTCCCTTGAGATAAGTTTAATGGGTTTGGTTATTCAGAGTGTCGGGCCCGACCACTTTAGTAATAAGTTACTAAAGTATATATATTTGTGAAATTGGATTTCATAAATATATATTGAATAACATAAAGGATTAAACTGGGTACTCAAGGATTAAGATGTAGTAATCTACAAAGTGACAGTCAACTTTTCATGACTTTGTATTACTACGAATATTTTAATGAAGGGGTTGCATGTACAATAAAGTATTGGGATATAATTTATTGATAAGGCCTAGAGTGCAACTATATTTATATAGTGGTATTAAATATAGTTAATGGTAACTTTGGACTTGTCAAGAGTTGACAGAAAAGCCCAAGGCCCATTGGAGCTAGTGTCTTATTGGTCCCTTTTGGTCCCACTCCAAGCCACAAACTTAAGCCCAATTGGAAAGGCCCAAAAGGCCCACCCAATTAGATAATTGGTTAGATACAAAAGGGAAAAACGTTCAGAATATTTTAAGAGAGTAACATCATTGTGAAATGAAAAATATGTGAGTTTTGTCACTCTCAAAAATCCCTTTTGGTTACCAATTGAGAGACCACACATCTTGGGCATCTAGTGGAATTGGAGTGAAGATTGAAAGTCTTCCCAAGAACGTTTGATCTTCAAAGTTTTGAATTCCACCACACCAAGGTACGCATCTTGTTCTTTGTTCTAGAATTCATGGTTACGTGTTTATCATTCATGATTGAAGTAGATCCGTTTCTTTTTGTTGCTTCCGCTGCGTGTGTTTTTGTATGAGATACAAAAAACCAGAGATTTTTCCAACAATGGTATCAGAGCGGTCTTCAATATCATGCTTGCATAACATGTGATTGAATTTTAGAATCAAAGGAAAAACGTTTTCATGGTGATTTAATTTTCTGCAATAAAATTTCTGCATAATTTTGTTTCAGAATCACTGTTTGTGAAAACCAGATGCCATGATTAATATATATGATATATTGATTGTTGATTCGGAAACCATTGACATGATTCGTAAAGGCAATGGTGTTTTCAATAGTTGACGCTATGGCTTAAGGTTTAAAAAAAAATATATAATTGTAAATGGTATAACTGTCATGTGCGTGCACTTCATCTTGCACCGGTTGGATATGCTTGGCATAGTTATTGGTTTTATTCAATAACTGGTGTTGCCATTAATGTATATCATGGCATGATATATTGTTTTACAAATGTATTTTGCGGACCCATGTGGTATATGGCATATTCATTTTGCCATTAACATGTTTTAGTTTATATGTTTGTTAAAGCTTTATAATAAACATTGTTGGTTGCTTTTGTTTTTGCTAGACGTGCATGTATGAATGAATAGCTTTCATTATTGAATGATGTACATGTACAGATGTTAGTCTAGTAATATATTTTGTGATCAAACAATATGTTAATGCTAGGATTATGAAATTTATTCCTAATGAGATTAGGATTGTGTTTTCAAGGTTTCTAGCATATTATGGTTCTTAATCTTGATATTGAAAAACCCTAATGTTTGATCTGAAAATCTTCGTTGATAAAATCAAAAAGTGTTTTTGATGGAAGAACAATGAAGATGTCAAAACAGTTAGTTGTTTGTTCAAGAAAAACTATAGAAAACTGCCTTAGAAAATTTCTGGGAATTTGAGTTTCGCGATTTTCGATCGATCGAAAATCACTTTCGATCGATCGAAAGAGACAGTGATCAGACGCTTTAGAACGATAGTTTTTCGATTGCTAGTCGATCGATCGAATCTGTTTTTCGATCGATCGAAAGGCAATCAAGTATCAATCGAAAGTGTCAGATGATCAAGTTCGAATTTCTTAATTTTTTCGATCGATCGAGGGGTACTTTCGATCGATCGAAAGAAAGAAAAACAGAAATTTTTTCTAAGTGTTTTCACATTTTTTAAGAGCAAGGTTATGTGTGATTGGATTACACATAGTTCTAACTAAAAGACCTAATGAGATCAAAGGTATTAGTTAAATAGAACTCTTAGTCCTAAATAGTTTAGGACTTGACTTTTAAGAAACATTCTAATGAGATTAGAATAGTTGTATGATTAAAAGTCTTTAACTTATTTTATTTTAATTAGAAGTTTTAATGAGATTAAAGCTTAATTAAAAGGCATGTAGTTTCTAATGAGATTAGAATGCTTAATCAAATAAGTTAAGAATAGAGTTCTATATAACTAATTTTTGATTTATTAGTGTTTAAGGAATCCTAAATAGTTTAGGACTTCCATTTTAGTTAGTGATTCTAATGAGATTAGAGTCTTCAACAAGTGCAAGGTTATTAGTTGTGATGGGATCACAATTATTTAAGAAAAACCCAAATAATAAGTGGGAGTTCTTGAAATAACCCTTTTGTTAAGTTTATTGTAATGTGAGTAGATACCTCGTCTTGACTTCGAGTCTTGCATTCCATGCGGAGGGTATTTACTTCACGGATTACAAGGTTAAACTTATTTGTGATTGCGCGAATGTTCGTTACATTATTGTGACGTGACTTAGTAACATCACATTGAATTTAAACAATTAAACACATTTAATGTGTAGGGTTAAAATTGTGATTAGATCACAATGATTTCAAGACAATCCACTTGTTTTAAAATTTCTAGTGGGAGAGAGATTCAAGGGTTGATTCTCACGGCCTCCATTGCTGGTTTATAGTAGTGTGATTAGGCACCTCGCCTTGGCGTGTATGCCTTGCTCCCTTCGGAGGGTGTTTAATTCATGGTACTACAGATTAAACTTCTTTATGATAGATGAAGTGTGTTTTTACATTGAGAACGACCACGCTTCCGTGGAGTTACTTGGTGACTCACATTGATTCTAGGCAATGGTGTACACTAGACTAAGTGTAATGTTAATCTCCCTTCGGAGCTATGTCATTATTACTTAGAGGCTAAAGGAAAAGCGGCAAATTATTTTTGTTTGGTAAGAGTTACCATGATAGCATTAATAATGAGAATTATTCTCGCCTAATCATAGTGATTGGTATGACCTCGCTTCCGAGGAATATTAATTGCGGGATTAGGTTGTCGTTGCACCTAGTATAGTATGGTTTTCGGGTTCCATATTATATGGTTATGGATGCAAAATGATAATGTCCTAGTAATTAAGTTCATGGTCTCAATATAAAGTTGTCATAAATTTTGTCCTCTAGCTACTATTTTAGTTGAATCACATTAACTAAGAAATAATTTTGGACATGATGCTTAAAGGAGCTGAAGTACATTTTCATGTTTTGATTCAGCATTGTCATAATTTCCTATAATTGATGCATTTATGGAAGATAGCTTATGATATGATCATAGTCTCCATTGAAATGCTAAAATGTTATATTGGCTTCTATCTCAATTGTGCTATAGCATGAGATGCAAGAGTTAGTACTAAACTTAGACAAGTCTAAATGAGATGTTTGGTATGAATCATATTGAGTGCTAAGAAAAGCTTAAGAAGTTCCAATTCTATGTCATTTTATGAAAATATTTTATTTTTAAAATGAATTGGAATTCTTGGATGTTGAGATTAAATGTTAATCTCATGTGGATATGATCCACAAGTCCTTGTTAGATTCATTTGATCAATTCAGATTGTTTTGAAAATAAATTCTTTTTTATATTATCTGAATTGATGTGTGAGTTCTACGTAATGGAAGACATCCTAAAAGCTAAGGCTAGGATCAATATGATTTAATTTAAATTCTTAGCTTGAACCGAAAGGTAAGGGTGATAAGAAGAGGAATTAAAATACCAAACAGTTGGACAAGTAAGTTGCCCTAATAGTTGCCAAAAGGAAATTGGACTCAAAAGCATGACAAAAAGGAAAGTGTTTCTGTTTTGGTAAAGCTAAGCATTGTCCATGATTGTTTTCTAGATGGAAATTTACATGTTTTACTTTTTTAAGAGAAAGTTTCCATCCTTTTGTTTTGTATGTTTTGGCACTTATGACTAGATCTTATTAATCTAAGTGTTATTCAAGATTGGTGAAAGATGGGCTTTTAGAACCATTATTTTATTATATTCACAATCTATGAATTCTATTTAGAGGATAATATGATCTAGGATTCCTTTTTTGTAAAGGAGTGAAGTTCCAATGACTTCTTTAAGTCAGTACATACATAAAGGAGGAATAGGGCTCTTTCAAGTAAAGGTAGATTGTTCTAGAAGAAAAATGTCAAAATTTGTTATAGGACAACTATAAAATACATTTAGAAATGAGATGGTTGTATTAGATACACCATAAGACATTATTCTAGATATATAGCTAGTACACGGGTACAATATCGTAGTGGGAGGATTGTAAATTCATACTTTTGGGATAAACTTTTGAAGTCATTCCACAAGGATATAAATTTGATCCTCGGTCCTACGTAGAGGCCATAAATGATATGAATATGAATTACTGATTCAAGGTTATGAGAATAGAATTGGATTCTATTTAAAGTCTAGAACTTGTAGAGGCGCTTAATTGCATTAAGCCTATTTTTTTTCAAATAGGTCTACAAGTAAATGAGATTGATAGTTTTGAAGGTACAAACCTTCAAAGTCAAGACTAGTGGCAAAAAGATCTATTCAAAAAGAAATGGTTCGATTATGAAAAGATTTTTTCACCAATAGTCAAGTTTGACTCTATCTAGATTCTCTCATCCATTATATTTCATTTGGATGAAATATGGCAATGGATATCAAGAAAGCTTCTTTTAGTAGCAATCTTGAGGAAGACATCTATATGATGTAACTAGACTTGTTCATAGCAAAGAATCAGTTGTGATTAGTATGCAAGTTGCTTAAATTCCATTTATGGATTAAAGCAAGCATATGAATCATAAATATCATCTTTGATCAAGTAATCAAATTGTTTGATTTTGATCAAGTATTAAAAGACCTTATGTGTGTAAAGCTATATAGAATAATAAATCTCATTATGTATATTGATGACATTCTAATCATTTAGGATGATGTAGAGTTATTGTCATCAATAGAGTTTTGGTTGTCTAATCCAGTTTGATATAAAGTACTTGGGAAAGATTGGTCACATCCTAAGAATTATAACTTTGTTAAAATTCAAAAAAATTAGGATGTTGGGTCTATCTCAAACTGCTTAAATAGATTAGATTTTAGCCAAGTATAGCATGTAATACTTCAAGAAAGGATTCTTTCCTTTTAAGTTTGAAGTTCCTTTATATAGGACTACGGCCCTTAGACATATAAAAGGAAGAGCATATCAAGACGGTTCCTTATATCAAATTGATAGGAAGTCTTTATGCTATGCTAAATACTAGGCTAAATGTCTATTTTGCGGTGGGCATAGTAAGCAAATATCAATTGAATCAAAGATCACTTAATTAAGTGGGAGTAAAGCATATACTCAAATATCTTAGGAGAATGAGGGATTATATGCTTGTCCACAAAAGTGAAGTTTTGATGGTTACTGGATGTACAAATATTGACTTGTAGTTTGATTGTGATTCATGAAGTTGGACTTCAAGATATGTGTTCATCCTAGGTGGTGAAGATACACATTAAGCTTAAGTGTTATCTCATTAGAGCGATATGAGTACTTAAGAAGTAGTAGTCGAAAAGATAATTTATGCAATAAACCTGACTGAAACTTGTTTCCAAACCTTGCCTTAGAGTGACTATGAATTACTCTAAAGGGAGATAAGTGTCGGATATATGGTAAATTGTCTTTAAGGGCAAGTGGGAGATTGTTGGGATTTATGCCCTAAAATCCAATTTATTGGCATGTCATAGATAATTAAATTGTTTAATCATATGAGACTATTTATGAACTAATGGGATATTATCTTAGTCCATGAGATGCATAGTATGTGATTTATGTGAAAAGTCACAGAAAGATATAAATCACAAGTTCTTTGTAAACTCATAGTTTTAGTTCGTAGTCGGTGATGAATTTGGACATTTCATCTGCGAAGACTATAACATATCAACTACGATGATTTGTCTTGATCATGGAAATGGAGATTTCTAGTTGGTATGTTGATATGTTTTAAGAGTTAAGACATATTGAACTGGACCGCTGTGAGATTTATTATTCTCCAAATGACTGTCAAATGAATAATAAATCTCACGACTTCTATTTACATCAACTCTAAATCCTGAGAGAATAATGGACCTGATCATGAGATGTAGGTTGCTTTGATATATCAGGAGTGAGATCTATTAGAACGGTCAAAACCTCAGTATGTTGGGCAACCGCATTTAATGTTGATGGAACATATATTCTCAAGATGGAATTCATAATCTCTTAACGGAGATATAAAATATTCCCTTGAGATAAGTTTAATGGGTTTGGTTATTCAGAGTGTCGGGCCCGACCACTTTAGTAATAAGTTACTAAAGTATATATATTTGTGAAATTGGATTTCATAAATATATATTGAATAACATAAAGGATTAAACTGGGTACTCAAGGATTAAGATGTAGTAATCTACAAAGTGACAGTCAACTTTTCATGACTTTGTATTACTACGAATATTTTAATGAAGGGGTTGCATGTACAATAAAGTATTGGGATATAATTTATTGATAAGGCCTAGAGTGCAACTATATTTATATAGTGGTATTAAATATAGTTAATGGTAACTTTGGACTTGTCAAGAGTTGACAGAAAAGCCCAAGGCCCATTGGAGCTAGTGTCTTATTGGTCCCTTTTGGTCCCACTCCAAGCCACAAACTTAAGCCCAATTGGAAAGGCCCAAAAGGCCCACCCAATTAGATAATTGGTTAGATACAAAAGGGAAAAACGTTCAGAATATTTTAAGAGAGTAACATCATTGTGAAATGAAAAATATGTGAGTTTTGTCACTCTCAAAAATCCCTTTTGGTTACCAATTGAGAGACCACACATCTTGGGCATCTAGTGGAATTGGAGTGAAGATTGAAAGTCTTCCCAAGAACGTTTGATCTTCAAAGTTTTGAATTCCACCACACCAAGGTACGCATCTTGTTCTTTGTTCTAGAATTCATGGTTACGTGTTTATCATTCATGATTGAAGTAGATCCGTTTCTTTTTGTTGCTTCCGCTGCGTGTGTTTTTGTATGAGATACAAAAAACCAGAGATTTTTCCAACAGAAGTGTCAATTCAGCTACAAGACCTTTGGCAAGTACAGTTATATCTTGTCGTACTAAACTTAAAAGTTTTAAAAAGTTCTACATGTCAGAAAAAAAAATCACTTTGATGTCCTTTCAAGATTTAATCATAAGACATTGATTTAATAATAATTTAATGATCTTTTTTTTTTTTTTTTTTGAGAAAGAAACTAATGGATTTTATTAATAAAATTCAACTACATCCAATTGTAAAATCGAACCAATATGAGATGGGACATCTTCCATCCATATTTGAAAATCTGGTATGCATAATGCATTTTTAGCCAGACTATGAGCAACCCCATTGTCGTTTCTCTTAATGTGAGAATACAACAATCCTTCTCTACTAACATATGAAAACCTAATACAATGAAATAAACTTGCAAAACATTTAACATCACGACTAAGTAAACCAAAGGATTCCAAAGACTGCGAATCTGCATTCAAAGTCTTCATTGCAATCTCTGAAACTCCCTTTGGGGTGACATCTTCCATACTCAGATCAGCCTCAAACTGTAAAGCCTTCAATATAGCCAAAATTTCAAGCTCTATGACAGTTAAGGGGAGGGGGATGATTCCGACCATGTGTGCCAAGCCTTTTCCTTGGCATTCTCGGATGATCACTCTAATCTCTGCCCTATCTTCTTCTTGAAACATTGTATCGATATAATTTGTGCCCAAACCCTCCACAATTACATCAATAATCAATCTCCAAAACAACACTAATCCACCTCCCATATCCAAAACAACATCCACAGAATTTTGTTCTCGGAAAATCGCATCATCAGAGTTCACCTTCAGGATCAGCCATGGAGGTGGTTTCCAAATGGTACGGTGCTTTGCTGGAGAAGTTGACTGAACATTAATCACGTCATATTGAAATCCCTTAAATTCAGCATTATTCCCATTCATCTTTAAAGCCTCATCACTCTCCCTTATTTGTATGTCAAATAAATCAGCCTCTAAAACCGAAATAGGAATTGAATTTTCGGTCTCCATATTAACTCCCCCATCATTAGGAGCATTAATAGGAGGAGATAATGTTGATAAAGAGTCCAAGATTTGTTGGATTCCTTGAAACGGTTGTAACTCAGCTTCCACGTCCACACAACTACTCTCCAACACTTCACCCTCTTTAATGCCATCAACAGATTGTAACGTCTCAGCATCAATATTCTCTAATGCCTCGCCAGCTGCACACCTTTCTGTCATCCCCTCTGCTGGCTTTACCACCACCGAACCACCCTCCCCTACTCTCCCTAGTGCTGCTATCTCTTCCTCCATAGCTTGGCAATCTTTATCAAAGGAACTTTACTTCTTTATGGTCGAACTGAAATCCTGGTACAGAGATTGTATATATATTTTTTGATACCCCGAATGGTTGTGCGCACAAGAAACTGTTTCCCAAGGCCCCACAAAGGAAATACCACTAGCTCTACGGATAACCGTGTTACCCTAAGAGAAACGGAAAAGAAAAGATAATGGAAAACACCAACACACTCTTAAGACAGAAGCAAACAAACAAACTCACCTTCAGAAAGAAGGGACAAAAACAAACTCTCCTTCAGAAAGAAGGGACTAAACTTCTACTGTCCAAAGGAAGACCTGGTTTCCAGAGAGACAGAGAGACTATTGAATAGTGTTATTTTAATTTAATGATCTTGTTGAGGATCAGAGGATAAAATGCTGGTTGGAAAAATACAAATAGAATGAACATCAATGGCTTTTAAATGTTAGCTCATAGCTGCTCTATTTCCTCTTACTTCTCAAACGGTCAAACTTGTAAAGTGAGCTATCTTAACTCTTAAGCTTGCCTTCCTATACAAACGTGGCCTACGTTTGGTTTCCTCTCTAAATGGTGCTATGGCTCAAGTGCCCTTGAGTTTTTTTTTTCATGGATGAGTCTCCTCAAGCCAATAGCGCTCTCAAAATCTCTATTTATTCCTCTCTCTTTTAAATTTTTTTTTTTTAGACATAATAGATTAAAACTTATAGTATTAATTTCATAATAATTACCTTTTATATTATCTAATCAAAACACCAAATGGTTTTTAATATAGTGTATAGATGATGATTTTGCACTTTAATCATTTAGTCGATAATATATATATATATATATATATATTTTTTTTTTTATTCGGAGTAAAAATCAATAATAAGTTAACCATGGTCCTTCTCAAAAAAAGAAAAAAAAAAGTTAACCATGGTCCCCTTACCTTTGGAAATTTCTTATATCCTTTGAAGGATCTAAGCCTTTGGCCTTGTCAGTAGACTGATATCCTTTGAAGGATTTACGTCTTTGGCCTCGTCCGTAGACTTATATCCTTTGAAGGATTTATGTCTTTGTGAGTTGTTAGTGCTTTAGAGGACACATTATGGGCTAAATAACTTCTAATTGATTTCTTTATTGCATTGCTCTAGAGTAAAACAAGAACTTAATCAATGATTACAAATGATTATTCTCCTACTGGTGATACCTCTTCAGGTGTTCGACGTTCTAGGGACGTGATAACTTGCCGTCGTCCAACAACTCCAGGTGGTAGCTTCCTTGTCAGGAATAGTAGGTGACTTTGTAGGGGCCTTCCTAGGTGGAGCCAAGTTTTCCATGAGCTGGGTTCTTCGTTGCAAGTGTAACTTTCCTAAGGACGAGGTCCCCTATGTTAAATCTCTTGAGCTTTATTCTCTGGTTGTAGTATCCTGACATCTTCTGCGGGTACCTCGTCATTCTTTTGGACGCGTCATCTCTTATCTCGTTTAGGCAATCCAGGTTCATCCTCAGCTATTTGTTGTTGGCTTCTTCGTCGAAGAATTCTCTCCTTATGCTGGTGCCTCCACTTCAATGGGGATTACAACTTCCGTGCGATACGTGAGGTTGAACGACGTTTCTCCCGTCGAGATTCTGGTCGTGGTTCTGTAGGCCCAAAGGACACTTGGCAGTTCTTCAGGCCATGCACCGTTTGCCCCCTCCAGTCAAACTTTGATGGCCTTCAGCAAGGTTCAATTGGTTACTTCTTTTTGTCCATTGGCCTGATGCTGTGGGTGTCCAGGTGATGAGAAGTAGCTTTTTATCCTGAGTCCCAAACAGAAAGATCTGAACGCCTAGTTGTCAAATTGTTTTCCATTGTCTGATATGATCATCCTCGGTATGCCAAACCTGCTTCTGTGATTGTTGCCAGAGCCTCTGCCTCTACCTACTTTGTAAAATAGTCAATTACTACAAGTAAGAATTTTACCAGCTTTTTATCTTAGGGCAAGGGGCCTACTATGTCGATCCTCCATTGAACAAATGGCCATGGGGAGGTTATGATCATCATCTTCTCTCCTAGGATTCTGTGGCTGTTTCCATACTTCTGACATTTGTCATACCTTTTGACGAAGTCCTTCGCTTCCTTCTGCATTGTTGGCTAAAAGTACCCCATTCTAGTAATCTTGGACATTAGAGATCTTGGTCCCGTGTGATCTCCGCAAATGCCTTCGTGGACTTCTTCTAGGATGTACCTTGCTTCATCCTCTTTGACACACCTTAAGTAAGGGAAAGAAAACCCCCTTTTGTAGAGCGCATCATTCAGGAGCGTGAGTCTAGTAGCTCGTTTCTTTATCTTCCTTGCCTCGTCTAGATCTAACGGTAGGTAGCCATCTTTCAGGTAGGAGATGATAGGTGTCGTCTAGCTCGTGCCCCCTTGTATTGCAAATGTATGAAATTCTTCTATATTGGGGAAGTTTTGTACTTCCATCTTGATCCCCAGTGGGTCATCTTCAGCTTCTAACGATGCTTGTCTCACCACTTCATTTGCTTCCATGTTTAAACTCCGTGGAACTTGCATAAACTCTACTTGTTTCAGATCTCTGGCAAGCTGGTTCGTCAACTTCAAGTACTTCTGCATCCTCTGCTCTTTTGCTTTATAATCCCCTTTGATTTACCTGATTACTAGCTTGGAGTCACTTTTTAGGAGTATTGTTTTGGCTTCATACTTAGCCTCGTTGTTGGTGGCTAGGAACTAGAGTTGGACCCCATACTTCAAGGCATCCCCTTCTAGTGAGGTTATGATGACTTCGACTCTGCCTCTACCTTTGGCTGACGATCCATCAGTTTGGATCGTCCATAACTCTGCTACATTTTTCGAGCTATCTTCGGGCATCGTGAATTCGGCGATGAAGTCTATTAGTACTTGGGCCTTTATTACTGCTCATGGTTTGTATTCAATGTCAAATTGGCTCAGCTCGATTGCCCATTGTACCATTCATCCAGCGGCATCTGGTTTGCTTATTGTCTTCCTAATGGGTTGATCTGTCATGACGAGGATGGAGTTTGCTTGGAAATATGGATGAAACTTCTGAGAGGCAACGATCAAAGCAAAAGTGATCTTCTCAATGCACGGGTACTTCGCCTCTGCTTCTTGAAAGGCCTGGCTTACATAGTACACGGGGTGTTAGATCCTTGCTTCTTCTCGAATAAGGGCTGCACTTACTACCATGGCGGAGACAGCCAGATAGAGGAACAGGTCTTCACCCTCTTTTGACAGGCTCAATAATGGCGGGTTGCTCAAATAGAGTTTTAGCTCCTAGAACTCCGCTTCGTATTCGTCCGTCCATGTGAAGGCTTGCTTGAGGGTCTTGAAGAACGAAAGGCACTTATCTATAACTCTTGAGATGAAATGGTTCAATGCTGCTACTCTTCCTGTCAACCTTTGTACCTCATTGACGTTCCTTGGTGAGGTCATCTCCAGTATAGCTTTCACTTTCTCCGAATTAGCTTCTATGCCTCGTTGTGACACCATAAAGCCGAGGAACTTCCCCAAAGAAACCCCAAATGCACACTTCGCTGGGTTCAACTTTATCTAGTACCATTTCAGAGTTTCGAACGTTTCCTCTAGGTCATCCAAATGGCTTTCTGCTTCTTTGTTCTTGACGAGCATATCATCTACGTACATCTCCATGTTTCTCCTAATTTGTTCACTAAACATCTGGTTTACTAACCTCTAGTAGGTAGCTCCTGCGTTCTTCAACCCGAATGGCATGACTCTGTAACAGTAGAGTCCCTGACTGGTGATGAAAACCATCTTTTCTTGATCTTCTTCTGACATCTGGATCTGGTTGTACCCCGAGAACAAGTCCATAAATGTTAACAACTTGTGTCCTGCGGTGGAATCAACGAGCTGGTTGATTCTTGACAAAGGGAAACTATCTTTTGGGCAGGCTTGATTCAGATCCGTGAAATTCACGCACATCCTCTATTTCCCGTTTGCTTTCTTCACCATGATGATGATAGCCAACCATTCTGGGTAGTATACTTCACAGATGAACTTGGTAGTCAGGAGTTTGTTTACTTTGTCCATGATGGCCTTGTTCCTCTCAGGTGTAAAGACTATTTTTCTCTGTTGGACAAGCTTTTTTCTCGGATCCACATTCAGCTAGTGTTGGATGACATTCTCTGAGATGCTGGGCATGTCCTTGTGGCTCCATGTAAATAAGTCCGGGTTTCTTTTCAAGAACTCCACTATCCCTTTCTTCATATCTGGGCTAAGATTTGCCCCAACATTCTTTACCTTCGTAGGCTCTACTTCTACCAATTCTACCATCTCCAATGCTTCTATCGTCTCGGGGCTTTTTTCTTTGATGATCCATATGTGGTTTTCTTTTGACGCCAGTACTACCTAATAACACTCTTGGGCCAGAACCTGGTCCCCTTTGATTACTCCTACTCCGTTTTTTATTGGAAATTTTACCTTCAAACAGTATATCGAGGTCATAGCTTCCCAACGGTTAAGTATGGGTCGTCCAATGATGACATTGTAGGACGACGGACAATCTACCACCAGGAAATTAAGTTGCTTCGTTAATTGTTGGGGGTATGTGCCTACTATTACGGTTAGAGTCACTATCTCTTTTGGGTACACCTTGTCCCTGCTGAAGCTAACAAGGGGAGATTCAAATAGACGAAGCCTACTCGGGTCCACTTTCAACTGCTGGAAGGCAGAGAGGTAAATGATGTTGGCGAAGCTCACATTGTCTACTAGGATTCTTATGGTATTAAACCCTTCTATCATCAACATGATGACCAAGGGGTTGTCATGTGGCTGCTTTACTCCTCAGGCATCTTTCTCCAAGAAGACCATGTCGGTAGCTTCTCTTCTTTGGTGTTTTGTTGGTGGTATCATATGAACGCTGTTAACCTGTCTTTATTGCGAATTCTTAAGGGATTTGAAGGAGCCCCCCATCATTAGACCACCGTTGATCATCCTTATTTCGCCTATTGCATTCTATGGTCCTTCTCGTGGTTTGTCATCGTCCCTAGGCTTTTCTTCTATGCTGGTTCAGTCTTCTTTCTTTGGTCGTCCATACGTATTTTTCTTGACTAACTTCTACAGTTTCCCTTTCTGGATTAGCTCTTTTATCTGCTCCTTGAGGTCCCTACATTCGTCAGTATAGTGTCCGTGGTCTCGGTGGAAACGACAACAATTTTTTTTTTGTTTCGGGCATTGGGTGAACCACTTAACGGCTTTGGCCATTTTAGCTAGTGATCATCCTTAATCTGCATTAAGATCTGGTTAATGGGCATTACTAGGAGTATGAAATTTACCATTTTGCGAGCTTTGTCGTCCCTCCGCTTGCCTTTGTCGTTGTTGGAAGAATGGTCTTTTCTTTCTCTTTTTTGCCCTTTCTGGTTGTCTCGGGGCCCGTCTTTAGTGTTCGAGGACCACCTACCTCTATTGTTGCCAGAACGTCCTTCGCGTTCATGAGTTTCCCTTTTTGGATTAGCTCTTTTATCTGCTCCTTGAGGTCCCTACATTCGTCAATATAGTGTCCGTGGTCTCGGTGGAAACGACAACATTTTTTTTTTGTTTCGGGCATTGGGTGAACCACTTAACGGCTTTGGCCATTTTAGCTAGTGATCATCCTTAATCTGCATTAAGATCTGGTTAATGGGCATTACTAGGAGTATGAAATTTACCATTTTGCGAGCTTTGTCGTCCCTCCGCTTGCCTTTGTCGTTGTTGGAAGAATGGTCTTTTCTTTCTCTTTTTTGCCCTTTCTGGTTGTCTCGGGGCCCGTCTTTAGTGTTCGAGGACCACTTACCTCTATTGTTGCCAGAACGTCCTTCGCGTTCATGAGTTTCCCTTTCTGGATCAGCTTTTTTATCTGCTCCTCGAGGTCCCTACATTCGTCAGTATAGTGTCCGTGGTCTTGGTGGAAATGACAACATTTTTTCTTGTTTCGGGCATTGGGTGAACCACTTAACGACTTTGGCCATTTTAGCTAGTGATCATCTTTAATCTACATTAAGATCTGGTCAATGGGCATTACTAGGAGTATGGAATTTACCATTTTGCAAGCTTTGTCGTCCCTCCGCTTGCCTTTGTTGTTGTTGGAAAAATGGTCTTTTCTTTCTCTTTTTTGCCCTTTCTGGTTGTCTTGGGGCCCGTCTTTAGTGTTCGAGGACCACTTACCTCTATTGTTGCCAGAGCGTCCTTTGCGTTCATGTATTTCTGAGCCTTCATGAGCAAATCTGTCATTGATGCTGGGGAACTCTTAGCGAGTGCCACTATAAACTTTTTGGACCTCAATCCCGCTCTGAATGTAGTTAGCTGCACTTGGTCCTCTACTTCATCTACTTCCAGCACTTCTCTATTAAATCGCTTTACATAGGATCTTAAGGACTCTCGTTCTCCCTGTCTGATCATCAGTAGATGATCTGCTAGTCTTTTCTGACGCTGTCCTCCAATAAAGTGACGCACAAATAGGCTACTGAGCTTGTCAAAATCATCGATGAAAGACTGCGCCAACTTGTTAAACCATACTTGGGTTGCCCCTTTGAGGGTGGTCGAGAAGGATCGACACACTATTTCATCCGAGGTCTATTGCAGGTTTAAGGTAATCTTAAAGGTGGTAATGTGATTCAATAGGTCTTTCAACCAATCATACAACTCCAGTTGCAGGAGCCAAAATTTGGGCAGGAGTGGGTCAACTCCTCCACACTAGCCATGAGAGCTTGGACTTGTAACGTTAGGGCGGCTGACTCTGGTTGTTCACTAGACTCAATCTAGATGACAGTAAGGGTAGAGCAAGTCCTTAAGATTAAGAGAAAGAAAGCATTCCCCACAGACGGCGTCAAACTGATGAAGCTAAAGTCGTTAGTTGTTAAGGTCATCCGGAAACCCCAATGCAACCTGCAATAAAGCAAGAGAAGACAACAAAGATAGGTCACTGGTGTGGTGCCTGTTGGCGAGCCTCCGATGATAAAGTTAGAATGAGAAGGAGGGAGAATTGGAATGAATTTGGCTGGTAAGAATAACTCAGTTTTTGTACCATTTACCTTTGGTGGAGCATGGTATTTATAGGTCATCCTCCTTCTAGCTGTTGGACATAGGAGTGTTCGCGGTGCGGTGCGGTTATAGATTATTTTTAGCACCGCACTTTGCAGTACAGTTTAACTAAAACCATAACTGCACCGCACCTTATTTTTCAGGTCACATGTGTGGTGCGGTACGGTTTAAAGTTTAGCCAAAATCATAACCGCACCTCACCTCATTTTTGCAGTCACATATGCAGTGCGATTTATAAGATAGGGCTTGAATGATTTGAAGTTGGTATATTTTTCAAATTTTGGGCTTTTTTTACCTAGCCCAAAACTTATTTTTACCTTTGTTTTTATCCAAATTTTAAACTATTGAGCTAGTTTTTCTTTATTTTGGGTTGGTTTTCCTAATCAACACTTGCTAGGGTAATCAAACTATTTTTTTTTTTTTTTTGAAAACTAGGGTTATTAAACTATTAATAATATATTTAATATTAAAAATAATTAAATATATTAATATATAGAGAAGGTGCGATGCGGTACGGTTTGTGCAGTTTTCTTATTATAAAACTACAAGCCGTACTACACCATGCAGTATGCCATTTTGCAGGCAGTTTTGGTGCGATTTTTGCAATTTGTGCGGTTTATGTGGTTTGGTGAACACCCCTAGTTGGAACCACCATTAATGGTGGTCTTAATTCTGGGTAACATTTTTAGTATTCAATGTGGAGGGAAATAGAATCTCCTGATACTTAATGTATGAGTATAAGAGCTTCTAAGCTTTCGCTTGGCCTCGTCCGAACCGTAACGGTTCTGGTAATAATGGCAGCATTTATTTCTTTACCCTCGTCCTCAGCTGTGTCTAGATGAACCTTTCTGCCGGGTTTATCACTAAGGATAAAGAAATAAGAATTTATTTGCATGTTAGATGCAATGACTATCTCACAAGTTATGACTTGGTTAATATTTGAAACTACCACTGCAACGTATTAATGTCAAATCCATTTATTAACTATTCACCTTTATTGTTTCTATTTTATATGGAACTTAATCATTTCACTAACTACGTGATTTACAAGTGAATTTAAAAACTATAATATTTTTTTTTCAATTTATAGCATTCGCTTTTTATGATTGTGCTTTTTATTATCAAACCAAGATACTGTTCGTGCTCTTCTTCTCTCTGCCAAAGTTCCTTCTCCTTTTTGGGGCAAAGCTGCTCTTTATGCTGCTCATGCTATTAAACGCATTCCCAATCCTGTCATCCAAATTAAACTCCATATGAGTGCCTTTTTGGGTCACCTCCAGACTATCACCACCTTCGCTCCTTTGGTTTTGCCTGTTTCGTTCTTCTTTAGCCATATGAGCATAACAAATTTGAGCCTCAGTCTAGGTTTTGTTGATTTCTTGGCTATGACAAAACTAAAAAGGGGTATCGGTGTTATGATCCTATCTTTCATCGTCTTTGTATCTCCCGCAATGTTGTCTTTTGAGAACATCGCTCCTTTATCGAGCTCTTTCACTTCCGTGCCTCCCTATCTACCTCATCTGTCTTAAATCTTTTTCCAGATTAGCCACATATTCCTTCTATAGTTACTCTTGATTCTCTATAGACGTCTCTGTCCAACCACCAGATATTTTTTATGCCTCTCCTAGATCACCTTCTAATAAATAGATGGAAGGTGAACAAGTAGAAGAAAAGCTACCCAACCCTGAACTTGGGTCTCCTACTCCTGCTCTACCTGAAGATCTTGCACAAGACATTACACCTTACCACTCAACTCGGGTAGGATCCATTTCTCCACATTTACTTGACTATCATTGTTACACTTCCCTTACTACAATGCACGAGCCTCAAACTTATCATGAAGCCTCTACTGACCCTAGGGGTGGCAAAATTGGACACTACTTGCAAACCAACATGATACGACACGAAATTAGCGGGTTATGGGTTGAGTCTTAATAGGTTCGTGTCATATTTAGGTTGACACAACTTACCCGTTTAATAAAATAGGTTGGGTTAGTATTCAACATATGGAATCCGTTTACCCTGTTTGACCCGTTTAATTAAATGACATTTTACCAATATACCCTTCAAACCCTAGATATATAAACTTATTAGTTATTGTGGTTTATTTTCTTTGACATATTGTGATTGATTATTTGTGATATTAAAATATGCTTTAGTTTTGAATGACTATTTGTGATGCAATTACTCGTTAGTTCTGAATTTTAAATTAAAAATATTTTTTTGTTTTTTTTTTCATAAATTTTTTTTCTTTTCATTTTGATAATATCTAATAAACAAGTCGACACAACTGACTTGTTTAATAAATGGGTTGTGTTAGGGTTAAAGAATCTTGACATGTTTAATAAACATGTCGGGTTAATGTTGATCCATATAGTCGAATACTCATGAATTGACACGACATAAACCCAACACGCGAACATGAATTGCCACTCTTAATTGACCATTTATGGCAGATTGCAATGAAAGAGGAACTTGATGCATTATGTAAAAACTATACTTGGGATTTGGTGACTCTCCCTCCTAGGAAATCTGTGGTTGGTTGTTAGTAGATCTACAAGATCAAGACTTGCTTTGATGGGTTCATTAAGCACAATAAAACTCATCTTGTTGCAAAAGGATTTACACAGGAGTATTGAGTTGATTATGAAAAGACCTTTGCTCCGGTTGCTCAAATCTCATCTATTCGTGCCCTTCTAACTGTTGTTGCTGCCAGTAAATGGAACCTCTTTTAGATGAATGTCAAAAATGTCTTCCTTAATGGAAATTTAAGTGAAGAAGTTTATATGGAGCCTCCTCCTGGTCTCTTTATTGAACTGAATAAGTTTTGTCACCTTCGACGTGCACTTTATGGCCTTAAACAAGCTCCATGAGTTTGGTTTGCCAAGTTCCACTTTACCATCTCTCGCTTGGGTTACATTACCAGTCATTATGATTCCGCCTTATTTCTTTGTTGCACCGACAAATGCATTATTTTGCTTCTCTTATATGTGGATGATATGATCATAACTGGTGATGACCGTAGTGGCATTCAAGAATTCAAGGATTTTCTTAGTTAGTAGTTTGAGATGAAAGATCTTGGACATCTTAACTACTTCTTGAATCTTGAAATCACTCATTCCACTGATGGACTTTATATTACTCAAGCCAAGTATGCTTCTAAACTTTTGTCTCGAGCTGGACTCGCTAATAGCAAGATTGTTGACATTCTAGTTGAACTTAATGCGCATTTGACTCCCTTAGGGGGGGAAACCATTGTCTAATGCCTCTCTTTATAGATAATTGGTTGGCAGCCTAGTTTATCTCACTGTTACTTATCCAGACATTTCCTATGTTGTTTATCAAGTGAGCTAGTATCTGTTTACTCTACAATTGACTCACTATACTGCTGTCCTATGCATTTTTCGATACCTGAAGGGCACTCTCTTTCATGGTATTTTCTACTCTGCTCAGTCTTTTCTTATTCTCCATGCATTCTCTGATGCTGATTAGGCAGGAGATCCCACTGATCGGAGGTCAACCACTGTTATTGCTTTTTTCTTGGTTTTTCTTTGATTTCTTAGCGAAGCAAGAAACAAATCATTGTGGCCCGCTCTAGTATTAAGCAAAATATCGTGCCCTTGCTAATACCACATTTGAGCTCATTTGGCTTCGATGGCTTTTTGAGGATTTAGGTGTGTCTACATCCTCTGCTATTTCTCTTTATTGTGACAACCAGAGTGCCATTCATATTGCTCACAATGATATCTTTTATGAACGGACTAAACATATTGAAATTGATTGTTATTTTATCCATTATCATCTTGTCCATGGTGCTCTCAAACTATTCTCGGTCTCTTCTAAAGATCAACTTGCAGATATCTTCACCAAGCCACATCCTAAGGGACGCCTTCTAGCTTTGGTTGACAACTTCAAGTTGGTCTCACACCTACCTTGAGTTTGAGAGGGGCTGTTGATGTGTAATAGACTGTGGGCCTTAGGCCCACATTGTCTACTTATATAACACACATACTTGTATTACATACACTCTGTACCTTGAGTTTGAGGGGGGTTGTTAACGTGTAATAGGCTGTGGGCCTTAGGCCCACATTGTCTACTTGTATAACACACATACTTGTATTATATACACTCTGTCTCCTATATAAAAGCACTCATGTATATTTTATTACTTGAAAAATATAATATATTCATTCAATATTTCTAACAGTTTGGTAAAGTAGTGGTAGTGACAGTAGAAAAAACATGTCCGAGTTGCTTAATTGCTTTTGTTATCTATGAAGGGCCAAAGGAGGGTAAGCCATCATTGGTTCATTTATTAGGGAGCTTCCCACCATTTATTTATTTATTTGTGGTTGTTTATTTTTTGTTGACACTAAAAATTCGTAAAAAAATATTTTACTTTTTTACTATGGATGTAATTTCAATTATCAAATTTAGCATTTACTTTTTCTAAGTATTACTAAAAAAAATGCCAATTGCTTGATTGGAAATTGTTAGTTTTTGGATGATTTTATTAAAATTTGTTGGTTAAATTGTATATTTGGGTCAAAACCATAGGGAGCCATAGCCCCCTACTTTTGAAATTTTTCATGAATCTTCTTTTACATTTGGTAATAAATCTAAAAATTACACAAAAAATGTATTCACTAGCCCCCTTGAGAAAATTTCCTGACTCCACCACTAGTTAGAACCATTAGTTTTTGTTTTAAAATTATTATTATACATTAGAATATTTCAAAAGATTCTTAACGGAATTTGATGGATAAAAAATGTTTACGTATAAAACAAAATTCAATAAATTGAGGCTTCTTTGATGGGTGAAGTTAAAGATGTGGTATAAATTCTGTTTGTCATAACAACATTCTTCATCCGGTGTATGCTAGCAAGTAGCTTTTTGAATTTTGAAAATAAAAGAATTAAAGTGATATTTAATTTTTTTTTTTTTAAACTGAAAACATTCGAATTCGTGATAGTGGGTTTGCCCAGATTCGTCATCATAGAAGTGTCCCAAACAAAAAAATATGCTCCAGGATGAGCCGAACTAAACCAAAAACAAATACACTACTTGGGTTAAAAAAATTGTGATGCATGAACAATCTTTGGGCTACTTATCTGCTCTTATTTTTGGTTAAACCCAATAACTTGGACTGGAAGCTATATTTATAGGCCACACACTACATCTGCCACTCCCAACTTTTTATGAACTTGTATTTGTTACTATTGTAATTTCACTAATTTGCATGTCCATGCACTAACAAAAATCTAAGCATCTGGAAAGAACTCCGTTGTAGCAGATGAAGACAAGCGTAGATGCCAAATCGACAAGGCAAACATGACCAACAAACAACCCTTATTTGGTCCCTTGACAGGGAAAAAACATGGAAACTCAGTTCCAGATCATAATATTGGGTTTTGTGGAGCCTATTTGTATTTGATCCGAATTATGACCTGACTTGAAATAATGTTGTTACAGTTTTGTAACCCATTGTGAATCCTATGTGCAGAATATAAAAACTGTTGTTTTAGAGATAAAGATTTTTTTTTTTTAAATGTTGTTTTTATTTTTTCCTTGAGAATAGTGAAATTTCTGCAACTTCGTGGACATAGGCAAATTGTCGAACCACGTAAATACTGTCTTGTGTGTGATTATTTCTCTTTGGCGTATATTTTTCTCTATTTTTGCATCTCACAGGTCAAGAAATTTCGTACATATTCCCATCACATACAAAAGAGCAAATTGTGAATCATGTGTGCAGGATACAAAAACTGTTGTTTTGGAAATTAAAGTTTTATTTTTTATTTTTTATTTTTTTATGTTGTTTTTATTTTTTCCTTAAGAATAGTGAAATTCCTGTAACTTCATAGATGTAGACAAATTGTCGAACCACGTAAATACTATTTTTTGTGTAATTATTTCTCTTTGGCATATATTTTTCTCTATTTTTGCATCTCACAGATCAGGAAATTTCGTACATATTCTCATCACATATAAAAGAGCAAATTGTGAATCCTGTGCGCAGGATATAAAAACTGTTGTTTTGAAAATTAAGATTTATTTATTTTTTTTTTTATGTTGATTTATTTTTTCCTTAAGAATAATGAAATTCTTGTAACTTCATAGACGTAGGCAAATTGTTGAACTACGCAAATATTATCATATGTGTGATTATTTCTTTTTGGTGTATATTTTTTTTCTATTTTTGCATCTCATAGGTCTGAAAATTTCGTACATATTCCCATCACATACAAAAGAGCAAATTATACATAGGGTAAATTGCAAATTACATTTTTAAAGTTTGGAAGGTTTTGATATTTACTTCCTAAAGTTTAGGAGTGTTTAGATTTTCCAGCATGATGTTTCTAAATTTGGACTTTATCTCCTAAAGTTTGGAGGTGTTTGGATTTTATACCTTAAAATTTCAAAATTTGGGGTAAAATCCAAATTCCTCCAAACTTTAAGGGCGTAAAATCTAAACACCCATAAAATTTAAGGAGTAAATTCAAAATTTTAAAACGTTAGAACTGTAAAATCTAAATCCTTCCAAAATTCATGAGATAAAATCTAAATTCTAAAACGGTGTAAAATCCAAATACTATAAAAATTTATAGGTGTAATTTGAAATTTACTCTTGTATATATGCATCAATGATCAATCACAATCTCAAATTGGCGATGTTGGGTCAGACTTCTATAAAAATCAATCCAAATCCAAATCCACATCTTTATTTTCTAAGCCCAAATTTTTGTTTTTAAAGGCCCAAGTAAATTTTCCCTATTTAAAACTTTCCAAAGCGAGCAGCAGAAATATAAAGGCCCAGATCCACACTATTATTCATAAACCTTGGAGGAAAAAAAAAATAATAAAAAATATGTGAGCTTGACTTCTGCTAAAACAATCAGGAAAACAAACACTTCAAAGTTCAATTTTCATAATCACTTTTCAACAAGTATTAGACTAAATATCGTTTTTTTTTTTCACTAAATTATAAAACCTTAAAAAGTAAAACACATCCACACAATATATATATTGCAAACCTCACACAAGAGAGAATTCATAACACGTAATTCAAACAAACCAACAAGCAAAAAGAGAGCATGGATAAACAAGAAGCCTACATATTACATAGTACACTGGAGGCTCAGACAGGGTTGACGTTCACAGCTATCATTTGGAGATTGTCTTGTCCACACAACACTTAAAACCAGCTTCTTATATACTAATCAGTCAATCATATAGGATAACCAGCCTTTAGCTAGGAAACATTACTGTATAGTAAACTCATCACATAAGTCCTCATCCTCAAGCCACCTCAAAATGGACTGTCCTACTGCAATTAAGCTACACCAGTGCAGTAGCACATAAGATACCTGAAATAGGAAAGTGAGAATATTAGAACACTTAAAATCTACTCATTGCTATCCACTTAACACTTAACACAAACAGAGCTGCTCATGTGTTCATCTACCTACCTTGACCTTCCTTATACTATTTGTCCTGGTTTAGTTCAGTACCTTATTTTTCATATGCTGAAATGATCCAAACTGCAAAGTTCAGAACTTTGTTCATCTTACTAGACAACAAACATAAATTTAAGGGCTTAAATGCATGTGTTTTGATCACAGAAGGAAGGTGTCTCTGTGTTTCTAGAACAACCATATATAAGCTAAGAAGTACACATCAATTAGTTTACCAAAATATTTAAATGGCTCAAAACATCTCATATTACCAGAAAGTACAAAAGCTATGGAGCAGCAAATTCAACATCCAATAACAATGCAAAGCCATGTTGGCTAGTCTTCCAATGACTCAGACAAAAGAACTTGAGGAGCCAAAAAACAATTTCCCATTTGCCCACAAGTTGCATTTAAAAAACTGTATGGGATACCCTACTTATGCTCTGTCAGAAACCAGAAACAAAGCCTGCTAGGCTGCAGTTGTTAAAATAACCTATGTATCAGGATCAAAATAATTTCCTTCAAATTTTTACTTCTAAGGATTACTTTTTGAAGAGTCCACTGTAAAATTCACAATAACTCTGTAATTACAATTTGCCCAAAATAAGGGACATATATCTAAGCCCAATTTATCTGGGCTAAATTTAATTCTCAATACATCAAAGCCAATCATGCAATAATTAAACCATTTAGTTCCAATAGGTCAGAGTCAATAATATGATTATGAATAGAAATTGTGAAGATCACAGTATTCCTTAGAAAACTCATCGGTCCACAACATCAAGCCAACTCAAAATGAACCATCCTACTGCCATCAAACTACACTGGTGAAGTAGCACATTAAAAATTAATGCAACGACAACACTTAAAACCAGCTTCTTATATAGTTATCAGTCATCATATTGGATAACCAGCCATGTTCACTTTGCTCAACAGGCTTTAGCTTGGAAAATGAATATCACAACACTTAAAAAGCCACTCATTTTTATCCATTTAACACTATAACACGGACATGACTGCTCATATGTTCATTAACCGATCTTGACCTTTCTTATACTGTTTGTTCTAATTTAGTACCTTATTTTTTACATGCTGGAATGATCCAAACTGCAAAGTTCAGAACTTTGTCTACTTTTTCTAAACAACCAGACATAAGATAAGGATTTAAATGTGTGTTTTGATCACATAAGGAGATGTGTGTTCCTAGAAGAACCATGTATAGGCAAAGAAGCGCATATCAATTAGTTTTACCAAAAGTAAAAAACACTTTGGAACAGCAAATTCATCATTCAATAACAAAGTAAAGTCATCTTGACTAATCTTCAAATGACACAAGCAAAAGGAACTGCGGAACCAAACTACACTTGCCCAGTTGCCCACCAAATCAATAAAAGTTTCTTTTCTTTTTTTTTTTTTAAAGAAAAATTGTATAGAAGACTCTAGCTATGCTCCATCAGCAACCATTTACAGATTACTAGGCCGCAATTGCTAAAACAGCCTATGAATCCAGATACAAATTTTACTTTGAGAACAACTTTTTGAGGAATCCGTTATAAAATTCACAATAATATCTGTAATTAAAATTTGCGAAAAATAAAGATATATATAATATATCTTATACTGTTTGTTCTAATTTAGTACCTTATTTTTTACATGCTGGAATGATTCAAACTGCAAAGTTCAGAACTTTGTCTACTTTTTCTAAACAACCAGACATAAGATAAGGATTTAAATGTGTTTTGATCACATAAGGAGAGGTGTGTTCCTAGAAGAACCATGTATAGGCAAAGAAGTGCATATCAATTAGTTTTACCAAAAGTAAAAAACACTTTGGAACAGCAAATTCATCATTCAATAACAAAGTAAAGCCAACTTGACTAATCTTCAACTGACACAAGCAAAAGAAACTGTGGAACCAAACTACACTTGCCCAGTTGCCCAAACAATAAAAGTTTCTTTTTTTTTAAAAAAAAAAAAAACGAGAAAAAAGAAAAATTGTATAGAAGACTCCAGCTATGCTCCATCAGCAACCATATATAGATTACTAGGCCGCAATTGCTTAAACAGCCTATGAATCCGTATACAAATTTTACTTTGAGAACAATTTTTGAGGAATCCGTTATAAAATTCACAATAACATCTGTAATTACAATTTTCGAAAAATAAAGATATATATAATATAACACCAATCTGCACAGGGCTAGAACTTTATTCTCTCAAAACAACAAAGCCAAATATTAATGACATATAATTCCTCTTAAAATCAAATAAAATTTATAAGAATGAATGTCTATTTGACATTCACACCTATCTTTTATAATTTCTCTAATTTCGCCCTTAAAAAGTTTTTTTTTTTTTTTTTTTTCAAATTTACAAATCCTCTCTACCTCTGACCCTCTATTCTACGATATTATAACAACCCCATACAGATTTTTCTCCAAAAAATACCAGATCAGATCCAAAATACCAAAAATCAAATAGAACTTAAGAAAGCATTTTTTTTTTTTTTTTGGGACAAAAATGATATTCTCACATACAACACAGATAACCAAGATCAACACCATAGCCATATATCTGATGACAAAGAAACCCAAAAAGCAGTAAGGCTCGGCATAAAAAAAGGAAGCAAATCCAAATTCAGAGCAACATGCTAAGGAAAAGATACTGTAGCATTTTCAGCTGAGACATACGAGTGAAAATCCTTACCAAGCTAAAAGGCAATGACCCATCTCACAATTAAAGATGTATGCACCCACGAAAACTACACCATATATATATATATATATATATATATATATATATTTATATATATCAAAAACAACACCAGTTCCAAAAGAACAATCAGATCAAAAAGCAATTTCTATACTTCCTAAACTTCACCATATACATATAAAACAAAAGAACAATTAGATCTGCATAAATCATAAGTATATATGCATCTACCTGATTCCGAAACAGGCAGAAAGATAGAAAAACGACCAAAAAAGGCAATTTCTAAATTTTCTGGTTCTTTTTTTCATTTTATAGCAGACATAAGGCACAAAAAGTTGGAGAGAGAGAGAGCAACAGTCTATATGGACAAGTCGCAAAAGGCTCAACAGATTGTACACGCGCGCTCTTTATTTAATTACTTTTTTAAAAGTCCATGGTAAAATTCACAATAATAAATGAATATTTTGAAATTCACAATAATAAAATTCACAATAATAAAATTCAGATGATATCGAAAAATGAATATTTTGAAAAACTTCCAGAAAATCAAACAAACAGTATAAACTTATGTGAAAAGGAAAACATTCAATTTCTCTCTAATAATATAAATCTCACGCCAAATAATGATAACCAAGATAAAATTAATAAAAAGAAAAACACAGATCACCATGATAAATAAATCTTCTAAAACCTTTTCTTTTTTCTGAAGAAATTAAAACAAACAATGGTTTTAGAAGCAAAAATGCATTTCATTCTTTTTTTGCTTTATACTGTGAGAAAATGACAAAAGATGCCTAAAATATTGTGTTTCTAAAAAAAGAAATTATCAATAAATAACGAAAAATACTCAAAATACACGGCACACGCGCGTGCAGATAAAGTCCGCAAAGAAAGACCACTTACTTTGAGGTCAGATGGTTATTGCCTATTGGTAGCATCAGCTTCAACACCAGCAACAGGTTCAGCTTCAACATCAGCATCAGCTTCGTCATTACCAGCAAGGGGGATATACTCCTGGTGGCCATTGCCAACCAAAGCAGGTTGTCTCCCCCTCCAAATGGACCAAATCCTTATGCATATTCTTATTAACCGTACAAGGGACCCAACTACTTCAGCAATGAGCTCTAGGACCAGCACAACTTGCTGAATTCTGAAACAAAAAAGGAATTTACTTAGAATAACAGTAAAAGGGAAGAAGAAGTTGAAATACTCTCTCACCTATTATGTGCCATTGGCATGATGTAACAGAGCAAAACTTTCAGAGCGTTAGAAGAAGTATTATGGGAAGTATTATTTCAGAGCGTTAGAAGAAGTATTATGGGAAGTATTATGGGATTTCTAAGTCCCAAAGTCAAATCTTTAGTCAAAATTATGGGAAGTAGGTATTATCAAAATTATGGAGTCAAATCTTTGGTGGGGTGTACTTTTGCGGAAGTAATATATTATGTCCCAAAGATTTCTAGATTTCTAATCCCACAAGTACTTTTGCGGAAGAATATGGTCATGTATTTATTTCATAATAATTTTAATTTTCATATGAAGTTAATCATGTGTTTTTTATTTAAATATTATTTATCTTTGCAAAATTTAATTTCATTTTTAAAAAATTTGTCATAATTCTATATAGACTCCAGCTCAAATGCGTAAAGAGACTGCCAATCCACAAACAATGCCATCAAATGACAAAGGTTACTCAACTCAAGTTTCATCATATATTTTTTTTAATCTCCCCTTCTTTATTTATTTATTAACTCATTTTATACTACTATTTTTTGTACACTTTTTTAGCAGGTCAACAATGTGTTAATGAAGATCCACAAATCTCTAGAAACTGTGACACTAATGACATCAATAGTTGAACAAGAATTAAGAATCAAATACTAAATATATATTTTCTGTAATTAAATTTTATACCCGTACGATGCATGTCTTAAAAAAAAAATCATGTGTAACTAAAGAAAATAAGAAAATATTTTTTAATTAAATTAAAAAAAAATAATAAAATAGATAATTAAAATAAAGTAAAGAGAAGTAATCTTTTATTTTAAGTTATATAATGAATGCATGTGTGTAAGATTAAGTTTTTTTTTTTTTTTAAATCATATATAAGTCCAAAATTAACTATGTAACTAATATAAAAAGAGATGGCTAAAAAAAAAAAAAAAGTCTACAAAATAATATATTAAGCTTTAAAGCTCAAGTAATCACCACCACATATTTAAATGAAAAAAAAAAATCTTGAATTCAATAATTAAAAATGATAAAAAAAAATTTTTTTTTGAAATCTCATCTAAGTTGTAACCTCAATTTAATAGTTAAGAATTAAGAAAAACCTAAATTATTAAACATTAAAAAATAAAAATTACTAAACACTAAAAAATAAAAGTAGAGAGACTTACATGAGAATTTTTTTTTCTTTGAAAGCGAGGGAGGAGGCACCGAATTTCACCCTATCAAATATATGTGTATTATGAATTAAAAAAGAAAAAAAGAAAAATATCCTATCAAATATATGTGTATAATGAAATAGGAAAAAAAAATAAAGAAAAAGAAAAAGAAATGATAGAGTTAAATAACCTTGGAGAGGAAAAGAGAACTTGTAGCTTTCATTGTAGGCATCTTTTAAGTATCATTTAGTAGAAAATATTTATATTTTTTTTTTTCGACTGATTGTACTATTAAGAGATAGTATTGTTTCAAATTAAACTCTAATATGAAATCTAATAAAATTATTCCCTATGATCTAATCTCAAGTTGTAAATATACTTGAAGATAAATATGAAAATAAAAAATTGTTGATAACCTTATTTTTAGATAAAGGTAGGCATAAATAATATAGATTTTTGCATAAGTAAACATAATGAAATGGTATAAATGATTAAAATCATATCAAATAATTCATGATGAATACTTACCATACTGTTCTTTTTCTTTATTCTTCTATCTACAACCTTGCAGGTATGTATTTGTTTTCTCTATTTTTTTTAATTAAATTGAATAGGTTTTGTGTATTTTTTGTCTTTTATTTAACCTAATTTTTTAGGTTTTAAATATGCTTAGACATGATTTTTTAAATTATTTTGTGTTTTATGACACGGGTTCCAATGGTAATATGTTGCTTTCATCATCTCAAATTTGATTTAGGGAACAATATTATTTTTAGCTTATTACTAAGCATGTGTTGATAATTTGATGATAGAGTTAGACTTGTGGGAGTACTTTTTGACTAATTGTAGTGAACTCATGGGATTTTATATCATGGTGCGTTCTAACCTTCATTTCATACTCGACGAAGACTGACTAATTCACGAACTCTAAATTTGATTTTATGTCGTTATGTGTTAGTTTAACAACGATATATTAACTATTTACTATTTTTATAACTATCCTATGTGGGACTTTTTTTTATATTTTTTATTATAGAAGTTCTATGTTGGAATTAATCATTTAAATAACTAAATTATATATTTATCGATATGATAAAATTTAAAATAAATGGGAATTATCTATTTTGGTTCATGATAATTAGTATTATATTATTTATTATCCTATCAGGATTTTTAATCCAGGATTGCATAAGAATACTTATACACATTTTTTTTAATAAACATATATTTATTACATATCATGCCTTATATTTTAAATCAATTTAGGAGTGTGTTCTACTCCTCTAAATTGATATTTGTGAATCATTTTGCTTGCTTTTAGTTTATCTTCCTCCACAAAAACATAATATGCAAATAATTATAATTGATCTTGTAATACCAGGAAAAAAAAATTAAAGGGAGGTTATTTAAGTAAATTTGTTTATGGAGTCAATTTTATAATTAATATTTTTAAGGGGTTTTTTAGAAAATAAGGTTCAAACCCTAGCTATATATAAGTTTATTATGTCAACGTATATGAGAGATATTTTGAGAGAAAAGACTACCCAAATTACTCTAGTAGAAAAGATTTGACTGCACAATTGAGGTAAGTGTTTAAGAATTTTTTTCTTATCAAATCTAAGTTTTATTTAGAATTACAGTATTTTTTTATGTGGGTATTTTGACCAATAATAAAATTATTTAATTATTCAAAAGTTTTAATGATGCAAACGAAGAAAAATTTAAATTTATTTTTGATAAACTAGACGTTGTTACCGTTTTGTTTTGTTTTTTTTTTTTTGTTTGTTTTTTTTTTTTTTTTTTTTTTTTTTTTTTTTTTTTTTTTTTTTTTTTTATGTTCAATAACTTCATCTTATCTATGCCTTTTGATGCCTTGAAGGAAGATAGAATTTGCATAATTTTAGGGTTGGTGGGACAGGTTTCTGCACAGCTGGAATAATACCGATTTGATGAGTTGAGGTCTGACAAATCAAGAAAAAAAAAATTTGGTGTGGTGTGGTGTGATGTGGTGTAGTGTATTAGTAAATGCCTTGGTTTTTTGATTTTGGTATGGTGTAGTACTTGGTTTGTCCTCATCTCAGGAGAACTAATGGTGGCAGAAAAAAATAAATAAATAAAGAAAAGAAAATAAAGAACAAGCGTATAGACCCTATATGGCTATAAGTGAAGTGTTCTGTAGGTTTTATTCTTAGGGAACTATTTGTGGCAGAAAGTAAAGAAACAAAAATATTATGACTATGTGAGTTGGTGTAAGAAACAGGGGATTATTGTTAGGTTTAGTGAAGAGACAAAATTTATATAGATGAATTAATGATAGTTCTGAAATATAGAAGAGGGATATATTTAGCAGCTTTTTCTTCTGGTCAGATATCGTTATAAGTCATTCTTAAATTATTTGATTATTGAGTAAATAGTATCTGCAAAATTGTTTTAGGTGATATCTAAGGATTTTAGAAGAAGTGTTAGGGAGAAGTTTCTTTTGGTATGGCTTTTAGAAGTAAGTAACCTTATCCTAATTGGGTTTTATTTTGCTTATATTAATGTATTTTTTTTACTACTGAAAATTGTTTATAATTGTGAGAATTTTTATTTATTTCTATTGTATTACTAATTTCAAGTAAAGGATTATTATAAATATATTTTAATACTGAGTATATGATATATATATATATATATATATGCTTGAATAAAATATATTTTTGTTAGAAACTATGATTTCATATATATGATTGTGGACAATTTGACTATGAATTGATTCTAATACCCAGCCAATGGGGGTTATTCATTGGTACTATGATACCCATCCAATGAGAGTTATTCATTGGTATTTTGATACCCAAACCAATGGGGGTTATTCGTTGGTACTCTGATACCCAGCCAATGGGAGTTATTCATTGGTATTCTGATACCCAAACCAATGGGGGTTATTCATTGGTACTCTAATACACAGCAAATGGAGGTTATTCATTGGTACTCTAATGCCCAGTCACGGGGATATAGCATGACCATAGTCATAAGATTTTTATGAATATGAATTACGTTTGAATATTTGAACTATTTTAAGTCCTTAAAACTACATATGTGATTTTGGAAATATTTGAGTATTTGACTATTTTGAGTCATTAAAACTGCTTATGTATTTTTTGGAACCTATTATAAGTTATAGTTTTGATATATGAAAAACTGACTACTTTCTAAGCCATCTATGATATAGTTGTAAGATTAAAGTATATGATCTATTTGCAACTTATTATTTTAAGACTATGAAACTTCTTTAGTTATTTTTGAACACCCATAGTATATCATAACTTTTGAAGACTCATATTACATCTTATTACTTTAAAAATCTATTGTTATGCCCAGTCACAGGAATATAGCGTGACCAATGTTATAAGATTGTTAAGAATATGAATTATGTTTGAATATTTGAACTATTTTGAGTCCTTAAAACTATATATGTGATTTTGGAAATGTTTGAGTATTTGAACTATTTTGAGTCATTAAAACTACTTATGTGTTTTTGGAATCTATTGTAAGTTTTAGCTTTTGATACATGGAAACTGACTCTTTTCTAAATCATTTATGATATATTTGTCAGATTAAAGTATGTGATTTTTGTGCAACTTATTATTTTAAGATTACGAAACTTCTTCAGTATTTTGAAAACACATAGTATATTGTAATTTTGAAAACACATATTACATCTTATACTTTACAGATCTATTACTTAATAGAACTTATTAGGATTTTGGTTACTTATTGAGTTGTCAACTCGCCTCCATTTTTCCCCTCCAGTTTCAGATTGTGAAGAATAGCAAGTTTTTGGAGTTTTGATGTTGTGTTATGATCAGGAAAAGAAGCTTAGTGATTTTGGGATTGGATGGTCTTCTAATAGTTTTATATTTATTGACTAATTGGCATTATGTACATGAGGTTTGGATTTTGTTCCTATAAAATTATTGGAGATCTATTTCATAAAGAAATTGTTGAGGTATTTTGGATTTATTTGATTTAATTTTTGAGGATAAACTTTAGTTGCTAAGAAGGTCTTGCACACTTGTAGGGTGCTTACTTTATAAGTGTGCGGCAGTTGTCACGTGCCTATCTTTATACTTGGGTTCGGGGTGTGACAGATCTATTTCTTAAAAATAGCCTTGATGTGTTTTTAAGAGATTTATATACAACAACTTATTCATTCAAAATATATTATATATATATATATATAGATACTCCCATCAAATTCTAAGATTCGTACTAAATTAAATAAGCATCTACTAACAACATACAACTCAGTTAATACTTAATACCACGTCTAAATTGCTAATTTTTATCATTTTCTCTAAAAGCAAAATGCGTATAGTTTGACTGTATTTAATGTACATATCATATGACTAGAAAGAGAATGATGACTTAGCCATGAAGTATGAACCCATTTGATGTTTCTCAAAAAATGAAAAAAATACAGAAAAGCTACCTACTAACCATACCAACCTAAGACGCCAAAACCAAGGGAAAATTTTTTTCTTTAAAAAAAAAAAGTTATTTAGGTTATTTTCCATTTTGTATATTGGGGTAGTACATGTCAATTTGTGATTTGTTCAACCATTATTTAAGAGAGAGAGAGACAGAGAAAAGTGGTTTCCAGCTTCTCCTATATATATATATATATATATATATATATATGTGCGCGTTTGGGTGGAAATGAAAAATGAAAATTATTTCACTATTTAGTTTATTTTTGCTACTATTTATGGGCCCTACTGCACTTTTTGGCACATTATGGACCCCGCTATACTATTTCAACTAATTTTTACCTTTATCTTTTTTTTGAGAAAAATTTTTACCTTTATTTACGATACTTTCAGCAATAATTTTTCAGTTATAGCATAATAAGTAGTATCCAAATACACCAACGTTGACTCCCCTTGAATTTTTGTAAATGTGTGGTTGCTCGAATCAATCCTTTTAAGATTCAGCCATGTGGATTTTTCTCATAGGATGGAAGTGTATTTTCTAGTTAAGTAGCTACATGGCTGAATCTTAAAAGGAGAATCTAAGAAACAACACCTAAGCTACTATACCTAAGTTTTGTCTATAAATAAATAAATATTTTTAAATTTTCTAGGGCCTGTTTGGTTAGAGACTTTTAGTATAGTTTTTTAAGTGTCGTGGAAATACATGTGAGTTAAAAGTGTTGTAAAAATACGTGTTTAAATGTTTAAATACTGAAAACCGTTATTTAAACAATTGTACCGAGTGTTGTTCGAAATTTGGATTTTTATGTATTTTCTACACTTACACTCTTTGTTTGGTAGCAGTTGAGGGAAAAAAAAAAAGAAAAAGAAAAGAAATGAGAGGTTATCCGATATTGCCCACATGATACGCAGTTGATTATTTGCCATCCCATATGCTGGATGTTTCTAGGGCAAAGTTGGTTTTCTATTATTTATACGTTGAGTGTATCTCCTACCAGATTCATAAAAAAAGGGTATGCTTCTCGGACTAGTCTGAATAGAATAATTTGACTAATTCAAACACTCTAAATTCTCTAGGGTATTCTAATTAGTCGTTGTTACTGTCTTTTACAATAATATATCTCTAGACCGTATGCTTTAAGCTAAAAAAAAAAAGTTTAATTAAATTTACAAAAAGTAATTCATATTTTTCTACCTGATCCATCAATTTGAATATTTCAAAAATTACAGATGAAAAAATTTAAATTTTCCAGCAGAAAAAAAAATTACTTTGAAAATTTCATCACATGGGATTGGATAATCAGTAATATAGAAAAATAATAATAAGGCAGATATACACATAAATCCATTTGAACACAAGTGAAAATTCAATTTGATGGACCTTGTTACATTTTTATTCTTCTTTAAATTGTAAATGTTCTTCTTTTAATGTTCTTCTTTTTTCTTTTTTGTGTACAGGGTTGCGGTATGAATTTTAGGATCACTAGTCCTTGATCATCTAATATATTAATGTTCTTGTTATTTGCAATAAATGAGTTCTTCAGTTCTTGGGGTCGTGGAATCCTTGCTCTTCTCCCAGTCAAAAGTAATGCTGAACTGTGGGGCCTGGTATATTAGATAAGTTGTGTTTTTATTTATCCTTTGTTTGGTTGCAGTTTTTTTTTTTTTTTTTTTTGATAAGCAATACTATCATAACACAAACCTATATGGGAAAGTTGGTTTACTTTTAGAGTTAACAAACTAAGAATATTGGTTTAGAAATTATTTTTATAAAAAATTTCATAAAAAATAAAAAAATAATTTTAAATAATTTTAATCAGTACTTTTAAAATAATTGTTAATAAATAATTTTAAGAAACTTTTTACTACACTTTTAGAAGAAAAAAAAATATGTCAAAATATTAATAGTTTTCTTCTCTTTTTATGTAAAAAGTTTCTTTAGTTCACTAACAAATACCTGATAGCATTCTTTAACATTTCTCAATAATTAATTGTATTGCCAGGTTTTTATATTATTGGAAATTAATTAATTCATTATTTGGTCAACAATATTCCACCAATTTTTTTTTTTTTCAAAACGTGTGTGCATCCAAAGGCAAAGGCAAGGCAGTTAAAGTGCCTACGGGAAAGGCGTAGGAAATTGTGCTTTCATAATTAGATTCTCTCTCGCCATGAGGACCGCCAACAAAAAAAAGTGGGCCCGAGGTGATGGGTAATAAATAAATACCTTCAATTAAACCAACAATAAAGAAACACTATTATTATGATGTAACTTCTTTTATTCAAGCTGTTATGTGTTGCGTTTTTTTTTTTTTTTTTTTTTTTTTTTTTTTTTTTTTTTTGGAGTTCTTGACTTTTTAGAAGCAAAAATACTGTTTATAAATAGTGCATATACTGATTATATACTGTTTATGCATTAAAAAATATTAAAAATAAATTCTACATTACTATTTATATATTTAAAAATTATTTTGCTAATGTTTTTAGCAACAATCAATTTTTAACAATAATAAATTGTATCCAAACGCACCTATGATTAAACTTTTATTTTCTATCCTGCTTTGCTGGCAGTTTCTGTATGACTCTTTGTTATGGTTTAATTCCATATCACCTCCTTTTCAAAAAAAAAGAAACACTATTATTAAATTTAAATATAAAGTAATTTGTTAATAACAATCCTAATTTTATAAGCTATTGGTCATTTGGTCCCCTTCTAGAATCCCACGTACTGGTACTGCATCAACATGTACTGATATTTTATGTTTGATCGAAACTAAACGTATCGATTAACAAAGATAGTATAATTTTCTTGAAACTGAGAGCATTCGCAGCAGTGGAACTAAAAATTTAGCTTTTTAACTCCACCAAAAATTACTTTATCTATTTTACCTACACACATGCTGCAGCAGTGGATCTATTTTAACTTTCAACACAATAAAATAATATAAACATCACAATAAAATAATATATCTACTACAATAAAATAATATATCCACTATAATAAACAACCATCACAACCACCTGCAACCGCCACCGCTACCGTCGCCACCGCCACCGCTGCCGCAACCGCTACTACCGCCGCCGACTCTTCTACCGCCATCATCATCATCACTGCAAACAGAAAATTCTCAATACATTCCTCCATTCAGATGTTATACCCGGCAAAAACAGCAAAAAAATAACACCATTTGCCTAAAACAACATAGCGACAACACCATTTTTCACCACAAAATAACACTAAACCCAGAAAAATTAAGCCAAAACAACAAACACCTAAATGAAAAATTTCACTACAAAAGAAGAGAGAGCACTTACCTGAAGTGGATCGGCTGGGACGGCGTGGGCTGAGGCGTGGGCTGGGAGGGCGACGGCGTGGGCTGGGATGGCGTGGGACGGCGTGGGCTGAGGCGTGGGCTGAAGCGCGGGTTGGGACGGCGTGGGCTGGGAGGGCGACGACGTGGGCTGGGATGGTGTGGGACGGCGACGGCGTGGACTGGGAGATGAGAGAGATGAGAGCTTCACAGATGAGAGAGTGATGATGAGAGAGCACGGTGAGATTATTTTAATCGGAGGTTGAATAAAAAATTATTTTTTTCTTTTAGATGTCTACTATAGTGCACATTTATAAATAGATGTGCACTGTAGCAAATCAGCAAAAAATTATAACTTTGCCTTCACTGCTGCAAGGCTTTTTTGGTATATTGGTGGAGCTAAAATAGTATTATAGCTTTTTAGCTCCACTGCTGCGAATGCTCTAACAAACCTATAAGCCTATAAAGCTACATCGGCAACCTTACTAAAGAGCGTTGAAACCTTTATTTTTGAGAATATGACTTTTTTTTTTTTTTTTGATAGGATTTGAGAAATATGACTTTTGTTAGTGTACTCAACCATTGGTGTTCAAAATGATGTAAAAATTATAGTTTAAAAAATGTTTTAAAAAATATGTATTTAAAGTCCTTATAATGTAAAAAAATGTGTTTGATACTATATTTTAAATAATATATTTTAAAATATGAAAAAATATAATTGTATATTTGATATGTATATGTATATGTGTTTTTTCTTTTTAAGTAATGAAAAGAATGTTATTTTATTGAAGGAGAGAGAAAACAAAAGAAAAAAAAAAGTGAGAGAGAAAGACCGTGGTGGGCTTGTAGGACAAAAAGAAAGAAAGAAAGAAAAAGTTTAATCATGTGAATGAGTTTCATGATTTTTAACTTATTTATAAAAAGACCACTTAGCAATGTTATTTAAAAACTAAAAACTAATATGATGAGTTTTCAAAATACATATTTTAAACACCCTAAATTGAGAACTGTAACTCAAACACTCTTAATAAAAAAAAACACTTATCAAACACGATTTTCATTTTGAAACCCACAATTTTTAGTGTTTAAACAGTAAAAACTGTTGTTTGAGCTTGCATATCAAACAGGCCTAAGGTCTTTGAAAGTTTCAAAAAACCACATGTGGAGAGAGAAGCAAAGGGAGATAAATACCAGTGAAGCCGTGGAGGGCTTGGAGAAAAGAATGAACTAGTATGACAATGGCTGCTATTCGAGTGGAGTTTAGATTCACGCTAGTCTGATCTTTGACTGGATGGAGCTCTTGCAGCGTAAGCCTTAGGGGCTTTTTTTTTTTTAATATATATTCATTTTGATTTGGTAGTGAACCGTGATAGGTTTTGGGGTTATTTAGGAGATTTCAGTCCAGAGGAATCTATGTAGAAGGGATTTGGATTTTTTTTTATTAAAACAAATGTATCCTATTTTTTTTTTTTCTGATATTATTGTGAGTTGATTATAATTATTTAGTTGTTTGTAATCTTGTATTTTGAAGGAACTATGGGCCAACTTCTATTTTTATATTTGGGTTCTGTATATCAAAATTTCCTTTTTGGGTTTTTCTTAAAACATCGAAGAATTGATTGGTATATGTATAGTTTTTTTCAAAAAACGGGAGAGGGCCGGTAACTAAATTGCTCTCAAATTTTAAAATAATCTCTTCTTTTAGTCCTACAGTTAAGGGAAAATTTTAAAATCTAAAGAGACTCTGTAATATTGAAAGATAAAATGTAATACCCCAAACGAAAAGAACATAGGAATCACTAGTCTTAGAATCAAGTTAGATCGAAATAAAAGTTTGATTTCTTCGAACGATCATGCGATACTTTTTTCTTCTCATTTGAGATGTGTCATTAATGAATCTACTACTTTCTAATAATGAGTTAAACTAAAGTCAAAGTGTAGTGACAGCCAAAATTTAGTTAAAGAAACAGTTATAAATAATCTTAAATTTAAAAAGTAAAACGATTTGACAGCCAAAAAATAAGGATCAAGATAAAGATAAAAAGTTTCTTATTGGGTGGAAGTGATTTTGTACAGTTCTGTCATGACATGCATTTTGTCTATTTTCTCTCGCCCTCCACGTTTGTCGGCACAAAATCTGACTGGCATCTTAGCGAGAACTCATGGAAGAACTACAAAATCCCATGGCTATTGTGGGGCCGGTTGCCCAAAAAGATGACATAGAATTCATAGGAAGTGGGCTTGTGGCCCAACGGCCCAGTCCGAGGACATTCACTTATCCGAGGATGGTTAAAGAGAGTTATTTTGAGAGTAGTATAAGACAAAGAGATGTAAGTCATGTATAGCGGCCCAAACCGCATCCGAGGACGAGATCCACCTCTGATACCAAGGTCCGAGGTGGATGTAACTATTTTAGTATTCAAGGTACTTCATCAAGTTGCATATGAGCTAAAAGGTGAATATAGAACAAAGGAGGAACCGAAAAAGGTAGCAAATATCTTATAAAGCTGCTACCTCCACATTAAATACTTACCAGCTAACTCTCTGGCCGCATTAATGTGGAGGTGATACTTGAACAGTAACCAAGCAGCCTTATGACCACCGAGTAAATGTTCCAGGAAGTGCTGGATGGGACAGAAAGAAGGTCCCAGATTAAAACCTACATGTGTACGGCGAAAATGGGAAAAGAATGCAGTATATAACAGGAGAGTAAGTGACATTGAAGAGGACTTTTGGAGAAAAAAGAGAAAAAAGACGAGAGCATCCATTAAGATACCCCCTGATACCTAGCCAAGGAGAGTGGATATCGTTTAAACTAGTTTGAAACTTCCTTTGTTGCAGAATGATCATGTCTTTTTCTACCAATTGGAATTAGCTCTTACACCTGCTCTCTAGAAATTTTATTGTTTGGGCTTAAACCCATCCCTCTTTTGGGTCTAATCCAATTTGAGCCCTTACAGTTATCATGCGATTTTTTTTTCCTGGTTGTTATAAAGAGAATCGAATCACTGCAATTCTAGTCAATGTAACCATTTCCATACTGTATTCTTTGATTGAAATAATTCATAAAAGTTATAAAGAAAAGAAACATGGGATAAAATAGACTTATTTCATATACAAATTGACCCATGCATTTGTGGTGGAGCCAAAAATTTGTCTTTGAGGTTGAGTAAAAAATGAGACGATTTTTATTATTATTATTTGTATATATTAAAATAATATAATCAGCAATAATTTAATAATTATTTTTCAACCACATACTTTTGTCATATTTTTACTACATCAAGATTTTTGTCATATTTTTACTACAACTTGATGATATATGCTATTATAGTTTATTAATCATTATGGGCACCCTCTTGGAAAGTTGAGTAAAGTAGCAAACAATAAAATATTTTTGGACCTAAATTATGTATTGTGTAATGCACTTTACTTTGAAAACCAATTCAAAGTCAAACTACTAGAAGTAAAGCTGTTTCTGCTGTCAAGTGTCAACTTCGAAATAAACAATAGAGAAGAATATATCTTTTTTATTATTATTTAATTGAACAATGAACAAAAATTTAAAACCCTTTTATTTTTCGATGAAAAATAGGTATAAACCATCTTTCTTTTTCCTTTCTTTTGTGAGAGAATTGTTAAAGCAACCATGTGTTCATCACATTAAATTTAGACCAGAGATTTGGGGGGCAAATTGTGTATGCTTATAAAAAATTACAATTTTAGGATAATCTCATATAACAGTTTTATTTATTTTAATTTTCTCAACAAAAATTTGAGGGTTCCTGACCTCCATCTCCAACAAAACTCCACCACTACCACTGCCACACGTGCAAAATCATATTAAGCTTATATATAACAGTGGAATAGTAATCACACCTACAAAATCATTTTTTTATTAAAACAAAGGAATAGTTTTAAGTTTTAAGTTTTAATAATAAAATTTTTCATAAATATTTGGTAAATAATGAAAAGAAAGGTTATAATTAATGTATAATAAATGTTTCTAAAAAAATGTATAAAAAAACAGCATTAATAATACGAAAAGCTAACCCAACGTGGAAGAGACAGAGATACGGCTTGATCTCCAAGAATTTGACAATTTGGTGGCGTTCTAATTTTAGCCGACATGATAGGAACAAAAATAAAATAAGATAAGAAGCAAACAAAGTGTACCGTTTGGATAGAACTTATTTTGCAGAGGAAGGCAAGCAACTAAAGTAACACGTCGACACGTGCAGAGGAAGGCAAGCGACTAAAGTAACGCATTGACACCTAAACTACATGCATGCAGGCCTAAACTACACGCGTGCAAGCTAAAACTACCTAAACTACATGCAAAAGTTGGATTACTTTTTAAGTTAACAAATGAAAATATTGATTTAGGAATGATTTTTAGGAAAATTTTTTATAAAAAAATAATTATAGGTCATATTAATGAGAATTTTTAGTATAATTGTTAATAAATTATTTTAAGAAATTTTTTACTACATTTTTATAGGAAAAAAAAATATTAAAACATTAATTACTTTTTCTCTTTTTCAATAAAAACTTTCTTAAAATGATTCACTATCAAATGTCCTAAGGGTATTCTTTAACATTTTCCAACAATTAATTGTATTGACAGGTTTTTATATTTTTTATAAAAGTGGTATAAAAAATTTCTTACAATAATTTATTAATGATTATTCTAAAAGTACTTATTAACATAATTCCTAATTTTTTTAACATAAACACTAATTGTGGGTCCCATGAGTCCGGGCCTTCTCTTTCACTTTATTTTTTTTTTCTATTATATATACGTGCAGTGTATCTCCTACTAGATTCATAAAAAAAGGGAATGCTTCTCCGACTAGTCTGAATAGAATAATTTGACTAACGAATTAGTAGTTGTTATTGTCTTTTACAATAAATATATCATTATATGCATTGCGAACTTTTTTATTTTTTTATTTAGAGCATTTGCATTAGAATGTGTAAAACTTTTTGTCTATTTTAACTTCAGAATCTACTTTTTTCTATTTTACATGGTTAATTTCTAAAAATACCCACATTAGTCTATTTATTTAAAAAAATTTACACTCTATTCTCTCCGTATGAAACCCAAAAAAAAAAAAAAAAAAAACCTGAACAGTCCACTCATTTTACTTTGTCTTTATCAACTATCAAGTCACTCATCTTACTTTGTTTGGAAAGACTAGAATTGAAGAGAGGAATACACCAGATTTATTTACGTATGAGAATTTTATAGACAATGAAATATTGCAAAAAAAATTTCACTTAAGAGTAATTCTTTTTTGCCACCACCATTAAAAAAAAAATTTTCAAGTTTGAATTGGCGCTGATAAAATTCCTGACTTAGAGCAGATAGAATTTGTATTTTAAATGTATTGGGTAAATTTTGATTAAAAAGATAAACTAGAATTTGTATTTGAAGTAATACAAATTTGGCTGGAGCCAATACCCAATAGTTTTTGTACTATGGTAGTTGTATATTTTTCAAATGTGATTAAGAGGATAAGTTGCAATTTATACTATGTAATTTAAAAATTACTAATACTGGTAAGGAGCATATTTCCGTGTGTGTAATTTCAGATCTAATATTCTAATGTTTTGATAAATTTATTTAAGGATAGTTTTGAAAACTTACGCATTTTAAGGCAGACAAGACAATAAATGATGTTCTCTTGAAAAATTTAAATTTTGAAGCAGAGCAAACAAAATGGGACAGAGGGAGTATTAAATTTTTCAATATTTTTTATTAATTTTGAACCTTCTCTCTCCCCTTCTCTCACAAGTCACAGACTCTCACAGCTGCCACTGTTCACTGCCATAGCCAACACCGCCACTACAACCACCACAAGACATACAAATAAAACAACCACCACGATACATATAACACTGTACTTGTTGAAGAAAAACACTCAAACCATAACAGCAAACCAAACAACAAATCCAAGGAAATCTCAAACCAAATCCACCATACACATTCAAATTTTTGATTCACATAATCCAAATACATTTGAGATCAAAACCAAACCAAGCACACGCAAGCAACATTAGATCTTAAAAACCAAATCTAAAACCCCAAACCCTCAAATTAAACAAAGAAAATCCAAATCCCAAGTCCAGGGGAAAATAAAAGGAGGAAATAGAAGAAGAGAGCGAATAAACCATTACCGTAAACCACCGCCATCACTGGTGGTTGTGGTCGTTGGGGTTTAGTTGTGTCTAAGCTCGGTGCAACGCAAATAAAGAGAACAATATTGAACAAACGTGGGTAAGATCAAAGAGGGCTTTTCGGTGAGGAGTGAAGGAAAACCATGGTGGCAGCGGCCAGCGGCGGTGAGATCGTCAAGGTCCAACCATGGAAGCTTTGAGAGAGGGAGATAGAGAGAAAGAGTGAGAGAGGGTTTTTGTTCTGAGATGAGAGAAAGACAAAAAATGAGAGAGAGGGATTCCAACAAGAAGAGAGAAAAAACTATTAAATACAAAGCAATACTAACCGAATAAATATATAACCGTTATTATTTACATATTTTTCTATTATGCACCCACTAATGTGGGTGCTCTTGTTAACATTTGTGCATGGTCATCATTGAATTTCGTAAAAAAAAAAAGTAATTGGTGGATCAAATGATCATACAATCATACTATACAAATCAATTCCCTTTTTCTTTTGTTTTGGGGCAAATTTGAAGGGTACCATTTTGAATTTGTCTTTTGCTTCTTACAATTGTACAAACACAAGTGGACAAAGCTTGCAAGAATATCTTCAGTCGCAAAAGTCAACAACAGTCCTTTTTTTTTTTTTTTGAGAAAAAGTCAATCGTGGATTTAATTTTAATCTATATGAAGGAAACGCGTTTTTGTTTTCCTGTGCTATTTCTCTCAATTGTTTAGTATATATCTGGCCTTATTTGAGTGTTTCTCAGTTTTTTTTATCTGGATATAAGTTCCCCAAAAGCCACCTCATAGGCACTTCTAACAGTAAAAGAACCATTTTTTGTTCCTGCCCAGATCAGGGAATCCTCGGGGAGATTGATACTAATAGGGATGCTTAAGATACCCTCAGCTTCAAGAGCGATAAAATTGTTCTTCACCAACTCAGCATCCCAAGCACCTTTCTCCCTATCTATTAGCTGCTCAACCCTTTCCAACAAAAGAAACTGACACCTCGGGCTAACAACTTTGAATGTGTTTGGGGTTGGAAGCCATCTATCCTCCCAAATCTTAACCTTCTTCCCATCCCCAATTATCCAACGGGACCCCCTCTCAAGGACTTCCCTCGCAGCCAGCAAACTTCTCCACACATAGGAAGGTCTTCTACCCAGATTTGCTTCCATGAAATTGCTTCCCTTGAAATACTTTGCTTTAAGAATTTTGTATGTAATGGAGTTTGGATTTTGTTGTAGCCGCCACCCTTGTTTGGCTAAAAGCGCGAGATTGAACGCCTTAAGGTCCTTGAACCCCATGCCACCTTCGGATTTTGGGACGCAAAGCTTTTCCCAAGAGATCCAAGCCATTTTCCTCTCCTTATCTTTCTGCCCCCACCAGAAATTTCTCATCATCGAATTAAGCTCTTTGCACAGAGAATCCGGGAGCTTGAAACAACTCATTGTGTAGGTAGGCGTGGCTTGGGCCACCGCCTTAATGAGGATTTCACGGCCCGCATTGGACAGTAATTTACCTTTCCAATTAGCTATTTTCCTACCAACTTGGTCCTTTACCCGGGAAAAGGCCTTTTTCTTCCCACGCCCCACAAGTGTAGGCAAACCCAAATATCTTTCATGTTGTTGGATGATTTGGGCCCCGAACAGCTCTTTAATCTCTTCTTGGCAATCTCTGCTTGTATTTCTACTAAAAAACAGTGATGTTTTTTCTTTGTTTAACTTCTGCCCTGAACCTTGTTCATAATCAGCCAACACTTTCATCACCCTCTGACCTTCCCCCACACTTGCCCTACAAAATATGATGCTGTCGTCTGCAAATAGGAGATGGGACACCTGAGGAGCACCACGACACATCGACACCCCTTTAATTCTGCCCATTGTTTCCTCGCGTTTCAGCATGGCAGACAGTCCTTCCGAGCATAACAGGAAAAGGTACGGGGAAATAGGGTCGCCCTGTCGGAGACCCCTTGTTGGGCATATCCTTCCCTTCGGCTCACCATTGATAAGAACTGAATAAGACACCGTCGTTACACACATCATCATCAGCTTGATCCATCTCTCTGCAAACCCCAATTTCCTCATCATAGCTTCCAAGTAGGTCCACTCCACTCTATCGTACGCTTTGCTCATATCGAGCTTTATTGCCATCAACCCTTGTTTCCCCTTCCTTTTTAAATCAATGCTATGCATAGTCTCGAAAGCAGCAATCACATTATCAGTTATTTGTCTTCCTGGAACGAAGGCACTTTGAGACTCGCTAATAACATCAGGAAGAATCCGCTTCAACCTGTTAGCCAAGACCTTTGCTACAATTTTATACAAGACGTTACAGAGACTAATAGGTCTAAATTCAGATATTTTTTGGGGGGAACTGACTTTGGGAATCAGACAAATATAAGTTTCATTCCACCCATTCGGCATGCAACCAGTATTTAGAATTTGCATCACAGAGTTTGTTACACTATGACCAACCACATCCCAGTACTTTTGATAGAAGATAGGAGACATACCGTCGGGGCCGGGGGCTTTTGTAGGGTGCATTTGATTCAGAGCTATCCGGACTTCCATCGCACTGAACTCCTTAAGGAGGGCATCATTCATATCTGCTGAAACCCGCGGAATTATGTCATCCAGGCTAGCTGCAAACGAAGATGGGCTTGTTGTGCTGAATATGGAAGAGAAATATTCAATGACTTCCCTCTCAATATCTTCTGGTTGATCATACCACACTTCATTCGCCCCCTGAATCCCTTCAATCTTGTTATTCCTTCGTCTTTGATTTGCCGTAGCATGGAAGAATTTTGTATTATGGTCACCGCATTTAATCCATAAGGCCCTTGATCTCTGATTCCACATTACCTCCTCCCTTACGAGTGTCTCATTGATCTCCTTTTTCAATCCCTGAATTTCCTCCGCAGTCTCATGCAATAGATTCAAAGCTTCGAGTTGTCCAAGCCGATCCTGTTTCAACTTCAGCGCCTTGTTCACATTTCCAAAAACCCCATAGTTCCATCTTCTAAGCTGCCCTTGGCAATTTTTTATTCTTTCCTGGATGTCGACATTAGGCCGTAATGGATCCCACGCCCCTTCAATCACCTCTTTACATCTTTCATCTCTTGTCCACATTGCCTCAAAAAAGAACCTCTTTCTCACCTTCTTCGGAGGAGCCGTCTTTTTTACGAAAAGAGCCAAAAGGCAGTGGTCCGAAGCAGCCATTGAGATGTGGTGGACTTGCGCTTCAGAGAATTTAGCAATCCAGCCCTCATTGGCCACCATACGATCCAATCTGATGAGAGTTCGCTGATCTCCAAATCGGCCATTGCACCATGTATATCTGCTACCCACAAAACCCAGATCATATAGGCCACATACACTCAAACAGTCTCTAAATTCTCTCATTTGATCTGCGCCTCTGTCAGCCCAACCGAGTTTCTCATCGGGGTGGGTGATCTCGTTGAAATCGCCGAAGACCACCCACGGCATATCGCACTGCTTTTTGAGTGTTTCAAGCAGACTCCAAGAGATATTCCTTTTCCTCGTATTCGGCTGTCCGTAAAAACCGGTCGCCCTCCAAGGATTCTGCCCCTTCTCATCATATACCACCACGTCGATGTGCGAGTTGGAGCAGCTTTTGAAACTAACCTTCGCTCCCTCCTTCCAAATCATAGCCAAACCGCCACTCTTACCATCGCTCGGAACATCAATTCCTTGGGTCAGCTCCAATTTCCTCATAAAACCCTTCATTCTGCTAGTACTTGCTTTGGTCTCCACAAGGAAAACCAGGATCGGATTTTTTGATTTCACCTCGTCGGTGAGAATCCGAACTGCCGGGGGTGATCCTAGACCCCGACAATTCCAAGCCAAGATACTCATTTGGCTCGGCGGCACTGCTGCGCAGTCGCCGCCTCTCCGCCATCCTTATCGATTATCTTTTCCTGCTGCTTGTTTGTTTTGCTCTCTGTTTTCCTTCTTTTCTGCACTATCGTGTTTTGTTCAATTTCCCTTGTGGAAACAGGGCCGGGTCTTTTGCTCCCCAGTTGGTCTAAACCCATATTTTCTTCTTTAATTTGGGCCGTCCTCGCGAGTCTTTTCCAGTGCCCACTCTTCGGGCCCAAAGTCTCAGCCACCCAGCCCAACTCTTCATTAAAACACATCGCCATTGGGCCGTTTTCTTCCTTATTTTGAGCTGGGCTTTCTTCCCCTTTAGAACCATTCACGTTTGGCGCCAAAAGGAAATTAAATTGGAGCTCATCCTTCTGTTGATTCCCTTTCTCCCACCTCGAAACGTCCACTGCTTCCTTTTGGGTTGTAGACATGGTCAGACTTTCCTTTCCTTGGAAAGGAAAGATGCTACCCTTGTTCAACCCAATACCACTTTCCATGCCATTTTCGTGATTACCTCCTGGAGCTTGATTTTCAGAATCGTGCCCTTTTGTCTCATCCTCTTTGTTCCTGCTTTCCAGGCCATTCATCGTTGACCCCCCATCACCTTCCACCCCCACTACCACTGGTGGCGCGTGAGAGGGTTTCTCCAACATTTTTTCTACGTTTCCGCCCTGTTTATCTCCTATACTCGGCCCAACTCTCTGTCCTCCATTTGTTGCCTCACCTCCAAACCTTCGTAATACCTCACCTCTTAACCACGGACCATATTGGAGGTTTGTTTGTTCCTTTTGGTTTCCTTTCTCCGATATTTCAGTACATTCCCTCAGATCATGGTTAAGCAATCCGCATCTATAGCAGAAATTCGGAAGCCGTTCATACTTGAAACTAATCCATCTTTGCTCACCACCTTCGATCTTGACTTTCTTTCCTCTGACTAACTTCTTCGTGACATCGAGCTTCACCCGGACCCGGAGGTACTTGCCCCATTGAACCCCAGAATCAGCTACATCCACGGACAGCACCTCTCCTAAAGTGGATCCTATAGCCCAGCCCGTCTCACTTGTTCTGCTCATCAAAGGAAGGTTATGAAACTGAACCCAAAACGGAGACTGCTTTATAGAAATATCCTTTGGAATTTGCTCGCCTTCAAACTCCTTTAGTAAAACCAGTTGCTTCTCATAACTCCAGGGGCTCATATCCATTATTTTCTTCTTGTCCCGTCCATCTCCAAACTCAACTAAGTATAGCTCGTCGTCTATCTCTGTAATTTGCACACCCTTATTGGGTTTCCATAGCATCCTCAAGTTTTTCCGAAGCGCTTCCAGAGATATACTTCTGTGCGCTAGAACTTTCATTACGAGGCAATTCTTCCCTATTTCCTTTGCAGCTTCTGTACTGTTACTCCCCAGGGAAATACTTTCATCTTCTTCTTCCGTGAAGGAGAATTTTTTCCATAACTCTTCCAGCTCTACCGTCATTGTTTCGTGGTAACAAAAACTAAACTGACCTCACTAGAAAGGAGGTCACACCACTCTTGCAAGGAGACCTGCAAGATACACCTGCGTCTACGTGCACGAGAGCACACGAGAGCACATGACTTGGTATTTGAGTCATTGGAACTATGGTAAATTGGTAAAGTGGAACTATGGTACATATATTGGCACTTTTACCAGAAACGAAATGAAAGTGCGTGGTACGCTGGAATGAGAAGGGGGGCAAAGTGCGTGGTGAAGATGCGTGTGACTTTAATTGGTTGGTGAGGTCACATTTGAAATTTTGACTTTTCATAATTGGAAATAACTCATTAATCATTATTAATGAGTTAGTTTATCAACCATGTTAACCATTCTTTCTTAGTATTAATAGCCAGTCATCAATTGGAAGCGGGCAAGACGTTGATGAATTGCGATTGATTTTTGGACTTAACCCTTTAAATAACTAGGCTTTATATTTATAGATATGATAAATTTTAAAATAATGGGGTAGGTTGTGGCTCATGAAAATGATTATTTATCAGTGTTACTTTTGTTTAGGCATTGGAATAGCTATTCAAACATAGTTTGGTATGAAATGGCTATTCAATTGCTGATTATGCACCAATTGATGATGATTTTAGGCACTCAAATGAACCAAAATTTTTGGTAGAAGTTGAATAACTGCCATAGGGAAGTTAATGTCTGTGCTGATGCCCTTGCAAAGATAGCAGTTCAATTATAGCAAGATTTTGTTATTTTGGACACTCCTCTAAAGGAGTACCCTTTTGATATATGACATTTTATATATTATATGTACTAATCCTGCTTCTATGATAGCGTAATTAGTCTCTAACTTTTTATTTATTTATCCTCTCCAAAAAAAAAAAAATAATAATAATTATGTCTATCTATTTCCCTGTTACAATTTTTTTTTTTTTTAAATGATGATTTGGTATAATTTACTTTTATTAAATTGATTTGGTATATTTTCAGTTTTTCACAACAGTTGGTACACAACTTTTATTTTAAAAAATTATGGTTAGTTACCTTTTAATTCTAGAGTTTTAAGTATGTTTTATATATTTAAGACTTTTTTCACTTAAATAGTTACACTTTAAAATGTCTAAATACACTTCATTTAAATCTTTTATTTGTTACCACCATTTTTTTTTTTATGAATCCGGTTAAACATCATATAATTAGCTGATTTAAACAAATTTAATTTCAAACTTTGAAGTACTAATTTAAACAAAACTTACCCCAACCTCTAAGGTCTAAATAAAACTCTATCAATACTTTGGAATTCCTTTACCCCATTTTGATTAGGATAGTGCACCCATGATTATCTTATCATCTTCCATGGTCTAACATATGGTTGGGGTAACCACTTTAATGGTTTAATTGCACCTCCTTAGGTGCTAAAAGTGCCTAGAAGTGAGCAAGGTCTCTGGTTTGAGAGCTGGGGTAGGTAGTGGTGGGGTAGATTTAGGAATTTCTAACTAAAAAACAAGAAGGAGAGAGAAGAAAAGAAAATAAAGAAAAATGTTGGCCTAATGGAGCCTTGGAGGGACACATGTATGTTGTTACAATGGAGAAATTTCTTTGAATGTTTTTGTTTAGGGATATTGAAATAGCTACGTAAGAATGGTTTGGTATAGTTTAATTTTGTTGGTTTATTATATTTGAAAGTACTAGTGAGGGCAGCACGTGCTTGCCGTGAAAAAAAAAGTATTAATTAAGGTCAATTATAGTTTTAATTATACCACAAAATAAAGATATAAATCATTTAATTTTTAAAGTATATAGAGGTTTGCATTAATCAAAAGAGACATTAATTTTAAGAATTTTGATAATTCCAACAATAAACAATTGAGTTTTGTTAAGAAAATAAAAAATAAAAATAAAAAAAAGATGCCAAAAGGCATGTGTCATCAAATTTTCCATTAGATGAATTATAAGTTCCAAAAATTTAAACCTAGAAAATTAATATTTTTAGATAACAAATAAAACATCTTATATCGTCATTCCAATTTTCCAAGAATTACTACCGTCTAAAACTCAAAATACATGAAGAAAATTTTTGGGATATTAAAATTTAGTGGGAGTATTTTTGACATTACACAATTAAATATTTAAGAATCATAAGCTTTCATTAAGGTTTAACTAAAAGAATAACAAAATAACATATTTGCTCTTTTCCAAAATATTAAGAAAAAAATTACTTGATTTTAAAGTTTAGGAAGGAATTGTCTACTACTCCAAAAATAAAGGATGAAAAATGTTTTTATCCTAAGTTTTTGTTTTTGTGTGTAAAACTATGTGGTTTTACTTAAAATGGTGTGAAAAAAAAAATAATAATAAAAAAAGTTAACCCAAGAAAATTATATGTGAAACAGTGAATTTTGGCTCAACAAAACTAACTAAACTAACAAAAAATTTATAAAAACACACAGAATGACATAACATTTTCATAATACCTTTATAATTTTGTTCTATTTTATTTTAACTCATAAATAATTAACAGCTTAACAATTTTGAAAATATTGTAATGACAATAAGATGTCTTAACATTTTCAAAAAAAAAAAAAAATACTATGTCTACGAAATTTTCACAACAAATCATAAGTAGTAAGTTGTTATTGGTGGGCAAAAAAATAGTTTCATTAGTAAGTTTAAATTAGAACAAAAAATAATTTACCACTTATGTTTTGTTATGAAAGTATTGTAAAAAATATTATGGATGTAGCACTTCTTTTTTCACAATACCTTTATTTTTAGTTGTGGTTGGTTCTAATATGACATTTTATTATTTTATTTCAACCTGTAAGGAATTAACACTTTAACAATTGTGAAAATATTATGCCAATTTGTTATTTTAATATTTTATTATAATGTGAAACAGTGTGAATTGGACAAATAAAAAATAATGTAGCAAATCTACTGCAACTTTATGCATTCACAAAAAAAAAAAAAAAAAAAAAAAAAAGGGGCAACAAATCATTGAAAATTGAACAAGCTAAAACTACTGTAACGAAGCTATGGTAACTTTTTCATTCACTTATTTTATATATAGATTACTAAATTTGACTAAACCAACCAAAAAAAAAAAAAGGTCTATGAATGCAACAAAATATTACAATGTTACCTCTATTTTAAACCATGGTGGGTCCCAGTATAATATTTTATTATTTTATTTTGACCTATAAAGAACTTACATCTCAATAGTTATAAAAATATTGTAATAACAATATATATATATATATATCACAACATTTTCATAATACAATATCTTTATTTTTAGTTGCGTTAGATCTTAGTATGATATTTTATTATTTTATTTTATTTTATTTTGACTTATAAGGAATTGACACATGTGTCACAACATTTTCATAATATCTTTATGTAAACATTGTATTTACAATGTAAATTTATATCGTAAACACATAAAAATTGGAAAAGTTTGTACACATTTGCAAAATTTATAAACATTTACCTTCTTTTTTTTTTTGTGTAAATGTATATAATATTTGCCACTTTTTGTGTATCTACAACGTAAACATGTAAAGATAAAAAAAAAAAAAAAAAAAAAAAAAAAAAAAAAAAAAAAAAAAAAAAAATCATTAGGCGTACTTGAAGGAAAAGAGAAAAAGAAAAAAAAAAGAAAAGAAAAAGTACATCTCACTAATTGAATAAACCAAAAGACACTGTTCATGAACCTATTGACTCCTTTTATATAGTTAATAGAAATAAAAATTGTCAAAAATTTTGTACCTAAACTAGTTAGTACTTTCTTACATTTTCGATAGAAATATTCAAAATTTAAATTCTATTACTCCCAATTATCAAATAAAAATTAATTTGATAAAAAGTATAGTTATACCTTGTTGTAGCAAACTTAGATGTTTTAAAAAGTTCTACATATAAGAAAAAATTTAAATTAAAAAAAAAAATTTTTGCTTTGATGTCCTTTCAAGATTAATCATAAGATATTGATTTAAATAATAATTTAATGATCCTGTTGAGGATGGATAAAATGCTAGTTGGAAAAATACAAATACAATGAACATCAATAGTTTTAAACATTAGCTTATAGCTGTTTTGTTTCCTCTCACTTCTCAAATGGTCAAACTTATAAAGTGAGCTATCTTTAGAGCATTCTTAGATACTATAATGCTAAAATGATTTATTTGACATCCAAAATGTCAAAATACCTTCTAATCAAATATGATGCTAAATGTTAAAATTTTTAACACTCAGCTACCGTTTTAAAACCAAATATTCTTTTTTTAATCCCACCCACACGTACCAAGTCCCTCTACTCTTTCTCACTCACACATGCTGCTTTCCTTTTCTGGTTCACCTTTTCTTTTCTGGTTCAGACTCAACACGCCGCCCAGCTCCCTTGCCTTCTTCTCCCATGTTGCTTCCCTTCCCTTAACCAAGCTGTCAATGCTCCAAGATCCATTTCCCTCTGACTGAATCCAAAAAACCCATGCCGCTAAAAAGCTTGAAGAATTCAAAGCCGCCGCCGCCGCCGCCGATATCTGGCAAAGGCGCCGACGACGCCAAAGTCAAAAACCGCCACATCTTTCATCTTTCTCTTCAGATCTGCCGCCGTGGGTTTGTGATTTGTGGTGATTGTGGGTTGGATTGTGGATTTTGTGGGTTTGGTGGGTTGTGGGTTGTGATGGAGGTTGTGGGTTGTGGATTGTGGAGGCTTTGGGTTGTGGTGTAGGTTGTGAGTTGTTTTGCAAGTTTGTAGGTAGTGTTTGATGGTGGTAGTGGGTTGTTTCATTGGGTGGTAGTGGGGTGTGGGTTGTGGTGGGAGTGGGTTGCAGTGGTGGCTAGTAGTAGCAGTAAATTGTGGTGGCCGGTAGAGCAATCGGAGAGGATGATGAGAGAGGTGAGCTGAATATGTTGGTTTTTTTATATTTATTTAATTAGGTTGTTTATATTATTTTAACGTGTAGGGTATTAAAATGGAAGCTTTGTTGTTGGGAGTATTTGAAAGTGAAACTTTAAAATGTATAAAGTAACATTTTGAGGGATTAAATGCTAAAATTTTAGCATTTTTGATGTGAATGCTCTAAGCTTACCTTCTGAGACGGATGTGACCTACGTGTTAAGGCTCACGTATCCTCAAGTTTTTTATTTTTATTTTTATTTTTTCATAGATGGGTCTCCTCAAGCCAATAGCACTCTCAAAATTTATATTTATTTCTTTATTTTTTTAGACATGATAGATTAAAACTTATAGTATTAATTTTATAATATTTACCTTTTATATTATCTAATCAAAACACCAAATAGTTTTTAATTTAAAGTTTAGATGATAAATTGCACTTTAATTATTTAGTCGATAATATATATATATATATATATTTTTAGTCGGAGTAAAAGTCAATAATAAGTTAACCATGGTCCTTCTCACCAAAAAGAAAAAAAAAAAGAAAAAGAAAGAAAGAAGAAGTTAACTATGGTCCCCCTGCCTTTGAAAATTTCTTACCCCCCAACCCCCCCCCCCTTTTTTTTTTTAAATTTCTCCACTCCTTTTAATTCACTAACAAAACGTTTTAAGTTATAAGTAAACTATACTTATTGGCCTTCTTCATATAAAAAAATGTGTGTATATATATATATATATACACACACAAACACTAAATTAAAGATATTACCTCTATATGTATTTTTGTAGTTTAAATACTCCTGAAAGTTAACAGGTAATTAGAGACGCATCCAAAACAATCTTGTTCAAAATGAGAAACTGATAATTCATGAGCAAGCAGCTTCATCATTCTCTGAATGTTAACGTTCAAATTCCAAATAAGCAATGCAGCAATGCATTACCAGTGAGGGGAAAATTGATTCATCGAACAATTTTCACTGAAGTTCTATGTCCCCTTTGTAATGACAAGGAGTAGACCATTTCTTTTAGGGAGTGTTGTACTGCGTGTTAGGGTGATAACACCTTAACCCAAAAATTTAGGCCTACAGATTTAAACCCAATCATGTTATATATTAATTCTTATCCAACACGATTAGGATAGTATAATTTGGTTATGCATTAACTTTGAGGTCAATTCAAAACTAGCATTCTAGAACATTTTACAAAAGCTACAATTGCTTAAAGAGAGACTACTTATCCAGGTCAAAGTAGATTCATATTAACTCTCACACCCAACATTGATTACCAAGTTCAAAACCATGGCTATATTTGATGCCCAAACTGATAAACAGCAAAGTAAGGCTCATATAAAATAGATTTAACCCAAAAATCCAAAAGCTCTAAAACAGAAAAAACTGTGAGCTCAAGAAGAAGCAAAAATTTATTTATGTCAAAAATATGAAACTTGCAAGCAAATAAAATGAAGAATTCAGATAGGGAAGGAGGGGCACCACAAGGAGGAAATGTTTTTATGCATGTCAGTCAAATTAAGAGTGTCTTGCAAATATACATATCAAATCTAGAATGCAAGCATACATCAATAACACTGTAAAACATAAGCAGAGAGTAAATGCAAAATCCCACAAGAATTTAAGGCTAGAAGAAAATCATGTTGGACAATCAGAAAGACTTCATTTTTATAGTTCTGGAAAGTTACAAGAGTGAAGAGAACCCCATAGAGAGATGCTGTTTTCCCTAAATTTTTAGAAACGTTTCTATCCACCATTGATTCCTCACATACAAATTCTACAATTACAATAATTTGATAGTTAAAATGGGAGAGAGGAGATTTAAACCCTAGACATCTCCGTTAAAAATACCAAAAGATGCTAGTTAAGCTACATAGCCCTTGGCTACAAATTATACAATTATGATTTAATAGTAATCGTATAGATCAAGGCCAATGATATGATTGTGAATAGAAATATGTGAAAACCTAAATCTATAGTAAACTCATCAGTCATCACCATAAGTCCACAACATCAAGCCACACCAAAATGAAATTTCCCACAGCCATTAAACTACACCAAATTGGATGTCCACATCACATGTACATGCAATGGTAACACTTAAAACCAGCTTCTTAAATACTTATCAATATCATATAGGATAACCAACCTTGTTCACTTAGCTCAACAGGATTTACCCAAAATTGGAAAGTGAACATCACAACACTCAAAAGCCCACTCATTGCCATCCACTAAACACAATAACATGGCCAGACCACTCATATGTGAATCTATCAATCTTGACCTTTCTTATACTATTTGTTCAGTACCTTATTTTCACATGCTGAAATTATCCAAGCTGCAAAGTTAAGAACTTTGTTTACCTTTTCTAAACAACCAAACATATCTTACAGTTTAAATGCCTATATTTTGCTCACAGAAGGAAGATGTGTCTGTGTTTCTAGAACAACCATGTATAAGCATAAATGCACATCAATAAGTTTTACCAAAACTTTAAAATGACTAAAGGCATTCAATATTTCCCAAGGTAGAAAAGCTTTGCAACAGCAAATTTAACATCCAAAAACAATGCAAAGTCATCTTGACTAGTCTTCAAATGACACAGGCAAAAGAACTTGAGGAACCAAATAGCAATCACCCATTTCCCCACCATAAATAATCAATCGTTGCATATAAAGCTATGGTTCCTTAAACTGCCTATGTATCAGGGTTAAAATAATTTGCTATTGAAAGATATTTTTACTTCAAGGACTACGTTTTGAAAAGTTTGTTGTCAAATTCACAATAAGTCTGTAATTACAATTGGCCCCAAAAAAAGGGACATATATATATCTAACCCCAACCTTTCCGGCCCAAATTTAATTCTCTCAATACATCAAAGCCAATCATGCAATGATTAAAAACCAGTGACAGTATTTTTCCTCCAAGAATCAAATAAAGTATATAAGAATGAAATTTTGTAATAGTAAACAAAAAAAGCACCCAGAAAATCAAATAGTTTAACTTAGAGGTGAGGAAAATAAAACATTTATTCCACAAAAATGATAATAACCCTCACACCCAACAAAGATTACCAAGATCAAAACCAAATCTATTTGCTGATGCACAAACTAACAAATCACAAAGTAGCAAGGCACAGATTAATTAAGATCAATATAACCCAAGAAGCCTAACAGCTCAAAATCAGAAAATGAAGTGAGCTCAAGTATAAACGCAAACCAGTTTTATCCCTAAAATATGAAGCTAACAAACAATTAAAATGCAGATTGCAGACAAAAGAGGGGGCACTATAGTCTACAAGGAGGAAGTTGAGTTATTGGTAAGAAAGCCAAATTAGATTATCTTGCAAACATAGGTGTCAAATCCTGAAATGCAACTATACAACCATAACAACATTGCAAAACATGGAAAAAATTAAAAAACAAAAAAAGAAAGTAAAAAGCAAAAATCCACTAAAGATTTAAAACTAGAAGAAAACCCCAAAAAGAAATGCTATTTTCAAAAAAAAAAAAAAAAAAAATAGAACATTCCAATCCATCATAATTCTCCACATACAAATTCTACAATTGTAATTTGGTAGTAATTATATAGATCAAAGTCAGCAATACTATTGTGAACAGAAATTTGTTAAGATAACATTACTCTATAGTAAACTCATCACGTAAGTCCACATCATGAAGCCACCTCAACATGAACTTTCCTACTGCTAAGCTACACCAGTGCAGTAGCACATAAGATAGCCGAAATTGGAAAAGTGAGAATATTCAAGACTTAAAATCTACTCATTGCTATCCAATTAACACTATAACATGACCAAAATCGCTCACATGTTCATCCACTGATCTTGACCTTCCTTCTACTATTTTTCCTGGTTAAGGCAGTACCTTATTGTTGGAAAATAAACTGGTTTTTGTATCTCATACAAAAACACACGCAGCGGAAGCAATAAAACAAAAACGGATCTACTTCAAATCATGAATGATAAACATGTAACCATGAATTAAAGAACAAAGAAAAGGAAGCGTACCTTGGTGTGGTGGAATTCAAAACTTTGAAGATCAAACGTTCTTGGGAAGACTTTCAATCTTCACTCCAATTCCACTAGATGCCCAAGATGTGTGGTCTCTCAATTGGTAACCAAAAGGGATTTTAGAAAATGTTTTTCACTCTCTTCTACACCATTACAATGATGGTTTTCTTACATAAAATATTCTGAACGTTTTTCCCTTTTGTATCTAACCAATTATCTAATTGGGCTGGCCTTTGGGCCTTTCCAATTGGGCTTAAGTTTGTGGCTTGGAGTGGGACCAAAAGGGACCAATAAGACACTAGCTCCAATGGGCCTTGGGCTTTTCTGTCAACTCTTGACAAGTCCAAAGTTACCATTAACTATATTTAATACCACTATATAAATATAGTTGCACTCTAGGCCTTATCAATAAATTATATCCCAATACTTTATTGTACATGCAACCCCTTCATTAAAATATTCGTAGTAATACAAAGTCATGAAAAGTTGACTGTCACTTTGTAGATTACTACATCTTAATCCTTGAGTACCCAGTTTAATCCTTTATGTTATTCAATATATATTTATGAAATCCAATTTCACAAATATATATACTTTAGTAACTTATTACTAAAGTGGTCGGGCCCGACACTCTGAATAACCAAACCCATTAAACTTATCTCAAGGGAATATTTTATATCTCCGTTAAGAGATTATGAATTCCATCTTGAGAATATATGTTCCATCAACATTAAATGCGGTTGCCCAACATACTGAGGTTTTGACCGTTCTAATAGATCTCACTCCTGATATATCAAAGCAACCTACATCTCATGATCAGGTCCATTATTCTCTCAGGATTTAGAGTTGATGTAAATAGAAGTCGTGAGATTTATTATTCATTTGACAGTCATTTGGAGAATAATAAATCTCACAGCGGTCCAGTTCAATATGTCTTAACTCTTAAAACATATCAACATACCAACTAGAAATCTCCATTTCCATGATCAAGACAAATCATCGTAGTTGATATGTTATAGTCTTCGCAAATGAAATGTCCAAATTCATCACCGACTACGAACTAAAACTATGAGTTTACAAAGAACTTGTGATTTATATCTTTCTGTGACTTTTCACATAAATCACATACTATGCATCTCATGGACTAAGATAATGTCTCATTAGTTCATAAATGGTCTCATATAAATAAACTTAATTATTCATGACATGCCAATAAATTGGATTTTAGGGCACAAACCCTAACACTTATTTTTCACATGCTGAAATGATCCAAACTACAAAGTTCAGAACTTTGTTTACCTTACTAAACAACATACATAAGTTTAAGGGTTTAGATGTATGTTTTTTATCAAAGAAGGAAGGTGTTTGTGAGTTTCTAGAACAGCCATATATAAGCTAATAAGTACAGGCAATGCTGACTAGTCTTCAAATGATACAGGCAAACAAACTTGAGGAACCAAACAACAAATTCCCATCGGCTGACAAGTTGCATTTAAAAAATTGTATGGGATACTCTACTTATGTTCTATCAGCAACTGGATACAAAGCCTATAAAGTTGCAGTTATTAAAACAACCTATGTATCAGGATTAAAATAATTTCCTTCAAATTTTTACTTCAAGGACTACTTTTTGAAGAGTCCATTGTAAAATTCACAATAATTCTGTAATTACTATTTGCCCAAAAACAGAGGACATATATCTATCCCCAATAAGACTGTAATTTTAATTCTCACTACAACAAAGCCAATCATGCTATAACTAAACCATTTAGTTCCAATAAATCAAGGTCAATAATATGATTGTGAACAGAAATTTGTGAAAATCACTTTACTCTTAAGAAAACTCATCACGTAAGTCCACAACATCAAGCCACCTCAAAATGAACCATCCTACTGCCATCAAACTACACCTGTGCCAGCACATTAAAAATTAATTCAACACCAGCTTCTTATATACTTATCAGTCTATCATATAGGATAACCAGCCATGTTCACTTTGCCCAACAGGCTTTAGCTTGGGAAATGAATATCACAACACTCAAAAAACCATTCATTTTTATTCATTTAACACTATAATAACATGGAAAGAGCTGATCATATCTTCAATAACTGATATTGACCCTTCTTATACTGTTTGTCCTAGTTCAGTACCTTATTCTCTACATCCTGAAATGATCCAAACTACAAAGTTAAAGAACTTTGACCATCTTTTCTAAGCAACCAAACATAAGTTAGGGATTTAATTGTGTGTTTTGATCACATAAGGAAGGTGTGATTGTTCCTAGCAGAAGCATGTACAGGCAAAGAAACACTTATCAATTAGTTTTAACCAAAAGATTAAAATGGTGAAAAACATTCCTTATTACCCAAAAGTACAAAAACTCTGGAACAGAAAATCAACATTCAATAACAAAGTAAAGCCATCTTGACTAGTCTTCAAAAGAAACAAGCAAAAGAAATTGTGGAACCAAACTACACTTGCCCACACCAAAACAATCAAAGTTTTCTTTATTTAGAAAAATTGTATATAAGACTAATTATTAATTATTCTCCATCAGCAACCACATACACGGATGAATAGGCCTCATTTGCTTAAGCAGCCTATAAATCCAGATAAATATTTTACTTTGAGAACTACTTTTTGAGGAATCATTGTAAAATACACAATAATGTCTGCAATTATAATTTGCCAAAAATAAAGGTATATATAATATAACCCCAACCTGTCCAGGGCTACAATTTTATTCTCTCAAAAAAACAAAGCCAAATATCATGCAATAATTAAATCAATGACATACATTTCCTCCTAAAATCAAATAAAATATATGAGAATGAATATGTAGAAGAGCATGCACGCCTATCTTTTATAGTTTCTCTAATTTAGCTCTTAAATTTTTTTTTTTTTCTTTTCAAATTTATAGATCCACTTTTACAATCTAATCCACATCTCACTCTCTATTCTACAATTCATTCTATTAAAATATTATAACAAACCCATATAGACTTTTCTCCTAAAAAATACCAGATCAAACCCAAAATATTCTAAAAACGCCCGGTGAGACCAAAATGAGCTGAAAATCATATAGTTCAACTTATAGCTGAGAAAAAGAAAGCATTTTTTTTTCTCACAAAAATGAAATAAATTTCACATACAACACAAATTACCAAGATCCAGACCACAGCTAAATATCTGATGACAAACAAATAAAACCAAAAATCTGTAGGGTAGACATCAACAACAACGGGTTGTTTTGATGCTCTTGCAGTCCAATTGGATCAAATTCTTCTGCATACGCGTATCAGTAGTAGAAGCAGACTAACAAAGTTGACAAGGGACCCAACAATATTATGAATGAGTTCTAGGATTGACACAACCTGTTGGAATCTGAAACAAAATGGAATTGTTAGAATAACAGTAAAATTGACAGAGAGTTAATAATGGGTTCTGGGGAGAAAGAGGTTGAAATTCTTTCTCACATTTCATCTGCCACTGGGCTTATTTGGTGAAGTTCGCTTATTAACCGTTGGAGTCGAACAACATTGCCGTCAAGATTCCCAAGTGCTTCAGAAATTTGTTCTAAGAGCGACTCAACTAGCTGAGGTCTGAAACAAAAACAGATTGTTAGAATAAATTTACAGAGCGTCAATAATGGGTTGTGGGTAGGGGTGTCAATTCGGGTTAGCGTGTCGGGTTCGTGTCGTGTTGAGGCAGGGGTATTTGACTAAATGGCTCAACCCTAACCCAACCCATTTAATAATCGTGTCAGAATCTTTCAACCCTAACCCGACCTGTTAATTAGGCGGGTTGACCTGACCCAACCCATTTGACATGCTTAATAAACGAGTCGTGTTGGGTTGACATGAATGTAACACAACCCATTTCAACCTGCATAATATTAAATATAACATCCATCTAGAAATAATTTTTTTTACATCCCAAAAAGTAGTGCATACACTTCAAGTCTTCAACCCACATTCAAAATAATATAGTTTAACAAAAATATAACATTCATCTAGAAATAAGTTCTTTACACTCCAAAAGAAGTACAACACTTCAACCCAAATTCAAAATAACATAGTTTAACAAAAATAAAATAACATAGTTCAATAAAAATATAATATCCTTGGAACTCGCCAAATGCTAAGTATCAATATTGAAAAAATTTGAGCAAACTTCGAAGTTTATTGTACAAAAGCTGAAAAGCATTATGCAGAAGGAAAAAAAAACACATGAGAGAGAGAGAGATAACCGGCTTGAGAGTTTACACTTGAGTTTGAGAATTGGCGTGAGAAGAATAGTACGGCTGAAATAATAATAAAAATTAGATATTTGTAAAAAGGTTTAGAGGTTTAGGGTTTGTAGGGTTTAGAGATTTAGGGTTTGTAAAGTTTCAATTTTCAATTATATCCCTTGTAAATTTTTGTAATAACTCACTTTTCTTTTTAAATTTAAAATATATGTTGGATATAAAAGGTATTTGACAAATCTAAAATAAAATAAATATTTATTTGTTATACGAGTTAAGCGGGTTGTGTTAAGCGGGTCATTTCGGGTTTGACCAAAATAAATTGGCGTGTTAAACGTGTCTATTGCGGGTTACACGGGTTGACCCACTTATGACATGTTTATTATCGTGTCGCTTTCGGGTCGACCCATTTATGACCCAAACCCATTAAGACCCAACCATAACCCGAAAAAACCCGTGTCGAGTTCATGTCGTGTTCGCGGGTTGGGTCAAACATTGACACCCCTAGTTGTGGGGAGGAAGAAGTTGAAACTCTCTCACCCATCATGATTCATGTGCCATTGAGATTTTCTAATCCATTTTTTCAAAATTATTCTTGATGTGTTCTAAAAAGAGTTATTTATAAAAAAATTCAAAAAAAAAAAAAGGTTAAAAAATAAATAAACATATAGCTACTACTAACATTATGTAACTAAATTAATTCTGCATTAAAAGTTTTTTTTTTTTTTTTTTAATTTTTCTTTATGAGTAAGAGGTCTCAAATGGTGAAAAGGTAATTACCAAATACCCAACAATCGGATGATTTAGTTGATCAATGATACCATTTATGACCAAAGCTAGCTCCGATCAATATTTATTAAATTGATTAATGAAACTTTCATTATTGATGAGAATGAGAATCTTTTATTCCACCCGTAATATTTTATTTTTTACACTAGTATGCATTTTCCTAAATAGGGGGAAAAAATTAGTATATTAATATACCATGTGCATGTGAAAAAAAAAAAGTGTGGCAGATTATGATTGTTGAAATAGAAACTGGACTAGTCAAATTTGGACATGATTATATTGATACTGGGGCAACCTTTTCGTTCTAACAAAGATTTGTTGATCTACACAAGTGTTAATGTAGTAAGTGGTTAAGAAGCAGTTTGATGCATCTATTCTAATACATTATATAGGTATATGTACACATAATTACACACTAGCTATGATTTTTAAGCAAATAATTTTTTTTTCTTTATTTTTTTATAAAATAAAAATGAGGGGTATTTGAATCCAATATTTCTCATGGAAGAGATTAGACACTACCACTAAACTAAAAAATCAATGACAAGCAAATTATGATTTAGTGCAGAGTACTTAGATTGTCAAATGCTGTTACTTTATATAAATAACTTTCTCATTTTTTTTATACCCATTCTTTGTTTTGACAATATAGTACCAGTTTAGGCTATTCTAACACAATTAATCCATATATCTTCTTTATTTAGTGTTTCTTTATGATAGTTTAAACTTTTTGGTTTAAAATAAACTGTTGGTCAATCGATTAAATCCAGACATGTTTAACTCTCATCCACCAAAATATGAAAACCCAGTTCTAGATCATTCAAAAGAACAATTAGATATGCATCAATCACAATCTCTGATTGGCAATTAGGAAAACAACTAAGAACCATTTTCCAAAAAAGAGGACGAAAGAGAGTGTCCTATTCAGGTTGATTTGGGCCTTCTATAAAAATCCATCCAAATCCACATTTTTTTTTTGTTTATGAGCCCAAAATGGAAGATTTGGTTATGGAAGCCCAAAACTTTTTCCCAAACTTTTTTTTTTATTTTTTTTGGTTGATAAAACCAGATCCACTCCATTATTCATAAACTCTAAGTAGTATAAGAAGAAAAAGAAAAACAGAGCATGACTTGTACTAAAACAATCGGAAAGCCAAACCGATCAAATTTTCATAACCACAGGAAAATTCAAACTTCCCAAATTGGCCAGCAGAAAGAGAAAGGCCTGGATCCACACTATTATTCATAAACCTCAGCAAGTTTGGAGAAAAAGGAAAAACAGGGCGTGACTTGAACGAAAACAATCGCAAAAACAAACATTTCAAATTTTCCTAAGTTCTCAAAAAGTATTGGACTAAAATCACTTTATTCATAGAACATTACAAACCACAATAGATCCACACATTATGGATTCTGCAAAATGAAAAAAGAAAATGCAAACCTCATACCACGGACAATTCAAGCTACGCAATTCAAACAAACCAATAAAAACAGAGCATGAAGCAAAGCACACTTTGTTTCAACTTATTTATATTGCAAGCTCGAAGTTATGTAAAATTAAAATCCACATAGTATGTATTAACATAGCAGCGTTGTTAGTTAAGAACCTGAAAAGTGCGAGGAGTGTGATTGTGAGAATGACCAGGCCAAGAACAATGTCTGAATTAAGCTCGTTCGCTGCAGTAACCAAGAGAAAATTAATTGAATGAAATACTGAAACCAACAAAAGTAAAAAATCGTTAAAAAGACATATTCAGGTAATATATATTCATTCTCACCCATTTGGAGGAGTAAATGAAGAGTTGGTGTCTGAGTTTCTTTAGAAATGTGACTTCTGTGGTTCTATAGATTTGTTTTTAGAAATTTTGGAGGAGTAAATGAAGAGTTGGTGTCTGAGTTTCTTTAGAAATGTGACTTCTTAGAAATGTTCTTAGAAATGTGACTTCTAACTACTAGTATTGTATTTAAAACTAGTATTTGACATGTCACTACTTTTTCTAAAGTATTACTAGTGGTGTGGGACATGAGTTAGAGTAAGTAAGAATGAGTTCGATATTTGACAGTGACATACAGTTTTAATCTGGTGTGGTACATGAGTTCGATATTTGAACGGACTCGCATTCGGAATGGGTTAACCTGGAAACTACCAAATAAATACGTTAATGTCACAAGGCTCACAAACATTTATTAACCATTCATCCGTGCTATTTCTATCCTATGTGGGACTTTGTCATTTAATTAACTAGGTAATTTACAGCAATAATTTTGAACCATTTCGCTTGCTTCTAGTTTATCTCCCTCAACAACAAAAGAAAAAAACGCATATAATTATAATTGGTTTACTTCTCAAAATTATTCTTAATTTGTTTTTAAGAGATTTATGTTCAACAAATTCTAAGAATTCAAAATAAATTTTTTTATTTATATATATTATTATACAACTTAATTAATACTACATTAAAATATTAACTTTTATCATTTTCTCTAAAGAAAATATGTAAAGTTCGTTTGACTATAGCAACAGAAGGATGTCTCTAATGCATTATTAATAGTTAGAAGATTTCATCAACAGTACGATTTTATGACCCTAATTTCACCTCCACCTATAGTGGTCTTGCACCATGCTTAAATGTTATATTGAACCGATCCCTATAACTTCATTATAATTTTGTTGTAACAAAATATTGTTGTGTTACTCACTTACACTAGTATTTAGCGATAATAAAATCTTTTAAGAACACCTTGTTGAGGGACTATGTTTTAAGTCCATATAACTATAGGAAGAGAATGATGTCTCAAATGCATTATCAAACAACAAACAGTTAGAAGAGTTAGTTGATCTTCAGTACGATATGAGCCAAACTTAGCTGCCTATATATTGGTCTGGTCATGTGCCATGCTTAAATTGTATACTAAATAGATCCTAGTAATTTCATAGTATTTATGTATATATTTCAAATAAGAGATGAAGATTTGAACACTGGACATTTGAAACACTCAAAAGTACCAAGCCAGTTAACCTAAAGGTCATTGGTAATTTGGTGCAATCTTTTCATTTCAACATAGATTTTGTTGTTACACAATAAAATGTTTTGAAATACTTTAACACATACTAAATGTCTTTCGCTCAATTATTACTTCCAGATGTTGAAATTCCCCTTGCTTGTAATTATTGAATCATCCAAAAAAAAAAAAAAAATTTGACCCAATAATTCTAACACATGTACACATATATGTACAAATATATAATTACACACATTTTTATATAAAGATAGACCAAAATCCAGGCAGATACCTTTGGTGAGGTTTATGCCAACCCTTTAGAAAGCATGTTATCTTGCCTATGACTTAAATATTTGAGACAGTTTCTTAGGTTCAATACATTATGTTTCTCATTTAAATTAAAAAAAAAATTGATTACATTAAATTTAATTGTTTTAGGGAAAGAAACATAATTTGTATTGTATTGGTCATGCAATAATTTGTTTAATTTTAATTAAGAAACCTAAAGTACAACAAATAAAATTGTACCTAAGTTCATTGTTATATATATACATATTCTAAAAAAAAAGCACCAAATTAAATAAATATATAGTTACTAGTAAAAATACACAATTAAATCAATATTGCATTAGAAATTATTAATTTTGATCATTTTCTAAAATAATCCTTGTTGGCTTATGTGAAAAGATTTGAAAGTACTCAAGCCCATCTGGTTGAGTGTAGTCCTTAGCCAAGAGTCTTGCTTTATATATTTCTACAAACCCATTAGATCTATACTTTATATTATATACCCTCTAAGAACACTTGCATTAGGTTAGCATAGCACACCAAACGCCAAAAACTTCACACATCAAATGTTAAAAATGCTAAAAACTTTAGCATGGATGAACAGTACAATTCTACTCTAGCCTAATCTAAGTGTATATGTGTGTGAAGTTCTCTTTTGGAGACTTGAACCCCGGTTTTTGCCCCCCACACTTCACAAGCACTTATACTTGTGAAGTGACCATCGCACTAAGGGTGTGTGGCAAAAATGGTAAATTTTTTTTCTTATTTTTTTATTCTCTTTTTCTCTCTCCTCTAACACATGTTTGTCTCTCTCTCTCTTTCCCCGGTATGTAGGGCCAGCTCAACAACTTTTGGGGCCTAAGGTGAAAACTTTAAGTGGGGCATTTTCTTATATGTAAATATTAACTGAATAAAATTTATTTTCATTATTATCTTTTTGTTGTATAATTTCATTATCTTCTAATTATTTGTTAGGGATTTTTTGTTCATTTGTTATATATTCATCCTAATTTTCTGTTGTGTTTGTTTAATAATAGTAACAAATTTATCCATAGATCATTTTTGTGATTCAACTTATTTTTCAAGTTTTCTCTTTATTTTTAAAGTCTTTTATATCCATTTTTTAATAGATATTTATAATTGACAAATACTTCTAAATAAATAAAACACGATTTACAAAAAAAAATTACAATTTAACTAAAATAAAATTTAAAGAATAGAACAATAGAACCCGATATATCAAAAACAAGATTGCAACTTTACTAAATGATGTGATCACTTTATACTCTAAATTTGCACAAGTAAACATGTATTTATCACATAACTTAATAAATTAGTACTAACATAAAGTAAATTATTCTAAAAGAATAACTAATAAAAATATTCCTAAACAATCCAGATTAAATAAACTATTGGAAATTAAAATAATAATAAAAAGTTAACAAAACACGAGATAATGCCATAATGGTAGTAGTCTAGTGTTTTTTTTTTTTTTTTTTGAGGACCGTAGTAGTCTAGTATTAGTAAAATAAAAAGGTTCTGACTAGGTGTGTAAATGTTTGTCAGTGGGGCCTTTTTAAATTTAATTGTGTCTCTTCACCTTCATTTTCTGTGTTTTGTGAGTATCAAAAGGGCCTTTTTAATACACAATGCATTTTATTGGCTAACAAATAGGAGTTATTATTATTAATTTTTTTCTTAAGTACAGGCCTAGAGAAGCCTTAATTAAAATATACACATAAATATATTGTACTTTAGAATCAAGGGGGCTCCATGTTATGCTTAGGGTGTTCAAATGAACACTCTGGCCTTGGGAAAAAAATTATATAATAATTTTTTTTTGGCTACCATAAATAAAAATAAACAACCTAAAATGCAGTTACAAAGACAATTAAGGGTAAACATAGTTACAAAAATCAATAAGTTGAGTAACAACAAAAATTCCTAGTGCAAAAATTCTTCAAAAATTCTTATCTATTTTTGCGTAAAAAGCTAAATTCTCTATTTTACATAACCACTTTTCAAAAAAAAAAAAAAAAAAAATCTACATCAAATTATCTATTTGACACTACATTTTATTAAAGTATCACTTCTTTATTAATTTTTTACTACTCTCCCAAATAATTTTTCTCTTTGTATATGAGTATAGAAAGTATTAAAACAATTTTGCATATAAATAGTAACCTTATATATTTGCACGGTCACTATAACTACAAATGAATTTTGCAAAATAATACATAAGTTGATGTGGATGATTTTTGTGGTTGGTTGTGCAAAATTTGGCCCTTATGCCATTTTATACGGACTAATATGAATGCTCTTAATGACCACCTTATAAAATTTTTTAGAGCCGTCACTGTATAGAATTAGTTAAGAAAATGGGACATTCTTTATTTGGGGGCCTTATGTCATTACCAATATATGCTCCAGCTGGCCCCATTGGTATGCTTCTCTCTAACTCTCTGCCTATCTCACTCTCACCACACTGCTGATCTCGCCATTCTATCTTGATCTCCTTCTTGTGGTGGGTTATTGTTATTATTATTATTATTTTGTTGTGGGTTGATGGGTGGTTCCGATGGTGGGGCTGGCGGGTGGGTGGGACAATTTTGGGTTGGGTTGCTCCGGTTTTGGGTAGGTTCCAATAAAGTTTGGGTGGGTTTTTGTGGCTGTTGGCTGGTTGCTGCCTGTAGGAGAGGTGGCGGTTGTGTTTTTTTTTTTTTTTTTTTTTTTAAATGAAAGGTAGGAATTTTTTAAAGTTATTTTAATAGGTGGTGTGGTAAAGTAAGAGATGTGATGTAAAGTGTACTGTAAAATGATGTGTTAAAATAGATAAAGTAACTTTTTGTTAAGTGAAAATAATTTTTTTTTAGCGCAGTTGATGATACTCTTATAACTAATTGGTTGTTTCCTAGAAGGTAAAGTATGGTGCCTTACTTAAACTTATGGGGCATTATTTTTTTCATCTAAAATTTTAGCAATACTTTGCATTTTGGTCTTTCTTATTCCTTATGCTTTATCAAGTTGCAAGTGATTGGAAATTTTATGTGCCACACCGCCATTTGGAAATTTTAATGTAAGACCACTTGTACAATTATCAAGAGTTAGAGTTAGAAAGAGTAGGTAACCGTTGAAGCCATTGAAGCTTTTGTTGCTAATGCAGCGGTCCAGTTTGCCAAGGATTTCAGCATTCACAAGCTTGAAATTGAACACTGTTGGTCATCTCGATCTTTTGAGACAACAGAACGTCCTTTGCTTTGTAGGGAAATTTTATGGAAGAGACAAAAATCTTGTCAAGATCTTTACAGTAGTTTAATTTTAAATATGTTAAAAGGGCAGACAACTATTTAGCTTATGCCTTGATAGAAGAGTTATTTTTCATCTTCAGGTTTGGATGTTTGGATAGAAGAGCTCCCGTCTTATTTGAAAATTGTATTCCAAAATGATTTAAGTTAATAAAGTAAACTAGCATTTTTCTAAAAATAAAAATAAATAAATAAATAAATAAACGAAGAAGTAGGTAACTTTTTTTTTTTTTGAGAAAGAAGAAGTAGGTAACTTCAATCCAATAAAAAAAGAGAGTGGGTAACACCGTAACAAGTTATGAGGGTTTGGACTGGAAGCTTATGTTATAGGCTACACTCACACTTCATAGTTCTTCCTCCTCACTTTTGTGAACTTTGTATGTCCACTGACCCAAATCTGGCATTTGGAAAGTACTCTGTTTGGTTGTACTACGGAACAAGCAAAAAACTGCAAACCTCATAGCACAGACGGTTTATTTTAGTAATCAAACTAAACCAACAAAAGCATGGACTCCACTCTGTTTCGACTTTACGTACGAACGTGATTTTTTCCAAACAAGCTGCAAATTGCATATAGCAAATAGTATATATATTGAGGCTCAAACTTCAAACAGGGTTGACGTTCAGAGTTGTAGGTTGGATCCTGAGCTGAAAAAATAAATTGATGGTGTGAGAGGGCAACCGACAGATTTTTTTTTCAGGCTTTATAGGAATTTTAATGTGACTATGCGTTTGTTTTTTTAACTAGTATTCTTACTGATTAATTTCGACTAATAGTGGTATTTCCAATTTCTTTCTTAAAAAAATATGAATTGACCTCTCTTTAAAAAAAAAAAGCACAAATAAAAAAAATCAAAAATTCTTTTATGGAACTTAAAAAAGTTTAAACAAGATTGTAATATCTCATTAAAAAAACAATAAAAATTACCAATAGATTATTTAAATAATGTTCTGATATCGTTTCAATTGCAAAAGGAGCCTCAATTCGTTGCTACCTTTGCTCCACACCACCATGGACTCTGATACCACTTGTTGTAGAGATAAACACTTTGGATAACTTACTTGAATAATTAATATAATATATGGAGACACAAAGTTTAAGTTCAATGGGTATGTGTTCAATTACGTTATATTAATCACTCAATTTTCTCATCATTAATGAATGTTGTTAGATTTTAGATCCCTGAAAACATAGTTTGTTTAACCTAATTTAATAACCAAGTTGTTACTTAGGTCAATTATGCAAATCTAGGTTAAACAATAATAATTCATATCATTCACAGCGGAAAGTAGATAGCACAAGATATGACAACCCAGAAAAACCAATGAAACAACTCATTTCAAGGTAAAAAACCAAGGAAACTATTCCAAGAGAACAATCCACTATATCATGTTGAGATTTATAGTTCAGAATATCAATTTGTAGTAAATTTAACACATTTACCAAATTGGGCTCTGACTCCACACTACCTAGATCTGGATCTTATTCTAACATTAACCACTTGTTCATGCTTTGATCTTTAGTACTCTTGATAGCTGAAGGCTTGCAAGCAACTGTACTCCACCGGTACTAGCAATATGGATTTGATCTCCAGTAGGTGCTTGTAAAGTTAAAAGGTTACAGAACCTCACAGATCTCATCTTACAAGAGTAACTCTCAAGACTTGAAAAATGTGTATTAGGGTTTTCCTTTTATACCTAGCAATGTTGGACTCAAATCTTAAATGTTTCGCAGGTTGTTGGGCCTGATTTAAAAACCTGAAGAATCGCAGTTTGATTGGTTGAAGGCCTCTCTCGATTGGTCGAGTTCTTCAAATTTTGAATTCTTCTTTCTACAGCTTGTATGTTCTTGAATTTTGACTTGTATTAACTTAAGCAAAGTCTAAAACACTTCTAAGACATAAATATTTTATGCTAGACATGTTTTTGTACGCGGTTTGCCAACATACAATAAATTTAGAACCTAATAAATGTGGAACTTCATTCACATGTGTATACCCAGTAAATAAAACACCTGATATGAGTAATAAAATATTGTTTAAGAATTTTTAGGTTTTTTTGTATATGTTTGTTATGCTTAGTTTTTATAATTTTTTTTAGCACTCATATTTTTTTTATTTACTGATATATATATATATATATATATATATATATTGCGGGAAGGGTAAGACCCGAGTACGGAATAGAGCCTATGAGCCCAATCTGAGGAGGGAAAAAGGCCCACTTCCACATCAGTATTAACCCGACACTTGGATGAGAGTCCTAGGAGGAAAAATGAAGAGATCGACCTTCCGAGGAGCCCAAAGAGTAAGCGTTCCTTTGAAATTATTGAGTAAGCCACTTGCACTAGAAGACAAGATATCAAAGAAAATGGTAGAGATGTGTAAGCAAAGAAGAAGGGAAATATCCAAATAAAGTAGCTATCACCTCCGCATTAAATGCACTGTATCAACTTAGCTGACCGCATTAATGAAAGAATGACTCATGAATAGTAGCCTCACAGCTTTCAGCACATTTTACCACCTCTACCATAGTCTTGAAGGGACAAGCATTCAAAGGGAGGCCAATGGCTGTACAAGTGGAGGGCTAGGATGCAATTCGATTGACTATATAAGGAAAGGAAACTCCTCCAACTAAGGGGACAAAAAAAGAGAAACAAAACAGAGAAACTGGTAGCACAATCTTGTATTTAAGACTTTAGCTTTATATGAACATTTGCTCCTTGGCCAAATCTGAGGAAGTGTTAATCCCCAATTTAGTTTCTCTTTTGTGATTTGTTTAACTTTTTCTCTATAGGCTAAGCAACTAGAACATAAGATTGCATTGAAATTGACCTTGAAAACCCATAACTCTAACAAATTAATTGTTTGGGCCTTCTAAACCTAACTCCACCATTCTAAGTGGGCGTAGCACTCTTAGGCCCCTATATATATATATTAGAATGATAGTTTCTTCAAATGTTTTTTATTGGTTTGGGTTCCAGTTAACTCAATTGGTAAAGTCTTTAATAGTTTAATAAGAGATTTGGGGTTCAATCCCCATCTACACCAAAAACTAATTGGTGTCTTGGTCTGATGATAAAGAGCTATCATTAGGAGCAAATGTCATAGGCTGAAACTCTCTTAAAAATAAAATTATTGGTGTATTGCTTTGTTATTTATGAATTGAATGATTGTTATATATGTTGGACATCTAGTGCATCTCACAAGTTCCTTTCGCATTGTAAGTGTCCAATGAAGTTATAATTTAAAGTAAAAATTTGTAGGTTTAAAAGGTTTTACGTTTCAATAGAGTAAAAATGATTTCATAACATGTGAATAAAGATAATAATAATTATGGATAAAACTTAAAGATATTTCAACTACTAAATAATATAAAAGTATCTAAATAAAACCTATGGTTTAAAAAAAAAAAAAACTAAAAAAAAAATAAATTAAGAAATTTCTCTAAAATTTCACAAAATTACATCTTCATCCTAGAGGTCTCATAATATATATATATATATATATATATATATATTAGTTTGATGATTAGCTCAAGCTTTAGATCTTGTTCGAAATAAAATTAAATAAACTATTAGAGATATACTAGACATATTAGCTCACTATAATAGGTTCAAGCCCACCTACTATGTGTGAAAGACAAATCTCCTACATGTACTAGTAGTCTAAAGTTTAGTCCCCTATATATGTATGTGTGTATATATATATATATACTCATGTTATGGTTCATTGTAACACAGGCTTTATACTACATTTTTACATATATTAAAGATGTAGCCCTTTAGGGTTTTCTCTGTGGATGTAGGTCGTTAGATTAAACCACGTAATAGTCGTGTTCTCAGTGTTCCTATTCTATGCTTTCTCTTTCGCATCCACTCTAGCATATACAACATGGTATACACATCGTGTTGCTAAAATATTTAACATCCACAATCCTAAAATTTTGATATACAACTCAACTCGTTTTGTTTTCAGCCCTACTTTGTTTGAGTTGCTTTTGCTATCCATGAAGGAGGCAAGTCATTATTTCTTCATTGGTTCATAGTTTCCCACCATTTATTTATTAATTTACTTTTGATATATATGATAAGTTTGAACTTATGACGTTGACTTCAATTATGATTCACTTTTATCATCAAACCAAGAAAATAATTAGGTTTTTTGTGTAAATTGAATTCAAATTTAGGTCTTATATATAATGACAAAAAAACAATATCAATTAAGCTAACTAGGATGCATACCATTTATTGATTTCTAGATGTTTATTTTTAGTAAGCGCTAAATTATGTAGAAGTTCTTTACTATGGAAGTTATTTTTAGCTTTTAGATAATTTTTGTTAGAAATTGTTTTGTATACATGTTTGTCTCTAGAGAGTTAATTATACACTTGAATTGGGTGAATGTTCAAAATGGGTATGAAACACCCTTGAACGTTTAGACCCCAAATTACAAAATATCAATTCAAGCTTATTATCAAATAATTAATGTGCGGAATATGAACATAAGCCAAACACAGAATTGATAAATAATCTAAGCCAAATATAAATACATCCACAACAATAAATAAATGGCAAAGATAAAGGAAAGGAAGATGCAAACACACGGACAACACACGATGTGTTATCGAAGAGGAAACCGAAACCCTCGGCGTAAAACCTCTCCGCCGCCCTCCAAGCGGTCAATAATCCACTAGAAAATGTAGTTGGGATACATGAACAGTAATAGACCCTTCAAGCCTAATCTACTCGATGTACCTAAGCCCTTCAACCTTCTTGCTCCAACGAGGTTGTGCCGAACCTTTTTCTTCTCTAGCTTACTGGATTCCGCTATAGCCCATAGCATCAACCAATGTGAATTGGTTCCTTCCTAACTGCTTCCCAAAAGCACCAAATGAACCTTCTCACTGATATGGGTATGGTGAGAAAAGAATTTGGTCAAGAACCTCTCAAGAATATAACAATGGAGAGGAAGAGAGCAGAGGAATTTGAAAAGTCTTTAAGGTAAAGATTGTGGATGAATCAATCTTGTTTTCTTCTAGGATTTCTTTCACAAAATTCTCTCTGAAAGCTCTCTACATTTGGTGAGAATAAGGGTCTTTATATAGTGGGGTAAGAAAGGAATGCAAAGAGTCAGTTTTTCCTAAACAGGGTGGTTTGGCGGCTTGGCCTCGCGACTGGTCTAAGTCGCAAGTTAACGGCCTGATCAGCCTGGGACTTTTGTCCTGTAGTGAGATAACTGGCGTGACCCTTCACCTCCCCCGTGTACTTCTCATGTGCTTGCAGTTGGCGGCTCCCAGTCGCGAGTCACTCGCGAGTCCTAGCCGCGAAACTCTGCATCCTTGCACACTCTTGAGCATTTCTTCACATCTTCTCACACACTACCCTTACAAAAATCCCACCTAAATACAGGGTTACTAATTGCTAAAATATAAGCAAATTTGGCACGGAATAAAGCCAACTAGATGGTTGATTAAATTCAACCTTACATTGGGGATTTGGTGTTAGTGGGTTTGCTCACATTCCCATCCATTTAGGAAAGAGAAATGTTACATTCACAACATTTTCATAACAAATATTAAGTAATTAATTGTTATTGGCTGTAACGAGTAGGTAAAAAAGTAATTTAAGTTGTAAATTTAAATTTGAACGAATAACAACTTACCACCTATAATTTGTTGTGAAATATTGTAAAAATGTTGTAGACATAACACTTCTCTTTAAAAAAAACATCTAATAACCAATTTGCGAAATTGATGAAAAAAAAAGTATTCTCAACATGAAGATTTGGGGCTTCTATACAAATCTATCCAAGTCCACATAGTTTATTTTGTGAGCCCCAAACGGAAAATTGTATCGGAGGCCTAAAACGTTCGCCTATACGAACTAGGTTTCTAGATGGGCCAACAGAATGAAAAAGGCCTGAATCAACACCTTATTTCATTTTATTTTTAAATTTTAAATGAATTCACTATTATTCATAAATCTAAGCAAGTTTTGGCCTAAAAATAAAATAAGAAAAAATTACAACTTACTCACCTGTGGTCTGACCGAAATTTAAGTTGTCTATATGTGGTTTGAAATTTGACACTTTACCCACTTGAGGTTTGACTGAAATTTAAGTTGCCTACTTGTAGTTTGAAATTCCATGATGTAAGTGTTCCGCTGGATTCTTTTTTTTATCTTTTTTGATCTTGTATTTTTATGTTTATGGTGTTTTTGGAAAAGTAAGACATAAAAGTGGATCAAAATTACATATTTAGTCTTGTTTTTAAGAGAGGTGGGTTACGAAAATCTAACTAAGCTAACTTCGAGTGGGTAAAATATCAAATTTCAAATCACAAGTAAACAACTTAAATTTCGACCAAACCACAAATAGGTAAGTTGTAATTTACCGAATAAAATAAGTGCACGACTTTCACCGTTGTACACCTAACGAAGCCGTCTTTTTATTCAATTGGTGATAAGAATTGTATTCCAATAATGCAAAAACAGTGGTCCTCCATGCTTCTTTTTTTTTGAGAATCCAGTCCTCCATGCTTCTAAGGTGAGAAATAAGTCATCATACCTGCTCACGACAATTTTGGGAAGGGAAAGAAACAGCCCGCAAACTTCGGCTATAAATGCTGCACAAAATCAAAGCCCAAATGCCAAAATTAGAGCAAAAACCATAAGAGCTTGCAGATCAATGCCTTAAGAACAGATAAAAGCACAAGAAAAATTTAAGCCCTTTGCTATGTATATACAATTATACATGTATGTCCATAATCCAAATGCCAAAATTATATGTATATATATATATATATATTTTTTTTTTTTGATAAGGTACCTGGCACGCCATTGAAGGGAGGCACAGTTCCTGGCCGTCCAAATGATCTCCTCCACGGCAACGACCTTGGTTGCTAGCTAAGGCTATTTAATTCGTTCCTTATTCTCTGAATTCTCCTATACAAAGTTGGGGAAAGGTAATATTTGATTTCAAAAGTCCAATTCTAACAAAATCACATATAAAACAACAATGAACTCAATTCAAAACAGAACCAAAGAAACAAAATCAAACAAAACAATGAAATAAATATAATAAAAACTCAACTTCTTTGAAACTATTTAAACCAATTTTAATCTCAATTTTAATCCATATCAACTAAAGAAAATTGGAACTTGAAGAAGGTCATATGGGAATTTGTGTTTGCGGTTTGGGAGAGAGATTTTTTTTTTTTTTTTTAAATATTGATGATGTGAAAAATTTTGAGAACTTCAAATCCTATGTAGCTAGCTCTCAGGAAGTTAAAAATAAAAATAAAAAAAAATAAAAAATAAAATAAAAAAGGTACTTCAGTTATATAGTATTCATAGGTTGGATATTAAACTTTGACCATATGCAACAACAAACCCTCCACACACACACACACAGATATATATATATATATATATATATATATATTTATTTATTTATTTACTTTTGTGTACTCAAGCAGAACACCCAGTATTCATCAAAAAAAAAAAAAGCAGAACACCCAGTTTGCAAGATATTTTGAATCAATTTTAGAGAGTGTTAAGTAGGTTAGCATACGGTGAGATTTTTAAAAAGTGAGAAAAAAAAATTTAAAACCCTAAACACCTTTGTTAAAAAAAAAAAACCCCAAAAGTATCATTTGATCAACTTAAATTCATGGGCACGGTGGGCTTAAAATTGATGGAATGCGCTTGAGTCCTTGATAATTGATATAGGATTTCCAATCCTTGATGTGTGAGAGGACATGTCACGTGCTGGACATAAAGTGGGGTATGATATGTGATGAGAGACAAGATCTTGATCTTCTAGACTGACTCCCTTTTACAATTTTGTGTCTTATTTACAAGTTACAGCCAGTACTGTTTTCCATTGTCAAACTTGGAGGCTGTGGGCCTTAGCCACTAGCCAATAATTAATCAAGAGATCACATTCCACACCGTCCGAAGTTGTTTGATTACTTGTTAAGCAATAGCCACCATTTGAAGTTGCTCTTCATATATGGGCTACGATGGTAAGAATCAAGATATCGGGAACCTCCTGGGAAGTCATTTTTGTTCGTTTCTTCCTTCTCGTTGGGCCAGTCTAGGTTGGTGAGTCTAGTGGTCTGTTACTTTGTTTCCGAGTCTTTTGACAATGAAGTATTAGTTTCGGCTATTCTAACTAAATTAATCCATGCATTTTCTTGATTTGTGTCTGTTTAGGATAGTTTAAATTTACTGGCTTAAATATAACTTGAATAAAATACAATTGCAATTTGCAATTTAAAATACAATAATTAGCTTAAAGCTAAAAAAAAAATACATTAATTAGCTTAAAAGAAGTTTGCTTATAAGCTTAAATATTAATGTGCTCTTAATGGAATTTGATCATGGGAATGGAAACATGAAACTAGAGGCAAAGAAAGAAATTGACATTAGTCAAGGGTAACAAGTGAAAGAGCCTTAAAGAAATTTTTAGGAGAGTGAGGAGATGGAAGACAAATTGGAAATTTGGAAATGACCAAGATCCTATGATGCTGAATTACCAAAGCTCAAATTTGAAGTAATTTTAATCCTGATACATAGGCTGTTTAAGCAACTGCAGCCTTATAGTCTCTGTATCTGGTTGCGGACAAAGCCTGAGTTGTCCAAAACTGTTTTCTAATTGCAACTATTGATTATTATGGTGAGCAAATGGGCAATTTTTATTTGGTTCCTGAGGTTCTTTTTGCTTGTGTCATTGGTGGACTACCAGAACAAATAGTATAAGAGAGGTCAAGATCGGTAGTGTAAGCTATGTGAACATGGCTAGCTGGGTATCTTATGTATTGTTGAGTATTTAAGAAGATGGTTTTAACTTTTAAATGGTGTTTGTTTCATTGATTTGTGATGTGGACATCTAAGGGCCAAGGCTCAGGTATAGTTAGATGGCAAAGCGACAGTTCATTTGGCGGTACACAACAAATGAAATGATATGAAGGTTATGAACTTATGAATAAAGATAATCATAAAATTGGGGGAACATATCTGATCATTCCCAGAATATTGAAAATTATTCTACTAAAGAGTTTGAGCCTATGATTGCTCTTAGGCGCACTAAAGTTCTTTCCAAGGATAGCCCAAGAATATACACACCCATTAAAATAAGTCCCCTTTGCTGATGATTTATAAACAAACCCCGCGTATCCAAACACCCATATGATAAGCATCCATGACCCGATAAAAATTAAAATATTAAAATATGATCAGTATAAACTTTGAAGTTTGTACTTTGTACCTACAAATATTGGCTAAAACAAGCAAATTTTTACTACACTCAAATTAAACATGTCACATTTTGTACACACTCTCTTGTCTCGTGTGATATCACTAGGAGAGGCAATTTTTATCCGTATTCATAAACCCACCCATAACTCATCTAATTTGAATAAGTCTTGACCCAAGACACAATTAAACACTTGGATTAAATGAGTAAAGATCTATTTGGGTAGTCTAATTAATAAGTCTTAATAGTTAAACCTATTGAGTAAATTTAAATGCTTGAAATTAATAAATTTCAGTCAAACTTTATTTTTAGGGAAAAGACAATGAACTTTAATTAAGAAAAATTGACTATATCAGCCTGGAGTACAAAATAAAATTATCGTGGAACATCCTTTATTTACACAAAAAATTCTGGCACATTAATAAAATATCTACCCAGAGCATGAGCAACTTTATTGCCTTGTCTCCAAGTGTGAGTAAAGCAATTGAGAAAAAGACTGAGACAGTGTCTTTGCATCTTGTATCAAAGGGGCATGGGAAGCCAAGAAAAAATCCTCATCAGCCAGAGCTTTAACAATCATCCCCAAATCACCTTCCAAAACAGCGTGGGTAATACCAAGTTCTGTCACAAGTTCAATGGTACGGGCTGCAGCTAAAGCTTCAATATCCATTGCTTAGTAAACTTGGGGTAATTTTTGGGATAGAGCTTCAATGACCTGACCTTGGCTATTCGAATGACCAAACCAAGTCCAGATTTGTTATCTTCTTTAATGACTGCTCCGTCGAAGTTGTAAATTGCATTTTAGCTAATTTAATTTAATAAAAAAAATTTGTTTGAACAATAATTAATTAATTATAAAAGTCGAACAATTATGGTATTATATGGGGGTACGTGTTAATTATTAAATATATATTTTCACATTGCTAAGCATTAATTTTTCATTTATAGTTAAACATAAATCAATTTAAAAATATTAATGATAATAAAGTTAATCCATAGTCTTCAAATGATATTTAGAAAACATATATGAATGTTTGTTGAGCACAATTTTTTCTTGGGAGGGAGAGAGAGAGAGAGAGGAAGCACTGAAAAGAAAATATATATATATATATATATATATATAGATTAATATGTGTACTGTAAATTTGAGAACAAAAAATTATGAGAGAAAATACTGTGTTATATAAAAACAGAGAGAGAGAGAGAGAGAGAGAGAGAGAGAGAGAGAGAGCTTCTCATTTCCTCACGTGGGCCGCCTACATTCTTAGACTTCGTGACAAATTGTACAATTGAATAATCATCAACCATGCAAGAAATTGAACAAGTAGATGAATTTTTCCATACCCCTAGCAGCGCTCCAAGAAAAGGTGTGAACAGGTTATAAAGTATGGAAATTAAAGACAAACCTTCGATCTCTTTTCTTATGTGTTAAGATAGGCCCAGGTGTGACTAGTCGTCTAGGTGTAAAAAAGACTAAAAAGCCGATGAATTTTTTTATTGCACTCCATCTAAAAGACAGGTAGAAATCTTCAATTGCTCAAACAGGGGTTAAAGGTTAGTAGTATCCTATTGTTGTATTCATTTTACTAAAATGCTAAATCTTTTTTTCTTTTTCTTTTTTTCTTGCTGAGCTACCGTGCGTAACCATTTCTTATTATTTTGCTGCTAGCTAAGAGGGTAAAAGAAAAAATATATATTATTTTATTGTGTTGATAATGATGGTTATAGTTTATTGTAGTAAATATATTATTTTATTTTGTTTATAATATTTTATTATGTTAAATGTTAAAATAAAACTACTAATATTGAGTATTTTGTAAAGTAAAATGGCAAAATAGATAAAGTAACTTTTTGTAGTGCTAAATTGCTAAATTTTTTACGCAACCGGTAGTGATGCTCTTTCAGGCTCTTTTTACTTCAAGGCTACTTTTTGAAGAATCTGTTTACAAGAAGCTTAGATTTTTTAATATGTAGATGGCATGAAATTAAATAAAGCAGATAAGTGATTCTCAAAAAGTAGTGACATTTTTTTTCTAACCTAACCCAAATTTAATTCTCTCAAAATAACAAAGCCAAATTTCATGTAATAATTAAATCATTGATGTATAGTTCATTTTGGAATTAAATAAAGCAATAAGTGATTCTCAAAATAATAATAATAATAATAGTAAAGCAGATAAGATGCAGAAGTCAGCCCAATGTCCAGTGAGTGCCTCTATCCACTCGACAGAGGCCTCAACCAATAATAAGAGGCACTTTCACACCTAGTAGCTAACAAGTGAGATACAGTTCCTTTTGAAATCAAATAAAGCATATGAGATTTTAAAAATGAACATGTACCACACTCCAAAATGGTACCCAAAAATCAAATGATTTAACTTAGAGGTGACGAAAAGAGCACCCCACACCTGAAAATAGATTTCCAGGATCAAAAGCACAGCTATATCTGATGCCCAACCTAACAAACTGCATGGTAGTAATGCTCAAATAAGACTGGTATAACCAAACGAAAAGGCTCTAAAGCAAAAAACACAGTTAGCTCAAGTATAAGCGAAAGCCCAATTTATGCCAACAATATGAAAGTATGAAACTAACAAGAATTAAAATGAAGAGTGCAGATTGAAGAATGGGGGCACCACAAGGAGGACGCAGAGTTGTTAGCATCCTAGCCAATTTAAAATATCTTGCAAATATAGGTCTCAAATTCATAATGCAAACATACAGCAATACACCAACACTGCAAAACATGAGCAATAAGTAAAATGCAAAACCCTACAAGAAATTTAGTGTTAGAAGAAAACCATGTCTGACAATTAGAAAGAGAGTTTTCTTTTGTTTTTATGAAAGTTTAAAAGAGAACCCCCAAAGAGAGATGGTCACCAATGTTTTAGAAACATTTCGATCCACCATTGATTTCCCTGCATACAAATTATATCATTGTAATTTGAAAGTAATTAAACACATCAATGTCAGGGATATGATTGTGAATAGAAATTTGTGAAGAAAACCAAACTAAGTAGTAAACTCATCACCTTAAGTCCACAACACCAAGTCACCCTAAAATGAACTGTCCCACTGTCATCAAACTACACTAATGGATTAGATGTCCACATCACATATCAAAGCAACAACACTTAAAACCAGTTGTTAAAATACTTATCTATCGTATAGTAGAATTAGCCACGTTCACTAAGCTAAACAGGCTTTACCTGAAATTCAAAAGCAAATATCACAACACTCATAAAGCCACTCATTGCTATCCATTAAACACTATAACATGGACAGGCCAATGACCTTTATATCAATTGGCACTTCTTGGTATTTCCAAGAGAGATGTCTAAGGTTCAAATCTTCCTCTGTCACTTAAGATGAAAAAAAAAAAAAAAACCCCAATAATGAACAGAGCTGCTTGTATATTCATCGACTTATCTTGAACTTTTGTATGCTACTCGTCCAGCTATCCAAATTGCAAAGTTCAGAACTTTGTTTACCTTTTCTAAACAACCAAACATAAGATGAGGATTTAAATGTGCGTTTGATCACATAAGGATGATGTGTTACCATGTATAAGCCAAGAAACACATATCAATTAGTATTACCAAAAGATTAAAACGGCTCAAAACATTTCATACTGCCCAAAAGTATAAAAGCTCTTGAACAGAAAAATTCAACATCCTAAAACAAACCAAAGCCTCCTTGATTCTTGACTAGTCTTCAAATGACAAGAGCAAAAGAAACTGGGGAACCAAACTACACTTGCCCAGTTGCCCACCAAAACAGTCAAAGCTTATTTTTAGAGAAACCATATGGGAGAGTCTAATTATGCTCCATCAGCAACCAGATACACAGACTACTAAAGGCTGCAGCTGTTTAAATTATTAAAAGCTGTAATTAAATCAGTAACATATATTACCTCCAAATATCAAATGAAGTATATGAGAATGAATATCTGGTTATAATCATAAAAACACTCAGAAAATCAAATAGTATAATTTAGAGCTGAGAAAAAGGGAAAAAAATTTTAAAAAAAAAATAATTTAAGATGATATAACTCTAGCAACCAACACAGATAATCAAGATAAAACAAATAAAATAAACAAAAAACAAAACACAAAAACAAAGAAACACAGCTATAATGATGATAAACAAACCCAAAGAGCTGCAAGACAGAAAATTTGGCATCCAAAAACGATACAAAATCCAAATATAAACATGTTAAGCAGCAAATATGATGCACATAAAACGTGTTTTTCTGAAGATTTAAAGAATGGATTCGAAAAGGTAGAATAGCACCAGATTTAGCAAGGAAAATGCTTGATCCGATGAGTGCAATCTATAAAAGCGAATCTGAAGGAGGTCAGCTTTGTTAAATGGAAAGCTGATTGCGGACACGTATGCAGTGGACCCGTTGGATCCGTTAGGAAGGATGTTGACACCTGTACATCTTGGTATCACTGACCTCGTTGACCCTTTAATTAGTTTTGGACTTTTGCGCTCCAGAAGTCAAAACTTTTCCTTTTTTTTTTTAAGCGGTTATAGTAATTCTCTTGATATAGAAAATACTGTAGCAACTGAACAAAAAAAATATTCTCTCTTTTTTCTTCGCTCCCTCTCTCGCTACTCATCAGAAAGAACAAATCGAAGCAACTCTTCTCTCATAAGTAAAATTATTGCATACAATCTGAACAAAAACACAAACAAAAAATGCAATAAAACCACATAATACAATCTTTCTCATAAACTAATAAAATCAGAACCGAAAAAAAAGAAAAGAAAAAGAAAATCCAGCCTTTATCTCAACGGCTACTAAATGCAACAAAATACAATCTGAACAAAACACAAACAGAAAATACAATCTTTCTCATAAACTAATGAAATCAGAAAAAAAAAAAAAAAAAAAAAAAAAAAAAAAAAAAAGATCAAACCCATTTCGACCGCATGTCGTTGGCAGCGGGGGAGAGGACGAGCGGCGGTGAAGGCAGAGCAGACGACGGAGGACGAAGATGACGCGATTCTCTCTCTCGCCCGGTGTCGTACAACGCCGATTTTCCTATTGGAGATGGCCCCTCTCTCTCTCTTTGTGTTTGAAGAGAAGAAATCAAATCCAGATGGCGAACCGTGTGGATGGCGTGTGGCCTTACGATTCTTATTAGGTGTTCTGATGGGAGAAATAAACGTATGGCCTTCGGCCTTCCAGCTTTTTATTTTTTATTTTTTTTTAATAATACTAAGTTTATAATAATAAAAACTAATGCTAAATTCATTTTTTTAATGGAAATTAATTAGAAGTTAATGGATATTAATAATTAAAATTTAGGGGATAACTCAAGGGATGATCTCTTAAATTAAAAGTAGAATATTAACAAATAAAACTCTTGAAAATTTTGAAGATTAAAAATTTAATTGGGAAAAGTAAGATTAAAATTTGAAGATTAAGGATCTGCTTATTTTGTTGAAATTGAAAATTTTTCACTGAAAGTACAATAAATAAAGGTAAAAGTTAGCTGAAATAGTACGGTTGAACTTATAAATAGTACAAAAAAGTACAGTAAGACTCGTGAATAGTAAAAAAAAAAGCTAAATAGTAAAATAAGTTGTACTATTCAACTTATTTTTTGCCATGGATTATTTTTGCCAAGTTATTTTACTATTCAGGTTATTTTTACTATTATTCATGGGTTTCACTGCACTTTTTGGTATTATTTATAGGTCCCACTGTACTATTTCAGCTAACTTTTACTTTTATGTGCAGTACTTTCAGTAAAAAGTTTTCAGTTTCAACAAAATAAATAAATTCCAAACAGACCTTATGAGTGCGTTTGGCAAAAATTATTTTTGCTAACTTATTTTACTATTCAGCTTATTTTTAATACTATTCATGGGTTCCATTGTACGTTTTGACACTATTTATGGGTCTCATTATACTATTTCAACTAATTTTTACTTTTATCTATAATACTTGCAAAAAAAAAAATTTCAATTTCAGTAAAATAAGCGGAGAATTAAAGAAAGAATAAAAAATGAATGAAGAAATAATATTTAAATGAGATAGAGTAAAGATAAAGAATTTGTTGAAAATTGTATTTGAAAAAATACGTAGGTAAAAGCTAAAATGAACTATTCACCATCCAAACAGTATAAAAATTTAAAGAGATTGCTAGGGATGCTCTTAAAATGCGGATTATATATAAGAGCGTTGATTGTAAAATTGAAAAGCAACCCATTTTGCCTTGATTGTAAATTAGAAAAAGTAATCCATCTTCTGACTAAAATCCATCAATGATAATGGTGGCAATTCATGTTTAGGAGTTGGTTCGTGTCGTGTCGAATCATGACTATTCGACTATATGAGTTGAGTCGAACCTGACCTGTTTAGTAAACGTGTTAGGAGTCCTTAACTCGAACACAACCAGATTATTAAACAGGTCGACCTAACCCAACACGTTTAACTTGTTTAATTAACAAGTCATATAAAGATCAATACAAATGACCCATTTAATTATCTATTTGATTAATAGGTCTTACCTAATCTGTATAATTTTTTTTTCTAAATTCCCATATATCTAAATTTAAAATACAATTACAACTATAAATATTGTAATAAACATATAAAAACAACTATAAATTAAGCAATAATATCAAAATAACTAACAACTTTATAAGCTAAATAGATCAAATGGATTCAAACGAGTTTACATGTTAAATATGAACACAACTCATTTATAAAACAGGTTAGCTGTGTCAACCCGAACCCATTTAGCTTCAACCCATGACCTGTTTATAAACAGGTTAGTCATGTTGAGTTTGTGAGTCGTGTCAAATTTCGCCATCCCTAATCCATGATACAGTTGAGTATTCATATCCCTTTACATCCAAGTCCATCAAATTGGGGGAATTTCAAATGGTGGGTTTTCCTCCCCATCTCCTTCCCTTTTCCTCTACACCATCCATATCCTAAACTTGGTTGAGAATTCTCATCTTAGACAATAGTCCCATAAAGACTTTCTTTCCATTCCACACCTTGCTTAGGGATGGTCTGGTGTTGTGTATTAGTTTAAATCTTTTGGTAGTTGAGATAGAGCTTGATGCAAATACTATGCTTGGTTGGGTTATTGAAGAATTTAATAATAACTTACAAATGTGTAGACACCTTAGCAAGAAAGGCTTGGATTCAAGTTAAGATTTTGCTTTTTAATAGTCCGCCTATGGACTTAAGTATGCTGTTATTTTTTGATAATTCTGGTTTGTATTGTAGCCTTTAAAGATAGTGACAATTTAAACCAACACGTTTGAGTTGCTTAATTGCTTTTGTTACCAATGAAGGAGGGTAGGCCATCTTAGATTCATTACTTCAGTAGGGCATAACTTCCCACCATTTATTTATTTATTTATGGTTGTTTATTTTTGGCTGACACTAAAAATTTGTAAAAATAAAAGGCTTTCTTAAAACATTTTTACTATGGATGTAATTTTAATGATCAAATTTCACATTTACTTTTTCTAACTATTATTAAAAAAAAAAGAAAAAAAAAAGCAACTATTTGATAGGAATTGTCAACTTTTGGATAATTTTGGTAAAAGGCCATTTGTTAAATTACAAATTTGTTTCTTAACCTTTGGTTTTTGTTTCAAAATTATTATTATACTTTAAAATGTTTCAAAAATATCTAATGAATATAAAATGTTAATGTACAAAACAAAAATCATTTAATCGAGGTCACTTCAATGACTTGAAACCCATGATGTGATATAAATTCAAATTATCATATTAACATTTTTAATCATATGTTAATAACTAATTTTTTGAAATAATTTTGAAAATATAGGAACTAAAGTGAAATCTAAAAATAATAAATTAAATAAAAGTTTGTTTGGTACTCTTAAATGTTAGTCTCCAGGAGTTGACAGTACATTCGATGATTCGAATAGGTGATAGTGAGTTTGCCCACATTCCTTATCATAAAAATAGCCCAAAGCAATCCAAAAATAATTATACTAGTTGGATTAAAAAGGAATGTGAGACATGATCAAATTTTGGGCTACTTATTGATCTTGTTTTTGTTTTTGGTAAAATCCCAATATTTTGGATTGGATGCTATATTTATACTTTTATAAGTCACACATTAACATTATATCTCTGCCAGCCCCAAATTTTTTGAACTTGTATTGTATACCCATTGACTAAACGATACAGTGGAAGGAAGCGGTGGCAGAGGAATAGAGGATATGGAAAGGATTTGGCCATGTTTTCTTCTGGGATACTGGTACTAAAAAAATGACCGAAGAGAGCAATTCTGAGTTGATTATAGGACCTGGTGACCTTATGGCCTTAATCTTTACGAGCTTATAACCTTATGACTATTTGTTTGGTCATGATAGAGATGGAAATTAGTGTTTCATGGGTACTTGTTCATATACCTTTCGGACTCATGAATGTTTCATAATCTATTAGAGGACCTTTCCAAATGTTTGTTTGTATCCATAAATGTTTTTATATATATACCTTCTGAGTAATGTCTTGTGGACCTTATGAATTATGTTTATGATAGGGATACATAAAGGGTTTCATAGAGGCCTTTTGTTCATTTACCTTGTGGGCCGTATGATAGACATGCAAAAGTAGCGTTTCATAGAGGGACCTTTCGGACCTTTTCAAGTGTTTGATAAAAGTCATAGGACAAAATTTCTCTCCAAACTTATTTGGAAAGATACTCTTCAAACTTTTCATATATTTATTTTCTAGGTGTGAATTTTGAAAATCTAACTATTGAATTTTATATTCCTTATGTTCTTAATATGCATATAAAATTTCGTTCAAATTGGATATTATTTACTATTCGATCAATAAATTTATTTTTTATACACAATTTTAGATCACAAAAAATTAAAATTTTAACACTTATTTGATGACATAGCAATTGATCTTTGATCTTCTTGAAATTTTGCAAGCATGAAAGATATAACAAGAACATGTAATCTAGCGGTTAGAAAGCACTTAACGCATCTCTATCACTTGACGCATCTTAAGACAATATGACCATGGGTTTTATAAATTTTATTATATTTTAATGGAAAAATTAACAAATTCTCTAAAGGTATTGGTCTAAGAAATTTTTTTTTTTTAATTTTTATGAATAAAAAAAAAAAAGCAATTTTTTGAAAATTTTTTATATTTCTCATGAAAGTAATATCAAAACTTTCTTAACATAATCAATTAACAAATGCTTTAAGAACACTCGTTAACTGGATCTATATTCAAAAATTGCCCTGTCAATGTGTTAGTTTATCAAAGATCTATTAACTACTCACCTTAATTTTTCCTATGTAGGAGTTATTCATTCAACTCACACGACAATTTAAATGTGAATATTCTTCTTTTTATTATTATTATTATTTATTTTTATAAATATGATAAAATTTGAAAACTACAACATTTTAGTTTATGATAATGCTCTTTATCATCAAATTAGATTACATATAAATACTTATAGGGTTCGATTAAACGGTGCCCTTAGAGTATTTGTTAATTAACAATTTTTAAAAAATTTTGATACTATTTTTATGAAAAAAAAAAAAAAAAAAAACTGTCAAAAAAGGAAAAAGTTTAATTACAAAATTTGTTATAATTTTAGGCTACAACCTTACTTAATATCTTTTTATTGTATGCAAATTTTGACAAATCCATTATTAGATTACATCTTCTTTTTATATCTTTCATGCTTGCAAAATTTCTAAAAAATTAAAGATCAATAGTTATGTTATTAATAAATTATTTAAATTGCAAGTTTTTGTAGTTTAAAATTATGCATAAAATATAAGCTTATTGATCATATAGTAAATAATATATGATTGACACAAAATTTGACACGTGTTTTAAAAATATAAAAAATATGCAATTCAATGGTTAAATTTTCAAAATATGTAATATTGGAACCTAAGGCTACAACCAATTTTATAACTAAACTTTATCCTCAAAAAAGTTAGTTACTTTTTTCTTTTTTCAAAAAGAGTTTTTAAAAATATTTTTCCCACGTTGTTTTTTATTCATTGAAAGTTTTAGCAATATTGCATTTTGGCCTTTCTAATTCCTTATTCATAGGACTGAAACAAAATCACTTCTTGGCTCATTACAAGATACCTAACAATCGGATGATTTAGTTGATCAATGATATTGATACCATTTATGACCCAAACTTGGCTCTAGACTAGCTATATTTGTCTTGCACCATGTATAAATTGTGTGTGCATATATATATATATATGTGTGTGTGTGTGTGTGTGTTTTGAATTTATCCATGGTACTTCATAAATTGATGTGAATAAAAATCTTCAGAAGATTTAGTTGCCAATTCAAGTTTGTTTATTGTTCTTCGTAGTCAAAGCATGAACATTTTAATAGTACGGATTACCCATATATATTAATCTTGATCTCTTGCTGTATAATATGAAATATATAAGCAATATATTATCATGTTTACTTTCTTATTGTGAAAATTCACATAGGATTTCACTTTAGAAGGGTAAAGTGATCCAACATTGCTCCTCAAACAATCCATTTCTTCACTGGAGATGGGCTTAATAAGTTTTGTTGTTGATCCACGTTCAGCACATTGCATCATTAATATCACCACCACACAAAATAGCAAGGTAATTGGAAATTTTATGTGTCACACAGTCACTTGAAAATTTCAACATAGGACCACTTGCACAATTTTACAAATTTTTGTTTTGTTTTGTTTTGTTTTTTTTTCCAACACAATTATACAAGAGTTAGGCAAAGTACTAGAGTGGGTAATAGGTTAGAGGATTCATGGCAAGCTCATGCTCATCAACAAAATTATACAAACAAATATTCTTTGCATTTTTCCCGTCTCATTCCTCCTCCTCTCAATCAGGCCTCAAGAGTCACTGGCACTATAAATCTTGATGAGAATTCCTATATAATCTCTAATAATTCAATTTTTTTAAGGTAAAACAATAATAGTGAAAAAAAAATCCATCACTTTTTTTATTTTCTAATTTTCTTTTCCACTATTGCATTCTTTTGTTATTTATTAAGCTAATACATCATCAAGGCATTGCTTCTTCATCCTTTATTTCTTTTTAGTTTCTAGTGGTTTATTTATGGTTGGCAATAAGTGCATAAAAAGTATTTTCCTTTAGAGTTTAAATTCTGTAAGGATGCGGTGTAAAACCTATGTTTTATCCTTCCAATCCTAACATGCCACATCACCTTATTATATATTTAAGAATAAGCACAACCATACTTAATCAATTCTAATACTCATATATAAATCTAACCAAATTAAGAGTTTATAGAGATGTTATTAGATGTGGTGAGATGTATTAATTTTTAAGAAAAATGCTAATATAACAATTTTTTATTGGATGGTGAAAAGCATAGGTTTTATACCCTATCTTTACCAAATTTACTCTTTTCTTTACTATGGTTATTATTTTTACGATCAAATTGGCAATTAATTGATTGGAATAGTTCTTCTCAAAAAACCAAAAAAAATTGGAATAACATTTAGATTAATTTTTGGGGGGAAAAATGATTCGTACTCTTAATTGTTGGTTTTGGAGAGTTAAATGGCCAAAAAAAAAATTTCTAGTTGGGTCAAAATGTTGGTCAACCCATTAAAACCAGATGTCTTCAACTCTCATCTACCAAAGATGTTAATTTTTTGGGCTATTTAATTGCATATAATTGGGTCAATCAAATGGTTTGGACTTGAAGCTTAAGACTATAGCCCATAGGCTTCACTCGCTTCTCACTTTTAAATTTTATGCATTTGTATTGTATGGCCACTAACCCAAATTTTGGCATTTGGAAAGTAGTTTGTTATACCACCTAGGAAAAAGGGAAAGATGACTCAAATGGACAAGGCAAACTTTTGGTTTGTCAGAGAAAACAAAAATGGAAACTTTACCACATAGGAAAAAGGGAAAGATCACTCAAATGGACAAGGCAAACTTTTGGTTTGTCAGAGAAAACAAAAATGGAAACTTAGTTCTAGATCATATAAAGGAGCAATTAGATCTACATCAATCAAAATCCACGTTGATTGGTGATTGGAAAAACAACTTAGAACCATTTTCAAAAAAATGATGAAAAAAAGTGACCTATCCATGTTGATTTGGGGTTTCCATACAAATCCACATCTTTAGTTTGTGAGCTCAAAAAGGAAGATTTGTTCTTGGAGGCCCAAATCAATTTCCCCTATCAAAACTTCCCAAACATGCCAGCCGAAAGACAAAGGCCCAGATCCACACTATTATTCATAGACCTCAACAAGTTTTGGCGGAAAAAAGAAAAAAAAAAAAAAACAGAGCATGACTTGTACTAATACAATCAAAATCCAAATATTCATAGCCCCTTAAAAGAGGATTAAAAAGTACAATAGATCCACCTAACATATATTCTGCAAAATGGGAAAAATAGTACAAAAGTAAATTGCAAACCTCACACCATTGGAAAATTCAATTCAAGCTACGTAATTCAAACAAACCAACGAAAACAGAGCATGGATCATAGTATATTGGAGGCTCAGACAGCGTTGAAGTTCAGAGCTATAAGTTGGATATTGTCATAGTTGTTGCTGTTAGAAACGCTATCGGTGCTAGCAACATTGCCTTCAGGAAGAGTTTGGATAGCATTTCCAGTGTTGTTAGTTGTAAGCTTGCGAAATGCGAGAATGAGTGCGATGATGAGGATGAGCAGGCTAAGTATTTCTGCAGCAAGCTTAACGATTGAAAGCAACGAGGTTTGTTCCCTGCATGAACAAGAGGAAATTAATTCTATGATTTACTTTACTGGAACCAACAAAAATAAAATTACAAAATAAATTGCTAATAAAAGAAGATGTAGCTATTGTCACCTGTTTGGAGGAGGAGACAAAGAGGACGATAGGGTTTAAGGAAGAGGAGAATATGGAAAGAATTTTGCCATGTTTGCTTAAAAAAATGATTGAAGAGAGCAATTTTGAGTTTTGTATATCGTGATATATATAGCCCTCTGTAAGTGATGCGTGAGGCCATAGTCTATTGCATTCACCCCTGGACGCGTAGTTGCCCTCATAGTTTATTGCAAATTCACAAATTCACTAACCCATACTTTGACGTAGTATAGTTGCCCTCATAGTTTATTGCAAATTCACAAACCGCTGTACGCATAATTTTGTTCGAATATACATACCATTTTTGTTTGTGGGCCAGTCAGTTTTGTGAATATTTTGGCTTTCTTATATTTCGAAATTACCTTTGTCAATGAGTTAGCACTACAAAGATATATTAGCCATTCATATGCATTATTACTATCCTATGTGGGACTTAATCATTTAACTAATTAACTAGGTAACTTACACTTAAATTTAAAAATTAGAACATTTATTTATGACATTTCTCTTCACCATTAAACCAAGACAATATATGAATATTTATGTGTACTTTTTTGTATACTCATATAATACCATACTAGTATCTATTTCAAAACATGCAAAACATTTTACATCAATTCAGGATTGTGATTTGTTCCTCTAAAGCAATATCAATATTTATCAACCATTTAGCTAAAATATAAATGATTATAATTGATCTATTTCTCAAAATTATACTTGATGTGCTTTATGAGATTTAATGTACAACAAATCCTAAGAATTCACAGTAGATTAAAGAATTATAATTCTCTGTGAGTGAGGCCATATATTGTGGTTTTATAGGATCCTCTGCTGACTCAATACATTTTGTGAATTCTGCTCTCCATCTGCTACTAACTCAGCAAGTTTTGCCCTCCCTCTGCTGAGGGAATGCATTCTACTACCACTTTTTATTGGAGGATGTTTTTGCCCTCCCCCAACACATTTTTGCCCTCCCTCAACAAAAATAAAATGCTAATGAAAGAATTCACAGGACGTGTCGCACGCCTATTGGTCTCATATCTGATTATCTGCCACCATTTTATTGGTAGGACACTTTTTCGAAGAAACGATTCGTTTTTCACTCTGAAACCCCCACCAAATTACGAATATGAAGACACCTGAAAAAGAATATAAAGCTAAAGCCATTCATGGACGTCTTTTTCTATCTCTTTGCATTTTAGGACCACCTTTCACCACTTTACCATTATAGGAAGCGTATACAAATGTCTTTAATGCGTTTTCAACAAATGGTACAATTTATGATTCTAATTTCACCTGCACTTATATTGGTCTTGCGCGCCGTGCTTAAATGTGATATTGAATTGATTTCTAAAATTTCATAACAATTTTTTTTTTTTTTTATGTAACATTTTTATTGTAACAAAAATTTGTTGTCCTCCACACTTACGCTAGTATATTAAAATCTTTTAAGAACACCTTCTTGAGGAACTATGTTTATGTTCATATAAATTAGGAAGAGAAGAATGTCTCAAATGCATTATCAATCAACAAACAATTAGAAGATTTAGTTGATCAATAGTTCGATTTTTGAGACAAAATTGGCTGCCCATATATTAGTCTAATCGTGCGCAATGCTTAAATTGTATATTGAATTGATCCCATTAATTTCTTAGTATTTACATTTTTTTTAGACATATATTTCAAATGGGGGAGGAAGATTTGAACACTGGATATTTGAAACACTTAGAGGTGCCAAGCAAATTGGCCTAAAGGTCATTGGTATTTTGGTGCAACATATTCGATTAAACATAGATTTTGTTGTTACAAAATAAGTGTTTTGAAATACTTTAACACATACCAAAAGTCTTTAACTTACCCATCCCCCAATTATTGAATCATAACAATAAAAATAAAAAATTGACACAATAATTCTAACACATGTACGCATATATATACAAACATATAATTACACATACAATTTTAATTTTTATATAGAGATAAGCCAAAATTCAAGTAGATACCTTGGGTTAGGTTTATGACAACCCTTTGAAAAGCATGTTATCTTGCCTATGAGTTAATCTTTGATACAATTCCTTAGGCGTGTTGTACATTATGTTTCTTATTTAAATTCAAACAACTGATTACATTAAATGTAATTGTTTTAGGGAAAATAACATAATTTGTATTGTATTGGTCAATGCAATATATATAAACAGATTCTTAAAAAAAGCACCAAATTAAATAAATATATAGTTACTACTTACTAGTAAAAATACATAATTAAATCAATATTGCATTATAATGATTAATTTTAATCCTTTTTTAAAATTAGCCTTGTTGGCTCATGTGAAAAGATGTTAGTGAAGTCAAGCCCATCCTGTTAAGTGTAGCCCTTGGCCACAAGTCTTAACCACAAGTCTTAATCAAAATTTTATAATTTTTCTTTTTGTTTCCAAATAGTCAACACTTCATATGTTATGTCCACAATTTCTTCAACTTGCATATAGATAAAAGCATCAAATTGATACAATTAGAAATTTTAAAAGCTAAATTGTACCTATTTACATATGAAAACCCAAAATTTTAAGATAGTAAAATTAAACCTTTAATACATTTTGGTGACCAACACTTTTTTTCTTTTTCTGTTTTTTGGGTAGTATAAGGAAAATCTTAAGGCCTGTTATTCTTATTATTATTATTTTCAATGACAAGGGATCCAAATTCAGATTCTCCTAAAATTAAAAATAAAGAATGTCATTGAAGAAGAAAACTCTTTATAAATCAAGATTCGAATAATAACAAGATGTTAAAAATAGAGAATGTCATTGAAGAAGAAAACTCTCTGTAAATCAAGATTTGAATAATAACACAATGTTATTGAGTCTATTGACACCCTCTATAATATTTGGTATTTGGGGTTTGAACCCTTTATCTATCAATCTATCATTAGGTCCTCTGCAACATGATCGGTACAAGCATTTAAAACCCAGCAAACTTGAAATCATTACGCCTAATTACCAATCTCATCAACACCGAGAACAAAGAAAATCCCTCTTCCATAGTCCCATCCTTCAAATATCTATCTATCACTGCTGTCCAAGATACATCATCCCTTATCCACCATCTTGTCAAAATTTTTCCTAGTATCCTCTACACTCCTGCATTTCCCATACATGTCTGATAAACACTCCAAAACCGCCACATCCATATCCAATGTCTTAATCTCATTCTATAGAATCCAAAGCCTCCTTAGGCCAGTCATGGTGAACGCACCATGATATCATTGCCATCCACGAAAAATTATCTCCTTGCAGCATTTCATCAACCAACTTACTACCCTCTTTAAGCTTCCCAACATTTGCATAGCCAAATATCATTGTGTTCCAAGAACAAATCCTTGTTCCCCCATTTCATCAAACATGTTCTAGGCATCCATAATACCCTCACAATTGACATAGATATTAAGGAAACGATTATAAATGAAACCCCGGGCACGAACCCGGACGCTTTTGGCGTGAGCATGAACTTTCTCACCCTCTTAAAGTGCTGCCTGCCGGGGACGTAAAGTTGTATTGAAGCAGAGGAGAGGGTCGGTGAATTTGGTTAAGCGAGCGAATTGGCGGTCGAAAATTGAAACTGGGTTCTGAGAAAAGAGTGGCCCAACCAAACACTTAACCCACTTTCTCGTCCACGGTCTCTTTTTCGGCCTAGCCCATTTTTATGTCAACTCGTTAATCCTATTCCATGACAAAGAAAAAAACGAACATACTGTGTAATGCAAAGGAGTTTCCCGTTTCCAAAGTCAACGGTCAAGTCAACGCGCTGAGACTCGGAAACTTCCTACGTGGTTCGCGGGAGACTTTGATTGCTTTATTTTTATATATACTAGTATAATGCCCGTGCGATGCACGGCTTAATAAAAAATATTTTGATAATTAATTAAATTTAATAATAAATAAAATGAAAAAAAAAATTAATTCAAAATTTAAGATTAAAAAATAAATTGTACTTGTACACTTAAAAGAAATTTAATTTTTATTTCTTATTTTGATATTTAAATTATTTGTTTTAGTGTTAATTTCATTCAATCAAATGGTTATAATAATAAAATAAGAAATATGTTTGGACTCAATGAAATATAAATCATGGAAAAATAAATATTCAGAGGCTTGTTGTAAAAGAAAAACCAAAAAAAAAAAAAAAAAAAAAAACTATTAGAGAAGATTTTGATCCTTCCAATTAAAAGCTTGATGTTTGGTAATTTAAGATGTATAATATCGTAAATAGGTAGGAAGGGTGATAAATATAACATATTATTTGTTATATTTAATTATAATGATTTTTTTAGATAAATATAACATATTATTTGTTCTTATCAACTTTTTATCTATTGTTTTATCACTTCTTAGGATAAAGTTGGGTTGTTCTTTGTGGATTTTTTAAAATTTATTTTAAACTTTCTACATTTGATAATTAGGTTTTAATTAAAAAAAAAAAATCATATCCTATTTCCTTACAACCATCAATCACCTTTTTTTCCCCTTCATAGACCTTTCTTCTTTTATTTTATTTTATTTTATTAATTCTATTTTGTTTTTAGTATGGTAATATAACATGTTGATTAGTAATTCTATTTTCAATAAGATTTAAATTTCATAACAAATGGGACTCTAAAAATATATATCCTTTAAAAAAAAAATCTATCTTATATCCTTATTGCCTCAACCATCAATCACGTTTTTTTTTTACTTTGATTCTATTCATATGACGTTTCTTTTTTTAATTCTATTTTTTTTTAGTATGGAAATATAACACGTTTTTTAACAATTATATTTTTAATAGGATTTAAATTTTATATTAAGTGGGACTCTAACAATAAGTATGCTTTCATCCACCCAAAAAAAAAAAAAAAACAATAACAACAACAACAACAACAACGTAGGAAGCTTATCAAAAACAACAACGTAGAAAAAAAAATGCAATGCAACCCAAATTACTAAACATTAAAAAATAAAAGTAGATACACTTACATAATATTTGAATTTTTGTCTTTGAAAATGAGGTAGGAGGCACCGAATTTCACCCTATCAAAACAAAATGTGTAAATATAAACTTTAAGAAATTTTTTTGGGAAAATCTCAATACCAAGAATATCGTTTGATCGAGTGCTTTGAAACCTCAAGGAAACTCCAAAAAATAGAAAAAAGAACAGGAATAATATAAACAAACAAACAAAATTAAACAAATAATAAATAACCCTAAAAAATGATAGATATTTGGACGTTCAAAATATTAATGAAAAAATCATGAATCTGACCTTATTATTTATAGTGTCCTCGAACTCTAAAGATGAGAGTCATGATATAATAAAACAATTATCTATAATCATTCCTATATTTATCCAACAAACAAAATTAAACTTCAACCAAAAAACAAAAGTTGATAAGAAGTTGTTTCTAAAACGATAATTTTAAGTTGTGAAGAAGTTGATATAAGCAAAAAAAAAAATAAGAAATTAAAATTAAAATCCAATACCATAAAAATCAAGTTGGATAAATATCAAACAACATGATTTTTACGGTATAACAAAAACCAAAAAAAAAAAAAAAAAAAAAACTGTAATTAACGTTATCTACTCTTTTTTTTTTTTCAAATATTTTTTAATTTAATTTTTTAGATGAATATCAAATTTTTTGATAACAAAAAAAAGGCTAATAACGTTAATTTACAACATGATTTGTATGAATTTTTTTTTTGGTATAAAGTAGAAACAGTGAAGCACTACTTTTCTATTAAGCTGTGCGACTTGAGCTAACAAATTTAATTCTATTGTAATATTAATTTTCCAGGAAGGCACATGTTTGCAAGATAAGGTTGTATATGGAATAGAACTTTAATATGTTTCTTCCTAATGCTAATTCTTATCACCAATCAATGGATTGTAATCAAATTAAGATAGAAACTGGATTGTAATCAAATTATAATTTTATTGACTTAAAAATTATAGGGGAAGAAAAATTATATATATATATATATATTTAAAATCTAAAAATCTAGAAATTTTTTTTAAGAGATACACTTACTTTATGATGACAATTAATTAGAGATAAGAATGAATTAAAGTCTTGATTAATCTAATACCCATTTAAAAATTATAGGAGAAGTAAAATTATATATATATATATATTTTCTTAAAATCTAAAAATTTAATAAAATTTCTGCAATTTGGTGAAGCCACGTGGCGCAACCACGGCGTCTAAGCCCAACTTTTATTATATATAATATGATTTTTTGTCTTTTACTGCCTTTTAATTGTCATTCTTTTCCGCGGAAGAAGCATAAAGAAAATGTGAGAAGAAATTGAGGGGTTAATATTTTTTATGGCGTAAATGCACTTTTAGTCCCTACATTTTGACGTTTTTCCATTTTAGTCCTTACATTTTATTTTTACCACTTTTAGTCCCTAAACCAATTAACGCCTTTCGTTTAAGTCCTTGAAGCTAACTTCCGTCACTAATTTAATGGAAACACTGACGGATGAATAAAATAATATTAAAAATTTACTGTAGAACTTACACGTCAGCATATAAATTTTAAAAATTAATTTATTAATTTTAGCTAAATAAAAAAAAATAAAAACAGAAATAAAAAATCATGATCAAACCTTGCCCAGAATAAGAACATTGTTCTTCAACGTTAATCATGTTCTTCATTTTCTTCCCAGCAAACATTGCCCAGAAATTTAAAAAATCAATATTTTTGTTTCTCTTCTTGCATTTTCTTAGCAACCAAACATGCAAAACACATAGCAATCTTCAAATGAGAACAAAACCCAACAATCACAAAAATGCAGATCTCCTGCAAAATCAATCTCCAGCAAAGAACAAAACCAAATCTCCAATAAAACAACTAAACCCATAAACCCAACAACCAAACCGATCCCAACAAAGTAAACCTTAACCTTCAAACCCATAAATTTTCTTGGGAAACAAATACAAGAAATCTAGATTGGTTGACTTGTGAGAGAGAGAAAATGAATCGTTGATAAAGATCGGTTAGATACCCACAGGAAAAACAAACCAAAACCCCCAAAGTTCTCAAACCCAAACAAAATCATCAAATCCAAAAACTTAAATGTCTCCCATCGTTTTCTCTGGATCAAGAATCCATGGCATCCATTATTAAAACCTTGAAGATCTGCCCCTTGCTCTGCTCTTCGTTGGTCAAGGGAGAACCTGAAGGGCGAAAGGGCCAAGTCATGGTGGTGTTGGGTGGCTACGGTGATGGTGGTTTTGATGAGTGTGGGTGTGGATCTACTTTGTGGAGACTGCCGTTTGTGCTTCACCGCCGTTCATGCTTGACTCGTACTGCTTGACCGCCGTTCAACTGGCCCACCGTCCGATGAAGGAGATTGGCAGTGATGAGGGAAGCAACGCTGGAGTTCTTCGACTATGGATTAGCTAGCTGTCCTTTCCTTCTCGAGCTGCTGGAGTGCTAGACCGAAGTGGGAGGGAGCGGTGGGTATGGATCAAATGCTAGAAGGTTATGGTCAAAATCTCGCCGTGGTGGTGGTAGTGGGGGGTTGCCGTGGTGTTAAGGGGTGGGTTTCACTATGGGTTAGCTGTTGTGGCAGGGAATTTTGTTGTGGGTCAGGTTCGTGGCAGTGGTGGAGGGTTGTTGTGGTGGTGGGGGTGGGTTTCACTATGGGTAGTGGTGGAGGGTTGTTGAAGAACAAGTGTTTTTATTCTGGGTTGTTGAAGAACAAGTGTTCATGGCAGTGGTGCGTTTGAACATGATTTTTTATTTCTGTTTTTATTTTTTTTTATTTAGCTAAAATTAATAAATTAATTTTTAAAATTTATATGCTGACGTGTAAGTTCTACAGTAAATTTTTAATATTATTTTATTCATCCGTCAGTGTTTCCGTTAAATTAGTGACGGAAGTTAGCTTCAAGGACTTAAACGAAAGGCGTTAATTGGTTTAGGGACTAAAAGTGGTAAAAATAAAATGTAGGGACTAAAATGGAAAAACGTCAAAATGTAGGGACTAAAAGTGCATTTACGCCTATTTTTTATTTGAAGAAATTGAAGGGCTTACATTTATGTACTTTGTATCTTTTGTTTCGGTTCCTCATCAGAGTTACAATGTTTTATAGTTAATGTAGTATATAGGTGTTTATTTTGGCTTTGTAATTTTCAGGCTGCACTGCAAGTTTAGTTTACTTGTGCCGTGTTGCGCTCTTTCATTTGTTTGAATAAAATTCTAATTCATCCTGAAAAAAATAAACAAAAAAAGAAAGCGAAGTTATGCCATTGGACGTTGCGTTTTCAACAGTAAACTGATAGTACAATTTACAATTCTAATTTCACCTCCCCTTATATTGGTCTTGCACCATGCTTAAATGTGATATTGAATTAATCTCTAAAATTTCACAATAATTTTTTTTTTGATGTAATATTTTCATTGTAACAAAAATTTGTTGCGCTATACACTTACACTAGTATTTAATAAAATCTTTTAAGAACACCTTGTTGAGGAGCTATGTTTATGTTCATATAAATTAGGATGAGAAGAATGTCTCAAATGCATTATCAATCAACAAACAATTAGAAGATTTAGTTGATTAATAGTGTGATTTCTAAGTCAAAATTGGCTGCACATATATTGGTCTTGTCCATTTAACACATTTTAGTTCAATAAGTTTTTTACGTGGATTTGATCTAGAGGTGGATCCACATTGAAGCCAGGGAAGTCATAAGACCATCTTGACCTGGAAAAAAAAATAATTATTATATTTAAATTTTAAAATGGTTATGATTTTTTTTACCTTTAAAAAATATTTGTGACCACCATAAATATCTTTAGGTCAAACATAATTAAACTATGGACATAATAACCATCATGAAAAACATTTTTGGACCTGCCACTGATCTAATCTGACCTAAATTGAATTAGATTGAACTCAGTGCAAGTTGAATGTGGTAAATTAAATGAACAATTTAGAACATTTTAAACTTAGCTTTGCACAATTCATTTACAGCTTTGTGGTTGAATTGATTTTGTTAATAGATGAAGTAAGGTAAGCTATCATTTTCTCAATGGGAAATAACTTCCTATCATTTACTTATTTCTAGTCGCTTATTTTTGCTAGACACAATAATATGTAAAAGTACATTACTAATGGATGTAATTTTAATGATTGAATTGACAATTACTTTATTAGAATTTATCAATTTTTGGATGTTTTTGTCAAAAAATGTTTTTAAAGTTTTAGGTTTCAAGTTCAAAATCCAAAATAAGCTTGCAATATGGAAATTGGGGTGGAGTGAACATTTAGTCATCAATTCTAGGATTCTTGTCGTAGCTACCATCACAATCATCATCATCATCATCTATTTCACAAGGCTTTTTTGATAGTTTTTGTTCACATTTTTAACACTTTAATATTGTCTAGTGCCAATTGGGTCGTTTCTATCCATGGAATTGATTGGGCTTCTGTTTTTTCAAGCTAATTCCAAATAAATTTGGATTTTTGAAATAATTGTGAAGCTATGATGTTGTATAATTCCATTTACCATATCAACATTTTCCATCCATCATATCTTAGTAATTAGCATTTTGAAAATATAGCAAAAATAAAAGAAGATTGTTGGGTACTCTTAAATGTAAGGCTATGGAGACATTCAAATTTGGTGATAGTATATCCTCCGCCAACCCCCCCCCCCCCCCCACCCACCCCCTCCCCAAAAAAAAAAAAAATGGTGATAGTGGTTTTGCCCACATTCCTCATCATAAAAATGGACCAAAGCAAATGCTACGGGATGAACCAAAACCAAAAATAAATATGCTAGTTGCATTTATATATTAAAAAAAAAAAAGAGAGAGAGAGACTGTCAGACATGATAAAATATTGGGCTTCTTATCTGTTCCTGTTTTTAGTTAAACAAAATATTTTGGATTGGATGCTATCTTTATAGGCAACACGTTATATCTGTCACTCCCAACTTTTTTTGAACTTGTATTGGATGTCCATTGACCAAAATCTAGCATTTGGAAAGGACTCTTGTACCACATGAAGACTAGCATAGATGCCAAATCAATAAGTTAATCATGACCAAAAGACAATCTGGTCCTTTGTTAGGGGAAAAAAAAATGGAAACCTTGTTCCAGAATCCAAATCATGCAAAAGAGCAATTAGATCTGAATCAATCATAATCTTTCTTGGTAAATAGGAAAATTTTGCAATAATTTAAAGAGTTGAAAAAGGTGACCTCTCCATATTGATTTGGGCCTTCTATAAAAAACCATCCAAATCCACATCTATTTTGTGAGCCCATGAAGGAAGATTTGGTTTTGGAGGCCCAAATCATTCCCCCTATGAAAACTTCCCAAACTGATCAGCAGAAAGAAAAAGCCCAGATCCACACTATCATCAAGTTTTGGAGGAAAAAGAAACACAGAGCATGACTTTGTACTAAAAACAACCAGAAAACCAAAGAAATACAAATTTTCATAGCCCCTTAACAAGTATTGGACTAAAACATTTTATTCACTGAAGACTATAGTACAACAGATCCACACCACATATATATAGGAAACCTTACAGGCTCATAGGAAGCCTACATATCTGTCTTGGAGGGTCAGAAAGCGTTGATGACGTTCAGAGCTATCATTTGGACATTGTCTTGGCTGCTGTTGGTAACGCCATGTTTTAGTTTATTTAGTTTCAGGTAGCAGAGTAACATTACACTTTTTATTCATTCATTTCTACATTAGATTTTTTATTCATTCTGAAAATATTCTTAAACATTTTTTATTCGGTAACATCACACATTTTATTCATTCATTTCTACATTAGATGAGCGTAAGACTAGAAACGTCCCCATCAACGAAGGAATCTAACTTGACTTTCTTATATTCGGAAACTACATTGTCAATGCGTTAGTGTTACAAAATACAAAGATATTTTAATCATTCACTGGTTTTATTACTATTTTATGTGGGATTTAATCATTTAACTAACTAGGTAACTTACACTTAAATTTAAAAATTAGAACATTAGAACATTCATTCATGATGTTTCTCTTCATCATCAAACCAAGACAATATATGAATTTTTACATGTGTACTTTTGTATACTCATATAGTAGTATTTATTTCAAAACATGCATAACATTTTACATCAGACTGTGCTTTGTTCCTATAAAGTGATATCAATATTTGTCAACCATTTAGCTAAAATATAAATGATTATAATTGATTTATTTCTCAAATTATACTTGATGTGCTTTAAGAGATTTATATACAACAAATTTTAAGAATTCACGGTAGATTAAATAAAGGGTAAAACTTAGGTACAGTATTTTATGTACAGTATCTTAGGTTCCTTACTTAAAATTTTGACACATGTCTAATTTAACAAACTAAATAGACGGCGTTAAAACTAAAAATATCTTCTTTCTTTTTTTAATTTCCTTCTTCCTTCTTTTTTTCCCCGTACCTGCAACTGCTTCTTTTCCAAACCCATAACCTTTCTCTTCCATCTCTTCCAAATCCAAAACCCATCTTTCCTTCTTCCTTCTTTTTCCTGTACCTGCAAATGGCTTCTCTTCCAAACCCAAAACCTTTCTCTTCCAAACCACTCATGACCCTTCACTTTCAAACCCAAAACCCAAAAAAAAAAAAAAAAAGAATGAACAAAGTTCTAAACTTTGACAGCTAAGAATTTTGAAACTCAACACCCCTCCTGATGTTACATCCGAAAACCCAGTTTCAAATCCAACTCATTAAGTAAAAAAATCTAAACTTTGACAGAGATAGATATGTGGGGCCCAGAGGTTAACAAGAAGGTAAAAGTTTAACCTGTACTTTTGCTGATGTTGAGTTTGAACTTCAGCTTGATATTTGGTCTTACAGGTATCAAAAGGGTACAAGATGGTGGTGCTAACAAGAGCTCTAATGGCCCCTGAAGTGGCCTCTGACAAAGATTCGAGGTCAATGCCCATTTTTAAAGGCTTTATTCAAAGAATATCTCATACCCCTCTCTATCGGTGTGTGTATGACTATGTATCAGTTTCTTTCTTTTTCTCTATCTCTCTCTCTCTCTCGGTGTGTGTGTACGTGTATCTGTTTTAGCTTTATTGATGTTAAGTGTGGAAGTTTTGGGTATAGCTGAAATGAGTCCCTTTTTTGGTTTGAAACCCAGTAAATCTGGTTTTTATTTTTTTATTTTTCCTGTTTGGTTACTGAGAAAATGAGGGAAAATGGTCCTTTTTTGGTTTGAAACCCAGTAGAAAATAAGGCAACGCTGTGGGTTCTTGCAGAACAGGAATAAAAAAGGAAGAAGGAAAAAGAAAAAAAAAGAAAGAATTTTTAGTTTTAACGCCGTTAGTTTGGGATGTTAAATTGGACAGGTGTCAAAATTTTAAGTAGGGAACCTAAGATACTGTACCTAAGGAACTGTACCTAAGTTTTGCCCTTAAATAAATATATAGCCACAGCTAATAGTGTATAACTCAATTAACTTCACCTCCCCTTATATTGGTCTTGTACCATGCTTAAATGTTGATATTGAATTGATCTCTAAAGCTTCATTATATATATATATATATATATATTATGTAGAATTTTCATTGTAACAAAAATTTGTTGTGCTACACACTTACGCTAGTATTTTAAAAAATCTTTTAAGAGCACCTTATTGAGGAACTATGTTTATGTTCATATAACTTAGGAAAAGAAGAATGTCTCAAATTCATTATCAATCAAAAACAGTTAGAAGATTTAGATGATCAATAGTACGATTTCTCAGCCAAAATTGGTTACCCATATATCGGCAGGGCCGGCTCAATGAATTCGGGGGCCCTAGGCGAAAGCTTTAAACGGGGCCTTTTATTATATTTAACTATAAATTCATATATTTTTTTCAATTAAAATTTATTTTTCTTGCTTTTTGAGAGGCAAAATTACTAATTAAATTTTTGCATTCAAGTTCCGCTAACATTTCTTTTTCAATTGATAATATAGCTAATCCACTTAATCTTTCTTATGACATAGTTGATCTTAAATAGGATTTTATTAATTTTAATTTTGAAAAACTTCTTTCTGCAGAAGCAACTGTAACAGGTATAGTTAATAATATTCTAAAAGCAATACATGCATTTGGAAAAAATTCTAGCCTCTTTATATAATTTAGTACATTAATTGGAGAGTTATCATTTATTTGCAAAACTTCTTTTAAAACTTTTAGTTCTGAATATAAATCTAAACCATCAATATCAGAATGAGTTTCATGTGTGAGAAAACATTCAAGATTAAGACAATTTTTTTTCAAAATATCATCATCTAGTGATTTTTAGTTTTTCAAAATTAAATAAAAAACCAAAAATATTTTCATATATTTGAAATTGTTCAAACCTACTTTCAATTGAAGAAATAGCTTGATCTACTATATATAAAAAATAATTAATTCTAAAATATTCTTCAACGGATTGTGTTATCTCATCATTGACATTCTTAACAAACTGTTTCTTCCTACGAATTATACGTTTTTCACGAAATATAGGCTCTATTTCCATTTTGGTTGCAATTTCTTTAGATGAATTCATAGCAGATGTAAATCCATCTTCTCTATATTTTTTTAAAAAAGACATGAGACCTTTTAATTGATCTATAGCAACATCAATATGCATGTCTTTCGATTGTAAATTTTTACTAACAGAGTTAACAGCAAATAATATGTCATACCAAATAGACATAGCTAGCAAAAACTCAAAACTTTCAATCTCATATGTTGCTAAACAATCAGCTTCACTTTTTGTTTTGGGATCGTCACTTGTTTTTGCCAATTGTAACAAAGCATCTCTTATTTCTAGAACTTGAAATTTTATTTCTTTCACACTTTCAATTCGACTTTCCCAACATGTTTGTGACAATGGCTTAAGAGTTAAACCTATCACATTATCTTGTAAAATTTTCCATCGCTTTGTGGAAGAAGAAAATAGTGTGTATATACATTGTGCTACTCCAAAAAAAGATATAGCTTTAGGACAAGAATTAGCCATATCACATAGGACAAGGTTGAGATTATGACAACCACATGGTGTGTAAAATGCTTTAGGATTTATATCAAGAATTCTTTTTTGTACCCCTTGTTTTTTCCCTTTCATATTAGACCCATTATCATATCCTTGTCCACGTACATCATTAATATCAAGTTCAAGATCTTTTATTGCATTTATAATTTCATTGAAAAGACCTTTTCCAGAAGTATCATCTACGTTTAAAAATTCCACAAAATGTTCATCTATTTTTATCAGACTTATTGAAATATCCACACATCTTAGTATGAGAGTCATTTGTTCTTGATGACTTACATCGGGGGTACAATCAAGTATAATTGAAAAGTATTTTGCTTCTTTAATCTTTTTTATAATTTTACTTTTAATTTCATTTGCTAATAATTGTATCACTTCATTTTGTATATTATGACCAAGATAATGATTATGGATTGCACCATGTTGAATACGTTGAACATGTTCTTGCATTATTGGATCAAATTCTGCAATCATTTCAATTATACTTAAAAAATTTCCATTATTTTCTTGATAGATCTTTTCGTTTTTTCCTCGGATTGCCAAATTATTTTTACCAAGATTTTTTACCACCGCTTTTATTCTTAATAATACTTTTTTCCAATGATCTTTCTCTTTCTTAATTTGTTCTTGGACATTTTTATCAATTGTTTTATTCTTCAATAATCTTAGTTCTAAATCAATCCAAGTATTCATATTAGTAATATGCTCATTGGTTGTTTCGTGATTTTTAAGAATAGAACTAATATTTTTCCAATCCTTAGTTCCTCCACTAGCTAGTTGATTTGTATTAGATTTTGAATTAAACAACTTGCAACAAAAACAAAATACTCTGTCTACTTCTTTCGAATACACTAACCATTTTCTATCATGTTTCTCCCCATTTGGTAATTTTCGAATATAATGCGTAGTAGACAAATGTCTAGAGTTCTTATCTATAGGAAAGTTTAGATCATCAACTCTTATTGGACCATTTTCTACTAACAAATCTCTTAATTTTATATCAATAGTTTTCCATTGACTTGGATCAAAAATATTTGTAGGAATATAATTAGGTTGATCATTAATATTTTCACTCTCCTCTAAATTATTTTGAGCTTCATTATCAAGAATGGTGACATTACATGTTTGAACATTATCACGACCAGCTTCGTTATTATCATTTTGTTGTATATTTTCATTATCTTCTAACTCTTTTTGATGAATTTCTTGTTCATTTATGAAACCTTCACTAAAATTTTTTGCAAGATTTTGTTTTTTACTAGTAATAAATTTGTCCATAGCTCCTTTTTGAGATTCAATTAGTTCTTCTGTTTGTCTTTTTTTTTTTTTTTTTTTTTTCATATCCAGATAAATATTTTCTAGTAGACATTTGTAATTAAAAAATATTTAGGAATAAATGAAACACAATCTATAATAAAAAAAAATTACAATTTAACTAGAATAATATAAATTTAATGTATAAAACAATAGAACCTGTTTTTTCAAATGCACAATTGCAGCTTTACTTAATATGATCACTTTACACTTTAAACCTGCACAAAAAAATTAAAATTAATATTAGTACAAAGTAAATTATTCTAAATTTATAATTTTGTTATTAATACTCTTTTTTTTGTGTAGCAGTAAACTTTTTTTTTTAACATAATGTGTAGTGGCCACTATCCCTCTAAATCTGATTTCTTAAAAAAAAAAAAAAAAAAAAAAGAACGCGTAGGACTAGATTCCCGGATCAATACCTTAACAGTTAACTCCTATACCACTTATCTGATTTCTTAAATAATAAAAAATAAAAAAATTTAAAAAAAAACATGTAAGACTGGACTATTATTTAGACTATTCAAAACTCAAAAGGTGTAAGACTTCCCATCAAAAAAAGAAAAAAGAAAAAGGTGTAAAACTATTCAGCCTAAATGTGTCTCTTTTCTCTTTATCACTTTATGGGTCTATCGAGTATTGACCATTCAGACCATTCATTTATTCAAAGAATCAAAAGGCTTCTTCTAGAGAAATCTAAAGGAACCAAACCAAAGTTCAGCTTCAGCCAAAAAGCTCTGCTCTGCTCACGCCTCTTCAAAAGAAAAAAAAAAACCCAGACACTGCTCTACTCTGCTCACGCCTCTTCAAAAGAAAAAAAAGCTCTACTCACACCTCTTCAAAAGAAAAAACAAAACCTAGACCCGTGAGCAAACTCCTCTTCAAAAAAAAAAAAAAAAAAATCTCAGACACCCATGAAAAAAAAAAACTAAGAAACCCTCTTCAAAAAAAAAAAAAAAAAAAAAAACCCAGACACCCATGGAAAAAAAACCAAGACACCCAGCAGTAAACATGAAGAAGACAAAAGAGACAAAGGAAGAGAAAACAAAAAACGAACCTTCAGTGAACACACAAGTCTATTGCCAACACAGTTGATGAGTAAGCCAACTAATGAGTGTTTTTTTTTTAAATCAAGATAGTCAGATAGAGAGAGTCAGAGAATGAGTTTTTTTTTTTTTCTTCTTTCTTTTTTCTTTCTTTTCTTATTTGCCTCTTCTTTCTGCTTTTGTAATATTTTCTTCTGCAAGCTAATAATTTTTGCCGTTTGTAATCTTTTCTTATGCAAGTTAAAGATTTGGTGATGGTCTGATCTGATAGGATTAGTCACATTGTCAGTTTGTCACTTCAGCTTTTTTCTATGTGACAAACGGGTCTCTGTGAGAAACGGGGCTTCTGTGAAAAACGGGGCTTCTGTGAAAAACGGGTGGCTTGATGAGATATTGTGATGGCCGTTTGAAATTAATAAATTTTTTTTTTTTTTTTTGGGTGAGAAACGGGCCTCTATGAGGAACAGGCCTTCATGGTGATGGCCGTTTGTAATTTTTTTTTTCTCAGATGGAAAAATAATATTATATACTATATTATTATTATTTGGGGGCCCTCTAATAAGTGGGGGCCTTGGGCGGTGGTCCAGCTCGCCTATAGCTTCAGCCGACCCTGTATATCGGGTTGGTTATGCGTCATGCTTAAATTGTATATTGAATTGATCTCATTAATTAAATTCATAGTATTTATGTTACACACACACATTTAAAATGGGAGAGGAAGATTTGAACACTAGATATTTGAAACACTCAAAGGTGCTAGGCAAATTGACCTAAAGGTCATTAGTAATTTGGTGCAACTTGTTCAGTTTAACATAGATTTTGTTGTTACACAATAAATTTTTTAAAATACTTTAATATATGCCAAAAGTCTTTAACTCAAGTAGCACTTCCTGATGTTAAAATCACCCATCCCCTAATTATTGAATCATAGAAAAAAAAAAAAAAAAAAGATTGACACAATAATTCTAACACATGTACACGTATATGTACAAACATATAATTACACACACGATTTTAACTTTTATATAGAGATAGGCCAAAATCCAGGCAAATACCTTAGGTGAGGTTTATGATAACCCTTGGTAAAGCATGTTATCTTGCCTATGAGTTAAACCTTTTTTTACAAATCCTTAGGTGTGTTGTACATATATTATGTTTCTCATTTAAAGTCAAACATTTGATTACGTTAAATGTAATTGTTTTAGGGAAAATAACATAATTTTTATTGTATTAGTCAATGCAATAATGTATTTAATTTTAATTAAGAAACCTAAAATAAAACAAAAAAAAATAGTGCCTAAGTTTTTTTTTTAATTTTTTATTTAGAAAAATAGTGCCTAATTAAGGTTGTCATTATATATAAACAGATTCTAAAAAAAAAACACCAAATTAAATTAATATATAGTTAATACTTACTAGTAAAAATAAATAATTATTTCAATATTGCATTTGAAACTATTAATTTTGATCCTTTTCTAAAATTAGCCTTGTTGGCTTATGTGAAAAGATTTCAGTGAAGTCAAGCCCATCCTGCTGAGTGTAGCTCTTAGCCACAAGTCTTGCTTTATATTTTTTTATAAAAAGAAGTGTTACGTACACAATATTTTCATAATAAATCTTAATTAGCAAGATGTTACAAATTTTTAATTTAAATTCACTACTAAAATTACTTTTTTGCATACTAGTAATAACAAGTAATAACTTGTCATATAAAATTTGTTATGAAAATATTGTGAATATGAACTACATAGCATTTCTCTTCTACAAACTTAGTAGAACTATATTTTATTTATAGACCCATGTACAACTAATTGGTAGTTTCCAATGAGGTAAAGTCCAGTGCTTTACTTAAACAGTTAAACTTAAGGCGTTTTGTTTTATTCATTGAGAAGTGAAAAGAATTTCCCACTCTAATGTTTTCAAAAAAAATTGGCAAGATTTGTTTTTTGGAGAATAGAAAAAATGTCGTACAGTACCGAGATGGCGAGATCCAATTTAAAAAATGGCAAGATTTGTTTCTGAATCCTTGGCAGTAAAAAAATATATATATATATATATACATATATATATATATAATAAAAATAAAAAATAAAAAATAAGGGCACATATGACAAGAGCGCCGCAAAATTGAGCTGAAGCACAATGATTGATTTTGTTGGTTTTATCTGTTCTGTTCCAAGTGGCGAGGGTTACGTCTTACGAGGCCCACATCCGAACTTAGAATAAGAAAAGGTGCACACGTGACTCTGGCATTTTGCTCATGGACCTTTGGGATTTGGTCTGTTTTGATTTTGGACTGACACTTCCTCCTCTCAATTTAGCTGCAGTATACAGGTCCCATACGCATTGTATTTAATCAGCTAGGCTGTGACATTTGTCAAGTAATCATTGGCGGAACAGGTCAGTCCGTTAGATATACTGCGTAGCCTTTACTTCATTGCGTTTGAAACCTTCTTATCTTGTATTTACTGTAAGTACGGTAGATAAAAGTAAAAATTAATTAAAATAGTATAGTAAGATTTAATACTAAAAAGTGTAATGAACTTATAAATAGTAACAAAAATAAGTTGAATGGTAAAATAAACTAGTTTTTTAATGGTCTGTTTGGGATCCGCTTATTTTGCTAAACTGAAAAATTTTTGCTGAAAGTAATGTAGATAAAGGTAAAAGTTAGCTGAAATAGTACAGTAGGACCCATGAATAATACCAAAAAGTGCAGTGAGACCCATGAATAGTAGCAAAAATAAAAAAAAAATAGTAAAATAAGTTAGCAAAATTAATCATGTCAAACGGATACTAAGCTGGAGCCAAATGCACACTTAGTTTTTTCTGTTTTAGTTCCTACTTCTTGAACATAAGAGCAGAGTAACGAAATGTTCATTCCTAATGAGAAAGTCTATCACTTTTCTCTCATCTATGCTCCATTGTTGAGATCTTTTACTTCATGTCATTCTCATTTTAATACTTATCACCATAAAGTCCACAACTTTTAGGGCCAATCCTAGACATTTTGAGGCCTTAAGTGAGAACCAAAATGAGACTCTTTTTATATTTATGATTTAATTAAATTAATATTTATTTAATATTTTTATATTATAATATATTTCATTTAAAATCTATTTTTCTTGCTTTTTGAAATGCAAATTGACTAATTAAAATTTTATATTCAAGTTCTTCTAAAATCTCATTTTCAATCGATAATATAGCTAATCCACTTAATCTTTCTTGGAACATTGTCGATCTTAGCTAGATATGATTTTATTAATTTTAATTTTGAAAACTTCTTTTTGCAAAAGCAACTGTAACATGTATTGCTAGTAAAATTCTATAAGTAATGCATGTATTCGGAAATGAATCTAACATTTTTATATAATTTAGTATGTCAATTGGACTATATTCTTTTAATTGTAAATTTTATTTTAAAACTTTTAACTCTGATAATAAATCTAAGCTATTAATATCATAATAAACATCATGTTTGAGAAAAGAATCAAGTTTAAGATAGTATTTTTGCAAACTATCATCATCTAATGATTTCAATTCCGTGAAGTTAAATAGAAAACAAAAAATATCTTCATATATTTGAAATTGTTCAAACCTATTCACAATTGAACTAATTGCTTTATCTACTATATATAAGAAATAATCAATTTTAAAAGATTCTTTAGCAGATCGTGTTGTCTCATTATGAACATTTTCATCAAGTTATTTCTTTCTATGAATTATACGTTTCTCACAAATATAGGTTCTATTTTCATTTCAAATGCAATTTTTTTAGATGAATTCATAGCAGATATAAATCAATTTTCTCTATATCCTTTAAAATAAAAAATGAAGCAATTTAATTGATCTATAGCCACATAAGTATTATTGACTTATTTGATAATACTCAACCCTAAAGTTTTGAATTTCGTATCGGAGGCTGTTTCGGATTGGCTATGAGAATGAAATATTCTGGTATCAATGTGTGCTGGTTATATATATATATATATATATATATATATTAGAGTAATTAATAAAAAAAATTGTTATTACTTTTTACTATAATAGATAATGTTTTTTTATTTTGACCCTTGAATACTTAGATTGTTTAACCTAATATAATGGCCAAGTAATTACTTAAGTTTATTATGCAGATCTAGGTTAAACATTGACAATCATATCATATGAAGCGGAATAGTAAAGAAGACAAGCGGTGTGATGACTTAGAAAAATCAATGAAACCTTTCAATTTCAAGGTAAAAAACTTGGAGATGATTTAATCTAAAACAATCCACAAGGCAACAAATTCACTAAATAGAATGGAAGTGTTTACAATAGATTTTTCCCTAAATCTAATGCTATCTCTTGTAGCACTTACTCATGTGACCACATGTAGCTCCAAATCTACAGACTCTTTAATATGAATTTGTTGCACACAAACACTCAAGTTTGTGACTCTAAGATCCCACTCAAAGCCTTAGATCATCAGTAACAATTAATCTTGTATGCAACAACTTATCTACATCGGTTCATGAAATATCAATCAAATCTCTAATAGATACTTGTTGAGTTAGAAGGTTGTAGATACTCTCAAATCTCACAGGAGTAACTCACAAGACTTCACCAAACTTCTGAAATGTGAATTAGTGTTTTCTTTTTATACCTAGCAGTGTTGGACTCAAACCCTAAACATTTCGTGGGCTTTTAGTCCTGATTTAAAATCTGCAGAATTCTCAATTTGATCAGTCGAAGGCCTCTCTTGATCGATCTAGTTTCTGAATTCTTCTTTCTACAGCTCGACTATTCTTGAATCTTGACTTGAATTAACTTGAGTAATGTCTAAAACTGTTCTAAGACACAAATATCTTATACTAGACATGTTTTTGTACTCGGTTTGCCAACATACATAAAATTTGAACCTAAACATTTATTCCTAAATATTTAAAACCTAACAAATAAATTATATAGATTAATGAATATAATGTTTTAATTATATAAATAAATAGTGTTTTAAAATATTCAAAATAAGTGGTCAAATTTATACTTTTAAAAGAACAAATTTGTTTATTCAGCAAATAAAACTACCTTCCTAAAACCTTCCTTTCAAATCATTTTTCCCATTCCCAAGTTCCCACCCTCATGGCCACCTCTACTTCTCAACTTTCCTATTGCATCTATTCTCTCATATATTTATTTATTACTTCTTTATAGTTTAGTGAGTTTACAATGCTTCTTTCTTTTCTGTTCTTCATATTCTCAACTTTGTCTTCGTCTTCTTTCCTCTCAATTCTTCTTTCTTTAGAGGTTAAGGATGATATTTTCGAGATAATTGATTTTGTTTAGACCAAAGAATATTTTGGGGGTACCAATGTTTACAAAGATGTTCTAGATTTTTTGTTCTTTGGTCACAAGAATGTGTTAGATTTTTTGGAGTTTTATTTGAAATTAAAATCTTGTCAAGATCTTTAAAATGGTTTAATTTGAGCATGTTAAAAGTGAGAGCAATTGTTTAGCACATGCCTTTGAGTCCTTGGCTCTACGATGGTTTAATTTTAATCGTGTCGAAATATTGCCTAGAAGAGCTGTTTCATCTGCAAGTTTAGATATCTATTCCAAAATGATTTAAGTTAATAAAGTATACTTAAATTTTTCCTATAAAAGAAAAGTAGGTAACACCGTAACAAGTTAGAGGGTTTGGATTGGAAGCTTTTATGTTCTAGGCTACACTCACACTTCTTTTTTGAGGTAATACACTCGCACTTCTTAGTTCATCCTTCTCACTTTTATGAACTTTGTATGTCCACTGAGGCCCAATTCTGGCATTTGGAAATTACTAGTTGTACTACAGAACAAGTAAAAAACAGCAAACCTCGTAGTACAGTCGATTTATTTTTGTAATCAAACTAACCAACAAAGGCATGGACTCCACTCTGTTTCAACTTTACTTATGAACGTGATTTTCTCCAGACATGCTCCAAATTACATTGTAAATAGTAGCAGCGCTGTTATTGTGAGCGTGCGAAGTGCGAGAACGACTGTGAATGCGGGTAGCAGTTGGGGTCTTAAAATATTGAGAAAACATTAGGTCAGGCTTGGCGTAAAACACTGGTTTTACGCCAGCCAATTGGTGTTTGCCACGTCAGGCCCACACTTAAAGATTCAGAATAACTTAAAAAAAAAAAAAATGTTCATAGCCTTAACTTCCCCACAAAAATTCCTCTCACACGTCCCAACCAAGCATAGCATTAGAAAACCCAGCAAGCAAAACATCAGATATTCATACACCCAGAAAAATTCACCCAAAACACAGCAAAAAAAAAACCCAAATGAAAGAAAACCCACAAAAAATCTCAGAAAGAGAATGGAAGCAAAAATAAAAAGAGCAGCAAAAACAGCAAGGGTCTCATTATTCAACATTCAAAGACCAAACCAGACACTACAGAGAGATCCTCACCCCCTTTGTTTCATTTTCTCACCGGTTATTTCTTCTGATCTGACTTAGATTCTCAAAATTTAATTTTTGTATTCCATTTTCAGCCAAACAGGAACATGAAAGCAAAGCAGAGAGAAGGACGTTACTGTTTTTGCTGCTCCTTTTTTTGCTTCCATTATCTTTCTGAGATTTTTTGTGGGTTTTCTTTCTTTTGGGTTTTTTTTTTTTGCTGCGTTTTGGGTGAATTTTTCTGGGTGTATGAATATCTGGTGTTTTGCTTGCTGGGTTTGCTGATGCTATGTTTGGTTGGAACGTGTGAGACGAATTTTTGTGGGGGGTTAAGGCTATGGACTTTTTTTTTTTTTTTTTTTTTCAAGTCATTCTGTTTCTTTGAACCTGACGTGGCAAATGCCTATTGGCTGGCGTAAAACCAGTGTTTTACGCCAAGCCTGACCTCATGTTTTCTCTAAAATATTTTATATAAAAAGTTAGAGATAGTTAACCACGTTAAAGGTCTGTTTAGAATTCGCTTATTTTACTGAAATTAAAATTTTTTTACTGAAAATACTATAAATAAAGATAAAAGTTAGCTAAAATAGTATAATTTGACCCATAAATAGTAAAATAATCTGGCAAAATTAATCATGCCAAATAGACACTAGTTAAGGAAATATTTTTATAAATTTTTTTAAAGAAAAATTAATATTTTTTGACAACTTTTTTTTTTTATTTTTTTATAAAAATGGTATCAAAATTTTCTTAAAATAGTTAGTTAACAATTTTTTTAAGAATACTCATTAACCAAACCTATTAATCAGACCCTTATTTTATTTATTTGCTTACTTTGGTGCATTCAAACGTACAATTGGAAAAAAGAAAAACTGAAAGATAATTAATACCTTGAAAAGTTTTACGTTTTTACAGTATTTTTATAATATTCTTATAACAAATTATAAATGGTAAGTTATTATTGGTTCTAATTGAATCCACTTCTTTAATAAATTTATTCCTTTTTATATTAAGCTTCATTGATACTCTATTTTTAAGGGAATTCAAAAGATGAGATCATGAGACCAATAATTTATTGTGTAAGTGGATTTTTTTTTTATATGAAGTGCAAGTGGACCTTATGCATGGCATGAACATCAATTCTTTCTAATTAGTTTGGACAAACAAAATTGCAACAATCTTACACGCTCATACAACTTTTCTCCAAGACATTTCTTCAAAAGATACATGTTAATCATATAGTTATACCACTGCTTTCCCACAAACTCTCTCATAGACTCACTTTATTATTGAGATCCATCACAGCATAAAAATTACATTATGAATGAGTGTGAAAATTTCGGTGATAAAATAGGTGCCATCAGACTTTTTTTTATGTAAAAAGTAAAAATTAAAAGAACCATAGCCATAACAGAGATAGAGGCACTTTGAGACACTCCTCCCCTTTTGTACTTTATTGAATGTAAATAATTTTAAATTTGACAGCTTTGCCTTAGTTAAATTAGTCCAAAGAAGTTTATAAAAAGGATTTGCATGTGTGTAAAACTCCTCAAATGCCAAGGGGTTTCAGAATTTTCATTAAAAGGGTCATAAAACTCTATTGTACCACATAAACAAGGATATAATCGCTAGATGGCTCACATGGACGAGGTAAACATGAACAATAATATCTGCTTAAATCATAATCATTACTTGGCGATTAGGAAAACAAGTGAACTATTTTGAAAAAAAGAGCGCCCAAAATGGAAGATTTGATTGTGGAGGCCCAAATCAATTCCAGCAGAAAGTAAAAGGGCCAAATCCACACTATTATTCATAAACCTCAGCAAGTTTTGGAGAAAAAAGAAAAACAGAGCGTGACTTACACGAAAACAATCACAAAAGCAAAGAAATCAAATTTTCCTAAGCCCTCACCTTATTCACGGAAGATTACAAAGCACAAAAGATCCACACATTAAAAAATAGAGTAGTGAATAGAGCTTGGAATCTCTATATGATCCACACAACAAGCCCTCACGCTGTCAATGATTCTTTTGTAAAAAAAAAAGGAAGGAAGATAAAAATAAGCAAAGTGCAAACCTCATACCACGGACAATTCAAGCTACGTAATTCAAACAAACCAACAAAAACAGAACAGTGCACTCTGTTTCAACTTATTTACATTGGAAGCTCCAAGTTATGAAAAATCTACGTAGTAGGTTATTGTCTTGGAGAGTCAGACAGGGTTGACGTTCAAAGGTATCATTTGAGTATTGTCTTGGCTGCTGCTGTTGGTAACGCCGTCACCGCCAGCAAGGTTATTGCCAGGAAGAATTTGGGCATTAGTAGCAGTACTGTTAATAGTTAATAACCTGTGAAGTGTGAGAATGAGTGTGATGATGAGGATGACCAGGCCAAGTATTTGAGTAGCGAGTTTAACGTCTGAAATAAACGACATTTGATCCCTACAGGAACAGGAGAAAATTAGTAGTAAGTTTTCTACTTGAGGTAGTAATAGGATGTTAGTGGTTTAAGTCGTTATTGTGTAAACTTCAATTTTTTCATAGTGGATTCGGTTCACCTTGATGATAGTTAGGTTAAATCCTTCCCAGGTTTTTTACCAGTTTAGCTTTCCTAGGTCATCATATCTTTGTGTTTTTTACTTCCCACACTTTACATTGATATGATATATTTGTGTTTCAAGGAGTCTAAAAACGTACACAATAAATTAAGGCCAGGAATAAAACGTGAGGAAAATGTTTATACTCTTTTTTTAGATAGAGTTTCAACTTATGACGTTCACTCTTAATAATAGCTTTTTATCATCAGACCAAGACACTATTTAGTTTTTAGTGTAAGTAGGAATTAAACCCCAAATTTTTTATTCATCTATCAGAAACTTTACCAGTTGAAAATATTTATACTTTATATTATAGTTATGCGTAGGTGATCTTTCAATACTACATATATAAATATATATAAATATATATATATATATATATATATATATATATATATTAAAAAGCTTTCCATTTAAAAAATAAGACATTCAATTAGTAGTCTCTCCAATAGTAAAGTAAATTTTTTATTTGGAATTATGATATATATATATATATATATATAATATTAACGAGGATTCATCATTTTCATATATATTTTTCTTCTCTATTTGCTTTTCTTCATTTTCATGAACATCATCGGGTCATCTTCCTAAACTTTAATTAGTGTATAAATATTTTTTAGTTTATTTTGAACATGTGCAAAAACTAATATCTACAAAAGAATATATAATAATTCATCTACCATTTCTTTTTCATTGGATTAACTCCATTTTTTTTGGGCTCAAATTTTTTATGCCCAAATATTAAATTCTTTAATATGTATATAAAATAAAGAAATAAAATCAAAAATTTGGGTCCGTGAATAATTAGGTTTCTTTTCCCTACCTTTCATATATATGATTCCTTTCTCGATTAAAAAAAAAAAAAAGAAAAAAGAAAAAAAGGTAAGAGATTAAATTTGAAAGCTTGGAGGGAGAGGGGATAAGAGGGGAGGGATGGAGGGATAGGACATGAGAGAAGTAGATATTAGTGTAAATATACATCTCCTTTGTTTAGATGCCCCTTAAAGACCCTATTTTTTATTTGGTTCTAAAGTGAAAATGAGGGGAGATGATAATTAATAAGAAAATAGCAAATGTGAATTTTTTTATTATTAAATCCTATGCTTAAATATATTAATGAGAAAGTGGAAAATAGATTAAATTTTATTAAAATAAACCATTTTCTTCTAAAATCCCTAATTGGGGAAATTTATTAAAAAAAAAAAGAAAAAGAAAAAAGGTTGGTTTTGGAGGGGTTAACTCCCTTCAAATCCCCCTCAAATTATTCCCACTCCCCTTTAAAAAGTTATGAATAAAGGAGTTAAATTTTCATCCTTATCTCCTCTCTAATTATTCCATTTGGTTTAGTAAATCAATGATATTGAGTCATTGACAATAGAAATGTTGCATCTGAATTTCTTTGTTATGTCTCTTAGCTACAAGTTTCCCTTTGGGTATAATGCAGGCCTCGAACTTACTAGCGTTTTTGCCTCAATAGCGAGGAGTTTACTTCTAGAATAAGTAGGTTGTATGAAGGAGAACAGACCATCATTTCTAAGTTGGCCATAGCTTCCCACCATCAATTTATTTTTGGTTGTTTATTTTTGGATGACACTAAAAAACGTAAAAAAGTATTTTATTGTGGATGTTATTTCAGTGATCAATAGAAATTCCTTTTTCTAACTATTACTCCAAAGAAAAAATATATGGCAATTACTTGATTGGAATTTGACAACTTTTGGTTAATTTTTGTTAAAAATTTTTGGTTCAATTTTTTATTTGAACATCTAGTGGCCGTAAAATTTAAATGTAAAAAATGGAATTATAAAATCAAGACTATTTCAATGACGTGAAGTCCATGACATGGTATACATTATGTTTACCATATCAACATTTTTCATCTATCATAATGTCAATAAGTAGCTTTTTGAAATAATTTTGAAAATATAGCAAAAATAAAAGTGGTTGTTTATTTGTTCCTTTTAAATGTTAGTCTCTAGAGACATTCAAAGTAATGGAAGTGGATTCTCCTAAAAAAAAAAAAAAAAAAAGAGGCCCACATTCCTTATCATAAAAATGGTACAAAACAAACCAATATGCTTTGGATGATCCAAACCAAAAATAAATATTCTAGTTGGATTAAAAAGAATTGCGAGACATGATAAAATTTTAGGCTACTTATCTGGTCTTGCTTTTGGTTAAACCCAATATATTGCATTGGATGCTATATTTATACTTTTATAGGCCACACATATTATATCCGCTACTCTCAACTCTTTTGAACTTGTATTGTATTGTACCACATGAAGACAAGTGTAGATGCCGATTGCCAAATCAACAAGGCAAACATGACCAAAAGAACATAGTTGTGTGGTGTGTTTGTATGCTTTATATGGAGGGAGGGAAGATGCCTTTAATGCTCTATTTAGCTAGAGACATCCCACTTGAAATTGGATTTCTACTTGTTATGTTCTACATAGTTTTCTTAACCAAAAATGGTCGCCCCCTCTTACCATTTTTTTCTTAATCCAAAAAAAAAAAAAAAAAAAAAAAAAAAAAACTACAGTGTACAGAGTTTTCTTAACAAAAAATTGCCACACCCTATCCCCCTCTAACCATTTTTTTTTCTTTATAAAAAAAATAATCTACTGGCTTTTGAATGTTCTAATAGATTGAATTTTGGCCATGGGTTCCCTACTTTTGTTGACTTCCGTATTTCGCATTTCATACTCTTAGCCTCAGGACCCCATTGTTTCAATGTTGTTTTAAGGCAGATTTTTTAAAACTGGATTTCAACATAATTTCATTTTGATTGTTCTTATAATCAGGCTCAGACACTAATCAATTTTTGGCATAGGCGGAACTCGAACTCCTAATCTCTTATTCAACAATAATATATCATATAAGTTGAACTATCTATAACCTGTCTATATTGTTTTAGTTTAGTTCAAGTCATGGGAAAATATATCTAGTGTTTCTAACTAAATTTTTCTTTTTCTTTTTTTAAACCTTATTTTCAAGACTCTCTTTTTTTTTTCTTTTTTCTTTTTTGACAAGAAACCAAGCTTATTAGGACTAAACTAGAACACTAAAACCCAGCACCACTCTAGTCACATATAGCAAATGATCAGGTAAAGCCACATAATTTACAAAACCATTCTAGTATAATAACAATATATTAACCATTCACTCTTACTTTGTCATATGTGAAACTTTATCTTTTAACTAACTAGATAGCTTACTTATAAATATATAATTTTATATGCACACAAAGTAGAAATTCAAAATTATGTTCACAGTGTATTTTTCAATATTGTTAAACAAAGATTAGGTATGAATAAATATATACACACACACACTTTTTTATAGTCATATATCTATTACATACTGTTGAGGGTTTTACACTTCTTTTACCTTAGGCACGTGTCTTAATGTCATTAGATAACGTTTAGTCTAGACTTTTTCTAAGAAGGAAGTTGGGTCTGATGCTCTTGTAGAACTAGCTCCAAGGTCCCATTCTATTGTTGTCAATTTGTGCACAAACATTGACTCCAATGTCCAAGGGACCACGCTACAAACTAGGCTTATTCTCTATTTCTACCATAGAAGGAACATTTCTCCAGTTTCTGCCACGGAATTGACTTTTCAATTTGTTAGACTATGATATTAATAAACCAATAAATATATACTCATCATTTTCATATTCTTCTTCTCTTTTTACTCTTATTATTATTATTATTATTTTATGATCTTTCTAAACTCTAATTAGTAATTTAGTATATATAAAAATCGTCTAGTTTACTCAAGTGCAAAAAAAAAAACATATCTAAAAAAATATATTAATAATTCTAAATTTTTTTTTATAAATCAAAGCATAATATATAATCATTGTCCGCATAAAAAAAAAACAATTATGATCAAAGAAACAATTAATTAATAAATAAAAAGTATATAATATTTGTAAAAAAATTCTTTTTATGGGGCTAATTAGGCCACTTGTTCTTCTTTTTTTTTTTTTTTGGAGAGAAAACCCAAAAAATCAACTCCAACAGTCTTTCTAAAATGCAAAATTTTCCTCTTCCCCCCCCCCCCCCCCCCTCTCGAGTTGCTAAGTTGCTTTCTTGCAAAATTTTCCTCTTCCCCCCCCCCCCCCCTCTCGAGTTGCTAAGTTGCTTTCTTGGTATGGAGAGCACAGTAGCTTCGTTGTACATTTTAAATAAAATAAAATATTCATTCTCATAATTTTTTATTCTCTCTCTCTTCTCTTAAATGGACAATTCTCCCCCTCTTTTCTTCTTCTTCTTCTTCACTGTTTCTCCCTACCTCACTCTCAACGTCTCTCTCCTTTTCTTGTCCAGCCACCATTTGATTGAAGTCACCATTGCCTGATCAAAGCCACCACAAAACCCAGTACAAAACCCAACCACTGATGGGTCTAATAATGGGTAACATTGGTGGGTTATCTGAGTCTAATGCTGGATAATACAAGCAAAATTTAGAGTGTTTGATTTGGGTGTTGTTGGATGATAAAATATGGATTTGAGATTTGGGTGTTGTTGGATGACAAAATCCGAGTTTCAAGATTTGAGTGTTGTTGAATGCAGAAGAGGTTTTGGTGTTGATGATTTAGGTGCAATTGTGGCTACATTGTAATAGAACGCTAGGCAACACTAAGAACTCGTTGCTTTTCTGACCTGTGTTGCCAGGTAAGAAAGTTGCATTGAATTAATTAATTCAACTTTCTTGAAACCTTTTGAGTTGACGGACTTGCGTTCGAGATAGGTTAATATTTGAAATTACCACATGGCACAATTATATATTAACAATATAATTGACTCATATTATTTATATCATTTCGTTGACTAGGCAATTTACAAGTCCATGTAAAAACTATAACATTTATTAATGAAGATTGTTCTTTCTTATCAAACCATGACAACATGTACATATTTATATATATTCTTTTGTATGCTCATATATCTATTACATATCAAGCATAATATTTTAAACCTTTTGCTAGCATTTTGATGCCATCTTCAAGAGATTCATTCATGTAATAACTTAGTGTGTATGAGATAGAAACAATACATATATTCAAAAGAATAGTCAAATACTTGAAAAAATCTAAATATCTTTACTTGTTAAAAAAATCATATATAAAAAAAAATTTGTCCTTTAGGAGGTTTATGTTATTTATCGGGTATAATGATGGTACTTTGTACCAAACATTGAAACCTGGAGCAAAAAACTCTGTACTCCTTTACTTATACCACGTGAATATTTGGATTAATCACTCCCTTTTATAAAATAAACCTGGTGGCTGTTGCGGAACCTGGTGGCTGTTGCGGTGTTGTCAAAATTGCCAAAGTCCTGTGTGAAAAAAGCACCTTCCAAGGGTTGCCAATTTCCTGGAAATAACTGTAGTCAAAACAATTTGTGCCATCCCAATACAGTATAGGCCATGAATTAAAAAGAGAGAAAAATGTATATACTTTATATTACAGATACGCGTAGGTGATCTTTCAATACTTTTCTCTTCTGCTGACTTGTATAGTTGTAGGTAAAGATATAATTTCCTAGTGCTAGGAAAAAAATATATATTAAAAAGCTTTCCATTTCTTGTTCCTTTCCCTTTAGGTGCAGTTTGGATAGCTGAAATGCATCGCATTTTGCGTCTGCACTTTTTTTTTTTTTTTTTCCAAGCCATGATTATTGATTTTTTTCGTGAATAGTGTATACCAGTGGCTCCCGTGCATTGTTCACAGAACCCAAAAATTTCACTTTTTATCAACTTTTTCATTAAAAATGGAACTATTTACACATTTAAAAATTATTTTGCTACAGTGTTTTCAGTTTTCAGTTGTATCCAAACGGACCAGTGTCTGTTTAGCTAGCTTATTTTTTGCCAACTATTTTACTATTCAGTTTATTTTTGCTACTATTCATAGATCCCACTACACTTTTTGATACTATTCATAGGTGCCATTGCACTATTTCAACTAACATTTACCTTTATTTACAGTACTTTCAGCAAAAAATTTTCAATTTCAACAAAATAAACAGATTCTAAACAGACCCTTAGAGTGAAAATACTAAAATGAGTTTTTGGAAAATACGACATTCAATCATCAGTCTCTCCAACAGTTGAGTCATGAATTTTTTGTTTGGATGAACCATGATATTAATAAACCGATATATATATATATATATACAAACACACCCACACACATAAGGTTACTAGCTTGATTTCTTATAAAAAAACAACTTTATTGTATTATAAAATTTTATCTTAACGATACACCATTAAAGGGATTAGTTTTCATTTTATCTTTTTAGTTTTTACAATGTTAGCAATGTACCTTTCTCGTGGCCCAAAGATTTATGATACTCTTCCATGTATTACTAATATTATGTCCATGAAACTCTCTCTTTTTAACTTAAATTTTGGCATTTACCTTCCAGTTCACAAACACTTGTACATATATGGAGTGACTATCACGCCAGTAATACACAATGTTTTTTTTACTAAAAATACAAATTTTATTATATTAAACTTACAAATTAATGCATCACCAATTATAGAGAGGCATAGTTGAAACCCACCAAAAAATATTCATTAATTACTATATCAGTTTGTAAATTTTATGTAGTAAAACTATATTACCTTTTATCATTTTTTTTTTCTTTTTTTAGTGAGTTGGACAGAGAGTTTATCCCGAAGTTGATAAGGACAAAGGATAGGGCATGGAGTCAGATGATATGAGCAACTATTTGTCTGAGACGTCAGATGTATGTATATCTGCTCTAGTTAGGAAATAAGCCCTGTAATTAAGGTTAATTACTTCTTTTTTTCTTTATTGTCCGGTGTTTGTGAGGTTCATGACTTCATGTACACAAGCATATCCACGTCTTGAAATTTATTTCTTGACTCCCATGAATTGATGTCATTTTTTTTTTTTTGGGGGGTGGGGGGGATGATGGTGATGAATGATGACTGAGACAGAATTTATGTGCAAATTTGGAATTTTGATTAGTTTATTTTTACCCTTATGTGTATATATATGTTTTTAATAAAAATGGCCTTTTAAAGTTTATTTCTTTTATTTTTATATGTCACTTTTTAATTGAAGGAATAATTTTTTTTATTTAATTTTAATAGTGAATGACCTGTGTATGCACCTCCCTCTCACATTTGTAAGCATGGGTTATGAATTTTTTAAATAAAATTTTCCTTGATACACGTAGCTTGGTCTTGTTTCTTCTTAGAGCATCCACAATAGTAATGCTAAAAAACTATCTTTAGCACCACTATATACAAAAAAGGCACTACAATAGTGGTGCTATAGGTAAATATTTTACCTATCTTGCTAGAGTGCACAGCTATATATGATCGTGCATTGTAGCTAAAATCTAAAAAAAAATTAATTTTTTATTCTACCTCTGATTAAAATATTATTTTTTGGTTTTTTTTTTTACAAATGTTTTCTTCTACGTTTCTTTCAGACCTCTCTCTCAACTCTTAGAATTCTCAACTCTCTCTCTCTCAACTTTCAAACCTCTCACAATTCTCACCTCTCTCTCTCTCTCTCAACTCTCATCGCCGCCAGGCACCCATACCCAACTCTCACCGACCCATTCCTCTAACCCACTCTGCCGACACACGCCGTCGCAAATCCAACTCGCCTACCCAACTCCGACCCACCCCTTCTGCAGACCCAGCTTGCTGACCTAAGCCCCAAGTCCCAAGCCGACCTACGCCGTCATATATCTGACCCATGTCGACACCATCCTCCCTACCGAAGCCCAGCTCTATTCATATATCCGACCCACTCTGACCCATGCAGGTATGATTGGTGATTTTTTATTTTATTTGTGATTGGTGATTTTGTTTAGTCTGGCTTGAGGAAAGAGATTGGGAATTTGGGGCTGCTTGGTTGCTTTTTATTTTTATTGGTTTTTTCTTGTTGTGGACTGGTTGTGGTGGTGGTGGTTGTGGGTGTGGTTATGGCCGATGGTGGAAGTGGTTGTGGTTGGTTACTAAAGTTTGCTGTGGATGTTTTTATTATTATTCTAATGAGTTATTTGTATTATTTTAATCAAATAGCTAAAAATATAGAATCCATTGATGTTGAGTGTGAAGAGGTAAAATAGATAAAGTAACTTTTGTAGGTGCCTAATAGCTAAATTTTTAGTTCCACTGTCATGGATGCTCTTACTAGTTTAGGTGGCATGTGCAAGGCACGTGCTGCCTGTTTGAGTGAGAAATTTAAGATAAAACTTCTATTTGAAGAAAAATGAAACCATGTATTCAACTTAGAGTAACTATTTTGATATATGAGTATTTATTTGCCATGATAATGAATATCATATTTTTCAGATAATAAACAATTGAGTTTTGCTAAGACATTGTCACAATATATACTACAATTAAAGGTCTTCATCAAATACTTGCAATTATCCACAATAAAGATTTTATTATTCATACTTCTTTTTTTATTATCTTACATTTTATGAGTCTAGCCATAACATTTAGCTTACTTAGTTTTTAATGAACACCATTTTAAGTAAGAAAAGAAATAAATAAAAAAATAAAAAATAAAAAGAAGAGGAAGAAGAGGATAACAAAAGGCATGTGTCATTGAAGTTTCAATTAGATAAAATTTTAAGTCTAGAATATTTAAACCTAGGAAAATCAAAGTTCTTTAGGTAAAAAATAGAACACCATATATCACAATTTCAACTTTTCAAGTATGACTACCACATAAAACTCAAAATACACAGAAAAATTTATTGGGTATTAAAATTTAGTAAGGGTATTTAATTTAGACATTCTACAATAGGATATTTTAAGAATCATAAGATTTCAAAATGGTTCAATTAAGAGAGTAACAGTTAGGAGTATTTCCTTGGTTTTAAAGTTTAGGAAGCAATAAAATTACCTCAAACTTAAAGGGCCCATTTTTATTTTTATTTTTTAAAATTTTTGGTGTAAAACTGTCTTTTTCTTATTTTACTTTAAATTTTAAACAGTGTGTAAAATAAAAATCAACCCAAGAAAATTATGCATGAAAAAGTGAATTTTGGCTTAACAAATTTGATTAAACAAAAAAAAAAAAAAAAAAGGTCTAGGAAAAGAACAAAATATCACAAAATTTTCACAATACCTTTATTTCCAACTATGGTGGATCTCAATCTAATAATTTATTATTTTATTTGAAATTTAAGGAACTTACACATCAATAGTTGTGAAAATATTGTGATAAAAACAAAATGTCATGGCATTTTCACAATGCAATACATTTATTTTTAGTTGTGCTATATCTTAGTTTGATATTTTTATTTTATTTTATTTAAGTTTGACCCAAAAGGAATTGACATGTGTCACAACATTTTTACAATATCTTTATGTTTACATTTTACTTATAATGTATATTTTTATTGTAGACACCCAAAATTGGCAAATGTTGTACTCATTTGCAAAATTTGTACAATATTTACCTTTTTTTTTATTTTTTTTATTTTTTACAAATATGTATAATATTTGTCACTTTTTGTGTGTCTACATTTTACGGTGTAAACTTACATTGCAAAAGGACAAAGTAAACATATAAAAATCATTAAAAACAAATAAAACAAAAAACAAAAACAAGCTCAAACTAAATTGGTGTACTTGAAGGAAAAAAAGAAGAAGAAGAGAGCTCACCAATTCTCCTTATTTTAAGGTTTTTAGGTAATAATATTAAATACTAATTGTTATATTTACAATATTTTTACAATACTTTTACAACAAATCTTCAGCAGTAAGTTATTAATGATTCTAATTTGAACCCACTACTAAAATTACTTTTTCCACACCAATAATACTCAATAATAACTTACTACTTAAAATTTATTATGAAAATGTTGTGGACATAACATTTTTTTAATATTAAAAATTTTTCTTTCTCACCTAAACCCTTTTTGGCTTGTTACCAAAAAAAAAAAAAAAAAAAAAAAAATGTGTTGAATAAACCAAGAATCTTGTAGCTAGAGCCATTGGCTCTCTTTATATAGTTAGTAGATAGAAAGAGAATTCATCATTTTTATATATTCTTCTTCTCTGTTTCTTTTTTTTTCATTTTCATGAATATCATTTGATGATCTTCCTAAATTTTTAATTAGTATATAAAAATTGTTTAGTTTTTATGAATATGTGCAAAAAAAAATATAAGATAAAATACTATTTTCGTTCCTAAACTTTTACAAAAATTCTTTCGTCCCTAAACTTTTAAAAGTTTGTTTTTCATCCATAATTTTACAAAACATAATATTTTTTGTCCTTATGTCTATATCTACTGGTTTATATCCTATGTGGCTTAATAGACTGCTGACGGGTATCTGACTTGGATTAAATTAATTTGTTTTTTAAATTATAAACACGTGGCACACCATAATTGGCACACGTGGATTAAAATTTTTTAGTGACACAAAATTACCCTCACACCCACAACTTGATCCAAACAACCCAATCTCAAAATCGCCAAATATGAAATGATGAACCCAGGTACCCAACGCCATAGTCCCACTGGCCTCAATCGGCAACCCCAACTGGCAATGAAGAATTCAAAGGCAGACCCCCTCCGCTGTTGAAGCTAACAGGTACTAAAGCAACACAAAGAGTTTGAGCATTCTTGCTATACACAAATGAGAAGACTTTCGAATAAGAAAAAGAATTGCCTTCTTGGGTTTGCTCAACAAATCTTCACTAGAGTACCCTGAACTGGTAGTGGTGTAGTAAACCTTTATCAGAAACAAGAGAGGGAAGCTGCAATGTTGGCGAGAAAGCAGAAGGCTTATTCTATTTTGGATGATGAAATTGATGAAGATAGTATTGTTTTTGAGCATAAATCTGTAACCAAAAAAAAAAAAAAAATTTGAAAGTCAAGATGATGATGATGATGATGAGGTAATAAGGAGATCTGTTGATGCCTTTGAGCAAGATGACATTACAACTATGGCGTTAGGGACCGGGGGTTCGTCCTTTCTGATTTGGGGATTTTGGAGACTGTGTTGTTTGGATCGGGTTGTGTGGGGTGTGAGGGTAATTTTGTCTCACTGAAAATTTAAATCCTTGTGTTCCAATTATCTCTAGGTCAGATACCGCATCGACACTCTGTTAAGCCGCCAAATGTCACCACGGTGGTCACTAAATATAGGAAAAACTGTTTTAATTACCGGTTGCGATTAGTATTAGTCTAATATAGGGCTGACCCAATGCCTTGGCCTAAACCCGAACCCCATTACAAAAAAGTCTCATCTCATGCCCTTTATAAAAAAGTTTCATCCCTGTTATAAAAGCCCAAAATTTTATGATAATAATTAGAATTTTTTTGTAAAATACTATTTTGGTCTTTGATATTTACCATTTTTTTTTTTTTTGCATCTATAAATTTTAAAATGTTCATTTTTCGACTTTAAACTGTTGAAAAATTCATTTTCCATCTCTATATTATTGAAAATATTTTATTTTCTATCCTTAAACTTTACCAAAAGTTTTTTTTTTTTTTTTTTTTTCACACTTAAACTACTGAAGAAAGTTCTTTTGTCATCCTTAATTTTGTCTTTAAACAATTTAAAAATTTCTTTACAAAGTTTAAGGAAGAAAAAAAAAAATTTTAGGAATAGAAAACAAACTTTTGGTAGAGTTTAGGAATCAAAAATAATTTTACCCTAGTTTTTTTTTAATATTGGTTATGCGCTATTTTTCCTACCTCTAACATGGCCCTAAAATATTTAAACCAATAGAAATCCGACTCAATTAAAACAATAATTGTTTGGAAAAATGAAATGTAAATACATTAATGATAATTAATTTTCCCTCTGTGTGTGTGTGTGTTTTTTTTAACTTTATAGTGTAAATGATAAAACTTCATACTTTTAAAGAAAGGTCTAAACTAACACAATACTTCTTGTTTCTTGATTGAATTCTCTTTTTGACTTTTTAACGTTATATTTTTAATAAAAGTATGGAAAACATACAATATTAAGATAATTGAATGTAAATTGGATATCTTTATTATCCCTGTGATATACTTAACTTAAATCTTTATTCATATTTTTGAGATAATTTTGGTTTTTTTGAAAATTTCAACCTAAAGAATGTTTGAATTTAAGAAATCTAACTTTTTGTTTTAGGGAGGAGCTCAAATTTTGGTGTTCTTTTTTGGAGGCCCCCAAGCCTCTACTATGTACCACCCATGAATTAAATCATATCATTGTTTGCATACTTAACTTTGTTTAAGTGCTTACTTTGGGAAGAAAGTGGGTTGAGAGTTGAAGTTAACGATAACTTCAATATCCGTAATATCTGGTGGAATATTTAAGATATTAATGAGATTGCAAAGGAAACAAAATGAAAAATAAGGGACGGATTAATGTTTTCATATTTTTGGTAAATAGTGATAATGCATTAAATTAAAAAAAAAAAAATTTTGTGACAAAATAGCTCAGAATTATTGTCAAGGTCTTAGGTCTTGTAATTTTTCTAGTTGTCACCTCTTACTATTTTTGTGATATCAAGAATTAAAATCCCTTTTTCCCATCGTAACTATTGAATTATCAAAAAGAGTCCAGTCATATTGATGATCAAAAAATTCTCTAACATTGTCATTGGGTTATAAAAATTAAAAATTAAAAAAACAAAAAACAAAAATACATGTTTGAAGTGCTCCAAGTTTAGTAAGAGCATCCGTTCATTGATTGCCTCTACAGTCAACATGAGCAATCCGCTTGTTTAGGAAAGTATTCAAGAGGCTCCTACAGTCAGTAATAGTTCCATTAGAGGATTTTTACTAAGATTATTCTTCAAAAGCTGAAAAACCATCTTTGCATCAAATTCCACATTGATGTTAGTGATGCCAAGCTTTGAGGCTAAAAGGTCATGTTCAAGATCCCAGGGTTCAACCATCCATCACACTTTGTTGTGTGTCCAGTCGAAATATAGCAAAACCTTTTAACCAATTCCCCTTACTATATATCTGGGTAATCCTCCCTCTACACGGATAGATTTTCGAAGAAAGATACATCTGTGTTGTGTTTAGTTCATTCTTTGGTAGGTTTAATTAGTCCATTAAATTAACATGTATAATGATATCACTTTGTTTGTAACCCCACATTAAAGCATAGGGCAAAAAACTCAACTCCTTTCCTTACACAAGCTTCATGAATTTTTCTTCTCATAATTAAAAACAAATAAATAAAAGCTGCACGAATTTTGGATCAACCACTCTCTTTGGGAACACTATATTTAGCTTTTTTGTTGAAATTATGCTAAAATATATTTGTATTTTTGAAAAAATAAAAAACTAAAATTAAAAAAAGTTGTACAAAAAAACAAAAAACCATCTTATAAGCTGGGGTCAAACACACACTGTGGAAAGAAAACACCTGGTAAGGGATGCTAAGTACCTGAAAATAACTGGTGTCAAACAATTTCTACTATCCCAATCTAGCTAGTTAAGGAAAAGTCTAGGACCACATAATTTTTCACAATTTCTTCCCACAACTGTGACATGGCAGAGTGCGATTGGTATAGAAAAAATGGTGGGTCCATGTGTAAGTGATAGTTAACCACTCACAATCTACCACATTAGAGTTGTGGCAAAAAAATTATGAAATAATTTGTGGCCTTAGAACTTTTGAGAATACTAAGTATTTTTAATACACACACATAGAAGAGAGAAAGTTTTTTAAAAAACTTACAGAGGTGTATATCCAAAAGAGCTTTTATGGTCCTAGAACTACCAGCTAGTTAAAGGCCAAGCCAAGGATTCAACAAGATAAGCGTATATTCTCTTTCTTTGTTTGGTTATGCAGATTGTGGGCTAGAATATAAAAGCGAAGAAAATGTTTATACTTTATATTACTGTTACGTAGGTGATGACCTTTTATTATTTTTCTCTTTTGTTGACTTGCAGGTAAATTTGCATATAAAGTTTTACGGCTTTTGATTAAAAAGCTTTCCATTTCTTGTGCCTTTCTTTTATAATGGAAATAAAAATTTTTTTTAGAGAGTTTCAACCTATGACATCTATTCTTGATCATAATTTTGAAACTCGGACCAAACCATAGAGTTTCAACCTATCTCATTTTTGGTATCCACACACATCACACTTGTCTATGTTTAATGAATGCCTTATTCATTTGTGTGATTGTATTTGATTAAATGTGTTTCACATACTTAATTTGTGTTGATCAAACACAAAAGATTTTTGAGTGTTTTAATTGTTTTTGGAAAGTTTTTTGTTTTTACAAAAATTTCAAAAACTGTGTTGCCCTGTTCTGGCGACTTGGTCGCGGGTTAAGCTAGTCGCATGTTCTAGTCGTGAGCATTACTCAGAAGGTCTTCGTGACTCACCGGCGGGTAAGAGTCTCAATCGCGAGGTTACTCAGAAGTTTTCGTGGCTCCCCATGAGACTGACTCGCGGGTGGACTTTCTAGTTGCGAAAAACACTTGGACAATTTTTCAAAATTTTTGGTTTAAGTGTTCTAGCAACTTGCACGCGACTTGACTCAATCGCGAAAATTGCGTGTATTGCACAATGAAGGTCTTTTTCAGAACTAGTTTCAAAAAGTTTTCATTTTTCCCTCGCATCTAGTGACTATTCATCTTCTTCACCGATTTCCCCTCATTCAAAATCAGGGTGTTCACACACTATATCTCCATATTCTCCCTCACTTGTTCACCAATCTTCAAGAAAAGGTATGGGTTCCGTTTCTTTCTCATTGTATTTTACATTTCATACATAAGATTTCTTGGAGTGGATGTTTATGATAATCTCTGTGATTTAATGTTTGAATATGGGTATTTGATCTTTGGAAAGATTGTTATGTGGGTTGTGTTGGATATATGTTATTTCACTCTGTCTTTAGCTGCACTTTGTATTTTTCTGTTGCACACACATATTCGATGACATGATTGTGACCCTAATCTCATGTTGTTAGGGTTTTCCACAATATTCCTATTTTGGGACTAATTCTGTGCTAATAGAGTTTGTTGTCTTGTGTGGTCTCTGTTTCTCTTTGTTGTAACATGGTGCATATTGAAAATGTCTCCATTCAAAAGATCAGCTATGAAAGGAGGCAGTAGGAAAGGGAAAGAGCCAGTGATTGATGCAGATGATCTCTTTCCTACGCTAAAGAGGACTCGCTCATCAACGGGAATATATGACCCTACCAAATTCAGATCTTATGCGGCTTTTCAAACCTATGAGAAATACTTTCGAGACACATCATTGTTAGTTAAAAGGGCTGTTGACCAGCCGTCGCTCCTGGACACCAAAATCCGTATATGGTTTGCCACCAAGGATTGGAATTTCCTTCTTTCCAACCTTGATGATGCATACGAGAATTTGGTGAAAGAGTTCTATGCTAATGCCATTGTTTAAGGAGAAGAGCTCAAATGCTGGGTTAGAGGAAAGATTTTCTCAGTAACTCCCACTTATCTGGCAGAAATTCTACACATCAACCGGCCGATGCTTACTAGTCCACCTGTATATGATGATTTGAATCCGGATGAGGACCTACTTCGGGATGCTCTTGGGAGAAATATGGAATTCTCACCAAATGGAAACTCAATCAGTGTTTCTTCACTGTCTCAGGAACTAAGGGTGATCACCATAATCATGTCCCACAATTTATATCCTCTGTCCAGCATCGGGTACATGAATCTCGGGAGAGTTTTGTTTCGCCATGATCTGATTACTAATGAAGAGATTGATATCTGCTCTCATATCTTTCATATTCTGTGCAAAAATGTTACAAGAACTAAATCAAGGATTTGCATTCCTTTTTGCTGTCTCATTTCAAGAATACTGAAACTCAAAGGCATTCATCCATCAAAAGATGAGTCTCCCCACCCAAAACCAAGTCCAATCAACATTTGTACACTTAATGCCAGCATTGGTCATAGTCGGAAGGGAATCAAGAAAGAGACTTTAGCACAGACTAGTGGTTCACGCTCTAGCTCATCGTCCTATGATGAGAAGTTAGACAGCATTATGGCCACTATCCATGACAAAAGTACTAAGATGTCTGGACTTGCCTCTCTCCTGCATCATCACAATATCCGTTGTGATACGAAGTTCACTTCTCTCTAAACTCAATTGGATGAAATTCAAAGAAAGCTAGAAGAAAATGACGACTAGCTATTCCATGACAAAAAGGGGGAGATGATGATGATAGGGGGAGAAAGAGCCTGATGATAGGGGGAGCATTGCATTGATGTTGAAAAGCAGGACTATGCTTTATTTTATCATATATCTGGACTTATTTTATGTTGTTTTATATTATGTTATTTTGTACCTTTGCTTATGTAGCTTTTGATTTGTACCCATGCTTTGTAGCTTAGGACTTGTTGTTAAATGTTATGCACTTTCTTTAAGTACATCACTCTTGTGCCATTTGTTGAATTTTATATCCTTAATGCAATTACCTTGTGTTGTTGCATTGGTTGAGTGTTGGATATGCAAATGATACTTTGCAATTGAGCTTATTAAATTGCATGTCCGGATGTTCATTCCTTGTGTGAATGAGCATGGTGGTCACTATTTATAGTGATTGTTCTTTTTTGATCAAGCCATGGTTTATTACTTAATTCCATTTTGCTTGATCGCACTGTACTTGCTTCATATGCACTACAAGTTTTCTACATACAATGATCATATTGTGTTGTTGTGTTTCAAGAGATACGTTCTCAAGTTGTGCACTTAGAAAGTGACTCGCGACTGGATCTCGCAGCTTGCTCACGGCTTGCAAGTTGCCAAAAGTGGCACATGTGTGGAGCATGCAGAGAAGTTGAACAGTCACGCCAGCTGGAGCACTATAGGACAAAAAGTCCAGTCTAGCCATTCAATTAGCTCGCGGCTTGAACTCGCGACTCAGTCAAGTCACGAGGCCAAGTTGCTAGTCCACTCTGTTTTGGAAAAACTGACTTCGTATTCCATTCTCTCTCCAGTATAAATACCCCTTATACCCACAAAATGTTGAGAGCTCAAAGAGAGATTTTGAGAGAGAAACCTTAGAGAAAAACAAGATTGACTCATTCACAATCTTTACACAGTGACTCTTCAAATTCCTCAACTTTCACCCTCTCCATTGTTACATCCTTGAGAGGTACATTACCCAAATCCTTGATAAGGTTAGGAAAGGACCAATGGATATTGGTTGATGCTATGGGCTATAGCGGAATCCGGTAAGCTTGAAAAGATAAAGGTTCAGCGTAACCTCGTGGAGCAAGAAGCTTGGAGGGCTTAGGTACACTGGGTAGATTAGGCTTGGAGGGTCTTCTGCTGTTTATATATCCCAACTTCATTTTCTAGTGGATTATTGACCGCTTGGAGGGCAGCAGAGAGGTTTTACGCTGAGGGCTTCGGTTTCCTCTTCGATAACACATCATTGTGTTGTCCTTGTGTTTGCATCTCTCTTCTCTTAATCTTTGCCATTTAATTTCTGTTGTGGATGTGATTTTATTTGGTTTAGATTGTTTGTCAATTCTATTATAAGCTTATGTTCATTTTCCGCACATACATTGTTTGATATTAAGCTTGAATTGGTAATTTGTAAATTGGGGGTCTGAACGTTCATAGTGTTTTACACGCTATTTGAACTTTCAGATTATGTTATCTTTTGAAGTATTATGTAGATGCTCTGAATATCAAGTGAGAAGTTATATCAAGAAGTAAATAAACAAGAATGAAAAGAAAGATGGAAGCTTTTGTAAAAGTTAAGTTGGTTCTTGTTAATATCAGGTTTAGGCTTAATATTAGTATGCTGGTCATGGTCACAAATCTGGGTGTCGGGTTTGGGGCGTGACAACGGGAGCATACTAAGGCTCCAAATAGTCAACAAAAGAGTAATGCTACAATCACAAACTATTTTACAACATTTTTACAAAATGTTAATGTGGCCAACTTCTTATTGGTTTTCATCTAGGCCCACTATTAATATCACCTTTTCATTTACCAATAATCACTCAACACATCAGTAGTTTGTAAAATTTTTTGTAAAATAGTTTGTATCTCTAGCATTATTCGTTAACAAAATACATAGAGGCTTGATTAACCCAACTTTAGGATCGAGTCACAAACTAAATGTTTGCTATGGATACTCCTCCAATCTTCCCTGGACTTATATGATATCTTCCAAGAGTATTGATTCCTTCCAGCTCAACTATTGCTCAACTTATAAAATCTAATGTGACAAATTTTTTCCTTATGTAAATGTATTTTTTACCCCTTTTTTAAGGAATGTGAAAGTTTTAATTAGTGTAAAACTTTAGGCCACTTGTTACAATAAAAATTGATTAATATTTTAACTTAATAATAAGAGCAATCATCATGGAAAGACTTTATAGATTGAAATTCTAGTGTTTCTTAAAATAAAAATAAAAAGTTTAGGCCCTTCTTAATATTTCAAAATATGTGTTGAGTATGGCATGAATGCTATCTCTTTTTAACTAGGTTTGGATTTTTCTTTTCTTTTCTAGAGAATCCAACTAGGTTTGATTCCCCCCCCCCCCCCCCCCCCCCAGAATAATGGTGGTCCCTGTGCCCTAGCGCCTCCTCCCCTCTTCCCTGTGCCCTAGCGCCTCCTCCCCTCTTATCCTTTTTGGAAAATATATATTTAGACATTACCTTGCTTAAGCTAAATTAGTGTAAAGAAGGCAAAGCACATGGTGTAAAACTTGTTGTACCGTATTAGATAAGAGAAAGATGGCTCCACTAGAATGATAACTTTATTGTCCTTTGTTAGGGGGAAAAATTGAAATTAATTCCAAATTATATAAAAGAAGAATTATATCGGCATCAATCATGATTTCTGATTGGAGATTAGGAAAACAAATGAAAACAATTCCCCAAAAAAAATGATGAAAAAAGTGACTCTCCATGTTGATTAGGGGCTTTAAAAACAAATCCATATATATTGTGAGAGCCCAAAACGGAAGATTTAGTTTTGGAGGCCCATATCAATATCTCCTTATGAAAACTTCCTAAACTGGTCAACAGAAAGAAAAATGCCCAGATCCAGACTATTATTCATATTTCGTAACTAAAAGTTTCGGAGGAGAAAGAAAAACAGAACATGACTTGTAAGTTGTACTGAAAATCAGAAAACCAAACAGTTCAAATTTTCATAACCCCTCAACAAGTATTGGACTAAAACAGATACTCACATGATATAAAATATGTACAATATATAGCAAACCTCAAACCACAGACTATATACTGATATACACCACGTACTTGAAACAAACCAACAAAAACAGAGCAGTGAACACTCTGTTTGAACTTATTTATATTGGAAACTAAGCCTTGAAAATCGTGCCATCATTGCTAGCAAGGTTACCGCCAGGAAGAATTTGGGCAGTAGTAGCAGTGTCGTTAGTTAACAACCTACGAAGTGTGAGAATGAGTGTGATGATGAGGATGACTAGGCCAAGTATTTGAAGACATTGGGGTCTCAATATTGGGTTTCAACTGACTCTCTTATAGAAAGAGAAGACTAGGGTCTCCATTGAGCTTGATTGATCAACTGAATGGGTCCCAATTATTTGGATTGTGACTATTGTGTATTTTTTCATTTTGCCATTTTTGCCATTGAGCTTGGGTCCCAATTATTTTGATTGTGACTATCGTGTATTCTTTGTTGATTGTGACTATTGTGTATTCTTTTAGTTTGCCATTTTTGCCATTGTGTTTTCTTTGATTTTGCCGTTTTTGCCATTGAGCTTGATTGTGACTTGATCTACTGAATGGGTCCCAATTATTTTCATTGTGACTATTGTGTATTCTTTGATCTTGCCATTTTTGCTTTTGATCGTGACTTGATCAACTGAATGGGTCCCAATTATTTTCATTGTGACTATTGTGTATTTTTTGATTTTGCCATTTTTGCTTTTTGATTTTGCCATTTTTGCCATTGAGCTTCGGTCCCAATAATTATTTTGATTGTGACTATTGTGTATTCTTTGATTTTTGCTGTTGTGTATTCTCATATTGGGCTTTGATTTTTGCCATTGAGCTTGATTGTGACTATTGTGTATTCTCATATTGGGGTGGGCTTTGATTTTTGCCATTGAGCTTGATTGTGACTATTGTGTGTTCTCATATTGGGGTTCAACTTTCGGGGTCTCAATATTGGGGTTCAATTCTCATATTTCTTGGAAGTGAGCCAATTTTAATTAATTCAATTTTCTTGAAACCTTTTGAGTTGATGGATTTGCGTGAGGTTAATATTTGAAATTACAATGTGTCACAATCATATATTAACAATTGACTCATACCATTTCTATTCTATGTAGGCAGTGGCGGAGCCAAGGGGAGGCCAGAGGGGGCAATTGCCCCCCCTGACTCCTTTAAAAAATGCATTGATACCTACTATGTGATGTGCATTTAACTAGTTTGCCCCCCTGTAAGTGGAATAAATAGAAAAAGCACTCCTATTGTTATGAAATAGCCTTGACACCGGAAAGAAAGAATGGAAAAAAAAGCCTCTCAATTCCCTCACACAATCACACTTTCACCTATTTTATTATTCTTAAATAGTATTTATTTCAAGTAGTTTTGATCTTATCCCATCCATTACACTACTTATAGTACTTTTCTTCCCTATTTTAATTTTTCTTTTCTTCTCTTATTATAATTCTAATACTATAAACATAACATTTTTCACAATAAATTTCACAATTGTAAAAATGGTTAACTGTGAAGGGTGAACAACTTACATTGATGGAGCCACCACTTTATTTCCTTCACAACTCACAGTCCACTATTTTAACAATTGTAAAATTTATTGTGAAAAAATTGTGTTTGTATGATTGATTTATTTATTTTAAGCAATCAAATTATGTCTAAATTTTATGAATTTAAATTAATTTCTCACTTTGGTTATTAGTAACTATGATTGATTATTTTTGTTTCTTTGTTTTAATAATATGAGATATACTTGTAGTTACAATTGTCTATTTATTTTGTTATTATTATCGATCAATTAATATTTTTAGATTAATTTTGTTTTTAGTATTATTTTTCAATTTTGCCCCCCCTAAACTGAAATCTTGGCTCCGCCACTGTATGTAGGACTTAATCACTTCATTAACTAGGTAATTTACAATTGAATGTGAAAACTATAACATTTATTAATGATGATTGTTCTTTCTCATCAAATCATGACTACATATACATATTTATATATATTCTTTTGTATGCTCATATATCTATTACATATTATGCATAATATTTTAAACTTCTTGCCAGCATTTTGGTATCATCTCCAAGGGATTCATTCATGTAATAACTTGGAGTGTATGAGATGGAGAAACTGCATATACCCTAAGGAATAATCAAATACCCGAAGAAATCTGGATACTTTTGTTTGTCAAAAAAACCATATAAAAAAAAAAAAGTTTGTCCTTTAGGAGGTTAATGTTATTTAATGGGTATAATCAATAATGATGGCACTTTGTTTGTACCAAACATTGAAGCCTAGAGCAAAAAACTCAGCACTCCTTTCCTTGTACTAGCTTCATGAACATTTGGATCAACCACTTCCTTTTGTAAAATAAACCTATTGGCCGTCGCGGTGTTGTCAAAATTGCCAAAGTCCTATGGAAAAAAGCCCCTTCCAAGGGTTGCCAATTTCCTGAAAATAACTGTTGTCAAAACAATTTGTGCCATCCCAATACAGTAAAGGCCATGAATAAAAAAGAGAGGAAAATGTATATACTTTATATTATAGATACACGTAGGTGATCTTTCAATACTTTTCTCTTTTGTTGACTTGTACAGTTGTAGATAAAGATGTAGTTTCCTAGTACTACAATATATATATATATATATATATATATATATATATTTATATATATTAAGATGCTTTCCATTTCTTGTTTGGATGAATTATTATTTATTTATTTATTTTAGAAACAAACACACACACATAAAAGGGAGAGTGAAAGGGGTTTTAACACAAAGACACATAACAACTCCACTCAAAAGCCATGGTAACTTTTAAGAGAGGATGAGGTAAGTTATTCTACACACAACACATTCTCTTAAGCAATGTGGGACAATTACCCATTCTTTTTTTTTTAGAAACAAACACACACATACACACACAAGGGAGAGGGAAAGGGGTTCTAACACAAAGGCACACCACAACTCCACTCAAAAACCTGCTTGGATGAATTATGATATTAACAAACCTATATATATATATATATATATATATAACTGAAGCCTCTGAAACTCTTATAATTTTCCACATCAGCACAATATTTTATATAAAATTATTTTTGTTTAGTTCAAACTTAATAATGAGTGAAACTCTATCTCTCTAACAAGTCCAACTTAAACTCAAACTTATCATTTTTTTAAATCAAATTATTTTTGTTTAATCCAAACTTAACAAGAAGTGAAACTGTATTTCTCAAACAAGTTCATCTTAAACTCAAACTCAAACGTTAATAATTTATCTCCAAAATTGCAAGGTTAATCATGAACATTATAAAAGCAATGCAAAACCCAATATTTTTTTAAAAAGTGATTTTCATCTCCATACAACTATTACCCATTCCCATACCCCAGTTACATGCCACATTACCCTTTGAGATAAGAAGAAATATATATGTTTCGGCAAAATATAAGCCTAATCTGCCATTTATCCTCAAAAAAGAAAAAAAGAAAAAAGAAGCAATGTATAAGCCAATATGCATCAGGTTGCTTACTTTCATGGAGAGCAGTAGTTAGGAATAAGTAGGTTTTGAGTCAAATATATCATATGCATGGTTTGGAAATTGTTTGTGATGCCTCAAGTTTCGCAGTGTTCTAATATGCACTCAATAATTAAGCTGCGGCTTTTTTTTATAATGAAACCTAAAAACTATATAGTTCGATGTAATGTAATGTATGCAAAATAAATGAACAATTGAAATATGTCTTTGAAATTTTAATTTGAATGATATCTATAACTGTATATGATTTTTTTTCATTGATTAAAGTTTAGACCTATTAAAATTTAAAACTTATTGTTTAAAATACGTTAATGTCACAACCATACGTTTTATTTTGCATTTCGCTTGGGTTTCTTTGTGAAATTCACAATAATGTATGTAATTACAATTTGCCAAAAATAAAGACATATATAATATAACCCCAACCTGTCCAGGGCCGCAATTTTATTCTCTCAAAAAAATAAAGCCAAATATCATGAAATAATTAAATCAATGACATATATTTCCTCCTAAAATCAAATAAAATATATGAGAATGAATATGTAGAAGAGCATGCACACTATCTTTTATAATTTCTCTAATTTAGCTGTTAAAAGGTTTTTTTTTTTTTTTTTCCTTTGGAAATTTACAGATCCACTTTTACAATTCACTCTACATCTCACTCTCTATTCTACAATTCATTCTATTAAAATATTAAAACAAACCCATATAGACTTTTCTCCAAAAATATACCTGATCAAACCCAAAATACTCTAAAAATGCTCGGTGAGACCAAAATGAGCTGAAAATCATATAGTACAACTTAGAGTTGAGAAAAAGAAAGCATTTTTTTTTTCACAAAAATGATATGAATTACACATATCATTTTTGTCAATGTACTATGTTGATTTGGGGCCCAAAATGGAAGATTTGATTTTAGAGGCCCAAATCAATTTCCCCTGTCAAAACTGCTCAAACCAGCCAGCAGAAAGAAAAAGGCCCATATCCACACTACTATTCATAAACCTCAGCAAGTTTTGGAGGAAAAGAAAAACAGAGCGTGACTTGTATTAGAAGAGTCAGAAAACCAAATAGTTCAAATTTTCATAACCCCTCAACAGAGGATTAAAAAGTACAACAAATCCACACAACATATATTCTACAAAATGGGAAAAATAATACATAACATAGCAAGAAGTAAATTGCAAACCTCACACCACATGAAAATTCAATTCAAGCTACGTAATTCAAACAAACCAACAAAAACAGAGCATGGATAACAGTGCACTCTGTTTCAACTTTATGTATATTAAATAATGTGAAGCCAACATAGTATATTGTAAAATTCACAGTAATAAATTACAAATCGTTGACATATATAATATTTTATTTCCTCCTTAAATCAGATGGTATAGAAGAATGAGTGTCTAATAATAATCATGATAGTGAAAAACACCCAGAAAATCAAATGTAAAAAAGCAAAGCATTCAATTTTCGCTAATAATATAAATCTTACGCCAGACACTGATAACCAACATAAAATAAAATAAACACAGATAATTAAGACAAATAAATCTTCTAAAGCTATTTTTTCTGCTTAAGAAATTAGAAGCAAACATGCATTTCATTCTTTTTCTCTTTTTATACCATGAGAAAATGACGGAACATGCCAAAAGACCCAAAATATACACACATGTGCACGCCGGTAAATATGATAGAATCTATATAGTAATAACTCAAACAAACACTTTGATTACTATAAAGGCTAAAAAGAAAGCTCACATATTCTTCGACAGGAAAAAAAAAAAAAAAACATTTGGTTTACTTGTTACACATGTAATAAAGCTACTTGGAATAACAAAGACTACATATATTAGGAACGGTGGAGTTGGTGAAAGTGGTATTAAACGTAGAAGATAGGTTTTCTCGAAATCGGTGAGTTCAGAAGTTCAGTTCCTTGTTCACAATTACATCGTCTTGGCCATTGGCAGCATCACCTTCTGCATCAGTAAGTGGTATATGGTTTTGGCCATTCGCAGCATCAGCAAGTGGGACTTCATTCTGGGGTTCATTGGCAATAACAACAGGTTGTCTTGCAGTCCAAATGGACCAAATCCTTCTGCATATGCGTATCAGTAGTAGGAGTAGAACAACAAAGTTGACAAGGGACCCAAGAACATTATGAATGAGCCCTAGGACTGACACAACATGCTGGAATCTGAAACAAAATGGAATTGTTAGAATAACAGTAAAATTGACAGAGCGTTAATAATGGGTTCTGGGGAGAAAGAAGTTGAAATACTTTCTCACCCTTCATCTGCCATTGAGATTATTTGGTGAAGGTCGCTTATTAACCGTTGGAGTAGAACAACAATGCGGTCAAGAGTCCCAAGTACTTCAGAAATGAGTTCTAGGACCGACTCAACTTGATGAAATCTGAAACAAAAACACATTGTTAGAAAAAATTTACAGAGCGTCAATAATGGGTTGTGGAGAGGAAGAAGTTGAAACTCTCTCACCCATCATGATTCATGTGCCATTGAGAGGATCTAATCCAATTTTTCAAAATTATTCTTGATGTGTTCTAAAAAGAGTTATTTACAAACAAATTCCAAAAAAAAAAGGTAAAAAATAAATAAACATACAGCTACTACTAACATTATGTAACTAAATTAATTCTGCATTAAAAGATTTTTTTTAAAGCAAAATATGTAAAATTCGTTTTACTATGATTTATTTCTTTATGACTAAGAGGTCTCAAATGGTCAAAATGTAATTACCAAATAGCCGCAATCAGATGATATAGTTGATTAATGATACCATTTATGACCAAAGTTCTGATCAATTATATTAAATTGATTAATGAAACTTTCATAATATTAATGTGAATCTTTTATCCCACCCGTAATATTCCATTTTTCACACTGGTATCCATTTTCTTAGATGAAAAAAAAAATCAGTATATCATGTGTATGAAACTTTTATAAACTACTATTTAGAGTAAGTAGCACTCCCTTTAAGCTATTCTAATCTTAAGCATCTTGACATACGTTGCTAATGTTCATGTAATAAAAAGAGTAATGTTGAGAATATAATATTTTTCAGCTGGTAATTGTTGACGTAATTGGTTAGGATTAGAATAATATTATTTTCAATCAATTTTGTTACTAATACCACTTTTGTTGTAGACCAATACTACTTTTGTTATACAATAAGCCATATTAGGGGCTGTGAAATAAATCATGAAAAATGTTGTCCATAGATTTATCGTGTGAGTGATGCTAAGGTTTCAATGAATTTTACTATATAATATTTATAAATTAATGTATTATTAATCACAAATATGTATATATATACACACACACACATATAAACAAATATTATAAGGAAATGATTATTATTTGCATTTTCCCCATCTCATTCCTCACTATCTCAATTAGGCCTTAAGAGTCACTTACAGTAAATCTTAATGAGAAATCTTATATAATCTCTAATAATTCAACTTTGTTAGGTAAACGTGATAGTGAAAGAAAAAAACTATCACTTATTTCTAGTTTTCTTTTCCCACTATTGTTTTCTTTTGTTATTTATTAAGCTAACCCATCATGACGGTCATCCTTTATTTCTTTCTAGTTCCTAGCCATTTATTTATGACTGACACTAAAATATGTAAAAAGTATTTTCCTTTACTATATTTTTTTTAAAATTTTTTTCTTTTACTATGGTTTTTATTTTTGTGATCATATTGGCAATTAATTGATTGGAATAGTGTTGGGATTATATTTGGGGGGAAAAATTATTCGTATTTTTAATTTAGTTAAATGGCCTAAAACAAATTTACTAGTTGGGTTAAAATGTTGGTCAACCCATTAAATCTAGACGTCTTCAACTCTCATCCACCAGAGATGTTAATTTTTGGACTAATTATCTGCATGTGTTTGGTTCAATTAAGTGGTTTGGAGTCTTTGGACTTGAAGCTTATGCTATACCCAAATCTAACTTTTGGAAAGTACCCTATTGTATCACATAGGAGATAGGACACAAGGAAAAAATAGCTCAAATGGATAAGGTAAATTTGTCCAAAAAAGACAACCATTATTTGGTTTGTCAGGAAAACCAAAATATGGAAACCCAGTTCCAAATCATACAAAAGAGCAATTACATATGCATCAATCATAATCTCTGATTGGTGATTAGGAAAACGACTAAGAACCATTTCCCAAAAGAGAGGATGAAAAAGAGTGACCTATTCAAGTTGATTTGGGGCTTCTATAAATATCCATCCTTTATGAGCCCAAAATGGAAGATTTGGTTGTAGAGGCCCAAAACATATTCCCAAACCGGCCAGCAGAAAGAAAACGGTCCAGATCCACACAATTATTCATAAACCTCAGCAAGTTTGGAGAAAAAATAAAAACAGGGCGTTGCAAACCACAATAGATCAAACACTTCAAATTTTCCTAAGCCCTCAAAAAGTATTAGACTAAAATCACTTTATTCATAGAACATTACAAGCCACAATAAATCCACACAATATAGATTCTGCAAAATGAAAAAAGAAAATGCAAACCTCACGGACAATTCAAGCTACGCAATTCAAAAGAAACAATAAAAACAGAGCATGAAGCAGTGCACACTCTGTTTCAACTTATTTATATTGCAAGCTCGAAGTTATGTAAAATTAAAATCCACATAGTTGGTATTAACATAGCAGTGTTATTAGTTAAAAACCTGGAAAGTGCGAGGAGTGTGATGATGAGAATGACCAGGCCAAGAACTATGTCTGAATTAAGCTCGTTCCCTGCAGTAACCAAGAGAAAATTAATTGAATGAAATACTGAAACCAACGAAAGTAAAAAATTGTTAAAAAGATATACTCAGATATATTTTTATATGTATATATATATATATATATATATATATTCATTCTCACCCATTTGGAGGAGTAAAATGGAGTAAAGGAAGCGGTTGTTCTCTGAGAGAGTTGAGTAAAATGGAGTAAAGGAAGCGGTTGTTCTCTGAGAGAGTTTTTTTTATGCACTTGTGTGCAGTTTGTGTCTTAGATATGTGATATAGTTTTTGTGTCTTAGATATGTGACTTCTTTGCAGGTTTTTTGTGGAAGCGGAATTTGGCTTCTTTGCAGCGGAATTTGGTGGAGTTTTTGTGGACTTTTTATGCTCTTGTGTCTGTCTGTCTTAGATATGTGAACTAAAATTAGAAACGGCTCTGTTTTATTTATTTTATTTATGGCAGTTTGGGAGAGAATGAGAATTACGTAATGGAGTTTGTAGACATTGTACACCTAATAAGGTGTTTAGGTAAAGACGGTTATTTCAGTAAATGTTGAAACATTAGGCACCTATGAACATCAATGGCACCCTGAAACACTTTTTTGACAGAAGTTATTGACTTGAAATTCTGTTTTTACTTGTTTGTGATTGAAAACTCATTCAAAATTTATGTGTTTCTCATTGTCAAATGTTATATGTTCATATACCTGCGGAAACATCAACAAAGTAGAAGACAAAATCTTTAGATATTATAGAAATAGTTAATTCAATCTTTCTTGTTTGTCAGCACTTTCAGCCAAAAAAGCATGCCATTGCTTATTGAAAGCTAAGAAAGAATGGGGATTGCAATTTGTTAAAAAATATTATTTGATATAACCAGAGTACATATATCAGATTTATAAGACATGCTTGCAATGAAGTGCACTAATTGGATTGTGGGAACATCTGGCCAAACCTTAGCATGTGCATGTAGTTTCTGTTAAGTCTTTATTAGCCAAGCATTAGTGCAGATGGATGGAAAATTTAGTTTGATTTATCTACCACCATTTAGTTTATGTTTCTTGACCTTTTTCCTTCTGGATACTACAGGTTGTGGATGTTGGCAGCTCACAATTAGTCCATACCTTCACACCATGCCGTGAATTGCGTGGACTTTTTATGCTCTTGTGTCTGTCTGTCTTAGATATGTGTTTTTGTCTGTTGCGTTGGTATACGGAGAGTATATCAGATTAGGATGCTTTTGAGACAGGCGGACTTGCATTCGGAATGGGTTTAACCCGGAAACTACCAAATAAATACGTTAATGTCACAAGGCTCACAACCATATATTAACCATTCATCCCTATTATTTCTATCCTATGTGGGACTTTGTCATTTAATTAACTAGGTAATTTACAGCAATAATTCTGAACCTTTTAACTTGCTTCTAGTTTATCTCCCTCAACAACAAAAGAAAAAAACACAAATAATTATAATTGGTTTACCTCTCAAAATTATTCTTAATTTTTTTTTAAAGAGATTTATGTTCAACAAATTCTAAGAATTCAAAATAAATTTTTTTATTTATATATATTAGTATACAACTTAATTAATACTACATTAAAATATTAACTTTTATCATTTTCTCTAAAAGAAAATACGTAAAGTCTTGCTTTATATATTTCTACAAACCCATTAGACCTATACTTTATATTATATACCCACTAAGAACACTAGCATTAGGTTAGCATAGCACACCAAACACCAAAAACTTCACACATCAAATGTTCAAAATGCTAAAAAATTTATCATTGATGAATAGTACAATTCCTTTTTTTTTTTTTTTTTTTTTATACAAGATAGAATTCTACTCTAACCTAATCTAAGTGGATATGTGTGTGAAGCTCGCTCTTAGAGACTTGAACCCCGGCCCTTGCCTCTCACACCTCACAAGCACTTATACTTGTGGAGTGACCATCGCACTAAGGGTGTGCGGCAAACATGGTAAATTTTTTTCTTTTTTTTTATTCTTTTTTTCTCTCTCCTCTAACACATGTTTGTCTCTCTCTCTCTTTCCCCAGTATGTAGGGCCAGCTCAACAACTTTTGGGGCCTAAGGCAAAAACTATAACTGGGGCATTTTCTTATATGTAAATATTAACTAAATAAAATTTATTTTCATTATTATCTTTTTGTTGTATAATTTCATTATCTTCTAATTATTTTTTATAGATTTTTTGTTCATTTGTTATATTTTCATCCTAATTTTCTATTGTGTTTTGTTTAATACTAGTAACAAATTTATCCATAGATCATTTTTGTGATTCAACTTATTTTTCAAGTTTTCTCTTTATTTTTAAAGTTTTTTATATCCATTTTTTAATAGATATTTATAATTGAGAAATACTTCTAAATAAATAAAACACGATTTACAATAAAAAATTACAATTTAACTAAAATAAAATTTAAAGAATAGAACAATAGAACCTGATATATCAAAAACAAGATTGCAACTTTACTAAATGATGTGATCACTTTATACTCTAAATCTGCACAAATAAACATGTATTTATCACATAATTTAATAAATTAGTACTAATATAAAGTAAATTATTCTAAAAGAATAACTAATAAAAATATTCCTAAACAATCCAGATTAAATAAACTACTGGAAATTAAAATAATAATAAAAAGTTTACAAAACATGAGATAATGCCATAATGGTAGTAGTCTAGTGTTAGTAAAATAAAAAAGGTTCTGACTAGGTGTGTAAACGTTTGTCAGTGGGGCCTTTTTAAATTTAATTTTGTCTCTTCACCTTCATTTTCTGTGTTTTGTATCAGAAGGGCCTTTTTAATACACAATGTGTTTTATTGGCTAACAAATAGGCGTTATTATTATAAATTTTTTCTTGAGTATAGGCCTAAAGAAGCCTTAATTAAAATATACACATAAATATATTATACTATAGAATCAGGGGGGCTCCATGTTATGGTTAGGGTGTTCAAATGAACACTCTGACCTTGGGAAAAAAATTACATAATAAAATTTTTTTTGTCTACCATAAATAAAAATGAACACCCTAAAATGCAGTTACAAAGACAATTAAGGGTAAACATAGTTACAAAAATCAATAAGTTGAGTAACAACAAAAATTCCTAGTGCAAAAATTCTTCAAAAATTCTTATCTATTTTTGCATAAAAAGCTAAATTCTCTATTTTACATAACCCCTTTTCAAAAAAAAAAAAACTACATCAAATTATCTATTTGACGCTACATTTTATTAAAGTATCATTTCTTTATTAATTTTTTACTACTCTCCCAAATAATTTCTTTCTCTGTATATGAGTATAGAAAGTATTAGAAAACAATTTTGCATATAAATAGTAACCTTATATATTTGCACGGTCACTATAACTACAAATGCATTTTGCAAAATAATATATAGTTGATGTGGATGATTTTTGTGGTTGGTTGTGCAAAATTTGGCCCTTATGCCATTTTATACGAACTAATATGAATGCTCTTAATGACCACCTTAGAAAAAATTCTTAGAGCCGTCACTGAATAGAATTAGTTTAAAAATTGGGACATTCTTTATTTGGGGGCCTTATGTCATCACTAATATATGCTCCAGCTGGCCCTACCGGTATGCTTCTCTCTAACTCTCTGCCTATCTCACTCTTACCACACTTCTGATCTCGCCATTGTGTCTGGATCTCCTTCTTGTGGTGGGTTATTATTATTATTATTTTGTTGTGGGATGATGGGTGGTTCTAATGGTGGGGTCGGCAGGTGGGTGGGACAATTTTGGGTTGGCTTGCTCCGGTTTTGGGTAGGTTCCAATAAAGTTTGGGTGGGTTTTTGTGGCAGTTGGCTGGTTGCTGCTTGTAGGAGAGGTGGCGGTTGTGTTTTTTTTTTTTTTTTTTTAAATAGAAGGTAGGAATTTTTTAAAGTTATTTTAATAGGTGGTGTGGTAAAGTAAGAGATGTGATGTAAAGTATATTGTAGAATGATGTGTTAAAATAGATGAAGTAATTTTTTGTTGAGTGAAAATAAATTTTTTTTAGCACAATTGATGATACTCTTACAACTAATTGGTTGTTTCCTAGAAGGTAAAGTATGGTGCCTTACTTTAACTTATGGGGCGTTATTTTTTCATCTAAAATTTTAGCAATACTTTGCATTTTGGTCTTTCTTATTCCTTATGCTTTATCAAGTTGCAAGTGATTGGAAATTTTATGTGCCACACCGCCATTTGGAAATTTTACTGTAGGATCACTTGTACAATTATCAAGAGTTAGAGTTAGAAAGAGTAGGTAACCGTTGAAGCCATTGAAGCTTTTGTTGCTAATGCAGCGGTCCAGTTTGCCGAGGATTTTAGCATTCACAAGCTTGAAATTGAACACTGTTGGTCATCTCGGTCTTGTGAGACAACAAAACGTCCTTTGCTTTGTAGGGACATTTTATAGAAGAGACAAAAATCTTGTCAAGATCTTTACAATAGTTTAATTTTAAATATGTTAAGAGGGCGGACAACTATTTAGCTCATGCCTTGATAGAAGAGTTATTTTTCATCTTCAGGTTTGGATGTTTAGGTAGAAGAGCTCCCGTCTTATTTGAAAATTGTATTCCAAAATGATTTAAGTTAATAAAGAAAACTTGCATTTTTCTAAAAATAAAAATAAATAAATAAAAGAAAAAGTAGGTAACTTCTACCCAATAAAAAAAGAGAGTGGGTAACACCGTAACAAGTTAAGAGGGTTTGGACTGGAAGCTTATGTTATAGGCTACACTCACACTTCATAGTTCTTCCTCCTCACTTTTGTGAACTTTGTATCTCCACTGACCCAAATCTGGCATTTGGAAAGTACTCTGTTTTGTTGTACTACAGAACAAGCAAAAAACTGCAAACCTCATAGTTCAGACGGTTTATTTTAGTAATCAAACTAAACCAACAAAAGCATGGACTCCACTCTGTTTCGACTTTACGTACGAACGTGATTTTTTCCAAACAAGCTGCAAATTGCATATAGCAAATAGTATATATATTGGAGGCTCAAACTTCAAACAGGGTTGACGTTCAGAGTTGTAAGTTGGATCCTGAGCTGAAAAAATAAATTGATGGCGTGAGAGGGCAACCGACAGATTTTCATTTTCAGGCTTTATAGGAATTTTAATGTGACTATGCGTTTGTTTTTTTTTTACTAGTATTAATACTGATTAATTTCGACTAATAGTGGTATTTCCAATTTCTTTCTAAAAATATATGAATTGACCTCTCTTTAAAAAAAACACACAAATAAAAAAATAAAAAATTCTTTTAAGGAACTTAAAAAAGTTTAAACAAGATTGTAAATCTCATAAAAAAAACAATAAAAATTACCAATAGATTATACAAATAATGTTCTAATATCGTTTCAATTGCAAAAGGAGCCTCAGTACCTTGCTACCTTTGCTTCACATCACCATGGACTTTGATACCACTTGTTGTAGAGATAAACACTTTGGATAGCTTACTTGAATAATTAATATAATATATAGAGATACACTTTAACTCAAAAAGTTTAAATTCAATGGGTATGTGTTCAATTACGTTATATTAATCACGCAATTTTCTCATCATTAATGAATGTTGTTAGATTTTAAATCCTTGTAAACATAGTTTGTTTAACCTAATTTAATAACCAAGTTGTTACTTAGGTCAATTATGCAAATCTAGGTTAAACAATAATAATTCATATCATGCACAACGGAAAGTAGATAGCACAAGATATGATAACCTAGGAAAACTAATGAAATAACTCATTTCAAGGTAAAAAACCAAGGAAACTAACCTAAGAGAACAATCCACTATATCAAGTTGAGATTTATAGTTCATAATATCAATTTGTAGTAAATTTAACACATTTACCAAATTGGGCTTTGACTCCACAGACTTCCTTGATCTGGATCTTATTCTAACATTAACCACCTGCTCATGCTTTGATCTTCAGTACTTTTGATAGCTGAAGGCTTGGCAGCAACTTTACTCCACCGATACTAGCAATATGGATTTGATATCCGATAGGTGCTTGTAGAGTTAAAAGGTTACAGAACCTCACAGATCTCAGAAGAGTAACTCTCAAGACTTGAAAAACGTGTATTAGGGTTTTCCTTTTATACCTAGTAGTGTTGGACTCAAACCTTAAATGTTTCGCGGGCTGTTGAGCCTGATTTAAAAACTTGTAGAATCGCAGTTCGATCAGTCGAAGGCCTTTCTCGATTGGTCAAATTCTTCAGATTTTGAATTCTTCTTTCTGCAGCTTATATGTTCTTGAATTTTGACTTGTATTAACTTAAGCAAAGTCTAAAACACTTCTAAGACATAAATATTTTATGCTAGACATGTTTTTGTACTCAGTTTGCCAACGTACAATAAATTTAGAACCTAACAAATGTGGAACTTCATTCACATGTGTATACCCAGCAAATAAAACACTTGATATGAGTAATAAAATATTGTTTAAGAATTTTTAGGTTTTTTTTTTTTTTTTTTTTTTTTTTTTGTATATGTTTGTTATGCTTAGTTTTTATAATTTTTTTTTTAGCACTCATATTTTTTTTTATTTATCGATATATATATATATATATATATATATTTATTTATTGTGGGAGGGGTAAGACCCGAGTATGGAATAGAGCCCATGGGCCTAGTCCGAGGAGGGAAAAGGGCCCACTTCCACATCAGTCCTAACCCGACACCTGGATGAGAGTCCTAGGAGGAAAAACGAAGAGGCCGACCTTCCGAGGAGCCCAAAGAGCAAGCATTCCTTTGAAATTATTGAGTAAGCCACTTGCACTAGAAGACAAGATATCGATGAAAATGGTAGAGATGTGTAAGCAAAGAAGAAAAGAAATATCCAGATAAAGTAGCTATCACCTCCGCATTAAATGCACTGTATCAACTCAACTGGCCACATTAATGAAGGAATGACACATGAATAGGAGCCTTACAGCTTTCAACACATTTTACCACCTCTATCATTGTCTTGAAGGGACAAGCATTCAAACGGAGGCCAATGGCTATACAAGTGGAGGGTTAGGATGCAATTCGATTGACTAAATAAGGAAAGGAAACTCCTCCAACTAGGGGGACAAAAAAAGAGAAACAAAACTAAGAAATTGGTAGCACAATCTTGTATTTAAGACTTTAGCTTTATATGAACATTTGCTCCTTGGCCAAATTTGAGGAAGTGTTAATCCCCAGTTTAGTTTCTCTTTTGAGATTTGTTCAACTTTTTCTCTATAGGCTAAGCAACTAGAACATAAGATTGCATTGAAATTGACCTTGAAAACCCATAACTCTAACAAATTAATTGTTTGGGCCTTCTAAACCTAACTCCACCATTCTAAGTGGGCTTAGCACTCTCAGGCCCCTATATATATATATATATATATATATATATTAGAATGATAGTTTCTTCAAATGATTTTTATTGGTGTGGGTTCCAATTAACTCAATTGGTAAAGTCTTTGATAGTTTAATAAGAGATTTGGGGTTCAATCCCCACCTATACCAAAAACTAATTGGTGTCTTGGTATGATGATAAAAAGCTATCATCAAGAGCAAACGTCATAGGCTGAAACTCTAAAAAAAAAAAAAAATTATTGGTGTATTGCTTTGTTATTTATGAATCAAATGATTATTATATATGTTGGACATCTAGTGCATCTCACAAGTTCCTTTTGCATTGTGAGTGTTCAATGAAGTTATAATTTAAAGTAAAAATTTAAATGTTTAAAATGTTTTAAGTTTCAATAGAGTAAAAATTATTTCATAACATGTGAATAAAGATAATAATAATTATGGATAAAACTTAAAGATATTTCAACTACTAAATAATATAAAAGTATCTAAATAAAACTTATTTTTTTTTTTTTTTTTTAAAAAAACTATAAAAAAATTAAATTAAGAAATTTCTCTAAAATTTCATAAAATTGCATCTTCATCCTAGAGGTCTCATAATACACACACACACACACACACACACACACACATATATATATATATTTAGTTCGATGATTAGCTTAAGCTTTAGCTCTTGTTCGAAATAAAATTAAATAAACTATTAGAGATATACTAGACATATTAGCTCACTATAATAGGTTCAAGCCCACCTACTATGTGTGAAAGACAAATCTCCTACCTGTACTAGTAGTCTAGAGTTTAGTCGCCTATATATGTATGTATATATATATATATATATATATACTCATGTTATGGTTCATTGTAACGCAAACTTTGTACTACATTTTTACATATATTAAAGATGTAGCCCTTTAGGGTTTTCTCTGCAAACGTAGGCCGTTAGACTGAACCACATAACACTCGTGTTCTCAGTGTTCCTATTCTATGTGTTGTGAAATTTTAAAATACTCGCAAGTGTACGAACCGTACCGAAGTATAGTTTGACAAGTATAAGGTCGAACCCACAGGGACTTGAATGAACGTAGGAAAATTAATCAAATCTTAACCAAATTAATCATAATCTAGTTTAATAAAAATTGGTTGTTTTGAAATTAAATAATCTAAGCAAATAATAAATTTAAACAAATAGTTAAACTAAGCAAAAGATATAAAACAATAAAAAGATGTAAACAATCAAGGGAAAGGAATTAAGGTTTTGGAATCTGCCTTGTTAATTCATATCAGCATATATTTATGATCATTAATTTTTCCCAACTCACTACATGATAATCTAGAAATCAATCTTGCTATCATGGAAAATATCCTCATTAAAATCCTTATTTTAAAAACCAAAAGCATGTTCTTCTTCTCTTCTTAAGTATAAAACCAAATCATCAATTGTATCCGTAGCCAAACAAATCACAAGATATATCCAATTCTAAAAATCAAATCATAAATTGTATCCATTAGCAGACAAATCACAAACGATATCCAATTTTATAATCAAGAATTAATAAACCAAGCATTCAATTAATTAAGACAAATCCTAAATCATGAGAAAAACATGATTGAACTCATATCTAGAATCCCATCTTAGTCAATTGATATGAAGCAAGAACAATTTAAATCATTAAAGAACAACTATTGTGGGAAAAATCAAATCACATAAATATTACTAATAATCCTTAATAGGTTTTCATCCTCAACCCTAATTATAAATTTAGCTACTCATGATAATTGAAAAAAAACACAAGAATAAAATACTAAACATTAAACTAGACAAATAAAATAGAGAAAGAAATAGTCACAGTGCTACCATGGAGAAAAGCTACAGAGAAGCCACATGTGGCACTGCCTCTTGCTCCAATTTTCTGTTTTGCGTCTCAGCCCTAGCACTAGCCTCAGCCCCCCTGAATTTTGCCCTAAAAAGCCTTTAAATAGGTCAAGGAATCCTATTACAAGTTGAATTCCCGTTTGGAGAAAATCCCAGATTTTTAGGCTTCACTTAACCGACGATTTCAGCTCATTTAAGCTCAGAATTTGGGCTTTTGGTAAACTACAAAGTTGTAGCCCTTTAAGTTAACTTTCGATCCCAACTTGAATCATCTCGATTGGACATCTGAGCCGAAAGTTATGCTGAAAATACTAACTGATGTCCAGGCTGGAATCCTAATCCGAATTGGACTTGGATTTGGTGCAAATTTCCTTTGATTCCTTGCTCCAATTGGACTTAAATTTAATTAGGTTGGTCTACTCTTAAATTCATGCCTAGCTGGATGTAAGTTGCTTGATTCAATTGGCTTAGCTCCACTTTGCATGTAAAACCCTTGTTAGTTGCAATACAAAGATATTATATAATCAGTCACAAAATAACATAAAAGTAAGGCTAAATATGTAGATATGTGAGTACTTTATTGTATATATTTCATGCATATCACTATGCTTTCTCTTTTGCATCGACTCTAGCATAGACAACATGATATACACATCGTGTTGCTAAAATATTTAACATCCACAATCCTAAAATTTTGATATTCAACTCAACTCATTTTGTTTTCAACCCTACTTTGTTTGAGTTGTTTTTGCTATCCATGAAGGAGGCAAGTCATTATATCTTCATTGGTTCATAGTTTCCCACCATTTATTTATTAATTTACTTTTGATATATATGATAAGTTTGAACTTATGACGTTGACTTCAATTATGATTCACTTTTAACATCCACTATCCTAAAATTTTGATATTCAACTCAACTCGTTTTGTTTTCAACCCTACTTTGTTTGACTTGCTTTTGCTATCCATGAAGCAGGCAAGTCGTTATTTCTTCATTGGTTCATAGCTTCCCACCATTTATTTATTAATTTACTTTTGATATATATGATAAGTTTGAACTTATGATATTGACTTCAATTATGATTCACTTTTATCATCAAACCAAGAAAATAATTAGGTTTTTTGTGTAAATTGAATTCGAATTTAGGTCTTTTATATAATGACAGAAAACAATATCAATTAAGCTAACTAGGATGCACACCATTTATTGATTTCTAGATGTTTTTGTTTTAGTAAGCACTAAATTATGTAGAAGTTCTTTACTATGGAAGTTATTTTTAGCTTTTAGATAATTTTTGTTAGAAATTGTTTTGTATACATGTCTGTCTCTAGATAGTTAATTATACATTTGAATTGGGGATTTGGTGTTAGTGGGTTTGCTCACATTCCCATTCATTTAGGAAAGAGAAATATTATATTCACAACATTTTCATAACAAATCTTAAGTAATTAATTGTTATTGGCTGTTACGGGTAGGTAAAAAAGTAATTTAAGTTGTGAATTTAAATTTGAACGAATAACAACTTACCACTATGATTTGTTGTGAAATATTGTAAAAATGTTGTAGATATAACACTTCTCTTTAAAAAAACATCTAATAACCATTTTACGAAATTGACAAAAAAAAAAAAAGTAACCTCAACGTGAAGATTTGGGGCTTCTATACAAATCTATCCAAGTCCACATAGTTTATTTTGTGAGCCCCAAATGGAAAATTGTATCGGAGGCCTAAAACGTTCGCCTATATGAACTAGGTTTCTAGACGGGCCAAGAGAAAGAAAAAGGCCCGAATCAACACCTTATTTGATTTTATTTTTAAATTTTAAATGAATTCACTATTATCCATAAACCTAAGCAAGTTTTGGCCTAAAAATAAAATAAGACAAATTACAACTTACTCACCTGTGGTCTAACCGAAATTTAAGTTGTCTATCTGTGGTTTGAAATTTGACACTTTACCGACCTAAGGTTTGACCAAAATTTAAGTTGCCTACTTGTAGTTTGAAATTCCATAATGCAAGTGTTTAGCTGGATTCTTTTTTTTTTTTTTTTAATATTTTTTTATCTTGTATTTTTATGTTTTTGGAAGAGTAAGACATAAAAGTGGATCAAAATTACATATTTAGTCTTGTTTTTAAGAGAGGTGGGTTACGAAATTCTAACTAAGCTAACCTCAAGTGGGTAAAATATCAAATTTCAAATCATAAGTAAACAACTTAAATTTCGGTCAAACCACAAGTAGGTAAGTTGTAATTTACCGAATAAAATAAGTGCATGACTTGCACCGTTGTACGCCTAACAAAGCAGTCTTTTTATTCAATTGGTGATAATAATTCTATTCCAATAATGCAAAAACTGTGGTCCTCCATGCTTCTAAGGTGAGAAATAAGTCATCATACCTACTCACGACAATTTTGGGAAGGGAAAGAAACAACCCGGAAACATCGGCTATAAATGCTGCATAAAATCAAAGCCCAAATGCCAAAATTAAAGCAAAAACCATAAGAACTTGCAGATCAATGCCTTAAGAACAGATAAAAACACAAGAAAAATTTAAGCCCTTTGCTATGTATATTCAATTATACATGTATGTCCATAATCCAAATGCCAAAATTATATGTATATATATATATATATATTTTTTTTTTTTTTTTTTGATAAGGTACCTAGCACGCCATTTGTTAAATATATTATTAGCAACGCGATATGTTAGACCATGTTGTATATGCTAGAGTGAATGCGAAAAGGGAAGCATAGAATAGGAACACTGAGAACACGAGAGTTACGTGGTTCAACCTTATCGGCCTACATTTATGGAGGAATCCCTTAAGGGCTACATTTTTATTATGTAAGAGTCTAGTACAATAATTTGTGTTACAATGAACCCTAACATGAGTATATATAGACGACTAAACCCTAGACTACTAGTACAAGCAAGAGTGGGCTTGGGCCAAGGCCAATTACATTGGGCTAATATGTCTAATATATATATATATATATATATATATATCTCTAACACCCTCCCTCAAACTTAAGGCGGAAGCTCATTGAAGGCTTGAGGTTAGATAAACATGAGAAGATCACTTGGAGATGCCTTGAAGAAACCACAATTGACCAATTTTGGAGCTTCAAATGAAGAAACAGAGTCTAAAATCGGAATCTACGTGAAAAACTGATCAAGATAGGCCCTTTCGAAAAATATGACTTTTGGACAAAGGTCAACCCAAAAGTCAAAGTCAACTATAGTCAAAGTCAACAGTCAGTGCTCACGAGTCAAATTGGGGTGGTTCGAGTCAACAATCAGCTAGGTGACGTGTTGCTGACGAGGTGACACTGCTGACGTGGCTGATGACATAGCTAGGGCTTTCGTGGCTATTGATGTGGACGTGATGATGTCAAATGAGATCAGCAAGTGTTTCGGCATGTGGCTGGAGTGTAAGATGTCACCGGGGTGTGGAGGAGAAACAAAAACCCAGGTGACGCGTGTGGGCGCGTGAGAGGTCAGATGAGGGTCGAAATCTTAGGTTCCGTAGATCAGGGGACGAGGAGGTCGACAGGGCAATGCGTGTCTCTAATGAAGATCTGTGAGTGATAATTCCAATGTGGCATGTGGGAACTTTTCAAAGCTAACTGCGGCATGTGGCTAGGTTTCAGGTGACCGAATTTCTGGGTTTTCCTCCAGGGAGGCCGAGGAGCATGTTTGTGGTGTTGGTTTCATCAGGCAATGCTTGGATTTGCACAGATATGATAAGTTAAGTCACGGCTTGCTTGGTTGTTGGATTTTGACATAGCACAGAGCCATGGTGGCTGCATGATGCCGTGGAGTCTAGATCCAGCAGACAAGCATGTGTGACTTCAGATGGTGGTGTGCACACGATAATCTTCTTTGCTTGCTAGAGACATTTGTTTGATGCCAAGAATGAAGTTTGGCTCTGATACTATGTTAAATATATTATTAGCAATACGATGTGATAAACCATGTTGTATATGCTAGAGTAAATGCGGAAGGGAAAGCATAGAATACGTACATTGAGAACACGAGGGTTACGTGGTTTAGCCTTGTCGGCCTACATCCATGAAGGAATCTCTTAAGGGCTACAACTTTATTATATAAGAGTGTAGTACAATAACCTGTGTTACAATGAACTTTAACATGAGTATATATAGGCGACTAAACCCTAGACTACTAGTGCAAGCAGGAGTGGGCTTGGGCCTATTACATTGGGCTAATATGTCTATAATATATATCTCTTAACACCATTGAAGTATTTCTTTGAGTAATAACATCAGGAGGCACAGTTCTTGGCCGTCCAAATGATCTCCTCCACGGCAATGACCTTGGTTGCTAGCTAAGGCTATTTAATTCGTTCCTTATTCTCTGAATTCTCCCATACGAAGTTGGGGAAAGGTAATATTTGAGTTCAAAATTCCAATTCTAACAAAATCACATATAAAACAACAATGAACTCAATTCAAAACAGAACAAAAGAAACAAAATCAAACAAAACAATGAAACAAATATAATAAAAACTCAACTTTGAGGCTTTGAAACTATTGAAACCAATTTTAATCTCAATTTTAATCCATATCAACTAGAGAAAATTGAAACTTGAAAAAGATCAGATGGGAATTTGTGTTTGCACTTTGGAAGAGAGTTTTATTTTATTTTATTTTATTTTAATATTGATGATGTGGAAAATTTTAAGAACTTCAAATCCTATGTAGCTAGTTATCAGGAAGTAAAAAAAAAAAAAAAAAAGTACTTCAGTTATATATAGTATTTATAGGTCGGATATTAAACTTTGACTATTTTTTTTTGGATAAGTGGATATTAAACTTTGACTATATGCAACAACAAACCCTCCACCCACACACACACACACATATATACATATATATATATATATACTTACTTTTGTGTACTCAAGCAGAACACCCAGTTTGCAAGATATTTTGAATCAATTTTAGAGAGTGTTAAGTTGGTTAGCATACGGTGAGATTTTTAAAAAGTTAAAAAAAAAAAAAAAAAAAAAAAAAAAAAAAAAAAAAAAAAACCCAAAAGTATCATTTGATCAACTTAAATTCATGGGCACGGTGGGCTTAAAATTGATGGAATGCTCTTGAGTCCTTGGTATAGGACTTCAATCCTTGATGTATGAGAGGACATATCACGTGCTGGACATAAAGTGGGGTATGATATGTGATGAGAGACAAGATCTTGATCTTCTATATTAACTCCCTTTTACAATTTTGGGTCTTATTTACAAGTTACAGCCAGTACTGTTTTCCATTGTGAAACTTGGAGGCTGTGGGCCCTAGCCACTAGCCACTAGCCAATAATTAATCAAGAGATCACATTCCACACCGTCCGAAGTTGTTTGATTACTTGTTAAGCAATAGCCACCATTTGAAGTTGCTCTTCATATATGGGCTATGATGGTAAGAATCAAGATATCGGGAACCTCTTGGGAAGTCATTTTTGTTCGTTTCTTCCTTCTCGTTGGGCCAGTCTAGGTTGGTGAGTCTAGTGGTCTGTTACTTTGTTTCCGAGTCTTTTGACAATGAAGTATTAGTTTCGGCTATTCTAACTAAATTAATCCATGTATTTTCTTGATTTGTGTCTGTTTAGAATAGTTTAAATTTATTGGCTTAAATATAACATGAATAAAATACAATTGCAATTTGCAATTTAAAATACAATAATTAGCTTAAAGCTAAAAAAAAAATACATTAATTAGCTTAAAGCTATAAAAAAAAAATACATTAATTAGCTTAAAAGAAGTTTGCTTATAAGCTTAAATATTAATGTGCTCTTAATGGAATTTGATCATGGGAATGGAAACATGAAACTAGAGGCAAAGAAAGAAATTGACATTAGTCAAGGGTAACAAGTGAAAGAGCCATAAAGAAATTTTTAGGAGAGTGAGGAGATGGAAGACAAATTGGAAATTTGGAAATGACCAAGATCCTATGATGCTGAATTACCAAAGCTCAAATTTGAAGTAATTTTAATCCTGATACATAGGCTGTTTAAGCAACTGCAGCCTTATAGTCTCTGTATCTGGTTGTGGACAAAGCCTGAGTTGTCCAAAACAGTTTTCTAATTGCAACTATTGATTATTATGGTGAGCAAATGGGCAATTTTTATTTGGTTTCTAAGGTTCTTTTTGCTCGGGTCATTGGTGGACTACCAGAACAAATAGTATAAGAGAGGTCAAGATTGGTAGTGGAAGCTATGTGAACATGGCTAGCTGGGTATCTTATGTATTGTTGAGTATTTAAGAAGATGGTTTTAACTTTTAAATGGTGTTTGTTTCATTGATTGTGATGTGGACATCTAAGGGCCAAGGCTCAGGTATAGTTAGATGGCAAAGCGATAGTTCATTTGGGGGTACACAACAAATGAAGGGATATGAAGGTTATGAACTTTTGAATAAAGATAATCATAAAATTGGAGGAACATATCTGATCATTCTCCGAATATTGAAAATTATTCTATTAAAGAGTTTGAGTTTATGATTGCTCTTAGGCGCACTAAAGTTCTTTCCAAGGATAGCCCAAGAATATACGCACCCATTAAAATAAGTGCCCTTTGCTAATGATTTATAAACAAACCCTGCATATCCAAACACCCATATAATAAGCATCCATGACCTGATAAAAATTAAAATAGTTGTGATTTCTAACCCTGCGTCTTTGCATCTTGTATCAAAGGGGCATGGAAAGCCAAGAAAAAAACCTCATCAGCCAGAGCTTGAACAATCATCCCCAAATCACCTTCCAAAACAGCGTGGTTAATACCAAGTTCTGTCACAAGCTCAATGGCATGGGCTGCAGCTAAAGCTTCAATAACCATTGCTTAGTAAGCTTGGGGTAATTTTTGGGATAGAGCTTCAATGACCTGACCTTGGCTATTCGAATGACCACACCAAGTCCAGATTTTTTATCTTCTTTAATGACTGCTCCGTCGAAGTTGTAAATTGCATTTTAGCTAATTTAATTTAATAAAAAAATTTGTTTGAATAATAATGAATTAATTAGAATAGTCGTACAGTTATGGTATTATATGGGGGTACGACTTAATTATTAAATATATATTTTCATATTGCTAAGCATTAATTTTTCATTTATAGTTAAACATAAATCAATTTAAAAATATTAATGGATAATAAATTTTTTTTTTTTGAGAAGGTAATGGATAATAAAGTTAATCCATAGTCTTCATATGATATTTAGAAAACATATAAGAATGTTGGGTACAATTTTTTCTTGGAGAGAGAGAGAGAGAGAGAGGAAGCACTGAAAAGAAAAAAAAAAAAAAAATATATATATATATATATATATATATTAATATGTGTACTGTAAGTTGGAGAACAAAAAATTATGAGAGAAAACAGTGTGTTATATAAAAACAGAGAGAGAGAGGGGGAGAGAGAGAGAGAGCTTCTCATTTCCTCACGTGGGCCGCCTACATTCTTAGACTTCGTGACAAATTGTACAATTGAATAACCATCAATCATGCAAGAAATTGAACAAGTAGATGAATTTTTCCATACCCCTGCCCGAGCAGCACTCCAAGAAAGGGTACGAACAGGTTATAAAGTATGTAAATTAAAGACAAACCTTCGATCTCTTTTCTTATGTGCTAAGATAGGCCCAGGTTTCTTATGTGTTAAGATAGGCCCAGGTGTGACTAGGAGTCTAGGTGTGAAAAAGACTAAAAAGCTGATGAATTTTTCTGTTGCACTCCATCTAGAAAACAGGTAGCATTCTAAAACATTTTACAAAATCTTCAATTGCTCAAACAGGGGTTAAAGATTAGTAGTAGCCTATTGTTGTAGGCATTTTACTAAAATGCTAAATCTTTTTTTCTTTTTCTTTTTTGCTGCTGAGCTACAGTGTATAACCATCTTATTTTTTTGATACTAGCTAAGAGGGTAAAAGAAAAAATAATATTTTATTAAAATATATATTATTTTATTGTGTTGACGATGGTGGTTATAGTTTATTGTAATAAATATATTATCTTATTATGTTTATATTATTTTATTGTGTTGAATGCTAAAATAAAACCACTGATATTAAATATTTTTGTAAAGTAAGATGACAAAATAAATAAAGTAATATTTTGTAGTGCCAAATTTTTTACACAACCAGTACTGATGCTCTTTCCGGCTCTTTTTACTTCAAGGCTACTTTTTGAAGAATCTGTTTTCAAGAAGTTTAAATTTTTTAATATGTAGATGGCATGAAATTAAATAAAGCAGATAAGTGATTCTCAAAAAGTAGTAACATAGATTTTTTCTAACCTAACCCAAATTTAATTCTCTCAAAATAACAAAGCCAAATCTCATGTAATAATTAAATCAGTGATGTATGGTTCATTTTGAAATTAAATAAAGCAGATAAGTGATTCTCAAAAAGTAGTGACAGATTTTTTCTAACCTAACCCAAATTTAATTCTCTCAAAATAACAAAGCCAAATTTCATGTAATAATTAAATCAGTGATGTATAGTTCATTTTGAAATTAAATAAAGCAGATAAGTGATTCTCATAATAATAAAACAGATAAGATGCAGAAGTCAGCCCAATGTCCAGTGAGTGCCTCTATGCACTTTGCCTCAACCAATAATAAGATGCACTTTCACACCTAGCAGCTAACGAGTGATATACAGTTCCTTTTGAAATCAAATAAAGCATATAAGATTTTAAAAATGAACATGTAACACAATCCAAAATAGTACCCAAAAATCAAATAATTTAACTTAGAGGTGACAAAAAGAGCACCCCCACACCTGAAAATAGATTTCCAGGATCAAAAGCACAGCCATATCTGATGCCCAACCTAACAAACCGCATGGTAGTAATGCCCAAATAAGACTGATATAACCAAACGAAAAAGCTCTAAAGCAGAAAATACAGTTAGCTCAAGTATAAGCGAAAACCCAATTTATGCCAACAATATGAAAGTATGAAACTAGCAAGAATTAAAATAAAGAGTGCAGATTGAAGAATGGGGGCACCACAAGGAGGAAGCAGAGTTGTTAGCATGCTGGCCAATTTAAAATGTCTTGCAAATATAGGTCTCAAATTCATAATGCAAACAAACAGCAATACACCAACACTGCAAAACATGAGCAACAAGTAAAATGCAAAACCCCACAAGAAATTTAATGTTAGAAGAAAACCGTGTCTGACAATCAGAGAGAGAGTTTTCTTTTGTTTTTTTGAAAGTTTAAAAGAGAACCCCCAAAGAGAGATAGTCACCAATGTTTTAGAAACATTTCGATCCACCATTGATTTCCTTAAATACAAATTATATCATTGTAATTTGAAAGTAATTAAACACATCAATGTCAAGGATATGATTGTGAATAGAAATTTGTGAAGAAAACCAAACTCAGTAGCAAACTCATCACCTCAAGTCCACAACACCAAGTCACCCTAAAATGAACCGTCCCACTGCCATCAAACTAAACTAATGGATTAGATGTCCACATCACATATCAAAGCAACAACACTTAAAACCAGTTTCTAAAATGCTTATCAGTCTATTGTATAGTAGAATTAGCCACGTTCACTAAGCTAAACAGGCTTTACCTGAAATTCGAAATCAAATATCACAACACTCATGAAGCCACTCATTGCTATCCACTAAACACCATAACATGGACAGGCCAATGACCTTTATATCAATTGGCACTTCTTGGTATTTCCAAGAGGGATGTCTAAGGTTCAAATCTTCCTCTCTCACTTAAGATGAAAAAGAAAAACCCCAATAATGAACAGAGCTGCTCATATATTCATTGACTTATCTTGACCTTTTGTATGCTACTCGTCCAGCCGTCCAAACTGCAAAGTTCAGAACTTTGTTTACCATTTCTAAACAACCAAACATAAGATAAGGATTTAAATGTGTGTGTTTGATCACATAAGGAAGATACTGCCCAAAAGTACAAAAGCTCTTGAACAGCAAAATTCAACATCCTAAAACAAAGCAAAGCCACCTTGATTCTTGACTAGTCTTCAAATGACAAGAGCAAAAGAAACTGGGGAACCAAACTACACTTGCCCAGTTGCCCACCAAAACAGTCAAAAGCTTTTTTTTAGAGAAACCATATGGGAGACTCTAATTATGCTCCATCAGCAACCAGATACACAGACTACTAAAGGCTGCAGCTGTTTAAATTATTAAAAGCTGTAATTAAATCAGTAACATATATTACCTCCAAATAGTATAATTTAGAGCTGAGAAAAAGGAAAAAAAAAATCATTTAAGATAATATAACTCTCGCAGATAACCAATATAAAACAAATATGATAAAATAAAAAAACAAAAAACAAAACACAAAAACAAAGAAACACAGCTATAATGAAGAGCTGCAAGACAGAAAATTTGGCATCCAAAAACGGTACAAATCCAAATATAAACATGTTAAGCTGCTAATATGATGCACATAAAACGTGTTTTCTGAAGATTTAAAGAATGGATTCTAAAAGGTAGAATGGCACCAGATTTAGCAAGGAAAATGCTCGATGTGATGAGTGCAACTCCAACTATTTCTGCAACAACAATAAATAGTTGTGATTTCTAACGTGAGGGTTGAGGAAAGAGTAACAAGAGTAGTCATTTTTTTTTTTTTTTGGTAGAAGACAAGAGTAGTCATTGAGCAATCTATATAAGCGAATTTGAAGGAGGACAGCTTTGTTAAATGGAACGCGGATTGTGGACACGTAAGCACTGGATCCGTTGGGTCCGTTAGGATGTTGACACCTGTGCATCTTGGTATCCCTGACTTGTTGACACTTTAGTTCTGGACTTTTGAGCTGCAAAAGTCAAAACTTTACCAAAAAAAAAATTTCTCGTCAGAGAGAACAAATGGAAGCAACTCTTCTCTCATAAGTAAAATTATTGCATACAATCTGAACAAAAACACAAAACAAAAAAATGCAATAAAACTACAAAATACAATCTTTCTCATAAACTAATAAAATCAGAACCCAAAAAAAGAAGAAGAAAATCCAGCCTATATCTCAACGGCTGCTAACTGCAACAAAATACAATCTGAACAAAACACAAACAGAAAATGCAATGAAATCAGAAAATACAATCTTTCTCATAAACTAATGAAATCAGAACAAAAAAAAAACAAACAAAACGATCAAACCCATTTCGACCGCATGTCGTTGGCAGTGGGGAAGAGGACGAGCGGCGGTGAAAGCAGAGCAGACGACGGAGGACGAAGATGACGCGATTCTCTCTCTCGCTCGGTGAAGCACAACGCCGATTTTCCTCTTGGAGATTGCCCCTCTCTCTCTGTTTGATGGGAAGAAATCAAATCCAGACGGTGAACCGTGTCGATGGTGTGTGGCCTTAGGATTTTTATTAGGTGTTTTGATGGGAGAAATAAACGTGGCATTCAACCTTCAAGTTTGTTTTTTTTTTTAATAATACTAAGTTTATACTAAATAAAAACTAATGCCAAGTTTTTTTTTTAATAGAAATTAATTAGAAGTTAATGAATACGAATAATAATATCTTTAATTAAGAAAAAAAAAAGATATAATTTTTTATAGAAAAAAGGGATAATGGTAAGTTAATGGATATTAATAATTAAAATTTAGGGGATAATTTAAGGGATTATCTCTAAATTAAAAGTAGACTATCAACAAATAAAACTCTTGAAAAATTTGAAGATTAAAAATTTAACGGGGAAAAGTAAGATTAAAAAATGAAGATTAAGGATTTGCTTATTTTGCTGAAATTGAAAATTTTTTGTTTAAAGTACCGTAGATAAATGTAAAAGTTAGCTAAAATAATATAGGGAGACTCATAAATAGTACCCAAAAGTGTAGTAGGACCCATAAATAGTAGTAAAAATAAACTGAATAGTAAAATAAACTAGTATTTTAATATTTACCGAACACAAACTTAAGTCGTCAAAATTAGTTGGACTAAAAGCATTATTTACTTAAAATGACCACTTTTTTAAGAATGCGGTCTAATTTCACAACAAGTTTGATATTATATACTATATTTCATTTTAAAAATTTTTGAAATCATATATATATATATATATAAAATAGAAGAAGAATATTTTTATAAAAAAAATAATAAATAGAAGAAGAAAATGAACACATTTTTCGAACCCCAAACTGTCGGATGATATAAATTGTCTTGAATTTGATTGCAAAGAAAAATGAAAATGAACATATTTTTTAATAATTTCAAAATTATTATAAAAAGAAACAAAAACAAAAATGGATGCGGGATCTAAAATTTTAAAATTAACTTCTATTCTACTCTTGACCTCCCATTATTTTGTTCACTGCATTTCTTTCCTATTTAATATGATAAACTATACTCTACGTATCACTGATTGCATGGTATATTTGGATTCACTTTTAAAAAAAATTTTAAAAAAATTATTGACTTATTTATTGAAAATTTTAACAAACGCAATTGATCCGGAAAAACATATAATTTGAAAGCCAGAAAATAGAAGGTAAAGAGTAAAGACTGGGCTGACAATCTAGGAAAAAAGTTTACTTTCTTCATGCTCTTTCCCTATAGACTATGAAATTCCTACCAGATTTATTGTCAAACCATGACTACATATAAATATATATATATATATATATATATATATATTGTGCACGCCTAAAATGAGGCTACTGGGCGGTGATTCGCTTGGGCTCACAATCTATTTGTATAGTGGGCTTGGATTTCCTACACTGGGTCTTCCTTGTGTTGAGACCAATCGAAATCTTTCTATCCCTTTCTATTAGCCTTATCTACTCTCCTTCTGCCCTCTCAATTTTTCAAAAAACCCCCCTCTTCCTCCCCCAGCTCATTGTATTTATATCTAGATGTTAGTGGAATAGTGATGATTGCCTCCGGCGCTAGTGCGTTTAGAGGTCCAATGCTGTTAGTCGTAAGTGGGTGTTTAGGTGGGAGTGGCCTTGGAATTGGTTCTTACTCTGGGATGCTCGGCGATTGCGATTCCTGATCGCGAATTGGTCGGGCGTTAGTTCCCCGGGGAGGATTCGCGGGGAAGGATGCTGGTTTGAACAGCCCGCGCATGTGAACATGGTCAGTGTGCCGTTCTCCGAGCAGGCAATGAATGTAGGGTCCCAATGGGCCTGGACACTTCAATTGGCCCAAGGAGCTTTGTTGCCGTACATATATATATATATATATATATATTCTTTTGTATGCTCATATATCTATTACATATCATGCATAATATTTTCAATCAATTCAGCCATGTAGTCTGCTCCTCTAAAGCTATACTTTTGAACCATTTAACTTGCTTCTAGTTGATCTCCCTCAATAACAAAAGAAAAAGTAAATAATTATAATTGGTTTATCTCTTAAAATTATTCTCAATGTATTTTTAAGAGACTTATGTACAACAAATTCTATGAAATATTAAATTAAAATATTAACTTCCATCATTTTCTCTAAAATAAAATATGTAAAGTTTAAATTCTAATTAGCTCAACTGGTAAAGACTTTGATAGTTGAATAAGAGATTTGAAATTCAATCCATAACTACACCAAAAACCGGTTAGTGTATTGGTCTGATGATAAATAGTACAATGTCTTCGTTTAATAATAAGAGCACAATGTTTTGGTCTGATAACAAAGAGCGTATTCATCAGAAGTGAACATCATAGATAGGATGAAATTTATTATTATTATAATAATAATAATAATAATAATAATAATAATAATAATAATAATAATAAAGTTCATTTGACTATAGAAACGGAAGGATGTCTCTAATGCATTATCAACAATTAGAAGATTTAGTTCATCAACGGTTGACTTCACCTCCCCTATATTGGTCTTGCACCATGCTTAAATGTTACATTGAATTGATCTTTAAAAATTTATAATTAATATTTTTGTTGAGGTAATTATAGGTTTACATTGTACTAGCAATGTAATTCTTACATTGTAGACACAAAATTGTATATTTTCCTTTTTTTTTTTTTTTAGAATGAATTTTCCTTTTTATTGATGTAACATTTTTGCTGTAACAGAAATTGTTATTTTACACACTTACACTAGTATTTAATGATAATAAAATTTCTTCATGAGGTGCTACATAGGCCACTAGCGAGTTCATCTAGCATTTAAAAAGAAAAAAATTATTTTTGTTCATTTGCTTAGCTCAATTATCCTTTTGAGAGATCAGATTTTTGATGCTCGAACATTAAATTCTTAAGAATAAATGTGTGTGTAAATTATAAAGAAAAATTCAAAATTTTAAAGCAACAACGTGACTCCACCCCTCTCTTATCATTCTAATAATCTCAAAAATAAAGAAAAAATAAAGTTACTTTTCCCCTACCTTTTCATATGATTCCTTCCATTATCAATAAAAAAACAAGATATTAAATTTGAAAGTTTGAAGGGAGAGGAAATGATAAAAATTGATGATATTATAAAATTTTCTCTCCTTTTGTTCATATGCCCCCAAGACCTTATCTTTGTTTGGTTGTAAGGTGAAAATGAGAGGAGAGGATGATTTATTGATTTATAAGATAAGGGCAAAAAATATGCAATTTTTTTTTAGAGAGTGTTTCAATCTATGGCATTCGCTATTGATAATGCTCTTTATCATTAGACCAAGGCACCAATCGGTTTTTGGTGTAGGCGGGAATTAAACCCTATATCTCTTATTCAATTATCAGAGACTTTACTAGTTGTTGAGGGGAAAACTTTTGATGTTCCCAAATATAATATGGGGTAGCCAAGTCGAAACTCGACGATAGACTCTTGAAATAAAGCCCAAATGCTTTCGGTGTCATGTAAGCCCGCCCAAGCAAGAGATAGAGGCTGCACCCTAATAAGAAGACAACAATAAAGCCCAATAAACATGTTACTGTTGTTAGTTTGTCATATTATTAGTTCTTTTATAGCATCATAGTTCAAATCAGTCCTTCAGTGGTAGAGTAATTGTGGTAGGGCAAACTATGTTCAATTATTAAATAAATTTAATAAAGCATTAACTTCAGGAAGTTCTTGTGTATTTTGTTCAATAAGGTCCACATTACTCCTAGCCATCATTACATTAATATGAAGAAAAAATTCCAAAAAGTCTTAAATACATTATAGCCTCCCATAGTAAAACAATAAGTAAATATTAGTGGCTATATAGTGATGAAAAATGAGTTATTTGGCATGGTATGAAGGGAAAGAGAGATCCCAGCTCAGTGCAGTAAGTATTAAACTAAGATTTTGGTGAGTGTGTGTTCATAAGACATGAATGAGGCAATGTGGGCTATTTTGAGTGAGTAGGATGAGATTAATATTGAGGTTAAGACTTTAGTGAGTAATGGGCTATTTGTGACCAATTGGGAGACATTTATAAGCTATGATTGTGTAAAGGGGGGAAAGGAATATTTGAGATTAGGTGAGTGTGGTCTAAGAGAAATGAGTAGGGAGCTTGAGGAGAGCTAAACCACAAACGAAATGGCAAACAAATCAAGAGTTTCAGAGGGAGTATGTCCCCCTTGTGGGCTGAGGTGCTTATGCTTTTATATTGGAGTTTAGAGAAGCATTAATTAACATGAATTCAAAAAAACATAGGTCTGATTCAGGGGAGCAGGTCAGCTGAATTAATAACCCAGATTTGACCTAAAAATGGGAGATTTGCTTTGGGGGCTATTTTGCTTCTTTGGGCAATGTCACACATGGGTAGTATTTGGTGTAATCTTGCATTAAATGCTAAGAATGTGTTAAGCTAATGGGATTAAGGCAAGTATTAAGGAAGAACCCTAGTGCTGCAATTAAGATTTGAACCCTAGGAAGTAGGATTCAACACCCCAAGCCAGGTGTCAAAGTTTAAGTCCACTTTAGAGGGTTTTGCTGGAGATCCCTTTATGCCCTTCAAACCACATGTTCCCAAATTTTCCCCTTTAGGATTCATGGGCTTGGCACATGAATCATGTCTTGAACATTTTTAACATTCATAGTATCAATTTGTTGAGGTTTGGATAACTTAGTTTCAACTCTCCTTTCGCTGAAGGTATAGTCTTGAGGAAAATGATGGAGTTTCATCATTCTTCAGACTTCAACTGATATGACAGCCCTCGGGCACTATTCACGTCAGGTAAAAGGTGGCAGAAAACTGATGGGACAACCCCTAATTTATCCTCAAAGGCTTCGTTCTTTTGTAGGGGTCTCTAGTTGTTTTTTGGTTAGGGATGAACAAGGGCTAGTTGCCCACTTTCAAGCCTCTTGCTGTGACCTTTTTGGGCTGGAACTTTGCTCTATTTCAACACTTTTAGTTGGGCCACACGGCCTTTTCTTTGCTTGGGCTTGTTCCCTACTCCATGAGATTCTTGGGCCTACAAAATAGGCATTAAAGACATGCTTTGCCATGAGTTTTTTACTCCTCATGGGATTTAGTTGTTAGTAGAAATAAAATGAATTCATGAGTTTTAATAAATATTTATGGTAGATTTTGGGTATTAATTTCTTTGGGCTATAAATAACAACTTGTATAGTTTCTCATAATTTTTGCCATGGATTACTTTGTAAATGATATTTTCTTTAGGGCTTTTTAAATAATGACCTCCAATATTTTTCTTGAGAATAATATTTACCATAAGTTTTAAATAAATATGGTAACAACCACTATAATGGAATAATGTGATGCTCTTATGAGTTTCTCTAATGGACATGTAGGATGAATAATTACCATGATTTCTAGTAATAAATATTATGAATGTTGTGATATAAGATAGATAGTGAACATGAGTTTATAATATGAAATAAATAAATGTCATGGGTCTAATAATTATAACTTTTCATGGGCTTTTATAAGATGATTACCATGGGTTTTGAGAATAGATAATTCATGAATTCTATGAGCTTGTAATATTACAGTAATATGTTTAAGAATCTAAAGTATTGTTCATTATTGGACTTTTAAGTAAAATAATTATGATATAGTATTTTGCCAAGTATTGATAACCTTGGGCTTTCGATAAAATAACGTCAAGTAGTTAGCTTGGGCTTTTAGTAGTGCCAACGTAAGTTAGGCTTTTGATATTACCAACGAGGATTGGGTTTTGATATTGCCAATGAAAATTGGGTTTTGATGTTGCCAATAAAAATTGGGCTTTAAATATTGCTAGCGAGAACCGGGGTTTGATATTGCCAATGAGAATTGGGTTTTGATGTTGCTAATAAAAATTGGGCTTTAAATATTGCCAACGAGAACTGGGTTTTGATATTGCCAATGAGAATTGGGCTTTGATATTGTTAATGTGAATTGGGTTTTGGATAAATAAATTACCATGAGTTTAAACCATGAGCTTTGATTATGGATTTGAATTCCACTAATAAAATTGTTTTGCCATGGATTTGAATCATGAGCTTTTCAAATATTGTCAAGTATAAGTATTCTTGAGCTTTAAATAGAATAGGATATGTTTATTGGGTTCATAGGACCGGTTTTGGGTTTAGCTAAATAATGATAATAAAATTGGATAATATATGAGTTTTTAGACTTTTTTGTGATATTTTATATCATAACGCAATTTAGATAATGAGATATGAAACATTTGTGATTAACATAATAATAGAGCAAAAATATTTGGGAAAACCCAATAACTTATTAGTGGTATAAATATAGGTGGTACTCAAATAAAATTATGTGTAAAAAAAAGTACCCTAACAATAGTTGAATTAACTGAAACCCATATATAATTTTATTTATTAAATCCTATACTTAAGAAACATTAAAGAGAAAATAGAAAATATATTAAATTTCATTTAAATCAGATCTCTTGCTTCCAAAATACATAAAATTGGAATTTTAAAACGGTTTCTTTCCATCTACAACTTTGTTGAGAATTAGTCTCATATTAGACAACAATCCCTTAAAGATTTTCCATCTACACCTTGCATAAAAGTCAACATAAGACTATTGCATTATAGATTTGGATGGTAGACAATGTGGTGAGTAATTCTTAGGTATTTCCGGAGTACAAAGAATGATACTTCCTCTTTTCACATTCATGGTGGGTTCCACTGTAAATGTGAGAGGAGAGAACACCATTTCTTCGTATTATAAGAGTACCTAAAAATTTTCCTCATGTGGTATTCTCCCTAATAAATTTTGGTTTGGTAAAACAGTGATAGTGACAGTAGAAAAAACATGTTTGAGTTGCTTAATTGCTTTTGTTATCTATGAATGACCGAAGGAGGGTAGGCCACCATTGGTTCATTTCTTAGGGCATAGATTCCCACCATTTTTATTTATTTATGGTTGTTTATTTTTGGTTGACACTAAAAATTCGTAAAAAAAATATTTTACATTTTTGCTATGGATGTAATTTCAACGATCAAATTTGGCATTTACTTTTTCTAAGTATTACAAAAAAAAAAAAAAAAAATGCTAATTGTTTGATTGGAATTTGTCCCTATTTAGATGATTTTATTAAAATTTGTTGGTTAAATTGTATATTTGGGTCATAAACATTAGTTTTTGTTTTAAAATCATTATTATACTTTAGAATATTTCAAAAGACCCTTGACGGAATTTGCTGGATAAAAAATGTTAATGCATAAAACAAAATTCAATAAATCGAGGCTTCTTCGATGACGTGAAGCTAGAAATGTGATATAAATTTGTACGCACCCAAAATCTGGCCAGCGGGCCAGACAACCGTTGGGCTTACAATCTATTTATATTATGGGTTTGAAGTTCTCCTACTATGGGTAGTTCTAAGTCCTGGGACTGTTTTGTGCACTCTCTCACTCTTTTCTCTCTTTTCTCTCTTTTCTCTCTTTTCACTCAATCCTCCAACCCCCTTCCCTTCTGTTGTTCTCGTATTTATAGCTTCCCCATAATGGGGTGGTCATCATCATATTTGGAGTAAGTGCGATGAGAGGTCCAATCTGATCAGAGGTAAGTGGGTGGTTTGGTGATGGTGGCCTTGGAACTTGGTTCTTCCCTGAACGAACGACACAGCAGCTTCGATCCTCGGGGAATTGCCGAGCAAGTGAACACCATAACCTCGGCCCATTCCAAATTCCATAATGCTCGGGACAAGTGCTCGGCAAGGCCCTCTTTGGGATGACTGGATAAACGATCTGCATGATCATGGGCCGGGCCCTACGGGTTATTTGGGCCAGGGCCCAAAGGTTGCTCCCAGACACAGGGGCCCAACAAGTAGGCATGGGAGTTGGGTGCCGTACAATAGCCCCCCCTTGATTCATGCTCGGTGTTCGGCGTGAATCAAGGAACTTCTTGAGGATGTAGGCCGTGGGTGCTCGGGGATTTGACGCCTGGGATCTCTCAGAGCGCCATTAATTCTGTTGCCTAAAAAGGTGTGTCAACGCTAGTTGTCTGGATAAACCGTCATTATTACCTGACAATTCGTGAACCGAGGCGGCGCAGGCTTTAGGAGGCGCGGGAATCGGAACGGTTGCTAATTAATCCCCTCAACGGCTAATTAATTGCTGCATTCCTCCCAGCGATAGCCTATATAAAGTCTGGCTTGCACCATTTTGTCACTTTTTGCTCTCGTTTTCCTGTGATTCCTTCTCTGCCGAGCATTCTTCCGAGCATTCATATTTCAGACCAGAATCTTCTTTCACCTTTAGAACCCAAGTAAGTTCTTCACACCCCTCTCCTTCTTTCCTTCAAATTTTTATTCGTTATCCACCTAGAGTTTTTAGGATGGGGTACTCGTATCTATTAGACACTGCAGCGGCCTTGGTCACTTTTAGGCAGGCCTTTGAGGTTCCTGAGGATGTCGAGATAGCCTATTGTCAGGAGAGCGAAATGGCTCTTCACAGAGGGGGAAACACTGTCTTTTTCCCCTTAATGTCCATTTTAGAGGGTGGGGTGAGGTTTCCCATTAATCCTCTTTTAGTCAACACACTTAGGTACTACGGGCTCTGCCCCGACCAGCTCCCTCCTAACTTTTATCGGGTGGTGAGTTGTGTGAGGCGTTTGAACCAACTTTTTGATTTGCAGTTGAACCACCATGATATAAACCACATGTATAGTTTATGTGGGGCAAAGAAAACTAACTATTATTTAAGAGTGAGGGATATGAGGGTACGGCTAATCTCCTGCCTACCTGACTCGAACAGAAATTCTGCCGGGGAATTTGTCAGGGTGCGCGGCAACTGGTTTGCCGGTGGTTTCCCTTGCCCCCTCACCAGGCGTGAAGTTGGTTCGTTCTGCTCATTTGACTTGTTTTCATTCTGCTTTTTACTATGTTGCCCGTACAATTGTTTTTGTTTGTAAACCCTTTTTATTGATGCTAACAATAATCTGTGTTGATATGCGCAGACGGCAGAGTATTCGTCCCGGACCTCAGGGTTGTGCACGTGCGCGACTTAAACTTCGTGCTACGGTCCGAGATTTTTGTGCACAACGACGGGCAACTCTGAGCGTCCCATTTGATCCTCGGCGTTCAACCAGTGTATACCACCTGGCAAGCCTTCGGCCAGGCTTTATTGGTAGACAGCCCCCTCTTGTCCTATATCGACGTTCGGCATCCGAGCTTTCTTCCTGCAAAGTTTTCAGTAGGAGAAGCCCGCGAGCTCGGGCCGCGTTACATTTGCTCCGACGAACGCCAACCGTTACGTGACGAGTCTGCCGAGCGTGTGTCCCGGGCACGCCGAGAACGCGCACACGAGCAAATCGAACCGGAGGCGGCCGTTCAACCAGAAAGCCAAATTGTTCAAGGGGCTCCTCAACAAGACGTTGAAGAGGTAGTTGCCGAGCCCGAGCCAGCTCAAATTAGGGAGATGGTGACTCGAAGGACAATGACCATCAACCGGTTCATCCCCGGGGCCGGACAGGCAACAGAGCAGCAGCAGCCCCAAGGGGGCGGACGAACCCCTCCTCCCCCGCCGGTAGCACGACAAAGAAAAAGGCAGAAAACAACAGCCGAGCAAACTGTAATCATCCCTCCCACCGCGACAGCGAAGACTCCTCCCCGGCCATCCAGTGGCATCGTGATCCGAGAGCCCGTGACCCAGACGGGGACCAATGTAGCATCCTCCTCCCGTGCTGCACCCGCCTGGCAGCCCTCGTACATGCTGGACGGCAAGCTTCTTTCGTCGGACGCCAGCGTTCATGTTTGGGCCAAGGGGGCAGGCGGCCACGTCGCCCAGTCTTTGGCACGGGGCTTGCTGCTTCCGGAGGATGTGCGGGCTTTCGAGGAGGGCACGGACGAGTCCGTGGCACGGAGACTGCAGTGGCATACTGTCGCGGTTAGTGAATTCAACCTGCTCTTTGTTTTTCGTTTCCTTACATTTTTGTTTTTAATTAACTGGGATAGGGCTTCCCGCCCACGTTTCATTACAGGCCGCGCAACTGGCGTGTATTTTGGACAGACGCGTCAGCGACCTTGCCGAGGATGCCGGCCGAGAAAGGGCTCTGAAGGATGTGGCCGATGTCAATGCCAAGGAAAAGGCCATAGCTGCTGCGGCGGCGGAGAAGAAAGCAGCAGCTGCCGAAAAAGCGAAGGCGGAGGCCGAGAATAGATATGCGGAGCTGCAGAGGAGCGTGGGGGACATCGAGCTGAGGCTAGCGGAAGCCGAGAGCCTAGGGACTGTTCGTGAGAAGGAACTGGCTGAAGTCCGAGCGTCCCTTGAGGCGAGCGAGAACAAATGGTATAATGAGGGTTTTGCCGATGCTGAAAACTCGGCGGAACCGGTCATAAGGGCGGCTCAGAAGCTCGGCTTCCAGGAGGGCTGGATGGCTGCCTTACAGGCCATGGGGGTCCCCGAGGACTCCCCTTTGAGGAACGTTGCTCAAATCCCGTTCCCAGTTTCTTCCCCAATACGAGAGGCTACCCTAGGACCCCTTGACGAGGAGGAGACAACCAGTCTGAGGGAACTAGTGGAACAGATTGACGCTCATGCGGAGCTGGAAGAAACCGAGGTGGCCAGCCAACTTCGCACTGGTGATCAGCTTGTTCAGGACCCCGCGCAGACCGAAGCCCCCGTTCAAACCGCTGATTCATCCGCCTGAGCAAGAAAAAGTTTACGTTTCCTTTGTTTATTTCTTAGCTACCTTAGTACTTATTATTACTGTTCTTTGAATGATTTGCCTATGTCACCGGGTTGTGGTGACCGAACAATTCTCAACTTCGTTTTATTTTATTTGTTGCTGAACAGTGCTTCACTTCGGTTTATTTTATCTGTTATTATCTTCTTGAAGTTATGAATTGGCATAGCGTTTTGTAGACGGGGAATTTTTGCTTTTATACAATGCCTGCCGTACAGTTATGCGCATTGGTCGGTTGAATTTCAACTTGGGTTTCTTCCCTGGGTAGTCTTAGGATTTCTATTTGCATGTGCTCAAGCAGACTTTGTCCCTTAGGAAAAAATTTTGAGGTCTCCTCCTGATTAACAATCAAGCTCGGCAACGGGCCCGCCCTTAAATAGATTTTAGGGCTTCGACTTGCTCGGTAATAACTTATTTGCCCGGCAGCAGGCCTCTGCCCTTAGAATGCATTTAAGGTTTTCACCCGCTCGGCAGTAATGTATTAGCCCGGCAGCACGCTTCTGTCCTTAGGGAAAATTTAAGGTTTCCACCTGCTCGGCCATAACGTATTAGCCCGGTAGCAGGCTTCCGTCCTCAGGGAAAATTTAAGGTTTCCACCTGCTCGGCCATAACGTATTAGCCCGGCAGCAGGCTTCTGTCCTTAGGGAAAAGTTATGGTTTCCACCTGCTCGGCCATAACGTATTAGCCCGGCAGCAGGCTTCTGTCCTTAGGGAAAAGTTAAGGTTTCCACCTGCTCGGCCATAACGTATTAGCCCGGCAGCAGGTTTCTGTCCTTAGAATGAATTTAAGGTTTTCGCCGGCTCGGTGAAAGCGTTTCGGTTGACAGGGATAATTCCAATTTGAGAATTCGACCATTGCTATACATATATATACGTGCTATTATTTGCATCATCCGAATAATTACAACAGTTCGCATTGCTTTAAAGCCTTGAAAACGATCAGTTAGTAGTAAAATTTTTTCAAGTTGTTGGCATTCCATGGTCGGGGCAGCGGTCTCTCATCCAGTTCTTCCAAGAAATAGGCTCCCGAGCCGGCGACAGCCGTAACCCTGTACGGTCCTTCCCAGTTTTGTGCTAACTTTCCGGAATTTGCATCTCGCATGCTTCCCACTGCCTTCCTTAATACCAAATCCCCGGCATCAAATTCTCTCGCCCTTACGCCGCGATTATACCTTTGGGCAAGTTTATGCTGATATTCGGCGAGCCGTATGGCTGAAGCTTCTCGGTATTCTTCTAACTTGTCCAAATGCTTGATCAGTAGGCCGTCGTTCGCACCAGGATTGAACCCAAGCACTCGCCCGCTGCACAGACTTATCTCAGTTGGTATTACTGCTTCGGCTCCGTAAGTGAGGGAAAATGGTGTTTCCCCTGTTGATCTTCTGGGTGTTGTTCGGTAAGCCCACAGAACGCTCGGCAGCTCCTCGGCCCAATTCCCCTTCGCGCCTTCCAATCTTTTCTTCAGACCATTAACGATCACCTTATTCACCGCTTCGGCCTGGCCATTGCTTTGCGGGTACGCCGGAGTGGAATACCGATTCCTGATGCCGAGGTCTCTGCAGAAGTCACGAAAAACCCTGCTGCAAAACTGCAGGCCATTATCGGAGATGAGCGTGTTTGGTACACCGAATCTTGTAATTATATTCTTCCATACAAACTTCTTTATGTCCACATCTCGGATATTAGCTAGAGGTTCAGCTTCCGCCCATTTGGTGAAGTAGTCCACGGCTACCACGACGAATCGCCGATTTCCGGTTGCTCGGGGGAAGGGCCCGAGTATGTCCAGCCCCCACTGTGAGAACGGCCATGGGCTACTAACTGGGTTGAGGTAGCCAGCTGGTTGGTGGATCAGGGGCGCGTGCTTCTGACATTGCTCGCATCTACGGGCATACTCGGCGACGTCTCTCTGCATCTTGGGCCACCAAAACCCCTGAGTCATTGCCCGGTGTGCCAAAGATCTCCCGCCAACGTGGCTGCCGCACACTCCATTGTGAAGTTCTTCTAACAGTTCTTCTACCTTCGCCGGGTGTAGACATAAAAGATACGGCCCCCCATATGATCTTCTGTACAGCTTTTTCTCCGGCAACAGCCAGTATCTAGAGGACATTCTACGAATCTTAGTTGCCTCTTTTTCATCGGTCGGGAGCTTATCATCGGCTAGATATGTCACGATAGGGTCCATCCAACTTTGCCCGAGCATCGTAACCGATGCAACTACTGCCCCCGAGCTGCATGAGTTTATGTTGGCCGAGATGCTCGGCTCTGGGACCAGTTCCACTCTTACAAGCCGAGGTATACCTTCCGTTATGGACGAGGCTAAGGTGGCGAGGGAATCGGCGTGCTTATTCTGGGACCGAGCCACTTGTATCAACCTTACGGTGCCAATATCTGACATAGCCTGCTTTCCCCGTTCCAAATAGGCCTTCATACGTGGATCACGTGCCTCGAACTTGCCTTGGACCTGATTAACTACCAGCCGTGAGTCTGAGTACACTTCAACATTCCGGGCACCTACCGCCGAGGCTACCCTTAGTCCGGCTAATAAGGCCTCATATTCGGCTTCATTGTTTAAGGCCTTAAATCCGAGTCTGAATGAATGCTCCAATTTTATCCCCTCGGGGCTTATCATGACCACGCCTACACCCGACCCCGAGGAGTTCGATGCGCCGTCCACATATACCTTCCACGGACAACAATTCAGCTGGCAAATCATTTCTTGCGGGGCTCGGGGTGAAAACTCGGCGAAAAAGTCGGCCAGGTCTTGGCCCTTGATCGCCTTCCTCGGTCTGTACCGTATGTCGAAAGCCCCCAGCCGGGTTCCCCACTTAGCTATTCGCCCTGTGAAGTCGGATCTTTTCAGTAATGACTGTAATGGGTACTGCGTTAGCACATATATGGTATGTGCTTGGAAATACTGGGGCAATTTCCTCGTAGCATGCACAAGTGACAACACCAATTTCTCCAAGGGTAAGTATCTAGTCTCCGGTTCTGCTAGAGTTTTGCTGATGTAATACACAGGCCTCTGCGTGCCCCTGTCGGTTAGTAATACGGCACTCACTGCATGTTCGGAAACCGAGAGATACATATAAAGCTCTTCCCCGGGTTCTGGTGCCGCCAATCCCGGCGCCTGCGATAAATACTCTTTCAGCCCCTGGAAGGCTTCCTCGCACTCGCTAGTCCATTGGAACCCTTTCCACTTCTTCAACAGCTGGTAAAATGGCCGGCACCTATCCGAGAACTTGGAGATGAAACGATTGAGGGCGGCCAGCATTCCTGTCAAGACTTGCACTTCTTTTGGATTGCTTGGAGATTGGAGCCGTTTCACAGCCTCTATCTGGTCCGGGTTAACCTCAATTCCTCGGCAGGAGATCAGATACCCCAGAAACTTCCCCGCTCCCACACCAAAGGCACATTTCTTTGCGTTCAAGCGTAACTTGTACTGCTGCAGCCGCTCAAATACTTCCCCAAGGTCCTCAACATGTTGCAGTTTCTCCTTGCTCTTAACCACCATGTCATCGATATAGAACTCGACCGTTCGGCCAATCTTGTCTCGGAACATTCTCATCATCATCCGTTGGTATGTTGCTCCAGCGTTTTTCAGCCCGAATGGCATCACAGTGTAGTGGTAATTGGCGTCGGGAGCTATAAATGCTGTCTTCTCTTGATCCTCGGCGGACAGGGCTATCTGGTGGTACCCCTGAAAGGCGTCCAGGAAGCTCATCCTCGGGTGCCCACAAGTGGCATCTACTAGTTGATCGATCTTCGGCATGGGGAACGAGTCTTTAGGACATGCCCGGTTTAAATCTGTGAAATCCACACAAACTCTCCATTTGCCATTCTTCTTTTTTACCACCACCGTATTTGCCAGCCACTCCGGAAAGAAGATCTCTTTCACCGCCCCTGCCTCCTTGAGCCTCTGGACTTCTACTTCCACGGCTTCTGCATGCTCCTTAGCAATCCTTCTCGGTCTTTGTTTCTTGGGAGTGATCGAGGGATCCACGTTAAGTTTGTGGGTGATAAACTCGGAGTCAACCCCGGGCACGTCATATGGACTCCATGCAAAAACATCCATGTTCTGAATCAGACACAACAGTACTTCCACCCTCTCTTTGAGCGACATACTCGCCCCTACTTGAAAACGTTTATCGTCATCTGGCAAGATCCTCACCGTTACCAGTTCCTCGGCCCCTTCAGCCCCCACTCCTTCTCGGGGCTTCTGTAATTGCTATAACAGGGGTTCCTCGGCGGCCTCCTTATGTTCGGCGCGCCGGGCTTGAAGATCCGTTGCCGCGATAAGGCATTGCCTTGCCGTCCTCTAACATCCCCGAACCACGGCGACGCCCTGCTCCGTATGGAACTTGATCTTTACGTGCAAAGTGGAGGGGACGGTGCCCATGGCGTGAATCCATGGCCTTCCCAGTATCGCCGTGTACGGGGAGAAGGAGTCGACTACTAAAAACGATACTAGGACCTCTTTACCTTCCATACACACAGGCAGGGATATCTGTCCTTCAGGGACCACAGTTCTTCCATCAAACGATACAAGTGGCGTAGCATACTCTGTCAAATCCTGACTTTTTAATCCGAGCCCCTTAAACAAGTCTGGATACATTACGTCGGCCCCACTACCTTGATCTATCATAATTCGTTTAACCAGAAAACCGCCTATCCGCGCCGTGACCACCAATGCATCGTCGTGTGGTTGTACTGTCCCCTCTAAGTCTTGTTCGTCAAAGGTAAGCACTTCTCGGACATGCTTGGCCTTCTTCTTCGGGGGCTTAGCCTCTGGTTGGCTCGTTGCTGGTACCACGGTCAACACCCCCGCTTTTGTCGCCAAGGGGCCCCGCGTAGGGACAAGGATCATCTCTATCACTCCAATTGGTGGCGGAAGGGGGTTCCCCCTCTGTTGAGCGGTCGCGTTGGTTCCCCGGACGTCATCGTCGACCATAAACTCCTTCAAATGCCCTGCCCTTGCTAATTGTGCCAAATGGTCTTTTAATACCCGACACTGCTCAGTTGTGTGGCCCTTGTCTTTGTGATAGGTGCAGTACAGATTCTGGTTTCTCCGAGCGGGATCGCCCCCCATCTTGTTCGGCCATCTGAAGTAGGGCTCATTCTTGATTCGTTCCAGAATTCGATGTACCGGCTCTTTGAATGTCAAATTAACTTCCCCAGTCTGCCAAAACGGCTCATGAATCTTGAAGTCCTTCCGAGGTCTCGGTTGGAATCCCCCCTGCCGAGAACGGTTCACTGCCGGGGCCTTTCCTTTGCTCTGCAACCGATCATCCTCCAGGCGCTTATACTCCTCAATGCGTCTCATGAGCTGTCTCATGTCCTCGGGAGGCTTCTTCGTCAGTGACTCACGCAGCTCGGAGTCCTCGGGGAGTCCCATTCTGAAGGTGCTTGCCGCAATTTTCTCATTTCCTCCACCTATTTCGTTATAAAGTTCCCAGTACCGGCTGGCATAACTACGGAGGGTTTCCCCCACTTTCATCTTCATAGATAGTAAGGCGTCCACGGGTTGTGGTACTCGGCTGCACGTCACGAACCGTACACCAAATTCTTGGATTAGCTCGGCGAAACTATGAATGGAACCCTTCCGCAATCCGTTGAACCACCGAAGAGCGGTTGGCCCCAGGCTGGAGGGGAATACCCTGCACATGAGCGCGTCGTTGTGCGAATGAAGGGACATCATGTGGATGTAATGACTGACGTGTTCTACCGGATCTGATCTTCCATCATAGGTGTTGAACGGCGGGCGGGTGAACCTGCTCGGCATTGCTGCTCTTTCGATGTTATCTGAGAACGGTGACCGTGCTGCCCTTCGCAATGCGCGGCTCATCACATCCATCGCAGCATTATAAGGTTTCTGCCTATCAGGCGAATCAGATCCTCGGTCCGCGTATCCCGATGACCGTGAACGGTCTCTTCGATGGAATGCTTCCCGCGAATGCGAACGGTCTCGGTTGTCATGGTGCTCCTGGGAATGGGAACGCCCCCTGCGGTGGCGGGGCCCGAGTTGGTTGGACCCTGTATCGTTGCGATCTTCCCCTAATTCCGCCCTCCTGTTTCGGCGCCTGACCTCCGCCTCTAACTCCAGTTCCCTCACTTGCCTGCGTAACCGTTCCAATTCCTCGTCTCGGCCGTTGCGCCTTCTCCGCCCTGATTCACTTGATACTCGTTGCTGTGTCTGGTATGATCCCTCCCCGAGGCCTGATCTCTCTTCCCGCTCGTCGTTCCTATCTTCATGCCTTTTCTGCCTCCTCTCTCTCCAGGATGACCCCTGAGATTGCCCTGCCGAGCGGCTTTCGGCCTCGCTCTCGTGACTCCTCCTCGACATTACGCTGCACGTGAGTCCCAGTTGAACTACGGCTATGCAGGGAGTCCCCACAGACGGCGCCAATTGTACGCACCCAAAATGTGGCCAGCGGGCCAGACAACCGTTGGGCTTACAATCTATTTATATTATGGGTTTGAAGTTCTCCTACTATGGGTAGTTCTAAGTCCTGGGACTGTTTTGTGCACTCTCTCACTCTTTTCTCTCTTTTCTCTCTTTTCACTCAACCCTCCAACCCCCTTCCCTTCTGTTGTTCTCGTATTTATAGCTTCCCCATAATGGGGTGGTCATCATCATATTTGGAGTAAGTGCGATGAGAGGTCCAATCTGATCAGAGGTAAGTGGGTGGTTTGGTGATGGTGGCCTTGGAACTTGGTTCTTCCCTGAACGAACGACACAGCAGCTTCGATCCTCGGGGAATTGCCGAGCAAGTGAACACCATAAGCTCGGCCCATTCCAAATTCCATAATGCTCGGGACAAGTGCTCGGCAAGGCCCTCTTTGGGATGACTGGATAAACGATCTGCATGATCATGGGCCGGGCCCTACGGGTTATTTGGGCCAGGGCCCAAAGGTTGCTCCCAGACACAGGGGCCCAACAAGTAGGCATGGGAGTTGGGTGCCGTACAAAATTCTATTTGCAATAGCAACATTTTCCATCCATTGTATGCTAGCAAGTAGTTAGTTTTTTTTTTTTTTTTTTTTTGAAAATATAGGATTAAAGTGAAATTAAAATATTAATAAAAACTCCGAAAAAGAGAGGTTGTTTGGGTTTTTTTTTGTTTTTGTTTTTGTTTTTTTTTTTTTTTATGCTATTGTTAGGCTCTTGAGTGTTTTTTTTTAATACAAGTCTCTTGACAGTTAATAATAATACTACGTTCGAACTCGTGATAGTGGGTTTGCCCACATTTCTCATCATAAAAGTGTCCCAAAACAAATGAATACGCTCCAGGATGAGCCGAACCAAACCCAAAACAAATATAATATTTGGGTTAAAAAAGATTGTAATTAAAGATGAACAATTTTTGGGCTACTTATCTGCTCTTGTTTTGGGTTAAACCCAATAATTTGGACTGGATACTATATTTATAGGCCACACACTATATCCGCCACTCCCAACTTTTATGAACTTGTAATGTTACTATTGTTTGCATGTCCATGCACTAACAAAAATCTAAGCATTGGGAAAGAACTCCTTTCTAAAACATGAAGACAAGCATAGATGCCAAATTGACAAGACAAACATGAGCAAAAGACAACCCTTATATGGCCCTTTGTCAGAGAAAAAACATGGAAACTCTGTTCCAGATCATACAAAAGAGCAAATTATACATATGCATCAATGATCTCAGATTGGCGATGTTGGGTCAGCCTTCTATAAAAATCCATCCAAATCCAAATCCCCGTCTTTATTTTGTAAGCCCAAAACAGAATATTTGGTTTTGGAGGCCTAAATAAATTTCCCCTATTAAAACTTTCCCAACCGAGAAGCAGAAAGAAAAAGGCCCAGATCCACACTATTATTCATAAACCTTGGAGGAAAGGAAAAAAAAAACACACTTGGGGATGACTTCTACTATTGCAAATCTCACAGAAGAGACTTATTCATAAAACGTAATTCAAACAAACCAACAAGCAAAAAGAGAGCACGGATAACCAGAAAGCCTACATAGTACATAGTACACTGGAGGCTCAGACAGGGTTTACGTTCACAGCTATCATTTGGAGATTGTCTTGGCCGCTGTTTATAACGCCATGGCCGCCGGCGAGGTTGTCGCCAGGAAGCCTTTGGGTAGCATTATCGGTGTTGTTAGTTGTAAACTTGCGTAGTGCAAGAACGAGCGCGATGATGAGGATCACCAGGCCAAGTATTTGAGCTGCAAGTTTAAGGTCCCGAAGCAATGACATTTGTTCCCTGCAGTAACCAAGAGGAAATTAATTCTATCAACACTGGAACCAATAAAAATAAAATTAGAAAAAAAATTGTTAATTAAATATAGTCAGCTATATATTCTCACCTGTTTAGAGGAGTAGATAGAGATAGAGGATGTTTGGGTAGAACAAAGTGGAAAGGAAATGGAGAGAGATATATTTTTGAGTTGGTTGTGTTAAATGTGTCGTAGTGGATATACTGAATCAAAAGAAAGCTGTCTTCCTGTAAGTTTAGTTTATATAGAGAGATGCAGTCATATTCGGGTGGGGCAATGGGGCTGAGACAATTGTTTCAAGCTGTGAGATCACTGAGATGCAATCATGGACGAGCTATTCTTTGACTTTGGGGCTGAGTTTTTAATTTTTTTTTAATATTATATATATAAATGAAATTTTAAAATAAAAAATAAAAATATATATACTTGGTCTCCTTGAAAATTAAAATTGGTCACAAAAGCCAATAAACATAACGGACATCTCATTCCTTGTGACTTTGCACCATGTGATCAAGTGTATCCGTATGGTGTGTGTACTAATGTGCATAGTTTTTGACTTTTTGTAAGCTCTCAAAACATATTCATTGATTATTTAACATTTTTTTAAGCAAATGACTTGAGTTTTTTGAAATTGGTTATTTGTTGTTTGGTACTTAGTAGTGTGGTTCTTTTATTTTCCTTGGCAATGTTAATTAATTTTTTTAGTTCAATAATGTGGGGCCCTACTGCACTAACCACGCTGGCCCACTACATGCGGCCCAAGGCCCGCGCCGAGGATAATGTAAAGGCCGAGGACAATGGGAAAGAGCCCAGGTCATCCAAAGACCGCGCCGAGGATGACACGTCCTCGGCACACCGACTTCACTAAAGGGAAAATATCCCACATCCGTTGAATATATCTCACCAACATTCTGACCGCTTTAATGGTGAGGTGACCTAAAAACCCAAAGCATCAGTCACTTCAACCATTATAAAGCCTGCAAAGGCGGCTTGAACCTAACATAAAGCCTGCAATCGCAGAAGATGGGACAGATCCCTGTACACAAAGCTCAGATAATTGACAAATGGACGGCTAAGATTAACTAAAGAAAACACTATATAACTAAGAGATTTCCCCAACATAAAGGGGAGAGTCCAAAGAAAAGAGGAGAGGATATACATCAATTACAAGAAAAATAGATCCTCGGATGAGGCCGAGGATGAGTATATTTCACAAACACTTAACCAAAATTGTCAAGATCCTCACAAATACTTATCCAAAGTCATTACAAAGGTCATTACTAATACCTAGCCAAAGCCATGTTGACCTGACTTCATTTGTTGTTCGTATCGTTAATACCTAGTCCGTATACCCACATCTCTACAAGTCTTATTGTCAAGGGTCCATTACAAATTATGCCCCTACAATTGGCGCCCACCGTGGGGCCGACTTGTGTATTAGCGGTACGACGGCTGGTGTGTAAAAAAAAAAAATCAAATCAATCAAGAGCAAAGGCAGATCTATACAGTTCCCAGCAACAATATTCATCCAGCAGTCTACAACAACAAGAAACAAGCGCATACGAAAAAGAAAAGAGACAACACGTAAAACAAGTCTACTTCTTTTATTCATATATGAAGAAAAATTACATTTTTTACAAGTAATGCCCAGGGGGCTTGTTCTAAAGCTAACTACAAAGGCAGACGCTTGACAAAACCGGCAGAGGAACAAAAGGTAGAAAGCAAAGCTGGTTGAGGAACAAAAGAAAAGAAAGAAAAAAGGAACGAAAGAAGAGATGAAGAACAAATGGTAGAAAGCAAAGCTGGCTGAAGAACAGAAGATCGAAAAAAAATGAAGGAAGAGAGGAGGAAAGAAGAGAAAGAAAGATGGCAGATGAACAAAAGGTAGAAAAGAAGGCTGGATGAGAAGCAAGAGAAGAGGAAAAAGGTAAAAGGAAGGCTCGTTGAGGAGCAAAAGAAGAAGAGAAAAAAGAGAAAAGAGGGAAGAAGAGCTACATAGGAGGTGGAAGAGGTCGCGGCACAGGACGGCTCTACTTCTCGGTTCCGGCTGGCTTCCCTCCCACCCCCGCTGCAGCCGGCTTGGAGGGTCAATGACCCATACCCAAGGGAAGGTGGTTACGTTCTTCCTGGATCCTCCTCCAGACGGCGAGAAGGGTTCCTCCTCTGGTTAGGTTAAAAAGAAGGAGAACCTTCGGATTTCCCCTACTCCGACCCTAATGTGACGTCCGGGGTTGGAGTACCATCCTCGGCTCCTGATAGGGGCTGTGCATCCCCAGGATCGCCCTTTCCAAGGGCCAACTCATTCGAAGGGGCTCAGACGGCAATGTTTGGCAAAACCTTTTTGGGTGATATTTTTGGGAGAAGTTTACGATGGATATTTGTCAAGGGTGAAGGAGAAGGTTGCCCTAGAGACGCTTTATATAGAGGGTGGAATTTTGATGAGGGCCAATCCACAATAAATCCCAAGGAGAGATTTTCGGGGGCAATAATTCCGCCCCAAGTTCCAAGGGGCCTGTCAACCGTTTGATCCTCGTAGATCCATGGCTGGCATTAATGAGGCGACGCCTCATTAAACGAGAAGACACCGAAGAGTCAGAACGCGTTACTCGGACAACCCAAGAGACGCCTCGTTATCAGAAGAGTCTCATCAAACGAAAAGGCAAAACACGGCAAGGTCTTATCCTCCACCAACTCCAGCCGACACTTATTATTATTATAATTATGCTTGAAAAGTGTGATTATTTAATGCTTATTGTAAATTATAGCAATGTAAAATTAAACGGCTACGGATAAATAGATAAAATAGATGACAAAATAAGAAAACTAGGTACTGGACAGAACCAAGGCATTGCATGGTCCTCGGACCCAAGCCTCATGGGGAAACCAGATACTTCAGATGATTAAATGAGAAAACTAGGTACTAGACAGAACCAAGGCATTGCATGGTCCTCGGACCCAAGCCCCATGGGGAAACCAGATACTTCAAATGATTAAATGAGAAAACTAGGTACTGGACAGAACCAAGGCATTGCATGGTCCTCAGACCCAAGCCTTATGGGGAAACCAGATACTTCAGATGATTAAATGAGAAAACTAGGTACTGGACAGAACCAAGGCATTGCATGGTCCTCGGACCCAAGCCTCATGGGGAAACCAGATACTTCAGATGATTAAATGAGAAAACTAGGTACTGGACAGAACCAAGGCATTGCATGGTCCTCGGACCCAAGGCTCATGGGGAAACTTGATACTTCAGATGATTAAATGAGAAAACTAGGTACTGGACAGAACCAAGGCATTGCATGGTCCTCGGACCCAAGCCTCATGGGGAAACCAGATACTTCAGATGATTAAATGAGAAAACTAGGTACTGGACAGAACCAAGGCATTGCATGGTCCTCGGACCCAAGTCTCATGGGGAAACCAGATACTTTAGATGATTAAATGAGAAAACTAGGTACTGGACAGAACCAAGGCATTGCATGGTCCTCGGACCCAAGCCTCATGGGGAAACCAGATACTTCAGATGATTAAATGAGAAAACTAGGTACTGGACAGAACCAAGGCATTGCATGGTCCTCGGACCCAAGCCTCATGGGGAAACCAGATACTTCAGATGATTAAATGAGAAAACTAGGTACTGGACAGAAATAAGGCATTGCATGGTCCTCGGACCCAAGCCTCATGGGGAAACCAGATACTTCAGATAATAAAAAGAGAAAACTAGGTACTTGACAGAACCAAGGCATTGCATGGTCCTCGGACCCAAGCCTCATGGGGAAACCAGATACTTCAGATGATTAAATGAGAAAACTAGGTACTAGACAGAACCAAAGCATTGCATGGTCCTCGGACCCAAGCCTCATGGGGAAACCAGATATTTCAGATAATAAAAAGAGAAAACTAGGTACTGGACAGAACCAAGGCATTGCATGGTTCTCGGACCCAAGCCTCATGGGAAAACCAGATACTTCAGATGATTAAATGAGAAAACTAGGTACTGGACAGAACCAAGGCATTGCATGGTCCTCGGACCCAAGCCTCATGGGGAAACCAGATACTTCAGATAATAAAAAGAGAAAACTAGGTACTGGACAGAACCAAGGCATTGCATGGTCCTCGGACCCAAGCCTCATGGGGAAACCAGATACTTCAGATAATAAAAAGAGAAAACTAGGTACTGGACAGAACCAAGGCATTGCATGGTCCTCGGACCCAAGCCTCATGGGGAAACCAGATACTTCAGATGATTAAATGAGAAAACTAGGTACTGGACAGAACCAAGGCATTGCATGGTCCTCGGACCCAAGCCTCATAGGGAAACCAGATACTTCAGATGATTAAATAAGAAAACTAGGTACTGGACAGAACCAAGGCATTGCATGGTCCTCGGACCCAAGCTTCATGGGGAAACCAGATACTTCAGATAATAAAAAGAGAAAACTAGGTACTGGACAGAACCAAGGCATTGCATGGTCCTCGGACCCAAGCCTCATGGGGAAACCAGATACTTCAGATAATAAAATGAGAAAACTAGGTACTGGACAGAACCAAGGCATTGCATGGTCCTCGGACCCAAGCCTCATAGGGAAACCAGATACTTCAGATGATAAAATGAGAAAACCAAGTGTTGGACAAACTCAGGCACTGCGCAATCCGAGGACTCCAGCCAATAAGGAGACCGCTCCCTCAAGAAATATTAAGTGTTAAGAAAAACCAGGGTCTTAGTATGAATCACGTGTTCAAATCCGTGGCAAAGCCAACCCCCCTTAGGCGCTAAATAATGAGCCCTACTAAGGACGAAAATCACGAGAAATTGGGTGCTCAAGCACAAGCGACTCAAAACTACAGTTCATAAAGACTCCTCAGACGGCCCCTTAGCGCCAAAAGGAAATCGCAAGAGCGGTCGAAGTAGCGATGAAATTAACATAAACGCCGAGGAAGTCAAAATCCTCCTCCCCACCCAAGGGGACGTGCAGCAGAATTTTGAGGGGTTATTGTGGGGCCCTACTGCACTAACCACGCTGGCCCACTACATGCGGCCCAAGGCCCGCGCCGAGGATAATGTAAAGGCCGAGGACAATGGGAAAGAGCCCAGGTCATCCAAAGACTGCGCCGAGGATGACACGTCCTCGGCACACCGACTTCACTAAACGGAAAATATCCCACATCCGTTGAATATATCTCACCAACATTCTAACCGCTTTAATGGTGAGGTGACCTGAAAACCCAAAGCATCAGTCACTTCAACCATTATAAAGCCTGCAAAGGCGGCTTGGACCTAACATAAAGCCTGCAATCGCAGAAGATGGGACAGATCCCTGTACACAAAGCTCAGATAATTGACAAATGGACGGTTAAGATTAACTAAAGGAAACACTATATAACTAAGAGATTTCCCCAACATAAAGGGGAGAGTCCAAAGAAAATAGGAGAGGATATACATCAATTACAAGAAAAATAGATCCTCGGATGAGGCCGAGGATGAGTATATTTCACAAACACTTAACCAAAATTGTCAAGATCCTCACAAATACTTATCCAAAGTCATTACAAAGGTCATTACTAATACCTAGCCAAAGCCATGTTGACCTGACTTCATTTGTTGTTCGTATCGTTAATGCCTAGTCCGTATACCCACATCTCTACAAGTTTTATTGTCAAGGGTCCATTACAAATTATGCCCCTACAAATAACATTTGACATATAATTAGATGATGATGATAAATGTGACTTATATTTGATTGGTAAATCATGGGAAACTTAGCTACAGTATTAGATTTATTTCAAAAGAAAAACGCAAATAATTCAAAAAAAACTATTTAGTTTCTTTTCTTTTACTGGTATAATGAATTTACTTAGAATGATGTGACAACAATTATAAATTTTACTAAATAAGTCTTACAAATTGATATATAAATCGTTAAGACACAAAAAATAAGTAATTAAGAAATTTATTTATTATATTATTGATGTGACACCAAATAAATTCATTTCTATATCAATTTGCAAATATTATGTAGTAAAATAGATAGAAATTTTGTGATTTATTTATTATGATATTGATGTAATACTAATTACTTTCAATATATTATTGTTGGGTATACACGTGTGAGTAAAGTCCCACATTGAATAAAGATTAGAAGAATGAGTAGTTTTTTTCTTTTAGAATCAATGAGTAGTTAATATAACATAATTGAGCACATACACATTGGGCTTAGGTCTTTTTTCGGGCTTAGGTCTTTTTTCAGGCTTAGACCTTTTGGGTTAAAGTGTATCTCTGTATGTTATATTAATTACTCAAGGAAGCTCTTCAAAGTGTTTATCCCCCGACAAGTGGTATCAGAGCCTATGGTGGTGTGCGGCGAAGGTGGTGAGGTGTTCATGGTCCCTACCCAGCAGGGACAGAAAAAGCCTAAATGGCCCACACACAAAGATCTTGGAGAGAGAGAGAGAGAGAGAGAGAGAGAGAGAGGGAGAGAATAAAGGAAAATGTTGGCCTAATGGAGCCTTGGAGGGACACATGCATGTTGTTCCAATGGATGAAATTTCCTTGAATGTTTTTGTTTAGGGATATTGAAATAGCTACATAACGATGGTTTGGTATAGTTTAATTTTGTTGGTTTATTATATTTGAAAGTAAATTGTCAAAAGTTTTGTAACGAAATTAGTTAGCACTTTCTTATATTTTTGATAGAGATAATCAAAATTTAAATTCCATTACCCCCAATTATCAAATAAAAATTAATTTGATAAAAAGTATAGTTATACCTTCTTGTGCCAAACTTAAAAGTTTTAAAAAGTTCTACATATCAGAAAAAAATTAAATTAAAAAAAAAATCACTTTGATGTCCTTTCAAGATTTAATCATAAGACATTGATTTAAATAATAATTTAATGATCCTGTTGAGGATTAGAGGATAAAATGCTAGTTGGAAAAATACAAATACAATGAACATCAATGGCTTTTAAACATTAGCTCATAGCTACTTTGTTTCCTCTCACTTCTCAAACGGTCAAACTTGTAAAGTAAGCTATCTTAACTCTTAAGCTTGCCTTCCTAGACCGACGTGGCCTGCATTTGGTTTCCTCTCTAAATGGTGCTAAGGCTCAAGTGCCCTCGATTTTTTTTTCCCATCATTCATAGATGAGTCTCCCCAAGCCAATGGCGCTCTCAAAATCTCTATTTATTCCTCTCTCTTTTCTTTTAGACATGATAGATTAAAACTTAAATAATTAATTTCTTAATAATTACCTTTTATATTATCTAATCAAAACACCAAATTATTTTTAATATAAAGTACAGAGGATGAATTTGCACTTTAATCATTTAGTCGATAATATCTTTTTTTTTTAATTCGGAGTAAAAGTCAATAATAAGTTAACCATGGTCCTTCAACAGAAGAAAAAAAAAAAAAAAAAAGGGAAGAAGTTAACCGTGGTCCCCCTGCCTTTGGAAATTTCTCACCACTCCCTTTATTTAAAATTTTTTTTTTTTTTAATTTCTCCACTCCTTTCAATTCGCCAACAAAACGTTTAAGTTATGAGTAAACTATCCTTAACGGCTTTCTTCATATTAAAATACATACACACACAAACACTAAAAATTAAAGTGATTTTTTGTTTTTAATCCAAAATTAAAGAGATTACCTCTATATGTATTTTTGTTGTTTAAATACTCCTGAAAGATAACAAGTTATTAGAGACGCATCCAAAACAATCTTGTTCAAAATGAGAAACTGATAATTCATGAGCAAGCAACTTCATCATTCTCTGAATGTCAAACGTTCTAACTCCAAATAAGCAATGCAGCAACGCATTAGCAGTGAGGAGAAAATTGACTCATCGCACAATTTTCGCTGAAGTTCTATGTCCCCTTTGTAATGACAAGGAGTAGACCATTTCTTTGAGTGAGGGTTGTACCGCGTGTTAGGGTGATAACACCTTAACCCAAAAATTTAGGCCTACGGATTTAAACCCAATTATGTTATATATTAATTCTTATCCAACACGATTAGGATAGTATGATTGGTTATGCATTAACTTTGAGGACAATTTAAAACTAGCATTCTAGAACATTTTACAAAAGCTACAATTGCTTAAAGAGAGACTACTTATCCGGGTCAAAGTAGATTCATATTGACTCTCACACCCAACATAGATTACCAAGTTCAAAACCATGGCTATATTTGATGCCCAAACTGATAAACAGCAGAGTAAGGCTCATATAAAATAGATTTAACCCAAAAATCCAAAAGCTCTAAAACAGAAAAAACAGTGAGCTCAGGAATAAGCAAAAATTTACTTATGTCAAAAATATGAAACTGGCAAGCAAATAAAATGATGAATACAGGTAGGGAAGGAGGGGCACCACAAGGAGGAAATGTTGTTATGAATGTCAGTCAAATTAAGAGCGTCTTGCAAATAACATAAAGCAATAACACTGTAAAACATGAGCAGAGAGTAAATGCAAAATCCCACAAGAAATTTAAGGCTAGAAGAAAATCATGTTGGACAATCAGAAAGACTTCATTTTTCTAGTTCTAGAAAGTTACAAGAGAACCCCATAGAGAGTTGATGTTTTCACAAACTTTTTAGAAACGTTTCTATCCACTATTGATTCCTCGCATACAAATTCTACAATTACAATAATTTGATAGTTAAAATAGGAGAGGAGATTTGAACCTAGACCATCTCCGTTAAAAATACCAAGAGATGCTAGTTAAGCTACATAACCGCTACAAATTATACAATTATGATTTGATAGTAAACGTACAGATCAAGGCCAATGATATGATTGTGAATAGAAATATGTGAAAACCTAAGTCTATATAGTAAACTCATCAGTCATCACCATAAGTCCACAAAATCATGCCACACCAAAATGAAATTTCCCCCAGCCATTAAACTACACTAAATTAGATCTCCACATCACATGTTAGACAATCAGAAAGACTTCATTTTTCTAGTTCTAGAAAGTTACAAGAGAACCCCATAGAGAGTTGCTGTTTTCACAAACTTTTTAGAAACGTTTCTATCCACCATTGATTCCTCACATACAAATTCTACAATTACAATAATTTGATAGTTAAAATAGGAGAGGAGATTTTAACCTAGACCATCTCTGTTAAAAATACCAAGAGATGCTAGTTAAGCTACATAACCGCTACAAATTATACAGTTATGATTTGATAGTAAACGTACAGATCAAGGCCAATGATATGATTGTGAATAGAAATATGTGAAAACCTAAGTCTATATAGTAAACTCATCAGTCATCACCATAAGTCCACAAAATCATGCCACACCAAAATGAAATTTCCCCCAGCCATTAAACTACACTAAATTAGATCTCCACATCACATATCCATGCAATTGTAACACTTAAAACCAGCTTCTTAAATACTTATCAGTATCACATAGGATAACCAACCATGTTCACTTAGCTCAACAGGATTTACCGAAAATTGGAAAGTGAACATCACAACACTCAAAAACCCACTCATTGCCATCCACTAAACACAATAACATGGCCAGACCACTCATATGTGAATCTATTCTTATACTATTTGTTCAGTACCTTATTTTCACATGCTGAAATTATCCAAACTGCAAAGTTAAGAAGTTTGATTACCTTTTCTAAACAACCAAACATATCTTACAGTTTAAATGCCTATGTTTTGCTCAGAGAAGGAAGACGTGTCTGTGTTTCTAGAACAACCATGTATAAGCATAAAAGCACATCAATTAGTTCTACCAAAACTTTAAAATGGCCAAGGCATTCAATATTTCCCAAGGTAGAAAAAGCTCTGGAACAACAAATTCAATATCCAAAAACAATGGTCTTCAAATGACACAGGCAAAAGAACTTGAGGAACCAAATAGCAATCACCCATTTCCCCACCATAAATATCAATCGTTGCATATAAAGCTATGGTTCCTTAAACAGCCTATGTATCAGGGATAAAATAATTTACTATTGAAAGGTATTTTTACTTGAAGGACTACTTTTTGAAAAGTCTGTTGTCATATTCACAATAAGTCTGTAATTACAATTTTCCCCAAAAAAGGGACACATATATCTAACCCCAACCTTTCCGGTCCAAATTTCATTCTCTCAATACATCAAAGCCAATCATGCAATGATTGAAAAACCAATCACGTATTTTCCTCCTAGAATCAAATAAAGTATATAAGAATGAAATTTTGTAATAGTAAATAAATAAAGCACCCAGAAAATCAAATAGTTTAACTCAGAGGTGAGGAAAATAAAACATTTATTCCACAAAAATGATAATAACCCCCACACCCAACAAAGAATACCCAGATCAAAACCAAATCTATCTACTGATGCACAAATTGACAAATCACAAAGTAGCAAGGCATAGGTTAATTAAGATAAATATAACCCAAGAAGCCCAACAGCTCAAAATCAGAAAATGTAGTGAGCTCAAGTATAAGTGCAAACCAGTTTTATCCCTAAAATATGAAGCTAACAAACAATTAAAATGCAGATTGTAGATAGAAGAGGTGGCACTATATTCTATAGAGAGGAAGTTGAGTTATTGGTAAGAAAGCCAAATTAGATTATCTTGCAAACATAGGTATCAAATCCTGAAACGCAACTATACAACCATAACAACATTGCAAAACAGGGAGATTTAAAAAAAATAAATAAAAAAGAGGAGTAAAAAGCAAAAATCCACTGGAGATTTAAGGCTAGAAGAAAACCCCAAAAAGAAATGCTATTTTCAAAAAAAAAAAAATAGAACATTCCAATCCATCATAATTCTCCACATACAAATTCTACAATTGTAATCTGGCAGTAATTATATAGATCAAAGTTAGTAATACTAATGTGAACAGAAATTTGTTAAGATAACATTACTCTATAGTAAACTCATCACGTAAGTCCACATCGTGAAGCCACCTCAACATGAACTCTCCTATTGCTAAGCTACACCAGTGCAGTAGCACATAAGATACCCGAAATTGGAAAAGTGAGAATATTCAAGACTTAAAATCTACTCATTGCTATCCAATTAACAACATAACATGAACAAAATCGCTCACATGTTCATTCACTGATCTTGACCTCCCTTATACTATTTTTCCTGGTTAACTTCAGTGCCTTATTTTTCACATGCTGAAATGATTCAAACTACAAAGTTCAGAACTTTGTTTACCTTACTAAACAACATACATAAGTTTAAGGGTTTAGATACATGTTTTTTATCAAAAAAGGAAGGTGTTTGTGAGTTTCTAGAACAACCATACATAGGCTAATAAGTACACATCAATTAGTTTTTACCAAAACATTTCATATTACCATAAGTACAAAAGCTATGGAACAGCAAATTCAACATCCAAAAACAATGCATAGCCTTGTTGACTAATCTTCAAATGATACAGGCAAACGAACTTGAGGAACCAAACAACAATTTCCCATCAGCTGACAAGTTGCATTTAAAAAATTGTATGAGATACTCTACTTATGTTCTATCAGCAACCAGATACGAAGCCTATAAGGCTGCAGTTGTTAAAACAACCTATTAAAACAACCTATGTATTAGGATTAAAATAATTTCCTTCAAATTTTTACTTCAATGACTACTTTTTGAAGAGTCCATTGTAAAATTTACAATAAGTTTGTAATTACTATTTGCCCAAAAAAAGAGGACATAATCTATCCCCAATTTATCTGGGCTAAATTTACAATACAACAAAGCCAATCATGCAATAATTAAACCATTTAGTTCCAATAAATCAAGGTCAATAATATGATTGTGAACAGAAATTTGTGAAAATCACTTAACACTTTAGAAAATTCATCACGTAAGTCCACAAAATCAAGCCACCTCAAAATGAACCGTCCTACTGCCATCAAACTACAACTGTGCCAGCACATTAAAAATTAATTCAACACCAGCTTCTTATATACTTATCAGTCTCTATCATATAGGATAACCAGCCATATTCACTTTGCCCAACAGGCTTTAGCTTGGAAAATGAATATCACAACACTCAAAAAACCACTCATTTTTATTCATTTAACACTATAATAACCTGGAAAGAGCTGCTCATATGTTCAATAACCGATATTGACCCTTCTTATACTGTTTGTCCTAGTTCAGTACCTTATTTTATACATCCTGAAATGATCCAAACTACAAAGTTAATGAACTTTGACCAACTTTTCTAAGCAACCAAATATAAGATAGGGATTTGATTGTGTGTTTTGATCACATAAAGAAGATGTGAGTGTTCCTAGCAGAAGCATGTACAGGTAAAGAAACACTTATCAATTAGTTTTAACCAAAAGATTAAAATGGCTAGAAACATTCCTTATTACCCAAAAGTACAAAAACTATGGAATAGCAAATTCAACATTCAATAACAAAGTAAAGCCATCTTGACTAGTCCTCAAATGAAACAAGCAAAAGAAATTGTGGAACCAAACTACACTTGCTCACACCAAAACAATCAAAGTTTTCCTTATTTAGAAAAATTGTATAGAAGACTCTAATTATTCTCCATCAGCAACCACATACACGGATGACTAGGCCTCAATTGCTTAAACAGCCTATGAAATTAGGATAAATATATAACTTTGAGAACTAGTTTTTGAGGAATCATTGTAAAGTTCCCAATAATGCATGTAATTACAATTTGCCAAAAATAAAGATATATATAATATAACCCCAACCTATTCAGGGCTACAATTTTATTCTCACAAAAAAAACAAAGCCAAATATCATGCAATAACTAAATCAATGACATATATTTCCTCCTAAAATCAAATAAAATATATGAGAATGAATATGTAGAAGAGCATGCACACCTATCTTTTATAATTTCTCTAATTTAGCTCTTAAATTTTTTTTTTTTTTTTTCAAATTTACAGATCTACTTTTACAATTCACTCTACATCCCACTCTCTATTCTACAATTCATTCTATTAAAATATTAAAACAAACCCATATAGACTTTTCTCCAAAAATATACCAGATCAGACCCAGAAAGCATTTTTTTTTTCACAAAAATGATATAAATTACACATACAACACAGATTATCAAGATCAAGACCACAGCTAAATATAAATAAACTCAAAAAGCTGTAAGGCAAAAATTAAAGATGTATACACCCATGAAAACTACACCATTTATATATCAAAATAAACCAAGTTCCAAAATAACAATCAAATCTGCATAAATCATAAGTATATATGTATCAACCTGGTTCCTGAACAGGCAGAAAGATAGATAAACGACCAAGAACTCAAGAAGCGAATCTCTGTGTTCTCTAAACTTTCTGGTTCTATCTTTTGGTACTTATCCATCTCTGTGTGACAGTCTAGATGGATAAGTACCAGAAGACTCAGCTGCATGTGCACATACTCTCTTTACTCCTTTAAAAAGTCTACCGGAGACATTAATTTTTGGCCTATTTATTCTTTTGTGTTTGGGTCGATTCAAATGGCTTGGACTGGAAGCTTCCGCTATAGCCTATAGGTTTCACTCGCTTATCACTTCTAAATTCTATGAATCTGTATTGTATATGTGTCGGTCCACTAACCCAAACTCGGCAGTTGGAAAGTAGTTTGTTGTACCACATTGGAAAAGAAAAACTTGGCTCAAATGGACTATGTTGATTTGGGGCCCAAAACAGAAGATTTGATTTTGGTGGCCCAAATCAATTTCCCCTATCAAAACTTCTCAAACCTGCCAGCAGAAAGAAAAAGGCCCATATCCACACTATTATTCATCAGCCTCAGCAAGCTTTGGAGGAAAAGAAAAACAGGGCATGACTTGTACTAGAACAGTCAGAAAACCAAACAGTTCAAATTTTCATAACCCCTCAACAGAGGATTAAAAATTACAACAGATCCACACAACATATATTCTACAAAATGGGAAAAATAATACATAACATAGCAAGAAGTAAATTGCAAACCTCACACCACAAGAAAATTCAATTCAAGCTACGTAATTCAAACAAACCAACAAAAACAGAGCATGGATAACAGGGCACTCTGTTTCAACTTTATGCATATTAAATGATGTGAAGCCAACATAGTATATTGTAAAATTCACAGTAATAAATTACAAATCGTTGACATATATAATATGTTGTTTCCTCCAAAATCAGATGGTATAGAAGAATGAGTGTCTAATAATAATCATGATAGTGAAAAGCACCCAGAAAATTAAATGTGAAAAGCAAAGCATTCAATTTTCACTATTAATATAAATCTTATGCCAAACACTGATAACCAGCATAAAATAAAATAAACACAGATAATTAAGATAAACAAATCTTCTAGAGCTATTTTTTCCTGCTGAAGAAATTAGAAGCAAACATGCATTTCATTCTTTTTCTCTTTTTATACCATGAGAAAATGACAGAATATGCCAAAAGACCCAAAATATATGCACACGCGCTCGCAGATAAATATGATAGAATCTATGTAGTAATAACTCAAACAAAAGCATAACAGGACACTTTGATTATAGTAAAGTCTGAAAAGAAAGCTCACGTATTAAAGTCTGAAAAGAAAGCATTAAAACCCAAAAACATTTGGTTTATTTTGTTACACATAATAAAGCTACCTGGAAGAACAAAGACAACATAATATCAACGGTGGAGGTGGTGAAAGTGGTATTACATGTACAAAGATAGGTTTTCTCGAAATCGATGAGTTCAGATGTTCAGTTCCTCGTTCACAATTACATCGTTTTGCCCATTGGTAGCATCAGCTTCAGCATCAGTAGGTGGGATATCATTCTGGCCGTAGTTAATATCAGCAAGTGGGACTTCGTTCTAGTGGTCATTAGCAACAACAACAGGTTGTCTTTCAGTCAAGATGGACCATATCCTTCTGCATATGTGTATCAACCGTAGGAGTAGAACAACAAGGCTGTGACAAGGGACACAACTACTTTACCAATGAGTTCTACGACCAGCACAACTTCCTGAATTCTGAAACAAAATGGAATTGTTAGAATAACGGTAAAATTGACAGAGCGTCAATAATGGGTTATGGGGGGAGAAAGAAGTTGAAATACTTTCTCACCCTTCATGTGCCATTGAGTTTATTGGGTGAAGATCGTGTATTATCTGTAGGAGTAGAACAACAATGCTGACAAGGGTCCCAACTGCTTCAGAAATGAGTTCTAGGACCAACTCAACTTGCTGAAATCTGAAACAAAAACAGATTGTTAGAAAAAATTTACAGATGCGTCAATAATGGGTTGTGGGGAGGAAGAAGTTGAAACTCTCTCACCCATCATGATTCATGTGCCATTGAGAGGATCTAATCCGTTTTTTCAAAATTATTCTTGATGTGTTCTAAAAAGAGTTATTTACAAACAGATTCCAAAAAACAAAGGTTAAAAAATAAACAAACATATAATATGTAAAATTCGTTATGTAACTAAATAAATTCTGCATTAAAAAAATATTTTTTATTTTTTTTAAAGAAAAATATGTAAAATTCGTTTTACTATGTTTTATCTCTTTATGACTAAGAGGTCTCAAATGGTCAAAATGTAATTACCAAATACCCAGCAATCGGATGATTTAGTTGATCAATATATATTAAATTGAATAATGAAACTTTCATAATATTGATGTGAATGAGAATCTTTTATTCCACCCGTAATATTCCATTTTTTACACTGGTATGCATTTTCCTAGACAGGGAAAAAAATCAGTATATCATGCGCATTTTTCCCCATTGATTCTTTTAAAGGTGAAAAAAAAAAAGGTATGGCAGATTGTGATTGTTGGAACAGAAAGTGGACCAGTCAGATTTGGAAATGATTATATTGATACTGGGGCAACCTTTTTGTTCTAACAAAGATTTGTTGATCTACACAAGTGTAGTAAGTGGTTAGGAAGAAGTTTGATGCATCTATTCTAACGCTTATATAGGTATATGTACACATAATTACACACTAGCTATGATTTTTAAGCAAATATATATATTTTTTTGTTTTTATTTTTTTATAAAATAAAAATGAGGGGTATTCGAATCCAATATTTGTCATGGAAGAGATTAGACACTAGATCAATGACAGGCAAATTATGATTTAGTACACAGTACAGAGTATTTAGACTGTCAAATGAACCCCAAAAAAAAAGGAAGAACTCAAACCACCAAAGCTCCAAAGGCGGAGGTTTCAGCCATCAATACCAACTCTGGGTTTCGCCTGACCTCAACACGACCAAAAGCTCCTCCGATCATCATATCTCTCTCCGATCTAACAATCTCGTGCTCCTCCGTGACAAACAGCAACCACCACGAGATCCGTGCTCCTCCATGACAAGCAGCAACCACCACATGATGAGAGTGAGGGTGAGGGTGGGTCAGTGAGTGAATGAGAGTGACGGTGAGGGTGACTGGGTGAGACCATGAGGGGCGTCTGAGAGTGAGAGTGAGTGAGGGTTAGGTGAGAGAGAAATCAGCTAATGAGAGAATGAGATATTTTAGAGTTAGGGTTATGATATATATATAGAGAGAGAGAGAGAGAGGCATTTTTGTAATTTTACCTTTACCCTTTTCTTTCTTTCTTTTTATTTTTTATTTTTTTTTCTTATTTAAATATATCTTCCAATGTAACAATGTTGAATTTCTGAAAGAAACTCACACCTTTATCCTCTTATAACCTGTAACAATGTCATACACTAATAAATATTTTTGAGGCTTTATATCTATGAGAACAATTTCCGCCTTGCTAGAGAGATTATAATTATAATGCTAATCGTTCCAGTAGTACACAATAGTAGCCTGGTATCTAATAGAAATGGATGTTGGAAGTTGGAAGAGTAACATAATTGTTAATTAACTCTCATATTTATAAAAAGAAAGAGTAATACTACTATTTAGAGTAAGTAGCACTCCCTTTAAGCTACTCTAATTTTAAGCATCTGGACACACATTGCTAATGTTCATGTAAAAAGAAAAAAAGTAATGTTGAGGGTATAATATTTTTCAACTGGTAATTGTTGACGGTTATAATTAGAATAATATTATTTTCAATCAACTTTATTACTAATACCATTTTTGTTATATACCAATACTATTTTTGTTATACAATAAGCCATATTAGTTGCGAAATAAATCATGAAAAATTTTGTCCTTAGATTTATTGTGCAAGTGATGCTAAGGTTACAATGAATTTTACTATATAATATTTACAAATTAATGTGTTATTAATCACAAATATATATATATATATATATATATAAAACAAATATTATAAGGAAATGATTATTATTTGCATTTTCCCCATCTCATTCCTCTCTCTCAATTTGGCCTTAAAGAGTCACTTACAGTAAATCTTGATGAGAAATCCTATATAATCTCTAATAATTCAATTTTGTTAGGTATAGCAGTGATAGTGAAAAAAAAAAAGAAAAAAAAAAAAACTATCACTTGTTTCTGATTTTCTTTCCCACTATTGTTTTCTTTTGTTATTTATTAAGCTAACCCATCATGAGGGCATTGCTTCTTCATCCTTTAGTTCTTTCTAGTTCCTAGCTGTTTATTTATGGCTCACACTAAAATATGTAAAAAGTATTTTCCTTTACCATATTTTTTTGGAGAAAGATATTTTCCTTAACTATGGTTTTTATTTTTACGATCATATTAGCAATTAATTGATTGGAATAGTGTTTGGATTATATTTTGGTGAAAAAAATTATTCATACTCTTAATTTAGTTAAATAGCCCAAAACAAATTTACTAGTTGGGTTAAAATGTTGGTCAACCGATTAAATCCAGACATCTTCAACTCTCATCCACTAGAAATGTTAATTTTTGGACTATTATCTATAAGTGTTTGGTTCAATTAAATGGTTTAGACTTTGGAGTCTTTGGACTTGAAGCTTATGCTATACCCAAATCTAGCTTTTGGAAAGTACTCTATTATACCGCATAGGAGACAAGGGAAAGATAGCTCAAATGGACAAGACAAACTTATCCAAAAAAGACAACCATTATTTGGTTTGTCAAGGAAATCAAAATATGGTAACCCAGTTCCAAACCATACAAAAGAGCAATTAGATATGCATCAATCATAATCTCTAATTGGCAATTAGGAAAACAACTAAGAACCATTTCCCAAAAAAGATGATGAAAAAGAGTGACCACTCTAGATTTATTTGGGGCTTCTATAAAAATCCATCCAAATTCACAACTTTTTGTTTACGAGCCCAAAAAGGAAGATCTGGTTGTGGAGGCCCAAAACATTTTCCCAAACCAGCCAGCAGAGAGAAAAAGGCCCAGATCCACACTATTTTTTTTTTTTTTTTTTTGATAAAACCAGATCCACACTATTATTCATAAAGTTTAACTAGTATAGGAGGAAAAACAAAAACAGAGCATGACTTTTACTAAAACAATCAGAAAGCCAAACAGTTCAAATAAGCCCTCAAAAAGTATTGGACTAAAATCACTTTATTCATAGAACATTACAAACCACAATAGATCCACACGATATAGATTCTACAAAATGAAAAAAGAAAATGCAAACCTCATACCACGGACAATTCAAGCTACACAACTTAAACGAATCAATAAAAACAGAGCATGAAGCAGTGCACACTCTGTTTCAACTTATTTATATTGGAAGCTCCGAGTTATGTAAAAGTAAAACCCACATCTACACAATATATATTCTGCAAAATGAAAAAAGAAAATGCAAACCTCATACCATGACAATTCGAGCTACGCAATTCAAACAAATCAATAAAAACAGAGCTTGAAGCAGGGAACACTCCGTTTCAACTTATTTATATTGGAAGCTCCGTGTTATGTAAAAGTAAAACCCACGTAGTAGGTATTAACATAGCAGTGTTGTTTGTTAAAAACCTGGGAAGTGTGAGAAGGAGTGTGATGATGAGAATGACCAGGCCAAGAACTATTTGAGCAGTAATTGTGTCGTCTGGATTAGGCTTGTTCTCACCCATTTGGATTAGTAGACTTGTAGTATCTGAGAGACGGTATCTGAGAGAGGAAGCTGAGTTAGCTGAGTTAGTATCTGAGAGACTGAGTTAGTATCTGAGAGGAGTTATGTGGAAAAGTTTCTTATTATAAGAAACTTTTTATAAAGGTTTTGGCGTAGAATAAGAGTTTTGGCATACTGATTGACAAGGAGGAGTAATGTGGAAAAGTCTCTTATAAAAGTTAAGAAACTTTTTATAAGAGTTTTGGCATACTGATTGACAAGGAGGAGTTATGTGGAAAAGTTTCTTATTAAAATAAACTTTTTATAAGAGTTTTGGCGTTGAATTAGAGCTTTGGCATACTGATTGACAAGGAGGAGTTATGTGGAAAAGTTTCTGATTATAAGAAACCTTTTATAAGAGTTTTGGCGTTGAATAAGAGTTCTGGCATACTGATTGACAGGGAGGAGTTATGTGGAAACGTTTCTTATAAAAGTTTTTTTGCTAAACAACGTTTCTTATAAAAGTTCTTATAAAAGTTAAGAAACTTTTCATAAGAGTTGTTGATACGAATTTTGGCGTTGATAAAGTTTTTATAGGAGTTATAGATAACAGTTTTGGCGTACCGATTGATAACACTACAGTTGTTGATAAGACATTTTATTTTGTTAGATATTTTATTTTGTTGACTTTGGTTAAGCACTTCATCTACTCGCGTTTAGAGTAAGCCATCTACTCGCGTTTATTACCAAATAAATACGATAATGTCACAAAACTCACAACCGTATTTTAAGTATTAACCATTCCATTCTCTCAAAAAAAAAAGTATTAACCATTCATCCTAACTATTTTTATTCTACCTGGGATTTTGTCATTTAATTAACTAGGTAATTTACAGTAATAATTCTGAACCATTTAGCTTGCTTCTAGTTTATCTCCCTCAACAACAAAAAAAAACGCAAATAATTATAATTGGTTTAGCTCTCAAAATTATTCTTAATTTGTTTTTAAGAGACTTATATTTCAACAAGTTCTAAGAATTCACAATAAATATATATATATATATATATATATCAGTATACAACTCAATTAATACTATATTAAAATATTAACTTTTATCATTTTCTCTAAAAAAAAAAATATGTGAAGTTCGTTTTACTGTAAGAACAAAAGAATGTCTCTATCGCATTATTAACAGTTAGAAGATTTAATTCATCAACGGTACGATTTTATGACCCTAACTTTACCTCCACCTATATTGGTCTTGGGCCATGCTTAAATGTTATATTGAACTGATCCCTCAAACTTCGTAATAATTTTGTTGTAACAAAATTTTGTTGTGTTACTCACTTACACTAGTATTTAACGATGATAAAATCTTTTAAGAACACCTTGTTGAGGGACTACGTTTTATGTCCATATAACTAGGAAGAGAAGGATGTCTCAAATGCATTATCAAACAACAAATAGTTAGAATATTTAGTTGATCTACGGTATGATTTATGAGCCAAACTTAGTTGTCTATATATTGGTCTGGTCATGTGCCATGCTTAAATTGTATGCTGAATAAATATGACTAATTTCATAGTATTTATGTATATATTTTAAATAAGAGATGAAGATTTGAACACTGGATGTTTGAAACACTCAAAAGTGCTATGCCAATTGACCTAAAGGTCATTGGTAATTTAGTGCAACCTTTTCATTTCAACATAGATTTTGTTGTTACACAATAAAATGTTTTGAAATACTTTAACACATGCCAAATGTCTTTAGCTCAATTGTTACTTCTAGATGTTGAAATCCCCCTACTCGTAATTATTGAATCATCCAAAAAAATATTAAATTTTGACACAATAATTCTACCACATATACACATATGTACAAATATATAATTACATACATTTTTATATAAAGATAGACCAAAACCTAGGCAAATACCTCTGGTGAGGTTTATGCCAACCCTTTAGAAAGCATGTTATCTTGCCTATGAGTTAAACATTTGAGACAATTTCTTAGGTTCTATACATTATGTTTCTCCTTTGAATTCAAAAAATTGATTACATTAAATGTAATTGTTTTAGGAAAAGTAACATAATTTGTATTGTATTGGTCATGCAATAATTTGTTTAATTTTAATTAAGAAACCTAAAGTAAAACAAATAAAAAATTGTACCTAAGTTTGTCGTTATATATAAACAGATTCTAAAAAAGGCACATAGTTACTAGTAAAAATACACAATTAAATCAATATTGCATTACAAATTATTATTTTTGATTATTTTCTAAAATAATCCTTGTTGGCTTATGTGAAAAGATTTGAAAGTAGTCAAGCCCATCCTGTTGAGTGCAGCCCTTAGCCAAGAGTCTTGCTTTATATCTTTCTACAAACCCATTAGACCTATACTTTATATTATAGACCCACTAAGAACACTAGCATCAAGTTAGCATAGCACACCAAACACCAAAAACTTCACATATCAAATGTTCAAAATGCTAAAAAAATTAGCATGGATGAACAGTACAATTCAATTAGTAGAACTATACGGCAAAAATGGTAAATTTTTCTTATTTTTTTATTCTCTTTTTCTATCTCCTCTAACACATGTCTATCTCTCTCTCTTTCCCCAGTATGCAAGGCCAGCTCAACAACTTTTGGGGTCTAAGGAGAAAACTTTAAGTGGGGCATTTTCTTATATGTAAATATTAACTAAATAAAATTTATTTTCATTATTATCTTTTTGTTGTATAATTTCATTATCTTCTAATTATTTTTTATGAATTTTTTGTTCATTTGTTTTATTTTCATCCTAATTTTCTATTGCGTTTTGTTTAATACTAGTAATAAATTTATCCATAGATCATTTTTGTGATTCAATTTATTTTTCAAGTTTTCTCTTTACTTTTAAAGTTTTTTATACCCATTTTTTAATAGATATTTATAATTAAGAAATACTTCTAAATAAATAAAGCACTATTTATAATAAAAAATTACAATTTAACTAAAATAAAATGTAAAGAATAGAGAACAATAGAAACTTATATATCAAAAACAAGATTGCAACTTTACTAAATGATATGATCACTTTATACTCTAAATCTGCACAAAAACATGTATATATCACATAACTTAATAAATTAGTACTAATAGAATGTAAATTATTTTGAAAGAATAACTAATAAAAATATTCCTAAACAATCTAGATTAAATAAGTTATTGGAAATTAAAATAATAATAAAAAGTTAACAAAACACGTGATAATGCCATAATGGTAGTAGTCTAGTGTTAGCAAAATAAAAGGTTCTGACCAGGTGTGTAAACGTGTGTCAATGGGGCCTTTATAAATTTAATTATGTCTCTTCACCTTTTTTTTTTTTTGGCTAACCACCCATATATTTTTTTGAGAGAGTTTCAATTTATGGCGTCCGCTCCTGATAATAGCTTTTTATCATCAGACCAAAACACCAATCAGTTTTTAGTGTAAGCGGGGATTGAACCCCAGATCTCTTATACAACCATCAAAGCTAACTTTTCTATATTACATAACCCCTTTTCATAAAATAAAAAAAAAATAAAAAAAAATCACATCAAATTATCTGTTTGACACTACATTTTATTAAAGTATCATTTCTTTATTAATTTTTTACTACTCTCCCAAATAATTTCTCTATGTATATGAATAAAGAAAGTATTAGAACAAAAAATTGCATATAAATAGTAACTGTATATATTTACACGGTCACTGTAACTACAAATGCATTTTGCACAATAATACAAAAGTTGATGTGGATGATTTTTGCGGATGGGTGGGACAATTTTGGGTTGGGTTGCTCCGGGTTTGGGTAGGTTCCAATAAATTTTGGGTGGGTTTTTGTGGTGGTTGGCTGGTTGCTACTTGTAGGAGAGGTGGTGGTGGTGGTGCTTTTTTTTTAGAAGTTATTTTAATAGGTGGTGTGGTAAAGTAAGAGATGTGATGTAAAGTGTATTGTAGATAAATAAATAAATTTGGCATTTGGAATTTGGCTGGTTGCTGTTTTTTTATCTATTTATCTATTGTAGATAAATAGATAAATAAAGTACTTTCCAAAGTAAAAGATGTGATGTTAAAATAGATAAATTAATTTTTTGTTGTATGAAAATAATTTTTTTTAGCACAGTTGATGATAATCTTACAACTAATTGGTTGTTTCCTAGAAGGTAAACTCTGGTGCCTTAATTAAACTTATGGCGCGTTATTTTTTTAATCTAAAATTTTAGCAATGCTTTGCACTTTGGTCTTTCTTAGTCCTTATGCTTTATCAAGTTGCAAGTGATTGGAAATTTTAATGTAAGACCAGGCATCTTGGACTAGTGAGAAAACTGAATATCCTTTGGAACTTATCAAAAAATATATTTATATATATATATATATATATCCTTTGGAAATTTTAAGTCTGGCACGTGCACAGTCCATGTCTTCATTAATCTGAATGGTGCCGTTTTCCTTTAATTCAACTTTTATTCCTTTAGTCAAAACGATGTCGCGTGAACTCTGCTCCTTGCAATTCTGCTTCTTGGCCTGAGCTTTAACAGCTACACTCACACTTCATAGTTCTTACTCCTCACTTTCATGAACTTTGTATGTCCACTGACCCAAATTTGGCATTTGGAAAGTACTCTGTCCTGTTGTACTACAGAACAAGCAGAAAACTGTAAACCTCATAGCACAGACAGTTTGAGGTTCAAAAGTAACAGCATTTTTTCCTTTAATAAATAACAAGAGGAAATTAATTCTATAAATAATGAAACCAAAAAAATATTTTTCGAAAATGAACATATTTTTTAATAATATCAGAATTATTTTTTAGAAAATCCAAAAATAGATTTGGGATCTAAAATTTTAAATTTGACTTCTATTCTACTCTTGACCTCCTGTTTTATTGTTCACTGCATTTCTTTCATATTTTCTATGATAAGCTGTACTCCACAAAACACTAAGTTAGCCTTTTCTTGCCTCTTAAGTAAGTCTAATGACACAAGACAAGATGGCCACGTTAAATTTTAACGACACAAATTTAACATACATCCATAACTTGATATTCTTTCCACAACATTAAAGCGTTTTCATCAAATATGTTAAAAATGCTCTTACTGTATTATTCTATTTAAACAAACTGCCCGACTTGTATTTTTAAATTAATGCTTTTGCTACCATTAGCAATGGAAGACCCCATTAATGGGCGATTAACTTATTTTAATGGTTTTTTTTTTTAATATTCTTTGGGCATGCTTAGAAAGAACTGTAGATTCCAGTTAGTTCAACTGGTAAAGTTTCTGATGCTTGAATAAGAAACCTGAAGTTTAATCCCTGCCTTACATAAAAAAATTGGTTGGTGTCTTGTTTTGATGATAAAAAACTATTATCAGAAGTGGACGCTATAGGTTAAAACTCTTTCAAAATAAAAATTCTCAAGATCAATCATATATAGTAGGATAATTTTTAATATTTGGAAAAATGATCATATATGTTCCACAATTGTATAATTTTTTTCAAAATGAGAATTTATTGGTTCTTGTGTGCTTGTCATGGTTCACAAGAATTAGAACCTTTTTTTTTTTGGGGAGAAACCTACCATGAGAAACTTCAATTGAAATTTATGAAGAAAACCTAATTCTATAGTAATCCCCTCACCATAAATCAAACTTCATGCCACCCCAAAATGAATTGTCCCACTGCCGTCAAACTACACCAGTGCATTTGATGTACACATTCTTTAAATCCTATTTATTTATTTTAAAATAAGTGAACCAAATTGGTGATATTTAATGTTTGTTTAAATGTTGTTAGTGTAGTAAAATTCAATCTGTTTATTTCAAAATTCATATAGTAAATTTACTGCTTGTAATTTCTTTTTAAAAGTAGTTTCAACTTTCAACTTCTTAAATACTTTTGGAGCAATCCATTGTAAAAATTACAATAAATCAGTAATCACAATGTGCCAATAAAAGAGGGGGGGGGGGGGGGGGGGGATGGATATATCTAAACCCAACCTATTCAGGATAAATATAAGGTTACTTTTGGTTGGAGGTGAAATAGGAAAGATAGAAAAGAAAAGAGAGAAAATAGGATTTTTGGATTATTTGGTAAGAAGAAAAAAGTGGGAGGATTTTTGGTGGGGCTTAGTTATTTTCTCCCTTGCCCACCAAAATTTGATAACAAGCATGAAAGCTTGATGCAATTGGTGTTAGTAAATTACCCCCATCAATGTCGAGTTTGGCTTACCTCTATTACTTTTTTAACTAGACATATCTTTTGGTTTTAAATATGTAATAACAAGTGGTAGTGAGTTTTAATCTCCATATTTTATTTTGTTAGTGAGTAATGTGACAGTTTCTTATTAAAATAAAAAAAAAATTCAAGTTAAAAAAGTACTAGAGGTAAACCAAATTCATTACTACCTCTCACCTGCCGCTCATTTCTTCTCTCTTTTGCAACTTGTCTGCACTTTGCAATCTAGACAGGCATCGAGGCACGCGAGTATGTCTCTCACCCTTTTTTTTATTGGGTTTGTTCTTTTCTTGTCAATGTATTTTTGCTTTTTTTAAAAAAAAAATTTTTGGTTCATTTCCTCTCTTGTCAATGTATTTTTGCTTCTTTTTTTTCCTTTTTCTTTTTTTAAATTTTTGGTTCATTTCCTCTCAACGTATTTTTTCTTTTTCTTTTGTTTTTGTTTTGTTTTGTTTTTTTGTTTTTTGTTTTTTTTTTGTTTTTTTGTTTTTTGTTTTTTTGTTTTTTGTTTTTTGTTTTTTTTTTTGTTTTTTTTTCTTTTCCTCACAACGTGCTTTCTAGTAGTGGGTTTTAGTTTTGGTCTTTTTTTATTATTTAAAAATTAACTGTGGCTTGTTTTTTTCTTTTCTTAGTTTTGGTCTTTCTTTTTTTTTTTTTTTTTTCCTCTCTCTCTCTCTCTCTCTCTCTCTCTCTCTCTCTCTCTCTCTCTCTCTCTCTCGAGAAATTAAAACGTAGAAGCAAACATGCATTTCATTCTTTTTCTCTCTTTATACCGTGAGAAAATGAGAACACACGCCCAAAATTTTGTGTTTAAAAAAAAAAAAAAATTTATCAATAAATAACGAAAAATATCCAAAATACACGCTCATGTGCGCACAGATACAAATGATAAAAGCTGATGGAGTTCCATAAAGGTACTCTTGGATTATTACTGTAAACTGTAAAGTTTGAGTTCAGATCCTCGTTCACACAACTTTCTTGGGTTAAATCATCCTTCCTTATTACACTTATGCTCATCGTTCACTATTACTTTGTCGTTTTCAATGTGTTAGTTTAACGTAACATCGATATATTAACTATTTACTATTTCTATGACTATCCTATATAGGACTTTTTTTAATATATATAGAAATTTTATGTTGGAATTAATCATTTAAATAACTAAATTATATTATTGATATGATAGAATTTAAAATAATGGGAATTATCTATTTGGTTCATGATAATTAGTATTATTTATTATTATATCAGGATTCAAATCCAGGATTACATAAGAATACTTATACACATTTTTTAAAATAATCAATATATTTATTACATATCATGCCTTATATTTTAAACCAATTTAGGGGTGTGTTCTGCTCCTCTAAATTGATATTTGTGAATCATTTAGCTTGCTTTTATTTTATCTTCCTCCACAACAACATTATATGCAAATAATTATAATTGATCTATTTCTCAAAATTAGCTGTGAGGTGTTTTTAAGATATTTATATACAACAAATTATTCATTCAAAAAAAAAAAATATATACATAAAATTCTAAGATTCGCACTAAATTAAATAAGCCTCTACCAACGGCATACAACTTAGTTAATACTTAATACTATGTCAAAATTGCTAATTTGTATCATTTTCTCTAAAAGCAAATGCGTATAGTTTGATTGTATTTGATGTAAATATCATATGACTAGAAAGAGGAGGATGACTTAGCCATGAAGTATGAACCCATTTGATGTTTTTCAAAAAATGAAAAAATACAGAAAAGCTACCTACTAACCATACGAACCTGAGATGCCAACCAAGGGAAAAAAAATTTCTTAAAAAAAAAAGTTATTTAGGTCATTTTCCATTTTGTATATGGGGGTGGTACATATCAATTTGTGATTTCTTCAACCATTATTTAAGAGAGAGAGAGACAGAAAAAAGAGGAATAAGGATAAGCTAAGCCAAGTCCTTTTCCTCATACAAGGCTAGCCCTCTGGCTCTCCTATGTTGACTCCCCTTGACTTTCTGTAAATGTGTGGCTGCCACGTGGCTTTTTTTCTTCTCCCTGATTTTAGGAGAGAAAATGAGGAGGAAATAGCTAGACGAGAAAATCCATATGTTCTGTACTTTTTTTTTCTTTTCCTTCAACGTGTTTTCTTTTTTTTCTCAAATGGTTTTTTTCCTCTTTTCCTTTTTCTTTCTTTTATCAACTAGTCTATTTATTTATTTATAATTTTAAAATCAAGTCTCAGCAGTGATTTTTGTGTTTGCCAGTAGATTTTTTTTTCCTTTTCCTTTTTTGAATCAAAGGTAGTTAAAAAAAAAAAAAAAAAAAAAAACCAAATGATGGCCGGCTCCTCTATAATTGTCATATATAAATAATATAATGTAATGTAATAATAAATAAAAATAAAAGATTTTTTTAAAATATTATGTAATAGAGTAGAACAGTAAATTTATATAAATTACTTGTTTTATTCTTCTACTGTTCTCTTCAACTAAACAAAAGAGTTTTTCATCCCTCCAGCCAAACACATATGAAGAAAAAAATCTTTCCTATCCTTCAACTTTACCATCTTCTTACTATTTTTTCTATCCTCCAACTTTTCTACCTCTCTAACCAAACAAACCACAAAAGAAGAGGAGGATGTATCTAATGCATTTTCAACAGTTTAGAAGATTTGGTTCATCAATGGGACGATTAATGACCTTAACGTCACCTCCCCCCCTATATTGTTCTTGCGAATGCTTAAATGTTATATTAAATTGATTTATGAAACTTCTTAATATTTTTGTTGATGTATTTTTGTTTTAACATAAATTTGTTGTGTTACGCACTTACACTAGTATTTAATGATAAGAAAATGTTTTAAGAACATTTTGTTGAGGAACTATGTTTTTAGTCCATATAACTACAAAGTGTAGGATGTCTCAAGTGCATTATCAAACAACAAATAGTTAGAAGATTTAGTTGATCAACGGTATGATTTATGAGCCAACTTGACTGCCTATATATTGGTCTAGTCATACACTATGCATGAATTGATCCCTATAATTTCATAATATTTATGTTTTATAGATGGAATTTATTAGTGTATGAGATGAGTTCAAGTTAAACATAGTGTAACTCTTTAGAGTTACACATTTTTTAAACTATTGGATTTAAGTAAATCTAACGATTAAAAAAAACACTTAATAATATTAAGATTAAGATATCATTTATTATCCCTTGTTTATGACATTACGTACTTATTTCTAAACCCAAAAAAAGGTATATGTATCTCTCTTTCTCTCATACGTATTTATATAATCTTTTCTCCCTATATATATATATATATATATTTTTTTTTTTTTTTGAGGGGGATTTTCTCCCTATATTGTTTTTGGTTTTTGACACAGTTAACAACATAGAAATGGATTGGCCAAAAATATAAAACATAAAGGTAGAATAGAATTTGAAGTAGTATCAGAGGAGAAGTAATTTGGGTAGAGAAATTTCGCTCATATTCATATTAAAATATATATATATATATATATTTATATTTTTTATAGATAAGTTTCTCTTTGTAAACACCATTGAGGAGGTCTTCAACGAGGAGCAAGATTGAAGAGGTGGAGTAAATGGACTTTCACCTGGAGACGGAATAACAAGGAGATGAAATTGAAAGCCAATCACTTTGCTTGCTTGTAGTACAACTGATTTGATTCTTATCATTCCTTTGTACCTTTTTTTTCCTCTTAATAAAGATTTTAGCAATTTAATAATTGAAATGAAAAATTGGATGGGATTTGCTCTTAGTTTTTGCTCTTTAATATTTATTCTTGTAATCAAGCTAAAGAATTTAGCTCAATCAAATTCCTGGATCAAGAGCACAAAGCCAAGAAATAAAACAGTTAAAGAGAAAATGAGATTGTTGTTCCTAATTAACAGAATGAGAAAATGAGTCATAGGCTAAGAAGCACGGATGCGTTTCGAGACTCGGGTGCGGGACTCAACAATTTTTGAAAAAGGTGGGTGCAGGTGTGGCAAGACTTGGCAATTAAAAAATTATTAAAAATATTTTTATTTATATTTTCTATTTATTTTTACTATTAAAATGTTCTTAAAAAACACATTACATTCACAAAACAAAAAAAGAAGAAGGCAAAAAACACAAAACAAAAAATAAAATACAAAACAAAAAGAAATGTCCTACACTCTCATCTAATCATGCCATATCAGATCATGCACTGTACTCATCTCAACCAACATGTGTACATCAAGGTAAAATGACCAAAACAGCCACATGACTTTGGGTGCAACTAGGGGGTCCAATAGAATACAAAGCAAAGGGCATTTTGGGGTAATCAAAGTCTTTTTATATTGCAACTCTTTGTCACGGGCCAACAGAGTAGCAGTCTGTTGTGTTGTTGTGGAGACACTAAGACGGAGAGCAGAGACAGAGAGGCAGAGAGTGATTCAGTGAAGCCGAGTCTACGCACATCGCAAAGAGCACAGAGAAGAGAGACGAGTGACTGAGTGAGAGAGAGTGTTTGAATTTTGGCCTAAATCGGCTGTTTCGGCTTGAACCGGCCATTTTGACGATTTTGCCTAATACGGCCAATACGGCTCTAGTCGGCACGAATCAGCCCTATTCAGTGCTAATCGGCCTGAGTTTGAGCCGCGTCGGCGTGAGTCAAGAAAAAAAAAACACATAGTAGACACAGCTCGATGCGCGGTCAGCGGCGTCCCTCGAGCATCGTCGCGTCGCGCTGAGTCGGACGCGGGTGTAGCTCTTCTGGTGCTGCGTTCGTGCATCCTAGGTCATAGGTTGAAAGACAAGGTGGTGGTAGGTGCAACCTTTTTATTGCAACATAGATTTTGTTGTTATACAATAAATTGTTTATGGAATATTTTAAAACATGCTAAACGCCTTTAACTCAAGTGGCATTTTTCATTATTTCTAATGTAGACTTTCAGGATTAGAATTTTTCCTTCCCAATTATTGAATCATCATTAAAAAAAAAAAAAAAATTGAAACAATAATTCTAACACATGTACACGTATATGTACAAACATATAATAACACAATCATTTTTATATATAGATAGGCAAAATTCTAGGCCTATAACTCGGGTGGGCTTTATGTCAACCCTTTGGAAGCTTGATATCTTGCCTATGAGTTTAAACTTTGACGCAATTCTTTTAATTGCTGTACTTTATGCTTTTTATCTAAATTCAAACAACTGATTACTCTAAATGTAATTTTATAGGGAAAATAGCATTATTTATATTGTATTAGTCAATGCAATAATGTGTTTAATTTTAATTAAGAAACATAAAGTACAACAAATAAAGAATTGTACCTAAGCTTGTCTATATATATATAAACACATTCTAAAAAATAAGTGGAACATATTAAATAAATATATAGTTTTTTTTTTTAAGAAAAATATATATGGACAAAACTAAAGTACAGTACCTTAGATGCTATTCCTTAAATTTCCTTTTTAAGATTTAGTCATGTAGCTACTTAATTAAAAAATATACTTTCATCCCATGAGAAAAAATCCACATGGCAGAATCCTAAAAAGGGAAACTAAGGAATAACACCTAAGTATTGTACCTAAATCTTGTTCAATAAATATATAGTTACTAGTAAAAATACAAGATTAAATCAATATTGCATTAGAAATTATTAATTTTGATCCTTTTTTAAAATTATCCTCTTTGGCTTGTGTGAAAAGAATTCAGTGTAATTAAGTCCATCTTGTTGAAAATATTTAGTATTCTAAAAAAAAAAAAAAAAAAAAAAAAAAACAGTGTGTTAATCCCACATTGAAAAATGAGTATGAGTTAAAGAGGTTTAAATTATGTGTTATGTATCCAAGAGATAAACCCTTTTGGATATACATCAATGTAAATTTCTTTAAGACCTTCTCCCCTCTCCGCATGTGTATGTTAAATATGTTTAGTATCCAATAGATCTATATTTTATTTTATAGTCCCACTTATAATCTATTAGTTATTTCCTAGTGGATAAATTCAGGTGCCTTAAACTCAAGGAGTGTTGTTTTCTTCATTGAAAATTTTAGCAATAAGTTATGTTTTGGTCATTTTTAGTCCTTGTTCATTGGACTGATGAAACAAAATCATTCCTTGGCTTTAGAAATTTTATGCTTTATCAGGGTGCAGGGTGATTGGAAATTTTATGTCACGTTGCCATTATGAAATTTCAACGTGAGACCACTTGCACAATTATACAAGAGTTCAAAAGAGAAGGTAACTTTTATTATTAAAAAAAATGAAAAAAAAAAAAAAAAAAAAAACAGAAATGAAAGAAAGAAAGAATAATCAAGCCTATCTTGTTGAGTGTAGTCCCTAGCTACGAGTCTTGCTTTATATCTCTCTACAGATCAATTAGACCTATATTTTATTTTATAGATCCAATTACAACCATTTGGTTGTTGTCTTGAAGGTAAAGTTAGGTGTCATATTCAAACTTACTCTGTGTTGTTTTATTCATTGCAAATTTTAGCAATATTGCGTTTTGGGCTTTCTAATTCTTTATTCATTCGAATGAAACAAAATCAGTCATTGGTTCATTATCGAATGCCCAACAATCGGATGATTTTATATTGAATTGATCCACGAAACTTCATAAATTGATGTGAATATAAAATCTTCAAAAGAATTAGTTGCCAATTCAAGCTTGTTTATTGTTCTTCGTAGTTTAAGCATGAGCATTTTAATGGTATAGATCAACCATATATATTATTATGGATCTCTTGCTGTGTAACATGATATATAAGCAATATATTAGCATGTTTACTTTCATATTGTTAAAATTTACATAGAATTTGACTTTGCAATTGGAAGGGTAAAGTGATCCAACGTTCCTCCTTAAACAATTCATTTCTTTGCCAGAGATTGCCTAATAAATTTTTGCTGCTGATCCACGAGCAGAACATTGCATCATTAATATCACCACCACACGTAGCAAGTTGATTGGAAATTTTATGTGCTAGGCTAGCATGGGGTGATGGAATTTTCATGCATTATCAAGGTGCAAGGTGATTGGAAATTTTATGTCACGGAGTCATTTGAAAATTTCAACATAGGATCACTTGCACAATTTTACGAGTTTTTTTTTTTTTTTTTTTTTTTTTTTTCCAACACAATTATACAAAAGTTAGAAAGAGTACTAGAGTGGAGTAGGTAACAGGTTAGAGGATTATTGGCTCATGCTCATCAAAAAAATTATACAAACAAATATTATTTGCATTTTCCCATCTCATTCCTCCCCTCTGCAATCAGGCCTCAAGAGTCATTGGCACTACTATAAATCTTGATGACAATTCCTATATAATCTCAATTAATTCAATTTTGTTAGGTAAAGCAGTAATAGTGAAAGAAACAAACCATCACTTTTTTATTTTTTGTTTCTAATTATCTTTTCCACTATTATATTCTTATTTATTTATTTATGAAGCTAACCCATCATGAGGGCATTGCTTCTTCATCTTTATTTCTTTCTAGTTTCTAGTGGTTTATCTATGGCTCGCAATAAAATACATAAAAATTTAATTTTTTTGGTTATGGTTGTTATTTTTATGATCAAATTGTCAATTAATTGATTGGAATAGTTCTTCCAATTTTTTTTTTTTTTTATTGGAATAAAGTTTGGATGGTTTTTTTGGGGGGAAAAATGATTCATACTTTTAATTGTCGGGTTTCTAGAAAGTAAAATGGCCCAAAAAAAATTTACTAATTAGGTTAAAAAGTTTGTCAACCCATTAAAACTAGATGTCTTCAAATCTTGATGCATTTTTTTGGGCTATTTATTCACACGTGTTTGGGTCGATTCAAATGGTTTGGATTGGAAGCTTATGCTATAGCCCATAGGTTTCACTCGCTTCTCACTTCTAAATTTTATGAATCTGTATTGTATACATGTCTATCCACTAACCCAAATTTGACATTTGAAAAGTACTTTGTTGTATCACATAGGAAAAGAAAAACTTGGCTCAAATGGACAAGGCAAACTTATTCAAAAAATGGAAATCAGTTCCAAATCAAACAAAAGAGCAATTAGATCTACATCAATCATAATCCATGTTGATTGGTGATTAGGAAAACAACTAAAAACCATTTCCAAAATAAGCATGAAAAAAAGTGACATATCCATGATGATTTGGGGCCCAAAACGGAAGATTTGATTTTGGAGGCCCAAATCAATTTCCCCAATCAAAACTTCTCAAACAAACCTGCCAGCAAAAAGAAAAAGGCCCATATCCACACTATTATTCATAAACCTCAGCAAGTTTTGGAGGAAAAGAAAAACAAAGCATGACTTGTACTAGAACAGGCAGAAAACCAAATGGTTCAAATTTTTATAACCCCTCAATAGAGGATTAAAAAGTACAACAGATCCACACAACGTATATTCTACAAAATTGGAAAAATAATACATAACATAGCAAGAAGTAAATTGCAAACCTCACACCACAAGAAATTCAATTCAAGCTATGTTATTCAAACAAACCAACAAAAACATAGCGTGGATAACAGTACACTGTTTCAATTTTATGTATATTAAATGATGTGAAGCCAACATAGTATATTGTAAAATTCACAGTAATAAATTACAAATCGTTGGCATATATAATATGTTATTTCCTCCTAAAATCAGATGGTATAGAAGAATGAGTGTCTAATAATAATCACGATAGCGAAAAGCACCCAGAAAATCAAATGTGAAAAGCAAAGCATTCAATTTTCACTAATAATATAAATCTTACGCCAAACACTGATAACCAACATAAAACAAAATAAACGCAGATAATAAGATAAATAAATCTTTTAAAGCTATTTTTTTCTGCTGAAGAAATTAGAAGCAAACATGCATTTCATTCTTTTTCTCTTTTTATACCATGAGAAAATGATGGAACATGCCAAAAGACCCAAAATATGCGCACATGTGCGCACAGATAAATATGATAGAAACTATGTAGTAATAGCTCAAACAAAAGCATAAAAGGACACTTTGGTTTACTTGTTACACACATAATAAAGCTACCTGGAAGAACAAAGACTACATATTATGGACGGTGGAGTTGGTGAAAGTGGTATTACACGTACAAGATAGTTTTCTTGAAGCCGGTGAGTTCAGATGTTCAGTTCCTCGTTCACAATTACATCGTTTTGGCTATTGGCAGCATCTCAGTAAGTGGGATATCGTTTTGGCCATTCGCAGCATCAGCTTCAGCATCAGTAAGTGGGATATCGTTCTGGCCATAGTTAATATCAACAAGTGGCACTTCGTTCTGGTGGTCATTAGCAACAACAACAGGTTGTCTTGCAGTCCAAATGGACCAAATCCTTCTGCATATGCGTATCAGTCGTAGGAGTAGATCAACAAGGCTGACAAGGGATCCATCTACATCATTAATGAGTTTTAGGATTGACACAACTTGTTGAAATCTGAAACAAAATGGAATTGTTAGAATAACAGTAAAATTTACAGAGCGTCAATAATGGGTTATGGGGAGGAAGAAGTTGAAATACTTTCTCACCTATCATGTGTCGTTGAGATTATTTGGTGAAGATCGCATATTAACCGTAGGAGTAGAACAACAATATGCTGACAAGGGTCCTAACTACTTCAGAAATGAGTTCCAGGACCAACTCAACTTGCTGAAATCTGAAACAAAAACGGATTGTTAGAAAAAAATTTACAGAGCGTCAATAATGGGGCGTGGGGAGGAAGAAGGTTGAAACTCTCTCACCCATCATGATTCATGTGCCATTAAGATTATCTAATCGACTTTCAAAATTATTCTTGACGTGTTCTAAAAAAAGTTATTTATAAACCTGGGGAGTGCGAGATGCAGTGCGATGATGAGAATGTCCAGGCCAAAAACAATTTGAGCACCAATTTTAGGATCTTTAAGAGGACTCATTTTATAGTATGGAGGAGCTGGGATAATATGGAGCAAAACTGGGACAATATGGTAGTATGGAGGAACTGGGATAATAGATTTTGCTGAGGGTTTTTTTAATTCATTACCAGCCCCTTACCACTTATAGTAAGGGGCTGAGGGTATTTTTAATTCATTATCAGCCCCTTACCACTTATGGGGTTTTTTTTTTACCCCTTACCACTTATGGAGTTTTTTTATTTTTTATCCCTTACCACTTATGGTAAGGGGCTGAGGGTTTTTTTAATTCATTATCAGCCCCTTACCACTCATGGGGTTTTTCTATTTATTAAGCAACTTGCATTGGCAGTTTTGACTGACTTATCATTTTGTTGACGGTTCTTCTTGGATAAAGTAGTAACTTCATCCAAATAAATACGTTAATTTCATTAGACTCACAGCTCTACATTAACTATTCATCCTTACTATTTCTATCCTACGTGGGACTTTGTCATTTAATTAACAAGGTAATTTACAGTAATAATTTTGAAACATTTAGCTTGCTTCTAGTTTATCACCCTCAACAACAAAAGAAAATGCAAATAATTATAATTGGTTTACCTCTCAAAATTATTTTTAATTTGCTTTTAAGAGGCTTATGTTTAACAAATTCTAAGAATTCACAATAAATTATATATATATATATATATATATTAGTATACAGCTCAATTAATACTACATTTAATTATTATCTATTATCATTTTCTTTAAAAGAAAATATGTAAAGTTTGTCTGACTATAGGAACTTTACATATTTTGTGTTCCTAAAAAAAGAAATTATCAATAAATAATGAAAGTTCAAATGGGTATCCACAACCTCCCATCATAGTTTCAAATTAATACTTTCAGGGGTATCCAGTATCCACACTTTCATTTTAATAATACTTTCAGGTTGAAAATCAAACGAGAAGTTGATGAAACAAATGAGAAGTTGATGAAACTTCCTATCACACTTTCATTTTAAATAACTAAATTATATATTTATAGATACGATAAAATTTAAAATAATGGGAATTATCTATTTGGTGCATGATAATTAGTATTATTTATTATCATATCAGGATTCAAATCCAGGAATACTTATACACATTGTGGCGGGTTGAGATTGGACTGGGATAGATTTCGACCACACACAATTAATTTATAGAGATAGGATGTCAATCAACCTTAGGTACCCTTTTTTAACAAGTTAATAGAGTGATATTGCAATGTGTGCTTGGTATATGTGTAAGTTAGGATTAGCATAACAATATACGTCTAGGATTAATTTAACAATGCTCATCGATTTTAGGCTGAGGTGAAGGTTAATACTTGTTCTTGAATGATAATATTCTCTCCCTATTTCTCTCTATTTCTTTTCTTTACCATTCTCCCTCCCCTTCCTTGTAGGGATATCTTTCCTTTATATGGTCATCCAGGTTTGTATCCTGGCCTTCCACTTGGAGAGTTAAGGCTTATTTCCTTAGATACTTGTCCCATCAGGGTCTTATTAGAAGGTTTTTCTGTTAGGTTGTGAGTTGTGATGACACTATTCAGGTGTCATTCCACCATTAATGCAGCCAGCTAAGTGAGTGCAAAGTATTGAATGTAGAGGTGATTGATGCATTATTTGTACTCTTCCTTCATTTGCCTAATGACAAACCTTCTTTCCTCTCCTTGGTTGTGTGTCTGGTGGTTTTCAGAACTAGATCTCGGTCCTTCCAAGGATGTATTAGTATCCTCGGGATCCTCGGGCACTCCAATCTTCTCGGGTTTGTGGTTGTGTTATCATATTTGCTATAGAACTGCCCACGGTGTGCCCTTTTGGTCTTCACCTCTTCTCGCTCATTCCTGTCCTCAGCTTCCATGTTCTTGTCCTCAGTTTCTCGTCTTCCCACACACATTTTTTTAATAATCATATATTTATTACATATCATGCCTTATATTTTAAATCAATTTAGGAGTGTGTTTTGCTCCTCTAAATTGATATTTGTGAATCATTTAGCTTGCTTTTAGTTTATCTTCCTCCACAAAAACATAATATGCAAATAATTATAATTGATCTATTTCTCAAAATTAGTCTTGATGTGTTTTTAAGAGATTTATATACAACAAATTATTCATTTAAAAATATATATACACATCAAATTCTAAGATTTGCACTAAATTAAATAAGCCTCTATCAACGGTTACAACTCAGTTAATACTTAATACTACATCAAAATTACTAATTTTTATCATTTTCTCTAAAAGCAAATGCGTATAGTTTGACTGTATTTGATGTCCATACATATAACTAGGAAAAGGAGGATGATTTAGCCATGAAGTACGAACCCATTTGAAGTTTCTCAAAAAATGAAAAAAAAAAAAAAAATACAAAAAAGCCACCAACCATACCAACCAGAGACGCCAACCAAGGGAAATTTTTTTCTTTAAAAAAAAAAATTTTATTTAGGTCTTTTTTTTTTTTTTTTTGGTATATGGGGATAGTACGTATCAATCTGGGATTTGTTCAGCCATTATCCCTACGTATAAAAAGTGTCAATGCTAAAGCAACAGTGAATTTGGTTTATTCAATTCCGTTCACACTTTTACTTGCTTTTTTTTTTTTTTTTTTTTTTGGCGGTAAAATTGCCTATTGAACACGTTTTTTATTTTTTATTCTTTTATATACATATAACATATGAGCTACTCTAAAAAAAAATTATTAACACAACAAATTGCTATAATATTTTTCACAATTATTAAAGTGTTAATTCTTTATAAGCCAAAATAAAATAATAAAATATCATACTGGACTATGTATTACTTGTATAACATATTTCAATCATGAGTTTTTTGCACACTTTAACTGATATTATGTCTCAGGTTTTATTCACAATGATATGGACTTATCTCCGGGGCAAAGCTTGGACGGAAGTTTCAGGAAGTCTAGCTCTGGTTTGTTATGATTCCTTTATCTTTTTCTTGTTAAGAAGTTGGTAGTTTGCAATCCTCCAAATTATCTTGTACAAATTGCAATGCTAGTTATTTTCAACTTATGATTATTCAAAGCATAGATTGTACGTGCTCTCAGTTCCTGTCTTTTGAAATTAAACTTAGATTGACATATAAGTCACATATAATTAGTGGATGATTGGGGTGAGAGTTGCTTTGCTAGAAACGTCCAATGATGGAATGAATATAAATTATAAAGTTCTCTACACAACATTCAAAGAAAGGGGAAAAAGTATAGATGACTTTTCTCAATTTTGTATTCTCTTTTACACCTATATTTTGGAAAACTTTATGCATGCAGATTAATGGGATTGACGGAGATGTGTTTGAAAATAGGAGTCAGAAGCTTGATGTTCTGCCTATTAGGTGGTAGAGGGAGTTGGTATTTTTCCTTGGAAAAGGATTTGATAATTACGTTTACCTTTGGAGGTGTCTTTCTTTATACAACACAAATGAATAAGTGACTTCATTAGTAGCCAGTACTACACGTTTCAAGGACTGAGACTTGGTCCATTTAAAATCCATGATCCACAACGTGTTCAGTGATCCAGCACTAATATTTTGTTTGATAATATAGTCTGTCTTGTGGGTCCAAAGGGCCTTTTCCTTGGAAGGTTCCACGTCATCAAAAAAATATATAGTCTGTCTTGTGCTAAGGAGAATTTAAAGAGGAGTTCTTCCCTGTAACAGTGGTTCTCTCCTAACTGCAAACTTTAAGGTTTTGAATTAGATAGGGGAATGCTATAGTGTTTGCCAAACATACCAAATAATTTTTAAATGTATAAATGGTAATGTGCGATCTAATTTTAAATTTTTTTTAATAAAATATTTATGAGTCTTGTAAACAGTGTACGGATCTACTAAACAGTGATGATGTGGAATTGAAGCTCAAAAAAAAAAAAAAAAAAAAAAACCCAAACGCACCACATTGTTTTCATCCGTATCCAATGTGCGTTAACTGTGTGTTTTTGCATTTTTGCGTTTGAAATGGGACTCGCTTACACTGCATATTCAGCCATTCACGCATTCACGTAGTTTGTTCAGTCTTGCTGGGACCTACGTATACTGTTTAGTTTGAAAAAAGGACTAATAAATGTTGGGAAAGGTTTCAGTTTGAGTTAGATAATTCAGCCAAACAAAAAGAGAAAAGAAAGAGTAGTGGATATTTTCTTGTCGTCTTGTAGGAGATAGGGGGAAGGGAGTCAAATCTGTTCGTGCAACACAATCGAGTAAACAGGCCCACACATGCAAACTCATTCAAAGGGCTTAGAGGTCATCTTACCCCATGCTTTCCTGCTTTCTAGGTGAAAGATTCCTAATCTATATCTCTACTGAATTTTTTTTTTTGAAAATATATCTCTACTGAATTTAATATGCTTTGATCAAACTTCTTAATTATCAATATTTTTTGGTTCTAATATAAGTTCTCTTTGTTACCATCTTCTAAGTAATGCATCGATTTATTTTTAATTTTTTTTCCTCTACGTGATGCAATAACCTCTGCTCATAGTATCTCTGGTGCTTCTGCTTCAAGTAAGTTTGTTCCTACTTCAAGAAAAGTGTTCAAAGGGCTAAAGGACTATGGAATGAAACTTGTCAGCCTAGAACTTTTCACACAAAGTCTTGAGGATTGGGTTTCTGAGAAATCATGTGCAGATTATGTGGATGGCTTTTGGAATTGCAAAAAAGTAACGTCTTTGGCTTGTCTTGGTTTTGATAGTTGTTTTTTCATTCATTCATGGAACTGGGTTTGAAATTATGGTAAAATTTTAATGTTTTTTTTTTTTTTTGGATTTATCTATGTGGGTCTATAACTTCTACTAAGGCTGGGAGTGCAATGTTATTTAGTTTTCAATTTTTTGAGTTATATGTGAGGTCTGGTAAACTGAGTGCGGTTTAGATTTGCTAAGAAATTGTTTGATGAAATATCTGTGTGAGTTACATATTTTAATGCATGAGTTTTTTGTCTGAGATTTTGAGCAACTAAAATGTTATTGTGACTGAAACCTAACTCCCTATTAATCTAGCGAAATGGTTGGATTGGGTATAGTAGGGATTGATGGGTTCAATTTATTTGAGTAAATGTGATATGAGTATCTAATGTAAATATTGTCATTGACATTGGTTCCAGATTGTGAATGACTTTCAGTTTTGGAATGTTAATGTTTAGATGTCATTATGTAGGAAAATTTTGGGTATAATGGTAAAAGTAGAATCTTTATCTTTAATCTAATTTTTACACTTTCCAATTATTTGTTATTTGTTATTCTTTCCCTTCTGTTATTTGTAAATAAACTAAAGGATCAACTTGGCTTTGTGAAATTTTATGTCTACTACCGTTTCTAGTACTATTATCTAGTGAGGGATTGGGGTCCTGGTGATGGTTGATGGGTAAAATGTCTTAAACACTGCAGTCAAGTTTTTCCGGAACCATCATTTTATTCTGCTAAAAGCAATCAAGTTGCTAGCTAGTTTTATTTTATGTGCGAGTAGTTATGGAAATGTGCTTTTAGAGCAATCAAGTTTTACAGCTAAGCTTGATAAAAAAAAAATAAATAAAAAATAAAAGTTTTACAGCTAAGCCTTGCCTATCACTGATCTAAACAGTTCAAAAGCTAATGCATGGAGTTGTAATGACAAATCCTCAGTATATTTGATATTACTTATATAGCAAATATGAGGGTCTTTTTGGGATGGTCTGCTTTTAATTAATCTTTGTTGGGTTCTGAATGTTTAGATAGATAGATATATAGATATTTATCTGCTGCTAGTGAAATTGGCCATTTGTATTGTACATGAAATTCTCCTTGTATCATTTCCAAGCAATTTAGCAATAAAAGATAATGAAATTCTTATGTGGGTGCCTTTTATTTTTATTGGGTTTTCATTGTTTATCTTTGTAAAATTTTAAGAAGTGTAAAATACAAAAACGGTTTGGGATAATGCCAAAAAAATCCCAAACTTCTTTAAAATGTCCAATTTGGTCCTTTAAACATTAACGGCGTGTAAGGCCATTTGTGCATTCTCTCGCAGTGCAGAGCTACTTGGGATTTCTAAAGGAAAGACTACAATGACAGCAAGCAAGTGGGACATTAACACCACACCATTTTATGTTCCATCAACACCACACCAACGATTTTCTTAGATTTTTTCTTAAAATAAAATTATTAATAGTTTTGTGTTGGGTAGCCAAGAAAATCCAAAGAAAAAGTCACATGGATCTTCCCCATTCTGTGTTTGGCAGCCAAGAAAATCAGAAGTACAACCCACAAATCTTCTTCATTCCTAATTTAGTAGCCAAAATATCAAAAGGACAACCCATATAGTCTCATCTGCTCTTTAGACTCCTTTACTCAGTGTTTGGTTGCCAAGAAAACCAAAAGGAACATCTTCATCTCTTTCACAAAGAAACCCATGAAAACCTGAATAACCCTAACCCAATCACACCAGTCAAGGTCCAAAATTCCATCACAATATTGCTATTAAACCCAAATCCAGTTTCCATTCCCCCCCCCCCCCCCCCAAAAAAAAAAAAAAAAAAAAAACCCAAATCCAGTTATCCCGTCGAAAATGGCTGACCCACCAGCCACCACCGAAGGATTTCCATCAACGAAATAGAGACATGAGAGAGGAAGAGATGGGAGAAAGAAAAGGGTAAGATTTGGCTTGGCAAAGGAAAAGAAAATTGAAAGAGTGAGAGAATCAAGTGAGAAATAGAGGAAAAAGAAAAGAAACAAGAGATAGAGAGAAGGCCAATTGTGTGGAGGTGAGGTGTTGAGTGTGACTCTGTGAGGATAAGAAGAATGAACGGAGAAAAGATTAAAAAAAAAAACCGTTGGGTCCGAAACAAATTGGCTATTTTTAAAAAGTTTTGGATGTGTTTGATATTATCCTACACCTCAAGGTAGGTTAGTGTAATTTACCCTTTTAAGAAAAATAATAATTGAAGTAAGAAAAATAATAATTGAAGAAAAAAAACTATTGATCTTAAATTCAAATCCAAATTCAAATTTAAGTATCTAAACAATAAAATTTCAAATGATGAATTTCAAATCCTTCATTCTATAAAAAAAGACCCAAACATGGAAGTTTAAAATCAATTGATTTTGAAATCAAGGCATTTGAAATCAATTGATTTAAAATCCAAATCCAAATTCAAATCATGCCATCCAAACACAATCCTAAGTCATTTGTATATATTAAATAAAAAAAACAAAAAAAAAAATGTCAATATTGGTCAAACACGCAATTATTTGAAGTTAATGTTGGCTACAAACCGCCGGAGTGGTCGTTGGAGAAAAGTGGATATTTAACCAACGGAACTCAAGAGTACTAAACTCAAGTAGTAAGCAAGTAAAGAACTCGAGTCTACTATCCTCGAGTTCTATATGGTAGTTTTTTGAAGTTAATGTTGGGTACGTACAAACCGCCACAGTGGTCGTTCGAGAAAAGTGGATATTTAATTAAAGGAGCTCGAGAGTATGAAACTCGAGTATTAAGCAAGTAAAGAACTCAAGTTTGCTGAACTCGAGTTCTGTACTTATTATGCACACCAACTTACTGGCGTCAATCATCTCAATTAATGCATAATCAATGGTACTCGATAGTTCTAAACTCGAGTATTTTTTATTTTAAGAACTTGAGTTTATTAAACTTGAGTACCTCTTTACATTCTAACCCCTCGCTAGCTCTCAACCATTTTCACTTTATTTCCTCTAAAGAAGCAGAAGCCTTACTAGTAGTTGGGTCACCATCTGCAAGTCTTGGGTTCTCAGTGTGAATGTCTCCATACAAGACTAATGTGTTGTCCATTTCCACCTTTGGGTCAACCTTGCTGTGATCAATACATAGAGGTAATAGTTAAATGCTTAGTCAGATTGTCTTTGCATGTGTTTCGTATAAAATTTTTGTGCATGGGGTGTATTTCACGTAATGAGTTTTGCAATATTAACTATGTACAACTGCTGATTTACAAGATGAAATGCACACCCACATTCATGCATAACAATGTACAATTGCTGATTTATATATATACACATATATTAATAAATGTTCGTTGAATTCCCAATTAGTGCCAAGTATAGTTCCCGTGTGGCTTAATTGTATAAAACTCATGTGGTTGATAGATGGAGGTAATATGATATTCTATTGAGTTTTACAGTAATTTGAGAGTTCATAGTTATATGAATCATTACTCCAAAAAAAAAAATTTTGGCTTAGTAAATTAAGTCAAAATGGTTGAGTTTTAATTATTTATATGTGTATAATATATATATATATATATATATATGGTTAAGTGCACGTTATGTCTATGTGTATAAATTATTTTTATGATCGAGATTCAATTATTTATATGTGTATACATGAAGTCAAGGAGGTTGAGTTTGAATATAAATTCTTTTTATCATACGCCTATTTTATTTAACTAGTTATAGATTATGACAACTACAATATTCTTTGAATAGCTCAGTGATGGATTTTCACTATTTCTATGTGTACTACGATAGAGAGACGTATTATCATGACTTGCATGGGTTGTCATACCAAAGCTTGAACTAAAAGCATAAATGTGTTAAGGTGAAGCGTGGGATAAGCCTTAGGAAATTGCAACGGAGAATATTGACGATGATGGGGTTGGACCACTTTAGGCATAACATTTCCATCGTGTATCAAGAACCTCAATGGGTTGTAAACACCCAAGTTTTCTACAATTCACTACAGCTATCGGGCAGCGCCAAAGTGAAGATAATGTGGGAATTTGTTGAACAAATGCTGGTGAAGGGATTCATTGCTTCGGATCTCTATGTCATTATTAAGCCCACTATAGTAGAGGTTGGAGAGGGTTCACAATATGCCGTTTTGGATTAAATTGGAGATGAGCACATCGACTCAATACCGTTACAGACTTATCAAGGGTGTGCAGAGAACATAGGAGATGGGTATGGCGGTGAACTGTGCCAGACATTTCCGCATGTGAACTCGATTGAGGAGCAGGAAGGCTACTAGGAAGTGCATGAAGGAGAGTATTTATCTTGTGATGAGATGCATGGGGGCACATTCGAAAATGAAGATGATCACGGACTTGGTGACGATGCAACCCATATTGATGTTACTAGGGATGAGTTCGAGGAGCTCCTATATACTGTGGGTGAACATGAGGATGTTGATGGTATCGAAGAGGTGCTTGCAAAAGAGAATAGAGACATATGCCCTAGTCCCGATCCTACGTCGGAATGGTTCATCAAAAACACTTGGGATAGTATGTTTGATCTATCATTGGTTATGCAAACGGTAGTATAAAGTTGGTAGCCTGGGGAACAGCCAGTGAAAGGGATGGTATTCCTGACTAAATTCGTAGTGCAACATGTGTTGACCTAGTTCTCAGTATAGGAGAATTTCAGACTTAGAGAGGCTTATGGTGAGTTACGAGGATGATTCCTGTCCATGGTCAGTCTGTGCAATCTGTTGCAAGGGAGACAATGTCTAGAAGATCACAAAATGCAAGTGCCCCTACATGTGCGAAAAAATTTAGAATGCTCATGATGGTTGGATGCTTGATTCGGCGTTCCTAGCATACGTACTTAAGTGTTACATACGAGAAGACCCCACATATAAGATAAAGTCCTTACACCACCTTGTTTTGGCAAACTTATAACACGATGTATCTCACTACAAGGAATTCTTTAACTTGCATTCTTTTTTCAATACAATGTAGAGACATCAGTCTTCATGAAAGTATAAGAATGATCTTTTAAGGGGGTTAGGTCACGGGTTCATGCCTCTCTTTCCCAAGACCCATGAATACCTTATATTATGAAAATTGAAATTGAAAAAAAAAATAAATAAAGGCTAGGTGGTGATTTAAAGTATAAGGCAGCAACTTGTTTCGTGAATCACTAATGCATGTGACACACTAAATGTTTTGTGAATCACTAAATGCATGTGACACATGGATCATATCTGATAAGCATCTTCATTCTTGACATTCTGATTAAATAAGCATCTATAGTTTTAATAAAAAGAAAACAAGAAAAAACAATAAAAGGAAGGAGAAAGAAAGATTAACTTCATCTTATAGCCTTACAAGTCTTGATTTGTTTTCTTCAACTTTAATTATTTAACTTGTATTCATTTCTAACATAATCATTATGGTTCACCTACATGGTATAGGATGCCAAACAAAAGGCCATTGCAGCTATATATGGGGATTTTAAAAAGGAGTTGTATGCAGAGTTGCCACGTTTTTTGGCAGGACTGAAGATGTAAGTCCGGATACAAAGAATAAGTTACTAGTGGATGATAATTATGAACGGGAAACCTGTACATTCAAGTACATATTTTGGGCGTTTCGTTCATCTATTATTGGGTTCAAGCACTACAGTTTTGTGATCAGCATTAATGCAACCCACCTCTATGGAAAATATAAAGGGAGTTTGATGATTGTAATGATGACAGATGCCAATAATAAGATTTATCCACTAGCTTTCGCTATTGTCGAGAGTGAGAGCACAGAGACTTGGGGTTGGTTCTTAGCTTGTATAAGAAGGTATGTTACCAACTGAAGTGATTTGTGCGTCATATTTGACAGACACCTTAGAATACAAGCTGTCTTCGGAGACACTAGTCGAGACTTTTTGCAACTTCCCATGACAAAACATCGTTACTGCCTCCATCATCTATGCAGTAATGTCAACACTAGATGGAATAATGAAACTTTAAAGAATCTAGTATGGAGGGCAGCAAGTGCTACCCAAGAGTGAAAGTTCAATGCCACCTTCAAATTAATTGAAAATGTTAACCAGGCAGTGTACCAATATCTCAAGGATATGCTCTAAGACAAATGGGCTGTAGCTTTTAACAAGGGTTACCGTTATGGAGCGATGACTACAAACGTCTCCAAGTGCTTTAATGGTGCTATAAAGGGTGCTCGCAGCTTGCCTATTACAACAATGGTGAAATACACATGGTTCAAACTGAATGCTTACTTTGATGATCGTTGCAATAAGAGCATAGCGCAGTTGAATTTGGGAAAAAATGGTGTAAATATTCCTTGGATATCTTCATGAGAAATAAGGAGTAGGTAGAGCGTCACAAGGTAACGAGATTGAGCTCGCAACAACAATCATATCAAGTAGATACACCATATAATCCAAGGACTACTAGTGGGGGGGATCACACACATGGAGTTAATCTGCTGCAGAGAACTTGCACATGTGAGAAATGGAAATTGTACAAGATACCATGTTCACATTTCATTGCAGTTTGTAGTAGGTATCGACACAATGTAGAGTAGTACATTGACCCATGCTATAGCGTGAATGCACTGTTCTGCAGTTATGCTCCCATTTTCCCTGTGTTGAAAGATAGATTATCATGACCAGATCTTGAAGAAACTTGAAGGGTCATCCCTAACCCCCAATTAATCCAAGAGAAAGGTCACCCTGTCTCAACACGAATCAGGAATGAGATGGACGAGGGTGGGAAATTGCCAAGAACCACACCATGGAAGGAAGGGGGGGTGGGGAGGAAGGTGCGATGTGGGTTGTGTAACCAAGAGAGGCATAATCGAAGAACATGCCCTAAGTGGATTGAGGTACTAACGAGTGGTGGTCTTGTGGACTAGGTACACTAAGTTTGAATCGTGGTATTCTTCTAAATGTAACTTGAAACAAAATGCATGATATGTGCCATTAGATCATTAGGCAACGTGTATCATCAATTTCTTGTTAATAATGCCAAAATGATTATCAACTTCTAGTTTTGTTAGATGTTCAACTTTTTTTCCCTATTGCTTGTGTCTATTCCCATGAACAGCCGCACAAGTTGAATATATGGATTTTAAAATTATATAAATGACCGTCCGAGTAATTTTACTGAAGTTACCTGAAAATTGAAAGGGAAAAGAGTTGACCTGGACAACAATTGTTTTTTGATTCAGGTTGGATACTTATTATGTAGTCGTTAGAGTTTGAATAAGAAGTTTGTTTCCATTTGTTGTAAACTTTGCTTCTTAGGTGTTGCCAGGGTGAAGTTGAGCAAATTTCACTTATGAAGCCAAAAGCTCAGGGACCCCATGATGAAGGTTTTCTTGAATATCTTGAGGACATGATTGGTACCAACAAATATGTCGAAAAAAATTGATGAAGCGTATAAGTAATGAGTACAGTCTGCATGTTAACTTAGTTGAAATTTACTCTCTTATTCCTGCTTGCTATGTCAATTTCCTATTTTTAATGATGCACTATGTCTATTACTTGTGTTAGTGCTAATTCTAATTGGAGGCATAATTCTTGTTAGTTAGTTGAAAAATTGAAACTTGAGGATTAAAGGTATAGCTTGCAAATGGGCTGTTTATGGGGAGCCAACCTTTAAAATGTATTAATTGAAAGAGCATTCTATGTAATAGCTTGATACACGGTGTTCTTCATTAAGATAAGAGCATGCATCCTTCTAGATGATGTTGTCATTATAAATTTGGGGTTTTTATTTTAATTTTTATTATATGAATTTACTTTCCTGTTCACATATTTTGTTGCAATAGGATGTGAAGAATGAAGCATAAGCATACATGCTGAAAGAATTATCTTTCTTGAAATGGCAAGAGAAAGCCACCAAATTGGCTCATGAAGATATTGATACAAAACTTGTTGAACTATGAGCAAACGTTGCCAGTTTAGAAGAAAACCTAAAGACTAAAAGGTATATGTAATGGAATCTTTTGCAAAGGCACCAGCAAGTCCAAGTTTTGATATTGTCAAGAAGGTTTTGTGCTTGGAGATTTGTATTTATAGCTATCTGAATGTAAGCAACATACAAATGCATATGTGATATTGATGTCTAGATTCCTATATTTTCATTGGATGCTTTGAATGTCAAGAAATTATATCTATATATGTTTATAGACATCAAAATTTTATGATATATTCACAACCGTCCGATTGTTCATGATAAAATATTTGTGATCAAATTAATCTCCAATTGATGAGGTGGACGATCAACAAATGAAATTAAACCACGTGGCAACATTAAATAAGAAAGCCATATGGCAATGTCAGAAGAAAAGACCTATATAGAAAGTTCTTATTAAATGAAATACCAAATTAAATTCATAATTAACTCTCAATAAATGCTGAGAGAAAATTCCAAATTAAATATGATTGAGTTGCCTATAAATAGATGCTTCTCATATGAGAAAGGGGGGAGAAACTTTTTTTTTTTTTTTTTCAAGAAAGGGGGGAGAAACAAAGAGAGAAAAACCCTATTGACACTACCAAAATAGAGAGCCATCTCTAAGTCCAAAAGAGCACCATTGCTCTCTCAAAATCAAGCTCATTTCTACTTCTTCAAATCAAAGTAGCTAGGGATGTTCCTTCAATTTTGTTCAAGATCAAGCCAACGGCCCTTGACTTCAAATCAAATACATCCAACCACACATCTAACTTGGAGACATCAAGGCACAATTCAAGATTAAGCTTCATAGCCCTTCGGATTGTAAAATTTCTTGGAGATCAAATTAGAGGAGTTTATTGTATTCTTTCATTGTAAAGAGTCATATAAAGGATTGTACTCACATATATACAAATTAATATAAATTGATAATTTGTTACACCATTTCGTGATCATGTGATTCATCTTTTACGAATTTTATGTGTACAAATTTCTGGCATGCCCGGTGGGACCTCTCTACCTCTCAAACTCATCAACATATGTTGTAAAGGGCTCATACATCCTCTCTAAAGAAGGCTGACAACCAATACAGAAGCTCTGCCTTCATTGCTTCTCTATCACTCCAGCAATTGCAAGATATGATAGCAAATACTATTCGTGCTCAATATGGTGGTGCACCTCAGAGTTCTCTTATGTACTCAAAGCCATACACAAAGAGGGTTGGCAACTTACGAATTCCCACAGGTTATCAACCTCCTAAGTTTCAACAGTTTAACGGGAAGGGAAATTCCAAACAACACATTGCCCACTTCGTTGAAACTTGTAACAATGCTGGCATAGAAGGAGATCTCCTTGTGAAACAGTTTGTCCACTCCCTTTGAGGGAATGCTTTTGATTGGTACACTGATCTTGAGCCCGAGTCCATTGATAGTTGGGAGCAATTGGAAAGAGAGTTTTTGAATCGCTGTCATAGTACTCGCTGCACAGTGAGCATGATGGACCTAACAAACATGAGGCAACGAAATGATGAACCTGTCGTCGACTACATTAACCGTTGGTGTTCCTTAAGCCTTGATTGCAAAGATCGTCTTTCAGAAGCATCTGGGGTGGCAATATGCATCCAAGGTATGCATTAGGGACTACTTTACATCCTCCAGGGAATCAAGCCTTGCACCTTTGAAGAACTTGCTACTCGAGCACATGACATGGAGCTTAGCTTGTTGATGTGCATGAAATATATACAATAAAGTACTCACATATCTACATATTTAGCCTTACTTTTATGTTATTGTGTGACTGATTATATAATATCTTTGTGTTGCAGGTAACAAGGGCTTTACATGCAAAGTAGGGCTAAGCCAATTAAATAAAGCCAACTTACATCCAGCCAGGTATGAATTCAAGAGAAGACCAACCCAATTAAATTTGAGTCCAATTGGAGTAAGGAATCAAAGGAAATTGCACCAAATCCAAGTCCAGTTCGGATTAGGATTCTAGCCTGCATATCATATAGTATTTTCAGCATAACTTTTGGCTCAGATGTCCAATCGAGATGATTCAAGTTGAGCTGGAAAGTTAACTTAAAGGGCTACAACTTTGTAGTTTACCAAAAGTTCGAATTCTGATGTCAAATGGCCCAAATCGTCGGTTAAGTGAAGCCTAAAAATCTGAGATTTTCTCCAAATGGGAATTCAACTTGTAATAGGATTCCTTGACCTATTTAAAGGCTCTTTAGGGCAAAATTCAGGAGAGGCTAAGGCTAGTGCTGGGGCTGAGATGCAAAACAGAAAATTGGAGCAAGAGGCAGTGCCGCATGTGGCTTCTCTGTAGCTTTTCTCCATGATAGCACTGTGACTATTTTTTTTCTCTATTTTATTTGTCTAAGTTTAATGTTTAGTATTTTATTCTTTTGTTTTCTTTCAATTACCATGAGTAGCTAAATTTATAATTAGGGTTGAGGATGAAATCTTGTTAAGGATTGTTAGTAATATTTATGTGATTTGATTTTTCCCACAATAATTGTTCTTTAATGATTTTAATTGTTCTTGCTTCATATCAATTGACTAAGATGGGATTCTAGATATGAGTTCAATCATGTTTTTCTCATGATTTAAGATTTGTCTTAATTAATTGAATGCTTGGTTTATTAATTCTTGATTATAAAATTGGATATCGCTTGTGATTTGTTTGTCAATAGATACAATTTATGATTTGATTTTCAGAATTGGATATATCTTGTGATTTGTTTGGCTACGAATACAATTGATGATTTGATTTTATACTTAAGAAGTGAAGAAGAAAATGCTTTAGATTTTTAAACATAAGTGTTAATAATGATATTTTCCATAGTAGCATGATTGATTTCTAGATTATCATGTAATGAGTTGGGAAGAATTAATGATCATAAATATATGCTGATATGACTTACAAGGCGGATTCCAAAACCTTAATTCCTTTCCATTGATTATTTACATCTTTTTATTGTTTTATATCTTTTGGTTAGTTTAACTATTTGCTTAATTTTATTACTTGCTTAGTTTATTTAATTTCAAAACAACCAACTTTTATTAAACTAGATTAGGATTAATTTGGTTAAGATTTGATTAATTTTCCTACGTTCATTCAAGTCCCTGTGGGTTCGACCTCGTTCTTGTCAAACTATACTTAGGTACGGTTCGTACACTTGCGAATACTTTAAAATTTCACAACACTTGTCTAGCCATGGAGAAAAAGGCCTACCCGTTGATAAAGATACGAAGAGAGGTGACAAGTACTCCAAGTCTACTATTGAGGAGTCTCTAGCCATCACTACAAAACCTATTCATTACAAGAAGAACGCAAGTCTACCACAAGAAAAGGAACAGCGTCAACCCACCTTAAAAGAGATGGAAGCAAGGACATATCCTTTTTCGGACTCTGATGTTCCAAGAATGCTTAATCACCTCCTAGAAAAAAAGATAATTAAGCTACCGGAATGCAAAAGATCGGAAGAAATGGGTCACACCAATGATCCAAAGTATTGCAAATACCATCGAGTTGTAAGTCACCCAATGGAGAAATGCTTTGTTTTGAAAGATATCATCATAAGGCTTGCAAATGAGGGTAAGATCCTCTTGGACCTGGATTAAACGGTTGAGTCGAACTATATTGCATTCACCGCTACATCCCCAGCTCTAATAAAGTGACAAACTCCACCAAAGACATGGTCACCTTTAGCTTCAACACTAGGGGCATCTGACAAGCATATTCAATTTGGAACAATTGAGCCATTTCACATGCCATGCTTAGACCTACTGAATGAAGCTAAAATAAAAGGCAAGCTAATGAATGAAGATGAGAGTTGGGCTTTTGTAACTCGAAAGAAATCTAGGAAGAAATGCAACCTGAAGTCATAAATAATCCACATAGAAAAGCAATATCAAAAGAGCAATCTTAGAGGGCCTTGCAAAAAGGTGATAAGGAATCCAAGCAAAGAAGTTCATGACGACAAATTGTTGCAAGAAAGAAGCAAATCTCCAATCACCCTTCATGATTTCTTCCCCAAAATTTATTTCAAGATGAGGACTGATGGCTTGAAAGTTAAGAAGTCGGAAGCATGTGATGAAAAGCCTCAAGATCAAACTTCCAAAGCATTCAGTAAAAGAGCTCATCCATATCCCTTTCAAGTAGGAGATTTGGCACTCACAACATGACGACCATTCAATATGTTCTCCAAGAAGTCTACATTGAAAATGGTTGGTCCATATGTTGTCCAAGAAGTTCATAGCAATGGTACCTACCAAATAGTTGACAAAGATGGGCAAATGGTTAGTCCTATAAAGGCAAAACGTCACTAAGTTTGAAAGTATGATGTGCTCCTCGGTAAGAGCTTAAACTGCCCATATAAAAAAAAAAAAAAAAAAAAAGTGAAGTGCAAATCCAAACGATTTCAAATCAATTGGTCATGCTAGCAAGTAGCAATGTTGAAAGAGCTAGCCAAATGTGTAATTTATAAAGCGATACTCATAATCCGTATGAGGACAAAGGCCTAAAGATCTACTTGATCACAATCACTTCAAAAAAAATAAAATAAATAAAGCACATAGAGATTGTGATCAATTAATTAGCTGAATTGACTCCCGTTTCGTTGTAACCACTCCTTGAGAATGTGAAGATTACAACTAAGCTTGTGAGAGAAGAAACGTAGCCCAACCATATCTTAGCATACAACTGTGAGCAAAGTCATACAAAAGCAGTTTCTCAAGTCATGAAATGTCAAGTTGTGTGTAAGTTGCAACCAAAAAAAAAACAAAGACAAGAAAGACATGTAGAGATTTGCATGTACACTATCCAAATTTGAAAACCATGTTCATGGCTTATTAGTTATTAGGCGTGGTGTTGAAATTCAAGGCTACAAGGAAGCCATGTGTTTGCTTGGGGCATTAAAGCTTCAGGCATACATTTAATGTGCACCTTAGTTGTCACATGAAGATGAAGACCAGAACGCTATAGTCACGTAGAAGCAAAAGGAGACAATTAACAAACCAATGCATGTTCTTACGTGGTGTCCACTTCGGTGAATTCGAATCAACACAAGTCGATTTCTTTTGGAGCTTCAAGGACAGCGCAACTCCTCCTTTAACTCTGCGTATGCAAAGAATCAACATGAAAATACACGGCTCATAAGGATGTGGTTGGAGTGCCCAAAATCAAATGTAGTGCGTCACAAACTCGCGATGTGGAAACTAAAGATCTTTAGACGACCTTTACTCTTGGGCATAGGTAAGGATAGGCAAACAAAGCTCACACAGATAGCCGAGAAACAAAGAAAGTCTAATGTTGCAAGCGAAAGAGAGTGACTGGTTCTTGAACCCGACATTAAAGAAGAAGAACTGAGCACTTCAACTTGCTTTTCTTGTGCTGACGCGTGAAGGTGGTTCGAAGATGAAGCAGAGATCTCACTACGGTAATGCCTCCAAGAGATGACAATTAGTGTTTGTATTCGGCAACAACAGTCGCGAGATGAAGAACGAAACACACGAAGGAAGCTACACCGATAGTCGCAAGATGAAAGCAGTGAAAGGGCTACACCGACGAAGCTTGCACGCCGATAGCCAAAAGATGAAGGCAATGAGATGGCTAAGTGGATGAAGCTCTCAGAGACAGGGAGAGGGCCATCGATATTCGATGCTTGAATCCTTTGAGTACTGAGTTGAAGATTAGAACCCCATAACTCGTTCTGGACCACAACGCGGAGGACATCGGCTCACAATAGAGGGTGGCTGCAACAAGGTCTAAGTTGAAGCTGCTAGTACTTCAATCCACAAGGCGTTGAAAGAAGAAGAGCGTAGTTCAGAGATGAAATAGGTACCTCACTACGGTATCTCCTCCAAGAAATGACAATTGGTGCTTGAATCCATATGTGGCTATCTCTATGCTCCTGCACCAACAGTTGCAAGGTGGAGACGATGGATGCGCGAACAAAGCTACAACCCTAAGGTTGTGGAGCAAGGGCAATAAGGGCAATCCGTTAGATGCTAAGATGAAGAGCAATGCATGATATAATGACTCACTCTGGACTTAGCGCAAACTCAAGAAGGTTGTTTGAAGACGAAGCCACCAATGTTGGGATCTGTTGGACGCCAAGGCAAGAAGATCATAACACAGATTTGTTTTGAACATTGACGCAATGGAGGATCAAAGCGACGTTGATTATGCCATAGCCATGAGAAGACCATTCATGGTTCAAAGAAGATGCATGGGCACTGTCTATGAGACTTCGATGATAATCACAAGGAGTTTGGTAGGATCTCATAGCGTCGGTGAAGTATATATGGCAACACCAAATGTCGCATGTCGCTGGAAGTGGATAGAATTCTCTAGATAAGATGAGACAACAGAGTAATGTCGATGATCTAGCCCACAAGAAGCTGAGATGAGAAGAGTACACCAAGGAAGCTCTCGCACTAATGGCCACAAGACGAAGGCAGTGGCAAAGGCAATTAGAAGGATGCACTGACGAAACTCTTGCATTGATGGAAGGATGCACAAACAAAGCTCTCGCACTGATGGCTACAAGACGAAGGTAGTTAGAAGTATGTGCAAATGAGCGTTGATGGTTGCTAGACGAAGGCAGTGGCAAAGGCGATGAGAAAGATGTGTAGTCGAAGCTATTGCACCAATGGTCGCAAGTCAAAGGCAGTGACAAAGGCAGTGAGAAGAATGTGCAGGCGGAGCTCTCGCGCTGATGGCCGCAAGACGAAGGCGGTGACAAAGGCAGTGATAACGTTGCGCAGACAAAGCACTCACACCAATGGTCACGAGACAAAGGGCAGTGGGATGGATATGCTGACGAAGCTTACAATCCCGGGGTCCAGAGAGGACAAAAGAACCGCTGTTGCTCGAATTTGTAGAATGCCGAGATAAGAAGGACAGGATGCTAACTTGCACGAAATTGATGCTTATGTCCTGCACACCAAGCAAAAAAAATGTAAATAAAGAATGCTCAGAAGAAAGGAAACAAAAAGAATGATAAGCATAAACTTCCTGCTATAGTAAAGAAGGGTCGACTCCAAGAGAGGCACTCAAGGTTTACTCTCAATCGTTGAAACATCAAGTCCTTTTATAGAGAAATGTTGGCAATAAACCCTAGTCAATCCAAAAGCTGCGGCTAAGAGAAAAAGTTTTTTGCGCTGCCTCTTGAATCCAAGCTTAAGAAGGGTTCTTCACTTCTTGCACAATTACACGCCAATCGTGCCCTAAGTGATTCTGCCAATTTTGTGGCCCACGTAAGTCATTTTTGGAGGGCTTGTAAGTCATTTTTGTGGCCCACGTAAGTCATTTTGTGGCCCACGCCAATCTTGCACAATATTCATTGAGAACATAAGCCAATTCTTCACATTCACAAGGGTGAAGGCCTTGTCTACCCATAGACCATGTCTACTAACAAAAAAAAAAAACTAAAAAAAAAAAAAAAAAAAAACTAAAAAAAAAAAAAAAAATACTTCAAGCCTTGTCTTCCTTGCATCAGAAAGACGCAAAGCCGAATCTTGAAGTGGGGGCATTTGTTGACATCAAAATTTTATGATGTATTCACAACCGTCCGATTATTAATGATAAAAAATTTGTGATCAAATTAATCTCCAATTGATGAGATGGACGATCAACAAATGAAATCAAGCCACGTGGCAACATCAAATAAGAAAGCCATATGACAATGTCAAAAGAAAAGACCTATATGAAAAGTTTTTATTAAATGGAAGAACAATTTAAATTCATAATTAACTCTTAATAAATGCTGAGAGAAAATTTCAAATTAAATACAATTGAGTTGCCTATAAATAGAGGCTTGTCATATGAGAAAGGAGGGAGAAACAAAGAGAGAAAAACCTTACTGACACTTTGCCAAAATAGAGAGTCATCTTTAAGTCCAAAATAGCACCCTTACTCCCTCAAAATCAAGCTCATTCCTACTTCTTCAAATCAAAGTAGCTAGGGATTTTCCTTCAATTTTGTTCGATATCAAGCCAACGGCCCTCGACTTCAAATCAAACACATCCAACCACACATCTAACTTAGAGACACCAAGGCACGATTCAAGATCAAGCTTCATAGCCCTTCGGATTGTTTAATTTCTTGGAGATCAAATTAGAGGAGTTTATTGTATTCTTTCATTGTAAAGAGTCACACAGAGGATTGTACTCGCATATATACAAATCAATATAAATTGATAATTTGTTACACCATTTTGTGATCGTGTGATTCATCTTTTACGAATTTTGTGTGTACAATGTTCATTGGACATTTGTTACATATTGTGAGGTTAAAGGGTACTAAAATTACTCCCCTCAAACACACCCCCCCTCCCCCCTCCTAAACACTAAAGATAAAAGTTTGGGTGGTAACATCTTTCAATATATTTTAGTTTAATTTTGTTGGGCGGATGTTAGGCCCTAGAGGAAATTCACTAAAACATTATGTTTCTCAAATAACCTTAATGTTTCTCACAAATACTGAATATTTGCATCAACGTTAGCAACGAAATTTAAAATAAACCCAAGGGCCACTTTAGAATCGTACCTTTTTCTATTAAAATTGTAATGGATTGTTTCACAAATCCCCACTTGTTTCACGAAAAATTGATTTTTGCATCAACATTTTGGCATCAACTAAATTTGTTGCCGGGAAACAAACTAAGCCACTTGTGTTTCTTTTAGGATATGTGCCCTTTAAATCCTATTGTATGATGCTATGTATGACATTGTGTATGATATTATGTTATGATTAATAAAGTTGTTTTATTATTATATAATATAATGGTAACATGAATATTTGGACATTATCATATAGTCTATGAGATGCATAGTATGTGATTTAGTCACAGAAGATATAAATCACAAATTCTTTATAAACTCGGAATTTTAGTTCATAATTGGAGATGAAATTGGGCATTTCATCTACAAAGACTATAACATATCAATTAAGATGATCTGTCTTGATCATGGAAGTAGAGACTTCTAGTTGATATGTTTTAAGTGTTAAGACATATTGAATTAGACCGCTGTGAGATTTATTATTCTACTAACGGTTGTCAAATGAATAATAAATCTCACGACTTCTATTTACATGAACTCTCAATCATAAGAAAATAATGAACCTGATTATGAAGTGTATGTTGCTTTGATATATCAGGAGTGAGATCTAAAGTCACGATCAAAACCTTAGTATTTGGGCAGTCACATTTAATGTTGAATGAACATATATTCTCAAGATGAAATTCATAATCTCTTAACAGAGATATAAATATTCACTTGAGATAAGTTTAATGGGTTTGGTTATTCAAATTGTTAGGCCTAACCACTTTAATAAGAAGTTACTAAAGTATATTTTTATGAAATTGGATTTCATAAATATATGATGAATAACTTAAAGGATTAAACCGGATACTCAATGATTAAGATATAATTATCTTCAAAGTGACAGTCAACATTCATGACTTTGTATTACTACGAATATTTTAATGAAGGGGTTGAATGTATAATAAAGTCTTGGAATATAATTTATTAATAAGACCTAGAGTGCAATTATATTTATATAGTGGTATTAAATATAATTAATGGTAATTTTGGGTTTGTCAAGAGTTGATAAAAAGGCCCAAAGCCATTGGAGCTAGTGTCTTATTTGCCTCTTTTGGTCCCACTCCAAGCCACATACTAAAACCTAATTGGAATGGCCTAAAAAGGCTAGCCTAATTAGATAATCAGTTATATTTAAGGAGAGAAATATATAGAATTTTGTAATGTATGAAAATGGTGTGTATGTGAGTGTAAGCCACTCTCTTATTCTCTCTTGAACACAAATGTATAAACTAATTGAGAGACCACACTTCTTGGGCATAAGTGGAATTGGAGTGAAGATTAAAAGTGTTTCCAAGTACTTCTAATCTTTGGTTTTTGAATTTCACTGCACCAAGGTACATTCTCTTGTTCTTAAATTTCGTTTTCCCTTTACTAGTAAGGGATCCCGAGCTGAAAAAGCCCCTTCCCTTTTTCAAAATAATGGTTCATAGGTCCAACCTAGACAAGGTGTTTTTATGCCCTTTTTTTAGGTTGGGTTGTTGGATACGGGATCCTCGTAGTAGGTTGGACCAACATCCAAGTTCGGAAACCAAGAGAACGCTTCATGTTTTCTTATCTTCTTCCCACCCTAGGAGTAGGAATAGCACAAAAAAAGGGATTGAGATTGAGGAAGAGATGCATAAAACATTAAGAAGGTACTCAAGTTCCAAGATATCGAGTATTGTGCACTAAAATATGATACCCAATCCGTACTCGCGTTCTATGAACTCGAGTAAGATGGAGTAAGTAACCGAGCCGAACTTGAGATTTATGAACTCAAGTATGGTGGACTAGTTCTCAAGCCAAACTCATGTTTAAGGAGCTCGGGTACAATTTATGTAAATAACACAAAACTCGAGTGCAAGAAACTCGAGTTTACTCAACAAAGAACTCGAGTTTAAGACCATCGAGTTCCAGGTGGCATTTTTAATGTGCAAAATTGCAGCTTAGCTAGTGCCATGCTGGCAAACTCAATAGGAACTCGAGTTTAGTGAATTCGAGTACTGTTTAAAACTCGATTTCATAAAACTCGATTACTGAAAAAGTGGTAGATCGCTAAATATTTTTGAAACAGTGCTAAATTGCCACAAAGTTTGTAAAAACGTGGTTTTTGGCTATTTTCACCATTGTTAGTCTCTTGAGCGCTTTTTTTATACAAGTCTCTTGAGAGTTAATACTAATGGTATATTCTAATTCGTGATAGTGGGTTTGCCCACATTTCTCATCGTAAAAGTGGCCCAAAACAAATGATTATGCTCCAGGATGAGCCGAACCAAACCCAAAACAAATATAATATTTGGGTTAAAAAAGATTGTAAAAGATGAACAATTTTTGGGCTATTTATCTGCCCTTGTTTTTGGTTAAACCCAATAATTTGGACTGGATGCTATATTTATAGGCCACACACTATATCCACCACTCCCAACTTTTATGAACTTGTATTGTTACTATTGTAATTTGTATGTCCATGCACTAACAAAAATCTAAGCATTTGGAAAAACTCCTTTGTAACACATGAAGACAAGCATAGATGCCAAATTGACAAGGCAAACATGACCAAAAGGCAACCCTTATATGGCCCTTTGTCAAGGAAAAAACATGGAAACCTTGTTATAAAAATCCATCAAAATCCAAATCCACATCTTTATTTTGTAAGCCCAAAACTGAAGATTTGGGTTCGGAGGCCCAAATAAATTTCTCCTATTAAAACTTTCCAAACCGAGCAGCAGAAAAAAAAAGGCCCAAATCAACACTATTATTCATAAACCTTGGAGGAAAAAAGATAAATAAATAAAAAACATGTGGGCATGACTTCTACTAAAACAATCAGGAAAATAAACACTTCAAAGTTCAAATTTCCATAATCACTCTTCAACAAGTATTAGACTAAACATCGTTTTCTTTTTTTCACTAAAGTATAAAACCTTAAAGAGTAAAACACATCCACACAATATATATATATTGCAAACCTCACCGAAGAGACTATTCATAATTTCATAACACGTTACTCAAACAAACCAACAAGCAAAAAGAGAGCATGGATAACCAGGAAGCCTACATAGTACATACTACATAGTACTCTGGAGGCTCAGACGGGGTTGGCGTTCATAGCTATCTCATTTGGAGATTGTCTTGGCCGCTGTTTATAACGCCATGGCCGCCGGCAAGGTCGTCTCCAGGAAGCCTTTGGGCACTAGCATTCAGTGGCGGCTCCAGAAATTTTGTTTAGGGGGGTCATTAAAAAACTTATATAAAAAAAATTAATAAAAAGAGAACTTGAATATATCGAGTTATTGACAAAAAAAAATTGAAATTTTACAATTTCTTTCTACAAGTTTTCAAATTTTGAATTGTTATATGATAGTTCATTATGAGTATTAATTGTCATTGTGGGTAGCTATGACCATTTTATTTTGTTAAGTTTGTCTAACATTTTTATTTTTATGCAGTTGTAATTATTTATTTGTCTTTGTTTTTATAAAAATATTTTAAATTAAATGGATAAACTCAACTCATTGGTTTTGTATTAATTATTGACGCTTCATTCATACATAAATAATACACTACGTGTCTACTTAACCAATAAAATACTTGAACAATCATTAACTTTACAATTTTTTTTCTTGAATTTTTCTAACTTTATAACAAAAAATTATTATAACATGATAAAAATACACACACATGCAACAAACCTTCTCTATTTCCTAATTTCTAAATCATATAAAGTTATATTATATTTAGAGTCATGTTAACGGATACCTTAGGTCAATATTTATATTTCCTATGAAACTAGTGACAAAACATTTCTCTTATATTTATACTGTACACACAAACTTCCACATACATTATTACTTATGCAAATAACATTATAATAAAAAATAATGCACACAATCAATATTAGATATACTCATACACATATAATATAAAAAATAATGCTAGAGATACAAACTATTTTACAAAATTTTTTACAAATTACTGATGTGGTGAGTGATTATTGGTAAATGAAAAAGTGGATATTAATGGTAAGCCTAAATAAAAACCAATAAGAAGTTGGCCACATCAACATTTTGTAAAAATTGTAAAATAGTTTGTGGTTGTAACATTATTTTAATATAAATTTGACAGAGTGACGCTTACAATCTACAAACACTACTTATTCTTATTCTTAGAGTTGGAAATATTTGTAATAAGGGTGTATAAAATTTAAGTTAGGGTGTGCAAAAATAATATTTTTAAGAAAAAATATAAGTATTAAACTAACAAAAAAAATATAATATATATATATATATATAAAAAAAATTGAAGTCAGGGGGTTCATTTGAACCCCCTGAACAAAGCATAGCGCCGCCCCTGCTAGCATTATCGGTGTTGTTTGTTGTAAACTTGCGTAGTGCAAGAACAAGCGTGCTGATGAGTATCGCCAGGCCAAGTATTTGAGCTGCAAGTTTAAGGTCCGAAAGCAATGACATTTGTTCCTGCAGTAACAAAAAGAGAAAATTAATTCTATCAACACTGGAACCAACAAAAATAAAATTAGAAAAAATTTGTTAATTATATATATATATATATATATATAGTCTGCTATATATTCTCAGCTGTTTGGAGGAGTAGATAGAGATAGAGGATGATTGGGTAGAACAAAGTGAAAAGGAAAAGGAAAAAGAGAGAGATATATTTTTGGGTTGGTCGTGTTAAATGTGTCGCAGAGGATATACAGAATCAAAAGAAAGTTGAGTCTTCTCGTAAGTTGGTTTAATTTATATAGAGAGATGCAGTCATATTCGGGTGGGGCAATGGGGCTGAGAGAATTGTTTCAAGCAGTGAGATCACTGAGATGCAATCATGGACGAACTATATATTCTTTGACTTGGGGGCTGAGTTTTTAATTTTTTTTTTAAATATTATATATATATATATATATAAATGAAATTTTAAAATAAAAAAATCTATACTTGGTCTCCCTGAAAAATAAAATTGGTCAAAAAAGCCAATAAACACAACAGACATCTCATTGCTTGTGACTTCGCACAATGTGATCAATTGTACCCGTGTGGTGTGTGTACTAATGTGTATAGTTTTTGATGTTTTGTAAGCTTCAAAACGTGTTCATTGATTATTTAGCATTTTTTTTAATGCAAATGACTTTAGTTGTTAAGTTGTTTGACATTGGTTATTTGTTGTTTGAGACTTAAAGTTAAAAATGTAGTTCTTTTTATTTTCTTGGCAATGTTAATTAATTTTTTTAGTTCAATAACATTTGACATATAATTAGATAATGATAAATGTGATTTATATTTGATTGGTAAATTATGGGAAACCTAGCTAAAGTATAGATTTAGTTCAAAAGAAAAATGCAAATAATTCAAAAACAACTATTTATGTGTCTTTTCTTTCACTGATTGACAACTACTATAAATTTTACTAAATAAACCTTACAAATTGATGTATCAATCGGTTAAGACACAACAAATAAGTAATTAAGGAATTTATTTTTTATATTATTGATGTGACACCAAAAGCATTCATTGTTATGTCAATTTGTAAATATTATGTAGCAAAATTGATAGTAGTTTTCTGATTTATTTATAATGATATTGATGTTATACTAATCACTTTTAATGTATATATTGTTAACCACTGCGCACCATGGCATGATGATTATTCCATAAGTATATGCATTTGTGTGGTGTGACGAGTAAGGACCGTGATTCAAATTTCTAGAAGCTAGTTTCATACACATATATATTTAGATTATATTAGACCAATGTAATCAGTTTGTTTTTATTAAAAACTTTTTTCTTTTTTTAAGGCTCATTTGGACCAATGTATTTTCGAAATGACAAAATCAGTAACAGTCAATTATATACTGTTTTTTGCAAAACCCTTATCTTTTGTTGGCCAAGTCTTATCTTAGAATCTATTATTCGAAGAAAAATTTTAAAATTTGACCACAAGTCAAATGTGGCTCCACCACTAAATGCATAGGAAAAGAGTATGCAAACAAAAATTTTAAGATTACATCAAATAGCACAACTTTTGTCATAATTGACACAATTGTCATGTAGCTAATTATGAATGGTTGAATTTTTTTTTTTTTTTTTTAATTTATATGAAAATAACAAATAATTAATCACAATCTGCTGCATAAAAAAATTATGTCTAAAAGTTGCTGTGTTTTACGTGTAAATACCATGGGCACGTTACTTGTTACATAAAACGGTTTGGTGGGAGCTGAGGAAGTTTCCCTACACTGACAAGAGTCGTATTTTCTACGTTGGTCTGGAATCCAGGTTAATAGATAGTTTTGAGGCGTCCTACTACTTTGACCTTAGGGACAATTACGAAATCAATAGAATTTAAATAGAATGGTATAAAAAGAATCAGAGTGTACAAAATTCTATCCCTTTGAATAAATAAATGGTATAAAAATTGGTTTTAATTCACACATAATTAAAGCAGTATCATTATTTTGAAGAAAATTTTTGTAAAGGTAAATAATCACCATTATTAGAAATCCATATATAATGAGAATAAACTCTTAGAATTTGTTTTAACACTCCTCGTATAATATATTGAGACGCTACTTAAACTCAAAAGGTTTAAACCCAATAAATATGTGTTCAATTATATTATATATATATATATATATATATATGAGAATATTCCAATAGATTAAAATGTAGTTGTTTAGACACCAATAAGTCTGAAATTAATTAGATTCCACTACTAAAAAAGTTTAAGTAACTTGTTGTCCATCTTCATATATAATAATATTATCTATACGCTGGTATTCCAGAACATTTCAAAAGCTGCACTCATTGCTTTAGCAGACTTAGGTGGTCAAAATTTATTCGACTAAAGGCAGTGTTTACTTAAAGGACCACTTTTTGAAGAATGTGGTCTAAATATCACAATAAGTTTGATATTATATGCTATATTTCATTTCTAAAATTTTTGAATTAGATGTATAAAAAAAAAAAAAAAATAGAAGAAGAAAATGAACACATTTTTCAAACCCCAAACTGTCGGATGATATATAAACTGTCACGAATTAGATTGAAAAGAAAAATGAAAATGAACATATTTTTTTAATAATTTCAAAATTATTATTAAAAAAAAAAAAAAAAACAAAACAAAAATGGATGCGGGATCTAAAATTTTTCAATTAACTTCTATTCTACTCTTGACCTCCCAATATATTGTTAACTGCATTTCTTTCCTATTAAATATGATAAATTATACTCTACGTATCACTGATTGCATAGTATATTTGGATTCGCTTTCCAAAAAAATTAAAATTATTGACTTATTTATTGAAAATTTTAACTAACACAATTGATCCGAAAGAACGCGGTTTGAAAGCTAGAAAATAGAAGGTAGGCTGGGCTGACAATGTAGGAAATTTTTTTTCTTTCTTCCTGCTCTTCCCTAGAGACCATGCAATTCCTACAAGAAGATTGGTCACTTTGTGTATAGCGCAAAGGGGTTGGAGGAAGAACTGAGTGAAACTTGTAAACATGTTGCAATGAATTATTTATCAGAGCTGATAGAACTCAACCTAATAATGCTTTTTCTTCGTATTTGACTTTGTATAGTAGGAAAAGCAAAAGCCAAAAAACAAAAATAACAAAAGTCTTGGGCCCAAAAACAAATAAAAAAGGAAAATGAAAAACAAAAAAAATACAAAGTCTTTGGGGGTCAAAGCCCGCAGAGAAAGTTATAGTTTTTTGAGAAATAATTACAACATGCTGCTAACCTTGCAGTTTAAACTCTTTCCCTCCTAGACTCTCAAGCATTTTGTGTATGGGGAGGTGCCAATTCAACTACAAGGCCTTTGGCTAAAGCAAGTTAAAGTTAAACAGCAATGGAATGGGTCATTATTAACTTGTTATTAACCTTATGCCTTTTCTTACCTAGTACTTAAGTCTAAAGACACAAAACCCACATTAAATTTTACTAAATGTAACACACGTTAACAACTTGATATTTTTTGCACAAGCTTCCAGTAAAAGAAGAAAAAAAAAAGATATTATTTTCACAAGCGCCCACTAATAAGATGCCATGTCGCCAATTTTTTTTTGGATGATTGCAAAACAAGTTAGAATTTTCTAACCTGACCCAACCCGAAAAATACCTGATCTGAATATGATTTTTTTGACTCGAAACAAAAATGGGTTGACCCATGACCCAAGCTGTGTTTTTTGCAAGTAAACCCGACCCGGCCCGCGACCTGAACCATTTTTTTAAACCTTTTTTTTGGTAAAAAAATAATAAAATTAAGAAAATATTGATTTAATTATTTGTTGTGAGCTTTAAGGAAACAATTGAGATATTTACATATATATAACTGTATGCAAATGAATTGAAAGATGAATGGTTGAGTATTCTGTAATGAGTAAAGATTTTTAGATATCAAATAGAAAATTACATGCTAAGATAATCTGGTTATAGTAGAATTAGAAACATAGATTTAAAATTGTAGACATGTGTGAGAAACATTTATAAGTGTGAAAATAGTGAAGCGAAAGTATCAAATTAACATGAATTATGAATGCTTGACCTATTTTTTAACAATTTATGTCCAAAATAAATGACTTTTCAAAATAAATTATGATATTTCCTAGAGTATGTATTGCTTAACAATGATATGATATTCATAAAAGAGACCATGTATAAATAAGTAAACAATAAAACTTTAATGTATATTCTCAAATTGAAATAGAGTGCAAACCACAATCGATAATAGATTATAAAATTAATTTTCAAGATTGTTAATTTTTTATATGTTTTTATTCTTTGTCAAATGAGTTATCCAATAAGTCATTTGTAATTTTGTTTTATATTTTGGGATGTTGATATTGTGTAAAAATAAAACTTGTGTATTTGTTTTACTTGTCTTTGCATTATTTTATTTTAGATAGCAATGTTGAGATTTGTATAATTTTAAAATTATTGAATAAGTACATTACTAAGTTTGACTGAGTTCATTCTTGATATAAGTGATGAATTCAAAGAAATGCATTTTACATCAAGTAATTTGTTGCATGACTTTCCAAATTGCAAATACATGATGTTTTATTTATTAAAAAAAAAAATTCATGTTTAAAAATACGAGTTAACCCTTCCTGACCCGCAACTCGATTGACTCGAACCCGTTTTTAACCCACTTAAAATGACCTGCTTTTACCGGAACCTAACTTGCAACCTGATTGACCTAATCTGAACCGACCCATCCCGCCCGTTTTCCATGTATATGTGTGTGTGTGTGTGTGTGTGTGTGTGTGTGTTTGCGTGTGTGTACACACACATACACACATATATATTTCATCTCAGAAAAGTTAATGAATGTCTTAAGAGTACTAGTTCAAAAATGTTTATAGAAATTTTTTATGAGAAAAGAAAAAAACAAATTTTTTTGACAAATTTTTTTATATTTCTCATGAAAGTGGTATCAAAACTTTTATAAAACGGTTTGTCGATACTATATTTTGTCTAGCACGACTGACTAATGTACCTTAAAATAGTGATTTAATCTAAAAAAAAAAAAAAAAAAGGTGAAAACCACGAATTTAAAATCTAAAAGTTGGGAATAGTGTGAAAAAAATCCTATTGACCCTAATTGGACAACAGAACAAACAATCCAAAATCAAACTTGCCATTTCTGGTAAAATTTGACCAATGCTGACTAAAACTTGATCGGGACTATTCAAAACGTTGAGTTTTTTATCTAACTATTTGATCGAGATAAATTAAACAATCATAAAGATCAAGAAATTTCCTTAGAAACGACAGTTCACGAGCCAAAATTGGAGTTAAAACGGATAAGATATCACGAAAATACCAAAATCCTAATTAAATGTATTATTATTTTCAGGTAAAAATAGCTTTTTTTGCGGCTTTTTCGTGCAATAAATGGTACCAATCCAACCACAACTGATGCAATCTACCTGAACTAGGTTAAAGTATGATGAGTCATCTACTTTCTATAAAAAGGGTTTGGCGATATCTGCTCTTTACAAAAAATGCTTAATAAGATGATATTTTGTTTAACTGTTATTAATTTGAGTTTTGATGTGTTTGGTTTAAAAAAAAAAAAAAAAAGCATGTACAAGAAAGACAAAGAAAAGACAAGAAAATAAGGATTGAACATCAACAAGTGGGAAGAACAGAAAGAGCATGAACATGTTCTTCTAAAAAAAAAAATAAGGAAAGTAATAAAAATAAATTTTTTTTTTTTTTTAAAGTTAAGGATTGTTTTTTTAAATTTTTTTGATATGGTTTTTATTTAGAGAAGTGCTACATTCACAACGTTTTCACAACAAATTATATGTGGTAAAGTGTTATCGATTATAATTTAAATCTACAACTTAAATCACTTTTTTGCTCATCTATACAACCAATAAGAACCTATTACTTTGAATTTGTTGTGAAAATATTGTGGATATAGCATTTTTCTTTTATTTATTTATTTAAAAGTTGACATGAATTTTTTTATTGTTAATTAAATATTATAATTGCCATGTCAGCATCTAATGTGTCAGCAGTGCACTCCGTCTATCACATAGGCTCTTAGTGAAATGACAGTAGGGACTAAAATGAAAACGATTTTTTGATTTTATGGACTACATCTAGGAAAAAAAAAAAAAAGTGGAGACCAAGATAGAAATTGGCCCAAAATGTATAAACTAAAAGTATTGAATGAATGGCCAAAGGGTAGTGGTTAAAATATATTTAATGCTTTATATTAAATAGTATTGAATAGTACTATATTCACAATATTTTCACAACAAATCTTAAATAGTAAGTTATTAATGGTGAGTAAAAAATTGATGTCAATAATGAGCCCATATTAAAATCAATAACAATTTGCCATTTTGGATTTATTATGAAATTGTTCTGGAAATGTTATTGATGTATTATTACCCAAATAATTTTTTATAAATTTTTCAAAAAACAAAAATCAAATTGTACACATATATCTAAAAAAGTACACATAATCATAATAAATTTATACGCATATGAATTGATGTCTATTTTTTTTAAAATATACATTATAATTCATATATCTATTAATTTTTTACACTTAGGTTATATTTGGCATTGGCTTAAAAAGTCAGTTCTTTTTTTATTATTTAACTTATTTTTGCTACTATTTATGAGCCCCATTGCACTTTTTAGTTCTATTTATGTGTCACACTATACAATTTCAGCTACTTTTTAGTTTTATCTATATTACTTTCAGCAAAAAAATTTTAGTTTCAGCTAAATAAATTGTTCCTAAACAGACTACTAGTGTGCGTTTGTCATTGATTATTTTTGCCAACTTATTTTACTATTCAGTTTATTTTTTGTACTATTCATGGTTTCACTGTATTTTTTTGTACTATTTATGGGTCCTACTATACTATTTCGACTAACTTTTACTTTTATTTATAATACTTTCAATAAAAAGTTTTTAATTCTAACTAAATAGGCTGTTTGAACACTTAACCTAATCTCAAAGACAGGAACCATTATAAAAAGAGCAGACCCAAACAAAAACAGATGAGCATGTCATACAAAGTTCAAATAGAAACAAACAAAAAAAAAAACACAAATAAATTGTGTGCAAGACCGAGATGTAAGTCCAAATGGACCAAATCCCAACAAGAAATGGCCGAATGTACAATTTGTACACTGTACATTTGGCGCTCTTTGTGCCTAGAATGTAGAAACAAATCGTACCTTTTTATTTTACTTTATTGATTTTAGCTCATTGTGCTTCAACTCTTTCTTGGGCCAAAATTGGGAATTAACACTATTTACCAAACAATATAATTAGTAGGCATTGTTTTCAAACTATATTTCATACTAACATCTTGAGTCTAAAAGACTCGATTTAGGACTTATAAATTGAGTCTCAAAAGACTCAGTTTTCATGTTTTGATCAAATCTGAGCTGGTCCTTTTCCACGTGGCGTCTACTTGGAAATCGAGTCTTAGAGACTTAATTTATATTTCAACCCTTAAATGCTCGATTTATGTTCATACCTCCATCCCACGTGGATTCTAGCTAAATATCGAGCCTTAGAGACTCGGCTTTTAAAAAGAGTAATTGAGTCTTAGAGACTTGATTTGCAATCTTTGGTCCGCAAGCTTCCTTGTGGTTAAGGCAGCTACTGACCTTAGTCCTCATAATGTGGGTCTCGGGTCTCTCCATTTTTTCCTCCAAAAAACCCAACAGCTCTCTCTTCCTCTCTCTCACACACACACACTCTCTCTCTCACTCTCATACAAAACTCACCCCCATTACAAAACTTCAAATCAAAGTTACCCTCCATTTTTTCACATCCTCATATCAGGTAAGGTTTCTCACTCTCTCTAGTTGTTAGTTACATATATATGTATTGTTATGTTTTTTTATGGGTATGTATATCATGACTATTTTTTTTTTTTGGGGTTTGATATTGTTCTTTATATTTTTGATAGAATGATGTAATGGGGTGAGTTGTGTGTTTAGTTTTTTTTTTTGGTTTGAGTATGATTAATGATTTTTTATTTTACTTTATTTTAGAAACAAATGATAATGATTGAGTGTGTTTGTAAGTGATAAGGTGAGTATATGCAAATGTGGGGTTTGTATATGCATATGACGTAACAAGTTAGTGTATATAATTGCTAGGCTTCTATAAAAAGTAAAAAATATTGTAGATATATATTTGTATTGTTAGGCTATTTTTGTTGTTGTTTGGTTTAATATTTTTCTTTATTTTTTTGTTAGAATGAGTTGAAATTTTGTAATGGGGGTGAGTTTTGTCTTTAGTTTTTTATTTGTTTTAGTACGAAATGATAATGATTGAGTCTGTTTGTATGTGATGTGGGGTGAGTATATGCAAATGTGTGGTGTGTTTGTATATGCATATGATGTAAGAAGTTGTAATTTTTGTACTTTGAGTAGATAAAATGGTTTTGTAATTGATGTTAAATGAAAGAGATAAAATATGTCACTAACATATCACTAACATATTACACTTGACTCTAATAGGTTCACAATCTTTGAAGAATATTGATATAAATATATACTACGGTGGACCCCTTCTCAATCCTAATGAGATTGACAGATTCCCATTTAAAGGGCCGGGTATCGAATGCTATTACATGATGATACTTCGTAAGTTGAAGACGTTAAATGATTTGAAGATAAAAATAATTAAAGAATTGAATTTGAACATTGCTTGTTATGACATAGAAATTATTTACCGTTACGCATAAGAAGTCCTTCATGAACGGATAAATTACGAGTATATGGCGATCAAAGAAGACAAACAAGTAAAGATCATGTTTAATAGGATCCATAAAATGCCTCAAGTAAATGCAGTTGAATTGTACGTAAGTTTGGAGCCGCTTGCAGAAGTTGATGCCGAGGAGGTGCAACAAACAACTACATCTTTATAATTTACAGCCTTAAATGATGGATGCACTACAATGAGAGATTATACACTCCCATCTCAAGATCATGCTGCAAATACTGGTGAAACACTCCAACCTCAAGAGACACATTTAAGGAAGGAAAACGAAGATGAAGATCATGCTGCGAATGATGGTGAAAATCTTGATGATATGGATGAGTATGAAGAGAGGATTGAGCGAGGCGACTTTGATAGGGATGTGGATGACCATGTACTTGTTCCCAATTTTGTAAAGGAAAATATGGAGTACCATGATGAAGGTGATGCAAACGATGATATTAGTGTCCAACATGATACAAATACGACCATTGCCTACACACCTCTTGCCGAGTCATTCTATGCAAATACTTAGGAAAATATGGTTGATTCTTCATGTCTTTAGATACCATTTGTTTCTACTTGGCAAGATGGGATGCATTTTAGTAAAGGGTTGACTTTTGCAAATAAAGAGGCGGTGAAGCGTGCATTGATAATATACGCAGCAAAAGAGAATGGAAATTTTACAATCCGGAGGTCAACCAAAACTAAATTGTGAGCCGCATGCATTGACACCAACTGCAAGTGGTACGTTGGGGCATTCATGAAGGCTAAACTTAATGGTCTATGGATGGTCATGTCTTATGTGGATCCACACAGCTGTATACCCTTTGGCCTGTGAAGAGATGGTAAAATGATGGATTATAATTTTGTTGCATGAGAAATTGTGGGAAAATTGTGATAGGATCACACTACTCGTATTGATCAGCTTTAGGACATCATATATACTAAGTATGATCATACTATAAGGTATGAGACGCAAAACAAAAGGTAATTACTAAGATATTCGAGGATTGGGAATAGTCTTACCAAAGGTTGCGAAAGTTGTTGTTAGCATACTTAGATTAGGATCCGGGCACCCAGTACAACTATTACATCATACCTAGAAACGTATCTGGTACTACGTTACTGCGCTATATATTTTGGGCATTCACTCCATGCATTGCTGCATTCAAATATTGCAAGCCAATGATCAATATTGATGAGACTCATGAATGCTGAGTCACAAACATAACCTCTTCATTTTGCTACTATCCCTTTGTGGATGGTGATGAAGCTATCCTAGCATTTAGGTATGACAAATTATAGGCAATTTGAGATCAAAAAATTTGAAAGGGATTTTGAAGAAAACATTTGGAACAAGACATAAATAATGCCTAATGCAGCAATATACACTAATGCCACATAACACACAGCTTCTACTAGCAACTAGAAAAGTCACATTACCCTTATAAGTGTTTTTAAACTTTTTCATTTTTAACAAAAAAAAAAAATTCCAAATGCATTGTTTCATCCTTACTCCTCTAGCAAACTGTAATTCTTAGAGCATTGCTAGTCTTGTAAGTAATTCTTACAACCTAATCACACACCAAGCATCTCATTAACTAATTTGCCTACATACCAACTGCTACAATCCTTAAAAAAATTTAAGTACCATATAAAGCTAACCCTTTTCTCCTAAAACATTTTCCAATCCCAAGTTGAAATCAAAAGCCATGCTCCAATCCCACCTTCTAGACTCCAACAATGCCCCATTACACATTTAGCACAAAATCAAAAGGCTAACTCCTATAATCGAAAGAGTGAATGATTTCAAGATACAAAAGACCTCTTCAATCCAAGACTTCCTCTAAACACACAGTCATAAAGAAAACAAGCATATACACAAAGATCCAATCTAAGATCCAATCTTTTCAAAAATCAAACAAAAACCTAGAAACATAATCCGATTCCACATACCAATTCAATCTCAAAAAACAATTAAGCTTCGATCTTTTTTAATAATTCTATTAGAAATTCAATACAAGAAAAAAAAAAAAAAAACGAATTGAAACCAAAGTTTCTTTGATTTTTCCCACTGTTTCTCGACAACCAAATGGTGAAACACACTTTGCATAAAGCGACTCACCTTTTTTTCTTTTTTTCTTTTTTTTTTCTTTTTTTTTTTCCAATTTTGAGAGACCACGTTGACTGAAGGAACTTAAAGTTCTGTGATAAGTGTTTGATACAATCTCTGTACACCTCGCTGTGGCTTTATCAAATCTTTTGGCGAAGGTGATGAATGTGAAATAATGGAGATTGAGAGTGGAGGGTGAGTGAGAGCGGAGAGGATGAACGAGAGAAGAGGGTGAGTAAGAGTAGAGGTGCGTGAGAGTGTCTGGTGTCTATGACTTATGAAATTTGAATAAGCTCTATGAAATCGAGTCTTAGAGACTTGGTTTCTAGGTGGCTTCCACGTGGACCAGCCACGTCATTTTCAGGCAACACAAATCAATGGTCAAATACTCGGTTTATAAATTGAGTCTTAGAGACTCTATTCCTAGGTGGACGCCACGTGGAAAAAGCTCCAAATCAGACTTGATCAGAATATGGAAACCGAGTATTTGAGGCTCGATTTATAAGGTCTAAATCGAGTCTTTTAAATTCGAGATGTTAGTAAAAAATATAATTTTGTAACAGTGCCTACTAATTATATTGTTTGGCAAACAGTGTTAATTCCCAATTTTAGCCCTCTTTCCTGTGGCATTCTCATTTATTGTGCCTAGATTCTAGAATGTAGAAAAAAATGTGACGTTTTTTTATTTGAATTAAAAAAAATATTTTATTGATCATGGACTCATCATAGCTAATTTTTGTATACAATATCCAACAACAATTGTGGGCTTTCTTCAATCCAAACATCAAGAGTCTGTTTGGTATTATTGTTTAAACAACAGATTTTGTTATTTAAACACTACAATATATATTTTCATAACAATTTTTTATCTACACGTATTTTCACAATACTTAAACAACATTACTAAAAAGTTCTTACCAAACAGGTCAGAATACTTACAAGTGTCTGAGCTCGATGAGCTTGAACACTTGTAGTTGTATTATATGTGTGCATTTGAATATTTGCTTTTTTAAATTTTTACTAATAATTTTTTTTGAAAGTGCATTTAAATATACTTATATTTAGAAAAAAAGTTGTACATAAAAGTTGAAAGCTAGTCAAATAAACTAGACACAAATAAAGACATTTACTTTTGAGATTAAATTATAAGGTAGCTTTTAACTTCTTCTCCTTCTTCTTCTTATTCTTCTTCTTTTTTTTTTTTCCTACTGTTTGTGGGTCCTGCAATAAGGATTTTTTCTTTTTTATTTTTCTTTTTATTTTTTATTTGGTAGATTATTACTTGCGACTCCCACAATCATGCTTTTGGTAAAGAAAAATTAATACAATTAACCGAATGCAAGTCTAACGCTATTAGTTTTCTCAAAATGTCAAGTACTTTTTTGCTTATTGTGTGTCCCATTTTTTTTAATTTATAGTACTTTTAACAAAAAACTGAATAAATTGTTCCTAAATGAGAATTATATTGACTAACTATTGCACTTAAGGCCCATTTTCAAAAGTGGCCAAAATGTGATCAAGCTCTTTCAATAGGATGCCACAAAAGGATATCGTGTCATAGAGCATTTCTTAGGCAGTTAGGCTTAAACCGCTTAACATGCTCAAAACTAGATTCATGGTTGAAATATGCCAAATTGAGTATGAACTGAGAAGAATAGGCCCTTTACCATTGGGCTCATTTATGAGCTTTACAAAGATTATGACCCAAAAAAGTAAGAAAAAAAAAAGGGGAAGGAAGAACAAAGACTCGGACCAAAGGACCTTCAACACTTCAAGCAAACTTGGGTGATTTTGAAAGTGTAATTTTGGTATTGAGATGTTATAAAATTGTTCTTCTCTTTCTGAGTTTCAAAACAACTTTTGAATCACAAAAATCAAACTTGAAACGAGATTTTGCAGCCTATTTTAGTGAAATTGAGTCGTTTTGGGCCCAAAAGGATTGTCATATAATCCAGTGGGCTAGTTCTTTTTCTTTTTGGAATCTAGTTGGTGAGTTAGCTCGTATTCAATAGGTAAAAATTGGGTCAAGGTTGACAACGAACACCAAATGATTTGACAGATGTGTCATCTAAATTGCATTCTAAAAACGACAAGTCGTTTAGTTAAATTTTAGGTGCATTACTTAATCTTAGGAGTTAGGATGCGTTGTTTATTCTTTGAAAATTTTTGCAAAATGTTGCATTTTTGTCTATCTTCTTCCTTATTTGTTGGACTTAAATAAAATTACTTCTTGGATTTGGAAATTTTATGTACTAGCAGGTGATGGAATTTTTATGTGTTACCCAAAAAAAAGTTTGATTTTAAGTATATTTAGGGTCTGTTTGGATACCGCTTATTTTGCTGAAAACTGAAAATTTATTACTGAAAACACTGTAACAAAATAATTTTTAAAAGACAAAACACTGTTGCTGCGTTTTTCACAAGTTGGCTAGTCCGTAAATAGTGCCATAGGACCAGCAAAAAAAAAAATGCAAAACTCACAAACATCTGTTGGCAAACGCATGCTTAGAACTATTTTATTCGAATATATTTTGTGATAATTATAAAGATCATTTATGTGTAAGTTTACTCATATAACTTTTTTAATAAATCATATAACTTATTTTAAAATAACATATATACACTTTTATGTAATAGATTGGAAATGATTCTTTTCATACATATTGATTGCCATCTAAATTCCCATCTTTATCTTGTGAGGCCCAAACGGAATATTTTGGCCTGGCCCCACTTTAGAGAACAGTTTCCCAAACGGCATGTCTCATATACGCACTTTATTTTATTAATTAATAAAAAATGAATTAAGAAAACCTCAGCCGGTTTTGTAGTAAAATAAAATCAACGCATGAGTTGCACGAAAACGAAAGAGAAATACAGACCAATAGGAAGCTTTGCAGTGAAATCACACCATGTTCATTATTCAATCAAACAGAGCGTTACAAAGCATAACAGTTTTCATATATTCTTCATAAACAATATTTAGCGACTTGTTTTCATATATTCTTCTTCTCTATTTACTTTTCTTCATTTTCATGAATATCATTGGGTGATCTTCCTAAACTTTAATCAGTATATAAATATTGTTTAGTTTACTCTGAATATGTGCAAAAAATAATATCTAAAAAAATTTATATAAAAATTCTTCTAGCCAATTTTTTTTTTTCATTCAATTAACTCCATTTTTTTGGGTCTCATATTTTTTATGCCCAAATATTAAATTCTTTAATATATATATATATATATATATATATAAAATAAAGAAATAAAATCAAAATTTTGGGGCCGTGAATCCGTTACTGAGCCTTTCTCTCATATCATTCTAATAAACCAAACAAAATATTTTATCTACCTTTCATATATATGATTCCTTTCTCAATAAAAAAGTAGGAGATTAAATTTGAAAGTTTGGAAAGGGAGGGGATAAGAGAGGGAGGGACTGAGGGATAGGAAATGAGAGAAATAGATATTAGTGTAAATATCCCTCTCCTTTGTTCAGGTGCCTCCTAAAGACCCTATTTTTTTGTTTGGTTGTAAAGTGAAAATGAGGGGAGATTATAATTAATAAGAAAAGGGAAAATGTGCAATTTTTTAATATTAAATTCTATACTTGAAAATGTTAAAGAGAAAATGGAAAATACATTAAATTTTATTAAAATAAAACATTTTCTTCAAAAATCCCTCAAATTGGGGAATTAAAAAAAAAAGGTGGGTTTTGGAGGTGTTAACTCCCTTCAAATCCCCCTAAAAAATTCCTTTTCTCCTTAAAAATATTATGAATAGGGGAATTCAATTTTCGTCCTCATCTCTTCTCTAATTATTCAATTTGGTTTAGTAAATCAACGATATTGTGTCATTGATTGTAGAAATACAACCTAAATGATGACCTTCAATTCAATGGGAATTCTCTAGTGTGGTGAGTTTGAGAGAATTTGGTTACACAACCATAGCCACATAAATGAAGGGTTTTTAATTTCCTCTCTCTCTCTCTCTAACAATTAATCCTCTCTTGAGATGACTTATAATGTCTTTTTTATATCGAACAAGTAGGGCTTGAAATGGGCATGAAACTAACAAGTTATTGGGCTTTTTGTGTTGCTGATTTCCGTAATCTCGATATATCAAGATGAAGTTAAGGAAACAGACACCTCATTCAAGACTCAATCAATCGAGTGGAATCGAGGCTAGAGTCAAGTGGAATCAAGGTCACTAAAATTTCACTTTTCTTGAGCTATTCTTGAGTTTGTGGCTTCAACTTGGTCTTCAATCACTATTTTAAGATATATCAAAACTCACAATTAGGCACGCAATTTGACTACACTTAAACATACAAACCTAGCATATACATACATACATACATACATATATATATATATATATATATCTATATTAATAGGCAAAACTTAGAGAAAGTTCAATTAGAACTTAAAATTAGAATCCAATTTTGAGCTATGTATCTAAATTTATATGGGGACCACACCATAATTATCTACTTAAGTTTGTGCCATGTGTCTAGTTAAGTTTTTTAAGCTTTGTGCCAAGTGAGTTAATGCGTGCAAAATACTAAGAATCTAATATTAATGAACTCACATATACTCAATAAAAATTACCACACGTTCTATCTTATTAAAAATTAGAAAAAAAAAATGATCATAAGTAGTATTAAATTTAAGTAAGAATTTTAATAGGTAACTAATTACGTCTACTTTTAAAAAAAAATTTACAAATTATTTATATTTTTATAATAAAAATTGTGTTTAATTTTAAATGTATCTATTCGTATGCATTAATGCATGCGTCACATGCTATTTTTTTTAATAATTTAACTAATTATTTATATTTTTATAATAAAAATTGTGTTTAATTTTAAATGCATTTATGCATTTGCATGGGTTATATGCTAGTATCATTCTAATAATCCAAACAAAAAATTGATGAAAAATTAGGTTTATTTTCCTTTCCTTTCATATGATTCCTTCCTTATTCGATGAAAACTTTGTTCAGATACCCTTCAAGACTCTATCTTTGTTCGGTTGTAAAGTGGAAATGAGATGAGAGGATGATATGTAAGAAAAAAGAAAATACGTTAAATTATATTAAATCCTTTACTTAAAAAAAACATTAGAGAAAAAAATCCTTTTCTTAAAAGTTAAAATACCCTCAAATTATTCCTTCTTTACTTTAAAAAATTATGAATAAAGGAACTAAAATTTTCACCCTCATCTCCTTCCCTTTCCTTTCCACATCCATACCCTAAACTTTGTTGAGAATTAGTCTCATATTAGACAACAGTCCCATAAAGACTTTCTTTCCATTTTACACTTTGCATAGAAGAAAAATGTCTATTGCATTATGGATGTGATATCCTTCCTTAATAATTCAATTTGGTTTAGCAAAGCAGTGATAGTAACAATAGAAAAACCACGTCGTAGACCCATTATTTATTCATTTCTTCAGTAGGGCATAGCTTCCCACCGTCTTTTTTTTTCTAGCTGTTTATTTTTGCCAGACATTAAAAATACTTAAAAAAGTATTTACTATGGATGTTATTTTAATTATCAATTTTGGCACCTACTTTTTTCCAACTATTATGGAAAAAAGAAATGGTTTGATTAGAATTTGTCAGCTTTTGGATAATTTTTGTTAAAAATTGTTGGTTCAATTGTATATTTGGTTTCTAACTTTTGATTTTTGTTTCAGAACCATGATTATAATAAAAAATGTTTCAAAAAGATCCTTAACGACATTTGATAGATGTAAAATACTAAAATGTTAAAGTAGAAACAAGAATTCATTAAATCAAAACTACTTCAATGACATGAAGCCCACGACATGGTAAAAATTATGTTTATCATATCAACATTTTCCATCCATCATAGGTTAATAAGTAGCTTTTGGAATAATTTTGAAATAAATAAGAACTAAATTGAAATTTAAAAATAAAAAATAAAAGTTGAAAATTGTTTGGTACTCTTATCTTGGCTGCTGCTGGTAACGTTACCTTCAGCAAGGGTTAGGGAAGCACTGCTCATGTGTTGTTAGTTGTAAACTTGCGAAGTGCAAGAACGAGAGTGATGATGAGGATCACCCGGCCAAGTATTTGAGCAGCAAGTTTAAGTTCCGAAAGCAGCGACATTTGTTCCCTGCAGTAACCAAGAAGAAATTAATTCTATGAAATTCTGTAACTAACAGAAATAATTGTTAATAAAAGAATATTTAGCTATTGTCACCTGTTTGGAGGAGAAGATAAAGAGGACGATAGGGTGGAAGGAAGAGAAGAGGAGCCAGAGAATATGGAAAGTGTTGGGAGTATGTTAGCTTAGGGGGCTCAAAATCAGATCGGAGGGGAGCTTTTTTGGCTCGATAAGGAAAAGCCTTGAGCGGGGCTGATCAAAATCTGACCGGAGGGAACTATTTTGGGTTTTGAGGGTTGGGTTTGTAGGTTGGAGATTCTAACGTATATATAGGGGTTTGAGATTATTAAAGTATGAAATTTAAATATTTAATTGATAATATAACAATTAATCTTTTATCATCTTGAATTTTATAAGTATAAAATATAAAATAAAAACATGCAAATTAATAGTTCAAATTTTAAAATTCATAATTAATAAAAAGATATAAATTAAGTCTGAAGATTTTCACTTCAAACTTTATTGATTTATTAATATAGAGAGAGATTTGGGTTGTATAATTATCCCACCGGTGAAAGCGTATTTAAGCCATTTTGGCTATCACCATCAACCAAGCTAAGTCAAGCCAAATATACAACCAGTCCCAACATCATCAACCGTTTTTTTTTTTTTTTTTTTTGTCCCCCCATCAACGGAACCAGAAGCAAAACCAAGCCAAGTATACTAAGTACAAACCCCATCATCCATTTATATATACGACTGCCTCTTCTGTCAAAATATATATATATATATATATATTTATTTATTTATATAAAGACACACTCACACACAAGACTGCCTCAAAACCCCAGCCAAGCCAAAATATACAACCAAATTACCCAATCATCAATTTAGTCCAGTCAACCATACAATGCATCAAAATCCCAGCCAAGCCAAATATAAAACCTCATCATTTGAAAGCGTTTTTAAGCTAACACCGTCAGCTAAGCCAAGTCAAACCAAGCCAAATATACAATCAGCGCCAGTCCCATCAACCACATTCACGCATTGACAATTGCAATTTAGCCATTGTGGTCGATAATTAAATTAAAAGTTAAAAAAATAATTTTTAATTTTAACTATTAAATAAAATATATTAAAAAAATTTAAAAAGTAAAAATATAAAAAAAAAATTTGTGAGAAAAAGCGGGTGAATGAGTAAATCCCATCAACCAACATCAAAGAACTTATAAAGTGGTTGAATCCCGTCAACATGTCCTATCAACCAACATCAAAGAACTTACAGTCAGGCAAATAAAGCGTTGATAGAAAAAGTTGTGTGAAAACCAGCAAACAATACATAAAATATATAAAATAAACAAAAATCTATCTTATAATTACTTTTTAAGCTCACTCGATTTGAGTAGGTTTATATCCAACTTATTTAATTAGCTTATAATTTTTAGTTTTTATATACAATTATTTAAAACTTAATTTTTTCTTATTTATACACATATTAGGATACTTGTAAAAAGCAATCAATAAAAAGTTAAATAAACTTGAATTTTTTATTTTTAAAAAAAGTTAATAATAATAATGATAACTGGCCTGGATTTATGGAAGTCCCATTGGGGATGTGACTACAGGCATGACTTTCTACTATTTGGCTTGAATTGCTTTCTATTATTAAAGGCTTGGATTTCTGGTAACTAGCTTGGATTTTTATAGAGATACCACTCGGGATGTTACTGCAGGCTTGGCTTTCAACTAAATAGCTTGGAATTCTTGGTTTTCTAATAACTAGCTTGGATTTTTATGGAGGGCCCACTCAGGATATTTGACTGCAGGCATGCCCTTTATACCATATATATTTGGCTTGGATTTCTATTAACTAGCTTGGATTTTTATGGAGGTCCCATTCGGGACGTGACTGGCTTGGATTTCTAATAATTAACTTGGATTTTGGTTGGGTTGAATTTTTGGCTATATTCTCAACTTTTCTAGAATTCCGTATGTCGCTTTTAATGATCACCCTCGCCCTCTTTTGATTCAGTTTAGTTCTAACGCGGATTGTTATAGTATTGCTTCAGTTTAGTTCGAAGGGGAAGTGGGACGGAGTTCAAGCATATATCCAATGTTTCTAAAAAAAAAAAAAAAAACTTATGCTCGAACCCCAAGAAACCAAGCTTCATTATTAATAAATAAATATATTAAATTCATAGAAAAATTGACTTAAAAAATATCCAAAACAATTTAAACAACTTTTCAAATGAATTTTCATAATTTGGCAAAAATAAATTTTTGCCAAGCGAATACTCAGTTAACTTTTCTCTATTTTCTTTGAGGAAAAAAATTATTTTTGAGCTGTATTTGGAGGCCAGTTGATATGATATGGTGCAGGATTGAATATGTTTTGTTTGTTTGGTTTTGAAGCAGGTAGAGGGCCTACTTCTAACTTCTAAAAAGAGGATTTGTGGGTTTTGTGTGGGGCTGCTGATGTCGTAAATGGCTCGGCAAAGAGAGGGTTGTAGGTTTCATGGATTGTGTGGGGGGTGGTGATGTGAATTAGAGGTGTATTTGGAGGCCAGTTGATATGATATGGTGCAGGATTGAATATGTTTTGTTTGTTTGGTTTTGAAGCAGGTAGAGGGCCTACTTCTAACTTCTAAAAAGAGGATTTGTGGGTTTTGTGTGGGGCTGTTGATGTCGTAAATGGCTCGGCAAAGAGAGGTTTGTAGGTTTCATGGATTGTGTGGGGGGTGGTGATGTGAATTAGAGGTGGTAAAGTAAGTCCAAACTCATTTGTTCACCCAAACTCACCCACTCTAATTGAATCCAAATCCACCCAATTATTAATTGGGTTATAACCCAATTAGACCCAGTAATTATTGGGTTTTAGCTAAAAACTCATTGAGCCCCATTTAACCCAAAAACAATATTCCCAAATTCAACTCAGCCCTTCCCATTAAAAAAAAAAACTCAGACGTTTTAGTGTTTTAGGGTTTTCATTTTCCTTCATTTTCTCGGCCTCCAAACACTTCTCTCTCTTTCTCTCGCTCGCTCTCTCTCTCTTTCTCTCTCTAGCTCTCACAGAGAACAATGAGGCACAACAAACACAGCACAGAGACCTCTGATCCAAACATCACTAGTACTCTCCAAGCTCAGTTGTGACTGAGCTCCACCCTCTCCCTCATGCTAGTCCGAGCTCCACCCACAGTACGACGAGTGCCGCTGATCCACCCATGGTGAGTTTCCTCTAATCCACCCTCACCTCACCTCTGATCCACCCTTCATTTCAGTCCGACAACCTCACCCCACCTTCGATCCACCCTATATTTCAATCTGACGACCTCATCTCACCTCCAACATCTCCGATCTGTCACTCCCACAACGCCGGCGAAACACTTCTCTCAAACCCATCCTCTATAATACCCGATCCACCTAAGACCGATCTTGTTCTCGACCCACCCAAGACAGATCTCATTGCTGCCGCTAAAGACTGATCTCATTGACCCAATCTCTATCTCTTTCCCGATCTATCTCTCTTTCCCTCAATCTCTCACTCTTTTTTCCTCCCTCTCTCTCAGTTTGACCGAGTTCAGCTTGTGAATGAATGGAGCTAATGGATTTTTGTTTTGTTAACTGTATATATTGAAATTTTCTATTATAAAATTTGTTTGGAAGTTGAGAAAATGGCTAAGAAAATGTGAGAAACTAGGAGAAAATAGGGGTTTCACTTTAATGGCATTTTGGTAATTTTGATAATTGGGTAATTTGGTGAGTTGGGGTTTACCCATAATAATTGGGTTGGGTTAGATTTGAGTTAGAAACAATTAGTTAAATGGGTTTTAATGGGTAAATGAGTTTTATATGCCCAACCCAATTATGCCCACCCCAAACCCACCCATTTGACACCCCTAATTTTTATGAGATTCATATAAAACAAATTCTAAGAATTCTAACTAAATTAAATAAATATATAACCATTACTAACATTATAATGTTATATAACTCAAAAAACTACATTAAAATTATTACTTTTTATCATTTTTTTTTCCTAAAAGAAAATACGTGTAAAGTTAGTTTGAGTATGATTTATGTCCACATGACTAGGAAAAGGAGGATGACGTGCATTATCAAACTCCTAGGTCCTAGCAGTTAAAAGATTTAGTTGATCAACAGTACAATTTATTGCCCTAACTTCAGCTCCCTCTTATTGATCTTGCACCATGTTTAAATTTAAAAAGTTTGACTTACTTCTAGTACTTTTTTAACCAAACATGTCCATTTGTTTTAAATATAAAATAATAAGTGGTTGCGAGTTTTAATCTCTACATTTTATTTAGGTAGTAAGTAATATGGCAGTTTCTCATTAAAACAAAAGGAAATTCCAATTAAAAAAGTATTAGAGGTAAGCCACACCCAAATTTAAATGGTATTTTGACTTGATACCTGAAACTTCATAATATCCATGTTGATGTAACCTTTTCAATGTAACGCAGGTATTTAAAAATAATTTCAAAAAAAGAAAAAGAAAAAGAAAGAATAAGAAGAAGAGAAAGTATTTAATTTAACAATAATAAAATTCTTTAAAAACACTTTGACTATGTTTTATATCCATATGACTACGAAGAAAAGGATGTCTCAAATGTATTGTGATTGTTCTTGAGAAAATAACAATGTTGGTGATTCAATTGTCATGCAATGATATGTTTAATTCTATAGTCGTGCTAGGGTTACTAAGCATCTCACTGAATTTTTCACACCCTCTATCACATGGCATTGTCACTAATGTCGATTGGGCCCGCCATAACACAAAGACAAGGAAAATGTGTGGAAAAAACTCAACAAATCTCTCTTTTTTTTTTCTTTTTTTTTTTCACATAAGGAAAATTAGAGACAACAGGAGCATAATAGGGCACAAAATAGTCAACAAAATACACAAAAGCTTGATTATCCCAACTTTTTTACTGTTGCTAGGATCGAGTTGCAAACTAAAATGTTTCCTATGACTATTCCTTCTATCTTTCATTGACTCATATGATATCTTCCAAGATTATTCATTCTTTCCAGTTCACATGTCGCTCAATTTATAAAATCTGATGGGACAAGTTTTTTTAGCATTTGAGCTAATGTGAAAGTCAATTTTACCCCTTTTTAAGCAAAAAAGTCTTGTGCCACAACAAAAGGCACAATTTGTGCCACAACTTGCTCATTTAGCAAGTTGTGATTGGTTGATGAGTATTGGTGGGTCCATGTTGGAACACTTCTCTACCAACCACAACTCGTCACATAAGCGAGTTGTGGCACAAGTTGTGCCTTTTGTTGTGGCACTAGAACTGCTCTTTTTAAGCATGTGAAAGTTTTAATTGGTGTAAAAGTTTTGGTCCCTTTTTTATTTAAAAATCGATTGGTGTCTTATCCTGATAATAAGAAAAATCATCATATGGAGTGGACGTCATATACTCATATGTTAAAATTTGATTATATCTATAAAATATGTTAAAATTCAATTATATCTATAAAAAAATTAGACCAATAATTTAGTGTGCAATGAATCTCCATTGAGTATGACATGAATGTTATCTCTTTCTAACTAGGTTTGGAGTTGAGTATGGCATAAATGTTATCTCTTTCTAACTAGGTTTGGACTGGACAAAATAAATTGCAACAAATTTTAAGTATCCCTTTTGCTTTGATTAAAATATGGTTTTAAATTTTAATTCCAACCAAAACAATGGTGGCCCCCGTGCCCCAATGCCTCCTCCCCCTCTTAATTTTTTGAAAAATAAAAATTTAGATATTAAAGATCTTGCCTAAGCTAAATTAGTCCAAAGAAGCTTGAAAAATATATGCATGTGGTGCAAAACTTTATTGTACCACATAAGATAAGGGAAAGATGGCTCTAATGGACAATACAAACATGTCCAACTCCAAATGATAACTTTATTTGGTCCTTTGTTAGCGTAAAATTTTGAAATTAATTCCAGATCTCTTATTGGAGGTTAGGAAAACAACTGAAAAAAATTTCCCATAAAAGATGATGAAAAAAAGTGACCTTTCCATGTTGATTTGGGCCTTTCAAAAAAATCCATATTCATTTATGAGCCCAAAACGGAAGATTTGGTTTTGGAGGCTCATAAACTCAGAAGTTGCAAGTTATTCATTGGTTCAGTTTTAGCAATGTTGCAGACACAGTAAATGACAAGTAGTTTAACTATAGTTACTGTATAGTACTATAGGTCGTATATGCATTGTATTTAATCAGTTAGGCATTAACATTTGTCATGTTTTCATTTAAAGTATATGAGAATAATATCTAAAAGAAACACCCAAACGATCAAATAGTTAAACTTAGAGGTGAGAAAAACATAGCTTTCATTTTGCAAAAATGATATATGTCTCATGCTCAACACAATTTACAAAGATCAAAACCACATTTATATTTCATGCCCAACTGACAAAACACAAAGTAGCAAGGCACAGATTAATTAAGTTTCAATATAGCTTAAGAAGCCAAAATGCTCTAAAACAGAAAAAGTAGTGAGCTCAAGTATAAGCGAAAACCAGATTTATGCCTACAATATGAAACTAACAAACAACCTAAATGAAGATTGCAGATAGAATAGGGTGAAGCTTAGGGAGGACGTGGAGTTATTAGTAAGAAGGCTAAAGGACATTGTCTTGCAAACATAGGTATCAAAACCAGAAATGCAATCATACAACAATAACAACATTGCTAAATCAGGGAAAAAAAGTAAAAAGAAAAAACCAACTGGAGATTTAAGGCTAGAAGAAAACCCCAAACAGAAATACAATTTTCCAAAACTTTTTAGAACATTTTAATCCATCATTATTATTCACATACAAATTCAGCCATTGTAATTATATAAATCAAGGTCAGTTATACAATTGTGAGCAAAAATTTGTGAAGATAGTAGTAGTCTATAGTAAACTCATCATAATTGTCCACAACATCAAGCCACCTTAAAATGAACTTTCCTACACTCCTACTACCATAGAAATACACCAGTTGCAGTAGCACATAATGTATCAATTAATGCAACAGCAACACTTTAAACTAGATTCTTAAATATTTATCAGTCTATCATATAGGTAACCAGCCATGTTCACTTAACTCAACAGGCTTTAACTGAAATTGGAAAGTGAATATTACAACACATATAATCTACTTAACACCTATGAAGCACAGGTGCGTTTCCGGATTCGGGTGCGGGTGTGGGTGCGGGACTTGACAATTTTTGAAAAAGTAGGGTGTAGGTGCGGTGGGGTGCGGCGATTAAAAAATTATTTAAAATATTTTTATTTATATTTTCTACATATTACTAAGCATATGTTTTTTTTTCTATATATTGCTAGACATTATATATTGAAAAATATATAATAACTAGATAAATTATCAAACCCAAGTCACAACTCCCAAGTTCACAACATTACACTATTATAGGCAGCTTATATAAAGAAATATTTAATATGTTTATACGGTCAAACAAGTAATTCACAATTTATTGACATAATAAAAATAATAATTTCAATAGGGAGTCTAGATTAAAAAAAAAAAGTGAGACCGAGATTTCAATAGGGAGTCTAGATAAAAATATTGTTCATGGAATAGTGTGTGAACTGAATGGTGAGTACAATAAAAAAAAAAGTGTGATAATCATTGTTCTAAAAGGAAGCTTTGATACCTGAGTTAAGAGTTGGGTGACTTGGGTCGATGAGCTTGGGAGTTGGGAGTTGAAACTGAGTGGACATTTTGAAGCTTGAATTGAAACTGAGACCAAGATTTTGAAGGCTTGAAGCATGAATTGATTCAGTTGAAACGGTGAGAGAGAGGGGAGTGATGGGACTGTGAAAGAGAGGGGAGACGGAGACATGACAGAGCCGAAAGGTAGAGAGGGGCTGAGCAAATGATTCACAAATGACTTAGGGTTTTCAGTTTTGAAGGTTAGTTTGAGTTGAAACGGTGCATTTCGCACTTTTTTTTTTTCAAACTTGAATTTCGGCCTGTATTGTATCGGCCTATATTGGCAATTTCGGCTGATACGATCTGATTTGGCCTGAGTCGGTGCGAATCGGCCCGATTTGGCGTGAATCGGCCCTTGTCAGCGCCAAGTCGGCGTGTATCGCCAAAAAAAAAAAAAGAACTGGAAGCGGTTCGACACGCAAGCAGTGGCATCCCTCACGCGTCACCGCGTCAGACGCAGGTGCGGCGGCCAGTTTGCTACGTTCATGCATCCTAGCTTAACACTATAACAAAAACAGAGACACCTGTGTTCATCTACCAATGTTGACCTTCCTTATAGTAATTGTCCTTGTTAAGTTTAGTACCTTATTTTTCACATGTTGAAATGATCCAAACTGCAAAGTTCAGAACTTTGTTTACCTTACTAAACAACAAACATAAGTTTAAGGGTTTAGATGCATATGTTTTGATCAAAGAAGGAAGGTGTCTCTGTGTTTTTAGAACAACCATATATAAGCTAAGAAGTACATATCAATTGATTATAAAAAAAAAGTACATATCAATTAGTTTTACTAAAACATTTAAATGGATCAAAACATTTCATATTACCAGAAATACAAAAGCTATGTAACAGCAAATTCAACATCCAAAAACAATGCAAAGTCACATTGACTAGTCTTCCAATGACAAAGCCAATCATGCAATAATTAGGCCACTTAGTTCCAATAGATCAAGGTCAATAATATAATTGTAAAGTTGTTATTTACAACTATGTGTTTTGTTGGCTTATATTCCGTGCCAAATTTGATTGTAATTTTATTCAATCTTTTGTACCCTATATTTATTGTGGGATTTAATTGTAAGGGTTGTGTGAGAGAGAGAGAGTGTGTGAAGACTCAAGCAATTGAAGACTGAAGAGTTTTCGCGGGTATCTCACTACTAAGCATCCCACGAAATGGTGCATGTGCCCTGCACATAACTGGAATGCGAAGAGTCAGGACAGATGGAGACAGCTGTGTTTTGCAAGTATCTCGCCGGTAAGGCCTTCTCGCAAGATACCCGCGAAACGCTCTGTTTTGCTGAACTGTCATTTTTGATACATTCTATCCTTGCCCACTCTATATATACCCTAATTACCCACATATGTTGGTGAGGCTATTTAGAGAGAAAAACCCTAGATAGGTTTTCTACAACACACACGCCCATCTTTTTGAGAGAGAGTTACTCATCCTTAGTGAGAAATCATTGTTGCCTCTTCTCCATCCCTCTCTCATTGTCATACCTTGAGAGGAGATTTGTACCCAAACACAACCCACACCTTTTCAGAGTGTAGAGAGTGTTTTGGAGCTTCTAGAAAGCATTGGAAGAAGCCAAGGATGGTAGATGCAACATGGAGCTTGTTGCTGGATCCGGAGAGTTAGACAAGACATGGTTCCGAGAAGCCCTGTTGGAGTAGGAGCTTGGAGGGCTTAGGTACATCGGGTGGATTAGGCTTGGAGGGTCTCTTGCTAACCCATGTATCCCAACTGATTGTCTAATGGATCGATTTCCGCTTGGAGGGCGGCGGAGAGGTTTTTCGCCGAGTTCTTCGGTTTCCTCTTCGATAACACATCGGCGTGTTATCTTGTATTTGCATTCTCACTTCTCTTACTCTTGTGCTTTGCTTTTATTGTTGGTTGTTCATGTTTATGCACTAGAATAGTATCGGTTTATTGCGTTTCATTTACTCTTGTTTCCGCACTTAAATAAGTTAGAGTAAAAGCAATCTTGTATTTGCATTCTCACTTCTCTTACTCTTGTGCTTTACTTTTATTGTTGGTTGTTCATGTTTATGCACTAGAGTAGTATCGGTTTATTGCGTTTCATTTACTCTTGTTTCCGCACTTAGATAAGTTAGAGTAAAAGCAATCTAGCTATAACTTTAATGTGGGGGTCAAAACAGCTCTTGTGTTTTCAACATATTTTTGAGCATTCAATAATTGTGAACAGAAATTTGTGAAGATCATATTACTCCTTAGAAAACTCATCACGTAAGTCCACAACATCAAGCCACCTCAAAATGAACCGTCCTAATGCCATAAAATTACACAAATGCAGTAGCATATTAAATATTAATGCAATGATGACACTTAAAACTAGCTTCTTATATACTTATCAGTCTATCATATAGGATAACAAGCCATATTCACTTCGCACAACAGGCTTTTGCTTGGAAAAAGAATATCACAACACTAAAAAAACAACTCATTTTTATACATTTAACACTATTATAACATGGACAAAGCTGCTCATATGTTCAATAACCAATATTGACCTTCATTATATTGTTTGTCCTAGTTCAGTACCTTATTTTATACATCCTGAAATGATCCAAACTACAAAGTTAAGAACTTTGACCAACTTTTCTAAGCAACCAAACATAAGTTAGGGATTTAATTGTGTGTTTTGATTACATAAGGAAGATGTGAGTGTTCCTAGCAGAAGCATGTACAGGCAAAGAAACACTTATCCATTAGTTTTAACCAAAAGATTAAAATGGCAAAGAACATTCCTTATTACCCAAAAGTACAAAAACTATGGAGTAGAAAATTCAACATTCAATAACAAAGTAAAAGCCATCATGACTAGTCTTCAAATGAAACAAGCAAAAGAAATTGTGGAACCAAACTACACTTGCCCACACCAAAACAATCAAAGTTTTCTTTATTTAGAAAAATTGAATAGAAGACTCTAACTATTCTCCATTAGCAACCACATGCACAGATAACTAGGCCTCAATTGCTTAAGCAGCCTACGAATCCAGATAAACATTTAACTTTGAGAACTACTTTTTGAGGAATCGTTGTAAAATTCACAATAATGCATCTAATTACAATTTGCCAAAAATAAAGATATATATAATATAACCCCAACCTGTTCAGGGCTACAATTTTATTCTCACAAAAAAACAAAGCCAAATATCATGCAATAATTAAATCAATGACATATATTTCCTCCTAAAATCAAATAAAATATATGAGAATGAATATGTAGAAGAGCATGCAAATCTATCTTTTATACTTTCTCTAATTTAGCTCTTAAAAAGTTTTTTTTTTTTTCTTTTCAAATTTACAAATCCACTTTTACAATCCACTCTACATCTCACTCTTTATTCTACAATTCATTCTATTAAAATATTATAACAAACCCATATAGACTTTTCTCCAAAAAAATACCAGATCAGACCCAAAATATTCTAAAAATGCCTGGTGAGATCAAAATGAGCTGAAAATCATATAGTATAACTTAGAGCTAAGAAAAAGAAAGCATTTTTTTTCACAAAAATGATATAAATTACACATACAACACAGATTACCAAGATCAAGACCACAGCTAAATATCTGATGACAAATAAACCCAAAAAGCTGTAAAGTAGAAATTAAAGATGTACACACCTATGAAAACTACACCATATATATTAAAATCAACCAAGTTCCAATATAACAATCATATCTACATAAATCATAAGTATATATGTATCAACCTGGTTTCCGAACAGGCAGAAAGATAGAAAAACGACCAAGAACTCAAGAAGCGAATCTCTGCGTTTTTTAAATTTCTGGTTTTAATTTATAGACAGAACGATAAAGCAGAAGAAGTTTGTTGTACACATGTTTTTTTAGTAATAATTTGGAGAGAGAAGAGAGTAGTGCAAGTGTGCGACAATCTAGATGGATAAGTCGCAAAAGACTCAACTGTGTGTGCACGCACTCTCTTTACTCCTTTAAAAAGTCTATTGTAAAATTCACAGTAATAAATTACAAATCGTTGACACATATAAGAAGAATGAATGTCTAATAATAATCACGATAGTGAAAACACCCAATCTTTAACTAAAAAGTTGAAGTAATAAATATGATAGAATCTATTTAGTAATAACTCAAACAGAAGTTGACATAAAAGGACACTTTGATCACAATAAAGTCTGAAAAGAAAGCTCAAGTATTCTTCAAAAAAAAAAAAAAAAAAAAACCCAAAAACATTTGGTTTACTTGTTACACACATAATAAAGCTACTTGGAATAACAAAGATTACATATTATGAACGGTAGAGGCGGTGAAAGTGGTATTATATGTACAAGATAGGTTTTCTCAAAATCGGTGAGTTCAAATGTTTTGTTCCTCGTCCACAATTACATCATTTTGCCCATTGGTAGCATCAGCTTCAGCATCAGTAGGTGGGATATTGTTCTGGCCATAGTTAATATCAGCGAGTGGGATTTCATTCTGGTGGTCATGGGCAACAACGCCAGGTTGTCTTGCAGGCCAAATGGACCAAAACCTTTTGCATATGCGTATCAACCGTAGGAGTAGATCAACAAGGATGACAAGGGACCCAACTACATCCTGAATGAGTTCTAGAATTGACACAACTTGCTGGAATCTAAAACAAAATGGAATTGTTAGAATAACAGTAAAATTGACAGAGCGTTAATAATGGATTTTGGGGAGAAAGAAGTTGAAATACTTTCTCACCCTTCATCTGCCGGAGCGTTAATAATACCGTGTATTAACCATAGGAGTAGAACAACAATGAGGTCAAGAGTCCCAACTACTTCAGAAATGAGTTCTAGGACCAACTCAACTTGTAGAAATCTGAAACAAAAATGGATTGTTAGAAAAAAATTTACAGAGCATCAATAATGTGTTGTGGGGGAGGAAGAAGTTGAAACTCTCTCACCCATCATGATTCATGTGCCATTGAGATTATCTAATCCATTTTTTCAAAATTATTCTTGACGTGTTCTAAAAAGAGTTATTTACAAAAAAAAAAAAAAAAATCCAAAAAAAAGTTTAAAAAATAAATAAACATATAGCTACTACTAACATTATGTAACTAAATTAATTTTGCATTAAAAGCACATATACATACATACATACATATATATATATATATATATATATATTTAAAGCAAAATATGTAAAATTCGTTTTACTATGTTTTATGTCTTTATGACTAACAGGTCTCAAAGGGTCAAAATGTAATTACCAAATACCCTGCAATTGGATGATTTAGTTGATCAATATATATGACCAAAGCTTAAAAGTTTTATGTCTTTATGACTAAGAGGTCTCAAATGGTCAAAATGTAATTACCAAATACCCTGTAATTGGATGATTTAGTTGATCAATAATACCATTTATGTCCAAAGTTGGTTCCGATCAATATATATTAGATTGATTAATGAAACTTTCATAATATTGATGTGAATGAGAATCTTTTATTCCACCCATAATATTTCATTTTTTACACTAGTATGCATTTTCCTAAATAGGGGAAAAAAATCAGTATATCATGTGTATGGATTTTTTCCCCATCGATTCTTTTTAAGGTGAAAAAAAAGTGTAGCAGATTGCAAATGTTGGAATAATAAGTGGACCAGACAGATTTGGACATGATTATTAATGTAGTAATCCATTAATGTAGGGCAACCTTTTCGATCTAACAAAAATTTGTTGATCTACACAAGTATTAATGTAGTAAGTGGTTAAGAAGCAGTTTGATGCATCTATTCTAATTTCTAACACATTATATAGGTTTATGTACACATAATTACACACTAGCTATGATTTTTAAGCAAATAAATTTTTTTTTTTTGTTTTTATTTTTTTATAAGATAAAAATGAGGGGGGTATTCGTATCCAGTATTTGTCATGGAAGAGATTAGACACTACCACTAAACTATAAGATCAATGACAAGCAAATCATGATTTAGTGTAGAGTACCTAGCAAGATCAATGACAAGCAAATTATAATTTAGTGCAGAGTACTCAAACTGTCAAATGCTGTTACGTACTTTATATAAATACCTTTATCATTTTTTTATACCCATTCTAACTAAATTAATCCATGTTTCTTCTTGATTTATTGTTTCTTTATGATAGTTTAAACTTATTGGCTTAAAATATAAGTCCAATAAAAATAAAATTGTAATTAAAAAAATATTAAGGCCATAAAAAAGCTATGCAAAAATTAGATAAAGAAGTCAGCTTATAACTTGAAACAAATGGGCTTTTAATGGACTTTGATAATGGGAATCGAAACATGAAACTGGAGGCAAAGAGAAATATTTTATAATTAGTAAAGGTAACAACTATAATTCAGCCAACTTTTAGCAAAAGCCAAAAAAGTTGATACCAAAACTGACACCAAATTCCTCACTGGATTGACCAAGATCCTATGCTGCTGAATTACCAAAGCTCAAATTTGAGTCAGAATAGAAAGAATTTTGATGGACTCCAATCAGCAAATTCACATAGGAAGTTGCTCTAAATGTGAAGCAAAAAGAAGATGAAAAAAGTGGCCCTTAAGAGTTCATTTGGCTTCTATGTAAAGTACCATAATAACAGAGGATTTAAGTCCAATGTGAAAATTAACAAATCAAAATTGTCTTTCAGAGACTTCAACCTCATTTGAAAATTGAACCAATGTCCATGTTTAGGGATGGCAATAGGGTGGGGTAGGGCCAGCCCTTTCCCCGTCCCAGCTTGTATGATGGGAAAAATTTTTTTCCCCATCCCCACCCCTTGAGACCTTGCGTAGACCCACCCCACCCTATAAAACTATACTTTTTGTTAATTTTCCCCAAAACTATTACAATATTTTTTAATAAAACTATTTCATTAATAAAAATATACTTGAAATTATAACTAAATTGATCCTATTGTTAATGCCTACTTTGGCAAGAAGGCCCAATAACAAGAAGAAGCCCAACAATATAGAAGGGAATAAGGAAGAAGAATTAGCAAAGCAAAAAGAAAATCATTAAACCCGAATGGTAGGAATAATGGTCCACGGGCCTATAAAATAGTAAAAAAGGTTCCAAAGAAAGCAAACGGGCCCAAGAGAGACCAAAGAAGGAAGTAGTAAGCCCATGAGAATTATAAGAAATGGAAAGCAATCAAAAATGGGTCGAAAGAGCCCAAAGAAAGGAATTAGCAAATGGGGTTGATACAAAGGCCAATAAACCCGAAAGTAAATGATATGGTAATTGGGCTGGAGAAGCCCAAAAGATGTAGCAAAAACCTATGGGAATGTAAGAATGGAATGAGCCAAGAATGCCCAAAGGAATAAAGCAGGCTGAGGATGCCCAAATGAATGAAATGAGCCAAGAAAGCCCAGGATGGTATAAGAATTAACCTAGCAGAAACACTGGGTAACATGAATTGAATAAGAAAAAAGTGCATGGTAGGCCCAAAAGAGGCCCAGCAAGCATAAGTCAAGTGGTAACATGGTAGAAGCAACAAAATGGCATGGCAGGAACGTTAATCGACCCACAAACTAGAAGTAAAGAGAGATAGAGGTCGAACCGATGGAAGAAGGGCCCGTACCCAAGCAAGACCCAGCCCAAAAAAGAAACGAGATGCAAAGAATGAAAGCCTAGTGACTCATCCACATCACAAGAGGTGAAGAATGAGTAGCAGAATGTGTAGCAAAGACTAGACAAATCCCCACACAATGGCAAATGCATGAATAGCAGACAGGCCATGGACTCATATGAAAGTGGAGCAGGCACAAGGCTTAGGCACCACCCACTTATACCCAGCCAATACAGGGGTGGTAGGCCATGAGTCAGAGGTAAGAGAAGGTATGGTCTGGCAGTGGGGAGAAGGGAGAAGTCTATTCTAGGATTCCCACTTAAGCTCTTTTAGGGGAATTGTCCTGTTGGGATGACATACTACCCAAAAGAGAGAAAGATGAGCTGGAATCACTAGATGCATGCCATAGGAGTTAGTAAGAGAGAATACCCAGCCCTTATCCAGATGGGAATGCCATGGAGAACAAGAAAACGAAACAAAACTATTTTGTTTGGGAACGGAACATGGCACGGCCAGCACAGGGTAGTGGTGACGGCTGGGCAGCCGACAAACCTGTGGGTGGTTTGGGAAGGACACGCACACCAGGGCAAAAGTAGTTGAGGGGTAAAACAGTAAAACTCATCACGGCAAGCAGTATAAAAAAGCCTTAGTTGTACATAGTGTGAAAAAAAAAAGGAAGAAGAGTAGGAAGAACAACGAGAGGTAAACAGAGAGTAAGGAAAAACAAGTGAGGAAAACAATAAGAAAGAAAATAAAGAAAAATAAGGAAGAAAAGAGACAATATAGGAATAAGAAGGAAAATGGAGAGTGTAGAAAAACAGAGGGGATAAAGAGTAAAGTGAGGAAGCAAGAGTATGATAGGGGCATGCACCAACAGACTACTCTCTTCTCTCCCTTTCAACAACCTAGTCTATAGCAAGATTAAAAGGTTTCGAGGATAACTCATTTAGGCCCATTCTTTCAAAGTGGGCATTTTCTATGGCAGGATTTCCCTGTGAGATTGCCCATATTGAAGAGTGGTTCCCTTCCTGAACTTAAATCTCTTAAGGAACCAAGTATGGCAGAATAAACACTCATTTTTTTATTATTAATTGATCAAGCATTAACATTACTTCCTTTTTCTTTTTTTTCTTTTTTTTTTTATTGTCACTGACCTATTATTGCCGCACTCATATCATTGTGTTTTCGTTACTAAGAAAGTGGTTTAATCATTGTCTTTGGTTAGCAGCAAATATATTATATTATTTTATTATATTATGGTCTCCTACTATAACATTTTTGTGACAGCATCTTCTACAGTGGGCACATGACCAAGATCTCAGCAAAGGGGTTCTGGCTTGTGTACACGCTAGCTTGAGGTGAGTTTCGGTCAAGCTAGTCCCAACTCTCCTACCCCAGAACTGTTGGGCCACAACGCGGCAGGAAGAAGTCCAGCTTAGAAGTACAGAAAGGCCCACCACACCCATCAAATCAAACTAACTTTTAGCAAAAAATGAATAATATTATTCAAGTGTTTAACAAGACAATATCACAACAAAACCAAAATCTCATGGTATAACAAATAACAAAATAAAGGCAGAAAGCCACGTTGGATAGAATTAAAAAAGCTAATATTGATATGTTTATTTAAATAATAGGGTTTTAAGATATGAAAATTTACAATTATAACATTTATTAACACAAAGTGGGGTGAGGTGGGTCTAAAAAGTTTAAACTCATCCTCACTCTGCCCTGTGGTGCGGTGCTAAAACTCGCCCCATCCCCACCACCTTTGCAGGGCTAGGAAAATTCACACAGGGTGAGCAAGGAGGAGTGAGTCAAGTGGGCCAAGGCAAAATTGCTATCATGTTAATATGTATGTCCTTGTCACAGTTTGTACAATCCTTTGTTTCCCTCCGAATAAAATGTTGAGAAGCCAAACCGAAACTCGACTATGGGCTCTTAAAATGGTACCCAAAGGCTTTCAGTGGAGTGACAAGCCTATCCAAGCAAGAAACAAAGGCTACACTTGACAAAACAGCAATAAAAGCTCAATGAAAGACACTTTACAATATTTAATTGATACGTTAGTGGTCCTGGTTTGATAGTACAAGGGAAATAATTTCTCCAGCAGTAAGGGTAAAATTACACTTAAGCCCAGAAAGATAAATTCTCCAATGGTAAGGGTGAAATTATACAGTCCAGCAGTCAATGATTAAAGAAATTTAGGAATGTGTTAACTCCTGGGGGTCCTTGCATGTCTTGGTTAGGGGAATTTATTGTGCTTTCAGCCATCATTACATCAACGTGAAGGAAGTGTTCGATTGTTACAAATACATTATATCCTTCAACAGTAAAATAAAAAGTAAAAATTAAAGGTTCCATAGGAAGAAGAAAATGATTAATTGGCATGGTGTGAAGGGAGAGAGGGATCCCAGCTCAGTGTAGCAAGTATTAAACTAAGATTTTGGTGAGTGTGTGTTTATAAGGCATGAACAAGATAAATGTGGGCTGTTTTGAGTGAGTGGGATAGGATTAATAATGAGATTAAGACTTTTAGTGAGTAGTGAGCTATTTGTGACTAGTTGGGAGACATTTATAAGCTGTGATTGTGTAGAGGGGGGAAAGGAATATCTGAGGTTAGGTAAGTGTGGTCTAAGGGGAATGAGTAGTGAGCTTAAGGAGAGCTAATCTACTTACAAAATGGCCAACAAATCAAGAGTTTCAGAGGGAGTCTGTCCTTCTGTGGGCTGAGGTGCTTATGTTTTTATAATGGAGTTTTAGAGAAGCATTTATTAACAAGAATCCAAAAAAGCGTAGGGCTGATCAGAGGTAGTGAATCAAGATTAATCTTCCTAGAATTTGGCCAGAAGTAGGAGATTTACTTTAGGGGCTTTCTGCTTCTTTGGGTAATACATAACACATGACGGGATTTTGGAGTGTTTTTGCATTAAATACCAGGATTTCTGGGGCTGAGCTTAACCAATGGGATTAAGGCACATATCAAGAACAAATCCTAATGTTGCAATCTGAGATTTGGACCTCAAGAAGTAAGATTCAACACCCCAAGCCAGGTGTCAACCTCTAAGTCCACTTCAGGGGGTTCCATTAGAGATCCCTTTTTGCCCTCCAAACCACATATTCCCAATTTTCCCCCTTTAGGATTCATGGGCTTGGCACATGAATCATGTCTTGAACATTTTTAACATTTGTTGAGGTTTGGATAACTTGGTTTCAGCTCCCCTTCTGCTGGAGGTATAGTCTTGAGGAAGATGATGGAGTTCCATCATCCTTTGGACTTCAGTTGATATGACAACCCTTAGGCACTGTTCACGTCAGGTAGAGGGTGACAAAAAGCTGATGGGATAGTCCCTAATTCATCCTCAAAGACTTGGTTCTCTTGTAGGGGCCTCCAGTTGTTCTTTGGTTAGGGATGAACAAGGGCTGGTTGTCCACTCTCAATCCTCTGTCTCTTGCTGGGGTCTTTTGGATTGGGCTTGCTCACATGGGCTGGTTCCTTTGGGCCAGGTTGTGTGCATCCTACAAATGGACATTAACAACACATGTTTGCCATGGGTTTCATTCCTCATGGACTTATATTAGTAAATATTTTGGGCTTTTTCATAGACACTTGCAATGGGCCTTTAGGCAATTAGTTGTAATATTTGAAACAAAAGGACAAGCTTCAAAATGCCTTCATAAATCATTTACTGTGAATTCCACATTGTAAATAATGCTCTAATAATCACATCATAATTTAAATGTTGAGCTTGTGGGTTAGAATATTTACCATGAGTGTTGAAGGTATATATTATGGATGTTGTGACACAAATGATGATCATGCACTTCATGGGTTTATAATATGAGATCATAATCTTCAAGATAACTCCCAATGAGTTTTTATAAGATGATTGCCACAGCAATATTTAAGCAATGATTATACCATGATATTTTTTCTTTGCCAAGCGTTTAATAATCTTGGGCTCTTTGATAAAATAGTGCCAATGAAAAATGGGCTTTGGATATTACCAGTGGGAACTGGGCTTTTGATATTGCCAATGAAGATTGACTTTTGATATTGCTAGTGCGAAGTGGGAACTGGGCTTTTGATATTGCCAATGAAAATTGAGATTTTGATATTATTAGTAGGAACTGGACTTTTTTCACCAATAATTTGCCACGGGTTTGAATCATGGGCTTTGATCATGGGGTTGAATCCCATTGGGAAAGATAGTATTGCCATGAATTTGCATCTTGGGTTTTTTTTGGAATATTTGCTAAGTAAAAAATTCTTGGTCCTTAGAAAGGATTAGATTTTATCTCACTCACTAAAAAATTTGGGCTTTTATGAGAAAATATTAGGTCTCATAGTGTTTTGCATTTGTAGCCCAGTTTTGTGATAGAGAGGAGAAAGGTTTTGGGCTAGCATAGTGATAGTCAGAAAATATTTAGGCATGCCCAATAATTTGTTTGTGACATTTGAAAAGAAATAAATAGGTGTTATTTAAATAATATTAGGTGAAAAGAAATGTACCCTAACAAGGGGAACCTTCCCCTCTCTTCCTCACAACTTCTCTCAATTTCCTCTTCTCGGTGACTGTGGGTTGAAGTTTTAGACCTGTTGAACCGCGTTTTCTCCATAGAGTTGAAACCTGAGAGCTAAAACCCACTAAGCCAAGAAACATTCTCACAATTCTGAACCTTAGGGGTGGAAATAAGGGTACAAGGGAACAATCCCTCTCTTGCTCACAATTTCTCTCAATTTCCTCTTCTCGATGACTGTGGGTCGAAGTTTCAGATTTGTTGAACCACGTTTTCCCCATAGAGTTGAAACTTGAGAGCCAAAATCCACTGAGCTAGGAAACATTCTCACAATTCTGAACCTTAGGGGTGGAAATATGGGTACAAGGGAACCTTCCCTCTCTTCCTCACAACCTTTCTCAATTTCCTCTTCTCGGTGACTGTGTGTCGAAGTTTCAGACCTGTTATGTTTTTATGCTTTTTCTGCACTTTTGTTATTAGCATTTTGATTCTCTCTTGTCAAAGCACCATTAGCCTTTGTTTTCTATACATTGTGAATTTTGGACTTAATTCTCCACAAATAAACACTTCTAAAGAACCCAATGGGAGATTTGGGTTGTTTTCTCATTTTCGGCCCTTGTCGCACAAACGTCTCTGACATTTTGGTGACTCCACTGAGGAGTCAAGCAGCTACAACAAGAGAAGTCATGTATCCGAAGATGTAAAACCAGCAAAAAGATTATGTTTCTCACACCAACTTGTCGTTTTAAAAGAAACCGTATGATACTTTGTCGCACAAGAAGAGCATGGTGAAGTTGAGCTTAAATAAGTTCTATCTTTAGCTCATTGAACTGCTAGAGATGCTCCAAATCATGTGATGAAATCACTCCAACCTCCAGAAGCCACCCAAGAAGTGAGGGATGGAGGGAGAATCAACTTTCTTATTCAAGGGAAAAAATTTTCTTCCACTCATCTATATTATTATTATTTTTAGCTATCATTCTTATGGATGAATCATCCTATATCTCTTGATTTACATGATATTTGTGAAAATTTTTGTTGCAGCTTGAAAATGTAAAATGGTGAGCCGCAAATCCAGCCGCGAAGGGAATAATGACTCCAACCAAAAATCAACAAAGCAAAGCTCTAAACATCAATTTCAAAACCAAGAACCCCCACAACAACGGCTAAAAGCTCATCCTCAACATCTTCTCAACACATGTGTCCTTTATTGTTAAGTTGTATTGTTGTTGAGTTAGCGCCGAGCATATGGGGGCTATCGTTGGTGATTAACTTATTTTGGCACAACAATAATTGCCACTGTGTGCGACCCTTCTAGCTGAATATTTTGGCGTCACCACTAAATGAAGTCTTCACCAAATAGCTAAAGGCCATAGCTAAACCCATCGCAAGTCGCTAGATATTCGACACACTAAGTATTCAAGTAGCGACATTTCATAAACCAACTCTTGAAGTCATACGAGCGATATGCTATTGGCAATGCACGCTTATGCTAAGACTCTCAAGCACTCTCTTTATTCATTTTTTGTATACATATCGTTTAAACCATTTTAATCCTTTAAATTTTTAATCAAAATATTTTCTACAAGTCGTGTACACTACTTTGCTTAGCCATGACTATTGTTTACTAATATAAATCACATTTGCACTTAAGGTGAAACTGAAACCTTCTCGGAGCACCCAACGACAAAGGAAATCCGAACTCAATTCCCTCTCACCGAAGCCGTGACACGCTCATGCACATTAAGCTATGATAAGCTCACGCATCCAAAATCATGGTCGATCTACGCGCGCCAAGCCATGGCATATTCATATGTCTCAAGTCGTGACAAACGCATGCATTCCAAGCCATGCCAACACCTTAATCATTCTTGAATTCAAGATTATCCTTGAAGAGGGAAGCGTCAATGTTGCCATCCTCAAGAAAATTGCCCTTGGCATGCACCTTTGAAGAATGCTTTGCTAGAGCTCGCTCTAAACATTGATGTCGAACTGCTCAAAAATCGCAAGCTAGTTGCTAAAAATCCATTCCAAAGATTTTCGAGTGGAATCTTAGTACAATGTGGAAACTTAGAATAAGCGGCATAGAGGCTAACGATAGAAATTGTTGTGCTAAAGATACTGCAACCCTACATTGACATCTCTAATGCTTAGCCCATCATTATCTCAAAGTTAGAAATCAAGCAAGCAAAGTATGGAGCTGTTGTTTGTGGTACCATGTATCTTCGACAAAGAAGCTAACCAAAGCGTGAAAAAAAAAAAAAATTTTGTGCTGGGAATGAAGCAACCCTATATCGACATCTCCGATGCTTAGCCGATCATCATCCTACAATTAGAAGCCAAGTTAGCAAAGTATGGAGTCGTTGTCTATGTCACAACATATCTTCAGCAAAGAAAAATCATGTTTTGCCCTCTATATAGCAAATGGAAGGACCCCAATTTTCAGAACTTATCTTTGAGTAGTATTGAGAATATTAAGGGAGGAAGAAATGCCACCAAATAACTCTTGGCGATGGCATACCATTGGTTTGACATTACCAAATTCACTAAAAGTCGCTGCACTTCCAAATGCACTCCAAGCTTGTACGCACACACTTTATAAGCATTCAAGACATAAGCGCCTCATAGCCTTTTATACTTGGGGGCTTGATCTCGTCAAACCTATCTATCCACCCTTGAATGGTTACATCCTAGTCTTTGCCGCACTAAGTAATTCACTAAGTGGGTGGAAGAAATTCCACTCAGAAAAGTAATGGGAGTGGCCATAACCAGCTCTATCAAAGAGCATATCATTCTTCTCTTCGGCATCTCGCACAAGATCACAAGCGACAACAAGATATCTCACTCATACTAATTTTCGGAGGCAAGCCCTGTGAAACATTAGGAAACCGACGAACTTCATATTATCCAAGCATGGTGAGACCCCTACATGCAAAGGTGCAATGCCTTCAATAACGTAGGGAAAGACAATGCTTTCTCCTAATGCAAAACCTTGCGAAGCGGCAAGAAAGCCAACAAATTACTCTTACGGCAAAACCTTTACATGTGAGGGTAAGGAAGAAAAAAAATACTCTCAATATGGTAAGGAAAGCCAAAGCCAATGAGATGTTTCATTGTGGCAAGACCCCTACTTGTGAGGGTGCAACGCCCTCAAAATAAGGTAAGGAAAATCACCATTATATTAACGGCAAGCCTTACGAAATAGTAAGGAAGCCAACATAATATCTTATAATTCAAGCGCGATGATCCACTACATATGAGGACATAACCATCCCTTGAGAATATGGGAAAGTCAACACAACGGATCACTACCTCATTGCCACATGGTAAATACCTATACACAAGGATAAAACTACTCCTCAAGAAAATGGCAAAATTGTGCATTCTAAAAAGTCGCTATATGCAAGAACGTGATATTTTCAAAAGGTGATAGCAATACAAGCTTTATTCATGCTGCTGTCTATGAGAACACAATCAGACTCTATGAAACGGTGACAAACAAGTGCACCATGAGCTGCAATGAGCGAAAATGCAGCCCATATGTGGGGGCTTCTTGAAACTAACGAAGTAGCGACCTAATATATGTCGAGTTTAAGTCAGCTACCAAGCGGTGAGCCAAGTTTCAATATGTATGAGTTGCTATCTGTGAAAGCAAATTTGCCCATCAAAAGATCGCTGCCAAAAAAAAAAAAAAAAATTGGCGCACAAATAGCAATACGTGCGCTTAGCCAAAACTTGTATGCAAAGTCTAAAAACCAAGCAAAATGTCTACTAACTTGCCCAAGCAAAAGCAAAGCCATATTCACAGGCTACCTAATTCAAGCACAAGTCATTCTCAAGAAACTGGTGCATATAATCTATCAAAATTTTGCTACTCAATCACAAGGTGCACATGATATTTCCAAGCAAGCTCTCTTCAACATACTCAAATGCTCAGAGCCATACATAGGCTGTTTTCACAACAAAAACATGCTCATAGCCTATCAACGAAAGGTACAAAGTCATTCTCAATGTATAAATTACAAACCATATACATCCTTGAGGTACAAATCAATTTTTCATCCCAAAATACAAAATATACATCCAAATATGATATATGTTCATTTTGTAGATAAATGCAAATTATGTCAAATAACCATGATAGTACAAACTCAAAGTGGCACCAATACAACTAAATAGGAGGTGCTCTATATAGAAGTGGGCTGTCCACAAAGGCGAAATACAAGAGAAAGTGTCTCCAAGACAGTAGGCCCTATTACACACTATAACTAGTTCAAACTTTCAAAGCTTGGAGCTCAATACAAGACAATCAGATAAATAAGTAAAAAATAAAAAAAAAAAGCAAGAAAGGAGGTAAAGGAAAATTTGAAGTGATGTCATAGTCCCCTTCCAACATCACCATCTTCGAGGCATTGGCTTGCAATCACTCTCTTCTTTACTTTAAAGCCCGCAAGAGAGAGATGGACTAAAAGGATTCAAAGTTACTAGCAGCGGCCATGGTACCATCTATTGTAGCTCCATGTTGCTGTTCGCAGCAGCTTCAACCTCAGAAAATGATGCATTGGCAATGGGAGGGGCCCCGGGAATGAATGTCCGAACGACAACATCACAATTGTCTAAGCCAAGGTCCTTCTACAAGAATCCATAGTACAACTTACTCAATATATTATTATTGCAATAAAAAATGAAGAAGATGTGTGACTTACCAAGTGAGTTCCAAAGTTTCCGCTCAATAATGGCGTATTTCCCAAAGTACACTTATCCTATGCAAGATGGCAATGTGGCGCACTCAAAAATCCCTATTGGAATGAAAAGGGGTTGGCAGCGAGTTTTGACTTGTCATAACAAATTTTAACTTGCCAGAGAAATTTTGGCTTCATTTTCAAACAAACGGAGATGTTGTTTGTACAAAGTATCGAGACTGTCGACAATTACATTAAAGGAATAGTGGCTGCAACATGGAATCACCAACTTCGGCTCCACCAATTTATGCTAATAATCAAGCTATGCAACACATGGCTTACTCTTAATGGCATTGCTGGGGGGCTAAAGGCTTACTCAACCGCTATGCACCCCTGCACTAGAAATTCAAGTTTCATTCCTACACTTTCATTTCAAGCTTGCTGAATCGAGAAGCGACTACCACTCGGTGACTATCACTCTCACTTGCGTTCATCGCAAGAATACGATACAGGGGGCTGCCAACCAATGTAGCAGCTATGTCACACCCCTATACTACATCACCAAGTGATATCTTCGCTCCATTCTATCTCAAATAAGCTGTCCCAAGATAGCTAGTAGTATCACTCATGGCTACGACTTCATCGAAATTAATCTTGGCAAACACGATCTCACCAAATTGGCCAACAATAAAGCTACTAAAAATTTGAATCATCCTCAATGTGTCGTTTCATCATCATCTCCTCATATGGACCCAATTCACTCATTCGAATTTACAACAATCAATGGGTATAATTTACTTCCAACACGAAGTCAAGCATAGCCGCATTGCAAACTAATTTCCATAACTATCGAAATCAATAGGAATCGGCTTCGACATGAGCTTTGGCTTCAATGAGAACAATGGCTCAACCTCATGAATCAACGCAACGAGACTATCATTTTTCCAAGGAAAAGCCACCCTACAAATTGAATTGAACAGCACGTTCAACATATCAACAAGCACAACCAAGGCATATTGAACAAACAAAAAAAAAAAAAACCAGCTCACCAAGGTGGACATCATGCATTCGCATGTATTAAACTTGCTCAAAGAACGAATTTAACACCTTGTCGATCGCGATGTTTGGCATCATCCTCCAACAACAAAACTTTGTTCCTCACTGACGAGGGCACCTTTCTCTTCATTGTCGACATTGCTTAGCCAAGATTGGTGCAAACGAATCCCACAGCCATGGGCGGCGAGTTGTCGCAAACCTCCATTGTCATCACTGATAGAACAACCTTGCTCCTTCACGATGGATTGCCTATTTTATTCGGCGACAACACTTTGTCCCATCTAAATCTCAACTATGTGGATGATGGGTGGCACCAAGCTCTTTAAATTCTTTTCCAATGGAACCCTTTTGCTCTTCATCAACAAGGATCTCTTCCATTTTGCAACCACCATCTCACCGCCCCCTTGGGTTTTGGCCACATGGGTGCAAGATTGAAGGTGGGTACAGCAAGACTTGAGAAAGTCTGAAGAACCAAGGAAATTTTTAAAAGAAAATAAGAAATAATTTCAAGAAATAGATATGAAGAGTTCGATGAAAAAAAGAAAGAGGGTTAAAGCTCTAGGAGAAATATTCCATGCCAAGGACTTGGGAAGCTAAAGGAGAACTAGAAGAAGAAAGTGGTGTGATATGCTTGAAGTAAATACTTGTGAAACTTAAAGCGAGTGGAGTGTTGATTCTAAGAGAAAACAAAAGTGGCGGGAAAGTCAAAGTCACTGAAAAGAAAGAAAAATGTGGCTGTATCCCACCTTCCTCTTTCTCCGTATAATATCTCTTTGGCAAAATATTCATGTGGTTACCACTAGGGACCCACTATACATTGATCGACAAAGACATGGGCCAAGACTCAAAGGCCTTAATTATTTCTCATGGGCTTCGGTTATATTTGCCCGCATGCTACAAACCTGCCAGTATTATTTCCTTTGGCATCCGAGTCATGCAAAGATTAACAATCGGCAACCAGCTTTGGTCCATGCCACATTCAAACTTTGAAATATTTCAAAGGTACACCTCTTCACTCATTAAGAGAGTGAAGCTTCAAGACACACGACCTGGGTCCACTCATCATATATTTATATTAGGAATATTATTCCTAAAATGCAATCATAGAACGCCAAAAAAAAAAGAAAAAAAAGTGAGAAAGTTTCTTGAAATTAAAGGCGCCTAAACATCCTACAAAGAAATTGAAGTTGCATATGGGCGTGAAAGACAATAAGCATTCCGGGTTGGACCTATCATTTGGTTACAACTCGAATTCCTAAGGCTTCAGTATTGCGATATATCTACAAACAAGCTCCATTGACTCGCATCTTCTCAACAAAAAATAGAGCGTTTGGGTACGCTAATTCCCCAAACTCACAACATTTACAAGCAATGAGAAACATCAACTACTCACACGCGTGCCACAAGCGCCATGCGTGCTCAGGGGGCTAAATGTTGATACCTATTTTTGCGACACATTTTCTACAAACCTGATTCAACCAAGCCCGTCTTCCTTGTGGGCTTAATTCATGTATTATATTTTATTTTATTCTTTTAAGCATGGCCCAAGCCCATGTGACTTATGGGAGAAATTGAGAAAGTGCGGTTTGGAGAGTATGGGTCGGTTTCTTTCGAACCTTTTGCATGAGCCCAGACCAAGCATGCTACCAAGTGGGGAAGGGACACTGGTAGCACCTTAGGCTTATGAAGGAGGTCTTGTACCCAAAATTTCCACCTCAAAAGAGCTTTTATGCTCCGGGTGACTGTGGCCTAAAGTTTCTGCCATAACCCACTTTTACCTTTAAAACATAGTTGGCTCTCATTGGCCAATTCCATTTGCTAGCCCTCACTTAGGTGAGCCTCCCAATGGTCTGAAATGTCTGACCAAAGGCAACCAATTAGAGCAATCCCCCTTTATTTCCAAAATTATGTAAAAAGCATACCAAACTCTTCTCTAAACCAAAGCAACCCAAGCTAAAACATCAAATTAGTATCATAAGAGATAAAAGCCTCTACTAGTCATTAGCAACACCCTAAATTCTATATAAAACTCTTTCTTCAGTTCAAACAAAGGAATTACGTTCTACCTACATACTTGAAACTTCAGAGTAAAAGCCGATTCAGCTAGTCAACATTCTCACAATTCTGAACCTTAGGGATGGAAATATGTGTGTAGGGGAACCTTCCTTCTCTTCCTCACAATTTCTCTCAATTTCCTCTTCTCGGTGATTATGGGTCGAAGTTTTAAACCTGTTAAACCACGTTTTCCCCATAGAGCTGAAACTTGAGAGCAGGGACGAACGCAGGATTTTAAGTTGGGGGGGTCGGAGATAAGCAAAAAAAAAATTTTCAAATACACATCCATATAGTATTAATAAACTAACGATCAAGACAAATACCCAAAAATCATTGTTTCTTAATATATTAAGATACAATCATCTACTAACAAAAACAAAATACACAAAACACTATTGTTTCTTTATACAATCATCTATGAAAAGGGAACTCGACGCTCTTTCAAATCTTCAAAATCATCTACGATTGAATCCAAACTAAATGTCGAAGCTATATCCTTTTCAATGTATAACATCAAAGAGTCCGTCAAAAAATCATTTTCCATTTTGTTTCGAAAGTTAGTTTTGACAACTTTCATAGTTGAAAATGCTCGCTTTGTAGTAGCAGTAGAAACTGGAAGAGTAAGCACAAGTCTCACCATTCCATAAACAAGTTTGTAATATTCTGAATTTCCAGTTTTCACTAACCATTGAGACAACTCAGATAAACTTTTCAATTTTCTGAACTCCGGATCCTGGACTACATTATGCTCAAAATGATAAAGCTCATTCTCCAACACTTGTTTATCATAATCTGTGAAATCTTGTGGATAGAAATTCTTTACCAACAAACAAAGATCACTACTTCTGAAAGATTTTAATGCCTCTCGAGGTTCTAAAGCTGAGCTAAGTTTAAGTAACTCCATTGCATCTTCATTAAACCGATAATTTAGTTCCTGTAGTTGAGAATCTATTGTAGCATAAAAAAATATTTACTCAATAATGATGCTCATTTGTAACGTTATCTTGTTGATTACGAGCTCGACCTCGCCTCGCAACATAACGAGCATTCATATCCAGGACATCAATGCAATGCTTCTCACAAAATGATATCACAGTGGTGAGTAAGCCATCCCATCCATCATCTCTAAATTTTTGGATAAGTGCTTTAGTAGATGAAACTAAATGCATGGCATTTAAAATGTCTTGAGATTGGCTTTGCAAAGCTTGACAAAGTTTATCAGTGATCTCCATAGTTTCCTTCTCAAGATGCAAGATGAAGACAAATTCAAATGAAGTTAAACCATCATAAGCTGACTCTCCTTTTGCCCGATGTTCTCCATCAATTGCATCATCAATTATATTTTGCAAAACTTCAACTGTTGAAGTAAACATCCTTAATAAGCTAGAAACTGATCTAAAATGTGAACTCCAACGTGTTTCTACAGGTCGTTGTAAAGTGCTAATTTGATTAAGTCCACTTCCAGTCTCAAGCTCTTCAAGATCAATCAAACGTGCTATTTCATTAGCATTTGCAACTTTCAATTGCTCATTGCGCTTGCATGAAGCATTAACAATTCTAATCAGAAAAAGCAATGTAAAAAAAAAATGACTAATGGGAACAACTTGTTTTGATGCTTTTACTAATGCCAATTGTAAGGGATGTGCAAAACAATGGATGTAGTAAGCATATGGGCAATCATTCAAAATCAAAGCTTGTAATCCACTCCACATACCTCGCATGTTGCTTGCTCCATCATATCCTTGCCCTCGAATATTTTGTATATCAAAGCAATGTTGAGATAACAATGAATATATCCCATTCTTTAGAGTCAAAGCCGCAGTGTCAACAACATGAATAAGCCCAAAAAAACGTTCTTTCACAAAGCCTTCTACATCAACATATCTAAAGACCATAGCCATTTGCTCTTTCATGGACTCATCACGAGCTTCATCAACCATTATGCAAAACTTTGCATCACCAATTTCTTCCTGAATGGCCTTCTTCACTTTGGCTGAGAAAACATGTAAAATTTCTTTTTGAATCCTAGGTGATGTGTAGGTTGCATTTTTTGGAGCTTTTTCTATTATTTCAGTAATCTTCTCATTAAAAAAAGTCACAATACCCAATGATTCAAAAAAGTTCCCACGATTTAATGAACTAAAACTTTCATCATTACCTCTAAAAGCTATAGCTTGAAAGGCAAGATACCGGACAATAAAAATTGAGGCCTTCAGTTGCAACCGATTATTTGCAATTTGTTCAGTAGTGAAATGATCAACTACCCTTTGCAAATGTTGCGATTGGTTCATCAAATCCTTACACATTTTCTCGGCAACTCTATGAGCTGAGTTAGGATCTTTTCCTATATGACCTTGAAAATAACAATCTTTGCCCCCCCAACCTTTTTCCAAGATCTAAATCCACCAACAATGAATGCATTTTGTTGTCCCACAACCCCATTTGGATTATGAAAGACAAAACAAGGTAGACAATAAGCTGCATCTGTTGTAGGAGAATATTCAAGCCATTTTGATTTTTTTTTAAACCAAGAAGCTTGAAAGCTACGATTGCGCTTTCCACTTTTTTTGAATGACCCTAGAGGAGGTTGGTGCGGACATTTTTTAATGTAAGCCCGTCGAATTTCATCACGTTGATTAACATGATATTCCCATATTTGTTTGCGTGTTCCGGGATCATAATCTAAAGAATCAAGGTCAATTCTTTGAAATTGTGTTTGAGAGATTGGAACATCGACATTTTCCAGAATTGGAACATCGACATTTTCCGAAATTGGAACATCAACATTTTCCGAAATTGGAACATCCACATTTTCCGGAATTGGAACATCCACATTTTCTGGAATTGGAATAGCAACATTAGTTGTTGGCAATTCCACGTTGACTTCGGAAGAATTTGAAGTTGAACCTTTTCTTTTGAAAAAATCAAGCATTGTAGTTGATTTTTTAATGATCTACAAATAAAATAAGAATCACCATTATTTTTTTAAATTTGTGTGACAATTTTCTATAAATTATAATATATGATTTATTTTTTTCTTTTTGTCTTTAGTTTGCCTTTATTTATGTCTTTATGTTTGTTTGCCTTTATTTATGTCTTTGTTTTGTCTAATTGTCTCCCTCTTTCTAACACTGACCCACTAACCCAATGAATCCCACTGCCCACTGCCGACACCAATCGACCTTACAGAAAAAAGAAGAAGGTAAAGTTGTCTTTAACTTTACCTTTTGTTTTGTCCGTTGCCCAACCCCCAACTTCACTTGTCTGGTTGTCCCTATTATGCCCAACTACCAGTCAACAAAGGAAAAATTAATCCCTACAACTACAAACTCTACTCTCTCTCTCTCTATCTCTCTTATCTATATAGAGTCACAAACACAGTTACACAGAGTCACAGAGTCACAGCCAAAAAGCCAAAAACAAAAACAAAAAAACACCACAGTCAATCACCAACATTACATCAATTCAGTTCATCAGTAAAAACACAAACAAGCACAATTTCTGTGAATCTCAGATTCTCAGATCATATCACAAAGCCACAAACATTTTATATTTATTAAATTTTGAAGGCAATTGTAAGAATAAATACCTGTGAGCGGCGGCGGCAAGTGCCAGTGGGTCTTGACTCTTGAACAACCGGCGACGGCGGTAAGTGGTAATCAGGCAGTGGGCCTTAACTCTTGAGCAACCGGCGGCAGCAAGTGGGTCTCGCCGGCATGACTGGTAGCAGGATCAACAGCGTCTCGCTCTCGCTCTTGACAAGATGGGTCCCGGCGTCTCGCTCTCGCAATCGTCACAGCGACAAGGCGTCGCGTCGGTGGCGGCGGCAGCGTCAAGGGATCGGGGTGGGGTGGGTCTCTCTCACTCTCTGTCACTCTCGCCTCTCTATTTCTGATCTCTCTGGCTCTGGCTCTCAGTCTCAGCTCTCAAGTTTCTCTTCCCTTTCTTTTCTTTTTTGTTCTTTTTTTTTCCTTTGTTTTTTTGCTTCTCCGTTTGGCCATTTGGGTTGGTTTTGGACTGAGTTTTTTTTTTTTTTTTTTTTACATGGATCATGGGCTGCCGGAATCTTATGGGCTCTCAACTCTTAAGTTTACTTTCTTTTCTTTTCTTTTTTGTTCTTTTTTTTCCTTCTTTTTTTTCTTCTTCGTTTGGGTTGGTTTTGGACTGAGTTTGTTTCTTTGTTTGTTTGTTTGTTTGTTTGTTTTTTTTTTTTATTTTTTTTTTTATTTTTTACATGGGTAATGGGTTGGCCGGAATCTGATGGGCAGTCAGGCAGGGAGGGTTCATATTTATTTTTGGAAGGGGGCCCGAGCTAAAACTAAGGGGGGGCCCAATTTTTTTTAAAGAAAATTTAAGCTGTTAAAAATTTTTTTTTGGGCCCAAGGGGGGCTGGGCCCCCTTTGCCCCTTTTCTGGGTCTGTCCCTGCTTGAGAGCCAAAACCCACTAAGCCAGGAAACATTCTCACAATTCTGAACCTTAGGGGTGGAAATATGGGTACAAGAGAACCTTCTCTCTCTTCCTCACAACTTCTCTCAATTTCCTCTTCTCAGTGACTGTAGGTCAAAGTTTCAAACTTGTTAAACCACGTTTTCCCCATAGAGCTAAAACTTGAAAGCCAAAACCCACTGAGCCAGGAAACATTCTCACAATTCTGAACCTTAGGGGTGGAAATATGGGTACAAGGGAACCTTCCCTCTCTTCCTCACAACCTCTTTCAATTTCCTCTTCTCGGTGATTGTGGGTCGAAGTTTCAAACATATTATGTTTTTATGCTTTTTCTACACTTTTGTTATTAGTATTTTAATTTTCTCTTGTCAAAGCACAATTAGCCTTTGTTTTCTATATATTGTGAATTTTGGGCTTGATTCTCCACAAATAAACACTTCTAAAGAACCCAAGGGGAGATTTGGGCTGTTTTCGCACTTTCAGCCTTGTCGCAAAAACGTCCCCGACACCTATAACAATGTCATAGACTAATAAATATTTTTATTTGAGGCTTTATATCTATGAGAACAATTTCTACCTTGCTAGAGAGGTCATAATAATAATGCTAATCGTTCCAATGGTAACACTATAGCAAGAAGTAGCGTAGTATCCAATAAAAATGGATGTTGGAAGTTGGAAGAGTAACACAATTGTTAATTAACACTCATATTTATAAGAAGAAAGAGTAATACTACTATTTAGAGTAAGTAGCACTCCCTTTAAGCTATTCTAATTTTAAGCATCTTGACACACGTTGTTATTGTTCATGTAATAAAAAGTGTAGTGTAGAGGATATATTATTTTTCAATTGCTAATTGTTGACATAACCGGTTATGATTAGAATAATATTATTTTCAATCAACTTGTTAGTAATACTAATTTGGTTATACAGTAATCCTACTTTTGTTATACAATAAGCCATATTAGGAGTTGTGAAATAAATCATGAAAAATATTGTCCTTAGATTTATTGTGCGAGTGATGCTAAGGTTATACTGAATTTTACTATATAATATTATAAGGAAATAATTATTATTTGCATTTTTCCGATCTCATTCCTCTCTCTCTCAATTTGGCCTTCAAAGTCACTTACTGTAAATCTTGGTGAGAAATCCTATATAATCTATAATAATTCAATTTTGTTAGGTAAATGTGATAGTGAAAGAAAAAAACTATCACTTGTTTCTAATTTTCTTTCCCACTATTGTTTTCTTTTGTTATTTATTAAACTAACCCATCATGATGGCATTGCTTCTTCATCTTTTATTTCTCTCTAGTTCCTAGCTGTTTATTTATGGATGGCACTAAAATATGTGAAAAGTATTTTCCTTTACTTTTTTTTTTTTTTGGGAGAAAAATATTTTCCTTTACTATGGTTTTTATTTTTTATGATCATATTGGCAATTAATTGATTGGAATTTGGAATAGTGTTTGGATTATATTTTGGGGAAAAAAAAATTTATTTGTACTTTTAGTTTAGTTAAATGGCCCAAAAAAAATTTACTAGTTGGGTTAAAATGTTGGTTAACTGATTAAATCCAGACATCTTCAACTCTCATCCACTAGTGATGTTAATTTTTGGACTAATTATCTACATGTATTTGGTTCAATTAAATGGTTTGGACTTTGGAATCTTTGGACTTGGAGCTTATGCTATAACCAAATCTAGCTTTTGGAAAGTACTCTACCGTACCATGTAGGAGATAGGAAGGATACAATAGCTCAAATGAACAAGGCAAACTTATCCAAAAAAGACAACTGTTATTTGGTTTGTGAGGGAAACCAAAATATGGAATCCCAGTTCCAGATCATGCAAAAGAGCAATTAGATATGCATCAATTATAATCTCTGATTGGCGGTTAAGAAAACAACTAAGTAATATTTCCCAAAATAGAGGGTGAAAAAGAGTGATCTATCCAGGTGAATTGGGGGCTTCTATAAAAATCCATCCAAATCCACGTCTCTTTGTTTATGAGCCCAAAATGGAAGATTTGGTTATGGAGGCCCAAAACATTTTCCCAAGCCTTTTTTTTTTTTTTTGATAAAACCAGATCCACACCATTATTCATAAACTTTAACTTGTATCAGAAGAAAAAGAAAAACAGAGCATGACTTGTACTAAAACAATCGGAAAGCCAAACGGTTCAAATTTTCATAACCACAGGAAAATTCAAACTTCCCAAACTGGCCAGCAGAAAGAGAAAGGCCTGGATCCACACTATTATTAATAAACCTCAGCAAGTTTGGAGAAAAAAGAAAAACAGGGCGTGACTTGCACGAAAACAATCGCAAAAACAAACAGTTCAAATTCTCCTAAGTTCTCAAAAAGTATTGGACTAAAATCACTTTATTCATAGAACATTACAAACCACAATAGATCCACACAATATAGATTCTGCAAAATGAAAAAAAGAAAATGCAAACCTCATACCGCGGACAATTCGAGCTACGCAATTCAAACAAACTAATAAAAACAGAGCTTGAAGCACTGCACACTCTGTTTCAACTTATTTATATTGGAAGCTCCAAGTTATGTAAAATTAAAACCCACATGGTAGGTATTAACATAGCAGTGTTGTTAGTTAAAAACCTGGGAAGTGCGAGACAGAGTGTGATGATTAGAATGACTGGGCCAAGAACTACTTGAGCAGCAAGTTTAACGTCTGAATTAAGCTCGCTCCCTGTAGTAACCATGAGAAAATTAATTGTATGAAATACTGAAACCAACAAAAGCAAAAATTGTTAAAAAGATATATTCAGGTATATATATTCATTCTCACCCATTTGGAGGAGTAGAGGAAGCTGAGATTTGGTTCTGAGTTTTGGATTTTGGAGCAGTAGAGAAAGCTTTGATGTTTTGTTTGTAGAAGAGGCTCTCTTGGTTCTTGGAGTAGTAGAGGAAGCTTTTATGTTTTGTTTGCAGAAGAGGCTCTCTTGGTTCTTGAGTTCTGTTTTTTGGAGCAGTAGAGGAAGCTTTGATGTTTTGTGAAGCAAAATGTGAGTTTGCAGAAGAGGCTGTCTTGGTTCTTGGATTGCAAAGGCGAGGTACTTGGTTCTTGGTGTGGATGTTATTTAGTTTTTGGAGCAGTAGAGGAAGCTTTGATGTTTTGTGAAGCAAAATGTGAGTTTGCAGAAGAGGCTGTCTTGGTTCTTGGATTGCAAAGGCGAGGTACTTGGTTCTTGGTGTGGATATTGTTTAGTTTTTGGAGCAGTAGAGGAAGCTTCGATGTTTTGTGAAGCAAAATGTGAGTTTGGTTCTTGGTTGTCAGGTTGACAGTGGTGGCGAGAGGTACTTGGTTCTTGGTTGTCAGGTTGACAGCGCCGAAACTTGGAGGCGAGACGTCGGCGAAATGTTTGTCAGGTTGACTGTTGATTTGTCAGGGTAAAGTAGTCATTTGTAGGGGCCAGAGATTTGCATTCGGAATCGGTTAACCATTAAAGTAGTCATTTAATGTCACAAGATTCACAACCATATATTAACCATTCATCCTTATTATTTCTATTTTAGGTGGGACTTTGTCATTTAATTAACTAGGTAATTTACAACAATAATTTTGAATCATTTAGCTTACTTCTAGTTTATCTCTCTCAACAACAAAAGAAAAAGCAAATAATTATAATTGGTTTACCTCTCAAAATTATTCTTAATTTGTTTTTAAGAAACTTATGTAGGGATGACGATTTTGCCCCGTCCCGCTTTGACCCGCCCCTCCCCGCTTCACCCCGTGCGGGTTTTCCCCGCCTCGCAAAGGTGATGGGGCGAGATTTTAGATCCACACCCTGGGGTAGGGCGGGAATGAGTTTACACTTTTTAGACCCACCCCGCCCCATCCCTACCCCGCCCCGCATTAATAAGGGATAAATTATAATTTTTTCATACCCTAAAACCCTACTATTTAAACAAAAATATCATCAGCTTATTTTATTCTACCTAACGTGGCTCTCTACCTCTTTTTTCTCTCTAGCAAAGTTAGAAATAAGGTACCAATTTTAACGTTTTCTTTTGTCTTTATTAGAAACAAATTTATATACTATTAAATTATTGATTTCATTCATGATTCATTCATCTTTCTCAACTTACTTTTCATCATGAACATAAATTTTTTTAAAATGCAGTACAAGTCTGGGCCTGAGTCTGAGACTCTAAATATTTGTGTCTATGTCATTATGTTTGTGTAGGCCATTGGCTGTTATAACTTATAAGGTATAGGTTTGAGACTTTGTTCCATTCTCTATGAAATAGTCACAAAATGGGAGGACCTGAGCGTGCTAGTTTTTAAACGTAGGAAAAAAAGACAACCAATACTTCTTAAAGTTTTTCTTTGTTTGGACACAATCTGTTACTTTATTTTATTTTATTTTATTTTATTTTTTGGAGGATTGCTGTTTACTAGTATCCTCACTTTTTGTAAGTTTTTGGGCTTCAGTCCCTTTTTTCAATATAGTTCTATCTTCGAAGTCAAAAAAAAATAATGCACACTACTGGGTTCAAGTATATTTTTATTATTGAAACATGTCATTTTATTTGAAAAAATGGTAATAGTTGTAGGGAAAATTAATAAGAAATAAAGTTTTATGAAGTGGGGCGGGGCTTTGCGGGGCCTTAAGGGGTGGGGATGGGGCAAGAAATTTTCTGCGTCATGCGAGGTGGGGCGGGGATGGGGCAAGAAAAATCCTTGCGGGGCAGGGCGAAGACCCCATCCTTCGGCCCCGCCTCGCCCCATTGCCATCCCTACACTCATGTTCAACAAATTCTAAGAATTCACAATATATATATATATATATATATATATATATATATATATATATATAGTATACAACTCAATTAATACTACATTAAAATTTTAACTTTTATCATTTTCTCTAAAAGAAAATACACAAAGTTCATTTGACCATAGGAACAGAAAGATGTATTTAATGCATTATTAATAGTTAGAAGATTTAATTCATCATCAGTACGATTTTATGACCCTAACTTCACCTCCATCTATATTGGTCTTGCGCCATGCTTAAATGTTATATTGAACCGATCCCTAAAACTTCATAATAATTTTATTGTGACAAAATTTTGTTGTGTTACTCGCTTACACTAGTATTTAATGATAATAAAATCTTTTAAGAACATCTTGTTGAGGGACTATGTTTTTTGTCCATATAACTAGGAAGAGAAGAATGTCTCAAATGCATTATCAACTAACAAACAGTTAGAAGATTTAGTTGATCTACACTACAATTTATGAGCCAAATTTAGCTACCTATATATTAGTTTGGTCATGTGCCATGCTTAAATTGTATACTAAATAGATCCGAGTAATTTCATAGTATTTATGTATATATTTCAAATAAGAGATGAAGATTTGAACACTAGACATTTAAAACACTCAAAAGTGCCAGGCCAATTGACCTAAAGGTCATTGGTAATTTGGTGCAACCTTTTCATTTCAACATAGATTTTGTTGTTACACAATAAAATGTTTTGAAATACTTTAACACGTGCCAAATGTCTTTAGCTCAATTGTTACTTCCACATGTTGAAATCCCCCTTGCTTGTAATTATTGAATCATTAAACAAAAAAAAAATTTTGACACAATAATTCTAACACATGTACACATCTATGTACAAATATATAATTACACACATTTTTATATAAAGATTGACCAAAATCCAAGCAGATACCTATGGTGAGGTTTATGCCAACCTTTAGAAAGCATGTTATCTTGCCTATGAGTTAAACATTTGAGACAATTTCTTAGGTTCTATACATTGTGTATCTCATTAAAATTCAAAAAATTGATTACATTAAATGTAATTGTTTTAGGGAAAGTAACATAATTTGTATTGTATTGTTCATGCAATAATTTGTTTAATTTTAATTAAGAAACCTAAAGTACAACAAATAAAAAATTATACCTAAGTTTGTCATTATATATAAACAGATTCTAAAAAAAAAGCACCAAATTAAATAAATATATCATTACTAGTAAAAATACACAATCAAATCAATATTGCATCATAAATTATTAATTTTGATCATTTTCTAAAATAATCCTTGTTGGCTTACATGAAAAGGTTTGAAAATAGTCACCCCCATCCTAATGAGTGTAGTCCTTAGCCAAGAGTCTTGCTTTATATCTTTCTACAAACCCATTAAACCTATTCTTTATATTATAAACCCACTAAGAACACTAGCATTAGGTTAGCATAGCACAGCAAACACCAAAAACTTCATACATCAAATGTTCAAAATGCTAAAAATTTTAGCATAGATGAACAGTACAATTCTATTAGTAGAACTATACTGCAAAAATGGTAAATTTTTTTCTAATTTTTTTTAATTCTATTTTTCTCTCTTCTCTAACACATGTTTGTCTCTCTCTTTTTCTCCAGCATTCAGGGCCAGCTCAACAACTTTTGGGGCCTAAGGCGAAAACTTTATGTGGGGCATTTTCTTATATGTAATTATTAACTAAATAAAATTTATTTTCATTATTATCTTCTTCTTTTTTATAATTTCATTATCTTCTAATTATTTTTTATGAATTTTTTGTTCATTTGTTATATTTTCATCCTAATTTTCTGTTGTGTTTTGTTTAATACTAGTAACAAATTTATTCATAAATCATTTTTGTGATTCAATTTATTTTTCAAGTTTTCTCTTTATTTTCAAAGTTTTTTTATATCCATTTTAATATTGATATTTATAATTAAGAAATACTTCTAAATAAATAAAACACGATTTGTAATAAAAAAATTATAATTTAATTAAAATAAAATTTAAAGAATAGAACAATAGAACCTAATATATCAAAAATAGGATTGCAACTTTACTAAATGATGTGATCACTTTATATTCTATATCTGCACAAATAAACATGTATTACGTAACTTAATAAATTAGTGCTAATATAAAGTAAATTATTCTAAAAGAATAACTAATAAAAATATTCCTAAACAATCCAGATTAAATAAACTATTGGAAATTAAAATCATAATAAAAAGTTAACAAAACACGTGATAATGTCATAATGGTAGTAGTCTAGTGTTAGTAAAATAAAAGGTTCGGGCTAGGTGTGTAAACATGCATTAGTGGGGTCTTTTTAAATATAATTTTGAAAAAGCAATTATGAAAGATACGATTTATTTCAACACCAAAAAATAATAATAATAATAATAATCATAATGAATCGAAAAGCAAGCAATATGGATGGCCTAGGGATGATGATCCAATATGTTTTGAAAATATTGAACATCAATGCAAGAACCTATACGCGACTTTCATTAAACATTACATTTATCATGAATTCAATCCAACACATGCTAGAAACTTTTAATTCAAAAACTTTTCCCTACTAAAGAAAATCAAATATGACTACAAACGATGTGAAAAAAATTTTAAAACTTTATTAGCAAAATATATTAAAAAACAAACATAAACCAAATACAATAAAAACTAATAAGGAACTTTATTAGCACAACTTTCCAATCAAAGCATGAAAGTGTACGAAAATAAAGAAAAGGCTAAATGTACTACTAATTTTACAACAAAACGCTTAGACAACTTACTTCAATGAACAATTGAAGGAGTGACATTCATAACTTTGTACAAATGAGTCATTCTATCCACTACAATGACAACTTCAAATTCTAAAGCATCATCCAAGATGTTGGATTTTTGAATGTAGTATTATACAAAATATGAATAATTCCAATTCATGGGCAACTAAAAAGGCCTAATAGATGCGTCTAATGAAGGAAACATGAAAAAAAAAAACGTCAACTCAAATTTTATTTGCCATAGTCAAATGAGTTCGATGTTGTTCTAGACAGAGAGACTTTCAAAGGATGTTACAAACCCAAAGAAATTGCACATTGGAGATGGTGAATTTAAAAAAAAAAAATAATGTAGATATAGGTGGAACATTTTGAACAATGAATTTCCTGATTTTATCTTCTCATATACTTGGCTCAGCCACAAAAATATTGCTTTGCATGCATAGGAGGGGATGCGATGTTTACCTTCATTGGTAAAGGAACAATGTTAGCACTGAATCACCCAGATCTGGAAAGACAAATAAGACTCTAGTAGAAAAAGAATTTATTGGCACAATCACAATCCTTAAAAGAAGCAATATAGAAAGAGTTTCTCTATTCCTATTCCAAAAAAGCAATCTTTAAGTTGCAGAGTCCCACTCCATGGTCAGAAACTCCGTGCATAAACCCGCTATTGGATATAACTATCAAACTAATGGTTAAAAAAGCCTATCAAACTAATGATTAAATAGAGACAAATAGAAATGCATATCATTAGTTAATATAAAGACATAATACATAAGCTAAGACATATGCAGCAGGAACATTAAAAAATCTTATCAGATTAATATGAAATTGAGGTATTCTAAACATAATATACAAAGTTTGAGAAAAATGATTTGGCATTTTTTCTATTATTTGAATCTTAAAATTTTCTCCTATCTTAAAGCCAAAAACAGTTCCAATTATAAGATATCACATTAAGGAATCATGGATGAAAAAAAAAGATACCGAGTGTCAGATTAATTTGAAGATAACTATTATAAAAATAAAAAATAAAAACAAAAGAGTCAGCAGTGAAGTTGGATAGAGAAAATTAAACATCTTAGACTTCTAAAGTGATCAAGCAGAGGAGGCATCCAATTCATATTCATTTGTAGGCCCAAAATGTCCTAACTATAAATGAAGCAAGGTCAAGGTGACCGTTGCTACCATTTTGAAATTAAAAAAAGGTAATAATTTCAATTGCTCAAGTCTTTGCAAACAATTAAATGTTATTGTTCATGAGAGAGGGTCATAGATCATATTAGTTTTATGCTAATTTTAAAAGGGGAAGATGAAAGAAAAAAAATTAAAAAAATTCAAAGAAAAGACAAAAGAAAAGAACCAATTTATCTTAATTAGATATAGATCCAACCACAATTCTTCCAGCATACAGTCTAAATGCATAAGTATAGGGAATTAGGACATTTTGGTAGTAGTTTAACATAGAAACAACTTTGAAAAAAAAAATAATTTCAACTTAAAAGGCATATTGCTATGATGTTAATTGTTTCATTTGGTCATAACTGGCTGGGTTAACAGCATTTACTATAGCATTTTGTGCTACATTAGGGCCAAGGCTAGTCCAATAATTTTCTTAACAGATTTGTGAAGGACATAATAACTTACGCTCATGATTCTTGTATTCGAATTCAATCAGCTATTTAACTCAAAGTTTTGTTGATCTGGGTAAAAGTGACTTAGAGTAATTAATAATATGTACAATTCCCCTACTACATAGCTAACTTGTCTTTAAGTTGTGCATGCTTCCATATCTAGAGCATTTAAAGAATGTAGATATCAGTGGTACTAAACTCTTAACTTCCAAGGATTTGTTCACAAATGATGAAAATATTATACATGAGCACTTATTATCTCTAACTAATGCATAAATCCTCCTCAAAAAAAAAAAAAAAAAAAAAAAAAAAAAAAAAAAAAAAAAAACAAATGCATAAATCATTACGAAATTTGTAATTCTCATGCCTATAGTGGTTCTTTTTTAAGAGAACCATCTATAGCTCACAATATTAATGGAATAAGAATAACAAATTCTAAAAAAATATAAATTATGCAGTAAACAAAGAAGGCACCAAATTACCAATCAAAGTGAGTATTGGCTTTGCAATGCCCCAATTTATACTATCTTCCCTTTGCCCTGCTCTTCCTCATTTATTGGCCAACAATCTCTTCTTTTTTTCTTTTTTTTTTCTGCACATCACAGGGTCCAATTGTATCCTTATGGCTTGCAGAATCTTGATGAGTAATGCCTCCCTGTAACATGTATGTGACGGTCAAAAAACCTTCACCTTTGACTAACTTGAAAGCCCATCCTTCAAGACCTGTAGTGTCCAATCTTCTAAATCTTGGTTGCTTCAATAGATTTTATCGACGTTAAAGACAACAATTTCCCCAGCACGAATAGGATCTTTGCTCATGTGCAAGAACAAGATGTCCCCCCTCTTGAATCCAGGAAAGCACAACGACAACAGGAGACTCACTGCCAGTAATGCACATCAATGCCTTCAATTATTGTGTAAGTAAAATTGAAGTACCTTTTAATAAAAGATGGGGTTTTTCTTTTGAATTTCTCAAACCATGGCTAAGGGTAGATAATGGTTTATTTATTTATTTTATTGTTTGAGATTATCAAAGTCAAATCAGAAGGTGGCCGGTTTGTATAGGAAGTTTTGAAAAGGAATTAGATTCTGCTTCGATACACTTCGAGATCACCGAAGAATTAGTCGTACCACGGAAGAAAATTTGGAAATTTTTTTTTCTATTCATCCCACTAAATTAAGGCACCTAACGGTAATGTCTCTCGGAGGATTTATGTCGTAGCACGTAATAAATTCCCCACTGGATACGGATACTACCTGGAGGCTGTGGGCCCTAGCCACTAGACAATAAATTAATCAAGAGATCACTCTTCACACCCTTCCGAAGTTGTTTGATTACTTGTTAAGCAAGGTTTTCAAACTCGCACCGTTCATTGAACCGTAAAAGAGAGAAGTTTAAGGTTTTTGAGGTCGAACCGAAGTCGAACCGGAGTCGAACCGTAATGACGTCATAATTAATTTAATAATTATTTAAATATAAATAAATATATTAAATTTATAAATATTAGCAAAATTTACTTAAAATATCTTAAAAATTGAAACAAAATACATAAAATAGTACATTATAAGGTTAATAAAAAATAGTACAACATAAATAAGCATAAAAAGACATTTTTATAATCATCCTTTAAGAGAAATCATTTCAATACCGGTCAATACTAGTATATCATTTCGAATTTACTGCTATTTTTTACTATTTTATACAATATACAAAATTATATTTCTAATAACTCAATATATCACTTTGACACTTTTATATTTTTTTATGAAGTTATCAACATAAATATATAAAAGTGAAAAATTATTTAAAAAAAACTATTAAATAATTTAACAACCACCAAACTTAATAAATGCCAATCCCACGTGTTAAAAGATTGTGGCACCAATTCAAACAATTATCTCCTGATGCTTTGAGAAAATCCAAAGGCAAGCTACTATTTACATCAGAAAAGTCTATTTCTTGGGCCCACGTGTCAAAAGATTGTTACACCAATTCAAACCATCATCTCCTGATGCTTTGAGAAAATCAAAAGGCCAGCTATCACGTCTGAAAAGTCTATTTCTTTGGGCAAAGTGGTTTGAAAAACCGAGAAAAGTTTCAAAAAAAATAAAAAACGGAGAAAGAGAAAGTTAGACGGGCACAGAGAGAGAGAGAGAGAGAGAGAGAGAAGAAGAAGATGAAAAAGATGAAGAAGATGAAGATGAAGATGAAGTAGCAGCAGCAACATCAGTCCACGAGCTCAACTTGAGGTCGAGAATGTTGAGATCGTCGCCGGTGGAAGGTGAGAGTGACAAAGAAACATTTTTCTTTTTTCGGTCCGGTATGCATTTACCGACCGAAATCCAATATTTCCTCCGGAATCTGATATTTCCCCCATTTCATGACCGGTTGAACTGGCCTACGATTCGTCCGGTTTTTCCAGTTGAACCCCGGTTCGTCCGATTCTCTCACAACTCACTGATACCGGTTTTCTAGGCTTAAAAACCTGAATTTCAGTCCGGTTTCCGGTTTTTCCGATCAGACCATCCGGTCCGGTCCGGATTTCAAAACCATGTTGTTAAGCAGTAGCCACCATTTGAAGTTGCTCTTTTATATATGATGGTGAGATAGCGGGAACCTCTTGGGAAGCCATTTTCGTTCGTTTCTTCTCCCTCATTGGGCCAGTCTAGGTTGGTCTAATGGTCTGTTACTTTGTTTCCGAGTTTTTTGACAATGAAGTATTACTTTAGGCTATTCTAACTAAATTAATCCATGTATTTTCTTGATTTTGTGTCTGTTTAGGATAGTTTAAATTTGTTAGGTTCTAAGGTCTTAGGATTTTATGTATTTAGAACTCTAATTTATAATGTTGGCAAACCATGATCAAAACAATGTATTTAATCTTATTTAGGCTTGCTCAAAGTTGGTAAAATATTGTAAAGTTGGAATCGAGTGACTGCAGATGCATTGGGGCATTTCGGCCTGGCTCGATCGATCGAAGGTTAGACTCGATCGATCGAAAGTCGGCCCAAATGCGTTTTCTGCAGAATTTCCAACTCAGCCCAAACTCTTTAAACGTTTAGGGTTTTATGTTTTTGCCCTAGGTATATAAGGCAAACCCTAGCCACGTTTTTTAGAGTTGCACAAGTTGTATTGTTGCTCATACATTGCGGTTTTGTGTAAATCTCTTGTGAGATCTAGAGGAGCTTTCCTTTACACAAAGCTTAGGGTTTTCAAGATTGAGATCACTTCAACATCTTGATGATCAACTTGGTTGCTGCCTTTGAAGCTTAAAGAATATCAAGCGTGGGTGCTTGTAGCTGATCAAGGGATTCAAAGAAAGAAGTAGTCCGTGGATTCGGAGCTTGCACGTGGTCGTGTCAGTAAGTTTTACTGGTGGGTAGCATTAGGAAGTCAAGCGGGGAGCTTGTAAGTCTGTAAGAACTTCAATTCTTTCTTAGTGGATTCCGGTTTGCCTTGAGGATCGGTGGGTAAAATCCTCCCCAGGTTTTTCCGAGTGGTTTCCTGGGTGATCATATCATGTGTTATTTATTTTCCGCTGCTTTATATGTTTTATATGCTTGATATGATTATATGATTGTTTTAACCTAGAATTGTTTAATTTGACTAAGTAACAACTTGGCTAATTAATCTAGGCTATGCAATCTAATTGTGGTTTAAGGGGTCTAAATTTCCAACAAAATTTATTGGCTTAAATATAACTTGAATAAAATACAATTCCAAATTGCAATTTAAAATACATTAATTAGCTTAGAGCAATCACATCAGTCAGTGTATTTTATACATCCATTTTTACATTAAAAACCTACTTTTTTTCTATTTTACACATTCATTTTTACAAAACACCCACATCAGTTTATCTATTCTATCATCTCTCTTATTAAAATAATCAATTTTTCTCAAATTTTTATTATTTCTCTCAACTACCCCCATTACATACGCACGCTCTCTCTCTCTCTACCCATTTTTTTTTAATTTGTTGCTCTCTCTCTATACCCATCTCTCTACCTCTCTCTATACCCATTTCTAAACATAGATCAACTCTCCCTCCTGGTCTAATCCACACCATCTCGGTCACAAGCACCAATCCACAGCTCTGATCAGGCAAGACCCGATCAAGCACCGATCCACAAGCACTGATCTCCCTAGCTCCGATCCACAAGCACCGATCTCTCTAGCTCCGATCCTAGACTTCTTCACTGGCCGATCCACGAACCAAGCTCTACAACCCTCCTACCGATCTAACCTCCCGGGTCTTTTTCTCTACCCATCGACCCAAATCATGTCTTCACCGGCCGATCCACGAACTAAGCTCCACAAACCTCTTACTGATCCAACCTCCCGGGTCTTTTTCTCGACCCATCGACCCAGATCACTTCTTCACCGGCCGATCCACAAACCAAGCTCCACAACCCTCTTACCGATCCAACCTCTAGGGTCTTTTTCTCGACCCATCGACCTAAATCACTTCTTCACCGGCCAATCCACGAACCAAGCTCCACAACCCTCTTACCAATCCAACCTCCCAGGTCTTTTTCTCGACCCATCGACCCAGATCGCTCGCCATCAACAACAACTACAACAGCAACCACAACCACATACAATAATCGAAAAAAGAACTGTGTGGGTTTTGTCTGTGTGGGTTTGTTTGTGTGTGGGTGTGTGTGTTTCTGTGTTGATTTGTCTGTGTGGATGTGTTTGTGTGTGGGTGTGTTTGTGTGCATCTGAGGAAAAAGAAGATAAGGAGACTGAGTTCGTTGTGCACGGAGAAGAGAGAGAAAAAAAGGTGTGAACAAAAATTAATAAAATAATAAATACATGAGGTATAGTGACCATGCATATATGCACAATTACTGTAGCATTTGTATAATTATGCACAACTTTACACAACTTTACACCCACTTATGTGGGTGTTTTTTTGGCCAAAATGTGTAAAATTAAGGTGTTTTTGTATTATAGAAGAGTATCCACCAACTGATGTGGATGCTCTAAGCTATAAAAAAAAATACATTAATTAGCTTAAAAGAATTTTGCTTATAAGCTTAAATATAAATGTGCTCTTAATGGAATTTGATCATGGGAATGGAAACATGAAACTAGAGGCAAAGAAAGAAATTGACATTAGTCTAGGGTAACAAGTAAAAGCGCCCTAAAGAGGAGATGGAAGATAAATTGGAAATTTGGAACTCGTCATTGGATGACCAAGATCCTATGATGCTGAATTACCAAAGCTCAAATTTGAAGGAAGTAATTTTAATCCTGATACATAGGCTGTTTAAGCAGCTGCAGCCTTATAGTCTCTGTATCTGGTTGCGGACAGAGCTTGAATTGTCCAAAACAGTTTTCTAATTGCAACTATTGATTATTATGGTCAGCAAATGGGCAATTTTTATTTGGTTCCTAAGGTTCTTTTTGCTCTTGTCATTGGTGGACTACTAGAACAAATAGCATAAGAGAGGTCAAGATCGGTAGTGTAAGCTATGTGAACATGGCTAGCTAGGTATCTTATGTATTGTTGAGTATTTAAGAAGTTGGTTATAACTTTTAAATGGTGTTTGTTTCATTGATTTGTGATGTGGACATCTAAGGGCCAAGGCTCAGGTATAGTTAGATGGCAAAGCGACGATTCATTTGGGGGTACACAACAAATGAAGGGATATGAAAGTTATGAATTTATGAATAAAGATAATCATAAAATTGGGGGAACATATCTGATCATTCCCTGAATATTGAAAATTAATCTACTAAAGAGTTTGAGCCTATGATTGCTCTTAGGCGAACTAAGTTCTTTCCAAGGATAGCCCAAGAATATACGCACCCATTAAAATAAGTCCCCTTTGCTGATGATTTATAAACAAACCCCTCGTATCCAAACACCCATATAATAAGCATCCATGACCTGATAAAAATTAAAATATTGAAATATGATCAGTATAAAGTTTGAAGTTTGTACTTTGCACCTACAAATATTGGCTAAAACAAGCAAATTTTTACTACACTCAAATTAAACACGTCACATTTTGTACATACTCTCTTGTCTCGTGTTGTATTACTAGGAGCGGCAATTTTTATCTATATCCATAAACTCATCCATAACTCATCTAATTTGGATAAGTTTTAACCCACGACAATTAAACACTTGGATTAAATGGGACAAAATTGCCCTTTGCCCTTTTCGGGCAAATTAAATAGCCTTATATCTTATTTCCCAAACTAATTAGGGAAATGCCCTTCTTTTAAAACTCGATTTGTGATAAATCAAGTTAAATCCTATAGTAGCGTTTTAAAGAGCCTATAATAACGTTTTAAAGGACTTATAGTGGCGTTTTGTAACTCGACCTCAATGAAATTGAGTTATAGGTAAAAACAAATTGCCTATAACTCGATTTCATTGAAGTCGAGTTAAAAAACGTCACTATAGGCTCCTTAAAACGCTACTATAGGGTTTCAGAAATTTTTTTTTTTAAACTCGATTTATCATAAATCGAGTTTTAAAATAAGAACATTTTCTTAATTAGTTTGGGAAATTGGATATAAAGCTATTTAATTTGTCCGAAAAGGGCAAAGGGCAATTTTGTCCGGATTAAATATGTAAAGATCCATTTGGGTAGTCTAATTAATGAGTCTTAATAGTTAAACCTATTGAGTAAAGTTAAATGCCTGAAATTAATAAATTCTAGTCAAACTTTTTCTTTTCTTTTTTTTAAGGGAAAGGACAATAAACTTTAATTAAGAAACACCGGCTATGTCAGCCTGAAGTACAGAATAAAATTGTGGTAGAACATCCTTCATATACACAAAAAAATCTAGCACATTAATAGAGTATCTAGCCAGAGTATAAGCAACCTTATTGCCCAACCTTATTGCCTTATCTCCTAGTGTGAGTAAAACAATTGAGAAAAAGATGGAGACAGTATCTTTGCATCTTGTATCAAAGAGGCATGGTAAGCCAAGCAAAAAACCTCATCGGCCAGAGCTTTAACAATCATCCCCAAATCACCTTCCACAACAGCGTACGTAATACCAAGTTCTATCACAAGCTCAATAGCACGGGTTGCAGCTAAAGCTTCAATATCCATTGTTTAGTAAGCTTGGGGTAATTTTTGGGATAGAGCGTCAATGACCTGACCTTGGCCATTCCGAATGACCACACCAAATCCAGATTTGTTATCTTCTTTAATGACTGCTCCATCGAAGTTGTAAATTGCATTTTAGCTAATTTAATTTAATAAAAAGAATTTGTTTGAACAATAATTAATTAATTATAAAAGTCGTACAGTTATTTTTTTTTATCAGAAAAAGTCGTACAGTTACGATATTATATGGGGGTACGTGTTAATTATTAAATATATATTTTCATATTGCTAAGCATTAATTTTTCATTTATAGTTAAACATAAATCAATTTAAAAATATTAATGGATAATAAAGTTAATCCATAGTCTTCAAATGATGTTTAGAATACATATATGAATGTTGGGCACAATTTTTTTTTTTTGGGGAGAGAGAGAGAGACGAAGCACTGAAAAGAAAAAGAAAAAGAAAAAGAAAATATATATATATATATATATATATATATATATATTAATATGTGTACTGTAAATTTGAGAAGAAAAAAATATGAGAGAAAACAGTGTTATATAAAAAGAGAGAGAAAGAGAGAAAGCTTCCCATTTCCTCACGTGGGCCGCCTACGTTCTTCGACTTCGTGACAAATTGTACAATTGAATAATCATCAATCATGCAAGAAATTGAATAGGTATTGTTTGTGAGAATACAAACTTTCTTGGAAAAAACTACTTGCAAGACAAAACTTCACACCAAATTGATGGGTTCTGCCACTGCCTAAACTAATAGGACTTCAAAATTACAAATATTCAACTACGAAAAATAAGGGAACAAGCAATGTAATCACAATATGTAGATATCTTAATACAAGTTCATACAAATAAGAAATATTCAAATCACACAAACTCCTAAGTTAAATTACAAAAACTATAATTAGATAATTCATGTGAGGCAAATGCACTTACAAACATGAAGTTATCCTTCCATTGACTGGGTATGTGATTCAAGTTTATCAGATTTTTGTTGTTGTCCCTTTTCTGATAATACCTTTAATCTTTATTTATAGTAGACAAAACAGTTACTACACTCCTCCTTATTTTATGGTAACTTCTGTTGCACTCTGACTTAGTAGATAACTGACTGTGATACTCCCTTGTTATAACAGGTCTTGCAAATTGCTCATTTGGGCCATGGTTCACGTTGGTCAAGATTTGGGCCATTATTTCCATTTATCAGATCCAGACTCGAGTCACTTTTTAGTGGAAATATGACTCACATGTGAACACATGTGAACACCTTACAAAGACTTTCAGTTACACGTGACCACCTCTCATGATATTCTCTATTATAATGGGCCTAGCAAGTTTGTATATTTGGGCTATGGTTGACAAAAATCTAGCCCCTCAAATGACTGATTCACATGATCACGCGTAAAAAATATTTTATTTTTAGCCTAACAGGTATGAACAAGTAGAATTTTTCCATACCCCTCGCAGCACTCCAAGACAAGGCGTGAACATGAGATAAAGTATGCAAATTAAAGACAAACCTTTGATCTCTTTTCTTATGTGTTAAGATAGGCCCACGTGTGAAAAAACACTAAAAAGCCGATGAATTTTTCTACGCCATACCTGGACTGAATAATAAAGTAGTCTTTGAAGGAATTGGTAGCACCTCTTTATCAATTTTGCATCTAAAGGAAAGTGAGAATCCTCGTCAGCACTCACAATCGTTGCATTAACTTTGGATTCCTTCATCCAACGCTTCCACATTTTACAAAATCTTCAATTGCTCAGACAGGGGTTAAAGATTAGTAGTAACTTATTACAGGCTCATTTTACTTCACAGGCTACTTTTTGAAGAATCTGTTGTAAATTTTACAAAAAGTATAAAAATTTTTAATATGTAGATGGCATGAAATTAAATAAAGCAGATTAGTGATTCTAAAAAAGTAGTGACATAGATTGTATCTAACCTAAACCAAATTTAATTCTCTCAAAATAACAAAGCCAAATTCAAATGTCTTACAAATATAGGTCTCAAATTCATAATGCAAACACACAGCAATACACCGACACTGCAAAACATGAGCAACAAGTAAAATGCAAAACCCCACAAGAAATTTAAAGTTAGAAGAAAACCATGTAAGACAATCAGAAAGAGAGTTTTCTTTTTTTTTTTTTTCTTTTTTTTTTTTTTTTAATGAAAGTTTAAAAGAGAACTCCAAAGAGAGATGCTCACCAATGTTGTAGAAACATTTTGATCCACCATTGATTTCCTTGCATACAAATTATATCATTGTGATTTGAAAGTAATTAAACTTATCAAGGTAAGGGATATGATTGTGAATAGAAATTTGTGATGAAAACCAAACTCTGTAGTAAACTCATCACCTTAAGTCCAAAACACCAAGTCACCCTAAAATGAACTGTCCCACTGCCATCAAACTCCACTAATGGATTAGATGTCCACATCACATATCAAAGCAACAACAATTAAAACCAGTTTCTAAAATACTTATCAGTCTATGTATTGAAGAATTAGCCACGCTCGCTACGCTAAACAGGCTTTACCCTAAATTCAAAAGCAAATATCACAACACTCATAAAGCCACTCATTGCTATCCACTAAACACTATAACATGGACAGGCCAATGACCTTTATATCAAATGACAAAAGCAAAAGAAACTGGGGAACCAAACTACACTTGCCCAGTTGCCCACCAAAACAGTCAAAGCTTTTTTTTAGAGAAACCATATGGGAGAGTCTAATTATGCTCATCAGCAACCAGATACACAGACTACTAAAGGCTGCAGCTGTTTAAATTATTAAAAGCTGTAATTAAATCAGTAACGTATATTACCTCCAAAAATCAAATGAAGTATATGAGAATGAATATCTGGTTATAATCATAAAAACACTCAGAAAATCAAATAGTATAATTTAGAGCTGAGAAAAAGGAAAAAAATAAAATAAAAAATCATTTAAGATAGTGTAACTCTCGCCCCCAACACAGATAATCAAGATAAAACAAATAAAATAAAATAAACAAAAAACAAAACACAAAAACAAAGAAACACAGCTATAATGATGATAAACAAACCCAAAGAGCTGCAAGAGAGAAAATTTGGCATCCAAAAACGATACAAAATCCAAATATAAACATGTTAAGTTGCAAATATGATGCACATAAAACGTGTTTTCTGAAGATTTAAAGAATGGATTCCAACAGGTAGAATGGCACCAGATTTAGAAAGGAAAATACTTGATCTGATGAGTGCAACTCCAACTATTTCTGCAACAACAATAAATAGTTGTGATCTCTAAGGTGAGGGTTGAGGAAAGAGTGATAAGAGTGTTCATTGAGCAATCTATATATAAGCGAATCTGAAGCTAGTTGTGTGGGATGAAGCTGCTGTCCCCCTTGTTTTACCTCTGTTGTGTGGGATGAAGCTGGCAGCTAGTTGGTTTTTTTTGCTCTTCTTTGTTAATAAAGATTTTTCACTCATCAAAAAAAAAAAAAAAATATATATATATATATATATATAAGCGAATCTGAAGGAGGTCAGCTTTGTTAAATGGGATAAGGATTGTAAACACGTATGCACTAGATCCATTAGGATCTTGACACCTGTGCATCTTGGTTTCACTGACCTTGTTGACACTTTGTTTAGTTTTGGACAAAACTTTTCCAAATATTTTTTTGAAGCTCCTACAGTAATTCTCTTGATATAAAAAATACTGTAGCAACTCTAAATTATTATTTTATATAAAAAAAATACCTACTAAATTAAAAAAATATATATATATTCTTTCTCTTTTTTCTTCGCTCCCTCTCTCGCTTCTCATCAAAGAGAACAAATGGAAGTAACTCTTCTCTCATAAGTAAAATTATTGCATACAATCTAAACAAAAACAAAAAACAAAAAAATGCAATAAAACTACATAATACAATCTTTCTCATAAACTAATAAAATCAGAACCCAAAAAAAAAAAAAAAAAAAAATCCAGCCTTTATCTCAACAGCTACTAACAGCAACAAAATATAATTTGAACAAAACACAAACAGAAAATGCAATGAAATCAAAAAATACAATCTTTCTCTCATAAACTAATGAAATCAGAACCAAAAAAAAGAAAAGAAAAAAAAGATCAAACCTATTAACAATATAAAGTGAGAGAGAAAGACTGAATAGTCTGTATATTAATATGTGAATAATAATGTACAATATAGAGCCTTATATAGACTAAGTACGTGTGCAGTACAAGTAATATGAGTAAACTACAAGTACAATATACTGGGCTAAGCCCTGAGCTAATCTAGTCTAAGCTATACTCTAACATCCCCCCCTAAACTCGAGGTAGCAAAGAGGAAGCCAACTGAAATTTGGATATAAGATCTCGAAGACGACCACGCAAGTGAGTCTTGGTGAAGATATCAGCAGGCTGGTCAGAAGAGGAGATGGAGAACAATTTGAGATTGCCTTTCTTGAGATGCTGGCAAGTGATGTGACAGTCAATCTTAATGTGCTTGGTGCGTTCATGGAAGACATCATTATGAGTAATGTAGATAGCATTATGATTATCACAATAAAGAGGAGTGGCAGTAGGCTGTGGAGCATCCATGTCAGCCAAGAGCCAGCGAAGCTAGACAAGCTCGTAAGTGGTGTCGGCAAGGGCACGATACTCAACCTCAGTACTAGAACGAGAAATCACATCTTGCTTCTTACTAAGCCACGAGACAAAAAAAGTACCCAATAGGAAATAGAAATCTGTGATAGAGCATCGATCAGTCGGATCACTTGCCCAGTCCGCATCTAAATAAGCATGAAGCTCGAGAGAAAACCGAAAGGAGTAGTGGAGACCATGATAAAGTGTGCCCTTGACATATCGGAGAATCCGAAGAACGACAACATAGTGGACAGAACAAGGGGCATCCATGAACTTACTAACCATACCCACGGCATGTGAAATATCTGGATAAGTAATAGTGAGATAGATCAGACTACCAACAAACTGATGGTAGCGAGTAGCATTGGATATAGGTTCACCATCCAAGGGTGTGAACTTTGCATTGTATTCCAAGGGAGTGGAAATAGTCTTGTTGTCGGTGATACTAGCTTTGGAGAGAAGATTAGAAGCATATTTAGCTTGGGAAAGATAGTATCCATCAGAGGATGAGGTAACCTCAAGCCCAAGAAAATAGCTAAAAGTGTCCAGATCTTTCATCTCAAAATGCTGACTAAGGAAGTGCTGAAGAGAGCGGATACCTGCAGAATCATCTCCAGCAATAATCATATCATCAACATAAAGAAGAATAAGAGTGATACCAGCAGAGGATCTTCGAACAAATAGAGCAGTGTCATGTGGACTCAAAGTGAAATCCTGCTAAGCAACAACTGAGCAAAACTTGTCAAACCAAGTTCAAAGAGCCTGCTTGAGGCCATAAAGAGCAAAACGAAGGCAACAAACTTGACTGCCTGAGTGTGGATAGCTAGGAGATGGTTGCATGTACACTTCTTCTTGGAGATCTCCATTGAGAAAAACATTCTTCACATCCATTTGATAAAGAGGCTAACGGTGAACAGCAGCCACAATAATGAGACATCTCACAAATGTAAAGTGAGCAACAGGAGCAAATGTTTCCTCATAGTCAATGCCATACTCCTGAGTAAAGCCTTTAGCAACTATGCAAGCCTTGTATTGTTCAACAGATCCATCAGCCTTGGTCTTGATCTTGTAAACCCACCTACAACCTACTACAGACTAACCAAGGGGCAAATCAACCATATCCCAAGTGTGATTCTTATGAAGTGCATCTGGTTCTTCGTTCATAGCTTGCTGCCAAAGAGGGTCAGTATGTGCCTCACAATAGGTGTGAGGTTCATAGAGGGTGACAAGAGCAAAAGAACAGTGATAATCAGTGAGATAAGAGGGAGGAATGCTTACTCGAGTGGAATGACAAAGTTTAGGACCAACAGGAGACTCAAGAGAGGGTGGTGCCACAAGATCCAAGATAAGCGGGTCATATGCCGAGGATAGAACCGAAGATGAGTCGTCTGGAGAGGCACCAATGTCGAAGAATCCTCTATAAGTTCAAGATAGAGAGGAAGGATAAGATCAGTAAAAATGGGAGACTCTGAAGAAGAGAACGCAGGAAACTACTGAAGACTCGTGAAAGAATGATGTTCCCAAAACTCAACATGACGGGAGACACGAAGGCAATAAGAAATGGGATCATAACAGCAAAACCCCTTTTGAGATACACCATAACCAAGGAAACAACAAAGATGAGCATGAGGCTGGAGCTTTGTTCGTTCATGAGGAGGAAGAGAGACAAAACAAGCACAACCAAAAACCCAAAGAGATGAGTAGTCAGGAGTTTGACCATAGAGAAGCTCGAATGGTGATTTGTTGTGTGTAGTTGGTGAAGAAATACGATTAATGGTGTACACAGTAGTGAGTGCGGCCTTACCCCAAAAGCGCTTAAGAAGAGAGGTAGAAATGAGAAGGGTGTGGACAAAATCAAGAATGTGACGATATTTTCGTTCTGTACGACCATTTTGTTGAGAGGTGTAAGGACAAGATTGTTGAGGAAGGGTACCATGACTGTCTAAAAAGGATAGGAAATATTTATCATTATATTCTTTAGCATTATCTAATCGAAAGACTTTGATGGTGCGATTGAACTACATTTCAATCATTTTATGAAATGTTTGGTAAATAGACACAAGTTCAGACCTATGATGAAGCAGATAAATCCAAGTATATCGAGAAAAATCATCCATAGATATGACAAAATATTTAGATCCCCCCTTAGTGGGAACAAGTGCATGACCCCAAATATCAGAATGTATAAGATCAAAAGGTACAGAAAAAAAGGAGTCACTATTAGTAAAGGGAAATTTTGTTTGTTTGCCAAAATGACAGTAAGTACAATCAAAATTTTGAAACTGAACTGAACCCTAAATGACCTTGAAAAGTTAACAACTGAAGACGAGATAAGGATGGATGACCAAGACGAGCATGCCATAGATTAGGTGAGGGGGCAGCAGTGGGAGCAGCTATAGAAACAACTTGTGAATGAATCTTCAAGTCATGAACCTTAAACATTCAACCAACCTTACGGCCTGTCCCAAGCACTTAACCCGTCCGGGGATCCTACACATCCACACCATGATTAGTAAATAGAAGATCTATACCTAATTCACAAAGTTGACCAACAGAAAGCAAATTGAGGGATAACTTTGGGATATCAAAAGTGTCATTAAAGGATAAACAAGGAGAAGAGATTGTTCCTTTATGACTAACAGCCATAAGAGTTCCATCAATAGTGTAAATGGTGATTGGATGTTCTAAGGGTGCCTTATCAGAAAATTAGGATCCATCAGGAGTCATATGGTTACAACATGCAATATCAAAAAACTAAGGTTGTTTACCTGAGGTGACAGAAAGGGCAGTGGAGGTGCAGGATAAAACCTGTTGAACTACTGCCTCAATATCAGCCATAGTAAGTGAGGAAGTCAAAGATGGACCTGTAGGAACCGATGGATCTGAAGGACATACAACAGCTGCCCAAGGAAGATAAGCTTTATTCTGCTCTTGCATAAATTTCTGCAGTTTGCGACAAACTGAGATGTCATAGCCTTTGGCACGGCAAAACTCGTAGCGAGTACCTTTGGAAAACTAAGAGGTGGGACGCCCAGAGTTTATTCGTGGAGGAGCAGTGAACGTAGCAATAGGAGGCTATGGAGATGGTGTAGCCAATACATGATCAGATTATGACATGTGATGAGTAGGCCAACGATTCTCCTCAGAAATGAGCTCCTTGACTTTAAATACTCTTCTATTCCTCTAGGCGTTTTTCATACTCATCCGTTGTAATAGCAGTCTTAGGGGCATCTTTAGCAATTGTGGCTTTGGACTTAGGGTTTGGTACTAGCTTAGGAATTGAACCAGTCACATCTCTCCATAGTTTACAACCCTTGAGAAAGACAGTCATATTCTGAGACCATGCATGATAGCTAGTAGGACCATCCGACATAATGGTGATAGGACGAATGCTATCTCGTTCATTTTGTTAAGCCATAATGAAGAAAATGACCAAAAAGTGGGATTTAGAGACCTCAAATGAAGAAACAGAGCCCAAAATCAAAATCTATGCAAAAACTAAGCAAGCAAGGCCTATTGAAAAATTTTGACTTTGGTCAAAAGTCAACGGTTAGAAGTCAATAGTCAATGGTCAAAGTCAACGGTAAGTCAACTGCTGACGTAGGTGGCTGACGCAAGTGCTGATGTAAGCTAATGATGCAGATCCTAACGTGGGCAGGATGACGTCAGCCTAGGGCTAACGTGGATAGACGCTGATGATCTCAAGCACGTGGAGTGCATGGCGGTGACTCGCTTCTGATAGTAATTACTAGATGAAGGCAAGGGCAGTGGAAGAATGCCGAAGATTTCCATAGGAACCACAAAATCAAAGGAATGGCTTTGATACCATATTAACAATATAAAGTGAAAGAGAAAGATTGAATAATTTGTATATTAATGTGTGAATAATAATATACAATAGAGAGCTTTATATAGGCTAGGTATGTGTGCAATACAAGTAATATAAGTAAACTACAAGTACAGTATACTGGGCTAAACCCTAGGCTAATCTAGTCTAAGCTATACACTAACAAAATCCATTTTGACCGCATGTCATTGGCAATGGGGAAGAGTACGAGTGGCGGTGAAGGCAAAGCAGATGACGAAGGACGAAGATGACGCGATAGTCTCTCTCGCCTGTTGAAGCACAATGCCGATTTTCCTCTTGGAGATTGCCCCTCTCTCTCTTTCTCTCTGTGTTTGAAGAGAAGAAATCAAATCCAGATGGTGAACTGTGCGGATGGTGTGTGGCCTTTTGATTTTTATTAGGTGTTTTGATGGGAGAAATAAACGTGGCCTTCAGCCTTCCATCTCTTTTTTTTTTCTTTTTTCTTTTTTAATAATACTAAGTTTTTACTATAAAAAAAACTAATGCTAGGTTTATTTTTTTAATGGGAAATTAATTAGAAGTTAATAAATACGAATAATAATATCTTTAATTAAGATTAGATATATATATATATATATATATATATGTGGGGGAGAAGGCCCAACGCCATATGTTGGGCCTAAAGCCCAGTTCAGATACGACTCTCTGTCCGAAGAGGATAAAAGTATCAATGCTTTGCCATCCTGGTGGAGGTGCAATCCATAAGGGACAGACGCACCATCCGAAGATAATCTAGTTGGGCCGAAGGGACCCTACCCAACGGAGCAGCCCAGAACTTAATCGAGTAGATATGCCGAAGAGCCCTATGCCAGAGCTGAGCTTCGGGCACGTCCAAAGGCATAGCTATCATGAAATATCTTACCAATAAAGCTGCCACCGCCACATTTAATGCACTGCAGCAACTTTCCTGGCCGCATTTATGTGGAGAATACACCTGAACAGTGTATCTTCACCCACCACCACTCACTGGGGGTTAAAGCAAACGGCTGATGTGACTGGTACTCAAGTAGGCGCCTAGATGGAGGGCAAGTGTGCGGTGAAGATGAGAAAAGAGGGTATATATAAAGGAAGCAAGTCTCGCAGAGAGAGGGGGGAAAAATTGTATTCACTAAGTCTTTAGATACCAATCCTCTTCGGACCAAAGAGTTTTCCTGTTAAAAAAGCCTGTCTCAATCCTTTGTTTCTTTTAGATGGTTTTTGCTTGTATGAACCATTGCTAAATCCGCTACTAGCCCAGTTGTTCAACCCATTCTCTACAAATTTATTGTTGGGAATTTGTTGGGCTCATAATACAGGGAGTTGGTATCAGGCCCAACAAATTTGGACCCTACAATTGGCGCCGTCTGTGGGAAGCAGCTTGAGCGAAGGTGGAAGCAACACCTCAAAAGATGGCTGAACCAAGGCAACGACCAGCTGAGTCCAGGTCATCTAAGCACACCGATCCTTTTCTTCATCTGGAACGGAGGCAGGACCGTGAAGGAAGTGTACATACCGCACGTGGTGATCAGAACCAGTCGCATGGGGAGAGTCACACGTCCCATGCAGAGAAAAACAAGGACATGCAGAAAGAAATCGATAGGCTAAAGAGGGAGTTGCGCCATGCGAAGAGGAAACGCAGTCCCTCGTACTCTCAGGAAGATACTGAGGACGAACAAGACGTCAGCTACGGGCAGAAACATCGAACGCCGGTCAGCGAATCCTTTACCTATGAGGAAATGCGTCATGGCGAAAAGAACCCCCAGAATCCCTTACAGAGGGACGCAGGGAACGATGCTATGAGTAAAGCCCTGGATCAGATCTCCAGATCCCCCTTTACCCGTAACATAGAGAGTGCTAAACTTCCTCGACGTTTCCACCAGCCTACATTCACCATCTACAACGGCCGGACTGATCCAGTAGAACATGTGAGCCATTTTAACCAGCGGATGGCTGTTCACTCCAGGAATGAAGCCTTCATGTGCAAAGTCTTCCCGTCGAGTTTAGGACCAATAGCCATGAGGTGGTTTGATGGTCTGAAAACAAACACTGTTAGCTCCTTCCAAGAGCTAACTCAGGCTTTTGGGTCCCGTTTCGTCACCTGCCGAAGGGTTCCTCAGTCCGTGGCATCTTTGTTGTCTGTTATCATGAGGGGAGGTGAGACGTTGAAGTCGTATTCAGATAGGTTCTGGGAAACGTATAACGAGATTGAGGAGGATTGTGAATCGGTGGCCATCAGCTCTTTCAAGTTGGGCCTCCCCACTGAACACCCCTTGAGAACTTCCCTGACGCGTAAGCCTGCTACCAGTATACGCCAGTTGATGGACAGGATCGATAAGTATAAAAGAGTTGAGGAAGACCAGCAGCAAAGCAAGGGGAAGGAGAAGGTTATCCCTCAGGAAGGGAGGGATTCCAGGTCGGACAGGCAGAGCCACAATAGGCCGAGGAAGGACTGGGCCGGACAAAGCACAGCGAACTTCCAGGTAGTCAATGCGGTTTTTTGTGAACCGGTACACCAAGTTCTGGACAAAATAAAAGACGAACCATTCTTCAAGAGGCCGAGCAAGATGGTAGGAAACCCTGAAAGGCGCAACCACAATCTTTACTGCCAGTATCACTTTGACCATGGGCATACTACTGAGGATTGTAGGAGCCTGTGGGACCATTTGGATAAGCTGGTCAGCGAAGGCAGGCTAAAGCACCTCCTGCACCATTCACACGGCCAGGGAAATCAAACAAGTACGGGACCCAGGAGGGGCGGTTCTGTAAAACCCCCCTTGGGAACAATCAATGTTATTTTTGCCGCACCAGGGAGGACAGGGTCATGCCCATCCAGGGTATTATCAGTTGCCCGAGTACCCTCGGAGAAGGTTGGCAGAGAACCGAAGAGACTTAGGACAGACGTCCCAGTTTTGGGCTTTTCGGAAGAAGATAAAACAGGCACTATACAGCCGCATGATGACGCCCTAGTAGTCACTCTGAGAATAGGCGGATACGACGTGCGGAGAGTGATGGTAGATCAGGGCAGCGCTGCAGAGATAATGTACCCAGACCTATACAAGGGGCTGAACTTGTCCCCTGAAGACTTGACTCCATACAGTTCCCCCTTAGTCAGTTTTGATGGCAAAGTGATCATCCCGAAGGGACAGATCAGACTGCCTGTGCAAACCGGTCCTGAGACTGTGGAGGTAGATTTCATAGTAGTGGATGCTTACTCGCCCTACACCGCTATAGTAGGCAGACCTTGGCTTCATACCCTTGGGGCTGTATCCTCCACACTGCACCAGAAGATCAAGTACCCCTCCGAAGGGATAGTAGAGGAGATCCGAGGGGATCAGGCTTTATCTAGGCAATGTTTAGTGGCAGCGATCCAGCACGAGCAGCATGCTGCGCCTTCAGACTGTAACAAGGAGGGTTTATAGCAATTAAAGCTTTCGGCGCCGAAAACCGAAGCCTCAGCTGGGGAAGCAGAGTGCAAAAGCTTGGAAAAGATAGTTGTTAATGACGATCCAGAAAAGTTTTTTCAGGTCGGATCTATGCTGCCCCCACAGGAGAAGGGGGTGTTGGTAGAATTCCTCAGGGGAAACATTGATGTGTTCGCATGGGACCCTGCGGAAGCTCCAGGAGTAAGCCCAGACTTTATTTGTCACCATCTAAACGTAGATCCCACCATAGTCCCCAAGAAACAACCACTTCGGCGACCATCGAAGGAACACGCAGATGCGGTTAGGGAGGAAGTGGCAAAGCTCAAGCAGGCGGGGGCCATCAAGGAAATTTTTTACCCCGAGTGGCTGGCCAACACAGTGGTGGTAAAAAAGAAAAGAGGGAAATGGCGGGTGTGCGTGGACTTCACTGATCTCAATAGAGCTTGTCCGAAGGATCCGTTTCCCATGCCAAAGATAGATCAACTAGTTGACGCTACTGTTGGGCATCCTCGGATGAGTTTCTTAGACGCGTTTCAAGGTTATCATCAGATACTGCTGGCTCTCGCCGACCAAAACAAAACAGCTTTCATAACTCCTGTAGGAAATTACCACTACAAGGTAATGCCATTCGGCTTGAAGAATGCAGGGGCTACCTATCAGAGAATGATGACCCGGATGTTTGAGCCACAACTGGGCAAAAGCACGGAGGTTTACATTGACGACATGGTGGTTAAGAGCAAGGTTATTGCGGAACACATTGGGGACCTTAGGGATATCTTCGAAATTTTGAGGGGACACAGGTTGCGCTTGAACGCCTCCAAGTGTTCGTTCGGAGTTAGCTCGGGCAAGTTCCTGAGGTATATGGTCACTCACAGGGGAATCGAAGTTAACCCCGATCAGATAAGGGCCATCAACGACTTGCGAGCTCCCCGGAATCCCAAGGAAATCCAGAAGCTGACGGGAATGACTGCTGCCCTTAACAGGTTCATTTCCCGATCAGCAGACAAGTGTCGGCCGTTCTTCTCGTTAATCAATAAGTGGAAGGATTTTGAATGGACGGAGGAATGTGCTATCGCTTTCCAGCAACTTAAGGACTACCTGGCTAGACCTCCCATCATGTCCAGTCCTCAGCCAGACGAAGTCTTGTTTGCTTACATTGCCGTGGCTCCTAATGCTGTAAGCTTGGTGCTGATCCGAACAGACTGTGGTGTGCAAAAGCCAGTTTATTACGTGAGCAAGTCGCTGCAAGAAGCTGAAATCCGCTATTTGCCACTAGAAAAAGCCATTCTAGCAGTTGTGCTGGGTACTAAGAAGCTGCCCCATTATTTCCAAGCTCACACCGTCATAGTCCTTACCCAGCTCCCACTTAGGGCCATACTCCGAAGCGCCGACTACACAGGAAGAATTGCCAAATGGGGGACGATACTAGGGGCTTTTGACATCAAGTACATGCCACGCACGTCAGTGAAGGGCCAGATCCTCGCAGACCTGGTCGCCGAGTTCACAGAGCCCCAGTTAGAGGTAGTAAACCAAACCCTAGGCACGGAAGGGAGGCAAGTCAGCACGATTTCGTCACAAAACCCCTTGCCCTGGGAAGTATATGTAGACGGCGCATCTAATCAGAGGGGCTCAGGCGTAGGGCTAGTGCTGATATCCCCCGAGAAAATTATCATTGAAAAAGCCTTAAGGCTAGACTTCTCAGCAACGAATAATGAGGCAGAATATGAGGCTTTGCTGATGGGGATGAAGATGGTACAAAAGATGGGAGGAAAGTCCGTTGAGATATCCTCGGACTCGAGGTTGATCATCGGCCAAGTATCGGGAGAGTTTGAAGCGAAGGACGAGAGGATGCTGGAGTACTTGAACCTAGTTAAGTCCCTGCGGTCAGAGTTTGAATATTTTAACCTGCAGCACATCCCCAGAAGTGGCAACACACATGCAGACTCTTTAGCCACCCTCGCCACCTCCTCGGCAAAGGCACTACCGAGGGTTATCCTCATTGAGGAAATGCAGGAGCCTACGAAAGTGAGAAAAAAGCCACCCCAAGTTCATTGCGTCAGAACCAACCCGTGCTGGATGGACCCCATCATCAAGTTCTTGAAGGATGATGTGTTACCCGAAGAAAAAGGGGAGGCGGACAAAACGCGAAGAAAGGCCACAAGGTTCTGGCTATCCGAAGAGCAGAAACTCTACAAACGTTCCTATTCGGGCCCGTACTTACTTTGCATGCACCCTGAAGCGACTGAGTTACTACTGGAAGAATTGCATGAAGGGATATGTGGGAGCCATACGGGAGGCAGGTCCTTGGCCCACCGGGCCATCACACAGGGTTACTGGTGGCCATATATGCAAAGAGAGGCTAACGAATACGCGAAAAAGTGCGACCAATGTCAGCGGTTCGCGCCGAATATACACCAGCCAGGCGGTAACCTCAATCCACTATCCAGCCCATGGCCTTTTGCTCAATGGGGTCTAGACATCGTAGGCCCTTTCCCTAAGGCAGCAGGAAACAGGAAGTTCTTGCTGGTCGGAACGGACTACTTCACCAAATGGGTAGAGGCTGAGCCTCTAGCAAATATCAGAGACGTGGACGTGAAGAAGTTCATTTGGAAAAACATCATCACCAGATTTGGAGTCCCACATACTCTCATCTCGGATAACGGGCTGCAGTTCGATAGCAAAGCTTTTAGAAGCTATTGCAGTGAGTTGGGAATCACAAATAGATATTCCACCCCCGCCTACCCCCAGGGAAATGGGCAGGCCGAAGCAGTTAATAAAGTCATTGTCAACGGGTTAAAGAAGAGGCTGGACGATGCGAAGGGTAGATGGGTAGAAGAACTGCCCCACGTATTGTGGGCATATAGGACTACGCCTCGCAGGTCCACTAGGGAGACCCCTTTCTCAATGACCTATGGGGCTGAAGCGGTTATACCTCTCGAGACTGGATTCCCGACCTACAGGACCAGCTTTTTTAACCCAACCAGCAACGATGGGCAGCTGGAAAAGAGTTTGGATCTGATTGATGAACGTAGGGAAAACGCAATGGTTCGGTTGGCGCATTACCAGCAGAAACTCAAGCAGGGCTACAACGCCAATGTGAGATTGAGACCTTTCGAACCTGGCGATCTGGTCCTAAGGAAGGTGGTAGGCAATGCAAAGAATCCAGTATGGGGAAAACTGGGGCCGAATTGGGAAGGTCCATATCGCATCACCTCGAGGGCCGGCGTTGGCGCATACTTCCTCGAAGACCTAGATAATCATGTAGTTCCCAGGCCATGGAATGTAAATAACCTCAAAAGGTACTACTATTAAATGAATTCTTCAGTCATGATTGCCTTTTTGTTGTGATGGTTCTTTTACAAGTGTTTAAACTTAAATCCAGTCATGCCTGTAGTCCTCGGACCAGATGACTTGGGTTAGTTAACACTCCCTTCCGATTTTTTACAAGTGTTTAAACTTAAATTCGATCATGCCTGTCGTCCTCGGACCAGATGATTCGGGTTAGTTAACACTCCCTCACGGGTCTTTCACAAGTGTTTAAACTTAAATTCGATCATGCCTGTTGTCCTCGGACCAGATGATTCGGGTTAGTTAACACTCCTTTACAATTTACAAGTGTTTAAACTTAAATCCAGTCATGCCTGTAGTCCTCGGACCAGATGATTTGGGTTAGTTAACACTCCCTTCCGATTTTTTCTCAAGTGTTTAAACTTAAATCTAGGCATGCCTGTAGTCCTCGGACCAGATGACTTGGGTTAGTTAACACTCCCTTTCGATTTTTTACAAGTGTTTAAACTTAAATTCGATCACGCCTGTTGTCCTCGGACCAGATGATTCGGGTTAGTTAACACTCCCTCACAGGTCTTTCACAAGTGTTTAAACTTAAATTCGAATATGCAGACTCTGGCTAAATTACATCAACTGTTATTACTATAAGGCACTGTTTAGTCACGCATAGAAGAACACCATGGTTTTGATTTATCCTTAATTATCACTGTCATTGTTAGCCGAAATGACAACTTAACAAACACCAGAAAAGCAACAAGGAATAAAAAGAATCCATTTCATTCATTAAAAAGATAATTTCGTTACAGAATGGATGACAAAGGGTCCTAGCTGTTACTAAAACTAAACATCCTAAACCTTGTCTTGAGGCTCTGGATTAGGCTTTGGCAGTTCACCCGCATCTCCAGTCTGAAGAGGTGCCTGGCTTGTCTCAGCTGGGGCTGAAGGATCCTGACCGGCCGAGGGAGCTTCCGAGGCATCTGGCAGGTCGCATATATCAGGATGATAATAGATGCTCTCGGGTTGCCTTAGGGCAGACTCCGCGGGGACTCCAGCCGTATCAAGGCATTTGCCCCATGTTATTTCGCAGTAGTCTCTGCACACTTTGGCAAACTCCTCGGTCAGCCTTGATTGGGTCTCTTGCACCCCCAGCATGTAGGCAGCCTGTTTCTCGGCCTCAACTGCTTCTTTGGCCAACTGAGCATCCTCCTTAGCCACTTTAGCAGCATCCCTGGCTTTGTTTAGCTCAGCCCGCAAACTGTTTCCAGATTGGTCTGGGTAACGAATAGTTGCTGTCGCTGATCCTCGGCCTGCTTCTTGGCATTCTTCAGGCCTGCCTCTGCATTTCTCCTCGCTTTCACCTCCTTCTTCAGTTCCTCGGAGACGCGGGCGTAGTCGTCCTTCGCCTTGCCCAATGCCTTCTCCACCTCCTCCCTGGAACGAGCCTCAACTTGCACTTTAATATCCTTATCCTTGTTCCATTCTTCGGCTACAAAAATTTGCTGGGCGATCTGCATGGCAAACAAAAAATTTTTTGCGTTAAGTCATGAAAGCACACGAAGGTTACAATATAATTACTTATCTCACCATGCCTAAATCCCTTTTTAGGGACAGAAAGAGCTCCTGTTCGGTGAAGCGCCGATAGGACTCCATGTCCTTCGGGAGGAGAAGAGGCTTCTCCAACGCTTCTGCTATGCGCCCTGCTTTCCCCCCAGCGTAGTTTCGCAGGGACGCATCGTGTGGGATGGCGGCGCCATCCAAGGTGAGCTTCGGAGACCAATCCCGAGTCTTTCACCACACGTCTGCGGCCAAATTCTCTTCTCGGCTCTCCGTAGAAGACGCCCGTTTGCCCCTATTATCATGGGTCGTTTTCTGCTGCTTTGGGCCCTTCGGAGGGACCACTTCCCCCTCCTCAACATCGGTCACCTCCGTCACCACCCTTTTCTTCTTCAGATCGGGTAGCGCCTTTAGCCCAAGATCTTTTGGGACTGGAGGGGGAGGGGGCGGTGGTGGAAGATTGGCCTTGGGCTGGGAAGTGCCAGTGCCTTTGGCCACATCCTTCGGCTTCCGATTTTTCAATAAGTTCGATAGGCTCTGCATGTCGTCCTCTTCAGAATCGTCTGGCAGAGCTAGATTTAAGAGCGGAGCAGCCGAGTGCTTATCAAGCACCTCTTCGGCAGCCAAAATTTCGACTTCCCCCGAGGTATCCTCTTCGAACTTAAACTGGTCGATCTGCTGATCAAGCGAAGGGGTAGAAGAAACTCCTTCCTCCTCTGCTACCGGTTCAAGGGGAACTTGTTGAACGGGCTGAACGAACACCGGTATGCCTTGCGGATTAGGATGGGGCACCGAGGCGAGGTCGAAGGGGGCCAAAAAGGTCTTCCGTGCCACGTCAATACGGTTTAGGCGGCGATCCCCAAGTGTTATGGCGTTGCCTCTCGGCTGGAGTTCAGACTTCGGGGTATAGCCGAGGATGAGGGGAACGGACCTAAGCTGTCCGTCTTCGCTCACAAAGATCTCCGACCGAAGAAGGTAGTTCAAGGCCGCAGTGTTTGTGAGACTCAGCCAAGGAGTTACGTACCTCCTATCTGCAAACATGGCGATAGAACTGTCAGTAGGTTGCAACACGACGAAAGGAAGTCTGAATAGCTAGAAGCAAGAAAGTTAGAAAAGCTCAAGGGGGAATGTCCTACCTGGCGCTTCTGGCGTGGTTGGGCAATGAATCCCATCATGCCAGGCACCCGAGACGATCAGATAATCGTCCTTCATCCCTTTGTTGGACTTGGGAAGACCGGAGAGGAGTCTGACGACATCGGATCGGGACCTTAAATAGTATCCCGCCCCTTCTTTGGTACGACATTCGTACATGTGTACCACGTCATGCCAGGTTAATCCCAAGCCTAGGTGGCGGTTTAGGTCATCAACTGCACCTAAGATTCTAAAGGTGTTGGGTGCGCACTGGTCAGGACTAAGCCTATGGGCGGTAAGGTAACTTCTGGTGACTGGACCCATGGGAATGGTCATCCCCCCCTCCAAGAAGGCGATGATGGGGATAATGACTTCGCCCACCTCCCGGTCCAATAGCAACCCCTCCGTGGAGCAATACCTCAGGCCTACTTCCTGAGGAATGCGATATGTCTCCCTAAACTTCTCTATCTGGGAAGGACTGTTCACTAGGTATTCGAATCTACCCATTGTTAATAAGGTTAAAGTGAGGGAAATGCGGAACGGTGACTAGAGAAAATTTACAAATGGCCGAAGAGGCAGCCTGAATAGATTTCAAAAATCTCGAAGAAGGGAACTTACGTCGGACTGAATCAAAGAATGTTTTCTGGCCTTGCGGGGAAATCGCAGCGGATTCTGGAAGGAGTTGAAGCGGATGACAGGAAGAGCTTTGAAATTCTGAACGCTTGAGTTCTCCTGGGAGTTCTGAAGTTTGCAAAATGAGAAGACAGTCTTCTCTGGGACTTTATATAGTGGCAGGTAAAGTGGTGGAACTTACCCCGCCCAAAATTTTGAGGAGAATCTCGTCCGTTGATTTGAAATGGACCACTAGATTTCAGGGACAAGACGCCGCCTGGATCAATTAATGACGCCTCGGAAACGGCGCGACAGCAGCGGTTATAAAGAAGGCGCCCAAATTTATGCGCGCACACGTGTGGGGTCAAAGTTCAGTGCCCTTATTTATCAAAGATCAAAACCCCACTTTTTCTCTTCGGATGCGAGGTAAAAAGTGAAATTTTGAGGGGCTATTGTGGGGGAGAAGGTCCAACGCCATATGTTGGGCCTAAGGCCCAGTTCAGATACGACTCTCTGTCCGAAGAGGATAAAAGTATCAATGCTTTGCCATCCTGGTGGAGATGCAATCCATAAGGGACAGACGCACCATCCGAAGATAATCTAGTTAGGCCGAAGGGACCCTACCCAACGGAGCAGCCCAGAACTTAATCGAGTAGATATGCCGAAGAGCCCCATGCCAGAGCTGAGTTTCGGGCACGTCCAAAGGCATAGCTATCATGAAATATCTTACCAATAAAGCTGACACCGCCACATTTAATGCACTGCAGCAACTTTCCTGGCCGCATTTATGTGGAGAAGACACCTGAACAGTGTATCTTCACCCACCACCATTCACTGGGGGTTAAAGCAAACGGCTGATGTGACTGGTACTCAAGTAGGCGCCTAGATGGAGGGCAAGTGTGCGGTGAAGATGAGAAAAGAGGGTATATATAAAGGAAGCAAGTCTCGCAGAGAGAGGAGGGAAAAATTGTATTCACTAAGTCTTTAGATACCAATCCTCTTCGGACCAAAGAGTTTTCCTGTTAAAAAAGCCTGTCTCAATCCTTTGTTTCTTTTAGATGGTTTTTGCTTGTATGAACCGTTGCTAAATCCGCTACTAGCCCAGTTGTTCAACCCATTCTCTACAAATTTATTGTTGGGAATTTGTTGGGCTCACAATACAGGGAGTTGGTATCAGGCCCAACAAATTTGGACCCTACAATATATATATATATATATATATATATATATATATTTTTTTTTTTTTTGTACAGAAAACAAGGGATAATGGTAAGTTAATGGATATTAATAATTAAAATTTATGGGATAATTTAAGGGATGATCTCTTAAATTAAAAGTAGACTATTAACAAATAAAACTCTTAAAAAATTTGAAGATTAGAAATTTAATTGGGAAAAGTAAGATTAAAAAATGAAGATTAAGTATCCGTTTGGATACAAATGAAAGTTTCCGCATCTTCCTTTTTTTTCTTTTTGTCTTTTTGAAAAGTGCATTTTAGCTTTTTCAGTGGGTCCCATGCACTGTTCACGGGACCCACAAACCTCTTTTTTAATCAAAATTTGTATTAAAAATGGGTCCCACAACACTATTCACACATTTAAAAATTATTTTGTTACAGTATTTTCAGTTTTCAGCAAAATAAGCGGTATCCAAACGGACCCTAAGGATCCGCTTATTTTGCTGAAAGTGAAAACTTTTTTGATAAAAATACTGTAAATAAATATATAAGTTAACTGAAATAGTATAGTGCGACCCATAAATAATACCAAAAAATGCAGTAAGATCCATGAATAGTAGAAAAAATAAGCTAAATAATAAAATAAGTTGGCAAAAATAATCTATATTAAACATACACTAACTATTAACAAATTGAAGATTACAAAGTAATAATGGAGAATTAAAGAAAGAATAAAGAATGAATGAAGAAATAATATTAAATGAGATAAAGTAAAGATAGAGAATCTGTTAGAAATTGTTTTTGAAAAAAAAAATAAATAAAAGCTAAACAGAACTGTTCACCATTCAAATAATATTTAAATGAGATAGAGTAAAGATAGAGAATCTATTGGAAATTGTATTTGTAAAAATAAGTAATTAAAAGCTAAAAGGAACTGTTCACCATCCAAATAGTATAAAAATTTAAAGAGATTGCTGGAGATGCTCTTAAAATGCAAATTGTATATAAGAGCGTTGATGGTAAAATTGAAAAGCAACCCATTTTGCATTAATTGTAAATTAGAAAAAGCAATCCATCTTCTGTCTAAAATCCATCAACAATAGGGATGGCAATTGGTGTTCACGGGTCGAGTTTGTATCGTGTCGAGTCGAGCCATGACTATTCAATTGTATGGGTTGACTCGAAACTGACCTATTTAGTAAATGTGTCAAAAATCCTTAACCTGAACATAACCAGATTATTAAACAAGTCAACCCAACCTGACACATTTAACTTGTTTAATTAACAAGTCACGTAAAGTTCAATACAAATAATCCATTTAATTATCTATTTGATTAATAGGCCATACTAAACCTATATAATTTTTTATCAATTCCCATATATCTAAAATTAAAGTACAATTACAACTATAAATATAGTAATAAACATATAAAAACAACTATAAATTAAGAAATACTATCAAAATAAGTAATAATTTTATAAGCTAAATAGGTTAAATGGGTCAACCGAGTTCACACATTGAATACAAACATGACTCGTTTATAAAAGAAGTTAGCTGTGTCAACCCGAATACAACCCGAACCTGTTTAACTCAATCCATGATATGTTTATAAACAGGTTAATCTTGTCAAGTTCATAGGTCATGTCAGATTTTGCCACCCCTAATCCACAATACAGTTGAGCATTCATATCCCTTTACTCCCAAAGTCCATCAAATTGGGGGAATTTCAAATGGTGGGTTTTCCTCCCAATCTCCTTCCCTTTTCCTCTACACCATCCATACCCCAAACTTGGTTGAGAATTCTCATCTTAGTAAACAGTCTCATGAAGACTTGCTTTCCATTCTACACCTTGCTTAGGGATGGTCTGATTTGTGTATTAGTTTAAATCTTTTGGTAGTTGAGATAGAGCTCGATGCAAAAACTGTGCTTGGTTGGGTTACTCAAGAATTTAATAGTAACTTACAAATGTGTAGACACCTTAGCAAGAAAGACTTGGATTCAAGTCAAAGATTATGCTTTTTTATAGTTTGCCTATAGACTTAAGTATGTTGTTATTTTTTGATAATTCTGGTTTATATTATGGCCTTTAAAGATAGTGACAGTTTAAAACAACACGTTTGAGTTGCTTAATTGCTTTTGTTGCCAATGAAGGAGGGTAGGCCATCTTAGATTAAGATTCATTCCTTCAGTAGGGCATAACTTCCCACCATTTATTTATTTTTGGTGGTTTATTTTTGGCTAACACTAAAAATTGTAAAAATAAAAGTTTTTTATTAAAACATTTTTACTATGGATGTAATTTTAATGATCAAATTTTGCATTTACTTTTTCTAACTATTAGTAAAAAAAATGGCAACTATTTGATTGGAATTGTCAACTTTTGGATAATTTTGATAACAGACCATTTGTTAAATTACATATTCGTTCCTTAACCTTTGGTTTTTGTTTCAAAATTACTATTATACTTTAAAATATTTCAGAAATATCTTTAAAAATATCTAGTGAATATAAAATGTTAAGTATAAAACAAAATTCATTTAATTAAGGTGTCTTCAATGACATGAAGCCCATGATGTGATATAAATTCAGTTTATCATATCAACATTTTTCATCATCATATGTTAATGGAAATTGCAAACGAATGTCTTTAGAGCATTAGTTAATAATCCATTTAAAGAAATTTTTTAGGGGAAAAGAAGAAAAAAACAATTAATGTTTTGACAACTTTTTTCATTTTCCATAAAAATGGTATCAAAACTTTTCTAAAATGAATTGTTAACCAATGCCCTAAGGGAACTCGTTAGCATAACCCTATGTTAATAACTAGGTTTTTGAAATAATTTTGAAAATATAGGAAATAAAGTGAAATCTAAAAATAATGAATAAAATAAAGTTTTGTTTGGTACTCTTAAATGTTAGTCTCTAGGAGTTGACAGTACATTCGAATCGGTGATAGTGAGTTTGCCCACATTTGATGTCGCGGAAGCCTGAAGAGAAGCACACACGATGCTCTCTTGATGGAACAGAAACTAAACTATTAGTTTCTGGTAGTAAACCTCGAATCCACGAGGGGTTTCCCTGAATCCACAAGGAGAATAAAACTAGAATCCACCAGAAGAAAATTTGACAAAACGTCTAAGTTTATTGATAATAGTCTATGAAAAACGTTTACAGACTTAGGGGCCTACTTAAGGGCTCCTTAAAACTTGACAGACAAGAAAATATAATCTAAAATAACTCCTAATTGATACCTAACTATAACAGGAATCAAATTTGACCTAAAAAGCATTAAATGCACCTAAAAACAAGGAAATAAATCACATAAACCTAAAATAACGTTTTTTTACATAAAAAATACCAAAAATAATAAATTACAATAATTAAATAGTAAATTGTGTCCTACATCAGACCCCTCCACTTGAAACAAACTCGTCCTCGAGTTCATCTTTGAAATCTAGAATCTCCCATGCCAAGAAAACAAATACATTGAATACTTTATCTTCTTTGTCTTCTTGCCAAACTTGAAAGTCATTAATTGGGCAACTTGAACTTCTTCTCCCTTGATCTCCATGTAATTGACAATATTCACCAAATAGGAGCCAATGATCAAATCAAATCTTTCCACCCCAATAAAATCAATAAACTTTGTTTCGGTGTCTCCCAATAAAATAATAGGAGTTTGAATGTTGCAATCATCTAACATGATTTCATCGAGATCATTGACAACTTCCTCTATAATTTCTTCTTTAATGGTTTCTACTATCTCAACTTCAAGATCTTTCTCTATAATGGGGTCTTCATTAATCTCCTCCACAATCTTGATTTTAGGTTCTTCTTGTATAACAAGGCCTTCATTAATTTCCTCAGAAATCTCGATATTTTCTTCTTTGACTTCTCCATATTCTTCAAGAACGATATTTTCTTTAACATGTAATTCTTCCTTTAACGGTGGAATATTTGGCTCTTCAAAATAATTCAAGTATGAACTTCTTGGCCAATAATAATCTTGTATTGTATACGACAAGATTTCTTCACAATCCAAAGGATAAAATTTGATAGCAAGCATCTTTTTCATCCTTGGCCATGATCGAATTTTGTCTTTACCTTGTCGAATTCTATCAGATTGTACTCGTTCCCACCAACATAAGGCATACTTACTAAGTTTATACAAAGCAAGTCCAACTTTTCTCTCATAGCAAATATTCTAATAGTCAAATAAATCCTCTAGATCAAGTAACCAATCAAGAAAATCTTCTTTTAAAAAATAACCATTAAAACTTGCAATTCTCTTATAAGGTCTATATGAAATTTGTTTACCAATAGGTTGCCCGTGAGTTATGTCTCCGTTGCAGTTATCCCTATTGTTTCCATTCTTCAATGGCGCATCCTAGCATAGATATTTGTGAGTGCTTGTTATACGTCACGTAATACTTGCTAAGTTATTCGTTGTTGTTGTGGTGGTGGTTACCGTCTCGCCGGTTAGCAATCAGACCAGGGTAAGTCAAGGCTCTGATACCAACTGATGTCGCGGAAGCCTGAAGAGAAGCACACACGATGCTTTCTTGATGGAACAGAAACTAAACTATTAGTTTCTGGTAGTAAACCTCGAATCCACGAGGGGTTTCCCTGAATCCACGAGGGGTTTCCCTGAATCCACAAGGAGAATAAAACTAGAATCCACCAGAAGAAAATTTGACAAAACGTCTAAGTTTATTGATAATAGTCTATGAAAAACGTTTACAGACTTAGGGGCCTACTTAAGGGCTCCTTAAAACTTGACAGACAAGAAAATATAATCTAAAATAACTCCTAATTGATACCTAACTATAATAGGAATCAAATTTGACCTAAAAAGCATTAAATGCACCTAAAAACAAGGAAATAAATCACCTAAACCTAAAATAACGTTTTTTTACATAAAAAATACCAAAAATAATAAATTACAATAATTAAATAGTAAATTGTGTCTTACATCAACATTCCTTATCATAAAAATATCCCAAAGCAAACCAAAAATAATTATACTAGTTGGATTAAAAAGGATTGTGAGACATGATCAAATCTTGGGCTACTTATTGATCTTGTTTTTGTTTTTGGTTAAACCCAATATTTTGGATTGGATGCTATATTTATACTTTTATAGGTTACACATTAATATTATATCTGTCAGCACCAAATTTTTTGAACTTGTATTGTATACCCATTGACAAAACGATAGGGTGGAAGGAAGTGGAGGCCATGTTTTCTTGTGGTAGACTGGTACTCAAAAAATGACCGAAGAGAGAAATTCTTAGTTGAATATATCGGGATATATAATTCTTGTGTGTGAGGCCGTATTTTATAGGACTTGTTGACCTTATGGCCTTAATCCTTATGACCTTATAAACTTTTGACTATTTGTTTGGTCCTTTTCAAGTGTTTGATGAGAGCCATAAAACAAAGTTTCTTTCTAAACTTATTTGGAAAAATACTCTTCAAACTTTTCATACATCTATTTTTTGGGTGTCAATTATGAAAATCTAACCATTGAATTTCATTTTCCTTATGTTCTTCATATGCATATCAAATTTCGTTCAAATCGGATATTATTTACTATTAGATTAATAAACTTATTTTTAATACACAATTTTAGATCACAAAAACTTGAAATTTTAACATTTGTTTAATGGCATAACAATTGATTTTTGTTCTTTTTGAAATTTTGCAAGCATAAAGGATATAACAAGAACATGTAATCCAATGGTTAGAAAGCACTCAACGCATCTCTATCACTTAATGCATCTTAAGACAATATGACCATGGGTTTTATAAATTTTATATATTTTAATGGAAAAATTAATGGATGCTCTAAGGGTATTGGTCTAGGAAATATTTTTTAAAAATTTTATAAGTAAAAAAGAAAAAAGCAATTTTTTAACTTTTTTTTTAATATTTCTCATTAAAGTAGTATCAAGACTTTCCTAACATGATCAATTAAGAAATGCTCTAAGGTCACTCATTAACTGGATCTATATTCTAAAACTGCGCTGTCAATGTGTTAGTTTATCAAAGATCTATTAACTACTCACCTTAATTTTTCCTATGTAGGAGTTATTCATTTGACTAACACGACAGTTTAAATGTGAATATTCTTTTTTATTATTATTATTATTATTTATTTTTATAAATATGATAAAATTTGAAAATTATAACATTTTAATTTATAATAATTGTTCTTAATCATCAAATCAGATTACATATAAATACTTATAGGGTTCGATTAACGAGTGCCCTTAGAGTATTTGTTAATTAACAATTTCAGGAAAGTTTTAATACCATTTTCATGAAAAATATAAAAAGCTATCAGAAAAAGGAAAAAGTTTAACTATAACATTGATTGTAACTTTAAATTACAACTTTACTTAATATCTTTTTATTGAAGGTGAATTTTGAAAAACCCATCATTAGATTACATCTTCTTCTTATATCTTCTATGCTTGCAAAATTTATAAAAAATTAAAGATCAATGGCTATGTCATTAATAAATTGTTTAAATTGCAAGTTTTTGTAGTTTAAAATATGCATAAAATATAAGCTTATAGATCATATAGTAAATAATATCTGATTGACACAAAATTTGACATGTATATTAAAAACATAAAGAATATGCAATTCAAGGATTATATTTTCAAAATATGTAATAATGTATATTTTATTGAGTAAGATTGTAATCTAAGACTACAACCAATTTTGTAGCTAAACTTTGTCCTTAAAAAAATCAATTTCTTTTTTTCTTTTTTCAAAAAGAGTTTTTAAAAATATTTTTCCCATGTTGTTTTATTCATTGAAAGTTTTAGCAATATTGCGTTTTGGCCTTTCTAATTCCTTATTCATTGGATTGAAACAAAATCACTTCTTGGCTCATTGCAAGATACCTAACAATCGGATGATTTAGTTGATCAATGATATTGATACCATTTATGACCCAAACTTGGCTCCAGACCGGCCATTTTGTCTTGCACCATGTATAAATTGTGTGTGTGTATATATATATATATATATATATGTTTTGAATTTATCCATGGTACTTCATAAATTGATGTGAATATAATCTTTAGAAGATTTAGTTGCCAATTCAAGTTTGTTTATTGTTCTTCGTAGTCTAAACATGAACATTTTAATGGTATAGATCACCCATACATATTAATCTGGATCTCTTGCTGTATAACATGAAATATATAAGCAATATATTAGTATGTTTACTTTCTTATTGTGAAAATTTGCATAGGATTTCACTATAGAATGGTAAAGTGATCAAACATTGCTACTCAAACAGTCCATTTCTTCGCTAAAGATGGCCTAATAAGTTTTGTTGTTGATCCACAATCAGAACGTTGCGTCATTAATATCACCACTACACGAAATTGCAAGGTGGTTGGAAATTTCACATGTCACACTGCCACTTGAAAATTTCAACATAGGACCATTTGCACAATTTTACAAATTTTTGTTTTTTGTTTTTTTTTTCCAACACAATTATACAAGAGTTATAAAGAGTACTAGAGTAACTGAGTAAGTAACAGGTTAGAGGATTCATGGCTCATGCTCATCAAAAAAATTATACAAACAAATATTCTTTGCATTTTTCCCAACTCATTCCTAGCTCCTCCTCTCAATCAGGCCTCAAGAGTCATTGGCACTATAAATCTTGATAAGAATTCCTATATAATCACTAATAATTCAATTTTTTTTAAGTAAAGCAGTAATAGTGAAAAAAACAATCCATCACTTTTTTTTCCTAATTTTTATTTCCACTAATGTATTCTTTTGTTATTTATTAAGATAATACATCATCAAGGCATTACTTCTTCATCGTTTATTCCTTTTTAGTTTCTAGTGGTTTATTTATGGTTGGCAATAACTATGTAAAAAATATTTTCCTTCAGAGATTAAATTTAGTAAAGATATGGTGTGAAACCTATGTTTTACTCCTCCAATCCTAACATACCATATCACTTTATCATATATTTAAAAATAATCACAACCATGCTCAATCAATTCTAATACTCATATATAAATCTAACCAATTGGGAGTTTATAGAGATGTTATTAGATGTGGTAGAATGTATTGAATTTTAAGTAAAATGCTGATGTATCAATATTATATTAGATGGTGTAAAACATAGATTTCACCCTCCATCCTTTCCAAATTCAAACTCTTTTCTTTACTATGGTTATTATTTTTATGATCAAATTGGCAATTAATTAATTAAAATAGTTCTTCTCAAAAAACAAAAAAAAATCAAAAATTTGGAATAGCATTTAGATTAATTTTTGGGCTTGTACTCTTAATTGTTGGTTGCTGGAGAGTTAACTGGCCCAAAACAAAATTTCTAATTGGGTCAAAATGTTGGTCAATCCATTAAAACCAGATGTTTTCAACTCTCATCTACCAAAGATGTTAATTTTTGGGCTATTTAGTTGCATGTATTTGGGTCAATCAAATGGTTGGACTCGAAGCTTAAGACTATAGCCCATAGACGTCACTCTCTTCTCACTCCTAAATTTTATTCATTTGTATTGTATGGCCACTGACCTAAATTTGGCATTTGGAAAGTACTTTGTTATACCATATAGGAAAAAGGAAAAAATGGCTCAAATGGACAAGGCAAACTTTTGGTTTATTAATAAAAACTAAAATGGAAACCTAGCTCCAGATCAAACAAAAGAGCAATTAGATCTACATCAATCATAATCCATATTGATTGGTGATTAGGAAAACAACTTAGAACCATTTTCAAAAAAAAGGATGAATAAAATGTGACCAATTCATGACGATTTGGAGCTTCTATAAAAATCCATACAAATCCACATCTTTAGTTTGTGAGCTCAAAAAGGAAGATTTGGTCTTTGAGGCCCAAATCACTTTCCTCTATGAAAACTTCCCAAACATACCAGCAGAAAGAAAAAGGCCCAGATCCACACTATTATTCATAGACCTCAACAAGTTTTGGAGAAAAAGAAAATCAGAGCATGACTTGGGCTAAAATAATCAAAAAGCCAAACCGTTCAAATTTTCATGACCCATTAAAAGAGGATTAAAAGTACAACAGATCCACACAACATATATTCTGCAAAATGGGAAAAATAGTACAAAAGTAAAATTGCAAACCTCTCACTACAGGTAAATTCAATTCAAGCAACGTAATTCAAACAAACCAACGAAAACAGGGCATGGATCATAGTATATTGGAGGCTCAGACAGCGTTGAAGTTTAGAGCTATAAGTTGGATATCTGTGCTAGCAACGTTGCCTTCAGGAAGAGTTTGGATAGCATTTCCAGTATTGTTAGTTGTAAGCTTGCGAAATGCAAGAATGAGTGCGATGATGAGGACGAGCAGGCTAAGTATTTCTGCAGCAAGCTTAACGATTGAAAGCAACGAGGTTTGTTCCCTGCATCAACAAGAGGAAATTAATTCTATGAATTACTTTACTGGAACCAACAAAAATAAAATTACAAAATAAATTTGCTAATAAAAGAATATGTAGCTCTCAAATTAGTCTACGTACGTGGCCAATTCTCTCTCAGCGTGGTGGCAAATCTCAGCGGGCGTGAGGGTCCTCTAGCTCTGGCAAATCTCAGCGTCACTGATAGCGTGGTGGCAAATCTCTCAACGTCTCTGACAGCGTGAGGGCAAATGAGTCCTAGCTCTGTTTTTGTGGCTCTCAAATCACAGCGTGAGGGTCGACCGGTTTGTGTCTCTCAAACCTCAGCGTGAGGGTCCTGGCTCTGGTTTTGTGGCGGCGTCGGCTTTCTTATATTTCGGAATTACCTTTGTCAATGAGTTAGTGCTACAAAGATATATTAACCATTCATATGTGTTATTACTATCCAATGTGGGACTTAATCATTTAACTAATTAACTAGGTAACATACACTTAAATTTAAAAAGTAGAACATTTATTTATGATATTTCTCTTCACCATTAAAACAAAACAATATATGAATATTTATATGTGTACTTTTTTGTATACTTGATGAGTCCTAAAAATCATTAAGGTCATCCATTAATATAGACAACCTTGCATCATTAGTAGACCAAAAGATGTAACCGTTCAAGCACATTCAACACCTTAATGGCGACCGTTACTCATTGGTCTTAAACACCCATCAATACGATGACTGTTACACATGGGTAATAATCACCTCCAATTATGTATAACAGCTATCCAAATCACCTATAAAAGGGACAGTCCGTCTTACTTGTGAAGGTAGGTTAAAAGCTACAACAAAACACTATCTAAATATGAAAAATATGGGGTGATACTAACTTAAGCATCGGAGGCTCCCCCATCGGGCACAACCCGTTGGTCTCTTCGATCTATCTCTCTTTATCTTGCAGGTCCTACAAGATCGTCTAAAGCTCTGGATTGGATGAGTGACCCAACTGATGATTTTGGCATCATCAGTTTGGCGCCGTCTGTGGGAAGATTAGTCATCTAGCTCTTCCTGCAACAAAAGGGTCGCTTAGTCGAAAATTTGCAAGATCTCCTTCATGAAACCCCTTTCATCATTGTCTCTTTCAAGGGATTTTCATTCTCTCCTTATGTGGGAAGAAATCAAGAAATACAAATTACGAAGGATCCGAGAAAGGTCTAGGAAAACTACCATTCCAAGCGGCAGTGGCTGAAGTCAGAGAAAAGCGGTGACCAATAATGTCTTCGACGCAAGGCAAACCCAAAGCATGACCATAGTTGCAATATTTGGTGAAACCAATCAACGACAATGAGATCACCCGAAAGCATCTTAAGGTCGAGGCCATCTCCTTGGTCGTTGTAATGTAGCAAGTGCACCGTCAAAAGGAGCACTGAATGACCTTTGGAAGGAAATATAGAATTTTCATCTCCAAATTTCTAGAAGCAACCTGGACGAATCACAACAGCGTGACCCAATTCTTGGGTCTTCAGGTCAGATGAGTTATTTTCATCTCATTATTTGCAAACAAAATTTATGTTTATTTCATGCTACACTACCCTCAAAAGACACCTATGCGTCAAGGAGTTAAAGAATTAACAAAAGAAATTACTAGACACTTTTCTTTCCTTGAAAGGAAAAGGCTAGACAATAGAATAGCGTTAAGTTTATTTCATGTTACACTTTTCTTTCCTTAAAGAATTAGCTCCACGTTAAGTGTTGATAAAAAAATCTACGGTAGTCACTAGAATAGCGTGAATTAGAATTAATCAATTTGAGGAAAAATAAAAATATAAAGCCTAGAAATATTTCAAGAAAAAATATACTAGCTTTAAAATAGCCTTGATTGATGAATTTAAGATTCCAATTTTGGGTGTTAAAGTCTGATTTGAACAGCTGTACAACTGTGAGGATTTATAGTTACAGCCTATGCACGTTCAAAGAATACAACGTGTATATATATATATATATATATATTATATATATGGCAAGGGAAAAGAGAATGTAAAGAGGTCAGATACCAAAGAATCTCACCGTATTCTCTTTAATGTCCCCCACCATTAAAGCCCAAATAAAAATCAAACATTATGACCTTGATATCATTGTTGTGGCCTGTAAAAAGCTTTATTTCCTACTATAACTAAAACAAACCGTTTGTGTCCTTTTAATGGTGTCAAATTAATGGTACACTAAAGAAGGAAAATAAATGGTACACAACACGCTGATAATATATTGGTTGATATTCACGGGTAGCAAAGCTGTATCATAGGGCCATCCCCCAAATTTATATTTGTATTTATTGATGACAACAGTAAAAGATAAATATAGAAATAGAAAAAGTATATGTTATGCAAGAGTTATTAGTTTGTCAATTGACCAATGACACATTCTTTTTCAAAGAACAATCTGAAAAGATTTATAATAAAAAGAGCATTAGGAGTAAAATGCAAAAATGGCCTATTCGGCCCTACACATAGAATAGTTTTCAAAATGAATGCAAGGTGGGACTAGGGTTGAAAGACCCAAAGAATTACAAACTTCAGTCCTTATAGAAATACAGGAATTGTTAAGCAAAAATCATTTTAAAAAATATTATGAGATTTTATATGTTGAATGTTCCATAATAGAACATACCAAATTTATTGTTCAAACTTTTCCATGTACAAATACATGTTGCTTTGATTTTGAGAATGGAGAACTTAAATGGCTCCTTCCATCTATACATGACCATGCCTTCTAGCAACGTTCAAAGGGAAAAATGTGGGACTCTTAACAGTGTCACACTTTCCACATGTATGATTCAATCGAAGCAGCCATATGATGCATCCACAAATCCACCACATGGTTTCATGGAAACTTTTGTGGTCTCTATATATTTGAGCATCATACTTTCACAAATTAAGCCATTATTTTAGTGCTCAAAATGAATTAAATTACATTTTCTTTATGTTATGCATATATATATTTGTATTATGCAAACGCGCTAAGGTATACTACGCTAGAGACTATGTTATGGATGCATCAACCACCCATAAGTCACAACAAATTTTATATACTTGTGGTTAATAACATTTGTGAATTTATACTTGACAATGCTACTCCAAGTCTAACACTTTGCACAGTAAAAGTACTAGACTGTTTACTGGACTTATATTCTTAAGTTTATAAGCTTTAGAATGAGAACTTGTCAAAAAGAAACAGCCAAAAAAGAGATCAAAAAGTCTTAAGTGGAAAAGGGAAATACAACCAAAGATTGTGAAAATTCCTTTGACATCACAAATGGCGAATCAAGCCCTAGTAGCTTTGAAGCCAATATCAACCCAACAAAGATGAGCTCGTTGAAAATGAATCAACTTAAAAGGATACCAAAAATCCCATACACACATCCAAGTCACTCGTCATGTGCGCAAAGTGGTTCCAAGCCAAGCATGAATGTTCTAACATCCTTGCAAAGGTGGGCTCAGATATTCAATTTCTAAAAAAGTCTCCAAGGCCGACAGGGGGCAACAATATGACCTAGTTTTTACATCTTCAAAAGATTGAAGCAAAAGAGACCTAGGCCTTAGACATTGAATATCATGTTAAGCTTAACAAGTCTTAAAGGACAAAAGCTCGTCATGAAGATCTCAACAATGAAAAGATCCAGGAATATGGCAGCGTAATGTCGTCATCTAAGGTAACTTATTTATTTCTTTCTATTCGTGTGCATTTAACTAGCGATGCGAGTGATTAACTTATTAAAAATGAGTACATATCAAGCTTGCATAAATAATCAATAAATAAAAAAGGTATATAGGTTTTTTTGGTTTTTCAAATTCATGAAATTTTCAGAAAACCCATAAAATGCATAAAGCACAGCAATTGTGATGAATGCTATACCTGATTATTTAAGATTATCAATATTCTTGGAATAATGACGATTAGAATTAATTGTCAAAAAGTCCAAATTTTGAATGAATTAAATGGGAAGCAATAAGAGGAAGCGTATTATAGTACGTTAATTATTCTCTTGATAATGTTTATGCACTATGATTAGCAGCTATGTAACTCTTACCCTCTAGCATTTCACAGCTAACTATTCACATGAAATATTATAGTCACAATGCTTATTTTTGTAAATGTCATAAGGTTTCATGCAAAAATGTATTTACATGAATTACAAAAGAGGTAAAGCTATAGGATTACAAGAGAATAATTGGTCCAATCAAAATATTAGCACAATAAGAAAAATGCCCAACAAGGCCATTGGTAGCTCATTATTCATGTATGAATTTTTCTGAAATTCTAGTTTAAACAAATTTTGGCAAGTGCATGTGCTACTTAATACAGATATCAACATGGCCTCAAGAAGGTCCAAAACGACATAGCATCAAGGAATCATTCCAGCAACAAGTGACAAGATTCCTTAAATTGATGTAAGTTACTAAAAAATGGCTAAGTGATAAGATTTCGCCAAGACGGATGTAAATCACTGACGAAGCCTAAGTGACAAGATTCCTTAAATGGATGTAAGTCACCAAAAAATGGCTATGTGATAAGATTCCGCCAAGACGGATGTAAATCACTGACGAAGCGTAAGTGACAAGATTCCTTAAATGGATGTAAGTCACCAAAAAATGGCTAAGTGATAAGATTTCGCCAAGACGGATGTAAATCACTGACGAAGCCTAAGTGACAAGATTCCTTAAATGGATGTAAGTCACCAAAAAATGGCTAAGTGATAAGATTCCGCCAAGACGGATGTAAATCACTAACAAAGCCTAAGTGACAAGATTCCTTAAATGGATGTAAGTCACCAAAAATATGGCTAAGTGATAAGATTCTGCCAAGACGGATGTAAATCACTGACGAAGCCTAAATGATGAAGCTCCGTAATTGGATGTAAGTCACCCAAAAGTGGCTAAGTGACTAAATACCCTTAGACGAGTGTAAGCAGACAAGGATTCTTACACAAACGCAAGTCAAATGCAAATCAAGAATATCAAATGTGACAACCAGAAAATGAATAAAAGAAGAAGCATCGAAGTGATAAAAAATGACCGTCCAAAGAAATCACCTTACACTTCAGTAGTGATAAAAAATGGTTGTCCAAAGAAATTAGCTTGTTCTTCAGCAGTGATAAAAAATGACCGTCCAAAGAAATTTGCTTACTTTCAAGACCAAGCTATGATCCCTCGAACGTCCAAAAAGACCTTCAAAAGGCAGATACTAAGAAGTCTTCAAAAAATACTACCGTTCCTGAAGAAGAAAGTAGTTAAAGATAAAGAAGCCTAAATCTAAAGAAGTCAAGAACATTCCCTAAGCCTGACCAGCATAAAGCAAAGTCAGACTTGGGAATGGGGGGCAACTGATGAGTCCTAAAAATCATTAAGGTCATCCATTAATATAGACAACCTTGCATCATTAGTAGACCAAAAGATGTAACCGTTCAAGCACATTCAACACCTTAATGGCGACCGTTACTCATTGGTCTTAAACACCCATCAATACGATGACTGTTACACATGGGTAATAATCACCTCCAATTATGTATAACAGCTATCCAAATCACCTATAAAAGGGACAGTCCGTCTTACTTGTGAAGGTAGGTTAAAAGCTACAACAAAACACTATCTAAATATGAAAAATATGGGGTGATACTAACTTAAGCATCGGAGGCTCCCCCATCGGGCACAACCCGTTGGTCTCTTCGATCTATCTCTCTTTATCTTGCAGGTCCTACAAGATCGTCTAAAGCTCTGGATTGGATGAGTGACCCAACTGATGATTTTGGCATCATCAATACTCATATAGTATCATATTAGTATCTATTTCAAAAACATGCAAAGCATTTTACATCAATTCAGGGTTGTGATTTGTTCCTGTAAAGCAATATCGATATTTGTCAACCATTTAGCTAAAATATAAATGATTACAATTGATCTATTTCTCAAAATTATACTTGATGTGCTTTAAGAGATTTAATGTACAACAAATTCTAAGAATTCACAGTAGATTAAAGAAATATATAGCCACTACAAATAGTATATAATTTTTTTTTTTTATAAGACAAATAGTATATAAATTAATACTACATTAAAATTATTAATTTTTATCATCTTTCTCTAAAAACACGTACGTAAAGTTTGTTTGAATTTATATATGTTCATATCACTATAGGAAGCATATACAAATGTCTCTAATGCGTTTTCAACAGTGTACAGATAGCACAATTTATGATTCTAATTTCACCTCCCCTTATATTGATCTTGTGCCATGCTTAAATGTGATATTGAATTGATCTCTAAAATTTCACAACAAAATTTTTTTTTTATGTAGCATTTTTATTGTAACAAAAATTTGTTGTACTACACACTGACACTAGTATATTAAAATCTTTTGAGAACACCTTATTGAGGAACTATGTTTATGTTCATATAAATCAGGAAGAGAAGAATGTCTCAAATGCATTATCAATCAACAAACAATTAGAAGATTTAGTTGATCAATAGTACGATTACTAAGTCAAAATTGGCTGCCCATATATTGGTCCGGTCGTGTGCAATGCTTAAATTGTATATTGAATTGATCCCATTAATTTCATAGTATTTATGTTTTTTTTTTAGACATATATTTCAAATGGGGGAGGAAAATTTGAAAACTGGATATTTGAAACACTCAGAGGTGCCAAGCAAATTGACCTAAAGGTTATTGGTATTTTGGTGCAACATATTCGATTTAACATAGATTTTTTTGTTACACAGTAAATGTTTTGAAATACTTTAACACATGCCAAAAGACTTTAACTCACCCATCACCCAATTATTGAATCATAAAAAAAAAAATAATAAAATAAAATAAAATAAAATAAAAAAAATTAAAAAAAATTGACACAATAATTCTAACACATGTACACATATATATAAAAACATATAATTACACACATGATTTTAATTTTTATATAGAGATAAGCCAAAATTCAGGCAGATACCTTGGGCCAGGTTTATGACAACCCTTTGGAAAGCATGTTATCTTGCCTATGAGTTAAACCTTTGATACAATTCCTTAGGTGTGTTATACATTATGTTTCTCATTTAAATTCAAACAACTAATTACATTAAATGTAATTGTTTTAGGGAAAATAACATAATTTGTATTGTATTAGTCAATGCAATAATGTATTTGATTTTAATTAAGATACCTAAAGTAAAACAAATAAAAAATAGTACCTAAGTTTGTCATTATATATAAACAGATTCTAAAAAAAAAGCACCAAATTAAATAAATATATAGTTACTACTTACTAGTAAAAATACATAATTAAATCAATATTGCATAATAATGATTAATTTTAATCCTTTTCTAAAATTAGCCTTGTTGGCTTATGTGAAAAGATGTCAGTGAAATCAAGCCCATCCTGTTGAGTGTAGCTCTTGGCCACAAGTCTTACCTTATATCCTTCTACAAACTCTATAGACTTATACTTTTTCTTATAGACCCACTTACAACTAATTGGTTGTTTCCTAGAAGCTAAAGTCCGATGCCTTACTTAAACAGTTAAACTTATGGCGTGTTATTTTATTCATTGAAAATTTAGTAATACGTTGTGTTTTGATCTTTCTTATACCTTATGCTTTATCAAGGTTCAAGGTGATTGGAAATTTTATGTGCCACATTGACATTTGGAAATTTCAATGTACAACCACTTGTAAAATTATACAAAGAGTTAGAAAGAGTAGGTAACTATTGAAGCTATTGAAGCTTTTGCTGCTAATGCAGCAATTTAGTTTGCCAAGGATCTTAGCATTCACAAGTTTGAAATTAAAGGGGACTCATTGTTGGTCATCTCAGCCTTGAGAGACAATAGACCTTCCTATGCTTTGCATGGACATTTTATGGAAGAGACAAAAATCTTGTCAAAATCTTTACAATGGTTTAATTTTAAGCATTTTAAAAGGGAGGGCAACAGTTTAGCCCATGCCCTTGCTAGAAGAAAGGTACATAACCTTCTCTTTGGTGCTGGTCACAACCTTGTGGCCAATTTGGATCCACAATAATAGAGTAGTGTTTGAAGGAATTGTTGCTAATGCTTTATCCATTTGGCATCTAATTTTAAATCTACAATGCAAGTACAAATAAGTTGTGCCGGTAAGAAAGGATAGCCAGAGGCCTCACCAGAAAGCACAGAGAGACGCATTTACTGCTACGTGTTAACCGTGAGAACTGAGAAGCTTTTTCCACTCTAATCAATTAATTTAATTTGTTACAAATTCTATTTAAAAGAAATGCAAAGCCATCTTGACTTGTCTCCAAATGACACATACGTACAAATTGAGGAATCACATGCAACTGCCTACCTAAACAATCAATCGTTGAATTACATTTGGACATTTGACATTTGCTCTCAATCTTTATCATCTTAAATACAAGTAGTATTTTGAAATATTTTACAAAAGTAGTCCCCTATTACTAGCTCTTTTTATTTCCAAGGGCAACGTTTTGAAGATTCCGGTGTACAATTTACAATTAGAATCGCATGACAGAGGACATAGTTATCTAATTCCAACTTGTCTCGGCTAAATTTAATCCTCTCAAAACAACCAAGCCAAATGTCATGCAATAGTTAAATCAGTGAGTATATAGAGTTTCTCTTGGAATCAAATAAAGCAGATGAGATTCAGGAGAATGAACATGTAACACTCAAAGAGTAAACAAAAATCAAATAACTTAGAGGTGAGAAAAAGAAAACACACATGACCCATTAAAAATGATATTAACTCTCACACCCTATATAGATTACCAAGATATAAACTACAGCTATATTTGATGCCCAAACTGACAGACAGCAAAGTAGAAAGGCACAGATAAAATCAATATATCCAAAGTACCACAAGGCCAATTAGCTCTAAAAAAAAAAAGCCCAAGTATAAGCAAAAACACAATTTATGCCATCAATATGAAACTAAGAGCATTAGCATTGGAAAATGCTAATGCTACTCTATTTTACCATTCCAAAACCTCACTTTATCATTTATACCATCCAATTTTACAATACCTCCTACATTCCAAAACTTTATTTTTATTAAAATATTATTTTTTAATCTTTCTTTACTATTTCTTTATAACTGTTTTTTTTTTTTTCAAACTCATGTTTCTGCGCTTTCCAACAATTTTTTTTTTTCCTCTCCTTCTCCCTTAACCTCTAGCAACACACAAGCCATCAACAACCACAGCCACGACACCTCAACCCATCAACACCTCAACCCATCAACAACCACAGCCACGGCACCTCAACCCATCAACACCTCAACCCATCAACAACCACTGAAGCAAACCCATCAACAACAATCGCCGATTTGAAACCCACCGGAGCAAACCCATTCAAAAATAATAATCACTGGAGCCACCGCCACCGCCACCACGACCCGATCCTCTTCCATGACCCGATCATCAACCCAGACCCACACCGCCACCACGATATATATATATATATATATATATATATATATATATATATATATATATATATATATTTTCCAATCACTAGCATCAGAGAATTTCTCCACCTTCCCTCAACCTCTACACCGTGCCTCCACTACCCAGTCACCACCACCGCACCTCCACCACGCCCACCACGCCCACCACGCCACCATTGCCCACTGCCCACTGCCCACCAAAATCCCACCAGAACAAAAACCCACATTAAAAAAAAAAAAAAAAAAAAAAAAAAAAAAAAAAAAAAACCCACTCCGTGACCCACGCTGACCAAAACGCAGAACCCAGACCTCGCCAACCAAGCACAACCCAGACCTCGTTGACCAAGCATGACACAGCAACCCACGGTCGATTTGAAACCCACCGGAGCAAACCCATTCAAAAATAATAATCACTGAAGCCACCGCCACCGCCACCGCCACCGCCACCACGACCCGATCCTCTTCCATGACCCGATCATCAACCCAGACCCACACCGCCACCACGATATATATATATATATATATATATATATTTTTTTTTCCAATCACCAGCATCAGAGAATTTCTCCACCTTCCCTCAACCTCTACACCGTGCCTCCACTACCCAGTCACCACCACCGCACCTCCACCACGCCCACCACGCCACCATTGCCCACTGCCCACTGCCCACCAAAATCCCACCAGAACAAAAACCCACATTAAAAAAAAAAAAAAAAAAAAAAAACCCACTCCGTGACCCACGCCGACCAAAACGCAGAACCCAGACCTCGCCAACCAAGCACAACCCAGACCTCGTTGACCAAGCATGACACAGCAACCCACGGTCAAACACAGCAACCCACCCTCTTCGATTCAAACCTCCGTCAAACCCATCGGAGCCATCTCCAGCAACCCACACCCTCTCCGATTCAAACCTTTGTCAAACCCATCGGAGCCATCTCCAGCACACCCAACCCGCCGATCCACGCCGATCCATTCCCACCATCAACCGATCCCAACCCACCACCATGCCCAGATCAAACCACGAACCCACCACCACCACGAGCCATCTCCAGCACACCCAACCCACCACCACGCCGATCCAAACCCACCATCTCCCGTGCAAGCCTTGAACGAGAAAGAGAGATGTGAGATGAGAGAAAGAGAGACGGAGAGATGGAGTGGGAGACGAAGAGACAGAGTGGGAGTGAGAGGGAGAGAGAGGACTGAAGGAGAGATGGAATAAAAAAACTACTTATTCGGTTTAGAATTGTGCTACAGTGCAATTCTAAAGGTAGAATTGCAAAAAATTTGCAATTCTTGCCTTTAGCATTTCCTGATGCAGCAGTTTTTAAGGGTTGAAATGCTAAAAACACCTTAGATATGGCATTAGCATTCTCCAATGCTAATGCTCAAGCAATTAAAATGAAGAATGCACATATAGAGTTTTACTTCTATAATTGTAATTTGACAGTAATTATATAGCTCAAGGTCAGTGTTATGATTGTGAATAGAAATTTATGAAGAAAACCTAAATCTATAGTAAAGTAATCCCCTCGCCATAAATCCAAAACTTCAAGCCACCCCAAAATGAACTGTCCGACGCCATCAAACTACACCAGTGCATTTGATGTTCACATGCATCACAAATCAATTGAATGACAACACTTAAACTTAGCTTCTTAAATACTTATTAAATTCTTAAAATCCTATTTATTTATTTTAAAATAAGTGAATTGAAATTTACATTACTAACTTTTTTTTCGCCGGTGAAATACTAAATTTGGTGATAGTTAATATTTATTGAAATTTTGTTAATGTAGTAAAATTCAATCCTTTTATTTCAAAATTGATGGATAGAATTTAGGAAATCAATGATAGAATTATCTTAAAAACACTCAAAGAGCTTAATCCACTAAGTTCACCTAGCGGTTATAAGTACTATATTAATTTCCTGTCAAAAGTAGCTCCAGCTCCTCAAATACTCTTGGAGCAGTACATTGTAAAAATTACAATAAACCTGTAATCACAATGCGCCATATATATAACCTGTCCGGGCTGAATCTAATTCTCTCAATTCTCAAACAAAAAGTCAAATATCATTCATTAATTAAATCACTGACTAAAATTTCCTCCTAAAATAAAATAAAGTATATGAGAATGAAAATGATAATGTAACAATAATAATAATATTATTAAAAGCATTCATAAATCATTCCACAACTCAAATAAATTAATGGTCTGTTTGGATGGAGGAGGAATGGAGGAGAGTAGAGTAAAATTAACTAAAAATAAATTAATTTTGTAATAAATTTACTTTATTCTGCGCTTCACTCTCTCTCATTCAATCTAAACAGACCATAAAAGAGGGGTCAGTCCAAAATCAAAATAGACCAAATCCGAAAGGTACGTCCATGAGCAAAATGCAAGAGTCACGTGTACACCTTTTTTTTTCTAAGTTCGGCTGTGGGCCTCGTAAGTCGTAACCCTCACAGCTTGGAACAGAACAGATAAAACCAACATAAAGAAAAGAAAAGAAAAGACATCAATCATTTTGCAATTCCTTGTGCAATTTGTCTCACTCACATTTATAGTCTTTCTTTAAAAAATAAATTTTTTTAAAAAAATTGTATGGAAAGCCTGTCAAAATTTTATTCAAATCATAATGAATGAAGGACATCTTTGAGCTAGTAATTGCTTGTTAATATTAGGAGTTTCTTCAATCCTCAGTCCAGCTTAAATATTAGTTTTTTTTTTTGCATGTTAAGCCAGTAAATGGGATCTTCCACCAGCCTATCCTCTTAATAATGTCTTATGGAGCATTTATTAGGCTTAACACTCAATTCGTAGCAGGAATATGCCAGATTTGGGAGTTAATTCTTTCACAAAAAAATTTTACATTTTTGTCCCTATCTTATATATTATATTTCAATTTAATTCCTAACATTTCAAGTTTCAACTGTGTCAATTTGGTCTCTAACCTTTCAATACTGTGTCAATTTAGTCCTTACAGTTATTTTTTTGATGAAAATTAATAACGTGTTTAATGGCAAAAATAATAAATTAGCTTCCGTTAATGTGAGAATAAGTTAAAATTTTATTTTGGCCATTAAACACGTCATTAATTTGTTAAGTCAACAATTTTTATCAAAGATATAACAATAGAGACTAAATTGACACGACACTGAAAGATTAGAAGCCAAATTGACAAAATTGAAATGTTAGGAACCAAATTAAAATATGGTGTAAAAAATGAAAACCAATAGTTTACCAAAAAAAAAAAAAAAACACTGAGCTTTAATTTGGAAATAATAGTTCCAAAAAATTCTTATAAAAAAAAAGGTTCCAAAAAATTAGGAAACATTGATTAGGCTCATTTATGAACTTAACAAAAATTTGAACCATTGGACATGCAACCTTTCAAGTTATTATTATTAAAGTAATACTGGCACCATAATTTTGCTATAATTTATTCATGTGATGAGATGTAAGTGGTAGAGTTATGGACTTATTATTTTTATTCTATTACTCACAACTTGCCACATGAACAAATTATGACAAAAGTTGTGATCCTAACGTTTTCTTTATTATTAATATTATTAATATTATTAATATTATTATTATTAAGTGGTAAAAAGCAATTAAAATGCAGAGTGAGATAGTGGAGTTGTCGGTATATAAGTCAAATAGAATATCTTGCAAAATAACTACACTGAAAAACATGACCAAAAAGTAAAAGGAAAAACCCCCCACAAGAAATTTAAGGCCAGAAGAAATCCTATTTAGACAATCAGAGAGAGGGATTTACTGTTTTTTTTTTTTTTTTAGGATGGTTGCAAGAGAACCCCCGTAGACAGATGCCATTTTCACAAACAATTTAGAAGCCCTTCCATCCACCATTGATTCCTCACATACATATTATACACTTGTAATTACAGAGTAATAAAATAGATCAGGGTCAATGATATAATTGTGAATAGATATTTGTGAAGAAACCCTAACTCTAGTTAACTCATTAATAAGTCATTATCAATAGTAGTCCATGTTGCAAGTTATTCATTGGTTCAGTTTTAGCAATGTTGCAGACACAGTAAATGGCAAGTAGTTTAGCTATAGTTACTGTACAGTACTACAGGTCGTATATGCATTGTATTTAATCAGTTAGGCTTTGACACTTGTCATGTTTTCAATATGGTAAATCAGGTCGGTCAGTTAGATATTCTGTTAGTAGCAGTTACTACATTGTTAGTTTTTTCTGTTAGTTCCTACTTCTTGTACATAAGAGCATAGTAATGTCATATTCATCCCTAATGAGAAAGATGATCACTTTTCTCTCGTCTAAGCTCCATTGTTGAGATCGTATCATTTCCATTTTAACACTAATCACCGTAATTCCACAACATCAATCTACTCTAAAATGAACTGTCCCAATGTCATCAAACTATACTAGTGCATTAGATTTCAACATCACATATCAGTGCAACGACAACACTAAAAACCAGCTTCTTAAATACTTTTCAGTTTATCATATAGAATAACCAGCCATGTTCACTTAGCTGAACAGCCTTTAGCCGAACTTGGAAAGTGAATATTACAACATGCAAAAAACCACCCATTGCTATCCACTTAACACTAACATGGCCAGAGCCACTCATCATCTATTGATCTTGACCTTTCTTATATTATTTGTCCTGGTTAAGTTCAATAACTTATTTTTCACATGCTGAAATGATCCAAACTGCAAAGTTAAAAACTTTATTTACCTTTCCTAATTAAGCAACCGAAACCAAACATCTTTTAAGAATTTTAATGCGTGTGGTTTGATCACAGAAGGAAGATGTGTCTATCTTTCTAGAACAATCATGTATCAGCAGAGAAACACATCAAGTAGTTTACATATTTTCCAAAAGTACAAAAGCTCAGGAACAACATTTTCAACATCCAATTACAATGCAAAGCCATCTTGACTAGATAGGAAGATGAATTTTCATAGAATATGGTGCCTTGCAACTTTGCAAAGTTCATTTGTTGACTATATATATTTGTTGATGATGGTGATGAGGACTATATATTGCAAGGTTTCATTTGTTGACTATACATATTTGTTGATGGTGAGGCTTGCAAAGTCCACTACTTGACTATATTTCACTACTGGGGTCCGACTATTTTAATCGTTCACTATACTATGTCGTTACGTGTTAGTTTAACAACGATATATCAACCATTTACTATTTCTATAACTATCCTATGTGGGGCTCTTTTTTTTTCTTTTTTTTTTTTAATAGAAGTTCTATGTTGGAATTAATCATTTAAATAACTAAATTATATATTTATCGATATGATAAAATTTAAAACAAATGGGAATTATCTATTTGATTCATGATAATTAGTATTATATTATTTATTATCCTATCAGGATTTTTAATCCACGATTACATAAAAATACTTATACACATTTTTTTTAATAAACATATATTTATTACATATCATGCCTTATATTTTAAATCAATTTAGGAGTGTGTTCTACTCCTCTAAATTGATATTTGTGAATCATTTAGCTTGCTTTTAGTTTATCTTCCTCCACAAAAACATAATATGCAAATAATTATAATTGATCTATTTCTAGAAATTAGTCTTGATGTGTTTTTAAGAGATTTATATACAACAAATTATTCATTCAAAAAATATATATATCAGACTCTAAGTTTGACACTAAATTAAACAAGCCTCTACCAACGATATACAACTCAGTTAATAGTTAATATTACATCAAAATTGCTACTTTTTATCATTTTCTCTAAAAGCAAATGTGTAAGTTTGACTGTAATTGATACCCATAGCATATGATGACTAGGAAGAGGAGGATGACTTAGCCATGAACCCATTTGATGTTTCTCAAAAAATGAAAAAAAAAATACAAAAAAGCTACCTACCAACCATACCAACAACCAACCTGGCAAAATTTGATTTATATATAGATAGGTAAAATTTGATTAATATATAACTCGGGTGAGCTTTATGTCAAACCTTTAGAAAGCTTGATGTCTTGCCTATGAGTTTAAACTTTGACGTAATTCTTTTAAGTGCTGTACTTTATGCTTTTTATCTAAATTCAAATAATTGATTACTCTAAATGTAATTTTTTTTAGCAAAAAAACATTATTTGTATTTTATTGGTTAATGCAATAATGTGTTTAATTTTAATTAAGAAACATAAAGTACAACAAATAAAAAATTGTACTTAAGCTTGTCTATATATATAAACACATTCTTAAAAAGTGTAACAAATAAAATAAATATATAGTTTTTAAAATATATATATATATATATATTAATAAATATATAATTACTAGTAAAAATACAAGATTAAATCAATATTGCATTAGAAATTATTAAATTTGATCCTTTTCTAAAATTATCCTTGTTGGCTTGTGTGAAAAGAATTAAGTGTAATCAAGTCCATCTTGTTGAGTATAGTCTTAGCCCAATAGATCTATATTTTATTTTATAGTCCCACTTACAATCAATTAGTTGCTTGCTAGTGGATAAATTCAGGTGCCTTAAACTCAAGGAGCGTTGTTTTATTCATTGAAAATTTTAGCAATACGTTATGTTTTGGTCTTTTTTAGTCCTTATTCATTGGACTGATGACACATAATCACTCCCTAGCTTTGGAAATTTTATGCTTTATCAAGGTGTAGGATGATTGGAAATTTTATGCGTCATGTTGCCATTAGGAAATTTCAACATAAGACCACTTGAACAATTATACAAGAGTTCGAAAGAGTAGGTAACTTTTATTATTTAAAAAAAATGGAAAAAAAAAAAAGAAAAAAAGAAAGAAAGAATAATCAAGTCTATCTTGTTGAGTGTAGAGTCTTGCTTTATATCTCTCTACAAATCAATTAGACCTATATTTTATTTTATAGACCCAATTACAACCATTTGGTTGTTTTCTAGAAGGTAAAGTTAATTAGGTGTCATATTCAAACTTACTCCGCTTTGTTTTATTCAATGAAAATTTTAGCAATATTGCATTTTGGGCTTTCTAATTCCTTATTCATTGGAATGAAACAGAATCAGTGCTTGGCTCTTTACCAGATGCCCAACAATCGGATGATTTCATATTGAATTGATCCACGAAACTTCAAAATTTGATGTGAATAAAAATCTTCATAAGATTTAGTTGCCAATTCAAGTTTGTTTATTGTTCTTCGTAGTTTAAGCATGAGCATTTTAATGGTATAGATCAATCATATATATTATTATGGATCTCTTGCTGACTGTGTAACATGAAATATACGCAATATATTAGCATGTTTACTTTCATATTGTTAAAATTTACATAGGATTTGACTTTGCAATTGGAAGGGTAAAGTGATCTAACGTTCTTCCTTAAAAAATTCATTTCTTCGCTAGAAATGGCCTAAAAACTTTTGTTGTTGATCCAATATTAGAACGTTGCATCATTAATATCACCACCACACGTTGCAAGTTGATTGGAAATTTTATGTACTAGGCTAGCATGGGGTGATGAAATTTTTATGCGTTAAGGTGCAAGGTGATTGGAAATTTTGTCACACTGCCACTTGAAAATTTCAACATAGGATCACTTGCACAATTTTACGAGTTTTTGTTTTTTTTTCAACACAATTATACAAGAGTTAGAAAGTGTGCTAGAGTAGGTAACAAGTTAGAGGATTCATGGCTCATGCTCATAAAAAAATAAAAAATAAAAAAAAAATTATACAAACAAATATTCTTTGCATTTTTCCCATCTCATTCCTCCCCCTCTCAATCAAGGCTCAACTCTCAAGAGTCACTGGCACTATAAATCTAGATGAGAATTCCTTAATAATCTTTAATAGTTCAATTTTGTTAGGTAAAGCAGTAATAGACAAACTATCACTTTTTTTTCCTAATTTTCTTTTCCACTATTGTTTTCTTTTCGTGGGGGCATTGCTTCTTCATCCTTTATTTCTTTCTAGTTTCTAGTGGTTTATTTATGGCTGGCACTAAAATGAGTAAATTTTTTTTTTCCTTTACACTGGTTGTTATTTTTATTATCAAATTGGCAATTAATTGATTGGAATAGTGTCTTGAATTTTTTTTTTTTTTTTGGGGAAAAAAACTGATTCACACTTTTAATTATTGGTTTCTGGAGAGTTAAATGGCCCAAAGTAAATTTAATAGTTGAGTTAAAATATTGGCCAACCTATTAAAACTAGACATCTTCGATTCTCGCTCACTAGAAATGTTAATTTTTTGGGCTACTTTTTTTTTTTTTTTAATAAGAATTTTTTTGAGCTACTTATCAAAAAAAAAAAAAAAACAAGGAGAACTTGTCCCAAAAAGTATTTGGTTTGTCAGGGAAAACAAAAAAATGGAAACCCATTTCTAGGTCATACAAAAGAGCAATTAGATCTGCATCAATCATAATCTTTGATCCAGGATTAGGAAAACAACTAAGAACCATTTCCCCAAAAAACAAAGGATGAAAAAAAAAAGTGACCTATCCATATTTGATTTGAGGCTTCTATAAAAATCCATCCAAATTCATATCTTTTTGTTTCTGAGCCCAAAATGGAAGATTTTGTTTTTGTGGCCCAAAACATTTTCCCAAACCGGCCAGTAGAAAGAAAAAGGCCCAAATCCACACTACTATTCAAAAACATCAACAAGTTTTGGAGAAAACAGAGCGTCACTTGCACGAAAACAATTGCAAAAATAAACAGGTCAAATTATCCTAAGCCCTCAACAAGTATTGGACTAAAACTATTCATAGAACATTCCAAAGCACAATAGATCCTCACACAATATGGATTTTACGAAATGAGAAAAAGAAAAAGAAAAAGAAAAAAAGAAGATACCAGGGACAATTCAAGCTACGTAATTCAAAGTACAAACAAACCAACGAAAACAGAGCATGGAGCACTGCACACTTTGTTTCAACTTTATTCATATTGGAAGCTCCAAATGAAGTGAAGCCTACATATTGGAGGGTGAGACAGGGTCGACGTTCAGAGCTATCATTTGGATATTGTCTTGGCTGCTGCTGTTGGTAACGCCATCAGGAAGGATTTGGGTAGCAGTAGCAGTAGCAGTGTTGTTAGTAAACAACCTGCGAAGTGTGGGAATGAGTTTGATGATGAGGATGAACAGGCCAAGTATTTGAGCAGCAAGTTTAAGGTCTGAATTAAGCAGCGGCATTTGTTCCCTGCAATAACCAAGAGAGAATTAATTGTATGATATACTGAAACCAACAAAAATATATGTAATTAGAAAATTTGTTAATAAAAAATATTCAGCTATATGAAGACATTGGGGGTTCAAAAGGAACAGAAGTTGCGTTCTTACTATTAATAGAGAAGGCTTGGAAGACACAGGTCGGAATTTGGTAATAGAGGCTTGGTACTATTAATAGAGAAAGCTTTTGGTACTATTAATTGAGGCGGGGCATTGTGCACATTGGCTAATGGCTACTTTAGACAATCTTGTAAATTGAGGCGGGGCATTGTGCATATTGATTAATGATGGGCATTGTACATATTGATTAATGACTATCTTAGACTATAATTGCGGCTGGGGCATTGATTTTAGATGCAATGACTATCTCACAAGTTATGACTTGGTTGGTTAATATTCAAAACTACCACATCAATGGATTAATGTCAAAACCATTTATTAACCATTCACCTTTATTATTTATATTCTATGGGAGACTTAATCATTTCACAAACTAGCTAATTTACAAGTGAATTTGAAAACTATAACATTTTTTTTTTTCAACTTATGGTTAGAGACATTATTAGTTGAATTGACTAGAATCCACAACTATAACTTTTATTCATGATAATTGTTTTTTATCGTCAAGTACAAAGTGCTTGGAAGTCTAGGGGAAAAAAGGTTTGAACTGCGGGATTAGCAGCATATTGTAATTATTTCTCAAAAAAAAAAAAATCATAACTACATATAAATATTTAAATATATTCTTTTGTAGTCACATATATCTATTATATATCACACATAATTAATATATATATATATATAGAGTAATACTGGAGGCTTAGATAGGGTTGACAACGTTAATTTAGAGCTATCATTTCGATTATGTCTTGGATGCCGTCAACGTCACCATCGTCACCAATGGTGTTAGTTGTAAACTTGTGTAGTGAGTGTGATGATGAGGATCACCCATCCAAGTATTTTGATTGCAAGTTTTGTTGGGGAGATAAGCACCTTAGGGAGCTTTCTTGAATAATTAATATACATATAGAGACACACTTTAACCTAAAAGCCTTAAGCCTAAAGGGTATGTACTCAATTATATTATATTAACCATTAATTCTTCTCATCTTTATTCAATATGAGACTTCACTCACACGTGTACATCCAACAATCTCCCCCTCATATGTGAGTTTTTGTCTCATTGTGGGCTTCAAGACCGTGGACCATGAACAAGTCCTACTCACTCTCCCTTACCTAATGGGCTTTTCCTTTCACTAGCGCATCATCCATCGGCCTCCACGTGTCAACCCGCACGTTTTTTATCCTTCCTGAGAACCTCGCACTTCACCATTGTCTGGCACCATTGGCAATAATTCTCCTTTGTTAGGCTTTTTCCAAGAACATTTGTGTGGGATCCCCGCTCCAACTGCAAAAGGGACCACTCCATGGGCTTTGATACAACCTGTTGGAGAGATAAGTACATTGGGAAGCTTTCTTGAGTAATCTATATATATATATATATATATATATATAAAACCGAAGCCTTTGAAGCTCTCACAATTTTTCACACCATCTCTATTTTCTTTTTCTTTTTCTTTTAGATTCTTTTTATTTTAGGACAAAAGTTTGAATTTTTATTAATATCAATAATTTTGAAAAACGTATACAAACTTGGAGACCTATTTAAAGGCTCCATAAAACTTGATGGACAAGAAAATATATTCTAAAATAAGTCCTAATTAATACCTAACCATAATAGGAACCAAATTTGACCTAAAAAAACATTAAAAGAACCTAAAAACAAGGAAATAAATCACCTAGACCTAAAATAACGTTTTTTGCATAAAAATACCAAAAAAAAAAAAAAAAAAACTTTCGGATTAAGAAAAAATGAGAGAGACTCCTGGTAGGACTCTCTCTTCTCTCATTAAAACCCTAGCAATTACCATCTCAAAACCCTAAACTCAACTTCACTTTAAGAATAAAAAAATAAGAAGGAGAGAGACTCACGTAAAAAAAAAAAAAAAAAAACGTAGGTTTTGTCTTTTTTATTTGCTTTCATATGTGCCTGAAATTTTCATTCTATCTTATTGTTTTATTATGTTTAGAATTGATTTTCTTCTAAGTATTTGGGTTAATCTCTATATTTTGATAGTGTTTTTATGGGTTTGGTTTTTGGATTGAAATTCTAATAATTATTTTATATTGTATATGGCAGATAAAGCATCTCTATTTTTTGGAGAAAAATCAAAACTGCAACCTATGTCTTCCAGCCCAAGGTGTGGTAAATTTTTATATGTTCTTACTTTATTGAGAATTTTTATTTGGGTTCATGTGATTTTTTGTTTTTTTATTAAAGTTTTGATTTTTGGTTGATTAATTATTTGTTTGGATTAATTTCAATTAATTATTTGTTTGGATTCAACATAAAAGATAATGGAATTAGGTGTTATAAATTTGATAATGTTCTATATTTTGAATTGTTTATATTATTTAGACTCCTGGTAGGACTCTCTCTTCTCTCCTTAAAACCTTAGCAATTACCATCACAAAACCCTAAACTTAACTTCGCTTTAAAATTAAACAAATAAGAAGGAGAGAGACTCAACTAAAAACTTGGAACCCATCAAATTGGAGAATTAAGTATATTTACTTAATTGGAACAGCGTTGAGCAATCTGCTCTCTCTCCCCATACCAATCTGCTCTCTCTCCCCATCCCATCTACGAACAGCGTTGAGCAAAAAATTGGAACCCATCAAATTGGAGAATTAAGAACCAAAGGGGAAAATAAAAGCATCAAACCCATAAACAAAACCCAATATCAAATAACACAACACAATCCATACACCCACGAATTTCCTAAATTAAAAATTTGAGAAAGGGATATATAGCCACAACGAGAAACGGAGAGAGAGCGAAAGTGATAAAGATGGGGAGAGATACTAATCTGTAGATTCTTCAGTGGAGTGCATCATCCCAAGTTCAACCGTCGCACGCACCAATCTGCTTGATTCGGTGAGTCTTTAGAGAGAAGAGAGGCAAAAAAGAGAGGGGATGGGGAGAGTGAAGATGAATGGCCAGTGAGAAGTGAGGAAAAAAGAAACAAAAAAATACTTTTTTAAAAAAAAAAAAAAAAAAAGAGAGAGAAGGAGAGTGAAGACGAATCAGAGGAAAAAAAAAAAAAAAAAAAAAAAAAAAGAGAGAAAAGGAGAGGGAGAGTGAAGAAGACAGATGAGAGGAAAAATGAAAAGAAAAATTTAAATAAAATAAGGACAAGTTTAGTTATAAAATTAGTTGTAGCCTTAGGCTATAAACTCACTCAATAAAATAAATATTATTGCATATTTTGAAAATCTAACCATTGAATTGCATGTTTTTTACACTCTTAATACACATGTCAAATTTTGTGTCAATCGGATATTATATACTATATAATCTATGAACTTATATTTTATGCATAATTTTAAATTACAAAAACTTGCAATTTAAAAATTTATTGATGACATAGCTATTGGTCTTTAATTTTCTTAAAATTTTGCAAACATGGAGGCTATAAGAAGAAGATGTAATCCAATGGTGGATTTGTCAAAATTCACCTCCAATAAAAAGATATTGAGTGAGTTTGTAGCCTAGAGCTACAACTAATTTTGTAGCTAAACTTTATCCATAAAATAAAAGAAAGGAGAGTCTTACGCGAGTAGCCTAACTGCGTGTTAGTGAGTGAGTCAGCAAGTGGGTCCCATTTGTAGTGCCAAATTTTGAGTTTTGAAAATGAAAACTCCATTGAAGGTTTTAGCCAATCGGAACTAGGCTTGACTCATAGGTATTTTCAAGTTTCAATTATGAGCTATTGGGTGATGAGTTTAAAATGATGAGCTATGAGTGATGAGTGATGGAATATCACTCACTCACCATCCAAACAGGGCCTAAGCCTCTCCGAGCTAGCTTTCTGAGATTTTCAGATGATTCCACAACAACCCCTTCATTAATGAAGATCACCTGCTTGGCATCATCACATTTAATGAAGAATGACAAGCCTGGACAGTAAAAAAGGCCCCAGAAGTCTTCATTCATGATGAATAACTAGAAAAGGAAAGTCTAATAAGATGAGAAGTTATCTCGGTGAATGTCGAAACAGTAATAAGAAGTTCTAGAAAGCTCCGTTCATGATGAAAAACCAAGAAAGAAGAGCCCGATAAGATCATAAATTATTCAAGTAGACAAAGACAAAATGTGAAAAAGAAGGAGATTACTCATATAATTAAAAGGGAAGAAAGAAGAAAGAGAGGGGACCCAAAAAAAAAAAAAAAAAAAGAGAGAGAGAGAGAGAAATACATCGAGTGAGAATTGTAACAAAGAACTATTATATGAATAAAAACTTTTTTACATATTTTTAAAAGAATATAACAATCTTTAGTTTCTTGTTCAAATTTCCCATTGCGGATTGATTTAAGCTCATAATCTAAATTAGTTATGTTCTTAAGCAAGTAATTAAGCACGGATTAATTTCTTGCTTCCATATATATATATATATATATATATATATATATATATAATTCATCATTTTCATATATTCTTCCTCTCTATTTACTTTTCTTCATTTTCATGAATATCATCGGGTGATCTTCCTAAACTTTAATTAGTATATAAATATTGTTTAGTTTACTCTGAATATGTGCAAAATATAATATCTAAAAAAGAATATATAAATATTCATCTACCAATTTTTTTCTTCATTGGATTAATTCCATTTTTTTGGGCTCAAATTTTTTATGCCCAAATATTAAATTATTTAATATGTATATAAAATAAAGAAACATAATAAAAAATTTGGGTCCGTGAATCCAATACTGAGCCTTTCTCTCATATCATTTTAATAATCGAAGTAAAATAGCTGAAAAATTAGGTTTCTTTTCCCTACCTTTCATATATATAATTCCTTTTTCGATTAAAAAATAAAAAAATAAAAAAAAAGGAAAAAAGAACAACGTAAGAGCTTAAATTTGTAAGTTTGGAGGGAGAGGGGATAAGAGGGGTGGGACCGAGGGATAGGAGAGCAGAGAAATAGATATTAGTGTAAATATCCATCTCCTTTGCTCAAGGATAGGACCTATAGGCAAATGAGGGGAGATGATAATTAATTAGAAAATGGCCAATGTTCAATTTTTTATATTAAATCCTATACTTAAAAATATTAATGTGAAAGTGAAATATACATTAAATTTTTTTAAAATAAACCATTTTCTTCTAAAATCCCTCAAATTGAGGAAATTATAAAAATTAAAAAAAATAAAAAATAAAAAAGAAAGAAGGCGGGTTTTGGAGGGATTAACTCCCTTCAAATCACCCCTCAAAGTATTTCCTCTCTCCTTTAAAAAATTATGAATAAAGGAATTAAATTTTCATCCTTATCTCCTCTCTATTTATTCCATTTGGTTTAGTAAATCAGTGATATTGAGTCATAGACTGTAGAAATGCTGCATCTGAGTTGCTTTTGTTATGGCTCTTGGCTATAGGTTTCCCACTCGGTATAATGCAACTCTGCAAGCGTCGAACTTACTAGCTTTTTTTCCTCGATAGCAAGGAGTTTACTTCAAGAATAAGTAGGTTGTATGAAGGAGAATAGACCATCGTTTCTTAGTTCTCCATAGCTTCCCACCATCGGTTTCTTTTTGGTTGTTTATTTTTGGATGACACTAAAAAATGTAAAAGGTCTTTTATCAGGGATGTGATTTCAATCATCAATGGAAATTACTTTTTCTAACAATTACTCCAAAGAAAAATAAAATGGCAGTTACTCAATTGGAATTTGTTAGCTTTTGGTTCATTTTTGTTAAAAATTTGTTAGCTTTTGGTTCATTTTTATTTGGTTCTTAACCTTTGATTTTTGTTTCAAAACTATTATTATCATACTTAAAACTTCAAAGATTTTTCAATAAAATCCTTAATGACTTCTGGCGGATGTAAAATTTAAATGTAGAAAATGGAATTCTAAAATCAAAACTATTTCAATGACATGAAACCCATGTCGTGGTATAAATTATGTTTATATCAACATTTTTCATCCATAATAATGTCAGTAGGTAGCTATTTGATATAATTTTAAAAATATAGCAAAAATAAAACTGATTGTTTATTTGTTACTTTTAAATGATAGGCTCGGGAGACATTCGAAGTGGTGGTAGTGGATTCTCCCAAAAAAAATAAAAAATAAAAATAAAGAAAGAAAAAGGTGATATTGGGTTTGCCCACATTTCTTATCATAAAAGTGATACAAAACAAATCAATATGCTCTGAAAAGTACCAAACCAAAAATAAATATTCTAGTTGGATTAAAAAGAATTGTGAGACATGATAAGCTTTTGGGCTACATACTTGGTCTTGTTTTAGGTTAAACCCAATATTTGGATTGGATGTTGTACTTATACTTTATAGGCCACGCCCATTATATCTGCCACTCCCAACTCTTTTGAACTTGTATCATATTGTACCACACGAAGACAAGTGTAGATGCCAAATCAACAAGGCAAACCATGCCAAAAGCCCTGTAGTTAAATTGGCACATCCCCATGCACAAAGTATTTGGAGTTTTAGGGAGAAAGGATTCGAGTTGCTGGGTTAGCAGCATGTTGTAATTATCTCTCTAAAAAAAAAAAAAAAAAAAGGCAAAACCACTATTTTGAGCATAATTGTGTGGTGTGTTTGTATGCTTTATATGGAGGGACGGAGGATGCCCTCAATACTCGATTTCTTCTTGTTATGTTCTACAAGGTTTTCTTAGCTAAAAATGGCCGCCCCCTCTTACCATTTTTATCTTAACCCAAAGAAAAAAAGAAAAAAATAAAAAAATAACTACAGTCTACAGAGCTTTCTTAACAAAAAATTGCCGTTCCCTATCCCCCTCTAACCATTTTTTTTCTTAACAAAAAAACAACCGAGTTTTGAATGCTCTAATAGATTGAATTTTGGTAATGAATTCCCTACTTTTGTTGACTTTCGTCATTTCATACTCTTGTAGCCCTCAGGACCTCATTGTTTCGATTTTGTTTTAAGGTAGATTTTTTAAAACAGGATTTCAACTTGATTCCATTTTGATTGTTCTTATAATCAAGTCGTGGGAAAAAATATATGGTATTTCTAAGTAAGTTTTTTTTAAAAAAAAACCTTATTTTCGGACTCTTTTTTGTTTTTGTTTTTCCGACAAGAAATCAAGCTTTATTAGAACTAAACTGGAACAATACAACCCAGTGCATCACTCCTAGTCACATATAGCAAATGATCAACTAAAGCCACATGGGCCGCTGCATTCTTAGACGACGTGACAAAACAGAGAGAGAGAGAGAGAGAGAGCTTCTCATTTCCTCACGTGGGCCGCTACATTCTTAGACGTCGTGACAAGTTGTACAATTGAATAATCATCAATCATGCAAGAAATTGAGGTCCTGTTTGGTACTGTTTAAATAACATATTTTCAGTTTTTAAACAACATTACATACATTTCCATACACTTTTTTTACCCACACGTATTTTAAAAAACTACGAACAATATTACTCAAACTCCTCTAGCAAACGGGCTGAATAACTGTGAACAAGTAAATGAATTTTTCCATACCCCTAGCAGCACTCCAAGAAAAGGTGTGAACATGATATGAAGTACGAAAATAAAAGACAAACCTTTGATCTCTTTTCTCATGTGTTAAGATAGGCCCAGGGGTGACTAGGAGTGTAGGTGTGAAAAAGACTAAAAAGCAGATGAATTTTTCTATTGCACTCCATCTTAAAAACAAGTAGCATTCTAAAACATTTAACAAAATCTTCAACTGCTCAAACAGGGGTTAAAGATTAGTAGTATTCTTTTACAGGCTCTTTTTACTTCAAAGGCTATTTTTTAAGAATTTGTTGTAAATTTTACAACAAGTTTAAAAAATTTTAAATGTAGATAGCATGAAATTAAATAAAGCAGATAAGCGATTCTTAAAAAGTAGTGACATAGATTGTATCTAACCTAAACCAAATTTAATTCTCTCAAAATAACAAAGCCAAATTTCAAATGTCTTGCAAATATAAGTCTAATTCATAATGCAAATATACAGCAATACACCGACACTACAAAACATGAGCAACAAGTAAAATGCAAAACGCCACAAGAAATTTAAAGTTTGAAGAAAACCATGTAAGACAATCAGAAAGAGAGTTTTCTTTTCTTTTTCTTTTTCTTTTTTTCTTTTCATTTTTTTTTTCGAAAGTTTAAAAGAGAATCCCAAAGAGAGATGCTCACCAATGTTGTAGAAACATTTCGATCCACCTTTGATTTCCTTGCATACAAATTATCTCATTGTAATTTGAAAGTAATTAAGGTCAGGGATATGATTGTGAACAGAAATTTGTGAAGAAAATTAAACTCTGTAGTAAACTCATCACCTTATGTCCACAACACCAAGTCACCCTAAAATGAACTGTCTCACTGCCGTCAAACTACACTAATGTCTTATAAAAAAAAAAACCTATAATGGATTAGATGTCTACATCACATATTAAAGCAACAACATTTAAAACCAATTTCTAAAATACTGATCAGTCTATCATATAGAAGAATTAGCCACGTTCACTAAGCTAAACAGGCTTTACCCGAAATTCAAAAGCAAATATCACAACACTCAAATTACCACTCATTGCTATCCACTAAACACTATGACATGGATAGGTCAATGACCTTTATATCAATTGGCACTTCTTGGTATTTTTAAGAGGGATGTCTAAGGTTCAAATCTTCCTCTCTCACTTAAGATGAAAAAGAAAAACCCCGATAATGAACAGAGCTGCTTGTATATTCATCAACTTATCTTGACCTTTGTATGCTACCCGTCCGGCTATCCAAACTGCAAAGTTCAGAACTTTGTTTACCTTTTCTAAACAACCAAACATAAGATAAGGATTTAAATGTGTGTTTGATCACATAAGGAAGATGTATTATTATGTATAAGCCAAGAAGCACATATCAATTAGTTTACCAAAGGATTAAATCGGCTCAAAACATTTCATACTACCCAAAAGTACAAAAGCTCTTGAACAGCAAAATTCAACATCCTAAAACAAAGCAAAGTCACCTTGATTCTTGACTAGTCTTTAAATGACAAAAGCAAAAGAACGTGGGGAACCAAACTACAATATAATTCCTTTCAATTTGACAGTTTACGAGCCTAGAACGGATTTAAAATGAGCAATATATAGCGAAAAACGAAAAAGTGCTTGCTATAAATTTGATGATGTCACGATTTTAAGGCCAAACCAAGGCCCAATCATGGTTCAAATCAGCCTAGTGAGTGCAGCTTCAAATCTTGATAAGGACAATTTCCAGCATTTTTTTCCCAAAAGTTTACACACAAAAAAATTAACTAAGCTGATACTCCCTTCATTCTAATTTGTTTATTCTGTTTGAAAAGTCAAACTTTTTAAGGGAACATCATTTATTGTCTTGTCTGTTTTATAAAAATGTATAAGTTTACAAAATTACCCTTAAATAAATTTATCAGTTTTTTTTTTTAAGAGTTATTCTCAATGAGGCAACTAAATAGGTGTCTTAATTAGAATGATTTTTTAAATATTTGTTAGCTTTCTTTTCAAATAGTTTTGAAAATAAAGTAAAGGTATAATATGAATATTAATAAATTAATGACTTTTATTTTTAGAAATAAGACAATATTTTAGGACATCTCCAAATGAAATAGAGGACAAACAAATTAAGACGAAGAGAATATAATTTTACAAAACATATTTATATATATATATATGAAAAATGATATGTCCACAATATTTTCATAACATTTTTATAACAAATCCTAGGTAGCAGGTTATTACTAGTTATTATTGTTAGGGCAAAAAAATAATCTTCGTGTTAAGTTCAAATTTGAACTAACAACAACTAACCACCTGTGATTTGTTGTAAAAATGTTGTGAATATAGCATATATATATATATATATATATATTTAAAGGAGTTTCCTATATATTCCCTGATTATTCACTGTGGCCATAAATTATCTAAAACCACATAAATTCTAAGCAAAGTACACTCTCCTTCTTCTGCTCTTCCACTGAGCAATTACAATGGCATCATCATCTGATCATTGGTAAATAGCTTAACTTTTTTCTCCATTATCGTAAATTTATGCTTTTTTTTTTTTTTTTTTTGATACTTATAATTTTTCTTGATCAGGGCACAACAATTAAAAGACAATATCAAGCTCATTGCTGAAATAGCGGTACCCCTCATCAGCATTTCTGTTGCTGTCTATTTAGCTTTTCGCAAGTGCAAAGGGAGGAACAGGGCCGATCCTGAAAGCCCCAACGAAGGCCCAGAGGCCATAATTGAAATGATACAGGTGGCAGAGAACGAATCTACCCGCGAGAACCAAATGTGAATTCTATGCTTCCAACGGCTTTTTTTAATTTAGTATCTGAATGCTCTCTCTGTTTTATTCCAATTTCTCTTTTTGATGACTGAAAGCTTTGTTTTCAAAAAAAAAAAAAAAAACCACCAACGTCTCTTTCTTTGAATTCCACGGGTTTGTAGTGCAGACTAAAGCGTGGCCCTTTCTGATAAATTCAATATATATATCTTGCTCTCTCATTTATTATATGTTTTTTTTTCTTTTTTTAATATAAATTCCCGGACTAATTATTTCGGTATTTGTTTGTTGTGTAAAAGAACTAGCGAAATAGCGGCACCCGTCATCTGCATTTGTGTTGCTGTCTACGTAGCTTTCCGCATCTGCAAAAGGAGGAACAGGGCCGATCCTAAAAGCCCCAACGAAGGCCCAGCGGTCACAATTGAAATGGAACAGGTGACAGAACAGAACGAATCTGCCCGCGAATTCCGTGCTTCCAACGGCTCTTTTAATTTAGCTTCTGAATGCTCTCTCTGTTGTATTCCAATTTCTCTTTGTTGATGAACGAAAGTTCTATTTTCCTTAAAAAAAAAAAAAAAAAAACGCCAACATCTCCCTTCTTGCAAGTGAATTCCACGGGTTTGTTTTGTAATGCTAGTGCAGACTAAGGCGTGGCCCTCTCTGACAAATTCAATTTGTATATCTATATTGCTCTCTCATTTATTATATGTTTTTTTTTTAAATATAAATTCCCAGACTAATTATTTGGGTATTTGTTTGTTGTGTAAAAGAACCAGTGAAATTAGAAAAAGTGATTCAATTCTGGGTTTTTTTTTTTCCCTTTTTTTTTTGGGATCTTTTTTCCACTCTCTGGCTTTCCAATATCGATGCGGTTAGTCCCATCCGGCTTGGAGATTTGGCTGTCAGATCGGTCAAATCCGTGAGTCGTCTAAGAGATCTTGAATCTCCTTAGCTTCGCTTGGAACGATTTGGCGGTTTTTGGTGGTCTATTACATTTTCTGTACTGCAGTGACTTCCGTTTTGGTAGGTAACCGTTTGGTGGGATCTGGGTGTCAGCCGGCGTTGTTAGAATATTTTGGGTCTGATTTTTTTTTTTTTTTTTTTTTAATATCTTATTTGGGTTTTTAGAAATTTTTTTAGTTTAAAAAAAAAAAAAAAAAAAAGACTTTTTAAGAGCTAAAATAGACAAATTGAAATTATAAAAGAACGGGCGTATGCTTTTACTAATAGAAATTTATTCTAATAATAAAATTTAGACAATGAGACAAGGACTTATCAAAAAAATAAAAACACAAAAAGTCTGTTTAAATACAGCTTATTTTGCTGAAAACAAAAAATTGAAAACACAGTAACAAAATCATTTTTAAATGTGTAAATAGTTTCGTGAAACCTATTTTTAATAATTTTTTCTGAATATAGTTGTTTTAGGTCCCCATAAACAGTGCATAAACATTGCGTGAATAGTAAATAAATAGGGCATGAACAATACACTTTGTCTCTAAAAGCTGAAACACGTGGATCAAAAAAACAACGAAGAGAAAACGCAAAACGTGAAACGCACATACACTGAATCCAAACATATACAAAGTTATACATTTCCTCCACCATTCTTAAAAGACCTATCATGTAATTTCTTTGGTCTATATTATAAAGCTGTCACACATTCATCTTTGAGAGTTTGTCCATATAACATTTGTTTTTTAGCCCCTTCAAAGGAGAAATTATAAGATTCACGTGGTGGACAAGTGATGTGGTCCACCATTCCACTAAAAAACTGCCACTTGTTTAAAATTGTTAGTTAGAAAAAATTTTTAAATAAAAATTAATTACTGACTTGACATTTTTAAACAAGTGAAAGTTTTTTAGTGAAATGGTGGACAAGTGACGTGATCCACCAGAGGACCCTATAATTTCTCCAGGAGAGAGTTTGGTTCATCATGATATGATGCATCTAAAATGACTAAAATACCATTGGAATTGCCAAAATGACCGCAATACCCCCAAAAATCTTAAAATAACCAAAATGCCACCACAAAACCTTTAAAATGACAAAAATGCCCCAAAACCTAGATAATTACTAAAATAACCCTGAACCTCTCAAATTAACACCACTAAAATGATATGTATATATATATATATATAAAATAAGAAAATACCCTGAAACCTCAAAAATGATTTTAAAAAAATACCTCAAAACCTCTAAAATGACCAAAGTACTCTCAAAACCACTAGAATGACCAAAATACCTCAAAATCTCTAAAATAACTATAAATATCCTCAAACTACTAGAATGACCAAAATACTATCAAAACCTCTAAAATGACCAAAATATTTTTGAAACCTCTAAAATGACGAAAATAATCCTGAAACCACTACAAATAACTAAAATACCCCCAAAATCACTAGAATAACCAAAATACCCTCGAAACCATTGGAATGACCAAAATACCCCCAAAAGTTCAAAACAACAAAAAATACACCGAAACCTCTTGATTGACCAAAATAGCCCTTAAACCTCTAAAATGGCCAAAAATACCCAAAACCTCTAAATTGACCAAAATACCCCCCAAATCGCAAAAATGACCAAAATGCCCTTAAATCCTCCATAAAGGACAAAAAAAAAAGAAAAAAAAATTGAAACCTCTAAAATGACCAAAATACCCCAAAACCTATAAAATGGATACCCCCAAATCGCAAGATGTTTGATGAATGCCAACGAAGAAAAAAAAATATTATATTAATAACATAACTTTCTAGGACTTTATTTTTCTTTTATTTTTTGAGAATCAACTTTCTAGGAGTATAACAGAAAAAGAACAGCATTAATTTTCAAATAGATTCATCATAATACAATAAATTCAACAAAATCTAAGACATACTTGCAACCATTCCTCCATTAAAATTATCCAACAAAAACCAGACACAAAATAAAATAATGCTATGGTGCGCACACCAAAATAGCCAATGAAATCATTAATTCGTTTCATGTGTGGATGTACGTTCATCTTTTTTTCTTGAGCTTGGCTATTTCAGTGATTCATTAATGCAAAAGCGCAAAAACCTCAAATTATAATAAATGAAAATTATGACATTTAAAATAAAATAAAAAACCTAATAAGCAAACACGATGAGAATCATGAGACTAGTAAGCCGAGTATTATTATTCTTAAATGACCAATACTCTTGCTAAAAACCGATTCTTATTACAACATTAAAAATAATTTAATTTGGCCAATTTTTCTAAAAGCAAAATAGGATAAATTCGTTTGAATTTGTTTTTTCTATGTAACTAAGATGTCTTTTTTATGTGTGTATATATATACACACACACACACACATATATATATATATATATTAAACATTCTGAGTCAAGATTTTCTTAAGCTTCCTATCTTCATTAGTACAAGCATCCAAAACAATCTTTTGCAAAAAAGTAAAATTGCTATAATTACTTAGGAATGTGCCATTTTTAAATTTATGTCAAAAAATAATTCTATTTTACATTAAAATGCTTTTCATTTATAAGATTACTAAAAACAAATTTTTAAGCTTATTTTTCATTCATAAAATCCGCTCAGGCTGAAATCTACTGTGCCTTTTTTTAAAGGTTAGTGGGTGCCAACTCATACCCCCACAGGCCCACCATGTAACTAAAAGAGATTTTTTTTTTTTTTTTTATAGGTATAACTAAAAGAGATAAATGAGTTACAAAACAGCTATATATATCATTTTATTTTTATCGAAAGTCGAAACCTGAGCCTTCAAAGTTCAATTGCAAAAAAGTAAAATAATAAAATAAAAAAGGGGAAAGTGATGGAGGCAAACAAGGCTCTCACCTAGCGCCTGGGAAAACAATTCAAAGCCAGCGCCTAGTCGTTATAGGCGAGCGTCTCACTGAAAGCGCCTCCCTCATGACCTAGAGGCGCTTTTGTGCTGCCTCACCTTGCTTGAGCACTCGCTCAGAATGCCTTTGACTACACTAACTTAAATTTTAGGTGAACATTTGTTATTTATTATGGAACATTAAAGATTAAAAATCAAATTGACTCAATTAAAACAATTTGTAGGGGCCTATAATTTTGAAATATTAGGGAAAAAATGATGAGAAAACACTGTGTTCTATAAAATTTGTTTTGCACAATAATTTCAAAACAATTTGTCAAACAAGTAAACAGCTTCACGTGCCTAAAGATTGTAGGCGCCAACAATTTTGAATCATAATTTACCGTCAATCATGATTGAAGAAGATAAAGCAATAAGATCTATGAGAATGAACACGTGACACTCCAAAAAGTAGTGCCGTAGACTCTAGCAATAGTAATAAAAGGGTTTAGTTTCCATTCAATGCTTTTGTACTTCAGAGATGACGGCACAATCAATGTTTTTAGAAACCGGGCCGACTAGTTGAACAGGTTGAACCGGATAAAAAATGGTCCCAAAAACCGGTGAAGAGCCAGGAATGGTGCACACCACGTGTTTTAAAATAGTCACGCGTCAGTCCAGTGTGCCATTTAGGAATCCTATGTACTCAACAAAAGCCTGAACTATCACACATAGAAGCTAGGGGGTGTACAGTTCCTTTTGGAATTAAATAAAGCATACGAGATTTTTAAAAATGAACATGTAACACCCCAAAAAAAGTACCTACAAATCAAATAATTTATATTAGAGGTGACAAAAAGAGCACCCATTTGACAAAAATGATATTAACTCTAACACCTGATCATAGATTACCAAGATCAAAACCACAGCTATACCTAATGCCCGACCTAACAAAGTGTTAGTAGTAAGAATCAAATAGCACTGATATGACCAAATGGAAAAGTTCTAAAAAGCAGAAAAAAAAATACAGTTAGCTTAACTATAAGCCTGACACAAAAATCAACGCGATTGGGCTAACTCCAAACCTAACTCCACGATCAACACCAACAAAAAATCATTATCAATAATAGCAATGACGACACTCAAACTCTCACAAAAAACTCTCAACAATAAACTAACTCAATTCAACGAAAGGTGCTCTCACACTAGGCAAAGCTAGCCTCTACTCTCTCACAAGACAAAGCTTTGCTCTTAATTCACACATGAAATAAAGTTACTCTATCACTCCTTTTATAAGGGATGTCACACCTCCTTACTACTTCTCTTTTTAACATGGGACTAACTCTTATAATATAATTAGTTCACCTTCTTATTGTTCCTCTAGCCAATGTGGGCTTCCAAAACCACTCCTGTCATCGGCTGGACTCACCAATCTCTACCTCAACCCACATTTTTTCTTCACTAGTACCCCTTTGGGTGCTCCCTTTTACACCCCCTTTGTAGGTAGTGGTGCTCCAGCTCATTCTCAACAAGACATACTTTTTTTTTTGGGGGGGATAACTATTAAGATGTATTGATATCAAAAAGGGACACCCTAAGCAAAAAGTTTTCAACAAAAAGTTTTCAATTTTAACAAAATAAGCGGGTCTCAAATAGACCCTATGCACGCTTTTAACAACACTGGTCCAGTTTGAAATAAAATTGCTTACTCGCCAGTTACATATATATATAACACCAACTTGTCCATGCTAAATTTAATTCTCTAAAAAGAAAAGAAAAAGATATAATACACGCTAATTTTTATAAAGATATATATATATATATACACACACACACCTAACATTACCAAGCTAATTTAATTCTCTCAAAAAAAAACAAAAAATAAAAATAAAAGTATATTATATATAACCCAATTTTTTTAAGATAGACAGAAGTTCTACCTATGCTAAATTTGATTCTCTCGAAACAACAAAGCTAATTATGATGCAAAACTTAAATCAGTAACATATATTATGATGCAAACATGGTGGATTTGCATTCAAGATAGGTTAATATTCAAAATTACCACATCAATGTATTAATGTCAGAACCATATATTAACCCAGCTTCCCTAGGTGAACCAACAAAAGTAAAAATTGTTAAAAAGATATATTCAGGTATATCTATTCATTCTCACCCATTTGGAGGAGTAGAGGAAGCTGAGTTTTGGTTCTTCGAGGAGTAGAGGAAGCTGAGTTTTGGTTCAATTAAGAATTATTATTTGCATTTTTTCCATCTCATTCCCCTCTCTCAATTAGGCCTTAAGAGTCACAGTAAATTTTGATGAGAAATCCTAGATAATCTCTAATAATTCAATTTTGTTAGGTAAAACAATGATAGTTTATAATTCAATTTTGTTAGGTAAAACAGTGATAGTTTACCTAACAAAATTGAATTATTAGAGATTATATATATCACTTGTTTCTAATTTTATAAATCTTTTTGTTTATGAGCCCAAAATGGAAGATTTGGTTGTGGAGGCCCAAAACATTTCCCAAACCAACCAGCAGAAAGAGAAAGGCCCAGATCCACACTTTTTTTTTTTTTTTGATAAAACCAGATCCACACTATTATTCATAAAGTTTAACTAGTATAAACGTCTGTTTAAATACCACTTATTTTGCTAAAAACTGAAAACTTATTGCTAAAACACGGTAGCAAAATATTTTTTAAAAGCCAAAACACACTGTTCACGCGTTTTTGGTGTTGGCTGGTCATGAACAGTGCAATGGGACCAGCAAAAAAAAAAAAAAAGGCAAACGCAGACTACCGCAATTCCCAAACAGAGCATGACTTGTACTAAAACAATCAGAAAGCCAAACAGTTCAAATTTTCACAAGCATAGGAAAATTCAAACTTCAAAAACTGGCCAGCAGAAAGAGAAAGGCCTGGATCCACACTATTATTCATAAACCTCAGCAAGTTTGGAGAAAAAGGAAAAACAGGGCATGATTTGCACGAAAACAATCACAAAAACAAACAGTTCAAAATTTCCTAAGCCCTCAACAAGTATTGGACTAAAATCACTTTATTCATACAACATTACAAACCACAATAGATCCACACAATATAGATTCCGCAAAATGAAAAAAAAAAAATGCAAACCTCATAACATGGACAATTCGAACTACGCAATTCAAACAAACCAATAAAAACAGAGCATGAAGCTGTGCACACTCTGTTTCAACTTATTTATATTGGAAGCTCCAAGTTATGTAAAAGTAAAACTCACATAGTACGTATTAACATAGCAAAGTTGTTAGTTAAAAACCTGGGAAGTTCGAGGAGTGTGATGATGAGAACGACGAGGCCAAGAACTATTTGAGTTGAGCAAGTTTAACGTCTGAATTAAGCAACGACATTTGTTCCCTGTAGTAACCAAGAGCAAATTAATTGCACGAAATACTGAAACCAACCAAAGTAAAAATTGTTAAAAAGATATATTCAGGTATATATATTCATTCTCACCCTCCAAAGGAGTAGAGGAAGCTGAGTTTTGGTTCAATTAAGAATTATTATTCGCATTTTCCCCCATCTCATTGAGAGATTATATATATATATATATCACTTGTTTCTAATTTTATACATCTTTTTGTTTATGAGCCCAAAATGGAAGATTTGATTGTGAAGGCCCAAAACATTTTCCCAAACCAGCCAGCAGAAAAAGAAAGGGGATCCACACTATTATTCATAAACCTCAGCAAGTTTGAGAAAAAGAAAAATAGGGCATGACTTGCACGAAAACAATAACAAACCGTTCAAATTTTCCTAAGCCATAAATCCACACAATATAGATTCTGCAAAAAGAAAAAAGAAAAACAGTGTTAGTTAAAAACCAACCTCTCATGCGCTTGTCATGTGTGATGAAGCCCTTGGATCTGGTGGCGACGTGGTGGTGGTTTGTGAATCTGGGTCGTAGTGGGTCTGGGGCGTGGTGGGTCGTGGTGCAGTAGATTGGCGCGGTGGGTTTGCTGTTGTGGAGGTTTGCCTTGGTGGATTTGATGGTGTGGGTTCAATTTGGGTTGAAGGGTCGCCGTGGCGGGTTGAGCAGTAGATCGGCGGCGGGTGTGTCTTCACTGTGGGTTTGCTGTTGTTGCCATGGATTTTCGTTGTGGGTCAGGTTCATTGTGGTGGTGGGGTGGGTGATTGACGGTGGTGGTAGATTGGCTATTGTGGTTGTGGTAGTGGCTGTGGAGTTTTATAGGTTTGGGTGTTGTGGTTAAGGTAGTAGGTTATTTTTCTATATATATACTAGACACACACAGAGAGTCTCTACATTGATTTTTTTTTTTTTTGGGTAAAGAAATCTACGTTGATTGTTTTGCCCTTATGGTTTCCCCACGCGCGAATTCAGGAGATTGAGCTGCACTCTCTAGACTTTCGCTAGTTAGGCCGAGTTTTTTTTTTTTTTTCGGTTTAAAACCCACGGATTTAGAGTCGTTGGACTTTAAGACTTTTGGGACCCGCGACTAGACACAGAGAGAGAGACTCTACCTTGATTGTTTTGCCCTTATGGTTTCCTCACGCGCGTATTCAGGAGATTGAGCTGCACTCTCTAGACTTTCGCTAGTTAGGCCTAGTTTGTTTTTTTCAGTTTAAAACCCACGCGTTTAGAATCGTTGGACTTTAACTAGCGAAAGTCTAGAGAGTGCAGTTCAATCTCAAACATGGTTACTGTACTGACCATTGGTCTTATAAAAGCCACGGTCAAAATGGTTTACAGCTCAGCTACTTAGGCCCGGTTAAGATAAGTTCTAGCAACTTTTTTTCACTTTTTTTTTTTTTAAATAACTTATTATACTTAGAGCATTCTCATCAAAACTACTAAAAATTTTAGCATTTAGCATTTAAAAACCTAAATTTATAGCATTTAACACATCATTTTACAGTATACCTAACATCAAAACTTCTATTTTTTTAACACTTCATTTAAATATTATTTTTTTATTATTTTTTATTTATTTCTTTAATTGTTTCTCTCTCTCCCACTGTCACTCCATCTCCATCTTTCTCAATCCGGTCTAGTATCTTCTCCCTCTCTCTGATATTTGCTCTCAAAACCTCTGTGGCCTGAGCTTACCAAGCTCAACACCTCTAACCACAACCACAGCTGCAGCCACCACCACCAACCTCAACCTCAACCCCCAACCACCAAAATAAAAATAAAAAACCCACGGCACAAACCGCAACCAAAACCCACCACAATACCGCCACAAAACCCACCACTCCAGTAACCTTAACCCGGACCTCAACCCCGATCTGAACCCACCACAACACGCCGCAGCCGAACCCACCCCAACCTCTCCGATGACCACCACCCAGCAACCTAACCACCACAACCAACTTCAACCCAAATGGACCAAACACCCATCAAACATTACAAGAACCACCAAGAACCGCCAAGAAACCACCACAAGAACCACAAAAAACCGCCACAAGAAAACACACAACACGCCGATCTCCACACCAGTCTCCACGCTGATCTCACGCCATCATGCCGTTCTCCTCACCACCAAGCCGATCTCAAGCGTATGATCTTGTTGTGAGGCAATGAGGAAATGAGAAAGACAAAGAGGGAGTGAGGAAATGAGAGAGATGTGGGAGACGGAGAGAGAACCAGAGAAATCAGATTGGAGAGATGTGGGAGACAGAGAGACAGAGAGCTGGAGAGAGAGAATAAAGAAATTAATAAAATATTATACAATCTTGCTACAGTGAGCTCTCAAAAATGAGAGTGCACTGTAGCAAGATTGTAAATTTAATAGCATATACACGGTTTGATGGAGCAGGTTTTTGGGTTACAAATGCTAAAAAACAGCATCTTTTAGGATATACAACCTTTAATGAGAATGCTCTTATATTAAAATCACTCAAAACTGATTGACTTAAACTCTACTCTATATTATGTTTTGGGTATGTATGTCATCTCTCTCACAGCAGTTGGGTTCTACATAGTTGTGGAATCCAGCTGTTGTGAGAGAAATGGCGTATACACTCGAAACATGATATACCCCTTAGATTTTTTTTATTTTTTATTTATTTGTAGTAGTACTTGTCACTTGCCAGTAATAAAGAGTTCACATAAATATTTAGATTTTTTATTTATTTGTTTTTAAAGATATTTTTATATTGACTATTGTGATAAAAAAAATATTTCAAATGATAAATATTTATTTAAAGTCTATAATAAATGGCTAGAAATGTCATTTTGTTTTTAAACCTCCTTTATACTTGAATATCTTTGAATATTTTAAATTTTAAATCAAGATCATTAATTTGGATATATTTATTTTATTTATTTCATATTAATTAATTACTAAATTAATTATATATGACATTATTGCAATTCGACCTCGATCAAACTTAGGTCCGACTTTAAAAATTTTAAACCTCTTTCTTTACCAGGTATGAAAACCAAACCACATTTCATTTCAATTTTGAGACCCTCCATTCCACCATGTAATTTGTATGTCATGTTTCTCTCTTCTTTTTTTGTCAACCTATTCTTCTTCTTTTTCATTTTTTTTTTCATTATTTTTAGGTTCATATTATAATTGTAATATTCTAGAAAATTTAGTTGTTATTATTATTATTGGGTAAAGATTTGGGTCTAGTATTGATATATTAGTTAAAACACCTTAAAAAAATTATATGAATTTTGACCAATAATATATAAAGAAATATATGTCTCTATATTAAATTGGACTATTTTAATTATTTTTTCTATTTATACTAATTTAATATATTTTTTATATTTTGAAACCTTTTAAATTGGACTATTTTAGTTAATATTTTTATATATACTAATTTAATATATTTTTTCACGTAAAGCTTTCTTTCTTTGTGAACAAATTTCAAATCCATTACATGGGTTTGTCTCAGCTTTTTAAGGCTGTTTAGCACTGTCAACAACATTGCATAAGTGATAACTTAAATTCTTCATTCATTGTTGGATTTTTTTTTCATAGTCAATAATTTTCACATGCATTGCACTGGTTAGCGACTAGTTTTGCTAAAAACCGTACTTACAGGTCCTGTAAACAGTGAACGGGACTCACACAGAAACGTTAGACGCAGCTTACAAAATCATTTCATCACTATCTAAACATACACTTAGGCCTAGTTTGTTTTTTTCAGTTTAAAACCCACGCGTTTAGAGTCGTTGGACTTTAAAGCTAGGTTTGGATAGCATTTGGCATATGCGTTTGAGTGTCTGGCGCTTAAACAGTGAGTCCTGTGCACTGTTCACGAGACCTATAAACCTCTTTTTTCAGCAAAATTTTCATTAAAAATAGGTCCTATTGCACTATTCACACATTTAAAAATTATTTTGCTACAGTATTTTTTGTTTTCAGTTTTCAACAATAAACGGTATCCAAACACACCCTAAGTGTATATTTAGATAGTGAAGAAATGATTTTGTAAGCTGCATCCAGCGTTTCTTTGTGGTTCCTGTGCACTGTTTACAAGTCCTATAAGTACGAATTTTAGCAAAATTACCTTTAAAACTAGGTCCTACAACACTATTTACACATTTAAAAATTATTTTACTACAGTGTTTTAGTTTTCAATTTTCAATTTTTAGGAATAAGTGGTATCCAAACGCACCCTAACTATATAAAAAGAGCCTATGCGCTCAACTACAGTGATTTTGGTTTATTCAACCAAACTTTTCACTCGCTTTTTTTTTTTTTGTTTTTGGAAAATATCGTCTAAAGAGTCTGACCACACTTTTTTACTTTTTTGTCTCCATATTAGCTTTTAAAATATTATCACAACAAATTGCCACAATATTTTTAGAATTTTTGAGGTATTAATTTTTTATAACCTAAAATAAAATAAAATAAATATCATACCGAAACCAATCACAACTAAAAATAAATATATTGTGAAAAAAAAAGTTCAACATTCACAATATTTTTCAAAACACTTTTTTGTTGAATGTGTAAAGCAACAATAGCAAAGTTACAATGATTTTGGTTTATCCAACCAAACTGTTTCAATCACTTTTTTTTTTTTTTTTCTATATCTCTATATATAAAAAGCGTGAATGCGCAAACAGTAATGTTGTACAGTGCTTTGGTTTGTTCAACCCGTGCACACTGTTCATCAGGCCTTTTTTTTTTTTTCTTCACCAGTGTTGTTTGTGCTTTTTTGTCTTTTCCTTTAAATATTTATTATTTATATGTGCATATACAATTACACCGACTTAACAAATTCTTATAATATTTTCACAATTATTTGACAATCTACACTGTTCATTGGCCTCTTTTTTTTTTTTTTTTTTTTCCACAGTACACCGGTTTTGCTTGTACTCTTTTTGTCTTTTCTTTTAAATATTTATATGTGCATATATAGTTACACTAACACAACACATTCTTACAATATTTTCACAATTATTAAGGTATCAATTTTTTAAAGGTCAAAATAAAATAATAAAATAAGAAACTGAGAATTACTACCATCTAAAACTCAAAATACATGAAGAAATTTTTTGGGATGTTAAAATTTAGTGGGAGTATTTCAGACATTACAAAATAAATATTTTAAAAATCATAAGCTTTCATTAGGGTTTAACTGAAAGAATAACAATATGACATATTTGCTATTTTTCAAAATATTAAGGGAAAAATTGCTTGATTTTAAAGTTTAAGGAGTAATGTTATGTCCACAATATTTTCACAATAATTTCACAACAAAATTTTATGTGGCAAGGTATTTTTGATGGATCAAAAAGTAATATTAGTAATGGGTTCAGTTTGAAACCAATAACAACTTGTCATTTAGAATTGTTCTAAACATGTTATAGATGTAGCATTTCTCTCAAATAAAATTAAAAAAATATTTATTCGGATCTTAAAAATGAAGGTATTGTAAAAATGTTGTGATATTTGTTGTATTCTTAGACTTCTTTTTTAGTATAGTCAAATTGGGTGAGCCAAATATCACGGTTCCACACACAATTTTCTTGTGTTGTCATTTTTTTTTATGCATTATTTTAAAACCATTAATAATTTTTTACCGAAGATTTGCTGTGAAGATACTGTAGACATAAAAAATAAAATAATAATATCAAACTAAGACCTACCACAGTTGGAAATAAAAAAATATTGCGAAGATGTTGTGATATTTTGTTATATTCCTAGGATTCTTTTTTGTGTGACATTTTGTTGTGTGCCTAGGCTTCTTTTTTTGTTTAGTCAAATTTGGTAAGCCAAAGTTCATTTTTTTAGGAACAATTTTCTTCAATTGGCTTTTTATTTGTTTTTTGTTTTTTGTTTATAAATACACAGTTAAAAGTGGTTAGCCAAATTTAAAATCAGTAACAATTTACCACCTAAGATTTATTATGAAAATGTTTTTAATGTAGCATTACTCTAAAATAAAATAATAAAATATCAGACCAGAACCCACCATAGCTAGAAATAAAGGTACTGTAAAAATATCGTGACATTTTGTTATGTTCCTAGACTTCTCTTTTAGTTTAGTCAATTTGTTGAACCAAAATTCATTGTTTTATGTATAGTTTTTTAGGTTGATTTTTTTTAACAAATTGTTTCAAGTTTAAAAAAAAAAAAAAAAAAAAAACATATTGTTTTACACAAATACACACACACACAAATTGATGAAGTAGCACTTTCCTCCTTTATGTTTAAGGTAGTTTCATTCCCCCTAAAATAAAGTTGAATAATTTCCTCATTTATATTTTGTAAACGATCATATACTCCTATTGTTACTCTCTTAGTTAAACCCTAACGAAATCTTATAATTCCTAAAATATTCCATTGTGCAATGTCTAAAATACTCATACTAAATTTTAATGTCCAAAAGTTTCTTCGTGTATTTTGAATATTATGTGGTAGACTGGTAGTCATACTTGAAAAGTTAGAATGATGATATATGGTATTCTATTTGTTACCTAGAGAATACTAATTTATTAGGTTTAAATTTTTTAGACTTATAATTTTATCTAATAGAAACTTTGATGACGGATGTCTTTTGTTATTTTGTTCTTTTTTAAATTTCTTTTTCTACTTAAAAGGGTGTTCATTAAAAATAAATAAGTGAAACATCGTAGTTAGACTCATAAAATAAGATGATAAAGAATGAAGTATGAATAACGAAATTTTCATTGTAGATAGTTATAAGTATTTAATTTGATGAAAATCTTCAAAAAAATTGTAGCATACATCATCATTCATTGTGAAAATTTAAATATTGTGGAAAGATGATGACATTCATTATTATTCCTTGTAGCATTTTGGTCAGTAGATATTACATTTAGTAAATAAGTTCTAAGAAATTGTCATGGTAAATAGATATTCAAATAACTATTTTAAATTTAAGTACATGATTTCATATTTCTTCAACAAAAAAAAATCTATATTAATTTTCTCACTAAAGGGAACCCACACTAGTATATATAAAAAGCACGAATGCACTAAAGCAACAATTAAAAAACTACAGTATTTTAGTTTATTCAATACTTTGCACTGTTTCGCTGCTGCATTTCTTTTTTTTTTTTTTCTTTTTTTTCTGGGCAATATCGTCTAGTATATTTATATATAAAAAGCGTGAATGCGCTGATACACTGTACTGTAGCTATAGTGCCTAAAGATTTTTTTAATATATATATATATATATATATATTGGGGCCTAAGAATTTAGCAGCCCCAGCCCACTTCATATTGGGCCCAAGGCCCATGCTGAGGAGGTAGAAACGTCCGAGGATGAAAGTAGAGAGCCCAAGTTGCCAAGAGACATTGCAGAGGAGGCCCCTGTCCTCGCACAGCCGGGATGATAGGAGGGAAGGACGGTAAGTCATCAGGGGCAGCCTCCCAGAGCATCCCAAGGAAAGGGGACAGGTACCATAAATCAGCCATGGGAGCACGGTGGAGGAGCAATTCAAGGAGAAATTGTCACCTCCACATTAAATGCCCGCAACTGACATCCTGGCCGCATTAATGAGGAAATGACCTCTGAACAGTGCTGCCTTGGATGCTGCAACTCATAGGAGGCTTGGAAAGGCAGCTGATGGGATAGGCACTCAAGTATAGGCTTCGATGATCAACAAGTGGAAGGCGGAGATTAATAAAAGAGGACTATATAATAGGAGAAACCCCCCATAGAGTGGGGGCCAGAGGATTCCTATAACTACTCTTATTCATTAATTATTAGAGAAAGGCTCCTCGGACTGTGCCGAGGAAAAACTTTCTTAATCAGTTCATCTCTGTTTGATTTCCATGAAAGCCATATTGATTGTTGTCCATGCACTAAAACCTAGTTCTTTGGCCCACTCTCTGCAAATTCATTGTATTGGGCTAGTTGGGTTTGAGTCCACTCGTCCAAAACTAGAAGTGCTCAAACCCAGTCCCTACAATTGGCGCCGTCTGTGGGAAGAACTTGTGGATTAGTGAGTGCAATAGTTAATCATGGTAGGACCGAGCTCCCGTCAGCAAGGGTCCCTGAAGAGGGTCGTTTTGGCAGCGGTGCATGCCAAACAGAAGCTTCCCCTTTATTCCCAAGACTGTACACGCAGTTGTTACCGTAACTCAGCCTCCACTCGAGTATACACTTCGAAGTACTGACTACGCGGGGAAGATTGCTAAATGAGGGACAGTCTTGGGGGCTCCTGACGTCAAGTATACGCCCCGTACCCCTACCAAGGGGCTGGTTCTCATGGGTCTGGTAGCTGGGAAGGAGTATATTGATATCCTGTAACCTTTTGTTGTGGTTAAACGGAGCCTTAACCGGGCCGGGTCCTCGGACCCCCTGCTTCAGGAAAATCAACGCGCACTGGCAACATTCTCTAATGATTGTGCAGCCTGCGGTATAGAGCACATGGTTATGTTCCTAATTGTTCCCACATTGTTAGCTCATTTAAGGTTAGTGGCTGAATGCTACCATCGGTTTTGTTAAAGTTGGGGTGACAATTTTTCGTTACCATCAACAACACCAACTCCAAGTCCCATGGGAGGGGAAAACAATAACACACTCACTCATGAAGCAATTATCGCAGAAACGAAATATTAAGAAAGTAAAGTAAGTAAAAGGTACAACCACTTCTTTATTAAATAAAGGGAAAAGTACATCATACACCAAATGGCTTAGGCAAGCTTGTTCTAAAGCTAACTATAAAAACAGAGCCTTTGGCAGGCTTGTTGTTGTGAAATTTTAAAATACTCGCAAGTGTACGAACCGTACCGAAGTATAGTTTGACAAGTACGAGGTCGAACCCACAGGGACTTGAATGAACGTAGGAAAATTAATCAAATCTTAACCAAATTAATCCTAATCTAGTTTAATAAAAACTGGTTGTTTTGAAATTAAATAAACTAAGCAAATAATAAAATTAAGCAAATAATAAAATTAAGCAATTAATAAAATTAAGCAAATAGTTAAACTAAGTAAGAGATATAAAACAATAAAAAGATGTAAACAATCAAGGGAAAGGAATTAAGGTTTTGGAATCCACCTTGTAAGTCATATCAGCATATATTTATGATCATTAATTTTTCCCAACTCACTACATGATAATCTAGAAATCAATCTTGCTATCATGGAAAATATCATCATTAAAACTTATGTTTAAAAATCTAAAGCATGTTCTTCTTCGCTTCTTAAGTATAAAACCAAATCATCAATTGTATCTGTAGCCAAACGAATCACAAGATATATCCAATTCTAAAAATCAAATCATAAATTGTATCCATTGACGAACAAATCACAAACGATATCCAATTTTATAATCAAGAATTAATAAACCAAGCATTCAATTAATTAAGACAAATCCTAAATCATGAGAAAAACGTGATTGAACTCATATCTAGAATCTCATCTTAGTCAATTGATATGAAGCAAGAACAATTTAAATCATTAAAGAGCAACTATTGTGGGAAAAATCAAATCACATAAATATTACTAATAATCCTTAACAAGGTTTCATCCTCAACCCTAATTATAAATTTAGCTACTCATGATAATTGAAAGAAAACACAAGAATAAAATACTAAACATTAAACTAGACAAATAAAATAGAAAAAGAAATAGTTACAGTGCTATCATGGAGAAAAGCTACCCTCTTGCTCCAATTTTCTGTTTTGCATCTCAGCCCTAGCACTAGCCTCCTTAAATTTTGCCCTAAAAAGCCTTTAAATAGGTCAAGGAATCCTCTTACAAGTTGAATTCCCGTTTGGAGAAAATTCCAGATATTTAGGCTTCACTTAACCGACTATTTTGGCCCATTTAACATCAGAATTCGGGCTTTTGGTAAACTACAAAGTTGTAGCCCTTTAAGTTAACTTTCCAGACCAACTTGAATCATCCCGATTGGACATCTGAGCTGAAAGTTATGCCGAAAATACTAACTGATGTCCAGGCTGGAATCCTAATCCGAATTGGACTTGAATTTGGTGCAAATTTCCTTTGATTCCTTGCTCCAATTGGACTTAAATTTTAATATTCATGCCTGGCTGGATGTAAGTTGGCTTGATTCAATTGGCTTAGCCCCACTTTTCATGTAAAGACCTTGTTACCTGCAATACAAAGATATTATATAATCAGTCACAAAATAACATAAAAGTAAGGCTAAATATGTAGATATGTGAGTACTTTATTGTATATATTTCATGCACATCACTTGTTCTAAAGCTAACTATAAAAAGAGAAGCCGAGGCAGGCTTGTTTTAAGGCTACCAATAGCACTCGAGCCAGTATGGGTGGAACCGGTAATGAGAAAGGAGAAGAAACGAAAGCGCCTAATGGCCCCATCTCAAGATGTTCCCTTGATTCTCTCCTAGTTTCATGATAATTAAGCATTGGAGGCGGTAACACTGGGGCATCAACCGTTTCGCAATCTTACAAACCTCTATCGGCAAGTAAACTGGACGTGAATAACTATCAGCTTGAAGGGCAGGCAAATCCACGTACTGGAGAAAAATGTTATTTTTCTCACGAACCTTCCTCCTAACTGCAAGATGCCCTACCATCAAGGTGAGATCCAAGCTTTGTCGCACCGAAAGTCTGATGCGATCTACACCCACTTCGGCTCTCGTCTGAAGAAGGAGTGTCTTCTTTCTTGCTCGGTTGAATGGAAGAAATGTCTTCAGCCTCTGCTTCCTTCGCCTCCACTGCGTCCTCCAAGGTCGGGGTGGAATTCTCGGTTCCTAAAGGGGGCTTGGCTTCTTTTCCCTTGCCCTTATCCAGGGCCATCCCATTTCCCTAGGCCTTGATTATAATCTTGGCAAGGTCCTTGGAAATGCCTAGAAGGTGAAGAACTTAAAGTTCCTATTAAACTCAAGGATTTGTAAAATGTAAGAGAACAATTCCCACAGAGCACCTTATATAGAAGGCAAAGGCTGATGGAAATTAATCCACACAGAATTCAAAGGAAGAATTACAAGCAATATTAACCCCGCCCAATTTCCAAAGAAACCACAGGTCGTTGGATCTGCGTTAATACATAAAGATATTAATGAGGGTGTGCCTCGTGTACTGAAACGTCAGGCACGCAACTCGAATAGCCAAAAGACGCCTCGCAATTAGAAGTGGTGAAAAAGTGGTGCAATGGGGCTACTACCGTACGTGGGGGTGGAAGGTCAGGCTGCCCATGTCCAGGTCAGTGTTGGGCCAAGGGCCCAGTCTGTGGAAGGACCCCTCATCGGCAAAGGAGGCTCAAGGCCATTATCACTCTAGAGGCAAGCTTTCCAACACTGAGGACAAGTCCCTTCACTCCAAGCAGTAGTGATGAAATACTAGACAGAACCAAGGTCTTGCATGGTCCTCGTACTCAAACCTATAGGGAAACTAGTTACTTCAAGAAGAACCTAGGTGCTAGACAGAACTAAGGTCTTCCATGGTCCTCGGACTCAAACCTATGGGGAAACTAGTTACTTCAAGAACAACCTAGGTGCTAGACAGAACCAAGGTCTTGCATGGTCCTCGGACTCAAACCTATAGGAAAACTAGTTACTTCAAGAACAACCTAGGTGCTAGACAGAACCAAGGTCTTGCATGGTCCTCGGACTCAAACCTATAGGAAAACTAGTTACTTCAAGAACAACCTAGGTGCTAGACAGAACCAAGGTCTTGCATGGTCCTCAGACTCAAACCTATGGGGAAACTAGTTACTTCAAGAAGAACCTAAGTGCTAGACAAAACCAAGGTCTTGCATAGTCCTCGAACTCAAGCCTATGGGAAAACTAGTTACTTCAAGAAGAACCTAGGTGCTAGACAGAACCAAGGTCTTGCATAGTCCTCGGACTCAAACCTATAGGGAAACTACTTACTTTAAGAAGGACCTAAGTGTTAGACAGAACCAAGGTCTTGCATGGTCCTCAGACTCAAACCTATAGGGAAACTAACTACTTCCATCAAGGATGTGAACAAACACAAGTCCATGAGCATCACTTAAGGCATTTCGAAGTACCTTGAACTTAACACCATAGCTTAATCAGCAGTTGACGGTTTTCTTAAGGTTAGTAAATTTTTAGAACATACTTATGAGTACCCTTGTACGTTGTGCCGTGGTATTTGATCTTAGAATTTAAAAGGCTTATCTTTATGAATACTGTGTGCTTAGCATTCTTTTTTACCATTCATGGTAACCAGTTCATGAGGTGCAGGATTAATGTTGTAAAGCCATCCCCTTAATATTCAATTCAGCAAAAGCAAATCATATTATTAAAGCTCAATTATTAACCACAATCTAAGTGGGAATTATCACTATGGACTTAACATTTTTTAGCTGCTGATTCAAAATAGAAAGTAAGCCACTATGGAGATTGTTCAACTAATAATCAAATCACGAGCGATAAAAGTAGCAAAACCTATCACAATGACAGTAAGCACACAATGTGAGGAACGAAATCTTATACATTCAATCCAAAAGTCATTTTACAATGTTCAAAAAAAAAAAAAAAAAAAAGAAGAAGAAAAAGAAGAAAAGTATGAAGCAAAAATACAACCAGAACTAACCAAGGAGGCCTATTTCTTCAGCTTTATTTTGGGTCCTTCCTTGGGGAGCTAGGCAGAAAGGGTCTCAGGATCCTTGGGGCCTTCAGGTGGGGGAGCAACCCGCAGATGATCAGCTGAAAGGGGTGCCTCCACGGCATCAGGGGCCTGGGCTTCAGAGGAGGGCCTTGTAGCATCTTGGAGCGCTTCCTGGTCAGGGCCCTCGTATGTCTCATTTACCCTAGGATGCTCGGCTTCCTTAGCAGGCTCATCAGAAGTGGTAATAGCCAAAACAGCTTCACTTGGAGCAGTACCAACTTCCTCAAAGACCACCTCAGCCTTGGAGTTAGGTGGAGCGGCCTTACGGATGGCCGGTGGGTAATACACATTCTCCACCTTCCATAGGTCAGATGAGGCCTCAACTCCAGCTTGTCTGAGGGCCTCATTCCAAACATGGGAGCAGTAGAGCCTGCATAGCCTAGGGACTTAAGCTCTAAGGGCGGCCTCCATCTCAAACACCCCTGAGGCATAAGCCTCCTCCTTGGCCGCCTCCTTAGAGGCTTGAGCCTCCTCCTTGGTAAACTCTGTCTCTACCTTAGCTCGTAGGGCTTCATCCCGGGCAAACTCTACAACGTTCTTGGCTCCCTCTGCCTCGATTGCCTTTTTGTTCAGCTCGGCGATTTGCTTTTTGGCAATCGTCAGCTATTCTTCTGCCTCAAGCAAGTGCCTCGTTTGGTCCTGATCCTGCTTTTGAGCGCCCACCAGGCCTGTTTCGGCGCTGTCCCTGGCCCTTTTCATCTCATTAAGGTCCTCATTGGCCTTCGCGAGATCAGACTCGGAGATCTTAAGGGTCCGAGTAGCTTCCAGGCGCTTATCACGCTCACTATCTAGAACCCTACTCTGGTTATTGGCCACCTCTTCTAACCTAAAAGTGGCCTGGACAGCCTGCAAATTGAAACAAGCTCACAGTAAGTTGGGAACCGAAGAGTAAAATTCAATGAAGGTACAAGTGTCAGAGGTCTTACCATGCCCAGGTACTTCTTGAGACTAAGGACCACCTCCTGCCTCCTCAAGTTCCTTAGCTCGGCCATATCAGTTGGCAGCAGCTAGGACATTTCCAACTTATCGGCCACATGGGTGCCCTCACCTTCTTGGAAGCCCCTAAGGGAGGCGTTGTCCATCAGGGGAGCCCCGTAAAGCATCGGCGCAGGGAGCCAAGTGTAGGGCTCAGGCCGAGTATCAATTTCTTTATCCTAGCTCTGATGCTCGGTCTTTAGCTGCTTCGAAGGTCGCCGAGCCTCATCCTCTTCCTGGGAGGAGCAAGATCTATCAGCCCCTATGGGTCGTTTGCCTTTATCGTTCTTCTGTTTGGAATCAGAGGTCTCAGGCCTTGGTGGCAAGCTTGGCTGAGGGGGAGGAGGTGGAAGCTTAGATTGGACAGAAGACCTAGTCTGAGCAAGCTGAGAATTGGGGGGAAAAGAAGGAAGCTTGGAATGAGACCCCCCTAGCGCATCCTTCCCCAGTTGGCCCTTAATCAAATCGAACAGGCTGGTTTGGGGCTTTCTCTTGAAACCCATTTCAACCTGAAAAGAAATCCCTTCTGATAGGATGTCCACTTTGGTTAAGTTGGGGTCGACAAAGTCACCAGAGAGATCCTCGGGCGGGTTGACTTGGTCGATGGCGCCAAATTCGTTTTTGGACGGACCTAAATCAGCAACTTCAACTTCTCTCTTTGCACCTTCTTCCTCGTCCTCCGCAGTCTGATGGGATGAAGAAGGACTCGTCAACGGAATGCCTTCTAGAACAGGGGACCTTTCAAGAAGCAAGAACCCTTGCTCCACTACGGTGATCTTTTGTAACCAAGGATCTTTGGCTCTTATCACGCACTTTGGCACCGAGAACGATTTTTGAATTGGATCGTAGCCGAGGATCTTGTGGGTAGCTCTAACTTGATTGTCTGCTTCGTTCACGAAGATCTCCGCCCTGAGTACGATTTCCAAATCTGCCTTGTTGGCCAAGTGGAAGTGCCGTTCAAAAACATGCGGATATGCAAAAAAGAAGGCATGTTCGTATTAGCAGCCAAGCAATGTAGACTGTGATAACGCAAAAGGTCAAACCCCCTTCTACTCTAAATACCCTACCTGGTGTCACTTCCACTGTCGGACAATGGAGGTCGTTGTGGCACTCCTCGAACAGGATGAGAAAGTCCTTATTTAACCCCTTACTTAACTCAGGGAGGCATTGGATAAGCTGAACCCTATCCTCCCTTATCTTCATGTAATAGGACTTACCCTTTAGGTGCTGTAGGTTGTAGCACCAATTTACATCGTGGTGGGTTAACCTTAGCCCCATCTTCTCGTTTAAGGCGTCTACACAACCCAGGATCCTGAATACGTTGGTGGCGCACTGGGTAGGAGCTAATCTAAAGTGCCTAAGATAGTCCCTCATCACTGGCCCCATAGGGATTCTCATACCGCCCTCAAGGAAAGCAATTATGGGAATCGCTACTTCACCCTCTTTTCTCTTAATATACCACTCCCCCTCTTCACAGTATCTTAAACCCACATTACTGGGTATCCTATGATCTGCGATGAACTTCTCCATCGCCTCTTCAAACTCGACCAACTTCTTAAATCTACTCATTCCTAAGAACGGCTAAGAAACTCAAGGAAAGATGAAGGAAAAAGAGGAATAAGGGGGAAAGAAACTTAGAGAGAGATATGAGAACTTGTTGAAATGAGGGAAAGCTCATTGGGCAGGGTTTTTATGCTGAAAAGAGTCGTAAGATCGGTTGGAGACTTGACCTAGTTCAAAGTATGTGTGCAAGAGGTCTTAAATGCAAAAGTAAAGAGGCAAATTGGTTCAAACGGGTATTTATACCCCCAGTTAAGAGTAACCGTGTGGGTTTTCCCGCCCATAAAATCAAAAAAATCCCCACCGTTTGATTATCATCACATCGTTGAACGCGAGAAGCACAGAACCGCCAGAATTTAATGCGGGCGGGCTCCCTATATTGAAGCGCTAGGAACGCGCCTTGGGCAGGTGAAAGGGCTCTGGCGCTTAAAGAGGACGAGACTTGACAAGTCATGACATAGGCCCGAGGATATCAAAACCCTCCTCCCCGACCGAGGAGCCAGACAGTAGGATTTTGAGGGGCTATTGTGGGGCCTAAGAATTTGGCAGCCCCAGCCCACTTCATATTGGGCCCAAAGCCCACACCGAGGAGGTAGAAACGTCCGAGGATGAAAGTAGAGAGCTCAAGTTGCCAAGAGAAATTGCCGAGGAGGCCCCTGTCCTCAGACAGCCAAGATCATAGGGGGAAGGACGGTAAGTCATCAGGGGCAGCCTCCTAGAGCATTCCAAGGAAATGGGACAGGTTCCATAGATCAGCCATGGGAGCACGGTGGTGGAGCAATTCAAGGAGAAACTGTCACCTCCACATTAAATGCCCGCGACTGACATCCTGGCCGCATTAAGGAGGAAATGACCTCTGAACAATACTGTCTTGGTTGCTGCAACTCACAGGAGGGTTGGAAAGGCAGCTGATGGGACAGGCACTCAGGTATAGGCTTCGATGATCAACAAGTGGAAGGCGGAGATTAATGAAAGAGGATTATATAATAGGAAAAACCCCCTATAGAGTGGGGGCCGGAGGATTCCTATAACTACTCTTATTCATTAATTATTAGAGAAAGGCTCCTTGGACTGTGCCGAGGAAAAACTTTCTTAACCTCAGTTCATTTCTGTTTGATTTTCATGAAAGCCATATTGACTGTTGTCCATGTGCTAAAACCTAGTTCTTTGGCCCACTCTCTACAAATTCATTGTATTGGGCTAGTTGCATTTAAGTCCACTCGTCTAAAACCAGATGTGTTCAAACCCAGTCCCTACAATATTATTTCTAATATTATATATCTATTCTATTAACTATATAAAAAGAGCCAATAGGTCAAAGAATAGTTACTTTTGGTTTATTCAAGTTTTGGAATTATGCTACTTTCTAAAGTGGCTTTGGTTTGGTGAGTGGACATTTGTTTCTTTTTATCCCAACCATGTCCAGTGTGTTTAAGCTCTTTTTTTTTTTTTTTTTAATGCGGATTTGGGTTTAAGAGTTGTTATGTTAATAAAATAAATTGTCACAATATTTTAATAATCATTGAGGTGTTACTTCTTTATTTATCTAAATAAAATAAATTAAAATAGTAGAATATGAGATTGGAACCAATCACAATTGAAATAAAGATATTGTGAAAATGTTGTGACTTTGGTGTCAATTCTTATAGATCAAAATAAGATAAATTAATAAAATATCATACTGGAATCCACTACAACTAATAATAAAGGTATTGGATTATGAAAAATCCATAAAATTTTGTTGCCATCACAAATATTTTTACAAATACTGAGTTGTAAGTTCCTTATAGGTTAAAATAAAATATCATATTGGAACCAACCATAACTAAAAATAAAGGTATGGTGAAAACAGGAGTGCTACATCCACAACATTTCTCACAACACTTTCATAACAAATCATAGGATGTAAATTGTTATTGGTTCTAATTTAAACTCATCAATGAAATTACTTTTTCGCTAATCAATAACAACTTGTAACAACTTACTACTTATGATTTGTTATGAAAATGTTAAGACATTTTCATTAAAAAAAAAATGTTATGTCTACGATATTTTCACAACAAATCATAAGTAGTAAGTTGTTATAAATTGTTATTGATTAGCAAAAAAGTAATTTCATTGATAAGTTTAAATTAGAACTAATAACAATTTACAACCTATGATTTATTATGAAAGTGTTGTGAGAAATGTTGTGGATGTAGCACTTCTGTTTTCACCATACCTTTATTTTTAGTTGTGGTTGGTTCCAGTATAATATATATATTTTTAACCTATAAGGAATTAACACCTTAACAATTGTGAAAATATTGTGACAATTTGTTATGTTAATATTTTATTACAATGTAAAACAGTACGAATTGGACAAACCAAAAATACTGTAGCAAATCTACAACAGCTTTACACATTCACCAAAAAAAAAAACCTCCAGCAAAGCAGTGAAAATTAAACAAACGAAAACTACTATAACGAAACTATTATAACTTTTCCCATTCACACTTTTTATATATAGATTTACTTTTTTTTTTGGCAAATATGTATAATATTTGCCACTTTTTGTATGTCTACACCATAAGCTTACAAAGTAAACATATAAAGATTAAAAAAAAAAAAAAAAACAAAAGCAAAAACAAAGTTCAAAAAACTGGCGTACTTGAAAAAAAAAAAAAAAACTCAACAATTGAATAAACCAAAGACACTATTCATGAGACGCTATTCATGAGCTACTGGCTCTTTATTTTTAGTTGTGGTTGGTTCCAGTATAATATATATATATTTTTTAACCTATAAGGAATTAACACCTTAACAATTGTGATAATTTGTTATGTTAATATTTTATTACAATGTAAAATAGTGTGAATTGGGCAAACCAAAAATACTGTAGCAAATCTAATGCAACTTTACACATTCACACACCAACAAAAAAAAAAAAAAAAAAGCTGCAAGCAAAATAGTGAAAATTGAACAAACTAAAACTACTATAGCAAAGCTATTATAGCTTTTCCCATTCACGCTTTATATATATATATATATATATATATATATTTACTTCTTCTTTTTTTTTTTTTTTGTGGCAAATATGTATAATATTTGCCACTTTTTGTATGTCTACACCATAAGCTTACAAAGTAAACATATAAAGATTAAAAAAAAAAAAACAAATTTCAAAAAACTGGCGTACTTCATTCTCAAAAAAAAAAAAAAAAAAAAAAAAAACTCAACGATTGAATAAAGCAAAGACAATATTCATGAGCTATTGGCTCTTTTTATTAAAAAAAAAAAAAAAAACTGCCTGCAAAACGGTGAAAATTGAACAAACCAAAACTATTGTAGCAAAGCTATTATAACTTTTCCCATTCGCGCCTTTTATATATAGATTTACTTCTTCTTTTTTTTTTTTTTTTGGCAAATATGTATAATATCTGCCACTTTTTGTATGTCTACACCATAAGCTTTCAAAGTAAACATATAAAGATTTAAAAAATAAATAAATAAACAAAAGCAAAAACAAATTTAAAAAAACTGGCGTACTTCATTCTCAAAAAAAAAAAAAAAAAAGAAGCTCAATGATTGAATAAACCAAAGACACTATTCATGAGCTATTGGCTCTTTTTATATAGTTAATAGAAATAGAAATAGATATACTAGGTAGGGTGGCACGTGCTAGCTCTTGAGTGAGAAAATTAAAATAAAATTTCTATTTGAAGAAGTTTGAAATTATATACATAAAAAATATGTGTCATACAAAGTTAATTTTATTCTTATAATAATTTTAATAACTAATCATGCATAAATTAAAGTTATGGTAGCTACTAACATATGAATATCTATTTTACTATAATGGTTTTTTAGTATTTATTTGATAAAGACAATATCCACTCACTAAAAACTTCTAAGAATGATAATGAATATCATCATCTTCCAACAATAAGTAACTGAGTTTTGCTAAAACATTGTCACAATATTTAAATTTTCGTAATGAATGATGTAATATGTTGCAAATAAATACCTTCAACCATACACAATGAATTTTTTTTTATTCATACTTTCTTCTTTATCATTCTACATGAGTCTGGGTGCAATATTTAGTTTACTTAGTTTTTAATGAACTCCCATTTTAGGCAAGAAAAGAAAAAATATATATAAAAAAATTAACAAAAGGCATTTGTCATTGAATTTCCCATTAGATAAATTATAATTTTCAAAAATTTAAAACTAGAAAATTAATGTTCTTTAGGTAATAAATAAAACACCTTATATCACTATTCCAACTTTTTAAGTATTACTACCATCTAAAACTCAAAATATGTGAAGAAAATTTTGAAACGTTAAATTTAGTGGGAGTATTTTAGACATTACACAATGTAATATTTTAAGAATTATAAACTTTGATTAGGGTTTAACTGAGAGAATAATCATATGACAGATTTGTTCTTTTCCAAAATATTAAAGGGAAAATTGTGTGATTCTAAAGTTTAAGGAGGAATTGTGAACTACCCCAAACATAAAGGATGAAAAGTGTTTTTATCCTAAGTTTTTCATTTATTTTTGTGCGTGTAAAACTATGTGTTTTTACTTAAAATGGTGCGTAAAGATAAAAATACAATAAAAAATACAAAAAGTCAACCCAAGGAAATTGTATGTGAATTTTGGCTCAATAAATTTGACTAAACCAAAAAAACATTTCTAGAAACACAAACATAATAGTACAAAATTTTCGTAATGCCTTTATAATTTTGATATATTTTATTTTAACTCGTAAAGAATTGACACTTTAATAGCTGTGAAAATGTTATGATGATAACAAAATATCTTAATATTTTCATAAGAGAAATGCTATATTCACAATATTTTCATAAGAAATCATAAAGTAGTAGGTTGTTGTTGGTAGGAAAAAAAAGTAATTTCATTGGTAAGTTTAAATTAGAACTAATAAGAATTTACCACCAATAATTTGTTATGAAAGTGTTGTGATAATATTGCATGTTCAACAGGCGATATTCCTTCCCCCCCTCCCAAAAAAAAAAAGCTAGTTTTCACAAGAGAGATGCTATGTTCACAACATTTTCACAACAAATCATAAAGTAATAGGTTGTTATTGGTACGTAAAAAAATATTTTCATTGGTAAGTTTAAATTAGAACCAATAATAATTTTTCATTTATAATTTATGTTGGAAATTTAGACCCCTAAAACTATAACCAGATTGCGTAGCCTAGATTAATTAGCCAAGTTGTTACTTAGTCAAATTAAGAAATTCTAGGTTAAAACAATCACAAAATCATATCATACATATAAAACATATAAAGCAGCGGAAATAATAAATAACACAATGATATGATCACCCAGGAAAACCAAACCGGTAAAAAACCTGGGGAGGATTTTACCCACCGATCCTCAAGGCAAAACGGAATCCACTAAGAAAGAATTGAAGTTCTTACAAAAGGACTTACAAGCTCCCCGCTTGACTTCCTAATGCTACCCACCAGTAGTAACTTCCTGACACGACCACGCGCAGGCTCCGAATCCACGGACTACTTCTTTCTTTGTATTCCTTCAATCAGCTACAAGCTCCTCACTTGTTTTTCTTTAAGCTTCAATGTTTGCAACCTTGTTGATCATCAAGATGTAGAAAATAATCTCTACCTTGAAAACCCTAAGTTTATGTGAAGGAAAACTCCTCAAAGATCTCACAAGAGATTCACATAAACAGCAAATATGAGCAACAAAGACTTAAAGAGGTTTGGGTACAAAACCCTAAAAATAAAAGGAGGCACAAGAGGCACTCTAAACTCTCTCTCTCTAGTCTCAAAAACGTTCTAGGGTTTTCCTTATATATAGGAGAGTTTTACTTGAACCCCAAGACGTTTAAATAGAGTTTGGGCTGAACTGGAACTCTGCAGAAAAATAAATCTGTACGTGGTTTGATCGATCGAGTCTAATTTTCGATCGATCGAGACTTACAGATTTAGTCCAATAAATTCTGCAATCACTCGATTCCAATTTTACAAATAAACATACTTTGAGCAAACCTAAACCTAGACTAAATGTTTTGATCATGGTTTGCCAACAAAATACAAATTGAAGTTCTAATACATTAATTCCTAATTTCTTAGAACCCAACAATTTATTATAAAAGTGTTGTAAAAAATGTTGTAGATGTCACACTTTTTTTTTCACAATACCTTTATTTTTAGTTGTGGTTGGTTCCAGTATGCTATGTTAGGGCCATAATGATGTAATTGGCTAATCAAGTCTAATCAAGAAACAAGTGAAAAAGTGCTGTTTATTAAAACACAGAAGTCTCGATAGAATCCTTTCTATCGAGATTTAATGTTGAAGCTCGACAAAAACTGAATCTGTCGAGAATTACGAAATTAAGTTTTTCTGATCTGATTACACACATATCCATGAGTATTTGTGTAGGGTTTCTTTTCTCACAATTCTAGACATATATAAGGATTATTTTAAGAGCCGTCACAAGGTTGTTGCAATTTTTGTTACATGCATTGTGTAACTGGAGACAGAAATTGCCATAGTTCATCCTTCTCTCTGTAGAAGCTACAGCGTCTTTACGCCAAGGATTTTGTGATTGAGGAGCTTCCTGATTTTTATCGTTGATGAATTAAAGAACTTTGCAGCCAACAATCCTTCTCAAGTTGATGTGTTAGTCACATACTGAAATTCATGCATCATTCGTTAGTCACGTACTGGAATTTGTGCATTGAACAGAGAGATTACCGGTACAATACAAGTCCAATTGGATATTGAGGTAAAGGTTCAACTGTAGGTTGGTATTAGGTACTGTAATTCCTTTTACTTGTAACTGCTTGTTTTGATAATAGTGGATTCTCGGGAGTAATGACCTTAAATTCACCCGGTGGGGTTTTGCCTCGGTGGTTTTCCTCATTCGTAAACAAATCAGCTGTGTCAAACTTATTTTTCGCTGTATTTAACTTAGTTGGTGATTTATTTGTGCTACCACGCTTATTGCATGTTAAATTCTTAATTAATTCACTCGGACAATTAATTAATTAATTTGCCAAAGGAGTCAATATATTTTTGGCCTATCATGCTTTTTTTTTTTTTTAGCATATAAAGAATTAATACCTCAACAATTGTGAAAATATTGTGGCAATTTGTTTTAATGATATTTTAATCTTTTAGGGTAACAACTCATATGCAAATAAAATAAAATAAAAAGTGTGTTCAATCGGCGATATTTCCAAAAAAGAAAAAAGAAAACCAGTGAAACAGTTTAGATTGAATAAACCAAAACTGTTATAGCTTTGCTACTGTAGCTTTAAGCATTGACCTTTTTTATATATAGAAGTTTAAATTAGAACCAATAACAATTTATCACCCATAATTTGTTATGGAAATGTTATGAAAAATGTTGTAGGTATAGCATTTCTTTTTCCACAACACCTTTATTTTCAGTTGTGGTTAGTCCCAATATGATATTTTTATAATTTTATTTTGACATATAAGGACTTAACACCTTTAACAATTGTGAAAATATTGTGTCAATTTGTTATTTTAATAGAGTTCAACAGGCGATGTTAACAAAAAAGGGCTAGCAGAATAGTGCCACTTGAACAAACCAAATGCAAGGTTGCTTTACTCATTTACACTTTCTATATATAGAAATTTAGATTAAAACTAATAACAATTTACCACTATGATTTGTTATAAAAATATTGTAGATGTAGCACTTCTTTTTCCACAACACCTTTATTTTTAATTGTGGTTAGTCCCAATATGATATATTTTTTTAATTTTATTTTGAGCTATAAGGACTTAATACCTCTAACAATTGTGAAAATATTGTAACAATTTGTTGCTTTAATAGAGTTCAATAGGTGATGTTAATAAAAAGAAAATAAGAAAGAGCTAGCGAAACAGTGCCACTTGAACAAACCAAATGCACAGTTGCTTTACTCATTTACACTTTCTATATATAAAAATTTAAATTATAACTAATAAAAATTTACCACTATGATTTATTATGAAAATGTTGTGAAAAATGTTGTAGATGTAGCACTTCTTTTTTTTACGATACCTTTATTTTTAGTTGTGGTTGATCTTAGCACGATATTTTTGTTATTTTATTTTGACTTAACACCTCTAACAATTGTGAAAATATTGTGATAATTTGTTGTTTTAATAGAGTTCAACATGCAATATTAACCAAAAAGAAAAAAGAAAAAAAAGGGCCAGCAGAACAGTGCCACTTGAACAAACCAAATGCATGGTTGCTTTACTCATTTACACTTTTTATATATAGAAATTTAAATGAGAACCAATAACACTTTATCACTATGATTTATTATGAAAATGTTTTGAAAAATGTTGTAGATGTAGCATTTATTTTTCTACAATACCTTTATTTTTAGTTATGGTTGGTCTCAGTATGATATTTTTGTTATTTTATTTTGACCTATAAAGACTTAACACTTCTACTAATTGTGAAAATTTGTTGTTTTAATAGAGTTGAACCGGCAATATTTAAAAAAAAAAAGAAAAAGAAAAAAAAAGAGGCTAGTGTGTTAGGTTTTTAGACCCCTTAAAATAACAATTGAATTAACCTAGAGAATTAGCCAAGTGATTAACTTAGTCAAATTATGCAAATCTAGGTTAACACAAGCATATAATCATATCAAGCACATAAAGCAGCGGAAATATAAATAACACAATGATATGATGACTTAGGAAACCACACCGGTAAAGATCTGGGGAGGATTTGACCTAGCTATCCTCAAGGTAAACTTGAATCCACTATGTGAAAGAATCGAAATTCATACAATAAGACTTACAAGCCTCCACGCTCGACTTCCTATTGCTACCCACCAGTAAAACTTACTAACACGACCACGTGTAAGTTCCAAATTCACGGACTCCTTCTTTCTTGGATTCTCCAGCAAGTACAAGCACCCCCGCTTGTTTTTCTTTAAGCTCCAATGGTAGCAACAGAGTTGATCATCAAGGTGTAGATAACATCTTCTCCTTGAAAACTTTAAGTTTTGTGTAAAGGAAAACTCCTCAAGGATCTCACAAGAGATTCACACAAAACCACAAATATGAGCAACAAAAGCATCATTAAAAACGTGACTAAGGTTTGCCTTATATACCTAGGGCAAAAACATAAAAACCCTAAATGTTTTAATGAGATAGGGCTGAGTTGGAAATTTGCAGAAAAACGCAATCTGGCCAACTTTCAATTGATCGAGTCTAAGCTTCGATCGATCGAGCCAGGCTGAAAGTAACAAATACTTCTGCAACCTCTCGATTCCAACTTTACATAAAAGACACAACTTTGAGCAAGCCTAAACAAGACTAAATACACTGTTTTGATCATGGTTTGCAAACATTACACATTAGAGTTCTAAATACATAAAATTCTAAGTCTTTAGAACCTAATAAACTCCCCCTTTGGCAATCCGTGACAAAACACAAATTTAAAAGCTCAAAGTTTACAAGTAAAAGCCCTTTACAAAAATAATGCTCATAACAACAAATTCAATCCTAATTGCTATCTATCAGTTGCAAGTGTAGACAGCAGCTCAATTGAATCAACCTGTATATTCTTGAAACACTCAACAAATGCATAAACGCATGTGTGACAGAAAAACAGTAAACTAAAAAGTATGTAAACTAACTCTCCCCCTAAGTTAGATACATCAAAAACAATGTTGACTCCCTTTTAAACAAAGCATTCTTGTATGTTTCACACAACACAAAATAAAGACATATATTAATGAATAACTCATAAACATAAATCAATAAGCAGTGAACACAAGAATCAAGAATCATATATATCAGAATAAATGTATGTCCCTTAACATGAATAGCCCAAAAAAGATATCAAAAGAAAGTATACACAGTGAAGCACCTAGATACAATCTAATGTCACCACTAGCTCCGCAAAACACAAAAGAAATCTCCCCCTAACTACAAGATCTCCTCTACAAGTATCAAAACTCTACTCCCCCTTTTTGTGACGGAATGTCAAAGGACAATCATAAGCCATCATCAAAAGGAGGTGGTGAGGGTGAACGGCGAAAATGCGCCAAATCGGCTCTTAACGCACGTAGCTCATCAAGCAAGTCCACCAAAATCCAACAATGAGCCGCCTGAATGGTCATGACAGTCTCCAAGATACGACGAATATCGAAGTCATCCGAAGGAGGTGGAGGAACATCAGCAGGAGGAGCATCACCAACAGGATCAACAACATTCTCACCAGAAGGACCTGTAGAAGTAGAAGGAGGAGGTGCGGTACTAGAAGGCTCAGATCTAGGGTGTTTAGAGCCAACTCGAAGATGAGTAGCCCTCTACCTAAGAAAAGACGCACCAATGGGAGCAATAACATGAACGGGCTCAGAGGAAGGGAAATCATCTAGACCAAGATATAACAAAATCCTATGAATAAAAATAGGATGAACAAGAGCATGAGCGGAAGATGAACTCCTATAAACTTCGTTCAAAGAACGAAGAAACAAGTGAGAAAAACTGATAGGAGCATTAGTAACAAGAGCGTACAAAAATACATACCGCTCAAGAGGAATGGTGTGAAGATGAGAGATAGACCACACAGAATGACATGCTATCCTAAAGAAGAGATAGTGCAACTCAGATAGCTCAACAGTGGTGATCTTAGGATCAGAACCCCATCGGATAGAAGACCCAGTGCTGTATGACATAACATCATCCAAGAGAAGAGACTCATCATACGGATAGACAGGGTGCTGGACTAAAGGTACCCCTAAAGCATTAGCCACTACATCAGGAGTAATGGTGAACTCTACACCTCGTATCCAACTTTTTACCAAAGTGTTGGAATCATAGATGCGGATAGAGATGTTCGAAAAGAACTCTATAATCAGAGTAGCTGGAGGAGGAGGATCAGAAATATTCAACAGAGGTAACCAGCCCCAACGCTTAAAATTTGCCCTAATAGCGGGATCAACCTTATCTAACACTACAAAATGCTCAGCCTAAATTTTTCTCTTAAGGTTCAACTTCTCAAAATTCTCTTGGTTTTTCTCACTCGGAAACTTATCACGGTCAAAGGGAGGAGGAGAAGGTGAGAAAACAGACCTACGAGCTCTAATCTTCCTAGGCATGATGCTAAGGAAAGGACAAAGACACAAAGATAGAACCAAAAAGAATCAACAAAAACATAAACCAAGGGCAGACTGCAAGTTAGCAAAAAAAAAAAAAAAAAAAAAAATCTATATGATGCATGAACAATCACAATGTCATGATGCATGTTCTAATGCAGTAAAACTAAGTTCAATATAAGTTCAATTTCAAAAAATTGGCTTGAGCATAGAGTTTCTAACAAAAAACTTCAAAATTTTAAAATCACTTGTTAAGTTTTAGGAAAAATTTGACCAATTGATCATCACACAAGCTAGAATACACAATATAATGATCAATTACATCAATTCAACAAGCCAATTGCATCAATTGAACCCAATTTGAACAAAATCCCAATTCGGATTAATTACAAGCCCTAGAATTTTCAATTTCTCACAAATCACAAAATTGATCAAATTAAACCATCAAGATCAAGTTTAGTACATCCAAGAACAAAAACCCATTGATCAATTTCAGAAAACATGGCTTGAATCATTAAAAACCTCAATTAGTAAAAAGTCCGAAAATCCCAAATAAATGCATGAATTTATGCATGAATAAATGAAATAAAATACAAAAGGAAGGGTAAAATGGACATACTGGTGTTGGGAGAGGAAAACCTTGCAAAAAAATTTGGAGGAAAATGACAAAAATTTGACGTGGAGCCTTGTCCGAATCGGAGAGAGAGAGAAAAAGGTTTGAAACTTTTGAAAAGTGTTTTGAACAAGTCAAAAACTGAGTTTTAAAAAACCTGATTCACGATATTCAATCGATCAAAAATTACATTCGATCGATCGAAACAACTCGAGACTCTTAAAGAATTTTAAGCACAATTTCGATTGATCGAAAAACGGATTGGATTAATCAAACTAGACAGAGGCTCACTAAATTTTAGGAGAAACATAGTTTTTGAAAAACAACCACATTTTGGGCAAGAACACCTCAAAGCATTAAAATTGATGAACAAAATGCATGAGTATGAGATGAAATGCTGTTTCAATAACCCAAGTTTTAAACCCAGTTTTTCCAAAAAAAATTGTCAATCATTCTCCCTTTAAATTCTCAAGCAAACAAATATGTTGTACATAATACTTAAGGTATTTTCAAACTTAGTTGGTCAGACCAAAAACACACACAATAACATGTACAAAGTTTAGCAAAGAGTAACTTGTGTAGTGTGTGCAACTAGCAAAAACTTGAGATACATGTAAGGTGATATGTGAATAGAAATCAAACACAAAGTCTATAAAATTCATCACATAGAATTTGAAAGAGACTATCACCAAAAGAGTTACATCATATAACTCTTACATCTCCTAGAACAAAAGTTTGCAATCATGTAAGTTTCTTGATTTTGCCTCATAATATGCACACAATTTTAATTTGATCAGAAACTTATTAAAAAGTCAGGATAATGTACACACCAATTTTAATTATGTGATTTTGCATCAAGCCTAATAAAACACACCAATTTTAAGCATTAAGCAATTAAATCGGGGCTACACCTTATGTTCTTTTTGTGCATGTGCTACACTTTCTCGAGCACAAAATCTTATGATATGCACTAAGGTGTTCATGATTGGCTAATGAACAGTGGTGAGATGCTTATTTATGCCTTTCTCAAAAGATTCAAGTCTGACAGTCAAAGACATGTGACTTCAAGATCAAGACAGAGTGATTAATAACCATAAACATCTTTCCCATACAACACACACTACAAAGTTTCAACTAGTAAAGTGCAATAAATAAGCTCATTAAAGCTAAATAAGGTATATAAGACATGTTATGTGAAAATAAATTGACCAACCTTGTTTTCTAAACCAAGAAAAATAATGCCAAACACAATTTGCTTCCCCCATTTTTTTTAATTATTATTATTAAAAGAGAAAACATATGAAATCCTAGAATGAAATGCATGAATGATATGCAATGCAAATCTTATAACAAAAAAAAAAAAAAAAAAAAAAACCAAAGAACAATGCTCACAAAAAAATAGAGCAATGAAGCATAAGGACCATGTCAGAAAGACTCAATTAGATTGAGTCTTTTGCATCTAAAACCTTTTAGATGCACCATGAGTATTGGAGTTCCTATTCACGTTCGAGTGATTTCCAACTCTAGGATTGAAATAAAGGTTTAAAACCTTTATCAATTCACCAATAAGTGCCATAGGATCTTGTGCTTGAGGCACAGACACTTTTGGTTTGTTTGCTCTCTTAGCAGCTTGAAGCTTGTAACAGTTAGGACGAATGTGTTTAGACTTCCCACAAAAATGACAAACCTAAGCAGGTTTACCATGCATCTTGTCCTTAGAAAGGGTAGACTCCTTAGGTTTAGACTTTTTCAGATCAACCCTAATCTTCCTAGATGGTGAAACTTCTATGGATTTGACAACCTCACTCACAGGGGGTTTGACAATTTCACTCACAACCTCACTCACAGAAGGTTCAGAAGAAGATGAAGGAACAAAATTTGTGGAATGGGGTGCAGACACAGAGATGCTTTCAACAAAACCTAATCCAGATTTGTCAGAAGGAGACTTTTGAACACTCAGCATTTGATCAAGTTTAGAACTAATAGATCTAGCAACAGATAAATTAAGTTCTAATTTCTTAACCTTATCAATCAAAAGCATATTTTCAGTTTTCACATTGTTCAAAAGTTCATTAGCATCAAACAATTTTACAAGCAAATTCTTCTTATCAAGCTCAAGAGATTCAATTTTCTTCAGGCCAAGTTCAACATTTATAACATTCTTTGCAGCAACTTTGCAAAGTTTATTATAGGCCTCTTGAAGATCTGCATCTTCAGAGAGTTCCCCATCAAAAGGGTTCTTTTCAACAGACACGCTTTCAGTGACTACAGCAGTAGCAGTGAAAGCAATAAAGTTTCCATCCTCGTCACATCCAGTCTCATCATCAGAAACCTCATTATCACTAAGGGTTACAGTCATAGCCTTGCCCTTAGACCTCAAGAATGTAGGACATTTAGATTTAACATGACCATACCCTTGACATCCGAAACATTGAGAACCTAAAGAATTATTAGAAGATTGACCTACTTTTTCTCTAAGTTTTTCAGTGTTGCTAACCTTAGTGGGATCATTCTTCCTAAAATTTCTAGCTTCAGCAGTGTTTGTATTTCTTGCCCTTCTGTTACTATTCTTAAGAAAATTTCTAAAATTCTTGGCAAGGTAAGCAATCTCTGTAGCAGAGAGCTCATCATCAAATCCACTAAACTCAACATCATCAACCAACTTAAGAGCCATTAACTTGGATTTGCTAGCTTTAGGTAGATCTAATTCATAGGATTGAAGAGATCCTACAAGTTCATCAATAGGGATGGAGTCCACATCCTTGCTCTCAGTAATGGCAGTTACTTTATGTCTAAAGTTTTCAGTTAAAGATCTGTTAGGACATATGTGTTCACACTTAAGAACATATGTCATATTTTATGTAAATTGGCTAATCCTTTGACAAAACGCACTCTACTTGTAATTGGGTAGTACTAGGTGTTTTTAATACTTCAAGAAACAATGTTTCAAGATCTAGTATTGAAGTCATCAAGTCTGTCCAAGAGAAAGCAAGTTGAAGTGTAGAATTTTTAAAGCTCGACACCTTCTCGACACCTACCTCGACACCTTCTATCTGTCGAGAATTAAAAAGTCAGATTTCTGTTCTGATTTTCTTGGGATCCGTGAATGTGTTTTTGGGCCTTCTTTTCTTCTAACCCTAAACATATTTAAGGAGTGTTTTAAGAGCCGTCAACATAGACACAAGTTGCATAAGCATTGAGCAATTCTTGTTCAAGCAAATTGTGATCTAAGACGAAGTTCTTAACCTAGCTGATCTTCTTCAAGAAGTTGCTGTGTATTGTGCACCGTAGGGTTTTGTGACCAAGCATCTTCCTGATCTTCATTGCATAGGATGATCTGAAGAACTTTGCAGCCAACCTCTCTTCCTAAAGTTGGTGTTTGAAGTCGCGTACTGGGATCCGCGCATCTGGTTAGTCACGTACTTGGGAGCCGTGCATCAAAAGGAGGAACTGTCGCTACAGATCAAGTCCAATTGGGTATTGGGGTAAGGGTTCAACTGTAAGTTGGTAAGGTACTTGGGATTCCTTATTTGTAACCGCTTGATTTGATAATAGTGGAGTTTCGGGAGTGGTGACCTGAAAATCACCCGGTGGGGTTTTTGCCGTTAGGGTTTTTCCCCATTCGTGAACAAATCACCGTGTCTTTTATTTTCCGCTGCATATTTAGTTATTCAGTGATTTGTTTGTGCTGCCACGTATTTGCATGTTAAATTGATTAATTAATAACTTGGCTAAATTAATTAATTAGTTTAAATCACAAGGGGTCATTCAATTTGTGGCCTATCAAGTGGTATCAGAGCAGGCACACTCTGATTAGGTTTAATCTTTGCTGTGTTTGATCCATTGACCCCTATTTGTCATGGCTATGACCAGCTTCAAGAGATCTATGTTTTCAAATACATCTTGTTTTTCTAATCACTATTTGTTTGAGTGTCTCAAAAAACACAAGTCTAAAAGTTATTTGAATTCACATGTAATGAGTATGGTAAAAGATCTCAGTTTGGCTAAGAAGAAACTAGACTGTCTCAGAATGAAAATGTGCAAAGGAGTTCGTCTGAGAAGAGTAAAAGTTAAAGGCTTAGCTAGTAGAAGGCAGTTGAGAGAAAGAACCATTCCCTCTGATTTGTCATCCAAGCATGAAGTGTGTTTCATGATGAAGTGTGTTTCATGATGAAGTCTGCATTCAAAGTGATGGATACATGCCTTTGGTATCTTGACAGTGGTTGTTCAAGACACATGACCGGAGATCGATCTCTCTTCAAGATCTTTGAGCCTAAGAAAGGTGGTAATGTGACCTTTGGTGATGGAAGCAAGTCACAGATTAAAGGGAAATGAATCATATCTCTACCAGGACTGCCAGACATTGCAAATGTTCTCTATGTAGAAGGACTAAGGGTGAATCTACTGAGCATAAGTCAGATATGTGATCAAGACTTCATGGTACTGTTCTCAAAAGGAAAGTGTCTTGTCATGGATGAGTCTAGAAAGAAGCTCATCAGTGGGGTTCGTACTTTGGACAATTGTTATGGATTGGTTCCTGATGCTGATATAGTGTGTAATAGCATTCGTCTACCAAATGAAGATCTATGGCACCAACGAATGGGACATGCTAGTTACAAGCATCTATCCATTGTCTCTAAGCATGAATCTGTCTTGGGGATACCAAAGCTTAGTAGAATGAGCAACGTGGTATGTGGACCATGTCAACTTGGGAAACTGACAAAAGCTAAACATCCAAGCACTCTGGCATCCGCTACCTCTAGACCATTGGAATTGTTACATTTAGATCTTATGGGTCCAACCAGAACTGAGTCTCTTGGTGGCAAGAGATATATCATGGTAGTGGTAGATGACTTCACCAGATACACTTGGGTCATCTTACTTCGATCCAAGTCTGATGCTCCCGAGCACATTGAGGCCTTGTGCACAAGACTGCAGAATGAAAAGAGTTTGAAGATTGATCGAATTCGAAGTGACCATGGTAAAGAATTTGAGAACTCATACATGGAATCTTTCTGCTTGAAATCAGGTATATCTCAAGAATTCTCTGCACCTATTACGCCTCAACAGAATGGTATGGTAGAAAGAAAGAATAGAGTTATTCAAGAGATGGCCAGAGCCATGTTGCATAACAAAGATGTGGCTCGAAACTTATGGGGAGGAGCCATAAACACTGCATGTCATACAGTGAATAGGGTGTACTTTAGACCCGGTACCAAAAAGACTCCCTATGAGTTGTGGAAAGGAAGAAAGCCAAATGTAAAGTATTTCAGAATCTTTGGAAGTAATTGCTTCATCCTCAAGGATAGAGAGAATGTGGGAAAGTTTGACTCCAGGAGTGATGAAGGTATATTTCTGGGCTACTCTTCTACCAGCAAGGCCTATCGGGTATACAACAAAAGGACTATGAAGGTTATGGAGACTGTAAATGTTGTCATTGATGAGTCTTCAGAGTCTAATTCTGAGAAAGGCATTGAAGAACTTCCCAAGGAAATTCTTCCCCCTGAACCTACGGAAGTTCAAGACATTGTTGACCGAGAACCTGCATCTCCTATTGCTCCCGGTACTCCCAGTGTTGTGGAAGAGTCTGCAGAAATCCCGACTTCACCTGAGTCTGAATCTCTTCAGGAAAAAGGACCTTCCTCCAGAATTAAATTGAATCATCCTCCAGAAGTTATTGTGGGAAATTTGAATGAACTCACGTTAAGGAAACGTACAGTTGATAAATGTGTTGCTAACTTTGTGTCTTACTCTTGCTACTTATCACAGGTTGAACCCAAGAAAGTGGAGGAAGCACTACAAGATGAAAGTTGGGTTGAAGCAATGCATGATGAACTGCTCCAGTTTCAGAGGAATGATGTTTGGACTCTTGTACCTAGACCAGAAGGCGAGCATATCATTGGTACAAAGTGGATTTTCCGCAACAAGACCGATGAAGAAGGCAATGTGATTCGAAACAAGGCTCGACTTGTGGCTCAAGGATACTCTCAAATGGAAGGAGTAGACTATGATGAAACATTTGCCCCAGTTGCTCGTATGGAGTCCATTAGAATTTTGCTTGCCTTAGCATGCCAACTGAAATTCAAACTTTATCAGATGGATGTGAAGACCACCTTTTTGAATGGGCTACTTAAAGAGGATGTGTATGTGGCTCAACCAAAAGAATTCATTGATCCACACTTTCCTGATCATGTGTTGTATCTCAAAAAGGCACTTTATGGGTTTAAACAAGCCCCTAGAGCTTGGTATGACAGACTCACACAATATCTGGTGTCGCATGGGTTCACAAGAGGAAAAGCTGACCAAACTCTCTTCATCAAAAAGGAAGATGGTGAGTTGATAGTTGCTCGAGTTGATGACATCATCTTTGGATCAACTAAGGATAAACTTGCTCATGACTTCTCAAAACTCATGCAAGCAGAGTTCGAGATGAGCATGATTGGAGAGCTGACTCACTTCCTTGGATTGCAGATTCGTCAGCAAGATTCAGGTATATTTCTATCTCAATCTAAGTATGCTAAGAATCTTGTGAAAAAATTTGGTTTGGATTCTGCTAGTTCTGTTCGTACCCCTATGAGCCCTAATGTTAAACTCACTGTAGATGTGTTAGGCAAGAGTGTTGATCCTTCTCTTTATAGAAACATGATAGGTAGTCTTCTTTACCTTACTGCTAGTAGGCCTGACATTAGCTATAGTGTTGGAGTGTGTGCTAGATATCAAGCTAATCCCAAAGAATCACACATGACTGCTTTAAAAAGAATTATAAAGTATGTCAAAACTACCGCTGAGTTCGGTGTGTGGTACAGCAAGGACACTAATAATGTCTTAGCTGGATATTCCGATGCGGATTGGGCTGGGAATGCTGATGATAGGAAGAGTACTTCGGGGGGTTGTTTTTATGTAGGCAATAATCTTGTCTCTTGGATGAGCAAAAAGCAGAATTCCATCTCCTTATCCACTGCTGAAGCTGAGTACATTGCTGCTAGTAGCTGTTGCACACAACTCCTCTGGATGCAAAAACTCCTTCATGATTATGGTATTTGTCAAGATCATCTTACTATCTATTGTGACAATACCAGTGCCATAAATATCTCTAAGAATCCGGTTCAACATTCTCGAACCAAACACATAGAGATTCGACATCACTTCATTAGGGAGCTTGTCGAAGATGGTACTCTCACTCTTGAGTTTATTAACACCGATAATCAGAAGGCTGATTTGTTTACCAAACCTCTTGACAGTAAACGTTTTGAATTCCTTCGTCAAAACATTGGTGTTATCTCCATGGATTGATTTCCCTCTCTTCTTCCTTTTCCTCATGCATTTGCATCTAGTTTTATGCATTGTTTTGCTTAGTTAACATGTTTTTGTGTGTTTACTTTCAGTTTTGTTTATTTTGTTTTTGACATAAAAATTATAAAAAAAAAATTGAAAAATTGAAAAATACAAAAACAGTGTGTGTTATGTATACTTTGGTACTTGTGTACCTTAGATGGCCAATGAAACAAAGTTTTCTAAACTTTGTATCTCTTGTAGCTTAGATAAGCATCTTTATGCACAACTAAGCAAGTGAGCTTTGTGGCTCGTGTTTGTGATGAGTAAGATTAGGTTATTTCTTAGACTTAACACTCATATCACTCTTTTTGACGGGTAGGACTAGAAAATCCTAAGAGAAAGGCATAAATAACCATCTCACCACTGTTGCCCGCCAATCATCAATGACATCTGTATGTTTCTGCATAGCAAAAGTGTGATGTCAATGACATTTGTGTGCTTAGGCATAGCAAAATTGAAATGTCAAAATATCAATGAGTATTTCTTTTCTTTCTTATAAACCAATGTATGATATGCTTAAAAAGAAAAATATGCAAAGAAATAAAAAGCAAAAAGATTAAAAATACTTTAAAAATGGTTGTAAGCGTGTATTCTAGGAGATGTGGGAGTTATAGGATGTACCTCAAAGGTGATAGTCCCCATCAAACAGTTATGATTGTGTGTGAGTTAAAGTTATTTTCTCATATCTCAGATCGTCATAACATGTATACACATATGCAATCTTGCGATGTTTTTCACACACAACACGCAATATTCTTTGCTACTTTTAATACATGTGCAGGTACAATGTGATTTGGCCATCACAAAGGTTTTACATGTGCTTTTGTATGCTCACTAAACTGTCATGACTTATTTTTGAAAAATAAAATTGGTTAGACTTGTTTAGTGTGTGTGTGTGTTTTGGGAGATCCATGTGCTTAAATTTTCATTGAGAGATGATTTTTGAGAGCTTTTTATGTTGGTTGGATCATGGTTGAGGTGTTTGTCTTGATTGCATTCATATCTGTGTTTTTCACTTCTCGAAAAACTGCTTTTCACTGTTGTCTCGACGCCTTCCCGATACCTCCTCGATACCTGGTCAGCTGTCGAGATTTTCAAGCCTTTTTCTTATCGCAATCTCGACACTTCCTCGACACCTGGTGGATCGATCGAGATTCTCTCTGTCTCCTCGATACCTTCTCGACATCACGTCGATCGATCGAGATTCTGTATTGGTTCAGCTGTTTGGTACCTCGATACCTCCTCGATACCTCAGCTGTCGAAGGCAAAATTCTCGATACCTTCCTCGACAGCACCCTCGATACCTCCTCGATACCTCAGCTGTCGAAGGCAAAATTCTCGATACCTTCCTCGACAGCACCCTCGATACCTCTGACACCTCAGCTGTCGAGATTTACTGAGGTGTCTATATATGCTTCTGTCGCGATTTTCACTCTCATTTCTCGATCTCTCTTCGATCTGTCCGAGGCGGTTCTTGTTCCAGACCATTTTTCTTCAATCCAATCTTCATCCCAAGTGATTTTCAGCCTTTCTTGCTTCAAATCAAGTGGTATGATCTTCTTTTCCATTCCTTTTCATGCATTTCATGATTTAAATCTTAGGTTTTGGGATTTTTTTTGAAAACTTTGGGGTTTTTCAAAATCATTGAGTTTTTGTTGAAATTTTGGGTTGGGTTTTCAATGAAAAGTGTTTAAAATGTCATACATTGCATTCCATGTGCATTGGAATGATATTTTCATGCATTTAGTTGTGTGATTCTTGTATGTGTGTTGCTAGGATTGGACTAGGCTGAGCCCATGATGCTTTTTATGTTTGCATGTCACATGACCATGCATTCCCATGCATACGTCCATTTTGTTTAAGATATTGTCTTATTTGAACTGTTTGGGACTTTTCTGATTGTCTCCCTCTCTATTTCCTTTCTCATTGTTTTACGTTAGTTGTGTCTATGGCACCTAAACGTAAATCCACTCCTGCTCGGAACCCTCTGCGTTCTGGAGCCTCCTCTTCTTCTGATAATACTCCTCATAATCTTCGGTTCCGTGATGGAGATGCCTACAAGGCATTTACTGAGAACTTTTCTAAACGAGGTGTTCATTCGGAACGCCATGTTGTTCTGGTAGACTTCGCCGACACTGACCTTCCCTCTGTCATTCACAGTAGGGGATGGGAGTCACTGTGTGACGTCCCGGTCATTTGTCCTCTCGTACTGCTTCAGGAGTTTTACTCCAACATGTACGGGATTGATCGTTCAGTACCTCTCTTTCATACTCGCGTTCGGGGTACGCGCATTGCTGTCACACCGCAGCTGGTTGCGGATGTTCTTAGAGTCCCTAGGATAGAGTTTCCTGACTATCCTACTTGTGAGCGTTTGAGGACTGTGTCCAAGGATGAGCTCATTTCTGCTTTTTGTGAGCGCCCTTCTGAGTGGGGTAAGCATCAGTATACATCATGTAGACCTTTTGCTAAAGGTCCTAGATTCCTTAACATGGTGATGACCTTTGTACTTCATCCTCTCTCTCATTATAACTCTATCACAGAGCCTCGTGCTCGTTTCTTGCTATCTCTACTTGAGCATCTTACGATAGATTTTCCTTCTCACTTCATTTTCTCTATCATAGATGTTCATTTAGATGTGGCGTCCCGTGATAAGCTCATCTTTCCTTCCGCTATCACGAGGATACTACGCCATTTTTCCATCCCTTTCCCTGTGTCCGACCACTTCACACACATATCTGCCATAGATGCCGCTACCGTAAAACGTAGTGAGGCACAATTCAGGTCGAGATAGCCGGATTCCACTCCGCCCTCGCGTTCGGCTCCATCCAGATCTGCTCCATCTACAACGACTCCTCTTCCTTCCTCAGGCGATGTATCTCTTGGAGATATTATGGCGCAGCTGCAGCGCATGGATGCTCGCCTTGATACACTCACCACTGAACTGTATCAGGTGAACGTTCGTGTTGGTCGTATTGCACGACGGCAGGCGACCATGGGTGGTTTTGCATCTGAGACTTCTCCTCCACCACCTCCTCCAGTTACTTTAGATTTTGATGCTGATGATGATGATGGTGATGACGATGATGCTTCTGATAATGATGATGGAGATGCTAGCTCTACTGATGAGATGTCTACATGACACTCTACCCTTTGTCATTCGTGACAAAAAGGGGGAGTAGTTTTGGATTATGAGAGTAGTCATCTTAGGGGGAGAGTTAGTATAGGACATTTTTGATAGGGGGAGTGTTCATATATTTGAGGGATGTAGTGAGGCTTTTGATGTATCTTTTCTTTTTCATTCTTATAGATACATTGGTCTTGTATATCAGTTTACATACATTGTACTTATCTTTCTATATATGTGAATGTATGTTTTTCTTTCACCTATCTCTTCATGTGTTGTTTCTTTTCTCTCTTTATACACATGTTCTTTGTTTGTATGTAATCTAATTATTTCTGTTTCACACAAGATGCCTTGATGAGTTTTGTTTAAAAGTGTTTTAGAAATACAGGTTGTCAAAGTCTACTTGCCATAAACTCTCTTTTTGCAAAGTTCTTCAAGAGTTTGTGTTAGGATAGATTTTATTGTATTTTACAAGTGAATATGAGTTGAGTGATTTATGACTTCTCTCATATGTTCATTTGTTTGTTGTGGTTTTGTCACGGATTGCCAAAGGGGGAGATTGTTAGGACATATGTGTTCACACTTAAGAACATATGTCATATTTTATGTAAATTGGCTAATCCTTTGACAAAACGCACTCTACTTGTAATTGGGTAGTACTAGGTGTTTTTAATACTTCAAGAAACAATGTTTCAAGATCAAGTGTTGAAGTCATCAAGTCTGTCCAAGAGAAAGCAAGTTGAAGTGCAGAATTTTTAAAGCTCGACACCTTCTCGACACCTACCTCGACACCTTCTATCTGTCGAGAATTAAAAAGTCAGATTTCTGTTCTGATTTTCTTGGTATCCGTGAATGTGTTTTTGGGCCTTCTTTTCTTCTAACCCTAAACATATTTAAGGAGTGTTTTAAGAGCCGTCAACATAGACACAAGTTGCATAAGCATTGAGCAATCCTTGTTCAAGCAAATTGTGATCTAAGACGAAGTTCTTAACCTAGTTCATCTTCTTCAAGAAGTTGCTGTGTATTGTGCACCGTAGGGTTTTGTGACCAAGCATCTTCCTGATCTTCATTGCATAGGATGATCTGAAGAACTTTGCAGCCAACCTCTCTTCCTAAAGTTGGTGTTTGAAGTCGCGTACTGGGATCCGCGCATCTGGTTAGTCACGTACTTGGGAGCCGTGCATCAAAAGGAGGAACTGTCGCTGCAGATCAAGTCCAATTGGGTATTGGGGTAAGGGTTCAACTGTAGGTTGGTAAAGTACTTGGAATTCCTTATTTGTAACTGCTTGATTTGATAATAGTGGAGTTTCGGGAGTGGTGACCTGAAAATCACCCGGTGGGGTTTTTGCCGTTAGGGTTTTTCCCCATTCAAGAAGTTGCTGTGTATTGTGCACCGTAGGGTTTTGTGACCAAGCATCTTCCTGATCTTCATTGCATAGGATGATCTGAAGAACTTTGCAGCCAACCTCTCTTCCTAAAGTTGGTGTTTGAAGTCGCGTACTGGGATCCGCGCATCTGGTTAGTCACGTACTTGGGAGCCGTGCATCAAAAGGGGGAACTGTCGCTATAGATCAAGTCCAATTGGGTATTGGGATAAGGGTTCAACTGTAGGTTGGTAAGGTACTTGGAATTCCTTATTTGTAACCGCTTGATTTGATAATAGTGGAGTTTCGGGAGTGGTGACCTGAAAATCACCCGGTGGGGTTTTTGCCGTTAGGGTTTTTCCCCATTCGTGAACAAATCACCGTGTCTTTTATTTTCCGCTGCATATTTAGTTATTCGGTGATTTGTTTGTGCTGCCACGTATTTGCATGTTAAATTGATTAATTAATAACTTGGCTAAATTAATTAATTAGTTTAAATCACAAGGGGTCATTCAATTTGTGGCCTATCAAGATCTAAGAATCTTCCTAACAATTTTAGGTTAATCTTAGATTTCACTCAAATTATATGCAGAATTAACAATATCATTAAGCTTAGTATAGAATTCATCAAAAGTTTCATCATCAGACATCCTAATGCTTTCAAATCTAGAAGTTAATTACTGCAATTTATTAATCTTAACTGCCTTTGTGCCTTCATGCATAGTCTGGAGGATATTCCAAGCAGTGTAAGCAACCTCAACATTTAAGATTCTTTTAAATTCCTCCATTGAAACAGTGTTAAAGATAGCATTCATAGCTTTGCTATTGAACGCAGCTGCTTTTTTTTGAGAAGTTTATCACTCACTCATAGGAGTAGTGGGCTTCTCCCATCCGTACTCAACGGAATTTCAAACCCTCTCATCAATAGATTTCAAGAATGCTTTCATCCTTACTTTCCAATAAGCATAGTTATTCCCATCAAAGTGAGGAGGAATAACAAGAGAGTGTCCGTGTTCCATAACAACAGGGGTTAAGGATCAGCTCAGAGATCAAAAGATCTACAACAAAAGAGTTACTTATTCTGATACCACTTGTTAGGTTTTTAAACCCTTAAAACAACAATTGAATTAACTTAGAGAATTAGCCAAGTGATTAACTTAGTCAAATTATGTAAATCTAGGTTAACACAAGTATATAATTATATCAAGCATATAAAGTAGCGGAAATATAAATAACACAATGATATGATGACCTAGAAAACCACACCGGTAAAAACCTGGGGAGGATTTGACCTAGCTATCCTTAAGGTAAACTTGAATCCACTATGTGAAAGAATCGAAGTTCATACAATAAGACTTACAAGCCCCCATGCTCGACTTTTTATTGCTACCCACCAGTAGAACTTACTGACACGACCACGAGCAAGTTTCGAATCCACAGACTCCTTCTTTCTTGGATTCTCCAGCAAGTACAAGCACTCCCGCTTGTTTTTCTTTAAGCTCTAATGGCAGCAATTGAGTTGATCATCAAGGTGTAGATAACATCTTCTCATTGAAAACCCTAAACTCTGTGTAAAGGAAAACTTTTCAAGGATCTTACAAGAGATTCACACAAAACCGCAAATATGAGTAACAAAAGCATCATTAAAAACGTGGCTAGGGTTTGCCTTATATACATAGAGCAAAAACATAAAACCCTAAACGTTTTAATGAGATAGGGCTGAGTTGGAAATCTGCAGAAAAACGTAATCTGGCCGACTTTCGATTGATCAAATTCGATCGATCAAGTCTAAACTTTGATCGATTGAGCTAGGCCGAAAGTAACAAATACTTCTGTAGCCTTTCGATTCCAACTTTATATAAAAGACACAACTTTGAGCAAGCCTAAACAAGACTAAACAAATTGTTTTGATCATGGTTTGCCAACATTACACATTAGAGTTCTAAATACATAAAATCCTAAGTCTTTAGAACCTAACATAGTGGAACAAGGACAGTGCCACTTGAATAAACCAAATGCACTATTCCTTTACTCATTGGCCCTTTTTTTTATATATATAAAAAGAGTCAATAGACTATAAATAGTATTATGAACAGTAATATTTGGTTTAGTGAGTTGCCTTTTTCCTGCGCTAAAGCTACATTAACTTGGTTTATTCGCATGCAATTTTGGTTCTGACGTGTAGTATTAAGCAAAAAAAAAAGGTTTATTCGATCTGTTGTACTATTTAGCTACCTCTTACTTTTTTTTTTATTTTTCTTTTTTCTTTCAGGTACTATAGTCTAGCAATCTACTCTTTTTTTTTTTTCTTCTTTTTTTAATTTTTATATAGAGCTATTAATTAACACAATAAATTGTCACAATATTTTCACAATTGTTAAGGTGTTAATTCCCTATAGGTCAAAATAAAATATCATACAAGAACCAACCACAACTAAAAATTAAGGTATTGTGAAAAAAGAAGTGGTACATCCATAACATTTTTCATAATACTTTCATAACAAAAGTGTGAATGCATAAAGCTATAGTAGTAGCTACATTTTTTTTTTGCACTATTCATTGGCGTTTTTTTTTTTTTTTTTTTTTTTTTTTTCCGGTAATATTGCCCAGTCAACTCTTTATATATATATATATATATATATAGATAGATAGATAGATAGATAGATTAGATAGATAGATAAAACCATTTGGTTCTTCAATTGTTCTTCCCCTTTATTAAGGGGCCCAATAATCAGACTTCTCAAGGAGCCTTCATTCAGCCATTTGCCATGCCAGAAATTTAGGGAGATATTTGCACCCACTACCCATTTGGTTCCTTAAACAAAAACTTCTTTACCTTTCTTCACAGCAGACTAGGTTCTTGAGCATGTTCTTCTTGGGTTTGAATATTTGGTTCTAAGCACTTTAGCCCATGGACTATCACTTTCTTTATGCATCCACCAATTCAACTTGGCTAGAAGGGCTAAGTTTTTGGGTTTTGCTGCAATTAACCCAAGACCTCCCTTTTTCTTGGGCCTAGTGATTTTAGCCCAACTAATAGTGTGCAACTTCCTTTTTTCCACTAATGATCCCTACACAAAGTTTCTACTTGCTCTATCAATGGCTTTAAGGGTTTTTCCTGGTAGCATAGTTCCTTGCATGACATAAGCTCGGATAACTGACAAAACCAACTGAGTAAGGACCACTTTCCCAGCAAAGGATAGCAGATGTGCTTTCCAACCACTTAATCTCCCTTGCAATCTTTCAATAACAAAATCAAACTCTTGATTTGTTGTACCCGGAAGCTTTAATGGAAATCCTAGATACTTCCCAAGATTTGGAGTTGAGTGAAGGTTGAGACAAGAGCATAATTCTTCCCTTATTTCCCTGGATACATTTGGTGAGAAGTAAACCCGAGACTTTCCATTATTTACCTTTTGCCCAGATAACTCACAGAAACTATCAAGAGCTTCTTTTATACTTGTGCAGCTTTTCCTATCAGCTTTCCCAAAGAGAATTAAATCATCCACAAAGAACAAGTGGGAGAAGGCTAGCCCACCCCTAGATGCCTTCACCGGGTCCCATAATTTTGAGTCGCATTTATCCTTTATCATAAATCCAAGAATCTCCATGCACATTATGAAGAGGTAAGGAGATAAGGGATCACCTTGCCTTATGCCTCTAGTCGGATGGAATTCTTCCAAAGCTCCTCCATTGAACAAAACTGTCACATTGGAGGATTGAATACAACTCATTATCACATTAACGAGGTAGTTTGGTGTGTTAAACAATTTGAGAGTATCTCGGACAAAGCTCCATTCTAATCTATCATATGCCTTCTCAAGGTCTATTTTGATCGCCATGTATCCCACATTTCCTTTCTTTCTACTCATAGTATGAAGAATTTCTTGGGTTATAATGACGTTGTTCAAACCTTTTCTACCCGTAACAAAGGCAGCCGGCATTGGGGAGAGAAGGTTGGGCAAGAAAGGTCTAAGTCTAGCAACTATAATCTTCTTGATGATCTTAAAAATTGTATTACACAAACTTATCGGTCAGAAACTACCAAGTCTATCAGCTCATGTGTGTTTAGGAATGAGAGTTATTAAGGTTTTATTAATGTGCTTCGGTATCTTACCATTAGCAAAGGCCCCTTTTACTGTATTTGTAACTGTTCTTCCAACAAGCAGCCAAAACCGTTGAAAAAACCCAGCATGTAGCCCATCAGTACTTGGAGCCTTGAAAGGTTTTAAACACCACAATGCATCTTTCACTTCTTGATTAGAAACAAAACATGACAACTCTGCAACATCTTCCTCTGAAATTTGCACTGGCCAGTTTGGAATGTTCCAAGGCCTCCTGTATCCTATCTCCATACTAGAGGTGATCAAAGATATGAATCCTTCCCTGATATGGTTTGCTATGTCAGCTACCTCAGTCAACCACACTCCATTACTATCCTGTAAGGTTAGAATCTTGTTTCGTTTCCTTCTGGCCAAGGTAGAGGTATGGTAGAAGGAGGTGTTACGATCCCCATTAACCATCCACTAAACTCTTGACTTTATAACTTAGAATTCTTCCTCTAATTTCTAAATTTCAACATAGTCTATCCTCAGGCTCTTCTCCAGATTAATGAGGAATTGGGACAATCTGATACTCATGGCAACCTGAATACCATTCAGTTTGGCTTCAATTTTTTTCTTTCTCACAAAAATGTTCCCAAACACCTCTTTATTCCATTTTCTTGCTGAAGTGGTGAACTCATTAACAGCTACATTTAGAGATTTTGCATTGGTCCAGGCCTTCCATACAACATTAAGAAAATCGGGGTGAGCTAACCACCCTGGCTGAATCCTAAAGGGTCAAGGGAAGTTAAGAGAGGTACTAGATTCCAATTCAACCAAAATAGGGTAGCTATCAGAATTTATTCTTGTTATATGCTTCACACTAGCTTTCAGGTACATTTGTCTCTAGCTAGCATTACAAAAACTTCTATCCAGTCTCTCTTGAATAAGCTCAGTCACTTCCCTTAAATTAGACTAGGTATACCGAGCACCACTGAATCCCATGTCCATCATTCCACATAAATCCAAACATTCTTGGAATTTCATGGCCCTTCTAATATTCACTGGTCACCCACCGAATTTTTCACTACTCATTGGCACTTTATTGAAATCATCCATCATTACCCAAGGCAACTCATGGTTAGCAACAACATTAGCAAGATTACTCCATAATATAGACCGCTCACGAAATCTAGGACTAGCATATATTGCAGATAATAACCAAGAAATGTTGGAATTATTGACCTTCATTGTGGCATGAATCTCCTACTCAATAGAAGCTAAATGGTTGACTTCCACTGTGTCAGAATTCCACAGAATCGAAAGTCCCCCAGCATAACCTAAGGTATCTGTATGAATAGCTCCATCAAATTAAAGGAAGCTTATCAAAAAAATTTTTAGCATGATCTCCTCCAACTCTAGTCTCCGTAACAATAAAAATGTCCGGCGAGCTCTCCTTTATCATGTCTATAATTGGCAAAAGTTTGGGCTCAGAGCCCCTCTGCAGTTCCATACCATGATATTCACCATTAATTGAGCAATTGGAGGAGGACAATCATCAACAGCTAGTTTGGAAACCTCCTGCTTCAGCATTCCCCCCACACACCCCCGCCCCCCCCCCCCCCCCCCCCCCCCCACCTCTCTTCTTTTCCTTCAGAAAGCCTTTTACAATTTTGGGTCTTCCAAGTAGTCACTGTTTTCCATAGTCAAACATGAAGGCTGTGCCCCCTAGTCACTAGCCAATAAATTAACCACGAGATCACACCGTCCGAAGTTGTTTGATTAAGGCTATGGGGCCTAGCTACTGTTTGAAGTTGCTCTATATATAATATAAGGTTTGGTGATTATTTTCACTTCTCACACTGAAGTAGTTGCTGAGCCCTACCTATGGTGAGACTGGTAGACTCTTTTCCTCCTCTTCCTCCTCCTCAGAAGGGGTATGTGCGTAGCTTTTATTTATTTGTATTTAAATTTTGTTTTGTTTTATTTTTACTTTGTGATATTGATGCCACTTTTCCTCTTGTACCAGGGTAGACATGTTGGTTTGGATCAAGGTTGCTACTGCCACAGTTGGCCTAGGGATAGCTCTTATCTATCCAACAACAATTAAGCACTTCATCAGGCTCAGGGTGTGATTCCGGGCTGATGATTTCAAGGGCGACAGAAACTCTTCTGGGTTGGTATGTGACTTTTTGTATGTGTTGATGATTCATACATCAGTTGTGCTAGTGATCTAGTCCTTTGCTTTTATCCTTTTTAGCTTTTGCTATGTGTAGATGCCTAGGGAACCACAAAAGGGGCCGTGAGGCCAAAGTACTGGACATGGGTTTTAACTATTTATCCTTGTTGTGATGAAGATTATGTGGTTAGATTTTATATATTTCTGTATTTTTCCACTATATAGTACTGTATGAAAGCCATAACGAGACTAGCTCATGCATGCGTTGCCTGAGCAAGAGATTGGCGCTCTTGACTCTCTTGTTTGAACATCTGATACTATCTAGTATATGAAAGCCAAAACGATCGAGACTAGCTCAGTCATGCGAAAGTATCCGAAAAAAAAGATATATCCTTCACCATTTCTTTATGGAATTTGTCCATTTATATCTCATGCATGCGTTGCCTGAAATGTCAACCAACCGAACTACTCAGCTATATAATTAAGCTGCTTTGTTGAAATTGGATTAGCCATGGACTATCTAGCCTTTTGTAAAATGTCTTGTAGAATCTTTATTATGCATCTCCGGACTTTCTATAGCTAGTTAGGCCACGCAGGCACACATCGTCATTGTCAAATTATGAATTCCAAAAAATAATGCAGTACCTAATATGACATACAAAAACAAATGCGACAAGAAAGTTCCCACTATTAGCTTGAACGTTAGCTCTATTCTCCTTATCTCACAGTGGCTCAAGACTAGATAAATCCCATTTATAAAAAAGCTCATGAACTGGGTTCTGACTGACACAACAACTTGTTTTTTTTGCCAAATTTGGTCACAAAGCATAATGGAGACTCATGCCAATTAATTTCTTTTAAGTTATAAGAATATCTGTGATATAGGATAAGTGGGAAACAAAAGGCTAATACAAGACTAAACCGATAGTTGGGATGTCAACTGGCCTAATGCTCATTGGAAATTTCCTCCATCATATTGATACCTTTTCGTTTGGTTAAAAACTGGTTCTTTTGATTGAGGCCAGCAAGTCTGAAATCAGATTTCATTATTATAAAAAATTTTGAACAGCTTTTTAAAATGTCTCTCCATATAATTGTAATTTTATGCTCCTCTTCATAATATTAAAACCAAATATTCTGAATCATTTTGAAAAATACACACATTTCTTAAACAGACTATTCAAAGACCACTTTTTGAAGAATATGGTCTAAATTTTACAAGAAGTCTGAAATTAGATTTCATTTATAAAAAATATAAAATAAATCAGAAATTGGATTTGAAAAGAAGAAAAAGAACATATTTAATGAAATTAGATTTGAAAAAAAATTAAAAGTATAAATTATTTTAATAATTTCAAAATTATAAAAAAATAATACCGGAATTAGATGCGGTCTAAAATTTCAAAATTATTTTCTATTAAGCTCTTTTAACCTCCATTTTATTTATTTTTGAACGGAAACCATCATTTTATTGAATTAGTTAACAGAATACAGCGAAATGAGAGACATCCTCATTTAGCAGATTGTTTAGCCAAATTGGGTGCTCTGCTATTCATATGTTTAGCCCAATAAATTCTTTATTCATTCATTCTAGCAAGCTTATGTGTAACAGCGTTTCCTTCCCTCTTTTTGTGACTCAGCTGGAAGTGTAGGAACCGAGACAGCTCTTCCTTAGCTTCCTGAACCAAATGTCCACAAACATTGCTTCTTCGAAATTTGCTGATCATTGCGTTTCTTTGCTACTAAATTTAACAAGTTTTATTCCACAAAGAAAAATTAAATATCACTCATTGCTTAGTCTTTCCCTTTAAATGCAAAATCATATTACCTTTTTACTAATTTATTTTTTAAAAAGAAAAAGTCGAAAGGGACACAGTTATACGTTTTTTTCGTATTTAAAAGAAAAAAAAAATTGTACATAAATTACTAAGTTAAAAAAAAAAAAAAAAAAAAAAAAAAAAAAAAAAAAAAAACCCTTATCCAACTGCTCAAAGATGGTGTTCGTTGCTTTGCATTGGCCGCTTAGATTTTTCTTGCGTATTTGCATAGAAAGAAAATAAGGGCCCATATGCTTTTGCTTTGACTAAAGTTTTGTCTCATTCTACTATAAGTTTGTTTGGATATAATTTATTGTTGCTGAAAGTTGTTGAAAACTGAAAACACTGTAGCAAAATAATTTTTAAATGTATGAATAGTACCGTGGGACTCATTTTTAATATTTTTTAATACTTGAACAGTGTATGAACAGTGCGTAAATAGTGCACGCACGGTTCATAAAAAGTACTTTTTGTCTCTAAAAAGTCAAGAATTCCAGCCAAAAAAAAAAAAAAAAAAAAAAAATTGAAAACGCAATTGAGAAAACGCACCACAACAAAACTGTGTATCCAAACCCTCACTATCTCTTTTATTGGTACGTGTGATTTTGGAATTTGGATTGGGTATTGCACCACTGCAATTACTCCCTCCTCACATAAATTTTTATCATTTTTATTTTTAAACTCTAACTTTTTAAATATTTTTTAAGTTTTTCTTATTTAATGTGGTAGAGATTGAAAATTGATTTTTTAAACTTTTAATCTCAATTATCTATTGCTATTGCACCATATCTGTGATTTTAGGAGGAAGTAAAATGGGGGGAGATAAAAAAGAAGAGAGATTGCTATTTTGTTTTTTTTTCTAATGTAAGACGATATTAGTCTATTCAATCAATATCAAACTGTAAAATGAGGATATGTGAATACAAAGTTCATAATTTCTTAACCACAGTTCAATATGTTAATTAGGGGTGTGCGCGGTTCGGTAATGGCGGTTTTTTTCCAAATTTATTACCGAACTGATAGAGGTCGGTTTTTTCATAATTGGAATCGATGCACACCACCTAGGGTTGGTTTTCCGACCTATAGCGGTGTGGTTTTTGGCGGTGCGGTTTAGTCGGTTTGGTCGATTTGAAATATTAAAAAAAACTATTTTTTTAATAATAAAAAAATTGGGCTTTCAAGCCCAATATCAATATATCAACCTGTTCAAGAAACCTGTGCCAAATAATGTATTTTTCATTTCATAATGATCACATAATGATCCAAAATTTCAAACCTGTGCAAAATTTCACATAATGATCCATAATGATCACATAATGATCCAAAATTTCAAAACTATATTTTTCATTTCAAACCTGTGCAAAAAATATGTTCACATAATAATCCAAATTTTTTCATTTCATTCACCATGCAAAAATATTTTGAAATTGCCTCAATAAGAGTTCAACTCCCAAAATACTATCATGTAGTATATAATATTATTAGTGTCACTATGTGTGTCAGTGTCAATAACAATAAGCGTTAATGTATCTACTTAATAACATATTACAGAACCATTTGCCACTGTCCACAAATGCCAAAAGAAAGATATACAAATTAAATTAGCATTAAGGCAAAAGAATGCTAATTGTTTGTATCTCCAATAATAATCCCACCCATGAATACCAAAAGAACTATCATTAGTGAAAAGTCCACTACCAATAACATGTAAAGATATAATTAGCATATAAGCAAAAGAATGCTAATTCCTGTAAGTCCCTTGTCCAATAAGTCTATGCACTATGCATCATTCTAGAACTCCTACAAAATACTAAACAAAACAAAATAAACACGTGTTAATAATAATAAAACGTTTATGAACAATAGAATATTTATAATTAACACAAACGAATGAGAATAGCAAGTATACTTGCATAATACTAACTACTAACTAACTCCAAACAAAGAGCAGCACATCACTCATCATCATCCAACACAACGGTACTTGGATCCTCCTTCATAGGCATTGGGCAAACCGATGCAATTTTTACAATCCCATTCAAAATAAAATGATTCGTAAGCATTCAGCAAATAAATAAACAATTGATATATACAACAAACAAAATGAACATATATTTACCAGTGTCAATCTCAAAACCATCCATATCCTCCACATTATCCATGCACTCCCGAAGCTTTATTGGTCTTTTTTTCTTTGCATCCTTCAACCAATTTTGGGTACAAATAAGGACTTCAACTGTATTAGGAGATAGTGAACTACGGAACGAATCCAAAACACGCCCCCCAGTACTAAAAGCAGACTCAAATGCAACTGTAGAGATAGGAATAGCCAACACATCACGGGCAATTTGAGAAAGGACTTGATATCTAGAAGAATTCGTTTTCCACCACATCAAGATGTCAAAATCTTCCACATCAGGGTCCTCAGAAGATTCCAACAAATACCTATCAAACTCAGATTTGCTTTCCACACTGTCCTCGTCCGTCAAGTGTTGCTTAAACCTATTATTATAACTTTTAGGCGGAAATACCATTTTAGTCCTTACATTTTCACACGATTCTCACTTTGGTCCCTAACTTTTTTTTTCACCAATTTTAGTCCCTATTCTAAAAAACGCGTCTCATTTTTGTCCCTACTGTCAGTACCCTAACGGCAAAATCCTAGGTGGCAGACGGAAGCTGACGTGGCGCTAACGTGGCAATTAAAATATTATTAAAAAAATATTATTTGGCTTTTTTTTAATGCCACATCAGCATTTTAATTTTTTTTAAAAGCCATGTCAGAAAATTTTAAAAAATAAATTAAATTAAAAAAAACTTAAATTTAATTTAATTAAAATTTTTAAATAAAAAAATTTTCTTAATGTTCTTGGTGTTCTTCAATTTGTACTTCATTTTACAACTTATTCTTCATATTCTTTCCAATCAAACCCAGTATCTGAGAACTCAAACCCATCACAAGATCACAAACCCAACAGCCCAATAACTCAAACTCAAATAACTAGGACATAAATGAAAGCAAGAAGAAAAAATTAAATTAAATGCTAACAGGAAGAATGAAGAAACCCAGAACTCAAATCTCCAGCAAATCAAGAACTCAAACCCAGCAAATCAAGAACTCCCAAATCAAATCCAGCAACCGAAGAACTCAAACCCAAATCTTCAGCAAATCAAACCCACAAACCCAGTAAACAAACCAATCTCCAACAAACCCATAAACCTATAATCAAACCCAAATCCCAAAACCACCACCACCACCACCACCGACCAACAGATCTTCCTTGTCAACCAAACACAAACCCAGCAACTGATTTTTCTTGTCAACCAAACACAAAAACAGCAAACACAAACCCAAACATCAAAAAGAATACAAACACAAACCCAGCAATCCATCCTCAGAAAACCTGCAATCCATCTACAGAAAACCCAAAAAACCCAAATCCAAACACAAACCCAAATCCAAATCCAAATCCAAATCTCAACCCTTCTCATCTCCCTTTGACTCTGTCGACACTCTAAAAAAAAACAACAAAAACAACAAGAATCACAGTCAAAACCAGCCTTCAATCTCGAAACCTACATGACCCAGAAAATCAAATCCATCAACGAAGCTCTGGACGTTGCCATTTCACTCAAAGACAAAGAACCCCGCGAGCTCCACGAGGCCATGCGCTATTCCCTCCTTCCCGGTGGCAAGCGAGTCTGCCCATTCTTCTGCATCGCTTCTTGCGAGCTCGTCTGCGGCACTAAATCCATGGCCATGCCCGCCGCTTGCGCCATCGAGATGATCCACGACGCGGCTCTCATCCAAGTCGCTTCCTGCGAGCTCGTCGGCGGCACTGAATCCATGTCCAGGCCCGCCGCTTGCGCCATCGAGATGATCCACGACGCGGCTCTCATCCAAGACGATCTCCCTTGCATGGACAACGCTCATCTCCGCCGTGGAAAGGCCACCAGCCGCAAGGCATTCGGCGAAGCCGTCGCCATTCTCGCCAGCAATGGCCTCTTAGCCTTAGCTTGGATCTGGGGTTGTGTTTGGATTTGGGGTTGTGTTGAAGGAAGATCTGATTTTATTTTTGGGTTTTTGAATTTTCTTAGTTTTTATTTGTATTTCAGTTTTTTCCTTTTTTTTTTTTCATTTAGTTAAAATTTACAAATTAATTTTTTGTTTTTAAAAAATGACCTGGCATTTATGGGTATTATTTTAATATTTTTAATTTATTCCGTTTGCCAGCTATGCAATTTCCGTCTCTGATGTAACGGTAGGGACAAAAACGAGACGCGTTTTCTAGAATAGGGACTAAAATCGGTGAAAAAAAAAGTTAGGGACCAAAGTGAGAATCGCATGAAAATGTAAGGACGAAAAAGGTATTTCCGCCTAACTTTTAATGCGATTAGATAATGAAGCATTGCCAACACTTGGCCTGGAGTCCCTAGACAATGAAGCACCACTACCACTAGAACTCGAAGCTCCATTTTCACCCACTCTCTCCATATACAACCTCTTCAATGCATCCCGAACCATAGAGCTCATCGCATCCTACTTGTCCTTTCCATACCACTCCCTAAACCAAAACTTTACACGCTTCAATCTATACCTTGGGTTAAGAACAACAGCAACAAAAAGCATCAAATTGATATTATCCATACTTCGCCAATACTTATCATATTTTTTTTTTCATCACTGCCGCCATATTCTTCAAAAGTGGATCCCCATCAACACTACACAACTGCTGCAATTAATCTTCAATGCTAATTAGCTCATGGAAGTATGTATTAGAAGTGACAGACAAGGACCTAGAAAATCTAAGTGTCGCCTCATAAAATGTGCCTAGAAATTTCACAAAGGTCTTGACATTTTCCCAATCAAGATAGTTAGGAGGACCAATGGGCTTTTTTCCCATTCCCATCCGCTTCACAAAAATAAAGTTTGTAATGCCCATCCTCCTTTCCAACCTATCAAATGCTCTCACAAATTTCAAAACACAATCTAACATGAGATAAGTGGAATTCCACCTCGTTGGCACATCAAGGGACAACAAACATTTGGCTTTGATTTTCTCATTTTCAACACATTCTTGAAACTTCTCAAATCTTGCGGGAGAGGCTCTCACATATCGCACCACATTCCGAACTTTGGCAATTGATTCATGAATGGACTTCAACCCACTTTGCACAATCAAATTCAAGATATGCGCATAACTACACATATGCATGAACTCACCACCCAATATGCTACTATCTCTTTCTTTTGTTTTCTTCTTCACATAATCAATTGCCACCTCATTAGAACTAGCATTGTCCGCGGTGATTGTAAGCAACCGGTCTACACCCCACTTCAACAAACATGACTCAACCGCTCTACCTATGGTGTCCCCTTTGTGATTAGCTATAGGGCAAAAGTTCAAAATTTTCTTTTGGTAAGTCCAATCCCCATCAATGAAGTGTGCGGTGACTATCATGTAGTTTAAGTTTTGTATGGATGTCCAAGTATCTGTTGTCACACAAACCCATTGCCCAACAAAAGCCCTTCTCAAAACATCCACCTCACTAGAATAAATTTTCATACAAGCCCCTGCAATGGTAGTGCGATGGGGAATAGGAAACCTAGGCTCAACTATTTTCATAAATTTTTGAAAGCCTTGATGCTCCACAAATTTAAAAGGCAATTCATCAATGACAATCATCATTGCCAATGCCAACCTTATCCTCTCTTCACTATAATTTGTAACCACTAACACATTTGAACCACTTTCTCCTTCTCTCTTCACTTGGAAAGACAAAGTTTTTTGCTTATCATCATGGGGAAAAGGCCACTTTTTACACACCTTCATGTGTTGCAACATGCTCGAAGTACCATTTTTCTTACCATAACATTTATATTGATTTTTACAATACTTGCATTGAGATCTAGGATTTTTTGGATCAAAATCAGCCAACTTAATGAAGTGTTACCATACTATAGACGGGTCCTTACCACCTTGTTTAGGTGATAGTGGGGGAAGTGATGCACCAAGTCCAATTGGTGCTGCAACTTCAGGTGGGTTAGGGTTAGCACTACCAGGACTAGGAGGAGGTAGGTTAGGGTCCCTAGGTGCACCAAATCCAGGTGGAACATCGACATCCATCTAATAAAAAAATTTTCAAACAACAAAAAAAAAAAGTTCCCACAACAATATCAAATTATAATTTTTCCAGCAAATGTAGTATCAAATAGCTCACTCTCAATTAATGAATGTCACAACCAGATTCAATAATAGCAATAACTAATCAATTTAGTTACAACAAGGCAACAAACAATAACAAACTAACAATTATTAATCATTAATCATTACTCAACAATTCATGTCACTAATATTAACAAAAATTCAGAACTAGAGAATTAGCTTTTATTTTATATTTATATTGAATAAATATAAAATAAAAGCTAATTTTATATATAATTATAAATAAACTTAAAGCAGTTGTTACTAAGTACTAAAAATTTAAAATCATAATGTTGAATATAGTGAGTGTTTAGTAATTACCTCTCGGTGAAGGATTGAAAGCGTGAACTCTCTCATCTCGTCTCCCTCAAAAATTAAAATGCTGAAGAAAAAAAAAACGTTAGTGCTTACTATAGTACTTAGTAGAGTGAGTCAACTGACTAAATAAATAAATGACTAAAAACTAACTAAATAAATTAACTAAACTGTGTCAACTGACTAAATAAATAAATAACTAAAAACTAACTAAATAAATTAACTAAACTGAGTCAACACACCAAAAAGTAAAAACTAAATTAAATAAATAAATAACTAACTAAATAAAAACTCAATAAATAAATAACTACAAACAACTCACACTCACACCGTCACACGCGCAACTCGCAGTACACTCACACGCATAAGGCATAAATAAGTATAACTAAATAAATAAACTAACTGAGTCAACACTCAACAGACTCAACACACTCACACGGTTTCTCAAAAAAAAAAAAAAAAAAAAAACACACACACACACACTCACATGCATGGCATGACTTTAACTCAGTTTTTAGTTATTTATTTATTTAACTCTAACTCTAACTCTAAGTCTCTAACTCTAAGTCAACAACTAACTCCATCTCTATGCTCTAACTCTAACTCCAAGTCTCTAACTCACTTCACTTCCCTACTGTACTGAACATTGAACAACAGTCAACAACTCACACAGTCATACTCACACGCACAGCTACAAATAGTCAAACACAATATCTCTCACTTCGTTTCCATTAAAACCAAAAGAAAGGGGCTAAATTGATGGCTTACCGTGGTTTGCCGCGGGGAGCTGCTGCTGTTGCAAGGCGCGACTCAAGTCGGCGAGACCGTGAGTGAGAGGCTACTGGCTAGAGGCGAGGCGACTGAGGCAAGAGCGAGAGAGAGAGTTAAGGGTCCCCAGGTGAATAGGATGAATTTATAGTGAGGTTATTGATCTGAAAACCTACATAAAACGGTGCGTTTTGTGTTTTTTTTTTTATTATTTATTTTTTATAATAACCCAATACGACGACGTTTTAGTAAAAAAATTTAAAAGATACACACCTAAACAACGTCGTTCCCCTGATCTCTAAACTGAAAATATTTCTGTGTGTTTGTATCGGTTCGGTTTGGCTGAAATCGGTGATTTGCTTGTGTCTCTAATGTCCTCACCGCACTGGCATCGGAGCTCCTTTTGCGTTCCGATCGCCAGCATCGGCTTCTTCGGTCAGTGCCAATGGCGGTGCGGGAGGGTCGGTGCCGGTCGGTGTTGTCAGCTCCGGTGATAGTTTGCACACCTCTAATATTAGTGGGTCCCTCCTTAGAAAGTACTGCTTTTGCTTACCGTTAAGTCAAGGTCAACAATGGATGCTTATCTTAATGGGTGTTTAGCCTTTATTCAGATAATTCAGGGTATATACTTGTTGGATTTTGTGGATCTTAGTTGTATTTGATTCGGATGATGATCTAATCTGAAATAATGTTGCATGATTTTTAATGGAAAATTTTTTGAAGGATGAGGAATGGGCTCTTCTTGACAGACAGGTACTGGGAGTCATCAAGTTAACTCTGTCTAGGTTTGTTGCATACAATGTTGTAAAGGACAAGACCATAACAAATTTGATGAAGGCTTTGTCTGGTATGTATGAAAAGCCATCAGCAAACAACAAGGTGCATCTGATGAAGAAACTGTTCAATTTGAAAATGGTAGAGAATGCATCAGCAACACAATATCTGAACGAATTTAACACTATCACAAATCAATTGTCATATGTAAAAATTGATTTTGATGATGAGATCCGTGCACTGATCGTTTTGGCTTCTTTGCCAAACAATTAGGAGGCAATGAGGATGGCAATAAGCAATTCTACAGGAAAGGAAAAACTCAAGTATAATGATATACGAGATTTAATTCTGGTTGAGGAGATTCGTAGAAGAGATGCAAGTGAAACCTTAGGATTTGGTTCTAGCCTAAACCTTGAGACAAGAGGCAGAGGTAATGACAGAAATTCAAATCGGAGTAGATCAAAATCCAGAAATTCTAATCGGAACAGAAGTAAATCTAGATTAGGCCGACAAGTACAATGCTGGATATGTGAGCAAACGGGTCACTTTAGGAGGTAATGCAAAAGTCCTAAGAAGAAGTGAATGTTCAAAAATGTGTGTAAAACACCCTTGAACGTTTTGACCCACAAATTACAAAATTTCAATTCAAGCTTATTATCAAACAATTGATGTGCGGAACATGAATAGCAATAGACCCTTCACGCCTAATCTACCCAAGTATCTAAGCCCTCCAAGCTTCTTGCTCCAACGAGGTTGCGCCGAACCTATTTCTTCTCTAGCTTACCGTATTCCGCTATAGCCCATAGCATCAACCAATAACCATTGGTCCCTTCCAAACTGCATCCCTTAGCACCAAAAGACCTTCTCACAGACATGGGTGTGGTGCGAAAAAGATTTGGTCAATAACCTCTCAAGGATTTATCAATGAAGAGGAATTCTGAGGAGTCTTTTAGTGAAGATTGGGGATGAGGCAATCTTATTTTTCTCTAGGGTTTCTTAATTTTCTCTCTGGAAGCTCTCAGAATATCGTGGGTATAAGGGTCTATATATAGTGGGGTGAGAAAGGAATACGAAGAGACAGATTTTGCCAAACAGGGTGAATTGGCGGCTTGGCCTCGCGACTGGTCTGAGTCACGAGATCAAGTTGCGAGATAACGGCCTGGCCAGCCTGGGACTTTTATCCTGTAGTGCGACAGCTGGCGCGACCCTTCACCTCCCCTGTGTGCTTCTCACGTGCCTGCAGTTGGTGGCTTACAGCCACGAGCGAGTCACCCGCGAGTCCTAACCGCGAGACTTTGCCTTCTTGCATAATCTTGAGCTTTTCTTCACATCTTCTCACATATTACCCTTACATAAATCCTACCTATATACAGGGTTACTAAGTGCTTAAATTACAAGCAAATTGGCACGGAATGAAGCCAACAAGATGGTTGATTAAATTCAACCTTGCAAGAAAAATGAAGATGATTCTGCTCATGTTGTAACAGAAGAGGTGCAGGATGCATTACTTCTTGTAGTAGACAATCCACTTGATGATTGGGTTTTGGACTCAGGAGTTTCGTTTCATACCACTCCATATTGAGAAATCATATAGAACTATGTTGTAGGTGATTTTGGTAAGGTGTATTTAGCTGATGGTACAGCCTTAAATGTTATGGGTATGAGAGATGTTCGGATATTGTTACCCAATGGGTCTGTTTGAATACTAGAGAAGGTTCGACATATTCCTAACCTGAGGAGGAATCTAATTTCTTTTGGACAACTTGATGATGAAAGGCATGCAATACTGTTTGTTGGTGGTACTTGGAAGGTTACAAAGTGAGTTAGAGTATTGGTCCATGGAAAGAAGACTTGTACTCTATATATGACCTCAAGTCCAAGAGACACAATTGCAGTTGCTAAAGCAAGTACTGATATAAGCCTATGGCATCGCAGACTTGGTCACATGAGTGAGAAAGGGATGAAGATGCTGCTGTTAAAAGGGAAACTACCAGAATTGAAGTCCGTTGATTTTGACATGTGTGAAAGCTGCATCTTAGGAAAGCAGAAAAATGTGAGCTTCTTGAAAACTGGTAGAACATTGAAAGTTGAAAAATTGGAGTTAGTACACACAAATTTGTAGGGGCCTTCTCTGGTTGCATCCCTTAGAGGTTGAAGGTATTACATCACTTTTATTGATAACTCAAGCAGAAAGGTATGAGTTTATTTTATGAAAAATAAATCTAATGTATTTGAGACTTTAAAGAAGTGGAAGGCTATAGTTGAGATAGAAACAGGTCTGAAAGTAAAATGTTTGAGGTCAGACAATGGAGGAGAGTACATAGATGGAGGGTTCAGTGAGTATTGTGTTGCACATGGAATCGGGATGGAGAAGACTATTCTTGGGACACCATAACAGAACGGTGTGGCTGAGCACATGAACAGAACTCTCAATGAGCATGCTAGGAGTATGAGATTGCATACTGGATTACCAAAAACTTTCTGGGCTGATGCTGTTAGTGCTGCAGCTTACTTGATAAACCGAGGACCATCAAATCCCATGGAGTTCAGACTTCCTGAAGAGATTTGGAGCAGTAAAGAGGTAAAGTTTTCACATTTAAAAATTTTTGTTTGTGTTTCTTAAGTTCATATTAATTCTGTTGCTCGTAGTAAACTTGATATAAAGTCTAAAATATGTTTTTTCATTGACTATGGTGATGAGAAATTTGGCTATTAGTTTTGGGATGAACAAAACAGAAAAATCATCAGAAGTAGAAATGTGATATTTAATGAACAAGTTATGTACAAGGACAGGTCAACTGTAGTGCCAAGTGTTATAGAGATAGATCAAAAGAAATCTGAGTTTGTCAACTTAGATGAATTAACTGAAAGTATTGTCTAGAAAAGGGGTGAAGAAGATAAAAAGAATGTTGATTCACAGGTAGATCAGAGTACACTTGTAGCTGAAGTTTGTAGATCTTCTAGGATCATTAGACCTTCACAGTGTTATTCACCCGCTCTAAATTATCTCCTGTTGACTGATGGTGGTGAGCCAGAATTTTATGATGAAGCCTTACAGAATGAAAATTCAAGCAAGTAGGAGTTAGCCATGAAGGATGAGATGGATTCCTTGTTAGGGAATCAGACATGGGAATTGACTAAATTGCCAGTAAGAAAGAAGGTTTTGCACAACAAGTGGGTATACAGAATAAAGAATAAGCATGATGGTAGCAATCATTACAAGGTCAGATTAGTTGTCAAAGGGTTCCAGCAGAAGAAGGGTATTGACTACTTAGAAATATTTTCTCCAATTGTGAAGATGTTAACAATTAGACTGCTACTGGGAATGGTGGCTGCAAAAAATTTACATTTTGAACAGTTAGATGTGAAGACGACATTCCTTCATGGTGATATGGAGGAAGACATTTACATGATTCAGCTAGAATAGTTTATTGTTCAGGGACAAGAGAATCTAGTCTGCAAACTAAGAAAGAGCTTATATGTCCTAAAACAAGCTCTAAGACAGTGGTACAAGAAATTTGACAGTTTTATGCGTAAAATTGGGTTCAAGAGATGTGAAGCTGATCACTGTTACTATGTTAAGTTTTTTGGAAATTCTTACATCATTTTACTATTGTATGTGGATGATATGCTCATTGTAGGGTCTAGCATTAAGGAGATTAATAATCTAAATAAGCAATTGTCGAAACAGTTTGCAATGAAGGTTTTGGGATCTACAAATCAAATCATTGGTATGATAATCATTAGAGATAAGGCTAATGGTACATTGAAGCTTTCACAGTCATAATATGTGAAGAAAATTCTCAACAGGTTCAACATGAATGAAGCTAAACCAGTGAGCACACCTTTGGGTAGTCATTTCAAACTAAGCAAAGAATAGTCACTAAAGATAGAAGAAGAAAGGGACCATATGAGTAAGGTGCCCTATGCCTTAGCTATTGGTAGCTTGATGTATGCTATGATGTGTACAAGGCCAGACATTGCATATGCAGTGAGAGTTGTGAGCAGATTCATGAGTAGGCCAGGAAAGCAGCATTGGGAGGTAGTCAAGTGGATTCTGAGATATCTAAGGGGTTCATCAGATACATGTCTTTACTTCACAAGTGTAAGTTTGAAACTGCAGGGTTATGTAGATGCTGATTTTGCTGGTGATATTGATAGTAGAAAAAGTACTACTGAGTTTGTATTTACTTTGGGTGGTACATCTATATCATGGGCTTTAAATCTACAAAAAATTGTTACTTTGTTTACTACAGAAGCTGAGTATGTTGCAGCAACTGAAATTAGAAATGAGATAATTTGGCTACATGGTTTCTTAGATGAATTGGGTAAGAAGCAGGAGATGGGCATTCTACACAGTGACAGTCAGAGTGCAATTTGTTTTGCTAAAAATTTGGCTTTTCATTCAAAGTCGAAGCATATACAGACAAAATACCACTTTATCCGTTACCTTGTTGAAGATAAGTTAGTAATACTTGAGAAGATTTGTGAATCTAAGAACCCGGCAGACATGTTGACTAAGGGTGTCACTATTGAGAATCTTAAGCTGTGTGCAGTTTTAGTTGGTCTTCTAACTTAAGGATAGGAGGATGAGTTGCAGGGATGAGGGATTGTTTTTGGAAGATTGCGATTGATGTTGGTGATTGAACTAGTCTCCAAGTGGGAGATTTGCTGGGCTTTGTGGAGTCTAGTTGTGTTTGATTTGGATGATGGCCCAATCTGAAATAATGTTGCGTGGTTTTTAATGGGAGAAACCATTGTTTTGGTGATTAGGGTTTTCTGGATGTTGTTTATGAGAGAGAGAAAAAACTATATTGCCACACTTTGTATTTTTCTCTAATAATAGTGAAATCCCTGCAACTCCGTGGACGTAGGAAAATTGCCAAACTACGTAAATACTGTCTTATGCGTGTAATTATTTTTCTTTGGTGTGTGTTTTCTCTATTTTGTTTCTCACAGGTTTGGGAATTTCGTGCATATACTAATATACTTATCTAGCAATGCGTACTCATTTTAATGGCATTCAAGATCTTCGGTTTTCTTGAAATGAAACTTTGTTGCTCCCAAGAGTCGAGGGAACAGCATATATAGGGCCATAGAAAAACGAAAAAAGAAAGTGGTGGACAAATCTTTGGTTTATCGTCCCACTCTTATGCACAACTATATGCATATTAACCGTATGGGCTGAAGGAAGGGACCCAACTACTTTAGCAATGAGTTCTAGGACCGACATAACTTGCTGACCCATCATGTGCCATTGCCAGTGTTGTGCTTGGGGAAAGAAGTTATACTCTCTTATGTTCTTCCTCTCTGACTATTTTAATCATCCTCCCTTCCTTCATGGGGCTTCCTTTTAATCCTAAATAGTCACTCACACTCTTATGCTCTCTCTTCCAGGAAAGTTATAAAGAATACTCTCTTTGACTATTTTAATCGTTCACTATTACTATGCCGTTATCAATGTGTTAGTTTTACAACGATAAATTAACTATTTACTATATCTATTACTATCCTATGTAGGACTTTTATTTATTTATTATTTTTTATAGAAATTCTATGTGGGAATTAATTTTTTAAATAACTCAATTATATATTTATAGATATGATAAAATTTAAAATAGTGGGAATTATCTATTTGGTTCATGATTGTTGGTATTATTTATTATCATATCAAGATTCAAATCCAGGATTACATAAGAATACTCATACACATTTTTTTAATAATCATATATTTATTACATATCATGCCTTATATTTTAAATCAATTTAGGAGTGTGTTATGCTCCTCTAAATTGATATTTGTGAATCATTTAGCTTGCTTTTAGTTTATCTTCCTCCAAAACAACATAATATGCAAATAATTATAATCAATCTATTTCTCAAAATTAGTCGTGATGTGTTTCTAAGAGGTTTATATACAACAAATTATTCATTCAAAAAATATATATACATCAAATTCTAAAAGATTTGCACTAAATCAAATAAGTCTCTACCAACGGTATACAACTCAATTAACACTTAATACTACGTCAAAATTGCTAATTTTTATCATTTTCTCTAAAAGCAAATGTGTATTTTTAGACTGTATTTGATGTCCATACATATAACTAGGAAGAGGAGAATGACTTAGGGTTTGTTTGGGATCCACTTATTTTACTGAAATTGAAAATTTTTTTGCTGAAAGTACTGTAGATAAAAGTAAATGTTAGTTGAAATAGTATAGTGGGACCCATGAATAGTAGCAAAAATAAGCTGAAATGTAAAAATAAGTTGGCAAAAAATAAATTAGCCAAACAGACACTTAGCCATGAAGTATGAACCCATTTGATGTTTCTCAAAAAGTGAAAAATATACAAAAAGGCTACCTACCAAACTGCCACATAAAATTTGTTATGAAAACATTGTGAAAATATTGTGGACATAACATTTCTTTTCTATAAACTCAATAGACCTATACTTTATTTATAGAGCCACTTACAACTAATTGGTTGTTTCCTAGATGGTAAAGTCTGGTGCCTTACGAGTATTTACAGCAAAACATCTAAACAATTTAGCTTTTAGCAACTCAAAACATTACTTTATCTATTTTAATATCTCACTTTATAATACACCTAACATCAAAACTTTTATTTTAACATTTAATACATTAAAATAATATAAACAACACAATAAAATAATATATCCAATACAATAAACAACAATCACAACCATCAACACATTAAAATACTATTTTTTTTAATAACCCACATTATTTTTTTTATTTTTTTTTATTTTTTGAGATTAAGTCACAGTGAGCTGCTATCTCTAGCAGCTCACTATAACTCAAAGTTAATTTTTTTCAGTTTATCTACTTTGATATAGCCACAATTTTAAGGAATTGGTTACTAAATTCACTTTTTAGCAAATCTCGTTGAAAAGCATTTCCCACCCTAATGTTTTCACAAAAAAAAAAAAAAAAACTAAGGCAAGATTTGAAAAGATGTCGTACATTAGCTGGATCCCATATAAAAAAAGGGCAAGATTTGTTTCTGAATCCTTGGCAGTTAGGAAAAAAAAAATATATATATATATATATATATATATATATATATATATTCTAGGCACATATGACAAGAGCGCCGCAAAATTGAGCTGATGTAGCACAATGATTGATTTTGTTGGTTTTATCTGTTCTGTTCCAAGTCTCTTACGAGGCCCACACCCGAACTTGGAATAAGAAAAGGAACACACGTGACTCTGGCATTTTGCTCATGGACCTTGGGGATTAGGTCTGTTTGATTTTCGACTGACACTTCCTCTCTCAATTTATCTGGATTCAGATTCCTCATGCAATAGCAATATATGGTTGACATTGAAAGCTTAAAAAGAAATTTTTAATTTTAATTATAGAACAAAAAAAAGTAAAAAATTAAAGTAAAAAAATAAAAGTGGTAAAAATTAATGTAAGTAGGTGTAGTGTAATTGCACCCGGTGCAATACTAGATCCAAATCCAATTTAGCTAGAGTAACTGTACAGTATACAGGTCCTACACGCATTTCATTTAATCAGCTAGGCTGTGACATTTGTCATGTAATCATTGGTGGATCAGGTCAATTAATTAGATATCTATATATATATAATAGCAGAAGCTTTTAATAAGGTGTTGCCACGATAGGGAAAAAGCCTATCTAAGAAACTGACATGTATGTTACTTAAACTTAAAAGAGCCGCACGGTGTGTTTGGGGAGGCTCCCTTTCAGACACCAACCTGCCTATCCAAAAAAGAAAGAAACACAGGCCCATATAAAAAACACCAAGCCGCTTAAGTTAAAACACAAACCCTAAGTTAAAACACTGTTTGGAGCCTCATGGTATAAAAGGAAACTAACCTCTTAAAAAAAAAAAAATGCTACACGGAGAAACGAGAGAGAGATAGAGAGAAAAGAGAAACAGAGAAATAGAGAGGCAGAGATAGAGAGGCTATGAAGACACCGTGAAAGAAACAAAAAAAGAGAGAGGCGATCCTGGGACATGGAGAAAGAAGAGATCGCCTCTCTGTTTCTGACAGAACGCCTCTCCGTTTCTCTCACTAAGATCAAAGTTCATTCGCCATTTTGATTTTACCAGAGAGAAGCAGTCCCCTCTGCCCACAAACAACGCCTCTGATGGGTTCTATTCTTTTCCTGATTTTTTTTAGGTAAATTAGATCTGTTATATGCATTCAATTTTTCCAATTTGGTTCTAGATTTGGATTCAAAAATTAGGGCTAAGGAAATCAGGTTTTAATATGTGACTTTCTTTTCGCTTCTTTTTTAGTTTTTTAACACCGATGCTTGCGATCCAGAGATAGAGGAGGAAAAAATAAACCTTGTGATATAGAGACGAGAAGGAGACAGACATTCGATGCTTGCGATACAAAGATGAGAAGGAGACAGACATTGAGAGAACTACCACCGGTAAGTTTTTCTTTTTTTCATTCTTTCTTAGATCTGGGTATGGGTATGAAATATGAATTAGTTTTGAGAAATTTGGTTGGATTGATTTTTATTTAGGTATTTGGGTAACATTAGGTTTTGATTTTGTAAAGTTGTAATTTACAACTAGGTTTTTGTTGGCTTGTATTCCGTGCCAAATTTGATTGTAATTATTTTCAATCGTTTAAAACCCTGTATTTGTTGTAAGGGTTGTGTGATAGAGAGAGTGTATGAAGACTCAAGCATTTGAAGATTGAAGGTTTCTCGCGGGTGTCTTGCGACCTAGCATCCCGCGAAGTGAATCATGTGCCAGGCACATGCTGGAATGCGAAGAGTCAGGCCAGGTGGAGACAGCTGTGTCTCGCGAGTATCTCACGGGTAAGGCCTTCCCGCGAGACACCCGCGAGGCAATCTGTTCTGCCAACCTGTACTTTTTGAGTCACACTTTTTGCACCTATCCTATATATACCATCATTACCCACAAATGTTGAGGAATGCTTCAGAGAGAAAACCCTAGCCAAACACATTGGTAATTAGAGATTGTCTTCCTCACCTTTCTCTATACAATTGCTTGTGGTATCTTTTCAACCCTTCCCTCTCCATTATCCATATCTTTGAGAGGTTGATAGCCCAAACACTTACCACACCTTTGAGAGTGCTGAGTGACGTTTTGGTGCTGCTGGGAAACATTGGAAGGAGCCTTGAATGGCAGATGCAACATGGAGCTTGTTGCGGGATCCGGATAACTAAGACAAGACACGGTTCCGAGAAGCCTTGTTGGAGTAGGAGCTTGGAGGGTTTAGGTACATCGGGTAGACTAGGCTTGGAGGGTCTTTTGCTAATCCATGTATCCCAACTGATTGTCTAGTGGATCGATTTCCGCTTGGAGGGCGGTGGAGAGGTTTTTCGCCGAGTTCTTCGGTTTCCTCTTCGATAACACGTCTCGGTATTATCTGTGTTTGCTTCCTTCTTCCCTACTCTTGTTCATTTCATTTTTACTGCTGAGTTGCTTTAAATATGGATTAGAGTAGTTGTATTGCTTATTCGCTTGTGTTTACACTATTCCACACTTATCATTAAGTTAGTGTAAAATCAACCAAGCCGTAATTCTAATTTGGGAGTCTAAACCGCTCGTGTGTTTTCAACACATTTTCGAGCTTTTAGATTTGATTTTTTGAAATTTGGGGCTATATATGATTTAGGTTTGGAGAGGGCAAAAACAGAGAAATCAGAGAGAAGGAGAGAGTTCTCCGTTCCTATTTAGGTTTGTCGATTATTGTTTTTTTGGTTAGAATTTTGTTCCTGTTTGGCAGTTTTTTTTTTCTTCGTTTGCCACTGAAATTTATTTCTGAATTGTTTTTTTTCTTTTTCTTTTGTTTCTCCCTCCAGTTGCAGAATATCGTTTCCCTGTGCCAGATAAAGACATTGGGACTTCTGCAATAAGAGATTTAAAAGGTACAGTTAGATTTTAATTTCTTTGGTTCTTGCTAGAATTAAGATCCTTAATGAATGCAAATATTGAAGTGTTCTCTTTACATTTGAACTCACATGACTCAATTTGGATTGTGACTTATCATGTTTAAATAAGAAAAAAAAAATTTGAATTGTAACGTAATTAATATTTGCATTCATTGTTACTATTTGTCTTTTACTATATGTTTGTTTGATGTTTTTGAGTTACTTTCAAATTCCTGAGTGAATATTTGTGGTCCATTGGTATGTTGTTGAGACCCAACAATTGTGTTTTTTAAAGCAAGATGCATTGAATAACACAATCCAAAAAAATTTAGAAGAGTCAAGAAAGTTGGTACTAAAGGCATAGAAAAAAAGGAAAATCGAAATGTTACAATCTGATGCTTCTGTAATTACCTATTTGAAGTTCAAACTAGATTCAAAAAATTGTTTTGTGGTTTATAGCATTTCTATTTTCACTGATTGTGTGTTTCTCTGTACCCTTTTTTTTAAATTTTGGTTTGTGTTCTCTTTCATTCCACTTTTATGTGTTGAGATTTCCATTTGAGGGTTTTGATTTTTATATCTCCCTCTCTCTATGCTTTACCTTTAGAAATTCTCTGCATTCATCTCATTTTTTTTCTTTTTTTAAAGTTTATTTACAGTTATGGGCTCTCTTTTTACGTTTTATTTTATTTTATTTTATTTTTTATATAAAGAGTGGATTGGTGGGTTTTAATGATTAGGAGTGTAGATACTAAAAAATTCAGATACTATGGAAAGAAATTTTGGTAAATTATAGACAACGGAAATTGTATTTGGAGAAGATAAAGTATTCGAAGAGGATAATCAACATTGCTATGCTGAAACTTGGGTATATGGTGTTGCAGAGAAGAAATAGAATAGAGAGAACTCTCCCACCACTGACTTGCCAGGACTGCAACTGCAAACAGTAAGTTTTCCTCTTTATTTTTCAATTTGTGCATTAAATATGATTTTTTTTTTGTATAATAGTTGGATTGGTTTGGATGTAGATCTTTGGGTTATATGTGGTTTTGATTAAGGTATTTGCATTATGATGGTGTTGTATAGATTAAAACACACAGGAATGGAATTAAAGTCAGTGTCGTGACTAGCACAAGAAGCAAGTACGCTCTGCACCACTTAGTAGTGGCGCATCCCAAGTGGAAACTACATCACATCTCTTTGACTCATTGAACCCACCCTTCATCAAAGCCCCGCTGACTGCAATGCTTAATAGACAACATTTTTAGCTAAAGTCCAGTATTTCTTCTTTTCTTGGTTTGGATGGAATCAGATTTTTTTGGTTGCCTAAGTTTAAGATAACCTGGCTGTTTTTTTTTTATTTTTTTTTATAAGGAATTACAGACTCTTTTAGACAGACACATATATTTATTGAAGTTGGTACGATCTTCAGTAATAGTTGTGACTCCTATTTTGGTAGTTAATTTGGGACTGTTTTCAATTGAAAAGTAGAACATTAACAAATTTGTTATTTGTTCTTTATAAGATGTTTACATGTTGATTGTGATTTTTTTGTTGCAAAAGCCATTAAGATGTATACATGTTGATTGTTTATAGGCATGGCTTTATGCATAAACTTAGTGATGTTCTATTGTTGCTTTTGTGTGTTTGAGCTTTTGATATCTGATTTTTTGAGTGAATGATCTATGGGATTTTTCACCTCAGTCTATGTGTGTGTTTAATTGTAATATACGTGTTCCAATTTTGGTATTATTCAATTCTAATATATGGGTGTTGCATTGTGTTAATCTTATAGGAGTCTAACACTAATTATCTTGAATGCCATTTGATTTTTTGGTACATGTTAGTCTATCGGTTAAATATTTTCGTATTTTCAGAGATGATGTCTTTAGGAAATGTCTTGAGAGATGATGTCTTTAGGAAATGTCTTTGAAATTCCTATCCACAATCTATCTTTTTCTAAGTTAGTTATTTTTTCTGAGTTAGTTATTCCTAAATCAGTTTATGATTCTTGATATGCAGATTATTTACAAATAGAATGTGCTTTTGATATGCAGTTTATGTTATTTTGGTCCCATGAGCATTCAACTTTACAAGCATTTTTTTTGCTTATACCCAAAATTTTGTACATGCATGTGTTTGTTGCACCCATACCTAGTTAGTGACAAATATATTGAATGATGTATGATAATAATAATCCTTTGAAGTTTGTAGAGTGCAACATAGTGCACCATTCTCTAATTTATGTTGATGTTACTTTGTTAGGTCTTTAATTGCTATTAAGAGCTGGAGATTAGTTGAGAACTGCTAGAGACAAATAAGAAAATGGATATTAATGACGTTGAGAATTGGGCATAAATTGTCAATATCCTTATGCACCAAGAAATTTATGGAAAAGGATTGAGCTAAAAAGCATCAAGTAGATGTACATGGCTTAAGAAAGGAATTAGATAGCTGCAGATTTCCCTGTGAGATTTCATAAATGTAACTTTGCTTTAGTGCTACCATCTTTTATTATTATTTTTTTATAGGGCAGTACAGTGATTGGTATTAATAAAACTCTACAATATAACTTTTTCAAGAGTATTTTTTTCCCCCTGTTGTAAGATATATCTTTTGTCCCTTTTTTGTATTCTTGAAATATATATATTTTTTTTGAGAAGCTGTATTCTTGAAATTAATTGTCCTTTGTATAGTCTAAATTGGATAGTTATAGTAAGAATCCTGTAATCGTGACAAACATAGTTTGTATAATTATAGTTTGTATAATTGAGGTTTTTTGTATTTTCCCTATTCAGTATGTCTTCATTTGACTATATTTAAGGGATTTTCTCATCATTTATAATAATAATAATAATAAAAGGGAAGGTTTTTTTTCCTTTAAAAAAATCAGTATATTTCTTTTAATTGTCTATGGAGTTATCATAATATTTTTATGATATCATGATAATGTTTGATTGGCCAATGGAGTTAGCTCAAAATTTTTGTATCATGATTACGTTATTAGAGTTTGATAGACAATTAGCAAAATAACTAATGTTCTACTAATAGAATTTTTAAATGATTTTACATAGTTTTTTGTGAATGATAAATAAAAGTACCCGCGCATTGCGCGGGTCATGCACTAGTTTTGTTAATAGCCGTTACTCCAATGTTAGGACTTTCTGTTTTAGTTCCTACCTCTTGAACATAAGAGCAAAGTAATGAAATATTCATTCCTAATCAAAAAGTCTATCACTTTTCTCTCATCTAAGCTCCATTGTTGAGATCTTCTACTTCATGTCATTCTCATTTTAACACTTATCACTGTAAGTCCACAACATTTAGGGTCGACTCTAGACATTTTGAGACCGTAGGTGAGAACTAAAATGAGGAATTTTTTATATTTATAATTTAATTAAATTAATATTTATTTAATATTTTTATATTATAATATACTTAATTTAAAATATAATTTTCTTGTTTTTTGAGATGCAAATTGACTAATTAAATTTTTATATTCAAGTTCTTTTAATATCCCTTTTCAATCTATAATATAGCTAATCCACTTAATCTTTCTTGGGACATTGTCGATCTTAGCTAAATATGATTTTATTAATTTTAATTTTGAAAAAATTCTTTTTTCGGAAGCAACTGTAACAGGTATTGTTAGTAAAATTCTATAAGAAATGCATGTATTTGGAAATAAATCTAACTGTAAGGGCCGGATTTGAGCACTACCTTTATGGGGTGAAAGGACTCAAGCTCAGTTAGCCTAATACAATGAATTTGTAGCAAGAACTAGGCCCTAACAAGGATTGCAACAACTAAACAGGGTAGTGTATAGGTTGGACAACAAGAACACAAGCTAAAGAGTAAGATATGGTTCCTCGGCCCTCCTCTTAGAGGGAAGAAGTTCTTATTGTTTCTTCAGTGTTTGGTTACAGGGTTTATACAAGTGTTACAACATTTCCTCTCTCAAAATCCCGTCCCCCTTTCTGGGGGACTTCTTACATTATATATCTCTCCTTTGGTTAATATTGGCCCTCTATTTGTTGGTTATGCAGGTCACCACTTGAGTGTTTGTCCCATCAGTCACCTTCCCCCACTTTCTGTGGGTTGCTGCAACTATGGTAGCATTGCTCAAGAGCTACTTCTTCATTAATGCGGCCAGAACGTAGTGTGGGCATTTAATGTGGAGGTGACAGTTCCTCTTGGAATTGCTTCTTTACCATGCTTCCGTGGCTGACTCATTGTACTTGTCCTTTCTTTGGAGACGCTCTGAAGGGCTACCTCTGATTGTGCTTTGTTCTTCCTATCCATTGTCTCGGCTGGCCGAGGATAGGATTGTCCTCGGCAATGCTTCTTGGTAACTGAATCTTCTTCAATTCGTCCGACATTTCTTCCTCCTCGGCGTGGGCCTTAGGCTTAGTATGAAGTGGGCCGGGTTATCAAAACCCTGCCCCACAATGGCCCCTCAAAATCCTGCTGTCAGGCTCCTCGGGCCTTTACCACAGCTTGCCAAGTCTTGTCCTCCATCATCGCCAGAGTCTTTTCATCTGTCTAATGCATGTTCCTGATGCTTCTATATGCGGAGCGCGCTTTTATTAAATTTTGGCGGCATCATGCTTCTCACGTTCAACGATGTGATGATGATCAAACGGTGGTAATTTTCCTGACTTTATGGGCGGGAAAACTCACATGGTTATTTTAATTGGGGGTATAAATACTCATTTGAACCGGTTCACCTCTTTACTTTTGCATTCAAGAGTTTTTGCGCACATACCCTGAATTCGGTCAAATCTCTAACCAAATTCATGACTCCCTTTAGCATAAAAAGCCTATCCGAGGAGTTTTTCCTCATTTCTGTAAGTCTTCTTCTCTCTCTCTAAATTGCACTCTCCCCTCTTTTAAACTTCTTTCTTCGTGTCTCTTAGTTGTCTTTAGGGATGGGTAGGTTCAAGAAACTGGTTGAGTCTGAAGAGGCGATAGAGAAGTTCATCACTGATTATAGGATACCCAATAACGTAGGTCTAAGGTACTGTGCAGAAGGAGAGTGGAGACTTAGGAGGCAGGAGGGCGAGGTGGTGATGCCCATAATCGCCTTCTTAAAGGGCGGTATGCGGATCCCCATGGGTCAGGTGATGATGAGTTACCTTAGGCATTTTCGGCTAGCCTCCACCTAATGTGGCGTCAATATGTTTAGGATTCTGGGCTGTGTAGAGACCTTAAACGAGAAGATGGGGCTGAGGTTAACCCATTATGATGTGAATTGGTGTTACAAACTCCAGCACCTAAAGAGCAAGTCTTACTACATGAAGACGAGGGATGATAGGGTGCGGCTTATCCAGTACCTCCCTTCGTCCAACAAGGGTTTGGATAAAGACCTTCTTATTGTGTCTAGAGAGTGGCACGACGGCCTCCACTGTCCGATAGAGGAGGGGACACCAAGTGGGGTGCCTTAGAATAGAAGGGGGTCTAATATTTTGTGCTATCAAAGTTTGCAGTGCTTGATTGCTGACACACACACTTGCCCTCTTTTTTACAGATCCGCACGCTTTTCAGCAGCACTTCCATTTAGTAAATAAGGCGGATTTGGAGACTGCATTAACGGCGGAGATCTTTGTAAACGAGGCCAACAACCAAGTTAGGGCTACTCACAAGATCCTGGGATACGACCCTATTCAGAAGTCGTTCGGGGCGTCGAAGTATGTGATTAGGGCAAAGGATCCTCGGCTTTGGAAGATTGCTGTATCCGAGGACGATTTCTCGATTCCAGAGGAATCTTCCACTTTAGAGGGTACCCTATTGGCGAGCTTTTTTGCCACCCACCAGGCCGCGGAGGTTGGGAGAGAGGATAGAGAAACGGAATAAGGAGCTGCTGGTTTAGGTCTGACCGAGGACGAATTTGGCGTGTTCGAACAAGTCCACCTGTCTGAGGATCCTTCTAGAGACTTGGGTGATCCCAACCTAACCGAGGCAGACTTCTTATCCACGGAGACTTCTCATCGGTCAGAGATGGGTTACAAGCGGAAACCCCAAACTAATTTACTTGATTTGATTGAGGGGTAGCTGGGGAAGTCTCAGCCCAAGTTTCCTCCTCCTCCTCCTCCTCCCAAATCTCAGCCAGCCCAGCCCAGGTCAACTTCTGCCCAGCCTAGGCTTCCACTTCCTCCACCTCAATTGAGCTTGCCACCTAGGCCAGAGCCCACTGGTCCTATGCAGAAGAAGGACAAAGGCAAAAGGACTATGGAAGGTGACGAGTCTTGTACACCCTAGGGGGAGGACGAAGCTCAGTGGCCCCCAAAACAATTGAAGATAGGGCCCCAAGGCCAGGATAAGCAGGTCTCTGTCTAGTTTGAGGTTCAGGCCTGGCTTTCCGCCCCAATGCTCCATGGGGAGCCTTTGAAGGACGATGCCTCTTTCAGGGAATTTCGAGGAGGCGAAGGCACATACGTGGCCGACGCATTAGAGAGGTCCCTACTGCTTCCTGCGGATATGGCCGAATTGGGGGGCTTGAGGAGTAAGGAGGTCTTCCTCGACCTTAAGAGGTACTTAGGCATGGTAAGACTTTTGACACTTGGCTACATGGATTTTATTCTTGGGTTTCAAACTAATTGCGTGCTGGTTTCAATTGGTAGTCTGTACAGGCCACTTTTAGGCTGGAGGAGGAGGCTAACTGCTAGAGTAGGGCCTTGGATAGTGAGCGTGACAAGTGCTTGGACGCCTCTCGGACCCTTAAGACCTCCGAGGCCGACCTCAAGAAGGCCAAGAAGGCTCTTAAGGAGATGACCAAGGAAAGGGATAGCGCCTTGTCAAGCTTGGATGGCGCACAAAGGCAGGTCGAGGACCAGACGAGGCACTTGCTCAAGGCAGAGGGTCAACTGAGGATCGCGAGGGAGTAGATCACCGATCTGAAGGAGAAAGCGACTGAGGCGGAAAGAGCTAAGGGCATTGCAGAATTTGCCAGGGACGAAGCTCTAAGGGCTAAGGACGAGGTAGATTTTGGCAGAGCTGAGGCCCTGGCTTTTAAGGAGAAGGCCGAGGAGGCGGCCTATGACTTAGGTGTGGCCGAGATAGAGGCCGCCTGCAAGGCTTAAGTGCCTGGTGTATGCTGATTCTACTGTTCCTAAGTTTGGAATGAGGCCCTCAGGCAAGCTGGCGTTGAGGCCTCATTTGACCTGTGGAAGGTGGAGAACGTGTACTACCCGCCGGCCATCCGTGAGGTTGCCCTATCTAGCTCCGAGGCTAAGGTGGTTTCTGAGGAAGTGGGGGCTGCCTTAAATGAAGAGGCTGAGGAGGCTGTGGTGGCCACGGAGGTGACTACTACCACTTCCGAGGGTCCTGCCAAGGAAGCTAATCCTCCTGGGGTAATTGAAACAGCCGAAGGTCCTAACAAGGAAGCACTCCAAGAGGCTGCAAACCCCTCGTCTGACGCCCAGGCCTCTCCCGCCGAGGGGACAGTTCTCTCCGTGTTGCCTCTGCAAGCCATTTCTTTGAGCCAAAGCCCTGAGGACCTCGATATGGCCAAAGACTAGCCGAAGAAGGTTTAAGCCGAAGAAGTAGGCTCCTAGGCAATTTTGCCTTATGTTATTTTTTTTATTTTTTCCTTCTTCCTTTTTTTTTTTGAACAATGTAACGGCATCTTGTCGTATGTGTATTTTTTTTCAAAACATTGTAATGTGACCCCTGTTGGGTAGCTTTTGTGGACTTAATGTAATGCGCGCTTTATTCTCCCTTGCTTGCGTTATTTATCATCTTTGCTTGCCCAATCATAACTCTAATTGTGCCTCTGCCTATCACAGATATAATTATGATAACACGAGTATGTTTATGTCAATGAAAATCTACTCCTCTTTTGCTTTTGAATTAGAGCCAAGGTCGACCAAAGTAATGAAATCCTTCGACCCTTTAATAAACATTCAAGGTTATGGAGAGAGGGAACCCCCCAAGCATGGATTCAACCAGGACCAAGTCCATAGCATCCTGAAACACTTTAAGTAATGCTCATGGGCTTAATTCCTTAGATTTCGATATAAGAAAGATCATCATCGTCAAAGCAGATGACCTAAGGACTAGGCATGGTTTTGATTCTATCCCATAGTTAGGTTCTTCTTGAAGTAGTTAGTTTTTCCATAGGCTTGAGTCCGAGGACCATGCAAGGCCTTGGTTCTGTCTAACACTTAGAATTTTCTTGAAGTAACTAGTTTCCCCATAGGCTTGAGTCTGAGGACCATGCAAGGCCTTGGTTCTGTCTAGTACTTAGTTTTTTCTTTTTTGAAGTACCTAGTTTCCCCTTAGGTTTGAGTCTGAGGACTATGCAATACCTTGATTTTGTCTAGGACCTAGTTTTCTCTTGAAGTGACTAGTTTCCCCACAGGCTTGAGTCCGAGGACCATGCAAGGCCTTGGTTCTGTCTAGTACTTAGTTTTTTCTTTTCTGAAGTACCTAGTTTCTCTGCAGGTTTAAGTCCGAGGACCATGCAGTACCTTGGTTCTGTCTAAGACCTAGTTTTCTCTTGAAGTGACTAGTTTCCCCACAGGCTTGAGTCCGAGAACCATGCAAGGCCTTGGTTCTGTCTAACACTTAGAATTTTCTTGAAGTAACTAGTTTCCCCATAGGCTTGAGTCCGAGGACCATGCAAGGCCTTGGTTCTGTTTAGTACTTAGTTTTTTCTTTTCTGAAGTACCTAGTTTCCCCACAGGTTTGCGTCCAAGGACCATACAATACCTTGGTTCTGTCTAGTACTTAGTTTTTTCTTTTCTGAAGTACCTAGTTTCCCCACAGGTTTAAGTCCGAGGACCATGCAATATCCTGGTTTTGTCTAGGGCCTAGTTTTCTTTTGAAGTAGTTAGTTTCCCCATAGGCTTGAATCCGAGGACCATGCAAGGCCTTGGTTCTGTCTAACACTTAGCTTTTCTGAGGTACCTAGTTTCCCCACAGGTTTGAGTCCGAGGACCATGCAATACCTTGGTTCTATCTAGGACCTAGTTTTCTTTTGAAGTAGTTAGTTTCCCCACAGGCTTGAATCCGAGGACCATGCAAGGCCTTGGTATTGTCTAACACTTAGTTTTTCTGAGGTACCTAGTTTCCCCACAGGTTTGAGTTCGAGGACCATACAATACCCTGGTTCTGTTTAGGACCTAGTTTTCTTTTGAAGTAGTTAGTTTCCCTACAGGCTTGAATCCGAGGACTATACAAGGCCTTGGTTTTGTCTAACACTTAGCTTTTCTGAAGTACCTAGTTTCCCCACAGGTTTGAGTTCGAGGACCATGCAATACCCTGGTTCTATCTAGGACCTAGTTTTCTTTTGAAGTAATTAGTTTCTCCAAAGGCTTGAGTCCGAGGACCATGCAAGGCCTTGGTTCTGTCAAACACTTAGCTTTTTTGAGGTACTTAGTTTCCCCACAGGTTTGAGTCCGAGGACCATGCAATATCCTGATTCTGTCTAGGACCTGGATGGTTGTCAAGGCGTGAGACATACAATTATAATAAACTTAGAGTCTGGATGAACAGAAATGCTTTTATTAATAATAATACCTTCGCAGGTTATTTACATTCCATGGACGGGGTACAGGTTTCTCATCTAAGTCTTCTAAGTAGTATGTACCCACTCCTGCCACTGAGGTAATTTGGTATGGTCCCTCCCAATTGGGTCCTAGCTTCCCATAGGATGGATTCTTGACAGCGCCCATAACCTTCCTCGATACTAAATCCTCTAGCGCTAGTGGTCTTAGCTTCATGTTGGCATCATATCCCTGTTTGTGGTGGTACTAGGCCAGCTGGATCATTGCCTTTTCCCTTCATTCATCAATTAGATCTAGGCTCTTCCCTAGTAGCCCATCATTACTGCTCGGGGTGAAAGAGCTCGTCTTTAGCGTTGGGAAGTTTGCTTCTAGTGGGATGACAGCTTCAGCCCCATAGGTCATGGCAAAAGGTGTTTCCCCTATCGACCACTGTGGCGTAGCCCGATAAGTCCACAGGACGTGCAGCAGCTCTTCTACCCATCTTCCCTTGGCGTCATCCAGCCTCTTCTTAAACCCATTGACTATGACCTTGTTGACAGCCTCAGCCTGACCATTTCCCTAGGGATAAGCTGGAGTTGAGTACCGGTTTGTGATCCCCAGTTCACAACAGTACCTTCTGAAGGCTTTGCTGTCAAATTGGAGCCCATTGTCCGAAATGAGGGTATGTGGGACCCCGAATCGGGTGACAATGTTCCTCCAGATGAACTTCTTAGCATCCACGTCTCTAATGTTAGCCAATGGTTCGGCTTCGACCCATTTGGTGAAATAATATGTGCCGACCAACTAATATATTTTATTTCTTGGTGCTTAGGGAAAGGGCCCACAATGTCCAGGTCCCACTAGGTAAAAGGCCATGGGCTGGACAAAGGGTTAAGTACCCTCATGGCTGATGGATATTTGGGGCAAACCTTTGACATTGGTCACACTTCTTAACATACTCCAGGGCCTCCTTCTGCATCCCTAGCCACCAATATCCCTAGGTGATGGCTCAGTGCGACAGGGATCTTCCTCCTGTGTGGCCCCCACAGATCCCCTCGTGCAGCTTTTCAAGCAGTAGTTTTGATGCCTTAGGGTGGATACACAGTAGGTATGGTCTAGAGTAGGAGCGCCTATATAGTTTGTGGCCCTCAAACAGCCAGAACCGAGGAGCATTCCTTCGTATTTTATCAACCTCTGATTTCTCCTTAGGCAGAGTACCATCTTTGAGGAACCTCACTATAGGGTCCATCCAACTGGGGCTCACCCTAGCTTGGTGGACGTGAGCCATGCCTTTTGCCACCTCATTCGCTCTCTCCAGGTACTCGACAAGGATAATCTGAGGCAGATCTCCTGCTGGGGAGGTAGCTAGTGTGGCCAATAAATCTGCATGGGTGTTCCCACTTCTGGAGACATGTGACAAGTTGAAAAAATCGAAGTCATATTGTAGGCGTTTGACTTGGTTTAAGTACTCTTGCATCCTCACATCCCTGGCTTCCAACTTTCCGTTCACCTGGCCCATGACCAGTCTCGAATCTGAGAACACATCTACTGCTTTTCCTCCCATTTTTTGTACCATGGCCATCCCTTATAACAAGGCCTCGTACTCAGCTTCGTTATTTATGGTCGAGAACCCAAGTCTTAGGGACTTCTCTACAACAGACTTCTCAGGGTATATTAGGACTAGGCTCACTCCAGACTCCCTTTGATTCGCGGCGCCATCAACGTACACTTTCTAGCATAGGGGCCCTAGAATGGAGATTGCCCCAAATGATTTTCCATCCATGTCTTCCTCTTCTACTATTGTTTTTCCTAGCGGCTCGGCGAATTCGGCCATCAAGTTAGCCAGAACCTGGCCATTTATAGAGGTCCGCGGCATGTATTTGATGTCAAAAGCCCCCAGAATTGTGTTCCACTTGGCGATCCTTCCAGTGTAATCAGTGGTCCGCAGCACAGACTTTAAGGGTAGTTGGGTTAGGACAACTACTGTGTGAGCCTGGAAATAACAGGGAAGCTTTCGTGTAGCATAGACCACGGCTAATATGGCTTTTTCCAAGGGTAAGTACTTGACCTCAACTTCGTGCAGTGATTTGCTCATGTAATAAATTGGCTTTTGGATGCCATTGTCACCCCGTATTAGCACAAAACTCACCGTATGAAAGGCTATAGCGATATACGCGTATAGGACTTCGTCGGCATCAGGATTAGACATGATAGGTGGCCGAGACAGGTATTCCTTGAGTTGCTGGAAGGCAGCTGTGTACTCCTCGGACCACTCAAATCCTTTCCATTTGTTGATCAGGAGATAGAAAGGCCTGCACGTATCAGCCGACCTGGAAATGAATCGATTCAGGGCCGCAACCATTCCAGTGAGCTTTTGGACTTCCTTGGGGTTTTACGGTGGCTTTAGGCTATGAATAGCCTTGATTTGGTTAGGATCAACCTCAATCCCCCTGTAGGTAATAATGTAGCCCAGAATCTTGCTGGACCCCACACCAAACAAGCATTTGGAGGCATTTAGGCGCAGCTTGTGCTTTCTTAAGACGTCGAAGATACAGCCGAGGTCTCCTAAATGCTTAGATGCCACCCTACTTTTCACCACCATATCATCAAACATTCTCGTCATCATCCTTTGATAGGTGGACCCTGCGTTCTTCAGACCAAACGACATCACCTTATAGTGGTAGTTCCCAATAGGCGTCACAAAGGCTGTATTCTCTTGATCCTCCAAGGCTAGTGGTATTTGATGATAGCCCTGAAAGGCATCTAAGAAACTCATCCGAGGATGTCCTGCAGTCGCATCCACCAACTGGTCTATCTAAGGCATAGGGAACGGATCCTTTGGGCACGCCTTGTTGAAGTCCGTGAAGTATACACAAACCCTCCATTTTCCACTTTTCTTATTGACTACAACGGTGTTGGCCAACCATTCAGGGTAGAAAACCCCCTTGATAGCCCCCGATGGGAATTTCACCTTCTGGTGTAAAGAAGAGGACACAGCCCCTAAGGTGTGGAGCCATGGCCTGCCGACAATGGCTGTGTACGGGGAGTAGGTATCCACCACTATAAAATTCACCTCCACAACCTCTGGGCCAGTCTGAATAGGCAACCTAATCATTCCCTTCGGGGAAACTAGTTTCCCATCGAATCTCATCAAGGGGGAGCTATAGGGTGCCAAATCTTCTGATTTTAGCCCAAATCCCTTGTAAAGTTTGGGGTACATGACCTCGGCCCCACTACCATCACTCTTTTCACGTCATAGTCCCCGATTCTAAGAGTGATCACCAGTGCATCGTCATGGGGTTGGATAGTCTTAACCTTGTCATCCTCTGAAAAACACAGGGTCGGGTGAAAGTTCCTTCTAACCCTCTTCGGCTCTGGCTGGGTCTCCTCGACAGGCATCTAGGCCACGGACAATACCCACGAAAGGCGCGTGCCTGTTCTCCCTGGTACAGCTAAGATCACATTGATCGTTCCTGCGGGTGGCCTTAGTGTGGCGTTTCTTCGGGGCTCCTGATGAGTTTGGCCTTAATGACCACTGGAATGATGCAGGAGGTGCTTTAGCTTTCCTTCTCGGACTAGTTGTTCCAGGTGGTTCCAAAGGTGCCTGCAGTTCTCTGTCGCATGTCCGTGGTCCTCATGGTATTAGCAATAAAGGCTCTGATTGCGTTTCGTGGGGTCCCCCGCCATCTTATTTGGCCACTTAAAGTATGGCTCATTCCTGATCTTTTCCAACACCCTGTGTACTGGTTCTCGGAATACAACATTGACGGTTTGAACGTTGGTCGGCCCAGATTGGCCTGCAAAATCCCTTCTCGGGCGATTGTTGTTATACTGGTCCGACCTGAAATCCCTCATCTCTTGAGGGATAACCTTCTCCTTTCCCTTGCCCTACAGCTGATCTTCCTCTACCCGTTTGTACTTGTCGATTCGATCCATCAGTTGGCGCACACTGGTAGTAGGCTTACCAGTCAGAGACTTCCTCAAGCTATGTCCAGTCAGAAGACTATTCTTGAAGGTGTTGATGGCGACATCATCGTAATTACCGTCCAATTCGTTATACACCTCCCAATACTTGTCTAAATAGACCTTCAAAGTTTCTCCATCGTGAATGGATAGGGACAGCAACACATTCAAGGGCCGAGGAGGTTTGCTGTTCGTAACGAAGCAGGAGCCGAAGGTTTAGGTCAGCTATTTGTACGAGTCTATAGAACTCGTCTCTAAGCCATTGAACCATCTCATTGCCACTAGTCCCAGGCTAGAAGGGAAGACCTTGTACATCAGCGCTTCGTTTTTAAAGTGGACGGCCATCCTTTGGTTGTATTGGCTCACATGCTTCACGGGGTCCATTCTGCCATTATAAATGGTGAAGGCTGGCTGCTGGAATCGCCGAGGAAACATAGCCTCTTCTATATGGCGTATGAAAGGTGATTTCGAGAGTTGATCCAGTGCCTTGCTCATGGCATCATTTCCCAAGCCCCTAGGACATGAGTTGCTATGTTTACTCCATTGGTGGTACTCTTCCTCATGAGAGAAGGTCTCGCTTGGAGGAGTTCTTGATCTTCGCCTGTAGTCATTGTCACTTTCATTGTCAGAGGGCATGTTAGCGCTGAGACGAGGTTGCCCTCGCTATCCGTGGCGCAGCCTTCTTTTCAAATCGTCTATCTCTTGCTGCATAGCCGCCTTATCATCCTGTCTCTGGGATGCGTGACTTTTAACCTCTTCTAGTTGCCTGGCCTGGCCGTTGTTTTGCCTTCGGGGCACATGACTGCCCCTACGAGCGTGGCTTTCGCTGGTTTGTGAGGTGTGCATGCTTCCCCTTCGAAGATTTTCATTCTCTTAATTTCGGTCTTGCCCAGGGTTGAGAAAGTTACCCTGTTGTTGTGATCTTGCCGGTTCAGGCTGGTGGGAGCCTGCTTGATGAGGGCCTGACCCTGCCATGCTTGATCGTTGCCCTTATTAACGCACAAGTTCTCCCCACAGACGGTGCCAATTGTAGGGACCGAATTTGAGCACTACTTCTATGGGGTGAATGGACTCAAGCCCGGTTAACCCAATACAATGAATTTGTAAAGCATGGGTTCAAGAACTAAACCCTAATAAGGATTGCAACAACTAAACAAGGTAGTGTATGGGTTGGACAACAAGAACACAAGCTAAAGAGTAAGATATGGTTCCTCGGCCCTCCGCTTAGGGGCAGGAAGTTCTTATTGTTTCTTCAGTGTTTGGTTACAGGGTTCATACAAGTGTTACAACATTTCCTCTCTCAAAATCCCGTCCCCTTTTCTGGGGGACTTCTTACATTATATATACCTCCTTTGGTTAATCTTGGCCCTCTATTTGTTGGTCATGCAGGTTACCACTTGAGTGTTTGTCCCATCAGTCACCTTCCCCCTCTTTCTGTGAGTTGTAGCAACTACGGCAGCACTGCTCAGGAGCTACTTCTCCATTAATGCGGTCAGAACGTCAGGTGTGAGCATTTAATGTGGAGGTGACAGTTCCTCTTGGAATTGCTCCTCTACCATATTTCCGTGGCTGACCCATTGTACTTGTCCTTTCTTTGGAGACGCTCTGAAGGGCAACCTCTGATTGTGCTTTGTTCTTCCTATCCATGGTCTCGGCTGGCTGAGGATAGGATTGTCCTCAGCAGTGCTTCTTGGTAACTGAATCTTCCTCAATTCGTCCTCAGACATTTTTTCCTCCTCGGCGTGGGTCTTGGGCTTAGTATGAAGTGGGCCGGGTTGTCAAAACCCTATCTCCACACTAACAATTTTATATAATTTAGTATGTCAATTGGAGTATATTCTTTTATTTGTAAAATTTATTTTAAAACTTTTAACTTTGAAAATAAATCTAAATCATCAATATCATAATAAACATCATGTTGGGGAAAAGATTCAAGTTTAAGACAATATTTTTCCAAACTATCATCATCTAGTGATTTCAATTTCATGAAGTTAAATAGAAAACCAAAAATATTTTTGTTAGGTTCTAAAGACTTAGAATTAATGTATTTAGAACTTTAATTTGTATTGTTGGCAAACCATGATCAAAACAGTTTGTTTAGTCTTGTTTAGACTTGCTTAAAGTTGTGTTTTTTTATGTAAAGTTGGAATCGAGCTGATGCAAAAGTCATTATGCATTTCGGCCTAGCTCGATCAATCGAAGCTTAGGCTCGATCAATCGAAGCTTAGGCTCGATCGATCGAATCTCGGGTAGAATGCGTTTTTCTGCAGAATTCCAACTCAGCCCTAGCTCATTTAAAACGTTTAGGGTTTTATGTTTTGTCCTAGATATATATGGCAAACCCTAGCCACGTTTTAGAGGTTGCTCATACTGCTGTTTATGTGAATCTCCTGTGAGATCTGAGAGGAGTTTTCCTTCACATAAGCTTAGGATTATCAAGGAGGAGATTTCTTCAAGAACTTGATGATCATTTAGTTGCTGCTATAAGAGTTTAAAGATACAGAAGCAGGGGTGCTTGTACTTGTTGGAGAATCCAAGAAAGAAGGAGTCCGTGGATTTGGAGTTTGCACGTGGTCATGTCAGTAAGTTTTATTGGTGGGTAGTAATAAAATGTTAGTGGTCTAAATTCTATTGTACAAACTTCAATTCTTTCATATAGTGGATTCAAGTTTACCTTGAGGATAGTTAGGTTAAATCCTCCCCAGGTTTTTACCGGTGTGGTTTCCTGGGTCATCATATCATTGTGTTATTTATATTTCCGCTGCTATATACCTGATATGATTGCTTGATTGTGATAACCTAGAATTGCATAATTTTACTAAGTTAATCACTTGGCTAATTAACTAGGTTAATCCAATTTGTTGTTTTAAGGGGTCTAAAAACTCAACAAGTGGTATCAAAGCGGGTTGCTCTCTTGTTTTAGATCTTTTGATCTCTGAGCTGATCCTTGACCCCTGTTGTCATGGAGCACAGACACTCTCTAGTTATTCCTCCTTACTTTGATGAGAATAATTATGCCTATTAGAAAGTAAGGATGAAAGCTTTCATGAAATCCATTGATGATAGAGTTTGGAATTCCGTCGAGTACGGATGGGAGAAGCCCATTGCTCCTATGAGTGAGTGGCAAACTTCTCAAAAAGAAGCAGCTGCATTCAATAGCAAAGCTATAAATGCTATCTTTAACGCTGTTTCGATGGAGGAATTTAAGAGAATCTCTAATATTGAGGTTGCTCACATTGCTTGGAATATCCCCTAGACTGTGCATGAAGTCACAAAGGCAGTTAAAATAAATAAGTTGCAGCAATTGACTATTAGATTTGAGAGTGTTAGGATGTCTAATGATGAATCCTTTGATGAATTTTATGCTGAACTTAATGACATTGTTTCTTGCATACAACTTGGGTGAAATCTATTATCAACCTAAAATTGTTAGGAAGATTCTTAGATCTTTAATTATAGATTTTAGACCCAAAGTGACTGCCATCACTAAAAGCAAGGATGTGGACTCCATCCTTGTTGATGAACTTGTAGGATCTCTTCAGTCCTATGAGTTAAACCTACCAAAAACTAGCAAATCCAAATCAATGGCTTTTAAGTTAGTTGATAATGTTGAGGTTGGTGGATTTGATGATGAGCTCTCTGCTACTAAGATTGCTTACCTTGCCAAGAATTTTAGAAACTTTCTTAGGAATAGTAACAGAAGGGCAAGAGGTACGAACACTGCTGAACTTAGAAACTTTAGGAAGAATGATCCCATTAAGGTTAACAACAATGAAAAACCTAGAGAAAAAGTTGGTCAATCTTCTAATAATTCTATGGGTCCTTAGTGTTTTGGATGTCAAGGGTATAGTCATGTGAAATCTGAATGTCCAACATTCTTGAGGTCTAAGGGTAAGGCTATGGCTGTAACCCTTAGTAACAACGAAGTTTCTGATGATGAGTCTGGATGTGATAAGGATGGAAACTTTATTGCTTTCACTGCTACTGATGTAGTCAATGAAAGCTTGTTTGTTGAAGAGAACCCTTCTGATAGGGAACTCTTTGAGGATGCAGATCTTCAAGAGGTCTACAAAAAACTTTGCAAAGTTTCTGCAAAGGATGCTATGAATGTTGAACTTGGCTTGAAGAAAATTGAAACTCTTGAGCTTGATAAGGAGAATTTGCTTGTAAAACTGTTTGATGCTAATGAATTTTTGAACAATGTGAAAACTAAGAATATGCTATTGCTTGATAAAGTTAAATCTTTGGAACTTGATTTATCTGTTGCTAGATCTGCTAGTTCTAAACTTGATAAAATGCTGAGTGTTCAAAAGTTTCCTTCTGAAAAATTTTGTTTAGGTTTTGTTGAAAGCATTTCTGTGTCTGCACCACCTTTCCCAAATTTTGATCCTTCATCTTCTTCTAAACCTTCTGTGAGTGAGGTTATGAGTGAAACTGTCAAACCCCCTGTAAGTGAGGTTGTCAAACTCATAGAAGTTTCACCATTTAGGAAGATTAGGGTTGATCTGAAAGAGTCTAAACCTAAGGAGTCTACCCTTTCTAAGGACAAGATGCATGGTAAGCCCGCTTGGGTTTGTCATTTTTGTGGGAATTCTGGACACAATTGTCCAAACTGTTACAAGCTGCAAGCTGCTAAGAGAGCAAACAAACCAAAAGTGCCTGTGCCTCAAATATAAGATCCTATGGCACTTATTGGTGAATTGGTAAAGGCCCTCAACCTTTATTCCAATCATGGAGTTGGAAATCACTCTAATGTGAATAAGAATTTCAATGCTCATTGTGCATTTAAAAGGTTTTGGATGCAAAAGACTTGAATTAATTGTGTCCTTGTGCTTCATTGCTCTACCCTTTGTGACTATTGTTCTTTGGTTTTTGTTTTTTTTTTTTTTTTGGTTTTTGTTTTTGTTTTGTTTTGTTTTGTTTTTTTTTTTTGTTTCTAGTATTTGCATTGCATAACATTCATGCATTTCATTCTAGGATTTCTTTTGTTTTCTCTTTTAATCAATAAAAATAAAAAAATTAAAAAAATTAAAAAAAAAGGGAAGCAAATTGTGTTTTGTATATATTTTCTTGGTTTTGAAAACAAGGTTGGTCAATTTATTTTCACATAACATGTCTTTGTACCTTGTTTAGCTTGGATGAGCTTATTTATTGCACTTTACTAGTTTGAGCTTTGTAGTGCATGTTGTGTGGGAAAGATGTTTATGGTTTTTGATCACTCTGTCTTGATCTTGATGTCACATGTCTTTGACTGTCGGATTTAATCCTTTTGAGAAAGGCATAAATAATCATCTCACCACTGTTCACCACATAAGGTGTAGTCTCGGTTTAATTGCTTAAAATTGGTGTGTACATTATTGGGTTTAAAGCTAAATCAAATAAATAAAATTGGTGTGTACATTATCCCGACTATTTAATAAGTTTCTGAACATTTACAATTTGTGTGTATATTATGAGGCAAAATTAAGAAACTTACATGATTGCAAGCTTATGATCTAGGAGATGTGGAAGTCATATGATGTAACTTTTTTGGTGTTAGTCTCTTTCAAATTCTATGTGATGAATTTTGTAGACTTTGTGTTTGATTTCTATTCACATATCACCTCACATGTATCTCAAGCTTTTACTAGTTGCACACACAACACAAGTTACTCTTTGCTAAACTTTGTATATGTTATTGTGTGTGTTTTTGGTCTGACCAACCAAGTTTGAAAATATCTTGAGTTTTATGCAAAACATATTTGTTGCTTGAGAATTTAAGAGAATGTTTGAAAATCTTAATTTTGGGAAATCTGGGTTTAAGACTTGTGTTTTTGAAAAGCATTTCATCTCATACTCATGCATTTTATTTTGAAAATTCAATGCTTTGAGGAGTTTTTGTACAAAATTTCTTTGTTTTTCAAAAATTTGATTTTTCCAGAATTTCAATCGATCGAGCATGTTTTTCGATCAATCGAAATTGTGATTAAAAATTGAAGTGAGCCTCTGTCTGTTTCGATCGATCGAACCTATTATTTCGATCAATTGAAAATCGCGAATTAGGTTTTTAAAAAACTGAGTTTGACTTGTTCTTCATACGTTTTCAAAAAGTTTTCAAACTTTTCTCTCTCTCTCCGATTCGGACTAGGCTCCACATCAATTTTTTGTCGTTTTCCTCCCAATTTTTTGCAAGGTTTTTCTCTCTCCAAGCTGGTAAGTCCATTATACCCTTCCTTTTGAGTTTCTTTTCAAGTTTTATGCATTTTTTCAAGCTTTTTAATTGGGAATTTCAAACCTATGCATATTTGGGGGTTTTTGATGATTCAAGCCATATTTTCTGAAATTGATCAATGGGTTTTGTTGGGGGATGATATAAACATGATCTCTGATGTTTAATTTGATCCATTTTGTGATTTGTGAGAAATTGGAAATTCTAGGGCTTGTAATTAATCCGAATTGGGGATTTTGTTTAAATTGGGTTTAATTGATGAAATTGGCTTGTTGAATTGATGTATTTGACCACTCTAAACTGTATTCTACCTTATGTGATGATCAATTGCTCAATTGTTTTTATAAAAACAAACAAGTGGTTTTTCAAATTTTGGAGTTTTTGTTAAAAACTCTATTCTCAAGCCAATTTTGTGAATTTGAACTTAAATTGAATTTAGTTTCATTGCATTAGAGCATGTATCATGACATTTAACTGTTCATCCATCATATAGATTTTTATTCAATTTTTTTTGCTAACTTGCAGTCTACCCTTGGTTTTTTTTTTTTTTTTGGTTCTACTTTGTGTCTGTCATTTCCTTAGCATCATGCCTAGGAAGACTAGAGCGCATAGGACACCCTCCATTTCTTCTGAGTCTCCCTCTAGGAGTGAGTTGTTTCGGAGTGACAAAAGCAGAGAGGCCTATGAGAAGCTAAACATTAAGAGAAAGATTTGGGTTGAGAGGAAGGTTGTGTTAGATGAGTTGGATCCTGCCATTAGGGCTAATTTTGAGAGAAGGGGCTGGTTATCTTTGTTGGAGATAGATCATCCACCCTCATCTCCCCTGATTAGAGAGTTCTATTCGAATCTCTCTTGCCACATCTATGATTCCAACACCTTAGTTAGGAGTTGGATACGAGGTGTTGAGTTCACCGTTACCCCTAGGGTAGTGGCTGAGGCTCTTGGGATTCCGATTGTTAGGCAGCCTGTCTATCCTTATGAGGAGTCTCCACCCCTTGATGACATTATGTCATACATCACTGGGTCTTCTATCCAGTAGGGTTCTGATCCTTGGATCACGTCCGCTAAGCTTCCCGAGACTACCTATCTTTTCCTTAGGATAACGGGTCATTCTTTGTGGCCTATGAAATCACCTTCCCCCTCTTTCTGTGGGTTGTAGCAACTATGGCAGCACTGCTCAGGAGCTACTTCTCCATTAATGCGGCCAGAACATTAGGTGTGGGCATTTAATGTGGAGGTGATAGTTTCTCCTGGAATTGCTCCTCCACCATGCTTCCGTGGCTGACCCATTGTATTTGTCCTTTCTTTGGAGACACTCTGAAGGGCTACCTCTGATTGTGCTTTGTTCTTCCTATCCATGGTCTCGGTTGGCCGAGGACAGGATTGTCCTCGGCAGTGTTTCTTGGTAACTGAATCTTCCTCAATTCATCCTCGGACATTTCTTCCTCCTCGGCGTGGGCCTTGGGCTTAGTATGAAGTGGGCCGGGTTATCAAAACCGTGTCCCCACACTAACAATTTTATATAATTTAGTATGTCAATTGGAGTATATTCTTTTATTTGTAAAATTTATTTTAAAACTTTTAACTCTGAAAATAAATCTAAATCATCAATATCATAATAAACATCATGTTTGGGAAAAGATTCAAGTTTAAGACAATATTTTTCCAAACTATCATCATCTAGTGATTTCAATTTCATGAAGTTAAATAGAAAACCAAAAATATTTTTGTTAGGTTCTAAAGACTTAGAATTAATGTATTTAGAACTTTAATTTGTATTGTTGGCAAACCATGATCAAAACAGTTTGTTTAGTCTTGTTTAAACTTGCTCAAAGTTGTGTTTTTTATGTAAAGTTGGAATCGAGCTGATGCAGAAGTCACTATGCATTTCGGCCTGGCTCGATCGATCGAAGCTTAGGCTTGATCGATCGAAGCTTTTAATCTTGGGCATAATGCGTTTTTCTACAGAATTCCAACTCAGTCCTAGCTCATTTAAAACGTTTAGGGTTTTATGTTTTGCCCTAGATATATAAGGCAAACCCTCGAAGTAGTAGTCAGCAGCCATTTAGGCCTATTCTCCAAAATGCACAACTTTGATGGCAAAAGCCTATGACAAGGTTGTTCAAGTTGGGGTTTGAGTTCCTTCTTGGTTTACTTATTCTATGGGGAGATTCAATATTTGATTTCAATTGCAAATATATTTGATTTCATTCGTTAGAACTTATATCTACTGTATTTAGTCATTTTGCTGTAGCACGTTTTTATCATTTTTGTTGCTTCAGTTGTCCTGCTGTGGTATCTTTACTTGCTGTACTAGTTATTCTGCTGTAGCACTTTTTTTATTATAAAACCATGTTAGCTATTATACTAGCTAAACATTTTCTACTAAAGCTTTCCTATTTCTTTGTTATTACGTGTTTTACTTTTGACACGAACTAATCATTATCCTGCCATAAGTATATATACATATACATTGTAGCTTATCTTCTGCCATATATTTTATATATGTATATGTGAATACGTATAAGTATATATACGCATATATGTATGTATATATATTTGAGAATATGCTAACCCATTTAAACTAACATTTGTTTGATGGGTATTTTCTTTGGGTTTTGGATTTTTTTATGTGCAGGAAGTAGAAAAGTATTTTTGCAGGAAGTAGAAAAGTATTTTTGCAGTAAAAAAAAAAAAATGAAGAGTAGTCATTCACATTGCAAAAAAGTGTAGAAAGCTTTACTGCACAGCAGAAGGTGTTATTGCACAGCAAAAAACTTTACTACGCAGCAGAAATCTTTATTGCATAGCAGAAGGTTTGTTGCACAGCAGAAAGGTTTACTGTGCAACAGAAGATTTTATTGCATAGCAGAAAAGTCAATCCGGTGGCAGAAACTAGAGAAAAGTTCCTTCTGCTGTAGAAACAGAGGATAAGCCCACTTTGTAGCATCTTCCCTTGGACTTGGACTCAACGTTTGCGCACAAACTGGCAGCAGCAGAATGCTACTTTAGAGCTCATTTCGTGGAGCGCCAGGCCCAACTTCCTTCTTAGAAAAAGCCTAGAATAAGCGTTGTCCAATAATATCAAGACACATGTCTAAGGTACAAGAAACGTGAAAAGAAACCTCGACAAATTTCACAATAAATTTTTTTTTTTGATGTAATATTTTCATTGTAACAAAAATTTGTTGTGCTACGCACTTACACTAGCATTTAATAAAATCTTTTAAGAACACCTTGTTGAGGAAAAGTCAATCCGGTGGTAGAAACAAGAGAAAAGTTCCTTCTGCTGTAGAAACAGAGGATAAGCTCACTTTGCAGCATCTTCCCTTGGACTTGGACTCAATGTTTGCGCACAAACTGGCAGCGGCAGAATGCTACTCTGGAGCTCATTTCATGGATCGCCAGGCCCAACTTCCTTCTTAGAAAAAGCCTAGAATAAGTGTTGTCCAATAATATCAAGACACGTGTCTAAGGTACAAGAAACGTAAAAGGAAACCCCGACAAATTTCACAATAAATTTTTTTTTTTGATGTAATATTTTCATTGTAACAAAAATTTGTTGTGCTACACACTTACACTAGTATTTAATAAAATCTTTTAAGAACACCTTGTTGAGGAACTATGTTTATGTTCATATAAATTAGGATGAGAAGAATGTCTCACATGCATTATCAATCAACAAATAGTTAGAAGATTTAGTTTATTAATAGTACAATTCTTAAGCCAAAATTGGCTGCCCATATATTGGTCTGGTCCATTTAACACATTTTAGTTAAATAAGTTTTTTATGTGGATCTGATCTAGGAACAGTTCCACATTGAAGCTAGGGAAGTCACAAGACTATCCTAACCTGGAAAAACAGATAATGATTATATTTAATTTAAAATGTTTATGATTTGTTTTACATTTAAAAAATATTTGTGACCACCATAAATATTTTTAGGCCAAACATAATTAAACTATGGACATAATAACCATCATGAAAAACATTCTTGGAGTTGGAAATATCGTGTCGTTTGGTGTGGGGAAGGGGATGAAGAATTTCTGGGCAACGAAGGTAAAGGAAGAGATGAAAGTGAGAAGTGAGAAGAGAGGAAAAAGGCAGTGGTTGATTTAGGAGAGAGAAGGTGAAAGGGTTCAATTGAGAAATAGAGAGAATAGTTAATTCTAACAATTTTTTCTAAAGTAGATCTGACCTGTATTTTTAGTTGACATGGCTGTGCCAGGTCACTTGCAACTAATGCCAATTATGCAATCTGTTTGCCATATTGGCATTTTCTGTTAATGAATTAATGGCAGGGATCAAATTAATTGTAAATTGAAAATAACAAGGATTAAATTGATTGCTACCAAAATGTAGGGACCAAATTGATTGTGACCCCAAAACATAGGGACCCAAATAGTGTTTTTGCCTATTGAAATCATGTTAGCTCAAAGAAGTTCGAGTTTTTTTTTTGACCATTGTACTAGAGTTATGCTACTGGATTGCCGATGTGACATGCTCTTAACATTTTATTATGGAAAAAAATGTTACGATTAATTAAAAAAGAGTTTTTTTTTAAGAGAGAGAGAGAGAGAGAGAGAGAGAGAGAGAGAGAGAGAGAGAGTTGGAGTACTGAAATTGCTCTAAGGATTTCATTTCAATGCTAGTAATAAATTTTTCATGCCTTTAAGTGTAATATAGAGATGGGCTTAGAACTTGGCCCATTAGACGTTTATTTTTAATAGAGAAGGTCTATTCCATGCTCTTCTTCAGAACGCAGTCCAACTAGCATACGGTAGAGATGGCCAACACAAAAAATTTCATGAAATATTTCACAAATGTTAAGGTCATTAAGTTTTTAATGATAGATAATAAAGTATTATCAGTAATAGGTCTAAATAAGGACCAATAAAAACCTGCAAATTTAACTGTTGTAAAAATTTTGTATCTACAACATTATTCAATAATCACCCATCAGGCCATCACCGCTAAAAAAGGGCCACCTAGCCAAGCCACATAGCTATTGAAGCCTTATCTATATTGGCTTCTTTTTCTTGGGAACTAATTTCAAAAGCAAGAAATGTGACGTAGAACGTAAAGTGTAAAAAAAAAGGGTTAGTATTTGTTCTAGATAAAAGCAAAGAGATATTTTAAATCCATAAATATAAACTCCCCAATTTACTAAAAATAAAGAAAATCTCAATTTTATGGAGAGTGAATTGTTCATTTTTATTTTACAGCCTATTCAGAAGCTTCAAAACTTAAAACAAAACCATTTAACAAAATCAATTCTTGTGGTACCATGAAAACTTTGTTTTAAGGGATTGAAAATCGGTAGTTTAGTCTTTTCATGTGGTGCCACGTACGCAAAAGGTCACGTGAGTTGCACATGGTCTTCTTTTCCATCCAAGTTAATAGGCAAAATTTCTTTGGAATGTGAAAAGTTTTTCTCAAGGAAACAGGAGTTGCTAAACCATAAGACCTCTAGAAGCTAGGCAAAGATACTACCTACATCACCAAACCCTCCTCCATGTATGGTAATTATGATGAGCAGAACCAATAGCTAGAATTTTATCCATATGTTCAAATTAATCTTTGGGACACCATAAAGTTTGACAACAAATCTCCTTTTGTCATCAAGGAGAATATACATTTTTCATTGGGGCATAACTTTTTCTCTTGAACTTTCGTGAACTAGCTCACACTTGACTTCCATTTTTTGGTTACTTTTCTAATTTTTGTTATAGTAATTAGAATGTAGCATTACCTCTATGAATTACACGTTTGAGGTGCGTGCCTTTGTCATTACTCATCAAAGCTTCTCCAAAATAATCTTTTTTTATTTTTTATTTATAACTTACAAAAAGGATGCAACTAGGAATGAGCTATTTGCAGATTGTCTCAATCGATATCTTTACAAGATTTCTCAAGAGTTGGAAAAAATAAATTAAAATAAAATATACCTAGTATTAAACTTTTATATATGTGTGTGTTTTATTATTTTTAAATGCGTCAATGCCTATGCAAGAAAAAACTTACGGACAATAATGATTTGAATCCTACAATGAATTTCTTGGCTTTTCCTTTTTCAAATTTTTTGGTGATATAATTTAACCTAGTCAATAATGTCCAAACTTTTTTTTTTCTTTTTATAGGAAGACTTCTATTTTGTTCCATTAAAATTTTAAAATTTTAAAAGTTTCAATTAAGTTATGTAAGAGGTCACAATAGAGATGCATTCATTATTAGCTTTGAGTCTCCCTAAGAATCTCTATAGTACCTATTTCCAAAGAAAATTCCAAAGGTTTCACCACTACCACAGCTTCAACTTCTGCAACTAAACGTGGAAGAGCCGCTGTCTGAGACAACATGACTCATCCTAGTCAATAATGTCCAAACTTTTTGGTTTTGGTAAACTTCTATTTTGTTACTTTAAAGTTTCATTAATTTCAATTGGATTGAAATTTTTTAAAAAGTATGGAAAGCCTTCTAAGTATGAGCCCCAAATTCACCCAAAAAAAGATAATTTTAACACCGAGCATATGAAAATTTTACCTGTTACTCGTTGATCCGGATCATTAATAGTTATAAGGCCCGTAATTGTCGATAAGTTAACATATCTTTCTTAAATGAACATAGTCCCTACTAGAAATCCTTCTACATTTGAAAATATATAGAAAAAAAAAAAAAACCATCATGTCTATCTCTGAATGAACATACATTTGTAAATGACTAGTGCATCTATCTAGGATTTGAAAGCTCGATATTGCAAATAACTAGAGCTTGTTTAGACTCCCAATTTTCATTATGGCTTGATTAATAGTATGCTTAACACACTTGATGCGGAATATACGTGATTAGCAAATTAATTAATCGAAACACTCAACAATTGCATGGATGAACAAATAAGTGCAAGCTAAAATGGAAAGGGCAATAGATAAAAGAATAGCAAACCCAAGATAACACGGCGATGTGTTATTAAAGAGAAAACAAAAGAAGTCGGCAAAAAACCTATCCGTGACCCTCCAAGTCGAAATGATCCACTAGTTAATAAATTGGAGTACAAGGATATCAAAAAGACCCTCCAAGCCTAATTAACCCAAAGTACTTGAGCCCTCCAAGCTCCAACTACCAACGGACTTCTTGGAGTCTTGTCTTCACTAGCTTCTCGAATTCTGCAATATTGCCCGATTGCACTGCCAAGCCTCACTGGCTTATTTTGGCAAATATCAATGCTTCTCAAGCTCTGAAACACTCTCTACAATATGAATAGGTGTGGGTTGTGTTTGGGTACAAATTTTCTCTCAATGGCATAACAACGGGAGAAGAGAGGAGAAGAGACTAAGGATTTCTCTCTTAAGGATGTGTAGCTCTTTCTAACAAGGTGGGTGTGTTGTAGAAACCTTTCTAGGGTTTTCTTCTAAATAGTCTCCTTACAATTTTGTGGGTAATGAGGTTATATATAGTATGAGTGAAGGGTATAAGAGTCACACTTAAAATCCCAACTGTCAGTGCATTTCGCGGGTCATCTCGCAAGTTGGTCAAATCGTGAGATGAGTCACAAAATTCATTGACTCTTCAACTTTCGGCATGTGCTCTTCATGTGACCTTTAACTATTTTGATCAGATTTTCACCAACTTAATACTAAACTTATTACAATTAAATCCTATAAAATACAAGGAAATAAATTAATGAAATTACAACATTTTTTTCATGAGATAAAGTGAACATAAATGTTATGTGAAAAACCATAACTTAACAGGATCCATCCCTGAAATTGTAACATCATTGATAGAAATGCTTTCCATCTTCCTTTTGGCTACCATAGGCTTTTCTACAACTGTTTTCATGAAAAAAGCTGGTTGTTTTTAGGTAGGTAGTTGCAAGGATGGACCCAAGATTTCAAGTTACGAGCCCCCCATGAAAAAAAAAAAGGTCCAAATGAACAATAAAGAGTCAATTTCATAGTTGAGGTTGTTTTGGTTTAATTAAATGAATGATATATTTCGATTCCGATTAGTACCAATATATTATTTCGGAGTTATCACTATATAATAATAATAATTTTAATAAATCACTAAATGGAATGTAAATATTTTTTTTAATGATATCTCAACCACCCACCAACAATTTTATTAACTCTCTCTAAACTCCTTTATTCTTTTTTTTTTTTTTTTTTTGATGAACCGAGAAGGGGGGCGGGGGTGACCATTTGTGACTAACCCCTTAGGGCATGACCTAATAGGGACACCCTCCTGCTAGGGAATGTTGGATTGAGTTATAGTTACTGTGATCGAGGCGCCACAGACCTTACCCTAGCACCCCAAAGAGAGCCAGCAAGAGAGGCGCAATGCAAGCTAGGAACCCTCCTCCCACACGATACCCGCCATGACTCGAACAAGGGACCTTGTGCTTGCATTCAGGATCTCTCTCAACTGGGCCACCCAACCTGGGGCCTAAACTCCCTTTTTCAAATGTTAAAACTTAAGCCTTCACACGCCTACTTTAGTCTACGTACTGTGGTTAGCATTCCTTTTGATTATGTTTTATCTCTTTTTTATTTATTATCATTATTTTTTTTGCTCTCAATTTTATTTCCTACACATTTTGCTTTCTTTAATTCTTGTTACTTTACTTCAATTTATTGCCTTGACGTAAGACTCATCAGTACTCACTACTCAATTTCACGTGAGGGTAGCTATCTTTGTATCAAAAATTCATTTGAATTCAATGGTGTAATTAGTTTAAAGACACCCAAAACAAAACAATAATAAAATAAAAAGAAACAAAATGCTAAATAAGAGAGAGAGAGAGAGAGAGAGAGAGAGAGAGAGAGAGAGAGAGAGAGAGAAACAAAGAAGATGTAGAATGGTGGCCAGAGAAAACCAAAAAGAAGAGGTGCGCAGCAAAGAAAACACAAAGATGAAGAAGAGGTAAGATTGTGATAAGAGAGAGGAACTGGATCTTCAAATTTAGGGGAGAAATCTTATCTTAGGTGGGGGAAAATCACAATTTTCGGACTTTCTTTGCTTCGACTTGCTGTCTTAGGTTAAGGATTTACATTGGTTCGGAATAGGCTAAATAATTTTTGAGATTAAATTCTATAAGGATGAGGTGTAAAATTCATGTTTTACACCATCCAATAAGTAATTGCCACATCAGCATTTTCCTTAAAATTCAATATGTCATACCATACCTAATAACATCTCAATAAATTCCCAATTTGGTTGGATTTATATATGGGTATTAGAATTGATTGAGTGTGATTGTATTTATTTTTAAATATGTGATAAGATGATGTGGTATGTTGGAATTGGAGGGGTAAAACATGGGTTTTACACCACATCCTTATAGAATTTAATCTCATAATTTTTATTTTTATTGTTACTAAAAAAAAATTTTATTTTTATTATTTAGGCTTTTATTTATTTTTATTTATTTAAAGGGTTAAAGATTATGTTTGAGGGGCCACAATTATTTTTTGAGAAATACTACGTCTATAATATTTTCACAACGATCCTACATGACAAGTTGTTATTGACAGGTAAGAAAGTAATGTCAATGGTTGGCCCAGTTTAAAACCTGTAACAACTAGTCACATATAATTCATTGTAAAATTATTATAAAAGTACTGTGGATGTACATTATTCTATTTTTGTTGAACCCAAATTCTTGAAATTCTCAAGTTGGGTGGTCAATAACTTTTTGTAGAGTAGATAAAACAGTTTAGTTTAAAACAAATTGTTTATATAAAATATTTTTTTGCAAGAATGATTTTTTTTTTTGGCAAGTCAGGGTGGTCTTGTAACCACCCTCGCTTAGTATTTATCTTGCTTTCATCTCTGAAATTGTAACATCATTTATGGAACAATTTTCTGGCTTAATTTCAGAAACCTCTAATGGTTTTTCTTGAACAACGTTGATAAGATATGCAGGTTGTTTTGGAGGAAGGAATTGAACAGTTTCACTTGAAAGCATAGTTGCAACATCTAGCATGGTAGGTCTATCTGTTGCCTGGTCTTGTACGCATAAAAGACCAACATGAATGCATCTCAATATTTCAAATGAAGGGGATGACTCATCTATTATTGCTGGGTCTATTAGCTCTAAACCTTTCCCTTCATTCCATAACTGCCATGCCTAATACAAGACCAGTTGTACACACAATGTTAACTATTATATTCAAAATCTCGTGTATAAATTTAGAAGAGTTAATTGAGAAACTTACATATCCTATAAGGTTGAACGGATACTCAGAGTAATAGCAACTATTATTTTTCTTGCCGCTCACGATTTCCAATAGTAGGACTCCATAGCTGAATACATCAGTTTTTATTGAAACAACACCATTCATGGCATACTCTGGAGACATATAACCACTGAAATAATAATTGACCAATAAAATTTAGTGTATGAATAAGCACATATACGCATACACTCAAATAGAATTAAATTTTGCTTACTTGAAATGCAATGAATACTTACTATGTTCCAACAATTCTTTTTGTGTTTTCTTCTATTCCTTTCAACCCAAATATTCTAGCCAAGCCAAAGTCAGAAATTTTTGGATTCATATCCTCATCAAGCAAAATATTGCTTGCTTTTAAGTCTCGGTGAATTACTCTTAGTCTTGAATACTTGTGAAGATAAAGAAGTCCTTGAGCAATGCCTTCAATGATGTTGAAGCGTTTTTTCCAATTTAATAAAGACTTTTTAGTAGAATCTGACTCAAAGTAGAAAATAATAGCAAGCAAATGATAAGTAATAATTGATTGCGTATAATAGAAAAACAAATATCCAATAAGAAAATTTTCCTTGTAATGAACATACACCCTACCAAAGAGGAAGAAGTCTAAGCTTTTGTTGGGCATGTACTCATAGATTAGAATTTTTTCTTCTTGCTGAATGCAAAGCCCTAACAATCTTACAAGATTTGTGTGTTGGAGTTTGGCAACAAGAATAGCTTCATTCTTGAACTCTACCAATCCCTGTCCAGAACTTCTTGAGAGTCTCTTTATTGCTATTTTCTGCCCATCATATAATTCACCCTGAAAATATATTTCAATAGTGAAATCTCACTTACGTTATCTTAAGTCAGTTTCCATTTTTATTATTTAATTTTCTATCAAGATTCTACCTTGCCCTTGGCCAAAACTCTAGTTCTTAAGTTCAAATTTTGTACCAGAAAAATAAATAAATAAAGCATTGGGTCAAGGTGTTACATTTAGTTTGAATAATAGTTAGATGGTGTAAATTCTTAGATTTCTGCAGAAACTTTGTGTATGGTTGATAATTTATAATAGTATTAAAATATGTTGTCTTGATTTCAAACCTTATTTTCACTATCCATCATACCACCCATTTAAAAAACTTAAAAATCATTTAATTGTTTAATCATATTCAAATTTAATCATACACACAAATTGTGTAACGCTCAAAGAAAATACTAGTCACATTTGCACTTACATCTCAAAAAGACTAGTCAAGTTGTAATTAGGGCTCCTTGTAATTACTTGTAAATTGAACATCTATCTTGCAAAAAACTTGATATGCGACTCAACCTATGGCCACATAACACAACTCAAAAAATCTAGTCAAATCAAATCCACACAATTTGGGATATAACAATCTCCCTCACTTAAATTTTTGATGACCTTATCAAGGCCCACATTGTATTGCAATGACCCTAAGCCATATGATGTTATGAAGTTTACTTAGTTTCTTTGATATCATGTGTAACAACTTGAGAAAAGCACTAGCCACATCTACTTTGACACTCCAAAATGGTTACTTAAGTTGCAATCGAGGCTCCAGATACCCAAGATCCACTTTGTAAAGACCTAATATGTGACTCATCACACACCCGGACAATACAAACTTAAACAATTTAATCCAATCAAATCAGCACAATTTGGTGTATCACACACACAGAGAGAGAGAGAGAGAACCTTATAAACTGGTCCAAAACCACCTTCTCCTAATATATTTTTAGTTGAAAAATTCCTTGTGGCAGCAGAAATGGTTTCAAAGCTGAAGATTTGCAATTCATGGCTATCTTGCCTGTCATTATTTCGTTTCTTCACTTTGTCACGTACAGTGGACGATATTGCATTACCTCTAAGTTCTTGTAGAAGTATCTTTTGTTTCTTCTTTCTCTCCCCTAATTAACAAATATGCAAAATATAATTTGAAAATTTTTTGTTGCTTTATCATCAATAATATATCCAAAAAATCTATGGTAAGAATATCAATTACCTTCCGCTATGTGTTTTTTCACTTTTGCATAGCATAATAAGCACAACAAGGCGATGATGATTCCCCCTACTGCCACAATGAGCCATATCCACCACTTATTTGCTCGCCACCTGTTCGTACTCACGTCCGTAGCGCCATCTATGATTAGTCATATAGAGAAATTATGTTATATGACTTCTAATACTAATATACAATTATATAGTGAAAGAATGACATGTACAACTCAAAATTTAATTTTAAAACAAACAATTATAGTAGATTGTTAAAATAATATAAAATAAAATAGCAAAATAAATTTCAAACTTATAAAAACACTTACTGTGTTCTATATAACATAATGGAAAATCAAAAGTGTAAAAATAATATTAAAAAAAAAAAAAAAAAAAGAAGTCATTGACTTGTTGCAACTACACCATGTATGGCAGAAGTTATATTATGTAATATATGATGTAATATGATTTGGATGTTAACCTGTAGGGGTGATAGGTCCAGGAGTACATATCTATATATATATATATATATATATTGAGACAGGGGCTCAATCCAAGGACATTAAGCAATTCGAGAACGGGTAAACACCTTCCTAAGAATCCATGTTGGTAATAAGTAAAGAGATGAAGTTTGATCATGATCATCCCAGAAGGTAGTTCGAGGAGGAGTGCTTCCTCGGCTGAGCAAAGCCGAGGTCAAAAGGGGCAGTTTAACATCAAGAGCAACATTCTGGACGATTCCACTAATGAGGATAAGTATTAAGAAGAAATAGGAGAGATGGAGGATATGAAATATCTAAGCTGCTACCACCATATTAAATACTTTGCAGTTAACTCTATGGCTGCATTAACGAGAAAGTGATACCTGAACAGGAACTTTTAGCCTTACAACTACTACCTAAAGATTTCAAGAAGGTGCTAAAGGGATAAAGATCAACATCAACAATCTAGTCCACACGTGGAGGGTAGAGATGAAAGAAAAAGATAGTATAAAATAGAAAGAAGACCCTAAGGGAAAGGGATTGGGAAATTAAGAGAAAAATACTGTAGCAATCAAGAATTGAACTTGTAATCAAACTTGAGAGAAATATATAAGAACTGATCTCCTCAGACTGTGCCGAGGACGATTTTCTTCAGATTAAACCAGTCTATTTTTATTTTCTTGTCATCTAAATCCATTTTATTTGTTGTCCAACTTATTAAAGCCCAGTTTTCCAACCACTCTCTGCAAATTTATAATTGTATTGGACTTTTTGGGTCTAAGTTCATCCATCCTTTGGGCTTGGGAACCAAATTGTATTTTTACAGAACCTATATAAAGTTAATTTGTTAGTAAATTTTGATGACAACAATTGATATTATTATATAATTTCACAATTCTTATATTGTAATTGTACAATAATGGTCTTATAATTTCACCTAGAATGAAATTTTTTTTTTGGTATACCTTTAGATAGGTTTTAGTCAAAATTTATGTGAATATTGGTTAATTTTAGTTAATAGTTACTCACTGAGTGCGTGGATTTAATTGATTTAAAATTTAATGATTTTAATTAATATGTTTTATAATTTAAGGTTTAATTAGAAACCACTCCAAAAATTCAAAATAATTATATAATTTAAATAAAGGGAATTAACTTGGCTTAAAGTGAATATAACCACTTGTCATAGGGAAAATATTACCACTTTACGTGACTAGACTTCCAGTTTGCTATTTTTATTATATTGTTGTACTAGTTACTAACTCATGCAATGTACGAGAAAGTTCTATAAAATATTTTATACATGATAAATATTTTGTTAATAAATATAATAAATAAAGCAGTCAATAGAGAGTTTTTATAAAAATAACTTACCTAGTTTAGTTTTAATTTACTTAGAAAAGATCAAAAGAAGTTAATTAGAATTTTTTTAGTGTTGGGTGCTTTGTCCAAAAATATGGTGAATTCTAATTAATTTAAACAAACATAGTTGAATACTATTTGAAACTCTAAAAACCAAACTAAAAGTTATATATCAGAATGATGATGTGCAAAGTGGTAAATCTTCAAAAGATTTTGCCACCACATTATAAAAAGTTAACAAAAAATCAAAAGTTTTCATTTTATAGTTTAACAATATTTGCTAACTAGTGCAGTGCAGGAGAAAGTTAAACAATATTTATATTTATAATAAAATTTTAAATGATAAGTATTAATATCTACAGAGTCAAATTAGAGAATTTGTAAAAAAAAAAAAAAAAAGGAGAAGAAAAGAAAAGAAAACAGAGACAAAAAATTATCTAATATAATTAAAATTTGTACTCAAGATCAAACCTAATTTAACCAAATTTATTTAATGCTGAGATGCTTTATCCAAACAGACAATAATTTTAATTATCTCACTTATAAATTCTAATTATTAGATAAAAGTAACATGTTTTTTTTTAACCAAAAGAATTTTCAACTCTAAAAGCAAAATTATATATATATATATATATATAAGTTGAGCATGAAGTAATTAGACTTACCAATTGCTGAATTAAGGAAGTACATGTCCGTGTCACAACAATTCCCCAATAATAATTTTCTTTCACTTATGCTTCATTCTTTGTAATAAAATTTGTAACACTTTTGATATATTTTTTCTTTGAATGATTGAGAATATATATTAGATTTACCTGTAGTATATGATTGTAAAGAAACGCGCTACAAAAAGGGGAAAGTATCACAGATGAATTGCTGAATTTGGTTGTGAAACTAAATACAAAATAGTACGCTTTACTCTAGTAAATCTGATATTCTCAACTATTTCAAAGAACGAAGCACCTAGAATCTCAACTATTTCAAAGAATGAAACATTTACATAATTGATGGTCATAAGCCTAAAAATATATGCAGATTTCGAATGATTTACAATCCACTAAAGCCAGAAAAAAGAAAGAGAAAAAAAGAAAATAGCGTATTACAATTATTCAACTCTAATTAAGAAATCAACTGTATATTTATATGTTTTTGCACTATAATTAGATTATGATCATTCAAGATAAAAAGTGAAAAGAGGGATTAGAATATTTGTTGTACAATATGACATCAACGAAGGAATAGAAAAATCCAAAATTGTAAAAAATGTCTTCCTCTACTTCCTCTCTCTCTTTATTTTATTATTATTATTTTTTCTACTACCATAACTTTTGTATTACAACTTTTATCATAACTTTTTTTTTTCCGTAAAAAAGTTTAGCTCATCAATTAAAATTTTTAAGTTTTAATTTTTTGTAGCATAAAATCATTCATAAAAATTGAGTTTATGGATTGAATATATATATATATATATATATATATATAAAAGGTTGAGTTCAACTTATATATGGTATAATTCTAAGAAATTTTACACTATCTAAAAAGTTTATACCAAAATTCATATTCTTAAAATCTCACAGTTTGATTACATGTTTCATATATATTCTTTAGTATATATTTTGTTTAAATGTCAACAAAAAAAAATCATGTTTTAGGTGAAAGGAATAATTCAATACCATATGAAGATAATTGATTTTATTTATCTTATGAACTTTTTAATTCTATATGTAATTTTCAATAAATAACTTCTTAACATTAAGAATTTTATTTCTTAACATTATGAATTTAATCAGATATTAATCTTTCATACAAAGATTGTATAAAACTCAATAGGAAATTGTCATACAATGAGAGTTTAAAGACTTCACTTCTATACTAAAAAGAAAAATAGAATTATACTTTTTATATTGGTCTTTATGACAAACCTATCATTTGTTCGCTCATGTATTTCTCAATGTTTCCGTTCAACTTTTGTCTTGTTTAGCTCAAATCAGAATAAATTTCTATCAACCTCAAACTTTTAATACTTTAAAAAGGAAAAAAAAGAAAGAGAATAATTAGATAAAGGTACTTACCATCTCTTGAGTTGGTTGGTACGTGTAGATCAAACTGAGGAATTACGGTGTGAAGCTCAAACGCGTTGAGGATGGGAGGAAGGTCAGACCGCGTTGTTGCACTAATAGCAAATCTATAATGGCCTTCGATTCTCTGATTGACACATATGGACAGTGGCTTTAAATAGTCAAGCGTTATTGGCTCTGAGGTATAGGTATAGGTATCGGTTCCTCCATACACATAAATAATGAATTCTTTTTTCTTTCCTTGCGTAAGTTTTGAAATTTCAGCAAAGTGAAAGCAAAAACACCAGTTTCCAGTGTTATAAGAGGGCGGGCTATCATAAATTAAGGAATTATCACCATTAGATGGCTGGACAGCAGTTCTCAATACTTCTGGTGGTAGTCGATAACTATCATTTTTGTTCTGTATGTCAATATCTGAGGAGGTATTGACCGGAACTGAGTTTGGCCACTTCCTATAAGCATACCACGTGCGATCATAAACATCGTTCTTGTATCTTAGATAGGACATGGAAAAGTTGATTGTCTCAGAGACGGAGACATTTTAAAAAACAGTGTTCAAATTTGACATAATATGAATAATATATACAGGGTAAAATATAAGAAACAGTGAAACAATACTTTCAAAATAATATCAAGTATTATCAAGGCTTTTAAAATATCTAATTTGTTCTCTTAGCAAAAATGACACAATACTTTCAAAATTTTCATACTATAAATTTTTTGCTTCCTTCGAACAACCTGTTCTGATAGCATAAGCCTCACAATAATTGTATTAGGAAAACTAAATATGTGAGAGTGATGATTGGGGGGGGGGGGGGGGTGGGGGGGGTGGGGGGGGTGGGTGTGGGTTTTAATAAAAATTTATACTCAATCAACAATATATATATATATATATATATATAGAGAGAGAGAGAGAGAGAGAGAGAGAGAGAGAGAGAGAGAGAGAGAGAATAGCCATTTTTGTCGATAATTACAATATGCTGTTAATTCTGCAGTTTGAACCATTTTCTCCTCTAAACCCTCAAGCACTTTATGCATCTTGATTTACATTTTTTTCCTTCATATAATTCTTTAATTTAAGGAGTATATAGGTCATATGTTCATAAAAACATGTAAGTACTAATGACTCTCTTTATTTATTATTTATTTTTATCTTAGATAGAATTCAACTTTAAACTAATCTAAATATATGTATGTATGAAACTCTTTTTTGGAGACTTGAACCCTGACCCTTACCCCCCACATCCCACAAGTATTATAATAATACTCATTTAAAGTATTACGGTCTCTTTTTTTCTTCTTCTAATTTTTAGTTTGTTTTTTGCCAAATATAACTCATCATTTTAGGAGTATTTAGAGCATATGTTTATGAAAATATTGAAGTAAGCAAATCTCTTTAGAAAAGTAATTTTTATTTCCTTAAAAAAAAAATCATTTCTTTTTAGGATTTCAACTGATTTTCATTTTACATGTACTATTTTTGATTTAGGGATATATGAATGCATACTTTTTTTTTTTGTTTGACAAAAATGCTATGAATTTTATGGTAAAAAATTTGGGACATATTCTATTTTTTTCATCTATTAATATATATTTTCTAGTAATTTTTATTATTATAATATTTCTCTTATATTACACTGCATAGGTTAAGGTATATTAAAGTGACATAACTTGTCTCCTAGAAAAATTTTCGAACTCCACCACTGCCCGGGAATGTTTTAGCCAACAATAAATAAATAGAAGCCAAAGATAGAGAGGGAAGAATGAAGATGAGAAGAATTTTCAAATAGTGTTAAGTGACTTTAGTGGGAAGAGAAAAAATTGAATATTTTTAAAAGTTTTGATATAGTTAGCTTTGAGCCAAACCTCAGTTATAGTTTTTGTACTTTGACATTTTAAATAAAAGGAAAATCAAAGAACAAAATTGTAATAGATTTACCTAATAAATTTCTCTTGTTGACCTGTGGTTGTGCCCAGGTCATTTTTTTTTTTTTTTATTTAGAAAAAATGCTATGAATTTTAAGGTAAAAAATTTTGGACATATTCTATCTTTGTCATTCATTAATATATACTAGCTTGTAATCTCATGTATATGCATGAATTTACTTAAAGATATACAATAAGATGCATAATATAATTCATATATATATATATATATATATATATATAATTTAAATAATATTGATAGTCATTTTTATTTTGTTAACTCTTTAAAAAATTTTGTAAGGATATTAATAGGTATAAAATGTAAATTATCCATTTTATTTCTTTATTTATTATTGTGAAGCACTTTTTTTTTTTTTTTAGATTCATTTACTCTAAACTCTTTGGTTTTTATACTTAATAACTCACCTGCATGAATATTTATAATGTTACCCCACATTTGATTCTAAGATTAAGAAATAAAACTTTTTAAGAATATATAATTTAGGACACATTGTACAAAATGGAAACTTTAATTTGGAATTTTAATTTAAGTTTATCTCAGTTTCACCTATTATCATAATATCATATATATATATATATATAGATATTCTTATAATTTTTATTATTATAATATTTTTCTTATATTACACTGCATAGGTTAAGGCATATTAAAGTGACATAACTCGTCTCTCGGAAAAATTTTCTAACTCCACCACCTGTGAGGGAGTGTTTAACCAACATTAAATAAATAGAAGCAGAAGACAGAGAAAGAAGAATGAAGATCAGAAGAATTTTCAAATAGTGTTAAGTGACTTTAGTGTGTAAAGAACAAATTGAATATTTTTAAAAGTTTTGATATAGTTAGCTTTGAGCCAAGCCTCAGGTATAGTTTTTGTACTTTGACATTTTAAATAAAAAGAAAATCAAAGAACAAAATTGTGATTGATTTACCTGATATGTTCTGGATCTGTGGTTATGCCCAGGTCATATCGCCAGCTATTTGTTAATGCTCTAAAGTCAAATGGATAAAGGGACTTGTCCAAAGGACGTAATTCCAAGGCAGAAATAAAAGGTATTCCAGACCCAGTGTTTATCAAACATACGTATATAATGTCTGACGTGGGAACATAAATCACATCGAAAAGATATGTAGAATATACCTCAACGATATATGTTGTGGCCATATAATTAACCCCGACATACACGTCGAACTTTGGAATTTTATTCTTGTTGTCATAATTTCCATAATAAAAGAAAAAATTAATGAGATAATTACTATTTTTGCCTTGTTCAGGTTTCAAAGTGTAACAATTCTTTTTTCCTTGTGGAAAGCTTCTCAGGTTTCTTGTTAGCAACCCAAAATTCGGATTTTGATCGTAGTGCTCGGGGGATATGTTGGAATTTGTCCCAGTATCTATAAAACCTGTATCTGACTTGTAGAATATACCAGTGACATCATCCAAGTAATCTTCAGTAGCCCCACAATCAATGCTTATGAATCCTAGATATATAATGCCAAAGAAGAGAGATATATATAAATTTAGAACACACCAATCAATAAGGAAAAGTCAAGAAGAATTTGAGTTTGAAATTCAAAATAATTAAATTAAAAAAAAAATTGCGATAGATTATGCAGCTACCCTTCCATATGCTTTTTGCGAAAATTTGCTATCCCTTTTAAGTTTTAAGCACAAATGAGTAAATGACAAAACTGCTCAAAACATTAATTGTTTTTTTTTTTTTTCATAAAAACTTTTTTTGAATTGATTATTAATCATTACTCTAAGGGTATTTGTTAACATTTTCCTTTAAAGAATTATAATATTTTCATGGATATTTTTTTTGGGTCATGTAAGCATGATATATAATTCCTCTCTTACATAATATCATAGTTACACTTAACACCATTTTCTCTTTTAGGGTCACTTATTTTCTTAAAATGATGAAGTGTTTTTCGGGTTGTCATTTGTATTTTGGTTTCTGCTACACGTGTTTAGATAGATAAGAAAAGAAACTAGCAACATTTACATATATGTTCTTCTTGCATACGTATTACAGAGGTCCAATGGCAAAAACAAGATTGTAGTATGTAGGCACATACTTTTAATCAATGTTTTCAAGGAAAGGGGAAGGGGAGCTATAAAATAAATAAAAAGTCCGTAGGCACATGAAGTGAGTGGAAGTTTTGTGTTTTGGCTGGTTCCAATGAAGTGAATGTGTGATAGAGAGTTTGTGATTTTTTTTTTTTTTTTTTTTTTTTGGTGAAAATTTTAATGTATATACTGTATATAGAGCTTTCTAATTTTTGAAAAATTTGAAGGAAAGTACATGATAACATACTCATATTCTGCTACGCAATGGAGTCTCTCTCTCTCTCTAAAAATTAAGTATATATGTTTTATTATAGTTGTAGCAATGTATAATATACAAATTACATTATATTGATGCAAAAATTTATTATTATTATTTTTAGATAAATTAATTTATAATCAACATACAAAGCTACCAATGTGTTTTTTTTTTTTTTTTTTAATGTATTTTTCAAAAAATGAAAAAACTAGTAGGATCTTACAATCCTTGATCCAATCTAGTCCAACACCCCCCCCCCCCCTCCCCCCAATGATTTGACATAGGATTCCGATTTTAACAAACTTGAGCTAATAAGTGAAATCTCTATCATTAAGATGGTAAGATTTTTGAATAGTTGTCAACATCCTTGCAACTCAGTGGCATATTATTAGAATTACGTAGTTAAATAATTAAAATTGTTATTTTTCAATAGTTTAAGCTTTTTGGAAGAGCAATTTAAAACATATATAACCTAACCTCTTTTATTAAGAGAATCAGGATTTAAATCTTCCTTGATCCATTGTGTTATTGAATTATAAAATTTGAAAAAAAAAATCTTAAAAAATCTCATGGATGTATACTTTCTGCCATTTTATTAGAAGCAAAAATAAAATAAAATATTTATGGCTATTTACAAGAATAGGTTCAAGCAAGCATGTCTAAAAGCTAGTTTCTGAAGAGAGAGATAGAGAACTGAATGACGTTTCAAGATGAATGACATACCTGGAACATTATCAACAAGTTTTCTTCCAGCATGCTCATTGTCTCCTTTAGCTACATTCCAATTGCCAAGAATACCAATCACCAAAACAAACACACGCCATGTTTTCAAAACAAAAATTAATTCTAGGGTGTAATCCATGATGATCTTTTTGGGCATATTATGCTCTACTCAGAAGGAAGATGTATACTATTTAAGGCCCAAATTCTTAGCTACATCGATTACTTGTGTTACTAAAAAACGACTTTTAGTCATTGTCAATTAATTGCCTGCTTTTATTCATAGGAAAGAGATAGAGGATGACCCCACCCATATATTTCTCTAATTTCCAGTGGCGGCTCTGAGAAAGGGTAATCATTAAAAAAACTTAAATTATAAAAAATTTAAGAAAAATAATTTAAATATATCCACATCACAAAATATGCATGCAAATACATTAAAGTTTTATAATTATATTCTACGAGTTTTAATATTTTGAATTTGTTACATGATACTTTCCTCTTAATATATAGTAGTTTTTTTTTTTTTTAATTTAAAAATAAAAACCTTCGTAGTTAACAAAATGTTGTTTAAAAGACTGTCTATTTTTTTTATTATTAAAAAAAGAAAATGTTAATAAATGCCCTGAAGATATTAGTTAAAGAATTATTTTTAAAAATATTTTATAGGGAAAATAATATAGTAAATTAAATTTTTTTTCATGAAAGTGGTTTTAAAAATTTCTTAATATGTTTTATTATTAATTTCTCTAAAAGCACCTGTTAACATGATTCTTAAAAAATAATTATCTATTTATGTTATTTTATTTATTTATTTATTTTGGCCGAAGGTCTATTTGTGTTAGTATTACTTGGTGGAGGACTACGTATATCGGTCAATTTTAAATAGGACTTCCAAGTTGCAAGGCAGGAGATTCCTGGGCCTACATTCAAAGATTCCCATATCAAAATGTTGAGGATAAATCCCAAATACATAAAATAAAATAAAAAAATAAAAAAAGAAGAAAGCAAAACATCAATTCTTGACTTTAGGTTCCAGGCCCAGAGAGTAGCTTTCAGCTCGACATTTATGCATTTAAGTTGAAATTGTTGTCGGGGCCCTTATATAAATTTACCAGGTCATTGGGCCTAGGGTGTGTGGTTAGAAGTTTGAAATTTGATGTTGAGTAGGGACTACAAATGAGAAGGAGAGGTCTGAATCACAAATTTTTTTTACATGCTATATATTATGTTATGTTATATACTTTTGTAAAAAAATTATTAACATGTTCAACATGAAAAGAAGTATTTTATAAATTGATAGATTTATAAACCCTATATCAACTATCAAGCTTAATAAATGTGCTAATAGTAACAAAAATATTACATTTTTTACCTACCAAAATTAAAAGCAAAGTGTGAAAGGAAAAATGAAGTATCATGGCTTAATCTCCTAAGCATAGTCGATTCCCCCCTAAAAAAAATATCCTAAGCATATGGTAAAAAATGTGAATTTATTTGACATTTTAGTTAAGTAATGAGAGACACATCATTTTAGTTTACTTTTAAAATATCATAAGTAATTGGAGTTGAGAGTCAAAACAAGATTGTGAACTATGAACCATTATATATATAATAATAAAAAAAAACACACACACACACACAATATAAGGGATTTCAAAAAAAAAAAATCCTCCCCTTTTTCCTCATCTTCTTTGTAACAGTGAAAGATTATTAAAGCAGTTCCAAATGATTGAAGATGATTCATAGAATCCTATTCCAATAGTAAGATCAAAACAATGTCGTAAGAATTTGTTACTAATATGCAAGTTTAGGGGTCTTTTGGTAAGTTTACAAGTTTAGGGATATTTTAGTTATTTGGAGGTTTCAGGAGTATTTTGGCATAATACAGTTAATGCTAACGCCATAGGACGTTTTAGAACATAAGTAGCAAACCCTCTTAAAAGAGGAAACGCTAATGTTTTGATCTTTCCCTAATCCGTTGGATTAATAACTAGGATCCCACATTATAAGGGATAGTTAGTTAGATAATTAAGTCTCTTAGGGACTGATGTAACAAACTTATTTTCCCACTCTTTCTCTCTCTGTTTTGCTAAGCTATAATGTAAAAGAGAGAATACTTGTAAAGATTTAGATTAGCCAATTGCGATAATAGAATTTCCACTTTTCTTGAGAAAACTTTTCAATACTTTTCAATCATTGATAGTAAGACAACTTATTGAACGAAAATCTTTTACAGTAATATTTACCAAAAAAAAAAAAAAAAACTTTTAATATTTTCCAATTTGTTCCATTTCCCTTATTTGATTTCCCTGCAACACATAAGAACCTCTCTAAACTAATAGAAGTTGACATATTCTTATTAATTCTTATATAAGCTAAATATTAACACTATTTTATTATTTATCATTAACAACTTACTACCTCAGATTTACTTATTTAGAATGAGAATATATTTTAGTATTAGACCATGCAAATTACTTTTGTAGGTCAAAATCAAATTCACAACCTCACTTTGTTTAAAAACATATACCACTTGAATGCAAAAAGTCAATACTCAAAACTCATTTTTTAAATAAAATAATAATTTAATGAGTGTTAGAACTAGAAATAGAGTTGAGGATTATGGTTAAAAGAATATATAGTTAATTGACACTGAGATCGTAGTTAAGTTGGATTATCTGCAAATATTATGGATTGAACAAAGCATATATATATATATATATATAGTAATTTTCTCAAAGAATAGGAAAATTTGTATTTTTGTTTTGTGTGTGTGTGTGTTATTGGTTGCTTAATTCAAGAGTAGAATAAGTCATACAAAGCAAACATCAATTATTGTATTAAATTTAGCCCTAGAGAGGGGTTGAGCCCGACATGAACGTAATTGACATTACAATAAATGTAGGGGCCCCTATCTCTAGACCCAAATACATGGTCATGAATATCACACCAACTTGTTTTTTTTGTGTGAGTATAAGAAAAGCCATCACATTGTTGAGAATATATGGCATGAGCAATGCTACATGTATAATAGTTTTCACAATAAATTTTATACTTTTTATGTTCATATTCTTATTAATTCCTATATAAGCTAACTATTAACACTACTTTGTTATTTATCATTAACAACTTACTACCTCAATTTACTTATTTAGAATGAGGATATTTTTTAGTATTAGACCATGCAAATTACTTTTGTAGGTCAAAATCAAATTCACAGCCTCACTTTGTTTAAAAACATATACCACTTGAATACAAAAAGTCAACACTCAAAATTCATTTTTAAAATAAAATATAATAATTTAATGAGTGTTAGAACTAGAAATGGAGCTAAGGATTGTGGTTAAAAGAATAGTCAATTGACATTGAGATCGTAGTCAAATTGGGTTATCTGCAAATATTATGGATTGAACAAAACATATATATATATATATATATATATATAGTAATTCTCTCAATGAGTAGGAAAATGTTTTTTTTTTTTTTTTTGGGGTATGTGTGTTATTGGTTGCTTAATTCAAGAGTAGAATAAGTCATACAAAGCAAACATCAATTATTGTATTAAATTTAGCCCTAGAGAGGGGTTGAGCCTGACATGAACGTAATTGACATTACAATAAATGTAGGGGCCCTTATCTCTAGGCCTAAATACACAGTCATCAATATCACTGATGGAAATTTAGACCCCTTAAAACAACAATTGAATTAACCTAGTTAATTAGCCAAGTGATTTACTTATTCAAATTATGCAAATCTAGGTTAAACACAATCAAACAATCATATCAAATATATAAAGCAGCGGAAAAATAAATAACACAATGATATGATGACCCAGGAAACCATACGGTAAAAACCTGGGGAGAATTTGACCTAGCTATCCTCAAGGTAAACTTGAATCCACTATGAAAGAATCAAAGTTCATACAAAAGGACTTACAAGCTCCCCGCTTGACTTCCTAATGCTACCCACCAGTAGAACTTACTGACACAACCACGTGCAAGTTCCGAATCCACGGACTCCTTCTTTCTTGGATTCTTCAATCAGCTACAAGCTCCCCGCTTGTTTATCTTTAAGCTCCAATGGTAGCAACCGAGTTGATCATCAAGTTGTTGAAGTAATCTCCACCTTGAAAACCCTAAATTTTGTGTAAAGGAAAGCTCCTCAAAGTTCTCACAAGAGATTCACAAAAAATAGAAAAGTATGAGCAACAATACAATAGGAATAACTTAAAAAATGTGGCAAGGGTTTTGTTTAAATACCTAGGGCAAAAACATAAAATCCTAAACATTTAATGAGGTAGGGCTGAGTTGGAAATTCTACAGAAAAAACAATCTGGCCGACTTTCAATCGATCGAGTCTATTCTTCGATCAATCGAACCAGGCCGAAAGTCACAAAGACTTCTGCAGCCACTCGATTCCAACTTTACAATAATTAATCAACTTTGAGCAAGTCTAAATAAGACTAAACATATTGTTTTGATCATGGTTTGCCAACATTACACATTAGAGTTCTAAATACATTAAATCCTAAGTCTTTAGAACCTAACAATCACACCAACTTGTTTTTTTGTATGAATATAAAGAAAAACCATCACATTGTTGAGAATATCTAGCATGAGCAATGCTACATATATAATAGTTTTCACAATAAATTTTATACTTATTGAGTTGACATATTCTTATTAATTCTTTTATAAGCTAACTATTAACACTAGTTTATTATTTATTGTGGGGGAGGATTGTTCCAAGCCTGCAAGCAGTTTGTCTGGTCTGGAGCCGAAAGACCCGCGCAGCTTTGTTCCTTCAAGCGACATAAGCAGTTTTTGAGACTTGCTCCCACATCGAAGAAAGATGCGCGCCACTCATGCCTTATAAGCCTTAGTTGAAGGCAAGAGTGTACCGCTACTACACATGTGTAGTAGTGGTATAGGCGTGCCCTGCAGGGTAACAAAGCCATGTGGTCAGAGCAAGTCTAAAAAATTGCCACCAGCGGACAATACCTTTGATGGGCACTGCCCTCAAAAGTGCCTTTTTGTGGGGGACGATTATTTCAAGCCCGCAAGTAGTTTGTCTGCCCTGGGGCCGAAGGATCTACACTGCTTTGTTCCTTCAAGCGACTTGAGCAATTTTTGAGACTTACTCCCACATCGAAGAAAGATGTGCCCCACTCATGCCTTATAAGCCTTAGTTGAAGGCAAGAGTGTACCACTACTACTACTTTCTACCTCATACATGTGTGAAATTTGTTGTCAAATTTGATGTGTTTTTAGACTTATTATATTGCTGGGTCGATTTGGGAATTTTCTCCTTGCATTAATATATATTTTTTTAATGTTGTCTTATAAAAAAAAAAAAAAAAAAACAAAAAGAGATAGAGAAACTTTAATTGACTTTGTTGAATCCAATACTAGAATTGGTCAAATGAAACAAACATCAATTATTGAATTGACGTTCACTCTAGAGTTGGGCTTAGCATTCATGTAATTGAATTTTCTATTGTGTCACTGTCAACACATTTAGTAATAAGACCTGGCAAACGAATTGGGTAGATTGGATTTGGATTTGACTTGATCGGATTTGGCTTAGATCAATTTTGACGTTCACTCTAGAGTTGGGCTTAGCATTCATGTAATTGAATTTTCCATTGTGTCACTGTCAACTCATTTAGTAATAAGACCTGGCCAACAAATTGGGTAGATTGGATTTGGATTTGACTTGATCGGATTTGGCTTAGATCAATTTTGACGTTCACTCTAGAGTTGGGCTTAGCATTCATGTAATTGAATTTTCCATTGTGTCACTGTTAACTCATTTAGTAATAAGACCTGGCAAAGGAATTGGGTAGATTGGATTTGGATTTGACTTGACCGGATTTGGCTTAGATCAATTTCAGATCCAAAAAAAAGTCTTCCTAAATAGTTTATCAAGCTTATGAATCTAATGAAATATTATTGATGAGGATAAAAATCTAAATCATTTACTAATAAATAGTCAAGATTTGATGAACTCACTACAAAAAAAATGGGGCTATCCTAGCATTTGCAAAACCATTGGGATAGCCTCAGAAAGTGCCAGAAGAGGGTCAAAATTCCTATTCGGGCGCTTTTTTTCTCGGCGCTTCAAATTGCCACGCAGTGACAGTCGGAATAGGGTCGCCGGACTTGTACCAGTGCTTTTCAAAAGAGTCGGGATAGGTCCTGGCACTTTTCAAACCCTGTTCTGGCGTTTTTACTTGTGTCGGGACAGCCCTTACCAATAGCTTTGAAGACTTGTACCGGTGGATTTCAAGGCCTATATCGGCATTTTTTTTTTAATTTATTTATTAAAAAGCGCCAGTATAGGTCTATCTATACCAGTGCTTTTATAACCGCCCCTATAGGGTATTCACGGAAATACGAATACAACCTATACCAGCGCTTTTGAAAGCGCTGGCATAGATAGTACCTATTCCAGCGTTCTCGAAAGCGCTGGTATAGGTCTTCAATGAATATAATTAAAAATGCCTGTACCAGCGCTTTTGAAAGCGCTAGCATAGGTAGTACCTATTCAAGCACTCTTCAAAGCGTTGTTATAGGTCTTTAATGAATATAATTAAAAAGGCCTATACTAGCCATTTTAAACTACCAAAATAGGTTCTGCCTATGCCTACACTTAAAAAAGTGTTGGTTTAGGGTGTATGCCCATATCCTATTCCAGCAGTTTTTAAAGTGACAAAATAGGCCTTTTTTTTTATTTTTTTTTATATATATATAATTTTTTAGCACCTGTAATGTACCTACAATACATATTTTATAGCAACTGTAATGAACCACAATTTATATTTTCCAATAGCAAATACAATACCACATTAAACCAAGAAACTAAATATATTTAATTACACCATATCAATAATTACATCTCAAATGTCTAGAATGTTATATACAAAATAATACATCCCAAGTGTCTAGAATGTTATGAACAAAATAATACATTCTACACAACTATGTAGAATGTCTTGCACACTGATCTAATCTAAACTAAATTGAATTAGATTGAACTCAGTCAAGTTGAATGTGGTAAATTAAATGAACAATTTAGAACATTTTAAACTTGGCTTTACACAATTCATTTATAGCTTTGTAGCTGAATTGATTTTGTTAATCGATGAAGTAAGGTAAGCTATCATTTTCTCCTTGGGAAATAACTTCTGTAAGGTTAAATTTATTCAATCATGTGTTGGCTTTATTCTGTGCCAAATTTACTTGTATTTTAGCAATTAGATACCTTGTATTTAGGTGAGAATTATGTAAGGGTTGTGTGTGAGAGAGTGTGAAGAAAACTCAAGATGTGTGCATACAAAGGAGCCTTGCGATTGGATCTTGCGACTGGCAAGTCGTCAAAGTGGCACATGTGTGAAGCATGCAGGGAACTGAAGGGTCACAACAGCTGGAGCACTACAGGACAAAATGTACAGTCTGGCTAGGTAGTTAGCTTGTGACTTAAACTTGCGACTTATTCCAATCGCAAGATTGAGTCGCCAGAATGCACTGTTTGGATGAAAACTGAATTTTCGCATTTCTCACATACACTATTATAAATATCCTTACACCCACGAAATGTTGAGAGCTTCCAGATTTGGGAATTTTCTCCTCGCATTAAATTTTTTTTTATTTTTATTTTGTCTTATAAAAAAAAAAAAAACAAAAAGAGATAGAGAAACTTTAATTGACTTTGTTGAATCCAATACTAGAATTGGTCAAATGAAACAAACATCAATTATTGAATTGACGTTCACTCTAGAGTTGGGCTTAGCATTCATGTAATTGAATTTTCCATTGTGTCACTGTCAACTCATTTAGTAATAAGACCTGGCCAACAAATTGGGTAGATTGGATTTGGATTTGACTTGATCAGATTTGGCTTAGATCAATTTTGACGTTCACTCTAGAGTTGGGCTTAGCATTCATGTAATTGAATTTTCCATTGTGTCACTGTTAACTCATTTAGTAATAAGACCTGGCAAAGGAATTGGGTAGATTGGATTTGGATTTGACTTGACCGGATTTGGCTTAGATCAATTTCAGATCCAAAATAAAGTCTTCCTAAACAGTTTATCAAGCTTATGAATCTAATGAAATATTATTGATGAGGATAAAAATCTAAATCATTTACTAATAAATAGTCAAGATTTGATGAACTCACTACAAAAAAATGGGGCTATCGTAGCATTTTTAAAACCATTGGGATAGCCTCAGAAAGTGCCAGAGGAGGGTCAAAATTCCTATCCGGGCGCTTTTTTTCCCGGCACTTCAAACTGCCACGCAGTGACAGTCGGTATAGGGTCGCCGGACCTGTACCAGTGCTTTTCAAAAGCACCGGGATAGGTCCCGGCACTTTTCAGACCCTGTTCTGGCGTTTTTACTTATGTCGGGACAGCCCTTACCAATAGCTTTAACGACTTGTACCGGTGGATTTCAAGGCCTATATCGGCGCTTTTTTTTATTTATTTATTTATTAAAAAGCGCCAGTATAGGTCTATCTATACCTGCGGTTATATAACCACCCCTATAGGGTATTCACGGAAATACGAATACAACCTATACCAGCGCTTTTAAAAGCGCTGGCATAGATAGTACCTATTCCAGCGTTCTTGAAAGCGCTGGTATAGGTCTTCAATGAATATAATTAAAAATGCTTGTACCAGCGCTTTTGAAAGCGCTAGCATAGGCAGCACCTATTCAAGCACTCTTGAAAGTGTTGTTATAGGTCTTTCATGAATATAATTGAAAAGGCCTACACCAGCGCTTTTAAACTGCCAAAATAGGTTCTGCCTATGCCTACACTTTCAAAAGTGTTGGTTTAGGGTGTATGCCCATACCCTATTCCAGCGGTTTTTAAAGTGACAAAATAGGTCTTTTTTTTTATAATTTTTTTAGCACATGTAATGTACCTACAATATAGCAACTGTAATAAACCACAATTTATATTTTCCAATAGCAAATACAATACCACATTGAACCAAGAAACTAAATATATTTAATTACACCATATCAATAATTACATCCCAAATGTCTAGAATGTTATATACAAAATAATACATCCCAAGTGTCTAGAATGTTATGAACAAAATAATACATTCTACACAACTATGTAGAATGTCTTGCACACTGATCTAATCTAAACTAAATTGAATTAGATTGAACTTAGTCAAGTTGAATGTGGTAAATTAAATGAACAATTTAGAACATTTTAAACTTGGCTTTACACAATTCATTTACAGCTTTGTAGCTGAATTGATTTTGTTAATCGATGAAGTAAGGTAAGCTATCATTTTCTCCTTGGGAAATAACTTCTGTAAGGTTAAATTTATTCAATCATGTGTTGGCTTTATTCTGTGCCAAATTTACTTGTATTTTAGCAATTAGATACCTTGTATTTAGGTGAGAATTATGTAAGGGTTGTGTGTGAGAGAGTGTGAAGAAAACTCAAGATGTGTGAATGCAATGGAGCCTTGCGATTGGATCTTGCGACTGGCAAGTCGTCAAAGTGGCACATGTGTGAAGCATGCAGGGAACTGAAGGGTCACAACAGCTGGAGCACTACAGGACAAAATGTACAATCTGGCTAGGTAGTTAGCTTGTGATTTAAACTCGCGACTTATTCCACTCGCAAGATTGAGTCGCCAGAATGCACTGTTTGGATGAAAACTGACTTTTCGCATTTCTCACATACACTATTATAAATATCCTTACAGCCACGAAATGTTGAGAGCTTCTAGATTTGGGAATTTTCTCCATGCATTAAATTTTTTTTTTAATTTTGTCTTGTAAAAAAAAAAAAAACAAAAAGAGATAGAGAAACTTTAATTGACTTTGTTGAATCCAATACTAGAATTGGTCAAATGAAACAAACATCAATTATTGAATTGACGTTCACTCTAGAGTTGGGCTTAGCATTCATGTAATTGAATTTTCCATTGTGTCACTGTCAACTCATTTAGTAATAAGACCTGGCAAACGAATTGGGTAGATTGGATTTGGATTTGACTTGATCGGATTTGGCTTAGATCAATTTTGACGTTCACTCTAGAGTTGGGCTTAGCATTCATGTAATTGAATTTTCCATTGTGTCACTGTCAACTCATATAGTAATAAGACCTGGCAAACGAATTGGGTAGATTGGATTTGGATTTGACTTGACCGGATTTGGCTTAGATCAATTTCAGATCCAAAAAAAAGTCTTCCTAAACAGTTTATCAAGCTTATGAATCTAATGAAATATTATTGATGAGGATAAAAATCTAAATCATTTACTAATAAATAGTCAAGATTTGATGAACTCACTACAAAAAAATGGGGCTATCCTAGCATTTGTAAAACCATTGGGATAGCCTCAGAAAGTGCCAGAAGAGGGTCAAAATTCCTATCCGGGCGCTTTTTTTCCCGGCGCTTCAAACTGTCACGCAGTGACAGTCGGTATAGGGTCGCCGAACCTGTACCAGTGCTTTTCAAATGCACCAGGATAGGTCCCGACACTTTTCAGACCCTGTTCTGGCGTTTTTACTTGCGTCGGGACATCCCTTACCAATAGCTTTGAAGACTTGTACCGGTGGATTTCAAGGCCTGTATCGGCGCTTTTTTATTTATTTATTTATTAAAAAGCGCCAGTATAGGTCTATCTATACCAGCGGTTATATAACTGCCCCTATAGGGTATTCACGAAAATACGAATACAACCTATACCGGTGCTTTTAAAAGCGCTGGCATAGATAGTACCTATTCCAGCGTTCTTGAAAGCGCTGTTATAGGTCTTCAATGAATATAATTAAAAATGCCTATACCAGCGCTTTTGAAAGCGCTAGCATAGGCAGTACCTATTCAAGCACTCTTGAAAGCGTTGTTATAGGTCTTTAATGAATATAATTAAAAAGGCCTATACCAGCGCTTTTAAACTGCCAAAATAAGTTCTGCCTATGCCTACACTTTCAAAAGTGTTGGTTTAGGTTGTATGCCCATACCCTATTCCAGCGGTTTTTAAAGTGACAAAATTGGTCCTTTTTTTTTCTTTTTTTTTTATAATTTTTTTACCACCTGTAATGTACCTACAATATAGCAACTGTAATGAACCACAATTTATATTTTCCAATAGCAAATACAATACCACATTAAACCAAGAAACTAAATATATTTAATTACACCATATCAATAATTACACCCCAAATATCTAGAATGTTATTTACAAAATAATACATCCCAAGTGTTTAGAATGTTATGAACAAAATAATACATTCTACACAACTATGTAGAATGTCTTGCACACTGATCTAATCTAAACTAAATTGAATTTGCTCAGTCAAGTTGAATGTGGTAAATTAAATGAACAATTTAGAACGTTTTAAACTTGGCTTTGCACAATTCATTTACAGCTTTGTAGCTGAATTGATTTTGTTAATCGATGAAGTAAGGTAAGCTATCATTTTCTCCTTGGGAAATAACTTCTGTAAGGTTAAATTTATTCAATCATGTGTTGGCTTTATTCTGTGCCAAATTTACTTGTATTTTAGCAATTAGATACCTTGTATTTATGTGAGAATTATGTAAGGGTTGTGTGTGAGAGAGTGTGAAGAAAACTCAAGATGTGTGCCTACAAAGGAGTCTTGCGATTGGATCTTGCGACTGGCAAGTCGTCAAAGTGGCACATGTGTGAAGCATGTAGGGAACTGAAGGGTCACAACAGCTGGAGCACTACAGGACAAAATGTACAGTCTGGCTATGTAGTTGGCTTGTGACTTAAACTCGCGACTTATTCCACTCGCAAGATTGAGTCGCCAGAATGCATTGTTTGGATGAAAACTGACTTTTCGCATTTCTCACATACAATATTATAAATATCCTTACACACACAAAATGTTGAGAGCTTCTAGATTTGGGAATTTTCTCCTTGCATTAATTTTTTTTTTTATTTTGTCTTGTAAAAAAAAAAAAAACAAAAAACAGATAGAGAAACTTTAATTGACTTTGTTGAATCCAATACTAGAATTGGTCAAATGAAACAAACATCAATTATTGAATTGACGTTCACTCTAGAGTTGGGTTTAGCATTCATGTAATTGAATTTTCCATTGTGTCACTGTCAACTCATTTAGTAATAAGACCTGGCAAACGAATTGGGTAGATTGGATTTGGATTTGACTTGATCGGATTTGGTTTAGATCAGTTTTGACGTTCACTCTAGAGTTGGGCTTAGCATTCATGTAATTGAATTTTCCATTGTGTCACTGTCAACTCATATAGTAATAAGACCTGGCAAACGAATTGGGTAGATTGGATTTGGATTTGACTTGATCGGATTTGGCTTAGAACAGTTTTGACGTTCACTCTAGAGTTGGGCTTAGCATTCATGTAATTGAATTTTCCATTGTCTCACTGTCAACTCATATAGTAATAAGACCTGGCAAACGAATTGGGTAGATTGGATTTGGATTTGACTTGACCGGATTTGGCTTAGATCAATTTCAGATCCAAAAAAAAGTCTTCCTAAACAGTTTATCAAGCTTATGAATCTAATGAAATATTATTGATGAGGATAAAAATCTAAATCATTTACTAATAAATAGTCAAGATTTGATGAACTCACTACAAAAAAATGGGGCTATCCTAGCAATTGTAAAACCATTGGGATAGCCTCAGAAAGTGCTAGATGAGGGTCAAAATTCCTATCCGGGAGCTTTTTTTCCCGGCACTTAAAACTGCCATGCAGTGACAGTCGGTATAGGGTCGCCGGACCTGTACCAGTGCTTTTCAAAAGCGCCGGGATAGGTCCCGGCACTTTTCAGACCCTGTTCTGGCGTTTTTACTTGTGTCGGGACAGCCCTTACCAATAGCTTTGAAGACTTGTACTGGTGGATTTCAAGGCCTATATCGGCGCTTTTTTTTATTTATTTATTAAAAAGCGCCAGTATAGGTCTATCTATACCAGCGGTTATATAACCGCCCCTATAGGGTATTCACGGAAATACGAATACAACCTATGCCAGCGCTTTTAAAAGCGCTGGCATAGATAGTACCTATTCTAGCGTTCTTGAACGCCCTGTTATAAGTCTTCAGTGAATATAATTAAAAATGCCTGTACCAGCGCTTTTGAAAGCGCTAGGATAGGCAGTACCTATTCAAGCACACTTGAAAGCGTTGTTATAGGTCTTTCATGAATATAATTAAAAATGCCTATACCAGCGCTTTTAAACTGCCAAAATAGGTTCTGCCTATGCCTACACTTTCAAAAGTGTTGGTTTAGGGTGTATGCCCATACCCTATTCCAGCGGTTTTTAAAGTGACAAGATAGGCCTTTTTTTTTTTCTTTTCTTTTATAATTTTTTTAGCACCTGTAATGTACCTACAATATAGCAACTGTAATGAACCACAATTTATATTTTCCAATAGCAAATACAATACCACATTAAACCAAGAAACTAAATATATTTAATTACACCAGATCAATAATTACATCCCAAATGTCTAGAATGTTATATACAAAATAATACATCCCAAGTGTCTAGAATGTTATGAACAAAATAATACATTCTACACAACTATGTAGAATGTCTTGCACACTGATCTAATCTAAACTAAATTGAATTTGATTGAACTCAGTCAAGTTGAATGTGGTAAATTAAATGAACAATTTAGAACGTTTTAAACTTGGCTTTACACAATTCATTTACAGCTTTGTAGCTGAATTGATTTTGTTAATCGATGAAGTAAGGTAAGCTATCATTTTCTCCTTGGGAAATAACTTCTGTAAGGTTAAATTTATTCAATCATGTGTTGGCTTTATTCTGTGCCAAATTTACTTGTATTTTAGCAATTAGATACCTTGTATTTAGGTGAGAATTATGTAAGGGTTGTGTGTGAGAGAGTGTGAAGAAAACTCAAGATGTGTGCATACAAAGGAGCCTTGCGATTGGATCTTGCGACTGGCAAGTCGTCAAAGTGGCACATGTGTGAAGCATGTAGGGAACTGAAGGGTCACAATAGCTGGAGTACTACAGGACAAAATGTACAGTCTGGCTAGGTAGTTAGCTTGTGACTTAAACTCGCGACTTATTCCACTCGCAAGATTGAGTCGCCAGAATGCACTGTTTGGATGAAAACTGACTTTTCGCATTTCTCACATACACTATTATAAATATCCTTACACCCACGAAATGTTGAGAGCTTCTAGATTTGGGAATTTTCTCCTTGCATTAATTTTTTTTTTTTTTAATTTCGTCTTATAAAAAAAAAAAAAAAAAACAAAAGGAGATAGAGAAACTTTAATTGACTTTGTTGAATCCAATACTAGAATTCGTCAAATGAAACAAACATCAATTATTGAATTGACGTTCATTCTAGAGTTGGGCTTAGCATTCATGTAATTGAATTTTCCATTGTGTCGCTGTCAACTCATTTAGTAATAAGACCTGGCAAACGAATTGGGTAGATTGGATTTGGATTTGACTTGATCGGATTTGGCTTAGATCAATTTTGACGTTGACTCTAGAGTTGGGCTTAGCATTCATGTAATTGAATTTTCCATTGTGTCACTATTAACTCATTTAGTAATAAGACCTGGCAAACGAATTGGGTAGATTGGATTTGGATTTGACTTGACCGGATTTGGCTTAGATCAATTTCAGATCCAAAAAAAAGTCTTCCTAAACAGTTTATCAAGCTTATGAATCTAATGAAATATTATTGATGAGGATAAAAATCTAAATCATTTACTAATAAATAGTCAAGATTTGGTGGACTCACTACAAAAAAATGGGGCTATCCTAGCATTTGTAAAACCATTGGGATAGCCTCAGAAAGTGCCAGAAGAGGGTCAAAATTCCTATCCGGGCGCTTTTTTTCCTGGCGCTTCAAACTGCCACGCAGTGACAGTCGGTATAGGGTTGCCGGACCTGTACCAATGCTTTTCAAAAGCGCCGGGATAGGTCCCACCACTTTTCAGACCCTGTTCTGGCGTTTTTACTTGTGTTGGGACAACCCTTACCAATAGCTTTGAAGACTTGTACCGGTGGATTTCAAGGCCTATATCGGCGCTTATTTATTTGTTTATGTATTAAAAAGCGCTAGTATAGGTCTATCTATAGCAGCGGTTTTATAACCGCCCCGATAGGTTATTCACGGAAATACGAATACAACCTATACCAGTGCTTTTGAAAGCGTTGGCATAGATAGTACCTATTCCAGCGTTCTTGAAAGCACTGGTATAGGTCTTCAATGGATATAATTAAAAATGTCTGTACCAGCGCTTTTGAAAGCGCTGGCATAGGCAGTACCTATTCAAGCACTCTTGAAAGCGTTGTTATAGGTCTTTAACGAATATATTTAAAAAGGCCTATACCAGGGCTTTTAAACTGCCAAAATAGGTTCTGCCTATGCCTACACTTTCAAAAGTGTTGGTTTAGGGTGTATGCCCATACCCTATTCCAGCGGTTTTTAAAGTGTCAAAATTGGTCTTTTTTTTTTATAATTTTTTTAGCACTTGTAATGTACCTACAATACATGTTTTCCAATACATATTTTATACAAACTCTAATGAACCACAATTTATATTTTCCAATAGCAAATACAATACCACATTAAACCAAGAACCTAAATATATTTAATTACACTATATCAATAATTACATCCCAAATGTCTAGAATGTTATATACAAAATAATACATCCCAAATGTCTAGAATGTCATGAACAAAATAATACATTCTACACAACTGTGTAGAATGTCTTGCACATTGATCTAATCTAAACTAAATTGAATTTGATTGAACTCAGTCAAGTTGAATGTGGTAAATTAAATGAACAATTTAGAACATTTTAAACTTGGCTTTACACAATTCATTTACAACTTTGTAGCTGAATTTATTTTGTTAATCGATGAAGTAAGGTAAGCTATCATTTTCTCCTTGGGAAATAACTTCTGTAAGGTTAAATTTATTCAATCATATTTTGGCTTTATTCTGTGCCAAATTTACTTGTATTTAGCAATTAGATACCTTGTATTTAGGTGAGAATTATGTAAGGGTTGTGTGTGAGAGAGTGTGAAGAAAACTCAAGATGTGTGCATAGAAAGGAGCCTTGCGATTGGATCTTGCGACTGGCAAGTCGTCAAAGTGGCACATGTGTGAAGCATGCAAGGAACTGAAGGGTCACAACAGCTGGAGCACTACAAGACAAAATGTACAGTCTGGCTAGGTAGTTAGCTTGTGACTAAAACTTGTGACTTATTCCACTCACAAGATTGAGTCGCCAGAATGCACTATTTGGATGAAAACTGACTTTTCGTATTTCTCACATACACTATTATAAATATCCTTACACCCACGAAATGTTGAGAGCTTCTAGAGAGAATTTTGAGAGAGAAATCTTAGAGAAAAACAAAATTGACTCATCCACAATCTTTTATATTTGATTCTCCAAATTCCTTTATTCTCACCCTCTCTATTGACATATCCTTGAGAGGTACATTTGCCAAATCTTTATCTCACCACACACATATCAATGAAGAGGTATTTTGGTGCTTGGGAAGCAGTTCGAAGATTACCAATTTACTTGGTTGATGCAATGGGCTTATTGCGGGATCCGGAAAGCTAAAGAAGACACGGTTAGGCTTAACCTTGTTGGAGCAAGAAGTTTGGAGGGCTTAAGTGCATTAGATAGATTAGGCTTAGAGGGTCTTCTACTATTCATGTATCCTAACTTTATTCTTTAGTGGATCATTTGACCGCTTGGAGGGCGGCGGAGAGGTTTTTCGCCGAGTTCTTCGGTTTCCTCTTTGATGAGTTTTAGACCCCTTAAAAACAACCAGATTGCGTAGCCTATTTTAATTAGCCAAGTTGTTATTTAGTAAAATTGTGCAAAACTAGGTTAAAACAATCAAATAATCATATCATGTATATAAAACATATAAAGCAGCGGAAATAATAAAGAACACAATGATATGATCATCCAGGAAACCACACGGTAAAAACCTGTGGAGGATTTGACCCACCGATCCTCAAGGCAAAACAGAATTCACTATGAAAGAATTGAAGTTCTTACAAAAGGACTACAAGCTCCCCGCTCGACTTCTTAATGCTACCCACCAGTAGAACTTACTGACACGACCACGTGCAAGCTCCGAATCCACGAACTCCTTCTTTCTTGAATTCCTCAATCAACTACAAGCTCCCCGCTTGTTTATCTTTATGTTTCAATGGTTGCAACTATAATGATCTTCAAGATGTTGAAATCATCTCTACCTTGAAAACCCTAAGTTTTTTGTAAAGGAAAGTTTTTCTAAGATCTCACAAGAGATTCACACAAAACAGCAATGTATGAGCAACAATACAATATGGAGCACCTCCAAAAACGTGGCTAGGGTTTTGTTTAAATACCTAGGGTAAAAACATAAAACCTTAAACGTTTAATGAAGTAGGGCTGAGTTGGAAATTTTGCAGAAAATTCAACCTGTGCGATTTTCGATCGATCGAGCTGTCCTTCGATCGATCGAGCTAGGCCAAAAGTCCCAAAGACTTCTGCAGCCACTCGATTCCAACTTTACATTAATAAACCAACTTTGAGCAAGCCGAAACAAGACTAAATACATTGTTTTGATCATGGTTTGCCAACATTACAAATTAGAGTTCTAAATACATAAAATCCTAAGACCTTAGAACCTAACAAACTCCCCCTTTGGCAATTCGTGACAAAACACAAACTAAAAGCTCAAAGTTTACAATAAAAAGCCCTTTACAAAAAGTAATGCTCATAAACCAAATTCAATCCTAACTACTATCCATCAGTTGCAAGTGTAGACAGCAGCCAAATCGAATGCACCTGTATATTCCTGAAACACTCAACAAACGCATAAACGCATGTGTGACAGAAAAACAGTAAATCAATAGATATGTAATCTAACTCTCCCCCTAGGTTAGATACACCAAAAATAAACACATTCTTGAAAGTTCACACAACACATAATAAAGACATATATCAATGAATAACTCATAAATATAAATCAAACAGTGAACACATAGAATCAAGAATCATATATATAAAAAAATGTATTTCCGTACAAGTATAGCCCATAAGAAAGTATACATAGTGAAGCACCTAGATACAATCTAATCTCAAAAACTCCACTAGCTCCTCAAAAAGAACAAAAACTCCCCCTAGCAACAAAAACCCCTCTACAAGTCTCCAAACTCTACTCCCCCTTTTTGTGACGGAATGCCAAAGGACATCACAGGCCATCATCAAAAGGAGGTGGTGAGGATGAACGAAGATGCGCCAAATTTGCTCTCAGAGCACAAATCTCATCGAACAAGTCCACCAAAAGCTGACCATGAGCCGCCTGAACGGTCATGACAGTCTCCAAGGTACGACAAACATCGAAGTCAGCCGCAGGAGGTGGAGGAACAGTAGAAGCAGCACCTACAGGATCAGGAACAGCCTCACGAGCAGGACCTGTAAAAGAAGAAGGGGGTGCAGTACTAGAAGGCTCAGACCTAGAGTGTTTAGGGCCAACTCAAAGGTGAGCAGCCCTCTGTCTAAGGAAAGAGGAACCTATGGGAGCAATCACATGAACGGGCTCAGAAGAAGGGAAATCATCTAAACCAAGATGAAGCAAAATCCTATGAATAAAGATAGGATGAACAAGAGCATGAGCAGTAGAAGAACTCCTATAAACTTCGTTCAAAGAAAGAAGAAACAGATAAGGAAAACTGATAGGAGCATTAGTGACAAGAGCGTACAGAAGAACACACCTCTCGAGAGGAATGGTGTGCAGATGAGAAATGGGCCAAAGAGAGTGACAAGCTATCCTAAAGAAGAGATAGACAATCTCAGGTAGCTCAGCGGTGGTGATCCGAGGATCAGAACCCCACTGGAAGACCCAGCGATCTAAGACATGACATCACTTAATTCAGGTGACTCATCATAAGGATAGATAGGGTGCTGTACCAAAGGTACCCCTAGAGCATCAGACACTACTGTAGGAGTAATGACATACTCTACGCTTCGTATCCAACTCTTAACTAGAGTGTTGGAATCATAGACGCGGATAGAGATGTTCGAGAAGAACTCTCTAATCAGGGTAACTAAAGGAGGAGGATCAGACACATCCAATAAAGGTAACCAGCCCCTACGCTCAAAGTTTGCCCTAATGGCAGGATCAACCTCATCTAAGGTGACAGAATGCTCAGCCCAAACTTTTCTCTTAAGGTTTAGAGTCTCATAAATCTCTTGGTTTTTCTCACTCGGAAACCTCTCACTATCAAAGGAAGGTGGGGGAGGAGAAGGAGAGGGAATAGTCCTACGGGCTCTAGTCTTCCTAAGCATGATACTAAGGAAAGGACAGAGACACAAGGAAAAACCAAAAAGAATAAAAACAAAACCAAGAAGAATAAAAACAAAACGAAGGGCAGATTGCAAGTTAGCACAAAAAACAATAGAATAAAAATCTATATGATGCATGAACAAATACAATGCCATGATGCATGTACTAATGCAGTAAACAATTAAGTGCAATTGCGATTAAATTTGACAAAATTGGCCTGAGCAGGGAATTTCTAACAAAAATCCCAAAATTGAAAACCACTTGTTGAAATTTTTTAAACAAATTGATGAATTGAGCATTACAAAACACAGCACATAATTTATAATGCTTAATTACATCAACACAACAAGCCAATTTCATCAAATTCTATCCAATTTAACAAAAGCCCCAAATCGGATCAAGAACAAACCCTAGATTTTTCAATTTTTCACCAAACTCAAAATTGATCAAATTAACAGGTAAGGATCATGTTTATGATGTGTCCCTACAAAAACCCAATGATCAATTGCACAAACTAGAGCTTAAATCAACAGAAAATCCCATTTATGCAAAGTCCGAAAATCTCCCTTAAATGCATGGATTTATGCATGAAATCATGAAAATAAAATCAAAAGGAAGGGCAAAAGAGTCTTACCAGCTTGAGGAAAGAGAAACTTTGCAAAAAATTCGGAGGAAAACGACAAAAATCTGACTGTAGAGCCTTGCCTCGTCGGAGAGAGGAAGAAAAAGTTTGAAAAGTTTTGAAAAAGTGTTTGAAAAAGTCAGATCTGATCTTTTAAAAAAGCTTTTCCACGATCTTCGATCGATCGAAAATTACATTCGATCGATCGAATGAAACAGTCATTTTGAAACAAAATAAGGCACTTTTTCGATCGATCGAAAATCAGAATGGATCAATCGAACTGGGCAGAGGCTCACAAAATTTTTGATAAAAAACACAGTTTTGAAAAACACAAACCTAATTTTGAAAACAACTCCTCAAAGCATTAAACAACGAAAGCAAAATGTATGAGTATGAGATGGAATGCTTTTTCAAAAACCTAAATTTTAAACCTAATTTTCTCAAAGACAAGCTTCAATCATTCTCCCATTGAATTTTCTTAAGCAACAAATATGTTGTGCATAAATCTTAAGATATTTTCAAACTTGGTTGGTCAGACCAAAAACACACACACTAGCATGTACAGTATTTAACAAAGAGTAATTTGTGTAGTGTGTGATACTAAGAAAAACTTGAGATACATGTGAGGTGATATGTGAATAGTAATCAAACACAAAGTCTACACAATTCATCACATAGAATTTAAAAGAGACTATCACCTAAAGAGTTACATCCTATAATTCCCACATCTCCTAGAACAAAAGCTTGCAATCATGTAAGTTTCTTGCATTTTTGCCTCTTATTTATATGAATTGGCATTTAGCCTAATAGTACACACCGGTTTGAATTAAGTGAATTGGCATCAAGCCTAATAGTACACACCAGTTTTAATTTAATTGAGGCTACACCTTATGTTCTTTTTGTGCATATGCTACACTTTCTCGAGCACAAAATCTTATGATATGCATTAAGGTATTCATGATTGACTAGTGAACAGTGGTGAGATGGTTATTTATGCATTTCTCAAAAGGATCAAGTCCGACAGTCAAAAACATATGACTTCATGATTAAGACAAAGTGATTAAAAACCACACACATCTTTCCCACACAACATGCACTACAAAGTTTCAACTAGTCAAGTGCAATGAATAAGCTCATCAAAGTTAAACAAGGTACACAAGACATGACATGTGAAAATAGATTGACCAACCTTGTTTTCAAAAATCAAGAAAAATAGTGTCAAACATAGTTTTTGCTTTCTCCTTTTCTCCTTTTTTTTTTTTTTATTAAAAAGAGAAAACAAATAAATCCTAGAATGAAATGTATGAATGTAATGCAATGCAAGTCCTAGAACAAAAAAACACAAAAACTAAAGAACAATGGTCACAAAAGATTAGAGCAATGAAGCACAAGGACCATGTCAGAAAGACTCAGCTAGTTCGAGTCTTTTGCATCCAAAACTTTTTAGATGCACCACGAGCATTGGAGTTCTTATTCACATTCGAGTGATTCCCAACTCTAGGATTGGAATAAAGGTTTAACACCTTTACCAATTCACAAATTAGTGCCATAGGATCTTGTGCTTGAGGCACAGGCACTTTTGGTTTATTTGCTCTCTTATCAACTTGAAGCTTGTAACAGTTAGGACGAATGTGTCCAGACTTACCACAATAATGACAAACCCAAGCAGGTTTACCATGCATCTTGTCCTTAGAAGGGGTAGAATCCTTAGGTTTAGACTCTCTCACATCAACCCTAATCTTCCTAGAAGGTGAAACTTCTACAGGTTTAACAACCTTACTCACAGGGGGTTTGATAGTTTCACTCACAACCTTACTCACGGAAGGTTCAGAAGAAGAAGAATGAACAAAATTCGTGGAATGTGGTCCAGAATCAAAGATGCTTTCAACATATCCTAACCCAGATTTATCAGAAGAATACTTTTGAACATTCAGAATGTGATCAAGTTTAGAACTAGCAGATCTAGCAACAGATAAATCATGTTCCAAAGTTTTAACTTTATCAAGCAAAAGCATGTTCTCAGATTTAACATTGTTCAAAAGATCATTAACATCAAACAGTTTAACAAGCAAAATTTTCTTTTCAAGCTCAAGAGATTCAATTTTTTTCAAGCCAAGTTCAACATTCATAGCATCCCTTGTAGCAATTTTGCAAAGTTTATTGTAGGTTTCTTGAAGATTTGCATCCTCAGAGAGTTCCTCATCAGAAGGGTTCTCTTCAACAGATATGCTTTCATTGACTGCAGCAGTAGCAGTGAAAGTAATGAAGTTTCCATCCTCGTCACCACCGGACTCATCATCAGAAACCTCATTATCACTAAGGGTTACAGCCATAGCTTTACCCTTAGTCCTCAAGAATGTAGGACATTCAGATTTCACATGACCATACCCTTGACAGCCAAAACACTGAGGACCCAAAGAATTATTTGAAGATTGACCAATTTTTTCTTTAGGTTTTTCAAAGTTATTAACCTTAGTGGGATCATTCTTCCTAAAATTTCTAGGTTTAGCAGTGTAAGTACCTCTTGCCTTTCTGTTGGTATTCCTAAGAAAGTTCTTAAAGTTTTTGGCAAGATACGCAATCTCTGTAGCAGAGAGCTCATCATCAAATCCACCACCAGCAACATCATCAACTGACTTAAGAGCCATTAATTTGGATTTGTTCATTTTAGGTAGGTCAGACTCATAGGACCGAAGAGATCCTACAAGCTCATTAACAGGGATGGAGTCCATATCCTTGCTTTCAGTGATGGCAGTCACTTTGGGTCTAAAGCTTTCAGTTAAAGATCTAAGTATCTTCCTAACAATTTTAGGTTGATCATAGATTTCACCCAAATTAAAAGCAGAATTGACAATATCATTTAATTTAGCATAGAATTCATCAAAAGATTCATCATCAGACATTCTAATGCTTTCAAATCTAGCAGTCAATTGTTGCAATTTATTGATCTTAACTGCCTTTGTGCCTTCATGCACAGTTTAGAGGATTTTCCATGTAGTATGAGCAACCTCAACATTTGAGATCCTCTTAAATTCCTCCATTGAAACAGCATTGAAGATGGCATTCATAGCTTTGCTATTGAAGCCTGCTGCTTCTTTTTCAGAAGTTTGCCACTCACTCACAGGAGTAGTGGGCTTCTGCCATCTGTATTCAACGGAATTCCAAACCCTCTTATCAATTGATTTCAGGAATGCTTTCATCCTTACTTTCCAATAAGCATAGTTGTTCCCATCAAAGTGAGGAGGAACAAAAAGAGAGTGTCCATGCTCCATGATAACAGGGGTCAAAGATCAGCTTAGAGATAAAAAAAATCTCAAACAAAAGAGCTACCCGCTCTGATACCACTTGATGGGTTTTAGACCCCTTAAAAACCACCAGATTGCGTAGCCTAGTTTAATTAGCCAAGTTGTTATTTAGTCAAATTGTGCAAAACTAGGTTAAAACAATCAAATAATCATATCATGTATATAAAACATATAAACCAGCGGAAATAATAAAGAACACAATGATATGATCACCCAGGAAACCACACGGTAAAAACCTAGGGAGGATTTGACCCACCGATCCTCAAGGCAAAACAGAATTCACTATGAAAAAATTGAATTTCTTACAAAAGGATTACAAGCTCCCCGCTCGACTTCCTAATACTATCCATCAGTAGAACTTACTGACATGACCACGTGCGAGCTCCGAATCCACGGACTCCTTCTTTCTTGAATTCCTCAATCAGCTACAAGCTCCCCGCTTGTTTATCGTTATGTTCCAATGGTTGCAACTATAATGATCTTTAAGATGTTGAAATCATCTCTATCTTGAAAACCCTAAGTTTTGTGTAAAGGAAAGTTCCTTTAAGATCTCACAAGAGATTCACACAAAACAGCAATGTATGAGCAAGAATACAATATGGAGCACCTCCAAAAACGTGGCTAGGGTTTTGTTTAAATACCTAGGGTAAAAACATAAAACCCTAAACGTTTAATGAAGTAGGGCTGAGTTGGAAATTCTGCAAAAAATTCAACCTGTGCGATTTTCGATCGATCGAGTCTGTCCTTCGATCGATCGAGCCAGGCCGAAAGTCCCAAAGACTTCTGCAGCCACTCGATTCCAACTTTACATTAATAAACCAACTTTGAGCAAGCCTAAACAAGACTAAATACATTGTTTTGATCATGGTTTGCCAACATTACAAATTAGAGTTCTAAATACATAAAATCCTAAGACCTTAGAACCTAACACTCCTCGATAACACGTGCCGGTGTTATCTTTGTGTTTGCATCTCTCTTCCCTTACTTTTTACCTTTTAATTACTGCTGTGTTTGTGATTAATTATAGTTTAGAGTGTTTTACCAATTTGGATATAGCTTATATTCATCATTCCGCACATATATTGTTTGTGTATAAGCTTGTGTTGGTATTGTCAAACCTATGAGCTATCTCTACCATCACAAAGGAAAAACAAATCTCTTGCACTCAAGACAATCAATGAGAGATCGGAAGCTCAAGACTCCTCGGATGAGGATGAGGTTGAAAAGGAAGTGGTGTATCTTACTAAGAAATTCCGCAAGTTCTTAAAGTTCAAGAGAGATGGGAAGTCTTTTGAAAAGGGAAAATTCTCGAATTTTAAAAAGGACAAGAAAGACTTCAAGAAGAAGGATTCAAAAGACTCCTCTCCATCTCAAATGGTCATGTGCTTTGAGTGCAAAGGGCATGGGCATGGGCATGTGAAGAAAGAATGCCCCACTTATTTAAAGGCAAAGCGTAAAGTATTTGCCACTACCTTTAGTGACTTAGACAGTTCAAATTTAGATTCGGAAGAAAGTTGTGATGGAGAAGGAAACTACTCCGCATTTATGACCATTGCACCTGTGGACTCTTTAGAAGATTCGCATGCACTAGTGGAAGAGCTCGGTGAGCGCACCAAAGTGGAGCCAATAGGAGTTGGGGAGGAATTCGATGATGAAGATGAAGAATGTGTCTATGAAGGAACAAATGGATTGTAAGACACTTATAATTCTCTTCTTGAGAAGACCGGAGAGTATGCAAAAGTGGCTAAAGCAACCATAAGAAAAATGAAGAGAGCAAAGAAAGATTACAAAAGTCTTCTTGTGCGGTACAAGGAGACTAAATGCGAAGTTGAGACGCTGAATGGAGAACTAACAGAAGCCTATTTTAAGATCAAGTTTCTTGAGCTTGAAGTGATTCAAGCTAATGCTAAAGTGGAGTGGGTTGCCTCCAAAAAGTTTGACGAAGTGCTTGCCCATCAAAAGGCCTTTTCTGACAAAAGCGGCCTAGGATTCACCGGAGAGAGTAGTTCAAGCGCCAATGTGTCCAAGGAGATGAAGTTTGTTAAAGCAAAGGAACCAATGGTAGTAATTCCAACTGTTGAGAAAGTGAAGTTTGAGAAGAAGCCAAAGGTGATTGCTTAAAGGGTTTTGACAAAGCCTCCAAACCCAGTAGTGGTGAAACCCAAGACTAAAGGAAAATCTCTTCCGAAGTCACAAAGAGGACCACAAACTCAACACTTTTGCCACCACTAAACCTAATTGCCATAAGTTTCAGGCATTAAAGAATGCTAGCTCTCAAAGGTCAAGAGGACAAAAAAATGGCAAGGGCAACCTCATGCAATCAAAAGGGAAAGAAGTTGATTCTGATATTGGTGATGTGATAAAGATGATAGACACCATCACATCTTGTTTGGCAAACTTCACCCTAAGGTTTGGGAATCATAACTCAAGTACCCAATCCTCTAAGGATATCACCCAAAATGCAAGTGCCGTGTGGGTGAAGAAAGGTACACATGCATAAGCATTCGAATATGTCCATGCATCAATTCTTTCTATATGTTGTGACTTTGTTTGGTTATTTGCTTAGTTATCATTCTAGCATGTTTTGACAACTTTTGTTTGTTTTTAATAGCTTTGAATGTTTTCTTTTTTTATCAATCTTTACTTTCTTTTGTGTCAAAAATCCAAAAACACATAAAAAGTAGAAAATCCAAAAAGTTTGATTGGCATTGTTGTGTTTTGTCACACGCATGTTTTGCCTTTAACCTTCATACAAATGGCTTTGTGCATTTACGAGTGTTGCTTGTTCTCAATGCACTCATATCATTGTGAGAAAAATCTTGACATCTATGTGACTGTTATAAATAGATCTTCAAACTTGTCATGAATGATTAGTCAATGGTTTTGTTAATCTTGAGACTTGCATAGACTTGTGCCTATATATCTTCCCACTTTTTTTTTTTTCTTAAAGAGCTCAACCAATGTTAAATCTCAAAATGAAAAGAGATAATGAGCTGCAAAAGCCATTGCAACGTGCTAATATTCAACTAGGAAAAAGGGAAAGCGACTTATATGAAAATGTATGGTGCCCAAAAGCCAAAGGCTTACTCATTAAATTGAAATATCAAAAATTTCTGGCATCAATCTCAAAATGAAATGTATTGTTCCAAAATGATCAAATGTTATGAAATGTATGAAGCCAAATGAAAAACTTCAAAATTATGTAATCAAGTTTTGTGGGAGGTCATACATGCATACTTCTATAATTGAGATTGGTCACTCTTCCTAGTGTTAATTGTGTATGTCTTGGTTGAATTGATCATTGAAACTTCACATTAGACTAAAGACTATCTCATTTTTGGTACCCACACACATCACACATGTCTATGTTCAATGAATGTCTTATTCATTTGTGTGATTGTACTTGATTAAATGTGTTGCACTTACTCAATCATATGTTGATCAAACACAAAAAGATTTTTGAGTATTTTAATTATTTTTGAAAAATGTTTTTGTTTTGAAATATTTCAAAAAAGTTCAAAAACTGTGCAACTCTGTTTTAGCAACTCATTCTCGTGGGTCACTCCAGTCGTGAGCTTACTCAGAAGCTCTCAAGACTCTCTGGCGAGTAGATCCCCCAGTCGCGAAAAAGACTTAGAAAAATTCAAAATTTTTGGGGTTTTAGCATTTTTGCAACTTAGTTTGGCGACTAGTTCGCGAGTGGAAGCTCCAAGCGAGTTTACTCAGAATGATTCGCGACTCTCTTCGTGACATGCTCACGAGTGGACTTCCCAATCGCGAAAAACACTTAGACAAAATTTTCAAAATTTGTGTCAAGGGATTTTGGTGACTTGATTTGGTGACTTGCTCGCGACTCATTCCAATGACGAAAAACACGTGTTTTGCACAAATAGGGTTATATCTAAGACAATTTTCAAAAATGTTTCAGTTTTCCCTCGCATCACGTGCACTTTCATTGTCTTGTCTGCCTCTCCCTCTTCTAAAACCTCAATTTTCTTCATCAATCCTTCATCAATCTTCAAGAAAAGGTATGGGTTTTCTCTTATTCTCAAAGTATTTCATGTTTCTAGCCCTAAATTTCTTGGATTTTGTGTTTATGTTGAGATTTGAAAATATGATGTTTGAATATGGTCCAAAGCAAATGCTACGGGATGAACCAAAACCAAAAATAAATATGCTAGTTGCATTTTATAAATTTAAAGAAAAAAAAAGACTTTCAAACATGATAAAATATTGGGCTAATTATCTGTTCCTGTTTTTAGTTAAACCTAATATTTTGGATTGGATGCTATCTTTATAGGCAACACGTTATATCTGCCACTCCCAACTTTTTTGAACTTGTATTGGATGTCCATTGACCAAAATCCAGCATTTGGACAGGAGTATTGTAACACATGAAGACTAGCGTAGATGCCAAATCGACAAGTTAATCATGACCAAAAGACAACCTGGTCCTTTTTTACGGAAAAAAAATGGAAACCTAGAATCCAAATCATGAAAAAGAGCAATTAGATCTCCATATTGATTTAGGCCTCCTATAAAAATCCATCCAAATCCACATCTATTTTGTGAGCCCATAAAGGAAGATTTGGTTTTGGAGGCCCAAATCATTTCCCCTATGAAAACTTCCCAAACTGGCCAGCAGAAAGAAAAAAGCCCAATCCACACTATCATTCATAAACCTAACAAGTTTTGGAGGAAAAAGAAACACAGAGCATGACTTGTACTAAAAACAACCAGAAAACCAAAGAAATACAAATTTTCATAGCCCCTTAACAATTATTGGACTAAAACATTTTATTCATTGAAGACTATAGTAAAACAGATCCACACCACATATATATAGGAAACCTTACAGGCTTACACCACAGACTATTCAGACGACGTAATTCAAACAAACCAACAAAAGCAGAGCATGGATGAGATGAGAAGAAAGCCGACATATTTATCTTAGAGGATCAGACAGCGTTGATGACGTTCAGAGCTATCATTTGGATATTGTCTTGGCTGCTGTTGTAACGCCATGTTTTAGTTTATTTATATAGGGAGAGATGATTGAAATGTTTTTTCAGGTTGCAAGAGTAACATTACACTTTTATTCATTCGGTTCTACATTAGATGAGCGAAAGACTAGAAACGTCCCCACAGGGCCGACTGAAGCTATAGGCGAGCTGGGCCACCGCCTAAGGCCCCCACTTCTTAGAGGGCCCCCAAATAATAATAATATAGTATATAATATTATTATTCTATCTGAGAAAAAAAAAATTTACAAACGGCCTGTTCCTCAGAGGCCCGTTTCTCACCCAAAAAATAAAATAAAATTTATTAATGTCAAACGGCCATAACAATATCTCATCAGTCATCAAGCCACCCATTTCTCACAGAGGCCCCGTTTCTCTCAGTCACAGAGGCCCGTTTGTCACAGAAAAAGCTGAAGTGACAAACTGACAATGTGACTAATCCCATCAGATCAGACCATCACCAAATCTTTAACTTGCATAAGAAAAGATTACAAACGGCAAAAATTATTAGCTTGAAGAAGAAAATATTACAAAAGCAGAAAGAAGAGGCAAATAAGAAAAGAAAGAAAAAAGAAAGAAGAAAAAAAAAAAACTCATTCTCTGACTCTCTCTATTTGACTATCTTGATTCTAAAAAAAACTTGGCTTACTCATCAACTGTGTTGGCAATAGACTTGTGTGTTCACTGAAGGTTCGTTTTTTATTTTCTCTTCCTTTGTCTCTTTCAGTCTTTCATCTTCTTCATGTTTACTGCTGTCTGCTGGGTGTCTCGGTTTTTTTTTTTCATGGGTGTCTGGGTTTTTTTTTTTTTTTTTTTTTTGAAGAGGGTTTCTCGGTTTTTTTTTTCATGGGTGTCTGGGTTTTCTTTTTTTTTTTTTTTTTTTTCTTTTGAAGAGGAGTTTGCTCACAGCTCACGCAGGGGTCTGGGTTTTTTTTTTTTCTTTTGAAGAGGCGTGAGCAGAGCTTTTTTTCTTTTGAAGACAATGAAGAGGCGTGAGCTGTGAGCAGAGGCTGAAGTGAAGGCTGAAGCTGAACTTGGTTTGCTTCCTTTAGATTTCTCTAGAATAAGCCTTTTGGCTTTTGATTCTTTCAATAAATGAAATTGAATGGTCTGAAATGGTCAATACTCAATTGACCCATAAAGTGATTAGTGATAAAGAGAGAGACACGTTAGGCTGAATAGTATTACACCATTTTCCTCTTTTTTTTTTTTTTTTTTGATGGGAAGTCTTACACCTTTTGAGCTTTGAATAGTCTGAATAGTGGAAGTCTTACAAGTTTTTTTTATTTTTTTTATTTTTTTTATTTTTTTTTAAGAAATTAGATTTAGAGGGATAGTGGCCATTTTTTAGTCTTAGTAGATCAAGTTGAGTCTTACACATTATGCTAAAAAAAAAAATTTACTGCTACACAAAAAAAAGAGTATTAATAACAAAATTATAAATTTAGAATAATTTACTTTGTACTAATATTAATTTTAATTTTTTTGTGCAGGTTTAAAGTGTAAAGTGATCATATTAAGTAAAGCTGCAATTGTGCATTTGATAAAATAGGTTCTATTGTTTTATACATTAAATTTATATTATTTTAGTTAAATTGTAATTTTTTTTTATTATAGATTGTGTTTCATTTATTCCTAAATATTTTTTAATTACAAATGTCTACTAGAAAATATTTATCTGGATATGAAAAAAAAAAAAAAAACAAAAAGACAAATAGAAGAACTAATTGAATCTCAAAAAGGAGCTATGGACAAATTTATTACTAGTAAAAAACAAAATCTTGCAGAAAATTTGAGTGAAGGTTTCATAAATGAACAAGAAATTCATCAAAAAGAGTTAGAAGATAATGAAAATATACAACAAAATGATGATAACGAAGGTGGTCGTGATAATGTTCAAACATGTAATGTCACCATTCTTGATAATGAAGCTCAAAATAATTTAGAGGAGAGTGAAAATATTAATGATCAACCTAATTATATTCCTACAAATATTTTTGATCCAAGTCAATGGAAAACTATTGACATAAAATTAAGAGATTTGTTAGTAAAAAATGGTCCAATAAGAGTTGATGATCTAAACTTTCCTATAGATAAGAACTCTAGACATTTTTCTACTACGCATTATATTCGAAAATTACCAAATGGGGAGAAACATGATAGAAAATGGTTAGTGTATTCGAAAGAAGTAGATAGAGTATTTTGTTTTTGTTGCAAGTTGTTTAATTCAAAATCTAATACAAATCAACTAGCTAGTGGAGGAACTAAGGATTGGAAAAATATTAGTTCTATTCTTAAAAATCATGAAACAACCAATGAGCATATTACTAATATGAATACTTGGATTGATTTAGAACTAAGATTATTGAAGAATAAAACAATTGATAAAAATTTCCAAGAACAAATTAAGAAAGAGAAAGATCATTGGAAAAAAGTATTAATAAGAATAATAGCGGTGGTAAAAAATCTTGGTAAAAATAATTTGGCATTCCGAGGAAAAAACGAAAAGATCTATCAAGAAAATAATGGAAATTTTTTAAGTATAATTGAAATGATTGCAGAATTTGATCCAGTAATGCAAGAACATGTTCAACGTATTCAACATGGTGCAATCCATAATCATTATCTTGGTCATAATATACAAAATGAAGTGATACAATTATTAGCAAATGAAATTAAAAGTAAAATTATAAAAAAGATTAAAGAAGCAAAATACTTTTCAATTATACTTGATTGTACCCCCGATGTAAGTCATCAAGAACAAATGACTCTCATACTAAGATGTGTGGATAACTCAATAAGTCCGATAAATATAGATGAACATTTTGTGGAATTTTTAAACGTAAATGATACTTCTGGAAAAGGTATTTTCGATGAAATTATAAATGCAATAAAAAATCTTGAACTTGATATTAATGATGTACGTGGACAAGGATATGATAATGGGTCTAATATGAAAGGGAAAAAACAAGGGGTACAAAAAAGAATTCTTGATATAAATCCTAAAGCATTTTACACACCATGTGGTTGTCATAATCTCAACCTTGTCTTATGTGATATGGCTAATTCTTTTCCTAAAGCTATATCTTTTTTTGGAGTAGTACAACGTATATACACACTATTTTCTTCTTCCACAAAGCGATGGAAAATTTTACAAGATAATGTGCTAGGTTTAACTCTTAAGCCATTGTCACAAACACGTTGGGAAAGTCGAATTGAAAGTGTGAAAGCAATAAAATTTCAAGTTCTAGAAATAAGAGATGCTTTGTTACAATTGGCAAAAACAAGTGAAGATCCCAAAACAAAAAGTGAAGCTGATTGTTTAGCAACATATGAGATTGAAAGTTTTGAGTTTTTGCTAGCTATGACTATTTGGTATGACATATTATTTGCGGTTAACTCTGTTAGTAAAAATTTACAATCGAAAGACATGCATATTGATGTTGCTATAGATCAATTAAAAGGTCTCATGTCTTTTTTAAAAAAATATAGAGAAGATGGATTTACATTTGCTATGAATTCATCTAAAGAAATTGCAACCAAAATGGAAATAGAGCCTATATTTCGTGAAAAACGTATAATTCGTAGGAAGAAACAGTTTGATGAGAATGTCAATGATGAGATAACACAATCCGCTGAAGAATATTTTAGAATTAATTATTTTTTATATATAGTAGATCAAGCTATTTCTTCAATTGAAAGTAGGTTTGAACAATTTCAAATATATGAAAATATTTTTGGTTTTTTATTTAATTTTGAAAAACTAAAATCACTAGATGATGATAGTTTGAAAAAAAATTGTCTTAATCTTGAATGTTTTCTCACACATGAAACTCATTCTGATATTGATGGTTTAGATTTATATTCAGAACTAAAAGTTTTAAAAGAAGTTTTGCAAATAAATGATAACTCTCCAATTAATGTACTAAATTATATAAAGAGGCTAGAATCTTTTCCAAATGCATGTATTGCTTTCAGAATATTATGAACTATACCTGTTACAGTTGCTTTCGCAGAAAGAAGTTTTTCAAAATTAAAATTAATAAAATCCTATTTAAGATCAACTATGTCACAAGAAAGATTAAGTGGATTAGCTATATTATCAATTGAAAAAGAAATGTTAGCCGAACTTGAATGCAAAAATTTAATTAGTAATTTTGCCTCTCAAAAAGCAAGAAAAATAAATTTTAATTGAAAAAAAATATATGAATTTATAATTAAATATAATAAAATGCCCCATTTAAAGCTTTCGCCTAGGGCCCCCGAATTCATTGAGCCGGCCCTGGGTCCCCATCAAATGAAGGAATCTAACTTGACTTTCTTATATTTGGAAACTACCTTGTCAATGCGTTAATGTTACAAAGATATTTTAATCATTCACCGATTTTATTACTATTCTATGTGGGATTTAATCATTTAACTAACTAAGTAACTTACACTTAAATTTAAAAATTAGAACATTAGAACATTCATTCATTATGTTTCTCTTCATCATCAAACCAAGACAATATATAAATATTAGACAATATATAAATATTTACATGTGTACTTTTGTATACTCATATAGTAGTATCTATTTCAAAACATGCATAAAATTTTACATCAATTAATGATTGTGCTTTGTTCCTATAAAGTGATATTAATATTTGTCAACCATTTAGCTAAAATATAAATGAATGCTCGAAAATGTGTTGAAAACACAAAAGCTGTTTAGACCCCCGAATAAAAGTTACGGCTCGATTGATTTTACACTAACTTAATACTAAATGCGGAATAGTGTAAATGCGAGCGAATAAATAAACAAGCTACTCTAATCCATAATCTAAACAACACAGCAGTAAAATGGAATGTAAAAGAGTAGGGAAGAAAGATGCAAACACAAGATAACACGCCGATGTGTTATCGAAGAGGAAACCGAAGAAGTCGGCGAAAAACCTCTCCGCCGCCCTCTAAGTGGAAGTCAATCCACTAGAAAATCAGTTGGGATACATGAGTTAGCAAGAGACCCTCCAAGCCTAATCTACCCGATGTACCTAAGCCCTCCAAGCTCCTACTTCAACAAGACTTCTCGGAACCGTGTCTTGTCTAGTTCTTTAGATCCCGTAACAAGCTTCATGTTGCATCTGCCATCCTTGGCTTCTTCCAATACTTCCTAGCAGCACCAAAACTTCACTTGACACTCTGAAAGGGTGTGGTAAGTGTTTGGGCTATCAACCTCTCAATGGTATGGAAATGGAGCGGTAGGAATTGAGGAAATTCCACAAGCAAATGTGTAGAGAATTGTGGGTATAACAATCTCTATCTCTCAAGGTATTTGGCTAGGGTTTTTTCTCAGAAGCACTCCTCAACATTTGTGGGTAGTGTGGGTATAAGTAGTGTAGGCACAGAAAGTGTGTATCAGAATGGACAGGTTGGCAGAACAGAATGTCTCGCGGGAAGACCTTACCTGCAAGGTACTCGCGAGACACAGCTGTCTCCATCCTGGCCTGACTCTTCGCATTCTAGCATGTGCAAAGCACATGAGTCACTTCGCGGGATGCTAAGTCGTGAGCTACCCGCGAAATCTCTTCAGTCTTCAATTGCTTGAGTCTTCACACACTCTCTCTCTAACACACAACTCTTACAATCAAATCCCACAATAAATACGGGGTAGATAAGATTGAATAAAATTATAATCAAATTTGTCACGGAATAAAACCAACAAAACACATAGTGTAAATAACAACTTTACAATAAATGATTATAATTAATCTATTTCTCAAAGTGTACTTGATTTGCTTTAAGAGATTTTGTACAACAAATTCTAAGAATTCACTGTAGATCAAAGAAATATATAGCCACAGCTAATAGTATATAACTCAATTAATACTATACTAAAATTATTAATTTTTATCATCATCTCTAAAAGCAAATACGTAAAGTTAGTTTGAATATATATATATATATATATATATATATATATCACCATAGGAAGAGTATACAGATGTCTCTAACGCATTTTCAACTAATATAGAAGATTTAATTCATTAACGGTACAATTTATGATTCTAACTTCACCTCCCCTTATATTGGTCTTGCATCATGCTTAAATGTTGATATTGAATTGATCTCTAAAACTTCATAATATATATATATATATATATATTTATGTAACATTTTCATTGTAACAAAAATTTGTTGTGCTACACACTTACACTAGTATTTAATAAAATCTTTTAAGAGCATCTTGTTGAGGAACTATGTTTATGTTCATATAACTTAGGAAGAGAAGAATGTCTCAAATGCATTATCAATCAAAAACAATTAGAAGATTTAGATGATCATATATATATACACACACACACACACACACACACACACACACACATTTAAAATGGGAGAGAAAGATTTGAACACTGGATATTTGAAACACTCAAATGTGCCAGGCAAATTGACTTAAAGGTCATTGGTAATTTGGTGCAACCTATTCAGTTTAACATAGATTTTGTTGTTACACAATGTAGACACCCCATTTTACAACTTGCATTTAACCAATCGGTAGATCTTCAAATTTGTGATACAAAACAAATCTTGATGCTCTAACAATCATAATGGTATGTCATGGGTTTTGATCAGACCACCTGATCAAAAGTTATCATACAAACAATTTTCAATGATCATGGCTCACCTACATGATGGGTCCGGTCACGTCCTATCTTAAACACTTAATTTTGATTGGTTCTCACAAGAATTAACTTAAAATTAATTAAGTGTGATTTTTGATTGGATTTCATTTCATTTTTTAAAAGAAAAAAAAAATGTTTTCCTTTAGGACATCTTATCTACTCTTTTGAAAAAATTTGGAGATAGGAAAAATTCAAAAAATGCTCAGGAACGTCATTATCTTGAGCAGCAAATTGAATCGTATTTTTGGCCAGGAAAACATCGAAATTTGGTTTTCTCTATTTCTATAAAAGTTGTAGAGAATTAAATTTCCTTTCAAAAAACATCAATCCCGAATCAATTGGAATTTTGAACAGAAAGTTATGGCCAAAATACGAAACAGGTGCAGAAGATCTTCACACATCTTTCAAAATTTCAAATGGGGATCAAACTCAAATTTGTTCAAGCTTACCTAATAGGCTTATCCCTTCCTTTAGCTTCAGACGAAATTTTTTTTTTTTTTTTTTTTTTTGAAAAATAAATGGGATAAGAAACAAATACATCCTGTGAAAAATTTCAAAAAATGCTCAAAAAACGTAACTATTTTCAGCAGCAATTTGAAACACATTTTTGGCCTAGATAACGTTGGAATTTGGATTTCTCTATTTCTAACAAAGTTGTAGATAATTGAATTTTATTTCAAAAAACACCTATCTTGAATCAATTGAAATTTTGAGCGGAAAGTTAGAGCCAAAATACGAAGCAGGTGCAGCATCATTTCAAAATTCAAATGGAGATCAACGCCAAATCCGTTTCAGCTCATTTAAACAGGTTATCTCTCCCCTTAGCTTCAGAAGAAAGCTAACAACTTAGCTTTAAAGCTAAGTCATCCCTTCCCCTATAAATGGAGAAGACCTTTTCCATTTTTTGGGACTCCGAATTCCCTCTAGAGAGCTAGTGAGAAAGCAGAAAAGAAAAGCTGTTGTGCAACCATTGTTCCTACTTTGGTTGTAGTTTAGTACTTCCTTGCTTTCTCCCTAGCCCTTTAAGTGATCACTTTCCCTTTTTAATTTATGTTCTATGCTGGTAAGTAGTTAGTTATATTCTTAATTTTCTACACATGCTTAAATAAATGTTTAACATATCATTATTTTTTTCTTTTTATGATATGCTTGGATGAACATGCCTATATGTCTTATTAATATTCCTTTTACATGCTTAGATGAACACTTCTAGGCTAGTACACAATTTTTCTCTTGAATGCTTAGATGAGCACTTTTAGGCTAAAACACAATTTTCTCTTCAATACTTAGATGAACATGTCTAGGTAATTGTTTTACTTTTTTTTTTGAAAAATTGCTTGAACGAACATGTCTAAGTATTTAAATTTTCTTTAGATAAACATGTCTAGGGATTTTCCTTTATATCTTTTCATAATTGCTTGGATGATCAAATATGCTCAAATGTTTTATTTTTATTTGTTTCTCTTTGCAATTATGTTGATGACAAATAACATGACAACTTCAATTTTTCTTCACATGCTTAGATGAACATGTCTAGGTTAGGAATTCTTTGTTTACATTGATTTCTTGGATGAACATGCCATTACCTTAATGCTTTCTTTACATTATCTAACAAGTTTCACTTTTTATTTCTTTTTTATGTCTAATTCCCCTAACATATATTTGTTTACAATTCCTACAAATTAACATGATTGTATGACATATTGTTTGTATTTGTTTGACATGACATGACATTGGCCACCTTAACCTAGGAGACCGGTTTTACCGGGCGGGATGGGTGCTTAATCCCTTCCCATCTCGTAAATTAGCCTCCGAACCAAGATCAAGGGTTCTAGACTATGCTTTTGCACATGTAATTTTACATTTTTTAGAATGTAACTAGGAAATAAAGCAATGTAATTTACTTTTCTTAGATTGTATCTAGGACAAAAAGCATTGTAAATTTTTGTTACAAAATTTGATGTAAATTGCAATATACATTAATACAACAAAAGTATTTTTTATTAAAAGTTTTCTTATTTTCCCTTTTAAATTAAGTAAGTGGCGACTCCATGTAAAACCCTCGATCTAGGGGGGAGTACATTTCACACACAATAAATGTTTTGAAATACTTTATCATATGCCAAAAGTCTTTAACTCAAGTAGCACTTCCCGACTTTGAAATCACCCATCTCCTAATTATTGAATCATAAAAAAACAATTGACACAATAATTCTAAAACGTGTACACATATACGTACAAACAAATAATTACACACATTATTTTAATTTTTATATAGAGATAGGCCAAAATCCGGGCAGATATCTTAGGTGTGGTTTTTGACAACCCTTTTGAAAGCATGTTATCTTGCCTATGAGTTAAACCTTTTTTTACAAATCCTTAGGTGTGTTGTACGTACATTATGTTTCTCATTTAAATTCAAACAATTGATTACATTAAATGCAATTATTTTAGGAAAAATAAAATAATTTATATTGTATTAGTCAATGCAATAATGTATTTAATTTTAATTAAGAAACCTAAAGTAAAACAAATAAAAAATAGTGCCTAAGTTTGTCATTATATATAAACAGATTCTTAAAAGAAAACACCAAATTAAATTAATATATAGTTAATACTTACTAGTAAAAATAAATAATTAAATCAATATTGCATTAGAAATTATTAATTTTGATCCTTTTCTAAAATTAGCCTTGTTGGCTTATGTGAAAAGATTTCAATGAAGTCAAGTCCATCCCGTTGAGTTAGCCCTTAGCCACAAGTCTTGCTTGATATCTTTCTATAAAGAGTAGTGCTATGTTCACAATATTTTCACAATAAATTTTAATTAACAGGATGTTTTAGGTTTTTAATTAAAATTCTCCATTGAAATTACTTTTTTATCCACTAGTAACAACAAGTAATAATCTACCACATAATTTTTTTTTTTTTTTTTTTTTGATAAAGATCCACATAAAATTTGTTATGAAAATATTGTGGACATAACATTTCTCTTCTACAAACTAAATAGACCTATACTTTATTTATAGACCCATTTACAACTAATTGGTTGTTTCCTAGAGGGTAAAGTCTGGTGCCTTATGAGAATTCATAGGAAAACATTTAAAAATTTTAACTTTTAGCAACTCAAAACACTACTTTATTTATTTTAATATTTCACTTTATAATACACTCAACATCAAAACTTTTATTTTAACATTAATTCAATACATTAAAATAATATAAACAACCAAATAAAATAATTTGTCTAATACAATAAACAACAATTACAACCATCAGTACATTAAAAATAATACTTTTTAACAACCCACATTAAATTTTTTTTTTAAGATTAAGTTACAGTGGGCTGCTATCTCTAGCAGCTCACTGTAACTCAAAGTTAAATTTTTTTTAGTTTAACTACTTTGATGTAGTCACAAATTTGAAGAATTGTTTGCTAGATTAACATTTTTGTCAATTTAGCAATCTTGCAAGGACGTTCAGCTAAATTTATGGCTTGTTGTTTTATTCATTGAGAAGTGAAAAAGTATTTTCCACCCTAATGTTTAAAAAAAAAAAAAAAAAAAAAAAAAGAAGGCAAGATTTGTTCTATGGAGAATTGAAAAGATGTCGCACATTAGCTGGATCTAATATAAAAAATGGCAAGATTTGTTTCTAAATCCTTGGCAGTAAAAAAAAAAAAAAAAAAAAAGAATTCTAGGCACATATGACAAGAGCGCCGCAAAATTGAGCTGAAGCACAATAATGGATTTTTTTGGTTTTATCTGTTCTGTTCCAAGTCGTGAGGGTTACGACTTACAAGGCCCACACCCGAACTTTGAATAAGAGAAGGCGCCCACGTGACTCTGGCATTTTGCTCATGGACCTTTGGGATTTGGTCTGTTTTGATTTTGGACTGACACTTCCTCTCTCAATTTACCGGATCCATATCCCGTGCAATACCCTAGGTATTGCATGGTGTGCAATACCTCTTTTGTCAGCCGTGGATCTAATCTAATGGCTTAAAATATTGACACCTCACCAAATAACAAAAATACTACTTTACCCTTAAAATCAGTTCAGCCCGCCCATTCAGCCCGCCCACTGTTTTCGTAAGTTTGAGTAAAACCAGCTAAAATCAAATTTTTCTCTCTCTCCCCTGCGTTTGAGGTTGCTCTTTGCCTCTCCTTCAACCCATTCTCTTCCTCTCCTTCAATTCATGGTCACAGCAGCCCGCCCACTGTTGATTCAGCCCGCCCACTGTTTTGGTAAAAGTCTGAGTAACCAAACAGAAAATCAAATTTTCCTCTCTCACTCCCCTGCGCAACTGCCGTCTCTGCTTCTTTCCACCATGCACGCTTCAATCTCGATCTAGGACTTGAATCTTCCATTCGGTGAGTTCATCAACTCAATCTTCCTTCATATACACCAATTTTGCTCTCCAAAATCCAAAAACCTCTTCAATTTGTCGATTTTTGATGCGTCCTCGTTTCTGATCCTTTTGTTTGATCGGAAAGTTCAACTTGTAGAGGTAAGAAACTGTGCCATCGGTTTGCTCAATTTTCATTTTTTTGATTTTTTTGGTTTGGTAATTTCACGCGTGTTATGTTTTAACTGAGTTTTAATCTTTGCTGATCTTCTTGAAAATTGCTCGTGGATTTGCAATTATTAAAATGTGCAATCTTTAAAAAAATATAATTTAATGCTTTTTATTAATTTCTCTTTCTTATTTTGTCATAATTTTGATGCGTTTATATCCGAGATCTTAAGCTGATCCAGGTAGTAGATTTTGGTTTTTAATAATTATTACTTTGTATAATTCTTCTTCTATACGTGTGCTGCTGCTATAACTATTGGATTGTTTTACTGTATTTGTATTTGCTTAACCAGTACAATTATCATGCAAAATGAAATATAAATAAAATTTGAATCTTCCACTCGATCTAGACCTCTACTCTAGATTTTTGTCTTTTGGATTGAATTTGATCCAACAATATAATCATGAACTATTATTAAAGTTTAGAAAGATACTAATTTTATTGTTACTGATCTGTAATACATGTATGGGTTTTAATTAATGATTTTTCTCTTTGTTATTATGTATATGCAGGAACAATACGCTGTGATAGGTCTACTCATGATTGAAACCTCATTTTGTCATATAATTCATGTAATTGAAAAATAGATAGTTGTTTCAGCGTTAGTAAGTTTTGCATATTTTCAATAATAACTAAATCAAAATCTTATCATTTATGGCTTTATTCTCTCTCAAAGATCAATGAATACAAATCATCCTCAATAACTTTACTGATGTCTTTTACATTCTAATTTGAAGTATCACTTGTGAATTGTCAATGTGTTTTTCATTGTTTCCTTGTCCTATATAAGTTTCTATCCTTTGGTTCTCTTCTTGAATTCTATTTGTTAATTATAGGAGTATTCTTTAATTCATTGCATAGTATGGATAGAGAATTCTCTCAAAATATGGATGCCAATGAAGATTTGAGTCCTACAGTCATGGATGCTAATGAAGATTTGAGTCCTAGAGTTGATATGGAATTCGATACATTAAAAGATGCATGGGAATTTTGGCTAAAATATGGAAGGCAAATGGGCTTTGATGTTAGAAAGCATTACATAAATAAAAGTAAGAAGGATGGAAAGATAACATCAAGGGGATTTGTATGTGCAAAGCAGGGTATTCGAGGTCTAGAAAAAGAAGATATGATTCGCACTCGTAACCGAGATGATACAAGGACTAATTGTCCTGTAAAGCTATATGTTTCATTAGTGCGAGAAATTGGAAAGTATAAAGTGACTGATTTTATTGAAGAACAAAATCACACTCTTCATCTATCAAGAACAGTTCATATGATGAGATCTCAACGGAAAATCTCAGAAGTTCATGCAGGGTTGATTGAGTTAGCATCCTCTTCTAGAATTAAGCCAAAAGCAGCACATGAGTTAATGAGTTGAGAGGCTGGTGGGAGAGCTAATCTTGGATTCACTGAGCTTGATCAATATAATTATCTTAGAACAAGACGGCAAAAAAATTTGATATATGGTCAAGCTGCATACTTATTAGGATACTTTCAGGAACAATTGACTGCAAATCCATCCTTTCAAAATGCAGTACAATTAGATAATGTTGAGCAGATTACAAACATTTTTTGGGCTGATGCTAGAATGATTATTGATTATTCTAATTTTGGTGATGTGGTGACTTTTGACACTACATATGAGACTAATAAAGAGCTAAGACCTTTAGGGGTGTTTACCGGTTTCAATCACCACAGAGGGTTAACGGTTTTTGGGGCTGCTTTTTTATATGATGAAACAACAAACTCATTTAAGTGGCTGTTTGAAAGGTTCTTAGTTGCACATGCAGGTAAAAGACCTAAAACAATTTTTATGGATCAAGATCCTGCAATAGCAAAGGCATTGAGTGAGGTAATGCCTAACACTTACCATGGATTATGTACTTGGCACATAATGCAAAATGGGATAAAACATTTGGGGAATTTGATGAAGGATGGTTCTTCTTTTCTTCAAGTTTTTAAAACTTGTATGTTTGAGTTAAATGATGAAATTGAATTTGAAAAAACTTGGGAGGACATGATTGACACATATTGAAAGGAAAATGGGCTAAGTGTTATATGAAGAATGAATTTACATTGGGAATATGAAGTACCCAACTCAGTGAAAGCTTGAATGGAGATTTGAAAGACTACTTGAGATCTGATTTGGATGTGGCAGAATTTTTTAAACATTTTGATCGGGTGATTAAGCAAAAATGAGAAAGAGAGTTACAAGCTAAATTTGATGCAAGACAAAAATTTCCCCAGTTGGGCATGAAAAATTCTCCATTGTTGAAGCAAGCAGTACAAGTGTATACACCTGTAATATTTCGAATGCTTCACGATCAATATGACCTTGCATCAGCAACAAGGATAAAAAATTGCCAAGAGGACTTGTTAGTGCATACATACACTATTGAGTTTATGCATAAGCCTGGTGAGTTCATAGTCTCTTATGACACTGTAGATAAGACATTTTCATGTAGTTGTAGAAAGTTTGAAATTGTTGGGATTTTATGTTGCCATGTTCTGAAAGTCTTTGACTTCCTTGATATAAAAACAATTCCTGATATGTACATTTTGAAAAGATGGACAAGAGAGGCAAAAAGTGGATGTATCTTGGATAATAGAAGAACAAATGTGGAAGAGGATGTCAACTTGAGTGTTACACAACGATATAGAAGATTATGTCCTAAGTTGGTACGATCAGCTTCTCGAGCAGCAGACAATAAAGAGGCATTTGCATTAATAGAGAAGATGATAGAGGAATATGAAAAGAAGGTTGAAGGCATTGCAACAAAAAATGTGGCTGGTCATCAATTGCCCCATCAAATGCCATTATGTAGTGATGCAGAAAATCTTGATCCTAACCAACAATTGGAAGATTTGGTTGAAAGAGCAAAAGGTCTTAAGAAAAAAGAAAGCCGTAAGGGTGGAAAAAGAAAGAAAAGTTAGGTTGAGAAGCAAACAAAAAAAGGGGGTAGAGTTGGATTAAATGATGAGGTTAGCCAATAGTTTCCAAAGTAAATTTTATTTATTTTTTTTTTATCTCTTACTAAGTTTCCATTGTTTGTAAACTTTTATATTGTTATGGCTAATAATAATATATATAATTTCTCATATAGGAACCTGGTTTTGCTCCTAACATGCAATACAATAATTATGGCTCACATGGAGAACATAATTCGCATCAAGTAAGATATTTTTTTTATTCGTAGTTAAATAACTTAATAATTTGTGAAGTTAGAGATTGTACTACACTTGCCTTTTCATCTGTGAATTTATTAATAAGGTTTTCTTTTTTATGATATAGCATACTTATCCTACCGCTTTTTCCATGCCTATGATGACATTTGAATTGGGACCAATCCATAGTTACCAACCTAGTTTCACATCATTCTTAAGGGTAAGCATACTTGTTTACATGTTTTGCACTTATAAGTAATTAGATGATTTATTATACTTTCTCTTATAATCATTGTGATTACATGGGCACCATTAACTCCATTATTGTCTCAAGTATCAAATACTGCAGATGTTAGTCAGGTAAAATGTAAATATTTTCATACGTGAAATTTTGAAAAAACTTGCATGTTTACTTGTTTTGCAATTATAAGTAATTAGATGATTTCATAAATTATTTCTCTTATAATCATTGTGATTACATAGGCACCATTAACTCCATCATTGTCTCAATCAACTCCATCATTGTCTTAAGTATCAAATGATGCAGCTGTTTGTCAGGTAAAATGTAAACGTTGCTTTAAGTGACTATCTTCCCTCAGTTGAACTCTGCCAATCCCCCCTTCTTCTTTTTTCATGAACTTGTTAGATTTGTGTGATACATATGCATGTTTTAAGTGACTATCTAGAAACTTTTGAATTTGTGTGATGGATTTGAAGTCTGTTTTTCTAATTGATTTGTATTATGAAGTTTCTTTTGAAGTGGCTTTATGCGTAAGATTTAAGTAGGTTTTGGCTGCCAGTCTGGTAATTGATGGGTTGGGATATTGTTATGGCTTGCTGTATGTTGTCTTGTTGACGAGTGATTTGGGTTGGCTCTTTGATTGTTGATAGTGATGGATGATTTGGGTGTGGTTGGCTATTGATCGTCTCTTGGCTATGCATACCTGGCAATGGGTGATTTGGGTTTTGGCTTGGCATGTGGTGAATGACTTATTAAAAGGTCATTCCTGACTAGCCCTTTGTGTGAGTTCCACCTGTAACAATTTGGTGAGTGACTTATTATATTTTTGATTGAGACAAGTTTGGTTTTGGTCCCTCAAATTTAAAATATTTAGTTTTAATTCTTACTCACCAAATGAATATTGGTCAAGTAAAAAATAAATCCATGTGTTTATATCCACTCTACTCACCAAATGAATAAACTTATTTGTTTATATATATACACAGGGAAATGAAGTTAGGTTCAGTTATGGACTAACTCCATGTGTTGAAAATACAAATGCTTGCTTGCAAAAACAGCACTTTTTTGGTATGTAAAAAAGTAATAAATGGTAAGTTCAATTATAGTGAAATTTTCTCATGTTTCTTTAAGTTCAAAATGTAACTTGATTTTGTTGACATTTTTTTAGGCTAATATTGATTTTGTAGTATGAAGGACAACATTTTTTGGCAATTTGTCTAATAGTATATTGCAGTGGACATGGCTTGGACAATATTTTTTGGCAGGTTGTCTGAGAGTATATTGCACAGTGGACATGGCTTGGACAACATTTTTTGGCAGGTTGTCTGAGAGTATATTGCACAGTAGACATGGCTAATATTGCACAGTAGCAGTATTTTTTGGACAGTTTTTTGAACAGTGTATCTTACAACTTAGATAACTGATTAGATAATTGATTGCACATGTAGCAAATTTTTTGGATAATTTTTTATAACTAAAGAAGCTACTCAAACATGTTAAATATGATAGATTGTACAAGTGCCTGTTTGAGTAACTTCTAGTTAGATATTAATTATATATACAAGTGATTAATATTTTTAAATGCAATGGCATGTACTGAACTATTGTTCATTTTTTGGGACTCTCTTGTTTGTTTCCAAAGTGTAAGCAAACTTGCAGTACTACTTCTTGCATAGAAAAAATAAAGTTATTTTTTTTACTAGAGACATGCTTTCTTGTAGCTAAATTCATGGGCAGTATTTGGGTACAATTCCATTATCATGATCAACTTGTGAGTATTTGGGTAGTTTTAGCTGAATTATGGCTTGGAGTTCAATGTGGCAAAAAGGCTTGATACAAATAGCTCAAGCTTATGACTTTCAAGCTACTCACTGTGAAGCAAATGAATCCTACATGCAATACAATAATAAGGCCTTTTTGTTTTGGGTTTTGTCCATTGCTTCATTGAAATAAATAACGTGAATGAAGTAGAACCTGAAAGCTCAAGGAAGTCCATCACCAACAAAATTCATAATATAGCAAACTCTTACATTATCAAATTAAGGAAATATATTACATCTATGAAAGCTCATTTTGCTGCTGGATGTACAAATTTCACTAATCTTTACAAAGAATTCTTCCTACTTTTCATTTCCTGCTTATCAAAAAACTCAATGAATAAACACAGATCCACGCCTCATAAAGAGAAAATGAGTCATGGCTGCCCCATGAACCCCAATCATTACATCACTTGCATTAAGAGCCCTGTAAATCTTTGCAAATTCTGACTTAGAAAATCAACAATGCTCTTATTTCCCTCCATCAATGAAGAATCCACAGTAAGCTCATCATGGATTCTCAAACCAACAATGGCTTATGGGAAGCAATGGACTCTCTTGTCCCCACTAAAATCAATTGCTGGATAATCAGAGAATTGAGAAAGTACATCTCCATACTTCAAAATCCACCAATCATGATATTCAAGAATGACAAACACAACCTTCTTGTTAAAATGCTGGGAAGTAATGAACAAAGGCAGAATCCCATCATTGAATTCATGATAAATGTTGCCCGTATAACCTCCAATTGAGAAGAACACAGCTGGAACATCATGCCAGACATCACAACGATAATTTACAATAATTTGCAATAAGGTCTAATTCATCACAACGATAATTTGCAATAAGGTCTAATTCATCAATGGTGTCCATTGTACCTTTTTCCCATTTTCGTGTATATGGTCTGATCTTTTCATGCTGGATTACCTCATCTACCTCTTCATCACCATAATTATTGAAATCGTTTTCATCTTTTGAGGTGTAAAGGAAGATTGAAGAGGAAACAGTGTGTTCTAACATCCCCTTTCAAAACACAAATATCAGAACAAATACTGCTCCTATCACAGCATATTGTTCCTGCATATACATAATAACAAAGAGAAAATCATTAATTAAAACCCATACATGTATTACAGAACAGTAACAATAAAATTAGTATCTTTCTAAACTTTAATAATAGTTCATGATTATATTGTTGGATCAAATTCAATCCAAAAGGCAAAAATCTAGAGTAGAGGCCTAGATCGAGTGGAAGATTCAAATTTTATTTATATTTCATTTTGCATGGTAATTGTACTGGTTCAGCAAATACAGATACAGTAAAACAATCCAATAGTTATAGCAGTAGCACACGTATAGAGGAAGAATTGTACAAAGTAAAAATTATTAAAAACCAAAATCTACTACCTGGATCAGCTTAAGATCTCGGATATAAACGCATCAAAATTATGACAAAATAAGAAAGAGAAATTAATAAAAAGCATTAAATTATATTTTTTTAAAGCTTGCACATTTTAATAATTGCAAATCCACGAGCAATTTTCAAGAAGATCAGCAAAGATTAAAACTCAGTTAAAACATAACACGCGCGAAATTACCAAACCAAAAAAATCAAAAAATCAAAAAAATGAAAATTGAGCAAACCGATGGCACAGTTTCTTACCGCTACAAGTTGAACTTTCCGATCAAACAAAAGGATCAGAAATGAGGACTCATCAAAAATCGACAAATTGAAGAGGTTTTTGGATTTTGGAGAGCAAAATTGGTGTATATGAAGGAAGATTGAGTTGATGAACTCACCGAGTGGAAGATTCAAGTCCTAGATCGAGATTGAAGCATGCATGGTGGAAAGAAGCAGAGACAGCAGCTGCACAGGGGAGTGAGAGAGGAAAATTTGATTTTCTGTTTGGTTACTCAGACTTTTACCAAAACTGTGGGCGGGTTGAATTGATTTTAAGGGTAAAGTAGTATTTTTGTTATTTGGTGAGGTGTCAATATTTTAAGCCATTAGATTAGATCCACGGTTGACAAAAGAGGTATTGCACGGGATATGGATCCCAATTTACCTATAGTTACTGCACAGTATACAGGTCCTATACGCATTGTATTTAATTAGTCTGTCAGATACTCCGTTAGTAGGCATTACTCCATTGTTAGTTTTTTCTGTTTTAGTTCCTACTACTCCCTTTTTTTATTTTTTTATATATATTCTATTTTAGTTCCTGCTTATTGAATGTAAGAGCAGAGTAACGTTTCCATTAAAAAAAAAGAGCAGAGTAACGTAATGTTCATTCTTAATGAGAAAGTTACTTTTCTGTTGTCTAAGCCTATTGTTGAGATCTTCTGCTTCATGTCATTTTCATTTTAATACTTATCACCGTAAATCCACAACATTCAGAGCTAGTTCTAAACATTTTAGGGCTTTAGGTGAGAATTAAAATGAGGTATTTTTTTTATATTTATATATTAATTAAATTAATATTTATTTAATATTTTTATATTATAATATATTTAATTTAAAATCCATTTTTCTTGCCTTTTGAAATGAAAATTTTTTATTCAAGTTTTTCTAACATTTCATTTTCAATCGATAATATAGCTAATCCACTTTATCTCTCTTGAGACATTGTCAATCTTAGCTAGATATGATTTTATTAATTTTAATTTTGAAAACTTCTTTTTGTAAAAACAACTGTAACATGTATTGTTAGTAAAATTCTATAAGCAATGCATTTATTCGAAAATGAATCTAACCTTTATATATATATATATATATTTTTGTTGAGAAGATCATTTTTATATAATTTAGTATGTCAATTGGAGTATATTCTTTTTGTATGTTTTTAGACCCCTTAAAACACAATTGGATTAACCTAGTTAACAAGCCAAGTTATTACTTAGTCCAAATTATCAAGTTCTAGATTATCACAATCAGACAATCATATCATGCATAACAGCGAAAAAATAAATAACACAATGATATGATGACCTAGGAAAACCAAACTGGTAAAAAAACATGGGGAGGATTTAACCTAGCTATCCTCAAGGTAAACCTGAATCCACTATGAAAGAATTGAAGTTTTACAATAGTGACTTAGACCACTAACATCCTATTGCTACCCACCAGTAGAAACTTACTGACACGACCATGTGCAAGCTCCGAGGCCACGGACTCCTTCTTTCTTGGATTCTCCAGCAAGTACAAGCATTCCTGCTTGTGTATCTTTAAGCTCTTATGGCAGCAATTGAATGATCATCAAGTTCTTAAAGAAATCTCCTCCTCGATAATCCTAAGTTTATGTGAAGGAAAGCTCCTCTTTGATATCACAAGAGATTCACACAAACAGCAATCTGCACAACACAAAAACGTGGCTAGGGTTTGCCTTATATACCTAGGGTAAAAACATAAAACCCTAAATGTTTTAATGAGATAGGGCTGAGTTGGAATTCTGCAGAAAAACACATTCTACCCGAGATTCGATTGATTGAGCTAGGCCGAAATGCATACTGAATTCTGCATCAACTCGATTCCAATTTTACATAAAAGACACAACTTTGAGCAAATCTAAACAAGACTAAAAAACATGTTTTGATCATGGTTTGCCAACAATACACATTAGAGTTCTAATACATAAGTTCCTAAGTACTTAGAACCTAACACTTTTATTTGTAAATTTTATTTTAAAACTTTTAACTCTAAAAATAAATTTAAACCACCAACATCATAATAAACATCATGTTTGAGAAAAAATTCAAGTTTAAGACAATAGCTTTGCAAACTATCATCATCAAATGATTTCAATTTCATGAAGTTAAATAGAAAACTAAAAATATCTTCATATATTTGAAATTGTTCAAACCTATTCACAATTGCTTTATCTACTATATATAAGAAATAATTAATTCTAAAAGATTCTTCAACAAATCCTGTTGTCTTATTATGTACATTTTCATCAAGTTGTTTCTTTCTATGAATTATACGTTTCTCACGAAATATAGGTTCTATTTTCATTTTAGATGCAATTTTTGTAGATGAATTCATAGCAGATGTAAATGAATTTTCTCTATATCCTTTAAAATAAGAAATGAGGCATTTTAATTGATCTATAGCCACATAAGTGTTATTGACTTATTTGATAAGACTCCACCCTAAAGTTTTGAATTCCATTCCGAAGGCCGTTCCGGATTGGCCATGAGAACGAAATATTCTGGTACCGATTTGTTCCGATGCACTGTTTCGGAGTTATGTGCCGGATATATATATATATATATATATATATTAGAGTAATTAATAAAAAAAATTGTTATTACTTTTTACTATAATAGATAATGTTTATTTATTTAGACCCCTAAACACTTGATTGTTTAACCTAATATAATGGCCAAGTAGTTACATAGGTTTATTATGAAGATCTAGGTTCAACATTGACAATCATATCATATGAAATGGAATAGTAAAGAAGATAAGAGATATAATGACCCAGGAAAATCAATGAAACCTTTCAGTTTCAAAGTAAAAAACTTGGGAATGATTTGACCTAAACAATCCACAAGGCAACAAATTCACTAAATAGAAAGGAAGTGTTTACAATAAATTTTTACCTAAATCTAATGCTATCTCTTGTAGTACTTGCTCATGTGGCCACATGTAACTCCAAATCTTCAGACTCTTCTATATGAATTCGTTGCACACAAACACTCTAGTTTGTGACTTTGAGATCCCACTCAAAGCCTTAGATCATTAGCAATAGTTGATCTTGTATGCAACAACTTATCTCCACCAGTTCATGCAATATCAATCAAATCTCCAGTAGATACTTGTTGAGTTAGAAGGTTACGGATACTCTCAGATTTCACAAGAGTAATTCACAAGACTTCACCAAACTTCTAAAACGTGAATTAGGGTGTAGACACTCAATTTTGCACCAATGATTTAGTCAAGGAAAATGACTTGAATGACCATCCATGTACCTCAAAAATCATAATTGCATTACATGCATCAATTTGTTCTTGCATTACATGCATCATTTTGTCTTTGCATTACATGCATTAATTCATTCATTCCATATCATAAAAAAGATCTTGAGATTCTAACGATCGCAGCGGTGTTTCCAGTTATCAAATCGGACTACCGGATCAAAAGATATCGCATGATCAAGTTTGCATGGTCAACATGGATTGTGTCTAGGTAGAATCAACCACACATGATCAATTCAAATTAATTCTGATTGGTTAAACAATTAAAATTAATTAAATAATTTTGTGATTGGTTGATAATTAATGTTTAAAATAGGGATGCATGCACGGGAATAAAAAGGATGATTGGATAACAATAAAATTGTGAATAATCTGAACTTTATCAAGATTTATTTTTAGGATATTTATCTACAAGATAATTGTCCTTAAATATCCTGAATTATCCAAAAAAGAAATGAAAAATCATAGGCGGAGGATGAAAATGCGTCTAGGTACAAGGACCAGCCAAAAAACCCTAGAAGAGGAGTCCAAACGGCACCTGAACACAAAAGTGCATTTGGAGCCATAAGGCCAATTCGGCACTTTTGGAGTGCCAAACGACACTCTAAAAGGGCCGAATTTCCCTGATGTGGGCTTTCGCCCAACGGCCTTCAGGTGACAATTATGCATATCCTTTTCGATCTTTTCGTAAAAGGATGCGTTCGGATTCAAGCCCTAATCGTCCATACCTATTTTTTAGAGTCTTCTGGCCTCTATAAATGGAGACTAAACCTCATAATTGAGCACTTTTTTTCTACGCTTTGAGAGTCGTACGTTTTTTACTCTCAAACCACCCATATTTTCTAATCCCCTCTCTAAGTGTTGTTGCTTAAATTAAGGTTTTTAGGTTTCAAAGAAAATTAAACAAATTTCTTTGAACCCTAAAACATCCTGTCAAGAACAAAGTGTTCTCATGCAAGAGGTTGTTTCCTTCACCTATCTTTTTCTTATGCTTCTTGATTATAATGATGAATGTTCTTTTATCTGTGAATTGTTAATTGTTGTTTTGTTTAAAGCATGATAGTTTTTTTGTGATTATTATAATCTTTTCCTTGAATGTCAATAAATCTGCGTGTGAACAATTATTTTTCTTAAAATAAAACAAATCTGCATCTTTATAAGATGTAGATCTGACTTTTTCTCAAAATAAAAATGGATTTGCATCTTCATGAGATGTAGATTTGAATTTTTCTCAATTAAAAAAAACTATATGTAGATTTTTGAAATAAAGAAAAAGATTAAACATGTTTGTGTTTGTGTTTGTTTTATTTAAATGCTTGTAGCATAAATTTAAATTATGTGTGAAACTCTCTTCTTAAAAAAAAAAAAAAAAATCTTTTTCATTCATTTAAAACACATAAAAAACTGATCTGGCTTTTCTATTGTAAAAAAAATAAAAAAAAAAAAAAAAATAAAAAAACCCTTTTTTTTTTTTTTTTTTATCATAAAACAGATTTGATTTTTCTGTTATCAAAAACCATTTTTTTTAGTTCTTCAAAAACAGATCTGATGTTTTTCAAATTAAAAGACTTTATTTTATGTAATAAAAAAAATAGATCTGAATTTCTATCATCAAAAACCACTTTTTTTTTATACTATAAAAAAAATTTGATATTTTGACAAATAAAAATAATTTTTGTAATCAGTAAAAACATATTTGATTTTTTTAAAACAAAAGAAGAGACTTTATTCATAAATAAATTTGTGTCAACATATTATTAATGACATGCATAAGAAAGTACATTGGTCACAAAAGTCTAGAAGACTAGACTTTATCTTGGCGGAATGGGTGCCTAACACCTTCCCATTCTGTAACCTAGCCTCTGGATTTAGGTTTTTGGTTTTGTCGATCTAGCCTTGTCTTCATTTGTTTTGGGTAGAATGTAACTAGGATAACAAGCTATGTAAATATTTGGTAGATTGTAACTAGGACCCAAAGCTATGTAACTTTTTAATTTTCTTTCAGATATGTAGTTTTATTTAATCAATGAATGGAACTATTCTATCATGTATTTATTTATTTTCTTATTTTTTTTTGTATAAAACAATAAGTGGCAACTCCATACCACTTACCCAAAAAGAGAGGTGCCCTAAAAGGTACTCGAATCTCTCTTTTAAGGGACGCTTTTTGTCGAGGTCTTTCACAGTAGCGACTCTACTGGGGATGTTAAGGGCTAAGCTTCGTATTAGACTTAAGTGACCAAATATGTACCTTTGTTTTGCATGGTCTTGCATGATATAGTTGTTTGTTTGTTTATTTATGTTTGATGGGATGTTGCATAATATTGTGGTGCGTGATATTTTGTTGTTTGTTTTAGTTGTTAAAATCTTTTCCTAACTGTCATAGTGTGTGCAATCCAAACAACAATGTATGCACCCCTTTCAACGATTTGTGGTAGTAGTAACCATGGATCACCAGTCTTCATTAGATTTGGGCACCCAGTGGCGAACTCACTAACTCATAACCCAAAGTCACTGAATCATTTCCTGTTGACTGCAAAGGACAAACCATGCCATTTAGACCAACGCAATGTTCATTACATTACAAGTTGGGAGGTGTAACGTCCTAGCTATGGGAAACAATGAAACAACAAACCTACCCTATAACATAATGAGTTAGATCCTACCCTTAGGTCGGTCCCAGTTAAAATTGCATTGCATGTTATGTGTGTTTGTTTTGATTTACTGATGGATGTGGATGGGGTCTTAGCTTTGATTAACCTGGCCAAGCCTATCATTAGGAGAGAATTTGGTCAAGATCTGAAGGAAGGCTACAAAGAGAACCAAAGGCCAATACTTAAGCCAATAGCTCCAGCTCCAAGCCTGTCACTCCCATCACAATACTGAAGCCTTCAAGCATAGAAGAGACTCCATTACTGCAACATCACAACCCCATCTTTGACCTCTAAGACAGTTCAAGCCATAAGAAGTTTGAAGCTCCTAGTAACGTGGTAGAAGAGGAAGAACACACAAACAAAGAGGAACCCATGAACACCCAAGAACTTATTGCCTGTATACCATAAATATTTGTTTGCACAGTGTTTTCCCAATTTTAAAGCTTTAATTGTTTCCAGAACTCAAATTGAGGATGCTATAAACAATGGCACTATAAAGACTGATGACCTTCCAAGATTTAGAAAGAATGTAGGGTCTAATTCTAAGGCTACGGAAATTTCCAATATAAAAATGATCCTTATCAATTGATTGCACCCATTGCACCTATGCAAGTACCCTAAGGGCCTAGACCTAAAAGAGAATTTCATGAGTTGTACATGCCCATGACTCAAGAGAGAATTTCATGAATTTGACAAGCTAAAATCAAAAGGGTTACTGAAGCCTTTAGATCCAAGACCAATTACAAACCCCTTGCCCTCAAAGTTTGATGTGAATAAAAGATGTGTATACCATCAAATCCCTAGTCATGACACTAACTGTTGTTTCGCCCTTCGTCGTGCAATTCAAGACCTAATAGACAATAAAGTGATTGCACTGCCTACAAGGCCTAGCATCACTAACAATCCCTTGCCTAATCATAATTTTGGGAAAGGAACGAGGGTTAATTGCTTGATGACCTAACAAGAGAATAAGGAAGACCCATACAACTTGATCTATGACCTACCCGAGTGTTTCTTGATGACATGGGGAGAATTAATGGATAAAACCTCTTTTACCACCACAGGATATGACATATTGAATGAAGTACCAAAACCCAAGAATTACCCAATATCTACAAATAGGGGGAGACAATTCAAACCCCAAGAGAATAACCAAACACTTGCAAATGGAGGGAGACACTTTAAACCCCAAGACACTGATCCCTATGATTCAACCAAAATTGCCCACATCACAAATAGGGGAGACACTTCAAACCCTCACATTTAGAGACCAAAAACCCAGTGGAAGCTCTGAACAGATCCACTCAACAAACACTCGCCGAAGAAGATGAAGTCTTTAAGCAATTATAGAAGACACAAGCCAACATATCCTTATGGGGTTTGCTCATGGCCTCATACAAACACCGGCAAAACCTAGTAGACTTGCTCAGCCAAATTAAAGTCCCAACAACCACAACCTCCCAAGATCTGAATGCTATAATTAGGTCCATAAATAGGGAACTCATTATTTCCTATTCCGACAAGGATCTGACCAAGAAGAGGAAGCACCACAATGATTTATTGCATATCACTATAGATTCCATGGGGAAGAGAATACCGATGGTTTTGGTAGATGATGGAAGTGCCTTGAATGTCTGTCCTTTGAAGACTGTAAGCTGCCTTGGCCTGAGCATTGAAGACTTTGTGCCAATCGATCAACATGTGAGGGCATACGACAACAGTAGAAAAGAAGTCTTGGGAACCATAACATCAGAGCTTACCATAGGACTGATGGTTAAGAAAGTGGATTTTCAAGTCCTTAACATAGCCTTATGCTTCAATATGCTCCTTGGGCGACCATAGATCCACGACATCGAAGCTGTACCTTTTTTCCTATATCAAAAGGTTCGATTTCCACATGAAGGAGCTATTGTAACCATCTATGGGGATACTTTGACTGTGCCTAAACCCGTTTACAGTACTGATTCTGAAAAAGCGCCATTGACTTTGGATCGTTTTGAGATTGAGAGGCCTAGTTTTGAGAAGAGAGAAGAAGAAGTTGAGAAGATCCTAATGGACTTTGCCAACTATTCAAAACTTGGAAATTCCTACTACCACACTACCTTTTGGGCTAGGCTATAAGCCCATTGATGATGATTTCTTGGAAATGGAAGTGAGAAGGATGGCCTGAGCCAAGGCCAAAGCAAAAGGACTTCCTTGTCCTCCAAAACCTCTGAAGCCCAACACTTTTGCACTGAATGGGAATTTTGTAAAAGCTAGAGAAAGTCAACGTTATTGGGGATTCCCGAAACCAAGATTTGATCCTACAACAAAGGCAATGGTGCCCGGTTACAAGATACTACTTAATTGCAACAATGAGGTTTTAGAATTGAAGAAAGAAGATACCACCTGGGTTCCTACTGATTGGGTTGATTATATGGATCCTGACGCCATGACTACACCTTTGGAGATCATATTTATAACATAGAAGAAGAAGAATATTAGGAGGCTTGCTAGCATACATTGAAGAGCTCCTATGAACTAAGAGCTAATGATGAAGACGAGGAATGGGAGTAGCCCCTAGTAATGATGAAGATGAAGGTGATGACAAGAGTGATAGTAGTAGTGATAGCAGCAGCAGTGATAGTGGATATGGTGATGATGACAGCAACACCAATAGTGATGACAACAGCAACAAAAGTTATGATACCCCGTACAGCAGAGATGAATGGGGTGAACCCGCTAGTGTAAAAGAAGATGAAAACGCAGATCTATTCTATGAGGAATATGATAGTGATGTGGACTACTATGAGCAAGATATTAAAGATGATACTGAAGCTAATAGGTGGAGCGACACTAATAGTGATCAATATAGGCTGATAAATGTGTTAGAGAATGCAAGAGAGAAGAATGCACAAGCCAATCAAATGCATCATGAAGAATATCCCTATGGGCATCTTTCAGATTGGAGTGATATCACTAATGTTAGCTTAAGGTCTGGTCCTAGGTATGTAAAGCATGGAAGAAAGGTTCCTGAATTGGGGTCGTATTTTGATTCAAAACCAAGTACACCAACCCTACATACTGTAGAGGATGATGACATAGAAGCCAGATTGGCCGCTCTAGACCAAAAACTGATGGTCTACAGTCTCAAAATCATGACACTTGAGAATGCTGAATGTAATGAGGAGAGAATGGAATGAAGTGAGCCAGAGCATCTCCCTCAACCCACTAATTTGGGAAACAGAGGCAAGTCTGAGCTATTTGATGAATGGATGAATAGAATGGAGCGCCAAGATGCTTTTGTGACTGACAAGCCCATAGATATGAAGGTTTAAGAAGAAGCTACAGATTATATGGATGTAGACCCCACAGTACTGATGTTGAGGGAGGAAAGAGCTTACTGGGAGCCACCTACCATTGTGGAAGCCATGACAGAGTTGAAGAACTAGGCATGGGAGGGAGCTACCCACCCTATGGAGGACTCTTTGAGGAAAATCAAGACAGTCAAGTCAGTCACTTTTTCCATGAAGATCAAGACCGTCAAGCCAGTCACTCCTGCCAAGAACATTGTTTCCGTTCCTATTAAGTCTATTTTTGCTAGTGTCTTTATTCCTGTTAAATTTGTTTGTGATAGTTTTCCAATTGAGTTTGTTGAGTCTGTAGAGTTTGTTAAAAACTCTTTTCCTTTTAATATGATTTCTGATTTTGCTTATTTGCTGGCTTTGAATGTTTTTATTTCTGAAATTGGTAAAGAAACTCTTAATAATAAGGAATTAAAACATGGATACCTAGACCCTATAAAAGAAGAAACCCAACCCATTAACCTGAGAATTGATGATGAACCCAAAATGATACAAGTGGGCAATCCCCTAACTGCCTTAGAGAAAGATGCATTAGTGACACTGCTAACAGAGTTCAAAGAGATCTTTGCCTGGTCATATGAAGACATGCTTGGGATTGATACAGATATAGTACCGCACTACATTCCAACAAATCCAACCATGAAGCCGATCAAGCAGAAATTGAGAAGAATGAAGCCAGAATGGACTCTCAAGATCAAAGAAGAAGTAGAAAAACAGTACAATGCAGGATTCTTAAGAGTGGTCAATTATCCAGAGTGGTTAGCTAATGTGGTTTCTGTATCGAAGAAGGATGGGAAGGTCTGAATGTGTGTAGATTTTCAAGATCTAAACAAGGCCAGCCCAAAAAATGACTTTCCATTAACTCACATTGACTTCCTAGTTGACAACACAGCAGGACATGCGCTACTTTCGTTTATGGATGGATTTTCAGAATAAAATTAGATTATGATGGCTCTAGAAGATATGGAGAAAACCTTCTTTATCACTCTATGGGGGACATACTGCTACAAGTTCATGCCATTTGGCCTTAAGAATGCTGGTGCTACTTACCAACGAGCAGCCACCACTTTGCTACATAATTTGATCCACAAAGAAGTAGAAGTTTATGTTGATGACATGATAGTAAAGTCCAAAGATCTTGAAGGGCACATATCGGCTTTGAGGAAGTTTTTTGAGAGAATCCGGCTCTACAAGTTGCGGTTGAATCTAAAGAAGTGTACTTTCGGGGTCACATCCGAAAAATTGTTAGGGTTTATGGTAAGCTAGAGGGGAATAGAAGTTGATTTTGACAAAATCAATGCAATTGTAGAGATGAGGCCTCTAAGGACTGAAAATGATATTTGAGGATTTCTGGGGAGGATACAGTACATCAGCAGATTCATAGCCCAACTCACTGTGATGTGTGAACCAATCTTCAGACTACTTAAGAAGGAGGTCCCAACCGTGTGGAATGAACAATGCCAAGAAGCCTTTGAGAAGATCAAGAGTTATCTAATGAAACCACCAATACTTGTTCCACCAATTCCCGAAAAGCCATTGTTGTTGTATCTCACCACTACAGATACAACAATGGGGGCTTAACTTGCTCAATACGTAAAAGAGACTAGAAGGAGAATGCCATATACTACATCAGCAAGAAGATGTTGCCTTATGAAGAGAAGTACTCGCCATTAGAGAAGACATGTGTAGCACTTTTATGGGCAACCTGTAAACTCAGACATTATATGCTTGCTTACAAGGTTCTGTTGATTGCAAGAATAGATCCTTTGAAGTACTTAATGGAAAAATCTGTGCAAGATGGAAAGACTGCTAAATGGGTTTTGCTTTTGTCAGAATTTGATATTAAGTATGTGACTCAGAAATCTACGAAAGGAGTAGCAATTGCTGATCACTTAGCCCATTGTTCACCAGAAGAAGCTGAAGAGATCCAAGGAGACTTTCTAGATGAAGACATCATGGGGATTTAAGTAGAATCATGGAAGATGTATTTTGATAGAGCAACAAATCAAAACAGAAGTGGAATTGGAGTTCTCTTAATTTCTCCAAAAGGGGCACACATTTCATTTTCTAGTAGACTTAACTTTCTTGGTACCAATAATGCCACAGAATATGAAGCTTGCATTATGGGCCTACAAGCAGTCTTAGGCCTAGAAGTGAAAGAGTTGGAGGTGTATGGAGACTCAGCTCTAATAATCTCTCAGGCTCAGAATAAATGGAAGATCAAAGAAGAAAGGATAAGCCTTATCATCAATGTCTCTAGAAGTGGTCATCAAAATTCAGCAAGATTCAATATTAATATGTGTCGAGGATGTAGAATCAAATTGCAGATACTTTAGCAACCATGGCATCCATGATAGATGGGCCAAAAGAAGATGAAGCTGGACCGATAGTGTTGGAACGAAAAGAAGAACCAGCCTACTGCATGACAATAGAAGAAGATGAGGAAAAGAATAGGGAAGTCGAATGGTACTCAAACATCCTAATATCCTTAAGAATGGAACATACCCAGAGTCTGCAGACAAGAATGATCAGTTAGCCATCCAGAGGTTGTCTACTAATTACATCATTTATGGTGAAAGGTTTTATCAAAGATCATATGATGGAATTCATCTCCTTTGTGTAATTACCAAGGAAGCACAGCAAATAATTGAAGAGGTTCATGAGTTAAGTTATGGGCCACATATGAATGCGCATATGCTATCAAGGAAGATAATGAGACAGGGTTACTACCGGACCACTATGGAAGCCGACTATGCGGCTCATGTTCGAAGATGCCATCAATGCCAAGTCCACGAAGATCTGAAGCACATACCACCCTTGCCATTACATACCATGACATCACCTTGGCCATTCTCTACATGAAGAATAGACATTATTGGGAAGATCCACCCTACAGCATCAAATGGCCATGGATTTATACTTGTAGCCATTGATTACTTTACTAAATGGGTAGAAACTGCCTCATTCAAGGTTTTAAATTGAAAGAAAGTTGCTCAATTTATTTAGACCAATTTCATCTGCAGATATGGGGTACCGCATGAAATTATCTCCAACAATGGGCAGCATTTCAAGGGAGAAGCAGAAAAGTTGCTACGACAATTTAATATTCAGCACCACAAGTCTTCGCCTTATCGTCCTCAGACTAATGGAGCAGTTGAGGCTGCTAATAAAAACATTGAGCGAATCTTGAAGAATAGCATAAAGAACTACAAGGATTGGCACCTACAGTTGCCCTATGCACTCTGGGGGTATAGAACATCAATCTGATCTTCCACAGGAGCCACTTCGTATTCATTGGTGTATGTGATGGAAGTAGTCCTTCCCATTAAGATGGTTGTTCGTTCACTAAGGACAATATTGGAAAGTGAAGTCTCTGAAGTAGATTGGTTGCAAAACAGATATGATCAGTTGTGCATGCTAGATGAGAAAAGACTTAAAGCCTTGTATCACATTCAAGGATAACAGAGGAGGCTTAGGAAAGCTTTTGACAAAAAAGTGAGAACCAAAGATTTGAAGTTGGGGGACTTAGTGTTGAAAGAAATTTGAGCCCCAGTTCAAGATGCAAATGGGAAGTTAAAGCAAAATTGGGCAGGCCCATACATTATCAAGTAAATATATTATGGGGGAGCAGTAAGACTGATGGACTTAAATGCAAACTCTTTCACTGAACCAACCAACATGGATCAATTGAAGAAATACCACGTTTGTGGTGGTTGTAAATTAAGTTATTTCATTTCCTAGGTTTGACCAAAAAAAAAAAAAAGAGCTCACTAGGCTGAAAACCCGAAAGGGCGGTCTAGGCAAAAGTTAGAGTAGCCAAAAAAAAAAAAAAAAATGAAAAAGATAGGTTGAAAACCCAAAAGGGCGGTCTACGCAAAAAGAGAGTTAAAAAAAAGAGAGTGAGAGAGCCTACTAGGTTGAAAACCCGAAAGGGTGACCTAGGCAAAAAAAAAAAAAAAAAGTCATCTTCTATGAACCATGTGATGACCTAATCCTTCTATCAAAGGGGTATGTAGGCAATCATGCATTGGTTCAGTCACAATTTTCCAAAACCCACCATTTGCCCATTAACCAAAATTACCAAAAATTCAACCATTACATTACATAAAATCCAAAAGCCCAAACCTTAAACCAAACCATAAAAATTCCAAAACCCTAGTAGCCTACACTTTAAACAGAATCCCTAACTTGCAAATCCTAAATAATTCGTAAACATAAGAGTTTTTACATCAACTTCTAAAATAAACATGATGAAAGCCAAAAAAATAAGAAGGTCACTTTGTCTTCAGTCTTTTCTTTTTCTGTTGATCATCAATTCCCTTTGTGATAGGTACTTTGTCAGCATTGTCCCTTCTTTTGAGTTTATAGTTGTCTTCATCAGGTCTTTCCTGGTTATCTCTGAGAAACTGTTCTCTCATAGCAGTCCTTTTAGCTTCCTTGTCAACAATCTTGTCTATCAACTAGTTGGAGTATTCTGTAGTCATCTTATGGAAGTGAACGTTGACAAATGATTGGTCCACTTGGTCAGCCATCTCTAAACCCAATAGCATGTTCTGTACAAAAGTAGGATTTGTATCCACAGGAGAGAAAGATCTTCTTCTTTTGCCACTAGGCATTCCTTGCTCATATTTGAATTGCCTTAAGAGTCTATCTCCCTTATAGAAAGTTTCTCTCCACAATCCAACAAGGAAAATGTGATTTGATCCTGGAGACCTTAGTAAAGGGGGTGGGCACTTCCGCTAATAACAGTCTCATTGAATTGAGGTACTAGATTTCTGGTCTAAGAATTTCACTCAGCCACTCTTAGTTTGGCATTTACTCTTGATTACAGCCTACTAAGAAAACTGCCAGGCCCATAATTACCAGTTGTAGGCTTGGCAATCATGTCCAGTCGCTCCATTAGCCATATCTGCAAAGTCAAAGGACTCCCTAAAAAGTTATGAGTTTCTCCACCATGAAATACAACATCAAGTCCCAAAAGAGTTTCTGCCAAGATCAAAGAAACAAGATTATCACCATCCTTAATCTGACTCACAACACTTATAGCTCGAGCATCCACAAAGCTGTGTCTTCCAGAGCAAAGCAAAAGTTCTCCCACAAAGCATAAAGCCAAACCTAAGTTTTTCTGCATGTTGTCGGTCACTCCATAGGTACGTTTGTTAATCAACCGAGAGATAATGGCATGAAGGTTCACCATATGACCTTCAATCATACTATCAGTAATGGAAGTAGTAAGACCGAGAGCATCAAACAAAGATTCCTTATGCCTAGGTCACATGAAACCGCTACAAATTTTTTACCCGAATCGTAGCCCAAGATAGGAAAGAATTCTTCAATTGTCAGACAGAGTTCAGCAATGTTAAACCAGAACACATGATCTTCGAAATCCCAGAATTTCACAACAGCATGAAGGAAGTCCCACTTGATTTTGACATTCCTCAGAGCCTTGATTCCCTCTAATTTAAAGGCTGTAAAATTGGTTTTGGTACTGAAATCAAAACTACAAACCCATCTATTGATGTCATGAATTGTTGAATGAGAAAAATCATGATTTCTAGCCATGGATGGCTTTTGCTTGTGATTATTGTGTCTTGCTAACCTTTATGCAAAGATTTGTTGCAAGATAATTCGTTTAAATAAGCTGCATCAATTCCAAATCAAGTTTGAAATAGGTTTCAGAGAGTTTGTAGTTGACTAGGAGAGAGTTTCATGATCACAAACGAAGTAAATGTTGTTTAAAAAATGCGAAAATGGGAAGCGAGCATTGGGAGACCATGAGGAGTTAGCCCACCATGGCGTGAGCGTCATGGTGTGGCTCAGTGCAATTCGGCATTCTAGAAGTGCTGAACGACACTCCAAAAGTGCCAAACGGCACTCCAAAAGTGTCGAATGGCACTCTTCAGTTGCCAAGTGGCACGCAACCCCTCGGTCCTACACTCATGCAATTCCATACAATTTCATATTCACGTGTAATTTTTTAAGACCTTTTGATGCTCAAAAAGATTTTTTTTTTTCTAATCAAAATGAGACCTTTTGACAAGTCTAACACACTTGTTTTCAAAAAATCATCACCTACATCATTGTTCTCAAAAAGTGATCAACTCAAGTTTTCTTAAGACTCATGGATTTATGTTCCAAACTAGGGGCATTCGCCCACGCCTCATGCATTTTAAAATAAAAAACCACCATTATTTAAAAAAAAAAGAAAAAAAAAAGAAGAAAATCATCATAAAGGTTTCCAAGAATCATGCATCCTTTTGAATACTAGGGGCATTCGCCCATGGCTCATTTTTTTTTTTTTTTTTTAAAAAAACGCTAGCATCATTTTCTTAAAAAAAAATTAAAGATTTTCAAAAATCATGTATTCCTTTTAAACTAGGGGCATTCGACTCCACCTCATTCAAGTAAGTGCAGATTCCAATAAAGCCAAGCGAGATAAGTTTAAATTAGTACTACAAGATCTCATCAAGTGAATTCTAAACTTGCCTTAGTTAAAGTTTCTACATGATCCAAGGTGATACCAAGGACAAAAAGCTAAACATAGAAAATAATACAAGATTGTCTAAGGAACATTTCCTTTTTTGTTTTGCAGGAAAAATAAACATTCAAGTCATGCATCATTAGGAATCCGAATCCGCCTGTGGGAGGATCTCCTTGATCCACCTTTAGAGGAGCCACTTTCAGTATTTCCTTCCAGACTTGCGAAAAAGCAAGGATCATACTGACGATTTTCAAGTTCGAGGCTCTTAATCATTTCCTCTAAAGCTCTCCTGGTAGAGTCAGTAGTTTCCATTTGATGTGCCTAACAAGTCAGCAAAATCAAGTGTTAAAGACACTATCAAGCAAAGCTCAAGCCAAAGATGCTCAGAAAGCAACATGGTATACCCAGTTAGAATCATTGATCACATATTGGGAGGACTGCGTACGAGCCAATGACTGCAAGCCTCCAATCATCTGCATGCTTTCTTCCACAAGATCTACATTAACCTAAAGCACAACTCTACCGAGTTAGAATTGATTCAAGAAATAAGGACAAAGAATGAACATTCAAGAACACACCGTATCAAGCCAAGGAACATTTGGCACATGCTCTAGCCTAGTCAAAGGCATGGAACTATATGTTCCATTAGGATTCATCACATCATACTGCCATGCTTGAAAATGAGGATAAGTCTCTGTGAAAGAACTAGAAGAACCACCAGCATGGTGAGGAGAGAGAATCTCTTCCTCTTGCTCTTCCTCTCCTTTAGAAGATGGAGGCTGAAAATCCAACGTGCAAATATTGTTACCAAGCAGAAATATGGAAAAGGAATTGGCAGAACTTTGATCTTAGCTAGGAAGGAAAATACCATTCTGCTAACCAAGCAGCCTTACAGATGATCCCGAATAAATTCAGAATGATTTCCTTCTGCTCCTATAACAATATAGCCATCACGAGCTTGAGCAATCTCTTCATCAGCCAGAAAGCCAGCCAACCGAATAATGTGACAAGGATAAGCCGGAATTGTGGCAGGAGGATACACATGTTCAACTTGGGGTAGCACCCGATCACCAAGATACCAGTACTTTCCATGCCCACATTTAAACAATACTTGGCGGCTATTCAGTTCTAGATCCCGCTTACACTCAGCATACCCCTCACATCTAGCCCAAAGATTTAAGTTCATCCAAAAAGTCACAAAAAAGGAACTCAGAAAGAGAAGAGACAAAATCATAACCAAGTTCCAAGGATTTAAAAAGGAGAAGGAAGAAAGAACTCACATCATCAATGGTCAGATTGTCAATCACCAAGCGCCAAATCTCCAAAGAATGCCTAGAGGGTGGAGACAAGCGATGTTTGGGCAACCAACGAAGAAATCTAGGAAAAATGTTAGTAACCTCCTCTTGGATTTCAGGACAAACCCCAAAATACTCATACATCCAAACCTGAAAAATTCACAATACCATTACCACACAGCCAAGATAATTTTCACTACTGACACATAGCCAAAATAAATACCAAACCTCACCTGCTAAACAAATGGAGCCCCGCCTAAGCTTGAAAGACTCCACCTAGAGAGTTGGGTCATGAAATGCATCAGAGTAGCATAGGCCATGCCGCCCTAGTCATAATTCTAGATTTGTTCAATTTTTCTCAAGCTCCCCAAGTAGCGTAGATTCACAGTACTGCCTAAATCTGGACACAAAAAAGTCCCAATAAAAAGAAGCATGAACATACAAGCACCCTTTGCCACAGTCTCACATTGGGGAATACTCTCGCATAACCAAGACAAAGGAACATTGTTACTCCTCATTCTAGAAGGCATTACACCTAGAAGTTTCTTAAGCTCAGTTAAAGTAAGGGAATCATTGACAAGAATTCTTTTACCACCCAACCTCAGACCAGTGATGATAGAAAAGTCATAAGGTGTTAGCATTACCTCCCCAATGTTTGGAAAATGGAAGGTACAAGTAGTGTCCCAGAAGCACTCTGCTAAGGCAAGAAGTAATTGAAGATCCTTGTACTCGTGTGTCTCATGATTTGACAAAGTTTTGAAGATGGTGCCAAAGCCCGCTTCATTGATGACGTTTTTGATGCTAGGAAACAATGTTGCCCATGCACTTTTCAACATTTGGAGACTCCCTCGACTTTTGAGGCTCTATGACATAAAAATTCAACTCATCAATTTCCATAACCCAAAACATATAACCAAAAAATTTCCATACCTAAAAATATATTCTCACAATCAATATCACACCACAACAAAATCAAATCAATGCCCCACCAAAATGTCACCACTACCAAATTTATCACATATCCATTCAACCACCAAATTTTGCCATAGCCATGCAAAAATAAAATTTCTACATGTCCAAGAAACAATTCCCACAACTTCATGCACAAATAAATTCTCGCATACCCAATAAAATTTTTCCACAATACCCACAAAATTTTCCAATACCCATAAATATATCCATGCACATACCCATAAAATTTTGTCGTGTTCTTAAAACTAAGTTTACACATGCCAACAAGTTTTCCCACATACATCATGAACACATTCATATAAGCCTAACACAAATTCTTCACAATGCCAATGCTCCCAAAATCCAAACCAAAATTCATCTAACAACATCACAAATTACCTACATTGTCAAAAATCCAAAAGCCACCAATATTGCCCAAATTGCACCATGATTAAAGAAAAAACACACTTCAAGAATGCTCCAAAGCCAACATTCCAAACATGATCAATCACACAATGCCCCCAAAATTTCAAAAGTGACAATATCTCACCATGAAACTTTCAATGAAACATGCAACAACATTTTTCCAAGCAAAGAAACCAAAGAAAAACTCACCTTGATGTCCACATGAAAATATGGAGCATGGGTCCTAGGGTCTTAAAGAAGGCCATCATCATCATTCCAATCAAATGTTGGATCATATTTCTTACCATGAAAAGTTAGAAAAGAAGATCCCTTGGAGGAAAAAGCCATTTTAATGCAAAGAAAATGGGTTTTAGAAAATAAGGTTCACCAAAAATGGGTGTGGAATGAAAATGCCCAAAACACAAAGATCTAAAGAAATATTGATAGAGATGAATGAGAAGAGTTTAGAAGCTTAGAAAAATGTTTTTTGTGAGAAGAAATGGTGAAATGAAGAAGAAAAATCAAGGGGAAGAAGAAGGTGAATAGTGCCAATGGAGGAAGAGAAGGTGAATAGTGCCAATGGAGCAAAAAGAGAGAAACAATGAAGTAGGGGGCCAAAATTTCGGCCACCACACTTTTTAACTCAGCAAAAGACGAGTCAACTCAGTCAAATTGAGTTGACTCAGTCAACCCAACAACAAAAAAAAAAAAAAAAAATTCAAACTTTAGATTTCATGATCAAAATTCCAAGCCTTAATTTTCAAAATTCTAAGGCTTGAAATTTCAGATTTCTAATAAAAAATTTCTAAGTTCCAAAGTCTTAGAATTTGGAATAAGAATTTCAAAACTTCCAAGTTTGAAAGATCAAATGTTTCTCAAAAGAAAAATCTTTTGTTAATTAAACTTTTTTTGACAAAATTCAATTCAAGAGTGAGCAAGTGAAAATCACACATCTCAGAAATAGTACGACTATGAAGCACCTGTCAGTTAAAGTCTAATTTAAAATTTTGACTTTTTGCAGAAAGCAAATCCAGATCATGGTAGAGGAGACCCCTTTGATCATCATTTCAGTTCCAAATTATCAAAGTAGAGGAGATCCCTTTGATCATCATTCCAAAGCTAGATCGAGGTAAAGGAGATCCCCTTGATCATCATTTCAATTCCAGATTATCAAAGTAAAGGAGATCCCTTTGATCATCATCCTAAAGACAGGTCGAGGTAGAGGAGATCCCTTTGATCACTATCCCAAAGATTATCGAGATAGAGGAGATCCCCTTGATCATCAGTTCAGTTCTAGATAATCAAAGTAGAGGAGATCCCTTTGATCATCATTCCAAAGCTAGATCGAGGTAGAGGAGATCCCCTTGATCATCATTTCAGTTCCAGATTATCAAAGTAGAGGAGTTCCCTTTGATCATCATTCCAAAGCCAGATCGAGGTAGAGGAGATCCCCTTGATCATCATTTCAGTTCCAGATTATTGAGGTAGAGGAGATCCCCTTTGAAAGTTCAATATGTGTATAAAACACCCTTGAACGTTTAGAACCCAATTACAAAAAATATCAATTCAAGCTTAATGTCAAACAATAAATCTGCGGAAAATGAACATAAGCTAATAACTGAATTGATAAACAATCTAAACCATAAATAATCACAATTACAGCAGTAATTAAATGGTAAAGATAAAGGGAATAGAGATACAAACACAATGACAACACTCGATGTGTTATCGAATAGGAAACCGAAGCCTTCGGAGTAAAACCTCTCCGCCGCCCTCCAAGTGGTCAATAATCCACTAGAAAATGTAGTTGGGATACATGAACAGCAATAAACCCTCCAAGCCTAATCTACCCGATGTACCTAAGCCTTCCAAGCTTCTTGCTCCAACGAGGTTGCGCCGAACCTTTTTCTTTTCTAGCTTACTAGATTCCGCTATAGCCCATAGCATCAACCAATATAGATTGGTCCTTTCCTAACTGCTTCCCAAAGCACCAAATAAACCTTCTCACGGATATGGGTATGGTAAGAAAAGGATTTGGTCAAAAACCTCTCAAGGATGTGTCAATGGAGAAGAAGAAAGTAAAGGAATTTGAAGAGTCTCTAAGGTGAAGATTGTGGATGAATCAATCTTGTTTTTCTCTAGGGTTTCTCTCTCAAAATTCTCTCTGGAAACTCTCTATATTTCGTGGGTATAAGGGTCTATATATAGTGGTGTGTGTTTGGAATGTGAAGAGTCAGTTTTTCCCAAACAGGGTGGTCTGGCGGCTTGGCCTCGCGACTGGTCTTAGTCGCGAGTTCAAGCCGCGAGTTAACGGCCTGGCTAGCCTAGGACTTTTGTCCTGTAGTGCGACAACTAGCATGACCTTTCAACTCCCTACATACTTCTCACGTGTGCTGCATTTGGTGGCTTGCCAGTCGCGAGTCAGCCGCGAGTCCTAGCTGGGAGTCTCTGCATTCTTGCACAATTTTGAGCATTTCTTCACACTCTTTTACACACTACCCTTACATGAATCCCACCTAAATACATGGTTACTAATTACTAAAATATAAGCAATTTGGCACGGAATAAAGCCAACAAGATGGTTAATTAAATTCAACCTTACAATCTCTCCCTTTAGTTATTCCGTGACAAAACCCTACAATAGACTCTAGACTTAACGCGTGAGTTGGGAACAGTTGAACAAAACTCACTCACACCTAACTCTAGATTTTGATAAGCTCTTGAACCATAAGAACAAGTATCTCTTGAAACATAACAACACAATAATATCATTGTATGTAGAAAACTTGAAATGCATATGTAGCAAGCATAATGCGATTAAGCAAAAAATAACTTAAGCAATAAAGCAATAAGCCATGGCTTGACCAAACAGGTAATCACTATACAAAAGTGATCACAAGGTTCATTCACACATGGAATGAACATCTGGACATGCAAGTTGATAACCTCATTTGTAGAGTATCATTTGCAAGTCCAACATTCAACCAATGCACACAAACATGAATGCATCTAGGAACAATCCTACAAGGGCACAAGAGTGATGTACTGAAAAAAATGCATAACATTTAACAACAAGTACATAAGCCACAAAGTAAGGGTACAAAAACCTAAAAGCTTACAAAAGCAACCGGTTACAAATGTACCATACAAAAAGTGAAGGTATAAATTATAAAATACTTCCCTATCATATCACTCCCCCTATCATGAATCACAGGAGTTGTGATGAACTTGGAACATATATACCTGAAACCTAAAACACATGTACAAAACACATTAGACCCTCAAGGTAAAGCAAGTCATAAAAAGGACAAGTATAATGTAACAAGTAAATTGCGATCAATTAAACATGATGTGAAACATGTGAGCAACTTGATCATACACCAAACACCAAAACAAAGTTTTCTTATTAACTCAATGTCTTCTCCCCCTTGGTATATGCATCTCCCCTATGAAATATCTCTCCCCCTACAAATGTGCACGAGAAATAGAATTTCTCCCCTAAAGAATGTGCACAAGGGTCATATAGAAATGACAAAAACTCCCCGGTATACTCTCTAGAGTATACTCTCTCCCCTTTTGTTAGGAATAGACAAAGGGCCAAGAAGAAACGAGGGCAAGAGATGACGATATAAATAATGATAATGATGCATGAGGGATGCAAGATGAATGAGAAAATGAAGCTCAAACCTAAGATAGAACAAAATGGTACATAGCATAAGGTAAACATGATATGCTAAGATGAAGAAACAGTGTATGAACCAATGCATGACAAAGGTATCAAGGTGTGTGCAAGAGGTGGCAAAGTGCAATGCATGGAAAATGCACATGTGGTGCAAAGTGTGTTAAATACGCAACTGATAAACCAAATATGTTCCTAATGAGGAAACATGAGAAACCCCAAAGATTGGTACTCATCAGAGTCCAAACAAGTGAGAAAATGCCTAAGAGGCATTTTATCAAACACCTAGCGTGCACACTATGAACAACAATGTGAAACAATGCATGAACATCATGAAATCCACCCTTAATACATGTTCTTTTTGCCATAAGGGGCCAACATCCAAAGTAAATCATCAAAAGAAACCAATCCCATACAAAAATTTGACAAAAAATAAAGTTTCCCCAACCTCTATGATGAAAATCCCAACTAAGAGCACAAAACTCACCAAAACATAATCTAAGGATCCAAATCAATGAAAAGAGTTTAAAATTTCCTTAGAGATGTTAATGAAATGAAAAATCATTCAAATTGGTTGGGTTTTGATGTAAAAATATTGAAAGAGGGTTTAAAAGAGGATGGGAGAGGTTTAAAACAAGTTTCCCACAAAAAAGCTCTTTAAAAAGCTGATTCTGGGCGTTTCGCAACTGGCGAGTCACGAAACCAGTCTTTGTGAACTCGCGACTGGGCAAGGCGCCAAAACAAGTTGCCAAAACTCACAGCTGGGACTTGCAGCTTGCAAGTTGCCAGAATGAGTTGCCAAAAATTATGACACTTGTTTTTCAACCCAGAACATGTTTAAACTATGAAAAACAAAGTAAATACTAAACATGAACACAAAGAGTGATAAAAATCACTTCCAAAAACATATAAAATGAACAAAAAATCATTTTGGATTGATCTATATAAAGTTGAGCACACACACATATCACATTTAAACAAGTACAATCGAATAAATGAATAAGGCATTCATTGAACATTAGGCATGTGTGTTGTGTGTGTGTATCAAATGTGGAATAATCCTTAGTCTAGAGTGAAGTTTCAATGATCAATTCAATCAAGTCATACACAACTAGTACTAAATCAAGTGGTCTATCTCAATTATAGAAATGAACATATATGACCTCCCACCAAAAATGATTACATATCTTTGAAGCTTTTCATTTTGCTTCTTTACACTTCATAACATTTGATCATTTTTTATCTTTACATCTCTTTTTGAGATCAATGCCTAAAATTTTGATATTTCAAATTGATGAACAAGCCTTTGGCTCTTTGGACATCATACATTTTTCATAAAAGTCGCTTTCCCTTTTTCCTAGTCAAATACTAGTATATGTGACGGCTTTTGCAGCTCATTATCTCTTTTTATTTTGAGATTTACATTTGTTGAGCTCTTTAAGCAAAAATAAAAAAATAAAAGAGTGGGAAGAGATATAGACACAAATCTACACATGTATCAAAATCAACATGATTATTGACTAATTATTCATGACAAGCTTGAAGATCGATTTACAACAATCACACAAAGATGTCAAGATTTTTCCCACAAAGATATAAGTGCATAAAGAACAAACTAAGCTCATAAATGCAAAAAGCCATTTGTACGAGGGTACAAGGCAAAACTTACATGTGATATGTGCTCAAATATATACGATCAAACTTTTTAAAATTTTTCACTTTTTATGTGGTTTTGGATTTTTACTCACACAAAACTAAAACAAAAAGGTAAGATCAAAACAAAAAAAATGCATAAAAATAAATGCAAGATGCACAAATGCATAAAGATATGGCATCTAATGCCTAAAAGGTCCTACAAAGATCAAAAGAATTAGATCAAGGACTAAAAGAGCAAACACTCAACCATAGGAACTCTTCCTCATCCAAACGGAACGATTGTTTGGAATAAGTGTCTCAAAAGAAGTGAGTCAAGGGTTGGAAGAATAAAAACCAGAGATGCACATAGTCAAGGAGTTAAGAGCATTAAACACTTTTTTCAACAACATGCTATTTTCACTCAAATTGGGTTTACCCTTTTTAGCACAACTTCCAAGAAGCTCAAGTTTCTCTTTTCTTTTGATTCTTTTAAGAGCATAAAACTTGGAACAATGAGGTCTTAGATGACCAAAAGCACCACAATGGTGACACACAATGTGTTTAGGTCCACTAGGCTTTTTGGGAAGGGATTTAGCAACATGGTTTTGTTCTCTCTTCAACTTATAACATTGAGGTCTTATATGACCAATCACACTACAATGGTAGCAAGTTGGAACAAACTTAGATCCATCCAAAACCTTAGGTTGAGACCTAAACAGAGGCTTTGACTTAAGAGTCTTTCTCTTCACCTTTTGATTTTTTTTGTGTGAAGGAATGTACACCGATTTGTCCTTTGAGGTAAAACACACAATAGGCACAATATCAGGTACCACAACATGATTGCAATAAATATTTTCATCATTTTTATCAATAAGTTCAGCAATCAAACACTTGGCATGCAACTTAAAAGATTCATTTTCACATTTTAGCTCATCAACAAGTTTGTTAGACAAAACAAGTTTAGCATCCAAGTCCATATTCAAACATTCAAACTCTTTCAACTTTTGAAGAGAAATTTCAGCAAGTTTCTTATATTTTTCAACCAATTTATTGGATTCTTTGAGCTTAGCAATCAAATCATCCTTTTCACAAAATAACTTGCTCAAATTCTTTTGAAACTTCTTATAGCATTTTTCTTCAAGAGTTTGATGTTAGGAATATCAACAATATCCAAAGACTCATGTAACATAGCATCACAATCATGAGGATTATTACTCACAGAGGCATTTTCACAAACACATGGCGTGTTACATTTATCATCAACCAAATCATACAAAGAGGCATACCAAGCACAATCCATGGCAAATAACACAAGGGGTCAAGGATCACACTTAGGTATTTAAACCACAACAAGTGTACCCGCTTTGATACCAATTGGAAGTTCAATATGTGTATAAAACACCCTTGAACGTTTAGACCCCAATTACAAAAAATATCAATTCAAGCTTAATGTCAAACAATAAATATGCGGAACATGAACATAAGCTAATAACCAAATTGATAAACAATGTAAACAATAAATAATCAGAATCACAGCAATAATTAAATGGTAAAGATAAAGGGAAGAGAGATGCAAACACAAGGACAACACTCGGTGTGTTATAGAAGAGGAAACCGAAGCCCTTGGCGTAAAATCTCTCCGCCGCCCTCCAAGTGGTCAATAATCCACTAGAAAATGTAGTTGGGATACATAAACAGCAATAGATCCTCTAAGCCTAATCTACCCAATGTACCTAAGCCCTCCAAACTTCTTGCTCCAACGAGGTTGCGCCAAAACTTTTTCTTTTCTAGCTTACCGGATTCCGCTATAGCCCATAGCATCAACCAATATAGATTGGTCCCTTCCTAACTGCTTCCCAAAGCACCAAATAAACCTTCTCACGGATATGGGTATGGTGAGAAAAGGATTTGGTCAAGAACCTCTCAAGGATGTGTCAATGGAGAAGAGGAGAGTAGAGGAATTTGAAGAGTCTCTAAGGTGAAGATTGTAGATGAATCAATCTTGTTTTTCTCTAGAGTTTTTCTCTCAAAATTCTCTTTGGAAGCTCTCTACATTTCGTGGGTATAAGGGTCTATATATAGTGGTGTGTGTTTGGAATGCAAATAGTAAGTTTTTCCCAAACAGGGTGGTTTGGCGGCTTGGCCTTGCGACTGGTCTGAGTCGCGAGTTCAAGCCGTGAGTTAACGACTTAGCCAGCCTGGGACTTTTGTCCTATAGTGCGACAGTTGGTGTGACCCTTCAGCTCCCATGCATGCTTCTCACATGTGCTGCATTTGGCGGCTTGCCAGTCGCGAGTCCTAGCCGCTAGTTTCTGCATTCTTGCACAATCTTGAGCATTTCTTCACACTCTCTCACACAATACCCTTACATGAATCCCACCTAAATACAGGGTTACTAATTGTTAAAATAAAAACAAATTTGGTACGGAATAAAACCAATAAGGTGGTTGATTAAATTCAACCTTACACCCTTCATCATCATTTCAGTTCCAGATTATTGAGGTAAAGGAGATCCCCTTGATCATCATTTCAATGATAGATTATCGAGGTAGAGGAGATCCCCTTGATCATCATTCCAAAGCCAGATTGAGATCAAAGTAGAGAAGATCCATTTGATTGTCATCCCAGACAACTCCATTTTCAAGATCAGGATAGGAAAGTTTCCTGGTCACCCCATTTGCTAAGAATCATTTCCAGAGTCATCAACTACCAGCTAAGTTTGGTATTTTCATTTTTTTTAGTCAAAAGATAAGGCTAGTTCTATGTTCGAAGGCTTTAGGTTTGAGGGCTAGGTAATCTTTGAAGATTCAACCTCAATTAAATCATGGACGCTAAAATCGGTGTATTTGTTTTACATTGACATTCGCTTTTCAAGCTCTATCAATGAGGAGCATTCTGTAGACACTCAATTTTGCACCCATGATTTAGTAAAGAAGAATGACTTAAATGACCATCCATGTACCTCAAAAATCATAATTGCATGACATGCATCAATTTGTTCTTGCATTACATGCATTAATTCATTTATTGCATATCATAAAAATGATTTTGAGATTCTAACAGTCTCAGCAGTGTTTCCAGTTATCAAATCAGACTATTGGATTGAAAAATATCGCATGATCAAGTTTGCATGGTCAACATGCATTGTGTCTAGGTAGAATCGACCACGCATGATCAATTTAAATTAATTCTAATTGGTTAAACAATTAAAATTAATTAAATAATTTTGTGATTGGTTGATAATTAGTGTTTAAAATAGGGATGCACACATGGGAATAAAAAGGATGATTGGGTAACAATAAAATTGTGGATAATTTGAACTTTATCAAGATTTATTTTATGATATTTATCTACAAGATAATTGCCCTTAAATGTCCTGAATTATCCAAAAAAGAGATGACAAATCATAGGCGGAGAATGAAAATGAGTCTAAGTACAAGGACCAGCCAAAAAACCCTAAAAGAGGAGTCAAAACGGCACCCGAACACAAAAGTGCATCGGAGCCATAGGGCCAATTCGGCACTTTTGGAGTGTTGAGCAACACTCTAAAAGGTCCGAATTTCCCTGATGTGGGCTTTGGCCCAACGGCCTTCGGGTGATGATTATGCAAACCATTTTCGATCTTTTCGTAAAAGGATGCCTCCGGATTCAAACCCTAATCGTCTATACCTATTTTTTAGAGTCTTTTGGCCTCTATAAATAAAGACTTAACCTCATAATTGAGTACTTTTTTTCTACACTCTGAGAGGCATACGTTTTTTACTTTCAAACCACCCATATTTTTTTATCCCCTCTCTGAGTGTTGCTACTTAAATTAGGAATTTTAGGTTTCAAAGAGAATTGAACAAATTTCTTTGAACCCTAAAACATCCTCCCAAGAACAAAGTGTGCTCATGCAAGAGGTTGTTTCCTTCACCTATCTTTTTCTTATGCTTCTTAATTATAATGATGAATGTTCTTTTATCTGTGAATTGTTAATTGCTGTTTTGTTTAAAGCATGATAGTTTTTTTGTGATTATTATAATCTTTTCCTTGAATGTCAATAAATCTACATGTGAACAATTCTTTTTCTTAAAATAAAACAGATCGGCATCTTTATAAGATGTAGATCTAACTTTTTCTCAAAACAAAAATAGATTTTCATTTTTATAAGATGTAGATCTGACCTTTTCTCAAAAAAAAAAAAAAAATTTGCATCTTTATAAGATGTAGATCTGACTTTTTCTCAAAATAAAAATGGATCTGCATCTTCATGAGATGTAAATTTGAATTTTTCTCAATTAAAAAAACTATATGCAGATTTTTGAAATAAAGAAAAAGATTAAACATGTTTGTGTTTGTGTTTGTTTTATTTAAATGCCTGTAGCTTAAATTTAAATTATAAGTGAAACTCTCTTCTTAAAAATAAAAAAATCTTTTCCATTCTTTTAAAACACATAAAAAACAGATTTGGCTTTTCTATTGTCAAAAAAACCCTTTTTTTTTTTTTTTTTTTTTTATTTCATCATAAAACGGATCTGATTTTTATGTTATCAAAAACCATTTTTTTTAGTTCTTAAAAAATAGATCTGATGTTTTTCAAATTAAAAGACTTTATTTTAGTCAATAAAAAAAAAAACAGATCTGAATTTCTTTCATCAAAATCTATTTTTTTTTTTAATACTACAAAACAGATCTGATATTTTGACAAATCAAAATCATTTTATTAATCAATAAAAACATATATGATTTTTTTTAAAACAAAAGAAGATACTTCATTCATAAATAAATTTGTGTGATTTAATTTTTCATTCATATGTTCAACATATCATTCATGATATGCATAAGAAAGTACATTGGTCACAAAAGTCTAGAAGACTAGACTTTGTCTGGGTGGAATGGGTGCCTAACACTTTCTCATTTAGTAACCTAGCCTCTGGATTTAGGTTTTTGGTGTAGTAGATCTAGCCTTGTCTTCATTTGTTTTGGGTAGAATGTAACTAGGATAACAAGCCATGTAAATATTTGGTAGATTGTAACTTGGACCCAAAGCTATGAAACTTTTTAATTTTCTTTCAGATATGTAATTTTATTTAATCAATGAATGGAACTATTCAGTCAAGTATTTCTTTTTTTTCTTTTTTCTTTTTTTTGTATAAAAAAATAAGTGGCAATTCCATACCACTTACCCAAAAAGAGAGGTGCCCTAAAAGGTACCCGAATCTCTTTTTTGAGGGATGCTTTTTGTCAAGGTCTCTCACAGTGGTGACTCCACTGGGGATGTTTAGGGCTGAGCTTCGTATTAGACTTAAGTGACCAAATATGTACCTTTGTTTTGCATGGTCTTGCATGATATAGTTGTTTGTTTGTTTGTGTATATTTAATGGGATGTTGCATAATATTGTGGTGTGTTATATTTTGTTGTTTGTTTTGGTTGTTAAAATCTTTTCCTAACTATCATAGTGTGTGCCATCCAAAAAACAATGTATACACCCCTTTCAACGATTTGTGGTAGTAGTAACCATGGATCACCGGTCTTTATTAGATTCGGGTACCCAGTGGCGAACTCACCAACTTATAGCCCAAAGTCACTGAATCATTTCCTGTTGACTGTAAAGGAAAAACCATGCTGTTTGGACTAACGCAATGTTCATTACATTACAAGTTGGGAGGTGTAACGTTTTAACTATGGGAAACAATGAAACAACAAACCTACGCTATAACATAATGAGTTAGAACCTACCCTTAGGTCAGTCCCAGTAAAAATTGCATTGCATGTTGTGTGTGTTTGTTTTGATTGATTGATGGATGTGGATAGGGTCTTAGCTTTGATTGACCTGACCAAGCTTGTCATTAGGGGAGAATCTGGTCAAGATCTAAAGGAAGGCTACAAAGAGAACCAAAGCCTGATACTCAAGCCAATAGCTCCAGCTCCAAGCCCGTCACTCCCATCACAATACTGAAGTCTTCAAGCATAGAAAAGACTCCACTGCTGCATCATAACAACCCCATCTTTGACCTCTAAAAAAGTTCAAGCCACAAGAAGTTTGAAGCTCCTAATAACATGGGAGAAGAGGGAGAACACCCAAACACAAAGGAACCCATGAACACGCAAAAGCTACTCAACACTATGGTAGCTAGTCAGATTTAGATGAGGGAAGACATGAATCGTATGATGCAACAGTTTCAAAATTCGAAGAGTAATCAAGAGGGGGATAAGACTGATCATGATCCACCAACCTCAGAGAATGAAAAGAAGATCAATAAGAGGATGAATAAAATGGAGGAGATGTTTAGAAGAGACCACAAGATGGAGGAACTTATGGATTATGATTCTCTTTCCTTATTCCCCAATGCAAGGCTACCACCCAAGTTCAAGATGCCAACCTTAGACAAGTTTGATGGGACCAGCTGCCTAAAGTCCCATCTGAAGATGTATATGAGGGCTATGCATCCCTTTGGTGCAACCGAGGAAGTACTTGCTCAGATGTTCCAAAACACATTGACCGGAGCTGCTCTTAGATGGTTCCTCAACCTAGATGATACAAGAGCAAGAAGTTGGGAGGACATTTGCCGAGAGTTTCACAAGCAATACAAGTATAATATGGAAGTTGACATCACAAGAAGAGACCTTGAGACTACCAAGAAAGAGCCGAAAGAATCCTTCTCTTCTTTCATTACCAAGTGGAGAGCCAAGGCTGCACAGATGATGAATAGGCCGAGTAAAGAACAACAGTTAGACATGGTTGTAAAGAACTTATTGCCTGTATACTATAAATATTTGTTTGCATAGTATTTTCCCAATTTTAAAGCTTTAATTGCTGCTGGAACTCAAATTGAGGATGTTATAAACAATGGCACTATAAAGACTGATGACCTTCCAAGATTTAGAAAGAATGTAGGGTCTAATTCTAAGGCTGTGGAAATTTCCAATATAAAAAAGATCCTTATCAATTGATTGCACCCATTGCACCTGTGCAAGTACCCTAAAGGCCTAGACCCAAGAGAGAATTTCATGAGTTGTACATGCCCATGAGTCAAGTGTTTGACAAGTTAAAAGCAAAAGGGTTACTAAAGCCCTTAGACCCAAGACCAATTACAAACCCCTTGCCCTCAAAGTTTGATGTGAATAAAATATGTGCTTACCATCAAATCCTTGGTCATGACAGTGACTGTTGTTTCACCCTTCGTCATGCAATTCAAGACCTAATAGACAATAAAGTGATTGCGCCACTGACAAGGCCTAGCATCACTATCAATCCCTTGCCCAATCACAATATTGGGAAAGAAACGAGGGTTAATTGCTTGATGACCAAAGAAGAGAATAAGGAAGACCCATCCGACTTGATCTATGACCTACCCAAGTGTTTCATGATGACATGGGAAGAATTAATGGATAAAACCTCTACTACCACCACAGGATATGACATATGGAATGAAGTACCAGAAATCGAGAATTACCTAATATCTACAAACGGGGGGAGACAATTCAAACCTCAAGAGAATAACCAAACACTTGCAAATGGAGGGAGACACTTCAAACCCCAAGACACTGATCCCCATGATTCAACCAAAATTGCCCACATCACAAAGAGGGGAAGACACTTCAAAACCCCACATTTAAAGATCGACAACCCAGTGGAAGCTCTGAACATATCCACTCAACAAACACCCACCGAAGAAGATGAAGTCCTCAAGCAATTACCAAAGACACAAGCCAACATATCCTTATGGGGTTTACTTATGGCCTCATACAAACACCAAAAAAACCTAGTAGACTTTCTCAACCAAATCCAAGTCCCAACAACCACAACCTCCCAAGATCTAAATGCTATGATTGGGTCCATAAATAGGGAACTCACTATTTCCTATTTCGACAAGGATCTGACCAAGAAGGGGAAGCACCACAATGATCCGTTGCATATCACTGTAGATTCCATGGGGAAGAGAATACCGATGGTTTTGGTAGATGATGGAAGTGCCTTGAATGTTTGTTCTTTGAAGATTGCAAGCTTCCTTGGCCTGAGCGTTGAAGACTTTGTGCCTATCGATCAACATGTGAGGGCATACGACAATAGTAGAAGAGAAGTCTTGGGAACCATAACATTAGAGCTTACCATAGGATCGATGGTTAAAAAAGTGGATTTTCAAGTCCTTAACATAGCCTCATACTTCAATATGCTCCTTGAGCGACCATGGATCTACGACACCAAAGCTGTACCTTCTTCCTTATATCAAAAAGTTCGATTTCCACATGAAGGAGCTATTGTAACGATCTATGGGGATACTTTGGCTGTGCCTAAACCCGTTTACGGTATTGATTCTGAGAAAGGGCCATTGACTTTGGATGGTTTTGAGATTGAGAGGCCTAGTTTTAAGAAGAGAGAAGAAGTTGAGAAAATCCCAATAGACTTTGCCAACTGTTCAAAACTTGGAAATTCCTACTGCCACACCACATTTTGGGCTAGGCTATAAGCCTACTGATGATGATTTGTTAGGAATGGAAGTGAGAAGGATGGCCTGGGCCAAGGCCAAAGCAAAAGGACTTCCTTGTCCTCTAGAACCTCTAAAGTCCTACACTCCTACACTGAATGGGAAGTTTGTAAAAACTGGAGAAAGTCAACGTTATTGGGGATTCCCAGAACCGAGATTCAATCCTAGAACAAAGACAATGGTGCCTGGTTTCGAGATTTTACTTAATTGCAACAATGAGGTTTTAGAATTGAAGAAAGAAGATACCACCTGGGTTCCTACTGATTGGGCTGATCACATGGATCCTGACGCTATGACTACAATCCTTGGAGATCATATCTACAACATAGAAGAAGAAGAATATTAGGAGGCTTGCCAGCATATATTGAAAAGCCTGTATGAACTAAGAGCTAATGATGAAGACGAGGAAAGGGGAGTAGCCTCTAGTGATGATGAAGATGAAGGTGATGACAAGAGTGATAGTAGTAGTGACAGCAGCAGCAGTGATGGTGGACATGGTGATGATGACTGTAGCACCAATAGTGATGACAACAGCAACAGAAGTTATGATAGCCCGTACAGCGGAGATGATTGGGGTGAACCCCCTAGTGAAAGAGAAGATGAAGATGCAAACCTATTCTATAAGGAATATGACAGTGATGTGGACTACTGTGATCAAGATATTGAAGATGATATTGAAGCTAATAGGTGGAGCGATACTAATAGTGATCAATACCGGTTGATAAATGTGTTAGAGAATGCAAGAGAGGAGAATGCACAAGCCAATCAAATGTATCGTAAAGAATATCTCTATGGGCATCTTTCAGATTAGAGTGATATCACTAATGTTAGCTCAAGGACTGGCCTTAGGTATGACAAGCATGGAAGAGAGGTTCCTAAATTGAGGTCGTATTTTGATTCAGAACCTAGTACACCAACCCTACATGCTGTAGAAGATGATGACATAGATGCCAGATTGGCCGCTCTAGACCAAAAACTGATGGTCTACAGTCTCAGAATCATGACACTTGAGAATGCTGAATGTAATAAGGAGAGAATGGAAGGAAGTGAGCCAGAGCATCGCCCTCAACCCACTGATTTGGGCAATAGAGGCAAGTATAAGCTATTTGATGAATGGATGGATAGCATGGAGCACCTAAATGCTTTTGTGATATCCTCTCTTAATAATTTAATTTGGTTTAGTAAAGCAATGATAGTGACAGTAGAAAAAAATTTGTTTGAGTTGCTTAATTGCTTTTGTTTTGTTTTTATTTTTTTATTTTTTTTATTTTATGAAAGAGGGTAGGCCATCATCATTTATTCATTTCTTCAGTAGAGCTTTTTATAATTTCCCACCATTTATTTGTTTAATTGTTAAAAAAAGTATTTACTATATATGTTATTTTAATTATCAATTTTGGCACTTACTTTTTTTTAATTGTTACTCAAAATTTTTTTTAAATGATTGGAATTTGTTAGCTTTTGAATAATTTTTGTTAAAAATGGTTGGTTCAATTGTTTATTTGGTTCTTATTTTTTATTTTTGTTTCAAAATCATTATTATACTTAAACATGTTTCAAAATGATTCTTGATAGATTTAAAATACTTTTTTTTTTTTCGAGAAAGATACTTAAATGTAGAGACAAGAATTCATTAAATAGAAACTACTTCAATGACTTAAAGCCACCCTTAATGTGGTATAAATTCTATTTACTATGTTATTAAGTACTATGATTGTTTCTCCCAAACCAAAAAAAAAAAAAGTACTATGATTAATCATCTACTATTATTATTAGTATCCCATGTGAAATTTGATTTTCTAACAAGCCACAAAGGAGTATTTAAAAAAAAAAAAATACTAAGTATTTTAACACTCACACACACAAATAAGTAATTAATTTAGATTTGTGTAGAATATTTTATGTCAGTCGAGGATTATACATTTCTTGTGAATTTATCATGTTTGAAGTGTGAAAAGACCTTTTTTCAAAACTCTTTTCTCAATTCTCATATCCATGGCCAATTCCCTACCCCACCAAATTCCCACACAAGGTCAAACATCTACTACGGTGGGTTTGTATGTTGTAAATTTTTTTTTATAACTGCTATTGTAATTTGTTTTAGAATAAAATTGTGTTGCTTAAATCTTTTTTTTTTTCCTTTTTTTTTATACCACTTAAGGAAAATTAGAGATAAAAGGAGCATATTAAAGCTCCAAATAGTCAAAAAAAATTACTTAAAGGCCTGATTAACCCAACTCTAGGATCAAGTGCAAACTAATGTTTTGTATGGATAATCTTCCTGTCTTGCATTGACACCTATGATATCTTCCAAGAGTATTGATTCCTTCCGACTCACATGTTGCTCAATTTATAAAATCTGATGTGACAAATTTTTTAGCATTTGAGCTAATGTAAATGTATATTTTACCCCTTTTTAAAGGAACGCAAAAGTATTAATTGGTGTAAAATTTTAGGCCACTTGTTATACTAAGAGTTTGTTTGGGAACAGCTTAAAGCATTTCTAATAGTTTTTCCAAATTTTTGTATTGTTTGAAGAGTGAACAATAACTTTTACCTTTTACCTACCTACTTTTTCAAATACAATTTCCAACTGACTCTATATCTTTTCTTTATCACATTAAAATATTATTTCTTCTTTCAGTTTTTTTATTTTCATTCATTTTTTTTTATCTTTCTTTATTCTTCCTTTATTCAATGTTTTCAAAATTTTCAAGCATCATACTTTTGAATGATTTTTTTTAATAATAATAGTTTTTTTTTTCATTGTTTTTTTCTTATTTAATGATCATTGTTTTTAAGGACCACACATTTTAATGCTCACACTTACACGTATCTCCCATAAAAAGCCATAAAGGCCACACATTTCATTTGATAAAAAGTCAAAACCAGACCATTCATCTTCTATCATACGTGTTCCAAAAAAAAAAAATCTTCTCATCATTTATCAAACGGAAAGGGAGAAAGAGACCCGAGAGAGAGAGAGAGAGAGAGAGAGAGAGAAATCGTCTTCGTCCTTCATTGCCTGCTCCTCCTCCACCACCGCTTGTCTTGGTCCCCACCGCCAACAACATGCAGCCCAGATGGGTCAGCTGAACTCAGAACTGCTTTTTTTTTTTTTTTAAATTTGTTTTGACTTCTGATTTCATTAGTTTGAAGAGAAAGACTCTGTTTTGTGATTCGATTGTGTTTTGTGTTTTGTTCTGATTGTAATTTTGTTGTCGATCGAGAAAAGGCTGAAATTTTATATACTATGCTATTCTTTTATTCAAGTTGTTTGATTTTGTCGGTTGAGCTTATGTTTTGTGTTTTGTCCCCTTTCCTTTGGTCTGTGAGAAGAAACTGAGAGTGCAAAAAGAAATGAAGAAAAAGAAACGAAGAAGAAAGAGAGAAAATTAATATAATAGTCAGCTTTTTTTTTTTGAAGGCAATATAATAGTCAGCTTTAGAAATTTTTAAATGACATAAATTCTATTCCTAATCTACAATAACCCGTCAAACATGGAGACCTACTGCTCATGAGCAGAAAAACTTTTTGCGACGTGCAGAGGCTGTTGGAGCAATGTTTTATTGTTCTACTCTCTATTGTAGAGAGAATTTGAGGTTTAGCTAGACGATTGGAGATGAGATGTTCTTGTTTAGCTAAAACTGAAAATTTTTGTTAAAATTATCGTAAATAAAAGTAAAAGTTAGTTAAAATAGTACAATGAGACCTATAAATAAAATTAAAAAGTATAATAGGATCTATTAATAATAGCAAAAATAAGCTAAATAGTAAAATAAGCTAACTTTAAACTCACTTCACAAATGCAACCTAAAAATTAATTAACATTTTAACCTAATAATAAGAGGGATTATCAATTCATTAGGGAACAAACAATATAAGTTGAAATTCTAGTATTTTTTAAAATAAAAATAAATGAATAAAAAGTCTAGGACCTTCTTAAGATTTCAAAAGATGAGACCATTAATTTAGCTTACAAAATGGATCAACGTTGAGTAAGGCATGAATGCTTATATCTTTTTAATTAGGCATTGATTTTTTTTTTACTTTTTTTAGAATACAACTAGGTTTGGATATATATATATATATATATATTCCCTTTTTTTTAGAATCCAACTAGTTTCGAATTGGACAAACTAAATTGGAACAAATTGTCAACTAGTACCCCTTTTGCTTTGATTAAAATATGGTTTAAGTACTCCAACCAGGACAATGGTGGTCCCTATGCCCCCGCGCCTCCTCCCCTCTTAGACATTGATTAAACACCTTGCCTAAGTTAAATTAGTCTAAAGATGCACGTGATGTAAAACTGTTGTACCATATAAGATAAGAGAAAGATAGCTTTATTGGACAAGGAAAACATGTCCAAATGATAACTTTATTCTGTGTCCTTTGTTAGGGGAAAAATTGAAATTAATTCCAGATCATATAAAAGAGGAATTAGATTTGCATCAATCATGATTTCTGATTGGAGATTAGGAAAAGAATTGAAAAACAATTCCCCAAAAATGATGAAAAAAAGTGACTCTCCATGTTGATTTGGGCCTTTCAAAACAAATCCACATATATTTTGTGAGCCCAAAATGGAAGATTTGGTTTTGGAGCCCCAAATCAATTTCTCCTTATGAAAACTTCCTAAACTGATCAACAGAAAGAAAAAAAGCCCAGATCCAGACAATTATTCATATTTCATAAACCTCAACAAGTTTTGGAGGAAAAAGAAAACAGAGCATGACTTGTAAGTTGTACTAAAACAATCAGAAAACCAAACAGTTCAAATTTTCAAAACCCCTCAACAAGTATTGGACTAAAACAGATACTCACATGACACAATATATATATATATATATATATATTATATAGCAAACCTCACACCACAGACTATATACTGATATGCACCACGTAATTCAAACAAAGCAACAAAAACATAGCAGTGCACACTCTGTTTCAACTTATTTATATTGAAAGCTACAAGTTATTTAAAACCTACACAGGGTTGACGTTCACAGCTATCATTTGGATATTGTCTTGGCTGCTGCTATTGGTAACGCCATCACTGCCAGCAAGGTTACCGCCAGGAAGAATTTGGGCATTAACAGCAGTGTTGTTAGTTAATAACCTGCGAAATATGAGAATGAGTGTGATGATGAGGATGACCAGGCCAAGTATTTGAGCAGCGAGTTTATCGTGTGAAATAAACGACACTTGATCCCTGCAGTAACAAGAGAAAATTAATTGTATGAAACCAACAAAAGTATATATAATTAGAAATTTTGTTTATAAAAAAATATTCTCACCCGTTTGGGGGAGTAGAGGTGAAGGACGATTGGGTGGAAGGAAGTTGAGCCATAGAATATGAAGACATTGCGGTCTCAAAAAGGAACAGGAGTGAACTATATTTGGGATGTGTTCAATGTGTCGTACACTCGTACGAGCTTGGGACATTAGGACTTATAGAAAGAGAGAGAATTTGTTAAGTTCTATATGTGACAACTACCATTTTGAATTGAATTTGATTGTGACAATTAAGCCGCTGGATTTTTAATTGAATTTGATTGTCACAAAGCCGCTGGATTGAATTTTGTTAATGGAATTTCATGATTGTGACATTTTTTACCGATTCTTTGACAAAGCCACTCGGTTGCTGGGACATTCTTTGCCGATTCTTTGACAAAGCCCCTCGGTTTGTCAAAGCACTAATATTTTTAAATTACCATGTCACAATCATATATTAACCATTGACCCTTACTATTTTTATCATACATGGGACTTAATCATTTCACTAACTAGGCAATTTATAATGTGAAAACTATAACATTTATTAATGATGATTGTTTTCTACCATCAAACCATGACTACATATACATATTTATATATATTCTTTTGTATGCTTATATATCTATTACATATCATGAATAATATTTTAAACCTCTTACCAATATCTTGGTGTCATCTCTAAGGAATTTCTCCCTGTAATAACTTAAAGTGTATGGGATGAGAAGATTACATATACTTGAAAAAATAGTTAAATACTCGAAAAAAATCTAGATACCTTCATTTGTTAAAAAAAAAAGTTCGTCCTTTGGAGGTTTATGTTATTTAAAGATTATAATTATGTTACTTGGTTTGCACCCAACATTAAAGCCTAGAGCAAAAAACTCAGTACTCTTTTCCTTATACTAGCTTCATGAATATTTGGATAAACCACTCCCTTTTGTAAAATAAACCTGTTGGCTGTTGCGGTGTTGTCAAAATTGCCAAAGTTCTATGGGAAAAAAGCACCTTTCAGGGGATGCCAATTTCCTAGAAATAATTGTTGTCAAACAATTTCTGCCATCCTAATACAGTAAAGGCCATGAATAAATAGTAAAGGCTAGGAATAAATAAATAAAAAAAGAGGAAAATGTTTATGCTTTAATGTTTTAGCATTTTAATATTATTTAATTAAAATGAATAAATATGACAATATAAATGTAAATATATTGGAGTTAATATAAAAGATAAGGAGTTAGTAAAATATTTTATCCTATATTGAAAATGAGAGAGATTCTATTTATTCTTTGTAATTGTGGTGATTAATAGACTGATATGTATTGGAGAAAATTTTGGGTTAGATACATTTAGAATAAATAGCCTATCTATTGGTGAGTAAATAGCCCTTTTATTATAAAAAAATGAAGAGCCATTCACCTACTTAATAGACTAACCGTTGCGCCTATTTATACCTTTAGAAAATTCTTATCTTATCCATTAATTGTGTAACTCTAGCCTATCAACATCACATCCACTATCTTTCTCCCAAAAAAAAAAAAAAAAAAATCACATCCACTACATCAGAATTATAGACCTAATTAATTAGACCAATTTAGATAATCAATTTTGTAAGGCCCATTAAATGTATAAATAAACTCATTCAGACCCAATACAAGTTACAACATTACACCCAAAAAAAAAAAAAAAAAAAACAGCAATAACAAGCATTTTACACCCTAAGAAATATAGAAATTCTTGGAAAAGAATGGTGTTCTTTCTAGTAGAGTTTTGGGCTTGAACACTTTATACAGAGGTTGTTATAACTATACAACATTTGTTGTACTGTTATATCTTGGTGGAGACAAGTTAAAGAAGGTTTAAACTGGTTACAAAGTTTAGCCAACTAAGGGCTTGAATCTCCTTACAAAGAATGAGTGTCATGCCTTAGTCTAAATAGTGGTGTATTTTTTATCTCAAATAAATATTAAGGAGATTGTGTTTATACCAACAATTTTAAGGAGATTCATCACATGGAGCCTACACAAGATAAACCAAATGAGATTGTTGGAGACCGCATCCTCACCAAGCCCTGACAAAAAGGGACGAATGTAATTCAAAGGGGACGAATGAAATACAAAAGGAACGAATGAAAAAACGGACAAAGCAATGATAGTACAACATACCCTCATCATGTCAAAAAGAACGAAGTCACCCAAAGGGTCGGTCTCATGCTCCGAGCACTTGTCCAAATCAGCATCCCGAATGATGGATCAAGTAGTATCCACTGCATACTCCCTATCCTTCACTAGCAAAGGAAGAGGAGGAGAGGCGATGGGGCCTTGGGAGGTTATGAGACCCTTCCTAATGCCATGGCAAGGAGCATCAACAACAACCTCGTGAGGTTTCGAACAAGTGAAGGGGCCGGTGGCACTCTTTCCCTATGACTGGAACTTAGAAGGGTGCTTCCTCTTCCTAGATATATGAGGGGGCAAGGCCGACGACTCCCCACCTTGGGCCCTCAAAGCAGCAACCTTCTTAATCTCTTCTTGCCTGTTCTTTGCGGCTTACTTGTTTTTCAAAGTATCCATCTCTGAAACCAACGAATGTGTTAGATAGGTAGGAGTTTCAATCTAAAAACAAAATGGAATCAATAAATGAATATACTTACGAACTCTCAAAACTTAATCAAGTCGTCGAGCTTCCTCTACAAAACGCATGAAAAGTGTCCAAAGTGACAAGCCTCTTCCAAGACCTTTCTACAAAAGGTATGGCAAAAATCCTTTCCAAAAAAGCCTTTTATTCAGGAAGGATCGTCGGGTGAGCTGTGGCTGAAACAAACAGAAAACTAGATTAGTTAAGTGGAAAGGCCAAATTGACGACCAAGACTATACCAATGACTCACCTGACTTGTTCAAAAACCCCCCCAAGAATGGTCATAAAAAGGCCCTACACTATCCCACTCACTGAGACGGCTTTCCCAATTAACCCCTCGCATGAAGAAGAACCTAGCCTTCCATTGGTGATTAAATCGGGCATATTAGATATCAATCTTAAGGCATCACGATGTCACACAAAGTTGTAAAAACCCTAGGATCGAGGGATCTCCTGAGATTTGTAATAGTTAAAAAATTCTTTAAGCATTAGAGACCAATGGCCTCCACTAAGCTGACCCCACAATACTTCAGCCCCAATGAATATCCTCCATACATTAGGGGCAATCTAATAGACGGACACGCTAATGTAGACCGCTAACCAACGATGCAAGGAGTTCAGAGGCAGACATTACCCTGCTATAAAGGAAGCCTCATAGGAGCCTACATTCAACGAACCCCCAGTGTAGCATATCTCCCTTCTATGGCCCTTCCAAAAGGGCACGTTGTCAGGGATCTGAAAGTGGGGCCTCAACTTACTGAACACATCGTCGCTCATGTCAACTGGAAAGTCATGGACCAACCAGTCACTGGGAAGAACAACCTCCTTGGGATGTCGCCTAGAACGACTAACTTCCTCAAGAGAAGGATCGGACGTCAACTCCTTCTCAAAACCAATGAGCCATCCAACAAGTATTCAACCCTAGATTGACTACTCTTGTCGTCATCCGAACCCAAGCGGGCTGACGATGAACGTTCACTCGTCTTTTCACTATCTCCAAACATTTCTTACCTACAAGCAACAAATGAAAACTAAGATTCTACTCTGCCTCCTAAGTATGAAACTAACAATGGAGAAAGAGCGAAAACAAAAATACAAAACAAGACTGACGAAGCATACCTAAGACTGACGAAAGCAACGAGGTAACGAAAACCAACTGAAAGTTCAAAATGGGTATAAAACACCCTTGAACGTTTAGACCCCAAATACAAAAATACCAATTCAAGCTTTATATCAAACAGTTAATATGCGGAATATGATACCAAGCTTATAACAGAATTGATAAACAATCTAAGCCAAATATAAACACATCCACAGCAGTAAATATAAGGCAAAGATAAAGGAAGAGAGATGCAAACACAAGGACAACACGCGATGTGTTATCGAAGAGGAAACCGAAGCCCTCGGCGTAAAACCTCTCCGCCGCCCTCAAAGCGGTCAATAATCCACTAGAAAATGTAATTGGGATACATGAACAACAATAGACCCTCTAAGCCTAATCTACCCAGGTACCTAAGCCCTCCAAGCTTCTTGCTCCAACGAGGTTGCGCCGAACCTTTTTCTTTTCTAGCTTACCGGATTCCGTTCCTAGACCATAGCATCAACCAATGTAGATTGGTTGCTTCTTAACTGCTTCCCAACAGTACCAAATAAGCCTTCTCACAGACATGAGTGTAGTGAGATAAGGATTTGCCTAAAGGCCTCTCAAGGGTATAACAATTGAGAGGAAGAGAGTAGAGGAATTTGTAAAGTCTCTAAGGTTAAGATTGTGGATGAATTAATCTTATATTTCTCTAGGGTTTCTCTCACAAAATTTTCTCTGGAAGCTCTCTCAATATGGTGGGTATAAGGGTATATATATAGTAGGGTGAGAAAGGAATGCAAAACGTCAGTTTTTGCCAAACAGGGCATTTTGGCAACTTGACCTCGCGACTGGGTTAAGTCGCGAGTTCAAGCCGTGAGCTAACGGCCTGGCCAGTCTGGGACTTTTGTCCTGTATTGCGACAGCTGGCACGACTCTTCAGCTTCTGGCATGCTTGGCACGTGGGCAAACTTTTGGCGACTTGCAAGCCGCAACTCACCCGCGAGATCCAGTCGCGAGACTCTGTTTTCTTGCACACTCTTGAGCATTTCTTCACACTCTCTCACTCACTACCTTTACAAGTTTCCCACCTAAATACAGGGTTACTAAGTGCTGAATTACAAGCAAATTGGCACGGAATAAAGCCAACAAGATGGTTGATTAAATTCAACCTTACACCCACGAATAAAGAAAAAAACCAACGAATGTGCTCTAGGATCAGAAATGGAAAATATTCGAATAATGAGGACAATAACATCATTGAACTATTTATAGGGTGGTTTGGCATGAAAAATGAAGCATCACTGTGCCTGATGCTCCTAATCAGAAAACAACACATGTCCCTAACCTAGCTCAAAAGATATAATTACCCCTACTTATGTCGCATGACACTAAGGCAAGGCATTTATAACCACACACTTCGCAACCCTTCGACTACCTCGACGACTCACGGAATAGGGGGTAGCTAATGAGGATAATTTTTTATCAATTGACATGGGGTGCCAAACGATCCTTGCTTGATCATCAGCTTTGTGTCTATAACTGATCCTAAGGGAGTCACTGATCCCAGAATCGTCGAGGTAGGTAGGATGCCGATCCAACCCCCTTCCCGACAATCCAATGCCCTAGGGGTCCATATGGGATTCGTGCGGAGCCTACTCATATGTCCCTAGATGGAAATAACTTGCACACCATGACCAATGATCCTACCACACAATCAAATCTTCCCTATGGGAAGGGGATCCCCAAGATCTTAGGATCCTTCTCTCTATAAGGAAATTCCCCCCATATTGAGGGATTCAGGTCAGCTCTCCGCTACTATATAAACAACAAACCCTAACCTTCTTGAGGTACACGAATTCTCCCTAGCTCTTGCACTCTTAAGTTCTTGGAGATTATTCTATCACTAACTTAACCTTCGATGGGTCTTTGTCCGGCACCCTACAGTTGCTTTCTGTTTTGTTCTTCTCTTTTTTTCTTTAGGTACACCCATTGGCACGTGCATGGACGATCAATTCACTGATGATTTTATGCATCATCAATCAGCTTTTGGATAATTTTTGTTAAAAATGGTTGGTTCAATGCTATATTTGGTTCTTAATTTTTATTTTTGTTTTAAAACCATTATTATACTTAAAAATGTTTTAAACAGATTCTTGATAGACGTAAAATACTTCTTTTCTTTTTTTCTTCTCTTTCTTTTCTTTTCTTTTCTTTTTTTTTTTTCGAGAAAGATAAACGTAAAATACTTAAATGTTAATTTATAGAAACTACTTCAATGACTTGAAGCCCCCCTTAACGTGGTATAAATTCTATTTACCATGTTATTAAGTACTATGAGTGTTTCTCAAAAAAAAAAAAAAAAAAAAAGTACTATGATTAATATTCTACTATTATTATTAGTATCCCATGTGAAATTTGATTTTCTAACAAGCCACAAAGGAGTATTTTTTAATTTTTTTTTAAATACTAAGTATTTTAATACACAAGCACACAAAGGAGTAATTAGTTTAGGTTTGGGTAGAATATTTTAAGTCAGTCGAAAATTATACCTTTCTCGTTAATTTATCATGTTCGAAGTGTGAAAAGACCCTTTTTCAAAACTCTTTTCTCAATTCTCATATCCATGGCCAATTCCCTACTCTGCCAAATTCCCACACAAGGTCCAAGATCTTCTACGGTGGGGTTGTATGTTGTAAATTTTTTTTAATAACTACTATTGTTATTTGTTTTAGAATAAAATTGTGTTGCTTAAATCTTTTTTTCCCCCTTTTTATGCCACTTAGGGAAAATTATAGATAAAAGGAGCATATTAAAGCTCCAAACAGTCAACAAAATACTTAGAGGCCTGATTAACCCAACTTTAGGATTGAGTTGCAAACTAAATGTTTGGTATGGATATTCTGCCAAGAGTATTGATTCCTTCCTGTTCACATGTTGCTCAATTTATAAAATTTGATGTGACAAATTTTTTTCAGCATTTGAGCTAATGTAAATATATATTTTACCCCCTTTTAAAGGAATGCGAAAGTATTAATTGGTGTAAAATTCTGTTGTACCATATAAAATAAGAGAAAGATAGCTCCATTGGACAAGGCAAACATGACCAAATGATAACTTTATTCTGTGTCCTCTGTTAGGGGAAAAATTGAAATTAATTCCAGATTATATGAAAGAGGAATTAGATTTGCATCAATCATCATTTCTGATTGGAGATTAAGAAAACAACTAAAAAAAATTCCCCAAAAAATGATGAAAAAAGTGACTCTCCATGTTGATTTGGGCCTTTCAAAACAAATCTACATATATTTTGTGAGCCCAAAACGGAAGATTTGGTTTTGGAGGCCCAAATCAATCTCTCCTTATAAAAACTTCCTAAACTGGTCAACAGAAAGAAAAAAAGCCCAGATGCAGACAATTATTCATATTTCATAAACCTCAACAAGTTTTGGAGGAAAAGGAAAAACAGAGCATGACTTGTAAGTTGTACAAAAACAATCAGAAAACCAAAACAGTTCAAATTTGCATAACCCCTCAACAAGTATTGGACTAAAACAGATACTCACATGATACAAAATACATATAATATATAGAAAACCTCACACCACAGACTATGTACTGATATACACCACGTAATTGAAACAAACCAACAAAAACAGAGCAGTGCACACTCTGTTTCAACTTATTTATATTGGAAGCTAAGTTATGAAAAACCTACATAGTAGGCATTGTTTTGGAGGGTCAGACAGGGTTGACATTCACAGCTATCATTTAGATATTGTCTTTGGCTTGGCTGCTGCTGTTTGTAACACCATCACTGCCAGCAAGGTTACCGCAGGAAGAATTTGGGCATTAGTAGCAGTGTTGTTACTTGTTAGTTAACAACCTGCGAAGTGTGAGAATGAGTGTGATGATGAGGATGACCAGGCCAAATATTTGAGCAGCGAGTTTAACGTCTGAAAGAAACAACATTTGATCCCTGCAGTAACAAAAGAAATTTAGTTGTATGAAATACTCGCTCAATATTTATTTATTAATATGTTGAGAGAGATTGGCGTTGTATATTTATCCCATCGGTGAAAACGTATTTAAGCCGTTTTGGCTAACACCATCAAGCTAAGCCAAGCCAAATATACAACCGGTCCCAACATCATCAACCATTTATTTTATTTTTTTGTTGAGAAAACCCCCCAGAAAACCAACCAGAAGCACAACGAAGCCAAGTATACAAAGTACAAACCCCATCATCCCTTTATATATACGACTGCCTCTTCTGTCAACAACAAAATATATAAAAAGACACACACACGACTGCCTCAAAACCCCAGCCAAGCCAAAATATACAACCCAAATTACCCAATCATCAATTTAGTCCAGTCAACCATTCAATGCATCATAATCCCAGCCAAGCCAAATATAAAACCCCATCATTTGAAGCGTATTTAAGCTGACACCATCAGCTAAGCTAAGTCAAGCCAAGCCAAATATACAACCTGCCCCAGCCCCATCAACCACATGCATCGACAATCTAGTCAATCTAGTCAATCATCCATTTTGCCCAGCTAACCGTATGTTTGAAAGTTGAAAAAATAAAATATATTAAAGAAAAGTTCAAAAATATAAAATATAAAAAAATTTGTAGGGGAAAGTGGGTGAATTTCATCCAACCGTACAACTTGGATTTCAGCAATTGTAATAAGTGTTTGAGATTGAAAGTTAAAAAAATAAAATATATTAAAGAAAAGTTAAAAAATATAAAATATAAAAAAATTGTGAGAGAAAGTGGGTGAATTCCATCAAATATAATTCTCTAAGAGCATCCACATCAGTTCATGTATTTTACACATCCATTTTTACACTAAAAACCTGCTTTTTTTATTTTACACATTCACTTTTACAAAACACCCACATCAGTTCATCTATTTTACAAGATATTTCAATAAAATATTCATTATACTCCATGTTTTTATTATTTCTCTCTAACTACCTCTCTTTAATACGCGCTCTCTCTCTCTTTCTACCCATTTTTCTGATTTCTTGCTCTCTCTCTCTACACCCATCTCTCTAGCCTTCCTCTTCCAAATCACAAAACCCATCCACCTTCCTCTTCCACCACCATCACAAAATCTCAGCCACCACCAAATCTCAACCACACACTTATCCTGACCCACCAAATCCGATCCACCACCAAATCTCAGCCGCACAGCCACTACCCACCGCAACCGTCACCCAATCCCACAACCTACCACTAGCAAAACGACCCACCACCACCACCACCACCACCACCATCTCCCCCAAACGACCCCTGAAATCCAGTAACCCATATCCCCAAAACCCACCAAAAATCTTTGATCTCAACAGCTGAAACCCACCAAAAGCCAAACACTGAAACCGATCTCCGAGCACCGATCTATCTGATCTACGAGCACCGATCCAAGAGTTGATCTATGCCACCAAACGCCACCGCTCTGATCCACAGCTCCCACGAGCTTCGATCCACAGCTCCGAACCATCGCTCCGACCACGCTCTGATCCACAGCTCCCACTAGCTCTAATCCACAGCTCCGATTAGGCAAGACCCATACCCACGAGCTCCGATCAAGCGAGACCTACAGCTTCGATCCACAGTTCCAATAAGCACCGATCTCTTTTTGTTGTTTGTTTGTTTGGGTTTGTTTGTGTATCTTTGTGTTTTTTTTTTTTTTTTTTTTTTTTTCTTTTGAGCAAGTGTATCTCTGTGTTGATTTGTTTGTGTGGATGTGTTTGGGTTAATTTTCAATTGATTTTTGGCTTAATTTTCGGGTTGATTTTGGTTAATACTCTGTGCTAGATTGCGGTGTTTGGTGGTTGGGTAGTTAATCTGGCGCGCTGGGTTATTGTAATGGTTGGAGAAGAGAGGTAGTTTGAGAGAGGAGAGAGAAAATAAATTAAAAAAATCGTTTACACGAGCTACAGTACTCGTGTAAATATACACGGGTACTGTAGCTCATGGAAATATATACACGGTTTTACACAGTTTTACACTCACTGATGTGGGTATTTTTTTGCTCAAAATCTGTAAAATTTGCACTGTAGTTCTATTTTAGAAGATTTTAGCCGAGCAAATGTGAATGCTCTAAGCATTGATCTCATTCAATTCCATTAACCCTTTAGTCAACATGTCCTATCAACCAGCATCAAAGAACTTAACTGGGCAAATAAAGCATGGAGAGAAAAAGCTGTGTGAAAACCGGCAAACGATACATAAAATACATAGAATAGGCAAGAATTTGTTTTCTAATTGCTTTTTAAACTCACTTGATTTGAGTATGTTTATATCCAACTTATTTGATTAGATTCTAATTTTTAATTTTATGTACAGTTATTTAAAACTTGATTTTTTCTTATTTATACACATATTAGGATACTTGTAAAAAATAATCAATAAGAAGTTAAATAAACTTGGATTTTTTTATTTTTAAAAAAATTAATAATAATAATCATAATAAAAACTAACCTGGATTTATGGAAGTCTACTCGGGATGTGACTGCAGGCATGACTTTCTACCATTTGGCTTGAATTGCTTTCTATTATTAGAGGCTTGGATTTTTGGTAACTAGCTTGGATTTTTATAGAGATACCACTCGGGATGTTACAGCGGGCTTGGCTTTCAACTAAATAGCTTGGAATTCTTGGCTTTCTAATAACTAGCTTGGATTTTTATGGAGATCCCACTCGGGACGTGACTGGCTTGGCTATCTAATAATAAACTTGGATTTTGGTTGGGTTAAATTTTTGGCTATATTCTCAACTTTTCTAGAATTCCGTATGTCGCTTTTAATGATCACCCTCGCCCTCTTTTTGATTCAGTTTAGTTCTAACGCGGATTGTTACACGATTACACGTTTACACTTTTATTGCTTCAGTTTAGTTTGAAGGGGAAGTGGGATGGAGTTCAAGCATATATCCATTGTTTCTTAAAAGAAAAAAAAAATACTTATGCTCGAACCCCAAGAAACCAAGCTTCAGTATTAATAAATAAATATATTAAATTCACAGAAATATTGACTTAAAAAATATCTAAAACAATTTAAACAACTTTTCAAATGAATTTTTATAATTTGGCAAAAATAATATTTGCCAAGCGGATACTTAGTTAACTTTTCTCTATTTTCTTTGAGGAAAAAAAGTATTTTTGAGCTGTGTTTGTATGCCGGCTGATATGATATGGTACAGGACTGAATACGTTTAATTTGTTTGTTTGATTTGAAGCAGGTAGAGGTCCTACTTCTGGTTCTAACTTCTAAAAAGAGGATTTGTGGGTTTTGTGTGGAGCCGCTGATATGCAGTATACGGCTCGGCAAAGAGAGAGTTGTGGGTTTCCTGGATTGTGTGGGGGGTGGTGGTGTGAATGTGTGGGCAGTGAGCCTCGTTAAAGTCCAGTTTGGGAGGTAGAAGTCAACTTTATTTTTATCTTTTAAAAAAAAGGAGTGTTACAGATAATATAAGTATTACTGTATTGAGTTTATTACAAATTTAGGAATACAAACTTAGTCATAATTTTTGTCACAATTATAACTATTAGTGAGAGTAAATAAAAAAAAAAAAATTATAAATTTATATGAAAGTAACAAATAGTCAGTTACAACTTACAACCTAGCTCGTAAGAAATTTATAAAAAAGAGTGTAATCTTAATCTTAATTTTAGAATTACTTAACATTTTATATTAGGAATGTGACTTGTTAGAGTGACCAAAAAAAAAAAAAAAATTTGTGTTCCCTGCTAATGTGTTAGTTAAGTTTAACTAACTGGGTAACTTATAAATTTTTATACATGCAAGTAGGGGTTTTTTTTTTTTTTTTTTTTTTTTTTTTGATAAACTGATAAATGTAGTTTTTAGTGTACTCATACATTTAAGGCTTTTGTGGACCAGGGTCCTCTTGCACGTTATGCAAAGTGCCCAACCTTTTCATTTATCATTTGTTTGTCTCCCTCTCAAAAAAATAAATAATAATAATAATAATAATAAAATAAACACACTCTCTCTCACTCTCAAAACCTCTCGACACTCTCAAAACCTAGTGATCGATCTTCCCACCACCACCACACATCCTCACTCCCATGCATCCTCACTCTCAAAATCATGCTTAGGTCTCTCTCAATTAACACTCAACGCCACAGTTGACCGATTGAAGCCCTAAAAATAGCTGTCAAGGCTTAGACGAAGCCAAATGCTTGGCATTTGCCATTGACAGTGCCAACAAAGCAAGGTACTCTTAAAATCTAGCTCAGGTCTCTCTTTATTAGCACTCACTGCCGCCACTCATCGATTGAAGCCCCAAAAACAGCCGTCGAGGCTTGGATGAAGCCAAATGCTTGGCTTTTGCCATTGACAGTGCTGACGAAGCAAGGTTAAAATTAGTTTTTTTTTTTCCTTTTTTAATCTCAATGATATCGGATTTTCTTTTATGGGTAATTAGTCTTTTTTTTTTTTTTTTGAATTTTATTGCTAATACTCGAACTGGGTCTTAAGAAATTTTGCTAATAAATTGTAAATTTGTTTGTGTTATGCTAAATTTACAGAGCTATGTAGGTGTTCTCATTTCCACCCGGAGTCTCGAATTTTCCCCTTCCTAAACACATCTTAATGTTTAGATATGGTTTGCATGCTTTTACCTTTTTATTTTTAATTTTTTAATTTTATATATATATATATATATTACTTTATATTTTATATGCTTTGTTTAGCCTAGCTCTTGGTTGATGGAAATGGGTTAATCACTTATGCTTGGACTAATCGTATTAGTTTTGCTTAGAAGTGATATAGCCGTAAAAAGCATGGTTTAGGGTTCTAAACAATTTGCATGGGTTGCTATAGCATCTTTCACAATACATCATGGTAAACTAAAATTTAATGACTGAAATTTAATAAATAATGCATAAATCTTAATATTAGGACCAAAAAAAGAAAAAAAAAAAAAAAAAAAAGAAAGAAGAAGAAGAGATTAACAATACAAAAGGAAGTTTTCCCTTCATTTGACTTTTGACACAAGAAAAGATTCAACAAACACATCATTTTGAATGTTGCTTCTCATAACAACGAAGGAAACATGCTTCAAGAAAAAGAAAAAGAAAAACGAGCAAAACAGAAGGCAAATAATTATTTAGTAAGTAGTAGACATTGATTTATGAAAACAAAGGTGGGGCATGGAGTTAATCCGAGTTCCATGGATAGCAAAGATCATACTGTTTGGTCTCGTAATTTAACTTACAAACACCATCAGGCCTAATCTTCCAAAAGCAATTACCGCATTGAGGGTGATCTCTATCAAATAGGTAGATATCAAACCAATGGAAATTATCTGGCCATTGAAAATTACAATAGTAATCGGAAGTGCCAAAAGCATTTGGTTTAAAGTTGAATTGATAGAAGCCATTTGGATACTGGATGAAATGAGACCCAAGATCGCTATGCCCAGATTTACAATGAACAGTAACATTCAAGCCCAAATCATTAAACAATTCTACATATACTCTTTTCCTTTCAAAAAGCCCTCCCTTAACCTTGTGAAAACTAGACAATAACAAAACAAGAAAAATTTGCAATAATACAATTCTATTGATTGAAATCATAGTGTAGTCTTCAATGCTAGTTTTGTTGTGTGAATTGACATTTTACATGTCTATCATTTTATAGAACCAAATATTATCCCACATTCAATGCTAATCATCAAATTTGGCAACATTATATTACCTAGTTACATTTTGCAATAGGATGCCTGCTAGCTCAACATTCTTTGTTTTGACATCCATATCTTCAACAAAATGAATCATTTTCAGGAAAATGAATCACTTTCCAAAAATCATTTTCTAGAAAACTATGTTATTTTCCTTGGTTTGGTAATGAGTTGGAAAACTATATCTTAAATTCCCTTATTTAGTTTTGTGTGAGATACAATTTTCCTTATTTAGCTTCATGTGAGATAGAGCTGTTTTCCAAAAACTTGTTAGCAAAAAACAACTATATCCCATGTCAAGCTAAATAAGGGAAGCTAAGAAATAGTCTTCTTTTAACTCTTTTTTTTTTTTTTTTTTTTTTTTAATACTACAACACACAGGAAAATGCGAAAACTATCTTCACATACGTTTTTCCAAAGAAAACAAACAGAAAATTGGATTTGTATACTGCATAAGAATTGGGATTTGGATGAAATATTTCAGGATATATTTAGGGCATTTGTAGTAGGAGATAGTTTGATTGTGATTGCTTATTCTGGTAATTTTAAAAGCACGAGATAAAAGGTGGATTTCATTTCATCAAACGAGAGTTAAAATTGCAGCCTTAAGTTAGAATTATTCCATTGAACATGCAAATGGAAAAATAACCAGTGTCATGCTAGTAAACTCCATGAATATACCAACACAATAGCATGGTGACACAACATCAAAGAACGTCCTGACTCGTTGTTTAATAACCAGGGGGGGGTACTTTCTTGTAAAGCAATGCCCCAATTTCTCTTTCTAGTTTAAAGAAACCTTGACGAATAAAGGAAATATAGACTTGAAATCCATCATAAATTTAAGAAATTCTAATAGAAGTATTTTATTTCAATTTTCTAAAAATCAATTAAGAAATATAATTATTTATAGAAGTCATTTATGGTATTAGAAAAGCTTCATTAAAATTGAAAATTTTAAAAATACCATCAAATTTCATACAATAACATAAAACAGCAAATTACCTAAATAAGATAATTGAATTTAGGCGTGAAAATAAGGATAAATTTTTTTAAGGGGATTGCATGTGGAATTTTGTTTTGCAGTTCTTGAAGTGGAACTTTGAAACCAATTGGGTCCACGATATATTTATTTATGTTAGGACATATGTGTTTACATGTTAGGAACATATGTCATATTTTATGTAAATTGGTTAATTCTTTGACAAAACGCATTCTACTTGTAATTGGGTAGTTCTAGGTGTTTTTAATACTTCAAGAAACTATGTTTCAAGATCAAGTGTTGAAGTCATCAAGTCTGTCCAAGAAAAAGCAAGTTGAAGTGCAGAATTTTTAAAGCTCGACACCTTCTCGACACCTGCTAGCTGTCGAGACTTAAAAAGTCAGAATTCTAATCTGATTTTCTTGGGATCCGTGAATGTGTTTTTGGGCCTTCTTTTCTTCTAACCCTAAACATATTTAAGGAGTGTTTTAAGAGCCGTCAAAATAGACACAAGTTGCATAAGCATTGAGCAATCCTTGTTCAAGCAAATTGTGCTCTGAGACGAAGTTCTTAACCTAGTTCATCCTTCTTCAAGAAGTTGCTGTGTATTGTGCACCTTAGGGTTTTGTGACCAAGCATCTTCCTGATCTTCATGCATAGGATGATCTGAAGAACTCTGCAGCCAACCTCTCATTCTAAAGTTGGTGATTGAAGTCGCGTACTGGGATCCGCGCATCTGGTTAGTCACGTACTTGGGAGCCGTGCATCAAAAGGGGGAACTGTCGCTACAGATCAAGTCCAATTGGGTATTGGGGTAAGGGTTCAACTGTAGGTTGGTAAGGTATTTGGGATTCCTTATTTGTAACCGCTTGATTTGATAATAGTGGAGTTTCGGGAGTGGTGACCTGAAAATCACCCGGTGGGGTTTTTGCCGTTAGGGTTTTTCCCCATTCGTGAACAAATCACCGTGTCTTTTATTTTCCGCTGCATATTTAGTTATTCGGTGATTTGTTTGTGCTGCCACGTATTTGCATGTTAAATTGATTAATTAATAACTTGACTAAATTAATTAATTAGTTTAAATCACAAGGGGTCATTCAGTTTGTGGCCTATCAATTTATTTTTATTGTTCACTACAAGAAAAATGAGCTATTGCGGCGGTTTCAAAAACTGGCGCTATACGTCACATATTGCAGTGCTTTTTTGAACCGCCCCTGTACATGAGATATATTGCAACGTACCATTAGACCGCCGCAATAGATATAGTCTTTTGCGGTGCTCTATTGTAGCGGTATAAAAAACAACCACAATATATGTGTTTTAGCGGCATTTTTTTTGTTATATCGGCAGTATACCGAACTGCCACAATATATGCCTTTTTGCAGCATGTTTTCTTAGTTATAGCAACAGTTTTAGTGACTGCCGCAATAGGCCTTTTAATTGCCCAAACCCATTTTTGGTCCAATTTTTCCCCTCTGTTTTTTTTTTTTCCTTTCTCTCTCCTAAACCTATCACTTTAGCGTCTAACCTTTTCATTTATCATCCGTTGGTCTCCCTTTCAAAAAAATAAATAAACAAACACACTCTCTCTCACTCTCAAAATCTCTCGTCACTCTCAAAACCCAGTGATCGATCTTCCCACCGTTGTCACGCATCCTCACTGCCATGCATCCTCACTCTCAAAATTCAGCTTAGGCCTCTCTCTATTAACACTCACTGTAGTCGCTTACCGATTGAAGCCCCAAAAACAGCCATCGAGGCTTGGATGAAGCCAAATGCTTGGCTTTTGCCATTGATAGCGCCGATGAAGTGAGGTACCCTCAAAATCCAGCTCAGGTCTCTGTCTATTAGCACTCACCGCCGCTGCTCATTGATTGTAGCCCTAAAAACAGCCGACGAGGCTTGGACGTGGCCAAATTCTTGGCTTTTTCCATTGACAACGTCGTTGAAGTGAGGTAAAAATTAGTTCTTTTTTTATTTTTTAATCTCAATGATATCAGATTTTCTTTTTTGGGTAATTAGTCTTATTTTTTATGAATTGTATTGCTAATACTCGAACTTGGTCTTAAGGAATTTTGCTAATAAATTGTAAATTTGTTTGTGTTATGCTAAATTTATAGAGCTATGTAGGTGTTCTGTATTTTATTTTTCAAAAGATTGAGAAATAAAAATAAAAATCAGCAATAGTAGAAATAATATAAATGAGAATTTCTTTTAGGATATAAAATTGGATTAGTCAATTTTTGTTTATTTTCTTTCATTTTCTTAGCAACCAAACACCAAAACCTATTGAGAACAAAACCTAGCAAACACCAAAACCCATTAAAACAAAAACTAAGCAATCAAGAAACCCACCCCACGACTCACCACTGGACCTAACAGACCATCACCACCATAGAGGGATGAGGTAGAAAGATAGGGACCCATCGAGAGAGAGACCCACTAAAAGAGAGACATTGATTTGAGCGAAAGAGAGAGTGAAGCACTGATCTTTGAGTGAGAGACATCGATTTGAACGAGAGAGAGAGAGAGCCACCGGTTTGAGAGAGAGAAATCAGTCTGAGAGAGGAGGATTTTGAGACATTTGGATATGATTTTAAGCAAAATTGAGAGATAGAGAGTGGATTGATGAGTAGTGAGAGATGAGCAAAGATGGTAGTGCTTGGTCATGGAGTTAGAGAGAGATCTGATAGTTTTGGAAGAGAGAGAGAGAGAGAGAGAGAGAGAGAGAGAGAGGATTGAGAATGTCTTAGAATAATTGGGGAACCAGTTTGAGAAGGAGGTTTTGGGGCTGAAGTTTTTCTTTTGAGTGTGTGATTGTGTGAGAAAATGCTTGATAAAATGTTATTTTGATTAATAGTTATTGATCTAAGAATATAATTTATATTTTGGGAAGAACACAAAGAACATAAACATGTTCTTCCAAAAAATTAATAATAATGAAAGGAATAAAAAAAAATTAATTTAATTATCTTATTTTATTTTTAAAAAAATTTAGAGATTCAATTTTTTTATGTGATTTATTATTTATTTAGATGCTAACTTGGAATTTTTAATATGCTAAATACGTTTTTTTAATAGCCATGTCAACATTTAGTGTGCAAACAGTGCACTTTGTTTGTCATGTATGTAATTTCCGTTAGTGAGATTACAATAAGGACCAAAATGGAAAACATTTTTTTCATTTTAGGGACTAAAAACGATAATATAGAAAAGTAGGGACCAAAATAGAAATGACCCCAAAATATAGGGACAAAAAGTGCATTTATGCTCTCTTTTTTTTTTATATATTTTTTATTTTTATCCTTCCCACACAAAATTTCCCATGCCTAACTATTTTTTTCATTCTTTCCCCCCAAATGTTTTTTCCCTTCTACAAAATTTCCCCAGAATTTTTTTCCCACTTACATCTTTCATTTTCCATACAAAAGTTTCATTTCCACACAAAAGGGCCTAGAAGCTACAGGGCGACTCCTTGCCAGAGGGCTTGACTGTGATGGAGGTGTGCTTATTAATTTATGTCTTCACATGTTTCATATGTTGATGTTGCTCCTATAGATTATTTTACTTTTCTTTTTGCTAATATTTCCCTCAAGGTTTTCTATCATTGCTACCCTTGAAGGGGTGGCACAATCAATCGGGGACCAAGCTTCAAGAAGCAGAGGTCAATAGTTTGAATGTCCTCTTCCCCCTCCCCTTGGGGCTAGAACTTACTTATCAAAAAGAATTTATAAAAAAAAAAAATGTTATTTAACACTCCTATACATGTCTACCACTCTCCCCCAATTATGTTGGTCTCATACTTTGGTTTAATCAATAAGTACCTCAAGTTTAAAAGATTTTTAATCCCACCCTATGACATCTTAGGTCTTATAAGAAGAGAATATAATATTAGGACAGTGCTTATGCCATGCCATATTTGCTATGGGACATGGAAGCAGTTTCTTCTGTAGTGGTTATTGAGATTGTAGGACTTTGTGATCTAGGTTTGGGGATGCAATGAATACAATTATACAACACCTAGACACTCCCGTTAATTTAGTTATTCTTGTTTTGCCCAGAAATGTTAAACAACATTTATAACTTTTTAATAAGTGCCTGTTTGCTAGTTACCAATAAAGCATGAGTTTAGTTGGATTTTTTTTGTAAAATAGTCCTATTGTGGCACATATACAATTATAGATATCCATTTTGTGAGGGATTTTCACAACTCGCTCCAATACCAATGGGCTTGGTCTGCGATTGAATGCTATAAAAGATTTGTGCCCCTCATCCTTCACCAATTGGTCGTTGGATGGATCAGCACACGGTCCGACAAGTGGTATCAAAGCCTGGTCATAGGTTCGAGTCGTTGGAGCCGCATTGTAAAGGAGGGATTGTGAGGGATTTGACAATTCGCTCCAATACCAATGAGCTTGGTCTGCAATCGAATGCTATAAAAGATTTGTGCCCCCTCATCCTTCACCAATTGGTCGTTGGATGGATCAGTAAGGCACACGGTCCGACAAGTGGTATCAGAGCCTGGTCATAGGTTTGAGTTGTTGGAGCCGCATTGTGAGGGAGGGATTGTGAGGGACAATTCGCTCCAATACCAATGGGCTTGGTCTGCGATCGAATGCTATAAAAGATTTGTGCCCCCTCATCCTTCACCAATTGGTCGTTAGATGGATCAGTAAGGCACACGATCCGACAAGTGGTATCAGAGCCTGGTCATAGATTCGAGTCGTTGGAGCCGCATTGTGAAGGAATTCACAATTCGCTCCAATACCAACGAGCTTGGTCTGCGATCGAATGCTATTAAAGATTCGTGCCCCCTCATCCTTCACCAATTGGTCGTTGGATGGATCGGTAAGGCACACGGTCCGACACATTTCAATAGTGCTTTTTCTAGAGCTTGCTTTGTGTGATGTATCCCTTCAAATACGTAAATGTTGCTTTAGGTTCAATAATCTTCTTCTTTTTTAGATTCTCAGTCTCAACCCTTAACTGCGTGACATGGTTGATACAAATCATCAATTAAGAGAAATGATGTAAAATCCAAATCTTCTACGTCAATTAACTAACCCTGAGACAATGTAGGTATGACTTTGTAGACATGGTCTCAATTTGTGTGTGGAGAAAGTAACTTACATGCTTGAGTGCATGTTCATTTGAACTAGTTGATATTGACATTTTATTTCAAGTCTTGTCTAGGTGGGAAAAAAATCTTACATTTTACTTTTATAACATGATTTGGCCAGTGAGAATATTGTGGTTGATTGAATTTAGTGATCAAGCTTGTAACATTTTTTCAAGAAATTTAATTGTGATTCGCACATGCTTGATTGTTCTTCGTCTCTTTTCTCTGTTTCCTTTTGCAGTAAATGCTAGCTTTACAACAATCACTTTTGTCTCACCTCAATCAATTGCAATCAACCCAGTAAGTGTGGATGTGTCTTTCTTGATAAAAATTTGGGATTGGTACCATTAGTTTGCTTGTTGCTAGGTTGTAATAAGATCATCTAGTTTGTGTGCTAGTGCAATTACCCGATGAGTTATCAGAGTTGTTTCCTAGGTTGTAATTGCTTGCTAGAAATTGAATGAATCAATATACATGACAACTAGTTTATGCCCCTTGATAATAAACCTCTAAATGAGTATTATTTTTGAATACTTCTTGTGAAAGACAAATTTTGGATATATGGCCATTTTATATTGATCATATTGTCACTACTCTATTTACATCATAACTATGGACTGATTCAATTTCGACATGGCTTGTCAAACACACCATTGTTTAAAATACTGGTGTAAGAGATTCATTATCCCTCAATTTTGATGAATTACCACTTCTTTATCTTAATTATGGATGAGTGTGAGAATGAGCGTGATGATGAGGATGACCAGGCCAAATATTTGAGCAGCGAGTTTAACGTCTGAAAGAAACAACATTTGATCCCTGCAGTAACAAAAGAAATTTCGTTGTATGAAATACTCTCTCAATATTTATTTATTAATATGTTGAGAGAGATTGGCGTTGTATATTTATCCCATCGGTGAAAACGCATTTAAGCCGTTTTGGCTAACACCATCAAGCTAAGCCAAGCCAAATATACAACCGGTCCCAACATCATCAACCATTTATTTTATTTTTTTGTTGAGAAAACCCCCCAGAAAACCAACCAGAAGCACAACGAAGCCAAGTATACAAAGTACAAACCCCATCATCCCTTTATATATACGACTGCCACTTCTGTCAACAACAAAATATATATATATATATATATATATATATAAAGACACACACGCGACTGCCTCAAAACCCCAGCCAAGCCAAAATATACAACCCAAATTACCCAATCATCAATTTAGTCCAGTCAACCATACAATGCATCATAACCCCAGCCAAGCCAAATATAAAACCCCATCATTTGAAGCGTATTTAAGCTAACACCATCAGCTAAGCAAAGTCAAGCCAAGCCAAATATACAACCTGCCCCAGCCCCATCAACCACATGCATCGACAATCTAGTCAATCTAGTCAATCATCCATTTTGCCAAGCTAACCGTATGTTTGAAAGTTGAAAAAATAAAATATATTAAAGTAAAGTTCAAAAATATAAAATATAAAAAAATTTGTAAGAGAAATTGGGTGAATTTCATCCAACCGTACAACTTGGATTCCAGCAATTGTAATAAATGTTTGAGATTGAAAGTTAGAAAAATAAAATATATTAAAGAAAAGTTAAAAAATATAAAATATAAAAAAAATTGTGAGAGAAAGTAGGTGAATTCCATCAAATATAATACCCTAAGCATTGATCTCATTCAATTCCATTAACCCTTTAGTCAACGTGTCCTATCAACCAGCATCAAAGAACTTAACCGAGCAAATAAAGCATTGAGAGAAAAGGCTGTGTGAAAACCGGCAAACGATACATAAAATACATAGAATAGGCAAGAATTTGTTTTATAATTGCTTTTTGTTGGGTTCTAAGAAATTAGGAATTAATGTATTAGAACTTCAATTTGTATTTTGTTGGCAAACCATGATCAAAACATTTAGTCTAGGTTTAGGCTTGCTCAAAGTATGTTTATTTGTAAAATTGGAATCGAGTGATTGCAGAATTTATTGGACTAAATCTGTAAGTCTCGATCGATCGAAAATTAGACTCGATCGATCGAACCACGTACAGATTTATTTTTCTGCAGAGTTCCAGTTCAGCCCAAACTCTATTTAAACGTCTTGGGGTTCAAGTAAAACACTCCTATATATAAGGGAAACCCTAGAACGTTTTTTAGAGCTTTTTACAGAGAGAGAGATTAGAGTGCCTCTTGTGCCTCCTTTTATTAGGGTTTTGTACCTAAACCTCTCTAAGTCTTTGTTGCTCATATTTGCTGTTTATGTGAATCTCTTGTGAGATCTTTGAGGAGCTTTCCTTCACATAAACTTAGGGTTTTCAAGGTAGAGATATTTTCTACATATTGATGATCAACAAGGTTGCTACCATTGAAGCTTAAAGAAAAACAAGTGAGGAGCTTGTAGCTGATTGAAGGAATACAAAGAAAGAAGTAGTCCGTGGTCTCGGAGCCTGCGCGTGGTCGTGTCAGGAAGTTACTACTGGTGGGTAGCATTAGGAAGTCAAGCGGGGAGCTTGTAAGTCCTTTTGTAAGAACTTCAATTCTTTCTTAGTGGATTCCGTTTTGCCTTGAGGATCGGTGGGTAAAATCCTCCCCAGGTTTTTCCGGTGTGGTTTCCTGGGTGATCATATCTTGTGTTATTTATTATTTCCGCTGCTTTATATGTTTTATATGCATGATATGATTATTTGATTGTTTTAACCTAGAATTGCTTAATTTGACTAAGTAACAACTTGGCTAATTAATCTAGGCTACGCAATCTGGTTGTTTTAAGGGGTCTAAATTTCCAACAAGTGGTATCAGAGCGGGTAGCTCTTTTGTTGTAGATCTTTTGATCTCTGAGCTGATCCTTGACCCCTGTTATCATGGCTAATTTGAAGTGTCTTTCTGCTCATGCTTCTGCTGATTTTATTGATGCCTGTGATGTTTTGAATAAAAAGGACACTATTGTTTCTGCTGATTTTTTTGATGCTTTTGAAACTCTTCGTAAGGAATTATCTAAATCCTTGAAAATTGCTAAGAAATTTAAAGAAGAGTTAAAATTGGCTAATCTTGAAAAAGAGGAATTGCTTGTTAGATTAGATGAATCTAATAAAAAGAATGATTTTTTGAGAAATCAAATTTCCTCTCAAGATGAGAAGATGAAAAGCTTGGAACAAGAGTTTGTTGAATCTAAAGCTAAAATTGAAAATTTGATTAGTACCAAGCCTGTTGATGATAACAGAATTGTTTCTGTTTCTCTTAAGCCTAAAACTGAAAAACTTTATATCCCTCCTTTTAAGAGGAATAATAAAGAAAAGGCTTATTGTGCTAGGTTAGACAAAGGTAAAAGTTCTGATGTAGACGCTGAAGTTTCTAAACCTAAGTCTAATCCTACTGTTAGAGAGCATAATAAATCTGTTTTTGTGCCTACTTGTCACCATTGTGGTGTTGTTGGTCATATTAGACCAAATTGTTTTTTGTTGAGGCAAAAACTGAAATCTGAGACTAGACTTGTTGTTAGGAATACTGATGTTCCTAAATTTGTTCCTGTTTGTCACTTTTGTGGTGTCTCCGGTCACATTCGTCCTAATTGTCATAAATTGAAATTTAAACATTCTGTATGTCAATCTAGGATATGTGATGATGTTTCTCCTGCCATAAGTCCATATAAATTGTTTCATATGCTTTTGAAAAATTTGAGCTTGTTGGCTTGTGAAAGGAATTTGCAGGATTTTAGTCTATCTCAGAAGATTGGTGTAATTCCTCAAATACACTCTGCTTCTAATGGATTTTCACCTACAAAGCCGAAGACTCGTGCTATATGGGTGAGAAAAGAGTCTCCAAGGTGAGTGTTGCTGACTTGTCCCTGTTTTAATTCTTCCTATTGTTTGTGGACATGTCTTGTTTCTGTTTTTGGTTATTTTGTTTTTTCTTGTTTTTTTTATTAAAAAAAAAATCCAAAAACATTGAAAAATTTCAAAAAGGACAAAAATATTTTATTTTGTGTCTTGTTTTATTTTTCTTGAGGATTACATGAGTTTTGATATCTCTCTTGATTTAGAACATGCTTGACATTGTGGAGAAACTTGAATAGTTTGTAATAAGCTATTTTTGATTTTGTGTGAGGATGTACTAGTTTGTACATGTACTCATGGGTTAATTAAGAAATTGATATTTCTTGTTTGTGTACCCTCTATAGCTTAGTTAAGCACTGTCATGCATTGCATTTGCATTGATCATTTAGCACAATGTGTTTTTTTGTTTTTGGTCATAAATTATTTTTCAAAATCTCAACAAGTGGTTATAACGTTTGTTAAAACCAAAAAGATTTTTGTGTTTTGTATTATAGATCTTGGATTGATAATCAAGGATTGGCCATATTATTTTTACATAACATGTTTATGTACCTTGTTTAGCTTGGATGAGCTTATTTTATTGCACTTTACTAGTTAAAGCTTTGTAGTGCATGTTGTGTGGGAAAGATGTTTGTGGTTATTAATCACTTTGTCTTGATCTTGAAGTCATATGTTATTTGACTGTCGGACTTAATCCTTTTGAGAAAGGCATAAATAACCATCTCACCACTGTTCACTAGCCAATCATGAACACCTTAGTGCATATCATAAGATTTTGTGCTCGAGAAAGTGTAGCACATGCACAAAAAGAACATAAGGTGTAGCCTCAAATTAAATTAAAACTGGTGTGTACTATTAGGCTTGACGCCAATTCACTTAATTCAAACCGGTGTGTACTATTAGGCTAAATGCCAATTCACATAAATAAGAGGCAAAAATGAAAGAAACTTACATGATTGCAAGCTTTTGTTCTAGGAGATGTGGGAGTTATAGGATGTAACTCTTTAGGTGATAGTCTCTTTTAAATTCTATGTGATGAATTGTGTAGACTTTGTGTTTGATTGCTATTCACATATCACCTCACATGTATCTCAAGCTTTTGCTAGTTGCACACACTACACAAGTTACTCTTTGTTAAACTTGGTACATTATATTGTGTGTGATTTTGTTGTGGTCATCCAAGATTAAAAGTTCCTTGATTTTAATGCAAATTGTGTTTCAAGTTTGAAAATTTTGAAAATATCTTGAGATTTGTGCACATCATACTTGTTGCTTGAGAAAATTAATTTGGAAGATGATTGAAAATTGTGTTTGAGAAAATTGGGTTTAAAATTTGGGTTTTTGAAAAAGCATTTCATTCCATCTCATACTCATGCATTTGTTTCTTCTATTTCAATGCTTTGAGGAGTGTTTTCAAAAAGTGCTTAGTGATTTTCAAAACCTGTGTTTTTTTCTCAAAATTTTTGTGAGCCTCTGCCCATTTCGATCGATCCATTCTGATTTTCGATCGATCGAAAAAGTGCTCTCAATTGTCTCAGAATGACTGTGTCATTCGATCGATCGAATGTAATTTTCGATCGATCGAAGATCGTGGAGAAGCTTTTTTATAAAGGGTTTGTTCTTGATCCGAATTGGGGCTTTTGTGAAATTGAGTTGAATTTGATGAAATTGGCTTGTTGTTTTGATGAAATTAGGCATTATACCCTATGTGCTATGTTTAGTAATGCTCAATTCATCAATTTGTTTAAAAATTTCAACAAGTGGTTTTCAATTTTTGGGGTTTTTGGTAGAAATTCCCTGCTCGAGCCAATTTTGTCAATTTGATCTCAATTGAACTTAGTTTTACTGCATTAGAGCATGCATCATGATATATTTTGTCTTGCATCTTTTATGTTTAGGATTCACATGCATTGCATTGATTTCTGTATCCATCTTGCAGTCATATCTCTCATTGTTTTCACACATAGCATGCATACACTTTGCTACATTGGGTACTCAACTTGATCAAAAAATTGATTGATTAATTTTTGAGCTATGTACTTTCTAGTATATGCCATTTTTTTTATGTGTGAACTGTGGAAAATATTTTTCTTAAGAGATATGATGGATAATCAATGTGCAAATATTTTCTCTACTCATGCAACTGTTTATGGGTCACATAATGCCATGTTTGCATTTTATTGAAAGAGAGAATTTTTTTTCTTCATGTGTATCCTCACCTTAGTTTTTAACTTTGGTATGTGTGTTTTTCACTTTGGTCCTGTTTGGTCCTGTTTGTGAAGCTGTTCCTGATCCTGTAGGTGCTGATGCTGCTGCTGTTTTCCCTCACCCCTTTATTTTTCCCCAAAACTGTTTTTCCCACAACTTGTTTTGTTTTTCCTATTTTTATAGGGGGAGAAAAGTTTTTTTTAACCTGTGTTGTTCATAGGGGGAGCTGTCTCTATTTTCTATAGAGTTGAATTGTTTTGTGTTCCCCTTGATTCTCTATTTTCTCTTATCCTTTATTGCGTATGTTGACTGTTTACTCTTTGTATGAGTTGTCTTTGTCAATACGTGACAAAAAGGGGGAGAAATTGTTGATTTATGGGAATCATGTTTGTCTTGTTTAGGGGGAGTTGAAATTCTTTTTGAAAGGGAAGAAAATAAAAACTTTTTGTTGTATCTAACTAAGGGGGAGAGTTAGTTTACTTCTGTTTTTATTTCTGTTTCTTGTTCACTGCTCATTGATTTATATTTATGAGTTATTCATAATATATGTCTTTGTTTTGTGTTTTGTGAAGTCAAGAATTTATTTGTTGATTTACTGTTTTTCTGTCACACATGCGTTTATGCGTTTGTTGAGTGTTTCAGGAATATACAGGTGCATTCGACTTGGCTGCTGTCTACACTTGCAACTGATGGATAGTAGTTAAGATTGGATTTGTTGTTATGAGCATTATCTTTGTATTGGGCTATTTGTAACTTTGAGCATTTCATGTTTGAGATGTGTTTTGTCACGGATTGCCAAAGGGGGAGATTGTTGGGTTCTAAGAAATTAGGAATTAATGTATTAGAACTTCAATTTGTATTTTGTTGGCAAACCATGATCAAAACATTTAGTCTAGGTTTAGGCTTGCTCAAAGTATGTTTATTTGTAAAATTGGAATCGAGTGATTGCAGAATTTATTGGACTAAATCTGTAAGTCTCGATCGATCGAAAATTAGACTCGATCGATCGAACCACGTACAGATTTATTTTTCTGCAGAGTTCCAGTTCAGCCCAAACTCTATTTAAACGTCTTGGGGTTCAAGTAAAACACTCCTATATATAAGGGAAACCCTAGAACGTTTTTTAGAGCTTTTTACAGAGAGAGAGATTAGAGTGCCTCTTGTGCCTCCTTTTATTAGGGTTTTGTACCTAAACCTCTCTAAGTCTTTGTTGCTCATATTTGCTGTTTATGTGAATCTCTTGTGAGATCTTTGAGGAGCTTTCCTTCACATAAACTTAGGGTTTTCAAGGTAGAGATATTTTCTACATATTGATGATCAACAAGGTTGCTACCATTGAAGCTTAAAGAAAAACAAGTGAGGAGCTTGTAGCTGATTGAAGGAATACAAAGAAAGAAGTAGTCCGTGGTCTCGGAGCCTGCGCGTGGTCGTGTCAGGAAGTTACTACTGGTGGGTAGCATTAGGAAGTCAAGCGGGGAGCTTGTAAGTCCTTTTGTAAGAACTTCAATTCTTTCTTAGTGGATTCCGTTTTGCCTTGAGGATCGGTGGGTAAAATCCTCCCCAGGTTTTTCCGGTGTGGTTTCCTGGGTGATCATATCTTGTGTTATTTATTATTTCCGCTGCTTTATATGTTTTATATGCATGATATGATTATTTGATTGTTTTAACCTAGAATTGCTTAATTTGACTAAGTAACAACTTGGCTAATTAATCTAGGCTACGCAATCTGGTTGTTTTAAGGGGTCTAAATTTCCAACACTTTTTAAACTCACTCGATTTGAGTATGTTTATATCCAACTTATTTGATTAGCTTCTAATTTTTAATTTTTATGTACAGTTATTTAAAACTTGATTTTTTTTCTTATTTATACACATATTAGGATACTTGTAAAAAACAATCAATAAAAAGTTAAATAAACTTGGATTTTTTTTTATTTTAAAAAATATTAATAATAATAATCATAATAAAAACTAACCTGGATTTATGGAAGTCTACTCGGGATGTGACTGCAGGCATGACTTTCTGCCATCTGGCTTGAATTGCTTTCTATTATTAAAGGCTTGGATTTCTGGTAACTAGCTTGGATTTTTATAGAGATACCACTCGGGATGTTACTGCGGGCTTGGCTTTCAACTAAATAGCTTGGAATTCTTGGCTTTCTAATAACTAGATTGGATTTTTATGGAGATCCCACTCGGGACGTGACTGGCTTGGCTTTCTAATAATTAACTTGGATTTTGGTTGGGTTAAATTTTTGGCTATATTCTCAACTTTTCTAGAATTCCGTATGTTGCTTTTAATGATCATCCTCGCCCTCTTTTGATTCAGTTTAGTTCTAACGCGGATTGTTACACGATTACACATTTACACTTTTATTGCTTCAGTTTAGTTTGAAGGGGAAGTGGGATGGAGTTCAAGCATATATCCAATGTTTCTTAAAAGAAAAAAAAAATACTTATGCTCGAACCCCAAGAAAACAAGCTTCATTATTAATAAATAAATATATCAAATTCATAGAAATATTGACTTAAAAAATATCTAAAACAATTTAAACAACTTTTCAAATGAATTTTTATAATTTGGCAAAAATAATATTTGCCAAGCGGATGCTCAGTTAACTTTTCTCTATTTTCTTTGAGGGAAAAAAGTATTTTTGAGCTGTGTTTGTATGCCAGCTAATATGATATGGTACAGGACTGAATATGTTTAATTTGTTTGTTTGATTTGAAGCAGGTAGAGGTCCTACTTCTAGTTCTAACTTCTAAAAAGAGGATTTGTGGGTTTTGTGTGGGGCCGCTGATATGCAGTATACGGCTCGGCAAAGAGAGAGTTGTGGGTTTCCTGGATTTATAAGTTAACTAACTAGGTAACTTATAAATTTTTATACATGCAAATAGGGTTTTTTTTTTTTTTTTTTTTGATAAACTGATAAATGTAGTTTTTAGTGTACTCATATATTTAAGGCTTTTGTGGACCAGGGTCCTCTGCACGTTATGCAAAAGATTTTAAATTGATTTAAGGAGTGTGGTCCTCTAAACTTATACTCCCTCCGTCTCACTTTTTTTGTCCTTTATTCCATTTTGAGATATCCCAAAATATTGTCCTGTTTCTAAAAATAAAAGTAATTAATTTACTAATGTTCCTATTATACTCCTATAAATTTACTAATTCAATTTTTTGATAAATTTTTTTAAGAGTAGTTTTGGAAATTTATACATTTTTTAAAGGTAAACAAGACAATAAATGATGTTCCCTTAAAAAGTTTAACTTTTTTTGTGAACCATTTAGATTTTAGCTTGCTTAACTCCCTCCACAACAAAAGAAAATGCAAGTAATTATAATTGATGTATTTCAAAAAATTATACTTGATGTGTTTTTATGAGATTCATGTACAACAAATTCTAAGAATTCTCACTAAATTAAATAAATAAATAACCACTACTAACATTATATAACTCAAAAAACTACATTAAAATTATTACTTTTTATCATTTTTTTTTTTCTAAAAGCAAAAATATATGTGTAAAGTTAGTTTGATTATGATTTATGTCCACGTAACTAGGAAGAGGGGGATGACATGCATTATTAAAAAAGATTTAGTTGATCAACAGAACAATTTATTGCCCTCACATGGTATTGTCACTAATGTCGATTGGGCCGCCAAGCACAAAGACAAAGAAAATGTGTGAAAAAACTCAATAAATCTTTTTTTTTTTTTAATACCACATAAGGAAAATTAGAGACAACAGGAGCATACTAAGGCTCAAAATAGTCAACAAAATACAAAGAAGCCTGATTACCCCAACTTTTTTACTGTTGCTAGGATCGAGTTGCAAACTAAAATGTTTCCTATGACTATTCCTTCAATCTTTCATTGACTCATATGATATTTTCCAAGATTATTTATTCTTTCCAGCTCACATGTTGCTCAATTTATAAAATCTGACGGGACAAGTTTTTTTTAGCATTTGAGCTAATGCGAATGTCTATTTTATCCCTTTTTAAGCATGTGAAAGTTTTAATTGGTGTAAAAGTTTTGGTCATTTTTGCATTAAAAATCGATTAATATCTTACCTTGATAATAAGAACAATCATCATAGAGAGTCAACGTTATATACTCATATGTTAAAATTAGATTATATCTATAAAATATGTTAAAATTTAATTATATCTATAAAAAATGAGACCAATAATTTAGTGTGCAAGGAATCTCCGTTGAGTATGACATGAATGTTATCTCTTTCTAACTAGGTTTGGAGTTGAGTATGGCATGAATGTTATCTCTTTCTAACTAGGTTTGGAGTGGACAAAATAAAATGCAACAAATTGTAAGTACCACTTTTGCTTTGATTAAAATATGGTTTTAATTCCAACCAGAACAATGTTAGCCCCCGTGCCCCAACGCCTCTCCCCTCTTAATTTTTTGAAAAATAAAAATTTAGATATTAAAGAACTTGCATAAGCTAAATTAGTCCAAAGAAGCTTGAAAAATATGTGCATGTGGTGCAAAACTCTGTTCTACCACATAAGATAAGGGAAAGATGGCTCTAATGGACAAGACAAACATGTCCAAATGATAAATTTATTTGGTCTTTTGTTAGGGGAAAAAATTGAAATTAATTCCAGAACTCTAATTGGAGGTTAGGAAAACAACTGGAAAAAAAAATTCCCATAAAAGATGATAAAAAAAAAGTGACCTCTCCATGTTGATTTGGACTTATATTTGGACTTGTTTTTATAATAGAGATCCCAAGATTATGTTTTGACTTGTTTTTATAATAGACGGATATCTATATATATATATATATATATATATAATCGAAACTTTTGAACCTTCCACAATTTTCCACGTCAGCACAGTATTAAAAAATAATAATAAAACCAAAAAAATAAAACCAAAACCAAAACCAAAAAAAAAAAAAAAAAAACAAAAAAAGGTCATAAACCCGACACTCAAAAAAATAAAAACGTTAGCGTAATATTGAAATATATATATGTTTTACCGATAAGCCTCTTTGCCTTTGCCTCTCTCAATTCTCAAAACCCTAAAAGTCTAAAACCAACCGTTCTCTCTGCCTCTCTAAGCCATTCTCTCTATTTCCCTGATAGTCCACTCAAAACCCTAAGTCTAAAACCAATTGTTCTCTCTGCCTCTCTAAGCCGTTCTCTCTATATCCCTGAGAGTCCACCATAGCCATCTCTCCCACCCATGACTGAGCGATACCCATCATAGCCATCACAAAATCTCCATTGTCACGAGCCCAGTTACGCATGTGAGATGCTCTTAATATCATGTATCTAATCTTTCTCTTTCCCTCTCTCTTTCTCTTAATATCATGTATCTAATCTTTTTAATGTCCATTGGCTTTGCTTCTTTTTGTTGATTCCTAGACTGAATTACTGTTGTTGCGTAAGTAATATTTTGATTTTCTATTAAGTTCTTTTGCTAATACTGTTGTTGGGTATTGTTAGGTTTTTTTTTTTTTTTTGGATTTAATTTTGTGAATTCTTATCTGGATTCATGTGGCTACCACTTAGAAAATTGATTTTAGTGTATAGTTTCTCTGTAGGCATTGATCTGTGAGCCTTTTAATTCTAGATATAAATTCGAAATTCTTAAGGAATTTTAAATTCTAATTCTTTGAGATTGTGTATTTGAAATTTTAGTGGAAACTGAGCTATGAGTTTGAATTTTTTATGATTCATATGTTAGATATTGGGATTGGTATTGATGGTTTATATTGTAGAAAGGAGATTAATTGAATCACAATGGTCTCTGAGATTATCAATTTGAAAGTTTAAGGGATATTGAGAAGTAGGTTTGATTTTTTATTGATTTATTTCACGGTGGGTTTGTGCATTGAGATTAGAGTTTGTGAATTTGGGTCTAATTTAAAAGTGGTCTTGGTCATAGGTTTTGTCCAAACAGAAAAGATTTATACCAGACAACAGCAGTGGCTGCCACTGCTGCATAAGATTGGTTTTTAACTACCAAGAATAATTTGTGCATCATGTATCTTAAAGTGCTTAATTGGGATCATATATAAAACTGTCTTTTTATTATATATATATATATATATATATATATATATATATGCGGGAAGACTCCTGGGTATCATGGTCATAATTTCAAACCCATTGCTAAGGACAGCTTAGTGGTTCAACAGTCCTTGGTGAATGAGAGGAAAGTGGGAAAGCTTAAATCTTATTAAAAAAAACCCACTGAATATAAATGGAAAAGACCTAATGAATGTCAAAAATGGAAATAGGTACACCACTGCAAGTTATGGTAATTCTAATCTTGATTTTTAATCTACGAATTTTATTTGTTAGTTATGGTAAGCTTTGTACATTTCACACACTAAAACCTGATGAATGTCAACTTTGGTGTTTGTTTGCATCTTGATTCTTTCACAAAAAGACCATTAATTTTTGGTTTGTTTATTTCTTTTTACTTCCTACTACTTACAGTATTTCTTGTGAGCTCTCACAAGAAATCCTGCATTTTTTTTTCTTTTGTGTTTATACTATTAAAAAAAATATTATTGCATAAATTAATGTGGCCATTCTACAATGCTCTATGAGAGTCCACCGCTTACCATTAGTCCAATTTTCTAGGCTACTCTAATTGCACCAAGAGAGGCCATTTTCAGCCAAACATTATCTATCCCTTTCAAATTTATGGTTCAAAACTTTGGTAGACCAGACAATTGGAAACTCCCCTTTTTTCTACAATATTTTAGATCCATACTTTAATCCTTTTTATTAAATCAAATGTTGTGTTGTAATGCTTAAACAAATTATTTGACCCATGGAAATTATGACTATTTATGTTTTCTACGTTGGTGTTTATAGCTTTGCTTGAAGCTTCAAGAATAGTTAATTTCAGAAATCTCTTAAGACAAGGCTTGCATCTAGAAGGTATAATTTTTCCTTTTCCTTCCACTGGGATCTAAACATATTTATTTGTGTTGGTTTTGTTTACAAGTTTATGCTTTAAGGTAGAAGAAAGTGATGCACATTCTAGAATGTTAATTTCACGTTCAAAACTTCGGTAGGCAAGAGGACTAGAAACTCTTTTATAATATTTTGTCTACAATATTTTAGATCCTTATTTTGTCTATAATATTTCAGATCCTTATTTTGTCATATTTTCCCCTATTGTGTTCTAATGCTTAGCCACATTAAAATCAAGGTTTTCAGACTCGGACCGTTCAATGAACCGTTAAAGGGAGAGGTTCAAGGTTTTGAAGGTCGGACCGAGGTTGAACCGAGGTCGAACCGTGATGATGTTATAATTAATTTAAATTTTTTTAAAAGATAAATAAATATATTAAATTAGTAAAAGGAGAAAAAATAACTAAAATAGCTAAAATAAATATTGAAATTTATCTTTCAAATGTATTTTTTATATCATAAGTTTTATAAAACAAATATGAAATATTAAATTATAACAAAAAAATTAGATATCAAATTTCCTAATCAAGGGAGTTGATAACATAATGGAAATTGTTTTAATTTAGTGAAGAGAGGGAATATATATATATATATATATATCCTTAACATTTTTGTGCAAGCCTATATTTAAATTAATCTTAAGTTTTCCCTAACGCCCCAAGTCCTTTTTTTTTTTCTTAAGTAAATAGTAATACTTATTAGAAAATGCATGAAAATAATAATAGTGTTTTAAACCAGGTTTACAATACATTATATAACTAGAGTACAACTACAAAAGTGTCTAACCTTTGTAATGTAGACTGAGGTTAGAAATAGAGGATACTAGATACACACAACTAATGTGGAATAAACATTTTTTTTAATAAATAGTAATACTTATTAGAACACATACAAAAATAATAATAGTGTTTTAAACCGGATTTATAATACATTACATAATCAGAGTACAATTATAAAAGGTTCTAACCTTTATAGCTATAGACTAAAAAATCTATTTAAGTGGTTAACTACTTATGAAATTTAAAATTTTAAAAACAAAATGGTAAAATTCGGAAATTTGGCACACTTGCCCATTAAAAAATTAATTAAATACTAATACAAAGGCCAAGTTAATGGATGACAGCCAAGCGTATTTGACACTTTACACTTTGAGCCTTTGACAGCCAACCATTTACTGTCTATAGGAGACCGTGATAGAAAAATCTAAAAGCTCAGATTCATCATTTCATTTGCAAAGAAATAGCAGACTTCAGAAGACCCAAAATGCAGAAACATTTAAAACACAGAAAGAAAGAAACAAAGAGAGAGAGAGAGAGAGAGAGAGAGAGAGAGAGAAAAGAAGAAGAAGAAGAAGAAGAAGTTGAGATGCAAGCTCAAGATCTGACTGCATCTTACCATGGTTGAGAAGCTTCAACAATGGCAGTAAGTATCCCAAAAAAAGAAAGAAAAATCTGACTTGGTTGAACCTCTAAGAACTGTCCACGGTTTTCAAAATCCAGGAGTTTCAACCGCGGTTCATAGGGTTCGCTGCTTTTTCTACCTATGCCGGTTTTGGGAGCTAAAAGAACCGTTTTAATGAACGGTTTCCAGGTAATCCGGTTGGACCGTACGGTCCGGTCCGGATTTCAAAACCATGATTAAAATTTGATGGTTCTTTCCCTTGAAAGTTGTTCATTTTCAATCTTTAAAGAAAATATTTTTAGTAATCAACAAAGTGGCATAAGATAATGGGGTGGCTGATTTTTTATTGATATGAAAAAAAGTATAGAGAAATTGTCATAGCAAGTCTTAATGACAACTAATGTTTGTTTATTAAAAAGTGCATTTTCTTTCTTTCTTTTAACAATATATTTTGAAAAGTGTATGTCTTAAATAATTATATATATGATCAAAGTGTATTCTCAATTAGAGTTCAAAATGTTTTATTGTGCACGAAGGCCTTAAGAATTGGATTTCTTAGGACTAAGGAGGGGTTATTTAAAATATGATGATATGACCTTCTTGGTTATTTAGCATTAGCAAGAGGACTATTTTCTTCATATTCAGGTTGTAGCTTATCATGTAAAATTATGCATGATGGCCCCTTCTTAGGCTTACACCATGAAATTTTTATCCAAAAAACTATATGTTTTAGTTTTACCTAAGAATGATATGATATTCTTTTTCATTTCCATCAAATTTGATAATAGTTTTCCCTTTCATCATATCATGAATCTCTAGGGGAATATATCTCTTTCCAATTTACAATAGATTATAATATGCAGGATTTAGAGAATGTGTATAACAACTCCTTTATTGCAGCTTATGAATTTTAAGAAGAAAGATGGCTTTTTATTTTGATTGGTGATGAACTGGACTAATTATACCACTCACTAGTGGCATGGAATCTTTGAGGTTAGTTTTTACTTAGGAATATTTATTCTGTTTATTCTCTTTTTAACAAAAAGGAATATCACATTGTTGTTTCCCCTTTTTTGATTGAGAGAGTTTAGCTTAAGGATGTCTAACTTTTATTCTTTTGATAGTTAAGGTGAAAAATGTTGCATTGGTGAGCTTCTTTTGTATTTCTCTTGCCTTTCAAAGGGCACGAGACTGAGGATGTATACTTTTATAATTACTGGTCTACATGAGATGGAGTTTCTACTAATGAACAATTAGATGCTTGCAGTGCACACAAGATTGAGATAGGGCTGATGAATAACATTATATGTAATAACTAATAACATTATAACTTTAGTTCACCAAGTTCAAGGTCCTTAATGTTTTTCTTTTAATATGTTTATTTATTTATTTATTTAAATGGATGTAGTTTATATAAAGATATGTAAAGCATTCTTGTGTTTGCATGTTGTGCTCCCTTTCTACTGTTTACTAATTGCACCATATATGACTTTTCAAATGATACTCCTAAATGTGATTTTTTAAGCAACATTGATGATGACAAGAACAAGGAATTAACAACTAGGATTTCCAAACAGACTGAATAATAGAAGGGATTATGTTAAAAAGAAAATGATAGAGACCTTAAATTTCATGAAAGAAGGATGTAATTGATAATAGACATAGGATGCCTACCAGTTGTTTGAGGTTGTTAACTAAAGGTTAAGTTATACAAAGTTAGATGTTGTTTTTAACTTTGTACTTGGGTAGAACAAAGCAATCGAATTTCTCATGTTGGTATAGTGTTTTTAGAGATTTGAACTTCTATAAATACTCATGTATTATTTAACATTCTTAAAAATAAATAAATAACACTATTTTAGAACTTAGTTATTAATTTTTCCGTGCATCACACGGGTTAGTGACTAGTTTTTATAATAGAGGAATAGAGGGGGGAGGACAATATTATATTTGGACTTGTTTTTATAATAGAGGAATTGAAGGGGGAGGACAATATTATATTTGGACTTTCTCACTTCGTCGGAGTTTTTATAATAGAGGAATAGAGGGGGACGGTTGCATTAGGGATAGGTTAATATTCAGAAATTATCACGTCAATACGTTAATGTCACAACCCTATATTAACCGTTCACCCTTACTATCTTTATTTTATATGGGACTTAATTATTTAACTAACTAGGTAACTTACCGGTGAATTTGAAAATTATAATGTTTATTCATGATTTATGTTCTTTATCATCAAACCATAATTACATATACATATACATGCATACATATATATATATATATATATATATATATATATTATTTTGTATGCTCATATATCTATTACATATAATGCATAATATTTTAAATGCTCTGCTCCTCTAAAGCGATAATTTTGAACCATTTAGCTTGGTTCTAGTTTATTTCCCTCAACAATAAAGGAAAATGAAAATAATTATAATTCGTTTATCTCTCAAAATTATTCTCAATGTTTTTTTAAGAGAGCTATGTACAACAAATTCTAAAAATCCACAATAAATTTTATATATTATAAACTTATTAGTATACAACTCAATTAATATTGCATTAAAATATTAACTTTTATCATTTTCTCTAAAAGAAAATACATAAAGTTCGTTGGACTATAGGAACATAAGGATGTCTCTAATGCATTATCAATAGTTAGAAGATTTAGTTCATCAATGGTACAATTTATGACCCTAACTTCACCTCCACCTATATTGGTCTTGCACCATGCATAAATGTTATTTTGAATTTGCCCCTGAAACTTCATATTATTTTTTATGTAACAGAAATTTGTTGTGTTACACACTTGCACTAGTATTTAACGATAATAAAATCTTTTGAGAACACTTTGATAAGGGGCCATGTTTTATGTCCATATAACTAGGAAGAGAAGAATGTCTCAAATGCATCATCAAATAGCAAACAATTAGAAGACTTAGTTGATCAATGGTACGATCTAAGAGCCAAACTTGGCTACTCATATATTGGTATATGGTCATGTGCCATGCTTAAATTGAACATTAAATTGATCCTTGTCATTTCATAATATTTATGTATTCTTATATACATTTCAAATGGTAGAGGAAGAATTGAACACTGGACATTTGAAATACTTGGAGGTGATATGCCAGTTGACCTAAAGGTCATTGGTAATTTATTGCAACCTTTTCATTGTAACATAGATTTTGTTGTTATGTAATAAATTTTTTTTGAACTACTTTAACACATGCTAAAAGTCTTTAGCTCAAGTGACACTTCCCAATATTTTCAACAGAGGCATTCAAGATCAATATCCCCACTCCCCCAATTATTGAATCATAAGAAAAAAATTTGACACATTTATTCTAAGACATGTGCACATATATATACAAATATATAATTACACACATTTTTATATAGAGATAGGATGATGCCTTGGGTGAGCTTTATGCCAACCCTTTGGAAAGCATGTTATCTTGCTTATGAGTTAAACTTTTGATACAATTCTTTAGGTATTATGCATTATGTTTCTCATTTAATTTAAATTCAAACAATTGATTACATTAAATGTAATTATTTTAAGGAAAATTTATTTGTATTGTATTGATCAATACAATAAAGTGTTTAATTTTAATTAAGATATCTAAAGTACAACAAATAAAAAATTGTACCTAAGTTTATTATTATATATATTAACAGATTCTAAAAATGAGTACCAAATTAAATAAATATATAGTTACTAGTAAAGATACATAATTAAAGCAATATTGCATTAGAAATTATTAATTTTGATCTTGTCTAAAATTATCCTTGTTGGCTTATGTGAAAATATTTTACTGTAATCAAGCCAGTCATGTTGAGTGTAGTGTTTAGCTATAAGTCTTGCTCTATAAACCCATTAGACCTACACTTTACCACTTTATCTTCTTATTGACCCACATACAACCAATTGATTGTTTCCTAGAAGGTAAAATCAGGTGCCTTATTTAAACTTACGGCGCGTTATTTTTATTCATTGAAAATTTTAGCAATACGTTGTGTTTTGGTCATTCTTATTCCTTATTCATTGGGCTGAAACAAAATCACTACTTGGCTTTGGAAATTTTATGCTTTATCAAGGTGCAAATTATGAGACATTGCCATTTGGAAATTTCAACGCAAGACCACTTGCACAACTGGTGGTGGTGGTGGTGGTAGTTCCGTGAGTGCTTGAAGATAGTGAAGAATAGAGATAAATAAATAAATAAATAAATAAATTGTTTATTATAGTAGATGTATTAAATATTTTGGCGAAACTACATTATTGGTCCCTGAAATTTACCCTATGTACACAATTGGTCCCTTAAGTTTCAAGTGAGCACTTTTAGTCCCTCAAGTTTAAAAAATGAGCCTTATTAATCCTTTTGTTAACTATAGTTACTGTTAATGTCTACATGGTTAATGGAGCAGTGATGTGGCTAACGGAGTAGTGATGTGGCGCCTTTTTTTTATTAGAAATTTACAAAACTCATGACACATCATAAATTCATAATCCGACACATGAACAAGTCCCAAACGGGTTACCCAAATCAAATCTCCCAAATTGCCTATAAGATCTATGATCAAAGAATGTCAACGTTCACCATCACTCTTCAATGCTTTAAAATCACTCTGTTAGTTGTTGTTATGCATTTTTTAAATCTTTTTATTGCTTTTCATACGATTTGTAGATCCCTTTTTTTTTTTCCTTCTTTCCTTGCCTGGCCATTTCTGTCTTCAAGACTGTAAGTGTATACTTCTTTTCAATTCTTTAATACAATTCCATGTTTTATCTCAACAAAAAAAGGAGAATAACAATCCAGAATGAACGCACCACCAAAACAATAAAATGCCAAAACATAATTATGAAAAAAATGCCTATAATATAACATACACATAGTTTCGGAGAATTAGCCAAATGATGGTTCAACCATTCGAGCATAAACACAAATAGATAGTGTGCATAACGATAACAAGAAGATCTAAAATTTCAAAAAAACAGAAAATCTAATTTGAAGGACTGTGACTACAAAGAGGGAAAAAAGAGCAATATTTGAGGGATTGTATGGAGGGGTGAGGAGAAGTGGTGAGGCATTGGTGGCTATGGCAAACAACACTTGAAGAGCTAGAGCCAAAATGGGTTTTTCACCACTTATCGTTGCTGTTGCTATCGTGTGGGGGAGGATGACGTCGTCGCTAGGCAATGGAGGTGGCATCACGGCGTCACATAGAGGAGGACGATTGGGTCAAGAGAGATTTGATTTGGGTAACCCGTTAAGAACCGAATTAGGTGTGGGGAATTTGGGTTCTGAAGTGTCATTTGAGTTTTGTATTTTTTTAATATAAAAAAAATGTCACGATACTTTAAAAGATGCCATGTCACTACTTCATTAGCCACATAAGTATTGACACTAACGGTAATTAACCAGAAGGATTAATAATGCTCATTTTTTAAACTTGAGGGACTAAAAGTGCTCACTTGAAACTTGAGGGACCAATCATGCTCACAGGGCAAACTTCAGAGACCAATAGTGTAGTTTCGCCAAATATTTTATTGTGTTGTTTATCTATACTACTATTTAAGGGGTTTTCTCCTATTTGGGATCCTCATTTTTTTGGTTTAAAAATACCCCTACATCCCTATGTATAAGTGGAGACAAAACTAATAGACAATTCGATAAAACTACAACTTTAACTCCCACTAAAATATTGCTTAAAAAATAGGATCACTCTTTGGTTGATTTTCAAATTTCTTTACTCACTTATAAATTAGATTTTCAAAATAAAATTTATATATATATGTAAAGGGGTGGGCCTGCTTGGAGTCTCGGACGAGCTCCTGCCGCACTAGGCCCGGGTAATTTCTGGGTAAGGAGTTGGAACTGGCCCAAATGGAGCACACCTTGGCCCGGCTTGTGCACAATCTTTGCCGCGTCTGCCAAAGCACATTTAAGAGCTCACAGCAAGCAGAGTCATTGTTAACAAGTTATGGCAAGCAGGCATAAAAATAGAAAAAAGAACGCAAAAAGCATCTACTGTTCTCTTTTACAATGCACAATAAACAACTTAAGGACCTTGCGTTTTAAAAGAAAGTGCTTAAACAAAATAGTTAAGCGAGTTTAGCAGAGTAAAATAACGAGTATGCTATTTTAGTATTACCGCAGGACTTCAACCATGAAAGGGAAAACTACTCCCTCAACGCAAATAATTTCATTTTTAGTGAAATTAGTTGCTTTGAGAGGACAGCCCCAGATGGTATAAATCTGGTATTATCTTTTGAGGACAAGGCTATTGAGGGAGAGAGGGGGGTTAACCCATTTGGGTGCATGCCTGCCATAAACACTCTACTTTCTTTCTCTTTTTTTTTCGTTCTCTGTTTTTTTTTTTCTTATCTTTTTTCTCACCGTTTTCTTTCTTAGAATTCTTGTCTTTCTTTTTCTTTTTTCGTTTTTCCACCCCCTTTTTTCTTTAGCCGCGAGTCCCTTATATAGGGCCTGCCGTGGCCGATTTTACTGTTCTAGCCTTTCTATGGCCCTATTCTGTTATCGTGGCCTTTTGCCATCCACTTACCAAGTCAAAATGGTTCTGATTCACCATTGACCTGTGGCTTTCGGACAATAAAACTTCTTTTTCTGCTTCGTCCGGTGTGTTCTCTCTCTCTCGGCCTCTCATGACATGCACCCAGCGGTCCTTACCCAACCTTACCTCTTTCGTGTGGCACGTCATCCCAACAGGACTGTGCCCACCGAAAGAGTCTGGGCAAGAATCGCAAAAATGGATTCCCGCTCCTCCCCCCACCACCAGACCATGCCCTCTCCCATGACATCACTCTTTCCCATAGTGGCTGGGTATGGGCTGGTGATGCCTGGGTCGCCCGCATGCGTTACCTCATTGATGTTTCGTTCGTTTGCCGAGGCCTAAAAATGGGTATGCATATCCTGCCGTGCCTTTTTTGGCATTTTCTGATGTGGATCATTTCCCGGTAGACCGACGTTCATGTGTTGTCCCTTTCCCTGGAGGGTTGGGCTTCGTGGCGGACTTTCCCTTTGGGTGTTTTTTTGCTTTTGCGGCTTTACACCTCCTGCCATGTTAAGTTTGCTACTTCTGTTACCAAACCCAGTCCTGCGGGGCTTTTTTGTATACTTTCCTTCTCCGTAGCCCAGTATCTTCACTGGGCTTCCTTTTTATTTCTTGCTGGCTTCTATGCCTTTTATGCTTTCTTGTGGGCATCCCTGGCCCGTCTTGGTTTTGCTTCTTATATGGGTTTCTTTGCTAACTCATTTTGGACTTTCTTTGGCCCAATTTTTCTCTACAAATCTTTTTTTCTTTGGGCTCATGGATTCTCCATTTGCCTAATACTTTCTTTTTTTTTTTTTTTAATTGCAATGGGCTTGCTGTGGCCCATGCTTTCTTTTTTTCTCTTACCGGGCTTATTCAAGCCCATTTGCTTCTTCTGGACCCATCACATGGACCCTTAAATCATGCTTATGCTTTCTTTTTCTCTCTCCGGGCTTATTCAAGTCCATTTGCTTCTTCTGGACCCATTACATGGACCCTTAAATCATGCTTTATGCTTTCTTTTTCTCTTTCCGGACTTATTCAAGCCCATTTGCTTCTTCTGGACCTATTACATGGACCCTTAAATCATGCTTTATGCTTTCTTTTTCTCTTTCCGGGCTTATTCAAGCCCATTTGCTTCTTCTGGACCCATTACATGGACCCTTAAATCATGCTTTATGCTTTCTTTTTCTCTTGCCGGGCTTATTCAAGCCCATTTGCTTCTTTGGGCCTTGGGCCTGCTGGGTCTTAAAAAATGAGCCTCAACAATATAAAATAAAAACACAATTTTTTTTTTGGGCTACAAAATAGGACCACTAAAAAAAAAACCTCATTGCACGCGCAAAACGCATGTGACGAGACTAGTATTATTTTATTATATTGAAAGCTAAAATAAAATTATTGACGTTAGGTGTTTTGTAAAATGAGGTGGTAAAATAAATAAAATAACTTTTTATAAAGTCAAATTGTTAAATTTATGGCTCTACAAAAGTGGATGCTCTTATTAGAACTATACCGCAAAAATGGTAACTTTTTTCTTATTTTTTTTATTCTCTTTATCTCTCTCCTCTAAGAGCATTTACATTAAGAGTGCTATGATGCTAAAAATGTTATTAATAACAACTATCACACAAAAAACACACTACATTAAACATGTCAAATGCACCGAGTTACAGTGAACTGCCAATTCTAATAGCTCACTGTAGCAAGGTGATATGTTTTTATATTATTTTCTCTTTCTCTTCCTTTCTGATCTCTCACTCTCTCTATCTTTTCTCTCTCTCTTTGCCTCTCCGTCTCTCCGTCTCCCTCTTTCTCATTAAGCTAGGTTTTGACTCCGGTCTCTCTCCGTTTCCCTCTTTCTCACTAAGCTACAGTTTTACTCTAGCAACCAGAGTGCATAATGGTTCGGCAAAACCGGTGAAGAAGATGAGGTTGAGTTTGTGGTTCGTGGGTCTCTGCTGTTGATCGTGGTGGCTGGGTTGCGGTGGTTCAGCGAGTGTGGCTGGGTTTCAACAGGTGTGGTTGGGTTTGGGTGGGTTTTGTGATTTGATTTTAGGTGAGACATTTCAAAAAATATGCTCTTTCTGATTTGGGTCTGTGATTGCTAACGTGGGTTTGTGATTTGTGGTGGTACTGGGTTTTATTGGTGGTTTTGATGTTGGTTTGTTGAATTTTTTATTTGGTTTTGGGTGGTGGAGGTCCTGATTTGCAGAGGTTGTGGGTGCCGCCGATGATGGTGGCTATGGCTGTGCTATGGTGGTTTGTTGTTGGGTTTGTGGGTGATGGGTTTGTGGTGGTTGTTTGTAGTTTTTGAGTTTTGGGCATGGAAGCTATTGGTAGTGTGGTGGCTGTTGGCTGTTGGGTGAGGTGGCTGTTGGGTTTTGTTATACCGGTGGTGGTGGCTAGCAAGATTGTTGGGTTGAGAAGAGAGAGACAGAGAGAAAGAATAAAAAAGTTATAAAAAATAATAAAGAAAAAATATTTAAATAATGTTGTAAAAAATAGAAGTTTTGATATTGGGTATATTGTAAAATGAAGTCTTAAAAAGAAATAAAGTAAGTTTTGGAGTTCTTAAATGCTAAAATTTATAAAACTCTTGATGAGAATGCTCTCTCTTTCTCTCTCTCTCTCTCATGCAAGGCCAGTTCAACAACTTTTGGAGTTTAAGGCGAAAACTTTAAGGGGTGCATTTTTTTATATGTAAATATTAACTAAATAAAATTTATTTTCATTATTATCTTTTCATGGTATAATTTCATTATCTTCTAATTATTTTTTATGAGTTTTATGTTCATTTGTTATATTTTCATCCTAATTGTCTGTTGTGTTTTGTTTAATACTAGTAACAAATTTATTCATAGTTCATTTTTGTGATTTAACTTATTTTTCAAGTTTTTATGTCCATTTTTAATAGGTATTTAAAATTAAGAAATACTTCTAAATAAATAAAACATGATTTATAATAATAAAAAATCACAATTTAACTAAAATAAAATTTAAAAAATAGAACAATAGAATCTGATATATCAAAAACAAGATTGCAACTTTACTAAATGATGTGATCACTTTATACTCTAAATCTGCACAAATAAACATGTATTTATCACATAACTTAATAAATTAGTACTAATATAAAGTAAATTATTCTAAAAGAATAACTAATAAAACTATTCCTAACCAATCCGAACTAAATAAACTATTGGAAATTAAAATAATAATAAAAGATAACAAAACACGTGATAATGCCATGATGTAGTAGTCTAGTGTTAGTAAAATAAAAGGTTTTGACTAGGTGTGTAAACGTGTGTCAATGGGGCCTACTTAAATTTAATTTTTTTCTTTACATCTTTATTTTTTGTGTTTTGTGAATATTAGAAGGGCCTTTTTAATACACAATGCATTTTTTTAGCTAACAAAATGGGCCTTATTATTATTATAGGCCTAAAGAAGCCTTAATTAAAATATACACATAAATATATTATATTATAAATTCAGGGGTGGCTCCATGTTATGGTTAGGGAGTTCAAATGAACACTCTGACCTTGGAAATATATATATATATATATATATATATATATATTGTCTACCGTAAATAATAAATGAATGCCCTAAAATGCAGTTACGAAGACCAATAATGATAAACACAGTTACAAAAATCAATAAGTTGAGTAACAACAAAAATTCCTAGTGCAAAAATTCTTCAAAAATTCTTATCTATTTTAGCATAAAAAGTTAAAATTTCTATTTTATATAACCCATTTTCAAAAAAAAAAAAAAATCAAATTATCTATTTGACACTACATTTTATTAGAGTATCATTTCTTTATTAATTTTTTACTACTCCCCTAAATAATTTCTCTCTTTATATGAGTAAAGAAAGTATTAGAAAACAAATTTGCATATAAACAGTAACCGTATATATTTGCAGTAACTATAAATGCATTTTGCACAATAATACATAAGTTGATGTGGATGATTTTTGTGGTTGGTTGTGCAAAATTTGGCCCTTTTACCATTTTATACAGACTAATATGAATGCTCTTAATAACCACCCTAGAAAAAATTCCTAGAGCTATCACTGTAGAGAATTAGTTAAAAAATGGGATATTCTTTATTTGGGGGCCTTAGGTCATTACCTATATAACTCCAGCCGGCTTTATCGGTATGCTTCTCTCTAACTCTCTGCCTATCTCGCTCTCACCACGTCGCTAATTTCGCCATTCTGTCCAGATCTCATTCTTGTGGTGGGTTTTTATTACTATTTTTTTGTTGTGGGTAGATGGGTGGTTCTGATGGTGGGGTCGGCGGGTGGGTGGGACAATTTTGGGTTGGGTTGCTCCGGTTTTGGGTAGGTTCCAATAAATTTTGGGTGGGTTTTTGTGGTGGTTGGCTGGTTGCTGCTTGTAGGAGAAGTGGTGGCGGTATTTTTTTTTTTTTTTTAATATAAGGTAGGAATTTTTTAAAGTTATTTTAATAGGTAGAGTGATGTGTTAAAATAGATAAAGTAATTTTTTTTTTGTGTGAAAATAAATTTTTTTAGCACAATTGATGATACTTTTACAACTAATTGGTTGTTTCCTCGAAGATAAAGTACGATGCCTTACTTAAACTTATGGCGCGTTATTTTTTTCATCTAATATTTTAGCAATACTTTGCATTTTGGTCTTTCTTATTCCTTATGTTTTATCAAGTTGCAAGTGATTGGAAATTTTATGTCCGCCATTTGGAAATTTCAATGTAAGACAGGTAACTGTTGAAGCCATTGAAGCTTTTGTTGCTAATGCAACGGTCTAGTTTGCCAAGGATCTTAGCATTCACAAGCTTGAAATTGAAGGGGACTCCCTGTTGGTCATCTCGGTTTTGTGAGACAACAAAACATCCTTTGCTTTGCATTGACATTTTATTGAAGAAACAAAAATCTTGTCTAGATCTTTACAATGATTTAATTTTAAGTATGTTAAGAGGGAGGACAACTATTTAGCCCATGCCATTGCTAGAAGAGTTATTTCACCTTCAAGTTTAGATGTTTGGGTATAAGAGCTCTCGTCTAATTTGAAACTTGTATTTCAAAATGATTTAAGTTGATAAATTTTTCTAAGAATAAAAATAAATAAATAAAAGAAGATGAACAAAGAGTAGGTAACTTCTATCCAATAAAAAAAGAGAGTGGGTAACACCGTAAGAGCTATCTCATCAAGGATTCTAAAAATTTTAGCATTTAATACTTCAAAAACCTACTTTATCTATTATACCACCCCACTTTAAGATACATCAAACATCAAAACTTCTATATTTTTTACCATTTTATTTAAATAATATAAACTACTCATTAAAATAATAATAAAACATCTACTCAAAAACTATAGATAAATAATTTCTACTGCTCTGCTATTTATATAGCATAGCAAAATAAGTTCCAAGCAAAAGAAAAAGGCGCCAAAAAAATAACAAACTCTAACAAACTTTATTATCTACCAATGAAACAACAACAACTGTCAAAGCCTAATAACAGATTCTGAGCTTAAGTCTGGCACGTGCAAAGCCCATGTCTTCGTGGACAAGGAAAAGATGGCACAAATGGACAAGGCAAATTTAATAGACCACCCTTATTTGGTTTATCAGGAAAAACAAAAATGGAAACCCAATTCCAAATTATACAAAAGAGCAATTAGATCTGCATCAATCATAATCTCTGATTGGTAATTAGGAAAACAACTAAAAGCCATTTCCAAAAAAAAAGAAAAAAGAAAAAAGAAAAAAAGTGACCTATCATGTTGATTTGGGGCTTTTTTTAAAATCCATCCAAATCCATCTTTAGTTTGTGAGCCCAAACAGAAGACTTGGTTTTGGAATCCCAAATAAATTATCACTTTGAAAACTTCCCAAACAGGCCAGAAGAAAGAAAAAGGCCCAGATCCACACTATTATTCATAGACCTCAACAAGTTTTGGGAGGAAAAATAAAACAGAGCATGACTTTTACTAATACAATCAGAAAACCAAACAGTTCAAGTTTTCATAACCCCTCAATAGAGGATTAAAAAGTACAACAGATCCACAAAACATATATTCTGCAAAATGGGAAAATTAATACATAAGCAAATTGCAAACCTCACACCACAGGAAAATTCAATTCAAGCTACGGTAATTCAAACAAACCAACATAAACAGAGCATGGATCACTGCACACTCTGTTTCAACTTTATATATGTTAAATGATGAGAAGCCAACATAGTATATTGGAGGCTCAGACAGTGTTGACGTTCAGAATATCAAAAAAACAGTATTGATATTCTGTTTGACTTGGTGGGAACAATCTTTTTGCCCTGAAGTTGCAGACTTTGAAACTTCTTGGATCTCTTAGATTGTAATTTAAAAACGGTCTTCTCTTCCTTGTTAATCAAAGGCTTTCAGCTTCTCTCCAGGTCACTCACGCTTGGCCGCGTCCACATCAAGAAGAGAGACACTGGTCAGAACCAAGAACGACGCTAGTAGCAGCAAGACCACAAGCACAAGTGATCTCTTTCTAATCACCTCAGTTTTTCTTTCTTAAGAACGTTTCTCCATCTCTCTGTCAATCGGTTTGGAAATTTTTTTTTAAACGTGCGTATGACGTGAATTGAGTAGACGTTAGTATTAAACAGCCAAGCAAACAGAAGTTGTGATTTGGCACGTATGTTTAGTTCAAGTACTGATTCTCAAAAAAAAAAAAAAAAAGTTCAAGTACTAAATGGGCTAAAATGAAAATTTAACGATGTGAGGGCTCCAACCCCAAAATTTAAGGGGTGTATGAGTATTTATCTTTATTTTAAATAAAATGGTAAAAAAATAAAACATATGATGTTAGGTGTACTGTAAAGTGAGATTGTAAAAATAAATAAAGTAATTTTTTGAAGTGGTAAAAGCTAAATTTTTTAGCACAATTGTTGTGAATGTCCTAACTTAAAAAAAAAAAAAAAAAAAAAAAAAAAAAAAAAAAAAAAAATCCTAGCTAACTTAGTATTAAATTTTTTTTTTGGGTCTTTGTTGGTAGATGATTGCATCTTAATGTATTAAAAAACAATAATTTTGTGTATTTATAATTTGTTAATACTATATAGATACCTATTTGGAGTTTTGTTTTGTTTTTGTTTTTTGTTTTTTGTTTTTTTTTTTGCTTCTACTTTGGTTCCCTCTAACTTAAAATCCTAGGTCCATACTTGGTTAAACCCATTGAGTAAAGTTAAATGTTTGAAGTAAATTTCAGTCAAACTATTTTCTTTTTCTTTTTTTAGGAAAAAGACAATGAACTTTAGTTACAAAAAACCGGCTATGTCAGCCTGAAATACAAAATAAAATTATGGTAGAACATTTTTCATCCACACAAGAAAATTTGGCACATTAATAGAATATCTACCTAGAGCATAAGTAACCTTATTGCCCTATCTCCTGGTGTGAGAGTAAAGCAATTGAGAAAAAGATCGAGATAATATCTTTGTATCTTGTATCAAAGGAGCATGGAAAGCCAATTAAAAAACCTCATCAGCCAGAGATTTAACAATCATCCCCAAATCACCTTCCAAAAAAGCGCGAGTGATACCAAGTTATGTCCCAAGCTCAATAGCACGGGCTACAGCTAGAGCTTTAATATCCATTGTTTAGTAAGCTTGAGGTAATTTTTGGGATAGAGCTTCAATGACCTGACCTTGACTATTCTGAATGATTACCCCAAGTCCGGATTTGTTATCTTCTTTGAAGACTGCTCCACCGAATGTGTAAATTGCATTTTAGCTAATTTAATTTAATAAAAAAAATTGTTTGAATAATAATTGATTAATTAATTAGAAAAGTCGTATAGTTATGGTACTATATGGGGACGTTTTAATTATTAAATATATTTTTGCATATTGGTAAGCATTAATTTTTCATTTATAGTTAAACATATACCAATTTAAAAATATTAATGGATAATAAAGTTAATCCATAGTCTTCAAATGATGTTTAGAAAACATATATGAATGTTGGGCACAATTTTTTCTTGGAGAGAGAGAGAGAGAGAGAGAGAGAGGAAGCACTGAAAAGAAAAGAAAAAATATATATATATATATATATATATATATTAATATGTGAAAAATTATGAGAGAAAACAGTGTTATATAAAAACAAAGAGAGAGAGAGAGAGAGAGAGAGAGAGAGAGAGAGAGAGAGGTTCTCATTTCCTTACGTGGGCCGCCTACATTCTTAGACTTCGTGACAAATTGTACAATTGAATAATCATCAATCATGCAAGAAATTGAAAAGGTGTGAACAAGTAGATGAATTTTTCCATACCCCTAGCAAAACTCCAAGAAAAGGTGTTAACAGGTTATAGAGTACGGAAATTAAAGACAAACTTTCGATCTCTTTTCTTCTGTGTTAAGATAGGCCCAGGTGTGACTAGGAGTCTAGGTGTGAAAAAGACTTAAAAGTCGATGAATTTTTCTATTGCACTCCATCTTAAAAACAGGTAGCATTCTAAAACATTTTACAAGATCTTCAATTGCTCAAACAGGGGTTAAAGATTAGTAGTATCTTATTGTTGTAGACATTTTACTAAAATGCTAAGAGCCCGTTTGGTCATCCATTTTAAACACTAGTGTTCAATGTTTAAACACCGAACACTAATGTCCAAAAACAAAAAAATGTGTTTGGTCATCCATTTGTGTTTAGGGTTGTTTGGAAAACATTATTCAAAAACTCATTTTCAAAATGATGGTTTTGAAATCACCTCCAGCCTATTTTAAGACAACAAACACTAGTGTTCAGTGGTAATTGGGTAATTATTTTGAACACTGTATGGGCCCACTTGGTCAGACATCTCTGTGTATTGTCTCCTCTCTTCCTCTCATAGATATCCTCTGCCCTCTTCACGCCGAATCCATTTGGACCTATCAAGATCTCATCTCACCCACACAGTTAGAGCTTAACCCAGCGGCATTAATCTCCTCCACCGCCATAACTCTCCTCACTGACCCATCTGACCATAGTCAAAGGTCTCTCCCTCACAACGGATCACCATGCCATTGATTACTCAACCCAGTACCATTAAAAATCCTCACCGACCCATCCAAAAGCGTCTTCTACACCCATTGCCAAGTAAGGTGAAAGTGAGATTCGAACCTGGATCTTGGAGTGATGGGTCGGCGGCGACAAAAGCTTGATTCATTGTTGGGTCTTGGAGTGCTGAAGGTGGAGAGGAGATCCAAGGAACATGAAGCCCAGCCATGGATCAAAGGGCTGCGTCGATAGAGATGAGGAGCGTGGGTTTCGTTTTCTGCTCTCAGAGAAGAGAAGGAAAAAAGAAGGAACAAGAAGGAACAAACACAGAGGAGCAACGGGAATATAAGATGCATTCTCTCTCCTGAATTAAAAAATTATATTTCGTACATGGGTCAACTTTTTTTAAAATCAAACACACTCATACCAAACACATTTTTATGATTTTTGAACACTAAAACATGTTATTTAAACCATGATACCAAACGCATTTTTTTTGTTTTATAAACACTAAAAACACGTTTTTCAACAACACTTTTTAAACTACAGTTTTCACATAATTTCAAACAACAATTTTTGAACTCCATGACAAAACGAGCTCTAAATCTTTTTTTGTTTTTTTTTCTTGCTAAGCTAGTGCACAGCCATCTTATTTTTTTGTTGCTAGCTAAAAGAGTAAAAGAAAAAAAAATATATTTTATTAAAATATATATTATTTTTATTGTGTTGGTAATGGTGGTTATAATTTATTGTAATAGATATATTATTTTATTATGTTTATATTATTTTATTGTGTTGAACATGGTTGTCAAAATCCTGATCTAAATCCTACGATCTTATGATTTTAAGATCTCACTTGCCCAAAATGATCCGGATCTTTTAAAGATCTTTGCGATCGTTCAGGATCAATAAGATCGTATGATTCTGATGATCCCAAATGACCTTAGTTTCTTGTAATCTTCTTTAACTTAACAGAAGATTCAGTTTAACCCAAATGAAAAATAAATCCCAACAGACAAAGTTTTTCCACTTTAATGTAGAAAAAGCATCAGTTAGACCCAAATAAAAAATATCCCAATAGAGTGTCACATTTTAAGATTTTTGGCCTCTTTAAATGATACTTACAAATAGATGTAGTGATATATGATAATTATATTAATGAATGTATAATTTATGTAATTATTAAACATATCAATGTGTATTTTTTTGTTTTTTTCTCAAATAATATAAAATCTTACGATCCATAATTCAATCATACAATCCACGATCTCACATACCTCTCATGATTCTACGTAAGATCCCGATTTTGACAACCTTAGTGTTCAATGCTAAAATAAAACCACTGATATTAAGTGTTTTGTAAAGTAAGATAACAAAATAGATAAAATAACTTTTTGTAGTACCCAATTGCTAAATTTTTTACACAACCAATAGTGATAATCTTTCAAGCTCTTTTTATTTCAAAGCTACTTTTTGAAGAATCTGTTTACAAGAAGTTTAAATTTTTTAATATATAGATGGCATGAAATTAAATAAAGCAGATAAGTGATTCTCAAAAAGTAGTGAGTAGTGACAGATTTTTTTTCTAAACCTAACCCAAATTTAATTCTCCCAAAATAACAAAGCCAAATTTCATGTAATGATTAAATTAGTGATGTATAGTTCATTTTGAAATTAAATAAAGCAGATAAGCGATTCTCAAAATAATAATAATAATAATAATAATAATAAGATGCAGAAGTCAGCCCAATGTCCGGTGAGTGCCTCTATGCACTAGACGGAGGCCTCAGCCAATAATAAGATGCCCTTTCACACCTAGCAGCTAACAAGTGATATACAGTTCCTTTTGAAATCAAATAAAGCATATGAGATTTTAAAAATGAACATGTAACACACTCCAAAATAGTACCCAAAAATCAAATAATTTAACACACTCCAAACGGTCTCAGAACTCATCAAACTCACTCATGAAGAAGGAAAAGACGTTAATCTGCTTGCCATGATCATGTGGACAGTGGTATCGCCAGAACCAACTCAGAACCACTAATAAAGAATACCCAGTCAGCCAAGTCTCCACGAATGCCCAACAAGCACTCACCTAGTATCACCAAGCAAACCAGGTCATACCGCCCCAATCTACAGTCTGCACTCGTCCTCGGGACAAATGGAGCCCACCTCCTGCAGAAAACTTCAAGGTGAACTTTGACAGAGCCACATTCAAAGAGATACATAAAGCTGGCCTCGGCGTTGTGATCCGGAACTCCCTAGGACAACCGATTGCTTCCTTATCTGAATTGGTGAATCTGCCATACTCATCTGATATTGTTGAAGCAATGGCTGCAGCTAGAGCCATTTACTTTGCTCAAGAAATTGGCTTAACATCTTTTATCCTTGAAGGCGATTCTGAAGGTGTGATCAGGTGCCTTAGAAGTGACGACGACTCCTTTTCTCCTTACGGGCATATCGTTGCAGCAGCCAAAGTGACCACAGAGACCAGCTGTTGTATTTCATTTTCCCATATTCGTAGACTTGGTAACTCTGTTGCTCACATCCTACCCTAAACATGCAAGACATGTTAGAAGTTTTTCGGTCTGGATGGAGGATGTTCCTCCACACCTTTAAGCTGTACTTTCAGCCGATAATGGCTAGTTTTTCTTAATGAAATTTGCTGATGTTCTTTCTCAAAAAAAAAAAAAAAAAAAAAAAAACCCTTTGAGGTGGCGAAAAGAGCACCCCCCACACCTGAAACTAGATTTCCAGGATCAAAAGCACAGTTTATTTGATGCCCAACCTAACAAACCGCATGGTAGTAATGCTCAAATAAGACTGATATAACCAAACGAAAAGGCTCTAAAGCAAAAAATACAGTTGGCTCAAGTATAAGCGAAAACCCAATTTATGCCAACAATATGAAAGTATGAAACTAACAAGAATTAAAATGAAGAGTGCAGATTGAAGAATGGGGGCACCACAAGGAGGACGCAGAGTTGTTAGCATCCTAGCCAATTTAAAATGTCTTGCAAATATAGGTCTCAAATTCATAATGCAAACATACAGCAATACACCGACACTGCAAAACATGAGCAACAAGTAAAATGCAAAACCCCACAAGAAATTTAAAGTTAGAAGAAAACCATGTCTGACAATCAGAAAGAGAGTTTTCTTTTGTTTTAAAAGTTTAAAAGAGAACCCCCAAAGAGAGATGCTCACCAATGTTTTAGAAACATTTCGATCCACCGTTGATTTCCTTGCATACAAATCATATCATTGTAATTTGAAAGCAATTAGTTGCATCAAGGTCAGGGATATGATTGTGAATAGAAATTTGTGAAGAAAATTAAACTCTGAAGTAAACTCATCACCTTAAGTCCACAACACCAAGTCACCCTAAAATGAACTGGTCCCACTACCATCAAACTACACTAACGGATTAGATGTTCACATCACATATCAAAGCAACAACACTTAAAACCAGTTTCTAAAATACTTATCAGTCTATCGTATAGAAGAATTAGCCACGTTCACTAAGCTAAACAGGCTTTACCCAAAATTCGAAAGCAAATATCACAACACTCATAAAGCCACTCATTGCTATCCATTAAACACCATAACATGGACAGGCCAATGACCTTTATATCAATTGGCACTTCTTGGTATTTCCAAGAGAGATGTCTAAGGTTCAAATCTTCCTCTGTCACTTGAGATGAAAAAAATAACCCCCAATAATGAACAGAGTTGCTTGTATATTCATCGACTTATCTTGAACTTTTGTATGCTACTCGTCCAGCTATCCAAATTGCAAAGTTCAGAACTTTGTTTACCTTTTCTAAACAACCAAACATAAGATGAGGATTTAAATGTGTGTTTGATCACATAAGGATGATGTGTTACCATGTATAAGCCAAGAAACACATATCAATTAGTATTACCAAAAGATTAAAACGGCTCAAAACATTTCATACTGCCCAAAAGTACAAAAGCTCTTGAACAGCAAAATTCAACATCCTAAAACAAACCAAAGCCACCTTGATTCTTGACTAGTCTTCAAATGACAAAAGCAAAAGAAACTGGGGAACCAAACTACACTTGCCCAGTTGCCCACCAAAACAGTCAAAGCTTATTTTTAGAGAAACCATATGGAAGAGTCTAATTATGCTCCATCAGCAACCAGATACACAGACTACTAAAGGCTGCAGCTGTTTAAATAATTAAAAGCTGTAATTAAATCAGTAACATATATTACCTCCAAAAATCAAATGAAGTATATGAGAATGAATATCTGGTTATAATCATAAAAACACTCAGAAAATCAAATAGTATAATTTAGAGCTGAGAAAAATGGAAAATTTTTAAAAAAAAAATCATTTAAGATAATATAACTCTCGCACCTAACACAGATAACCAAGATAAAACAAATAAAATAAACAAAATACAAAAACAAAGAAACACAGCTATAATGATGATAAACAAACCCAAAGAGCTGCAAGACAGAAAATTTGGCATCCAAAAACGAAACAAAATCCAAATATAAATATGTTAAGCTGCAAATATGATGGACATAAAACGTGTTTTCTGAAGATTTAAAGAATGGATTCTAAAAGGTAGAATGGTACCAGATTTAGCAAGGAAAATGCTTGATCTGATGAGTGCAACTCCAACTATCTCTGCAACAACAATAAATAGTTGTGATTTCTAACGTGAGGGTTGACGAAAGAGTGATAAGAGTGCTCATTGAGCCATCTATAAAAGCGAATCTGAAGGTCAGCTTTGTTAAATGGGACGCCGATTGCGGACACGTATATGAACTGCAACCGTTGGATCCGTTAGGATTTGACACCTGTGGTTCTTGGTATCACTGAACTTGTTGACCACTTTGTTTAGTTTTGGACTTCTGCTGCAAAAGTGAGTCCGCTCCAACATATTCTTTAAAAGCGAAACTTTCTCAAATTTTTTTTAAAGTTAATGCAGTAATTCTTGATATAGATGAGTTACGCTAGGGCCACCAAAATGGAAATTAATTAGAAGTTAATGAATAGGAATAATAATATCTTTAACTAGTCGCTAACTTGTGCGATGCACGGAATATATTTCACTTTGCTTAAAATAAAATTTAAAATGAAAAAACATCATAACTTATCAAAATAAACATAAAATATACAATATTCATCGCAAAATGTTATTTGAGAATAAAATAACCATCAAAATGATATAAAGAAAAATTTCATGTCCAAACAACTCATCAAGGTGGAATCTGGTTATTACTAAGATCCTATATGCAATTTACCAGAAAGATATCATGTCAGTTTTGATCTTAATTCTCTTTTTGCATATTAATAGGTTTTTACTAAGATCTTATATGCAATTTACCAAAAAGATATCACGTCTTAAGCACTAACAACAGATAATCATTCACATATACTTCTTTAGGATCCTCTACAACACTTGTAACAATGCAAAAGTTAAAAATAAAAAATAAAAATAAAAAGTAGTAGAGATTGCAAACAGAGAAGAGAGAATATCAAGTTTTTGTTGGGTTTTATGCTTCCACACCTTGGGCTAGAAGACATAGGTTGCAGTTTTAATTTTTCGGATTATCAGAATTTCAACTCAAAAACCAAACTCATAAAAACACTATCAAAATATAGAGATTAACCCAAATACTTATAAGAAAATCAATTCTAAACATAATAAAACTATAAGATAGAATGAAAATTTCAGGCACATATGAAAGCAAATAAAAAAAGACAAAACCTACGCTTTGAGTTTAGGGTTTTGAGATGGTAATTGCTAGGGTTTTAAGGAGAGAAGAGATTTTGGTATTTTTATGCAAAAAACGTTATTTTAGGTCTAGGTGATTTATTTCCTTGTTTTTAGGCTCTTTTAATGTTTTTTTAGGTCAAATTTGGTTCCTATTATGGTTAGGTATTAATTAGAGCTTATTTTAGAATATATTTTCTTGTCCATCAAGTTTTATGGAGCCCTTAAATAAACCTCCAAGTTTGTATACGTTTTTCAATATTATTGTTATAAGATATAAAACCTAAAATAAAAAGAATCAAAAATAAAAAGAAAAAGAAAATAGTGCTCTTTTAATGTTTTTTTAGGTCAAATTTGGTTCCTATTATGGTTAGGTATTAATTAGGGCTTATTTTAGAATATATTTTCTTGTCCATCAAGTTTTATGGAGCCCTTAAATAAACCTCCAAGTTTGTATGCGTTTTTCAATATTATTGTTATAAGATATAAAACCTAAAATAAAAAGAATCAAAAATAAAAAGAAAAAGAAAATAGTGATGATGTGGAAAATTGTGAGAGTTTCAAAAGCTTCGGTTATATATATATATATATATATATATATAGATTAAGATTAGATATAATTTTTTTTTATAGAAAAAAAGGGATACCGGTAAGTTAATGGATATTAATAATTAAAATTTAAGGGATAATTTAAGGGATGATCTCTTAAATTAAAAGTAAACTATTAACAAAAAAAACTCTTAAAAATTTTGAAGATTAAAAATTTAATCGGGAAAAGTAAGATTAAAAAATGAAGATTAAGGAACAATATATTTGGCTGAAATTGAAATTTTTTTGTTGAAAGTACTATAAATAAAGGTAAAAGTTAACTCCATGAATAGTACTAAAAGTGCAATGAGATTTATGAATAGTAGAAAAAAAATAAAAATTGGCAAAAATGTTCTATGCGAAAAGGATGAAGATTAAAAAACAAAGAAAGGAGAATTAAAGAAAAAATAAAGAATGAATGAAGAAATAATATTTAAATAAGATAAAATAAAGATAAAGAAATTGTTCACCATTCAAACAGTATAAAAATTTGAAGAGATTGCTAGAGATGCTGTTAAAATGCGGGCATTAAAAAAGAGGTCAGGTACGAGCATCAAAAACCCGCCCCAAACCTAACTTGTTGCCCTTTCTAACTGGTACTCAAAAAATGACCGAAGAAAGCAATTCTGAGTTGATTATATTGTGATATATAACTCTTGTGTGTGAGGCCGTATATAGGACCTGACGACCTTATGGCCTTAATCCTTATGACCTTATAACCTTATGACTATTTGTTTGGACATGATAGAGATGGAAATTAGCGTTTCATGGGACCTTGTTCATTCGTTTTGGATTCATGAATGTTTCATAATCTAATAGAGGCAGGGATGGACTCAGGATTTGAACTTGGGGTGGCCCAAAGGAAAAGGGTCAATTTCATACTAAGGTCATTTAAGTTTAGTTAAGAAGAAAAAAAAATGATATTTTTGGGTACCAATTAATCCTATGTACCTTTTAGAGTTATCGCTTTATATATATTATATTTAATTTGTTTATAAATTAGAACCCCACTTTTTTTTTTAAGAGCTTTTAAAAATTGTAAATTCATATAATATATTTTTAAGCCATAAATTCACATATCTAACTTAATAATATATTGCACAAGACACATTTTGATTTCTATCACAACTCATTAATATGAAAAAAAAAATAGATAAAAGGTAGGAAAAAGAAAGATATGGAGAAGTAAATCCCACGTGTAGAGTAGATGGACTCTTGGACAAAATACAATAGTAAAAACCACGTGTGTTTGACATTTTTGACCAAAAGCTTAAAAGTAGATATAGGGAAAGTAAAAAACCTCTTAAGAAAACAAAGAGATAGTGGGCTGGTGGAGAAATCGAAGTAGAAGAAAGAAAATAATAGAGGAGGATTTCAGCAAACTGGGGGAGAAATCTAAGCCAAAGAAGAAGAAAAAAATAGAGGAGGATTTTTGTTGTTCAAACAGCAGACAACATCAACCATAATAGTATGATAGTCCAGGCAAGAAGAACTAAAGAAGCATAAGGATTTAGGTAAAAAATGACGGTTGTTGGAGGAAGAATAAGAGTTGAGAAAGTGAAATTGAGTGAGAGAAATTTAAATGGGTAAAAATGGGAATTTATGATTTCTGTTTTGTTATTTCAGATTTATGGTATGATTATATTGTGTATGCTTTTTTGTTTAGACCAAAATTTTGTTCTATTTGAAGGTTTTTCTTATTACGGGTTGTTGACTATTGTGATCTCTTTGGGCTAATTTGATTAAATTTTGATGGTGGGGGCCTAGATTTTGGAGAGGGGGGGGGGGGGGGGTTGAAGTTGTATGTGAGTATCTAATTTCATTCATATATTCCTACGGGTTGTTGACTATTGTGATCTCTTTGGGCTAATTTGATTAAATTTTGATGGTGGGGGCCTAGATTTTGGAGAGAGGGGGGGCTAAAGTTGTATGTGAGTATCTAATTTCATTCATATATTCCTACTATATATATATATATATATATATTTTTTTTTTTTTCTAAAGGTCAGGGGGGTTTGGGCCCCTTTAGTAATGTCTTGTGGACCTTACAAATTATGTTTATGATAGGGATACATAAAGTGTTTCATAGAGGCCTTTTGTTCATTTACCTTGTGGACCTTATGAAAGACATGCACAAGTAGTGTTTCATAGGGGGACCTTTTGGACCTTTTTAAATGTTTGATGAGAGTCATAGAACAAAGTTTCTCTCCAAGCTTATTTGGAAAGAGACTCTTCAAACTTTTCATATATCTATTTTTTGGGTGTGAATTTTGTAAATCTAACCATTGAATTTTATATTTCTTATATTCTTAATATGCATATCAAATTTCGTTCAAATCGGATATTATTTACTATTCGATCAATAAACTTATTTTTTATACATAATTTTAGATCATAAAAACTTGAAATTTTAACATTTGTTTGATGACATAGTAATTGATCTTTGATCTTCTTGAAATTTTGCAAGCACGAAAGATATAACAAGAACATGTAATCCTCCAGTTAGAAAGCACTTAACGCATCTTTATCACTTGACGCATCTTAAGACAATGTGAACACGGTTTTATAAATTTTATTATATTTTAATGAAAAAATTAACAAATGTTCTAAGGGTATTGGTCTAAGAAATATTTTTAAAATTTTTTTTATGAGTAAGAAAAAAAAAGAAATTTTTTGACAATTTTTTTATATTTCTCATGAAAGTAGTATAAAAAATTTCCTAACATAGTCAATTAACAAATGTTCTAAGGGCACTTGCTAACTAGATCTATATTTGAAAACTACCCTGTCAATGTGTTAGTTTATCAAAGATCTATTAACTACTCACCCTAATTTTTCCTATGTAGGAGTTATTCATTCAACTAACACGACAATTTAAATGTGAATATTCTTCTTTTTATTATTATTTATTTTTATAAATATGATAAAATTTGGAAACTACAACATTTTAGTTTATGATAATTGTTCTTTATTATCAAATCGTATTACATATAAATACTTATAGGGTTCGATTAACTAGTGTCTTTAGAGTATTTGTTAATTAACAATTTTAAGAAAGTTTTGATACAATTTTTATGACAAATATAATAAACTGTCAAAAAAATGAAAAAGTTTGACTACAAAATTTGTTAGATAAAGCATTTATAGTGAATGAAACAATCCACCACTTTTTTTTTTCTTTTCTAATTTTCTTTTCCACTATTGCATTATTTTGTTATTTATTAAGCTAACCCATCATTAGGGCATTGCTTCTTCATCCTTTATTTCTTTATAGTTTCTAGTGGTTTATTTATGGTTGGAATAAATACGTAAAAAGTATTTTTCTTTAGAGATTAAATTCGTTAGAGATTACCCCTCCAACTCCAACATGCCACATCACCTTATCATATATTTAATAATAAACATGACCATACTCAATCAATTCTAATATCCATATATAAATCTAACCAAATTGGGAGTTTATAGAGATGTTATTAGAAGTGGTAGGATGTATTGAATCTTAAGTAAAATACTAATGTATCAATATTTTATTGGATGGTATAAAACATGGGTTTTACATCCATCCTTACCAAATCCAAACTCTCTTTTTTCACTATGGTTATTATTTTTATGATCAAATTGGCAATTAATTGATTGGAATACTTTTTCTCCAAAAAAAAAAAAAAAAAAAAAAAAAATGGAATAGCGTTTAGATTATTTTGGGGGGGGGGGGGGGGGGGAATGATTCGTACTCTTAATTGTTGGTTTCTGGAGAGTTAAATGGCCCAAAATAAATTTTCTAGTTGGGTCAAAATGTTGGTCAACCCATTAAAACTAGAAGACTTCAACTCTCATCTACCAAAGATATTAATTTTTTGGGCTATTTAGTTGCATGTATTTGGGTCAATCAAATGGTTTGGACTCAAAGCTTAAGACTATAGCCCATAGGCTTCACTCGCTTCTCACTCCTAAATTTTATGCATCTGTATTGTATGGCCACTAACCCAAATTTGGCATTTGGAAATTACTTCGTTATACCACATAGGAAAAGGCCCAAAGAGAAAGATGGCTCAAATGGACAAGGCAAACTTTTGGTTTGTCAAAGAAAACAAAAATGGAAACCTAGTTTTAGATCATACAAAAGAGCAATTAGATCTACATCAATCATAATCCATGTTGATTGGTGATTAGGAGAACAACTTAGAACCATTTAAATAAACAAAGATGAAAAAAAAGTGACCTATCCATGTTGATTTGGGGCTTCTGTAAAAATCCATACAAATCCACATCTTTAGTTTGTAAGCTCAAAAGGGAAAACAATTTCCCCTATGAAAACTTCCCAAACATGCCAGCAGAAAGGTAAAGGCCCAGTTCCACACTATTATTCATAGACCTCAACAAGTTTTGGCGGAAAAAGAAAAACAAAGCATGACTTGTACTAATACAATAAAAAATCCAAACAGTTCAAATTTTCATAACACCTTAAAAGAGGATTAAAAAGTACAGGAAAATTCAATTCAAGCAACGTAATTCTAACAAACCAACGAAAACAGAGCGTGGATCATAGTATATTGGAGGCTCGGACAGCGTTTAAGTTCAGAGCAAGTTGGATATTGTCATAGTTGCTGCTGTTAGTAATGCCATCGGTGCTAGCAACGTTGCCTTCTGGAAGTGTTTGGATAGCATTTCCAGTGTTGTTAGTTGTAAGCCTGCGAAATGCGAGAATGAGTGCGATGATGAGGAGGAGCAGGCTAAGTATTTCTGCAGCAAGTTTAACGATTGAAAGCAACGAGGTTTGTTCCCTGCATCAACAAGAGGAAATTAATTCTATGAATTACTTTACTGCAACCAACAAAAATAAAATTACAAAATAAATTGCTAATAAAAGAATATGTAGCTATTGTCACACCTGTTTGGAGGAGAAGACAAAGAGGACGATAGGGTTGAAGGAAAAGGAGCCAGAGAATATGGAAAGAGTTTTGCCATGTTTGCTATAAAAAAAAAAAAAAGATTGAAGAGAGCAATTTTGAGTCTTTTATATCGTGATATATATATATATATATATATATACACACTTTTTATTGCCCTCATATGGAGTCCCTCCCTACTTTGGCTCAGTTATTGCGTTTCCGTACTCCTCCGTACTTTGGCTCAGTTTTGTTTGTTTGAATAAAGCCATGAGTTTACGTCAAAGTTGTTTAGTTTTGTAAGGCGAAAATAGGTAACTATTTTTTTTTTTTTTAATTATCTAGTTAGTAGTTAAGGTTTTAAAATTATATTTTTTATTAGTATTTCGAGTGTAAGAGATACGATTTAGGGTTTATAAATCGAGTTTTTCAAACTTGATTTTTATGGGTTGTTCACGTCTGATGTGGCATTTTTTTCACGTGGCAACTACGTGGAAATCAAGTTTTTGAGACTCGATTTATAAGAAAACCCTATTAAAAGTAAAAATCCTGCATCTTCTTCTCATCTTCTCATCAGAACAGAAAGAGAGAGGGAAAAAAAAAAAAAAAAAACCCAGAAACAGAACACCGACGCTGCCCTCAGCTACACCGTGCGACCTAGGCCAGCGCAACCCAGGCCGTGCGAGCCCAGGTCGCACGAGAGCCCAGGCCGCGCTGGTGAGGTGAGCATTTGATTGTATTTCTGGTAAGGTGAGCTTTAGATTCTTTCTCTCTCTCTCTCTGATCTGATTGAATTTTTTTTGGGTATTTCGGCTTGTACATGGGTGACTTGAAATTTCGAATTTTTTTTAAATTTTTTTGGTTTATAAATCGAGTCTTAGAGACTCGATTTCCAAGTGATCGTCACGTGAAAATATATGCCACGTTGAACGTGATTAGATCATGAAAATCGAGTCTCCGAGACTCGATTTATAAGCAAAAATTGAGTCTTTTAAACTCGATATGCTAATAAATAATATAGTTTCGAAACCGAAACTACTAACTACATAGTTGAAATTTTATGATTATTTACCCATTTCGTCCGTTTTGTAACGTCAAAGCCATGAGTTTTGTTTAAGTCAAATTTGTTTGAATATACGTACCATTTTTGTAGGACGTTTTTGCCCTCTGTCCGTTCGTCAAAGCCATGAGAAATTGTGAGCCAGGCAGTTTTTTGAATCTTTTAACTTTTCTTATATTTTGAAATTACCTTTGTCAATGAGTTAGTGCTAAAAGATATAGGGCGTTTGGTATATGTTTTTAAATATATATTTTCAGTTTTTAAATAACATTACATGTATTTTTATATACTTTTCAGCCATATGTACTTTAAAAAAAACTAAAAACTGTTATTTAAACACATATACCAAACAGGCTTATATTAACCATTCATATGTGTTATTACTATCCTATGTGGGACATAATCATTTAGCTAATTAACTAGGTAATTTACACATAAATTTAAAAATTAGAATATTCATTTATGATATTCTTTTTCATCTTTAAACCAAGACAATATATGAATATTTATATGTATTCTTCTTTTGTATACTCATATAGTACCATACTAGTATCTATTTCAAAACATTCAAAACATTTTACATCAATTCAAGATTGTGCTTTGTTCCTGTAAAGCAATATCGATATTTATCAACCATTTAGCTAAAATATAAATGATTATAATTGATCTATTTCTCAAGATTATACTTGATGTCCTTTAAGAGATTTAATGTTCAACAAATTCTAAGAATTCACAGTAGATTAAAGAAATATATTTAGGGTTATATTAAAGAAATATAACCCTAAATATAACTCTCTGTGAGCGAGGCCATATATTGTGGTTTTATGGGACCCTTTGTTGACTCAATGCATTTTGTGAATTCTGCCTTCCATCTACTACTGACTCAACACGTTTTTGCCCTCCCTCTGCGGAGGGAATGCATTCTAAGGGGTGGCAAATGGGCAGGTTGGGTTATAAATGAGTTGGGTCATAAACGGGTTGGGTGTGTAATTAACCATTTATCCATTTATGACCAATTTATATATAAATTAATTATCCATTACCCGCCCAACCCATTTAATAAGCACGACCCAACTATCACCACCGCAACCCATACCCGTCAAAAAACCCATTCTAAATCCAAACCAAAATCAATAAAAACTAAATCCAACGGAAAACCCATATGAAAAATCCAACATAAACCCACATGAAAAATCCAATGGAAATCAGTCGTATCTGCTGCCGTTGCTGCCGCCGCATTGCCTTGCTGCCATCGCTAGATCCAACCTAAATGGACTTAGATTGACATGGGTTTGTGCTGAAGTGAAGTTTTTTGGTTTGCTTATGGAGTTTTCTGGTTTATTAATGGAGTTTTCTAGTGAAGAAAAGGGCAAAAGAAGAAAACTTGACCGGTGAAGAAAGATGAGAGAAAGGAGAAAAAGAAATAAAATTCACCGTGAGAGAGAGAGAGAGGGAGAGAGAGAGTAGTGTTCAAAAAAGAATATAAAATGATTATTTAAAGAAAATAGTGTATATAATAAACAAACTGAATGTTTTGTAAAAATGGAAGGTAAAATAGAAAAAAAAAAGTAGATTTTAGATATATAAATTTACAAAATGAAAAATAATATGTTTATAATATTTTTACAACAAATAATAAGTGGCAGATTTTTAGTTGTTATTATTGTTAAAAAAAAGTAATTTTAATGTTAAGTTTAAATTTAAACCAACATCTACTAATTATTTATAATTCATTATAAAAATATTATGAACATGACGTCTCTTTTACACCATTTTTGCACCCACGGATGCAGATAATAACGTGAGTGATATTTATTCCACCGGATTCCAATCAAGTGTGCTACTGGAGGTTTTAATGGTTCCTGTGTTACGATGTAGAGAGGGAGAAGCGGTCGCAACACGTGTCCTGTATATCTGATTTTTTGGTATATGAGGTCGTGGGTGAGTAGAAGCTGGCATCAGCAAAAGACGTAAGGGAGTCATTTCACTACGTCATGGTTCTGGCGTCTCTGACAGCCTTGTTAAGGGAGTTATTCTACACTATAGTACACGCATTAATAATATCGCCAGGCCCCGCAAACCCCCCAACTCCCACCCCACTCCCCCACTGCTAATTTACATTTTTGTCCCTCAGTCCTCACTTTCCTCACATCACATTTTTCCTTTTAAGAATTTTACATTTTTCAACGATTTTTAGTTACATTTTTTTTTTCCAACGATTTTTATTAATGAAAAAAAGTCAACGAATACTTTTTTTTTAAAGAAGGTGTCAAAATTTACCTAAACATTTTTATGGAAAAAAAAAGTAATTAGTTTATTAACAAAAATGATGTCAAATTTTTTTTTAACCCGCCCATTTAACCCAATATGACTCATTCACTCTCTTCTCACTCCTAAATTTTATAAATTTGTATTGTATGTCCACTAACCCAAATTTGACATTTGGAAAGTACTTTGCTGTACCACATAGGAAAAGAGAAATATGACTCAAATGGACAAGGCAAACTTATCCTCCAAAACACCCCATTTGGTTTGTCAAGAAAACAAAAATGGAAACCTAGTTCTAAAGTAAAAAAATAATGAATTCTGATAAGCTTTGGAAAAAAATAATGAATGGTGATGAAGCGGGCATAGGAGGGACCAGAGAGACGGTTAGGTGGTGCTTAGAGTTAGACTTATTAGCCATGGATGGTTGTGGGAATTTTCACTCTATCTTTTAGGTGCTGTGGCTAATCCGAATCTGTTCTGTTGTATTTTTATATCTGTTTTAGAATTGTAGAGACAAAAGAGAAAGTGTTGTTTGACTAGTGCGTGAATGGTGGTGAGTTTAGGTCGAGAGAGAGAGAGAGAGAGAGAGAGATAAGCATTGGAAACACGTCTGAGTCACTTTTTATGAGAAGGTGCGATTGTAATTGAAGTTTTAAATCATCAAAGTTTGAAGGCCGGATTGTGTGATTATGGCTCTTCGTTTTCGCCCTTTTTTACCAAATCGGGAACAATAAAATACTATAATAATAATAATAATAACTAAAAACAATTAATATAAATATTGTGCATTTTTTTGCACATAAGTAAAATATTGTACACTTTTTTGTTTGATAAGAAATATTGTACACTTTTTTTTTTTTTGAGAATAATATATATTGTACACTTTTGATAAGTTTATTACGTAAGATTTACTTTCATGGCACAATATAAACTTATAATTATCTTTAAAAAATTTATATGATTCTTTTCCTTTTAAGGTATATTGTTTTAGTTTTTATGACTAGCCAAATACTTCTTATGATTTTTAGTGAAACATAAAAATGTAAATATTTTTACATTTTAAGAATATTACCTTATTTTAGATTATTTTTTATACATCCATAATTGGGAGCTGAATATTTGAATTGTAGATGTCTTAGTTTAAAATATTAGAAAATGCTAGCGAAGCTACAAAGCTTTTGGTACCCTATTTAGATTTTAGTTAGTTTAAAGGATAATTTTTATTTTTTCTTAAATAAGAAATTTAAAATTGATGACTTAACTTTTTCTCAAAAAAAAAAAAAATAAATAAATAAATTGAATATCCTCTACAAGGCTTAATGGTAAATAGAATATTAACAAATGAGCACTTTAACTAACGCGTAAATACTATTTTTATAATTATGCAATTTAAGAGCATCATCATTAGCTATTGCAAAATATATCATTCTAATAGATCAAAAAACTACTTTATTATTTTAGAACACCATTTTTGTTTAGATCTACATCAATCTATGTCGATTGGTGATTAGGAGAAGAAATGATGAAAAAACAGTGACCTAACCATGATTATTTGGGGCTTTTATAAAAATCCACATCTTTAGTTTGTGAGCTCAAAAAGGAAGATTTGGTTTTGGAGGCCCAAAAACATTTCCCCTATGAAAACTTCCCAAACCGGCCAGTAGAAAGAAAAAAGCCCAGATCCGCACTATTATTCATAGATCTCAACAAGTTTTGGAGGAAAAAGAAAACAGAGCATGACTTGTACTGATACAATCACAAAACCAAACAATTCAAATTTTCATAACCCCTCAACAGAGGATTAAAAATTACAACAGATCCACAGAACATATATTCTTCAAAATGGAAAAAATAATACATAACATAACAAGAAGTAAATTGCAAACCTCATACCACAAGAAAATTCAATTCAAGCTACGTAATTCAAACAAACCAACAAAAACAAAGGACGGATAACAGTACACTCTATTTCAACTTTATGCATATTAAATGATGTGAAGCCAACTTAGTATGTTGGAGGCTCAGGAAGCGTTGAAGTTCAGAGCTATAAGTTGGATATTGTTATGGTTGCTATTGTTTGTAACACCATCGGTACCAGCAAAGTTGCCTTCATGAAGCACTTGGATAGCACTTTGTTGAGGTCCAAAATTTCACAACAAAGCCCATTCCATAAAAAAATAAAGAAGGCCCAATTCGTGTAGCAAGAAGAATCGACATCAAGGCCCTATGTATATTCAGATTTCCAGCAAAAAAGACCATTAAAAAAGTCCAGCAAATTCTAGTGAAAGAGCTGGGACAGGATCCCCAGAGGCTGCCAGAGGCTCGGGATTCTCGGGACGTGCAGCACAGCTAAAGTGGATTAAAACAAGTTTAAAAGAGGGATCAAAGACAAAAACATGCAGGTCTCATGCTCTGATGCTCCAAACATATAGTGGGACTAGGAAGTACGAAGCAAAAAACGCATGAGCTATGATTCCAACCATTTGGAGAAAATGACAAAGAATAGTACAACTGAAAAAGCTGAAGAAGTGAAAAATGCCAAATAGCTGAAAAACAGCTAAAGGAGAAGCTGGAAATAGAAATCCAGCTAAGGGACTTTCGTTTGGTCACACCAAAAGTAAGAAGCTATGAGAAAAAAGGGAAACCACATAGCCCTAAGCAAAACTGGCACGGCACAAACTCTAAGGGGCAAAAGGGAGAAATCATCAGTACCCCAGAGCTCGATCTGTGCTATAAAAGAAGACATTATGCAGCAATAGAAAAACACAGAAGGAAATCGTTAAGATAACTCTGTAAAACTCAAGAAAAACAGAGGAACCGCTTCCGGTATCCCAGAGACAGCCACTATGGCACATACTCGAATTCAACAAATTCAAACTTTGCAAGTCTTGGAAGCTTGAATAGCTATCAAAGTTGTAATTTTTGAGCTTAGTTGAACCTTGTATCGTGTGAATATAGAACTATAGGAAGAGCTCTGTAAAATCAAAAGAAAACAAAGGAACCGCTCCCGGTATCCCCGAGACAGCCACTATAGCACATACTTGGATTCAACAAATTCAAACTTTGCAAGTCTTGGAAGCTTGAATAACTATCAAAGTCTGTAATTTTTAAACTTAGTTGAACCTTGTATCACGTTTTAGTGAGCACTGTAATCATAACTAAGGAAAATTAATAAGATGCACCTCACTGATTCGAGGATCCTTGACTTTTTCTTACATTATATATTATTTGCTGCGTATTCCCTTGCTGTTAAAATGTCAATTAATACAGATATTTTTGTTTGTCAGTTATTTGTATTGTAGGGAGCTTGTTTTGTGCACCACTCGGTTCTTAAACAGCCTTTTAGCTGCGGTGAACTGAGCCCAGTCCACCAAGAATACTTATTTGGCCCAGGAACTTTGGGCCACAGTGCTGAGAAGAAAAAAGCACTCTCACATTTTGGCGACTTCACTGGGGACTGGGAAAAAGGAGAGGGAAAAAGCAATCCCTTCGCAAGCATGGCTCCAAAGCTAGAAAACACCTAGAGGAAGGAAAGTTCCTCTTAGTGCATTCAACATCAAGATCCCAAAAGTGCGGGTTCCTCCAACAAACATTATACCAAGGGACTCTATATGGAATTTTGGGGAACTTCCCAACACAAAGATAAGTTTTATACATCATTATTTTCTCCATTTTATATTTTGAACATAATGGACTAAAGTCTATGGTTTTCAAATGGATAGCTATCACTATGTTGCATGAAAGCAAAAGCATTGTATTGTTTAATAATAGAAGTAGACACTTGTTCTACACAATATAGAATCATAGATAAGTTTAGTTGTCATACTCATCCTCCATTTAAATGGACATCATTTAAAGATATTCATAAAAGACAACTGCCCAATTGAATTAATTAGTTTCGAAAAATAATAAATAAATAAATCTTTGGTGGCCAAGCCCTTAGCTCAACTCAATTTATTCTTCAACCTTTTGTTGGAGGTGGGGTACTGCAATATTGTTTTATTTTAGCTTATTGGTGGTTGAGACCATGTTGTTAAATGGTTTTGACATTGATCAAAAGTTCACAATGTTCTGAACATGGTATGGGATTGGCTGCTGATGACTCCACACTTTGATTAGCATTTATGCAGCTAGTTTAGTCCTAAACTTTGAAGTCCAAAACTTGAAGATGCATGTTAAATGAGGTATTGGTGGTGTGAAACTACTTTGTACCATTGGTCTCTAAAGGCAACTCACTGGTCTCATAAAAACTTAACTAATACTAAAGGTGTTTTGAGAGTACAGCCAACCTATATAGTACAACCAAAAAGTTGAAAATAAATGTTGAACTCAGCTAGAAGAAACAAAATCTTGTTTCTCTTGAGGATTCTACTCTTTACAAAAAGGGGGTAAGAGGAGTCATGTAATAATATTTTAACAATCAAAACATTGTCTCATTGCTAAAAAAAAATGGAGAAGTGAGCCAAAAAAAAAAAAAAAAAGATTGATGGAATGAAGATTGTATGAGCTACACAGTAAAGCAATTGCCTCACGTTAGGGGGCTGATTTATTTTCTTTTAAAAAAAAATTCATAATATTGTTTCATTTCTTTTTAAAAAAAAAAGAAAAAAAAAAAAAAAGAAAGAAAGAGAAGTAAGCAAATCAAAGAGGCTTGATGAAATGTAAATTACATAACAAAGCAATCGCCTCACGTTGTGGGGCTAAATAATTTTGCAGCAACTTGATAATAATATCATATGGTGCAGGTTAACAAAATGGACAAGTTTTCTTGGCTCCGCCCATGGATTTGGCAAAATGGAGTAATTCCATGATCCCAACAAAGCCTAGGAGATCCTTGACTCCAGGAAGCACAGCTTGGGAGATCCTTGATCCCAACAAAGCTGAGGAGATCCTTTATTCCAGCAAGGCTGAGTACGCCTTCGATTCCAACAAAGCCTAGGAGATCCTTGACTCTAGGAAGCAAAGCCTGCGAGATCCTTGATCCCAACAAAGCTGAGGAGATCCTTTATTCCAGCAAGGCTGAGTACACCCTCAATTCCAGCAAAGCCTGGGAGATCCTTGATCCCAACAAAGCTGAGGAGATCTTTGATTCCAAATGAGATCCTAGATTCCAGTATAAAAAAAAAAAAAAAAAAGAATAGTTCCCTGGGTCTAGACACAAATCCAACAAAAATGGAGTAGCTCCTTGATTTCAAAGAAGTTGAGTAGTTCCTTGGTTCCAACCATGGTTCTAGCAAAATGAAGTAGTTCTTTGGTTCCATAAAAAATTTCGAGTTGTTCCTTGATGGAATAGTTTTCTGATTCTAGCAAAGTGGAACAATTTTTTGGTTCCAACTGATAGGCCACAAATTGAATGACCCCTTGTGATTTAAACTAATTAATTAATTTAAGCCAAGTTATTAATTAATCAATTTATCATGCAAACGCGTGGTAGCACAAACAAATCACCAAAAACTAAATATGCAGCGGAAAAATAAATAACTCGGTGATTTGTTCACGAATGGGGAAAAACCCTAACAGCAAAAACCCCACCGGGTGATTTTCAGGTCACCACTCCCGAAACTCCACTATTATCAAATCAAGCGGTTACAAATAAGGAATCCCAAGTACCTTACCAACCTACAGTTGAACCCTTACCCCAATGCCCAATTGGACTTGATCTGTAGCGACAGTTCCCACCTTTGATGCACGGCTCCCAAGTACGTGACTAACCAGATGCGCGGATCCTAGTACGCGACTTCAATCACCAACTTTAGAATGAGAGGTTGGCTGCAGAGTTCTTCAGATCATCCTATGCATGAAGATCAGGAAGATGCTTGGTCACAAAACCCTAAGGTGCACAATACACAGCAACTTCTTGAAGAAGATGATCTAGGTTAAGAACTTCGTCTTAGAGCACAATTTGCTTGAACAAGGATTGCTCAATGCTTATGCAACTTGTGTCTATGTTGACGGCTCTTAAAACACTCCTTAAATATGTTTAGGGTTAGAAGAAAAGAAGGCCCAAAAACACATTCACGGATCCCAAGAAAATCAGATCAGAATTCTGACTTTTTAATTCTCGACAGATAGCAGGTGTCGAGGTAGGTGTCGAGCAGGTGTCGACCTTTAAAAATTCTGCACTTCAACTTGCTTTTTCTTGGACAGACTTAATGACTTCAATACTTGATCTTGAAACATTATTTTTTGAAGTATTAAAAACACCTAGAACTACCCAATTACAAGTAGAGTGCGTTTTGTCAAAGGATTAGCCAATTTACATAAAATATGACATATGTTCCTAACATGTAAACACATATGTCCTAACAATCTCCCCCTTTGGCAATCCGTGACAGAACCACAACAAACAAATGAACATATGAGAGAAGTCATAAATCACTCAACTCATATTCACTTGTTAAATACAATAAAATCTATCCTAACACAAACTCTTGAAGAACTTTGCAAAAAGAGAGTTTATGGCAAGTAGACTTTGACAACCTGTAGTTCTGAAACACTTATAAACAAAACTCATCAAGGCATCTTGTGTGAAACAGAATTAACTAGATTGCATACAAATATAAAGAACATGTGTATAAAGAAAGAAAAGAAACAACACATGAATAGATAGGTGAATAAGAAAAACATACATCCACATATATAGAAAGATAAGTACAATGTATGTAAAACTGATATACAAGACCAATGTATCTATAAAGAATGAAAAGAAAAGATACATCTAAAGCCTCACTACATCCCTCAAAAAGTATGAACACTCCCCCTATCAAAAATGTCCTATACTAACTCTCCCCCTAAGATGACTACTCTCATAATCCAAAACTACTCCCCCTTTTTGTCACGAGTGACAAAGGGTAGAGTGTCATGTAGACATCTCATCAGTAGAGCTAGCATCTCCATCATCATCATCAGAAGCATCATCGTCATCACCATCATCATCATCATCCTCAGCATCAGAATCTGAAGCAACTGGAGGAGGTGGTGGAGGAGAAGCCTCAGAAGCAAAACCACCCATGGTCGCCTGCCGTCATGCAATACGACCAACACGAACGTTCACCTGATACAACTCAGTGGTGAGTGTATCAAGGCGAGCATCCATGCGCTGCAGCTGCGCCATAATATCTCCAAGAGATACATCGCTGGAGGAAGGAAGAGGAGTCGATGTAGATGGAGCAGATCTGGATGGAGCCGAACGGGAGGGCGGAGTGGAATCCGGCTGTCTCGCCCTGAACTGTGCCTGACTACGTTTTACGGTAGCGGCATCTATGGCAGAGATGTGTGTGAAGTGGTCGGACATAGGGAAAGGGATGGAAAAATGGCGTAGAATCCTCGTGATAGCGGAAGGAAAGATGAGCTTATCACGGGACGCCGCATCTAAATGAACATCTATGATAGAGAAAATGAAGTGGGAAGGAAAATCTATCGTGAGATGCTCAAGTAGAGAAAGCAAGAAACGAGCACGAGGCTCAGTGATAGAGTTATAGTGAGAAAGACGATGAAGTACAAAAGTCATCACCATGTTTAGGAATCTAGGACCTTTAGCAAAAGGTCTACATGATGTGTACATATGCTCACCCCACTCAGAAGGGCGCTCACAGAAAGCAGAAATGAGCTCATCCTTGGACACAGTCCTCAGTCGCTCACAAGTAGGATAGTCAGGAAACTCTATCCTAGGAATATGAAGCACATCCGCAACCAGCTGCGGTGTGACAGCAATGCGCGTACCTCGAACGCGAGTGAAAAAGAGAGGTACTGAACGATCAATCCCGTGCATGTTGGAGTAAAACTCCTGAATCAGCACGAGAGGACAATTGACCAGGACGTCACACAGTGACTCCCATCCCCTACTGTGAATGACAGAGGGAAGGTCAGTGTCGGCGAAGTCCGCCAGAATGACTTAGCGTTCCGAATGAACACCTCGTCTAGAAAAGTTCTCAGTAAACGCCTTTTGGGCATCTACATCACGGAACCGAAGAGTATGAGGAGCAGTATCAGAGGATGAAGAAGCTCCAGAACGCAGAGGGTTCCGAGCCGGAGTGGATTTACGTTTAGGTGCCATAGATGCAACTAACGTAAAAGAATAAGAAAAGAGATAGAGAGGTAGACAATCAAAAAAGTCCCAAACAGTTCAAATATGACAATATATTGAACAAAATGGACGTATGCATGGGAATGCATGATCATGTGACATGCTAACAATAAAAACATCATGGGCTCAGCCCAATCCAATCCTAGCAGCACACATACAAGAATCACACAACTAAATGCATGAAAATATCATTCTAATGCACATGGAATGCAATGCATGACATTTTAAACACTTTTTATTGAAAAACCAACCCAAAATTTCAACAAAAACTCAAAGATTTTGAAAAACCCAAAGTTTTCAAAGAAAATCCCAAAACCTAAGTTTTAAAACATGAAATGCATGAAAAACAAAGGATAATAAGATCATACCAGGTGATTCGAAGCAAGGAAGTGCCAAAAATCACGTTGGATGAAGGTTGGAGAGAAGAAAACTGCTCTGGAAGTCGAACCGCCTCGGACAGATCGAAGAGAGATCGAGAAATGAAGGAGAAAATCGCGACAGAAGTATTTATAGGACCTTCAGTAAATCTCGACAGCAGAGGTGTCGAGAGGCATCGAGATGCTGTCGAGAAAGGTGTCGAGAAAATATGCCTTCGACAGCTAAGGTGTCGAGGAGGTATCGAGGTACCAAACAGCTGAACCAACACAAAAGCTCGATCGATCGACGTGGTGTCGAGAAGGTATCGAGCAGACAGAGAGAATCTCGATCGATCCACCAGGTGTCGAGGAAGTGTCGAGATTGCGATAAGAAAAAGGCTTTAGAAGCTCGACAGCTGACCAGGTATCGAGGAGGTATCGAGAAGGTGTCGAGCCAGCTATGAAATGCAGTTTTTCGAGAAGTGAAAAACACAAACATGAATGCAATCAAGACATGCACCTCAACCATGATCCAACCAACATATAAATCTCTCAAAAATCATCTCTCAATGAAAATTTAAGTACATGGATCTCTCAAGAACACACACACACACTAAACAAGTCTAACCAATTTTATATTTCAAAAATAAGTCATGACAGTTTAGCGAGCATACAAAAGCACATGTAAAACCTTTGTGATGGCCAAATCACATTGTACCTGCACATGTATCAAAAGTAGCAAAGAATATTGCGTGTTGTGTGTGAAAAACATCGCAAGATTGCATAAGTGTATACATGTTATGACGATCTGAGATATGAGAAAATAACTTTAACTCACACACAATCATAACTGTTTGATGGGGACTATCACCTTTGAGGTACATCCTATAACTCCCACATCTTCTAGAATACACGCTTGCAACCAATTCAAAGCATTTTTAATCTTTTTGCTTTTTATTTCTTTGCATATATATATATTTTTTTTAAGCATATCATACATGGGCTTATGAGAAAGAAAAGAAATACCCATTGATATTTTGACATTTCAATTTTGCTATGCCTAAGCACACAAATATCACTGACATCACACTTTTGCTATGCCGAAGCATACAGATGTCATTAATGATTGGCGGGCAACAGTGGTGAGATGGTTATTTATGCCTTTCTCTTAGGATTTTCTAGTCCTACCCGTCAAAAAGAGTGATATGAGTGTTAAGTCTAAGAAATAACCTAATCTTACTCATCACAAACACGAGCCACAAAGCTCACTTGCTTAGTTGTGCATAAAGATGCTCATCTAAGCTACAAGAGATACAAAGTTTAGAAAACTTTGTTTCATTGGCCATCTAAGGTACACAAGTACCAAAGTACACAAAACACACACTGTTTTTGTATTTTTCAATTTTTCAATTTTTTTTATTTTTATATTAAAAACAAAATAAACAAAACTGAAAGTAAACACACAAAAACATGTTAACTAAGCAAAACAATGCATAAAACTAGACTGACTCAAAAAAAATGCAAAACACACATGCAATGCAACAAGTAAGAAAAAAAGAAGGGAGAAGAAAGTGATGAAATCACTTTGAGTCCTTTTTCTTCCACACCTTGGAAGAGCCTTTCCTTTGATTGAAACCGTGAACCGGCGGTGAGGGGGAAGAATTGTAACCGTTCAAGTTCGAAAGGAACATGATGGCTTTCAGAAGATCTCCAAGAGGAGCAAGAGAAGATTGAAGCTGACTTTGGCTTCCAGATGCTGTCATACTGTTGCTCTGTTGGGTGGCTAGCCACTTGTAGCAATTAGGTCGAGTATGACCGGCAGCTCCACAATGATAACAGAGATGCTGCTTCTTTTGTTTAGGCTTATGAGAGTTAGCCTTTTTGTCCCTAGGGAGTTTAGCATCTTTCTTTTCTAACTTAGGGGGTGCTCCTAAGATGGATTTTTCTTTGTCTATGTTCTCACTAGCTACTTCAGTTTTATCATCAGTGTTCTCAATTTTAACAGAATTAGTAGGTGGAACAAAAATAGTAGAACTAGTAGAAGCAGAATTAGAGATAGAAAGACCATACCCTAAACCTGTTCGATCTGAAGCAGATTTCTGGTTGCTGAGCATCTCATCAAGTTTTGCACTTGAAGTCCTCTCCAGTTGAGCTCTAACTTGAAACAGCTCTGCTTCAAGCTTCTTGGTCTTCTCAGCCAGGAAGTTATTCTCAAATCTCAGTGCACCAATAGTTTGATTCGCCTCATCAAACTTTGTGGACAATTCTTCTCTGTCGAGTTCCACATCACTGAGCTTCTTGGTGGCCAGCCTGTATAGCTTCTCATGCTTTTCAGAAAGCTTGTAAAGCTTCTCATAGGCTGAATGGATATCATCTTTGTCATCTATCTTTTCACATTCAGTGTCCACCAATTCTTCTTCTTCTTCTTCAACAATCCCATCAGTAGAATTGACTGAAGCTGTGAAAGCATTTAGGATTCCGTTATCCTCATCATCGGAATCATCTTCAGGCTCAGTGTCACTAAGGGTTGCAGCTAGAGCCTTGCTTTTCCCAATGCTCTTCAGATAAGTAGGACACTCATTCTTCATGTGTCCAAACCCGTGACACCCAAAACACTTTGGTCCTGCAGGAACAGTGTACTGACCGCCATCCTTGGCATCCTTTCTTCCTTTGTCTTGGCTCTTGAACTGTGAGGAACTGGATTGCCTTCGGTCTTTGTCGAAGCTCCTCCCATTGGCATTCTTCATAAACTTCTTGAACTGCCTTGTAATGTAGGACTTCATCTTGGAGTCTTCATCATCGGATGACTCATCTGTATCACTGCTTTTCGCCTTCAGGGCCATGCTCTTGCCCTTACTTGACTTGCCTATTCTTGATAACCCTAGCTCGTAGGTCTGCAAGTTCCCAACCAGCTCAGTCAAAGGAATTTTATCAATGTCCTTTGATTCTTCAATTGCCGTAATCTTGGCATGAAATCTCTCAGGTAGAGATCTGAGCACCTTCCTTACAACCTTGGGTTCAGGGATGGTTTCCCCAAGATTGAAGGCTGAGTTCACTATGTCTTTTAGCTTGGCATAGAACTCATCGAACGACTCATCCTCCTCCATTTTAATTTCTTCAAAGCTAGTAGTGAGCCTCTGTAGCTTTGAATCCTTGACAGCCTTTGTTCCTTCGTAGGTTGTCTGGAGGATGGTCCATGCCTCTTTGGCAGTTTCTGTTGAGGATATCTTCTTGAACTCCTCATTGGTGACAGCGCTAAATAGAGCATTCAACGCTCTGCTGTTGAAGTTCGCCGCCTTGATCTTGGCTTCATCCCAATCAGCCGGCGCTTCTTTTGGCTTTGTCCAGCCAATCTCCACAGCTTGCCACACCTTCTCATCTAAGGACTGCAAAAAAGCTCTCATGCGTACTTTCCAGTAGGCATAGTTAGTCCCATCAAATAAAGGAGGTATTATTAGAGATTGTCCTCTATCCATGACAAACAGGGGTCAATGGATCAAACACAGCAAAGATTAAACCTAATCAGAGTGTGCCTGCTCTAATACCACTTGATAGGCCACAAATTGAATGACCCCTTGTGATTTAAACTAATTAATTAATTTAAGCCAAGTTATTAATTAATCAATTTATCATGCAAACGCGTGGTAGCACAAACAAATCACCAAAAACTAAATATGCAGCGGAAAAATAAATAACTCGGTGATTTGTTCACGAATGGGGAAAAACCCTAACGGCAAAAACCCCACCGGGTGATTTTCAGGTCACCACTCCCGAAACTCCACTATTATCAAATCAAGCGGTTACAAATAAGGAATCCCAAGTACCTTACCAACCTACAGTTGAACCCTTACCCCAATACCCAATTGGACTTGATCTGTAGCGACAGTTCCCACCTTTGATGCACGGCTCCCAAGTACGTGACTAACCAGATGCGCGGATCCCAGTACGCGACTTCAATCACCAACTTTAGAATGAGAGGTTGGCTGCAGAGTTCTTCAGATCATCCTATGCATGAAGATCAGGAAGATGCTTGGTCACAAAACCCTAAGGTGCACAATACACAGCAACTTCTTGAAGAAGATGATCTAGGTTAAGAACTTCGTCTTAGAGCACAATTTGCTTGAACAAGGATTGCTCAATGCTTATGCAACTTGTGTCTATGTTGACGGCTCTTAAAACACTCCTTAAATATGTTTAGGGTTAGAAGAAAAGAAGGCCCAAAAACACATTCACGGATCCCAAGAAAATCAGATCAGAATTCTGACTTTTTAATTCTCGACAGAGAGCAGGTGTCGAGGTAGGTGTCGAGCAGGTGTCGAGCTTTAAAAATTCTGCACTTCAACTTGCTTTTTCTTGGACAGACTTGATGACTTCAATACTTGATCTTGAAACATTATTTCTTGAAGTATTAAAAACACCTAGAACTACCCAATTACAAGTAGAGTGCGTTTTGTCAAAGGATTAGCCAATTTACATAAAATATGACATATGTTCCTAACATGTAAACACATATGTCCTAACACCAACAAAGTTGAAGTACCTCTATGGATCCAGCAAAGTTAAATGGTTATAAAAAAAAAAATGGAGGCATAAAAAAAATTTTTGATAGAAGTTCCACAATAGCATCAAGAGAAGGTGGATCAAGCATGGTTCAACAACTACCTCATTTCCTGGGGGCTAAAGCCTACTGTGCGATGGGCTTTGAATATATTTTGAAGAAAATCAATAAAAACACTACATTGCAAGTCAGCAGCAAAACCAACATTATTGAAAGCTCAACAACTATACAGTACATTTATCATTTCTTATAGCTCAAAAAATGGGCCCACCCATGGAAATAACAAGATTTGGAAGAGATACAGAGACTACTGAAGGACACCTACAACTAGCTCTAAAGGCCAACCATGAGATCACAAGTATTGCCTAATCCTCTCAATGTACCACTAGTACATGAAAAAGGAATTGAATGGGAAGTCCACAAAATGTCACTGCCAATCCTAGTCCTTTCATCCAGTACAAAGTAAATTTTGTGGAGAATATACTTTATGATGAATCGGCTCTAGCTAGTGAATATCCTATTGTTAGGATCCCGGGGGGCTCCCATCTCAAGGATCTCGAGGGGCTCCTATCCCAGAAGAAGAAGAAACCTGGAGGGAAGGCAGAATTTTACTTATGAAGGCACGCGGGACCTGAATGTAGCCTACAAAAGGATCTTGGACCACCATCTTACATGATAGCCCAAGAAGAGATCTTGGAGGAACCTGGGGATACGATGAGTCAGAATATCCCATCTCCAGGATCCCGAGGGGCTCCTATCCCAGAAGAAGGAAACGATACCCATGGTTTAAGGGACCCCTTGGACAGAAAAAAAAGAAAGACAGAAGAAGGAAGGCTAATATATTTTAAAGATCCCAGAGAAACTTATGGATATGGAAAGGAAGGCATAAATCCTACCAAAGGAAAAACTAGAAGAGGTGAACTTGGGGGCTGACCTAAGGAACTCAGGGCCCATCATAATCAGCAATCAGTTATTAAAAAAAAGAAAAAGAAAAAGAGAGCAACTGGTGGAGCTATCGAAAAAAAATATATGAAGATTTATTGGCGTGAACTCCTTCAAATTAGATAAGGCATGTCCAAAGGATAAACTTCCTTTGCCTAACATCGATTTCCTTATAGATCCAGCCAAGGCAACAACAATATCAACCATAAAGAGGCATACTATGGTCAAGGAACTTAAGAGCTTCTTAGAAAGAGTTTCTTACATTAGGAAGTTCACACCAAGACCAGCCTTGGTCACTAGTGGACTATCTGAACTAGGCTGGTCACTAGTGGACTATCCGAATTGTTGAAAAAGGAGAATGTTCTCATATGGGGAGTTGAGCATCTAATCATAAAACTTCAACATGAGTCATTTGCCTACCTTATGGGTACTAGTCCATGGCAAAATCATTATTGTTGTACTTGGGATCCCGATCCCGAGCATACAAAGCATTAAAAGAAACCGAAATGAGGTATCCCAACATAGAAAGAGCGCATTTGGCGGTCATGTATCTCAACAACTGAATCATTACTTTTTACCACAAAATCCTATTGGTGATAAGCTCTCATCCAATAAAAGCCCTCCTCCATCAGCCCTTGCGATCTTGAAGAGTGGCCCAGTGGCTAATATTAATTTCCCAATACAACATAGGTCCTAAGGATCCCCAGAGCTGTCAAGAGCTAAGTTGTAGCAAACTTACTGGTCTGGTTCCTTGAAGAAGAGGAGTACCTATCGAGTGAGAAGATCTCTAAAAAAAGCAGTAGCGGTAGAGATCCTTGTAAAGAAACAGACTACGAGATTTGCGAAGACACTATGAGATTTGTGAAGACAGCCTTCAACGAGCATGCCTAGAGGAATCCTTCCTCTTCCAGGATCCCCGTAAGAGGATCACCCACTTGAAGAAAACACCATGACAGAATCATCTTGGTGGAGCTCCTGGCCACCAATTCACTAGTGAGAGCAACCTTAGATGACTCATAAAAGAAGTTTATTTTCATAAAAGATTTGTTCACAGCCAAGAGAGGATATTATAGAAGATCCTCGGAGAAGGAAACAAATCCTCAACCCTTTAAAGAAAAGAAAAGAAATCAGTTCAGTGAGTCCACTTGAGAACGAGGGGCTACGAAGGAACTTTCTTTGAAAATTGAAAAATTCAATGGTCATGAACAAATTTTTCAAGTAACATGACCTAGGACTTGAGAAAGGGAAAACTTTCCATGTACCTGGCATAGGACTTGACCAAAACAGAATTTTCCAAGTAGCATGGCCTAGGACTTGGGAAAGGGAAAATTTTTCATGTACCTAGCTCAGGACTTGATCAAAACAGAATTTTCCTAGTAGCATGGCCTAGGACTTGGGAAAGGGAAAATTCTCCATGTACCTAGCCCAGGACTTGATCATAATAGAAATTTTCCAAGTGACATGGCCTAGGACTTGGGAAAGGGCAAACTTTCCGTGTACCTGGCATAGAACTTGACCAAAACAGAATTTTCCAAGTGGCATGGCCTAGGACTTGGGAAAGGGAAAATTTTCCATGTACCTAGCTCAGGACTTGATCATAATAGAAATTTTCCAAGTGGCATGGCCTAGGACTTGGGAAAGGGAAAATTTTCAATGTACCTAGCCCATGACTTGAACGAAACAGAATTTTCTAAGTGGCATGGCCTAGGACTTGGGAAAGGGAAAATTTTCCATGTACCTAGCCCAGGACTTGATCATAATAGAAATTTTCCAAGTGGTATGGCCTAGGACTTGGGAAAGGGCAAATTTTCCATGTACCTAGCCCAGGACTTGACAAAAACAGAATTTTCCAGGTGACATGGCCTAGGACTTGGGAAGAGCAAACTTTTCATATACCTAGCCTAGGACTTGGCTTAGAACAAATTTCTAAATACATGGCTCAGAAATTGGCCAAGACCAAAAGTTTCCAAGTACAACCAAGAAAATGGTCAAAAGTAAAAATTTATGGGTACAAGCTGTAGCATGTACCAACAATAGGTACAAGTGCATATTGTAAGCATATCCCAGTAATGGGTACAACTTGCAACACATACTAGTAATGGGTACAAGCTGTACCATGTACCAGTAATAGATACAAGTCGCAGCACATCCCAGCAATGGGCACAACTTGTAGCATATCCCAGCAATGGATAAAAGCCATAGCATATCCTAATAATGGGTACAACCTACAGCACGTACCAGTAATGGGTACAAGTTGTAACATGTACCAGCAATAGATACAAGTTGTAGCACATCCTAGCAAAGGGTGCGAATTGTAAAGCAAGGCCCAACGAAGAGTACAAAGAGAAAGAGCCTTGAACGGGTATAAAAACCCAAAAGTGGGTGTATAAAGTACACAAGATTGACCTCCTTGAAAGAAATTGGCTCAAGGGAGCCTAAGGAAACAAGGAAGGCGTAGCTTTTAAAATATATATATATATATATATATATATATTCCAAGAGTACATCACTCAAAGCCGCAAAAGCATGGATACTTTTGCAAATCTCTATACAAAGAGGTTAGTCAATGACATTGCAAACCAGCTAGTAACATTTCCCTCCTCCTACAAGGTGTAAACTCACCAAAGGCTTGGAGATACTTCAATTCAACAAAAGAAAGGTACCCTTTCGGTAAGCCCACTCATTAATACCATGTTTGAATATATCAAAACACTACAGAAAGTTGTGCAAGAGGTATCACCCATGCACTAATACTTTATGCATATAGATTAAAGTGAAAATTCTAATATTTTTGTTTTCTTGACCAATTATCAAAAATCAAAATTTGGAATTCTTGTGTGGTTGAAATCCTCACATGGTTTCATATACGTGAAATAATTTTATTGCTATGTCTTATTCGGCAATTGGCTTTTCCAGTGCATACACTGGGGGCTAAGATAAGATTAAAAATTTTCCTTAGATATATCTTTCACTTGATAAAAATTGAGAAGCCTAGTGCAAACTTTACTATACTAAGTTCAACCACTGTTATTTTCTTTGGCTCATGAACTATATGGTATATAGCAATATAATTGGTGGCATGATATGTGAATAATTTGCTGCAATCTGAAATATTATACAATCTCTCACAATTTGGAAAAAAAAAAAAAAGGCAAAGATCAAGAGCATCCACAAGAAGAGCAAGGTCTTTAGCTAAAGTAAGGCATGGAGATGTTCTTAAGCATTCTAAGCCATGTCCTCAGGGAAGTTTCTGTCTCTTATTACATTGTGAGAAGAATAGCTAGCCTTGATTAGACTTTAAATTAGCATGTTTATATGATTCAATGACTTATTATATCATGGTCTCATTGGTAAGTCACTATTCATGGACTAAAATCTCATGTGGCAAACATTTGGGTATTATTCACCTTAGCCATAGCAAGCATGTACTACAATGCATAGAATATCTTTGGCAAAGTTCATGGGGGCTGCCCTCACTCAACCTATTTTGTAAAACAAACAAAATCTTGTTGACAAAGCAATGCAATCTGATATTGATATTTAATTTTTGTATGCTACTTTCAAAAAGCATATCCTAGAATTACTAGCAAAAAACACTAGTGCTAGAAATATACTTTTGGGATCAAATGCAATACCAATATAATTTTGGCTATATATGAATATCTCATTTTTGGCCTGACAAAATTGACTTATTTTATGGAAAATTGAATACCAACCTACAGCTTAATACTAACATGAAGGTGAATTCTAATCTTTGGCAACATGTTAGTTCATTCCATGAAGGAAGTGTAGCAATTCATTTGGAGTTTCCCTCAAGAATTATTTGATCTACACATTGGTTCTACAAAACAGGAAAGTGTCCAAAAAAAATTTATTTTCTTGTGCGTGGGCTACAGGTAACCCACGAGCTCGGGGGGTTAATGTAGAGGTCCAAAATTTCACAACAAAGCCCATTCCATAAAAAAAATAAAGAAGGCCCAATTCGTATAGCAAGAAGAATCGATGTCAAGACCCTATGTATATTCAGATTTCCAGCAAAAAAGACCATTAAAAAAGTCCAGCAAATTCTAGTGAAAGAGCTAGGACGGGATCCCCAGAGGCTACCAGAGGCTCGGGATCCTCGGGACATGCAGCACAGCTAAAGTGGATTAAAGCAGGTTTAAAAGAGGGATCAAAGACAAAAACATGCAGGTCTCATGCTCTGATGCTCCAGACATATAGTGGGACCAGGAAGTACGAAGCAAAAAACGCATGAGCTATGATTCCAACCATTTGGAGAAAATGACAAGGAATAGTACAACTGAAAAAGCTGAAGAAGTGAAAAATGCCAAATAGCTGAAGAACAGCTAACGGAGAAGCTGGAAATAGAAAACGAGCTAAGGGACTTTCGTTTGGTCGCACCAAAAGTAAGAAGCTATGAGAAAAAAGGGAAACAACATAGCCCTGAGCAAAACTGGCACGACACAAACTCTAAGGGGCAAAAGGGAGAAATCACCAATACCCCAGAGCTCGATCTGTGCTATAAAAGAAGACATTATGCAGCAATAGAAAAACACAGAAGGGAATCGTTAAGATAACTCTGTAAAACTCAAGAAAAACAGAGGAACCACTCTCAGTATCCCAAAGACAGCCACTATAGCACATACTCGGATTCAACAAATTCAAACTTTGCAAGTCTTGCAAGCTTGAATAGCTATCAAAGTCTGTAATTTTTGAGCTTAGTTGAACCTTGTATCGCATGAATATAGAACTATAGGAAGAGCTCTGTAAAATCAAAAGAAAACAGAGGAACCGCTCCTGGTATCCCCGAGACAGCCACTACAGCACATACTTGGATTCAACAAATTCAAACTTTGCAAGTCTTGGAAGCTTGAATAGCTATCAAAGTCTGTAATTTTTGAACTTAGTTGAACCTTGTATCACGTCTTAGTGAGCATTGTAATCATAATTAAGGAAAATTAATAAGATGCACCTCACTGATTCGAGGATCCTTGACTTTGTCTTACATTATATATTATTTGCTGCGCATTCCCTTGCTGTTAAAATGTCAATTAATACAGATATTTTTGTTTGTCAGTTATTTGTATTGTAGGGAGCTTGTTTTGTGCACCACTCGGTTCTTAAACAGCCTTTTAGCTGCGGTGAATCGAGCCCAGTCCACCAAGAATACTTATTTGGCCCAGGAACTTTGGGCCACAGTGCTGAGAAGAAAAAAGCACTCTCACACACTTCCAGTGTTGTTAGTTGTAAGCTTGCGAAGTGCAATGATGAGGATAAGCAGGCTAACTATTTGTGCTTCTAGTTTAAGGATCGAAAGCAACGACATATGTTCCATGCATCAACAAGAGGAAATTAGTTCCATGAATTACTGGAACCAACAAAAATAAAATTACAAAACAAATTGCTAATAAAAGAAAATGTGGCTATTGTCACCTGTTTGGAGAAGAAGACAAAGAAGTGTTGGGTTACACATGTGAGTGAAGTCCCTCATTGAATAAAGATGAGAAGAATAAGTAGTTAATATAATATAATTGAGCACATACCTATTGGGTTTAGGCCTTTTGGGTTAAAGTGTATCTCTATATGTTATATTAATTACTCAAGGAAGCTCCCCAAGGTGTTTATCTCCCCAACAAGTGGTTTCAGAGCCCATAGTGGTGTGCGGCGAAGGTGGTGAAGTGTTCATGGTCCCTATCCAGTGGAGATAGAGAAAGCCTAAACGGCCCACACACAAAGATCCTGGAATATTGCTAATAGTATTAAATAATGGTGTGATGCGAGGTTCTCATGGATATGGATGTGTGGAGTTCCCATGGATGTGTGTACGTGGTTGACACGTGGTTCCTCTAGATGGCGTATGAGAGACTCATGGATAACGCGTTGATGAAGTGAAAAGCCCATTAGTCAAGGGGGAGTGAGTAGGACTTGTTCATGGCCCACAAAGAGGTCTTGAAGCCCATAGAGAGGTAGACTCACACGTGAGGGGGAGATTGTTGGGTTACACGTGTGAGTAAAGTCCAACATTGAATAAAGATGAGAAGAATGAGTAGTTAATATAACATAATTGAGCACATACCTTTTAGGCTTAGGCCTTTTGGGTTAAAGTGTCTCTATATGTTATATTAATTACTCAAGGAAGCTCCCTAAGGTGTTTATCTCCCCAACAAGAAGACGATAGGGTTGAAGGATGAGGAGCCAGAGAATATGGAAAGGGTATTGCCATGTTCACTTAAAAGGACTAAAGAGAGCAATTCTTAGTATTATATATCGTGGTATATTACTCTTTGTGTGGCCATATATTGTGAAGTTGGTGGGGGGGGGGGGGTGTTTATAGGACCCGATGCCCTCATTAACTAGAGATGTTCATATCAGTTCAATTTTTTTTAGTTGTTTGTAGGATCTGGGTTTGAGTTTTAGTTCCTTCAAATTGTTTTTAGTTTTTGTAGGACCTGAATATCTGAATTCAGATTTTAGTTTTTGTAGGAGACACGATTGATGTTGCCCTCAAATTTCTGTCACTGGATGATATCTAACTTGACTTTCTTATATTTGGAAACTACCTTTGTCAATGAGTTAGTGCTACAAAGATATATTAACCATCCATACGTTACTATCCTAGCTATGTAGGACTCAATCATTTCATTAACTAGATAACTTACACTCAAATATAAAGATTAGAACATTCATTTATGATTATGATATTTCTCTACATCATCAAACCAAGGCAATATATGAATATTTATGTGTACTTTTTTGTATACTCATATAGTACCATACTAGTATCTATGTCAAAACATGCAAAACATTTTACATCAATTCAGGATTGTGCTCTGTTACTGTAAAGAAATATCGATATTTGTCAACCATTTAGCTAAAATATAAATGATTCTATTTCTCAAAATTATGCTTGATGCGCTTTAAGAGATTTATGTACAACAGGAATTCATAGTAGATTGAAGAAATATATAACCACTGCTAATAGTATATAACTCAATTAATACTACATTAAAATTATTAATTTTTATCATTTTCTCTAAAAGCATATATGTAAAGTTAGTTTGAATATGTACATATGTTCATATCACTGTAAGAAGTGTATACAGATGTCTCTAATGCATTTTCAACAGCTGATAGTACAATTTACGATTCTAATATCACCTCCCCTTATATTGGCCTTGTGTCATGCTTAAATACGATATTGAATTAATCTCTAAAATTTCACAATAAATTTTTTTTTTTTTTTATGTAATATTTTCATTGTAACAAAAATTTGTTGCGCTACACACTTACACTAGTATTTAATAAAATCTTTTAAGAACAACTTGTTGAGGAACTGTGTTTATGTTCATATAAATTAGGATGAGAAGAATGTCTCAAATGCATTATCAATCAACAAACAGTTAGAAGATTTAGTTGATTAATAGTACGATTTCTAAGCCAAAATTGGCTGCCCATATATTGGTCTAGTCCATTTAACACATTTTAGTTCAATAAATTTTTTACGTGGATCTGATCTAGGGACGACTCTACATTGAAGCCAAGGAAGTCACAAGACTTCCTGACCTGGAAAAAAAAAGATAATTTTTATATTTAAATTTCAAAATGTTCATGATTTTTTTTACCTTTAAAAAATATTTGTGACCACCATAAATATTTTTAGGCCAAACATAATTAAACTATGGACATAATAACCATCATGAAAAACATTCTTGGAACCGCCATTGATCTAAATTGAATTAGATTGAATTCAGTCAAGTTGAATGTGGTAAATTAAATGAACAATTTAGAACATTTTAAACTCGGCTTTTCACAATTCATTTATAGCTTTGCGGCTGAATTGATTTTGTTAATTGATGAAGTAAGGTAAGTGTGAGAGTGCCTTTTTTTTTTTTTTAGCACTGTGGCCCAGGAACTCTGGGCCGTGTGAGATGTTCTTGGTGGACTGGGATTGATTCTCCGCAGCTAAAGGGGCTGTTTTAAGAATCAATTAGTGCACAAAACATACTTTCCATAACACAAATAGCTAATAAAAGGAAGCATGGATATTGAACGACGTTTATACAGTAAAGGATTAATGCAGATGACAAAAAAAATGGAAAAACATAACATAAGAACAAGCTGGGGATCCTCTAATTAAGTGAGGTATATTTCATTGATTTTATTAAGCTATGACTACAATGCTCACTAAGACGTGCTGCAAGGTTCAACTAAGATCATAAGTTACAGACTTTGATAGCTATTTAAGCTTCAAAGACTTGCAAAGTTTGAACTTGTTGAATCCGAGCATGTTCAATAGTGGCTGTGCTGGGATACCGGGGACGGTTCCCCTGTTTTTCTCTCAAATTACAGAGTATTTTCTGTAACTCCCTAGGACTTCAGGAAAGCAATGGTTAATGCTCTAGATGGTTCTATCGTTCTGAAAATTCGTGAATGCCCTGTAGCGTGGATTCCTTCCTCCTTTTATAGCACAACTTCGGCCTCCCTGGTGAACTAGCGATTTCCCTGTTTTACCCTTTGGAGCCTATACCGTGCCTGGTTGCCTCAGGATCGTGTCGTTTCCCCTTTCTTCATAGTTCCTTGCTTTTTGTTCCGACCAGATAAAAGTCCCTCGGCTCCTTTCTATTTCTAGATTTTCCTATTGGCTGGCTTGAGGCCCCTTCTGGCTTTTTCTCCTCAGCGTCCCAGCCTTTCCCAGTTGTACTCTTCCTTGTCTTTATCTCCAAACGGTTGAAACTGTGTTTCTGCGTTTTTTGCTTTGTACCTCCTCTGCGTGTCTGGGTCACAAGGTCCGCGTGCCCTTTGTCTCTTGCCTTTCTTCAATTTTTCTGTTATGATCCTCCTGCGCGCCTAAGGATCCTCTATCTCTGGGAGGCTCTCTGGGATTCCGGCCCAGCTTCTTCCCTTCTCAGTTTGGTCTGGTTCGCTGGTTGGGCCTCTTCCCTGGATCCCAGCCCTTTGGGCTTTTTTTTTTTTCTTTCCTTCTTTCTGTGACAGCCCACCATTTATTCATTTTTCTCTCCTTTTTTTGTGTGAAATGGGCCCAATACCTTTTCTATCTCTGTGGGCCTATAGGTGGACTGTCTAAGTTCTTTTTGAACCTCAACATTTAGCCCCCCGAGCTTATAGGTTGCCTGCAGCCCATGCGTGAGTTTTTTTTTTTTGCAAGATCCCTTCTTGTTTTGATTTTTTCCACGGGGATCCTGATCATCCACTCTCTCTTTTTCTTTTTTTGGTATCCTGGCTCCCCCTTTTTTTTTTCTTGTGACTCTTCCCCTTTTCGTGGTACGTGGCAGTTGGGTTGAAATAAAACTCCCACCACCTACTTTTACGTTTCCCATACACCCATTAATAACTGCTGATAACCTCCTTCTTTTTAAATTTAATTCCTGGCAACTGACGCGTCTTTCCACACATTGTCTTCTTTTAACTGTTCTTATTCCTTCTCTTCTAGCATTTTCTCATTACTCTTCTTCCTCGTCTACCTGAGTCCTTTGTTACTAAACTCTTTTCGATCACTATCGTTGTCATCTTCTTTCTTTTTCTTTCTTCAGATACCCACTACCTCAATGGCCTCTTCTTCTTCTCGACAAAGGAAAGCACGTACTCCCAGCCCTTTTGAAGGTGAGGGCTCTTCTAGTTCTGCGCAGGACGAGTCCGTCACTGTGCGCCCTGCTTTTCCTTTGCGAGACCCCTGGTACACTCCTAGTTTATTCTTTCCTCGGGTATCTCATGGTGAGACCCCTCCATCCCCTCACACCTGGGTTTTCTCTGGTCAAGCGGGTTTTGTTGGTTCTGCGCAAGTTCTAGACCCTAGGGAGATTTTTGATCTCCAAATCAGGCGAGGACTTCGAGAAGCGGTTCCTATCTTCTTTGATTTTGTTGCTGGAAAGATTCAAGGCTAGCCCATTTGGGTGGATAATGAGCTTTCTGATAAAGAGTTTGTGGGTCGCTTGGAGCGTGCCGGCGTCCTGAAGGCGGTGGCTATTTCTAGGAATCTTGATGGTTTCAGAGATGCCAAAGGGCTTAGGCATTTGGTGCGCCGTTGGTGTCCTGCTCTGCACACCTTTTCCTTTTCTGTTGGTGAGTTGACTGTTACCTTGGAAGATGTAGTCAACAATTTTCTCCTTCCTGTGCTTGGGGATGAAAACCCCTTTGATATTAAGCTTTCCGACAAGGATCTCGAAGTGGAAGAGAAATTATTTGCTCATTTTGGTGGGCGTACTGCTTCTTCTGGTGGGAAACCGGCCAGGATGGGCAGGTGGGTTATGACTCTTTCGCGCGAGAAGGATAAGGAAGTCAGGCGTGCTGGGTTCCTTGCATTCTGGCTTAGCAAGTTCCTGTTCAGCGAGTTCCCTGGGTATGGAATCAAGTCCACTCTTTTTCCTTTGGCGATTAAGTTGGCTCAGGGCGCTCAATATCCTCTAGCCCCCATGTTTTTGGGCCATGTTTACTCTCAATTGGATCAACTCCATGGAGATGAGGCAAAGGGTGATTCTTGTTATGTTATCATTTCTTCGCTTCATTGCGCCATTCTCCAGGTATTTATGTGGGATCGTTCTTCAGTTACATTGGCAAAATGCAGAAATTTAAAATTTGTGAAAGATAAGTTTCAGGGTTCCCCTGATGTGATAAAAGGGCTTTGTGGCAGCTCTACTGACAGCCACCCCATTATTTTTCGTTGGTTGAGTCTAAAAGGTGGCAATCTTAACTTGGTTGAGTTGTTTGATCAAGCGGGCCATTTGAATTAGCGCTCCCCTCGGGAGTTTGGCCCTGGTTTTGTTCGCGATTCTGTGTTATCTCCCTTTCTGACTTCTACAGGAAATACTTTTGATTTACGTCGTGGTGATGAAGGTAGTTTCGCCTATTTGGCTTGCATTAGTCCTTCCTGGCTTCTTGTGCTTTCCTCGACTGGTCCACGGTACACCCATTACTCGGCGCATCGAGTACTTCGGCAGTTCGGTTTTGACCAGGATATTCCCCCAGTGTTTAATGACATAGTTCCTTCTCTTCCTTCTTTGGATCCCTTCATGAAGCTTCAGGCTTTTTCTTATTGGTCACGACGGAGTCCTCAGTTTGTAGTGCCTAACTCTGAGAGAGGAGTTTTTGCCTCTAGTGGCTATGCTGGTTATTGGAGGAGGGTTCAGAAGTCCTTTGCTGATTATGCTGGTTCTGAGACGACTGGGAGAGTGCCTAACCCTGACATTGCTTCTGCCCCAACATCCAACAGGCGCCTGTCCCTGCCTACTGTTGGTATTGTTTCTGCTGCTGTGAGCAGCAAAACTGGTTTTGCAGAATGGCATGCTTCCAGAGAAGGCTGGGTGACTTATGCGCAGGATTTCCTAGAGAACTGGTTGGGGTGTGACCTTGTTGTTCGTGCTTCTGCTAGGGTACCAATTAAGAAAGGGGCTGTGGAAGCCATAAGTCCTAGCGCTCCCATAGGCATGAGTAAAGGTAAAGCAATCAAACAGGAGAAGTTGAAGGAGGCCGCGGCTGAAGAGAATGCAGAGGATGTTGGCCCTAAGCGAAAGAAAAAGAAGGCTGGAAGATACTAGAAACAGTTGGTACTTGCTGAGGAGAAGGAAGTGGAGCAACCTTTGGCCACAAAGGGCCGGGTGAAGACTAAGGTAGAGTCTTCTTTTCCCCCAGCTCCTGTGAGTCCTTCAGTTCATGGTTCCTTGGGACCCTCTGGACGTACCCGTAGTAGACAACAGAGACTTGGAGACCCCGTTGAAAGAGAAAGAAGGGCAAGGCCTCTTTCCTCCTTTGCTCTTTTGCAGCTTTGTTGTTTCTTCCCTTTTCTCTTTTTTTTTTTTTTTTTTTTTTTTATAACTAATGAGTGATTGTTTGTTTTTTTTTTGTGCAGTCCAAGCGTAAGCTAGATCCCAGGAAGGGTAGAAGTCAATCTTCTGGTGAAGATGTGGTATGGTTTTTCCTTACCTGTGTCTTTTGCTGCTTTCTCATATTTATTTCACAAGTGTTATTCATCCGTGCTGTCCTTTTTGCTCATTCTCCTTCTTTTTTTTTTTTTTAGGTTGAGGTTCCTCCCCCTGTGGTTGGTGAGACTTTGGAGGAGGAGATGGCTGAATCTGCATCTCAGAGTAAGGAGGAGGAGGTTCCCATTGGTGACATAGCTGAGGAAACTGGGCAACCAACGCAGGATGTCCAGGCTGCCCAAGATCCTGAGGCTCCCAAGCTTCCCGCGTCCTCAAGTTCTCACTTTGAACAGATTCCCAGTCCTGTCAGGACCGTGTTACCTCAGACTGGTTTAAGTACAAGGACCTTGGGAGGCGCATCATCATCCGGGCAAACAGGTGAGCCTTTTCTTTTCTTTTATATAGCCTTTTACCTTTATCTCTTTTGCGCTCCCTTTCTTTTTTTTTTTTTTTTTTGAGTTCTTCTTCTTTCCAGGCCAAGTTACTGCAAGATCTGCCTCTGGTGCTGCTACTTCTTTGGAATCGGAGGATTCTGAAGGTGGGGTGTTGACTGTCCTTGCTGCATTCTTTCTTTCTTCTTCCCTCGTCCCCACTTTTTTGTGTTTTTTTTTTTTTGTTATGGCGAAGCCCCCTGTGTCCCTGCCTTCTTTTAGCCGTTTTGCTGGGGCTTCCTCACCTTTTCTTCAACTTGCTTTGTGTTCTTTCCCAGAATCTTTCAAGAAATCAGGGGAGGAAGAGAAGGAAACTTCACCCCAAGAGGCTGATACTGGTTTTTCCTCTATCACTTTTTGTTCCCCCTCTTTTTTTTTTTTTTTTTTAGAAGCTAAGGCCCCCCCCCTTTTTTTTTTGCAGGGGTTGATATCAAAGATCCTGAAATCGTGACTCCTGAGGGAGGTGTAGGATCTGCTCAAGCTGCTGCTCCTTATGCTGTTCAGGAGGTTGAAGGTTCCTTTGAGACCCCGGGCGATGATGCAGCAAAAGGAAGGCCCCAGAGGTGGTTGTTTCAGACCCTGCTTCAAGGCTCCCCACCTTTTTGGCTCGTTTTGATCTTCTGGAATTCAACAGCCTCCCTGCCAGTCATTTGTGCCGCTTCGAATCCTCCTATGGCAACTTCTTGCGGTTCTTCGTGCCTATGGAAGGTTTGCCATTGCTAGAAGGGCTGCATAAAAGTCATGGGGGCTTTACCCTTGGTTTCAGAGGAGGAGTATTCTTGGGGAACATTCTGCTGGAGCTGCTGTGCGCTGTGTTGATTTCTCTGAGAGATTCCTCACTGGACTCTCTTTCTGAGGAGAAGCTCTTGGAATGGAGGGGAGTTGTTCAGGATCTTTTGGAGGCCAAGTTTAACTTGTCCTTTTTGTTGGAGCACCTGCGATCACTAGCCCAAGCGCTCTTCCAGAGGCAAGCTTCTAAAAGTATTGATGCTGAGATTGCTACTGCTGAGGAAGCTCTGGCCCGCGCTCACAAGACTTTGCAAGATCTGAAAGTCAAAAGGCAGAGGGTTCTTTCTTCAGCTGTCCTTGCTCTTCCTTCGAGTGGCTCTTTGTTGGCTGGCCTCCTTACTTAGCTTTTCTCTCCTCCCTTTTTTTTTTTAACTGTCTGGAAATGTGTGGACAATTTGGGATTGTATAATTTTCTATTTCTTTGGTTGGACAATGTTTCTGTTTTTTTTTTTGTTGTTGTTTAGATCTGCACTTGTGCTTTGAGACTGCTTCTATGTACTTGTGCTTTAGTATAGCTCTGCTTCTAATCTTTTTCAAGTGGCATGTGGATCTTCTTTTCTTGTCTTCTCTCTTTTTTGTTGAGTCCTAGCCTGTGATTCCCACAAATTTTGTTGCAGGTTCCAACTAGGTACCTATTCTTTTCCTTCCTAATTGCGCAAGTACTGAACTGGGCACATTTGGCAACGTATTATTGTATTCTTTTTTTTTTGTCCCAGCTCATGAACTTGGCAGGTTTCTTTTATATCAAGTACTGGGCTAGGTATCTTCAGTTTATGCTTGAGATCCTAGACCATGTATTTGAGATTTGGCTGCTTCGCAGCTATTTGTGGGGTGATCCTGGGTTATGTATCAAAAGATTTCCCCAGGTATCCCCCCTCTTTTGTTGCACAAGTACTGAGCTGGGTACGTTTGGTAATGTATTCTTACTTGTCCCAGCTCATGAATCTTGGCAAGTTTTTTTTTGTATCAAGTACTGGGCTAGGTACTCTCAGTTCATGCTTGAGGTCCTAGACCATGTATTTAATTTCAACTGTTTGTAGTTATCTGTGGGGTGATCCTGGGTTATGTAAGAAGATTTCCTCAGGTATCCTCCCCTGCTTTTGTCCATGTTAGGAATTTTGTGATACTTAGGATTTAATAACTGAAAAAAGCAAAAGCAGAAATTTCATTAAATCTTAAAAAAAAAACATAAATGTCATTCAAGGAACACAGCAAATCTAACCAAGATAGTAAGGATCATAGAATGTCCTTCTACCTCTAGTTTTCGAACAGAACTACTCAAATAATAGTATATATGAAAGAAGGAAAGAAGAGGAACACTTAGCAGGTTGGAGCAATTTTGCCAAAAGGATTCCAGTGTACTGAGACCTCTCCCTTCTCATGCGTAGTATTGTTTCAGCCACTTCCCATTTATGGGCTCCGTCAGGTTTGTTCCATCTTCCTTCGTGAGGTAGTAGTACCCACTATCATGGGCCTCCCTGATGATGTAGGGTCCTTCCCACTTTGGGGCAAATTTGGAGGGTCCCGGTAGGTTTCTTCTCACATGTTCTGCTGTCCTTAGTACCAACTGCCCTTTAGTGAAAGTCCTCGGGCGTACTGCTTGTGCATATGCTCTTGTCATCCTTTGCTGGTACCTCTGGCTTCTTCTTTTGGCCAGCTCTCTTTCTTCCTCTACCCCTTCCAGGTCTGTTAACCTCCTTTCATTGTTTGTGTCTTCGGTGTCCTCCTGACTTTCCTTAAGTACTACTCTTAGTGTGGGAACAATTAACTCTACAGAGCTGATAACTTCTGTCCCATAGACCAGGGAGAATGGTGAAAATCTTGTGGCTGTTTTAACAGAGCTCCTGCACGCCCAAAGTACATCTACCAGGTGATCACTCCATTTTCCTCCATATTTTTGCTTCATTTTTTTAAGGATCTTCAAGATCACCCTATTAGTGGCCTCTGCCTGGCCATTTCCTTGTGGGTAGTATGGTGTAGACCTTCCATGCTTGATGTAGTAAGCTTCTGTTAACCCCTTCATCTCTTTATTTATGAATGGGGTCCCGTTGTCACTGATCAACCTCTTGGGGATCCCAAACCTCGTAATGATATGGCCTCGAATGAAGTTTGCTACAGCTGCTCTAGTGGCTTTCTTCAAGGGGATGGCCTCTACCCATTTTGTAAAATATTCAGTGGTTTCCAAGATCCATATGTAACCACTGGATGGAGGATTGATAGGCCCTATGAGATCAAGCCCCCAAGTGTGGAAAGGCCATGGGGTTGTCATGTCTTGTAACGTATTTGGGTGAGTATGGATTGCATCTCCAAGGACTTGCATGCGTGGCAGGTTTTGACTACCTCTTCGGAGTCCTTTTTCATTGTTGGCCAGTAGTATCCCAGTAGTAGTAACTGTTTATAGAGCCTCCTTTTACCTGGGTGACTTCCACAATCACCAGAATGGACTTCCCTGACCACTTCCCTGGCTTCCCTTGGTCCCAGGCATCTTAAGGGATCTCCACTGTATCCCCTTTTGAATAGGATCTCGTCCTGTAAGAAATACCTGACTGCGAGCTTCTTGAGCTGGTGGGCCAGCGTCCTGTCAGTTGGTAGGATCCCTTGAGCCAAGTATTCCATGAAAGGGGTCCTCCAGTCTTCTGTAACAAATACAGCATAGCTTTCTCCCCTGTCTATCGAAGGTTGGCATTCTTGGCATTTTTCCTATATAGTTGATGCTTCTTTGCTCATATTTGGCCAGTAGTACCCCATGCGCTGCATCCTCCTGTATAGACTGATCTTTTCTGAGGTCCCGCAGACTTGGGTATGTAGTTCTTCCAACCTCAGCTTTCCCTCTTTCTCATTAATACATCTGGATAGGATTCCTCCGGGCAGTCTTCTGTATAGTTCTCCTTCTATTAGAGTGTAGTCTCTCAGTTCCTTGACATTCCCTCCGGATCCTGTTTCTTTAATCTTTTCTTTCACTTCGCTCCTCCAGTCCCATTGTTTGGACTCTCCGGGGGATATTTGTTGGAGGATTTTTAAGATGGAATGCTCCTGCCTTCCTATTCTGACTAAAGTGTCTTTTCCCTTGAATGGTACTTGGGATCCCAGGGTGGCAAGCGCATCTGCAAATCTGTTTTCACTTCTCTGCGTGTACTCTATGCTAAAGGTCAGGAATTCCTGCTCCAGCCTTTGTGCCCATGTCCTGTAGGCTGCCAAACTTTGTTCCCTTAATGCAAAGTCACCTTTCACCTGGGATACCACAAGATTGGAATCTCCCAGTACTCTCATGTGTTTTACCCCAATACTTAGTGCTATAGTTAGCCCGGTTAAGTACGCCTCGTACTCGGCTGCATTATTGGAGCAGGAGAAACCAAGCTTGAAGGATAGAGGTATGGTGTCTCCGTTTTCACAACTCAGTACAATTCCTACCCCATTTGAAGTTGCTGTAGCTGACCCATCAAATCTCATTGTCCATTTCTTTCCCGGGATTTCTGCTACTGCCACTTCACCTGGGATCTCTTCGCTTAGTGGGCTTTCCTCCTTCCCTGGGAATTGTGCCAGGAGATCAGCTATGGCTTGACTTTTGACACCTTGGGGGTCCTTAGGCCTATATCATATTGAGAAAGCAGGACCAGCCACTGTGCTATTCTCCCTGTTAGGAGGGGCTGATGCAGGAGTGCTTTTATGGGATGTGATTTAGTTACCAACAAGATCTGGTGGGCTGAGAAATATCTCTTCAGCCTCTGAGATGCGTAAATAACCACTAGGCAAGCCTCTTCTATCCTGGGATATCTGGTTTTGGCATCCTTAAGTGTTCTGCTCACATAGTAAACAGGTTGCTCGTTCCCACCATCATCCTCTTGGGCCAACAGGGCTCCTATTGCTTGGGCATTTGATGCCAAGTATAATAGCAAGGGTCGCCCACGTACTGGTGCCTAGAGAGTGGGCAGATGATTCATGATCTGTTGGACCCTTTGGAAGGCTTCCTGTTGTTCTGCTCCCCAGGTGAACTCAGTTCCCTTTTTTAACAGCTTGGATAAGCCCCTTGTGACCGAAGCCAGTCCTGGCACGAATCTCCTGATGTAGGAAACCCTTCCCAGGAAGCTTTTGAGCTCCCTCACTGTCGTTGGTCTTCTCATAGTAGCGATGGCTGCAGCTTTGACTGGATCTACACTTATGCCTCTATGATGCACTAGGAACCCGAGGAATTTTCCTGCAGATACTCCAAAAGCGCATTTCATGGGGTTCATGCGTAGCTTGTATTCTCTACATCTTTTGAAAACCCGTTCAAGTATCTGAAGGTGTCCTGTCCTAGTTTTTGATTTGACCACAATATCATCCACATAATCCTCCATTTCCTCATGCATCATGTCATGGAAGATTGCTGTCATGGTTCGCTGGTATGTGGCTCCTGCATTTTTAAGACCAAAGGGTATCACAGTATAATAAAAATTTTCGATTAGTGTCCTGAATGTTGTTTTCTCGGCATCCTTGGCAGCCATGCAACTCTGGTTGTACCCACTATACCCGTCCATGAATGAGAACATGGAACTTCCTGCAGTCGAATCCACAAGGAGGTCAATATTAGGCAGAGGGAACTCATCTTTTGGACATGCTTTATTCAAGTTGCGGAAGTCTACACAGCAACGGATCTGGCCATTCTTTTTCTTCACAGGTACTATGTTAGAAAGCCATCTGGGGTGCTGGATGGGCTTGATAAAGCCAGCTGCTAGTAGCTTCTTGACCTCTTGAGTTATCTGGGCTTCTATATCAGTGTGAAAGACCCTAGCTGGTTGGATCACTGGTTTAACTCCCGGGTCCACATTGAGAGCATGGACCACTAATCCAGGATCCAGACCGGGCATCTCATCATAGGTCCATGCAAACACATCTGCGTATTCTTTGAGCAAAGCTAGCAGTGGCCCCCTTTCTTGTGTTGTCAACCGACTACTGATGAAAACCGGTTTCTGGGATCCCAGTTCAACTCCTAGGTTTACTTCCTGTAATTCTTCCTCAGGCTGGATTTGTGTCTCTTCGACTGGTTCCTCTTGGACTTCCTCCTGGGCCATCATACATTCTGGTGGTCCGGGACCTTCCTGCACGATGCACTCAGGTCCCGCACACCTTCACAAACGATATATTAATCTTCCCCCGGGCTCTCATACTACTACACACTCCCGGGATCCTGAGGCGCTGGGCTCTTTCTTTTGCCTTTTTCTCTTTAGGAGGTCCCTCAAGTCATGGGTACCTCCTCCCTCTTCTTTTTCCAAAATAGGTGTTCCTGGGGTCCCTAGCATGGGACTTTCATCATCTGGTCCCAACTCATCATAAAACATTGTTTCTACAAAGTTTACTTCTCCTTGGTTGAAAGGGTTGTGGTTGGCAGGGATCCTTACAGGCCTCCCATTCAATCTCCCCTTAACGCACTGGTGGTATGTGGATAGTATAAGGCAGTGTTTATGGAGCCATGGCCGTCCCAGGAGTACATGGTAGGACACTTCTGAATTGATTACGTGAAATCTGGTCAAGGCCACTATTGGCCCCACCCTTAGGGCTAGCTGTATATAGCCTTCAGTTGATTCTACTGATCCTCCAAATCAGGTTATCTCCATGGGAGCCCCCAGGATCCTCCTTCCAGCCAGGCCCATGGCTTCCAAGGTGCTCAGGGCTATGAGGTTGAGTGATGCCCCTGTGTCTACAAGTGCTCTTCTAATTTGGACACCATTTATGGTGGCCATTAGGTAAAGAGGTCTACGGTGGTCTGGATGCTCAACCTCCATGTCTTCATCAGTGAAGGTTATGGCATTTGTTGTCTCCAGGAAAGCTCAGCTGGCATGTGATTCTGCCGTGAAACATTCCATTCCTGAATCTGCTGCTATAGTCATGAGGGATTCCGTGGCCACCCTTCTTGCTTCTGGTCCAAATCCCAGCTGATTGAATAATGCCCTGAACTTAGGATTCTTTTGGAGGGTCCTGACTGTGTTTGGGTGGAAGGATCCTCCTGACTCTTCTGCTTCTGCCGAGTTCCCATGGATCACCACAGCTACTACCCCCTTTCCTTTATGGTTGGGCATGGGGTTTCTTTGTACTTCTGGCTCCTTCTGGGTGAGCTCTAGGGTTCCTTCTCTTAGCTTCCTGTGGAAAAGCCTGCGGAGGGTCCAGCAATCCTTGGTGGAATGCTTAACGTAATTGTGAATCCTGCAAAACAAAGGATTTTTCCTTTCTTCTTCGGTTGGTGGCCTGGACACAGTGAATGGCCTAATCACTCTATCCCCGATCCATTTGTCCAGGACGTGGTTTAATTCTTCTACGGTACATGGGATCACTGGTGGTTCCTCGAACATTTTTCCATCAGGTCTCTTCCTCTTTTCTCCCACTGATGCTGTCATGGCTTGGGATGCTGGTGCCCTCTTCGCCCTCATAGTTTGTGCTGTCCTTCTTGTTCTCTGCAACAGGTCAGTGAACTGTGTGATACATAAGTTTTCGAGGTTGTGCCTGTAATCGAAAAGCATGTTAGAGATGCAAGTCTCCACAAGCTCTTTTTCTTCATGGTCCCCATAACAGTCTAGGGACACATCTTCAAATCTTTTGATGAACTGGACAGGATCCTCTCCAGGCCTCTGCCTCACCATCTGAAGGCTTTGGAAAGTGACCTTGTCCTCACCAGGGTAATATTTTGCACAAAATCTTTCCATCATTTCGTCCCAGGTCTTAATGGACCCAGGTCTCAGTGTAGTGTACCAAGTGTATGCTCTGTCCACCAGGGACTTAGCAAATTCTCTTAGGCACAGCTCCCGGTCTCCTGCGTAGGGGCCCATAGTGTGGACGAACCTACTCACGTGTTTTACTGCGCTTCCATTCCTTCCATCAAAAGGATGGAACTTTGGTGGCTCATATCCTTTGGGGTACGGCTTGCCAAGGAGTTCCAGTGGGAATGGGGGATCCCGAGAAAATTGCTTGGGGGTCCTGGAAAGTTTTTCCCTTTCTTGGTCCAGGAGGGCACTGACATCTGCCAGTGTCAGATATTGGGGGTTAGTTCCTCCTCCCATTGCTGATCCTCCCTCTGGCTGGGTTCTGTCTTGGTTACCCACATGGGGGGCATTGTCTCTGACTTCTTGCGTCTTACTTTCTTTGAGAAGGTGAACTTCTTGTTGTAACTCTTTCAACATCGCGGTCATTTGAGCCATGGGGTCTAGCTCTTGCCTTGCATTCCTCTGTTCTGACACGGCCTCGTGCTCTGTTAGAGGCACCTCGCCTCTTTGTCTGGAGGCTACTTCATTTTCTCCCACGGGCTCAGAGGCCGTGGGTGGCATGTTTGCACCTTTACTGTTCCTTTGTCTTGGAGGCATGTTCTGCGAAGGGATTGCTTCTTCCCTTTTTTTTACCCAGTCCTCAGTGAAGTCGCCAAAATATGAGAGTGCCTTTTTTTTTTTTAGCACTGTGGCCCAGGAACTCTGGGCCGTGTGAGATGTTCTTGGTGGACTGGGATTGATTCTCTGCAGCTAAAGGGGCTGTTTTAAGAATCAATTGGTGCACAAAACATACTTTCCATAACACAAATAGCTAATAAAAGGAAGCATGGATATTGAACGACGTTTATGCAGTAAAGGATTAATGCAAATGACAAAAAAAATGGAAAAACATAACATAAGAACAAGCTGGGGATCCTCTAATTAAGTGAGGTATATTTCATTGATTTTATTAAGCTATGACTACAATGCTCACTAAGACGTGATGCAAGGTTCAACTAAGCTCATAAGTTACAGACTTTGATAGCTATTCAAGTTTCAAAGACTTGCAAAGTTTGAAATTGTTGAATCCGAGCATGTTCAATAGTGGCTGTGCTGGGATACCGGGGACGGTTCCCCTGTTTTTCTCTCAAATTACAGAGTATTTTCTGTAACTCCCTAGGACTTCAGGAAAGCAATGGTTAATGCTCTAGATGGTCCGATCGTTCTGAAAATTCGTGAATGCCCTGTAGCGTGGATTCCTTCCTCCTTTTATAGCACAACTTCGGCCTCCCTAGTGAACTAGCGATTTCCCTGTTTTACCCTTTGGAGCCTGTACCGTGCCTGGTTGCCTCAGGATCGTGTCATTTCCCCTTTCTTCATAGTTCCTTGCTTTTTGTTCCGACCAAATAAAAGTCCCTCGGCTCCTTTCTATTTCCAGATTTTCCCATTGGCTGGCTTGAGGCCCCTTCTGGCTTTTTCTCCTCAGCGTCCCAGCCTTTCCCAGTTGTACTCTTCCTTGTCTTTATCTCCAAACGGTTGAAACAGTGTTTCTGCGTTTTTTGCTTTGTACCTCCTCTGCGTGTCTGGGTCACAAGGTCCGCGTGCCCTTTGTCTCTTGCCTTTCTTCAATTTTTCTGTTATGATCCTCCTGCGCGCCCAAGGATCCTCTATCTCTGGGAGGCTCTCTGGGATTCCGGCCCAGCTTCTTCCCTTCTCAGTTTGGTCTGGTTCGCTGGTTGGGCCTCTTCCCTGGATCCCAGCCCTTTGGGCTTTTTTTCTTTCTTTCCTTCTTTCTGTGACAGCCCACCATTTATTCATTTTTCTCTCCTTTTTTTGTGTGAAATGGGCCCAATACCTTTTCTATCTCTGTGGGCCTATGGGTGGGCTGTCTAATTTCTTTTCGAACCTCAACAGTAAGCTATCATTTTCTCCTTGGGAAATAACTTCCTATCATTTACTTATTTCTAGTCGCTTATTTTGGTAGACACTAAAATATGTAAAAGTACATTACGAAGGGATGTAATTTTAATGATCGAATTGACAATTACTTTATTAGAATTTATCAATTTTTGGATGTTTTTGTCAAAAAATGTTTTTGAAGTTTTAGGTTTCAAGTTCAAAATCCAAAATAAGCTTGCAATATGGAAATTGGGGTGTAGTGAACATTTAGTCATCAATTCTAGGATCCTTATCCTAACTACCATCGTAATCATCATCATCATCTATTTCACAAGGCTTTTTTGATAGTTTTTGTTCACATTTTTAACACTTTAATATTGTCTAGTGCCAATTGGGCCGTTTCTATCCGTGGAATTGATTGGGCTTCTGTTTTTCAAGCCCATCTCAAGTAAATTTAGATTTTTGAAATAATTGTGAAGCTATGATGTTGTATAATTCCATTTACCATATCAATATTTTCCATCCATCATATCTTAATAAGTAGCATTTTAAAAATATAGCAAAAATAAAAGTTAAAAGATTGTTGGCTACTCTTAAATATTAGGCTATGGAGACATTCAAATTTGGTGATAGTGGATCCCCCTCCCAAAAAAAATGGTGATAGTGGTTTTGCCCACGTTCCTCATCATAAAAATGGTCCAAAGCAAATGCTACGGGATGAACCAAAACCAAAAATAAATATGCTAGTTGCATTTATAAATTAAAAAAAAAAAAGAAAAAAGAAAAAGAAAAAAAAGAAGAGACTGTCAGACATAATAAAATATTGGGCTACTTATTGTTCCTGTTTTTAGTTAAACCTACTATTTTGGATTGGATGCTATCTTAGGCAACAGGTTATATCTGCCACTCCCAACTTTTTTGAACTTGTATTGAATGTCCATTGACCAAAATCTAGCATTAGGAAAGGACTCTTGTACCACATGAAGACTAGCATAGATGCCAAATCGACAAGTCAATCATGACCAAGAGACAACCTGGTCCTTTGTTAGGGAAAAAAAAAATGGAAACCCTATTCCAGAATTCAAATCATGCGAAAGAACAATTTAGATCTGCATTAATCATAATCTTTCTTGGTAAATAGGAAATTTTGCAATAAAGAAGATGAAAAAGGTGACCCCTCCATATTGATTTGGGCCTTCTATAAAAACCCATCCAAATCGACATCTATTTTGTGAGGATTTGGTTTTTGAGGCCCAAATCATTTCCCCTATGAAAACTTCCCAAACTGACCAGCAGAAAGAAAAAAAGCCCAGATCCACGCTATCGTTCATAAACCTAACAAGTTTTGGAGGATAAAGAAACACAGAGCATGACTTGTACTAAAAACAACCAATTTTCATAGCCCCTTAACAAGTATTGGACTAAAACATTTTATTCACTGAAGACTATAGTACAACAGATCCACACAACACACACACACATAGATAGGAAACCTTACAGGCTAACACCAAAAACTATTCATACGACGTAATTCAAAATTTCGAACAAACCAACAAAAGCAGAGCATGGATGAGAAGGAATGAGTGGGGCATTAAAGTGGTTGGATTTATGTGGTAACAACCTGCAAGTTTAACGTCTGAAAGCAACGACATTTGTTCCCTGCAGTACCAAGCGAAAATTAATTGTATAAAATACTGAAACCAACAAAAGTAAAAATTGGTAAAAACAGATATTCAGCTATATATTCTCACCCGATTGGAGGGTAGAGGTAGAGGATGATTGGGTGGAAGATATTGGGTGCTCAAAAAGGAACAGGAGTCGAGCTTGTGTTCAATGTGTCGAAGAGGCTTGGGAGATAATTTTAGTTTATTTACATAGGAAGAGATGACTGAACGTTTGTATTCTGAAAATTCATTTGTAAAGTCGCAGAGTAACATTACATTTTTTATTCATTCATTTCTTTTCTTAGTAGAGTTCTTTGTTTTTTGTGATTATTTTTTATCCATTAATTTCTTTTCTTTGTGATCTAGTAACATTTTGTGATTAGAATAGTCACTTCATTCAAAAGAATGGAGCGCTCTGAACGCTCTCTCTCTCTCGAAGAACAAGCGGAACTTGCCCGCAGTAATAAAAAAGTTAAAAATGTGAGCCATGTTGGATTCTGTGAAGGCCATAGCTCGAGTCATTCATCACCTTCCTTCGCTGGGGGCTCTGGCAGCCAAAATGTTTCATTCAAGGATAAACTTATGGGTGAAATACCAGGTGCATACACGCAGGCTTTCTGTTTTGAGGAGTTCATGGAAGATGATGCCGAGTCGGATGACGAAGTGGAAACACTCAAGCAAGGTATGGTTGCTGTGAAGTTTTCAAAGGAGCTAAAACAAGAGATTCGAAGACCATGGGCAAGAGCTTTGATAGTTAAAGTGTACGACAGAGCTGTCGGATTAAATTTCCTTCAAGCTAAACTACTGTCTATGTGGAAGCCAGCAGGGCGATTGGACGTTGTAGACTTAGAACATGGCTTTTTCCTCATAAGGCTGTCCTTGAGAGAGGATGTAGAGCATGTTCTGAAGAAAGGGCCTTGGTTTATAGGAGATCATTTCCTCTCGGTTAGACCATGGGAACCTGATTTCAAGCCTGAGTCAGCCAATGTGTCTTCCATTGCAATGTGGATAAGACTCAGTGGATTACCGATTGAGTATTACAATGCTAAGGCTCTTCAACATATCGGAAAGGCTATTGGCAATGTGTTAAGTATCGATACTTTTACGGCGATTGAATCTAGAGGCAAGTTTGCAAGGTTGTGTATCCAAGTTGATGTGGATAAGCTGCTTGTCACTACGGTGATGATAGGAAAACTTCAGCAAGCTGTTACATATGAGGGTATTCATAACTTATGTTTTGAATGTGGAAGATTGGGCCATAGGAAAGAGTTCTGTCCATTTGTTATTAAACCGATGCCGCCGTGCGAGGAAGCGGATTTGGGAGGTGCAGGTGAGAGAGGAACAAGCCCACACGTTGTGCATGCTACTGACGTTGCTGAGGTAAAGGTGGGACCACATGGTAAGGAGCATGATGTGGTACGCAAGGACGAGCATGAAGAATTGTATGGCCCATGGGTGGTCGTGGCACGTAGGAAGAAGGAGACAAAAATTCAGAGGAGTGGTGGGTACTTACCTGACCACGGCCTGGCTTATGAGCAGAGGAGTAACGGTCTTCAAGTAGCAAATAGAAAGACTTGGGCTGGTGTGGAAAAGGTTGATGGATCCAGCGGGCTGAACAGGGAGACAAAGAGAAAGCTATCTCCAGTGAGGATTTTGGAAAAAGCCCAAGTGGAGCAGGTGATTCAGAGAATAGGAAAAGAAGCCCATACCAGTCCGGCCCAAACTTTAAGTTTAAGTTTAAAAGGTAAAGAATCAAAACTTAAAGTTGACAAAGCCCGTAAGGCCAACTCAGTAAAGGCAATGAGGGCTATTGCGCGTACAAGGGCTATTCAAAATTCTCAAAGTAGCGCCGCTAGAGAGTTGAACGCGCCGCTGCAAGGAGATGAATGCGCCGCTACACATGAAGGGTTGTTCTTACCGTGAAGTTGGCAGTGGAGATACAGGGACGAGAGATGATGGAGAATTTCATTTTGCTGCCGCTGCTGTGTCAGATATGGGTCAGAATCGAAGAGGAAGCAGTGGTAAATTCTGATCAGGTTGGCCGTGAGGTGAGTTTTTTGGAATTGGATCATGGAGTGGGGCAGCTTAAAGACCAAGAAGGTGTGGAAGGAGAGTTGGCTGATACGATCCGTTTGGGCATGGAAAATAGTGATGGCTTGGGTGGTTTTCCTAGTAAATGCGCTGGCATCGGAGAAGGAACACAGGAAGCTCAATATATACACGGGTTGGCAAGTGATGAGAATGGGGGTCGTGCAGCTTATGGTGCAGCTTGTGGTGCAGATAAGATGGAATTGGAAGGGGGAGAAGATGGTGAGGCTTCTCTTTGATGTTGGTCAGGACACTTTTCTAAATAAATTCTCATGAATAGCATCATTTGGAATTGTAGAGGTGCTGCGAAGCCCTCCTTTCAAAAGCGTGTTAGGGAGTTGGTTCTAAGTCATAATCCAGCTATCCTGGTGGTAATGGAAACCCGCGTTGGGGGAAACAGAGCAAGGGAAATCACTGAGAGGCTTCCTTTTGATGGAGTTATTCATTTTGATGCAATTGGGTATACCGCTGGAATTTGGGTGCTGTGGAATACAGACAGAGTTGTTATTGATCATTTGGCTAGCACTGAACAGGAGATTCACTTCACGGTTAAGGTACGAATTTCTAATGTAACTTGGCTTTTCTCTGCTGTGTATGTTAGTCCTAGGAGTGCTGAAAGGAACATTTTGTGGAATAACCTTATGGAAGTTGCTGACCTTCACAATATGCCTTGAGTTATAGCAGGGGATTTTAATGACCCTTTGGTTAATGATGATAAATTTGGGGGTAGAGTGGTGAGTGTGAATAGGTCGCTGTCGTTCAAGAAGTGTTTAGATAAATGCAATATGATAGATATTGGTTTTGCGGGGCCTCGATACACTTGGACCAATAGAAGGGAAATTCAAGCATTGATATAGGAGAGGATAGACAGGTTCTTTGTGAATCCTAAGTGGTGCTTACTATATCCGGATGCAAAAATTACCCATTTACCTAGGTATCATTCTGACCACTGCCCTGTCTTGTTAGAGATGCAACCAGGGTTACGCGGTGGAAAGAAGAGGCCTTTTAGGTTCCAAACATGCTGGCTGTTAGACCCTACTTTCCCCGATGTTGTTTCTCGAGCATGGGATGGTGCAAATAATCTTGTTGAGGCTGTCGATAGCTTCACTAGGGATGCTGTGGATTGGAATAAAAACCAGTTCGGGAATATTTTTACTAGGAAGAAAATTCTGATGGCTAGGATAAATGGTATTCAGAGGGCTATTGCTACCAAACCCTCTTTTTTTCTTCTTAAGTTGGAAAAGGATCTTCTTAGGGATCTTGATCTTGTCTTCAATCAAGAGGAGGAGTTATGGGCTCTAAACTCTCGGGTTAATTGGATGGTTCAGGGTGATCGTAATACAGCATTTTATCATGTGTCGACGTTGGTTAGGAGGAAAAGGAATCAGATCATGGCAATCAAAAATGCAGTGGGGGAGTGGATTCATGAGGAAAGTGACATTAAAGAGTATATTAGAAGTGGTTTTAATGAGATTTACTCGACATCTCATGAAATTACTTCAAGGGGAGATTCCATCACCTTGCATTGTCAGGCTAGATTGTCGGATGGGGATAAAGAGAGCATTGGTGGGGAGGTTAATGAAGAAGAAATAAAGGCTGCCCTGTGGTCTTTAAAACCTTTTAAAGCCCCGGGTCCAGATGGGCTTCATGCGGGTTTTTTCCAAAAATTTTGGTCGGTAGTGGGGGACTCCATGATTGAGGAAGTTAAACAGATTTTTAGGAGTGGAAAAATGCCTGAGCATTTGAATAAAACTCTCATTGCACTGATTCCTAAAATCCAAGGCCCTGAGACTTTAGGTAATTACAGACCTATTAGCCTATGCAACACGGTGTATAAAGTGGTGACTAAGATTATTGTGGCAAGATTGAGACCTTTCTTGGATAAACTTATATCTCCCTTACAGACGGCTTTTTTTCCGGGTAGAAAAGGTACTGACAATGTTATCATTGCTCAGGAGATAATTCATTCTCTTGGGAAAAAGAAAGGGAAGACAGGGTACATGGCTTTAAAGATAGATTTAGAAAAGGCTTATGACAAGCTTGAGTGGGGCTTTGTTCATAACATGCTTGCTAGGATTAATCTTCCCACAAAACTCATAGATGTCATAATGAGTTGTGTGTCGACAGTCTCCACGTCCATTTTGTTTAATGGGGAAGCATTAGATCCTATTTTGCCTTCTAGAGGGATAAGGCAGGGTGACCCGCTCTCCCCTTATCTTTTCATCATTTGTATGGATTTTCTTGGGCAGCTTATAGAAGAGAAATGCAATATGAAAACATGGCAGCCAGTTAAAGCCTCTCAAAGTGGTCCGGAATTTTCTCATCTTTTCTTTGTGGACGACCTCATCTTTTTTGCTAAAGCAGATTGGGTAAATTGTTCCGCCATTAGAGATGTTCTTGATGAGTTTTGTGATTTATCCGGACAATCAGTGAGTGAAGCTAAGTCAAGAGTGTATTTTTCTCCAAATGTGGACAGAGACACAAGGGAATCGCTTTGTGACATGCTTGGATTTGCTTCCACCCCTTTCTTGGGGAAGTATCTTGGTTTTCCTCTAAAGCATCCTGGCTTTTCATCTCAGGATTACAATTTCATTCTTGATAGAGTGAAACAAAAACTCGCGGGTTGGAAGGCTAACATGCTCTCTTTGGCGGGGCTGACTGTTCTCATTCAAGCCTCTTTGGCTGCTGTCCCTTCGTATGTTATGCAATGTACACAATTACCTGGAAGAATTTTGGATGGCCTAGATAGAGTGAATCGAAATTTCCTTTGGGGTTCTTCGGAGGCAGCCAAGAAGATTCATTGGGTTGGTTGGGATAAGGTGATAAAGTCTAAGGAGGAAGGGGGGCTTGGTTTGCAATCAGCAAAGGGCAAGAATATAGCTCTCTTATCAAAGTTGAATTGGAGGTGGCATAATGAAAAGGAGGCCCCTTGGGCTAGAGTGTTGAATATGAAGTATTGCAATCAAAGAAGAAGGAGTGCAACCAATGCTAATAGGCTTCCTTGTTCTCACATATGGGCTGCTATGAAAAAAGGTATGGATACTTTCAATAGGGGGAGTAGGTGGTTGGTTGGTAGAGATAGTGGGCTAAATGTGTGGCAAAATAATTGGACAAGTGGAGGTTCTCTTAGAGGTTTGATTCAGGGTCCTATCACAAGGGAGGCTAGCCATTTAGAAGTTAAAGACTTCATGACAGACACGGGTTGGGATTGGGGGAAGATCCCTTTTGAACTTCCCTTAGAAGTTAAAAGGGTGATTCAAGCAACCCCAGTGACATTATTGAGTAGAGGTGTTGATATGTTGGCTTGGTCGGGATCTCCTAAAGGCACCTTTGATTTGAAAAGTGCTTATAGGATTGCCATGGGAGCTGAATGTATAGTACCTTTCTCTGCGCAATGGATTTGGAAAGTGAATACTCTTCCAAGGATTAGAACTTTTCTTTGGAAATGCGTTCATAACAGCATTGGAGTCAAAGTTTGCCTTGAAAGGAGGGGTGTTAGTGGTGATACTACATGCCCTCTTTGTCAGGAAGGAACTGAAAGCATTTTACATGCCCTAAGGGACTGCCCACTATTAAGATGCTTGTGGAACCAGCTGGGGATTCTACCCTCTAATCAAGCCTTTCGGAGGAGCAACCTCCAAGATTGGCTAGTGTTAAATAGCAAACTCAAGCATAATTTAGGTGCTTCTCATCCGCCTTGGAAAGTTGTGTTTCCATTTGCTGTGTGGAATGTTTGGAAGAGTAGAAACAATTTGGTTTTCAATGGCAAAAGTAGGAACCCGAATCTTGCTTTGGTGATTGTAAACCAAGCTGTAGAATTTTTTCATTGTCTTTCTTCTCCAAGGTTGCTGACCCGGAATGTTATGATGAGGATTAGATAGGAGAAGCCGACTCAAGGGTGGTGGAAGCTTAATACAGATGGCTCATGTTGTGGTAGCAATGGCTTGGCAGGTTGTGGAGGAGTGGTTAGGGATGATGCAGGTAGGTGGGTCGTTGGTTTTAGTAGAAGTATTAGCATCACAAACAGCTTTGCTGCTGAGTTGTGGGGTTTAAGGGATGGCCTTCTCCTACGCAGCAACCTCAATATTAATGCTCTTGAAGTAGAACTTGATGCCAAGGCTATTGTGGATGCCTTAGGGAATCCCTCATATGTCAACAACGTCATATCGCCGTTGTTGGATGATTGTAAGCTTTTGATTTCTCCAATTCCTCATGTTTGTATTAAGCATTGCTTCCATCAGGCAAACAAGTGTACGGATAGTCTTGCTAGGATGAGCTATTGTTTAGATGCTAGTTTTTCTACCTTTGATAGTCCGCTTGTGGACTTAATAGATATTGTTGAAGATGATCTCAATGGGATATCTGTCAACAAGGTCTGTACTGAGAATGTTTTTGTTTGTTAGTTGGTATTGAATCTTTCTTCACCAAAAAAAAAAAAAAAAGAATAGTCACTTCATTCTTTGTGATATATTTTTTTTGAAATTACATTTTTTTTATTCCTTCTTTGTGGTCAGAATAGTAACATTGCATTTTTATTTATTCATTCAATTCATTTCTACTAAGATTACATTTTTTATTCTCGTATAGAGAGAAAAGAGCGTAAGACTAGAAACATCCCCATCAAAGAAGGAATCTAACTTGACTTTCTCATATTCGGAAACTACCTTGTCAATGCGTCAGAGCATTCACAGCAGTGTAGTTATAATACTATATTGCTAAAATTTAGCTCCACAAACACAAAAAACGCGCTGTAGCAGTGGAGACAAAAGTTAAAATTTTAGATGATTTACTACAGTACACATCTAAAGCTCCATAAATACAAAAAACACGTTGCAATAGTAGAGGCAAAAGTTAAAATTTTAGATGATTAGCTACAATGCACATCTATCTTTAGATGTGCACTGTAGCTCACAGGTAAAAAAAAAAAAAAATTTATTAACTTCTCTCTCCTCTCACATTAATAAAACATTTCCTACTCTCTCTCTCTCTCTCTCTCTCTCTCTCTCTCCGGCTTCTCTTTTCTTGTTTCTTCCTCAAAATTTTTTTTCCCTCTGGTATGCTTAGGCCAAAATCCAATCGGTGGAGCTTGAAGAGCTCAAAGCCGCAATAGCATTCCGCCAACCCAGCTCGCTGACCCTCCCCAAGCCCCATCGCCCAATATTTTCCTCTCTCTCTCTCTCAGTCACTCTCACCTCTCTCTCTCAACATCTCTGACCCAAACCTCCGCCGGCCTTAACATCACCGGCCCAAGCCTTCACCGGCCTTAACGTCACCGGCTCAAGCCTTCACCGGCCTTAACGTCTCCGACCCAAGTCTCTTCTCACCTCTCTTTCTCACCGATCTGTGATTGAGTTTTTTTTATTTTTTTATTTTTTTTATTTTTTTAATGTACTTTCATATGGGTTTGGTGGCTATGGTGGTGGTGGTTGATTTTGGCCATGGTAGTGGTGGTGGATGATTTTGGCAGTGGGTTTGTGAGTTTTGGTTGTGGCGGTGGTGGATGATTTTGGCTTTGGCAGTGGGTTTTGTGTATTTTGGCTTTGGCAGTAGCTTGTTCCTTAGTTTTGTTTTTTTTTTTTTTTTTTCTATGTTGTGTTGTGGCTGTCAAAGTAGAGTGGTGGTTGTGGCCGGTGGTGGTGGTTAAGAGTGTGGTTGTGGCTGTGGTTGTGGTTATGGCTGATGGTAGAGGTGGTTGTGGTTGTGGTTGGTGCTGTAGATATTTTTGTGGGTAGTGTGATATATTATTTTATTGTAAGAGATATATTATTTTATTATGATATTTATATTATTTTATTGTATTAAAAGTTAAAATAGATTCACTGCTGCAGCATATGTGTAGGTAAAATAAATAAAGTGACTTTTTGTGTAGCTAAATAGCTAAAATTTTAGATGCACTGCTGCGAATGCTCTTAGTGTTACAAAGATATTTTAATCATTCAACGGATTTATTACTATTCTATATGGGATTTAATCATTTAACTAACTAGGTAACTTACACTTAAATTTAAAAATTAGAACATTAGACTATTCATTCACGATGTTTCTCCTCATCATCAAACTAAGGCAATATATGAATATTTACATGTGTACTTTTGTATACTCATATAGTAGTATCTATTTCAAAACATGCATAACATTTTACATCAATTCAAAATAGTGCTTTGTTCCTATAAAGTGATATCAATATTTGTCAACCATTTAGCTAAAATATAAATGATAACAATTGATCTATTTCTCAAATCATACTTCATGTGCTTTAAGAGATTTATGTACAACAAATTCTAAGAATTCACAGAGATTAAAGAAATATATAGCGACAGCTAATAGTATATAACTCAATTAATACTGTATTAAAATTATTAATTTTTATCATCTTCTCTAAATGCAAATACGTAAAGTTAGTTTGAATATATATATATATATATATATATATATATATATATATATATATATCGCCATAGGAAGAGTATATAGATGTCTCTAATGCGTTTTCAACTAATATAGAAGATTTAATTCATTAACGGTACAATTTATGATTCTAACTTCACTTGCCCTTATATTGGTCTTGCGCCATGCTTAAATGTTGATATTGTTGTGCTACACACTTACACTTGTATTTAATAAAATTTTTTAAGAGCACCTTGTTGAGGAACTATGTTTATGTTAATATAACTTAGGAAGAGAAGAATGTCTCAAATGCATTGTCAATCAAAAACAATTAGAAGATTTAGATGATCACACACACACACACACACACACACACACACACACATTTAAAATGGGAGAGGAAGATTTGAACACTAGATATTTGAAACACTCAAATGTGCCAGGAAAATTGACCTAAAGGTCATTGTTAATTTGGTGCAAGCTGTTCAGTTTAACATAAATTTTGTTGTTACAAAATAAATGTTTTGAAATACTTTAATGTATGTCAAAAGTCTCAAACTCAAGTAGCACTTCCTAACATTGAAATCACCCATCTCCTAATTATTGAATCATAAAAAAAAAAAATTGACGCAATAATTCTAACACATGTACACGTATATGTACAAACAAATAATTACACACATGATTTTAATTTTTATATAGAGATAGGCCAAAATCCAGGCAGATATCTTAGGTGCGGTTTATGACAACCCTTTGGAAAGCATGTTATCTTGCCTATGAGTTAAACCTTTTTTACAAATCCTTAGGTGTGTTGTACGTACATTATTTTTCTCATTTAAATTCAAACAATTGATTACTGTGGGGCCAAGGAATTAGGTAACCTTGGCCCATTTCGTACCAAGCCCAAGGCCCATGCCGAGGAAAAAGAAATGTCCAAAGACAACACAAAAGTCCGGATCACCCAGGAGGACCATCGAGGATAACCATGTTCTCGGCTAACCTCGACCAGAGGAGGGAGAGTCAACATCTCATCAAAGGCAGCCTCCCAGAGCACTCTAAGAGAAAGAACGAGTATAATGTGCCGATCATGGGAGGACGGTGGAAGAGCAAATCCGAGACAAATTGTCATCTCCACATTAAATGCCCGACGTTGGCACTCTGGCCGCATTAATGAGGAAATGACCTCTGAATGCTGTAGCCTTGGTAGCTGCAACTCACAGAAGGATGGAAGAACGGCTGATGGGACAAGCACTCGAATAGTGACCTGCCTAGTCGACAAATGTAGGGTTGGGATCACCTGAAAAGAAATATATATAATGTAAGAAGTCCTCCAAAAAGTGGAGGGGAGATGGGAGGCCAAAAAGGTGATACTACTGGTATCATTTCTGTAACTAAACACTGAAGAAACAGTAAGAACCTCCAGCCCCTAAGAGGAGGGCCGAGGAGTAATATTTCATATTTCAGCCTACATTCTTGTCGTTTAACCCATTCACCACTATGTTTAGTCGTTGCAATCCTTACTAGGGCCTAATTCTTGAACCCATACTCTACAAATTCATTGTATCAGGTTAGCTGGGCTTGAGTCAACTTCATCCAAAGAAATGTGCTCAAACTCGGTCTCTACAATTACATTAAATGTAATTATTTTAGGGAAAATAACATAATTTGTATTGTATTAGTCAATGCAATAATGTATTTAATTTTAATTAAGAAACCTAAAGTAAAACAAATAAAAAATAGTCCCTAAGTTTGTCATTATATATAAACAAATTCTAAAAAAAAAACACCAAATTAAATTAATATATAGTTAATACTTACTAGTAAAAATAAATAATCTAATCAATATTGCATTAGAAATTATTAATTTTGATCCTTTTCTAAAATTAGCCTTGTTGGCTTATGTGAAAAGATTTCAGTGAAGTCAAGCCCATCTGGTTGAGTGTAGCCCTTAGCCATAAGGCTTGCTTTATATCTTTCTATAAAGAGAAGTGATACGTCTACAATATTTTCATAACAAATTTTAATTAGCGAGATGTTTTAGTTTTTAATTTGAATTCACTACTGAAATTACTTTTTTACCCACTAGTAACAGCAAGTAATAACCTGCCACATAATTTTTTTTTTTTTTTGAGAAAATGCCACATAAAATTTGTTGTTAAAATATTATGGACATAATATTTCTCTTCTACAAACTAAATAAACCTATACTTTATTTATAAACCCACTTACAACTAATTGGTTGTTTCCTAGAAGGTAAGGTCCAGTGCCTTACTAGCATTCACAGCAAAATATTTAAAAAAATTTAACTTCTAGCAACTTAAAAAAAAAAAAAAAAAAAAATCAATCATTGTGCTTCAGCTCAATTTTGCGGTAGTGCTCTTGTCATATGTGCCTAAAATTCTTTTTTTTTTCCCCCCTAACTGCCAAGGATTCAGAAACAAATCTTGCCATTTTTTATATTGGATCCAGCTAATGTACGACATCTTTTCAATTCTCCATAAAGAAAATCTTGCCTCTTTTTTTTTTTTTTTTTTTTGAAAACATTAGGGTGTGAAATGCTTTTCACTTCTCAATGAATAAAACAACATGCCATAAGTTTACCTGAACATCCCAGCGAGATTGCTAAATTGACAAAAAAGTCAATTTAGCAACCAATTCTTCAAAATTGTGGCTACATCAAAGTAGTTAAACTAGAAAAATTTATCTTTGAGTTACAGTGAGCTGCTAGAGATAGCAGCTCACTGTAACTTAATCTCAAAAAAAAAAAATAATAATAAACAAATAAATTAATGTGGGCTATTAAAAAAAGTAGTATTTTAATGTGTTGATGGTTGTGATTCTTGTTTATTGTGTTGGATATATTATTTTTATGTGTTGTTTATATTATTTTAATGTGTTGAATGTTAAAATAAAAGTTTTGATGTTGGGTGTATTATAAAGTGAGATATTAAAATAGATAAAGTAGTGTTTTGAATTACTAAAAGCTAAAATTTTTAGATGTTTTGTTGTGAATACTAATAAGGCACCAGACTTTACCTTCTAGGAAACAACCAATTAGTTGTAAGTGGGTCTATAAATAAAGTATAGGTTTATTGAGTTTATAGAAGAGAAATGTTATGTCCACAATATTTTCACAATGTTTTCACAACAAATTTTATATAGCAGGTTAGTATGATTGGTCGGTAGCCTTTTTGTATATTTTTCACTTTTTGAGAAACATCAAAGGGGGTTCATACTTCATGGCGAAGTCATCCTCTTCTTCCTAGTCAAATGTATGGACATCAAATACAGTCAAGCTATACACATTTGCTTTTAGAGAAAATGATAAAAATTAGCAATTTTGACGTAGTATTAAGTATTAATTGAGTTGCATACCATTGGTAGAGGCTCATTTAATTTAGTGCAAATCTTAGAATTTGATATATATATATATATATATATTTGGGTAAATTCCATTAACCTCCTCTGAGGTTTGGACAAATACCACTCAAGTCCAAGATATTTTAAAATTAACCAATTAGATCCCTAAAAGATAACTTAATCCCTAACACCCCTAACACCGCCACCCCTCCGTTACTATTTTTCTTTCCCTCATTCTCTCTCAGATCTCTCTTCTCTCTCTTGCCCCATCTACTCCTCTTTTTTGCCCTACATCACTGCAGTTCATACACACACCGCTACATGAAAGCCATACTACACAGTCAGCCATATTGGACTCCTCGACCCAGTTCAAAAACCCACATTTGTACCATAAAAGCACAAAACCAAGCAAACCCAATTAAACCCACAAGCCAAAACACCCACAAAAAAAAATGATAATAATAATAATAAAAAATAAATCCAAACTTTCTCAAACCAAAGATTATCAAAACTCACCCAGCACAGCCTCGGCCTTATTGGAAGCCTTAATCCTTCTAAACCCACCAAATTCAGCAAAATCTTCAACAACCACAACTGGGTCCCACACCTTCCTCTTGTTGCAACGCTGTAGGGGCAAGAAAACATACCCCACCCCAGAATCCAAACCCTTATAATCAACATCAATTTCTTTCAAATCCTCAAACCTGGACAAGGAAGACACAAAGGCCCTAGTGCCATAGACCTCATAGCCAAATCTGCTTCATTGTCTCTTGAAGAAGTACTGCCCAAATTTGAAATCCAAAGGTAAGATTTGGGTTTTGTTGTGGGTTTGGCTGGGAATTTTTTGAATTTTTTGGATTTGAGTTTTGTTGTAAGATTTGGGTTTTGTTGTTGTGGGTTTGGCTGGGATTGGGTATGGGTAAAATTGGAGCAGATTTAAGGTTAGAGACAGAGATAAGTGAAAAGTGGTATGAGGGAGAGGAATGAGAGAGAAGAGACTAGAGAGAGAAGAGACTGGTGAGAAAAATGGGAGTAACAAAGGGGGTTACGGAGTTAGGGGTGTTAGGGATTATATTGTCTTTTAGGGATCTAATCGGTTAATTTTAAAATATCTTAGACCTGTGTGATATTTGTCCAAACCTCAGGAGAGGTTAATGGAATTTACCCTATATTTTTTGAATGAATAATTTGTTGTATATAAATCTCTTAGAAACACATCACGACTAATTTTGAGAAATTGATCAATTATAATTATTTGCATATTATGTTGTTTTGGAGGAAGATAAACTAAAAGCAAGCTAAATGCATGTGAGTATTCTTATGTAATCCCGGATTTGAATCTTGATATGATAATAAGTAATACTAATAATCATGAACCAAATAGATAATTCCCATTATTTTAAATTTTATCATATCTATAAATATATAATTTAGTTATTTAAAAAATTAATTCCCACGTTGAATTTCTATAAAAAATAAAAAATAAATAAAAGTTACACATAGGATAGTAATAGAAATAGTAAATAGTTAATTTATCGTTGCAAAACTAACACATTGATAACGGCATAGTAATACTGTAATAGTGAACAATTAAAATAGTCAGAGAGAATATTCTTTATAACTTCCCTGGAAGAGGAGCATAAGAGTGTGTGACTATTTAGGATTGAAAGGAAGCCCTGTGAAGGAAGGAAGGATGGTTAAAATAAACTCGATTTTGGAATGCTAAACTCAAGTCCATCAGACTCGTTTTCTGTAAAATTGAAATCGAGCCTTACAAACTCAATTTTAGTACTCACTCAACAAAAACAAAGACAACAAAGAACATCAAAGAACCAAAAATAACATCAAACCCAGAGAATCTAAAAATAACGACAAATGAGTTGCTACAACAAACCCATTTCCAAAAAATCTTTTTCTCAAACAATCAAACATAACAATCCATTTCCAAATACTCTTCTTCTCCAACAATCAAAAACAACAACCAAAGAGAAACAACGAAATCAACAAACCCAAGCAAACCCAAGACCCACCTGGGGTATTGCTCGGATCAGATCGAACCTGGGTTTTGTTGGAGTTGCTTGGATTGGATCAGAACTGTAAGGAAGGTTTTGCTAGAGTTTATTGGATCGGATTAGTGGTTCTCTCTCACTTTGTCTTGTTCCATATATCTCGTTCCCCATCGAAGCTCAACTGGGTTTTGCTCGGATCAGATCGGTTTTGGGTTTTACTGGAGTTTGTTGAAGGTAAAAACTAAAGTTGAATTCTGAAATGTAATGAAATCGAGTCCAATAGGCTCAAATTCGATGACGGTCCAATGTTGAAATCGAGTTCATTGTACTCGGTTTAGAACACCGAAATCGACCTTATTGCACTCGAGATGTTAGTTTCCAAAATAGTTTTGAAAATGTGCTAACTGATAAAATTATTTGAAAATTAGTATTATTTCGAAAAAAAATCCAATTGAAAGGGGGAAGATTGAGAGGGAAGATCAATAAGGTTTACTAACAATATATATGCTTGTCAGTTGCAAAGAGGTCCTAATACATTGTTGTCCAATAAGATCTGCTTACATACTTTGCTGCAGTTGCAGTGGGTAGGGGATTGATAGTATTTGCTTTGAAAACTACAAACTATGGATTTGCTTTGCAATTGAATCTTTAACTGGTTTGATGAGACAAAAGACAAAACCATACACATAGTCTAGTCTAGGTTATTGGATGAATTGTCTACCCAAAGCAGCCACAGTTTCTCTTGTCCAGTTGCAAGTTCTTACTTAGCATTCTTACCATTTACCAAGTTTCTTAGCAACTTGCAGAAAGAAATGTTTGCCTAGTGGCAATTCATGTACTACAACTGTAAATGAACAGAGGAAGATGGAGTACTACAATTGTGAATCTTATGGATCTTTCCTCTCGATCTTCCCCCTTCTGATCTCTCTTTCTCCCTCTTGATCTCTCACTTTCTCTCTTTTCCCCTCTTTCATTTTGGGTTTCTCGGATACCGGGTGGATGGGGTGGGGATTATTATTATTATTATTATATATATATATATATATATATATATATATAAAGTTTTTCTAAAATTAAGAAAAAAAATTCAAAACAGAGTTGTTTTTGTAAGTTAACGGCAGCAACAAACATAGGACTTAATTGGGAATGAATGAAATTTGGAGGACTGAAATGACAAAACTCAAATTTAAAGTACTAAAATGAAAAATAATGAAACTTAGATAGTGAATTTTGCATTTTGGTCTAATATTTTTGTTGGGGTAAAAGTTTACATTGTACTAGAAATGTAAATCTTACAATATTGTAGACACAGAAATGAGCACATTATGAACATTTACGTGTTTACCAAAAAAAATGTAAAGTAAGAATTTTTTTTTATTGATGTAAAATTTTTGTCGTAACATAGATTTGTTATGTTACACACTTAACACGAATATTAATGATAATAAAATTTCTTTATGAGGTGCTACTTAGGCCACTAGCGAGTTCATCTGACCAATATATATATATTTTTTAAATCATTTTTGTTCATTTGATTAGATCAATTTTTCCTTTTGGGAGATCGGATTATGTTTTTGATGCTCAAACATTAAATTCTTGAGAATGTGTGTCTGTAAATTATAAAGAAAAATTCAAAATTTTGAAGCAACAATATGACTTCACCACTGTGTCTTTCTTTCGTATCATTCTGATAATCTAAAAAATATTATAGAAAAAATTAAGTTTCTTTTCCCTACCTTTCATATGATTCCCTCCTTTCTCGATAAAAACAAGTGATTAAATTGATTAAATTTGAAAGTTTGAACAGAAAGGAAATGATAGATATTGATAATCTTGTAAATTTTTCTATCCTTTGTTCATACGCTCCCAAGACCATTTCTTTGTTTAGTGATAAATTGTAAGGTGAAAATGAGTGGAGAGGATGATTTATAAGACAAGGGCAAAAAAATGCAATTTTATTGATTAAATCCTATACTTAAGAAACATTAAAAAGAAAATTGAAAATACATTAAATTTCGCTAAAATCAGATCCCTTTACTTTCTCCTTCCCTTTTCCTCCCTCCCCTCCACCCCCTAATACCCTAAACTTTGTTTAGAATTAGTCTCATATTAGACAACAGTCCCAAAAAGATTTTCTTTCCATCTACAACTTTGTTGAGAATTAGTCTCATATTAGACAACAGTCCCATAAAGATTTTTTTTTTCCATCTACACCTTGCATAATAGACAAATAAGACTATTGCATTATAGATGTGGATTGTGGACCATGTGGTATCCTCTCTAATAATTCATTTTGGTTTGGTAAAGCAGTGATAGTGACAGTAGAAAAAACATGTCTGAGTTGCTTAATTGCTTTTGTTATTTGTGAAGGACCGAAGGAGGGTAGGCCATCATTGGTTCATTTCTTAGGGCATAGCTTCCCACCATTTATATTTATTTATTGTTGTTCATTTTTGGCTAACACTAAAAATTTGTAAAAACATATTTTACATTTTTGCTATGGATGTAATTTCAACGATCAAATCTGGCTTTTACTTTTTCTATTACTAAAAAAATTGCCAACTGCTTGATTGGAATCTGTTAGTTTTTGGATGGTTTAATTAAGATTTGTTGGTTAAATTGTATATTTGGGTCATAACCATTAGTTTTTGTTTTAAAATCATTATTATACTTTAGAATATTTCAAAAGATCCTTAACGGAATTTGATGGATAAAAAATGTTAACGTATAAAACAAAATTCAATAAATCAAGGCTTTTGTGAAGCTAGAGATGTGGTATAAATTCTATTTTTCGTAGCAACATTTTCCATCCATTTTATGCTAGCAAGTAGTGTTTTTTTTTTTTTTTTTTTTTTTTTTTTTTTTTTTGAATTTTGAATTTTGAATTTTGAATTTTGAAAACATAGTAATTAAAGTGAAATTAAAATAATAATAATAATAACTCTGAAAAAGAGAGGTTGTTTGGTATTTTTTTTTTCTTGCTAATGTGAGTCTCTTCAGTGTTTTTTATTTTTATTTTATTTATTTTTGTACAAGTCTCCTGAGAGTTAATACTAATAGTACATTCGAATTCGTGATAGTGGGTTTGCCCACATTTGTCATCATAAAAGTGGCCCAAAACAAATGAATATGCTCCAGGATGAGCCGAACCAAACCCAAAACAAATATACTATTTGGGTTAAAAAAGATTCTAAAATATGAACTATTTTTTACTTATCTGCTCTTTTTGGTTCAACCCAATAATTTGGACTAGATGCTATATTTATAGACCCCATACTATATCCGCCACTCCCAATTTTTATGAACTTGTATTGTTACTATTGTAATTTGTATGTCCATGCACTAACAAAAATCTAAGCATTTGGAAAGAACTCCTTTGTAACGCATGAAGACAAGCGTAGATGCCAAATTGACAAGGCAAACATGACCAGAAGACAACCCTTATATGGCCCTTTGTCAGTGAAAAAACATGGAAACCCTATTCCAGATCATACAAAAGAGCAAATTGTACGTATGCATCAATGATCTCAGATTGGCGATGTTGGGTCAGCCTTCAATAAAAATCCTTCCAAATCCAAATCCACATCTTTATTTTGTAAGCCCAAAACAGAAGATTTGGTTTTCGAGGCTCAAATAAATTTCCCCTATTAAAACTTTCCAAACCGAGCAGTAGAAAGAAAAAGGCCCAAATCCACACTATTATTCATAAACCTTTGAGGAAAAAAAAAAAAAAAAAAAAAAAAACGTGGGGATGACTTCTACTAAAACAATCAGGAAAACAAACACTTCAAAGTTTAAGGCCCCGTTTGGTAGAATTGTTTAACAACATGTTTTCAGTTTTTAAACAATATTATACATATTTCTATACACTTTTTCACCTACATGTATTTCAAAAAAATACAAATAACATTACTAGAACAACGTTACCAAACACCCCCAAATTTTCATAATCACTCTTCAACAAGTATTTGACTAAATGAGCGTTTGGATAGAGCTTATCAGGCGTTTGTGTTTGCGTTTGCGTTTTCCTTTTCTTTTTTTTACCAGAAGTGCATTTCACATGAGACACAGTCCTACTAGTAGGTCCCGTGCACTGTACACGTGACCTGCTACCTCTTTGAACATCCAAATTTTTCACTAGAATGGCACTGTTAGAGGGTCCTGTGCACTGTTCACGGGACCCACAAACACCTTTTTTCACCAAAACTTTTATTAAAAATGGATTTCACGACACTATTTACACATTTAAAAATGATTTTGCTAGAGTGTTTTCAGCTTTCAATTTTTAGTTTTCAGCAAAATTAGCGGTATCCAAAAATATCGCTTTCTTTTTTTCACTAAAGCATAAAACCTTAAAAAGTAAAACACATCCACAATATATATATATATATATATATATATGTTTCCGCACCCTCATGGCCTCAATCGGCCTCTGTCAGTAGCTTACCCCCTTTTATATATATATATTGCAAACCTCACAGAAGAGACTATTCATAACACGTAATTCAAACAAACCCACAAGCAAAAAGAGAGCATGGATAACTAGGAAGCCTTCTTAGCACATGGTACACTAGAGGCTCAGACAGGGTTAACGTTCATAGCTATCATTTGGAGATTCTCTTGGCCGTTGTTTATAACACCATGGTCGGCGGCGAGATTGTCGCCAGGAAGCCTTTAGGTAGCATTATTGGTGTTGTTAGTTGTAAATCTGCGTAGTGTATCAAAAGGGTTAACTTCAAGCTTTAAGCTACAAGTTGCAATATGAGTAGGACAAGCGCAAAGAATCAACTATTGGTTCTGTCTAAACGACTTGTAGTATTGTCTTGTAATTCTTTATGCCACTGGTAGTTTAGTGGTAGTAAACAGTGGTGATATTTATGGACACATGTAAGTAGCTGATAGGTACTGTTAATTTTGAAGGGAATAGATCCGTATAATTTGGGATTAGTTAGGACTTCAACCTTGTATAAATACCTCTGTTTGTACAATTTTTCATTGAGAAAATACAATTCATTCTTCATCAAAATCTCATATGGTATCAGAGCACTCTGAGCTTTTCTAGATTCTTCTTAAGTTTCTTTCCAGATTTTCTTTCACACTTGAATTTTCTCACAAGCTTTTCTTCTGAGATCTTTTAGAATTTTGCTTTAGATTCATCTTGGTTTCATTTTGAAGCAGATTCACCTCAGATTTTTCTCTTTTAATCTCAAATTTTTCCTTTAGAGTTACACCAAATTTTCCTTCCAAGCTTGAATTTCTTCAATGGCGACCATTGAAACTTCTGCCCCTATTACCAAAATTGATGAATCACATCCTTTCTTTTTGCACTACGGAGAGAATCCAGGCACGATTCTTGTTGCTCAGCCTCTAGTCAATGATAACTATGCTAGTTGGGCTAAATCAATGCAAAGAACTTTGGGGGCTAAGAGCAAGTTAGGGTTTATTGATGGAAGTCTTTCATTGACTCATTCCATGGCAAAAAATCCATTGCTTGTTCAAGCTTGGACCAAGTGCAACAACATGGTTGTATCTTGGATACTGAATTGTGTTTCTCCAAAGATTCTTGCAAGTGTTGTTTACAAGAACACTGCTTTAGAGGTCTGGATTGAACCAAGAATCTGTTTTCTCAAAAGAATGGACCAAAGCTCTTTCAACTTCAGAAGGAGTTTGCAATGATTACTCAAGGAGATCTCTCTGTCACAGACCATTTCACTCAATTGAATGCTCTGTGGGATGAAATTGAAAATTACAGAGCTTTACCATGTTGTACCTGTGGTTCTTGCACTTGCTCAATTAATGAGAAATTGACATAATATCAGTTGCAAGATTCAATTATGTAGTTTCTTATGGGACTCAATGAGACATACAGTCAAGTTCGGGGGCAAATTTTGTTGATGGATCCTCTTCCTTCAGTCAATAGGGTGTACTTTTTATTGGTTCAAGATGAAAGCCAAATATCAATTGGTCATTCTACTAGTGCCTACATTGAATCCACTGCTTTGGCAACCAAGTCATTTGCTAGAGCTGTTGGTTTTGGAAACACTTATGGCAATAATTCAGGTGCTAAGGGTAACAAGAACAAAGGAAATGATAGGCCAGTGTGTAGCCATTGTGGGGTCACAGGTCATACCATAGAGAAATGCTACAAACTCTGTGGCTATCCTGCTGGTTACAAACCCAAGGGCAAGACTGCAAAGGCTAATCAAGTTGCAGGACCTAATTTTGGAGCAAACTTTGGTGTTATGGAGCCAGATTCTGATTCTGTGCCACAATCCTTTCCTTCCTAAGCTTTCTCTTTTACCGCAGAACTGTGTCAAAGGATTTTGGCTATGATTAGGGGTTCAAGCACTAGTCATGGTAATATGGCAACACCTGAAGTTGTTCCCACTACAATGGCCAACAGTGTCACAGCCACTACTCCACTTGCAGGTACTTCCTTCAACTTAAAGCATTCTGTTTTTGCTGCCAAGGTAGTGAATGGAAATGCTTTTAGTTGCAATACTTGGGTTTTAGATATAGGTGCTACTGATCATATAATCTGTTATGTGAACTTATTAACCTCTGTCACCACCTTAACCCAGTGTGTTGTGAAACTGCTCAAGTGACTCACATTGGCACAGTCAAGCTTTTTGCAACCTTAATTCTTGATCATGTTCTTTGTGTCCCTTCCTTTTCTTTCAATTTGTTGTCCATTAGCAAACTGACTCAATAATTGCCATATTGTCTTGTTTTTCTCTCTCAGTTTTGCTTTATTCAGGACCTTTCATCTTGGAAGACGATTGGAATAGGTGAAATGCATAATGGCCTCTACTTGTTGCAAAGATCAGATTGCATCAGTCCTTCTTCCTTGGCAGATCATCTTCTCAAGCACAAGTCTAGTCACTCTTTTTCTTCTGTTAATTCTATAACTAGTGTGTGTAGAGTGTGGCATTTTAGGTTAGGTCACCCTTCCATGAATAAGCTACTATCTTTGCAAGATAGCCTATCTATTTCCTTTGATACTTGTAATGATGTTTGTGACATCTATCCTAAAGCAAAATAGAAAAGGCTACCATTTTCCTTTAATAATAACTTTTCTACTTCTGCATTTGATCTTGTTCATGTTGATGTGTGGGGACCTTACTCTATTCCTACTCATGAAGGTTTTAAATATTTCTTATTCGTTGTTGATGATGCTACTAGATGTACTTCGATTTACCTTTTAAAAGCTAAATCTGAGGTTAGAGGGTACCTTATTTCTTTCCATAAATTCATTTAAACCCAATTTGGTGCCAACATTAAATTTATTAGATTTGAAAATGGACAAGAGTTTCTCCTTACTGATTTTTACTCTGCTCATGGCATCATACACCAAAAGAGTTGTGTTTATACTCCTCAATAGAATTCTGTTGTGGAGTGTTAAGGACATATTTTATATAGTTGGCTAATCCTTTGACAAAACGCACTTTACTTGTATTTGGGTAGATCTAGGATGTGTTTAATACTTCAAGGAACAAGTTGTTCAAGTGTAGTATTAAAGTCATGAAGATTGGACCAAGAAACAAGTGAAGAAAAGGTGTTCAATAAAGCTGGACAGATAGCTCGACACCTGCGGATAGATAGCTCGATAGCTTCTCGACACCTCCTCGACACCTGGCTATCTGTCGAGCTCTTCAGCTAATTCTTATCGCAATCTCGATAGCTTGTCGATCGATCGAGAAAGTTTCTGTCCCCTCGACACCTTCTCGACACCTCCTCGATAGCTGTATCTGTTGAGATTCATTAAACCTCGACACCTGCTCGACACCTCCTCGATAGCTGCTATCTGTCGAGGTTACGGAAATTCAGCTTTTTGATTTTTGGGCCAGGCTTATGTATTTGAGTAGGGTTTCTTTTCTCACAACCCTAGACCTATATAAGGCTTATTTTAGAGGCCGTCACATAAGAGAATACAAGGAGAATACATTCAAAAGGTGACCGATGCCTTATTCTCTCTAAAAGAAGTTACTGCGTTTTTGCGCCTTAGGGTTTTGTAACCAAGTGCTTCTTGATCTTCATTCTTGATGAAGTGAAGAACTTTGCAGCCAACATCTTCTTCTAGTTGGTGATTGAAGTCGCGTACTAGGATCCGCGCAATTGGTTAGTCACGTATTGGGATTCGTGCATCAAAGGGTGGCGTTCATGTATTGAAGAGTTCAGAGGTTCTGAAGCGGTAGAAGGTTTCTGCTGTGAGTTCATCTACAGGGATTGTAGAGTCTAGGGACAAAGGTTTTGTACTAGATCTGAAACTTCTCTTTTCTATAGTGGATTGCTTTTCGGGAAGGTTTCCCCCCAGGTTTTTTACTGTGAAACTGGTTGGTTTCATTGGTTTTCTTGGGTCATCATATCTTGTCTTATTTAGTTTTCCGCTGCATATTATTTTGACATGATATTGATGTTTGTTTGTTTTAACAAGTTTTATTCGTAATAAATCTAATTAACAACTTGGGTTTAAAACTTGTTAATTTTATCAATCGGGGTCTAAATTTCCCAACAAGTGGTATTAGAGTGGGTACACTCTGATTGGATTAATTTCCTGAGTGTGATCCTTGACCCCCGTTGTCATGGAAGCTCTTGATTGCTTTGATTTGCATGATCTTGTGTTGAATGATGATGATGATATTCAAGATGCCTATTGCAAGCTTTATAATTTTTGTATGAAATCTCTTGAATGTTCTACAAAATTAAAAGCTAAATTTAAAAAGGTCAAGCTTGAAAAAGATGATTTGATTGCAAAATTGGATGAAGCCAATAATTTGAATGAAAATTTTAAAAATCAAATTTCATCTCATGTGGACAAAATTAATAGTTTGGAAGAGCAACTAGTTGAATTTAAAACTGAAGTTGAAAAATTGACTAGTGCCAAACTTGTTGTTGAGCCTAACTCAAAAGAAAAGGAATTTTATATTCCTCCTTTTAAAAGGAAAAATCAAGAGTTGAAGGCTAATATTGCTAGGATAGACAAAGGTAAACAATCTGATGTTAATGTTGAAGTTTCTAAACCTATGTCTAAAACTCCTCCTAGGCTGAATGATAAATCTGAATTTGTCCCCATTTGTCATCATTGTCATATTGTTGGTCATATTATGCCAAATTGTCCTAAGTTGAGGTCTCTGTCAACCTCTAAGGTTAGACGTTCTTCTTGGAAGCCGAGTAGTCCTAAAACTGCTCATGTTTGTCACCATTGTGGTGTTTCTGGACATATTCATCCTAATTGCTTTAGGTTGTATCCTCATAAGCAATTATCCAAATGGTCACAGGTTTCTTCACAAGGACCTACACCTTTGTTTGGAGAGTTATTAAAAACTTTGAGCTTTTTAACTCAATTTCAGGAGAATTCTAATTCTTCTATGTCCTTTAGTAGACATACTAGGACACGTGCCTTTTCATCTTCACGGCCAAAGACTCGTGCTGTGTGGGTGAGAAAGGAGCCTAAGACTTAATTGTCTTTTCTGTTTGTCCTTTGCTTTAATTCTTTCTATCTAAAGTAGGACTTTCTTGCTTGATTTCTTATCTGTTTTTGAAATCATATTTTCATGCATCTGCATTTTTCTATCATGCCCTCATGCATATGCATCCTTCTTTCATATTGTTTGTCTGTTTTTGTTTGGTTGTTTAGTTTTTATTTTGTTTTGTTTTCAAAATAAAAATAAAAAGAGAAAAATCAGAAAAATACAAAAAACAGTGTATGTTTTGTGTACATTGGTACTTGTGTACCTTGGATGGCCAATGAAACAGAGTTTTCTAAACTTTGTATCTCTTGTAGCTTAGATGAGCATCTCTATGCGCAACTAAGCAAGTGAGCTTTGTGGCTCGTGTTTGTGATGAGTAAGATTAGGTTATTTCTTAGACTTAACACTCATATCACTCTTTTTGACGGGTAGGACTAGAAAATCCTAAGAGAAAGGCATAAATAACCATCTCACCACTGTTGCCCGCCAATCATTAATGACATCTGTATGCTTCGGCATAGCAAAAGTGTGATGTCAATGACATTTGTGTGCTTAGGCATAGCAAAATTGAAATGTCAAATATCAATGGGTATTTCTTTTCTTTCTCATAAGCCCATATATGATATGTTTAAAAAGAAAATATACAAAGAAATAAAAAGCAAAAAGATTAAAATGCTTTAAAAATGGTTGCAAGCGTGTATTCTAGGAGATGTGGGAGTTATAGGATGTACCTCGAAGGTGATAGTCCCCATCAAACAGTTATGATTGTGTGTGAGTTAAAGTTATTTTCTCATATCTCAGATCGTTATAACATGTATACACATATGCAATCTTGCGATGTTTTTCACACACAACACGTAATATTCTTTGCTACTTTTGATACATGTGCAGGTACAATGTGATTTGGCCATCACAAAGGTTTTACATGTGCTAATGTATACTCACTAAACTGTCTTGACTTGTTTTTGAAAAATAAAATTGGTTAGACTTGTTTAGTGTGTGTGTGTGTGTTTTGCATCTTTCTTTTGTCATCCATAGCATCTTGTTTCATTACATTCATGCATTTATATGGATTTCTTGTGCCCCCTTGATCATATTGATCATCTTTATGTTTCTCGGGTGAAGTTTTATAGCTTCTTGTACCCTTTGTCAATCATGACAAAAAGGGGGAGAAATTGTGGAGTTAGAGATTCTACATGTTAGGGGGAGAAATACATTCCTTTGTAAGGGGGAGTTGTGTTTCATTTTGTTAGGGGGAGTGCTTACTTCCTTCTTCTTGTACCGTGGGTCTTGTGACCATTTTTACATACATTGAACTTATCTTCTTTATATGTTGATGTATGTTTCTTTCACCTATCTCAACATGTGTTGTTTCTTTTCTATCTTTATACACATGTTTCTTATTACTTGTATACAATCTATTATTTCTGTTTCACACTAAGATGCCTTGATGAGTTTTGTTTAAAGTGTTTCAGAAATACAGGTTGTCAAAGTCTACTTGCCATAAACTCTCTTCTTGCAAAGTTTTTCAAGAGTTTGTGTTATGATAGATTTTACTGTATGTAACAAGTGAGTATGAGTTGAGTGATTTATGACTTCTCTCATATGTTCATTTGTTTGTTGTGGTTTTGTCACGGATTGCCAAAGGGGGAGATTGTTAAGGACATATTTTATATAGTTGGCTAATCCTTTGACAAAACGCACTTTACTTGTATTTAGGTAGATCTAGGATGTGTTTAATACTTCAAGGAACAAATTGTTCAAGTGTAGTATTAAAGTCATGAAGATTGGACCAAGAAACAAGTGAAGAAAAGGTGTTCAATAAAGCTGGACAGATAGCTCGACACCTGCGGATAGATAGCTCGATAGCTTCTCGACACCTCCTCGACACCTGGCTATCTGTCGAGCTCTTCAGCTAATTCTTATCGCAATCTCGATAGCTTGTCGATCGATCGAGAAAGTTTCTGTCCCCTCGACACCTTCTCGACACCTCCTCGATAGCTGTATCTGTTGAGATTCATTAAACCTCGACACCTGCTCGACACCTCCTCGATAGCTGCTATCTGTCGAGGTTACGGAAATTCAGCTTTTTGATTTTTGGGCCAGGCTTATGTATTTGAGTAGGGTTTCTTTTCTCACAACCCTAGACCTATATAAGGCTTATTTTAGAGGCCGTCACATAAGAGAATACAAGGAGAATACATTCAAAAGGTAACCGATGCCTTATTCTCTCTAAAAGAAGTTACTGCGTTTTTGCGCCTTAGGGTTTTGTAACCAAGTGCTTCTTGATCTTCATTCTTGATGAAGTGAAGAACTTTGCAGCCAACATCTTCTTCTAGTTGGTGATTGAAGTCGCGTACTAGGATCCGCGCAATTGGTTAGTCACGTATTGGGATTCGTGCATCAAAGGGTGGCGTTCATGTATTGAAGAGTTCAGAGGTTTTGAAGCGGTAGAAGGTTTCTGCTGTGAGTTCATCTACAGGGATTGTAGAGTCTAGGGACAAAGGTTTTGTACTAGATCTGAAACTTCTCTTTTCTATAGTGGATTGCTTTTCGGGAAGGTTTCCCCCCAGGTTTTTTACTATGAAACTGGTTGGTTTCATTGGTTTTCCTGGGACATCATATCTTGTCTTATTTAGTTTTCCGTTGCATATTATTTTGACATGATATTGATGTTTGTTTGTTTTAACAAGTTTTATTCATAATAAATCTAATTAACAACTTGGGTTTAAAACTTGTTAATTTTATCAATCGGGGTCTAAATTTCCTAACATTGAGAGAAAGCACCAACATCTTTTGTCAGTCACTAGAGCACTTAGAATTTAGTCAAATGTTCCTTTGTGCTATTAGGGAGACTCTATTCTCACTACAGCTCATATTATTAACAGATTACCTTCTCCCATTCTCCAAAACAAATCTCCTTTTGAGCTTCTTTTTCATAATAAACCTTCATATGACCATTTGAGAGTTTTTGGTTGCTTGTGCTATTCTTCCACTATTTCTACTCATAGAGACAAGTTCCAACCTAGGTCCTAAGTTTGTGTTCTATTAGGTTACCCTCCTGCCACAAAGGGTTATAAGCTTCTTAATCTCACTTCTAGAAAGATTTTCATTTCTAGGGATGTGGCCTTCCATGAGTCTATTTTTCCTTTTATTTCTTTAGATTTTGTGTATTCCACTCCCTCTAATACTTCCCTTCCTCCTATGTCAAATTCTACTTCTACCACCTTACTTTTTTATTCTAACTCCTCACCTGTGTTTCATGATTCCTTTATTAATGATCAGTACTTTGCATCTGATGTTGATTCAGATTCTGATATTGATGATGATGCTTCTAGCTCATCACCATCTGATTCACTTCAGGGTGTCCATCTTGCTGATCCTATTCTTTTAACTCCTTCATCCACTGTTCCTGCTACTACTTTATCCAATGACTCACACATTCCTCAATCCACTTTACCTGCTGCCTTCCAGCCTGTTACCTTACTTACTACTTCTTCTCCTGAATCCTCCACCCAAACTGTTCCTTCAATTGAGCCATCATTGGTTGTCCAGCCCCAACTTCCTATCCAAGGTCTTAGAAGGTCTGCCAAGGTTTCCCACAAACCATCCTATTGGTAGTCTTATCATTGCAACTAGGTGAGTGCTTCACCCTTCCGTTCCACTCTTCCTAAGAAAGGTACTTCTCATCCACTTCAGAACTTTCTCTCTTACTCTAAACTTTTTGCCACCCATAGACATTTTTGCAATTCTATCTCTTCTGTTGTGGAACCTACTACCTATGCTCAGGCTGTTCAGGATCCCAAGTGGAGGGAGGCTATGGCTATTGAAATTGCTACCTTGGAAGCTAATAATACTTGGTCATTGACTTCTTTGCCTGCTCATAAGAAGCCTATAGGTTGTAAATGGGTGTATAAAATCAAACATAAGGCAGATAGGAGTATAGAAAGGAATAAAGCTAGACTTGTTGCCAAGGGGTTCACACAAAGAGAGGGTCTAGACTACTTCGAAACTTTTTCCCCAGTAGCTAAAATGGTTTCTGTTAAGGCTTTACTTACTGTGACTACTGTGAAAGGGTGGTTTTTGTCTCAACCTAATGTGAATAATGCTTTCCTCCATGGAGAGCTCGAAGAAGAGGTTTATATGGTTTTACCTCCAGGCTTTCATAGCAAAGGGGAGGCTGTTTGTAAGCTGAATAAGTCTTTGTATGGTCTCAAGCAAGCATCCAGGCAATGGTTCTCTAAGTTTTCTCATGCTTTGGTCTAGCTGGGTTTTCAACAGTCCAAGGTAGATTACTCCCTTCTCACAAGAAGCAATTCTAGTAGTTTTATTGCACTATTGGTGTATGTGGATAAGGTTCTTATTGCTAGTGATAATGTGAAGGCAATAGATGAACTTAAGGTGTTGCTGGATAGACAGTTCAAGCTTAAGGATGAATGTTCAATAAGTGTGTAAAACACTATGAACGTTTAGACCCCAATTTACAAATTACCAATTCAAGCTTAATATCAAACAATATATGTGCGAAAAATGAACATAAGCTTATAACAGAATTGATAAGAAATCTAAACCAAATAAAATCACATCCATATCAGAAATTAAATGGCAAAGATTAAGGGAAGAGAGATGCAAACACAAGGACAACACACGATGTGTTATCGAAGAGGAAACCGAAGCCCTCGGCGTAAAACCTCTCCGTCGCTTTCCAAGCGGTCAATAATCCACCAAAAAATGTAATTGAGATATATGAACAGCAATAGACCCTCCAAGCCTAATCTATCTAGTGTACCTAAGCCCTCCAAGCTTCTTGCTCCAACGAGGTTAAGCTGAACCTTTGTCTTTTCTAACTTACCGGATTCCGCTATAGCCCATAGCATCAACTAATATGAATTGGTCCCTTCCTAACTGCTTCCCAAAGCACCAAAAAGCCTTCTCACAGATGCGGGTATGGTGAGAAAAGGATTTGGCTAAGAACCTCTCAAGGATGTAACAATGGAGAGGGTGAGAGTAGAGGAATTTGAAGAGTCTATATGTAAGATTGTGGATGAGTCAATCTTGTTTTTCTTTAGGGTTTCTCTCTCAAAATTCTCTCTGGAAACTCTCTACATTTCGTAGGAATAAGGGTCTATATCTAGTGGTATGTGTTTGGAATGCGAAGAGTCATTTTTCCAAAATAGTGCTGGCTGGTGGCTTGGCCTCGCAACTTGACTGAGTCATGAGTTCAAGCTGTGAGCTAATTGAATGGCCAGTCTGGACTTTTTGTCTTGTAGTGCAGCAGCTAGCACGATACTTTAGCTACTCTGCATGCTTCACTCGTGTGCATCTTCTGGCAGGTTGCAAGCCGCGAGTTACCCGTGAGATCCATCCGTGAGCCCCTGCTTCACTGCACAATCTTGAGCATTTCTTCACACTCTCTCACACACTACCTTTACATGATTCCCACCTAAATACAGGGTTTCTAAATGCTAAATTACAAGTAAATTTGGCACAGAATAAAGCCAACAAAATGGTTGATTAAATTCAACCTTACAAAGGACTATGGTGACTTAAAGTTCTTTTTAGGCTTGGAGGTAGCCAGATCCAAAGAAAGGATACACTTGTGTCAAAGGAAATATGCCTTAGAGCTTCTAGAGGATGTAGGCTTGTTAGGTTGTAAGTCAGCAAAGACACGTATGGAGCAAAATTTGAAATTGAGTAAGTTTGAAGGGAAGGAGTTGAAGGATCCTAGTGTGTATAGAAGATTAGTTGGAAGGTTGCTTTACTTAACTATCACAAGACCTGATATCACATTTGCAGTCCATAAGCTAAGTCAGTTTATGGCTATGCCTAGATTGCCACATCTTCAAGCTGTAAATAGAGTTCTACACTACATCAAAGGATCACCTGGACAGGGTTTATTATTCTCTAGTCAGTCTGAGTTGCATATTAAGGCATTTGCTGATGCGGATTGGGTTGCATGCCCTGATACCCAAAGGTCAACTACAGGCTATTGTGTCTTTATTGGAGATTCACTTGTTTCTTGGAAATCTAAGAAGCAACACACTGTCTCAAGATCATCAGCAGAATCAGAGTATAGAGCAATGGCTGTTGCTATTTGTGAAATTGTGTGGTTGATTAGTTTTCTTAAAGACATTAAGGTCTTACATTCTAAGGCAGCTCTGCTCTTCAGTGATAGTCAGACTGCTTTACACATTGGGGCAAATCTTGTGTTCTATGAGAGGACGAAACACATTGAGATAGACTGCCACATTGTCAGGTATTAAGTATTAGCTAAGGTGATAAGGTTATTACTTGTTAGAACTAAGTCTCAAGTTGGAGATTTGTTGACAAAAGCTCTCAGTTCACAACAGTTTCATCATTTGCTATCCAAGATGAACTTGTTGAATATAAATTCCCCTGTTCCTCTTGAGGGGGAGTATCAGAATGGTCAGCTTCAAGCTTCAAGCTTCAAGCTTCAAGCTACAAGTTCCAATTAGAGCAGGACAAGCACAAAGAATCAGCTATTGGTTCTATCTAAACGACCTATAGTACTGTCTTGTAATTCTTTATGCCATTGGTAGTTTAGTGGTAGTAAACAGTGGTGATATTTATGGACATGCGTAAGTAGCTGATAGTTACTGTTAGTTTTGAAGGAAATAGATCTGTATAATTTGGGATTAGTTAGGACTCCAACCTTGTATAAATACGTATGTTTGTACAGTTTTTCATTGAGAAAATACAATTCATTCTTCATCAAAATCTCATATAGTGCAAGAACGAGAATGATGATGAGGATCACCAGGCCAAGTATTTGAGCTGCAAGTTTAAGGTCCAAAAGCAATGACATTTGTTCCCTGCAGTAAACAAAGAGGAAATTAATTCTATCAACACTGGAACAAACAAAAATAAAATTAGAAAAAAATTATGAATTAAATGTGTATAGTCTGCTATAAATTCTCACCTGTTTGGAGGAGTAGATAGAGATAGAGGATGATTGGGTATATATCATGTGGGGCCATATATTGTCGAATATGGTTTTTTTTTTTTTTTTTTTTTTTTGAGGAACCGAATTATGGGGTTTTATAGGACTTTAATCTACTGCTTTGGCGTTGTGCACATGCTATAAGTAGTAGTGTAGTTGATAAAGGCTCAAACATAATTGTCCATTGTAATCGTTGCAACTTTGCAAGTCATTCGAGTGTCCATTGAAGTTTCCTATCTAAATCTAAATGCTTCTAAGTTCTATAACTCGTATTCGGACTGATTAATATCGGCTAATAGTGGTATTTCCAGTTTCTTTTTAAAAGAGAAGGTTTAATCAGGGGTCCATGATTTGGACTCCCAAAAAATATATAAAAATTGACCCCTCTTCAAAAGAAGAAAACAAAACAAAACAAATTTTTTTTTAAGGAACTTAAAAATGTTTAAACAAGATTGTAATATCTCATAAAAAACAATAAAAATTACCAATAGATTATAAAACTTTTATAAAAAATTCCACTTAAATTCATCATTTATTGAGGTAACAAATGACAATTATTTAGTGGTTGTAGTACAATTATATTAAATCAATGTGGCTAAAGAAATCTCATTATCAAATAAAAAAATAAAACACCTGATATGAGTAATAAGATGTTGTTTAAGAAGTTTTAGGTTTTGACGTTTTGTTGTATATATGTTTGTTATGCTTAGTTTTTATAATTTTTTTGAGCACTCATATATTTTTATTAACTACTAATTTTTTCTTTATCTTTGAGATGAAAAAGAATGCAAGTCACGTGAGATATCAATTTGGAAGAAATTTTTTTTTTTTTTAAGAAAATAATTTGAATGATAGTTTCTTTAAATGATTTTTTATTGGTGTATTGCTTTGTTATTTATGAGTCGAATGATTATTATTATTATTATTATTATTATTATTATTATATATGCTGGACATCTGGTGTGTTCCACAAGTTTCTTTCGTATTGTGAGTGCTCAATGAAATTATAATTCAAAGTAAAAATTCAAATGTTTAAAAGGTTAAAAGTTTCAATAGAGTAAAATTTATTTCATAACATGTGAATAAAGGTAATAATAATTATGGATAATATAAATGCTCTATTAAATTTTTATTTATATAAAACTTAAAGATATTAATTACTAAATAATATATGAATTTCTATATTAACAAAACTTATGATTTAAAAAATAAAGTAAATTAAGAAATTTCTCTAAATCTTCATAAAATTGCATCTTGGTCCTAGTGGTCTCATAAAAAAATATTTCTAGATCGATCTTTGCCTACAGGAGAAGGAATACTTTTTAGTTTGATGATAATCTAGCTCTTGTTCAAAATAAAAAATCCTGAAATTTTGATACTCAACTAAACTCATTTTGTTTTCAGCCCTACTTTGTTTGAGTTGCTTTTGCTATCCATGAAGGAGGCATGCTGTTATTTCTTCGTTGGCCCATAGTTTCCCATCACTTATTTATTTACTTTTGATATATACGATAGGTTTGAACCTATGACATCGATTTCATTGATGAATCATTTTTATTATCAAACTAAGATACTAATTAATTTTTGGTGTAGATCTAATTTGAATTTAAGTTTTTTATTTGATGACAAAAATTTATCAATTAGAATGCACACCATTTATTGATTTCTAGTTGTTTATTTTTAGCTAGCGCTAAATTACATAAAAGTTCTTTACTATGGAAGTTATTTTTAGCTTTTAAATCATTTTTGTTAGAAATTGTTTTGTACTTATACATGTCTATCTCTTAAGAGTTAATTATATGTTTGACTTGGGGATTGGGTGTTAGTAGGTTTGCTCATATTCTTCATTTCCTGAAACAACCCGTCCATTTAGGAAAATAACTAAGAACCATTTCGAAAAATTAATGAAATAAGAAAAAGGTAACCTCAGCATGTAGATTTGGGGCTTCTATACAAATCTATCAAAGTCCATATAGCTTATTTTGTGAGCCCCAAACGTTAAATTGTATTAAGTGGCCCAAAACTCTCGCCTTTAAGAACTAGATTCCCACTCGGGCCAAGAGAAAGAAAAAGGCCCGAATCAACACCTTTTTCTATTTTAAATGAATTCACCATTATTCATAAACTTAAGCAAGCTTTGTTGTAAAAATAAAGAGTAAGTTTAGTACCAAAACAAATTTCACAATTTTATCATAATTTTACCACGTGATGACTTGTGAATGGTAGAATTATGGACCCACCACATGGACTTACCATTTTATTTCTACCTCTTACAATCCACCATATAGGTAAATTGTGGCAAAAGTTGTGGAATTTATTGGGTAGTAGACTTACTCAAAAATAAAATAAATGCATGAAAGGACAATGAGAAATATAGAGAACAATGATTCTCCACAAAAAGGGAAAAAAGAAATAAAAGAACAATTGGAAATTTGGAGTTAAATTACCTTGTTCACTATTCAATAAGTTTTTCTTTGTTTTAACTTTTATGAAAGAACATGATTTTTTGCAGAAGAAGCTCAGTGACTGAAAGCCTATATGATAGTATATTGGATGCCATTGATATTTTTCAAGCCTATAAGTCGGTTAGTGTCTTGGTTGCCAGTAATGCAGATGCAGTTGTCACTAACAACCATATGCGAGGTCAGAACTAAGTTAAGTTCCATTTTGAATTATTGATTGTCTGTTCAAATCATCTCTTCTTGTATATTGTTCTTTTACTCTTCTAGTAGCAGAGACGGAACCAGGATTTCAAGCTGGGGGGAGAGGGGCCGGAGATAAGCGAAAAAAAAAAATTTCAAATACGCATCCATATAGTATTAATAAACTATCAACCAAGACAAATATCCAAAAATCATTGTTTCTTAATATATTAAGATACAATCATCTACCAACAAAAATAAAAGACACGAAACACTATTGTTTCTTAATACAATCATCTATGAAAAGGGAACTCGACGCTCTTTCAAATCTTCAAAATCATCTATGATTGAATCCAAACTAAATGTCGAAGCTATATCCTTTTCAATGTATAACATCAAAGAGTCCATCAAAAAATCATTTTCCATTTTGTTTTGAAGGTTAGTTTTTACAACTTTCATAGTTGAAAATACTTGCTCTATAGTAGCAGTAAAAACTGGAAGAGTAAGCACAAGTCTCGTCATTCTATAAATAAGTTTGTAGTGTTCTAAGTTTCTAGTTTTGACAAACCATTGACACAACTCAGATAAACTGTTCAATTTTTTGAACTTTAGATCCTGGACTACATTATGCTCAAAATGATAAAGCTCCTTCTCCAACACTTGTGGATAGAAATTCTTTTCTAACAAACAAAGATCACTACTTCTAAAAGATTTTAATGCCTCTCTAGGTTCTAAAGCTGAGCTAAGCCTAAGTAACTTCATTCTATTTTCACATTATCGCTTGTATAAAAAAAAAATTAATTAAAAAGTAAATAAGAAAAAAAAAAAAAAAAAAAAAGAAGAAGAATAGGAAGCATTATTTTGCATGATGTGTTATAATAAAAGGAAACTTGTAGTTTCCAACAACCCCAATGTCTCTCTGATTTGGGCCATTGTCATAAAACCTAATCACGCAAGAGTCTTGCGTGATTAGTTTTTTTTCTTTTTTTTTTTAGATTTACATGGGCTTTTGAGTCTTGATTGGGTTCGCTGGCTGGGATAAGGGGGGCCTAAGTTTTTTTTTTTTTTTTTGGTGGGGGGGGGGGGGGGGGGGGGGGGGCGCCAGGCCCCCTTAGGCCCCCACTTGGGTCCATCCCTGGTAGATGGTTTATCTTTTCTAGTATTAATATTTATCAACAAAAATTTTGTATTTTTCTTGTAAACAAAAAATGTGAGATAATTGAAATTTTAATTTTAATTTTAATAGGTTCAGACTTTTAAGGAAGCAAAAGTTATCTTGTAAATGAGGTTGAAGATAATAAGAGTATTATAGGGACAATACAAATGTTTAATTTTCTTTTATATATATATATATATATATATATATATACATATATTGTTTAGCTATTTTGGGGGGTTTTTTTTTTTTTTTTGAAGTGTTTTTTATGCTTGCAACAGGGTATTGATAAAATTATTTTTTTTGAAAATTTTAAAATGGTCGAGTTGTTTTTTTAGGTAAATTGAATTAGTTAATTGAGCTTAATTTTTTTTAATTCATATTTTTGCTACTAAAAATTTTTATTGATAGGCTAATTTTTCTAGACAAGTATATTTTGTTTTGAATTTTAGATCTATAAATTTTTAATAGCCTTTAAAAGGAGGAAAATGCTAGAGTTTTGAATGTTTTTATAAATTGTTGATATAATTAGTAATTATTGTTATGTAAGAAAGTGATATAAGCATAGTTGTCAGTATCGTATGATACGTATCGTATCATGTGTAAAAAGTTCTGTATCGTATCGGCGTATCGTAAGTGCTCAAGAATCGTACGATATAATGTATGTATCGTATTAATCGTATCGTATCATAAAATTATACGTATCGTACGATACATATACAAATGCTTTAAAATAAGATTTTTTGTTAAAATTTGTATTTTTATTTGAATCTAACAAATTGTTAAACTTGTTTTTAACACCAAATTATTAGTTTACTTAATTTAGCCTACTAAAATAACATATTCATAAATTTTGTTTCCCCTCTCTCCTAAAATTGGACTATACAGTACACACTTATCTTTCACTTTAATATTTACAAATTTATTTTTTATACTATGAATAAAATATTAATTGACAATATACATTTTTTATTTTTGTCATTATTGTTATAAGTCCAAGAAACTAGAATGCCAAAAAAAAAATTTATAAAAAAATTATTAAAATAAAAAACTTAAGAGATAATAAATGTTAATGACGATGAAGAAAAATTTGATGAAGAAATAAGTTTGCAAAATTATAAACATGATGATAGCATTGACTTAGATGGGGTTGATTAGGAAATTTGATGAATATAATGAAAATAAATTATTATTTTTGGATCATTTGTAATATATTATTACTTTTGAATGTGAATGTGTATGTTATAAACACATGCTAGTTTGATTTATTTAGTTAGCTTATTAAATATTATTACATAAGTGATGAATAAATTAGTCATTAGTTAAATATATTTAAAATTTATAATGAATATACCATTTATATATGTATATTTATAATTTTATAAATTTTAGTAAGCGTTTGTGTATTTTATGATACACGATATGATACGATACACGATACAGAAAAATTAAAAATCGATTCACGATACGATTTACGTTTTGACAACTATAGATATAAGTGATGGACCCAAATACAAATTAATAACAATTTGTTACCACAACTGTTTATAAAAATGGTGTAAAAAAGTTTTGTGGTTGTAGCACTCTCAACAGTGTACCCGTTTGGATTGCGCGTTGCGCATCCACGTTTCCTCCCTGTCCACGTTTTCCTTTTTTTTTTCTTTTTTTTTTTTTTTTGGGCCGCATTGTCTGACTTTGAGAGACAAAAAACACTGTGCGTGAACAGTGCGTGCACTGTTCACGCACTGTTTATCCACTGTTCGCGCAATAAAAAATATTAAAAATGAGTCCCACGGTACTATTTACACATTTAAAAATTATTTTGCTACAGTGTTTTCAGTTTTCAGTTTCAGTAACAATAAGTTCAATCCAAACGGACCCAGTGTATATATTGCACTTCTATAACAACACAAATCAAACGTGTATATATTGCACTCCTATAAATCAAACGTAATATTTATAAGTCATAATAAGCAAATAAAAGATTCCAATAGACCCCATCATACCTATTAATAACCACATTTAGTTTTTTTTTTTTTTGAGAAAGTCTTTAGTTATTTCTTTAAACACCTTACTGAATCAAAAGTGTATATATTGTACTTCTAGAACAACACAAATCAAACGTGTATATAGTACTGCACGACTATAAATCAAACGTAATATTTATAAGTCATAATTAGCAACTAAAAGATTCCAATAGACCCCATCATCAGGCCACAAAGGATTGACAATTAAATGATACTAGAGGAAATTGTTTTTTTTTTTTAAACTCTTGGACTCCACAACCCAAACTCACTAGAGAAGAGAGGGGGGGAAAAAAACTAATTTGTTATTTAAAGAAAGTACTCTTTTTTTTTTTTTTTGGGTGTGTGGGGAAAAATGGACATTTTATTTTTGTTATTTAGAGAAAGTATTTTTTTTTTCCTTAGAAAATACAAATCATGAATAGAAAAACTTCTAGAGATAAAGCCAACAGAAGTTTCCCTTCACCTTCCCAGCCTCCACGTCATTCATATTCCCATCTGCGCACAAAAGAAAACAGCCAAAACTCCGCTATCTATTGTATGATGTTTCATGTGTGACGTGTTCATGACTATGGATTCAGAATATGACACTGACCCAATTTTTCTCGTTCTGTTTTTGAAGGGTACAACGTATTTCAACAGCGTTAGTTCCTTATTTAAACAAAAGTTTGGTTGTGGTGGGGAGGATCAAGATCAGGTGGCGCAATCGGTGTACAAAAGTTTATTTTATTTATTTTATTTTAATTGTTTCACATCTAATAATATTCATACTTTATATTAGACTAATAGTCTCAACGCAAATCCTTTCATTTTTTTTTAATATTTATTATTGTATAGGAACGCAAAGCTTTCCCTTATTAATGACTACTTGGTTTTTTTTTTTTTTTTTTTTTTTTTACAAGATAAGATAGAAATTTTACTCTAATCTAATTTAAGTGTATATGTGTGTAAAACTCTCTCTTGGAGACTTGAACTCAGCCCTTGCCTCCCACACCCCACAAGCAATTATACTTGTAAAACGACCATCGCACCAAGGGTGCGCGGTGATAACTACTTGGTTTCATTATTAATGATTAGATGATGCTCATATGGCTCAGTATTGCCTCATCTTTCTTTATTTTCTACCTCACACACACACACACACACACACACACACACACACATTATTTAAGGAGTTCTCCTGTTTGAGATCCTCATTTTTTTTTTTTTTTAGTTCAAAAATGCTCTTACGCTTGTATGTTTAAGTAGAGACAAAACTAAAAGATAATTTGATAAAAATACAGCTTTTACTCTCACTAAAACATTGCCTAAAAAATAGGGCTACTCCCCTGTTGATTTCAAATTGCTTTATCATCTTATAAATTAGATTCTCAAAATAAAAATTATATATATAAAATAAAAACACTGGTACTTTTTACTTTTTTATACAAAATAAACGTGTAATATTTGTTCATTTTTTGAAGTTAGCCTTATGACATTCCTCGTTGTATTAATAGTTTTAAATGTGTAATATTAATGAGAAAACGTGTAAACCTCAAATTGGAATGAATAAAAAAATTATGACACTATAAAAAATAAAAAGCCTAATTGTACACGCGAAGCGTGTGTGATGAGGCTAGTATGTGTGTGTATATATATATTTTACTTTTACTTGGTTTTGCTCTTGATGACATTGCTCCAATTAAATCAAGAACAAAGTTAGTTGTAGTATAAGGTTACAACTTTAATATCTTTTTATAAGGTGAATTTTGACAAATTCACCATTGGATTATATTTTCTTCTTATATTCTCCATACTTGCAAATTTCTAGAAAATTAAAGATTAATAGTTATTTCATTAATAAATTTTTTAAATTACAAGTTTTGCAGTTTAAAATTACACATAAAATACAAGCTTATAGATCATATAGTAAATAATATCTGATTGATATAAAATTTGATAAATGTAATAAGAGCATAAAAAACATATCCTCTAACGGTTAGATTTTAATTTTAAAATATTTAGTAATATTCATTTTTTCAAAGGAAGTTGTGGCGTTAGACTAAAACCAATTTTTTAGCTAAATTTTGTCCTTAAATTAATGACCCTCGAGTTCGAGTGAGCTGAGCGAGAAATATAATTACTAATTAGGATAAGTGGAAAATTTTGTTCTCTCTTTCCTTTAGGAGGACCATTCCATGTTAAAAAGGGAATCCAAGCGAGCCGAATTGTATGTTGCTTTTGCTTCATCCAATCAAGTTGCTCCTAAGATCCTCTCCGGTAAGCTCGTGACCCTTAACGTGACAAAGAAAATTGAGAATCAAGCCAACCTTTCAAGTTTCAAGGAAACAAATCGGAAGCCATAGGGAGATTGAGTTTAGAGAGAGATTGAAAAAAAAAAAAAAAAAAAGGATTAAAAGATAAGGTTTACGGTAGGTCTGAACAGAGAAAAAGGATTAAAAAAAAAAAAAAAAAAAAAAAAGAGAGAGAGAGAAATAAAATATGTTTTTTTAAAGAGATGAAGAGAGAGAACGCTTTAAAATAATATATATTTTTATAAGATAAGGCTACAGTAAGCTGTCAAAGATAACAGCTTACTGTAGCGAGGTGTTATTTCTTTTAACTATAGCACTTTTGTTGTAATCTATTTTTTAGTGTTTTAGTCGCAAATATAAGCATTTTAGCATTTATATCATCTTTGATTGGATTCTACTGGCTGCCTTTTACAATTTTTGGGTCGTTTCCATTGTCAAACAAGGAGGCTGTGGGCCCTAGCCATTGACCAATAGATTATCCATGGGATCACACGTCGGTTTCACACCGTCCGAAGTTGTTGATAAAGGCTGTGGGGCCTAGATACTGTTTGAAGTTGCTTTATAAAATACGGTTTGGTGATTATTTTCACTTCTCACACTGAAGTAGTTACTGAGCCCTAACTATGGTGAGACTGGTAGACTCTTTTCCTCCTCCACAGAAGGGGTATGTGCGTAGCTTTTATTTATTTGTATTGAAATTTTGATTTGTTTAATTTTTACTTGTGATATTGATACCACTTTCCCTCTTGTACCAGGGTAGACGTGCTGCTTTGGATCCAGGTTGCTAATGCCACAGTTGGCCTAGGGATCGCTCTTATCTCTCTATATCTCGCTATACGGAGGTGTAGATCCAACAACAATGAAGCACCTCCCACAATCGAACTTCAGGGTGCAATTCTGGGCTTCAACTTTGGGAACGTTTTCTAATGATATAAGAAGAAAATATAATTCACTATTGTATTATATTTTTTTTCTTATATTCTCTATCATTGCAAAAATTTTAAAAAATTAAAGATTAATAATTATGACCGGACAGAAACTCTCTTCTGAGTTGGAGAGTGAATATTTGTATTTGTTGATTAATTATACATTGATGTATAATCAACGAATAGGATTAGATCACTAGAACAACTGATATCAGTTGTGCTAGTGATCTAGTCCTTTGTTTTTATCCTTTTTAGCTTTAGCTATGTGTTGATGCCTAAGGAACCACAAAAGGGGCCGTGAGGCCAAAGTACTGGACATGGGTATTTATACTTGTTGTGGTGAAGATTATGTGGGTGGATTTTATGTATTTCTGTATTTTTCCACTATATATTGATAAGTGATGTTTGGTTTTACAAGGATTTCACATAGGATTCTGAATTATCATAAACATGTTTTAAAATTAATTTGAAAACAAGTCTATATCGTACGTATGTGTATCCTTTTTTCAAAACCCATCTAGAGCTTAATAATAGTACAAAATTTAGAGCGGATCTCAAAAGTGCAAAACCTATAAATTTAGAGGTTATTCCAGTTGGGTTGTGTTTTTTTATCCTCTTTAACTTTTGCTATGTGATGATGTCTAACTAAGGATCCACAAAAAAAGCTTAGAGGCCAAAGTACTGGACATGGGTATTTTTCCTTGTTGTGATGAAGCTGTGAGTGGATTTTATGTATTTCTGTATTTTTCCACTTCATTTATTGATAACTGATGTTTTGTTTTAATTTACAACGTTTTTAGATGGGATTTTGTATTATCACAACTGGGTCATCATGAATTTGAAAACAAGATTTTGTACGTATTTATGTTTTTTTTCCCCAACCCGTCTTGAGCTTAATAACCATAAAACAATCATACTTATCACACAAACAACTATAATATAGATGAAGAATGATTTAATCTAGTATTGAAGTACCAGCATGCAAAGAATTCTAACGAAGAAAATCTCATGGATTTTGTTAACATACCTTGTTAGTTGTTACACACCACGGTATATAGAAGTCCTCTGTCCAAATGTATCACTGGAATTTTTCGGCACTGCCTTAACGTCAGATGAGTCATCAGGAGGCAAGTGTTTCGAATTCAGAAAGAGATAAAGCTCTTGACTCTCATGTTTGAAGATCTGATACTATCTAGTATATGAAAGCCATAACCAACCGAAAAAAGATACTAGCTAAGTCATGCAGAAGTATCCGAAAAAAGATATATCCTTCACCATTTCTTTATGGAATTTTTCCATTTATATCTCATGCATGCGTTGCCTGAAATGTAAACCAACCGAACTATTCAGGTATATAATTAAGCCGCTTTGTTGAAATTGGATTAGCCATGGACTATCTAGCTTTTTGAAAATTTTCTTGTAGTATCTTTATGATGCTTCTCCGGACTTTCTATATCTAGTTAGGCCACGCATGTGTGCAACACATCGTCATTGTCAAATTATGAATTCCAAAAATAATGCAGTACCTAATGTGACATACCAAAACAAATGCGACAAGAAACTTCCCATTAATTAGCTTGAACGTTAGCTCTATTCTCCTTATCTCGCAGTGGCTCAAGACTATATAAATCCCATTTATAAAAAAAAGCTCATGAACTGGGTTCTGACTGACACAATAACTTGTGTTTTTTGCCAAATTTGGTCACAAAGCATATCGAGACTCATGCCATATATATATATATATATATATATATATTAAGTTATAAGAATATCTGTCATATAGGATGAGAAGTGAAAAACAAAAGGCTAATACAAGACTACCAGTTGTGAAAACCCTGGGACTAGCGGTTAAAACCACTAGCAGTGCACCATGAAACGACAAGAGAGAGGGAGTCGAGCAAGAAGAGATCTAAGTGAAGAGAGTAAGCTAAGTTTGTGTCTATAAGAAAGAGTGAAAGCAAAACAGGTGAGACAAAGAGAAAATGAATATGATATGAGAGAGAGAGAGCGAGAGAGAGAGAGCTAGTGGGCGTGAAACTGGTGAGGAGGAAAAATAAAGGGAAAAAGAAGAAGGCTACAGCTGTTATGTTTGGACGTTTCAAGTGGGTCCCACAACTTTTAATTTATTTACAAAATTTCATTGACATGTGACTTGAAAACTAAAAACTGGTATGGGTGAGTTCTCTAAATACAACGTTTAAACAACCTAAATTGAGAATTGTGACTCAAACACTCCTAAATAAATACTCTTACCAAACACTTTTTTTTTTTTCCCATTATTTTTAGTGTTTAAACATTGAAAACTATTATTTGAAATTGCTTACTAAACAAGCCCTTATTTTAATGGCATTCAAGATCTTTGGCTATTCTTGAGATGAGACTCTGTTGCTCCCAGGAGTCGAGGGTGCCAGCATAGGGGCCCAAGGCCTTATTCCCTTAACAAATTTTTTTTTTAATTTATAAATTGTGTACCCCTCCTTTCACATTCATGATGAGTTTCATCATAAATGTGAGAGAAATGAGTACTACATCATATATTCTGGGAGTATGTAAGAATTTTTTACATATCCCAAACAAATAAAAATGTCACACGTACTAAAGTGTTAGAACTAATAATTTGGGAACAAATAAATTAGTAAACTAAAAACTAATTAATTATTTATTTGTGAACTAATAGGTTTTTAAATTGGAAAAAATAAATTTAGTTTGTCCATAATGCTTGGCGATAGATATAGTAGTAATAAATTGAGAGCAAATAAAATTATAAATTAAAAAATAAAAAAATTTTAAAGTGAGAGAAGTATACAATGACAAATTTTGGTAACTCGTTTAGCCCCCCTTACTCAAAATTCTAACTCTGTCTCTACCAAAAATAATCACGGTAGGATGATTTTTCTTATTAACATGATGAAATAATTCATAATATTCATGGAATGATTAGAAAAATGTTCCCCATTTGTATGATTAGTTTCCAAAATGAGACACATAAATTTTGATAAAACTGATAGTTTATTGATTAGTTCTCGTGTAATAATGTACTTATTATAAGTGCACAAATTTTCATGCATCACTTAAAATTCTTGAAAGAAAAAATAAATCGTAACCCTAGTAGTTGAGATGCTCACTTGCTAATTTGGTTTTAGTACTCAAGAGTTTTATAATTTAGTGAAATTATTTGATTTAATTTATAAAGAGAATAGCGGTTTGAATTCTTCTTCCTTATTTATTGTAAAAATTGAATTTTAAATAATAAAAAAAACTACAATTTTCTTATCAAACAAAAAATTTACACACACACACATATATATATATATATATATATATTATATGCAATAGAGTAGTGTTTGAAGGCATTGTCGCTAATGCTTGTTGCATCTAATTGTGACTCTACAATGCAAGTATGCCTTCTTTCAGCAAGAATCACCATGTAAATAAATTCTTTGCAGGCTCTTTCAATAGACTAGCAGGAAAATGGTTTTTATGTTTTGTTGCGGATAGAGGGGGTAGACTGCATGTGGCCGCGGAGAAAGAATATATGCAGTTGTGGCCCTCGTGGCATGTGGGTGATGTTTACAGTTTAGACTTTACACACTAAAAAAAAATTTGTTAGCTGGCGTAGAGTTGAAAACTTGAAATGTACACACCTTAGCCGCTGTTGGCGGTTGGCTACATGACAATCTCAATATGTGTGGTTGTGGTATAAAGAAAATCGGTCATATTAATTGCCATTTTTAGGGCAATTTAATTTGCTAATAGCCAAGTTAATGAAAAATTGAATAGACTGTTAAAACATTAATTGTTTTGGAGTAAATTACATATTTGGTTCCTAGTTTTTATACCATATATCAATTTGATCCCTACTTGTAAAGTTGTAATTTACAACTGTGTTTTTGTTGGCTTTTATTCCGTGCCAAATTTGATTGTAATTATGTTCAATCGTTTAAAACCCTGTATTTGTTGTGGGACTTGATGTAAGGGGTGTGTGAGAGAAAGAGTGTTGAAGACTCAAGCATTTGGAGAAGAGAAGAAGTCTCGCGGGTATGTCGCGACCAAGCTTCCCGCGAAGTGAAACATGTGCCAGGCACATGCTGGAATGCGAAGAGTCATGCCAGGTGGAGACAACTGTGTCTCGCGAGTATCTCGCGGGTAAGGCCTTCCCGCGAGACACCCGCGAGACACCCGCGAGACTAGCTGTTCTGCCAGCTTGTACTTTTTGAGTCACACCTTTTGCACATCTCCTATATATACCATCATTACCCACAATTGTTGAAAAATGCTTCAGAGAGAAAACTCTAGCCAAACACATTGGTAATTAGAGATTGTCTTCCCCACCTTCTCTAAACAATTTGCTTGTGGTATCTCCTCAACCCTTCCCTCTCCATTATCCATATCTTTGAAAGGTTGATAGCCCAAACACTTGACACACCTTAGAGAGTGCTGAGTGACATTTTTGGTGCTGCTGGGAAGCATTGGAAGAAGCCTTTAATGGCAGATGCAACATGGAGCTTGTTGCGGGATCCGGATAACTAGGACAAGACACGGTTCCGAGAAGCCTTGTTGGAGTAGGAGCTTGGAGGGCTTAGGTACATCGGGTAGACTAGGCTCGGAGGGTCTTTTGCTAATCCATGTATCCCAACTGATTGTCTAGTGGATCGATTTCCGCTTGGAGGGCGGCGGAGAGGTTTTTCGCCGAGTTCTTCGGTTTCCTCTTCGATAACACGTCTCGGTGTTATTTGTGTTTGCATCCTTCTTCCCTACTCTTGTTCATTTCATTTTTACTGCTGAGTTGCTTTAAATTATGGATTAGAGTAGTTGTTTGTTTATACGCTTGTGTTTACACTATTCCGCACTTGTTAGTAAGTTAGTGTAAAATCAACCAAGCCGTAATTTGAATTTGGGGGTCTAAACCGCTCGTGTGTTTTCAACACATTTTCGAGCTTTCAATTGGTATCAGAGCGGGTACACTTGCTGAGGTTTAATTACCTAAGTGTGATCCTTGACCCTTCTTAAGATGGACCGGTCTCAATCGCTCAATGTCCCACCATTTTTTGATGGGAACAATTATGCATTCTGGAAAGTCAGAATGAGAGCATTCTTATGCTCTATCGATGATACCGTTTGGGATGCGGTTGAGATAGGTTGGACCAAACCGGTGGCTCCTAAGTCCACTTGGGATAAGGCAGCTCTTGCGGCAGCAAATGCTAACAGTAAAGCTTTAAATGCTATCTTTTGTGGTGTGTCCCCTGATGAATTCCACAGGATCTCTCATATGACAGTAGCCAAGGAAGCTTGGGAGATTTTGGAGACTACCTATGAGGGTACAAAGAAAGTCAAGGACACAAAGCTCCAAATGCTCACCACCAAATTTGAAGAACTCAAGATGAGTGATGATGAACCATTTGACTCATTCTATGGGAAGCTCAATGAAATTGTCATTGCTAAACTCAATCTTGGGGAGAAGATTGAAGACACTAAAGTGGTGAGAAAAATATTGAGGTCCTTGCCTGAAAGTTTTAGAGCAAAGGTTACGGCCATAGAAGAAAGCAAAGACTTGGATGAGATTAAGATTCAAGAGCTGATCGGATCTCTCCAAACCTATGAGCTGGGACTGCCTTCCCATAAGACAAGCAAATCGCTTGCTCTTAAAACCGTCAACGAAAGAATAAATGATTCTTCCGAAGAAGATGGAGTTGAGAAAGAAGTAGCATATCTTGCAAAGAATTTCCGCAAGTTTCTGAAAATGAAGAACAGTGGGAAACCGTTCAATAGAGAAAAGTTCACTTCTTCAAGAGGTGATAGGAAAGAGTTTAAGAGAAAAGAAGGAAAGGACTATCAACCTTCTCCAGACATTGTGTGCTATGAGTGCAATGGTCATGGACATCTAAAGAAGGAGTGTCCGAATTTTTTGAGGGGAAAAGGAAAAGCATATGCTACAACGCTCAGTGATTCTGAATCTTCTGATTCTGACTCGGAAGAGAGCTGTGACGGTGAGGGAAACTACTCCGCTTTCATGACTATTACTCATGAAGATTCCTCGGACGACTTGGGTGCACTTGAGAAGGAACTTGGTGAGCATTCTGATTCAGAATCTGCTGGAGTTGTGGAAGAATCAGACGCTGAAGAGGAAGAAAATACAGCTAATCTTCAAGAAAATTACTCCTCACTTCTTGAGAAGTCAGGGGAATATGCAAGAATAGCCAAGGCAGCTGTGAGAAAAATGAAGAAAGCAGAGGAAGACTACCGAAGTCTCATGATCAGGCATAAGGAGGCCAAATGCGAAATAGAAGGACTGAATGGTGAGCTATCAGAAGCATACTTGAAGATCAGATTTCTTGAACAAGAGGTGGTGCAAGCGCAAGCCAAGATAGAGAGGGTCTCCTCCAGAAAGTTGGATGATGTTATCTCATCCCAAAAACATTCTTCAGACAAGTCCGGATTGGGATATACCGGAGGGAGTAGCTCATCAGTCAAAGCTACCAAAGAAGTGAAATTTGTGAAGGCCGTAGAGCCAATTGTAGAGGAGGCTGTTCCTGAGAATGTTAAGGCTGAAAAGAAGAATGTAATTGAGCAACGGATGATGAATAAGCCCCGAAATCAAGCTGGAGGTAGACACGAAACCAGAGCAAGATCTCTCTCAAGACCTCAACGGGGTCCTAGAACGGATTATGTGTGTCACTATTGCGGATTGCAAGGACACACCAGACCCAACTGTCAAAAATTGAGAGCAGACAATAATGCAAGCATTCCTCGATCACGTGGAAGAAGGAATGACAATAGAGCTTGGGGTGGTGAGAACTCAAGAAGCCAAACTCGTGATGCCGGAGTGACAGACGTGATGAAGATGATCGGTGCCTTCACCACTTGCTTGGAGAGTTTCACCAGGAGGTTTGAAAGTCCCAACTCTCGTACCCAATCCGTCAAGGATATCACCCCAAACGCACGTGACGTGTGGGTGAAGAGGGGTACTCATGCATAAGCACTATAATATGTCCATGCATTAATTCTTTCCATTTTTAGGGACATTTGTTGTTGCATTGTATCATGCATTATTTTCATAGTTTGCACCTGTTATTGTTGATCTTTCTTTTCTTGTTCTGTTTTTGGGTGTGTTTCAAAAACTTCAAAAACCATAAAAATTATAAAATCCAAAAAGTTTGATCACTTTGTTGAGTTTTGTCTCAAAATATGTTTTGCCTTGTACCTTTGTACTTATGGTTTTGTGCATTTAACGAGCTTAGCTTGTCCCTCATGCACTCATATCATTGTGGAAGAAATTCTGAAATCTATGTGACTGTTGTAAATAGATCTTCAATCTTGTCATGAATGATTAGTGAATGGTTGTGTTGATCTTGAGACATGCATAGACTCATGCCTATATATCTTCCCACTTTTATTTTTTTTGCTTTGCTTAAAAGAGCTCTCTAAATGTAAATCTCCAAATGAAAAGAGATATAGAGCTGCAAAAGCCTGTCGTACAAACTAGTATTCAACTAGGAAAAAGGGAAAGCGACCAAAATAAAATGTATGATGCCCAAAAAGCCAAAGGCTAACTCATCAATTGAAATATCAAAAATTTCAGGCATCTCTCTCTCTAAATGAGATTCTCTTTGCTAAAAAGTTGCAATTGAATTGTTAAGAATGGAGCCAAATGAAAAGCTTCAATGAATTGTTGTCAAGTTCATGTGGGAGGTCATATATGCATGTTTCCATAATTGAGATAGGTCACATAATCTAGTGCTAGTTGTGTATGCCTTGATTGAATTGATCATTGAAGCTTCACATTGGACTAAGGACTATCTCATTTTTGATATCCACACACAACACACAAGTCTATGCTCTATGAATGTCATAATCATTTGTGTGATTGTACTTGATTAAATGTGTTTCACATGCTCAATCTTTGTTGATCAAATCCAAAAAGATTTTTGTGAGTTTTATTTGATTTTGAAAGTGTTTTTAGACTTTCTTGTGTTTCTTTTTGGTCAAAATGAATTTTGTGTGTTTTTCATCAAAAACTGGTTCAGTGGCTTTCTCGCGAGAAGCTCGCGACTAAGAAGCTTCCCGCGAAATGCTGTTTGGCAAAAACTGAAATTTTCTTAAAATCAGACAGAGAATCTCGCGACTGTCTCGCGACTTAGAGCTTCTCGCGAAAATTTTGTGCTTCAGTGGCACCTTTCGCGGTTGTCTCGCGACTGTCTCGCGGCTCCCTATCCCGCGAAAAACGCGTGTTTTCAGTTTTATAGGGCTGATGTGACAGTTTTTCAAATCATATCAAACTTCCCTCTTTCAACTCCTTCGAACCTCTCTCAACCCAAAGTCACTATTCCATCAAACCCCACTCCGAACCAAGCATTTTTCTGCATTTTCTTCTTCAAGGTATGTTAATTACTCACTTCTTTTTAAGATTTTACTTAGATTTTGCAGATTTTTGGTTAGGGTTGTGATAATTGGGGATTTTCGAAATTTTGAGTTGTTTTTCTAAATTGGGTGTTGTTCATGCCAAATCTTTGATTGGGTTTTGTTTATTGTGATATGGTTGCATCTATGTTGGCCCCTTGTGGCATTTTAAAGTGTATTTAGGCATATTTTCACCATGTTCATGCATTGTTCATACTCAAAGTGTTGTTATGCACATTAGGTGTTTGATTGAATGTCTAAATGACATTGTTGTGCCTAATTGGTCTCAAGTGAGTCCAAATTTCAAGTTTTTCATATAACTTACCATGTTTTGGTCTAGAATTGATACTTGATCATGTGTGCATTACACTTTGCACATGTTGCACTCTCTTGGTAAACAACTAGGCACACACTCATGCATTTCATGTTACACACTCATATGCATTCACACAAACACACACTTGCACAATGATTTAATTTCATTCAAAATGTCCTGTTTTTCAATGCATTTGTGTTATAGGTTAATGAAGTTTGTGGTATAGCTTACCCTGTTGTGTTGGAAATGCTCTGTTTTTACACCTTACTCTGTTTTGGGAATATCTCACTAAGTGTAAACTAACTTGAATCTAATCAAGTTTTTGTTCTTGTGTTGTGTGCTCTTGTGCTCTATGTGTTGTGTCCTCTTGTGCAGATGTCTCCCACCAAGCATGCCGGTACCAAGAAGAAGGGTCCCAAGCGTGCTCGTACTGACTCCGATAACTTCAAATCCGCAGAGGCAGATATGAAGTACAATGATTGCTACAAGAGAGCAACCATTGTCATGGAAAGGGAGGTTCAATTGGAGGATCTTGAGAACACAGTCATTCCGGATGTGTTCAAAGAAAGAACGTGGACAAAGTTGCTAAATCCAGTTGGGAATGTCTACTCGGAAATTATTAGAGAATTCTTCTCTAATGCTGAGGTGGAAGATGATAAGATCCTTTGCTGGGTGAGGCACAAAGAATTTGAGATCACCAGGGACAGCATTCAAGACTTCCTGGAGATTCGTCCTCCCTCACAGCCAATGGCAGTTCAGTATGATGAGCGATTGGGGCATATCACGGAGATGATAACAGCCCTTGGTGGGGTTCCAAAGAAATCCTCAATGGATACTCTCAAGTTCTCTCCAGAAATGAGAACTCTCAGCTACGTCATGATCCATAACTTGTATCCGGTCACCAACCTCACCACTCTATCGGCTCCAAGGACGAGGTTCCTCTACGACCTCTTCACTCACAAGGAGATTGATATCTGCAGCCACATCTTCCACATTCTGAAGAAGAGCATCATGAAGCAAAATTCCCGAACCATAATGCCCTTTCCCTCACTGATCATGGGTCTCATTGCCAAGACAAAGCTGAAATTCCCTAGTGGCCTCACTGTTGTTCAGAGAGATTACCCCATTGGTGCAAACACTCTGACTCGGAGCTCAGCACACATCAAAGGCCCCAAGACTGGTCCTCATCTCATTCCACCGTCTAGGAGTGTGCCTCAGGATGTCCCAGAGGAGGGTGGAGATACTGAGGAGGAGATTGAGAGGTTCACTTCTGCTCCAGAGACTGCACAGCCATCATCTTCTGCTCCAGCACAACCACAGGGTCTCAGCAAGCTTGATCAGATCCTAGCCAAGATGGACCACATGTCTACAGTGCTTGATACTCATGTGCAGCACACAGCGGATCAGTTTGCATACCTTCAGGAGCAGATCACTACCCTATCCGCTCAGATTCAGAGCTTATCCCCTACACATGGTTCAGACTCCGAATCCGACCAGTTCTAGTCCTTTGGCCATTCCGGTCAAAAAGGGGGAGAAAATTTTGAGGGGGAGCTGATGAACAAGAGCTTGCACAGCCTTAGGGGGAGTGCAGCTTAGATACTTAGATACATAAACTATTGGTTATTGGTTTTTACAGACGGTTTTTTCTAAGTTTTTTATTGTCTTACTGTTTTTAAGTTTATACTTCTGACTCTTATGTTTTTAACTTCAGTATTAATTTCAGTATTTTTTTCAGAAGTTTGTGTTTACGTTCTATGCTTTGTGGCATATGTGCTTTGTGGCAATTTTTTATTCTTGTACCCATGTTGCTTATGTAAGCTTTAAGGGTTTGTTGCATGCATAGGTTGTAGGTCTTTGTGGTTTGTGCCATGCATTTGCTATACCATGCTAATGCAACCTTTTTGCATGTTTGCTTGTTGTTCAATGTCATGCATTTTACTTGTTGTTCAATGCCATGCATTCTACTTCAAGTACATCACTCTTGTGCCCTTGTAGGATTGTTCCTAGATGCATATACGTTCTATGCATTGGTTGAGTGATGAACACTCTTGTGCCCTAGTAGGATTGTTCCTAGATGCAAATACTTCGTGTATTTCGCATTGGTTGAGTGTTGGAGTTGCAAATGATTCTCTTCAAATGAGCTTATCATCTTGCATATCCGGATGTTCATTTCATGTGTAAATGAGCATAGTAATTACTTGCATATAGTGATTACTTGTTTGATCTTGCCATGATCTAGTCTTTCTATTTCATTTAGCTTGATCTTGTATTTATTGCTCCATATGCATTTCAAGTTTTTCTACATGCAATGATATTAGTGTGTTGTTGTATTTCAGGAGATACTTGTTCATATGTTCAAGAGCTCATCAGAATCTAGAATTAGGTGTGAGTGAGTTTTGCCTTTGTTCCCAAACTCACGTTTAAGTCTAGAGTCTGTTTTAGGGTTTTGTCACGGAATAGCCAAAGGGGGAGATTGTAAAGTTGTAATTTACAACTGTGTTTTTGTTGGCTTTTATTCCGTGCCAAATTTGATTGTAATTATGTTCAATTGTTTAAAACCCTGTATTTGTTGTGGGACTTGATGTAAGGGGTGTGTGAGAGAAAGAGTGTTGAAGACTCAAGCATTTGGAGAAGAGAAGAAGTCTCGCGGGTATCTCGCGGGTATGTCGCGACCAAGCTTCCCGCGAAGTGAAACATGTGCCAGGCACATGCTGGAATGCGAAGAGTCATGCCAGGTGGAGACAACTGTGTCTCGCGAGTATCTCGCGGGTAAGGCCTTCCCGCGAGACACCCGCGAGACTAGCTGTTCTGCCAGCTTGTACTTTTTGAGTCACACCTTTTGCACCTCTCCTATATATACCATCATTACCCACAATTGTTGAAAAATGCTTCAGAGAGAAAACCCTAGCCAAACACATTGGTAATTAGAGATTGTCTTCCCCACCTTCTCTAAACAATTTGCTTGTGGTATCTCCTCAACCCTTCCCTCTCCATTGTCCATATCTTTGAGAGGTTGATAGCCCAAACACTTGACACACCTTAGAGAGTGCTGAGTGACATTTTTGGTGCTGCTGGGAAGCATTGGAAGAAGCCTTTAATGGCAGATGCAACATGGAGCTTGTTGCGGGATCCGGATAACTAGGACAAGACACGGTTCCGAGAAGCCTTGTTGGAGTAGGAGCTTGGAGGGCTTAGGTACATCGGGTAGACTAGGCTTGGAGGGTCTTTTGCTAATCCATGTATCCCAACTGATTGTCTAGTGGATCGATTTCCGCTTGGAGGGCGGCGGAGAGGTTTTTCGCCGAGTTCTTCGGTTTCCTCTTCGATAACACGTCTCGGTGTTATTTGTGTTTGCATCCTTCTTCCCTACTCTTGTTCATTTCATTTTTACTGCTGAATTGCTTTAAATTATGGATTAGAGTAGTTGTTTGTTTATACGCTTGTGTTTACACTATTCCGCACTTGTTAGTAAGTTAGTGTAAAATCAACCAAGCCGTAATTTGAATTTGGGGGTCTAAACCGCTCGTGTGTTTTCAACACATTTTCGAGCTTTCACTACTATTTCAATTGTGTTAATTTGGTCATTAATCTTTTAGTGTCGTGTCAATTTAGGAGCTGCCATTATATATGAGAAAAAAATTGCTTGCATGGCAAATAGCCAAAATAAAAATTTTAGTTTATTATCATATACACGGAAGCTATTTTTTTTATATTTATTTTGGTCATTTAACATGTTATCAATTTTCATTTAAAAGATAACAGCAATGACTAAATTGGCACGATACCGAAATGTTATAAACCAAATTAACACAATTGAAAAGTTAATAATCAAATTAAAATATGGTGTACAAGATAAGGATCAAATATGTAATTTACCTATTATTTTTTCTCTTTTTTTATAAAAACTTTTTAAAATTAGTTTATGGGTAATTCTAGCATACCCCCCCTTTTTTTTGGGGGTATGGTACCCACTAGTAGGCAACCTGCTATACCAGGTTACCAAAATATCACATTTGATAATACTATCCTCACATTGTGTAGTACTAACATCACATATAACTTTACCTTTGTCACATTTGGTAGTTCCTTTATTTTTTCTCACATTTGATGGTAACATCCTCACATTGTGCAGTACCAACATCACATGTGACTGTACTTTTATCACATTCGGTGCTTCCCATATTTTTTTTATCACATTTGATGGTATCATCCTCACATTGCGCAGTACCAACATCACATGTGACTGTACTTTTATCACATTCGATAGTTCCTTTATTTTTTCTCACATTTGATGGTATCATCCTCACATTGTGCAGTACTAACATCACATGTGACTGTATTTTTGTCACATTCAATGGTTCCCTTATTTTTTTTCTTCACATTTAACAGTACCATCCTCATATTGTACAGTACCAACATCACATGTGACTGTATTTTTGTCACATTCGGTGGTTCCTTTATTTTTTTTTCTCACATTTGATGGTACTATCCTCATATTGCGCAGTACCAACATCATATGTGACTGTACTTTTGTCACATTCAATGGTTCCCTTATTTTTTTTCTCACATTTTATGGTACTATCCTCACATTACACAGTACCAAGATCACATGTGACTGTACTTTTGTCACATTCGGTGGTTTCTTTATTTTTTTTTTCACATTTGATGGTACTATCCTCACATTGTGCGATACCAACATCACATGTGACTGTACTTTTGTCACATTCAATGGTTTTTTTATTTTTTTCACATTTTATGGTACCATCCTCACATTGCGCAGTACCAATATCACATGCGACTATACTTTTATCACATTCGGTGGTTTTCTTATTTTTTTTCTCACATTTTATGGTATCATTCTCACATTACGCAATACCAACATCATATGTGACTATACCTTCGTCACATTCGATGGTTCTTTTATTTTTTTCTTACATTTTATGGTACCAGCGTCACATTGTGCAGTACCAACATTACATGTGACTATACTTTTGTCATATTCGATTGTTCCCTTATTTTTCTCACATTTTATGGTATCATCCTTACATTAAGTAGTACCAACATCACATATAATTGTATTTTTGTCACATTCAACAATTCTCTTATTCTTTCTCACATTTGATGGTACTACCTTCACATTATGTAGCACCTACGTCACATGTCATTGCACTTCTACCACGTTCCCATAGTCTTATTTTCTCTCAAATTTAATGGTACTATCTTTACATTGAGTAGTACTAGTACCACCGTGCTACACTTTCATATATTAAACAGTTTTTAGTCTCTGCTATTAGTTTCTGAATCTCTGACTTTCTTCTCCTCTCTCTTGGTTTTTCTATAGTCTACGCTTCTCTCCAGTTTCATCTCTCAAATTCTTCTCGTCCAAACCATCCACAAAAACCTATCTAAGCGATGATTACTAAACAAAACCCTAAGCAAGACCACAAATTTTTCTTTTCTCGCAAATGATAGTTCTATTGTCACATTAGGTAGTACCAATACCTAACAATTGACCATACTGTTCTCACATTCGGTGGTACTTTTGTCACATTTGACAGTTCCCTTTTTTTCTCACCAATTACCATAATACCGATGAAACCTAAAAAATGACAAAAATACCCTTAGAACCTAAAAAATGACAAAATAACCCTAAAACTTAAATAAATAAAATAAAATAAAATAAAAACTACTTACCAAAAAAAACCCAAAATATGACTAAAATAACCATGAAAACTAAGAAATGACCAAAACACCCTTAAAACAAACAAAATTGACCAAATAATCTGGAAACTTAAAAAATAACCGAAATTACCATAAAATCTAAAAAAATTACTAAAATGACCACGAAACTAAAATATGACCAAACTACCCTTAGAAATATGTATATGACCATAATACCCTTACAAAAGAAAATGACCATAATGGTCCCGATACATAGTGAATATCTAAAAATACCCTTACAAACTTAACAAAGACCGAGATACCCTTAGTTAGGAGTGTGCATGGGTCGGGTTCAGAAGTTTTTTCAACCCAACCCACCATGGTGGGTTAAAAAAAATCAACCCAACCCAACCCAACCCATGTGGATTGGGTTGGGTCGGTTGGACCCATGGGTTGGACAATTTTTCTTTTCATTATTATTAAATTGAGCATTAGAACAACACCACTACAATTAAAAGCAAATTTATAACCAAATAATCATGAGCATAATGCCAAACAAACACAAACTATATAAAAAAACTTAGGGTTTGGGTTTTGTACATGCAAGTTAGATTTGAGCTTATATAAAGGAATAAAATAAGTTATTTAACAGTACATTTACATGAAAAAGCTTCTAAGTGACAAAGATGCTAACTTTGACATAACACACGGTAGAGAAGAAGAAAGTGATAGCAAGAACGTAAAAAGGACACAAGATGTACGTGGAAAACCCTAGGAAAAGGGATGAAAAACTACAGTTTGAGCAAGAATTGAATGTTCTTGATCTATTCAAATTTGTATTATGTGGGGAAAAAGAGGTCACTCGTGTACAATAAGGGTGTTCTTCCTTAAAAAGAGACTTTGTTTTCTACCTTCCTATCTTATCAACTTTCTACTCTCTTTTTCAAATATTTACTTGGGTTCTTACCCTAAAATATAGTTGAATGTTCCTCTTATAATTTGAGGAATATGGCTAAATACAAAGACAGGTGTTAAGCCATCATTTCTCTATTTTGGACCTTTTCATAGCTGTGATATGGAAAGCTGACTAGAGGATAGAGATTGTGCGAACGTGGCACTGAGACTTGTGGGTAGGTGACTTTGCCACTGCTTGGGAAACAAGTCCTGGACATTGAGAGGGACATCAGGAGTATTGTGAATCATACATGTGTCTCTAAGGTAGTCCAACATGCATTCAACCAATAAGGAGTGTCTCTATAGTTACTAAACTTAGAAAGTCACTTTCTCCTTTTTTGTGAGTACTTGAGTCCCATATTAGGTGCATATCTTACTTTCTTCCCAAAGTAGTCATGCCTTTGGCATGGACCAAGAATAGGATCTTTTAGCCAATGCTTCCTCTTCATTTGCTCGCAGCCATTCCAAGTGTAGGGTCCAGATCCAATCACATATGCATTCTCCTATGTCTTAGTTGTGTAATGTACAGGGTTTATCTAGGAAGAGGGGCAAAATATATATATATATATATATATATATATATATATATATAATATATAATATATTTTTTTAAATTTAAAAATATATTAAATATAGGTGGGTTGGGTCGGGTTAGGTAGGTTTGTAAATCTCATGAACCAAACCTAACCCGACTCGCTATTAAAAAAAAAAAAAAAATCATGACCCAACCCAACCCACCATCTCCTAAAAATTGACCTAACCCTATGGGTTGGGTCAGGTCGGGTCAGTTTTGGTGGGTTGGCGAGTTCGCTACACACCCCTACTCATAGTACCTAAAAAATAACCAAAATGACCCCAAAAACCTTAGAAAAGACCAAAATTCCTTCAAAACCTAAAAAATGACCAAAACTCCTTCAATTCCCTCTAGCATTTAAAAAAAAAAAAACCATTACAACCTACAAAATGATCATAATACCATTAGAACATAAAAAATGACTATAATGCCCCTGAAATCTAAGAATGACTCTCTCCCTCATTTCTTGTAAATTCACCTCCTCTGACCAACAATTATTTCCTTTCCCTCTTTTCAGTTTTCACCTCTCTCTCTCTCTCTCTCTCTCTCTCTCTCTCTCTCTCTCTCTCTCTATGATTTTTTTTTTCACATTTGACAATGTTTGTTTTGTAGTAAAATATTTAGTTAAAAGTAAAATATTTTTAGTAAATCAAATTGATCTAGGCACCACCAGCAAGCTCCAAACACTTGATGGCTTGCATTTTTCATGTGATTTATCCTTCCAATCACTTGAAAATATTTTACAGTAAAATTTTTTACATGTAAAATATTTTACATTTGAAAAATAAAATTTTATATTGAAATTCCCGCGGAAAAAAACGGTTGTTTTTCAAAATTTTTGCCAGCAAGGAATCCCACAAACCCACGGAGCTCTAAGAATCCCAAAAGGCCACAAGCCCACAGAGCTGTAGAGTTTTTTCTGTTCCGCAGTTTTCTCAGTTCGGTAGCGGCGTATCTTCTTCCCTCGGATGTCGATGATAAAAGATACAGTTTCCTCTATCTCTCTCTGCATCTCTCTTTGTTCGCGAAATCTGCCGTTTATCACCTCTAAATTTCGGTACATCCCTTTTTTTCATTCCTTTTTCCATCTGGTTTTTATTTTTTATTATATATATTTAAAATTTTCGTTTGGTCCCTTTATTGCTTGATTGTTTTTAATTTTTGGTTCCCTTTTGGTTTCGCAGGTTTGATAGGAACACAACCCAGCAGGTTTTAATTCTTCTATTACTCCTATTGGTCACTAGCAGGTGAGAAAACTATGATGATTGTATATACTTAAACCATGAAACTTCTTTGATTATCTATGTTGCAGTGTTGGTTGATGTTTTTATTGATCCCTGTTCATTATGTAAGACAAATATAGACAGTAGTCAATTTTTTTCATAAATTATAAATAAGTTTGTTCATTTGTAAAAAATAGTGTTGATCTATTGTTTATTTATTTATTTTGGTCGGATGGGAGTGAAGATAAAGAATTTTAATTTATTCATGAGCTTGTTATGAATATCACCTTGTAGTACATTCTTTGATGTTAGTAGCTGGTCATAAGTTTTATTATATTTTGAGTCCACCGCTGCACTAGATTATTTTTCATGAAAATGATTGATGTGAATTCAATTAAATTTCAAAATGAGAGTAATAAGTTGGAACTTAATGGACCTCATCAATCATGTACAGCATGTGATGATAAATTCTAACCGAAATTCCTGCTTTTTTTTTCTAAGAAAAAAAAAAATTGTTAGTGATGATGAAAAAAGAGTCAGGAGATTCTTTATTCTCAATTACTCAGGAAATTTTACTTTCAAGAAGTAGGAAATTTATTTGGCCTGGGGGTCCATGTGCTTTTCACGTATTCAAGGATTCTATGACTTCTAGGTCCCTTGCATCTTTTCTACATGTGTACTTCTGCATTTTGTTTCTTTATTCCCTGAAATTTGATGTTACTCATTTGACAGTTGTTTTTTAATTATGGTGAGTAAAATATCATTGACATGTGAACAAAGATATTAAGAATAAACTTTATACATCAAAGAATAATAATTTTTAATCTATTTATTCATATTGATTTTGTTACTTTTGTTATTGCTTGTACAATATTATTGTTTCCTAATATTAGTGTATTTCATAATCAGCATATTGACTCAAAGCATTGGTCTTCTCCTGTATACATTTTTATCACGAACAGGCCATGACAAAGTAGTACTACACACGGTGAGTTTCACTGCTCTACTGTGTTAATCATAGTGCACGGGAGTAATCTTCTTTTTTGTATAGATTATACTACTTATATATATATATATATATATATATATATATATATATAAAATTGTTCAACACAAATGATTAGCCTGGGTAGAGTCTTGTTTTGTGCGAATAAATATTAAATCACAAAGTCATGGTAGGTGTCAATTACTGTGTGGTTCCTGGTTTCGTGGACTGTTATGGTGCTGTTTGTTCTTTCACCTTCTCTTTGTTGAGATTTCTCTTACTTTGAAGTCCAACATGCTGATTGCAGGTGGATTATCAGTTTAATACATCAACTGGTACACTGGAAATCTTGCATGGTAAACAACGTTTTATGTCTAATTCTTTGATGCTGTTGCAGTGGTCTCTATATTCGCCAGAAGCAGACCTTCTGAAGGAGGTAAGCTTGTTCAGAAATTTATTTGTTCCATTGCAACTTGTTCTTTTTGACACTGTATGTTTATATTGTATCTAATTCAAATATTTGTTGTGTTAATATGCAAATATTTTACTGCGTTTATTTGGTTAATTAGACAATAGTTTACAAGTCACATTATGAAATTAGACAATAGTTTAGAGGATCAATCTTTACTTCCAGTTTTTTAAACATATATTTGGTTTTGTTTCTTTCTGACTATCTTTGCTTCCCCCCCCCCCCCCCCCACTTGGTTATCATTGCAGATATACTTGACATGTGTACTTATTTCATTTTAATGGTCATTAACCATAGGTACCAACGTGTGGTCTTTTTCTTCTTATCTAATTTGTATAGATTCCTCAATTTGGAAATGAAATTGTCCAGTCATGCTGATTTCTGTTTCTCTAATTTAAATGACTTCAAATTTTTTGATAATTAAGCATTAACTTAAGAAGTTTTGGTTCTTTTTAAATCCTCGTGTAAAATTTTCATCCATGATTTCTGAGTGATAATGGTCCAAATTACTGGTTTGTGCTCTCTATAGTGTAAGTGAATTGGTTGAAGTTATTCCAAACTTATGCATTATCAGTGACTTATTAATATGTAATGTTTGTTAATAATTGTTGGTGTTACTTGTAACATTATGTTAGCTTTATTGTGTTACCCTTTTTTTATTTTTTATTGATAAGTGTATATCAATTTTTAGGAATAATATATTGGTCCACAAACCACATGGATCATAATACAAAGAACAGTGGGAAGGTTGTGTTCATTGATGTGAATGATGATGCTGGCAAGGATGTTAATAATGTTATAGATAATGAATGTATCATGGGACAACAAGGCAGTGGTGATGCTACACAAAATGTGCAAAAACATTGAAGCACTATTCTTGACAAAGGAATAGATCATTTGACAGATGCAGACATAACTGGTTTGAGATTTAGTTCCCTAGACGATGGCGGACAATTTTATAACACATATGTGAAGTTGGTTGGCTTTAGCATTCGTAAAGATGAGATAAAGCGCAACAAAAATAACATTGTCACGTCTAGGAGATGGGTTTGTGCAAAAGAAGGATTTCGACCAGCAAGAAAGGAGGATAACTTAAATTGCAAGCGAGAGGCAAGGCCAATAACTAGAACTGGTTGCAAGGCTGCTTTTTGTATTAGGTTTGATCGAAGGTCAAATGAATGGGTGGTAGTAGAGTTTAAAAAGGTGCATAATCATGACTTAGTTGTTCAATTACAGACTCAATTTCTTTGTTCACACAGGCATATTAAGGATTTTGATAAGGCTTACATTACAGCACTGCATAATGTTGGGATAAAATCAAATCAAATCATGGACAATTTGATCCAACAAGCTGGAAGATATGAGAATGTAGGGTTCATTCCAAAAGACCTCTACAACCATGTAGTTGCAGATCAAAATTCTAATATGCGTGATGGTGATGCAGAATGTGCTTTGGCATATTTACAAGCCAAGGTAGATATGGACTCGCCATTTTTTTACCGGTACACTGTTGATAAAGAAAGCCGTTTGGCTAATCTGTTTTGGACAGATTCCCAAAGCCGGTTAGATTACGAATGTTTTGGAGATGTACTGGCATTTGATACAACATACAAGACGAATGTATACAAAAAGCCCCTAGTTATATTGGTAGGAGTCAACCACCACCGACAAACCACAGTTTTTGGTTGTGCAGTATTGGTTGATGAGACCGTTGAAACATATATTTGGGTGTTGCAAAATCTGCTTCTAGCAATGAACAATAAGACTCCTATTTCGGTTGTGACTGATGGGGACAAAGCAATGAGTGCAGCTATTAAAAGTGTTTTTCCAGAGTCTCGACATTGTTTATGTGTGTGGCATCTTGATAGGAATGCTTTTGCAAATCTACCCAATACGGAAGCATATCAAAGTTTTATCATGTGTATGGTGCGGTATGTTACACCAGATGAATTTGAAGACATGTGGAAGAAAATGGTCGACAAACACAATTTACATAACCATGAATGGTTGCATGAAATGTATGCTAAGAAAAAGAAATGGGCAGAAGCTTACATGAGAGGTCATTTTTTTTCCGGGTGTAGGAGTACACAACGTTGTGAAGCCATGAATGCATTCTTTAATAGATACGTGAATAAAAAGACTAGGCTTTATCAGTTGTTCCAACAAGTTGATAGAGCACATACACGTATTAGACACAATGAAATGGGGGCAGATTTTAGTTCAAATTATACTGAACCAATTTTGATTACTAAGTTAGTTAAAATTGAGAAGCATGCTGCTAATATATTGACAAGGGAGATGTTCAGTGTGGTTCAGGAAGAAATAATGAATGAACAAACATTTATTGTGCTTGATAGCATAGAGAGTGAAGGTTATTGCACCCATACCTTAACTCAATATGAATGTCCTGACTCAAAATGGGAGGTTGTGTATTTTCCAAAAGATCAACATATGAAGTGCTCATGTTTGCTATTTGAATCGTATGGATATCCTTGCGCACACTTATTTGCTATTATGAAGGCTGAACATTTGAAACAGATTCCACCATCATGTATAATGAAGAGATTGCTGAAAACTGCAAAGTCTGACCTATCTAACAAACATGAATCCCAAATTTCTCCGGACGTCATAAGTATGGCACGGTTTAGTGCGTTATCTTTTAGTTGTAGTCAGATGTGTTTCTTTGGCTCAAGAACAAAAGAAGGCTTTGAAGAATTGAAGGTTGAAATAGCAAGGTTGAAATGCCGCATGGAAGAACTTTACAATTCAAATATAAATGCAAATGGAGAAGGGATACATGGTAGAGTTGGAATCAAAAGAAATGTTCGTGACCCAGCTATTGTAAAGACTAAAGGTGACCATGGTAGCACAAGTAATAGCAATGCAAAAGTTAGGCAATGCAGTAACTGTAGAGATGTTGGACACACAAGGCGCACATGTCCATCTATCCATATTCATCAAGGTGAACATGTTGACAGTGACAACTCACATGAATTCATGGAACAACTTGCATCAGATGCACCAGTTGGCTCACCTAATTTATGAACAGATAATGTTGGAGACATTTAATCATAAAGCGCAGATGTCAACATTCTAAATGCTATGCTGAATACACCCCAACTTTGTGAGGCAATTCTTTCATCTTAGTATTTCAATATCAACATTGCTGCCTTGAAAATTAATAAAATTTTTAGTTGATATGTGTTTTTCTCTTTGCAGGGAAGATGCCTCCAGCATGTTTGCGGCTGATAGATATCACATTCTTTGTTTTAGTTAGGTGCTAAGTCAAGTGCATATTTGTTTGCAGTTTGTGTGTGGGTGGGTGGGGGTTAGGGTAGCCTTTGTTGCTTAGCTAGGATGCTGTGTTATTAAGTGAAGTTACAGGAGATAGTATCAAGATATGAGATTTGCACTCAATGTTGAGATAACTTTTATATTTCCATTAATGAAGTTTGCACCATAAATCTTGTTGAATTTGCCATTATAACATTTACGATTTAAATGCTGTAAGTAATTTTAAATTTACAGAATCTTATGATAAATAGAACCATTGATACACCTTTAAAGCTTCAAATGGCACCTAGTAGCTGTGCTGTTCCTATTTCAAAACTTCCCAAGGACACTCCGTTTCAAGATTTCGAGCTTAGGTTGTAAATTTGATACTAAATTTCGTTAACAAATCCTGAAAACTTGTTATTTGATAAAACAATTTTCTTTACAGGTCTGGGCAAGGTTGATATGTGTTACTCCATTGCATAGATATTCCTCTTTGGTATGTGTTTCCTAGCATGATACACATTTTATGGCTTCTTTCTGGCCTGCATTTATTGTATTATAATTTTTTGTTTGTATCAAAGGAAAGTTATATTGTTTTTATATTGAAGTTTGTCTTTTGTGGTAGTTATCACATTGCAGGCACTAAAGGTATATTCTATGCTCGTGAACCTTACTCCAATGTTGATGCTGTGCATGTGACCCGCTTCTTGGGGAATAGTTATGCACCCTAGCAACCATAAGGAACCCGCATATGAGTAAATAGTTTTCAAATGAGCTTCAACACTGCAGCTTTATTCCAAGATCAAACTCTCTTCAAGCCAAGCCCTCCCTCTTGCTTTGGTAAGCACTCCTTTTTGGAGTTGCAATTTTGTTTTTCATAAACTAACTTGAGCTCAATAAAGTTGTGCCTACATTCTTTCATCGTACAAAAATTATTTATACTTAATTTCAAACTTTTTTTTTTTTTTTTTTTTTACATCTTATAGCTTTTTTAAGGGGTTCAACACTATTTTCAATGTTTCTCAAAAAAAAAAAAAAAAACACTATTTTCAAATATAAATAGATAATCTAATACTATAAACCATACTATTATATATTATTATATTGTTATTACTGTTATCTATACAGAACTTTAAATCAACAAAACTAATATATATATATATATATATATATATATATATTATAAAAACAAAACTATTTATATGTAAAATGCTGTACAGCTGTGGAGAACTTCATTGCTAGTCTAGAAGTTTACTTTAGTTGGCCAAAAGTTAACTGCACAGCAGTGCTTAGCAATTGGCACACAGACGACTAGATGTACTACTTTTTTTAGATGCAAATTGTACTTATTAAAATTTTGCATTTTTGTTTTACTAACATTTATTTTTTAATTGGTAGTATAACAGGACTTATTCAAGTAATTCGCCCGTTTCTTCCTTTGTCACAAGTTTTCGAAATTATCAGTAACTTGGTTATGAAATACTTCCCCTGGTTTGTAGACCTTTTTTTTTTTTTTTTTTATCAAAATACAAAGCTTCATTGTTCATCTTGAGAGCTTCCCCATTACTCATCTGTAGGGAGAGTGGTGCTTTGTGACTTGGATATGCCGAGTCATCCTGCACTTGAATTGCCTAATAGGACAGGCTTTCATTGCCCGAGATGTCCTTTCACTCAGGTGGCATGAAGTCCTTGAGAGTTGACACGAAATCCATATACTCACTAGGTGAGTCTGAATTCCTTTGTTCTTTCTTTGGTCTACTTATTTAAAAAGAAAAGGAAAAAGAAACCACAATCCACAAAACCAACTATAATATATTTATAATGATCTTCTTTTGAAGTATGAACTCATATCCTTTTTATTGAACTCAGATATTGCTGTCAAGCAAGAAATGATGCAACCTACTGCTAGCATCAAAGACAGGTATCTTCTTTCCTCCTCATAATCATAGATTTACTAGCATATATTTCTTGTTATTACAGTTTAAAACACATATTACTGACTACATTTTTATGATTAAAATGTATAATTGTTTTGCTTATTTCTGTTCATAGAGCAGCACATGCCATGATTGTGGATGCAGAAAAGAAAATTTTAATTACCCCTAGGAAGGTTAGCTGAATACTTAACTTATTGATCTATTTATTTTTTCCTTGTTATCACTTATTTTTTTCTTAAACTGATACTGCAGCTTCAGGTTTGTCTAATTTAGTATAAATGTTATGTTAGACAACTGATAGAGCCCACATCAGGAAATATGGGGATCAGTATGGCATTTATCTCAGCCCTCAAAGGATACAAAACGGTTCTAACCATGCCCTCTTACACAAGCTTGGAGAGGAGGGTAACTATGAGAGCATTTGATGCTGATTTAATTCTCACTGATCCCACCAAGGGGATGGGGGGAACAGTTAAGAAGGCATATGATCTTTTGGAATCTACACCAAATGCTTTCATGCTCCAACAACTTTCAAATCCTGCCAACACCTTGGTAACTAATCCTGCCTTTAATTTTCTCCTGTAACTGAACAGTCTTTATTGGTATCATGTAGGATAAAATTTTCTATGCTACATAATTATTTTAAATTATATATAGTTTAGAATCAATTCGAATATAGTACATACATTATTCATCCTCTCCTGCTTAGTGGATGGTGGATATGTGATTGACCTCAAAATGGAAAACAGGTGCATTTTGAAACTATAGGTCCTGAGATCTGGGAAGATACTTATGGACAAGTTGACATTTTTGTCATGGGAATTGGTAGTGGAGGCACTGTCTTTGGTGTCGGACAGTACCTTAAATCCCAAAATCCTAATGTAAAGATAATGATTCATGCTTTGCCCACATTCACCCTTATAATTCTGTTTCATTCCTTGTTAATATTTTGGTTGTTTTCTTGTAGATATATGGAGTAGAACCTGCAGAAAATAACGTATTGAATGGTGGTAAACCAGGTAAAATTCATGCTATTTTCTTTCTTATCTAGTTCCTTTTTTTTTTTATAACCTCTGAAGAGAACAAAGTTGGTAAATTTTCAAATTTATCTTTTTTTCGTCCAGCTGATATCTAATAATGGAAGACTATAAAAGAAACGAAGATTCAGACTTTGTAACTTTCAAGTTTATCTATGCCTTTGTAGATAACATTGTCCTGGTAAGAGAAGTTAACACTCTAATATTGTTGAAATTTTGAATCAGGTCCTCATCAGATTACTAGCAATGGGGTTTGGTTCAAACCAGATATTTTGGACATGGATGTAATGGAAAAATTTCTTGAGGTAAGTGTTGTTGATGATGCTGTTAGCAATGACAGAAAGATTTTAAAAAGAATATAGTATTGTTGCTAATAGTTTTGGTTTTCCCTAACTGTCATGTTGAAACGTATTTGGTAGGTTAGTAGCAAAGATGCGGTAAATATGGCCAGGGAATTAGCATTGAAGGAGGGACTTATGGTAATTACTCAAATTACTCTTTCAAGTATATCTATCTCTACACTTTCATGGGTGCTCACAACTTAATTATATCAGCTGATGCTACTGGAGAACGCTCTATCTCTACACTTTCATTGTCTATTATCTTTTTCTGCTTTAATTCACAAGTTTTATACATGAAATGTGAATAAGGTTATATTCTGAAAAAAATAATTCTGTTTCCAAAATTCATTTCTCTACACATCACCAGTTTTGGTTGTGAAAAAGCTTCTAATTCAATCAACACAAGCAAATGGTGTTCTTTATTATCAGCATCTCTAGTGTTTATGTTCTTATGTAATAAGTTTGATTCAAGTATTAATGCCCATAAATGGTTGTTGATTGTTTGAATTTCAGACTATTCATCCAAGTTTTGGGGAGCGATACTTGTCATCTGTCCTGTTTCAAGAGTTGAGGAAAGAAGCTGAAAACATGCAACCAGTTTCAAAGGAAGTACCTATAATTATAAATTGCTTGTGTCCTCCATCAAAGGACTACATGAAGTATACATTTTTTAAGAGCTGTAAACATTATCCATATTTCTCTTCAAAGTCTTGAGTGCAAAGTTTTTAAAGAATGTTTGGAGTTTGCCTTCTTTGCGTGTCTTGGCATGACTAGTTGCTTTGGTATTGTTCTCATTTCTCACAGCTAGTTCAAACTTCTAACTTAAACAGTTATTCTTTTTGCGATATTCTGATGAATCTGATCTATCCCATAACCATATTGTTCGTGGTCCGTTTTGAAAAGAATGTCAATCGGTTAATGGTTCCAAATTTCCTGCAAAAGAAAACCAAATAAAAATCAGCTTAAGGTACATAGAATGAATACACATCATCAAGTGAATTAGAAAACCAACAATGGCAATTTCTGGCTGCTCACTGAAAGCTATAGGTGAAGACTCATTTTTAACTTGATCGTAAAATTTACTGTAAACTACAATTCTTTTATTTGTAACCAGATTCAGCCAAGTAATTCCAAGCTGAATTATGACCTATTACAGATCAATGAACCAGGATTTAATGATAGTTTTCCCCATTCCAAAGAGACTTTAAAACATCCGTTTCTTAATTTTGGAATGATCATTAGTGTGCAGCATTCTTGATGCCATTACATCTATTACATGTAAAATATCATATGGATTGGAAAAGAATCTCATAACAATCAAATCATTGTCAATTGCAAAAATTATGAAGAAACTGTGCCACGAATACTTTGCAGTTCAGTTCCATGTTTATCTTTGTCACTAAGAGGGGGATTATAAAATTCTGCTAAATAAGTCAAAGCCTCTGAGTTATTGTCGCAAAACGTCCATAGTGATGCAACCTCTCCTTTGGAAACTATACCCCAACCCTCACAATCATCAAGAAAGTCTAATAACTTTGAGTAGAATGAGTCATAGTTCATTAAAAGGAAGGGTACAGGAAGCTTTGATCCTATCCGTTCCAGTTGAATTAATGCTAATATCTCAAACACCTCATCTAGTGTACCAATACCACCAGGACGAGCAACAACGGCAGTTCTATCAGAACTACTGCTCCTAACTATAGCATCCACCAACCCATGCATCCTTGCAGAAAAAAACCTGCATTATTAAAAAGCAGTTAATGCAACTAAGAAGCATCAAAATCCAATGATAAGGTAGCAACAATAGTATATTACCTGCAAGTAAGGTAAGTTTCTGGAGGTAGATATGGATGAAAATTTGAGGCTGTCCATTCACCAGCTTCTTTACCTATCTTAAATCCACCCACTGGTTTTCCCGCTTGTAAAGCACCTTTAGTAGCAGCATCCATTAACCCAGGGCCAATCCCACTCCATGAAGTGCAGTCCAAAAGATTTGCAATCTGCCCGATGGACGATGGAAGATCATAAGGAAAAGTTAACCTCAATTAATAGGAAAAGTATGTAAGAGAAAGGCAATTTGTGATTTTGTGCTTCCATGTATCACCATTCTTGATGCATGTGAATACGTGATTTGGATACCAAAATTTACATGCATGTATGCCCAGAAAAGTAGGCAGGAATCAATGTATAAAGTCACTTGCCTCTCTACCCAACTCTTGTGTTTGCAGGTAATGAGAATAAGCAGGTCCCATCCTCGAAGAACCCAAATACATGACTCCCCACCCAAGTCTGTGTATGAGTTCATAGCATTGCTGTATCTCTTTTCTGACCTTTCAAACAATACAGCCAAATTAGGTACTAAACCTTTTCAAACATTCATTAAAATTGCAAGACATTTGATACATTCTCAATATTCACAAAATTTCTTAAATCATGATACTCTTGGAACAACCAATAAGAAATTCTAAATCCTGTTAAGATCCATAAATTTCATAGTCCAGTTTCAATTCTCTACCCCCAACCCGCAAAAATGATATTAAGATTAAAATTGGTCATGTTGTCAAGAGAGTAACAGGGCTCAAATAATCAAGCATGAACTGGAGACTACTTAAAAATGAATTTAGATTTGTTATATTTATATATACATATATATATATATATATATATATATATATATATATATATAAGAATGCTATTTGTTTCTAAACAATTTACAGCATAAAATTGTTTAGGTATTAGCATAAAATTTACTAAACAATTTACAGCTATTGGCCCTTACGTGCTTGTTTTTTTACCTCTCTAGAGTGGAGCTTGATAATTCATCTCCATGATCAAATTGTTATCCAACCATAGCTAGCAACTAATTCCAGCAGATTCAGAAAATTAGATACTACATAAAAGTGTTGATTCAGAATTTAAATCACTAGGGTGGTCTGAAACATACTGTATATAGCCAACAGGTATCAGATTTTCCACCAAGATCCAAACACTAATTTGCAGAAAATACAACCATAGCTATTACACTTATTACTCAAGACACAATCTTTAATAAAATATACTGGAAGATGAAGTGCAACTCTAGCACTTATTATTCAAGACACAATCTTCAATATAATATATATTTTGCTTCTAAGCCAAAAGAGATTGCCAAAATAGTCAAGAGTACTTGCTTTACCACATTAAAACTGAAAACTATAATTTATCACATTGTACTCATTATTCTATAAGGAAGACACATATTTGCTAGTCTGGTAAAAAGGCCACAAACCTTCTCAAGTATCTCTTAAAAACACTTAAATAGCCAAAACTCAAGATGGGTCTAAAAAGAAACTCAAAAACATCAATTACTATGATATGACCTTTACACAAACCAAAAATCTGTTCAATGCTTCAGATGAAGAGAGTGGGGAGAGATGAAGAGAGTCAGAAGCTCTTTAAACCAAGCAGCTGAATCAAAACAGTTTGTGCACACAACACAAATGTATGTGCAAAAAATAAAAATTCGGCCTCACATTCATTAGAAAAATAAAAAGCAATTTACTAAATTGCTGTATGAAAGATAAAAATTCAATCTCCCATTCATTAAAAAAAAAAAAAAAAATTCAATTCACTAAATCACTAACTCATAAACAGTATCCTATTCATTCTTTTATACTAATCTTTGAGTGATCGAAAATATTCCTGTAGTGGAATGTTTCTAGCAATTTCAACAATTCTCGAACATTGATCATTATCCTCTGAAAGCACTAGACTTGCTGCCAACTTGTACCGTAAACGTTCCGACTAGCTCTCCTACAAATAATTATACATGTAATTAACAAGTAGTTTAAACAAATGATGATGAAAATTTGTATTTAATTCAAACAAATTTTTTACCAAAAGGGGTAAATTCCTCCAGGAAGTATTTGTAAACATGTGTTTTATAACATACATCCTGCAATCATACCTGAAAAATGAAAATTGTTAAAATTCTGCAATTAGAAGAATGCATAGAATAGTGATCCATATGTACTAGTACAATTTGGTACCTACCCATTATTTTGTTGAGGATTTGAGACTGGTGATTTCAATTTAAATCTGGTAATACTATCAATATACTTGTCTTTCTCCAAAAAACTCAACAACTTATCAAGGCCTGTAACCTATCGCAAAGTTGGATTTTAACATCAATTATTTTTAGTACAATACCTAACAAAATTACATTAAAAACAATCATTATTGAGTAGAAAGAGTAAGACACAATACCACAGTTTTAACATTTTTTGTTCGAATGACTTCACTAGTTGCGCTTTGCAAAGAGTCCAGTATATATGTAATTCTTTTTACAAAATCAATGACACATAAGTACCAATGACTATTATCATCATTCATAGGGATAAAAATCTACAGGTACAAATGAACAATGTATTAGCATGTGTCAATGTAGTATGCATGTGTGTGTGCGCGCACTAAGTAAAATTACCTGTTCACACTTCATCAAATTTGACATATACTTGTCATCGTCCTTATATGTCCTTTTAAACCATTCTAGTGTGGGATTGCCATCTTCTTCGAGCATTTTTTGCTACAAAAAAAATTTCAAAAAAGTAAGGTATTAATTAAACACTACAAGCACAATCCAAAACATTTATTCAAGATAGACAACTTGTGTATTAATTAAACACTATAAGCACACAAACCAAAATATTACGAAAATTTACAGCAAAATGTGTTGTCAAATACCACACAAACATGTCTCTATATCTGTTCTCTTCCATCCTCATCTTGCAAACGAACAAATTAATAATCTAAAATACAACATAATTGTTATAATTATTGTATAAATAAACAGCACAAATATTTATTAGTGTATTTAAATTTCATACACTAACCTGACTGCTTATCCATTGGTTAGGGAGCAAGGTATTGAAAGCTGCACGATCACCATACTCATATTTCTTGGAAACAAGAATTTCACTAAACATTATTCATTGACAAATTCTTATGTTAGAGCTTATTCAATAAATTTATTATTTTTAATACCAACTTCAAAAAGGACAAACCTCATTTCAAAATTTTTATTAAAAATGTAGTTACATATGATCTTCTCCATTTCAGTGAATGGTTCGAACTCATTCATATCCTCGTCATCACCCAGTCTAGATTCCTAAAATAATATAGTATAATCAAATTAGCATATAAAAATATGTTGTATTCGCACCCTTATATATCAATGTACACATTCATGAACTTACCTGCAATGAATCTTTGATTTCTTTCCTCTTTTTGACTTTTGGAACTTCAGCTTGTGATGTGACAATTGGGCTACGTTTTTGTGATCTGGTGACTTTAGGCTTGCTAGAAGGTGTAACACATGATGCTTTAAGTTGAACTTTATGAGGAAAAGTTAATTGCAGCATATCCACATCCTGTGCAATTAAAAAGAAAAAAAAAAAACTCATGTTGCTACTAAACATCCTAAACACATTTAAAATAAATAAATAACAAATACTAATTTACTTACCACATTATGAGATAAGGGTGTTTTGCTGCCAGGTTTTTGATTAGATTGAGTTAGCCCAGCAATGTGAACATTGCAGTCTTCCTCCAATGACACCATCTTAGATACTTTTTTAATGTGTTCTGTATCATCTTGATCCATTTTGTCTTGAACTAGAGATGTAGACTCTATCTTAGATTCTTTTTTAGCACATACTGTATCATCTTGATCCATTGTGTCTTGGATTATATATGGAGATGCAGACTTCATTTCTTTTTTAACATCTACAATATCATTAAAGTTGAGGTCGTTGGAATGTCCACTATGTTGCCTTGTTGTTTTCTTTAACTCCAAAAGAATGTCATTCTTAAATGTGTCCATATTGTTTGCAATGTTTGTCACGGTTTTCTGCATGACTAGCATTTCATCTCTAAGACTTGTTATTGATTGCTCAATTCTACTAATTGCTTCATCAGAACCCTGTGGATTAATTTATAGGTACAATCATCAACAAATGTCCAGCACCAAATTATCATCAAATTCATAAGATTTATTGGTTGAAAAAAGATACCATATTTCGCCTGTCTTCATGTTGAGATGGCATAGCATGAGATTCATTAATATCTTGTTTCTCTAGTGGAATACTTTCTGTCTCATGTCCACCATCCATTTGTGTTACAACCAACTATGATTTAAAAAAAAAAATGTCAACGACATGCAGGTAATAATTCACATATAAAACATATTTAACTTATTTATAAAAAGTCAAACATTAAAAAAAGTCAATTATTACCTTAGGATTGTCAAAACTTCCAATTGATTGTAATTTAAGCATCCTTTGGTTAACTTCTTTTTTCCCCCAATAACAAACACGTGATTGAAGTCATTTGGACACATGTTCAAGATTCGTTTCAACATTGACATGCTCAAAATAAAACAACTGCAATATGTATAAAAGGGTCATAGAAATTTAGTCAAAACAGTCATAGAAATTTGATAAACAAAATCATATTCTTGAAAGTAACTATTTTCTACAACTTACCATTAAAAATAGCAAGCAACCATTAACGCCAACATGATTCTTTTCTTTATATTTGCGCACACCTCGAATAAGAAAATCCAACACCAACTTCGCCCAATTCAAGTTTTTGAACTCATCAATATTAAGGAGAATTGAGATAAAGGACCGTTTGATATAAGGTTTTGGAGTGGGACATAATAAAGTACCCAATACAAATAGCAAAAAACAACCAACAAATTCTTTTCCTGATGTTTTCATCTCCTTCAACTTACCCTCTAAGAGGTTAATTGGTATATCCCCTACCACATTTAATCCATGTTGTTGGCATATATGATTTATCTCTTCAGCGCTTGCAACAATAGACACATCTACCCCACTTGATTTTATTCCTAGAATAAATTCTACATCTTTAGTGGATATTGGTAACCTCCATCCACAAATATCCAATGCACAAGAATTGTGGTCAAAATGATCAACTAACCATTTGCAAAAATCTCTATCCAACTGTATAGACCTTAAATCCAACATACTACCAAATCCCATTTCTTGAATAACAAATCTTTGTCTTTCATTTAAATTTAAAGCTATCAAACGAAAACGATTAGGGGCATATCGAGTATATAATGAAACCTGCATTATATAATGAATAAAAAGGGTTTCATTACGAAATTTAATACATAGTCCTGAATGGTAAAAGTTTCATAGCTAAATACTTACTTTATGTGATTTGCGAGGAATATTATGTGACAAATTAGCATACTTTTCAGAATTCTCACGTGCTTCCTTCTTGTACTCTAATTTAGAATCTTCGTCAAGATTCATCCACTTTTCACTAATCTCATTCTTAACCTATAATAGACATTCATACTCAATTAAGATCTCCATGAATATGTCATGTCAACTAAACAATAACAATAACCTGAAAACTATAAGTATTATTCAACTTACAGCTGTGCTTATCTTATCGACAATGCCCTTAGCTTTCATCAATTCTATTTGCTTTTTACTGAAAATTGAAATTTAATAAAACAAATTATTTTAAATATAACAATAGGAAATATATTATAAATGGATATAAAATGAAAATGAATCTTACTAATAAATTAAAAATGGTCCAACTGGTGTTTTCGGGAGGGGAACTTGGACAGCACCCTGCTCTTCAATATTTTCCACTCTCCCCATACTCCTATCTCAATATAACATGAAATAAAAACAAGGTAAGCAATAACATACATTTGAAAAAAAAATCACAATTGAAAGCTGTGGGAATTGCAAACTTTTTCCTCACAAACTTTGTCCTGGACAACATAGATGATCAATGTTTTTATTTTTATTTTATTTTTATTTTTTTTATACAAGACAGAAATTCTATTCTAGCCTAATCTAAGTGCATATGTGTGTGAAGCTCCCTCTTGAAAACTTGAACCCTATCCCTTATCCCCCACGCCCCCCAAACACTTACACTTGTGGAGTGACTACCTCATAACTTAACATAAAACTTATGTCATAAAAAATTAGAAGGCATATACAAATGTTAATGGATAATATAATCAATTTTAAAACTAAGATAAATATACCACACTAAGGCTATCTTCATCTTGTGAAAATGACAAAAGTACATCAGCTATTGATTTGGGTAAACACATGTTCACCTTGCGATTATGATGAAGATGAAACAACCTATTATGATATACCACCCTAAATCTCTTTCACACCATGCTGCCAGAGCTGCAATGACATTCACCACCCCCAACTCTATCATCATAGCCAAAAAAATAAAGTCTAAGAACTCATTAATCAAAAAAACATTTAGTGAGCAAAGCCATACTCTAGCTTGATGCATTGTAAGTGCCAACTCTGTTTCACTTGGATGAACTGAGCCATGACATTAGGCATCATTTTAAGAGATAAATAAATAATTACATACACTAAGGCAATCTACTAAGAAAGATTCAATAACTATGTCAAAAGTCTAAAATTTCCTATTGCAGAAAATGAAGTCTAACAACTCATTAACCAAAAAAACATTTAGTGAGCTAAGCCATATTCTAGCCTTATGCACTGTAAGTGCCAGCACTGTTTCACTTGGATGAACTGAGCCATGACATTAAGCATTAATTTATAAGATAAATAAATAATTACATACACTAAGGAAATCTATTGAGAAATTAAGATAAACTTCAACTAAACGTTTTTAACGTGATTATCTTAAGAGATTTTTTGAAAATATCTTGAGTGAAGAAAACATTAAGGCAAATTGTGTAATTGACTTCTATAAATAAACTCTTCACCACCAAATCTACAAAGCATACATGACACTTTTACCAACCACCAAGGAGTAAATAGTCTAATCAATGGAAAATTCATCGGTTGGACAAAACAAAATGATGCTTTTTTCCTCATGCACTTGTTAATTAGTTGAGACTGAGTACAATTCTTAAAAGGGAAAAATTATAGTACATCAACATCTATTTGATCTTGGAAGTGTAATTTTCCTTGGGTTCTAAAAAAACTGCTTCCATAGAATAAATTCGTGAGAAAGCTTTTGAATTCATTTGTGCAGCAAATTTATTTTGCAAACAATTACCATTCCAAAATTTATACGAAGAAAAAATATGAAATGGGAGTTCAGGTAGAAAAATAGAATATTCATTTAGAAGAATTGAGGCGGGGCCTTACCTTCACCTTCAATGCCAATTTTTTTCCAGAACAATGTCTACATATATAACTTCATCGTACAATGGAACTTCTGGACCTGTGTGCTAAATTCCAAGACTCGTTGATATAAGGACCAATACCAAGAAAGTGAGCATAACTGGGAAATTAATATGGGGAACATGAAGAGAAAAGATCTAATTAATAGCAATACGGTATTTGAAATTTTACTTGGGGACCTAAACAGTTGAAAGAATACTCATTTGTTCACTTCTGTTCGATAGCTATTGTCATTCAGCATTCTTTCTTTTCTTTTTTTCTTTTTAAGTCATAAACATTTTATTAGAAAGAAAACAGAGAAACCCTCTAATTTCTAAAGAAAACAGCAATCATGGGTATTGAAATTGTGTTTATCAAATAGGAGGAAACTCCAAATCAACTTTCGAAACAAAGTTAACAAACAACACCCAAATCTCCTATCAAAATAATAAAAATAAAAACCCAAATCAATTAATAGCATTAGGGATTACTAACAATGAATAAAACTAAAGACAAATCATGCGTTGATAGTCAAAGAAACTTTAATAATATGTATATTAGTAGTGAAATCAACTTCATCAGAGAGAAAGAGAAAGAGAAAGACAAACCTATTTCAAATTCGTCGCCAGGCAGAGAACGGCCGATACTGTTTCTTCTTTGGGTTTTGTTTAGCTGCTCTGGGTTCTTGTGGTTGATTAGTAAGAGAAGAAGCTATACAGAAGAAACTGAATTATGCGTTCTTTAGATAAACCGAATCGGAAGCGTGATAAAGCGTGACAGAGAGAAATTTGTGTTTGAGAAGAAGAAGCGTACAGTGAATACCGGGTTGTTTTAGATTTTTTTTTTTTACTTATATATATAACTTGTTTGACCGGTAGCAAATATTTACTCTAAATTACTCCAAATTAAATGAATGGTCCCGATCAAATTTTTATTCATTTAACGGTGTAGATTTAGGTGGGTACCATACCCCCAAAAAAAGAGGGAGGTATGCTAGCATGACCCTTAGTTTATTAACTATTATCCTTAATTTTTCAAAAAAAAAAAAAAAAGAAATTGATTGGGAACTGAAATCAAATAACATTAATTAGTTTGGACGGTTACAAATCACATCCAGACAAATACAACCGCCGACATTTGTTTCCTTTGACCGGGTAGTTAATGAGACGAAGACTCCTGCCCACTAAAAATCTAGTTAGAGAAATTACAGAAAAAAACAAAAACAAAAACAAAAAAAAGAAAGTGGCGGAAAAATCTTAGGTTTGTCGGTCAACTTAAAGTATACATATACGAATTTTTCCCCAATTGATGAACTAGTCAAATAAGTAATTTGTAGAACTTGTGCTTGATTGGTCTAGAGATGGATATATTGCGGTCCACTTTTTTAAGGAAGCGCCGTACCAATATTAGAAATACCGTATCAACTTTTCTAAAATATATTTAATAAACGGGTCATTTTACAGTTCTCACTTTTTTTTGTGTGTACGGTACCCACTTATAAATCTAACCATCGATTTCACTTGTTTTGATGTTGGCCGTTTATGTGATTTTAATGAATTACCAGTTACCAGTCAAGCAGACACAACATGATTCAAGTGTTAAAAATGGGAAGCCATCAAGTGTGTTTAAGAGGAGAGTATTTTGCTTCTCAAAATCCTTTCCTGAGATAGGGTAAGTTGTTAAAATTCATACTTCAATTTTGCAGTACAAGAACCATGGCCTTGGTATAATTATCACTATTTAGAAGTTCACTAATGTGCCTCTGGTTATGAATGTGTATGTTAAATTGTAAATGTAGATGAAATGTACACTGGGTATTTTTAATAAATCTTGAAAATAGCATCAATGTCATTTGCAAAAAGAAAATTTGTGCACTAAACAAGACTTGGAATGTGAAACATGAACTTGTAGTCTTGTGAACCTGCCTGAAAGCTGAAACTAAAGGTCTTTGGTTGCTATATTAAGAATTCTATATTTAATGGTAGAGAACATATTGCTTTTATATTAAACAATTTGGGTTTGGATTAGGCTTCTGAGTTCTTTCCATTAACTTGAATTATATGTGAGGTTTGGTGAACTAAGTCAATTTAGCTTTGTTAAGAAATTGTTTGATGAAATGTTTGTGTGAGTTGTGTATTTTAATGCATGAGTTTTTAGTCTGAGATTTTGAGCAACTAAAATATTATTGTGAAATTTTATGTCTATTGTATTTTCTAGTACTATTATCTAGTGAGGGATTGGGGTCCTGATGAAGGTTGATGGGCAAAATGGCTTAAACATTGCAGTTTGGTTTTTCCGGAACCATCATTTTATTCTGCTGGGCAGTCAAGTTGCTAGCTAGTTTTATTTTGTGTGAGTAGTTATGGATATGTGCTTTTAGAGTAGTCCATCTAGCCTTGGTCCTACTTGCCTATAGTAATTGAATTTGTTTCCCAATCTCTCTGAAGTATTGGAAGAAAGTTGGCTTTTTTACCTCTAGTGAATGGGTCCAATAAGAGACAATTTTTATGGCTTATAGATATATATACATTTATCTTTATTTTCTATTTCTGTTTTTGTTTGTGGGCCACAAACATAGGATCTCCTGCCTAGCATTGAACACCGCCCACCACACCCCCCCCCCCCCCCAAAAAAAAAAAATCCTCTCTTATTATATTCGTTGGATATTTGGAATTTGGTTCCGTTATGTTTGATGTTATTTGGCGAGAGTGAAATAGGCTAACATTTGAGGATATGGAGAGTACAAAGAACTAGCTTCTAGCTTATTTTGTCGAGGACTCACAAATAGAGAGTCAATTCTAATGCTATTGAGTCTATCTTTTTGTACATAATCTTTTGTATTTTTTTGTAATTCCTTAGGCTACTTCTTGCCTTTCTTTGCATGATGTAGTCTCTTTTTAATAAATTTTTATTACTTATAAAAAATAATTGAGAAGCATGCATTTTTTTTTTGTTGGTGGTTTGCTATTGGTTTGAAACACCCCTGTATGAGAAGAAAGAAACAAATAGCTCTTAATTCATTCAAAAGAACTAAAAAATAGGATAGTTAGTCATGATTTCATTTGGCAAAATTGCTGCAATAAGGCTCACTGCCACTTAAAAAAGTTAGTGAATTACTAAATGTTAAAACTACATGTTCATGAAATCTTGACATTGATCTAACACGTCTCCTAACTTTCAGAATATAGACCCATAATAGTTGCCATTAAAGACAATACGGATGCAAATGGTTTGTAAAATGAAGAGGAATGAATTTGTTAAAATGTGTCGATTAAAAGCATGCGAGATGAATGGACCTTTGCTCATTTTGCACATTTTGTTTTTGAATTAATCTTTAGGAATTGTGATGTTTTTGGTATGATGTTCATGTTCTTTTTTATTGCAGCATTTTCACTTGTGAATGGAAGAACTGCTGCTGAGTTACCTGATACAAACTCCCGGAAGCAACCATTCTTTTCACATGGTGAAAGTGACTGACAGGACTGTGTATACCTAAATAAAGAAAAGGATCAAGTTGAGACAATTTTCCTTCAGTTTTTCTCTCACTCTATTACTGCTGGTGTCAATGCTTTAGCCAAGATAGCAACTGGAGCCCGCCCCATTACTGTAGCCGAATAGCAGCTGGAGCCTGCCCCATTAAAGACAATACGGATTCAAATGGTTTGTAAAATGAAGAGGAATGAATTTGTTAAAATGTGTCGATTAAAAGCATGCGAGATGAATGGACCATTGCTCATTTTGCACATTTTCTTTTTGAATTAATCTTTAGGAATTGTGATGTTTTTGCTATGATGTTCATGTTCTTTTTTATTGCAACATTTGCACCCATGAATGGAAGAACTGCTGCTGAGTTACCTGATACAAACTCCTGGAAGCAACCATTTGATGCTTAGAGATACTTTTCACATGGTGAAAGTGACTGACAGGACTGTGTATACCTAAATAAAGAAAAGGAGCAAGTTGAGACAATTTTCCTTCAGTTTTTCTCTCACTCTATTATTGCTGGTGTCAATGCTTTAGCCAAGATAGCAGCTGGAGCCTGCCCCATTACTGTAGCTGAATAGCCATAGCTTTTCTTCTTTTCTTTGTTGGATGTATGTGTAATTAGGTGTCATAGCTATTCTTCTTTTCTTTTCTTTTCTCTTCTCTTTTTTATTATTATTATTATTATTATTATTTTTTATTTTTTTTTATTTTTTATGGGTCTTCTTTTTTTCTTTGTTGGATGTATGTGGAACTATATTTTTTTTTTGGGTAGCGGTGGCAGGGGGGAGGGGGTGAAATCTAATTGAAAATGTAAAGTTATTATTTACAACTATGTGTTTTGTTGGTTTTTAGTCCGTGCCAAATTTGATTGTAATTTTATGTGGGATTTCATTGTAAAGGTTGTATGATAGAAAGAGAGAGTGTGAAGATTCAAGCAATTGAAGACTGAAAAGTTTTCATGAATAGCTCGTGACTAAGCATCCCGCGAAGTGACTAATATGCCTTGCACATGTTGGAATGCTAAGAGTCAGGCCAGGATAGAGACAGTTGTGTTTCGTAAGTATCTCGCAGGTAAGGCCTTCTCTCGAGACAACTGTAAGACATTCTGTTCTGCTAGACTGTCCATTCTGATCCACACTTTCTGTGCCCACACTATTTATATCCACATTACTCACAAATGTTGAGGAGTGCTTCTGAGAGAAAACCCTAGCCAAACACCTTGAGAATTAGAAATTGTTATACCCACAATTCTCTACACATTTGCTTGTAAAATTTCCTTAACTCCTACCTCTCCATTTCCATACCATTGAGAGGTTGATAGCCCAAACACTTACGACACCCTTTCTAAGTGTCAAGTGAAGTTTTGATGCTGCTGGGAAGAATTGGAAGAAGCCAAGGATGGCAGATGCAACATGGAGCTTGTTGCGGGATCCGGAGAACTAGACAAGATATGGTTCCGAGAAGTCTTGTTGGAGTAGGAGCTTGGAGGGATAGGTGCATCGGGTAGATTAGGCTTGGAGGGTCTCTTGCTAACCCATGTATCCCAATTGATTGTCTAGTGGATTGATTTCCGCTCAGAGGGCGGCGGAGAGGTTTTTTGTCGAGTTCTTCAGTTTCCTATTCGATAACACATCGGCGTGTTATCTTGTATTTGCATATTTTTTACTCATAAAATCCAATCAATTCTTTAAAACATTCTCCCCTCTCCCCGTGTGTGTATGTTAAAATACTTAGGGCACGTTTGATAGACTGTAACGGTAATTATATAGGAATATGAATAGATATTACAAGGAATATAAAATATTGTAATGTAATACTTATTACTATTCATTTGTTTGGTGACAACACAATAATAGAACCCTGAAAACAATGGAATGAAAGCATTTTAAATCAAATTTAAGATATATTTTAGGAAATATCTTACTCATATAATTATATTTCCTAAAAAAAATATTTTTTAAATTTGAAAGAGAGATTAGTTATTTTTTATGATTTTTTATTTTCATAATTGTTATGTGTATATAGAAAGTTTGTTTATTTATAAATATATTAATTGTAAAAATTAATACACCTACTAAGGAATTGCTATTACATCCTTTTTAGAGATGAATAGTTATTCCACATTTTAAAGAATAGCTATTCATAAGGAATTATTATTTCCTGCAATAAAAACATAACCAAACTATTGAATAGCTAAACTATAGGAATAACTATTATATTTACAGTGCTTATTACAGCCTACCAAATATGCCCTTAGTATTCTTAAAAGAAAAAGAAAAAAATCAAATCAATCACATGAAAAAGAAAATAGTTTAACTTGTTTTTGGATAATGGCAAATAGTTTAGCTTAAAGGTGAGAAAGGAAAACATTCATTTCATAAAAATTATATAACTTTGAACATTCATTTTACAAAAACTATGCGATTCCCAAATATATGCAAAGAGTTTGCAAACAAAAACAAAGAAAAAAAAAACCCAAATTTTCAGAAAGAAAAAATAAATCCAAAATTAGAAAAAGACAAAAATAACAACAAAAAAAAGCCAAATAAATTGAGAGAGAGAGAGAGAGAGGGGGGGGGGGGGGGAGGGGGGCACGTGGATTAATGAAACAATTTTAAATTTTTAATCAGTTAATCATTGTGCTTTCAACTCAATTTTTCGGTGCTCTCATTATTGATCATTGTTATATATTTATAGTATCAATAACATGATTATCTTTTTTAAATTGGACTTTTATGTGGTTCAAAAAATACTTTCATTAATACAGAGTGACTTCTGTTATTAATAGAGTCAAAAATGTCAAACACCAAATTTAACACACACATATCTAGGACACCTATAGCTACTATCCTTTTGAATTAAAAAAACAGAACTCCTTAAAAAATAAAAAAAAATAAAAAAATAAAAATAAAAAACCTCCTAGAATTTAGGCTTTTATATTTTATCTTTTTATCCTTCAAGTTCATCTTCTTCTTTTCCCCCTAAAATTTAGCATTTTTTTTTCTTTTTCAGCCGACTAAAAAAAAAAAAAATCCTCTTACTGTGCTTATCTCAAACGTATCAAATTTAAAACACACATTTCTAGGACACTTATAGCTATTATCATTTTGAATTTAAAAAGAGAACTCCTAGAATTTAGAGAAAAGAATTTAAGGAGTATTTTATGAGAAAAGAAAAAAAAAATCATTAATATTTTGATAACTTTTCTATTTTTCAAAAAGCATGGTATAAAAACTTTTAAAAACGATTTATTAATAAATATCATAAGGGTACATGTTAACTGAACATTTCAATTTTTAAAATTTTAAATTTTTACTTCTTTTCAACTCTTTTTATTCAATGGTTGAGATTAAAAAAATGCATTTTTTAATTTTCAATCTCAACTATTGAAATGTATTGCACTTGAACTCAATCCAAATTTCATTGATTTGGTCCTCAAAATGAAAAATGCAATTACGCAGTCAAACGTGATGTGAGAGCTTGCAAATGGATCAGTTTTTTTCTTCTATTTTTTTAGACAACAAACGGATTAGTTCGATCTGTCCTATTAGGGTCTTAAAAACTAAAAAGATCCTCATGAATAGGATTTTAAACTCACGACCATAACTCAGTCTTTTACGAATTGTCCTATTCATATGTTTTTCACATAAAAAATTATTGTAAAAAAATGTATTATCTCTATTTTATTTTCAATGTAAATAAGAGAATAAATTTAAAAAAAAATACTCAAGAAATAAATGATAATAATACATAAAAGAAAACATGTACCTTGAAAATTCCCCCAATAAACTAAATAACAATTGATAAAATCATTTATGTGTATTTTAGTTCTATAAACTATTTAAAGTACTTACAAAGATAATTAAACCTATAAAGTTTTAAGAATAATACATAGACTTTTAGCCAAAGAAAGATAAGTAAATGATTAATGTGAAGTCTTCAATAAAAACAATTGATATGAAGCCTTATGACTGGGTTTGTGAGGAGACAATTGCCCAAAGAACCTAGAAGAAATGAGAGGAAATTAGGAAAAAGAAATAGTAATAAAGAGTTAAGAGTTCAATTTTCACTCTTATATGGCTTGTATCACCAACAAAGTGATGAAGTAAAATTTTTCCTCTGCAGCATTTTCTTTTCTAATCACTAGATCCACTCAAGAAATTTTATGGAAAATGAATTGAAAAGGATGAAGAGAACTAATGAACTAAGGTAATGACTCAAAAAAATTGAAACAAGAGGGTAGAGTCTATAGATGAAGAGAAATAACAAATTAAAAGCACAAAAGAAAATTTTTGTTGTTAAAAAATGAGTTGACACAATCAACTTGGGCTTACATGGTCAAACAACTTCACCCGTACCCATATATTTTCCCTCAAGTTTAGGTGGGTGAATGGGAGTCCAAATCTTCTAACCTATTTTTTTCTTCTCTACAACTGGCCACCAGCTAAGTTTCCATAAAAATGGAGACTCCATAACCAAAAAAGAAACTCACCATAAATCATTCCATTTTAACCACTCCCTCCGAGTCCTTTTCATTGCAAATCTCCAAGGAATTTTGTTCAGGTTGTTGTGCTTGGGCTTGACATAGTGGCTGCCAATGCGGAAAGTGGTGGTTGGCTATTGATGACGTTGATGAAGGTTGGTGGTGGTGACGGCTAGTGGTTTAGGTCTTTTATTTATTTAGGAAACTAAAATAAGAAATAATGAAAATTAGACTTGAATTAAATGGGTGTACATATGAAAAGTTTTTATTAGTAGAGTATAAAGTAGATCAAGAAAAATGAGATAGAAAATTTGAACTTGGTGTATAGATTTGAGTTCAACTTAGCAAAAGTACATGCATTTTCCCTTATTATGGTTTTTAATGGAAGGATAGAAAGGAGGCTTGATGGAATATAAATATTTTTGCTTCATATTAGGGTTTGTTATGTTGTGCCACATTTTGTATATTTTCCTTAAAAATAGTAAAAATCACTGTAACTCCGTAAACATAGAAAAATTGTCCAACCACGTAATTTTTTGTATCATGTGATTGTCTTTTTGTGTGTTATTTTTGTTTTTGTTTTTCATTTCTCACTTATTTGGGAAATCATGTATATTCCTAACACTAGAAAATACTGAGCACCATCAAATCTAATTTATTGTTTAATAGAATGAAAATCTTAGTAAATGACTCTTGAATGCATTGATGTGCTAATTCGGTGTGCGATCCGGCTAAACTAGTCTTAAGTTTTTAAATTTTTTTTGCTAATCAGTTTTAAGTTTTAACTTATTCTCATTGTGTCATTGAGTATTTCCCAGGTCTAATGCTCAAAACCATTGTTGGAATATGTCAATTTTGGATCTTGGTCATTGTTGGGTTCTAAGACTTTAGGTTTAAATGTATTAGAACTTCAATTTGTAATGTTGGTAAACTATGATCAAAACGTTTAGTCTTATTTTAGACTTACTCAAAGTATGTTTAAAGTGTAAAGTTGGAATCGAGTGTACTGCAGGATTTACTGTGTAAATCTGCCTGGCTTGATCGATCGAAAATTAGACTCGATCAATCGAAGCTCATGCAGATTTTTTTTTTTTTTTTTTTTTTTTTTTTTTTTTTTTTTTTTGCAGAATTTTCCAACTCAACCCAAACCTGTTTGACGTGTAGGGTTTTATGTTTTACCTTAAGTATAAAAGGAGAAATCTTAGCTACGTTTAGAGGTTGCTCTTTATGCTATGTGTGTGAATATTTTGTAAGATCTAGAGGTGTTTGCCTTCACATACAGTTAGAGTTATCAAGATCTCGATTGATGTCGAGAGTTTGCTGATCAATTCAGTTGAAGATTCAAGAGCTTAAAGATATACAAACAGGAGTGCTTGTGCTTGCTGGGAATCCAAGAAAGAAGTAGTCCGTGGATTCGGAGCTGTCACGTGGTCGTAGTAGTAAGTTTCCTACTCGAGGTAGCAATAAGATATTAGTGGTCTAAGTCACTATTGTGTAAACTTCAATTCTATAGTAGATTTGTTTTACTTAGAGGATAGATAGGTTAAATCCTCCCTAGGTTTTTTATCGGTTAGGTTTTTTACCGGTTTTGTTTTTTACTGGTTATCATATTGTTGTGTTCTTTATTTTCCACACTTTACAATTATATGATATATTTGTGTTAACCTAGATCTGTTTAATTTGACTAAGTAATCACTTGGCTAATTAACTAAGTTAATCTGGTTGTGTTTTAAGGGGTCTAAAACAAACAGTCATGACTTGGAGAATAACAAGCCCAAAAACGTTAAGAAGCACTGGGCTTCCTTTATGGGCTTTAAGGAGATATGGACTTAAGGTCCTTCAACCTTTTAAGCAATATTGGGTAATTTCCAAAGTATAATTAGGGACCTACAGGGGTTATAAAATTGTTTTCCACTCTATGAGTTTCAAACCATTTTTGTTGTCAGGCTTAAAATAAGATTTTGTTGTCTATTTTAGTGAAAGCGGGTTGGTTTTGGCCCAACAGCAGCTCAAACGGATCTGACTGAATTTAGGTGGGTCGATTGCATTCTGAATAGACATGGCAAAACGGGTCAGAATTTTTTGACCCGAAGTAAAAACGGGTTGACTCGTGACCCGACCCGTGTTTTGTGCAAGTCGACCCGACCCGACCCGCGACCCGAACCCGAACCCGAACCATTTTTTTAAAACTTTTTTTTTGGGGTAAAAAAAAAAAAATAATGAAATTAAGACAATATTGATTTAATTTTTTATTGTGAGCTTTAAGGAAACAATTGATACATTTACATAACTACATGCAAATTAATTAAAAGATAAATGGTTAAGCATTCTGTAATGAGTAAATATTTTTAGATATCAAATAACAAAATTCATGTCAAGATAATTTGGTTACAGTAGAGTTAAAAACAGATTTAAAATTGTAGACATGTGTGAGACATATTCACAAGTGTGAAAATAGTAAAGCCAAAGTATCAAATTAGCATAAATTATGAATACTTAGACCTATTTTTTAACAATTTATGTTCAAAATAAATAGTTTTTCAAAATAAATTATGATATTTAATAGAGTGTGTACTGCTTAACAACGATATGATCTTTATAAAAGAGACCACGTATAAATAAGTAAACAATCAAACTTTAATGTATATCTCAAATTGAAATAGAGTGCCAACCACAATTGATAATAGATTATGAAATTAATTTTCAAGATTGTAACTTTTTTATATGTTTTTATTCTTTATCAAATGAGTTATTCAATAAGTCATTTGTAATTTTGTTTTATATTTTGGAATGTTGATATTATGTAAAAATAAAACTTGTGTATTTTTTTTTACTTATCTTTGTGTTATTTTGTTTTAGATAACAATGTTTGGATTTGTATAATTTTAAAATTATTGAATAAGTATTAATAAGTTTAACTGAATTCATTTTTGATATAAGTGGTAAATTCAAAATAATGCATTTTACATCAAGTAATATGTTGCATAACTTTCCAAATGGCAAATACATATTGTTTTCTTTATAAAAACAAAAAATAAAAAATTTCATGTGAAAATACGGGTCAACCCGAGCCGACCCGCAACCCGATTGACCTAAACCCATTTTTAACCAGCTTAAAGTGACCCGTTTTTGACCCGTGACCCGTTTGACCCGACCCGACCCGACCTTTTTGCCATGTCTAATTCTGAATCGACCTCCATTGCTGCCTCCATGCATGCAAAGATAAAGTACATGAGAATGTAGAGTGATATGGTGTGATCATCGTCGTTTTGTTACGTACAGTACGTAGTCCTTAAATTTAATTTTGCAACCCAATCTTCGTAATCCCAAGTATTCCGAAAATATACAAGTATACAGTATATAATTAATCACTGACTTATAAACAAAAAACGAGAAAACGATACACTATTTTTAAAGTTATTTTTACACTAGCATGGCGTACGAAGCTCATTTAATTAATTGATAATTTGCGACAAAGAGCTAGCACTTTAATTAACTTAGAGCAACGCTAACATATCTTAATTCTTGACCATGTTAAAACCTAAAAGATTAATTACTGTCGTTTTATATCAACAGAAATGATCGAGTCTGAAAAGACTTGGAAAGATTAATTTTGAGATAGTTACTTGTTTATTCCATGTAATAATCTCTCAGCATTTTGTTTCATCTAGATTGATCTAAAGGAGTCTTGTGGGATTGTTACTTGACTCTCACCTAGTGCCATGCTTAACAAGTGGTATTAGAGCAAGGGTCTTGTGGGATTGTTCTTGTATGAATTAAATGGAGTCTCAGTCTAGTACCATGCTTAAACTTATAGCTTCTAATTATTCGGCGTGGAAGACGAGAATATAGTGAAACCATTGTCTAAAACCGATGATGAATGGGATATTTTAAATAGCAAAGCCGTTGGACAATTTAGGCAATGGGTTGATTAGAGTGTTTTTCAGCATGTAGCCAAAGAAGTTGACGCATATAACATCGGGAAAAAAATTAGAGATTCTGTATGATTGCAAGATCGCGCAAAACAAAGTCTTTATGATAAGAAAGCTTGTGAACTTGAAGTATAAGGATGGGCAAGGGGTTGCCGAGCACTTGAGTGACTTCCAAGAGGTGTTGAATGAGTTTTATACTGTAAAACTTGTGTCAGATGACGAGGTGCAAGGCTGCTAGCACTACTTTTGTTGAGTTCATTACCAGATCATTACAAAACTTTGGTTGTGTCAATCAGCAATTCAGCTCCTAATCGTTTGATAACCTTGAGTATGGTGACAGCTTTTTCAATGAAAATGCAATAATGAAAGAACTGGGTGTACGTGTTTCCTAGTCTAGTAAAGACTTCCAGTATAAAATAATGGGTTTACAACAATCTTCTTTTGAACAAACACTAGAGGCTACCAAAACAACAAGAACAAATCATTCTTGGTTCACAACAAATATTCATTACATAAAGGTGGATTAAAACAATAGCAAAAAAAAAAAAAAAAAAAAAAATCCCACCAATTGAGTTAAATCATTTAAGCAAACAAAGAGAAATTTTAAGCCCACCACCAGTTAACATAAAGCTCTCTTACATAATTTGAGTGGTTTAAATAAAAAAATTTATGGTTTAATTAGCTTAAGGGAACGTTCTTTTTTATTATTGTTATTTATTATGTTTATTTGATCCTTTGGCCTTTTAAAAAAAATTTAAAATAAAAGACCAATTTCCATATAGGGAATTAAATCTATTCTACTTCAACCACCTTGTTACATAATATCTTTTAAGAGAAATGTTACAGGTACTATAAATTTTACTACATTAAATTTACAAACTAATATATTAGTAATTACAAAGAGACAGTTTAAATTTCATTTACGTGGTAATTTCTCTATTTAAAAAAAAAAATCATTTATGTGGTAGTTGAAGGTCATCCATTACATATAGGGTCCGTTTAGATACAACTTATTTTGTTGAAAACTGAAAATACTGTAGCAAAATAATTTTTAAATGGGTGAATAGTGCCGTGAGACTCGTTTTTAATATATATTTTTTCTAAATAAAGTGGTTGTGGGTCTCGTGAACAGTGCATAAATAGTATGTGGATAGTGCGTAAACAGTAACTTTGTCTCCTAAAGTTGAAACGCGTGCAGCCAAAAAAAAAAAAAAAATGCAAGACACAAAACGCCAAATTCAAACACATACATAATGTCATATCAATTTATAAGTTTTAAATATTAAAACTTGTAATATCTTTAACATTTTCTATCTTCCAAAAGTGCAGTTAAATAGGCACAATCATAATCTCTGTTTGGAAATCCATTTTGCAAAAACAAGTCAATGCACTACATAAAATGACAAATTAAGGCCAAACCTGCAAACTTTACTCCTGAAACAGCTCTGGCTAAAAGTTACAATATTTTTACCAACCAATAACAATAGATCATGAATTTATGAAGTAATAAGAAATTTAACTTTGTGCACGAAGGTTCTTTATTCCAAAGTAGTACCTCGTATACAATACATTTGTTATATTATAATAAGTGACAGATAGGAGCTTAGACAATATTCAAAGCTGGAAGTTGGATGTTGACACTTGACACCCTCGCTGCCAGTATCCTTTTGGCCCCCAGTAGCGCTGATGACATTATTCCTTTTACAATTGTGTAGCGAAAGGATGATTCCAACAATAAGGATCACGAGCACAAGTATTGCTGTAGCGAGTTTAAGACCCAATATCAACTTTTCTTCCCTGGCACAAAGAGGACATACTAAAACTATTACCAATTTTGCCGTAAAATTTTTTATAAGCTTTCGTGACAATAAATATAACATAATTATTGTAACATTAATAATAATAAAAATTGGTCTTTGCCTTTCTGTGCAAAATAAGCAGCATTTTGCCACATTTTTCAAATTAATTAGAGAAATACCCTTATTTTAAAACTTGATTTTCTCAAAATCAAGTTAAGCCTTATAGTGACGTTTTAAAGACATATAGTGGCGTTTTTTAACTCGAGCTCCATGAACTCATAATTCGAGTTCGAGTTTATGGAGCTCGAGTTAAAAAACGCCACTATAGATCCTTAAAACATCACTATAGGCTCCTTAAAAACGTCACCATAAGGCTCTAGAATTTTTTTTTTTTTTTATAACTCGATTTTAAGAAAATCGAGTTTTAAAATAGGAGTTTTTCCCTAATTAGTTTGGGAAATGGGCATAATACTGCTTATTTTGCCTGAAAATGGCAAAGACCAATTTTGTCCCATTAATAACATAATAAATAGTAATGTGTAGAGTATATGTATACTAAAATTTTGTAGTAATATATCCTAACATTGCCAACGAGGTAGATGGCCTAGTTCTAAGGGATTTGGGCCAACAAGATAACGGTCTTAGATTTGAGTGTCCTCTCACTTGTAAGCGCGTTGATGCTTGTTTTCTCCTTGGTTGTCCTAGGCGCATTGGGATCACCCCATCAATCGCCCCTCTACGTGTTTTTTTTTTTTTTTTTTTTTTGAAAAAAGTAAAAACTAACAGAATCCTATTAAGAATGTCTACACCAATAAATTTAAACTGCCAAAAAAAAAAAAAAAGATATTAATTGTTACCCATTCGGGGGAGGAGTCAAAAAGGAAGAAGAGAGAGCAGGAGGAACTGGAGTAAGAGGAAATGAAAATGAGTTGGGCATGTAATCCGCCATTACAGGGCACAAAATTATTACAAATAGAATTATTTGAGTTAGAGAGTAAGGCAGGGTGCTATATTTATAAATATTTGACAGGGTGCTGTATTTTTATAACAAGAAAGCTAGTGCTTAAAAAAAAAAAAAAAAAAAAAAAAAAATGACGGCCAATCCTGTGATATTAACTCAAGCCAAACAAGCTACATTGTTGTAGGATGGGAAAATTTTCTATAGCAAGTCTTTTATTAAACCAAACAATGATTGGAGAATTTATATGGCTAACATCATCAAACTAAACCATGCGCAATCTATGAGTCAATAGGGTGTAAACACTGTCGTTATGGAATTGTTATGGAATCTACATATTGGGATAGTAGCATGTCCCCTACCGCATATCAAGTGTCCTCCCCGAAATTATTTCTGAGTGCTGATACTCGGGTGTGTGAATTAATAAATAAGGAGGAGGTAGCGTAGAAGAATGATGTGCTCAATATTTTATTTCTGCCTCATGAAGCTGATTTAACTAGCACAATCCCCCTTAGCTCTTGGATGCCAGCTGATAGGTAGATTTAGGCCCTTACTTCCAATGGTATGTTCAGTGTTCGCAGCGATTACTATGGTGCTCTCCAGCTATACAAGGCCGAGAATGGTGGTACATACTCAGATGACAGCCTTAATCGGGGTTTTTGGAAGCGTATTTGGCAGCATTCTATTCCACCTAAGGTTAGACATTTTGTTTAGAGGGCCTACCGTGACATCTTGCCTACAAAAAGGAATCTGATGTGGAGAAATATACTGCAAGATAGTCGGTGTGAGGGCTGTAATCAAGCGGAAAAGATGACTGGACGTTTGTTTTGGTCGTGCCCTAGAGCTCGTGACTTGTGGCAGAATTCTAAATGGGTTTTCTCGGTGGAGACTGAGCAATGCAATTAATTTAAAGAGCTCTTGTGGAGTTTGTTAATGGATGATCAGCCCAAATTCGAGCTAGCTGCTAAGGTGGGGACGTGTGCATGGGCACTGTGACATAATAGGAATGAAGTTCGTCTTGGAGGCATTAGAAAATCTGGTACCGTTCTGTTGCAGTGGGCCTTGCAATATTTTGAGGAATTTTATGTAGCTTCAGACCTCCCGTCCACTTCCTCGGGTTTAGTTGTCCAGGGACAAACTTGGTCTCCTCCGTTGGGTCACTCATATAAGGTTAATGTTGATGGCGCCACATTTTTAGAACTTGGAGCTGTTGGGATCAGGATGATAATTCGTGATGCGTATGGGCAAGTTGTTGCAACATTGAGCAACAAACTCATTGCTCCTTTGGGGGCAATTGAGATAGAAGCAAAGGCTTTGGAGGCTGGGATGCAGTTTGCTAGGGACGTTAGGATTCAAGAGTTCATTCTATAGAGTGATTTGTTGGTGCTTATTCGCTCACTTCTGGGGCTGTCCTCTCCTCCATCTTTAGTGGCTTCGGTGGTGCAAGGTTTATTGGAATTTTGTGGGGAGTTTCGTAGTGTTTCCTTTTCTCATGTTCGTCGTCAAGGCAATAGACCGGCTAATCTTTTAGCTAAACATGCCAAGGGCATCGTTGATTTTTCTACTTGGTTGGAAGAGAGTCCTTATTTCTTAGAACAGCTCTTTTGAATGATGTACTTTCTTTTGCTAGTTCTTAATAAAGTTGTTGGTTTTCACATTAAAAAAAAAAAAAAAAATTGTATAGCTCGACAATGTTAAATTATTCATTCTTCTTAATATATATATATATATATATATATATATATATATATATATATATAAAACCGAAGCTTCTGAAACTCTCACAATTTTCCACATCATCACTATTTTCTTTTTCTTTTTATTTTAGATTCTTTTTAGTTTAGGTTTTATATCTTATATAGAATCCACCAGAAAAACAATAGACAAAAGTTTAAATTTTTATTAATATCAATAATATTGAAAAACGTATACAAATTTGGAGACCTATTTAATGGCTCCATAAAACTTGATGGACAAGAAAATATATTCTAAAATAAGTCCTAATTAATACCTAACCATAATAGGATCCAAATTTGACCTAAAAAAAATTAAAAGGACCTAAAAATAAGGAAATAAATCACCTAGACCTAAAATAACGTTTTTTGCATAAAAATACCAAAATAAAAATATCCTACATCAACTTATCACAAAAATACCAAATAGTTTCTTTTTATTTTAGATTCTTCCTGGTAGGACTCTCTCTTCTCTCCTTAAAATCCTAGCAATTACCATCTCAAAACCCTAAACTCTACTTCACTTTAAGATTAAAAAAATAAGAAGGAGAGAGACTCACGTTAAAAAAAAAAAAAAAACGTAGGTTTTGTCTTTTTTTTTTTTTGCTTTCATATGTGCTTGAAATTTTCATTCTATCTTATTGTTTTATTATGTTTAGAATTGATTTTCTTCTAAGTATTTGGGTTAATCTCTATATTTTGATAGTGTTTTTATGGGTTTGGTTTTTGGGTTGAAATTTTAATAATTATTTTATATTGTATATGGCAGATGAAACATCTTTATTTTTTGGAGAAAAATCAAAACTGCAACCTATGTCTTCTAGCCCAAGATGTGGTAAATTTTTATATGTTCTTGCTTTATTGAGAATTTTTATTTGGGTTCATGTGATTTTTTGTTTTTTTTTATTAAAGCTTTGATTTTTGGTTGATTAATTATTTGTTTGGATTAATTTCAATTAATTATTTGTTTGGATTCAACGTAAAAGATAATGGAATTAGGTATTATAAATTTGATAATGTTCTATGTTTTGAATTATTTATATTATTTAGACTCCTGGTAGGACTTTCTCTTCTCTCCTTAAAACCCTAGCAATTATCATCTCAAAACCCTAAACTTAACTTCACTTTAAAATTAAAAAAATAAGAAGGAGAAAGACTCAACTAAAAAAAAAAAAACGTAGGTTTTGTCTTTTTTATTTGCTTTCATATGTGCCTAAAACTTTTATTCTATTTTATTGTTTTGTTATATTTAGAATTTATTTTCTTCTAAGTGTTTGGGTTAGTCTCTATATTTTGATAGTGTTTTCGTGGGTTTGGTTTTTGGGTTGAAATTTCTAATAATTATTTTATATTGTATACGGCAGATGAAGTATCTCTATTTTTTGGAGAAAAATCAAAGCTGCAACCTATATCTTCTAACCTAAGGTGTGGTAAATTTTTATTTGGTATATTATATATGAATTTTTTGAATTTGAAGGGTTTTGTTTGGTTTTGAAGTAGAATTTGGGGATTCTATAAAATTTGGAAGGTTTAAGTTTTGGCGTTTTTGGTATTTGCGTCTTAGTAGGTTGATATTAATTTTTTACCTTATATGTTTTTTCTTTATTGAGAATTTTTATTTTGGGTTCATGTGATTTTTTGTTTTCTTAATTAAAGTTTTGATTTTTGGTTAATTAATTATTTGTTTGGATTAATTTCAATTAATTATTTGTTTGGATTCAACGTAAAAGATAATAGAATTATGTGTTATAAATTTCATAATGTTCCATGTTTTGAATTGTTTATGTTGTTATTAATACGACTAAATAAGATTTGTTTTTATCTTTGTAGTTTATATCAGTTTTGAGTGTGTGTATATATATAACTTTTGGAAATTTTGCTTTATTAATTTAAGAATTGTAAATTACTCTGTAGGTTTCAGTAACTATGTACCTGCAGTGAAACATTGACAATGTAAGCATATATATATGGTATTAACATTTTATAAAAATCTTTCTTACAACCCAATAACATTCTACGTTAGACAACACTTCTAAACTATAGAAAATCATAGAAGTTAAATATTTATTCCCATTGTATTTTATTTAATTATGACAGATCCTTTTTTTTTTAACGCTAACTAGCAAAATGTCTATAATGTGCATATTATTAACCCAATTTTCTATTTCTAAATTTCTTAGATTTTATTATATCAATCTTTTTTTCTTTTAAATTCTTGGTGGGCAAATCAGTCTCTCACTAATTCTTTTACCTTAACGTGATGTTGGTTAATTGTCTTTTTATTTAACTATTTCGTGCATCGCACGGGTTAGCGATTAATTATTATTATTATTATTATCCAGTAAGATCATGCGAGTATTTAACAAATCACATAATTCCCGTATGAATATTCTAAGAAGTTTTTTTGGTGTATTCATACCTCATACTTATGTGCAAAATATTTTAAATCAATTTGAGAGTGATCTCAAATGTTACTTTCAAACCATTTGGCTTACAATTTCTACTTTATTTCCTTTCACAATGGAACCAAAAGAAAATGCTCATAATTATATTTAATTTATTTTTCAAAATTATTCTTGATGTATTATTGAGAGATTTGTATATATACAGATTCTTTAAAAAAAATACACACACGCAAAATTTAATAAACATATAGCTATCACTAACATGTTATAACTAAATTAATTTTGCATTAACACTAACTAATTTTTATAAAAGAATTAGTTAAATGATGTAAATTCTATCGTATTTATAAAAAAAAATATATGGACGAATTTTTATGATTTCATCTAGAGGAAATGATGTAAGCTAGGTTTCAACGTGCTATATGTTGACATAGTTTTTATGATTTCCTCTATAGACAAATATATACACATACATTGTACACATGCACAACAACATACAAATTATATCATATAATATGTAAGACTAATATGAATAATAAAATGCTCGGTTAGACCCAAATACCAGATCAGACCCAAAATATTCTAAAAATGCTCGGTTAGATCAAATTGAGCTGAAAATCATATAGTACAACTTAGAGCTGAGAAAAAGAAAGCAATTTTTTTTTTTTTTTCACAAAAATGATATAAATTACACATACAACACAGATTACCAAGATCAAGACCACAGCTAAATATCTGATGACAAATAAACCCAAAAAGCTGTAAGGCAGAAATTAAAGATGTATACACCCGTGAAAACTACACCATATATATTAAAATCAACCAAGTTCCAATATAACAATTAGATCTGCATAAATCATAAGTATATATATGTATCAACCTGGTTCCCGAACAGGCAGAAAGATAGAAAAAAGACCAAGAACTCAAGAAGCAAATCTCTGCGTATTCTAAACTTTCTGGTTCTAATTTATAGACAGAACGATAAAGCAGAAGAAATTTGTTGTACACATGTTTTTTCAGTAATAATTTGGAGAGAGAAAAGAGAAGTGCAAGTGTGCGACAGTCTAGATTAATAAGTCGCAAAAAACTCAACCGCGTATGCACGCGCTCTCTTTACTCCTTTAAAAAGTCTATTATAAAATTCACAGTAATAAATTACAAATAGTTGACATATATAAGAAGAATGAATGTCTAATAATAATCACGATAGTGAAAAACACCCGACCTTTAACTAAAAAGCTGAAGTAATAAATATGATAGAATCTATTTAGCAATAACTCAAACAAAAGCTGACATAAAAGGACACTTTGATCACAATAAAGTCTGAAAAGAAAGCTCAAGTATTCTTCAAAAAAAAAAAAAAAAAAAAACCCAAAAACATTTGGTTTACTTGTTAGGCACATAATAAAGCTACTTGGAATAACAAAGATTACATATTATGAACGGTAGAGTCGGTGAAAGTGGTATTATATGTACAAGATAGGTTTTCTCCAAATCGGTGAGTTCAGATGTTCTGTTCCTCGTTCACAATTACATCGTTTTGCCCATTGGTAGCATCAGCTTCAGCATCAGTAGGTGGGATATCGTTCTGGCCATAGTTAATATCAGCAAGTGGGATTTCGTTCTAGTGGTCATTGGCAACAACACTAGGTTGTCTTGCAGTCCAAATGGATCAAATCCTTCTGCATATGCATATCAACCGCAGGAGTAGATCAACAAGGATGACAAGGGACCCAACTACATCATGAATGAGTTCTAGGACTGACACAACTTGCAGGAATCTAAAACAAAATGGAATTGTTAGAATAACAGTAAAATTGACAGAGCGTTAATAATGGGTTATGGGGAGAAAGAAGTTGAAATACTTTCTCACCCTTCATCTGCCGGAGCGTTAATAATACCGTGTATTAACCGTAGGAGTAGAACAACAATGAGGTCAAGAGTCCCAACTACTTCTAAAATGAGTTCTAGGACCAACTCAACTTGTTGAAATCTGAAGCAAAAACGGATTGTTAGAAAAAAATTTACAGTGCATCAATAATGGGTTGTGGGGGAGGAAGAAGTTGAAACTCTCTTACCCATCATGATTCATGTGCCATTGAGATTATCTAATCTATTTTTTCAAAATTATTCTTGATTTGTTCTAAAAAGAGTTATTTATAATAAAAAAAATCCAAAAAAAAAGTTTAAAAAATAAATAAACATATAGCTACTACTAACATTATGTAACTAAATTAATTCTGCATTAAAAGTATAATTTTTTTAAAAAAAAGCAAAATACGTAAAATTCGTTTTACCATGTTTTATGTCTTTATGACTAAGAGGTCTCAAATGGTCAAAATGTAATTATCAAATACCCTGCAATCGGATGATTTAGTTGATCGATAATACCATTTATGACCAAAGTTGGTTCCGATCAATATATATTAGATTGATTAATGAAACTTTCATAATATTGATGTGAATGAGAATCTTTTATTCCACCCGTAATATTCCATTTTTTACACTAGTATGCATTTTCCTAAATAGGGGAAAAAATCAGTATATCATGTGTATGGATTTTTTCCCCATTGATTCTTTTAAAAGTGAAAAAAAAGGTGTAGCAAATTGCGATTGTTGGAATAACAAGTAGACCCGTCAGATTTGGACACGATTATATTAATATTGGGGCAACATTTTCGATCTAACAAAAATTTGTTGATCTACACAAGTATTAATGTAGTAAGTGGTTAAGAAGCAATTTGATGCATCTATTCTAATTTCTAACACATTATATAGGTATATGTACACATAATTACACACTAGCTATGATTTTTAAGGAAATCATTTTTTTTTTGTTTTTATTTTTTTATAAAATAAAAATGAGGGGGGGTATTCGAATCCAATATTTGTCATGGAAGAGATTAGACACTACCACTACCACTAAACTACAAGATCAATGACAAGCAAATTATGATTTAGTTCAGAGTATCCAGAAAGATCAATGGCAAGCAAATTATAATTTAGTGTAGAGTACTCAGACCGTCAAATGCTATTACTTTATATAAATACCTTCTCATTTTTTTATACCCATTCTTTGTTTTGACAATATAGTACCAGTTTAGGCTATTGTAACTAAATTAATCCATGTATCTTCTTGATTTATTGTTTCTTTATGATATTTTAAACTTATTGGCTTAAAATATAAGTCGAATAAAAATACAATTGTAATTAAAAAAAAATATTAAAGCCATAAAAAAGCTATACATAAATTAGATAAAGAAGTCAGCTTATAACTTGAAACAAATGGGCTTTTAATGGAATTTGATAATGGGAATCAAAACATGAAACTAGAGGCAAAGAGAAATATTTTAGAATTAGTAAAGGTAACAACTATAATTCAGCCAACTTTTAGCAAAAACCAAAAAAGTTGATACCAAAACTGACACCAAATTCCTCATTGGATTGACCAAGATCCTATGCTGCTGAATTACCAAAGCTCAAATTTGAGTCAGAATAGAAAGAATTTTGATGGACTCCAATAAGCAAATTCACGTAGGAAGTAGCTCTAAATGTGAAGCAAAAAGAAGATGAAAAAAGTGACCCTTGAGCGTGCATTTGGCTTCTATGTAAAGTACCATAATAACAAAGGATTTAAGTCCAGTGTGAAAATTAACAAATCAAAATTGTCTTTCGGAGACTTCAACCTCGTTTGAAAATTGAACCAATGTCCATGTTTAGGGATGGCAATAGGGTGGGGCAGGGCCAAAGGATGGGGTCTTCACCCTTGTCTTACATAGTTTTGTCTTGCCCTATCCCCGTCCTGCCTTGTATGATGGAAATATTCTTTTTACCCCATCCCCGTCCCTTGAGGCCCTGCGTAGACTCGCCTCGACCCATAAAACTCTACTTTTTGTTAATTTGCCCCAAAACTATTACAATATTTTTTAATAAAACTATTTCATTAATAAATATATACTTGAAATTATAACTAAATTTATCCCATTGTTAATGCCTACTTTGGCAAGAAGGCCCAATAATAAGAAGAAGCCTAACAATATAGAAGGGAATAAGGAAGAAGAATTAACAAAGTGAGAAGAAAACCATTAAGCCCGAATGGCAGGAATAATAGTCCACGAGCCTATAAAATAGTAAAAAAAAGGCCCCAAAGAAAGTAAATGGGCCCAAAGGAGCCCAAAAAAGGATGTAGTAAGCCTATGTGAATTATAAAAAATGGAAAGTAATCAAAAATGGGTCGAAAGAGCCCAAAGAAAGGAATTAGTAAATGGAGTTAATACAAAGGCCAATAAACCCTGAAAGTAAAGTATATGGTAATTGGGCTGGAGAAGCCTAAAAGATGTAGCAAAAACCCATGGGAATGTAAAAATGGAATGGGCCAAGGATACCCAAAGGAATAAAGCGGGCCGAGGATGCCTAAATGAATGAAATGGGCCAAGAAAGCCCAAGATAATATGAGAATTAACCCAGCAAAAACACTGAGTAACGTGAATTGAATAAGAAAAAAGTGCATGGCAGGCCCAAAGGAGGCCCAACAAGCACAAGTCAAGTGGTAACATGGTAGAAGCAACGAAATGGCGTGGCAAGAATGCTAGTCAATCCACAAACCAGAAGTAAAAAGAGATAGAGGCCGAACTGAAGGAAGAAGGGCCCATACTCAAGCAAGACCCAACCCAAAGAAGAAACAAGGTGTAAAGAATGAAGACCTAGTGACTCATCCACACCACAAGAGGTTAAGAATGAGCAGCAGAATGTGCAACAAAGACTAGACAAGCCCCCACGCAATGGCAAACGCATGAACAATAGACAGGCCATGGACTCACATGAAAGTGGAGCACGCACAAGGCTTAGACACCACCTACTTGTACCTAGCCAATACAGGGGTGATGGGCTATGGATTAGAGCTAAGAGAAGGTATAGTCTGGCGGTGGGGAGAATGGGGAAGTCTATTCTAGGATTCCCACTCAAGCTCTTTTGGGGGAAATGTCCTACTGGGATGACATACCACCCAAAAGAGGGAAAGATGAGTTGGAATCACTAGGTGCATGCCATAGAAATTAGTAAGAGAGAATACTCAACTCTTATTCGAATGGGAATGCCATGGAGATCAAGAAAACAAACAAAACTCTTTTGTTTGGAAATGGAACATGGCACGGCTAGCATAGGGTAGTGGTGACGGTTGGGCAGCCGACAGACCAATGGGTGGTTTGGAAAGGACACTCACACCAGGCTAAAAGTAGTTGAGGGGTAAAACAGTAAAACTCATCACAGCAGGTAGTATAAAAAGGCCTTAGTTGTACACAGTGTGAAAAAAAAAAAAAAAAAAAAAAAAAAAAGGAAGAAGAGTAGGAAGAACAACGAGAGGCAAACAGAGAGTAAGGAAAAATAAGTGAGAAAAATAACAAGAAAGAAAACAATAGAAAATAAGAAAGAAAATAGGGAATATAGGAATAAGAAGGAAATGGAAAGTGTAGAAAAACAGAGGGGATAAAGAGTAAAGTGAGGAAGCAAGAGTGTGATAGGGGCATGCACCAATAGACTACTCTCTTCTCTCCCTCTCAACAGCCTAGTTTCTAGCAAGATTAAAAGGTTTCGAGGATAAGTCATTTAGGCCCATTCTTTCAAAGTGGGCAATTTCCATGACAGGATTTCTCTATGAGATTGCCCACATTGAAGAGTGGTTCCCTTCCTAAACTTAAATCTCCTAAGGAACCAAGCATGGCAAAATAACCACTCCTTTTTATTATTATTAATTGATCAAGCATTAATATTACTTCTTTTTTCTTTTTTCTTTTTTTCACTGACCTATTTCTGCCATACTCATATTATTATGTTTTCCTTATTAAGAAAGTGGTTTAATTATTGTATTTGGTTATCAGCAAATATATTCTACTTATTTTATTATATTATGGTCTCTTGCTATAACATTTTTGTGATAGCATCTTCTGCCTTGGGCACATGACTAAGATCTCAGCAAAGGGGTTTTAGCTTGCACACAAATTGGCTTGAGGTGAGTTTCGGTCAAGCCAATCCCGACTCTCCTACCCTAGAACTGTTGGGCCACAATGCAGTAGGAAGAAGTCCAGCCTAGAAGTACAGAAAGGCCCACCACACCCATCAAATCAAACTAATTTTTAGCAAAAAAATGAATAATATTATTCAAGTGTTTAACAAGACAATATCACAACAACAAAAAAATCTCATAATATAACAAATAACAAAATAGAGGCAGAAAGCCACATTGGATAGAATTAAAAAAGCTAAAGTCACAGTTTGTACAATCCTTTGTTTCCTAGGCCAAATTCACTTCAAGCTCAACAACAATAGGCACAAGACTCTCAATCCAAATAAACTTGTTCCCTTTACGTTCTTTTTTTTTAATATATATATATATATATATATATTTCTTCCAATGTCATGAGATGTCCCCCCCACCCCCAAGGGAATTTTTAATTAATAAGAATGTATTCAATCAAAGAGAGAATAACAAGAAGTTTACACAATACAGAACAAGCTGAATTTCTAAAAGAACCTCACACCTTAATCCTCTTATAACCTGTAACAATGTTATAGACTAATAAATATTTTAATTTGAGGCTTTATATCTATGAGAACAATTTTTGCCTTGCTAGAGAGATCATAATAATAATACTACTCGTTCCAATGGTAACACTATAGCAAGAAGTAGCGTGGTATCCAATAAAAATGGATGTTGGAAGTTGGAAGAGTAACACAATTGTTAATTAACTCTCATATTTATAAGAAGAAAGAGCAATACTACTATTTGGAGTAAGTAACACTCCCTTTAAGCTATTCTAATTTTAAGCATCTTGACACACGTTGCTAATGTTCATGTAATAAAAAGAGTAGTGTAGAGGATATATTATTTTTCAAATACTAATTGTTGACATAACTGGTTATGATTAGAATAATATTATTTTCAATCAACTTGTTACTAATACTACTTTTTTTATACACTAATCCTACTTTTGTTATACAATAAGCCATATTAGGAGTTGTAAAATAAATCATGAAAAATGTTGTCCTTAGATTTATTGTGCAAGTGATGCTAAGGTTACAATGAATTTTACTATATAATATTTATAAATTAATGTGTTATTAATCACATATATATATATATATAAACAAATATTATAAGGAAATTATTATTATTTGCATTTTCCCCATCTCATTCCTCTCTCTTTCAATTAGACCTTCAGAGTCACTTACAGTAAATCTTGGTGAGAAATCCTATATAATCTCTAATAATTCAATTTTGTTAGGTAAACGTGATAGTGAAAGAAAAAAACTATCACTTGTTTCTAATTTTCTTTCCCAATATTGTTTTCTTTTGTTATTTATTAAACTAACCCATCATGAGGGCATTGCTTCTTCATCTTTTATTTCTTACTAGTTCCTAGCCGTTTATTTATGGATGGCACTAAAATATGTAAAAAGTATTTTCCTTTACTATTTTTTTTTTTTTTGAGAAAAATATTTTCCTTTACTATGGATTTTATTTTTATGATCATATTGGCAACTAATTGATTGGAATTTGGAATAGTGTTTGGATAATATTTTGGGGAAAAAAATTTATTCGTTTTTTAGGCTGCGTTTGTTTCACATTATTTCAATTTCAAGAAATTGTTTTACACCCTTGTGTGTGTTTAGGCACCCATGGAAAAAATGGTCAACGGAAAATTAGCAACTTGTTGACCATAAAATAATCCACCAAAAGCGTAAAATTGTTTACGCTTTGATTTTACCTTCAACCATTTTCCAGAAACCACACCCAGAAGAGAGAGATTGAGACAGAGCTTAAGCACGCGCCACCTGAAGCTCATCCTCGCTGGTTATATCACCGTCCTCATCCCTTCCAGCTTCGTCGTCCCTTCCATTGTTTCTTGTTCAAACTCAACCGATTTGGTTGCATCCCACCACACCCATTCCTGAAACCCAGAAAACCCATTCCTCAAACTCACTCCAACTAACCCACCACTCCGACGAACCCATTCGTCAAACCCACCACTCCAACGAACCCATTCTGCAAACCCATTTCTCAAACCCCCACTAGCCGCCACTAACCACTAGCCTACTCCACTCCACCCCCAAACCCACCTGATCTGGCCGCCACCGCCTCCATCCACTCCGATCCTCTCTTTTCGGATCTATCTCTCTTTCCCTTAATCTTTCACTCTTTCTTCCTCCTCTCACCGAGTTTGTGAATAAAAGATGTTTTTTATTTTGATTTTTGGTTGTGTTAGGTGTATATTTTGAATTTTTCTATTATAAATTTTTTTTTTTGGGAGTTGAGAAAATGGCTAAGAAAATGTGAAATATTTGTAAGAAAATAGCATTTTCAAAATGTTACCAAACACCGGAAATCGTTTTCTGGACTATTTTCCATTGTAGAACCAAACACTCGGATTTCATTTTCCTTACGAGAATTCACTTTCCCCTGCATTCATTTTACACTCGAAATTCGATTTACATTGAACCAAATACAGCCTTAGTTTAGTTAAATGGCCCAAAACAAATTTAATAGTTGGGTTAAAATGTTGGTTAACCGATTAAATCTAGACATCTTCAACTCTCATCCACCAAAGATGTTAATTTTTGGACTAATTATCTACATGTATTTGGTTCAATTAAATGGTTTGGACTTTGGAATCTTTGGACTTGGAGCTTATGCTATACCCAAATCTAGCTTTTTGGAAAGTACTCTATTGTATCACATAGGAGATGGGCATAAGGGAAAGATAGCTCAAATGGACAAGACAAACTTATCCAAAAAAGACAACCGTTATTTGGTTTGTGAGGGAAACCAAAATATGGAAACCCAGTTCCAGATCATGCAAAAGAGCAATTAGATATGCATAAATCATAATCTCTTATTGGCGGTTAGGAAAACAACTAAGTAATATTTCCCAAAATACAGGATGAAAAAGAGTAACCTATCCAGGTTGATTGGGGGCTTCTATAAAAATCCATCCGAATCCACATCTTTTTGTTTATGAGCCCAAAATGGAAGATTTGGTTATGGAGGCCCAAAGCATTTTCCCAAGCTTTTTTTTATATATAAAACAAGAACCACACAATTATTCATAAACTTTAACCAGTATCAAAAGAAAAAGAAAAACAGAGCATGACTTGTACTAAAACAATCGGAAAGCCAAATAGTTCAAATTTTCATAACCACAGGAAAATTCATACTTCCCAAACTAGCCAGAAGAAAGATAAAGGCCTAGATCCACACTATTATTAATAAACCTCAGCAAGTTTGGAGTAAAAAGAAAAACAGGGCGTGACTTGCATGAAAACAATTGCAAAAACAAATAGTTCAAATTTTCCTAAGTTCTCAAAAAGTATTGGACTAAAATCACTTTATTCATAGAACATTACAAATCACAATAGATCCACACAATATAGATTCTGCAAAATGAAAAAGAAAATGCAAGCCTCATACCGCGGACAATTCGAGCTACGCAATTCAAACAAACTCATAAAAACAGAGCTTGAAGCACTGCACACTATGTTTCAACTTATTTATATTGGAAGCTCCAAGCAGGGACGGACGCAGGATTTTAAGTTGGGGGTGGCCGGAGATAAGCGAAAAAAAAAATTTCAAATACGCATCCATATAGTATTAATAATTTATCAACCAAGACAGATACCCAAAAATCATTATTTCTTAATATATTAAGATACAATCATCTACTAACAAAAACAAAAGACATGAAACACTATTGTTTCTTTATACAATCATTTATGAAAAGAGAACTCGACGCTCTTTCAAATCTTCAAAATCATCTACGATTGAATCCAAACTAAATGTCGAAATTATATCCTTTTCAATGTATAACATCAAAGAGTCCGTCAAAAAATCATCTTCCATTTTATTTCGAAGGTTAGTTTTGACAACTTTCATACCTAAAAATGCTCGCTCTATAGTAGCAGTAGAAACTGGAAGAGTAAGCACAAGTCGCACCATTCTATAAACAAGTTTGTAGTGTTCTGAATTTCTAGTTCTCACTTGCCATTGAGACAACTCAGATAAACTTTTCAATTCTTTGAACTCTGGATCCTGGACTACATTATTCTCAAAATGATAAAGCTCTTTCTTCAACACTTGTTTGTCATAATCTATGAAATCTTGTGGACAGAAATTCTCTACCAACAAACAAAGATCACTACTTCTGAAAAATTTTAATGCCTTTCGAGGTTCTAAAGCTGAGCTAAGCCTAAGTAACTCCATTGCATCTTTATTAAACCGATAATTTAGTTCCTGTAGTTGAGAATCTATTGTGCCATAAAAAATATTTACTCGATAATGATGCTCAATTGTAACATTATCTTGCTGATTATGAGCTCGACTTCACCTTAGAACATAACGAGCATTCATATCCAGGACATCAATGCAATGCTTCTCACAAAATGATATCACAGTGGTGAGTAAGCCATCCCATCCATCATCTTTAAATTTTTGGATAAGTGCTTTAGTAGATGAAATTAAATGCATGGCATTTAAAATGTCTTGAGATTGGTTTTGCAAAACTTGACAAAGTTTATTAGTAATCTCCATAGTTTCCTTCTCAAGATGCAAGATGAAGACAAATTCAAATGAAGTTAAACCCTCATAAGCTGACTCTGTTTTTGCCCAATGTTCTCCATCAATTGCATTATCAATTATATTTTGTAAAACTTCAACAGTTGAAGTAAACATCTTTAATAAGCTAGAAACTAATCTAAAATATGAACTCCAACGTGTTTCTACAGGTCGTTGTAAAGTGCCAATTTGATTAAGTCCATTTCCAGTCTCAAGCTCTTCAAGATCAATCAAATGTGCTATTTCATTAGCATTGGCAACTTTCAATTGCTCATTGCGCTTGCATGAAGCATTAATAATTTTGATCAGAAAAAGCAATGCAAGAAAAAAATGACTAATGGCATTAACTTGTTTTGATGCTTTTACTAATGCCAATTGTAAGCGATGTGCAAAACAATGGATGTAGTAAGCATATGGGCAATCATTCAAAATCAAAGCTTGTAATCGATTCCACATATCTAAAAACCACAGCCATTTGCTCTCTCATAGACTTATCACGAGCTTCATCAACCATTATGCAAAACTTTGCATCACCAATTTCTTCCCGAATGGCCTTCTTCACTTTGGCTGAGAAAACATGTAGAATTTCCTTTTGAATCCTACGTGATGTGTAGGTTGCATTTTTGGGAGCTTTTTCTATTATTTCAGCAACCTTCTCATTCCAAAAAGTCATAATACCCAATGATTCAAAAAAGTTCTCACGATTTAATGAACTACAACTTTCATCTCGACCTCTAAAAGATATAGCTTGAAAGGCAAGATATCGAATAGTAAAAATTATGGCCTTCAGATGCAACCGATTATTTGTAATGATAGGCCACAAATTGAATGACCCCTTGTGATAAAACCAATTAATTAAATTAACCAAGTTATTAATTAATCAATTTATCATGCAATTGCGTGGCAGCACAAAAAAATCACCGAATAACTAAAAATGCAGCGGAAATTAAATGACATGGTGATTTATTCACGAATGGGGAAAACCCTAATGACAAAAACCCCACCGGGTGATTTTCAGGTCACCACTCCTAAAACTCCACTATTATCAAATCAAGCGGTTACAAGTAAAGGAATCCCAAGTACCTTACCAACCTACAGTTGAACCTTTACCCCAATACCCAATTGGACTTGATCTGTAGTGACAATTTCCACCTTTAATGCACGGCTCCCAAGTACGTGATTAACCAGATGTGTGGATCCCAGTACGCGACTTCAAACACCAACTTTAGAAAGAGAGGTTGGTTGCAAAGTTCTTCAGTTCATCCTATGCGATGAAGATCAGGAAGATGCTTGGTCACAAAACCCTTTGGTGCAAATACACAGCAACTTCTTCAGTGAGGATGAACTAGGTCAAGAACTTCGTCTTTGATCACAATTTGCTTGAACAAGGATTACTCAATGCTTTAGCAACTTGTGTCTATGTTGACGGCTCTTAAAACAATCCTTTTATATGTTTAGGGTTAGAAGAAAAGAAGGCCCAAAAACATATTCACGGATCCCAAGAAAATCATATCAGAAAACCTGATTTTTTAAATCTCGACAGATAGCAGGTGTCGAGGTAGCTATCGAGCAAGTGTCGAGCTTTAATGAAAATGCACTTCAGCTTGATTTTTCTTGGATTGACTTGATGACTTCAACACTTGATCTTGAAACCTTGTTTCTTGAAGTATTAAAAACACCTAGAACTACCCAATTACAAGTAAAGTGCATTTTGTCAAAGGATTAGCCAATTTACATAAATAAGTATGACATATGTTCTTAGCATGTGAACCACATATGTCCTAACATGTAATTTGTTCAGTAGTGAAATGATCAACTACCCTTTGTAAATGCTGCCATTAGTTCATCAAATCCTTACACTTCTGCTCGGCAACTCTATGAGTTGAGTTAGGATCTTTTCCTATATGACTTTGAAAAGAACAATCTTTACCCCCAACCTTTTTCTAATTCCTAAATCCACCAACAGTGAATGTATTTTGTCCCACAACCCCATTTGGATTATTAAAGACAAAGCAAGGTAGATAATAAGCTGCATCTGTGGTAGGAGAATATTCAAGCCATGTTGAATTAAATCCAAACCAAGAAGCTTGAAAGCTACGATTGCGCTTTCCACTTTTTTTGTATGTCTTTAGAGGAAGTTGGTGCGGACCTTTTTTAATGTAAGCCCGTCGAATTTCATCACGTTGATTAACATGATATTCCCATATTTGTTTGTGTGTTCCGGGATCATAATCAAAGAATCAAAATCGACTCTTTGAAATTGTGTTTGAGAGATTGGAACATCAAAATTTTTCGGAATTGAGAAATGCACATTTTCTAGAATTGGAGCATCCTCCACATTTTCTAGAATTGAAGCATCCACATTTTCTAGAATTGGAATAGTAACATTAGTTGTTAGCAATCCCACGTTGACTTCAGAAGAATTTGACATTTTCTTTTGAAAAAATCAAGCATTGTAGTTGATTTTTTCATGATCTACAAATAAAATAAGAATCACCGTTATTTTTTTTATATTTGTGTGACAATTTTCTATAATATATGATTTTTTTTTCTTTTTGTGTTTGGTCTGCCTTTATTTATGTCTTTGTGTTTGGTCGGTCTTATTTATGTCTTTGGGTTGTCTCCATCTTTTTGACACTGACCCCCTAACCTAATGAATCCCACCACCGACACTATAAATTTATTCCCTGCATTACTAACAAAAACTTTTCTTTAAGTTTTTTTTTTTTTTTTTTTTTTTTTTTTTTTTTTTTTTTTTTTTTTTTTTTTTTTTTTTTTTCTGTCACTTGCCCGTTGCCCAACTCCACTTCTCCCTATTATGCCCAACTTCCATTCAACAAAGAAAAATATAATCTCTACAAACTCTACTCTCTGTCTCTTTGTCTCTCTCTATCTCTCTTATCTATATAAACAAGAGAGAGAGTCACAAACAAAGAGTGACAGAGTCATAAAGCCAAAAAGCCAAAAAAAAAAAAAACACCACAGGCAACAAGCCAGCAACACAGATTCAAATATTCAATTCACAATCACCAACATCAGTTTAGTTCATCACTCATCAGTAAAAACACAAACATGAAACACCACAAGTCCACAAGGCAATCTCAGATTCTCAGATCACAAAGTCACAAACATTTTATCAGGTTTTGAACTTTGAAGGAAAAGATAAGAGTAAATACCTGTGAACTGTAAAGGCTGGAGCAACGCAACTAGGCTGAGCAGATCGAGCAACCAGTGTGGGCAGCGTCAAGTGGGTCTCGCGACTCTCGCCGGTGTGGGTACTAGAAAATGGAGTGGGTCTCTCAGTCTTAGATCGAGCAACCGCCGGTGTCAGTCTCGGCTGCGTTGTCGGCGTGGGTGAGTGGAGTGGGTCTCTCAATCTCTTTTGTTAGGTTTTAAACCCCTTAAAACAACAGTTGAATTAACCTAGAGAATTAGTTAAGTGATTAACTTAGTCAAATTATGCAATTATAGGTTAACATAATCATATAATTATATCAAGCACAGCAGCGAAAATATAAATAAGACAATGATATGATGACCCAGGAAAACCAAACTGGTAAAAAATTTGGAGAAGATTTAACCTAGCTATCCTCAAGGTAAACCTGAATCCACTATGAAAGAATCGAAGTTCATACAATAAGACTTACAAGCACCCCCACTTGACTTCCTATTGCTACCCACCAGTAGAACTTATTGACACAACCACGTGTAAGTTCTGAATCCACGGATTCTTTCTTTCTTGAATTCACCACCAGATACAAGCACTCTCGCTTGTGTTTCTTTAAGCTCCAATGGCAGCAACTGAGTTGATCATCAAGGTGTAGATAACATCTTCTCCTTGAAAACCCTAGGCTTTGTGTAAAGGAAAACTCCTCTAGATCTCACAAGAGACTTACACAAACTAGCAATATGAGCAACAACCTTTAGAAAGCCTTTGGGTACAAAACCCTAAAAATAAAAAGAGGCATAAGAGGCACTCTAATCTCTCTAAAAAACTCTAAAAAACGTTTTAGGATTTCCCTTATATATAGAAGTGTTTTACTTGAACCCCGAGACGTTTAAATAGAGTTTGGGCTGAACTGGAACTCTGCAGAAAAATAAACATGCATGTGGTTCGATTGATCGAGTCTAATTTTCGATCGATCGAGCCTTGTAGATTCAGTCCAATACATTCTGCAATCACTCGATTCCAATTTTACAAATAAACATACTTTGAGCAAGCCTAAACCTAGACTAAATAAACTGTTTTGATCATGGTTTGCCAACATTACATATTAGAGTTCTAAATACATAAAATCCTAAGTCTTTACAACCTAACAAACTTCCCCTTTGGCAATCCGTGACAAAACATAACCACAATGCTCAAAGTTACAAGTAAAAGCCCTTTACAAAAATAATGCCCATTACAAAATAATCCAACCTAACTACTATCCATCAGTTGCAAGTGTAGACAGCAGTTTAATTGAATCAACTTGTATATTTCCTGAAACACTAAACAAAATGCATAAATGGATGTGTGACAGAAAAACAGTAAATCAACAAATATGCAAACTAACTCTCCCCCTAAGTTAGATACAAAAAAATTTATTTTCTCCTCCTATCAAAAACAATTTCAACTCCCCTTAAACAAAACAAACAGAGTTCTCATATATTCCCAAATTTCATCTAAATCTCCCCCTTTTTGTCACGTATTGACAAAGATAACTCAAATAAAGAGTAACAAAGGTCAAGAGAAAATAGACAATCAAGGAAACACAAAACAATTCAACTCTATAAAAAATAGAGACAACTCCCCCTATGAAGAGTAAAGGTTAAAACCAAGCTTCTACTCCTATAAAAATAGGAAAAACAAAACAAGTTTTGGGAAAAACAGTTTTGGGGAAAAATAAAGGGGGTGGGGATAAATAAAAAGACACAAACCAAGTTTTTAAAAAAAACTAAGTTGAGGATACACAAAAAAAAATATTTTCTCTTTCAATAAATGCAAACTTGACACTATGTGACCCATAAACAGTTGCATAAGTAGAGAAAAATATTTGCACATTGATTATCCATCATATCTCTTAAGAAAAATATTTTCTGCAGTTCACACATATAAAAAAAATAGCATATACTAGAATGTACAAAACTCAAAAATTAATCAATCAATTTTTAAATCAAGTTGAGTACCCAATTTAGCAAAGTGCATGCATGCTATGTGTGAAAACAATAAGAGATATGACTGCAAAACTACAAGATGGATACAGAAATCAATGCAATGCATGTGAATCCTAAACACAAATGATGCATAAAAGATATGTCATGATGCATGCTCTAATGTAGTAAAACTAAGTTCAATTTTAAGTTCAATTTCACAAAATTGGCCTGAGCATAGAGTTTCTAACAAAAACCCCAAAATTTAAAAACCACTTGTTAAGAGTTTAGGAAAAATTTAACCAATTGATCATCACACAAGCTAGAATACACAATATAATGATCAATTACATCAATTCAACAAGCTAATTGCATCAATTGAACCCAATTTGAACAAAATCCCCAATTCGGGTACATTCAAGCCCTAAAAAATCCAATTTTTCAAACTTTAAACACATTTTGCATTAAGATCAAGGAACTTTTAATCCTGGATGGCCACAACAAAATCACACACAATATAATGTACCAAGTTTAGCAAAGAGTAACTTGTGTAGTGTGTGCTACTAGTAAAAACTTGAGGTACATGTGAGGTGATATATGAATAGAAATCAAACACAAAATCTACAAAATTCATCACATAGAATTTAAAAGAGACTATCACCAAAAGAGTTACATCATATAACTCCCACATCTCCTAGAACAAAAGTTTGCAATTATGTAAGTTTCTTGAATTTTGTCTCATAATATACACACCAATTTTTATTTATTCAGAAACTTATTAAAATAGTCAGGATAATGTACACACCAATTTTAATTATGTGATTTGGCATCAAGTCTAATAGTACATACCAATTTTAAGCATTAAGCAATTAAACCGATGCTACACCTTATGTTCTTTTTGTGCATATGCTACACTTTCTCGAGCACAAAATTTTACAATATGCATCAAGGTGTTCATGATTGGCTAGTGAACAGTGGTGACATGGTTATTTATACCTTTCTCAAAAGGATCAAGTCCGACAGTCAAATAACATGTGACTTCAAGATTAAGACAAAGTGATCAACACCATAAACATCTTTCCCACACAACATGCACTACAAAGCTCAAACTAGTAAAGTGCAATAAATAAGCTCATCAAAATTAAACAAGGTACATAAACTTGTTATGTAAAGATAAAATGACCAAACCTTGATTATAAATTCAAGATGTGTAATACAAAACACAAAAAACTTTTTGGTTTTAAAAAATTTTATGACTAAAAATAAAAAGCACATATTATGCTAAATGAACAATGCAAAAGCAATGCATGATAGTGCTAAACTAAGCTATAGAGGGTACACAAACAAGAAATATCAATTTCTTAATTAACCCTTGAGTACATGTACAAATTAGTACATACTCACACAAAATCAAAAATAGCTTAGCACTTATATAACACATACTATTCAAGTTTTTCCACAATGTCAAGCATGTTCTAAATCAAGAGAGATATCATAACTCATGCAATCCTCAAGAAAAATCTAGACAGAAAATAAAATATTTTTGTCTTTTTGAAAATTTTCAATGTTTTTGGATTTTTTTTTAAAATAAAAAAATAACCTAAAAAACAAAACAACCAAAAATAGAAATAAGACATGTCCACAAACAATTGAAAGAATTAAAACAGGGACAAGTCAGCAATACTCACCTTAGAGAATCTTTTCTCACCCATATAGCACAAGACTTCGGCTTTGTAGGTGATAATCTATAAGAAGCATGGTGTATTTGAGGGATTACACCAATCTTCTGAGAAAGACTAAAATCCTGCAAATTCCTTTCACAAGCCAACAAGCTTAAATTTTTCAAAGGCATATGAAATAATTTATTTGGACTTATGGCAGGAGAAATATCATCACATATCCTAAATTGACATACAGAATGCTTAAGTTTTAATTTATGACAATTAAGACGAATGTGACCGAAGACACCACAAAAGTGACAAATATGAACAAATTTAGGAACATCAGTATTCCTAATAGCAAATTTAGTCTCAGATTTTGGTTTTTGCCTCAACAAAGAACAATTTGGTCTAATATGACCAACAACACCACAAAGGTAACAGGCAGGCACAAAAACATATTTATTATACTCTTTAACAGTAGGTTTAGACTTAGGTTTATAAACTTCAGCGTCTACGTCAGAACTTTTACCTTTGTCTAACCTAGCAAAATAAGCATTTTCTTTATTATTCCTCTTGAAAGGAGGGATATAAACTTTTTTAGCTTTAGGCTTAAGAGAAACAGAAATACTTCTGTTATCATCAGCAGGCTTGGTACTAGTCAAATTTTCAATTTTAGCTTTAGATTCAACTAACTCTTGTTCCAAGCTTTTCATCTTCTCATCTTGAGAAGAAATTTGATTTCTCAAAAATTCATTCTTTTTATTAGATTAATCTAATCTAACAATCAATTCCTCTTTTTCAATATTAACCAATTTTAACTCTTCCTTGAATTTCTTAGCAATTTTCATAGATTTCAATAATTTCTTATGGAGAGTTTTACAGGCATCAATAAAATCAACAGAAGCATGAGCAGAAACATGATCAGAAAGACACTTCAAATTATCCATGATAACAGGGGTCAAGGATCAGCTCTTAGATCAAAAGATCTAAAACAAGAGAGCTACCTGCTCTGATACCACTTGTTAGGTTTTTGACCCCTTAAAACAACAATTGAATTAACCTAGAGAATTAGCCAAGTGATTAATTTAGTCAAATTATGCAATTCTAGGTTAACACAATCATATAATCATATCAAGCATAGCAGCAGAAATATAAATAAGACAATGATATGATAACCCAGGAAAACCAAATTGGTAAAAAACCTGGAGAGGATTTAACTTATCTATCCTCAAGGTAAACCTGAATCCACTATGAAAGAATCAAAGTTCATACAATAAGACTTACAAGCACACTGCTTGACTTCCTATTGCTACCCACTAGTAGAACTTACTGACACGACCACGTGCAAGCTCCGAATCCACGGACTCCTTCTTTCTTGGATTCACCACCAGATACAAGCACTCCCGCTTGTGTTTCTTTAAACTCCAATGGCAACAACTGAGTTGATCATCAAGGTGTAGATAACATCTTCTCCTTGAAAACCCTAAGTTTTGTGTAAAAGAAAACTCCTCTAGATCTCACAAGAGATTTACACAAAACAGCAATATGAGCAATAACCTTTAGAAAGCCTTTGGGTACAAAACCCTAAAAATAAAAAGAGGCACAAGAGGCACTCTAATCTCTCTAAAAAGCTCTCAAAAACGTTCTAGGATTTCTCTTATATATAGAAGTGTTTTACTTGAACCCCGAGACGTTTAAATAGAGTTTGGGCTGAACTGGAACTTTGCAGAAAAATAAACCTGCGCGTGGTTCGATCGATCGAGTCTAATTTTCGATTGATCGATCCTTGTAGATTTAGTTCAATACATTCTACAATCACTCGATTCTAATTTTACAAATAAATATACTTTGAGCAAGCCTAAACCTAGACTAAATAAACTGTTTTAATCATGGTTTACCAACATTACATATTAGAGTTCTAAATACATAAAATCCTAAGTCTTTAGAACCTAACATCTCTCACTCTCTGTCTCGCCTCTCCCTTTCCTCTTTTTTTTTTTTTTTTTTTTTTTTTTTTTTTTTTTTTTTTGGGTGTTGGACTACTAAGTCACTGACTACTGAGAGCTGAGAGCTGAGTGTTTTTTTTTTTACATTGACTGGCCGGATGATGGGCTGGGGGGGTTCATGATTTTTGGGAAGGGGCCCGAGCAAAAAACCAAGGGGGGCCCAAGCCCTTTTTTTTTTTTTTTTTTTTTTGAAAATTTTACCTTCTTAAAAGAAAAAATTTTGGGCCTAGGGAGGGCCTGGGCCCCCTTTGGGCTCAACGTGGGTTCGTCCCTGGCTCCAACTTATGTAAAATTAAAACCCACATGGTAGTTATTAACATAGCAGTGTTGTTAGTTAAAAACCTGGGAAGTGCAAGACGGAGTGTGATGATTAGAATGACCAGGCCAAGAACTACTTGAGCAGCAAGTTTAACGTCTGAATTAAGCTCGTTCCCTGTAGTAACCAAGAGAAAATTAATCTATATATATATATATATATATAAAACCGAAACTTTTGAAACTCTCACAATTTTCCACATCATCACTATTTTCTTTTTCTTTTTATTTTTGATTCTTTTTATTTTAGGTTTTATATCTTATAACAATAATATTGAAAAACGTATACAAACTTGGAGGCCTATTTAAGGGCTCCATAAAACTTGATAGACAAGAAAATATATTCTAAAATAAGCCCTAATTAATACCTAACTATAATAGGAACCAAATTTGACCTAAAAAAACATTAAAAGAGCCTAAAAATAAGGAAATAAATCACCTAGATCTAAAATAACGTTTTTTGCATAAAAATACCAAAATCTCTTCTCTCCTTAAAATCCTAGCAATTACCATCTCAAAACCCTAAACTCAACTTCACTTTAAGATTTAAAAAAAAAAAAAAAAAAAAAAAACGTAGGTTTTTTCTTTTTTTATTTGCTTTCATATGTGCCTAAAATTTTCATTCTATCTTATTGTTTTATTATGTTTAGAATTGATTTTCTTATAAGCATTTGGGTTAATCTCTATATTTTGATAGTGTTTTTATGGGTTTGGTTTTTGGGTTGAAATTCTAATAATTATTTTATATTGTATATGGCAGATGAAGCATCTCTATTTTTTGGAGAAAAATCAAAACTGCAACCTATGTCTTTCAGCCCAAAGTGTGGTAAATTTTTATATGTTCTTGCTTTATTGAGAATTTTTATTGGGGTTCATGTGATTTTTTGTTTTTTTATTAAAGTTTTGATTTTTGGTTGATTAATTATTTGTTTGGATTAATTTCAATTAATTATTTGTTTGGATTTAACGTAAAAGATAATAGAATTAGGTGTTATAAATTTGATAATGTTCCATATTTTGAATTGTTTATATTATTTAGACTCCTGGTAGGACTCTCTCTTCTCTCCTTAAAACCTTAGCAATTACTATCTCAAAACCCTAAACTTAACTTCACTTTAAAATTAAAAAAATAAGAAGGAGAGAGACTCAACTAAAAAATAAAAATAAAAAACGTAGGTTTTGTCTTTTTTATTTGCTTTCATATGTGCATGAAATTTTCATTTTTTCATATTGTTTTGTTATGTTTAGAATTTATTTTCTTCTAAGTATTTGAGTTAATCTCTATATTTTGATAGTGTTTTTATGGGTTTGGTTTTTAGGTTGAAATTTCTAATAATTATTTTATATTGTATACAGTAGATGAAGCATCTCTATTTTTTAGAGAAAAATCAAAACTGCAACCTATGTCTTCCAACCCAAGGTGTGGTAAATTTTTATTTGGTATATTATATATGAATTTTTTGAATTTGAAGGGTTTTGTTTGGTTTTAAAGTAGAATCTGGGGATTCTATAAAATTTGGAAGGTTTAAGTTTTGGGGTTTTTGGTATTTGTGTCTTAGTAGGTTGATCTTAATTCTTTACCTTATATGTTTTTTCTTTATTGAGAATTTTTATTTTGGGTTCATGTGATTTTTTGTTTTCTTAATTAAAGTTTTGATTTTGGTTGATTAATTATTTGTTTGGATTCAACGTAAAAGATAATGGAATTATGTGTTATAAATTTGTTAATATTCCATGTTTTGAATTGTTTATATTGTTATTAATACGACTAAATAAGATTTGTTTTTATCTTTGTAGTTTATATCAGTTTTGAGTGTGTGTATATATATAACTTTTGAGAATTTTGCTTTATTAATTTAAAAATTGTAAATTACTTTGTAGGTTTCAGTAACTATGTACCTGCAGTGAGACATTGACAATATAAGCATATATATATATATATATGGTATTAACATTTTATAAAAATCTTTTTTACAATCCAATAACATTCTACGTTAGACAACAGTTCTAAACTAATGAAAAGTATAGAAGTTAAATATTTATTCCTATTGTATTTTATTTAATTATGACAGATCCATTTTTTTTTTTAAACGCTAACTAGCAAAATGTCTATAATATGCATATTATCAACCCAATTTTCTGTTTCTAAATTTCTTAGATTTTATTATATCAATCTTTTTTTCTTTTAAATTCTTGGTGGGCAAATCAGTCTCTCACTAATTCTTTTACCTTAACGTGATGTTGGTTAATTGTCCTTTTATTTAACTATCCCGTGCATCGCACGGGTTAGCGACTAGTTGTATGAAATATTGAAACCAACAAAAGTAAAAATTGTTAAAAAGATATATTCAGGTATATATATTCATTCTCACCCATTTGGAGGAGTAGAGGAAGCCGAGATTTGGTTCTGAGTTTTGGTTTTTGGAGCAGTAGAGAAAGCTTTGATGTTTTGTTTGTAGAAGAGGCTCTCTTGGTTCTTGGAGTAGTAGAGGAAGCTTTGATGTTTTGTTTGTAGAAGAGGTTCTCTCGGTTCTTGAGTTTTGGTTTTTGGAGCAGTAGAGGAAGCTTTGATGTTTTGTGAAGCAAAATGTGAGTTTGCAGAAGAGGCTGTCTTGGTTCTTGGATTGCAAAGGTGAGGTACTTGGTTCTTGGTGTGGATGTTATTTAGTTTTTGGAGCAGTAGAGGAAGCTTTGATCACAAAATGTGAAGTCTGACAACCAAGTGTCTACGTGTTGATTTGTCAGGGTAAAGTAGTCATTTGAAGGGGCCAGAGATTTGCATTCGGAATCGATTAACCATTAATGATCGGAAATTGCCAAATGAATACATTAATGTCACAAGATTCACAACCATATATTAACCATTCATTCTTATTATTTCTATCCTATGTGAGACTTTGTCATTTAATTAACTAGGTAATTTACAGCAATAATTCTGAATCATTTAGCCTGCTTCTAGTTTATCTCCCTCAACAACAAAAGAAAACGCAAATAATTATAATTGGTTTATCTCTCAAAATTATTTTTAATTTGTTTTTAAGAGACTTATGCTCAACAAATTCTAAGAATTCACAATAAATTTTTATATATATATATATATATATATATATATATATATAAAAGTATACAACTCAATTAATACTACATTAAAATTCTAACTTTTAGCATTTTCTCTAAAAGAAAATACATAAAGTTCGTTTGACTATAGGAACAGAAAGATGTCTACAATGCATTATTAATAGTTAGAAGATTTAATTCATCAACGGTACAATTTTATGACCCTAACTTCACCTCCGCCTATATTGGTCTTGCGCCATGCTTAAATGTTATATTGAACCGATTCCTAAAACTTCATAATAATTTTATTGTAAAAAAAATTTGTTATGTAATTATGTTTCTCATTTAAATTCAAAAAATTGATTACATTAAATGTAATTGGTTTAGGGAAAGTAACATAATTTGTATTGTATTGGTCATGCAATAATTTGTTTAATTTTAATTAAGAAACCTAAAGCACAACTGTAGGGACTCAAAATGTAATGGACCCTAGACAATAAAATTTGTAGAGGATGGGTAGGAAGGACTAGGCATGTAGCAGGCAGACAACGAATTTTAGGGTGGATCACTCTAAACGAACTGGACTTAGAAGTTTTGGTAAGAAAGACCCTCACTTTGGCGAAATCTTTCAGATCCCCTCCGTTGTCATTTTTGCCCAGTGTTTGTAAGGCTGATAGATCCTCGGTTCTAGCCGAGGATCTCCCCCCCCAATTTGCTGGGAACCCTCCTAGATATATAGTCCCTTTCTCCTTCATCTTCACCATCCATTTGTCAATTATCTGGTCTCTCTCTACAGGGGTCTGTCCCATCGTCTGTAATTAGCAGGCTTTATGTTAGTTCTTAGCCGCCTTTGCAGACTTTCTATTAGTTGTAGTAATCGAGGCAACTGGGCTTGCTGGTCACATCACCATTAAAGCGGCCAGACTGTTGGTGGGATATTTTCCCTTAAGTGAAGTCGGTGCGCCGAGGACAGGTCATCTTCGGCGCGGGCCTTTGGATGTTCTGGGTTCTTTCCCATTGTCCTCGGCCTCAGCACCATCCTCGGCGCGGGCCTTGGGCCGCATGTAGTGGGCCAGCGTAGTGAGCGCGATAGGGCCCCACAATAGCCCCTCAAAATTCTGCTGCACGTCCCCCTGGGCGGGGAGGAGGATTTTGATTTCCTCGGCGCCTTTTCTCGGCCTGTTTGGGTTTTGTTATACTAATAGTATTATTGCTATTTCGGCTGTTTTTTTTGCAGCTTTCTTTTTGCGCGAAGTGTCGCTCGAGGATGGTTAGGCTTGGGTCGTTTATGCCATAGCACTTAATTTCCCATGGTTTTCGTCCCTGGTGGGACTTATTTATTTGGCGCCCGAAAGGGAGTTGGCTTTGCCTTAGTTTTTAGCTCATGAGCCCTGGTTTCAATCAACGTTTGCACGGCTTCATAATGACTGATTTCCATAGAGGTTTAGGTCTGAAATTTGTACAAGACCTCGCTTTTCCTTAGCGTTTATTTTTTACGGGGAGATTTTCTTCCCGCTGACCTGAGGTCTTTGACCATGCAATGCGTTTAAGCTTTACTTTGTGCTCGGTTTTCTCATTTTATGCTTGGTTCTCCCTGGGGCTTGGGTCCGAGGACCATGCGATGCCTTGGTTTTGCTTATCGTTTAGTTTTCATGATGACGTGTTTTTCTTGCTGGAAGTATCAAGTTTCTTGATCTCATTTAGCTATCTGAAGTATCTGTTTTCCCCCTGAGGCCTGGGTCCGAGGACCATGCAGTGCCTTGGTTCTGTCTAGTACCTAGTTTTCCATTTTAATCATCTGAAGTATCTGGTTTCCCCATGAGGCCTGGGTCCGAGGACCATGCAGTGCCTTGGTTCTGTCCAGTACCTAGTTTTCCATTTTAAACATCTGAAGTATCTGGTTTCCCCATGAGGCTTGGGTCCGAGGACCATGCAGTGCCTTGGTTCTGTCCAGTACCTAGTTTTCCATTTTAATCATCTGAAGTATCTGGTTTCCCCATGAGGCCTGGGTCCGAGGACCATGCAGTGCCTTGGTTCTGTCCAGTACCTAGTTTTCCATTTTAATCATCTGAAGTATCTGGTTTCCCCATGAGGCCTGGGTCCGAGGACCATGCAGTGCCTTGGTTCTGTCCAGTACCTAGTTTTCCATTTTAATCATCTGAAGTATCTGGTTTCCCCATGAGGCCTGGGTCCGAGGACCATGCAGTGCCTTGGTTCTGTCCAGTACCTAGTTTTCCATTTTAATCATCTGAAATATCTGGTTTCCCCATGAGGCCTGGGTCCGAGGACCATGCAGTGCCTTGGTTCTGTCCAGTACCTAGTTTTCCATTTTAATCATCTGAAGTATCTGGTTTCCCCATGAGGCCTGGGTCCGAGGACCATGCAGTGCCTTGGTTCTGTCCAGTACCTAGTTTTCCATTTTAATCATCTGAAGTATCTGGTTTCCCCATGAGGCCTGGGTCCGAGGACCATGCAGTGCCTTGGTTCTGTCCAGTACCTAGTTTTCCATTTTAATCATCGATTTTATCTATGTATCCGTAGCCGTTTTAATTCTTGCCGCGTTTTACACTAAGCATTAAATGATTACAATTTTCAAGCAGAATAATAATAACAATAAATGCTGAAGTTGGTAGAGGATAAGACCTTCCCGTGTTTTGCCTCTTCGTTTGGTGGGATTCTTCAGATAACGAGGCGTCTTTTGGGCTGTCCGAGTGAGGCGTTCTGACGCTTCGGTGTCTTCCTGTTTAATGAGGCGTCCCCTCATTAATACTGACCATGGATTGATGAGGATCTAACGGTTGGCAAGCCCCTTGGAAATTGGGGCGGCATTATTGCCTCCGGAAATCTCTCCCTGGGATTCATTGTGGATTCGGCCCTCATCAATGTTCCTCCCACTATAAAAGGCGTTCCTAGGGCGAACCTCCCCTTCACATTTGACAAACACTCATTCTGAAACTCCCCAAAAACACATCGCCAAAAATTCTTCAAGGCGCAATCATTCGAGCCCCTTCGCATGAACTGGCCCTGGAAAAGGGCGCTCCAGAGAATGCACAGCCCCCATCAGGAGCCGAGGATGGCATTCCAACTCTGGCCGCCACGCTGGTGTGGAGGTAGGGGAGATCCGAAGATTCTCCTTGTGACACCCCAGGCCAAAAAAAAAAAAAAAAAAAAAGGGGGGGTCAGATTTTTTATGGAGACCCACGTGACCCCCACCTACCCCACTATTTCCTCACCACTCATTTCTCTCAATGATCTCACTATCTCATTCTTCTTGGCCGGCCAACTCTCCTCATTTGTTCTTTCTCTTACTTTTACTTTTCTTTTTCTTTTTCTCTCAACACAAACTCTCCTCTCTTCACTCCCGCCGGCACCACAACTCACCACTTTCACCACCATTTTTTCAGCAAGATCACCTTAAGACTCCATAGGAAAACGGTAAGACTCACTCACCACTACTTTTTAAAGTAAAAATTTCTAATCTTTTGTGGGTTTTTATGCTTTTGTTTGAGGTTATATTTATCTAAGCTTTAATAATAATACCCATGTGACTTATGAGCATTAGAAGTGATATTTATGTGTTTTTATGTATGGGTTTTGGTCTTGGTGGATGTATTTGATGAGTGGGTTTATGATTTTTGCAATGGTGGTTAGCTAAGTGGTGAAGATTTGGGAGTTTTGGTTTTTTTTTATGTGAAATAGACTTTGAATATAATTTATTGAGTTTATTTGGAGCTAGTAAAAGATTTAAATGGTTGTGTTGGAGGATATTGTGATTTTAGTTTCAAGGGTCCTTGATGATGTTGTGTAAATTCTATGGAAGCAACTCATAAATTGTTAAGATTTTAGTATTAGGGAGATGATATTGAATGGGTAAATTTTATAAATTGGAGCCTATGTCGTGTGAGTTAATTTGTTGAGAAACTTTAGAAGTGGAATATACTATTTGTGAGGTTAATTACTAGGCTTGCCTAATTAATTGTTTTGTTAACAATCTCTAATTCATAGTTAAATGCAATGTCAAGCTTTATGCTTTTGTGATAGGTTTGCTTGGTATTGTTAGGTTCTAGCTAATCTCCTTTGGAACTTGGAGAGTTAGGCTTTTGCGGGTTGCAAGGTAAGTAGCTTTTTAATGGGATATTTTTGGATAATAATCATGTTGCATAAACTTTGTTTGGGTCAAACACATTTTGGAAAACTATTTGTGGAACTATGTTTTCTTAAAAAGTATTGTGTTGTGACCCTATTATATATGATTATATATATGAAAAGCGCATCATGTTTAATATTGCATATGGGGAAATGCATGATTTGTTAATATGGTAGAGATAAGCATCTTTGATATAATTATTGGAAATGACTTTTATGGATTTGTTGCATTATTTGCAAATTCTAAAGATGTTCTGTCTTGACTTGTGATATTTAGGAAATTGATAGAAAATGTTATTGACAAGGAATGATTTTGGAAAATTTGAGAACCTTGTGAATATATTGGGTATTTCAAAGGTTTTTGTGAAACTACTTGAAATGGAACTGTGTTTTGATTTCATGTAAAATGTGAGCTCCTTATGCTTTTACCCTTGGGCTGTGACATGTGACTACCCGGTGATTACCCAGCCAAATGTCGTAGTCTTTGTGACGTTGGTATCTTGGCACCCCGTCTTTGTGGCGGATTGATGTCTTTGTAGCATAACTGATGTCTTCGTGGCATAATTGATGTCTTCGTGGCATAATTGATGTCTTCGTGGCATAACTGATGTCTTCGTGGCATAACTTGATGTCTGTGTGGCATACCTAACGTCTTTATGGCGGCTTATCATGTGGCCTTGGGTTGGATTTTTAGGTTTTTAAAAATGGTGTTTTGATAGTTCACAGTAAATAGTACGTAGTTTCACGTTGGTATACTTTGAAAAAGTTTGGTGTTACGTTCTTTTAATCATTCTTGTCATGTTATTAAGAAAAATGGATTTGTTGGATTTTTATGGAAATTCCTAAATTATGGAACGTTTTGTAAAATGTCCATTATCATGAAACTTGCATTTCCCCCACCCCCATTAATTGTGCTACTTGCTGGGCTCTGTCTCATTCCATTACTTTGTAATCTTTTCAGAGTAGGCAACAGTCTTTTGAGACAGCTTTTTGGGTGGCTAATAGTAGTTAGACTAACTACTGATGGAGGCTGAACTTTTGTAATGGGTATATTAGATGGTATAAATCTTAGAATAGGCTTGACTCATTCTTTTGTATATTAAAGTGGTTGTGATGTTATTTCCACTGATGGGACAAGCTGTGATATGTAATTAATTATTCAGACCTCTATTCTTTTGTGGCCTATGGTCATTGTAATTATTACTTAGAGCTCTGACTTACTTTGAGAGTTTATTCAATGAAATCATTATGATAATTCTTAATGTTGGTTCTTGATATGATTTATGTGGATTGGATTGTCAAAAAGGAAAATCTACAGGTTCTTTGAGATGTCTTTTTCATGCCTTGGACCCTTTTGGGTTCGGGGTGTGACACTCCTTCTTTTCAACCTAACCGGGGACACAGCCCTCCTTACCACCTGGAGGAGGATCCGGACAGAACGTAACCTCCCTCTCTTGGGTATGGGTCTTTGACCCCCCAAGCAGGCTACAGTGGGGGTCGGAGAGAAACCAGGCGGAACCCAAGAGCGCAACCGTTGGGTTCCGCGGCCTCTTCCACCCCTTAATGTAGCTTTCCTATCTTCCCCACCCTTCTCTCTTCTCACTTCTTCTCTCTTCTCACTTCCGCTTTCTTCCTTCCTCCTCTCGTCCTCCACTTCTTTTTCTGATATTTGTTCTTCATCTCTTCTTTTCTTCATCTCTTCCTCTACTCTCCTTTTCTATCTTCTGTTCTTCTGCCATTGTTGCTCTCCACCCTTTGTTCCTCTGTCGGCTTCGTCATGTGTCTGCCTTTGTAGTTAGCTTTAGAACAAACCCCCTGGGCATTATTTGTAAGAGATGTAATCTTTTTTCATATATCAATAAAAGAAGTATACTTATTTCATGTATTGTATATACTCTTTTTTTTTTTTTTTTTTTGCACTTGTTTCTTGTTGTTGTAAATTGCCGAATGAATATTGTTGCTAAGAACTGTATGGATTTGCATCTTTTCCCGATTGATTTGTCGTTTTGTTTTCTTTACGTTGTGCCACTAACGCACAAGTCCTTCCCACAGACGGCGCCAATTGTAGGGACTCAAAATGTAATGGACCCTAGACAATAAAATTTGTAGAGGATGGGTAGGAAGGACTAGGCATGTAGCAGGCAGACAACGAATTTTAGGGTGGATCACTCTAAACGAACTGGACTTAGAAGTTTTGGTAAGAAAGACCCTCACTTTGGCGAAATCTTTCAGATCCCCTCCGTTGTCATTTTTGCCCAGTGTTTGTAAGGCTGATAGATCCTCGGTTCTAGCCGAGGATCTCCCCCCCCAATTTGCTGGGAACCCTCCTAGATATATAGTCCCTTTCTCCTTTATCTTCACCATCCATTTGTCAATTATCTGGTCTCTCTCTACAGGGGTCTGTCCCATCGTCTGTAATTAGCAGGCTTTATGTTAGTTCTTAGCCGCCTTTGCAGACTTTCTATTAGTTGTAGTAATCGAGGCAACTGGGCTTGCTGGTCACATCACCATTAAAGCGGCCAGACTGTTGGTGGGATATTTTCCCTTAAGTGAAGTCGGTGCGCCGAGGACAGGTCATCCTCGGCGCGGGCCTTTGGATGTTCTGGGTTCTTTCCCATTGTCCTCGGCCTCAACACCATCCTCGGCGCGGGTCTTGGGCCGCATGTAGTGGGCCAGCGTAGTGAGCGCGATAGGGCCCCACAACAACAAATAAAAAATTGTACCTAAGTTTGTCGATATATATAAGTAGATTCTAAAATAAAAAGCACCAAATTAAATAAATATATACTTACTAGTAAAAATATACAATTAAATCAATATTGCATTAGAAATTATTTATTTTGATCATTTTCTAAAATAATTTTTGTTGGCTTACGTGAAAAGATTTGAAAGTAGTCAAGCCCATCCTGTTGAGTGTAGTCCTTAGCCAAGAGTCTTGCTTTATATCTTTCTACAAACCCATTAGACCTATACTTTATATTATAGACCCACTAAGAACACTAGCGACAGGTTAGTATAGCACACCAAATACCAAAAACTTCACACATCAAATGTTCAAAATGCTAAAAAATTTAGCATGGATGAACATTACAATTCTATTAGTAGAACTATATGGTAATGGTAATTTTTTTTCCTTATTTTTTTATTTTCTTTTTCTCTCTCCTCTAACACATGTTTGTCTCTCTCTCTTTTCCTGGTATGCAGGGCCAGCTCAACAACTTTTGGGACCCAAGACGAAAACTTTATGTGGGGCATTTTCTTATATGTAAATATTGACTAAATAAAATTTATTTTCATTATTATCTTTTTATTGTATAATTTCATTATCTTATAATTATTTTTTATGAATTTTTTGTTCATTCGTTATATTTTCATCCAAAATTTTGTTGTGTTTTGTTTAATACTAGTAACAAATTTATCCACAGATCATTTTTGTGATTCAATTTATTTTTCAAGTTTTCTCTTTATTTTCAAAGTTTTTTATAACCATTTTTTAATAGATAATTATAATTAAGAAATAATTCTTAATAAATAAAGCACGATTTATAATAAAAAAATTACAATTTAACTAAAATAAAATTTAAAGAATAGAACAATAGAACCTGATATATATATATATTGATAGGCCAAGAATGTATAGATTTCTTGTAATAAATTAACTAGTTAATTAGTCAAGTTAATTAATTAATTCAATTAACATGCAAAACGCGTGATAGCACAAACAAATCACCATTTAAGTTAAACGCAGCAGAAAATAAAGTTGACATGATGATTTGTTTATCGAGGCAAAACTCCACCAGGTGATTTTAAGGTCACTATTCTCGAGAATCCACTATTATCACAACAAGCGGTTACAAGTAAAGGAATCTCAGTACCTTATACCAACCTATAGTTGAACCCTTATCTCAACACACAATTGGACTTGTTCTGTAGCGACAATCTCTCATTTTCAATATATGGCTCCTAGTACGTAACTAACCAATCGATGCGTGGATCCAATACGCGGCTTGCTCCTTTTGCACAAATCCAAGTACGTGACTAACCCACCAACTTGAGAAGAATGTTGGCTGCAAAGTTTTTCAATTCATCAACACGATGAACATCACGAAACTCCTTGGTTACAAAATCCTATGGCGTACAAACGCAGCAACTTCTTCAAGAGAAATATGAACTAGGGCAAGTTTTCTATCTCCGTTCACAATTTGCATGAACAAAACCTTTGCCTTACACTTGCGCCACCTTTGACAGTCCTTAAAATAATCTTTATATATGTTTAAGGTTGTGAGAAAAGAAAGCCCAATTACAAGTATACACGGATATGTGTGAAATCAGATCTAAAAACTGATTTTCATAAATCTCGATAAATAAGTTATCTATCGAGCATCTGTCGAGCATCGAGCTGAAGATCTATTTTAAACCTCAATAGATGCTATCTATTGAGCTAGCAGTCGAGGTTTAAAATCTAGCACTTCTTCACTTGTTTCTTAGACAGATTTGCATGGCTTTAATACTTGGATTTGAACTCTTGTTTCTTGAAGTATTAAACACATTTAAATCTACCCAATTACAAGTAAAGTGCGTTTTGTCAAAGAATTGGCCAATTCTAAATGACATATGTTCCTAACATGATTCACATATATCCTAACACACACACACACACACACACACACACACACACACACACACACACATATATATATCTCAAAAACAAGATTGCAACTTTAATAATGACGTGATCACTTTATATTCTAAATCTGCACAAATAAACATGTATTTATCACATGACTTAATAAATTAGTACTAATATAAAGTAATTTATTCTAAAAGAATAACTAATAAAAATATTCCTAAACAATCCAAATTAAATAAACTATTGGAAATTAAAATTATAATAAATAGTTAGCAAAACACATGATAATGCCATAATGGTAGTAGTCTAGTGTTAGTAATATTTCACCAATTTTCATTTCAGTCCTCTAAGTTTGCATTTTATCAATTCAGTCTTCTAAGTTTCAAATCTCCTCAAATCAGTCTTCTGTTAACTCACCATCCATATATACTGTTAGTTTTTACCATAATTTAATATTTATTATATAATTTATTTCTTATAAACAAAAAACCCAGAAATTAAAATAACCCTAAATACCCACCAACCCACATCATTTGAAGAATACAAAATTCCCAGCCTAATCCGATATGCAAGAGATTGAGAGGGAGAAAGAGAGAAATATTTATAGCTCAGCAACCTAAGATATTGGGGTTTTTAAAATAAAAATTTAAAAAGAGCATCAAAGAAGAAGAAAAAAAGTCAGAGAAATGAGAATAAAAAGGACCTACAAACCTGTAGCAGTTGTGAGGAACAACAAAGCTTGAAGACACCAACCAATCCACAGGAACACAAACTTCTCCAAACTAAACACTTTTCGATCCTAAGACTTCCAAGGTACAACAACACAAAGCCTCACTTTTCATCTAAATTTTTGGTAAGTACATATAATACAATTATACAACAACAACAACAGCAATACTAATAGTTAAGGTAAAATAAAGAAGTCCCAGAAAAGAAAAAACTGCTCTTTGAGGAAAACATAAAAAGAAAAATGATAATTCAAAGAGCTGTGATTTTTTTTTTTTTTTTTTTCACTTTAAAGCTCTTTTTTTTTTGCTAATCATATATTCTCCCATCTATTGCTTCTTCTTCTTGGCCGAAGCCGCCAAATAGACCTTGTAGAGTGGAGCTGAGCCACTAAGAAACCCAGAGCAGAACCACTGAAAACAGCTCATTCTCCCTCTCGATCTCTCTTTCACCCTCTTAGTCTCTCGTATTTGGGTTAGGCTAGTGATTTTTTTTTTTTTTTTTTTTGTTCTTCAGAAGAGGTTGGGTAGGGACTGTGGGGTAAATGGATTATTTTAATTAATATTTTTTAAAATTAAGAAATAAATAATAAATATTAAATTATAGCCAAAACAACGTCGTTTTGGGTAAGTTAACAGCAGATATGGATGTGAGTTAACGGAGGACTTAATTAAGGAGATTTGAAACTTAGATGACTGAAATGACAAAATGCAAATTTAGAGGACTGAAATGAAAAATTGTGAAATTTAGAGAGTGAGTTTTGCATTTTGGCCTAAATTTAATTTTGTCTCTTCACCTTCATTTTATGTGTTTTGTGAGTATCAGAAGGGCCATTTTAATACACAATGCATTTTATTGGCTAACAAAATGGCCTTATTATAATTAATTTTTTTTCCTGAGTATAGGCCTAAAGAAGCCTTCATTAAAAAAAGAAGACTTAATTAAAATGTACACATAAATATATTATATTATAGAATCAGGGGCAGCTCCATGTTATGGTTAGGGTGTTCAAATGAACACTCTAACCTTGGAAAAAAAATTATATAAATTTTTTTTTTGTTTACCATAAATAAAAATGAACACCCTAAAATGCAGTTATAAAGACCAATAAGGGTAAACACAGTTACAAAAATCTATAAGTTGAGTAACAATAAAAATTCCTAGTACAAAAATTCTTATCTATTTTAGCATAAAAAGCTAAATTTTCTATTTTATATAACCCCTTTTCAAAAAAAAAAAAAAAAAAATCTATATCAAATTATCTATTTGACACTACATTTTACTAAAGTATCATTTCTTTATTAATTTTTTACTCCTCTCTCAAGTAATTTATCTCTCTGTATATGAGTAAGGAAAGTATTAGATAACAATTTGCATATAAAAAATACTCGTATATATTTGCATGGTCACTATAACTACAAATGCATTTTGCACAATAATACATAAGTTGATGTGTATGATTTATATGGTTGGTTGCACAAAATTTGGCTCTTATTTCATTTTATACGAATTAATATGAATGCTCTTAGTGACCACCCTAGAAAAATTCCTAGAGCCGTTACTGTATAGAATTAGTTTAAAAAGGGAACATTCTTTATTTGGGGGCCTTAGGTCATTACCTATATATGCTCCAGTTGGCCCTACAAGTATGCTTCTCTCTAACTCTTTGCCTATCTCACTCTCACCATACCGTTAATCTTGCCATTCTATCCAGATCTCCTTCTTGTGGTGGATTATTATTATTATTTTTTTGTTGTGGGTTGATGGGTGGTTTCAATGGGGTTGGCGGGTGGGTGGGACAATTTTGGGTTGGGTTGCTCTAGTTTTGGGTAGGTTCCAATAAATTTTGGGTGGGTTTTTGTGGTGGTTGGCTGGTTGCTGGTTGTAGGAGAGGTAGTGGTGGTTTTTTTAAAAAAAATAATAATAAAAAGTAGGAATTTTTTAAGTTATTTTAATAGGTGGTGTGGTAAAGTAAGAGAAGTAATGTAAAGTGTATTGTAGAGTGATGTATTAAAATAGATAAAGTATTTTTTTGTTGTGTGAAAATAATTTTTTTTTTTAGCACAATTGATGATACTTTTACAACTAATTGGTTGTTTCCTAGAAGATAAAGTCTGGTGCCTTACTTAAACTTATGGCGTGTTATTTTTTTCATCTAAAATTTTAGCAGTACTTTGCATTATAGTCTTTCTTATTCCTTATGCTTTATCAAGTTGCAAGTGATTGGAAATTTTATGTGCCACACCGTCATTTAGAAAATGTAAGCCCACTTGTACAATTATCAAGAGTTAGAAAGAGTAGGTAATTGTTGAAGCCATTGAAGCTTTTGTTGCTAATGCAGCTGTCCAGTTTGCCAAGGATCTTAGCATTCACAAGCTTGAAATTGAAGGGGACTTATTGTTGGTCATCTTGGTCTTGTGAGACAACAGAACTTCCTTTGTTTTGCATGAACGTTTTATAGAAGAGAAAAATCTTGTCAAGATCTTTACAATAGTTTAATTTTAAGAATTAAGAGGGAGGACAACTGTTTAGCCCATGCCTTTGCTAAAAGAGTTATTCCATCTTCAGGTTTAGATGCTTACCCACAAGAGCTCTCGTCTAATTTGAAACTTGTATTCCAAAATGATTTAAGTTAATAAATTTTTCTAAAAAAATAAATAAATAAATAAAGAAGAAGAAGAAGAAGAAGAATAAAGAGTAGGTAACTTCTATCCAATAAAAAAAAAAAGAGTGGTTAACACCGTAACAAGTTAGAGGGTTTGGACTGGAAGCTTATGTTATAGGCTACTATAAAGAAAAGGAAAGCTCTCTCCAAATAGAAAGAGTTTTTTTTATTGATGAAAAATGAGAGAGTACAATCATAAATATCTACTGCTCTGCTATTTATACAGCATAGCAGAATCAATTCCAAGCAAAAGAAAAAGGCGCCAAAAAAATAACTAACTAACAAACTCTAACAAACATATTATCCTCTAATTAAAAAACGACACCTGTCAAAGCCTAATAGCAAATTCTGAGCTTAAGTCTGGCACGTGCACAGTCCATGTCTTCATTAATCTTGGCCTACTTCTACTCCTATCACGTTTTGAAAATCTGCCACCCATTTCTCATCTTCTTTCAATAAAACCTACCAAACATGGATATAAGAGTGCATAAAGATAAATACAATTTTCCCATTCGTTCAAAAAAAAAAAAAAAACCTGTGTTAGATAAAAAAAAACGAGAAAGATTAGATTCCCCTTGATGCTTTGTTCTATGAGCTTTGCTTAGATGGGAGGGGAGGATCAAATTCGATAGTGAGAGACTTTTGAGGTGTCAGCGTGTAGTGTGAAGGAGGGACTGACAGGTAACAGTCCCTCCTTTCACAGTGTGTTATATATATATATATAGAGAGAGAGAGAGAGAGAGAGAGAGAGAGAGCTTCTCATTTCCTCACGTGGGCCGCTACATTCTTAGACGTCGGGACAAATTGTACAATCATCAATCAAGCAAGAAATTGAATGGGTGTGAACAAGTAGATGAATTTTTCCATACCCCTAGCAGCACTCCAAGAAAAGGTGTGAACATGATAAAAAGTACGGAAATAAAAGACAAACCTTTGATCACTTTTCTTATGTGTTAAGATAGGCCCAGGTGTGTGCCTAAAATAAAAGGATTTTGTTAATGTGTGCCTTAAGGGCACACAATAATTTTCATTTTTGAAAAAAAAAATTTTTCTTGGGAATTAAAAAAATATTGACAGTTTTTTCAATTTTCGAGAAAATATTTTCAAAAATTGATGGCTTAGGGCACACATTAATCGGATAAAAAGTAGCTTGGGTTATACAAAAAGTTTTCATGGTATATTGAATTTTATATTGAATTGATCCCATTAATTTCATAGTATTTTCATTTTTTTTAGACATATATTTCAAATGGGGAAGGAAGATTTGAACACTGGATATTTGAAACACTCGGAGGTATCAAGCAAATTGACCTAAAGGTCATTGGTATTTTGGTGCAACATATTCGATTTAACATAGATTTTGTTGTTACACAATAAATGTTTAGAAATACTTTAACACGTGCCAAAAGTCTTTAACTCACCTATCCCCCAATTATTGAATCATAAAAATAAAAATAAAAATTGACACAATAATTCTAACACATGTACACATATATATACAAACATATAATTACACACACGATTTTAATTTTTATATAGAGATAAGCCAAAATTCAAGTAGATACCTTGGGTCAAGTTTATGACAACCCTTTGAAAAGCATGTTATCTTGCCTATGAGTTAAACCTTTGATAAAATTCCTTAGGTGTGTTGTACATTGTGTTTCTTATTTAATTTCAAACAACTGATTATATTAAATGTAATTTTTTTAGGGAAAATAACATAATTTGTATTGTATTGGTCAATGCAATAATGTATTTGATTTTAATTAAGAAACCTAAAGCAAAACAAATAAAAAATAGTATCTAAATTTGTCATTATATATAAACAAATTCTTAAAAAAAAAAAAAGTACCAAATTAAATAAATATATAGTTACTACTTACTAGTAAAAATACATAATTAAATCAATATTGCATTATAATGATTAATTTTAATCCTTTTCTAAAATTAGCTTTGTTGACTTATGTGAAAAGATGTCAGTGAAGTCAAGCCCATCATGTTGAGTGTAGCCCTTGGCCACAAGTCTTACCTAATATCTTTCTACAAACTCAATAGACTTATACTTTTTCTTATAGACTCACTTACAACTAATTGGTTGTTTCCTAGATGCTTAAGTCCGGTGCCTTATACAGTTAAACTTTTGGCACGTTGTTTTATTCATTGAAAATTTTAGTAATACCTTATGCTTTATCAAGGTGCAAGGTGATTGGAAATTTTATGTGCCACACTGCCATTTGGAAATTTCAATGTATGACCACTTGTAAAATTATACAAAGAGTTAGAAAAAGTAGGTAACTGTTGAAGCCATTGAAGCTTTTGCTGCTAATGCAGCAATTTAGTTTGCCAAGGATCTTAGCATTCACAAGCTTGAAATTAAAGGGGACTCATTGTTGGCCATCTCGGCCTTGAGAGACAACAAATCTTCATATGCTTTGCATGGACATTTTATGGAAGAGACAAAAATCTTGTCAAAATATTTACAATGGTTTAATTTTAAGCATGTTAAAAGGGAAGGAAACTATTTAGCCCATGCCCTTGCTAGAAGAAAGGTACATAACCTTCTCTTTGGCGTTGGTCACTACCCTGTGGCCAATTTGGATCCACAATAATAGAGTAGTGTTTGATGGAATTGTTGCTAATCCTTTATCCAATTTGCATCTAATTTTAAATCTACATTGCAAGTACAAATAAGTTGTGCTAGAAGGAAAGGATAGCGAGAGGCCTCACCAGAAAGCATAGAGAGACGTATTTACTGCTATGTGTTAACAGTGAGAAATGAGAAGCATTTCCTACTCTAATCAATTGGCTTAATTAGTTACAAATTCTATTTAAATGAAATGCAAAGCCATCTTGCCTTGTCTCCAAATGACACACACGTACAAATTGAGGAATCAAATGCAACTGTCTACCTAAACAATCAATCGTTGAATTACAATTGGACATTTGACACTTGCTCTCCAATCTTTATCATCTTAAATACAAGTAGTATTTTGAAATATTTTACAAAAGTAGTCCCCTAGTACTATCTCTTTTTACTTCATGGGCTACATTTTGAAGATTCTGGTGTAAAATTTACAATTATAATCGCATGACAGAGGGCATAGTTATCTAATTCTAGCTTGTCTCGGCTATATTTAATCCTCTCAAAACAACCAAGCCAAATGTCATGCAATAGTTAAATTAGTGAGTGTATAGAATTTCTCTTGGAATCAAATAAAGTAGATGAGATTCAGGAGAATGAACATGTAATACTCCAAGAGTAAACAAAACTCAAATAACTTAACTTAGAGGTGGGAAAAAGAAATCACCCATGACCCATTTAACAAAAATGATATTAACTCTCACACTAAAAAAAAAAAAAATTTTTTTCTCCCACCTCCACATTTCTCTCTCACATTAGTAGTCAAGTAATAAGACAGCTCAATAAAATAAAACTGTCATGAGTAAATTGTGTAAACCCAAAAAAAAAAAAAAGCCTCATCGCACGCGCGAAGTGCATGTGATGAGGCTAGTATATTATTATGGATCTCTTGCTGTGTAACATGAAATATAAGCAATATATTAGCATGTTTCATATCATGAAAAATCACATAGAATTTGGCTTTGCAATTGGAAGGGTAAAGTGATCCAACGTTCCTCCTCAAACAATTCATTTCTTTGCCTGAGATGGCCTAAAAAATTTTGCTGTGAATCCACGATCAGAATGTTGCATCAGTAATATCACCACCACACGTTGCAAGTCATTTGGAAATTTTATGTCCTAGGCTAGCATGGGGTGATGGAATTTTTATGCATTATCAAGGTGCAAGGTGATTGGAAATTATGTGTCACACTGCCACTTTAAAATTTTAACATAGGATCACTTGCACAAATTTACAAATTTTTGTTTTATTTTTTTCCAACACAATTATACAAAGTTAGAAAGAGTACTAGAGTAGGTAACAGGTTAGAGGATTCATGGCTCATGCTCATCAAAAAAATTATACAAACAAATATTCTTTGCATTATTCCCATCTCATTCCTACCCCTCTCAATCAGGCCTTAGGAGTCACTGGCACTATAAATCTTGATGAGAATTCCTATATAATCCTAATAATTCAATTTTGTTAGGTAAAGCAATGATAGTGAAAGAAACAAACGATCAGTTTTTTCTAATTTTCTTTCTCACTATAGTATTTTTTTTTTTTCTAGTGGTTTATTTATTGCTGGCAATAAATACGTAAAAAGTATTTTTCTTTACTATGGCTATTATTTTTAGGATCAAATTGGCAATTAATTGATTGGGGAAAAAATAATAATTGGAATAGCGTTTGGATTATCTGTTGGGGAAAAAATGATTGGTATTTTTAATTGTTGGTTTCTAGAGAGTTAAATGACCCAAAGCATATTTACCAGTTGGGTTAAAATGTTGGTCAACCCATTAAAACCAGACGTCTTCAACTCTCATCTATTGGACAGAGAGAGAGAGAGAGAGAGAGAGAGAGAGAGAGAGAGAGAGAGAGAGAGAGAGAGAGAGAGAGAGAGAGAGAGAGAAGCTGTGGAAACATATCTGAGTCACTTTTTTATGAGAAGGTGCGATTGTAATCGAAGTTTAAAATCATCAAAGTTTGAAGGCCGGATTGTGTGATTATGGCACTTCGTTTTCACCCTTTTTTTACCAAATTAGGAACAATAAAATACTATACTAATAATAATAATTAAAAACAATTAATATAAATATTGTGCATTTTTTTGCACATAAGTAAAATATTGTACACTTTTTTGTTTGATAAGAAATATTGTACATTTTTTTTTTTTTTTGAGAATAATATATATTGTACAATTTTGTTTAGTTTATTATGTAAGATTTACTTTCATGGTACAATATAAAATTATAATTATCTTTAAAAAATTTATATGATTCTTTTCCTTTTAAGGTATATTGTTTTAGTTTTTATGACTTGCCAAATACTTCTTATGATTTTTAGTGAAACATAAAAATGTAAATATTTTTACATTTTAAGAGTACTACCTTATTTTAGATTATTTTTTATACATCCATAATTGGGAGTTGAAGATTTGAATTGTAGATGTCTTACTTAAAAATATTAGAAAATGCCAGTGAAGCTACAAAGCTTTTGGTACCCTATTTAGATTTTAGTTAGTTTAAAGGATAATTTTTATTTTTTCTTAAATAAGAAATTTAAAATTGATGACTTACCTTTTTCTCAAAAAAAAAAAAATAAATAAATAAATTTGAATATCCTCTACCAGGCATAATGGTAAATAGAATATTAACAAATGAGCACTTTAAATAACGCGTAAATACTATTTTTATAATTATGCAATTTAAGAGCATTATCATTAGCTAATAGTATATAACTTCTTGTCCCAAGCACAACACTGGCAATGGCACATGATGGGTCAGCAAGTTGTCCCTTGCTTCAACTCACGGTTAATATGCATATAGTTGTGCATAAGAGTGGGCCGACAAACCAAAGATTTTGTTGGGTCCCAACTCCCAGATAATATTATCATAAATATTAGCAATTTAAAATAGTAATCACACACAAAAACACAAATATTTATTTGAAAAATCTTCTTTTTTTAAGGAAAAAATTACGGGACAAACTCCTAATAATTTTACTATTATCAAATCAATTACAATAATTCTTGTGTATGCCTCACGACTAAAGTAAAAAAAAAAAAAAAAAAATCTCTATTAATTTTTCATTACTCTTATACACACAAATTATCTTTCTCAAATGCGGCAATCCTTTTTCTCTATTCTTCTTTTTTTCACTATGCCGCACTCCTTTCTTTTTCTTATGTGGCACACACCAAAATAAAACACATATAATCATTATTAAATAACCCTAGCCGCCACAACATCCTTGTATCTCACACAAACTCCTCCTCAAATACAAATTGGATCATGAGGACTCCTATTTCTAATAGAAATTTTTCACAACATGGATTTCTTGCCACAAAATGGTGCCGGACCCATGGCAGATTTGTCCACCACTCTCTTTTTTCATTTTTCTATGGCCCTATATGGGAAATTATTATGTACTCTCGGAGTACCATAAATGCGTATTCCCTCCTCTCACATGAATGGTGGGTCCCACTAATTAAATTCATGGTGGGACCTACCATTCATGTGAGAGAAGGGAGTACGCATTTATAGTACTTCGAGAGTACCTAATAATTTTCCGGCCCTATATATGCTGATCCCTCGACTCTTGGGAGCAATAAAGTTTCATCTCGAGAATAACCGAAGATCTTGAATGCCATTAAAATGAGTACGCATTGCTAGATAAGTATACTAGTGTATACCCTGAAGTATCTAAATAAAGGCTAAACACCCATTAAGATTAGCATCCAATATTGTTGACCTTGACTTTTTTTTTTTTTTTTTGGGATAAGATTGTTGACCTTGACTTGACGGTAAGCAAAGGCAGTGCTTTCTAAGGACCCAATCTCAACCGCATTAAATAAATAAATAAATAAAAAGTTAAAAAATAGTTTTAAAAAAAGTTAAAAAGATCGTTTAAAAAAATAAAAATGATAAAAATTTATGTGAGAAGTTGTGAGTAATTGCAGTCAGTGTAATACCCAATTCGAATCCTAAAATCACACGTACCAATCAGGAAGTCAGTAGGTTGAGACAAAACTCCCGTCACAGCAAAAGCATATGGCACTTATTTTATTTTATTTTTTTCAAATACGCAAAGAAGAAAAATCTAAGCGGCCAACACAAAGCAATGAACACTATCTTTGAGCAGTTGGATTAGGATTTTTTTTTTTTTTTTTTTAACTTAGTAATTTATGTACAATTTTTTTTCTTTTAAATACGAAAAAAAAGTATAACTGTGTTCCTTTCAACTTTTTCTTTTTTTAAAAAAATAGTATAAAGGTAATATGATTTTGTATTTAAAGAGAGAGACTAAGCAATGAGTGATATTTAGTTTTTCTTTGTGGGTAAAACTTGTTAATTTTATTAGCAAAGAAACGCAGTGATCAGTAAATTTCAAAGAAGCAATGTTTGTGGACATTTGGTTCAGGAAGCTAAGGAGGAGCTGTATTGGTTCCTACATTTCCAGCTGAGTCACAAAAAGAGGGAAGGAAACGCTGTTGCACATAAACTTGCTAGAATGAGTAAAGAATTTATTGGGCTAATCATAGGAATAGAAGAGCACCCAGTTTGCTTAAACGATCTGCTAAATGAGGATGTTCTCATTTTGTTGTGTTCTGTTAACTAATTCAATAAAATGATGGTTTCCGTTCAAAAATAAATAAAATGGAGGTGAAGAGAGCTTAATAGACATTAATTTTGAAATTTCAGACCGCATCTAATTCCGTAATTATTTTTGATAATTTTGACATTATTATAATAATTTATACTTTTATTTTATTTTTTTCAAATCTAATTTCAAATGAAGTTGGGATTCGATAAATATGTTCATTTTCTTCTTCTAGTTTTTTTTTTTTTTTTTTCAAATTCAATTTCTGATTTATTTTATAAATGAAATCTAATTTCAGACTTCTCGTAGAATTTAGACCATATTCTTCAAAAAGTGGTCATTGAATAGTCTGTTTGAGCAATGCGTGTATTTTTCAAAATGATTCGGAATACTTGGTTTTAATATTATGAAGAGGAGCATAAAAATACAATTATAAAGAAGGACATTTTAAAAAGCTGTTCAAAATTTTTTATGATAATGAAATCTGATTTCAGACTTGCTGGCCTCAATCAAAAGAACCAGTTTTTAACCAAACAAGAGGTATCAATATGATGGAGGAAATTTCCAATGAGCCTTAGGTCTAGCCTTGTATCAGCCTTTTGTTTTCCACTTCTCATCCTATATTACAAATATTCTTATAACTTAAAAAAAATTAATTGGCATGAGTCTCGATTATGCTTTGTGACCAAATGTGGCAAAAAAATAAGTTGTTGTGTCAGTCAGAACCCAGTTCATGAGCTTTTTTATAAATGGGATTTATCTAGTTTTGAGCCACTGCGAAATAAGGAGAATAGAGCTAACGTTCAAGCTAATAGTGGAAAGTTTCTTGTCGCATTTGTTTGGGTATGTCATAGTAGTTACTGCATTATTTTTTGGAATTCATAATTTGACAATGACGATGTGTACATGCGTGGCCGAACTAGCTATAGAAAGTCCGGAGATGCGTAACAAAGATACTACAAGAAATTTTACAAAAAGCTAGATAGTCCATGGCTAATCCAATCTCAACAAAGCGGCTTAATTATATACCTGAATAGTTCGGTTGGTTTACATTTCAGGCAACGCATGCATGAGATATAAATGGACAAATTCCATAAAGAAATGGTGAAGGATATATCTTTTTTCGGATACTTCTGCCATGACTGAGCTAGTCTTGTTATGGCTTTCATATACTAGATAGTATTAGATCTTCAAACAAGAGAGTGAAGAGCGTCAATCTCTTGCTGAGTTCGCAACACTTGCCTCCTGATGACTCATCTGACGTTGAGGCAGTGCCAAAAAAGTCCAGTGATATATTTGGACAGAGGACTTCTATATACCGTGGTGTGTAACAAGGTAAGTTAACAAAATCCATGAGATTTTCTTCATTAGAATTCTTCGCATGCTGGCACTTCAATACTAGATTAAATCATTCTTCATCTATATTATATTTGTTTGTGTGATAAGTAAAATTTGTTTATGGGTTGGCTTTTTACAGGCATAGATGGACTTGTAGATATGAGCTTATCTATGGAATAAAAGTTGAAAAAGAGAGGGACAGACTCGTAAAGGAAGGAAAGATAGAGCATATATTTTTTCTACTAATTTCTGCATCTCCAAATTGGAAAGTGTCTCTTTTCAATTATGTTTGTATAAAAAGTGACCATAATGTTGCATTAACTCATGTTTTCCTTATGTGGGTTTTTTCCTCTTATCTTGATGTGTGGCTTCCTTAACTTTCTTGCAGTTCATTTTGCTAAGTTTAAAGGTGGACCTTCCCCAAAGTCGATCAGATTCCCTAGTAGCACAACTTGTGGTTGAGCTAAAACCAACTAAAACAAAAACCCAATTGGAAATTTAAAGGCAGTACTGTTTTGAGGCATGAACTAAATTTTGTACTTTTATTAAGCTCAAGACGGTTTCGGGGAAAACAAAAACACAAATACGCACCACAAAAGCTTGTTTTCAAATTGATGGTAATACAAGTTCATGATGACCCAGTTGTGATAATACAAAATCCCATACAAAAAAGTTGTAAATTAAAACAAAACATCAGTTATCAATATATGAAGTGGAAAAATACAGAAATACATAAAATCCACTCACAGCTTCATCACAAGAAGGAAAAATACCCATGTCCAGTACTTTGTTGGCCTCTCGGCATCTTTTGTGGTTCCTTACTTAGACATCAGCACATAGCAAAAGTTAAAGAGGATAAAAAAAACAACCAACCTGGAATAACCTCTAAATTTATAGGCGGTGCAGTTTTGAGGTCAGCTCTAAATTTTGTACTATTATCAAGCTCAAGATGGGTTTTGAAAAAAATACACATACGTACGATATAGACTAGTTTTCAAATTAATGTTATAACATGTTTGTGATAATTCAGAATCCTATGTGAAATCCTTGTAAAACCAAACATCACTTATCAATATATAGTGGAAAAATACAGAAATACATAAACGAATACCCATGTCCAGTACTTTTGCCTCACGGCCCCTTTTGTGGTTCCTTAGGCATCAACAAGAAGCAAAAGCTAAAAAGGATAAAAACAAAGGTCTAGATCACTAGCACAACCGATATATAATCAACAAATACAAATATTCAGATACCAACCCAGAAGAGTTTCTGTCACCTTTGAAATCATCAGACAAGGTTCCCAAAGTTTCCCGGAATCGTACCCTGAATTTCGAATGTGGGAGGTGCTTCATTGTTGTTGGATCTACACCTCCGTATAGCGAGATATAGGGAGAAAAGAGCGATCCCAAGGCCAACTGTGGCAGTAGCAACCTTGATCCAAAGCAGCATGTCTACCCTGGTACAAGAGGGAAAGTGGTATCAATATCACAAAAGTAAAAATAAAACAAAGCAAAATTTCTATACAAAAAAATTAAAGCTACGCACATACCCCTTCTGAGGAGGAGGTAGAGGAGGAAAAGAGTCTTCCAGTCTCCCCATAGTTAGGGCTCAGCAACTACTTCAATGTGAGAAGTGAAACGTGTGATCTCATGGTTAATTTATCGGCTAGTGGCTAGGGCCCACTGTCCTCAGCCTCCATGTTTGACAAGGAAAATAATGGCTGTAACTTGTAAGACCCAAAATTGTTAAAGGCGATCAGTAGAAGTTCATAATCTTGACTCTCACTACATGTCATACCCCACACCAGTAAACGTCCACTGCTCTCCACAAGCCACATTTCCTATCATTTATCAAGGAATGAAAATCCTATATCAAGGATTCTAGTGCATTCCATCAGTATACGGTATGGTAACTAACTTAACACTCTCTTAAATTGATTCAAAATATCCTGAAAACTGGGTGATCTGTTTAAGTACGCAAATGTATATATATACTGTGAATATGTGGGCATAGTTTGTTGCATAGTCAAGCAAAATATCCGATGGTAATAATATGAATAAAGGATTAAAATATAATCTTTTAATCCTACCTTCTCAATAAAATAAATAAAAAACCATTTTCTACCCTTAACCATGGTTTGAGAAGTTCAAAAGATAAACACCATCTACTCTTAAAGGTACTTCAAATTTTTTTTTGAAAGTACTCTTTAAGGCACTTACACAATAATAGTTGAAGGTGTGTTTTGATTTCTTCTATTGTTTTCAATTTAATTTATGTCCCTCTCATTTTATATATATATATACACACACACACACACTAATAGATAAAGCTCAAAAAAAAAAATTAAAATAGATTTTAATTGAATTCTCAATTTTGCGCCACATGCCTTATTTAATTTTTAATTTTGTGCTAAGTGAATTATTGAGCGTAAAAATAAAAGAGTCCAAATTAAAGAAAATATTTTGGGATATCTTAAAATGGAATAGAGGATAAATAAAGTGGGACGGAGGGAGTATTTTTAAGGAAAAAAAATACTTTCTCTAAATAACAAAAATAAAACCCCCCCATACACCAAAAAAAAAAAAAAAAGTACTTTCTTTAAAAAACAAATTAGTTTTTAGTTTTTTTTTTCCTTCCTTTTCTGGGACCAAGATGCAGTTTTATGAAAGTTTTAAAGAAATTTCTTGATTTAATTTATTTTTTAAAACCATAAGTTCTGTTTAGATACTCATATATTATTTAGTAATTTTTTTTTTGAGAATGATATTATTTAGTAATTGAAATCTTTTAATTTTTATATAAATAAAAACTGAATTGAGCATTTATATGTTATCCATAGTTGTAGGGTCCAAATTTGTTGGGCCAGGTACCAACTCTTTGTATTGTGAGCCCAACAAATTCCCAACAATAAATTTGTAGAGGATGGGTTAAACAACTGGGCTGGTTACGGATTTAGCAACGGTTCATACAGGCAAACCAATGTAAAAAGGGGTTCGGACTAGCGTTTAATAAGTATCTTTTTGGTCCGAAGAGGCTTAACATTTAAAAACTTAGTGAATACAATTTTTCTCTCTTTTTTCTTTGTGAGGCCTGTTTCCCTTATATATATACACCCTTTTTTCCCCATCTTCACCGCACACTTGTCCTTTATCTAGGCGTCCACTTGAGTATCAGTCACATCAGAAGTTTGCTTTAGCCTGCAGTGAGTGATGGTGGTTGAGGACGCACTGTTCAGGTGTCTTCTCCACATAAATGCGGCCAGGAAAGCTGCTGCAGTGCATTAAATGCGGTGGTAGCAGCTTTATTTGTGAGATATTTCATGATATCCATGCAATCAAGCGAGCCCAAAGCTCAACCCTTACAGAAGAATCTTCAGCATATCTATTTGATCAAGCTCTCTGGAGATCCGACGAGGGGAGTTTCTTCGGACCGGCCAGGTTATCTTCGGACGCAACATTTGTCCCTTATTGGTCGCATTCTCACTAGGATAGCAAAGCGCTGACCCTTTTAACCTCTTCGGACAGGGAGTTGTATTCGAACTGGGCCTCAGGCCCACCATATGGCGTTGGGCTTTCTCACCCACAATAGCCCCTCAAAATTCCAATTTTTCCCTCTCATCCGAAGAGGAAAAGTGGGGTTTTGAAATTTTCCCAGATGACAGTTGAATTTCTTTCTCCGCACGTGTATGCGCGTGAATCTAGGCGCCTTATTTATTACCGCTGCCATTGCGCTGTTTCCGAGGCTTCATTAATGGCTCCAGGCGGCGTCTTGTCCGCGAGATTTGATGACGCGTCGCTAAACCAACGGACAAGATTTTTCCCAAAATTTTGGGCGGGGTAAATCCCACCCCCTTGCCTCCCTCTATATAAAGTCCCAGAGGGGGTTATTCTCTCACTTTGCACATTTCACTCTCCAGCGAACTCAAGCCTTCAGAAATCCAAGCCTTTTCTGTCATCTACCTCGATTCGTACCAGGATCCGCTACGGTTCTCCCGCAAGGCTAAAGGGCATCCTCAAACTCGATTCTGTGTAAGTTCTTCATTTGAGGTTTTCGTATTCTTTTCAGTTTGCTTCTTCGGCGTTTGGACATTCATTTCCCCACCATCGCTCCACATCACTTCTCCCTATCTTAACTGAAAATTGGTAGGTTCGAACATTTAGTGGATAGTCCTTCCCAGATAGAGAGGTTTAGGGCGATATATCGCATTCCCCAAGATGTAGGCTTAAGATATTGCTCTTCGGAAGGGATACTGTTAGACCGAAAAGAGGGCGAGATTGCGATCCCCATCATCGCCTTCTTGGAGGGAGGGATGACTATCCCCATGGGTCGGGTCACCAGAGATTACCTCCTGAACCATAGATTCTGCCCTGAACAATGTGCGGCTAATGTATTTAGGATTTTAGGGGCAACCGATGATCTGAACCACCATATGGGGTTGGGGCTCTCCTGGCTCGACGTGGTACATATGTACGAATGTCGTTCCAACCAAGGGTCGGGATATTATCTTAGATCCCGATCCGATGAGGTCAGGCTCTTCTCTTGCCTCCCCAAGTCCAACAAAGGGATGAAAGACGACTTTCTGATCGTCTCAGGCGCATGGCATGACGGGCTTCATTGCCCTACTCAGCCAGGAGACCCAGGTGGGATATCCCCCATATAGGCTTCCTCATAATAAACTTAGGGTTTTTGTCTTCAATAATTTGTTCTTCTTTACCGTATTTTACGTTCTGACAATTCTATTTTGACGTTCCAGATAGAGACCATGTCGCTCCTCGGCTGAGCCTCACCAACGCCGCAGCACTTAACTTCCTTCTTCGGTCTGAGATATTTGCTAGCGAAGACGGGCAGCTGAGGGCAGTGCATCTCATCCTTGGCTATACTCCGAAGACAAAAGACTTCCAACCAGTTGGCAACGCGATTACACTTGGAGATCCTCGCCTTAACCGTATCGACGTTGCTCGGAAAGGTTTTCTGGCGCCGTTTGACCTTGCACTCGTGCCGCATCCGAACCCACAGGGCGTTCCGCTGCTCGTCCATCCTATTCGGCGGGTCCCCCTTCGGCCAGGAGCAGAGGGAGAAAAAGTAGCCTCGTCGACCCCCTCGCTTGACGAGCAAATCGACCAGTTTAAGTTTGACGAGGAAACCTCGGAGGAGGTTCAGATTTTGGCTGCCGACGAGGCATTCGATAGGCACTCAATTGCTCCACTTCTAAACATAGCCGTGCCTGACGACTCAGAAGAAGAGGATATGCAGAGCCTATCAAACTTGTTGAAAAACAGGAAGCCGAAGGACGTGGCCAAGGGTACTGGCACATCCCAGCCCAAGGTCAATCTTCCACCACCCCCTCCTCTTCCTCCAGCCCCCAGAGATCCCGGTCTAAAAGCGCTGCCTGATCTGAAGAAGAAAAGGGTGGTGACAGAGGTGACAGATGTTGAGGAAGGGGAAGTGGTCCCTCTGAAGGGTCCCAAGTAGCAGAAGACGACCCATGATACAAGGGGTAAACGGGCTTCTTCTACTGAGAGCAGAGAAGAGAACTTGGCCGCAGACGTTCGACGAGGGACTCAGGCGTGGTCTTCAAAGCTAACACTGGATAGCGCAGCCATCCCATATGATGCCTCTCTCCGAAACTATGCTGGAGGGAAAGCTGGGCATATAGCAGAAGCGTTGGAGAAGCCTCTCCTCCTTCCGAGGGACATGGAGTCCTATCGGCGCTTCAGCGAAAATGAGCTCTTTCTGTCCCTAAAGAGGGATTTAGGCATGGTGAGATAATTGGTGTTATTTTGTAGCCTTTATGTGCGTTCGCAACTTTACGTAAAATTCTTTGGTTCCCATGCAGATTGCCCAGTAAATTTACGTGGCCGAAGAATGGAATAAAAAGAAAGATATTCAAGTGCAAGCTGAGGTTTGATCCAGGGAGGATGTTGAGAAGGCATTGGGCAAGGCAAGAGACGACTGCGCTCGCATCTCCGAGGAACTGAAGGAGGAGACGAAGGCAAAGAAAAGTGTGGAGGCAGGTCTGAAAAATGTTGAAAAGCAAGCCGAAGACCAACGCCAGAAGCTATATACTACAGATATCAATCTGGAAACGGAGAGGGCGTTGGTGAAAGAACTTCGGGCTGAGCTAGACATGGCCAGGGACGCTGCTAAATTGGCCAAGGAGGCCGCTCAGTTGGCCAAGGAAGCAATTGAGGCCGAGAAGCAGGCTGCCTACCTCCTGGGGGTGCAAGATACCCAAGCGAGGCTGACCGAGGAGTTTGCCAAGGTCTGCAGAGATTACTGCGAAATTACATGGGGTAAAGGCCTTGATGCGGCTGGAGTCCCCGCAGAGTCTGCCCTAAGGAAACCTGAGAGCATCTACTATCACCCTGATATATGTGACCTGCCAGATGCCTCGGAAGCTCCCTCGGCCGGTCAGAATCCCCCAGTCCAAACTGAGACAAGCTAGGCACCCCCTCAGACCGGAGATGCGGGCGATCAGCCGAAGACTGACCCAGTGCCTCAGAATAAGGCTTAGAATGCTTAGATTGCGTAGTATTTAGGACCCTTTGCCATCCATTTTTGTAACGAAATTACCTTTATAATGAATGAAATAGTTTATTTTTCTTTTGTTCCTTGTGGCTTTTATGGTGTATGTTAGATTGTCATTATGGCTAACAATGATAGTTTGATAACTAATAATCAACTACTAATCACAGTAATCTTTCAAACATCGCTAAACAAGGCCTCGAGGCAATAACAGTTAACGTAATTCAGCTTAAATTTGCGTTTCACCAAACATTAGGTTGGACTAATAACGTGGACGAAAATTAACCCAAATCATCTGGTCCGAGGACTACAGGCATGATTGGATTTAAGTTTAAACACTTGTACGTCGTAAAGGAGTGTGAACTAACCTAAATCATCTGGTCCGAGGACTACAGGCATGATTGGATTTAAGTTTAAACACTTGTACGTCGTAAAGGAGTGTGAACTAACCTAAATCATCTGGTCCGAGGACTACAGGCATGATTGAATTTAAGTTTAAACACTTGTACGTCGTAAAGGAGTGTGAACTAACCCAAATCATCTGGTCTGAGGACTACAGGCATGATTGGATTTAAGTTTAAACACTTGTACGTCGTAAAGGAGTGTGAACTAACCCAAATCATCTGGTCCGAGGACTACAGGCATGATTGGATTTAAGTTTAAACACTTGTAAATCGTAAAGGAGTGTTAACTAACCCAAATCATCTGGTCCGAGGACTACAGGCATGATTGGATTTAAGTTTTAAACACTTATAAATCGTAAAGGAGTGTTAACTAACCTAAATCATCTGGTCCGAGGACTACAGGCATGATTGAATTTAAGTTTAAACACTTATAAATCGTAAAGGAGTGTTAACTAACCCAAATCATCTGGTCCGAGGACTACAGGCATAATTGAATTTAAGTTTAAACACTTATGAGAATCGTAAAGGAGTGTTAACTAACCCAAATCATCTGGTCCGAGGACTACAAGCATGATTGAATTTAAGTTTAAACACTTGTAAATCGTAAAGGAGTGTTAACTAACCCAAATCATCTAGTCCGAGGACTACAGGCATGATTGGATTTAAGTTTTAAACACTTATAAATCGTAAAGGAGTGTTAACTAACCCAAATCATCTGGTCCGATGACTACAGGCATGATTGAATTTAAGTTTAAACACTTTTGAGAATCGTAAAGGAGTGTTAACTAACCCAAATCATCTGGTCCGAGGACTACAGGCATGATTGAATTTAAGTTTAAACACTTATGAGAATCATAAAGGAGTGTTAACTAACCCAAATCATCTGGTCCGAGGACTACAGGCATGATTGGATTTAAGTTTAAACACTTATGAGTATAGCGTAACTAAATGGTATCATGACTGAAAGAAGAATTCTTTTAATAGTAGTACCTTTTGAGGTTATTTACATTCCATGGCCGGGGCACCACATGATTATCTAGGTCTTCTAGGAAGTATGCTCCAACGCCAGCCCTCGAAGTGATGCGATACGGCCCTTCCCAGTTCGGTCCCAGCTTTCCCCAAGCTGGACTCTTTGCATTGCCTACTACCTTCCTTAAGACCAAATCACCAGGCTCCAGGGGTCTCAGCCTTACATTGGCGTCATAGCCCTGCTTTAGTTTCTGCTGATAATGCGCCAGTCGGACCATTGTATTTTCCCTTCGTTCTTCAATTAGATCCAAACTCTTTTCCAGCTGCCCATCGTTGCTGATCGGATTAAAGGAGCTTGTCCTGTATGTTGGGAATCCAGTCTCTAGAGGTATCACGGCTTCAGCCCCATAGGTCATCGAAAAAGGGGTTTCTCCAGTAGACCTGCGAGGCGTAGTTCTATATGCCCACAACACGTGAGGCAACTCTTCCACCCATCTACCTTTGGCTTCGTCTAGCCTTTTCTTCAATCCGTTAACTATGACTTTATTGACAGCTTTCGCTTGCCCATTTCCATGGGGATATGCAGGGGTAGAGTATCTGTTTGTGATTCCCAGCTCACTGCAATAACTCCTGAATGCTTTGCTGTCGAATTGGAGTCCATTGTCCGATATGAGGGTACGGGGGACCCCAAACCGCGTGACAATATTTTTCCAGATAAATGTTTTTACATCCACATCCCTGATGTTTGTTAGAGGTTCGGCTTCAACCCACTTGGTGAAGTAGTCCGTTCCGACCAGAATGTACTTCTTGTTTCCTGCTGCTTTAGGGAATGGGCCTACGATATCCAACCCCCACTGAGCAAAAGGCCATGGGCTGGATAGTGGATTAAGGGTACCACCAGGCTGATGTATGCTCGGCGCAAAACGTTGGCACTGGTCACACTTTTTAGCGTACTCATGTGCCTCTCTTTGCATATTTGGCCACCAATAGCCTTGAGTAATGGCTCGGTGAGCCAAGGATCTCCCTCCAGTATGGCTCCCACAGATCCCTTCATGCAATTCTTCTAACAGTGACTCAGCCGCCTCAGGGTGCATGCACAACAAATATGGGCCCGAATAGGATCGTTTGTACAGTTTGTGATCCTCGGACAACCAGAACCTCGTAGCTTTTCTGCGTATTTTGTCTGCTTCCCCTTTTTCTTCGGGTAACGCATCGTCCTTCAAGAACTTGGTGATGGGGTCCATCCAACACGGGTTGGTTCCGATGCAAAGAACTTGGGATGCTTTTTTCCTTAACTCCGTAGGTCTCTGTATGTCCTCGATGAGGATAACCCTTGGCAATTCCTGTACCGAAGAGGTGGTAAGGGTGGCTAAAGAGTCGGCATGTGTATTGCCACTTCTAGGGACCTGCCGCAGGTTGAAGGATTCGAACTCGGATTGTAGGGACTTAGCCAGGCTCAGGTATCCCTGCATCCTTACGTCCTTCGCCTCGAACTCTCCCAACACTTGGCCGACGACTAGCCTTGAGTCCGAGAACATCTCAATTGACTTTCCTCCCATCCTTCGCACCATCTCCATTCCCATTAATAGAGCCTCATATTCTGCCTCGTTATTTGTTGCTGAGAAATCTAGCTTCAAGGCTTTCTCAATGATAATTCTCTTAGGGGATATCAGCACTAGCCCCACTCCTGAGCCTCTCTGATTCGACGCGCCATCTACGTACACTTCTCAGGGCAAAGTGCTCTGTGAAGAAACCATACCAATGTGCCTTCCTTCCGTGCCTAGGATTGGTGTTACTTCCTCCAACCGGGGTTTTGCGAACTCGGCAACCAGGTCCGCAAGGACTTGGCCCTTCGCTGATGTGCGAGGCATGTACTTGATATCAAAAGCCCCTAGTATCGTTCCCCATTTGGCAATCCTTCCCGTGTAGTCTGCGCTTCGAAGTATTGCCCTGAGCAGAAGCTGGGTGAGGACTATGACGATGTGGGCTTGAAAATAGTGAGGCAACTTCTTCGTTCCGGGTACCACAGCTAGGATGGCCTTTTCTAGTGGCAAATAACGAATTTCAGCTTCCTACAGCGATTTGCTTACGTAATAGACTGGTTTTTGCACTCCACAGTCTGTTTGGATCAGCACTAAACTTACGGCACTAGGAGCCACAGCGACGTAGGCAAACAAGACTTCGTCTGGCTGGGGACTGGACATGACTAGAGGTCTAGCCAGGTAGTCCTTAAGTTGCTGAAAAGCAACAGCACATTCTTCCGTCCATTCAAAACCCTTCCACTTATTGATCAATGAGAAGAAAGGCCTACACCTGTCTGCTGATCTGGAGATGAACCTATTAAGGGCAGCGGTCATCCCAGTCAGCTTCTGAATTTCCTTAGGGTTTCGGGGTGCTCGCAAGTTATTTATGGCCTTTATCTGATCGGGGTTAACTTCGATTCCCCTGTGAGTGACCATATACCCTAAGAACTTGCCTGATCCAACACCGAACGAACACTTGGAAGCATTCAAGCATAATCTGTGTCCCCTTAGAACTTCAAAGATCTCCCTAAGGTCCCCAATATGCTCAGCTATGATCTTGCTTTTTACCACCATGTCGTCAATATAAACTTCCATGCTTTTACCTAACTGTAGCTCAAACATTCTAGTCATCATCCTCTGATAGGTAGCCCCTGCATTTTTCAGGCCGAAAGGCATTACCTTGTAGTGGTAATTCCCCATAGGGGTTACGAAAGCTATTTTCTCTTGATCGGCGAGAGCTAGTGGTATCTGATGATAGCCCTGGAATGCGTCTAAGAAACTCATCCGAGGATGTCCCACAGTAGCATCAACTAACTGGTCTATCTTCGGCATGGGAAATGGATCCTTCGGACAAGCTCTATTAAGATCGGTGAAGTCCACACACACCCGCCACTTCCCGTTTTTCTTTTTTACCACCACCGTGTTAGCCAGCCATTCGGGGTAAAAGATCTCCTTAATAGCCCCTGCCTGCTTGAGTTTCATCACTTCATCCCTGACCGCGTCAGCGTGTTCCCTCGAAGGACGCCGGAGCGGTTGCTTCTTGGGGACGATGGTGGGATTAACGTTTAGATGGTGGCAAATAAAATCTGGACTCACCCCAGGAGCTTCCGCAGAATCCTATGCAAATACATCAACATTTGCCCTCAGGAACTCTATCAGCTCTTCCTTCTCTTGAGGAGGCAATAGGGATCCGACTTGAAAAAACTTCTCTGGGTCGTTATCCACGACTATTCTTGCCAGGCTTTCGCACTCTGCTTCTACGGCCGAGGTCTCGGTGACCGGCACCGAAGGCTTTGATTGCTATAAACTCTCTTTGTCATAGTCCAAGGGCTCAGCCTGAGGTTGGTGCTGGATAGCGGCCACTAGACATTGCCTGGATGTAGACTGATCTCCTCGGATCTCCTCGACTACCCCATCGGACGGATACTTAATCTTCTGGTGAAGTGTGAAGGATACGGCCCCAAGGGTATGAAGCCAAGGTCTGCCCACAATGGCAGTGTAGGGTGAGTAGGCATCCACCACTATGAAATCTACCTCCACCGTCTCGGGCCCGGTTTGCACTGGTAGTCTGATTTGGCCTTTCGGAATGATCACTTTACCATCAAAACTGACTAAAGGGGAACTGTATGGAGTTAGGTCTTTGGGGGATAAGTTCAGCCCCTTGTACAGGTCTGGGTACATTATCTCTGCGGCACTGCCCTGATCTACCATCACCCTCTTCACGTCGTATCCCTCTATTCTCAAAGTAACTACCAGGGCGTCATCATGCGGCTATATAGTTCCGATTTTGTCCTCGTCCGAAAAGCCCAAAACTGGAATATCCATCCTAGGTCTTTTCGGCTCTCTGTTAACACTCTCCGAGGGCAGCCGAGCAACCGACAATACTCTGGATGGGCAAGACCCCGTCCTTCCTAGTGCGGCGAAGATAACATTGATTGTTCCCAAGGGAGGTTTTACAGAATCACCTCTTCTGGGCCCCGTGCTTGCCTGATTTCCCTGACCGTGTGAGTGGTGTAGAAAGTGTTTTAACCTGCCTTCGCTGATCTAGATGGTCCCATATGCTCCTGCAATCTTCAGTAGTATGCCCGTGGTCAAGGTGATACTGACAGTAAAGATTGTGGTTGCGCCTTTCAGGGTTTCCTACCATCTTGTTCGGCCTCTTGAAGAATGGTTCATTTTTTATTTTATCCAGGACTTGGTGTACTGGTTCGCGAAAAACCGCATTGACCGTCTGGAAGTTCGTTGTGCTTTGTCCGGCCCAGTCCTTCCTCGGCCTGTTGTGGTTCTGCCTGTCCGACTTGAAATCCCTCCCCTCCTGAGGGATAACCTTCTCTTTTCCCTTACTCTGCTGCTGATCTTCTTCCACTCTTTTGTACTTATCGATCCTATCCATCAACTGACGTATACTGGTAGCAGGCTTGCGTGTTAAGGACGTTCTCAAGGGATGTTCAGTGGGGAGGCCCAGTTTAAAAGAGCTGATAGCCACCAATTCACAATCTTCCTCTACCTCGTTATACGTTTCCCAGAATCTATCTAAATACGACTTCAAAGTCTCACTTCCTTTCATACTGACTGACAATAGGGACGCTATAGATTGCGGAACCCTTCGGCACGTGACAAAACGTAAACCAAATGCTTAAGTCAACTCTTGGAAAGAGCTTATAGATTTTGCTTTCAGATTGTCAAACCACCTCATGGCTATCGGTCCCAAGCTGGATGGGCAGACTCTACACATCAGGGCTTTGTCCCTGGAGTGGACGGCCATCCTCTGGTTGAAATGGCTCACATATTCCACTGGGTCTGTCTGGCCATTATAGATGGTGAATGTAGGCTGGTGGAAACGTCGAGGAAGTTTAGCATTTTCGATGTTACGGGTAAAGGGAGATCTGAAAATCTGATTCAGGGCTTTACTCATAGCGTCGTTCCCTGCGCCCCTAGGTAAGGGATTCTGAGGGTTCCTCTCGTCGTGACGCATTTCCTCATAGGCAAAGGATTCGCTAACTGGCGTTCGAAGTTTCTGTTTGTAGACAACATCCTGTTCGTCCTCAGATTCTTCATCAGAGTACGAGGGGCTGCGCTTCCTCTTCGCATGGCGCAACTCCCTCTTTACCCTATCGATTTCCTTCTGCATGTCTTTGTTTTTCTTTGCATGGGACATGTGGCTCTCTCTATGTGACTGGTTTTGACCGTCACGTGCGGTGTATACGCTGCCCTCACGATCCTGCTTTCGTTCCAGATGAAGAAAGGGGTCGGTGTGCTGAGACGACTTGGACTCCGCTGGTCGTTGCCTTGGTTCAGCCATCTTTTGAGGTGTTGCTTCCACCTTTGCTCAAGCTGTTTCCCATAGACGGCACCAATTGTAGGGTCCAAATTTGTTGGGCCAGGTACCAATTCTTTGTATTGTGAGCCCAACAAATTCCCAACAATAAATTTGTAGAGGATGGGTTAAACAACTGGGCTGGTTACGGATTTAGCAACGGTTCATACAGGCAAACCAATGTAAAAAGGGGTTCGGACTAGTGTTTAATAAGTATCTTTTTGGTCCGAAGAGGCTTAACATTTAAAAATTTAGTGAATACAATTTTTCTCTCTTTTTTCTTTGTGAGGCCTGTTTCCCTTATATATATACACCCTTTTTTCCCCATCTTCACCGCACACTTGTCCTTTATCTAGACGTCCACTTGAGTATCAGTCACATCAGAAGTTTGCTTTAGCCTGCAGTGAGTGGTGGTGGTTGAGGACGCACTGTTCAGGTGTCTTCTCCACATAAATGCGGCCAGGAAAGCTGCTGCAGTGCATTAAATGCGGTGGTGGCAGCTTTATTTGTGAGATATTTCATGATATCCACGCAATCAAGCGAGCCCAAAGCTCAACCCTTACAGAAGAATCTTCAGCATATCTATTTGATCAAGCTCTCTGGAGATCCGACGAGGGGAGTTTCTTCGGACCGGCCAGGTTGTCTTCGGACGCAACATTTGTCCCTTATTGGTCGCATTCTCACTAGGATAGCAAAGCGCTGACCCTTTTAACCTCTTCGGACAGGGAGTTGTATTCAAACTGGGCCTCAGGCCCACCATATGGCGTTGGGCTTTCTCACCCACAATAGTTATTATACTTTTATTCACATGTTATGAAATAATTTTTACTCTATTGAAACTTTTAACCTCTAAACATTTGAATTTTTACTTTGAATTATAACTTTATTGAGCACCCACAATAAGAAAGAAACTTGTGGAGTACACTAGATGTCCAGCATATATAACAAGCATTCAACTCATACATAACAAAGCAATACACTAATAAATAAATAACCATTTGAAGAAACTATCATTCTAATTAATTTCTTAAAAATATATATATTTTTTCTTCTGAATTGATATCTCATTTCGTCTCAAAGATCAAGAAAGTACTAGAAAATAAGAAAACAATGATAGTAAATAAAAATATATGAGTGCTCAAAAGAATTATAAAAACTAAGCATATATAACAAACATATACAACAAAACCTAAAACTTCTTAAACAACATTTTATTACTCTTATAAGGTATCTTATTTTTTTACTTGACAATGAGATTTCTTTAGCCACATATAATTGTACTATAGCCACTAAATAATTGTCATTTGTTATTTCAATAAATGATGAATTTAAATGGAGTTTTTATAAAAATTTTATTGTTTTTTATGAGATATTACAATGCTTGTTTAAACTATTTTAAGTTCCTTAAAAGTTTGTTTGTTTTCTTTTTTTGAAGAGGGATCAATTCATATTTTTTTGGGAGTTCAAATCATGGACCCCTGACTAAACCCTTCTTTTTTAGAAAGAAATTGAAAATACCACTATTAGCAGAAATTAATTGGTCCGGCTTCAATGGACGCTCGGAATGAACTTGCAAGATATGATTATTAGCATGTGCACAACGTCAGAGCGTTAAATAATTTGTAAGATATGATTATCTTAGATACGGTAAATGATTGATATGTGGACAAAGGCACAAAGAAAAATGATTGATTATTCTATATATGTGGACAAAGGCACAGGATAGGTAAATGATCTTCATCATAATCGTAGGCTTCATCTTCTTCACAATCGGCACTGACGCACATGCAGTCACATCGAAGATCACACTTCGCGCCAGTGCGCGTCCGACACGGGTGCATCTGGTCTGGAGCGGCGCCTGTGCTTTCCAGCCTTGCACCTTGGTAGCACAACAAATTTCCACCACCACCATGTATCTTGATAGCACATAAAATTCCACCACCCCCTATTAGAGAAAAAAAATTTTCAATCACCTTGCACATTGGAAGCACATAAAATTTCCATCACTTCTTCCTTAGTTGACAACAAATTTTCATCACTTGTAATTTGATAGCACATAAAATTAATTTCCATCACCCCTAGTAAGACAACATTTGCGTCATCTTGCATTTTGGTATGGCACATGAAATTTCCATCACCCCTGTAAGACATAAAATTTACATAACCTTGCGTCTTGGTAGCCCTTAATAATATTGATTTAATTGTGTACTTTTACTAATAAATATATATTTATTTAAATTGGTGCCTTTTTTATTTATTTTTATTTTTTTATAGAATCTGTTTATATATAATGACAAACTTAGTTACAAATTTTTATGTTTGTACTTTAAGTTTCTTAATTAAAATTAAACACATTATTGTATAACCGATACAATAAAAATTATGTTATTTTCCCTAAAACAATTACATTTAATGTAATCAATTGTTTGAATTTATTTTTATTTTTATTTTTTTTGAGAATGATCAATTGTTTGAATTTAAATGAGAAGCATAATGTATAGCACCTAAGAAATTGTATCAAATGTTTAACCCATAGGCAAGATAACATGCTTTCTAAAGGATTGGCAACCTCACTAGATCCATATGCCTGGAATTTGGTCTATCTTTATATAAAAATGTGTGCGTAATTATATATTTGTACATATATGTGTACATGTGTTAGAATTATTGTGTTTTGGATGATTCAATAATTATGAGCAGGGGGATTTTAACATCTAGAAGTAACAATTGAACTAAAGACATTGGCATAGGTTAAAGTATTTCAAAACATTTTATTGAGTAGCAACAAAATCTATGTTGTAACAAAAAGGTTGCACTTACCAATGACCTTTTTGTCAATTGGCTTGGCACTTTTGAGTGTTTCAAATGACCAATGTTCAAATATTAATCTCTTATTTGAAATGTCTAGTGTGTGTGTATGTGCATGCGCACGCTATGAAATTACTAAGATCAATACAATCAACAATTTAAGCATAGCACATGACCATACCAATATATAGGCAGCTAAGTTTGGCTCATAAATCGTACGGTTGATCAACTAAATTTTCTAACTATTTGTTATTTGATAATGCATTTGAGATATCATTCTCTCCGTACTTATTTGGACATAAAACATAGTCCCTTAACAAGGTGTTCTTAAAAGATTTTATTATCATTAAATACTTGTGTGTGTGACACCAAAAAAAAAAAAAAAAAAAAAAATTGTTACAATAAAATTATTATGAAGTTTTAGGGATCAATTCAATATAACATTTAAGCATGGCGCAAGACCAATATAGGTGGAGGTGAAGTTAGCTAGAGCCATAAAATTGTACGGTTGTTGAATTAAATCTTCTAATTATTAATAATGCCTTAGAGACATCCTTTTGTTCCTATAGTCAAATGAACTTTACATATATTTTTTGGAGAAAATGATAAAAATTAATATTTTAATGTACTATTAATTGAGTTGTATATTAATAATATATATATATATATATATATATATATATATATAAAGCTTTATTATGAATTCTTGTAATTTGTTGAACATAAGTCTCTTAAAAACAAATTAAGAATTATTTTGAGAGGTAAAACAATTATAATTATTTGCATTTTCTTTTGTTGTTGAGGGAGATAAACTAGAAGCAAGCTAAATGGTTTAGAATTATTGCTGTAAATTACCTAGTTATTTAAATGACAAAGTCCCACATAAGATAGAAATAGTAAGGATGAATGGTTAATATATGGTTGTCTGTCTTGTGACATTAACGTTTTTATTTGGTAATTTTTGAACATTAATCGATGAATTCAATAACATGAGTTGCTTTCCAAAAAAAATGAACAAAAAAGTTTCTTTTCCCCCCTAAATTTAGCATTTTTTTTTCTTTTTCATTTGACTAAAACACCTCCAGTAATTAAAAAAAAAAAAAAAAAAAAGGAAAACACCTCTTACCCTGCTTATCTCGAACATCCAAAAATTTAGACTTTTTCAAAACTCAAATACTTCAATTATATATACAGTTACTTTTTAAATTTTTTTTTTTAATAGGATATACTGTTACTTCATAAAAAAGAAGAAGAAGAAATAACTACTCATTCTTGTCTCAATTCATATAATTATCACAATAATAGATAGGATAATTTTTAAGAAAAAAAAATTTCAACACCCCACTTGTCCACTTTTTCCAAAACTCAAATTTTAAAAACAACACAATTTCATGGAAACTACATGTTTAAAATCGTTAGTACCGCAATTGTTTTGGATCTTTTTTGTCAATAAAACTACCACACTCATGAGTCTTATATCTTTCTCACTTTATTTTGCCTTATTTTCAATCCCATTTGACTTCACGCTCAAATCTAAGTTCTCCAAATTTAGGTGATTTTTACTTTTCTTTTTTCTTTGTTTAATTAGTTTTACATATACCTAAGAATTTTAATTGATTAGGAAAGAAAGGATTTGGTTGATAATGGGTTCAGGTTATCTTTCTTTATTTGTTTATATATATATATATATATATATATATATATATATCTATGGTATCATCTCTGGGAGAAAGGGTATGATGAAAGGCAAGCACAATGTTTTTTTTTTTTTTTTTTTTTTTAATGAAATTTCAAATTTTGATTATTAAGATTTTTTTTCCTTTCATGTCAAATAGAATTTTGTCAAATTGATTTAACATCTTTTTTCTACTATCGTTTGAATGTATGTAAGGGAAGCAATTGTGATGATAGGTGAGTTTTCCTTCACTCTTTACAGATATTTTTAAGAATTTAATTGATTAGGAAAAAGAAATTTGGTAGATAACAGATATCTTTAAGAATTTAATTGATTAGGAAAAAGGAATTTGGTTGATAACGGTTTGTTTTGTTTTGTTTTTTTTTTGGTTTTAAATAAATCTTCTTGATAAGACGTATGTCACCTTTGGGGCAAAGGTAGTACAAAGTTCATGGAGAAAGGTTAGCACAAAGTTCGGGTTGATACATTTTTCAATCACATAATTTCTTTGGTGTTTGAGATTTATCACTCTCTTAGGAATTTTGATAATTAAAAAATGCATTAACCCCAAATTAGTATATATGAAATTTTTGCCCCTTAGGAAAAAAAAAAATAAATAATAATAATAATAATAATAATAATAGAAGAGCCTTGCGTGCATGGAGGTAGTATAATATATTTGTATTCAATATCGAATTTGAAATCTGGACTTCTTCTTTACAGACATCAAAACTTACAAAACACTATTTTAATTTACAAGTTACAGCCCCTTTTCGAAAGTGTCCTAAATGTGATCGAGCTTCCTCAACCAGGTTGCCAATACCTCTTCATTCATTTCCATCTTGCAAGCGAAACGCAGGGTTTTATTTACACTTTGAATTTTCCCTGAAAATAACGAGCATACAAATTTTATCATATTATAGTTTGTTATCAAATTTATCAGCTTATAGTTTACTTTGATAAAAATTACCTTAGTGCACCAGTGTGCAGATGTCTGCCAACTCAGGTGTATTCCATCTCAACAATTTCAAACCTTTTTCTTAAGAGGAACCATTTTTAACCTATTCACTTAATATTGTGTCATAGAACATTTAATCTCAACTCATGTACTAGGCTTATAACACGCTTAAAACTAGACATGTCAAAACGGGTGGGTCGGGTCGGGTCAATCAGGTTGCGGGTCAGGCCAAGTTGACTCGTATTTTTCACATGAATTTTTTTATTTTTTATTTTTTATTTTTATAAAGAAAACAACATGTATTTGCCATTTGGAAAGTTATGCAACAAATTGATGTAAAATGCATTTTTTTTTTAATTCACCACTTATATCAAGAATGAACTCAGTTAAACTTAATTATTAATACTTATTCAATAATTTTAAAATTATATAAATCCTAACATTGCTATCTAAAACAAAATAACACAAAAATAAGTAAAACAAATACACAAGTTTTATTTCTGTACAATTTCAATATTCCAAAATATAAAACAAAATTACAAATGACTTATTGGATAGCTCATTTGATAAAGAATAAAAACATATAAGAAATTTACAATCTTGAAAATTAATTTTATAATATATTATCAATTGGTTGGCACTCTATTTCAAATTTGAGATATATATTAAAATTTGATTGCTTACTTATTTATATATGGTATCTTTTATGAATATCATATCATTGTTAAGCAACACACATTCTAGGAAATATTATAATTTATTTGAAAAGCCGTTTATTTTGAATATAAATTGTTAAAAAAATAGGTCTAAGCATTCATAATTTATGCTAATTTGATATTTTAGCTTCACTATTTCACATTTGTGAATATTTCTCACACATATCTACAATTTTAAATCTATATTTTAAACTCTATTGTAACTAGATTATCTTGGCATGTACTTTGTTATTTGATATCTAAAAATATTTACTCATTACAAAATGTTCAACCATTTATCTTTCAATTAATTTGCATACAGTTATGTAAATGTATTAATTGTTTCCTTAAAACTCACAATAAACAATTAAACCAATATTGTCTTAATTTTACTATTTTTTTTTACCAAAAAAAAAAAGATTTAAAAAAATGGTTCAGGTTCGGGTTTGGGTTTAGGTCGGGTCACAGGTCGGGTTAGGTTGACCCGCAAAAAACACGAGTCGGGTCACAGGTCAACCCGTTTTTGCTTTGGGTCAAAAAAATCAGATTCGAGTCGAGTTAGAAAACTCTGACATATTTTGCCATGTCTACTTAAAACTTCCTAAAAAAGAAAAGAAAAGAAAAGAAACCTTAATTCATAGTTGAATATGCCAAATTGAGAAGACTGGGCCTATCAATGTTGGGCTACTTTATGAGCTTTATGCAGATTAGGACCAAAGGTCTCTCAACCTCTTTTAAGTAAACTTTTTTGTTATTGAAAATACTTCATAATTATGGTCTTGATTCTCTTGAAGTGTCATAACTTATAACTTATAAGAGCATTATTATTGGTGGTGTTAAAAAGGTATATTGTTATTTTTAGCACACCCATCACAAAAGTGGAGCTGCAATGATGGAGCTATAGCCAAAAAAATTAGCTTCTCAACTACAGTGCATAGCCAAAGATGGTTGTGCTTTTGGCTATGCACTGTAGCTCAAAGGTTATAAAAAAAAAAAAAAAAAAAAAAATTATGTGTTCACACTAATGGTTAGAATATTTAAAATTTTTTTTCTTTCCCCTCTTTTCCGATTTCTACCCATTGCTCCTCCATCCCCTCAATCCTCACACTCTTCATTCTCTTCTTGTTGCAAGCTCTAATTCCTCCACTCGCCGCCGACCCAAGCCCCTACCCAGCGCCAACCGATCTCTTCATTCTCCGCCCCTCTCTCTGCTATCTCATTTTTCCTCTGCTTTGTCTCTCAATCTTTCTCGGTCTCAAACACAAAGACCCATGATCGCCAATGTTGGGTTTTGATTTTATTGTCGTGATTGACAAAATGACGTTGTCACTGTGATTGTGTTTTATTGATGGGTTCTATTTTTATTTTGATGAATGAGTTTTGATTTTGTTGATGGTTGATGAATGGATTTTGTTGATGAATGGGGTTTGTTGATGGTTGATGAATGAGTTTTGCTGATGGTTGAATGGGTTTTATTCATTTGTGGGTCATGTCGTGGTGGGTCATCGATTTGTGTTGTGGTGGGTCATCGGTTTGTGCTGTGGGGTTCATGGGTCATGTCGTAGTGGATCTCGCTTGAGTTTTTCTTTTGTGGTTGTGGGTTGATTTTCTTGGGTAGTTGTGGGCTGATTTTGGTGGTTCTAGTTTTGGGCTGTGTGAAGTGGTGGTTGACTAGTGGTAGCGGTTGTGATGGTTGTTTATTGAAATAGATATATTATTTTATTGTAGTAGATATATTATTTTATTGTGTTATTTATATTATTTTATTGTGTTGAAAGTTAAAATAAAATTACTGATATTCGGTGTTTTATAAAGTGAGAAATTAAAATAGATAAAATAGTTTTTTGTAGTATCAAATAGCTAAATTTATAACTCCACCAATGTAGATACTCTAAGAACATTCACAATAAGCATGTTAAAAGCTAAAAAGCTATTTTTTATCATACCATTCCAAAAGCACATACTACAGCAAAGGTGCTATTGCTAAAAAAATTGGCATCTAAGTTACAGTACTGTCAAAGATGACAGTCTACTGTAGCTAAGTGTTATAAAAAATAATAATATTTTTATTTGTTTAGCCCTCTTCACGTGCCCTTTTTTCTTCTTTTCTCTTCAGCCTCCTCTTCTTTCTCTCTTTAGCCTCTTCTCCCCTACTCCATCTTTATCTCACCCTCTATTCCATCTCTTTGTTTCTTCTCTCTCTCTCTCTCTCCACCACCTTGCCACCAAGGGAATCATTTTTCCTTCTCTAGATTAGCATCGGTGTTGAGATCGATGACAGCTTGGGCATGCAGTGGCGGTAGAGATTGTCTTTGGTGTTCTAGGTTCGTGGGTTGTGAGTTATCTTTATCAGGTTGCAGGTTGTTAAGATTGGTGGGTTTTGTGGGTTGTGGGAATGGGTGGTAGTGGTGGTGGGTTACGGTTGTAACTGGTTGTGGTCTTTTCACTGGGTGGTTGTGGTTAACAATGGTGTTGTTGGGTTGATCGTAATTGGGGTTTTTAAGTTTAATGATGGGTTTGGGTGTTTTGTTGTGAGTATAATTGTTTGTGAAATGGGTTTTACCTATGGGTATGGTTGTTTTGTAGTTGTGGGTTTGGGTGTTTGGCTGTGGTTGTAACTGTTTGTGGTTGTTTTTGTTGGAAAAAATAGTTTTGCATCTCATACAAAACTCACAGTAGAAGCAACACAAGGTTCTACTTCATTCATGAGAAATAACATATAATCTTCAATTATAGATTAAAGAAGAGAAAGCGTACCTTGGTGTAGTAAAATTCAAAAACAAAACTTGAGAATACTTTAAATCTTTATCCTAATTCCACATGGTACCCAAGATGAATGGTCTCTCAATCAGTTTTTGTATACATTGATTTTCCTTTGAAAAAGTGTATTTTCAAGATTCTATAAAGAAAAACTGTTTTATCTTCTTTTAAATCATACGTACGTTTGAACTGTCTTTACAGTTACTTTATTTAATTACTCTTATTAAATAAAACTAATTATTTAATTAGGTTAGCCTTTTGGGCAAGCCCAATTAGGCTTGTTTGGCTTGGGATGGGAACAAAGAGATTAATAAGACTCTAGCTCTAATGGGCCTCAGACTTATCTGTCAACTCTTGACAACCCTAAAGTTACCATTAATTATATAGCAAGTACCACTATGGAAATATAATTGTACTCTAGGTCTTATTAATAAATTATATCCCAAAACTCTAATATAATATCATTCCACCCCTCCATGAAATATACATAGTGAACAAAGTCATAATAAACTGTCACTTTGTAAACAACTATTTTATTCCTTAAGTACCCGATTTAATTTTTTAATTATTCATATTTATGAAATCTAATTTCAATAAATATAAACTTTAGTAACTCTTACTAAAGTGTTCGGCCCTGAATAATCAGTTCCCATTAAACTTATCTCAAGAAAATATTTTGTGTCTCCATAGAAAGAGATTTTGGATTCCATCTTGAGAATATGTGTTTTCTCAATACTACATGTGGTTACCTAACATACTGAGGTTTTGACTATTAAATTAGATCTTACTCCTTATATATCACATATATCAAAGTAACCTATATTTTATGTTCAGGTTCACTATCCTCTCAGGATTAAGAGATTATGTAATTAGAAGTCGTGAGATTAATTATTCATGTGACAGTTATTAATTGAATAATTAATCTCACAGCGCGCGGTCTAGTTCAATATGTTTTACACACTTAAGGCATATCAACACAACAACTAGAAGTCTCCACTTCCATGATAAAGATAAACTATCTTAGTTTTCACATTATAGTTTTCGCAAATGAAACACTCAATTTTATTACCGACTACAAACTATATTTTGAGTTTACAAGAAACTTGTGATTTATATCTTTTATAACTAAATCACATAAATCACATAAAATGCATCTCAAGGACTATGATAATATCCCATTAATTCATTTATAAATAATTTCATAAAATTAAGCAATTTAATTATTTGTAACATGTCAATAAATTAAATTTTAGGGCACAAACCCTAATAGTTTTATGGTTGTAGAATGGCTTTGGTGTGTGTATGTGGCTGTTTTGTAGTTGTGGGTTTGGGTGTTATGGCCATGGGTGTGACTATTTGTGGTTGTGTAATGGCTTTGGTGGGTGTACATGGGTAGAAATTGTTTGTATTATTTTAATATGTTGTATACTAAAAATAAAACCTTTGATGTTTAGTATAATGTACAGTGAAGTGTTAAAATAGATAAAGTAGTGTTTTGACATGTTAAAAGCTAAAATTTTTTACTCCCTTTGATGCCAATGCTCTAAAATTGTCCTTATTTTGTTAAATCCAGTTGGTGGACCGGCCTGTGTTTCAGTGGAGCCCAAATGGGTAAAGGATTAGTACGAACACCAAACTATTTCTCGTCAGAACTCCATTGCTAAAATCACTACTCCTTAGTGAAAAAGGAATAGTCAGGAGTTAGGTTCGATACATTAAACTTACGATTTGTTTTATTAATTGAAAATTTTAGCTGAATGCAATGTGTTGGTCTTTCTTCTTCCTTATTCCTTGGACTAAAACAAGATCACTTCTTAGCTCCGGAAACTTTATGTACTATCAGGGGGTGACGGAAATTTTATGCGTTATTACTTATTATACAATAGTTAAATTTCAGAAAGAGAGTAGGTAACAAGTTAGAGGGTTCCTAGTTCCCACCCATTCTGAAAAAAAGAAAGTTAAAGAGAGTTCTTAATTATTCTTAAAAAAAGGATTGAGGATATGGTAAATTAAAGATTTTTTTTTAATCGAATTAAAGACTGTTCACCATTGTAGTTTTTAATTAGTTCAACTAATAAATTTTTTTGTTGTTAAATATAGAATTTAAGGTCAGATAATCTCCTACACTAAAAACTAATTAATGTCTTAATATAATAATAAATAATAATAATAATTATTAAGAATAGACACTAAATGTTAAAACTATCTATCAAAAAGTAAACTATTTCACTAAAAATATATTTGTTCATATGGTTGTACTTGTACCCTAACATACATGCATATGGCTTATATTACAAGACAAATCACCCTCCCACGCGTTCTAAACTTCTAATAAATATATGTAACATTCTCAATATATATGTAACACGTTTTTAAAAAATTATTTTACCATATTAACCAAAAGTTAGAAGTATTATGATTAAAATATAACCGTACAAAATTTTTTTTTTTTTGGGTTATTTAGTAAACATTTCATTATTATAGCATTGCTTCTCCATCCTTTAATTCTTTACACTGGTTTATTTATGGCTGGCGCTAAAATAAGTAAAAAGGATGGTCCTTTACCGTCGAGTCCAGATCTTTTGCCTTATTTTTTCTATGAGTAAACATTCGGTCAGGCGCTGGCGTAAAACCAGTGTTTTACGCCAGCCAATAGAAAGCTGCCACGTCATTATTTAAAATATCATTTCTCTTTCTCTGTTACTGTCTCTCTTGTCTTCTCCGTTTCACAGGTCCCTCTCTTCTCTCTCTTTTTTTCTTTCTTCTCACTTGTTCTCTTCCTCTCTTCAGCCCTCTCACCCATACCTTTCTTCTCCACCTAAAATCAAATCCAATTAAAAGCTTCAAGGCCATCAGCCCCTTCCCTTCTCCCTCTCAGCAAAGCCAGAGATTATTGTATTGTACTATATTGGTTTTTGTTTTATATAAAATTCCCAGCCAATCGGATCAAATCTAACGCATTCCCTCCGACTCAGAGACGAAATCACCATAATGGGTTTTACAAAGAAATTGATGAACAACAACAACAACAACAACAATCTCAGCAACCCATTTGAAAGAGTGAGATTTTGATTATATACATATATATATATATATATATATATATATATATATATATAATTTCTTTTTTATATTTTCATATTTGGGCCCCAAAAAGAAAAGAAAAGAAAAGAAAAAGAAAAAGATAAAAGAAATGTATAAAGCGGTGTTGTATCAAGGGGAAGAGTTACTTGGAGAGGTAGAGATATACCCAGAAGAGAAAGAGAAGATCAAAGTGAAGGAAATCAGAATAAGTCAGTTTTCACAAGCAAGTGAAAGATGCCCACCACTGGCTGTGCTTCATACTATTACTGCTACTGGGATTAAAAGCTTCAAGGCCATCCTTCTCCCTCTCAGCAATCGGAATGTACTCTCGCCGATTACAACATCTAGAACGAGTTCATATGCAATGCGGCAACAATGCGAGGCTAGATCCTTACGGGTCAGGCTTGAGACGAGGAAATCCGGATTAGAGGAGTTGCGGTCGATCTGTGGCCATGGTTCGGGCTCTGTGGTGGATCTGTGGTGTTAGGCGGTTTGGATGTGGTGAACACTGAATATGGGTTTAGTAAATCTGAGTTTGGGTTTGTGTAGTGAGATCTCTAGCTTTGCTGAGAGGGAGAAGGGAAGGGGTTGATGGCCTTGAAGTTTTTAATTGGATTTGATTTTAGATGGAGAAGAAAGGAATGGCTGAGAGGGCTGAAGAGAGGAAGAGAACAAGTGAGAAGAAAGAAAAAAAGAGAGAGAAGAGAGGAACCTGTGAAATGAAGAAGACAAGAGAGATACTAACAGAGAAAGAGAAATGATATTTTAAATAATGACGTGGCAGCTTTCTATTGGCTGGCGTAAAACACTGGTTTTACGCCAGCGCCTGACCGAATGTTTACTCTTTTTCTATACCACTCTATACACAATAAATAAAAAACTTGACACATGACTTTTTGTTTAATTAAATTCCACTCTTTTGCATTTCTTATTTCAGTTGCTCAAAATAAATATTAGAAAAACAAAACACCCAACACATCCCACTGCTGATCCTCAACCACCTAAGTTCGCAGGCGGCACTAACAAAAGATCACCAGCGACATCAACGACGGCCATCCACCACCACCACCAACATTCATTTTGATTCCTATTCTCTTTTCTGATCTCCAAGTCTCTTAAGCTCTCAGCTCCTAGTTTATCATCTGGATCTGTAAATTCAAGCCACAAAGTGAAATGAGTCTCTCTGGAAGTTTGGCTGTTTATGGTTTGTTGGGTGGGCTAAAATGTTGGTTGGTCACATTTCTGGTGGAGATCTTATGTAAACATTAATAGGTATTTGGTCTTTTGACTTGCTAAATCTTGTATGGGATTGGAAGAAGACAATGTCTTTGAAGAAGACAAGAAGGCAATGGATATCGGTCAGAGAGTTGAAGAAGACAAGGAAGTGGTTGTGTGGACCTGCTGGCAGGGGATAACAGAGTTGATGACGCCAAAGATCTCTTGTTAGTTCCGCCTGCGAGGATTGGTGGTGTTGAACCGGTGGCATTGGGGATGTGTTGGGTTCTGGGTGTTTTTATTATTATTATTATTATTATTATTATTATTATTTATATATTTTTTGAGTAACTAACAATAGAACATGGATTTCTTTCTCCTTGGGAGGGCAAGAGTATGCACAAACAAAGTTCACGACGTTGGCTTTAGGCCTCTATTAAAAATAGTAAACCAATTTTAAGACAAGGTTAATAATTAGATTAATTATTCAAGCCTTTGGTTAATCCAACAAACATCATTATAATGCATAGTAGAAATATACAAATGAACACAAGATATGAATACTTAGGACAAATAGTTAAACAAACTAATTCTATAGTAAAAACTTAAAGGGACATTAACTTTTCAATCCTATGGTAAATAGATCTACTATCAAATAATTGTTTACGGACTAGATAACTCTATTCTTTGTAAATTTAACTAAAGTTACAAAACTTAGCTCCGAGATCCATGAACTTCTTTGATATGAACATGCTCCTAAAATGAACTTCTAATCTACAACTCTCGGATTACACTTGAAGGTTTGTTTCAACGTAGACCTCTAGTCCACAACTTCAAGATACCACTTGAAGGTTTAGGCCCTGTTTGGTTTATTTTTTTTTGTTCACTCATCACTCATCACTCAATTTTTATCACTCATCACTCATCATTGATAACTCATCACTCTTCACTCAAAAATACTCAAATTTCTATAACTCAGTTTGTGGGCTATTTTCAGTGAATTTTTCAATTCAATTACTCACCTTTATGTCATTCACTGGTCCCACAAAAATCACTTCCTAACACAGTTGCACAGAACGGTCACAAGCCCATCCCGCGTTGGCTCTCTCTTTCCTCTCTTCACGACCTTTCCACAACAAAAGCACTCTCTCCCCAACTTCAATACTCTCTGAGCACACAGCAACGTCTCCACTCTCTCACCACTAATCTTGAGATTTTCAAAGCCTCACTCCGCCGCTCATTTTCTGCCCCTCACTTCTCCACCTCCACTGCGTTAGATCCCTCCCTCATATCGAACTCCAGAAACCCACACGAAGGAATCCCAGACTCCCAACTTTGAACACAACCCAGGTATTGTGGGTTGCTCATCTTTCTCACCTTCAACTGTGCTACCCATCGCGGCACTGTGGGTCTGCTGAAGAGAAATTTATTAGCCCTTTGTTGGTACGGTCTTACTTCTCCCCATTTTCATGATTTTGTCTATATATTTAATATTTAAACTGGTTCAGCTGTTTATACATTCTTCTCTTTTCTGTTTGTGAGATGTAGCAAATTGGGTGATCCGATTGCTGACCCAATTTGGGACGCTGTGAAAGAAGAGGCTAAGTTGGAGGTACTTCTCTGCTTTTAGTTTTAACCAATATTTCTTTTTGTTCATTTTGTTTTTGTCTTTGTTGGGTTCTGAGTGATGGGTCTTCTATGGTTTATGGTACTACTCTAAGTGGAGGTACTACTCTGAATTAATGTTTGACCCGAAGAAATTTGGAGCTGTTACATTTGGTTTGAAACTTTAGTTTTATTTTTCTAAATTTTTTGTTGATTAGGATTGGTGTTACTTTAGAGTGAGCAACTGTTACTTTTGGAGCAGCTGTTACAAAAGCTATTGCAGAAAGAGGGAACTGGAAATTACAGTTTATGGTTGTTTTTGAATTTGATACAGCAGAACAAGAATAAAAACTTAAAAGGAAAATATTATGAAATTTATTTGGGTATATGAATTTTGATGATTAGATCTCGCAAATTGTCACTTAAAATTACAGTTTATATAAAATCTTGATACTCATTAGTTTTTAATTTTATGAAAGCTTTGAGGTTGATAAAATATAGGAAAACCTTATGTGAAGTTCAAGAGAGAAATGCAGAGACATTCTTGGTGATCTCTACTATATTCTGTTCTTGATGATTGGTGTTTGTTCTAGACATTTATGTAAAATATATTCTTGCCTTCTTTTATGCCATTTATATGTTTGTCTGTATGGGCTTGGTTGGGATATCAAAAATGAGTACTGAGGAAGCAATGGGAATGGATTTGTTGAACAATTGATATAGACGCTGTGGATACATATGTATCTGCTATAAAATATGTAATAGGCTATGTTAATTCATTACCAGTATCATGTTCCATGATTCCACCTTAACATGTTTGAATTTTCCTGCAGGATATGAGGCTCCAAACCTGTGGTATGTCTAATTTTCATCTCTCTTTTCTTTGATTAGTTTATGGGTTTTGCATAGTCTGTCAGATTAGGTTGTTATAACAGTGTTTATGTGTTGGTGAACTCCTTTTACATTATGACTTTTTAGTTTAGGTGACACATATATTTCTTTAAAATTCTGAGCCATCAGTGTGAAACTTAGCTGACTTAATTCGGTCAAATATTAGGCACTTTAAAATACTTTCATTTTTCTCTAATTTGGAAGTGGAGTACATAGATGATTGTAATTCTCTATTTGAAGCTATGCCATGTTATTTTAATAAGAAGTGCAGCAATAAAGATTTTGCTGTTAAAAGTTGGAGTTGTACTCTACACATTTTAGATTTCTGTTTTTTTTTTTTTAATTTTTAATTTTAAAGGAAGCTTGCAGACAAGGTTGCAGCTGCTGGATTTTTTGTGGTAGTTCCTGACTTCTTTAATGGAGATCCCTATGTGCCTGATGATGCTAATAGGCCTATATAAGTTTGGTTGAAGGATCATGGAATGGTTGGTTCTATCTTTTAATACTTGCATGGAAGTTGTTTATAATTTTGATTTTCTCATGGTGGACCCTTTTGCGAAACTTGAAAATATTGCCGCATTTTTCATTTGAGATTGTGAGTTTGGTATTTTACAACATATTAGGCTGTCTGAATATGTGTGTGGATTTAGCTGCATAACTTCTTTATCGTTATTACTGAAAGTAACAGATTGTTCTTACTTCATAACTTATTAAACTACCTAGCTGTGTAAACTTTTTGTGGCCTTGATTGAAATTGATGACCCTGATATCGCAGCTTTCAGCTAATTACTATGTGATTTTTAGTATGCACTAATAGTGTCTGAAGCTCTATAATTCTTTCTAAAGGATAAGGGATTTGAGTAGGCAGAGCCAGTAATTGAAGCTGTAAAAAGTAAAGGTGTTTCTGCAATTGGGGCTACTGGCTTTTGCTGGGGTGGTGAGTTTTTATCATTAATTCTTCGTTCCCAATGAAAGTCGAATTGACGCAAAATATATACGTATGCGTGTGTGTGATTTCATTTAGATTCTCTAATTGGAATCTTATTTTTTCTACGGAATTTCTAGCTTAACTTTACAACTGGAAAGACTCAATAGTATAGTACTCCTGTCTCTATTGATTGATTTTGGATCTATGTGTCTTTCGAGTTCCAACATTGGGAAGATGCTAATGATAAAAACCATCTTGCATAAACTCTTTGGGTGATGCTCTTACATAAACTCTTTGGGTGATGCTCATATCTAGGGAACCATCTTGTCATCTGGACAGATGGGGCAATTGCCCAAGTCAGATACATATCAAGCAATATACAAGTTTTTATTAACTCTTTTTGCATAAACTCTTTGGGTGATGCTCTTACTTTTTCAGGCATGACTGCTTAGCTTAATATGGATATGACTCTTTACATAAAAAATGCTACATTATATGTTTGATGGTTATATTTATATAAATTGTTTGTCCAGATTTCTTTGTTAGAGGAATGAGGTTTTCTTGAGAGAGCACTTGAGAAGTTGCACAAGAAAGAGTTTAAAATTGTGAGTATTGTTATATGTGTTGCTGGGATGTGCTAAAATTGTGAGTATTGCAGCATCTATCTGGTTGAGTTGATTCAACTGAAAAAAATCAATTTTCTTATCAGTTTCTTTTGATTGCCTGTTTGGTACTGTGTAATGAAATTACACTTTTTGCAAAGTACATCTGTTTTAAACTTCACTTTTTTTAAGGTAAAGCTTTTACAACCCACCTCAATTTCGAAAAGCTGAAAATTTGGTTGTACCAATCTGGACCAATGTCGGAGGCAAGTGCCAGTAGCTATAACTCCAACTATAGGGGACATGTGTGTGGCATGGATCAATGCGTGTTGCAGACATCTTTGCAGCTCCATAATTTCGGTAGACGGTTTTATGGCTATAGACATTGGAAGCCTATAAGTATAAGCTGCGCTTGCTATCATCGTTCCTTTATGGTTAAAGTTGCTATGATCCGCAGCTCATGTACTTACCATCTTTGTTTAATATGCAGGGCAGCGACGAACATTGTAAGTCATTTAAGTGGTTGGATGGCATCCCATGTAGGCGTGGAGCTGAAACAGCACCGATTGTCATTGCGAAATTTACTAGGCTTGAGGCCGAGGCAGCTATGGCAAAAAACAATGAGATGGAAGCCCGTGCAATGATAGCAAACCTAATCCACATGGAAAGAGTAGCAAAGCGTAGTGCTGAAAAAGCAAGGGCTTCCCTTCGTATGGCCAATGCGCAGGCACGTAAATACCAAATTGCTCTACTTATGTCATGGTTTTTAGTTGCGGTGTTGTTTATATTTTCACTTGGTAATAGGGAGATTGGATTATGGCAAATGTGTCTTCCATGATTCTGAATTTGGATTAGTGGATTATGGAAATGTATTGTAGGTGTTGGGAGTGTCTTCTAGTGTAGGTGTTGGACTTGGCAACATATGTGTTGAATAACATATATTTTTTGGAGAAGGAGATGTGCACATATATAGTTTCTACCGATTCACCAATGATTTTGAAATGCAATTATTATCATTTAAACGTCATGTGACCAAATTACCTTTTCCTATTGGTGCCTTAGTTAATCTATATTTTGTCATATATAAGTATGCTAATTTCATTCTTAAACCATAACGCCTCACCATTTACTTAAAATGAATAGGAAGGGTTTTTCTTTCTAAATATTTTTTTGCCTTTTCGTTCTCCAATCTTTAACCAAACTGGTAAAATCCAACCAAAAGCACTAATTCGTGAAAGCATAGTGCACCCATATCCTCAAATCAGGTTTTTTTGTACTTTAATAATTTTTACTTTTTTGATAGGTGTACCTTAATAATGTTGAATTGCTATTATACTTTATACTTATGAGATGACTCTCATGTCTTACATATTGGCAGAGAATCAATGGAAGCTTTTCTAACAAATAAAGCCAAACTTATGCACATCATACTTTCGTGGTTCCAAAATAGCGCAATACTGTTATAGAAAAACAACATAACATATGCTGAACATCACCTAGTAAATGCTAAACGCCTAGCCTATGCTACCAAGTCTATAGATATCAAAATGTAAGCATTTACAATACATTGTCCCATGTGCGAAATCAAGTCCTACGGACGACATAATCATTCCACATAGCATCAGTGATGTCATCCCTAAATTGGGCCATATGTCTCTTTGATGCATCCGACATCTCCACAACATGCCTCTGGTTTGCAGTGCTGGTGGAAGCTCCATTGTTGTCACTACCAGGCGGAACAACAGGATTCCCTTCATATTCAACATTCTCCCATGTGTTAAACAATTCATCACAATGGTTATTAATGCGCATAAAATTGTATAGACAACAACATGCAGTAATCACATAGCGCTACCTACTGCGCTTGAAGTTGGGCATTAAATTGAGGATGGGAAAACGAACCTTTAGTACCCCAAATGATCGTTCAATAACCATTCACAAGGAAGAGTGTCGATAGTTGAACAACTCTTTCTTGGTTGTTGGAGTCCTGTTACTAGAATGAAATTCTTGGGCATGATACCTAGTTGATTTGTGAGGTGGAAGGAAACTTGTGCCAATAGGTAGGCCTGAGTCGACCAAGTAGTATGATCCTACATGTTAATGAAGCTATTCAGAATTGGCATAAAATGCTATAACAAAAACATGTAAAAATTGATAGCCTTTGAGATTAGTTGTAGTACCCGTGGGTGGCCATGGGAATCTATGTTTTGGGTCACCAATCGCTTCCTCAAACACCCGTGAGTCATTATCACTACCTTCCCACCCCGCATGAACATAAATAAATTGCATATCCATGTTGCAGACACACAACACATTTGTGGTTACGGTAGCCTTTCGCGACCTATACGCTTGAGTCACATGTTTAGGAGGCCGAACACTCACATGGGTGCCATCCATTGCCCCAACACAGTTCTGCACATGACATAAGTACTGATGATGTATGTATCTAGTTAAACAAAATACGTTTACAATATAATTAAGTGATATATATTACCTCAAACCATAGGCAATACTTATTCACCCGAAGATGTTCTGGGAGGCCAACTACATCTGGATCTGGCTTAATCAGATGTCTCGCATATGAATGAAGAGCCCGTAACACCCTGCGGAAGTGGCGGGACACCGTTTCAGTTGAGTGCTGGAATCTGTCTGCAACACACCTCATTCGGGTATTGTGGCCAAGTATGTATAACAACATGGCAACCACCTGCGTGGCATCCACATCACCTTGCCCTTCCTTTAAGTATCCATGACCGATCAACTCATCCACTAAATGTAACAGATACGGGCGTGTCATGCGAAACATCTCAAAACACTTATTAGGATTACTGTCAAGTTCATCCATGTATCCTTGGCCTGTGAGGATACTATCACGCATGGGTTGTTTATCATAATGTCGCTGCATATAGGCGAACATCTCACCCACCAAAGGATTCACAAAGTCAAACTCTGCTTCATCTTCGCTATCACAATCTGAACCCCACCAATTATCATCATTAGTATCATCACCAGCATCATCAGCATCCATGGCATCAAAGTATGATTCGTCAAAATCATAAGCCAGGAATGCATCTAACCATTCACTCCTTGATGTCATTGTCACCAACACACCACAACGACATACTATTAACCCCTTTTATTTTATACAGTAAACCTGTTTACAATAACAACCACTCAACGATAAACCAAGGCGAATACGAAAAATTATCATAAATATTCCGAATAATAAGTTAAGAATATTCAACATACAAGAATGCATCAAGTCTAGAAATAAAGAAGACAACCTAACAAACATCCATAGTATAGAAAATAATAACCAACAAAACATATCAATGTTTTTGTGACAAAAGGTTCAAGTACGACAATAACTATCACATAATAAAATAAGATCCAAGTATCAATCCTCCGGGTTAATAATTTCCTCCATTCATGCCCGCCTCCTATTCTCTAGCATGCCCATGAACACCACCCTATTCTCCTTCACATGGAGAGCCCTTGAGATCTTCAAAAATTCCTTGTTATTGAGATCCGCATATTGATTAAGCATGTCAATGGCTTTCCCTAGAGAACATGGATCACCTCCAGCTGCTGATTGGGTAAATTGGTCAGAAATGCCACTTGACTTGCCCTTGTTACCGCTAAACCTCTCCCTCTTCATTGCGGTGTACTCCTTTAGGGCCACAATCATCTCACTTACTTTGTCGGACTTCTTTGCCACTTTCTTACCCTTGGCACTTGCTTCTTGCACAGGACGCTTGCCTGCAGCTTGGGTTTGGTCAACACCATCAGTCTCCTCCATAGTCCGAGGAATACTATCCAAGTTCGGGGTGTAACAGTCATCATCAAGATGGATAGGAGCAGCATCAGCAGCAAGCTCATCCTCCAGTGCACGCTCTTCATCGCTGTTCAGTGCAGGTGTGTTTGATGAAATCTAAAGGTGCCCAATTGCAGTACTAGGGGCAAACAACTGCTTCAGCTTATCATAGTCAGGGCATCCCTTTTTTCGGAGGTTATTTGCGTTCCGATCAGCCTACAACAACACAAGCATAGGAACAATTGTTAGGCAGCAAAGTAATCACTTAAATGCAAAGGCATTTAATACTAACATGAAACTTGAAATGCGTAAAGTAACATACCGCCACCACATGCTCCCAAACCTCGTCAGTGCATGTAACAGTTTGGGTGGCCTCATTCCACCCCAAGCCCGTACGATTCAGCAATTGACTCTACTTGCGTTGTTTACCCCAAAGCCTATTGTGCTTTTGGAAGACTTGCTTGGTAGTTAAAAGTTTACCAGACCTTTTATTAAGTTCTTGTGTTATTGTTTCCCACATAGTGCCCTTAAAAATACCATTCTCCATGTTACCCTTAATTTGTTCCTCTACCATAATCTCTATAAATATGTGTTCTACATTGGCAGGCCACCTTTTGTCTTCTATATCTTGGGATTCATGTGCCACCTAATTCAAATATCTCACATGGTAAGATGAACACACATTGTATTGACAGGTAAATAGATGAACAAGAAATATTAATGTGTTACCGTGACCAAGGAATGTTACTTTCTAAATAAATGAACAAGGAATATAAATGAACAAGGAATATTAAAGATAGCACCATACATAGATATACTCCAGTTCGTAGCTACAATATTACATTGTGACCATGTAACATACAAAAAGTCAAAAGACCTTGGCATTGTTTTACTACAAAAGTGGTCACTAATAGCCATAGGGGAGTGCATGTGAAAGTGTACGCTAACAACACCACAGTAGTGTACAAACTATAGTGGGAACAAAATAAGTTAGCATGAACAAAATGGTTAGCTAAGCACTACAATGATTCCACCAATTGCATCTTACTGAGACGGACCAGCCCCCTCATCTGGACCAGCCTCCTCATCTAGACCAACCCCCTCATCCGAACCAGCCTCCTCATCTGGACCAGCCTCCTCATCTGGCCCAGCCCCCTCATCTTGACCAACCCCCTCATCCGAACCAGCCTCCTCATCCGAACCCACCACTGGCCACCCACACCTTGACCCATAATCCACTCCGTGGGCGGAACAATACTCCCTCCGGAAAATTTTGAACTGACGCATAACCTGCCTCTTGCGGAAATCCTTCCCAGTCTGAGCGTTGAGAGTGTTTGTGATCACATCCCACAATGGCTCACAGGGATACCCAATTGCAAAATTACCCAGCATCCATTGGCCGAAGACAATGTCACAAAGTTCATCGACACATTCATCGTCCCACCTCCTTAAATCCCCAGCCATCTAACAACAACCTCTAATCATGTAACAATCACATATAAACAAGAAACATTTCCATGTATTCAACCAAAGTCAGACAATAGTGTTTAGGGGTCTTAACTTAAGGTGCAATAGTTTTAACAATAGTGTTTAGGGGTCTTGATTCTAAATCATACCATAAATAAAATAAAAAAAATGAGTAACAAAGGCAGAGCAAAGGCAGACATTGTACAGAAAATTTCCATAACACTCGGTACAACAAATTTTTTTTTTCCCAAGCCAGACACAGAGCAAAGTACACATTTTTCACTCACCATGGCTGGAACAGAGGAACAAACCCAGAAACTTCTAAAAAAAAAAAATTAAATACATAAAAAGAGGCACTACAACATGCATCATATGACTCTTGGTTCTAAATCATACCGTAAATAAAATAAAAAAATGAGTAACAGAGGAACAAGCCAAAGGCAGACATTGTACATAAAATTTCCATAACACTCGGTCCAAATTTTTATTTTTTTTCCCAAGCCAAAGGCAGAGCAAACTAGACATTGTTCACTCACCATGGCTGTAACAAAGGAACAAACCCAGAAACTTCTAACATTAAAAAAAAAAAAAAAAAATATTTAAACATAAAAATAGGCATAAAAGCTATACTTGAGTAGAGAGTAAAAAAAGAGACATAAATAAACAAGCATTCACACCGGAAAAAAAAATGGAGGAACATGGAAAAAAATATTGATGTGCGAACATGGAAAAAAAAATGGACGAACAAGCATTCAAGGTCTCAGTAAGCACAACTTCAAAAATGGAGGAACATGGAAAAAAAATATTAAAATAAAACCCAACAGATGGAGGGGCTGAATATTCTCACTGGAAAAAAAAAAAGCAGGTTCACGGAGCTGTGCGAAGGTGCTGATCGATGCGCTTCAGACTTCAGGTGTTGCTGTGCTGTTTGCTTGGGAGAAGGAAAATGGAACTGATGAAAAGTAATGAAGTGAAGTAGTGAAGGCTGAAGCAGTTGGGAAAGTAAAGTCACAAAGTGCCGTTGGAACACCACATGGGTCTGCTAGGTCTGCTGTGATTTGATGTAGCTCTGCTGTGGGACCCAATGACAACTCTAAAATTACACATATTGCCATTGAGTTAACAAATCTCATATCTCAAAAAAATTGAAAACAAGCCCGGAGAGTTTTCTAATTTGTAAACTCATATCCCAAAATTTTGGGTTTTGTTAACTGAGTTACATCTGAAAAAATAAGCCAAACAGACATCTACACGTGGGGCCCATCGGTTTTTGGGTTATGAGTTAACAAAACTCAGTTTTTTTGAGTTATGAGATATGAGTTTCCTAAAATCCAAACAACACCTTAGATTTTCAACAACTATGTTTTCTGGATGAGGTAGCAACTTCTACAGTACTGAATCGTGAGTTTCATTAAGAAATATCACCACTAGAAGAAACGTGAGAGCTTTAGCTACAAAATCCTTATATATAAAAAGGGAATATCTTCTCTCTATTATTTTTCACGTCCAATATGGTCTCTTTTATAGTGTGGCATAAATGGCACAGAACCCTAGTAGTTTAGGCGGTGGGCTTGGGCTTGAAATCTAAAAACTATAATATGATATAAGATATTCGATCAGTTGATTGAATTAAGTGCTCAATGGGTCGAAACTTTCTGTCTCAATTGGTCCAATGATACCTTAATTAGTCAAAATTACAGAAACTTTCTAGGTAATGGGCTTGGGCTTTGGGTGCAAAATCCTTATATAAAAAAAATGAGTCTCTTCTATGTCTTATTTTGGTAAATTGTAAATTACACCCCTAAAAGTTGAGGGTAATTAGATTTTATACTCCGAAATTTTAAAATTTGGATTTCCCTCCTAATGTTTAGGGGTATTTAGATTTTATACCCTAATATTTTAAAATTTGAATTTTAGCTCTTATATTTTAGTAGTGTTAGGATTTTATCCTCTAAAATTTGAGGGTGCAATTTGCAACTTACCCCTCTTATTTTTCATGTCCAATAAGGCCTCTTTTATTGTGTGGCATAAGTGGCACAGAACCCTAGTAGTTTAGGTAGTGAGCTTGGGCTTGAAATCTGCAAACTAATATGATCTAAGATATTCGATCAGTCAATCAAATTAAGTGCTCGATGTGTCAATTGTTCCTATGATATCTCAATTAGTTTTTTTTTTTTTTTTTTTTTTTGAGAAACAGATATCTCAATTAGTTGAAATCACATAAACTTTCTTGTCTAATGCAGAACTTTGCTGTAGTCGTGTGTCTTCAAAAATAAACTTTTGGAGACACTTACGAAACATGTTTTGTACACAAATTTCCAACATAAATAAAATCTAATACACCATTTAATAATGAGAAATATCCAAATATTAAAGAATAATTTAATACATAGAAACAAAACTTATGTCTATTAAATGTTTACAACATATAAATAAAAAAGAAAATAATTAGTTCTTATACCTTTTAATTTTGGAAAATGTTAATGGATTCTCTAATGACAAATGTTAGTGAACTTTTTAAGGAATATTTTTATGAGAAAAGAAAAAAAAAGGTCATTAATATTTTGATAACTTTTTCTATTTTTAAAAAAGCGTTGTATAAAAACTTTTAGAAAATAGTTGATTAATAAATGTCATAAGGGTAAATGTTAATTGAAGCTTTTAATTTTAAACTTTTACTTTTTTACTTCTTTTCAACTCTTTTTATTCAATGGTTGAGATTAAAAAAAAAAAAAATGATTTTTTCAATTTTCAGTCTCAACTATTGAGGATATTGCATTTGAACTCAATCCCAACTTCATTGGTCCGATTCTCAGAATAAAAAATGCAATTCATACGGGATGTGACAGTTTGCAAATGGATCAGTTTTTTTCTTCTATTTTTTTAGACAACAAATGGATCAGTTCGATCTGTCCTATTAGGGTCCTAAAAAGATCCTCATGAATAGGATTTTAAACTCATGATCATAGCTTTGTCTTTTACGAATTGTGTTGATTTGGTATGATTCAAATGTTTTTCACATAAAAAATTATTGTAAAAAAATGTATTATCTTTGATAGGCCACAAACTGAATGACCCCTTGTGATTAAACCAACTAATTAATTAGCCAAGTGATTAATTAATCAATTTATCATGCAATTGCGTGGCAGCATAAACAAATCACCAATAAACTAAATAAGCAGCGGAAAATAAACAACACGGTGATTTGTTCCCGAATGGGGAAAACCCTAACGGCAAAAACTCCACTGGGTGATTTTCAGGTCACCACTCCCGAAACTCCACTATTATCAAATCAAGCGGTTACAAGTAAAGGAATCCCAAGTACCTTACCAACCTACAGTTGAACCCTTACCCCAATACCCAATTGGACTTGATCTGTAGTGACAATTTCCACCTTTAATGCACGACTCCCAAGTACGTGACTAACCAGATGCGCGGATCCCAGTATGCGACTTCAAACACCAACTTAGAAGGAGAGGTTGGTAGCAAAGTTATTCAGTTCATCCTACACGATGAAGATCAGGAAGATGCTTGGTCACAAAACCCTTTGGTGCAAATACACAACAACTTCTTCAGAGAAGATGAACTAAGTCAAGAACTTTGTCTTTGATCACAATTTGCTTGAACAAGGATTGCTCAATACTTTTGCAACTTGTGTCTTTCACGACGACTCTTAAAACAATCATTTTATATGTTTAGGGTTAGAAGAAAAGGAGGCCTAAAAACATATTCACGGATCCCAAGAAATCAGAACAGAAAATCCGATTTTTAAAATCTCGACAGATAGCAGGTGTCGAGGAGCTATCGAGCAGGTGTCGAGCTTTAATGATTTTGCACTTCAGCTTGTTTTTCTTGGACAGATTTGATGACTTCAACACTTGATTTTGAAACCTTGTTTCTTGAAGTATTAAAAACACCTAGAACTATCCAATTACAAGTAGAGTGCGTTTTGTCAAAGGATTAGCCAATTTACATAAATAAGTATGACATATGTTCTTAACATATGAATCACATATGTCCTAACAATCTCCCCCTTTGGCAATCCATGAGAAAACCACAACAAACAAATGAACATATGAGAGAAGTCATAAATCACTCAATTCATATTCACTTGTTGAATACAATAAAATCTATCCTAACACAAACTCTTGAAAAACTTTGCAAGAAAAGAGTTTATGGCAAGTAGACTTTGACAACCTGTATTTCTGAAACACTTTAAACAAAACTCATCAAGGCATCTTGTGTGAAACAGAAATAATTAGATTGCATATAAGTATAAAGAACATGTGTATAAAGATAGAGAAGAAACAACACATGAAGAGATAGGTGAAAGAAACATACATCCACATATAGAGAAAATAAGTACAATGTATGTAAAACTGGTCACAAGACCTCATATACAAGATCAATGTATCTAAGAAGAATAGAAAAGAAAAGATACATCAAAACCTCACTACATCCCTCATAATATCAACACTCCCCCTATCAAAAATGTCCTATACTAACTCTCCCCTTAAGATGACTACTCTCATAACCCAAAACTACTCTCCTTTTTTGTCACGAGTGACAAAGGGTAGAGTGTCATGTAGACATCTTATCAGTAGAGCTAGCATCTCCATCATCATCATCCGAAGCATCATCGTCATCACCATCATCATCATCATCCTCAGCATCAGAATCAGAAGCGACTGGAGGAGGTGGTAGAGGAGAAGCCTCAGAAGCAAAACCACCCATAGTCGCCTGCCGTCGTGCAATACGACCAACACGAATATTCACGTGATACAACTCAGTGGAGAGTGTATCAAGGAGAGCATCCATGCACTGCAGCTGCGCCATGATGTCTCCAAGAGATACATCGCCTGTAGAGGTAGAAGGAGCAGATGAAGATGGAGCTGATCTGGATGAAGCCGAACGGGAGGGAGGAGTGGAATCCGTTTGTCTCGACCTAAACTAAGCCTCACTACGTTTTACGGTAGCGACATCTATGGCAGAAATGTGTGTGAAGTGGTCAGACACAGGAAAAGGGATAGAAAAATGGCGTAAGATCCTTGTGATAGCGGAAGGAATGATGAGCATATCACGAGACGCCGAATCTAGATGAACATCTATGATAGAGAAAATGAAGTGAGAAGGAAAATCTATCGTAAGATGCTCAAGAAGAGATAACAAAAATCAAGCACGAGGATCTGTGATAGAGTTGTAGTGAGAGAGTGGATGGAGTACAAAAGTCATCACCATGTTAAGAAATCTAGGACCTTTAGCAAAAGGTATACATGATGTATACTGATACTCACCCCAATCAGAAGGGCGCTCACAAAAAGCAGAAATGAGCTCATCTTTAGACACAGTCCTCAGAAGCTCATAAGAAGGATAGTCAGGAAACTCTATCCTAGGAACCCTAAACACATCCGCAACTAGCTGCGGTGTGACAGCAAAGCGCGTACCTCGAACGCGAGTGTGAAAGAGAGGTACTGAACGATCGATCCCGTGCATGTTGGAGTAAAACTCCTGAATCAGTACGAGAGGACATGTGACTGGGATGTCACACAGTGACTCCCATCCCCTACTGTGAATGACAGAGGGAAGGTCAGTGTCGGCGAAGTCCGCCAAAATGACTTGGCATTCCGAATGAACACCTCGTCTAGAAAAGTTCTCCGAAAATGCTTTATGGGCATCTCCATCACGGAATCGAAGATTGAGATGAGCAGAATCAGAAGAGGAAGAAGCTCCAGAACGCAGAGGGTTTCGAGCAGGAGTGGATTTACGTTTGGGTGCCATAGACACTACTAACGTAAACACAATGAGAAAGAAATAGAGAGGGAGACAAATAGAAAAGTCCCAAAACAGTTCAAATATCAAATATATTGAACAAAAAGTACGTATGCATGGGGAATGCATGAACATGTGACATGCAAACTTAAAAGGCATCATGAGCTCAACCCAATCCAAACCTATCAGCACACATACAAGAAACACACATCTAAATGCATGTAAATATCATTCTAATGCACATGAAATGCAGTGTATGACATTTTGAACACTTTTAAGTGAAAACCCAACCCAAAATTTCAAGAAAAACTCATTGATTTGGAAAAACCCCAAAATTTTTCAAAAACCCCAAAACCTAAGATTCAAAACATGAAATGCATGAATAAGGAAGGAAAAATGAGATCTTACCATGTGATTAGAAGCAAGGAATGGCCGAAAATCACGAGGATAGGAGATTTTGAGTGAGAAAAGGTGGTTTGGGAGATGAACAGACGCGGACAGATCGAAAGAGATCGAGAAAAATGAGATCAGAATCGCGACAAAGCTTTATATAGGAACCTCAGTAATTCTCGATAGCTTAGGTGTCGAGAGGTGTCGAGACAGGTGTCGATGTAGGTATCGAGAAAAAGCACGTCAACAGTTGAAGGTGTCGAGGAATGAACACCAGAACCAAGAACAGAAGCTCGATCGATTGACCAGGTATCGAGGAGACAGGAACTTTCTCGATCGATCCACCAGGTGTCGAAGAGGTGTCGAGATTGCGATAAGAAAAAGGCTTGAGAAGCTCGACAGATAGACAGGTATCGAGGAGGTGTCGAGTAGGTGTCGAGCCAGCAGTTAAAAACAGTTTTTCGAGAAGTGAAAAACATAGACATGAATGCAATCAAACATGCACCTCAACAATGATCCAATCAACATAAAAAGGCTCTCAAAATCATCTCTCAATGAAAAATTTAAGCACATAGATCTCCCAAAAACACACACACACTAAACAAGTCTAACCAATTTTATTTTTCAAAAACAAGTCAAGACAGTTTAGTGAGCATACATTAGCACATGTAAAACCTTAGTGATGGCCAAATCACATTGTACCTGTACATATATCAAAAGTAGCAAAGAATATTGCGTGTTGTATGTAAAAAACATCGCAAGATTGCATATGTGTATACATGTTATGACGATCTGAGATATGAGAAAATATCTTTAACTCATACACAATCATAACTGTTTGATGGAGACTATCACCTTCGAGGTACATCCTATAACTCCTATATCTCCTAGAATACACTCTTGTAACCATTTTTAAAGCATTTTGATCTTTTTGCTTTTTATTTTCTTTGCATATTTTCTTTTTAAGCATATCATGCATGGGCTTATAAGAGAGAAAAGAAATACCCATTGATATTTGAAATTCCAATTTTGCTATGCCGAAGCACACAAATGTTATTGACATCATACTTTTGCTATGCCGAAACATACAGATGTCATTAATGATTGGCGGGCAACAGTAGTGAGATGGTTATTTATGCCTTTCTCTTAGAATTTTCTAGTCCTACCCGTCAAAAAGAGTGATATGAGTGTTAAGTTTTAAGAGATAACTTAATCTTACTCATCACAAACAAGAGCCACAAAGCTCATTTGCTTAGTTGTGCATAGAAATGCTCATCTAAGCTACAAAAGATACAAAGTTTAGAAAACTTTGTTTCAATGGCCATCCAAGGTACACAAGTACCAAAGTACACAAAACACACACTGTTTTTGTATTTTTCTGATTTTTCATTTTTTTTTATTTTTATATTAAAATCAAAATGAGCAAAACTAAAAGTAAACACACAAAAACATGTTAACAAAGCAAAGCATAAAACTAGACTGACTCAACAAAAATTTAAAACACACAAGTAATGCAACAAACAAGAAAAACAAAAAGGGAGAAGAAAGTGATGAAATCACTTAGAATCCTTTTTCTTCCACACCTTGGAAGAACCTTTCCTTTAATTAAACCCTTGAACCAACGGTGAGGGGGAAGAATTAAAACCGTTCAAGTTCGAAAGGAACATGAGGGCTTTTAAAAGATCTCCAAGAGGAGCAAGAGAGGATTGAAGTTGATTTTGGCTTCCAGATGCTATCATGTCATTGCTCTGTTGGGTGGCTAGCCATTTGTAGCAATTTGGTCGAGTATGACCGGCAGCTCCACAATGATGACAGAGATGCTGCTTCTTTTGTTTAGGCTTTTGAGAGTTAGCCTTTTTAGCCCTAGGGTTTCTAGCATCTTTCTTATCTTGCTTAGGGGGTGCTCCTAATATAGATTTGCCTTTGTCTAAGTTCTCACTAGCTAATTCAGTTTTAACATCAATGTTCTCAATTTTAAAAATATTAGCCGGAGGAAAAAAAACAGTAGTATTAGTGGAAGCAATATTAGAGGAAGAAAGATCATACCCTAAACCTGTTCGATCTGAAGCAGATTTCTGAATGCTGAGCATTTCATCAAGTTTTGCACTTGAGGTCCTCTCCAGTTGGGCTCTGGCTTGAAACAGCTCCGCTTCAAGCTTCTTGGTCTTCTCAGCTAGGAAGTTGTTCTCAAACCTCAGTGCTCCAATAGTTTGATTCGCCTCATCAAACTTTATGGACAACTCTTCACAATCAAGTTCCACATCACTGAGCTTCTTGGTGGTCAGCCTATACAACTTCTCATGCTTCTCAGAGAGCTTGTAAAGCTTCTCATAGGCTGAATGGATATCATCTTGATCATCCATCTTCTCACACTTGGTGTCCACCAATTCTTCTTCTTCATCCACTTCTTCAACAATCCCTTCAATAGGATTGACTGTGGCAGTAAAGGCATTTAAGATTCCGTCATCCTCATTGTCGGAATCATCTTCAGGCTTAGTGTCACTCAGGGTTGTAGCAAGTGCCTTGCTTTTCCCAATGCCCTTGAGATATGTAGGACACTCATTCTTCATGTGTCCAAACCCATGACACCCAAAACACTTAGGTCCTGAACAGTGTACTGACCAACTTCCTTTGCATCATTCTTCCCTTTGTCTTGGCTCTTAAACTGAGAAGAACTAGATTGCCTACAATCCTTATCGAAGTTCCTCCATTGGCATTCTTCATAAACTTCTTGAACTGCCTTGTAATGTAGGACTTCATCTTGGAATCTTCATCATCGGAAGACTCATCTGTATCACTACTCTTTGCCTTCAAGACCATGCTCTTGCCTTTGCTTGACTTGTCAATCCTTGATAACCCTAGCTCGTGGGTCTGCAAGTTCTCAACCAGCTCAGTCAAAGGAATTTTATCAATATCCTTTGATTCTTCTATTATCGTGATCTTGGTATGAAATCTCTCAGGTAGAGATCTGAGCACCTTCCTTACAACCTTGGGTTCAGGGATAGTTTCCCCAAGATTGAAGGCTGAGTTCACTATGTCCTTAACCTTGGCATAGAACTCTTCAAACGACTCATCCTCCTCCATCTTAATCTCTTCAAAGCTAGTAGTGAGCCTTTGTAGCTTTGAGTCTTTGACAGCCTTTATTCCTTCATAGGTTGTCTGGAAGATGGTCCACGCCTCCTTAGTAGTTTCAGTTGAGGATATCTTCTTGAATTCCTCATTGGTGACTGCGCTAAATAAGGCATTCAACGCTCTGCTGTTGAAGTTTACCGCCTTGATCTTGGCTTCATCCTAATAGCCCGGCGCTTCTTTTGGCTTGGTCCAGCCAATCTCAACAGCTTGCCACACCTTCTCATCTAAAGACTGCAAAAAAGCTCTCATGCGTACTTTCTAATAGGCATAGTTAGTCCCATCAAATAAAGGAGGTATAATTAATGATTGTCTTCTATCCATAACAAACAGGGGTCAATGGATCAACACAGCAAAGATTAAACCTAATCAGAGTGTGCCTGCTCTGATACCACTTGATAGGCCACAAACTGAATGACCCCTTGTGATTAAACCAATTAATTAATTAGCCAAGTGATTAATTAATCAATTTATCATGCAATTACGTGGCAACACAAACAAATCACCAATAAACTAAATAAGCAGTGGAAAATAAATAACACGGTGATTTGTTCACGAATGGGGAAAACCCTAATGGCAAAAACTCCACCAAATGATTTTTAGGTCACCACTCCCAAAACTCCACTATTATCAAATCAAGCGGTTACAAGTAAAGGAATCCCAAGTACCTTACCAACTTACAGTTGAACCCTTACCCCAATACCCAATTGGACTTGATCTGTAGTGATAATTTTCACCTTTAATGTACGGCTCCCAAGTACGTGACTAACCAGATGCGCGAATCCTAGTACGCGACTTTAAACACCAACTTAGAAGGAAAGGTTGGTTGCAAAGTTTTTCAGTTCATCCTATACGATGAAGATCAGGAAGATGCTTGGTCACAAAACCCTTTGGTGCAAATACACAGCAACTTCTTCAGAGAAGATGAACTAGGTCAAGAACTTCATCTTTGATCACAATTTGCTTGAACAAGGATTGCTCAATGCTTTTGCAACTTATGTCTTTCATGACGGCTCTTAAAACAATCATTTTATATGTTTAGGGTTAGAAGAAAAGAAGGCCCAAAAACATATTCACGGATCCCAAGAAATCAGAACAGAAAATCTGATTTTTTAAATTTCGACAGATAGTAGGTGTCGAGGAGCTATGGAGAAGGTGTCGAGCTTTAATGATTTTGCACTTCAGCTTATTTTTCTTGGACAAACTTGATGACTTCAACACTTGATCTTGAAATCTTGTTTCTTGAAGTATTAAAAACACCTAGAACTACCCAATTACAAGTAGAGTGCGTTTTGTCAAAGGATTAGCCAATTTACATAAATAAGTATGACATATGTTCTTAACATGTGAATCACATATGTCCTAACAATCTTTATTTTATTTTCAATATAAACAAGAGAATAAATAAAAAATACTCAAGAAATAAATGATAACAATAGGGTAGAGTCTATAGATGAAAAGAAATAACAAAAAGCACAAAAGAAAATTTTTGTTATTAAAAAATGAGTCAACCTAATCAACTTGGGCTTACACAGTCAAACAACTTCACCCATACCCATATATTTTCATTCAAGTTTAGATGGGTGAATGGGAGTTCAAATCTTCTATTCTATTTTTTCTTCTCCACTTTATACTCCATTAATAAAAACTTGCCGTATGTACACTCATTAAATTCAAATATAATTTTCAGCATTTTCTTTTTTTAGCTTCTGAAAATAAATAAATAAAAACCTAAACCACCCATCATCCACTAGCCACCACCACTGTTGCCTCCACGACTATTAGGCCACCTCCATTAACATTTGTTGATGTCAGTAGTGGCCAGTCATTACCTTCGGCCACCAGCCACTAGCACCACTAGCCACTAGAATTAAAACCTAAACCATCCCATCAGCTACCACTAGAACCGATCCTCTACCACCTCCAACCTTAGCCAACGTCATCAATGTTCAACCACCACCTTTGGCCACTAGCCACCACAACCGGCCACCAACTAAGTTTCCATAAAAATGGAGAATCCATAACCAAAAAAAACTCACCACAAATCTTTCCATTTTTCATTGCAAATCTCCAAGGAATTTTGTTCAGGTTGTTGTGTTTGGGCTTGGCATAGTGGTTGCCAATGCGGGAGGTGGTGGTTGGCTATTGATGATGTTGGCGAAGGTTGGTGGTAGTGACAGCTAGTGGTTTAGGTTTTTTATTTATTTAGGAAAATAAAACAAGAAATAATGAAAATTGGACTTGAATTAAATGGGTGTACATATGAAAAGTTTTTATTAGTAGAGTATAAAGTAGACCAAGAAAAATACACTACAACAAAATGTATTTTTAGCGACGAAAATTAGTAAGGAAATATTTTTCGTCGCTAAAAATACAGATTTAGTGACGAAATATGAATTTCATCACTAATAGTGAAAAAAATTATAACATTTAGCGACGAAAAATAAATTTCGTCGCTATTGTGATCTAAAAAATAGGCGCCAGTGGAGGGAAATATTGGCGCAAGTTTAATTAAGCTATAGTGACGAAATATTTCGTCACTAAAAGTTGAAATTTTTAGTGATGAAATATTTCGTCACTCTAGGTATTGCTGTGATAGTATTAGTGACGAAAATTATTTCATCGCTATAAGGAAGAATTAGTGACGAAAACTATTCGTCACTAAAAATAATAATGGTTTTGCACTTAAATGTTTTTAGTGACGAAATCATAATTTGTCACTAAAAGTAAGCTACAGCGACGAAAGTTGAATTTCGTCGCTAAAAATATGAACAAAATATGGTCTCTTTAGTGACAAAAATAAAATTCGTCGCTAAAAGTGTAACAAATTCTGGGTCCTCTTGTGACGAAACAAAAATTCGTCACTAAAAGTGGGCAATAGTGACGAAAACATTTCGTCGCTAAAGACCACTTTTAGTGACGAAACTGATATTTCGTCGCTATTTACCACTTCTAGTGACGAATTTCAGTTTCGTCACTAAAAGTGGTCTTTAGCGACAAAATGTTTTCGTCGCTAAATACCACCATAAATACTCCAAACCAAAAATAACCCTCACCCACTCAGCAGAACAAAAAACACTCACCCACTCAAATTTTCAATCAAAAACACAGAGAAACCCAAACAAAGAAAAAAAGAGAAACCTCATTGTCGCCGATAAAGCCTACCGTCGCCGATAAAGCCTCACCATCGCCAATAAAGCCTACCGTCGCCGACAAAGCCTTCTACCATTGCCGATAAGGCTGCTACCGTCGCCGATAAGCCACTCCAAATCATCGGCAACGCTTTGCATTTTTTGAATCCCTGATAAAGATGAACCGTCGCCGATAAAGATGACCCGTTGTTGATAAAACCTCCTACTGTCGCCGATAAGCAGCCTACCATCACCGATAAGCCACACCAAATCACCGGCGACGCTTCGCATTCTTTGAATCGGCGACGCTTCGTCTTCTTCGAACGGCGACGCTTCACATTCTTCAAACGGCGACACTTCGTCTTCTTTGAACAGCGACGCTTCACATTCTTCGAATGGCGACGCTTCATATTCTTCGAACGGCGACGCTTCGTCTTCTTTGAACGGCGACGCTTTGCATTCTTCTAACCGGCAGCGCTTTGCTTTCTTTGAACCGGCGACACTTTGCCTTCCTCCGCATCGGCGACGCTTCGCCGTCCTTTGCATCGGCGACGCTTTGAATGTCATTTCAGCTCCCACCGTCGCCGATTCTCGACGATTCCTATTCGTTGTTGATCTCGATCCATTCGTCACCGATTCTCGACAGTTTTGAAGTGTTATTTCAGCCCATTCGTCGCTGATTCGGACCATTCTCGACGACCTTGAATCGGTAAGGTTTTATTTATTTATTTTTATTTTTTGTTTTTTTTTTCTTTCATTCCCTTTGGCTCATGTTTTATTTTTGTTGTGATTGAGTTTTTTGTGTGTAATTGTTACATATTTTAGATGTTGTAGTGGCTTCTTGGGTTCTCTTCACACACCAGCTCTTGGGTCTTTACCACTTTCCTCAAGCAAGGTTACTCACTTTGTATATTCAAATCGTGTTTTTTTGGAGTCTGCAAAAATGGGTGCTTATTAGACTTTTGTGTTTATGTACGGTGCATTGATGCCTTTGTGTTTGATCACTCTGACTAACTATGCTCTTTCTCACATTTGATGGAGCTTGTCTATAACTGCATCCATTTTCTGCAATTGGGTTGCTTCTTGTTTTTATGTATTTGGTCCTCGGATTCAATTAACGGGTTGTTTCGTTTTGTTACTGTTGATGTGAATTATTTTTTGTTAGTCATGTAACATGTTAGTACTTATCGGTTGTAATTTGTTTATTTTGGGATGAGAATCTATTCATATTTTTCATGGCAAAATTAGATAAATCATATTAGCGAGTGCCTCTCTGTGCAAAAAATATGAATAGATTGGCACTAGATAATCACACTTGGCATGAAAAGATAGTAGGTGTAAGTAAAAGCCCCATGGTTTCTACGATTTTATTTCTCATCTGTGATATAAATTTATTTTTGGGGCTTCTTATTTTTGTAATTACAATGAATTACTTAATTACACTTGGTATGACGACCTTTCTTTATTTTTTTTCATCTCTCTCTTTTGGTTAATGCTAGGTGACAATTGAGTGAATTGACAGAGTCTATTGCAATTGAAATATATGTCAATATATATATATATATATATATATATATATAATAGTTGTGCAAATATGTAAGATATTGGGTTCATGTGCTTATTGTGTTTTTTTGGGTTTGGACTAATTTCCATGTGTGTAAACTGTGAGATGGGTTTCCATGTTTGGCTTTTTATTTTTCAGGTAACAAATAAAATGAGAATAGGAAGCAGCATTGCAGCTGAGAGATTTGGCTAAGCTTTGTTACGGACTTTGGCGTATTGGTATTAAAAACAATTTTTACTGTTTTTGTTTTTATGTTTTGGAAGTTTTGTCATATTCACCATGTGAATTGTCCATTGTGGTGTGAATGGTGATTTTTACTTTACCACTTATGGTGATCTTTGTTTTACTACTCTTATATTCCTATTTTAATAATCTTCCTATTATATAGATTTATAGATTAAAAGCCATTCAAAATAACAATTATTCTAGACTAGGCTGTTTCCTTAGTCTAGAATCTTTTTGTATGTGTTTATTGTTTAATAATGTGTTGGTGCTTGCTTAAGCATGAAGTTTATTTTGTTTCAGGTTTGGGATCATGAAAATTGGCAGTGTTTAATGATATTGGTTCATTGGATCAGTATTTGTTCTCTGGTTTATTGGATCAGTATTTGTTCTCTAGTTCATTGGATTGCATGATAAAAGTTTGGTCTTCTACAGTGAAGAACAAGTAAGTTATTGAATCACAATTAGTTTCATTTACTTTCTTATTTGCTTTCCCCCTTAAGTAATTGAGGTGTGCTACAGTCCTTGAGCAGTGTTATTAATTGGTTTGGTAATGGCAAAATTGTACTGTTATGTAAGAAACTCAATAGTTATAGTATTTTGTTGCAATGCCATGTTGTGGATACTGTAGCTTTAGTTTTTTGAGTACATTTTCCAATGTACAGTATTTTGAGTTTAGAAATTCATGTTATTTTGAACATTGAGGATAAAACAATGTAGTGTTATTATTACAAAATGAAAATAAATAGTTATATGCCCTAAGGCAAGGGTGAGGTTTTTCCATCTTGAATTCACTCTCTTAGCAGTTATTGTTTACTGCCCCTATGGGTGAACAAAGTTACAAAATGAAGTGGGATTTGATGATATTCAGATCTCCTTCTCCTCACTCTTTTAGCACTTTATTTGATGTTTATTTGGTTGCCGAGAAATGTGAGAGAAAGTTAATAAAAATGGGTTAGTGCAGTTTCTTTGGTGGATGATACCAGTGGGCCCTTTCATAAGGATTCCATAAGAGCTATTCGTTATAAAGACTGAAGTACTTATAAATTTAACTTTTCTTTTGCAGGCTAAATACATATTGTTTACAATAACTTTGAATTTTTTCTGAAAGTTGTAAGCTTAGCTTGAGCAAAGTAAGTAAATTTTAGTTGAAAACCTTATAAAACTCTATACTTGTGATGTTGGAAATTGGATTTGTAGTGGTATGTTGTGTTGGAGCAAGCGGGTGGCTTGCATGGTGTTATAAGGTGGTTTAAATACATATTAGGAATGTTTTTTAACTCTTGCAAATGTGAATGAGTATTGTTGATTAGATGTGATGAATATTACTTTATTCGATTTCAATTCTTGTGAACACTTTATACTTGTGATGTTTGTGATTGGTTTTGTGGTAGGTTGTTGTGTTGGAGCAAGCGGGTGGCTTGCATGGTGTTATAAGGTGGTTTACATTCATATTGGGAGTGTTTTTAGTTTCTTGCAAATATGAATGAAACTTGTTAATTAGATGTGATGAATATTACTTTATTTGATTTCAATACTTATAAACACTCTATACTTGTGATGTTTGTGATTGGTTTTGTGGTGGGTTGTTATGTTGGAGCAAGCGGGTGGCTTGCATGGTGTTATAAGGTGGTTTAAATATATATTGGGAGTGTATATTTGTATGTGCAATGTATATTTGTTTAAGTAGCTTATAGACTTGTGCATTCATGAATGTGATAGAACTTTATCTAAGTAGCTTATAGACTTAGATGTTAGAATACATTATGCATGAGTTGTTCTTATTTTACTAAAGTAGGATTCATCTTATAATTGTAGTCAAACATGGATAAAAGTTGGATGACAATGGGTAAGACACCCGATGGCAGATTAAGTCATCCATATATTGAAGGGGTTAATGCATTTATTAATTTTGCAAGAGCGGTTGTAGACTTGAGTGGTAATATTCCATACCCGTGTATACACTGTGTGTATTCACTGTGTTTTTATATTTGTGCAGATTTCTTATTGGTGGCTGTAAGGGATTTACTTTTGGCATTATTTGAAGACATATGAGGACATCTTTTGGCTTTAGGGGGTTCTAATTATATTATGTTACATTTTTTGTATTGTTAAAAAACATCTTAAGTTATTGTATGTATTGCAAACAATTATTATATAGAAGGAGTTTTAATTTGATACTTGTTTTAATTTTAACTTGTGGAATGTATGGATCGATTTTTTATAAATGTGTTGTTGAAATAAATGTGTTAATCAAATGTGAGGTTTTAATAATGTAATGACAGGTTACATGTTAATATCAACGTCATGAAAATAATAAAAATAGAAAATAAGTTTTAGTGACGAATTTTTTCGTCACAAATATGGCAACAAAAAATTGTTTTAGTGACAAAATATTTCGTCACTAAATGTAGTGGAATTTTGTAAGAAATGGTTTTAGTGACGAAAATTTTCGTCACTATATGTGCATGGATTTTCTTAGAAATAGTTTTAGTGACGAATATTTTCGTCACTATATGTACCCAAAAATAGTTTTAGTAATGAAATTTTTCGTCACTAAATATGATTTAATAAACTGAAATGGTTTTAGTGACGAAATATTTTCATCACTAAATACTGTTTTTAGCGAGGAAAACATTTAGCGACGAAACGTTTTCATCGCTAAAAGTTTTTTTTTTTACCAAATTGGACTTTTAGTGATGAAATTTTTCGTCGCTAAAAGTCGCCAGGACTTTTAGCGACGGGGCTACAGCGACGAAATGAATTTCGTCCCTAAAAGTCCAATTTCGTCACTAAATGTTCTTAGTGACGAAAAACTGGACTTTTAGTGACAAATTTTTTCGTCACTAAAAATACATTTTCTTGTAGTGATAGGATAGAAAATTTGAACTTGGTGAATGGATTTGAGTTCAATTTAGCAAAAGTACACGCATTTTCCCTCATTATGTTTTTAATGGAAGGATAGAAAGGAGGCTTGATGGAATATAAATATTGTTGCTACATATTAGGGTTTGTCGTGTTGTTAGAGGAAAAAAATTATACTACCGCATTTTGTATATTTTCTTTTAAAATAATAAAATTCACTGTAACTCCATAGACATAGAAAAATTGTCCAACCACTTAATTTTTGTATCATGTAATTGTCTTTTTTGAGCGACAGGTAGAAGCATAGTTTTAAAAACCGGACCGAACTAGCCGGTTCAACCAGTCCAACCGTGAACCGGTATCTATACCGGTTCGGTTATCATAAAAAATTGAAAATATGGAAAAAACCGAAAAAACCTATAAAACTGCGGTTCAGCCAGGATACCTGGGAATCGGAACGGTCAAACCTTTTGCCAATGGTTCTCTAACTTAGCTAAAAATTGCTTAAAAAAAAAAAAAAAAAAAAAAACCATTCCAGCATCGACGACCACCTCAAGAAAAATGAGCAGATTGGAACTCGGATCTAATGTCTTTGACTGAGAGATATTTGTACAAAGCTTTCAAGTTTCAACTTTCAAGTTGAGAGATACAAAAAAAAAAAAAAAAATAATAATAATAATAATAATAAAATAAAATAAAATAAAAATTTGAGGGAAGAAAAAGAAGGCTGTGAATACTTGGGTCTTGATACCGTACTTGCACCAGTGAAAAACCAATGCACATAACTACTGAAAAAACTCAAAAGCCAAGTATCAATGAAAGGCATAAAAGGCATCTAAAGTATTAATGCTTGGCAATTGGCACTTGGGAATTGAGTTGGGTATTTTGGGAGATGTACAACCATGCATGTTAGCCAAGTGTTTCATTTTTTATTTTTAGTGTGTACTGTTCTGTTGTGTTATTTCTTTTTTTGCTGAATAATTGTGTTAATAACTTAATTTTGATTAATAAAGGAATACAAATACACAAATAGTGTTTAAACAATAAAAAAATGATTTGTATTTTAACATTTAGGCTACTATCATCTAATTAAACACTCTTTTATTTAGAATAGATCTTTAAAGTACAATTAAATTACTTATTCTTAATACCATTGTAAAAAAAATGATAAATAAAACAAAAAAAAGATATAACATTGCTATTATTTTTGTAATGTTAATTTTGATTATTTATAGTTTCTTTCCCTTTCCCATCTAATATAAGATATGAAACTCATTTTTTAATTTTTTAATATTTGTTTGGATATATTTGATGAGTTGTTATTTATTTTATAATTTTAAAATAATTAATTAAATTATTTATGACATCATCGGTTCGACCATCAGTCCAATCTCGGTTGAACCAAAAAACCAAAAATCACTACCTTTTCTAGTTCCGTCGCCGTTCCGGTTTTTAAAATCATGTAGAAGTATATATTGCAAATGGAATAAAGGTTACAGATGTGCACAAAACAAATGGCCGTGCTAGCAGTCAACTCGGCTTATTGTAGCCAGTCCAAGTATGCAGTAATACAACATCATAACTTCATAAAACAAGGGAGTGAAAAAAACATAATAAAACCTATATCCCTTAAGGGAGTTGGCTCACACTCAGGTACTTGTAGCAGAGTCATTGCTCCATGTAGAATATCGCTGGGCATGCTTTGCTTCTACTCAAAATGGTAGCGGTTTCTTGCGTTCCAGATGGACCACGACACCATCGCCCATAGCCCACGACACCATCAGAGTTACAGTTCTACAACTTTCCCTGATCCATACCCCACACATTTCTAGCTAATGGACATTCCCATAGGACATGGGCCACCGTTTCTTCGTGCTGCTGGCAGATAGTGCAGGTAGAGTCCACTAGTACCCTCATACAGCATAAATTTGCAGATGTTGGGAGTATATCGGAGCATGCTCGCCACACAAAATTTTTGACCTTTGGGGGAATAGGAAGCTTCAACATCTTGTTCCAGAATTTTTTATCATCTCTTGCAGTGGAATGTTCAATGTTTTCTGGTTGATTAAGGCGTAGTGCGACCCGATAAGCTGTCTTCACCGAGAAGCACCCATTCTTATTTTTCTTCCAGCGAAGTTTGTCTTGGTCATGCTCCTCACCGAGTTTAATACTTAGAATATCTTCCACAGTGGATTGTAGCAACGTGGTGTGCAGTAACGGTCTGTTCCATTGCCTAATTCGATGGTAAATAAGGTCAGCCACCTTCATGTTTATATCAGCACCAGGTCTGAACTGAGGTGGGTGGTTTAGCCACCTATGATCATTTACTTCAATACTGTGCCCATCTCCCACTTGCCATGCCGTGCCTACCGTGATCAATTCCCTAGCCTCCAACAAACTACGCCACACAAAGGAAGGGTTACACCCTAGTTCAGCCTCCATAAAGGAGCAATTGGGAAAATAGTGAGCCATATATACCCTAACAAAAAGAGAATGCCCTCCTTGAATCAGCCTCCATGCTTGCTTAGCTAACATAGCTAAGTTAAAGGCATGAATGTCCCTAAAGCCCATTATTTTCCTTTTTGTTTTTCATCTCTCACTTATTTGGGAATTCATGTATATTCCTAACACTAGAAAATACTGAGCACCATCAAATCTAATTTATTGTTTAATAGACTGAAAATCTTAGTAAATGACTCTTGAATGCATTGATGTGCAGTCGTTTGCTAATTCGGTGTGCGATTTGGTTAAACTAGTCTTAAGTTTTAACTTTTTTTTGCTAATCAGTTTTAAGTTTTAACTTACTCTCATTGTGTCATTGAGTATTTCCCAGGTCTAATTCTCACAAATCTTTGTTGGAATATGTCAATTTTGGTCATGATTTGGAGAATAATGAACCCAAAAACTTTAAGAAGCACTGGGCTCCCTTTATGGGCTTTAGGGAGATTCGGGCCAAAGGTCCTTCAACCTTTTAAGCAATATTGGGTAATTTTCAAAGTGTAATTAGGGGACAGTTTTCTCCAAACTAGTTTGGGGAGAAATTCTTTAAATTTCTCATATATCTTTTTTCTTTTTTCTTTTTTTGTGAATTTTGAAAATTTAACCGTTGAATTTCATGTTCCTTATGTTCTTAACATGAATATCAAATTTCGTTTAAATCAGATATTATTTATGTAAGGACTCAAAATGTGTTGGACCTAAACAATAAGATTTGTAGAACGTGGGTAAAAGGATTAAGTACCAACAAAGCAAATAATGATCGGTTTGAGATTTATAGAACTAATAATCAAGGAATTTGACTAAGTGTTTATGAGGATAATAACGATGACTTCGGCTAAAATTTTATGAAGAAATTTTGTTCTTGGCCTAGTCCGAGGATCTAGTCCGACGAATTCTTTGCTCAAAGCTGACATATGTAAGGGTTATCCTTCAACACCCTGAAGATCCCTGTTTCGGTTCTTGTCCTAATCGGTTTTTTTCCACCCCTCTCCCCCCTCTCTCCTTGATGGGGGTGCTATCTACTATATAGTCTTTTTTTAGTTGATCTCTGTCGTCCACTTATTAATCATCCAAGCCTATACTTGAGTGCCTATCCCATCAGCCGTCTTTGCAGGCTTTCTGTTAGTTGAAGTAACCAAGGCATCACTGCTGGCTGGTTAACTCACCATTGATGTGATCAGAATGTAGGTGGAGTGCATTTAATGAGTGAGTGACAGCTCATCCTCGGATTATGCCCTTTCCTCGGTTTGGACCTTGGGCCTGATGTCCCTAGACGACTTGGGCATCGTTTGCTCATCCTCGGATTATGCCCTCTCCTCGGTTTGGACCTTGGGCCTGATGTGGAGTGGGCCGGGGTTGCCATAATATTTGGGGCCCCACAATAGCCCCTCAAAATTCTGCTATCCGACCCCTTGGGCAGGGAGGAGGATTTTGACATTCTCAGGCCTATTGTATTGGCCTGTCAGACCTTGCCTTTCTGTCAGTGTTACCATCCTTGCAACTGCCCCTGTAACTTTCTTTGGCATAATGGGCCTGCCTGAGGAGTTTTTCCTTATTTCTGTAAGTCTTCTTCTCTTTCTAGTCTATACTTTTTAGCCTAAGTTCCTTACTAGTTCCTCTAGGATGGGTAGGTTTAAGTTGCTGTGCTTTAGCATTCAGCTTTACTTGGTTTTCGTTCCTAGCAGGGCTCATTATTTAGCACAAAAAGGGGTTGGCTCTACCTTAGGTTTGGGCCTACGGTCAGTATAAAACCCTGGTTCTGCCCGGTGCTTAGATCGTCCTATAGTGACTAATTTCTCCAGAGGCTAGGGTCTGAGGACCATGCAATGCCTAAGTTCTGTCTAGTACTTAGTTTTCTGATTTTTAAGTAGATTTTTTTCTTTAAGTAGTTAGTTTTCCCAGAGGCTTGGGTCTAAGGACCATGCAATGCCTAGGTTTTGTCTAACTCTTAGTTCATAGTCGGAAGTAGCTGGTTTCCACAGAGGCTTGAGTCCGAGGATCATGCAATGCCTTGGTTCTGTCCAGTACCTAGTTCTTTGATTTTTTAGTAACTTTCTTTCTTTAAGTAGTTAGTTTCCCCAGAGGCTTGGGTCCGAGGACCATGCAATGCCTAGGTTCTGTCTAACTCTTAGTTTTCAGTCTGAAGTAGCTGGTTTCCCCAAAGGCTTGGGTCCGAGGACCATGCAAGGCCTTGGTTTTGTCCAGTACCTAGTTCTTTGATTTTTAAGTAACTTTGTTTCTTTAAGTAGTTAGTTTCCCCAGAGGCTTGGGTCCGAGGACCATGCAATACCTAGGTTCTGTCTAACTCTTAGTTTTCAGTCTGAAGTAGCTGGTTTCCCCAGAGGCTTGGGTCCGAGGACCATGCAAGGCCTTGGTTCTGTCCAGTACCTAGTTCTTTGATTTTTTAGTAACTTTCTTTCTTTAAGTATTTAGTTTCCCCAGAGGCTTGGGTCCGAGGACCATGCAATGCCTAGGTTCTGTCTAACTCTTAGTTTTCAGTCTGAAGTAGCTGGTTTCCCCAGATGCTTGGGTCCGAGGACCATGCAAGGCCTTGATTCTGTCCAGTACCTAGTTCTTTGATTTTTAAGTAACTTTCTTTCTTTAAGTAGTTAGTTTCCCTAGAGGCTTGGGTCCGAGGACCATGCACTGCCTAGGTTCTGTCTAACTCTTAGTTTTCAGTCTGAAGTAGTTGGTTTCCCCAGAGGCTTGGGTCTGAGGACCATGCAAGGCCTTGGTTCTGTCCAGTACCTAGTTCTTTGATTTTTAAGTAACTTTCTTTCTTTAAGTAGTTAGTTTCCTCAGAGGCTTGGGTCCGAGGACCATACAATGCCTAGGTTCTGTCTAACTCTTAGTTTTTAATCTGAAGTAGCTGGTTTCCCCAGAGGCTTGGGTCCGAGGACCATGCAAGGCCTTGGTTCTGTCCAGTACCTAGTTCTTTGATTTTTAAGTAACTTTCTTTCTTTAAGTAGTTAGTTTCCCCAGAGTCTTGGGTCCGAGGACCATGTAATGCCTAGGTTCTGTCTAACTCTTAGTTTTCAGTCTGAAGTAGCTGGTTTCCCCAGAGGCTTGGGTCCGAGGACCATGCAAGGCCTTGGTTCTGTCCAGTACCTAGTTCTTTGATTTTTTAGTAACTTTCTTTCTTTAAGTAGTTAGTTTCCCTAGAGGCTTGTGTCCGAGGACCATGCAATGCCTAGGTTCTGTCTAACTCTTAGTTTTCAGATTTTCTTCGCCGAGGAAGGGACTCTGTTCCGTTCTAGCCTCTTCGATTGGTGTACCCCTTCTGATTACGAGGCGTCCCCTGGGCTGATCAAGTAACGCGCCTTGATACTTTGGTGCCTCCTCGTTAATGATGCGCCTCCTCATTAATATCCTTGGGAATTTACGAGGATCTAGCGGTGGATAAGCCCCTTGGAAATTATGCGGAATTAATGCCACCGGAAATCTCTCCCTGGGATTTTGTGCCGGTTGGCTTTCACCAATTTTCGCCCTCTATAAAAGGCCTTTCTGGGACAACTCTTTTCACCAAACCTCACAAAGACATTCACCAACACACAGTTCATAGGCTCTGCAAAAATAGCGGTTTGTGCCCCACAAAATGAGTTGGCCCTTGGAAAGGGCGGTCACGAGGAAGCCTAACCCCTTGCAGGAGCCAAGGATGGCACCCCGACCCTGGACGTCATGCTGGGGTTGGGGTAGGAGAAGGCTGAAGATCTTTCTTCTTCTCAACCTAATCGGAGGCGGACCCCTCCTCGCTGTTTGGAGGAGGATCCCGAAAGAACGTAACCTCCTTCCCCCAAACCTGGATCCGTCAGCTCCTTCAAGCTGGCAGTGATGGGTTTGGGAGGGAAACCAGGCGAAACCGAGAGGGGCAATCGTCCGGTGCCGCGGCCCCTTCCCCCTCAACGTTGCCTTCCTTCCTCCATTTCCTCTTCTCTTGCTCCTCAACCAGCCTTGCTGGGCACCTTTCTTTGTAGTTAGCTTTAGAACAAGCCTGCATGGGCATCAATTGTAAGATGTAACTTTTTCTTCATATATTAATAAAAAAGTAGATCCACTTCTTCTCTTTTATTTTTCGCATCTTGTTGTTTCTTGTGATTATTGCCTTCTGAGTGAATGTTATTGCTGCACGCTGTATTGTTTTTTTTGTTTTTGGTTTTAAGTGTGGTTCTTAGCCTTTTCACACCAACCATCATACTTGCTAGTGCACAAATCCTTCCCACAGACGGCGCCAATTGTAAGGCCTCAAAATGTGTTGGACCTAAACAATAAGATTTGTAGAACGTGGGTAAAAGGATTAAGTACCAACAAAGCAAATAATGATCGGTTTGAGATTTATAGAACTAATAATCAAGGAATTTGACTAAGTGTTTATGAGGATAATAACGATGACTTCGGCTAAAGGTCTATGAAGAAATTTTGCTCTCGGCCTAGTCCGAGGATCTAGTCCGAGGAATTCTTTGCTCAAAGCTGACATATGTAAGGGTTGTCCTTCAACACCCTGAAGATCCCTTTTTCGGTTCTTGTCCTAATCGGTTTTTTTCCACCCCTCTCCCCCCTCTCTCCTTGATGGGGGTGCTATCTACTATATAGTCTTTTTTTAGTTGATCTCTGCCGCCGACTTATTAATCATCCAAGCCTATACTTGAGTGCCTATCCCATCAGCCGCCTTTGCAGGCTTTCTGTTAGTTGAAGCAACCAAGGCATCACTGCTGACTGGTCAACTCACCATTGATGTGATCAGAATGTAGGTGGAGTGCATTTAATGAGTGAGTGACAGCTCATCCTCGGATTATGCCCTTTCCTCAGTTTGGACCTTAGGCCTGATGTCCCTAGACGACCTGGGCATCGTTTGCTCATCCTCGGATTATGCCCTCTCCTCGGTTTGGACCTTGGGCCTGATGTGGAGTGAGCCGGGATTGCCATAATATTTGGGGCCCCACAATTTACTATTCGATCAAAAACTAATTTTTTATACACAATTTTAGATTATAAAAATTTGAAATTTTAACATTAGTTTGATAACATAGGAATTGATTTTTAATCTTCTTGAAATTTTGCAAGAATGAACAATATAATAAGAATATATAATTTAACAGTTAGATTTTTAAAATTTGCACTCAATAGAAAAATACATGAAGAGTTTGTAGAGTTTCTCTCCAAACTAGTTTGGAGAGAACCTTCAAGGGTTATGAAATTGTTTTCCTCTCTATGTGTTTCAAACCATTTTTGTTCTCAGGCTTAAAATGAGATTTTATTGTCAATTTATGCGGGTTGGTTTTGGCCCAACAGCAGCTCAAGCGGATCTGACCGAATTCAGGTGGGCCGATTGCATTTGTATCGACCTCCATTCCTGCATCCATGCATGTAAAAATGAAGTACATGAGAATGTATAGTGATATGGTGTGATCATCGTTGTTTTGTTACATACAGTACGTAGTCCTTTGAATTTAATTTTGCAACCCAATCTTCGTAATCCCAAGAATTCCGAGAATATAAATTCCGAAAATATACATGTATACAGTATATAATTAAACACTGACTTATAAACAAAAATTGAGAAAGCGATACACTATTTTTAAAGTTATTTTTACACTAGTATGACGTACGAAGATCATTTAATTAATTGATAATTTGCGACAAAGAGCTAGCACTATAATAAACTTTTTAGAGCAACGCTTACATATCTTGACCATGTTAAAACCTAAAAGATTAATTACTGTCGTTTTATATCAATAGAAATGATCGAGTCTGCAAAGACTTGGAAAACTTGGAAAGATTAATTTTGAGATAGTTACTTGTCTATTCCACGTAGTAATCTCTCAGCATTTTGTTTAATCTAGATTGATCTAAAGGAGTCTTGTGGGATTGTTCTTGTATGAATTAAATGGAGTCTAGTACCATGATTAAACTTATAGCTTCTAATTCTTCTGTGTGGAAGACGAGAATGGAGTGAAACCATTGTCTAAAACCGATGATGAATGGGATATTTTAAATAGGAAAGCCGTTGGACAATTTAGGCAATGGGTTGATTAGAGTGTTTTTCAGCATGTAGCCAAAGAAGTTGACGCATATAACATTGGGGAAAAAATTAGAGATTCTGCATGATTGCAAGATCGCGCAAAACAAAGCCTTTATGATAAGAAAGCTTGTGAAATTGAAGTATAATGATGGGCAAGGGGTTGCCGAGCACCTGAGTGACTTCCAAGAGGTGTTGAATGAGTTTTCCAGCGTAAAACTTGTGTAAGATGATGATGAAAGTTCAAAATGGGTATACAACACCCTTGAACGTTTGGACCCCAAATACAAAAATACCAATTCAAGCTTTATATCAAACAAATAATGTGCAGAACATGATAACAAGCTAATAACAGAATTGATAACTAATCTAAGCCAAATATAAACACATCCACAACAGTAAATATAAGGCAAAGATAAAGAGAAGGAAAATGCAAACACACGGACAACACACGATGTGTTATCGAAGAGGAAACCGAAGCCCTCGGCGTAAAACCTCTCCGCCGCCCTCCAAGCAGTCAAATAATCCACTAGAAAATGTAGTTGGGATACATGAACAACAATAGACCCTCCAAGCCTAATCTACCCAGGTACCTAAGCCCTCCAAGCTTCTTGCTCTAACGAGGTTGCGTCGAACCTTTTTCTTTTCTAGCTTACCAGATTCCGTTACTAGACCATAGCATCAACCAATGTAGATTGGTTCCTTCTTAACTGCTTCCCAACAGCACCAAATAGACCTTCTCATAGACGTGGGTGTGGTGAGATAAGGATTTGGCTAAAGGCCTCTCAAGGGTATGACAATGGAGAGGAAGAGAGTAGAGGAATTTGTAGAATCTCTAAGGTTAAGATTGTGGATGAATCAATCTTGTATTTCTCTAAGGTTTCTCTCACAAAATTCTCTCTGGAAGCTCTCTCAATATGGTGGGTTTAAGGGTATATATATAGTAGGGTGAGAAAGGAATGCAAAACATCAGTTTTTGCCAAACAGGGCATTTTGGCGACTTGACCTCGCGACTGGGTTAAGTCGCGAGTTCAAGCCGCAAGCCAACGGCCTGGCCAGTCTGGGACTTTTGTCCTGTAGTGCAACAGCTGACGCGACTCTTTAGCTTCTGGCATGCTTGGCATGTGTGCAGACATTTGGTGACTTGCAAGCCGCGACTCACCCGCAAGATCCAGTCGCGAGACTCTATTTTCTTGCACACTCTTGAGCATTTCTTCACATCTTCTCACACACTACCCTTACAATTTTTCCACCTAAATACAAGGTTACTAAGTGCTAAATTACAAGCAAATTGGCATGGAATAAAGCCAACAAGATGGTTGATTAAATTCAACCTTACAATCTCCCCCTTTGGCTATTCCGTGACAAAACCCTACAACAGACTCTAGACTTAAAACGTGAGTTGAAAACAGTTGAACAAAACTCACTCACACCTAACTCTAGATTCTGTGAAGCTTTAGAACCATAAGAACAAGAACTCCTGAAACACAACAACACTATAAGTTCATTGTATGCAGAAAACTTGTAAAGCATATGGAACAAGCACAATGCGATCAAGTACTATGGAGTAAAGCAATAAACCATGGCAAGACAAAAACATGCAATCACTATAACCAAGTGATCACAATGCTCATTCACACTTGGAATAAACATCCGGACATTCAAGTTGACAGACACAAGGCAAATCACTTGAATGACCAACACTCAACCAATGCACAGTACATGAAGAATGTGCATCTAGGAAAAATCCTACATGGGCACAAGAGTGACAGTACTTAAAAGGAATGCATAGCATCAAGATAGAAGTACTGATTTAACAAAGCACAAAGGCTGCATAAAGCATGGTACAAACCACAAAGGCTGCATAAAGCATGGTACAAACCACAAAGGCCTACAAATGTGCATAAACAAACCCTTAAAGCTTACATAAGCAACATGGGTATAAAACAAAAACATAAACCTTAAAAACCTACAAAGGTAGCAGGTATAAAACGGTAAACAGTACTTCCCTTATCATATCACTCCCTCTATCATGAATCATAGGAGCTGTGATGAACTTGGAACATATATACTTGTAACCTGAAACACTTGCACGAAACACATTAGACCCTCAAGGTAAAGCAAGTAATAAACGGACAAGTATAATGTAACAAATAAATTGCGATCAAGTAAACATGATGTGAAATATGTGAGCAACTTGATCAAATACCAAACACCAAGACAAAGTATTTTTTTATTAGCTCAATGTCTTCTTCCCCTTGGTACATGCATCTCTCCTATGAAAAAACTCTCCCCCTACAAGTGTGTACGAGAAATAGAATTTCTCCTCCTAAGAATGTGCACAAGGGTCATATAGAAATGACAAAAACTCTCCGGTATACTCTTTAGAGTATACTCTCCCCCTTTTTGTCAGGAATAGACAAAGGGTCAAGAAGAAACGAGGGTAAGAGATGAAGGCATGAACAATGACAATGATGCATGAGGGGTGCAATGATGCATGAGAAAATGAAGTTCAAACCTAAGATGAAACAAAATGCTACAAAGCATAAGGTAAACATGACATGCTAGGATGAAGAAACAAGGTATAAACCAATGCATGGCAAGGGTAGCAAAGTTGTGTGCAAGAGGTGGCAAGTGCAATGCATGACCAATGCATGAAAAATGCACATGTGGGGCAAGGTGTGTTAAATACACAACCAATGAACCAAACATGTTCCTAATGAGGAAACATGAGAAACCCCAAAGTTTGATACTCATTGGAGTCCAAACAAGTGAGAAAATGCGTAAGAGGCATTTTATCAAACACCTAACATGCACACTATGAAGAACAAAGTGAAACAATGCATGAACATCATGAAAACCACCCTTAATACATGTTCTTTTTGCCACAAGGGGCCAACATCCAAAGCAAAACAACAAAAGAAACCAATCACAAACAAAAATTTTGAGAAAAAAATAAGTTTTCCCAATCCTTATGATGAAAATCCCAACCAAGAGCACAAAACTCACCAAAACATAATCCAATGATTCAAATTAATGAAAAGAGTTTAAAATTATCTTAGAGATGTTAAAGGAATGAAAAACCATTCAAATTGGTTGGGTTTTGATGTAAAAATATTGAAATAAGGGTTTAAGAGAGGATGGGAGAGGTTTAAAACAAGTTTCCCATGAAAAAGCACTTAAAAAGACTAATTCTGGGCATTTGGCGACTGGACGAGTCGCCAGTAAGCCGCCAAACCTTCTGTGTGAGCTCGCTACAGTATTTGGCTAGTTGCAAGTCGCCAAATTAAGTGGCCAAAAATTCTGACACTTGTTTTTCAACCCAGAACATGTTTAAACACTGAAAAACAATGTATGCACTAAACATGAACACAAAGAGTGATAAAAATCACTTCCAAAAGCATATAAAATGATCAAAAATCTTTTTGGATTAATCCATATAGAGATGAGCACACACACATCACATTTAAATAAAGCACAATCGAACAAATGAATAAGGCATTCATTGAACATTAGGCATGTGTGTTGTGTGTGCGTATCAAGTGTGGAATAGTCCATAGTCTAGAGTGAAACTTCAATGATCAATTCAATCAAGTCATACACAACTAGTACTTAGTCAAGTGGTTTATCTCAATTATAGAAATGAACATATATGACCTCCCACAAGAAAATGATTACATATCTTTGAAGCTCTTCATTTAGCTTTTTTACAATTCATATCAATTGATCTTTTTGAATCAATACATCTCATTTTAGAGATCGATGCATGAAATTTTTAATATTTCAATTTGGTGACAAGCCTTTGACTTTTGGGGCATCATACATTTTATTTTGGTCGCTTTCCCTTTTTCCTAGTCAAATACTAGTATGTGCGACAGACTTTTGCAGCTCAATATCTCTTTTCATTTAGAGATTTACATTTGGTGAGCTCTTTAAGCAAAAACAACAAAATAAAGAGTGAGAAGATATATAGGCACAAGTCTACGCATGTATCAAGACCAACACAACTATTGACTAGTCATTCATGACAAGCTTGAAGATCGATTTACAACAATCACACAAAGATGTCAAGATTTTTCCCACAAAGATATAAGTGCATAAAGAACAAGTTAAGCTCGTAAATGCACAAAGCCATTAGTACAAAGGTACAAGGCAAAACTCACATGTAATATGTGCTCAAACATATACGATCAAACTTTTTGAATTTTTCACTTTTTATGTGATTTTGGATTTTTACTCACACAAAACAAAAACATAAAAGTAAGATCAAAACAAAAACAATGCATACAAATAAATGCAAAATGCACAAATGCATGAAGATATGACAATCAATGCATGAAGGGTCCTACAAAGATCGAAAGAATTAGATCAAGGACCAAAAGAGCAAAAGCTCAACCATAGAAACCCTTCCTCATCCAAACGGAACGATTGTTTGGAATGAGTGTCTCAAGAGAAGTGAGATGAGGGTTGGAAGAATGAGAACCGGTGATGCACATAGTTAAGGAGTTAAGAGCATTAAACACTTTCTTTAACAACATGCTATTATCACTCAAATCCGATATACCCTTTTTAGCATAACTTCCTAGAAGCTCAAGTTTATCTTTTCTTTTAATTCTTTTAAAAGCATGAAACTTAGAGCATTGAGGTCTTAGATGACCAAAGGCACCACAATAGTGACAAACAATGTGTTTAGGTCCACTAGGCTTTTTGGGAAGGGATTTAGCAACATGGTTTTGTTCTCTCTTCAACTTATAACATTGAAGTCTTATATGACCAATCACACCACAATGGTGGCAAGTTGGAACAAACTTAAATCCATTCAAAGCCTTAGGTTGAGACCTAAACAGAGGCTTTGACTTAACAGCCTTTCTCTCCACCTTTTGATTTCTTTTATGTGGAGGAATATACACCGATTTGTCCTTTGGGGTAGAACACACAATAGGCACAAAATTGAGTACCACAACATGATTGCAACAAATAATTTCATCCCTTTTAACAATAGGTTCAGCAATCAAACACTTGGCATGCATCTTAAGAGATTCATTTTCACATTTTAGCTCATCAACAAGTTTGTTAGACAAAACAAGTTTAGCATCCAAGTCCATATTCAAACATTCAAACTCTTTAAGCTTTTCAACAGAATTTTCAACAAGTTTCTTATATTTTTCAACCAATTTGTTGGATTCATTGAGCTTAGCAATCAAATCATCCTTTTCACAAAATAACTTGTTCAAATCCTTATTAAACTTCTTAGCATTTTTCTTCAAGAGTTTGATGTTAGGAATATCAACAACATCTAAAGATTCATGTAACATAGCATCACAATTATGAGGATTATCACTCATGGAGGCATGTTCACAAACACGTGACATGCTACATTTATCATCAACCAAATCATACAAAAAGGCATACATAGCACAATCCATGGCAAATAAACACAAGGGGTCAAGGATCACACTTAGGTATTTAAACCACAACAAGTGTACCTACTCTGATACCAATTGAAAGTTCAAAATGGGTATACAATACCCTTGAACGTTTGGACCCCAAATACAAAAATACCAATTCAAGCTTTATATCAAACAAATAATGTGCGGAACATGATAACAAGCTAATAACAGAATTGATAACTAATCTAAGCCAAATATAAACACATCCACAGCAGTAAATATAAGGCAAAGATAAAGGGAAGGAAGATGCAAACACACGGACAACACACGATGTGTTATTGAAGAGGAAACCGAAGCCCTCGGCGTAAAACCTCTCCGCCGCCCTCCAAGCGGTCAAATAATCCACTAGAAAATGTAGTTGGGATACATGAACAGCAATAGACCCTCCAAGCCTAATCTACCCAAGTACCTAAGCCCTCCAAGCTTCTTGTTCCAACGAGATTGCCCCGAACCTTTTTCTTTTCTAGCTTACCGGATTCCGCTACTAGACCATAGCATCAACCAATGTAGATTGGTTCCTTCTTAACTGCTTCCCAATAGCACCAAATAGACCTTCCCACAGACGTGGGTGTGGGGGAGCTGTCTCTATTTTCTATAGAGTTGAATTGTTTTGTGTTCCCTTGATTCTCAATTTTCTCTTATCCTTTGTTGCGTATGTTGACTGTTTACTCTTTGTATGAGTTGTCTTTGTCAATTCGTGACAAAAAAGGGGAGATTTAGATCAAATATGGGAATAAATTTAGATGAAATGTGGGAATATATGGGAATCCTGTTTGTTTTGTTTAGGGGGAGCTGAAATTGTTTTTGATAGGGAGAGAAAATAAATTTTATTTTTTATTTATTTTTTATTTTTTATTTTTTGTATCTAACTTAGGGGGAGAGTTAGTTTGCATACTTGTTGATTTACTGTTTTTTTGTCACACATGCGTTTATGCGTTTGTTAAGTGTTTCAGGAATATACAGGTTAATTCAATTGAGCTGCTGTCTACACTTGCAACTGATGGATAGTAGTTAGGATTGAATTTCTTGTTATGAGCATTTTTTTGTAAAGGACTTTTATTTGTAAACTTTGAGCTTTTAGTTTGTGTTTTGTCATGGATTGCCAAAGGGGGAGTTTGTTAGGTTCTAAAAACTTAGGATTTTATGTATTTAGAATTCTAATGTGTAATGTTGGCAAACCATGATCAAAATAATATGTTTAGTCTTGTTTAGGCTTGCTCAAAGTTGTGTAATTCATGTAAAGTTGGAATCGAGAGGCTGTAGATGTATTAGTACATTTCGGCCTGGCTCGATCGATCGAAGATTATACTCGATCGATCGAAAGTCAGCCAAAATGTTTTTCTGCAGAATTTCCAACTCAGCCCTATTTCATTAAATATTTAGGGTTTTATGTTTTTGCCCTAGGTATATAAGGCAAAACCCTAGCCACGTTTTGTGAGTTGCTCTGGTTGTATTGTTGCTCATATTTTGTGGTTTGTGTGAATCTCTTGTGGAATCTTTGAGGAGCTTTCCTTCACATAAACTTAGGGCTATCAAGAAGGAGATTACTTCAACATCTTGATGATCATTCAGTTGCTGCCATTGGAGCTTAAAGAAAAACAAGCGGGGGTGTTTGTATCTTGTGGAGAATCCAAGAAAGAAGGAGTCTGTGGATTCGGAGCTTGCACATGGTCGTGTAAGTAAGTTCTACTGGTGGGTAGCAATAAGAAGTCGAGCGTGAGGGCTTGTAAGTCTTATTGTATGAACTTTGATTCTTTTATATAATGGATTCAAGTTTACCTTGAGGATAGTTAGGTTAAATCCTCCCCAGGTTTTTTACCGGTTTGGCTTTCCTGGATCATCATATCATTGTGTTATTTATCTTTCCGCTGCTTATACATGATATGATTGTTTGATTGTAATAATCTAGATTTGCATAATTTGACTAACTTAATCACTTGGCTAATTAAGTAGGTTAATTCAATTGTGGTTTAAGGGGTCTAAAAACCTAACATATTGTGAGACTGCAATGGAGATGTGGCTTGAGTTGCAGCGTATGTTTTCACAGGGAAATGGACCAAAGATTTATAATCTTCAACAGGAAATCTCACAGATAACTCGGAGTCAACCATCAGTGACTAAGTATTACTCTAAATTCAAGAAGCTTTGGGATCAACTGCTTCATTATGAGCCATTACTAGCTTGTACTTGTGGGGCAATGAAGATTCTGAGCATTGCTCATGAAAAGTCCTAATTAACGAGGTTTTTAATGGGGCTCAATAAGAGTTTTGAGACTGTGAGGAGTCATATTCTCAAGCTTGAGCCATTTCCATCAATGAGCAAGGTGTATGTTTTGGTTCTCCAAGAAGAATCTCACAAAGGCATTGGTCATGGTTCTGCCTTCACACCTAAACTTGATTCAATGGCAATGTTTGCCAACATCAGAGGGAATTATGGAGGTAAAGGTGGCCCTAAGAAGGAGAGGCCTTTGTGCACCCATTGCAACATGCTTGGACACACTGTGGACAAGTGTTACAAGTTGCATGGATACCCACCAGGTTACAAGCACAAAGGCAAGCCAAATTCCAATGCTAATCAAGTTTCATATCCTCAAGGCCAAGGTGTTAAAGTTCCTTCCAATGCATCTGCTCAATGTCCTATTTTTAAGGCACAATGTGAGCAATTGCTTGCTCTTTTCAATACTGGTACTAATCAAGGTGCTAATCACCATGTTGCAATTGTGAGTACAAGTGGTGCTGTCTCTAACATACTTCCTAGAGCTCCTGGTGTACCTGCTGCAATTGGAGTGCCTTCCTCATCCATTTCACCTTCAGACAGTGCCAATTGCTTTTTTGTTGACACTATGTCAGGTACAAATTCATTGTTCCCTTTCACTCCTTCTTTAAGACATTCCATTTTTTCTACCAAAGTAGTTGATAAAGAGGTTTTTCATGCCACTGATTGGGTCATAAGCACAGGGGCTATTGATCATATGGTACATTCCATTACATGTTTTACTATTATCACTGCTACTTTAAACACATTTGTTAATTTGCCCAATAGAGAAGTAGCTTCAGTCACTCATGTTGGCATTGTGAAAATCTCAGAACACCTTACCCTTCATAATGTTCCATGTGTTCCATCCTTTAGTTTCAATCTTAATTCTGTCAGTCAGCTAGCCAAGTCCACTGTTTGTTGCCTTATTTTCTTTGGAAACTTATGCTTTATCCAGGACCTTGCTCATTGAAGCACACTTGGTCTGGGTAGAGAATGCAGTGGACTTTACTTGTTGGACAAAGGCAACATCTCTACACCTTCCATTGCAGCTTCTATTTCATCTTCTATACATAGTTCACAGCTTCATATCTGGCACTCCAGATTGGGTCATCTATCCAATGCCAAATTGGCTTCAATAAAACCAAATGATGTACCTTGTTTCACTTCTATTAAGAATGTCAATTGTGACATTTGTCCACTTGCTAAACAAAAACGTTTACCTTTCAGTAAAAGTTCTCATTTCTCTAATTCTTGCTTTGAATTGATTTGTGGGGACCTTTCTCAATTCCTACTATTGATCATTACAAGTATTTTTTAACCATTGTTGATGATTACTCTAGGTGCACTTCGGTAAATTTGTTAAACCATAAATCCCAAACACAATCTGTTTTAGAACAATTTTGCACTATGGTGGAAACCCAATTCTTTAAAAAACTTTAAGATTTGATAATGGTACTGAATTCTTCATGAAAGATTTCTTTGCCAAGAAGGGCATTTTGGATCATTTAAGTTGTGTTGAAACCCCACAACAGAATGCCATTGTTGAGAGGAAACATCAACACATCTTGAATGTGGCAAGAGCTCTCATGTTTCAATCTCATTTACCTTTGCATTTGTGGGGTCATGCTATTCTTGCTGCTGTTTATTTGATCAACAGAATCCCCTCGTCTGCTTTATCAAATAAAATTCATTTTGAAGTGTTATTTGGTCATCCACCTAGTTATGCACATTTAAAGGTGTTTGGTTGCTTATGCTTTGCTTCTACACTTTCTTCTCAAAGATCCAAGTTTGCACCTAAGGCTGTTAGATGTGTTTTCTTGGGATATCCTTTTGGGGTTAAAGGATATAAAGTCCTTGATTTAGCTATGAATAGGGCGTTCCTCTCCAGAGATGTGGTTTTTCATGAACATTCCTTTCCTTTTGCATCTGTTTCAACTAATATTGTAGATCCTTTTGTTCCTACTACTGTTGAAGCTTCCTGCCCTCCTGGTGTTGATGGGTTTGTTACTCCCATTAACATACCTGATCCTGCTTCCTTAGATTTTGATGTTGTTCCTTTTCCTTCTACTATTGTTCAACCTATTCCTAGTGCTTTACCTTCTAATGCTACTTCTTCTAGTCCTTTTCAAGTGCCTAATTCTAATTAGGTACCACATTCCTCCACACCAGTTGTTTCAGTTCCTCCAGTACCTCTTAGGAAGTCAACTAGAGACATCAGACCTTCTGCCTACCTGCAAGACTATGCTTGTACTACTATTGCAGCTGGTGCTCCTTATGATCTTGCTCAGTGCCTTACCTATTCCCATTTGGAACCTTGCTATCACTGTTACTTGCTAGCAGACAGTTCTAGTCCCAAAGAACCTCAAAGCTTTTCCTAAGCAGTTCAGGACCCCCTTTGGAGGGCTGCCATGGACAAAGGAATCCAAGCCCTTGAGCTGAATCATACATGGGATGGGACTAGTTTACCTCCTGGTAAGTCTCCCATTGGCTGCAAATGTGTCTACAAAGTAAATTTTAATCCTGATGGTAGTGTTGAGAGGCTTAAAGCCAGGCTGGTTGCCAAGGGTTATACCCAAAGGGAAGGACTTGATTTCCTTGAAACCTTCTCTCCTATTGTTAAAACAGTTTCAATGGGGTCTTGCTTGCTCTTGCTGCTACCAGGTAGCAGCCTTTGCATCAATTGGACATCAACAATGTTTTTTTGCATGGAGATTTAGATGAAGAGGTCTATATGTCATTGCCACCTGATTTTCATAGTAAGGGGGAGTGTGTTTCAGCATCTTCTACTACTTCTAGGGTGTGTAAATTGGTTAAATCACTTTATGGTTTGAGACAGACTTCAAGGCAGTGGTACACTAAGCTGTCAGCAACTATAAAGGAGCTTGGTTTTGTTCAATCTCAGGCTAATCACTCCTTATTTGTGCACAACAAAGGGTCTTTGTTCACTGCTCTATTGGTTTATGTTGATGATATGGTAATCACTGGCAATGATCATGCTTGTGTTGCCTCTCTCAAGTCTATTTTAGATCAGAAGTTTGGTATTAAGGATTTGGGATCACTTAAGTATTTCTTGGGTTTAGAAATTTCAAGAAACAAAAGTCGAATCAGCCTTTCTCAAAGGAAGTATACTTTGGAATTTCTTGAGGAAACTAGTATGATAGGGTGTAAACCAGTCCAAACTCCAATGGAACAACAACTCAAGTTGTCTAAAGACAGTGGAGACTTGCTTACCAATTCAGGACAGTATAGAAGACTTATTGGAAAGCTTATGTACTTGACTCTAAGCAGGCTAGACATCACATATGCAGTACATAGGCTTAGCCAGTTCTTGGCACAACCTAAAGCACCAGATATGAAAGCAGCCGCTAGGATTCTATAGTACATTAAAGGAACATCTTGTCAAGGTGTTTTCTTCCACAGTAACTCTGACCTGCACCTAAAAGCATACTATGATGTAGATTGGGCAGGATGCCCTAACACAAGGAAGACTTTAACAGGCTATTGTGTGTTTCTTGGTGATGCATTAGTATCTTGGAGGTCTAAGAAGCATAGCATAGTGTCTAGGTCCAGTACAGAGGCAGAGTATAGGGCTATGGCCACTACGACCTGTGAATTAACTTGGATTTTGCATTTACTACAAGATTTACATGTCAAACATGATAAGCCTACATTGATGTACTGTGATAACCAGGCAACACTTCATATAGTTGCAAATCCAGTATTCCCTGAGAGGTTAAAACATATCGAAGAAAATTGCCATGTTGTGAGAAACAAAATTCTTGATGGTGCACTTAAAACCTTCTATGTATCAACCAAGGATCAGTTAGCAGATGTGTTTACCAAAGCATTAGGAGTGGAAAGTTTTTTAAACCTGATCAAAAGGCTAGGTGTGATCAATATTTTTACTTCTACAATGGCTTATCCTCATACAAGTTTGGAAGAGCAAAAGGCAAAAGCTGTGCTCTTGAAGGGGAGTATTAAAGTGCAAGTAATATCTCAGAGCAGAGGTGCACAGAGGTGGCTAGTAATGCAGTAGCTACTGATGTGAGATGCACCAACCAAGCCACAAGGGTAGCAGGTAGTGCAGCAGTTGCTGATGACAAGTGTGTTGATCAAGCCACGATGGCAGTAGTTGCTGATAAGGAGTGCACTGCTTAGAGCACAAGGATTGCATCAAATGGCTTGATAAGCACAAAAGTGTTAGAAATGCTTGAAGCCATGCCAGATCACGAGTTCTTCATCCAATAGCATTGAAGAAGTTACTTCCGGAAATTCAGGAGTCTTTTGCTCTTGGATTGCCACGTGTACAGATTCTGGAAGGTCCAAATAACAGATTTTGGCGTCAATTGTAGGGTGGTTATATTTTTTTGTGTACATAAAACAGAGTACAGTTATGTATTATTTCATTCATTCCATTTCTTGTAATTTTCTTCTCCATCAATGAAACTCTCTCAATTCTATTTAGATTCTTTAGTTTTTACAACTATTGTTGAGTCCATTACCTAATAGTTACAAAACTTTAGTTGTGTAAATTAGCAATTTAGCTCCTAATCATTTGATAACCATGAGTAAGGTGACACATAGCTTTTTCAATGAAAATGCAAGAATGAAAGAACTGGGTGTATGTATTTCCTGGTCTAGTAAAGACTTCCAATATAAAATAATGGGTTTACAACAATCTTCTTTTGAACAAATACTAGAGGCTACCAAAACATCAAGAACAAATCATTCTTGGTTCACAACAAATATTCATCACATAAAGGTGGACTAAAACAATAGCAAAAGAAAAATCCCATCAATTGAGTCAAATCATTTAAGCAAACAAAAAGAAATTTTAAGCACCACCACCAGTTAACACAAAGCTCTCTTACATAATTTGAGTGGTTAAAATAAATATAAAAAAAAGTTATGGTTTAATTAGCTTAAGGGAACGTTCTTTTTTATTTATTGTTATTTATTATGTTTATTTGATCCTTTGGCCTTTAAAAAAAATTAAAATAAAAGACCAACTTCCATATAGGTAATCAAAACTATTCTACTTCAACCACCTTGTTACATAATGATGAAGTGTAGATTCGTCAGTCATTGTGAGTGCGTCCAGATGGAGCCGGGTATTTGCCTATGTCACCAGGAAAATGGTAAGATTGCTCCCTTAAGGTGGTCACCGGTGTGGTGCCTGCCACAACGTCTCTAATGCCAAAGTTAGTATAAGAAAGCTTTCAAGAAACAACAAAGTATCAGAATAACTAGGAATGCTTTTAGGTGTGTCTATGTACCTTGTATTGGTGCTATGAGGGCTTTATATATGTTTCCACAGCCCCTAGCCATTGTGGTTGTTAATGTGGCTTTAATGTCTCTCTTGCTAATGCCTCATGCTTAGTAATGTGGGCCTTAATTAGGCATCCAACAGTCTATACAGCTGGTCATGTAACCGCTCGGGACATTATTGGTTGCATTGAATGGCTTCATTATTTTCGTTAGTGATATGGACATGTGCTTAGCTCGTCTCAGAGGACGGCCTCGTTGGTCTCAATGAGATCATCTAGGGAGGTTGAGTTCATTAGTCCCACCAGCTACCCCCAGATTCTGTGGTCGTCATGACATGTCATGATGATCATAGAAGATGAAAGGTATTTAGGCTGTACATGACTTTTGGGATTTCGCTCTGCATTAAATGCGTAGTGGCGACGCCACACGCATTGTGGCCATGTGGCATGTTCTGATCAGTGGAGTTAATGCTTCAATTTGTATGATTCTTGGGTTTCCTGTTGAATTTATGTTTTTTGAGCCTTGGTTTTTAAACTTATCTTCTTCTCACTTTCCCTTCCACTTTTCCAAAACTCCCAATCATTGCTCTAAGTATTTTCTTTTCCAAACTTTCTTTGCAACTCTTTTTCGAGCTAGTGCATGGCGTGGTTGAGCTTCTTACATTTCCTTTTTTGAGGTACGCTTTTCTCCCTCTTTCTTGCTACTTTTCTTTTCTGTTGTGATAAACATCTGATTTTTTCTTTCTTTTCTTTTTTGGTGTTTGTTTTTGGTTTTTTAGGGATTTAGCATTTATCTCTTTCCCTCTGTGTGTTTTTTTTTGGTTTTCATGGTCAGTCATTCTGAGATTAAGGTAGTGTGCCCCTTAGTTTCCTTTTTGTTTGCTCATTTGGGGGCTTCCTTAGATACTTCCTGTGCTTTTCTCCCTTTAGTTGGGGATTTTGTTTTTGAGGGTTGCAGATTAGGTGTTGTATTGGGTGAGTTGTTCCCTGTGCTTAGCCAATTGGTCAATTGGTTTAGGGGTTTGGTAGTAGAGGAGAGAAAGAGAATGTCTGAAGTAAGATCCAACGAGCTCGAGACTGGGTTTTCTTCTAACAACGACCTAGTGGAGGGAGATATTGCTGTCTCTACCCCTCGGGAGATTAGGGCTTTTCACGCCCTCGAAGAGGTGTGTAGGTTGGATGGTAAAACACTTGGCAGTTTTAAGGATAGGTTCCAGTTCTCGGATAGGGTTAGGGTTCGTCTCCCCCGTAGGGAGGAACGAGCTTGCCATTTCTTTCCAGGGGAGGTATGTTTTTGCGAGGCTGCCTTCCTGTGTGGGTTGAGGTTCCTCGTCCATCCGTTTCTTATGGAGCTATTAAATCACTTTGGTATTGCTCCCGGGCAACTTATGCCTAATTCATTGAGGATATTGGTTAGCTATATGGGGATATGGCTGGCTGCTACAAACGGGGACATGATTAAGGTAGATAAGCTCGTCTACTTATACCATTTGAAGGAGTCCAAGGAGCATGGGTATTATGAGTTGGTGCCCTGGGAGAGAAGGACTAGGATCGTCAGAGGTCTACCTTCGTTCTTCAGGTATTGGAAGTCCCGGTTTTTTTTTGTGTCCAGGGTCGATTTTGAGACCCCTTCCAACGAGGTTTGGGGTGATCTCCCAATGTTGCTCCATCGGTGGGGAACCTTACATTTAGGTGTGCCATTATTTCTTCTTGTCCATTGATTTTCGTTGTGTTTATTTTATCGCCACTAACTCCTTTGCTCATTGTTTTGCGTAGTTAAGAGACAGCCCAAGCTTAAAAGCAAGCATAGGGAACGCGTTGAGAAGGCAATCGAATACGCAAAGACGATTGAGGATTGGGACAATCTTGTGGACCCACGGACTCTTGCCTTCTATTGTCTCGGTCCCGACCCGTCTGCCTTCGTCCTGCGTAATATCGAGATTGAGGAAAAAAAGAGTAAGTGCTAAGTTCGTCCATGTTGATCTTCTTGCGTATACATATACACATTTTTTTTTTTTTTTACAAATGTTCTTGCAAGAATGATGACTAAGTTTAATAAAGACATGTATGCGAAAATGAGATCAAAGAAGGACGAGCCACTGTCCAATCTTGGTAAGAGGATAGTGCGCATTACAAGGAAGGGTCCCCCCCATTACTCTAGCTGCCCTCGTTGCTTCAACTGTCTCTAGTACTGAGGTGACGAGGACAACTTCTTCGACAACTTCTATTGAAGAGATGCCTGCTCCTACTTCCAAGAGGCCACGCTTGGAAGGTAAAGGGAAGGAAAAGGCTGACTCCCGTGCATCCAGTATCTGGGACAATGCTAAACTTGTGGTGGAAAGGGTGCACAGAGTCGTCAATGCTGAGGACCTGAAGGTTTTCTCGGGTGTGCCTTCCAACAGGGTAGTGGCTCGTCATGTCTATAAACTTGTTCAAGTAAAGTACTTGTGCAATTTCAGTTCCCTTTTTTTTTTTTTAAGGCTCCAATTTTCTTTTCAGGTGCTGGGGGAGAGTTTTCACATCATAGCGGAGTATCTCACTTAGGAAGCCAAGGTCACGTCCGTGAAGTCTAGCATGGAAGCTCTAGAGGCGGAGAACTCCAAGCTAAAGAAAGACTTAATTGTCGCCATGGACGAGGCCAATACTCTAAAGGAAAACGTTAAGACCTTGAGCGACGACCTCAGAGCCGAGAAGCAGCTAACTCTGGAAAAGGATGAACAACTTTTGGCTGCTAAGGAGAAACTCAAGACCATTGTTGCCAAGGTTGTTGAGGCCTTCCAGCAGACTGATGAGTACGACACAGTAATATTTAGTTGGTATTTCAAAGGCTTTGAGCTTCTGAGGAGGTACTTTGTCAAGCATTCCACTAGAGTAGATCTACAGAACTTGGACTTGGAAGAAGTGGACAAGGAGATGGCCGCTAACGAAGCCTCTTAGTCCTCGGATCCTGAGGAAGATGCTCCTGAGAGTGCTCTTGTTGGAGACGATGCCAACAATGCTTGAACCTATCTTTTTTCCTTTGTAAAATCTTTATCTCCCTTTTTGTTTGTAAGTGCCCCGTGTGTTTTTAGGCCTTTTAAGTCTATTTTGAGAACAATATCTTCATTCTAATTTAAGAACAATCTTACCTTGTTTTTATGGGTTTTTGATTGCAATAATGACATTGTTCTGGTTGCTCGTTGATTTTGGGCTTTCACTTGTGTTTGTAATTCTATACTTACTTGCTTGCTTGTGTTCTTGTCTCTGTATGATCCTTGCTTGCTTCGTTCATTTAGCTGCTTCATTTGCATTGGTACGCTATACTTAGTTGAATTTTCTATTGTGATCTACCCTTTTGAAGGAGGATTGACTCATTTGTAACTTGTACTCGTTTAGGCGGAGAATTGACCTGTACATCGTTAGTAACTTATATTCGTCTAGGAGGAACCTTGCTTACTTAGCAATTTTTATGACTTACACCTATTTAAGGGACCTTGTCATCTTTGGCTTCGTCAGTAACTTGCATCCATCTAGGCCGAATCTTGTTACTTAGCTATTTTTATGACTTACACCCATTTAAAGGATCTTGTCATCTTTGGCTTCGTCAATAACTTACATCCGTCTAGGCGGAATCTTGTTAGTCATTTTTATGACTTACACCCATTTAAAGGATCTTGTCATCTTTGGCTTCGTCAGTAACTTACATCCATCTAGGCGAAATCTTGTTACTTAGCCATTTTTATGACTTACACCTATTTAAGGGATCTTTTCATCTTTGGATTCGTCAGTAACTTACATCCGTTTAGGCGGAATCTTGTTACTTAGCCATTTTTCTACTTGGATTTAGGCTGCTAGGCTTGCTTGTATCGAATCATTGGCTGAATAGTCTTTTTATTACTTTCAATAACGAATACAATTTTCTGTTACATCTATTGGTGGTACTTCTTCAAATGCTCAATGTTTCATGGTCGTGGCAGTCTCTATCCGTCTAAGGTCTCCAGGTGATAGCTCCCTTGTCTAGAGTAATGGAAAATTAGGGTCCTTCCCAGGTTAGGCCGAGTTTTCCTTGGACAGGGTCTTTGGTTGCTAGGGTGACTTTGCATAGGACAAGATCCCTTATGTCAAGTCGTTTGAGCTTCACTCTTTTGTTGTAGTACTCGGCCATCTTCTGTTGGTACTTGGTCATTCTGCTTGAAGCTTCATCCCTGATCTCGTCTAAGCAATCTAGATTGATTTTTAGTTGATTGTCATTGCTTTCTTCATGAAACATCTCTCTTTTGACGTTGGTTAGTCCCACCTCGACCAGGATTACTGCCTCGGTACCGTAAGTGAGCTTGAAGGGGGTTTCTCCTGTTGTGGTTTTGGCTGTAGTTCTATAGGCCCACAAGACATTGGGCAATTCTTTGGGCCAGGCCCCCTTAGCATCGTCTAGCTTGGCTTTGATGATCTTGAGTAATGTCCAATTATTAACCTTCGTCTGCCCGTTTGCTTGTGAATATCCTGGGGATGGTTCTTGATCCCTAGACCTGAACAAAAATCCTTGAAACTTTGACCATCAAACTGCCGCCCATTATCTGATATGATCGTCCGTGGAATCCCGAACTTGCAAATTATGTTCTTCCATACAAAGCTCTGGATTTTTGCTTCGGTGATGGTTGCTAATGCCTTCGCTTCAAGCCATTTCGTGAAATAATCAATAGCGACTAGTAGGAACTTTACCTGTCCTTTAACTTGGGGCAATGGGCCGACAATGTCAATTCCCCAATATGCAAATGGCCAAGGGGAGGATATCGTCGTCAGTCTCTCGGCTGGAAGGCGTTGGACATTTCTAAACCTCTGGCACTTATCTCACTTCTTAATGAACTCCCTCGCGTCCACCTGCATAGTGGGCCAGAAGTAACAAGTTCTGAAGACCGACCTTCCCAAGGACCTGGGGCTCGCATAGTCTCTGCACACCCCTTCATGAATCTCTTTTAGAATATACTTGGCTTCCTCTTCATCTATGCACTTCAGGTAGGGCATGGAAAAGCCCCTCTTGTATAGGATGTCATTCAGGATCGTGAATCTGGCTGCTCTCTTCCTGACCTTCCGGGCCTCTTCGACGTCTTGTGGGAGATGGCCGTCTTGGAGGAATGATATGATGGGGGTTTTTCAGCTGCCTGTGTTCTAGATTGCAAATGTAGAGATTTCTTCAATGCTATGGCGTTTTGGGGCTTCCATCTCTAAGCCCATACTTGTTGATCCTTCTTCTGACAATGCTAGCTTTGCAATTTTGTCTGCTATCATGTTTTGGCTCCTATGGATCTGCATGAACTCCACCTTATCAAACTCCTGTGTTAGACACTTCGTCAGCCTGAGGTATTTTTGCATTCTTTCCTCCTTTGCTTCGTACTCCTCTTTTATTTTCCCTATTACTAGCTTAGAATCACTTTGGAGGAGCAAGTTTTTAGCTCCTAGTGCTTTTCTGACTTTTAGCCCCATCAATACTCCTTTGTACTCGGCCTCGTTATCGGTGGTTGGGAATTTTAGTTAAACCTCATATTTAAGCGTTTCTCCTTTTGGGTGATTATGACGACCCTACTCCCCTCCTTTTTTAGGCGGACGAACCGTCAGTCTATATCATCCACCGTTTTATCTCGTCAGTAAGGCCATCCTTGTCTGGAAGAGTAAACTAGGCAATGAAGTCTACCAGAGCCTGTGCCTTAATAGCTGTCCTGGGGTGGTATTTGATGTCGAATTGGCTAAGCTCGATTGCCCATTGGACCATTCTCCCTACTGCCTTAGGCTTTTTTATAGACTTCTTAATGGGTTGGTCCGTCATTACTAGGATGGGGTTCGCCTGAAAGTATGGTCGTAGCTTGCGTAAAGCTACTATGAAGGCAAATGCAATCTTTTCAATCCTTGGGTACTTAGCTTTTGCACCTTGAAAGGCTTGGCTGACGTTGTAAACTAGGAGTTGTTTCTTGTCCTTTTCTTGAATCAAGACTACGCTCACAGCTATGGCTGATACTGCCAGATACAAATATAGATTTTCTCCTTCCTTGGATAGACTTAGGAGGGGTGGATTGCACAGGTAGCACTTGAGTTCTTGAAACGCTGCCTCATATTTGTCAGTCCAGGCAAAAGCTTGCTTCAGTGTCTTGAAGAAGGGCAAGCATTTGTTTGTTGCTTTAGAGACGAACCTGTTGAGTGTTGCTATCCTTCATGTGAGCTTCTAAACTTCTTTGACGGTCTTGGATGATGCCATATCAAGTATGGCTCGTACCTTCTCTGAATTTGCTTCTATCCCCCTTTGGGACACCATGAATCCCAAGAACTTCCCCGAGGCTACTCCAAAAATGCACTTGCTGGGGTTCAACTTCATTTGGTACTGTCTAAGTGTGGCAAATGTTTCCTTGAGGTTGTCTAGATAGGCGAGCTCCTCCTTGCTCTTGATGAGCATGTCGTCCATGTACACTTCCATATTTCTCCCGATCTGCTTACTGAACATTTTGTTCACTAACCGTTGATAAGTTGCTCTTGTATTTTTCAGTCTGAAGGGCATTATCTTGTAGTAGTAGAGCCCTTGACTCGTGATGAAAGCGGTTTTCTCTTGGTCCTCTTCAACCATTTTTATCTAGCTGTACCCTGAGAAAGCGTACATGAACGTTAGTAACCTATGCCTAGCAATAGAATCCACCAGCTGGTTTATCCTTGGCAAAGGGAAACTATCTTTTGGGCAAGTTTTGTTCAGGTCTGTGAAGTCCATGCACATTCTCCATTTCCCATTTGCTTTCTTCACTAAGACGACGTTAGTGAGCCACTCTGGATAGTAAACCTCCCGAATAAAGCCAGTTGATAACAACTTGTTAACCTTGTCTGTAACTGCTTAATTCCATTCTGGAGCGAAGACTCATCGTTTTTGCTGAACGGGCTTCATCTTCGGGTCCACACTTAGCATATGTTGGATGGCTTTTGGGGATATACCTGGCATGTCCTTGTGACTCCATGCGAAGACATCCAGGTTCTCTTTAAGGAACTGGATGAGTCTTGTCCTCATCTAGGGACTTAGAGTTGTCCCTATTCTGGTTGTCTTTGCTATCTAGCCTTCGACCTACTCCACTGTCTCTAGGGTTTCCACTTTATCTTTCTCCTTCTCCTCGATCATCCATGTATGGTTTTCTTTTGTAGCTAACACTGCCTGGTAGCATTCCCTGGCCAATATTTGACCTCCTTTCACCTCGCCCACACCATTCTTTGTTGGGAACTTTACCTTCAAGCAATAAGTAGACGTGGCTGCCTTCTAGCGGTTAAGAGTGGGTCTCTCGATGATCACATTGTAAGATGAAGGGCAATCTACCACCAAAAAGTCTAGCAGACGTGTCAACTATCTCGGGTGAGTCCCCACTGTCACCGTTAGCATCACTATGCCTTTAGGATACACCATGTTTCCACTGAAATTAACGAAGGGAGAGTCAAATGGGTGCAGCCTTCCTGGATCTAGCTTCAGCTGCTGGAAAGCGGAGAGGTAGATGATGTCCGCCGAGCTACCATTATCCACGAGGATTCTCCTGGTATTGAATCCTTCTATCACGAGCATTATGACCAAAGGATCGTCATAAGGTTGCTTTACGCCCCTAGCATCTTCTTCTGAGAAACATATGTCTTGGTCCGTCCATCTTTGTTTAAATGGAGGCATCTTGTGGACGTTGTTCACTTGCCACTGATACGCTTTCTTGAGGGATTTGAATGACCCACCCGTGAATGGGCCACCTGTGATCGTCTTGATCTCCCCGATCACATTTGGTGGGCGCTGGGACTTGTGATCCTCGTCAGTGGGTGAAAATTTGCGCTGGTTCTTGTTATCATCTCTGAATCTACTAGATTCCCCCTTTTTCACATACTTAGCAGTTTCCTTTTTTGTATAAGCTCCTCTATTTGTTCCTTTAGGTCCCTCCAATCCTCTGTGTAGTGGCTGTGATCCTTGTGGAACCAGTAGTACTTCTTCTTTTCACAGATACAAAAGGACGAATGTAATGGCCTTGGCCATTTGAGGTAACGCTCATCCTTAATCTGCGCCAAAATTTTGTCAACAAGCATAACTAAAGGAGTGAATTTTACTGTTCGAGGAGTTTTTTCATCTTTCCTTTTACCCCCGTCATTGGTCCGACGATCCAAGAAAGCTTTCAGGAAACAACAAAGTATCAAAATAACTATGAATGCTTTTAGGTGTGTCTATGTAACTCGTACTGGTACTGTGAGGGCTTTATATATGTTTCCACAACCCCTAGTCGTTGTGGTTGTTAATATGGCTTTAATGTCTGTCTTGGTAACGCCTCATGCTCAATAATGTGGACCTTAATGAGACATCCAATAGTCTATATAGTTGGTCTTGTAACCACTCAGGACATTATTGGTTGCATTGAATGGCTTCGTTATTTTCGTTAGTGATATGGACATGTGCTTAGCTCGTCTCAGAGGACGGCCTCGTTGGTCTCAATGAGATCGTCTAGGGAGGTTGACTTCGTCAGTCCCACCACATAATATCTTTTAAGAAAAATACTATTGATACTATAAATTTTACTACATTAAGTTTACAAACTAATATATTACCAACTATAAAGAGCTAGTTTAAATTTCATTTATGTGGTAATTTCTCTATAAAAAAAAAAAAAAATCATTTTTGTGGTAGTTAAAGGTCATCCATTACATATAATGTCACATCAATTTATAAGCAATCAAACTATCTCCTACTACAAATGCCCTAAACATATCCTGAAATATTTCATCCAAATCCTAATTCTTATGCAATATACAAATCCAATTTTCTGTTTATTTTCTTTGTAAAAACATATTTGAAGATAGTTTTCGCATTTTCTTGTCTGTCGTAGTAAAAAAAAAAAAAAAAAAAAAAAAAGAGTTCAAAGAATACTATTTCTTAGCTTCCCTTATTTAGCTTGACATGAGATATAGTTGTTTTCCGCTAATAAGTTTTTGGAAAACAACTCTATCTCACGTAAAGCTAAATAAGGAAAAGTGTATCTCACACAAAACTAAATAAGGAAAGTTAAAATATAGTTTCCAACTTATTACCAAACCAAGGAAAATAACATAGTTTTCTAGATGATGATTTTGGAAAATGATTCATTTTCCTAAAAATGATTCATTTTTTTGAAGACATGGATGTCAAAACAAAGAATGTTGAGCTAGCGTAGGCATCCTATTGCAAAACATAACTAGGTAATAAAATGTTGCCAAATTTGATGATTATAGCAATGAATGTGGGACAATATTCGGTTCTATAAAATGATAGGCATGTAAAATGTCAATTTACCCAACAAAACTAGCATTGAAGAGTACACTATGATTTCAATCAATAGAATTGTATTGTTGCAAATTTTTCTTGTTTTGTTTTTGTCTAGTTTTCACAAGGTTAAAGGAGGGCTTTTCGAAAGGAAAAGAGTATATGTAGAATTGTTTAATGATTTGGGCTTGAATGTTACTGTTCATTGTAAATCTGGGCATAGCGATCTTGGGTCTCATTTCATCCAGTATCCAAATGGCTTCTATCAATTCAACTTTAAACCAAATGCTTTTGGCACTTCCGATTACTATTGTAATTTTCGATGGCCAGGTAATTTCCATTGGTTTGATATCTACCTATTTGATAGAGATCACCCTCAATGCGGTAACTGCTTTTGGAAGATTAGGCCTGATGGTGTTTGTAAGTTAGATTACGAGACCAAACAGTATGATCTTTGCTATCCGTGGAACTCAGATTAACTCGATGCCACACCTTTGTTTTCATAAATCAATGTCTACTACTTACAAAATAATTATTTGCCTTATGTTTTTTTTTTTTTTTTTTTTTCTGGAAGCATGTTTCCTTCATTTTTATGAGAAGCAACTCAAAATGATGTGTTTGTTGAATCTTTTCTTGTGTCAAAAGTCAAATAAAGGGAAAACTTCCTTTTTGTATTTTTAATCTCTTTTTTTTTTTAATTATTTTTTTATTGTTCTAATATTAAGATTTATGCATTATTTATTAAATTTCAGTCATCAAATTTTAGTTTACCATGATGTATTTTGAAAGATGCTGTAGCAACCCATGAAAATTGTTTAGAACCCTAAGCCATGCTTTTTACGGCTATATCACTTCTAAGCAAAACTAATACGATTAGTCTAAGTATAAGTGATTAACCCATTTCCATCAACCAAGAGCTAGGCTAAACAAAGCATATCAAATATAAAGTAATATATATATATATATATATAAAGAAGGTAAAAGCATGCAAACCATGTCTAAACATTAAGATGTGTTTAGGAAGGGGAAAATTCAAGCCTCCAGGCAGAAATGAGAACACCTACATAGCTCTGTAAATTTATCATAACACAAACTAATTTACAATTTATTAACAAAATTCCTTAAGACCCAGTTCGAGCATTAGCAATAAAATTTAAAAAAAAAAAAAAAAAAAAAAAAAAAAAAAAACTAAGACTAATTACCCAAAAATGAAAATCCGATATCGGTCACCCCATCCACCACCCCTCTACGTGTTTTTTTTTGAAAAAAATAAAAACTAACAGAATCCTATTAAGAATGTCTACACAATAAAATGAAACTGCCAAAAACAAATAGATATTAATTGTTACCCGTTCGGGGGAGGAGTCGAAAAGGAAGAAGATAGAGCAGGAGGAACCGGAGTCAGAGGAAATGAAAATGAGTTGGGCATGTAACCCGCCATTACAGGGCACAAAATTATTACAAATAGAATTATTTGAGTTAGAGAGTAAGGCAGGGTGCTGTATTTATAAATATTTGACAGTGTGCTGTATTTTTATAACAAGACAGCTAGTGCTTAAAAAAAAAAAAAAAAAAAAAGAATAAGACGGCCAATCCTTTAACTCAAGTCAAACAAGCAACATTGTTGTAGGATGAGAAAATTTTCTATAGCTAGTCTTTTATTAAACCAAACAATGATTGGAGAATTTATGTGGCTAACATCATCAAACCAAACCATGCGCAATCTATGAGTCAATAGGGTGTAAACACTGTTGTTATGGAATTATATATTATGGAATTTACGTATTGGGATAGTAGCATGTCAATTAGCTCGACAATGTTAAATTATTCGTTCTTCTTAATTATTATTAATATCCAGTAAGATCATGCGAGTATTTAACAAATCACATAATTCCCATATGAATATTCTAAGAAGTTTTTTGGTGTATTCATACCTCATACTTATGTGCAAAATATTTTAAATCAATTTGAGAGTGATCTCAAATGTTGCTTTCGAACCATTTGCCTTACAAATTCTACTTTATTTCATTTCACAATGGAACCAAAAGAAAATACCCATAATTATATTTAATCTATTTTTCAAAATTATACTTGAAGTATTATCGAGAGTTTTGTATATATACAGATTCTTCAAAAAATACACACACGCAAAGTTAAATGAACATACAGCTATCACTAACATTTTATAACTAAATTAATTTTGCATTAACACTAACTAATTTTTATAAAAAATTAGTTAAATGATGTAAACATTATCGTATTTATAAAAAGAAAATATACGGACAAATTTCTATGATTTCCTCTAGAAGAAATGATGTAAGCTTAGTTTGAACGTGCTATATGTTGACATAGTTTTTATGATTTCCTCTCTAGACATATGTATATATACATACGTTGTGCACATGCATAACAACATACAAATTATATCATATAATATGTAAGACTAATATGAAAAGTAAAATGATACTCAATGTGAATATTATATAATGTTTTAATGTTAATGGGCTATTGCAGTGGGTTTTTTGCGGCGGTTTCAAAAACTACCACTATACATCACATATAGTGGTGCTTTTTTGAACCATCCATTTACATGAGATATTTTGAGGCATACCATTAGACCACCGCAATAGATATAGTCTTTTGCGGCACTCTATAGTGGCGGTATAAAAAACAGCTGCAATATATGTGTTTTAGCGGTATTTCTTTTAGTTATAGCGGTGGTATACTAAACCACCAAAATATATGCATTTTCGTAGCATGTTTACTTAGTTATAGCGGTGGTTTAGTGGCTGCCGCAATAGACATTTTAATTGCCCAAACCCATTTTTAGTCCAAATTTTTCCGTCTGTTTTTTTTTTTTTTTTTCCCTTTCCCTTGCCTAAACCTACTACTTTAGCGCCCAACCTTTTCATTTATCATTTGTTTGTCTCCCTCTCAAAAAAAAAAAAAAAAAAAGAATAAACATACTCTCTCGACACTCTCAAAACCTAGTGATTGATCTTCCCACCACCGCCACGCATCCTCACCACCACACATCCTCACTGCCACGCATCCTCAGTCTCAAAATCCAACTTAGGTCTCTCTCAATTAACACTCAACGCCACAGGATTGAAGTCCTAAAAACAACTGTCAAGGCTTGGATGAAGCCAAATGCTTGGCATTTGCCATTGACAATGCCAACAAAGCTAGGTACTCTTAAAATCCAACTTGGGTCTCTCTTTATTAACACTCACCACCGCCACTCACCAATTGAAGCCCCAAAAACAGCCGTCGAGGCTTGGATGAAGCCAAATGCTTGGCTTTTGCTGTTAACAGCACTAACAAAGCAAGGTAAAAATTAGTTTGAGATAAAAGGTTGATTTCATTTCATCAAACTAGAGTTAAAATTGCAGCCTTAAGTTAGAATTATTCCATTGAACATGCAAATGGAAAAATAACCTGTGTCATGCCAATAAACTCCATGAATATACCAGCACAACAGCATGGTAACACGACATCAAAGAATGTCCTGGCTCGTTGTTCTAAATTTCTCTTTCTAGTTTAAAGAAACCTTGATGAATAAAGGAAATATAGACTTGAAATCCATCATAAATTTAAGAAATTCTAATAGAAGTATTTTGTTTCAATTTTCTAAAAATCAATTAAGAAATATAGTTATTTATAGAAGTCATTTATGGTATTAGAAAAGCTTCATTAAAATTGAAAATTTTAAAAATACCATCAAATTTGATACAATAACATAAAACGCCAAATTACTCAAATAAGATAATTGAATTTAGGCGTGAAAATAAGGATAAATTTTTTTAAGGGGATTGCACGTGAAATTTTGTTTTGCAGTTCTTGAAGTGGAACTTTGAAACTAATTGGGTCCATGATATATTATTTATTTTTATTGTTCACTACAAGAAAAAGGGGCCATTGCGGCGGTTTCAAAAACTAGCGCTATACGTCACATATTGCGGCGCTTTTTTGAACCGCACCTATACATGAGATATATTGCAGCGTACCATTAGACCGCCACAATAGATATAGTCTTTTGTGGTGCTTTATTGCAGCGATATAAAAAACAAGCACAATATATGTGTTTTAGCAGCATTTCTTTTAGTTATAGTGGCGGTATATCGAACTGCCACAGTATATGCCTTTTTGAAGCATGTTTTCTTAGTTATGGCCACGGTTTTAGTGACCGTCGCAATAGACCTTTTAATTGCCCAAACCCATTTTTAGTCCAAATTTTTCCATCTAATTTTTTTTTTTTCCTTTCCCTCGCCTAAACCTACTACTTTATCGCCCAACCTTTTCATTTATCATCTGTTTGTCTCCCTCTCAAAAAAAAAAAAAAAAAAGAATAAACACATTCTCTCGACACTCTCAAAACCCAGTGATTGATCTTCCCACCACCGCCACGCATCCTCACTGCCACACATCCTCACTCTCAAAATCCAACTTAGGTCTCTCTCAATTAACACTAAACGCCATAGCTCACTGATTGAAGCCCTAAAAACAACTGTCGAGGCTTGGATGAAGCCAAATGCTTGGCATTTGCCATTGAAAATGCCGACAAAGCGAGGTACTCTTAAAATCCAACTGGGGTCTCTCTTTATTAGCACTCACCGCCGCCACTCACTGATTAAAGCCCTAAAAATAGCCGTTGAGGCTTGGATGAAGCCAAATGCTTGGCTTTTGCCATTAACACCGCTAATGAAGCAAGGTAAAAATTAGTTTGGGATAAAAGGCTGATTTCATTTCATCAAACTAGAGTTAAAATTGCAGCCTTAAGTTAGAATTATTCCATTGAACATGCAAATGGAAAAATAACCTGTGTCATGCCAGTAAACTCCATGAATATACCAACACAACAGTGTTGTGAAATTTTAAAATACTCGCAAGTGTACAAACCGTACCGAAGTATAGTTTGACAAGTACGAGGTCGAACCCACAGGGACTTGAATGAACGTAGGAAAATTAATCAAATCTTAACCAAATTAATCCTAATCTAGTTTAATAAAAATTGGTTGTTTTGAAATTAAATAAACTAAGCAAATAATAAAATTAAGCAAATAGTTAAACTAAGTAAGAGATATAAAATAATAAAAAGATGTAAACAATCAAGGGAAAGGAATTAAGGTTTTGGAATCCGCCTTGTAAGTCATATCAGCATATATTTATGATCATTAATTTTTCCCAACTCACTACATGATAATCTAGAAATCAATCTTGCTATCATGGAAAATATCATCATTAAAACTTATGTTTAAAAATCTAAAGCATGTTCTTCTTCACTTCTTCAGTATAAAATCAAATCATCAATTGTATCCGTAGCCAAACAAATCACAAGATATATCCAATTCTAAAAATCAAATCATAAATTGTATCCATTGGCAGACAAATCACAAACGATATCCAATTTTATAATCAAGAATTAATAAACCAAGCATTCAATTAATTAAGACAAATCCTAAATCATGAGAAAAACATGATTGAACTCATATCTAGAATCCCATCTTAGTCAATTGATATGAAGCAAGAACAATTTAAATCATTAAAGAGCAACTATTGTGGGAAAAATCAAATCACATAAATATTACTAATAATCCTTAACAAGGTTTCATCCTCAACCCTAATTATAAATTTAGCTACTCATGATAATTGAAAGAAAACACAAGAATAAAATACTAAACATTAAACTAGACAAATAAAATAGAGAAAGAAATAGTCACAATGCTATCATGGAGAAAAGCCACAGAGAAGCCACATGCGGCACTGCCTCTTGCTCCAATTTTCTATTTTGCATCTCAGCCCTAGCACTAGCCTCAACCCCCCTGAATTTTGCCCTAAAAAGCTTTTAAATAGGTTAAGGAATCCTATTACAAGTTGAATTCCCGTTTGGAGAAAATCCCAGATTTTTAGGCTTCACTTAACCGACGATTTCGGCCCATTTAAGCTCAGAATTCGGGCTTTTGGTAAACTACAAAGTTGTAGCCCTTTAAGTTAACTTTCCAGCCCAACTTGAATCATCTCAATTGGATATCTGAGCCGAAAGTTATGCTGAAAATACTAACTGATGTCCAGGCTGGAATCCTAATCCGAATTGGACTTGGATTTGCTGCAAATTTCCTTTGATTCCTTGCTCCAATTGGACTTAAATTTAATTCAGTTGGCCTTCTCTTGAATTCATGCATGGCTGGATGTAAGTTGGCTTGATTCAATTGGCTTAGCCCCACTTTTCATGTAAAGACCTTGTTACCTACAATATAAAGATATTATATAATCAGTCACAAAATAACATAAAAGTAAGGCTAAATATGTAGATATGTGAGTACTTTATTGTATATATTTCATGCACATCAAACAGCATGGTAACATGACATCAAAGAACGTCCTAGCTCGTTGTTCTAAATTTCTCTTTCTAGTTTAAAGAAACCTTGTTGAATAAAGGAAATATAGACTTGAAATCCATCATAAATTTAATAAATTCTAATAGAAGTATTTTATTTCAATTTTTTAAAAATCAATTAAGAAATATAAATATTTATAGAAGTCATTTATGGTATTAGAAAAGCTTCATTAAAATTGAAAATTTTAAAAATACCATCAAATTTCATAAAATAACATAAAACGCCAAATTACTTAAATAAGATAATTGAATTTAGGCGTGAAAATAAGGATAAATTTTTTTAAGGGGATTGCACATGAAATTTCGTTTTGCGGTTCTTGAAGTGGAACTTTGAAACTAATTGGGTCCATGTTATATTATTTATTTTTATTGCTCACTACAAGAAAAAGGGGTCATTGCAGCGGTTTCAAAAACTGGTGCTATACGTCACATGTTGCGGCGCTTTTTTGAACCGCACCTATACATGAGATATATTGCAGCGTACCATTAGACCACCACAGTAGATATAGTCTTTTGTGGTGCTCTATTGCAGCGGTATAAAAAACAAGCACAATATATGTGTTTTAGCAGCATTTCTTTTAGTTATAACGACGGTATATCGAACCGCCACAATAAATGCCTTTTTGCAGCATGTTTTCTTAGTTATAGCCACAGTTTTAGTGACCACCGCAATAGACCTTTTAATTGCCCAACCCATTTTTGGTCCAATTTTTCCCCTCTTTTTTTTTTTCCCCCTTTCTCTCTCCTAAACCTATCACTTTAGCGTCTAACCTTTTCATTTATCATCCGTTTGTCTACCTTTCAAAAAAATAAATAAACAAATAAACACACTCTCTTTCATTCTCAAAGTCTCTCGTCACTCTCAAAACCCAGTGATTGATCTTCCCTCCGTTGCCATGCATCCTCACCACCATGCATCCTCACTGCCACGCATCCTTACTCTTAAAATCCTACTTGGGTCCCAATAACACTCACTGTCGTCGCTTACTGATTGAAGCCCCAAAAACAACCGTTGAGGCTTGGACGAAGCCAAATGCTTGGCTTTTGCCATCGATAGTGCCGATGAAGCGAGGTACTCTCAAAATCCAACTCGAGTCTCTGTCTATTAGCACTCACCACCGCCGCTCATTGATTGAATCCCCAAAAACTGTCGTCAAGGCTTGGACATGGCCAAATTCTTGGCTTTTGCCATTGACAACGTCGACGAAGCGAGGTAAAAGTTAGTTCTTTTTTTATTTTTTAATCTCAATGATATCAGATTTTCTTTTTTATGAATTAGTCTTATTTTTTATGAATTGTATTGCTAATACTCAAACTTGGTCTTATGTTATGCTAAATTTATAGAGCTATGTAGGTGCTCTCTATTTTATTTTTCAAAAGATTAAGAAATAAAAATAAAAATTAGCAATAGTAGAAAATAATATAAATGAGAATTTCTTTTAGGATATAAAATTTGATTAGTCAATTTTTGTTTATTTTCTTGCATTTTCTCAGCAACCAACACCAAAACCTATTGAGAACAAAACCTAGCAAACACCAAAACACCAAAACCCATTGAAACAAAAACTAAGCAATCAACAAACCCACCCCACGACTCACCACCTAACTAACCATCACCACCACTTCCACAACCACGACTCAGCACCAGACCTAACAGATCATCACCATCATAGAGGGATGAGGTAGAAAGAAAGGGAATCATCGTGAGAGTGACCCACTAAAAGAAAGACATTGATTTGAGCGAAAGAGCGAGTGAAGCATCGATCTTTGAGTGAGAGACATTGATTTGAGTGAGAGAGAGAGAGAGAGAGAGAGACCCACCAGTTTGAGAGAGAGAAATCGGTCTAAGAGAGGAGGAGTTTAAGACATTTGGATCTGATTTTGAGCAAAATTGAGAGATAGAGAGTGGATCGATGAGCAATGAGAGATGAGCAAAGATGGCAGTGCTCGGTCATGGAGTTAGAGAGAGATCTGATAGTTTTGGAAGAGAGAGAGAGAGAGAGAGAGGATTGAGAATGTCATAGAAGAATTGGGGAACCAGTTTGAGAAGGAGGTTTTGGGGCTAAAATTTTTCTTTTGAGTGTGTGATTGTGTGAGAAAATGCTTGATAAAATGTTATTTTGATTAATTGTTATTGATCTAAGAATATAATTTATATTTTGGGAAGAACACAAAGAACATAAACATGTTCTTCCAAAAAATTAATAATAATGAAAGGAATAAAAAAATTAATTTAATTATCTTATTTTATTTTTAAAAAAATTTAGAGATTCAATTTTTTTTTTTTATATAATTTTATGTGATTTATTATTTATTTAGATGCTGACTTGGAATTTTTAATATGCTAAATACATTTTTTTAATAGTCATGTTAGTATTTAGTGTGCAAACAGTGTACTCCGTTTGCCATATAAGCAATTTTTGTTAGTGAGATGATGGTAAGGACCAAAATGGAATACATTTTCCATTTTAGGGACTAAAAATGGTAAAATAGGAAAGTAGAGACCAAAATAGAAATGACCCCAAAATATAGGGACAAAAAGTGCATTTATGCTCTTTTTTTTATTTATTTTTATTTTTTATTTTTATCCTTCCCATACAAAATTTCCCATGCCTAACTATTTTTTTTCCTCTTTCCCCCCAAATGTTTTTTTCCCTTCCCCAAAATTTCCCCAAAATTTTTTTCCCACTTACATCTTTCATTTTCCACACAAAAGTTTCATTTCTCACACAAAAGGCCCTAGAAGCCGCAAGGTGTCTCCCTGCCGGAGGGCTTGACTATGATGGAGGTGTGCTTATTAATTTATGTCTTCACATGTTTCATATGTTGATGTTGCTCCTATAGTTTATTTTACTTTTCTTTTAGCTAATATTTCCCTCAAGGTTTTCTAAGATTGCTACCCTTGAAGGGGTGGCACAATCAGCCAAGGACCAAGCTTCATGAAGTAGAGGTCAATAGTTTGAATGTCCTTTTCCCCCTCCCCTTGGGGCCAGAACTTACTTATCAAAAAGAATTTATAAAATAAAAAAATAAAAAAAATTTATTTAACACTCCTATACATGTCTACCACTCTCCCCCAATTACATTGGTCTAATACTTTGGTTTAATCAATAAGTACCTCAAGTTTAAAAGATTTTTAATCCCACCCTATGACATCTTAGGTCTTATAAGAAGAGAATATAATATTAGGACCTTGATATAATATTTCACAAGTGTTCCAACAAGTACATGTTACTTGTTTGCTAAAACGTTTTATAGAGGATACCTAAAATAAAGTGCTTATGCCATATTTGCTATGGGACATGGAAGCAGTTTCTTCTGTAGTGGTATTGATATTGTAGGACTTTGACCTAGGTTTGGGGATCTAATGAATACAATTATACAACACCTAGACACTCACACAAATCCAACATGCATGCTTAAGCAGTGTTATGGAACACACTCCAGTTAATTTAGTTATTCTTGTTTTGCCCAGCAATGTGAAACAACATTTATAACTTTTTAATAAGTGCCTGTTTGCTAGTTACCAATAGAGCATGAGTTTAGTTGGATTTTTTGTAAAATAATCCTGTTGTGGTACATATGCAATTATAGATATCCATTTTAATAGAGCTTTTTCTAGAGGTTGCTTTGTGTGATGTATCCCTTCAAATATGTAAATGTTGCTTTGGGTTCAATAATCTTTTTCTTTTTTAAATTCTCAATCTCAACCCTCAATTGTGTGACATGGTTGATAAAAATCCTCAATTAAGAGAAATGATGCAAAATACAAATCTTCTACATCAATTAACTAACCCTGAGACAATGCAAGTATGACTTTGTAGACATGGTCTCAATTTGTGTATGGAGAAAGTAACTTACATGCTTGAGTGCATGTTCATTTGAAATAGTTGACATTGACATTTTGTTTCAAGTCTTGTCTAGGTGGGAAGAAATCTTAAATTTTACTTTTATAACATGATTTGGCCAATGAGAATATTGTGTTGATTGAATTTAGTGATCATGCTTGTAACATTTTTTCAAGAAATTTAATTGTCATTCGCACAAGCTTGATTGTTCTTTGGCTCCTTTCTCTGTTTCCTCTTGCAGTAAATGCTAGCTTTACAACAGTTACTTTTGTCTCACCTCAATCAATGGCAATCAACCCAGTAAGTGTGGATGTGTCTTGCTTGATTAGAATTTGGTATTGGTGCCATTAGTTTGCTTGTTGCTAGGTTGTAATAAGATCATCTAGTTTGTGTTCTGGTGCAATTACCTGATGAGTTATCAGAGTTGTTTCCTAGGTTGTAATTGCTTTGTAGAAATTGAATGAATCAATATACATGGCCACTTGATAATAAGCCTCTAAATGAGTATTATTTTTTGAATTCTTCTTGTGAAAGACAAATTTTGGATATATGGCCATTTTATATTGATCATATTGTCACTGCTCTATTTACATCATCACTATGGACTGATTCAATTTCTCCATGGCTTGTCAAGCACACCATTGTTTAAAATACTTTGTGTAAAAGATCCATTATCCCTCAATTTTGATGAATTGCCACTTCTTTATCTTAATTATGGATTATAGTGCCAATTTCTCCTTGTCTTGTCAAAGATATTATCTATGAAAGAGAAATACACCAAACGGTTTTTAACTTGTGTTCTTTATATAGATTCATTTTTGCATTACGTTGACCAGCATTTATAAATTCAATTTGTTGACCCTTAATCATTTGCTGCTCGCTTGCAGGGATCAAACTCAGACTGGTGGGAATACAGGTAGTTCAAACACACTACGATTTTAGAAATGAATATTCATTATAATTATTCTTTTGTCTTACTTTCCCTTTCAATTAGATTCATTTGATTTGTTGTTTGTTAATTACAGGAGCACCTAATGCTACTGCATTGGAGTTGATGATGAACATGTTTGGTGGTCTTGGAGCTGGCAACTTGAGTGTTCCAAATAACCCTGATAGTTAGAATTCTTAATTGATTACATTTTCACTTAAGGGTATGTTATGGTAATTGATTATGAACATTATGACCATTTTCTGAATATTTGATTTTTAATATATTTCAGTTTGGAAGTTTAGAGGAGTTCCAGGAAGAGTTTAAGGATATCAATCAAGAGGAGTAGATTATTGTATTGTGTTAGAGAAATATTATTTTGTTTAAGGTATTTTGTTAGAGAGATATTATTTTGAAGTAAACTATTACAGGTTCTTTGTAAATAGGTTATAGAATTACTAGATCTCTATAAACAGGTTATCAGGTTAAAAAAAAAAAATTAATTAATTAATTATAGCAGCGATTAGAAGTGCTGCTAAAAGTGTACTAGGGATGTTCTACTTGAAGCCCTATAGCGACTCTTATTGTCCACCGCTAAATGTGGATACCTATAGTGGCGGTCAAAAGCGCTGCTAAAAGTGTACTTGGAACATTTTAAATGAAACCCTATTGTGGCCCTTATTGCCCACCACTAATGAGGACACCTATAGTGGCGTGTATGAGCTGTCACTAAAAGTTGATTTACCTAATTCTTGGCCTCATATGGAGGCGGAGAAAAGCCGCTGCAATAAACCAAATCCGCCGCTAAAAGGTGCCAATATAGCAACGCTTATTATTATAACCGCAATAGGTCTACTGTGGCACTTAAGCTATGGCGCTTCGAAGCGCCACAATAGAAGCCACCGCTAAAGGTCAGAAATTTCTTCTGACCTTTAGCGGCGCTTTTATTGGTTAGCGTCGTAATAGCCTGTTTTTCTTATAGTAAAACCCATAAATAGAAAATATATATTCAATATTTTGTGTTTATTTGTTAGGGTTTTTATGTATGAATAAGTCATGTTGTAATTTATTCATTGTCATAATTTCACTTATCATTCCAACATAACAATTCTTATATAACAATTTTTTAGTAATGACATAAAGCTTAAGTACAATTTATATTGTTTTTTTTAACTCATAAAATGATTAAACCATAACCATTTTAACCCATATATAGTAAGCATTTTTGTATTTAAAACTTTAGAGTGCAACTTAAAAGATAATATCAAATTATTGAGTCTATATACATATTTTAAAATTTTAATATTTCTACACTCATTTTTATAAACTTTTACCACTTTTTAAATATAACAATAGTTTTTTTGCTCTTCATTCTTTTTAGAGAGTTTTAACATATGGTGTCCACTTTTATTTTTTTTTTCTTTATATTTTTTTTAAGAGAATTTCAACCTATAGCGTCTGCTCATGATGATAGCTCTTTATCATCAAATCAAGACATCAATTAATTTTTGGTGTAAACAGGAATTGAATCATAAATCTCTTATTCAATCATCTGAAACTTTACTAATTGAGTTAATTGAAATTTACTTTTTTCCACATCATTAACAGCATTTAAATGTAAATTCGACTGCCCAAACTCCCACTGGAATGGCTTTGGGTGTGAATAGGTGTTACACAGCACTTAATATTTATACTACAAATCGAATTTTATGTGTCTAATTTGAGTATATTCCTCCAAGGAAAAGTGCAGTCTTGACTCCTGACTCTTAAGGAGTTATTAGCCACCCGAAAATTCTTGCCATTTAGGAATTTTATATATTTATATTTATACAAACAGAATTTTATATGGCTTAAATAGGCTAAGGCATGGTTTTTAAACTAGGGGTCAAACATCGGCAGAGGCGCATGGGTTTTTGGAATTCTAGGGTGTCAAACATCAAAGCTTACGATTATATCAACATGTTCCATCAAAAAAAAAAATTATTATATCAACATGAGTTTTGGTGCTGACTATTTGTTTCCCATTCGCAATGGGTATTTATTCTAATCATGGGTATAAACAAGGGATTTACATCAATAAGAAGTAACATATTTAATGCTTACCAAATGCAAAGAAAGGGATAGCCAGATGGGCGAAGGAAATATTGGAGTGTCATATATAGTTGGCACAGGTCTTTCTTATTAGAGAAAAAGAATGTTACAATTATAAACTATTTTATAATATTTTTATAAATTTTTACTGGATTGCCATCAATTTTTACCGGTTTTTATTTAGGTTCATCACTAAATCACCTTTTTTATTTACTAATAATCACTCACCACAGTTGCTGTTTGTAAAAAATGTTATAAAATAGTTTGTAACTATAGTATTTTCCATTAACGAATATATTGACTTCTTATTTTATAACGTGTTGCATTCTTATTTGATAGTGAGTAGTTTCTTTATTGGACAAGAAAAATATTGAGTTTTGACAAAAATAATATAGAAAAAGTTTGACTATAAACTTTGTTAACCTCCGGCTACAACTTCTGTTAAAATAATTAACATAACTACATACTTTGAAAATCTATATTTAAAGTAGATACCAATTCTTTAATTACATACTTTAACATGCCAATTATTTTCTAGAATAGATGGCAAGAATTCAATTAGTAGGAAAAAGTTAACGGATATTGTAAGAGCATTTGTTAATGGACTATATTTAGAAAAAAAAATTTGGAAAAAGAAAAAAGCAATTAACTTTTTGGCAAGTTTTATATTTCTAATGAAAGTGGTGATAAAATTTTCTTAAAATAATTTATTAACAAATGGCAAAATTTGGCTAAAAATTTAATTATAGTTAAGGACATCCATTAATCAAACCCTTATTATTATAGTGATTTTATCCAAAAATAAGAACTCGTAGAAAATCTAAAGTTTGTCATGCTTATTGCTTACTAGTGGTGGAGTCAGGAATTTATTCCAAGGGGCCAAGGTAAACACAATAAAATTCTTATGTATTAAAAAAATGATTTACAACATTTTTTATCCACCAATATAAACACAATAAAATTCTAAAGTATTAACAAAAATAATAATTGAAAACATTCTTTATTTGACAAATTAACTATAACTTAATAAAGATGTGTCATCTTTCATGGTATTAAAATAATTTATAATTAATTTTGAACTAAATGGTCAATTTTAGGGGTTGTTTGATTGGAATAATGAAAAAGTGAGAAAACAGAAAATAGAGAGAGCATGGAAAAAAAAATAGAAAAGATTTTAGTTTCCCTCATTTGTGTTTAGTTGGAAGGATACTGAAAAGTGGAAGGATGGGATTTTTTTTTTTTTTTTTTTTGTTTGGTTGAGACGAAAAATGAGAAGATTAAAAATAGAGCTTGTATAAATTTACTATCATGTCCCTATTAAATAAAACAAAAAGTAACATGCATGTTATACTTTTAAAAAATTTGTGTATAGATAAACACTTTATTAAAATAAATAAAAAGAAGAGCACGAGAAATTAACCCAAACTATTTTCTTAAAAAAAAAAATTGGTCAGAAAAGAGACATGACTTTTTTAAAAGAAAAAAGGAGAAGGAAACAATGATCTTGAATGCTAGCAGAAGACCAACAAAAAAAAAAAAAATGAAGAAGAAGAAGAAGAAGAAGAAGAAAAGAAGCCAACACGTCCATTAGCTTAGAAACAGGGAGAGACAAAATCAAAAGAAAAAAGGTAAAAACAAAAAAAAAAAAAAAAAAAAAAAAAAAAAAATGAAGTGCAACGTTCAGGGGCATTTTTGGAAGCTCATTTCCAAAAGTTTTTCCCCTCTAAAAAAAACATTTTGGTGGATTTAAGAAGAAAACACCTAGTCCTCGCCACTTTTTTTTCCTCCCCTCTCTTCAACCAAACACTCAGTAAAAATATTTTCATTTTACTTTTCTCTTCTCAATTTTTTATTCTCTCTAAAATCTCTCTAAACAAACGGACCTGAGAGTGCATGTGTGTTCCATCTCAACCATTCTTAATCTATCATCTTAACATTGTGTCATAGACTTAACTCAATTCATAGTTGGAATATGCCGAATTTAGCCTGAAATTGAAAGGAATGGGCCTTACTGTAAGGAAGTATTAATTGGGCTTGTTTATGAGCTTTACAAAGATTTGGACCCAAAAAGACAAAAAGAAAGAAAAAAAGATTCGGACCAAAGGTCCTTCTACCTTTCAAGCATATTTGGGTGATATTGAAAGTATAAAATTATGGATTTTTAGGCGATATAAAATATAAATTGCTCTCCTTTCTTTGAGTTTCAAAACGGCTTTTGAATCACACGAATTGGACTTAAAACTGAATTTTTTTCAGCCCACTTTAGAGGAAGTGAGTTGTTTTGGGCCCAAAAGTGTCGTATTGTAATCTGGTGGGCTGGCTCTCCATTCATTCAGGCCCAACGATTCATCAAAACGGCATTTTGAAAACGTCAAGTCGTTTAGTTAATACTAATAGTCCGGAGCTGAATTAGTATCACATATGCTACACAAATCAATGTAACTGTGGTCTATTAGCTTAATGTTCCTTGAACTATAGTGTTAAAGAAAATTCCAGTTAAGCACTGCAACTCATGAATGTGAGAGAAAAAATTTGAAAGGGCTGCGAAAATGTACCCCAGAAATCAAATATTTTAACTTGGTGAGAAAAAGAAAACACGCATTCGATAAAAACGGTTTAACTCTCACACCTGATGATCATAGATTACCAATATCAGAACCACACTTATATCTGATGCCCGAACCTTACTGCAAACTGAAGTAGTAAGACAAAAATAACTAAATAAGATTGATGTAACCCAAAGAGCTCTAGAGCAGAAAGTACAGTGAGATGAAGCATAAGCAAAAAGGCCAATTTATGGCAACATGACGAAACTAACAAGCAATTAAAATAAATATTGTAGATAGAGAACGGGACAAACAAGGTATCAAATGGAGAAATGCAACCATACAGCAATAGAAACACTGCAAAACATAAGTAAAGCAAAATCCCATATACCATTTTGCTAGAAGAAACCCATGTCAAACAGTAGTGTGAGTTTTACATATTTTATCTTTGGAAGGTACAATAGAACCCTAAACAGCCATCAAACTACATTAGTGCAGTAGAATCCACATGCATATCAATGCAACAATAACACATTAGCACTTAAAACCAGCTTATTAACGACCTCCACAAGTTTAAGTGCAAATCAGAAAATCACGACGCTAAAAAAAATTCATTGCTATCGACCAAAAACTACCACTACAAAAAAAATGACCTATTGCGGCGGGCCAAAAAGCGCCGCTAAAGCCCCAAAAACCGCCGCTATAGGTACATTTGACCTATAGCGGCGGGTGCTATTGCGGCGGTTCTTCCCGCCACCTTTGCGGTGCCGCTATAGATCTATTGCGGCGGTAAAAAAAAGCGCCGCTATAGATGTACCTTTTAGCGGCGGTTTTGGTTTATTGCGGCGGGCATAAAACCGCCGCCATAAGACGTTCAAACTTATGTAAATTGACATTTAGCGGCGGGTTATGCCCGCCGCTAAAGGTGGACACCAATAGCGGCGGGCATAACCCGCCGCTATAGGCATTTGATTAAATCGGGCTAATTGCACTTTTAGCGGCGGGTACGAACGCCGCTATATGTGCGTATCTTTAGCGGCGGGTCTACACGCCGCTATATGTTTAAACCTATAGCGGCGGCAATAAGCGCCGCTATAGGGTTTTATTTAATCAGAAAATGTAAACCTATTGCGGCGCTTTTGACCGCCGCTATAGGTCTTTTTTTTTTTTTTTTCCTTTCCCAGCGGGCTTTAAAAATCACTATTTTCCCTGAATATATTGTTCAAACCTGTTACAAATATATTGTTCAAACCTGTTTAAAACCTATAATAATTTTAGCTCTACTAACACAATACCACAAATGTAATTAATTAACAACACTACAAATGTCTCCAAACTAACGTAATATTAACATAAAAATATATTATCAAATACATAACGTTATCTATAACCACCATCATAATATAAACAAAAAAAGATGTGGCATTTTGAATAAAACAACCGCTCAAATTAAGCTAATACTATAATCAAAGTTCTAAAGTGTTTGAAAATATCCTTCAACACTTGCAAAAAATGCGGTTGTTCGTCCATAGTTCTTTATACAAAAAAAAGTCCTCAAACACCAAGATAAAACTTATAAGCTACTTGGTTGATGGGATGCGGCTGACGATTTTTGGAGAGCTGGAGATTGTTGAGCCGAAGGAACATCCTACATACAAAGTATAATCACTCAATAAGTGCGCATAAATAGAATAGAATGACAAGAAAATATTACTAAGGCAAAAAATAAGAACAAGTTAAACGAAGACATTTATATGCACTCACAACAACAAAGAAGTGTTTACAAAGAGAAAAACATTGACTAAGTCTTTGTTAATATACCTGATTGCATTGGGATTGCATTTGTTGGAATATACGAGCCATTCTTTGCTCCATTCTTTCCTCCATTCTTTGCTCCATGTCTTCAAATTGACTAAGTCTTTCTTTCATTTCATCAAAACTTGCAAGTTTATCCTCCATAGTAGCCAAGGAAGCCTTCAGTTGTGCAACTTCGTTGTCCCTTGCTTGACTTGAGTGTACTTCAATGTCCGTGAGAGCACTCTTGCTACTTCGACCACTTGGGCTTGGACCAAATCCTACCCCACGAATACGACCTTTGCGCTCCTTACCCATCACTTTGGCAAACACATCATCTGGTGACCATGCAATACTACCACTCATGTCAGATGACTGCAAATGATTCGAAGAATCATTCAACAATTGCTTCATTTTGTCCTGATAATTGGGTTTGAACAAAATAAAAAAAAGTTAGAAATCATATAGTTAAAATGACCTCAAAATGAAATCATATAGTTTCAACAATAGATCGTTTTTTTGGTAGTGTACAACACGGCATGCATAAAGTTATGAACTTTACTTTTCACACGCTAAAATGATCCAAATCTTTTAGAGCTTTGTGTACCATTTCTCATCCACCAAACATAAGTTAAGGGTTTAAATTTTTGTGTTCTGATCGTAAAAGTGAGATATGTTTGTGTTTCTAGTTAGAACAACCATGTATAAGCTAAGAAGCACATATCAATTTAGTTTTACCAAAACATTGCAAAGGCTTAAAAATTCAATATTACTCAAAAGTACAAAAGCGCTAAAACAAGCAAATTCAACATTCAGCGACATTGCGAAGGCTTCTCAACTTGTCTACAAATGACATGATAAATTATTGATTGCTTGGTTGATTTAGAATCACCTATTCTGATACTATAATAAAATTTAGTGTTACTGATTGTCCATAAAATTTATTGTTAGTAAATGGCAGACAACGTTTAGTAGTATTCAATAAGTGGAGGATTAGAAAGTATAACAGATACAGGAACACATGCAATAAGAAATTCAATAAATCAACTGTAGCAAGCTGCAAACCACACACTTCAATTGCTCTTTTACATGAACAAAAACATAACAAAGTAATACAGTATAGCTTTCTCCAGAGGAAGAAGCTCCAAATGATGAGAGCCCTACATGCTCTGAATTGAGAGCTGGATAGGTTGCATAGGCTGAATAGGTCCTACAACCTCGCCACCGGGATTCCAGAAACATTTATGAGCCCAATAATGGAGGTGACTAGGTCAGCTGCTGCTGTTGTGACTTTGGGGACTGTGAACAACTCTTGGACCCTTATACAAAATGATCAACAATTAGAATTATATTTGTCAATAAAAAGGAAAACATTAGGTATTGTTACAGGTCTGGAGGAAATGGAGGAGGAGGTGGTGGTGGATGAGACGGAGATGAGGATAGGGTAAGAGAAAATAGAGCTAGAAAGTATGCCAATGCCTTGAAACCTACTATTATGGCTCAGTCGGACTAGTGGGAGCCGAAGTTTATGTTGGGCTGTTCTTTTTGGTGTTTGTTCTTACAGGCTAGAGCGTACAAGAATTGCACAAATTTATAGAACCTATCAACATTTTATTTTATAGAGTCTGATTAACGGGTGTTTTAAAACATTTGTTAATGAATCATTTTAAGATAGTATTGATACTAATTTTATAAAAAATATAAAAAGTTTTTAAAAAGGTAATTACCTTTTCTCTTTTCATAAAAAATTTCTTAAAACATTTTCTTAATGAACTTCCCTAGGTCATCAATAAACTTTTTTCTTATTTTATTCCTAAGTTCTTCTACTAAGACATGAGAGTGTCTATTTCACAATGAATTTGTAACATGAGAATGTGTTTAATGAATCAGGAACATAAGAGGAGATCTGAGTGTACGTTTTTAGACCCCAACAAACACAACAGATTAACCTAGTTAATTAGCCAAGTTGATTACTTAGTCCAATTTCAGATCTAGGTTAACACAAATATATCATATTATTGTAAAGTACGGAAAATAAAGAACACAATAATATGATAACCCAGAAAACCAAACTGGTAAAAACGTGGAGAGGATTTAACCTAGTTATCCTTAAGGTAAAACTAAATCTACTATAAAAGAATTGAAGTTTACACAATAGCAACTTAGACCACTTACATCCTATTGCTACCTCGAGTAGGAAACTTACTACCACGACCTCATAATAGCTCCAAGTTCACGGACTACTTCTTTCTTGGATTTCCAGAAAGTACAAGCACACCCGCTTGTGTATCTTTAACTTCTTTATTGCAGCAACTAAATGATCATCAAGTTCTTGAATCGAATTCTCCTTCTTGATAATCCTAAGTATGTGTGAAGGCAAATACCTCTAGATCTCACAAAAGATTCACACACACAGCAAAAGAAGCTCTGTAAAACGTGGCTAGGGTTTTCCCCTTTATACTTAGGGCAAAACATAAAATCCTACACGTCATATGGGCTTAGGGCTGAGTTGGAAAATTCTGCAGAAAAACGTTTTGCCCGAATTTCGATCGATCGAGTTTGGCAGAATCATACTATAACTTCTACAGCAACTCGATTCCAACTTCACATAAAACGCATACACTTTGAGCAAGTCTAAATAAGACTAAAATTTTGTTTTGATTATAGTTTGCCAACAAAACAAATTAGAGTTCTAATACATTAGTTCCTAAGTACTTAGAACCTAACACAGAGGAATGAAAATTGTTTAATTAATATTGTTCAAATCTTTTTGGAGGAGGAGAAGGATTTGAGGGGATTTGGAGCCAGATGTTACCCCTATAAAACCTCTCATTACAATTCCCTAAATTGGGGGGAGTTAAAAGGAGGAAGGGATAAGAAGAGGGATTTCATTTATATTAAAAATTTAAATGGTCGATTTTGTCCTTATGGTGTCAATTTATATCTATTTATTTAAAATTAATGAGGTATGGTAATAGTTGTCAATGTATATGATCATTCAATATTTTCCTCCCCTTACTTAATTTGAAAAACATCAAAATTTAGAGAGCTATTCTTCCCATTTAATTTTAAAATATCCAAATGAAGGACATGAGTCTGTATTCCTCCCTTCCTTAACCCCTTCTCCTACTCTTCTCTTCATCCAATTTGAAATAAAGAGGATTTTTCCCCTCCACCATTTCTTGTAACAATTGAATTGTATATAAAAGTATTATTTAATCATCTCATATAATAGTGGGTCTCATCATTTGTGTGAGAGGCAAAAGTATCATCCAAGACTGATAAAGAATAGAATAAGGGATTTAATATTTGTTATTTAATAAATATCTTTTATATATATTATGGGGCTCAAATATTTAGCAACCCCGGCTCACTCCATATCGGGCCCAAAACCCATGCCGAGGAGAGCGCACGATCCGAGAATGAGTGGGAGAGGCCCAAGTCATCAGGAGACTTCGCCGAGGATGCCCACGTCCTTAGCAAGTCGACATTGAAGGAAGGGAGCTGTCACTCACCCATTAAATGCACGCCACCAACACTCTAGCCGCATTAATGGTGAATTGACCTGCAAACAGTGATGTCTTGGTTACTTCAACTAACAGAAAGCCTGTAAAGGCAGCTGATGGGACGAGTCTTCAGACACAAGTTCAGATAGCCGACAAGTGGGCAGCAGAGATCAACTAAACAAAACTATATAATAGATGGAACCCTCAGAGTAGAGGGGGTTGGCCCTTCAGTTGGGAAGTTAGAGGGTTTTCAGGGTGTTCAAAGACTACCCTTATATTCACTGGTTCTAAGGAAAGAGCTCCTCGGACTAGGTGAATGATGAACCTTCCTTAGAAAACTTAGTCAGATTCCAGTTCTTGATTTTGTAAACCCACGTCGACTGTTGTCTTTCTTTCTAGTGTCTAGTCCTTCTATTCACTCTCTACAAAATTTATTGTACGGGGGTCGCCTGAAACCGGGTCCCTACAATTGGCGACGTCTGTGGGGAGGACTTGTGCACTAGCAAGTGTGATGGTTGGTATGGAAAGATCAAGAGCAACACTTCTTTAAAAAAAAAAAAAAAAAACAATACAGCCAATGGCAACATATTCATTCAAAAGGCAACCATCACAAGAAATGAAAAGATGCGAGAAGTAAAAGAAATGAAATGGGGCTACTTCTTTATTAATATGTGAAAAGAAGTTATATTTTACAGCAGATGTCCATGCAGGTTTATTCTAAAACTAACTACAAAGACAGATGCCCATGCAGGCTTGTTCTAAAGCTAACTACAAAGAAAAACGCCTAAGCAGATTTGTGCTGAAGCTAAAAGAAAAGGAAAGGGTGAAAGGCCTAGGCAGGCTTGTTTTAAAGCCAAGCCAAGTGTTAGAGGGAGAGGTGGAGACAGACCTATGTTAAGGCCGTCGACAGCTCCCCAACCACCACTTGCGGCGGAAAGAAGGAGAAGGAAGAAGAGGTCGTGGCGCATGACGGTTCCACCTCAAGGTTCCACCTAGTTTCCCTCCCAATCCCACAATGACTGGGAGCCGGCGAATCACTACCAGCTTGGAGGGCCGGCAGATCCGCACGCGGAGGAAGGACGTTACGTTTCTTTTGGATCCCCTTCCAAACAGTAAGGAGAGTCCCATCTCTGGTTAGATTGAAAAGAAGAAGAATTTTCGGTCTCTGCCTACCCCACCTCTAGCGTGATGTCTAGGGTCGAGGTGGCATCCTCGGCTCCTAAAAGGGGCTCGGCTTCCTTATCACCGCCCTTTCCCAGGGCCATTTCATCTCATGAGGTACAAGCTACTATTATGGCAGAGCCCTTGAAACGCCCAGAGAACAGTGTGTTTGTGAGATCTGAACTCAAGTGTTTGTGAATTTTGAAGAAAGGATCGCCCTAAAATGCCTTATATTGAAGGCAAAAATTGGTGAAAGCCAGCCCGCATAGAATCCTAAGGAGAAATTACCGGAGGTATTAACTTCGCCCAATTTCCAAGAGGCTTATTAGCCGCTGGATCCTCGTAAATCCGCAAGGATATTAATGAGAAGGCGCCTCGCGAACCGAAGCGTCAAGCGCGTTACTCGAATAGCCCAAAAGACGCTTCGTAATCAGAAGAGGCACGCCAAATGAAGGGGCTAGACCGAAGAAGAGTCCTCCCTTGGCAGAGTGGGCTCGAAGCCGCTGCCACTCCAAAGGCAGACTCCCCAACGTTGAGAATGAGCCCCTTAACTCCAAGCACTCGATAAGAACTAGGTACTAGACAGAACCAAGATCTTGCATAGTCCTCGAACTCAAACCTATGGAGAAACTAGTTACTTCAGAATCAAGTATTAGACAGAACCTAGGCCTTACATGGTCCTCGGACTCAAGCCTACGGGGAAACTAACTATTATTTCAAGAACTAGGTACTAGACAGAACCAAGGTCTTGCATAGTTCTCGGACTCAAACCTATGGAGAAACTAGTTACTTCAGAACCAAGAGTTAGACAGAACCTAGGCCTTGCATGGTCCTTGGACTCAAGCCTACGGGGAAACTAACTACTATTTCAAGAACTAGGTACTAGACAGAACTAAGGTCTTGCATAGTCCTCGGACTCAAACCTATGGAGAAACTAGTTACTTCAGAACCAAGTGTTAGACAGAACCTAGACCTTACATGGTCCTCAGACTCAAGCCTACGGGAAAACTAACTACTATTTCAAGAACTAGGTACTAGACAGAACCAAGGTCTTATATAGTCCTCGGACTCAAACTTATGGGGAAACTAGTTACTTCAGAACCAAGTGTTAGACAGAACCTAGGCCTTGCATGGTCCTCGGACTCAAGCCTACGGGGAAACTAACTACTATTTCAAGAACTAGGTACTAGACAGAACCAAGGTCTTGCATAGTCCTCAGACTCAAACCTATAGGGAAACTAGTTACTTCAGAACCAAGTGTTAGACAGAATTTAAGCCTTGCATGGTCCTTGGACTCAAGCCTCTGGGGAAACTAACTACTCGAGAAGAACTAGGTACTAGACAGAACCAAGGTCTTGCATAGTTCTCGAGCTCAAACCTATGGGGAAACTAGTTACTTCAGAACCAAGTGTTAGACAGAACCTAGGCCTTGCATAGTCCTCGAACTCAAGCCTACGAGGAAACTAACTACTATTTCAAGAATTAGGTATTGGACAGAACCAAGGTCTTATATAGTTCTCGGACTCAAACTTATGGGAAAACTAGTCACTTTAGAAGGACCAAGTGTTGGACAGAACCAAGGCCTTGTATGGTCCTTTGACTCAAGCCTATGGGGAAACCAGTTACTAAGAGAAGAACTAGGTGCTAGACAGAACCAAGGTCTTGCATGGTCCTCGGACTCAAACCTGTGAGAAAACTAGTCACTTTAGAAGAACCAAGTACTGGACAGAACCAAGGCCTTACATGGTCCTCTAACTTAAGCCTGTGGGGAAACCAGCTACTAAAAGAAGAACTAAGTGTTAGACAGAACCTAGACCTTGCATAGTCCTCGGACTCAAGTCTCTAGGGAAACTAACTACTCGAGAAGAACTAAATGCTAGATAGAACCAAAGTCTTGCATAGTCCTCGGACTCAAAGTTGTAGGGAAACTAGTCACTTCAGAAGAACCAAGTGCTGGATAGAACCAATGCCTTGTATGGTCCTCGGACTTAAGCCTATGAGGAAACTAGTTACTAAAAGAAGAACTAAGTGTTAGACAGAACCTAGGCCTTGCATGGTCCTTGGACTCAAGCCTACGAGGAAACTAGCTACTTCAGAAGACAAATATTAGACAGAACCTAGACCTTGCACAATCCTCGGACTCAAACCTCTGGGGAAACTAACTACTCAAGAAGAACTAAGTGCTAGACAGAACCTAGGCCTTGCATGGTCCTCGGACTCAAGCCTACAGGGAAACTAGCTACTTCAAAAGACAAGTGTTAGATAGAACCTAGGCCTTGCACGGTCCTTGGACTTAAACCTCTGGGGAAACTAACTACTCAAGAAGAATTAAGTGCTGGACAGAACCAAGATCTTGCATAGTCCTCGGACCCAAGCCTATGGGGAAACTAGTCACTTCAGAAGATCCAAACCAATGGAGAAACCATCCCCCCACGAAATACCAAGTGTTAAGCAGAGCCTGGGTCTTGTGTGTTCCTCAGCGTCAAACCTATGGGGAAACTAGCTGCTTCAAGAGAATCCAAGTATTAGACAAAACCAAGGTCTTGCATGGTCCAAGGACTCAAACCTTTGGGGAAACTAGTCACTTTAGGAGGATCTAAACACTGGACAAAATCAAGGTCTTATATTGACCACGGGCCCAAACCCACGGCGAGGCGGACCACTTTGGTACTAGTAGCGAGCACTACAGGGGACGATAATCAATGTAGTCAGCTGAAGCACAGTTGAAGCCAGTATCGTGCAAGTAATGTATATATATATGTATAATATAATACAAGCAAAACGAATAAAAGGAAACGAAACATGCACTTTACTAAGTCTTTAAAAAAGGGTTATACAAGAAAAATGTGCCATTACAATACTGAAAAAAAAAAAAAAAAAAAAAAAAAAAAAAAAAAAAAAAAAAGAGGAAGAGAACGAAAAACAAGGCAAAGACGCAACGGGGGATCATTCCTTCGGCTCCATCTAAACTCCCCCCTTATGGGGCTGGGCAGAGGAGGTCTTAAAATCCTTGTGGCCCTTGCTTGGGACCGCAGCCTGGGGAGGGTCAGCTAGGTGAGATACCTCCTTAACAAGAGGTGCCCGGACATCAGCTAAGGGGTTCACAGTCTCTCTATACGCATCAGCAGTGGGGCCCTTGCTTGCCTCAACATTCCCAGGAGGATCAGCTTCCTTGGTGGGCTCACCCGAAGTGAGGGCAGCTGAGATGCCTTCCTCAGAAACAACCCCAATGCCCTCGGCAGCCACCTCGGTCTTAGAACTTAGAGGGGCAGTCTCACGAATGGCAAGAGGATAACATACGTTCTCTGCCCTCCACAGGTCAGACGAGGCTTCAACCCCAGCTTGTTTAAGGGCCTCATTCCAAACCTAGAAGCAGTAAAGTCTGCACACCCCAAACACTTGGGCTCTAAGGCTGTCTTCTGTTTCAGTCGCCTCTGCCTCATAGGCATCCTGCGCAGCCTTGTCTTTGGAGGCCACAGCCTCGTCCCTGGCAGACTCAGCCTCTTCCTTGGCTTTCAAAGTCTCGTCCCTAGCAGACTCCGCAGTGCCTCTAGCCCTATCTGCCTCAAGCACCCTCTCCTCTAAGACCGCGATCTCCTTTCTGGCTATCCTCAACTAATCCTTTGCCTTGAGCAAGTCGTCCGTTTGATCTAGAGCCAGTTTTTCAACGGCAGTAAGGGCCAACTCAGCGGTGTCTCGAGTTGCCTTCATCTCCTCTAACTGGTCCATCGCCTTTTTAAGATCGGCCTTGGAAGCGTTGAGGGTCCGCACGGTGTCCAATAGCTTGATATGCTCCGGGTCAGCGACCTTGCTTTAGCTACTGGCTATGTTCTCCAGCTTGAAAGTAGCCTGGATAGCCTGCCAATTGCAACCAATATGCAGCAGATAAAGAGCCAAAGAACGGAAAGTCAAGAAAATCACTAGCACTCAGAAAGCTTACTATGCCTAAGTATTGCTTAAGGCCAAGGAAGACCTCCTTGCTTCTCAAAGTCTCTAGCTGGGCCATATCTGTAGGGAGTAACAAGGACCTCCCCAATGCGTCAGCCACGTGCGCACCCTCACCCCCTTGAGGGTTCCTTAGGGAGGTATTGTCCGTCAGAAACTTCCCAAGGAGCATGGGGGCAGGAAGCCAAGCTTGGGCCCCGGCCTAGATAGAGGCCTGCTTCTCTTGACCTCGGAGCCCTATCTTCAGCTGTTTTGATGGCGGCCGAGCATCGCCGCCACTACCTCGGGGAAGATCAGACTCTTCGCCCCCCATAAGTCTCTTGCTTTTGTCCTTCTTCTGCGGAGGACTGGTAAACTTGGACTCAGACGTCGAACTCTGTTGGGGTGGGGGAGGAAGAAGCTCGGGAGGAGACTTCCCCGGCTGCCCTTCGATTAGTGCCATCAAGCTCTTCTGAGGTCGCTTCTTGAAACTCATCTTCGACCGAGGAGTGGCTTCTTCGGACAGAAAGTCTGCTTCGATTAAACTAGGGTCACCCAAATCGCCGGAAGGGTCCTCGGGCAAATGAAACTGGTCGAACATGTCAAACTCGTCTGTAGACGGACCTGAGTCAGCAACCTCCTCTTCCTCTAACTCTTCCCCTTCAGCCTCGGCAGCTCGAGCTGATGAAGAAGTACCCGCCAACGGTATGCCCTCGGGAATGAAAGACCCTTCGGGGATCAGAAATCCTTACTCGGCTACGGTGATGCTACGCAGCTGAGGATTGTCGGCTCGGATCACGTGCTTCGGAGCTGAGAATGATTTTTGGATCGGGTCGTATCCTAGGACCACGTGGGCGGCTCTAACTTGGTTGTTGTCTTTATTCACAAAGATCTCCGACCTCAGCACATTCTCCAAGTCTTCCTTATTAACCTGGCCGAAGTGACGCTCAAAAGTGCGCGGATCTACATAAAAGAAAGCAAGTCCCTGTCAAAAACCAAGCGAAGCAGGACACGAAAGCACAAAGAACTAAACACTCTCCTAGTCTGGATGCCTCACCTGATGTACCCTCCACTATTGGGCAATGAAGGCCCTCGTGCCATTCCCCAGACACAATGAGGAAGTCTTTGTTAAGTCCCTTGCTAAACTTAGGGAGGCACTGGATGAGCCGGACCTTATCGTCCCTCGTCCTCATGTAATAAGACTTCTTCTTCAGGCGCTAGAGTTTGTAGCACCAGTTCACATCGTGATGGGTTAGCCTCTGCCCCATCTTCTCATTCAAGGCATCCACACAGTCTGAGATCCTAAATACATTGGTGGCATACTAAGTGGGAGATAGGCCGAAGTGCCTAAGATAGTCCCTCATCACTGGCCCCATGGGGATCCTCATTCCACACTCCAGAAAGGCGATTATAGAAATCGCCACCTCACCTTCTCTTGTCCTCGAACTCCATTCCCCCTCTCTACAGTACCTTAAACCCACTGTATCGGGGATCCTATAATCAGCGACGAATTTGTCCATTGACTCCTCAGACTCAACTAACTTCTTAAGCCTACCCATCCTAAAGAACTAACAGGGAACTCAAGCGAACATTACAAACTAGAGGGAGAAGAAAGCTTACAGAAATGAGGGAAAGCTCCTCGGGCAGGCTTTTTGTGCTAAGGGAAGTCGCGAGTACAGTTGGAGATGTGACCGAATTCGAAGTATGTGCGCAAGATCTCTTGAATACAAAAGCGAAAAGACGAATCAGTTCAATTGGGTATATATACCCCCAATTAAAAATAACCGCACGGACTTTCCCTCCTAATGAGCCAGAAGCATCTCCACCGTCCATTCATCATCACATCGTTGAACGTAGAGGACACAGAGTCGACGAAATTTAATGAAGGCACGCTCCAAATTCCGAAACGTCAGGAACGTCTCTTGGGCAGTTGAAAGGACTATGACACTGACAGAAAGACAAGGCTCGCCAGGCCAGGACAAGAGCCCGAAAGCATCAAAATCCTCCTCCCCGCCTGAGAGACCGGATAGCAGAATTTTTAGGGGCTATTGTGGGGCCCAAATATTTGACAACCCCAGCCCACTCCATATCGGGCCCAAAGCTCATGTCGAGGAGAGCGCATGATCCGACGATGTGTGGGAGAGGCCCAAGTCATCAGGAGACTTCGCCGAGGATGCCCACGTCCTCGGCAAGCCGACACTGAAGGAAGGGAGCTATCACTTACCCATTAAAACCCACGTCCACTGTTGTCTTTCTTGCTAGTGCCTAGTCCTTCTATCCACTCTCTACAAAATTTATTGTACGGGGGTCGCCCGAAACCGGGTCCCTACATATATATATATATATATATATATATATTGGGAATTGTATTAATTTTTTCTAGAGTATTATCTTATTTTATTCTTTTTGAGAGATTTAAGGAGTAAATACTAATTAGACAATATCTCGGGATTACATTAATTACGTATTTTGTCTTATTACTTAATACTTTGTTTTACTAATTAAACTGAAGGTAGATCCACTAAAAAATACCTCTAAATTCTAGATTTAACAAGGACAAAACTTGACGACAACTTGGTAAAATTATATCTTTAACTTCACATAAAATGCCTACAAAATAAGACACTCTCTTCCTAATCTATACTTTCAAAACAAACTTATCCAAAAATTAAATATAAAAAAACCTTCTCAATCCACTTTGTGTATTTCCATCAAGACCACATTCCATTTTTTTTTTTTTTTTAAACTTTATCAAGACTCACCGATCTCTTTTATTTAAATTTTTTTTTTTAATTTCCGGTTTCTATTTTTTATTTAACTTTATCAAGACTCACCTTCTCAAATCTCCTTTTCTTTATTTTGAATTTGAAAAAAAAAAAAAAAAAAAAAAAAAAAAAAAAAAAAAAAAAAAAAAAAAAAAAAAAACCACTCCTACTATAAAACCATCAACTTCTCAGCCATATTCTTTAAATTTAGGAATTACCATATATCCTCGTTTAAACACCCCCACATTTCAATTAAAATTCAAATAAAAATAGTTTCAACAAATTAGAACTACACCAAGAAGATAAGGGTTTCATGGTTTTCACTGGCTCAAAAATTCAATATCATCCAGAAGTAAAAAAGCTCTAGAATAGCAAATTCAACATCCAGAAACATTGGCTTACGAAAAAAAAAAATTTTGCGAAAGCATCTTGACTTGCCTTCAAAAGACAAACAAAAGAACCTGAAGAACCAAATAACATAAAAAGACTATCTAAGATTAGTAGATTACTCATGTTCTATAAGAAGAAACCAAGAAAACACCCATTTGACAAAACGATATAATCCTCACACCTTACACAGATTACCAAGATCAAGACCCCAGCTGTCTATATCGACGACGCCAATCCAAATGTATAACGTTATAAGGGGAAAGAAGAAGAAGAAAAAAAAAAGAAGAATCTTTAGAGTATAATTAAATTCCATACCATCTCTCAGGACCCCACCACCGACGTGGCAGTGCACACGTCCCTCGTCTTGAAATCGTAGCCGTCAAATTCTGATGCATCTGCGCGGGAAAACAAGAACTGTAGGCATTGAATGGCCAAGAGCCGACTTCATATCAAGGAAGGGAAAAAAAAGGACATTGAATGGCTAAGAAGTACATCAATTTACTTCTACCAAAACATTTCAATGGCTCAAAAATTCAATATCACCGAGAAGTATAAAATCTCTAATTAAAATAGCAAATTCAACATCCAGAAACATGGTCTTACAAAAAAAAAACAAAAACAAAAAACAACAAAAATATCCAGAAACATTGCAGAGGCATCTTGACTAGTCTTCAAAACACAAACAAAATAACATAAAAAGACTGACTAACATTACTCATGCTCTGAAACTGAAAGAAACAAAGAAAACACCCATTTGGGATTGAATGAAGAGGCCGTGTTTCCTAAGTACTGTTGGTAATAACTATGTGAAATGTCATTTCCTTCTTTTGATTGAATGGGTAATATTTTATTTCATATTTTGATTATCATAAAAAATATATATTTCATATACTACATCTGAAACATATACAAAACAAATCCATTTATTAATATTGGGAAAAGGTGTACATATCTCACGTCTAAACCATTCAAAAAGTATCATGCCCAGAATGAGAGATCAACTTCATAGGGCAAGGATTTGGTTGGGGCCATGGTTTACTACAGGGCTGCGCCATTCCCATCAAAGACCCCGACGCCCTCACCAAATATATTTCAAAGGTTTTTAAGTAAAATCACCACGTTCAGAACTATTCAACAAAAATACAAAATAGAGCTGACAAAGTATAACATCAAATGGATTACACAGTCCCAAAGGGCATAATAGTAGCAGAGGACTCCTCTGAAACATAGAACTCAAGAACAATAGTGCCTATACGGCAAGGCAAAAATGACAAAATTCCATCAGCCTAGGAATAAGCTATGGAAGTAATCCAATATCTGAAATAATCATCCACACACTTCAACAATTCATGTGGGGTTATTTATTTTAAGAGGCTAACACACATATAGCAACGTAATATGAAATTAAAAATTTTTCACGAGCTTCGCCTCAGACGAAGAAGCTTTGTGATGAAGAGCCTACACGCCGCGGTCATTAGCATTTCTTATGCAGTTGCGTATTGCGACAAACAGGGCAACAATTAGGGTAATGAGGGTGATTATCGCAGCAGCGACTTTCAGCCAATAATTAAGCAAGTCTTCTTCTTCCCTCATACAAAATATCAATTTTTATAAATAAGTTAGAATTAATTATACTAGTGGTCAATAAAAAAAAAAAAAAAACATTATTATTAGTCTTATTTGGTTAAAACCTTTAGTTTTAGTTTTTAAACATGTTTATTTATGTACAATTTTTTAAATTATCCTTTTTTTAAGGTATAGTTATAGTTTCATGAATTTTCAAAAAAAAAAAAAAAACTCTCAACAAAAACTAAATTTAAATACAGTTTATGTGTTACCCATTGTAGGAGACATGGGAGAGGATGATGAGAACGAACTGAAACCTGACATTATGGCTGGTGGGAGTGGAACTTTTGATTGGGGGTATTTTTTGGTTTATGGAAATAAGAGGATCGTTTGGTAATATTGTTCTAGTAACGTTATTTATATTTTTTGAAAATATGTATTAGTAAAAAAGTGGGTGAAAATGCATATAATATTATTTAAAAACTGAAATAATTGGGTATTGTTCTTAAAGTATTGAATAATTTTACCCCGTCAAACCTGTAGGAAAAAATTGAATTTTTGTATGGTAAGATATTAATTCAGATATGTTTAAACATTTAAAAAATAAAATAAAAAATAAAAAAACTTTTGTGCCTAGTTCCATATGAAACATGAATTATTATAATTTTTTTAGAAACACACAAGGGAAAGAGAAAAAAGAGTCCAACACAAAAATACACCACAAATTCAACTAAAAATGAATTATGGTTTCTTAACCACCATAGAAATTGTTTTAGTATATATTAGTGGTTGTATGGAAATTTAGGCTATTAAATAAAATAATCAAAGAGTACACTTCCCTTATTTTTGTTCCTAAACTCTATATTCAAAGAGACCTTTAATGTAGGAGAATTACCCATCTCTTTCTTCTCCTTCTTCTTTTTTGAAGCAAACACACCTATGTACAAATAAAAGAGAATGAGATTCTAACACAAGTTCTAAAGATTTATGATTAAATATTTAGAATCATATTTTGTATGTATTGGCAAACCGAGAACAAAACTTGTTTAGTCTATGTGTTAGACAATGCTCAAAGGTGTATATATGTTTCAAGCTTCAAGTTTGAGTTGACTGCATAAAAGAGGAGTTAGAATCTACTAAACTTGATCAATCGAAATTTAGGCACGATCAATCAAGAATTGCAAAAAAAAAAAAATTCTGCAAACTTTTAAATCAGGGCCAAAATCGTGAAAAACGTTTAGGGTTTCAATTTAACTTGTCCACATATAAAAGGGAAGCCCTAGTTATGCTTTAGAAACTTTTGGAAGATTTGTGTGTTATTTTTTGTGAGATTTAAGAAGTTTTATACCTTCTACCTACACAAGCATCTACCAGAGCAAGATCTACAATCAAGCGGTGGTAGAACCTAGTTGCTGCTACAAAGATCAACAACTGAGAGTGATTTGAAATTTTTGAGTGGGATTTCAAAGTCACAAGCATGGGTGCTTGTGTTGCAGTAAATCCAAGGAGAGAAGGAGTCCATGAATTTGAAACTTGCACGTGGTCGTGTTAGTAAGTTACTACTTGAGATAACAATAAATTTAAGGTTAAATTTTATTATAAAAACTTCAATTCTCTTATAGTAAATTTTTTTTTACCTTGAGGATAGTTAGGTCAAATCCTTCTTAGGTTTTTACCTTGAAATGATTCGTTTCATCGGTTTTTCTAGGTCATCATATCGTGGTGTTATTTACTTTTTGGCTACTATGCATGATATGATTCATCATTGTTTAACCTAGATCTGAATAATTAACCTAAGTAATCACTTAGCTAATATATTAGGTTAAACAATCTGTTTTAAGGAGTCTAAATAGAACAAATAAATACATATCATAAACTCTACTCAAAAGTCATGAGAACGTTTAAGGAAATGTGAAGCAAGTTATGTTATACACAATACACTCTCTTAAGTAATGTGGGACAACTACCATTGGGTGAAGTATAACTTGTCACCCTCTCTTAAAAGTTTTCATAATTTTTTAATGAAATTTGTTTTTGTGTTAAAATCTCATTCTCTCTCTTTTTTTTTTTTTTTTTTGAGAATGTCATTCTCTCTCTTTGTATATGGGTGTTTGTTTCCAAATAATAATAATAATAATAATAAGGATTTAAGGATTTTTTTTTTTTTTTTTTTTTTTTTTGTTGAGAAAACAGGATTTAAGGACTATTATTAAAATAACCATGTTCCAATTTTTGTGACAATATGACTGCGTTAGAATTAAACGGTTGGGTGCTGAAAGAAAACATCATTTATATGCTTAGATCAGCAAAAGGAATTGCATCTTCCAATAAGAAATCTCCCTAACAATGCTGCGTAAAAAGCTAGGACACGAACTTGTGAACTTTACGCTTACACTAAGTACAGGTGGGGAATTTCTCTTTCCTTTATTTAAAATATATTTTTTTAAAAATTTATATGACAGTGTATACACAAAACAGAAACAGTAGAGCCAGAGGCCAGTCCAAAACAAGGTGACAGTGAAGCGAAATGAAATTATGAATTTAATGAAGTGATATACTATTCAATTAGTCTCAGTTTAATTTTCAAAAAGAACATCATTGTGAACAGTTATACGAACATCATATATATATATATATACATATATGATGGTTACAATGCCCCAACTTATTGTGTAAATTATATGAAAATGACAATGAGAAAGGGAATGTTGGCAAATAATGACATCTAGATGGTATATATGATGGCATTGCATTGTGAACCTGTGATTATTTGCCAACATTCCCTTTCTTTTTTTACTTTTTGGCTCACATAAGAAAAATCCTTAAACAATGTGTGGGACTAGCTAGGGAGCAGCGAGGAGGAAAATATTATGAATCTAGTAGAGATTGCCATGTAAAGGGAAGTGAGTTCATGTTTTAAATAAAGTTGTCTTAGATACAAATATTTATATTTGTATATAATGAAACATAAACACAACAAATATAATAATTTTTTTTAAAAAAATTATCAACATGTGGCACTAAAACTCGTATGTGCACGGCCTACTACACGTGTGATCATAGATTGAATATGGTAACTTTTTACTTTATTGAAATATGATAAGATTTATTGAATCATTATTAGTAACTTGAAAAAGTTAATCAAAAATTGGGGATGAAGGAATTTAAATCCTGGATGTCTCAATTAAGAACATCTGAAAGTTTTAGTTGAACTACAATATTCTTGACAGTTTTGAGGGTTTATAAATTATTAAAGTGTAATATGAAAAGAAATGTTCATTTTTGAAAATTAAATTCTTTTAGAAATATGAAAATTTAAATAAAAAGAAATGATATTTCAATTAAAAATTTTCATTGTCTATAAATTAAAAACAGTTGCAATCAATTCATTTTTCTCATTGTTCTAGTCAAATTCACAAATTTGTAAGAGAACTCTAACGAAGGAATTTCGGAATTATTGTTTGCAATTTAATGACTGATCTGTTGTATCTTTGAGGTGAATTGTTTGTGCTTCTATAACAAACTCAATCGAGTGGATGTGATTTTCAACTTAAAGATTGTATTCTACACACGCCTCAAATCTCTAATTTCATTAACAAAAAAAATCCTTTGTTTATGTTTTGTTAGTTATTAATTAATTAATTAAGCATAAGGATGGATGAAAAGACTTACATATTTGAGTGTCAAGTGTACCTCATGACCCAGTTATATATATGGTATACGTGACCTACTTTCAGTTTTGATTATTATTATTATTATTATTATTATTATCATCTCATAGCACATGAACCCCGTAGTTTATTTTATTTTATACAAGGTAGAAATTTTACTCTAATCTAATTTAAGTGTATATGTGTGTGAAACTTTCTTCTAGAGACTTGAATTTTGGTCTTTGCCCCCTCTCAACTCACAAGAATTTTATACTTGTAGAGTGATCATTACGTCAAGGATGCGCAGTAGTCATATTAACCCCATAGTTATTTGGCAATAATATATTCATGAATCATAATTTCAGTTTGGCACGTCAACAAAATACATGACATAATTTGCAACCTCACACCTCAGACAGTTAACGCAAAAAGCTATTTAACTAACCAGCAAAAGCAGATCTGAAATTCTAAAGTGATAAGAAATTTACCTTTGTGAAGTTTACATGGTACATAATTCCCAAAGAATTATAAATTATATGAAGGTTTGCGACAAATTTGATGAAAGCTAAGGAATATTCAGGTAAAAAATACCAAATGAGATTACTAATGAAATTTAACTAAGTCGCTTAATTGATCGATTACGAACAGTTCTTGCAATCCATAAATCGAATCCATCATATGGATGGGTATATGAAATCCAACTGAGTCACTTAATTGACTAAAGGAGGGAAAATGTGAAGATTGGAGAGGAACAAAATAAATTTCATAGTTTTATTAGATTATAGTGAAAAAAAAAGGTGTCATTTTTTTATACGCTTTTATTTGAAACATTTGGTCCTAAAAGGAGAGTATAGGAAACCGCAGCTTGATTGGCCCAAAAAAAAGAGGTGTAACAATTTAGCCATTTGAAAATTGGAGCCTTTCGCCCTTTCCCCCACAATTCAATAATTTCTAGTAAAAAAGGAAAGCAGCTTCAATTATAAAGCTAATTTATTAGAAACAAGAAATTCCCAATAGTTGAGCTGTCAAATTCTTTCAATCTTTTATGTTCTGAAAAAGAGATTGACCTTGATAGGAAAAGATAATTTGATCTAGCGGGAAAAATTGAAGTACTCTTACAGCTAATTAATTAACAGTAGCTATTCTACTTGATTACGGTCCTATGACGACCTTAAAATCTTCAATTTTGAGCAGCATAATGTGCCAAATGCAAATCTGAAAAAGCTAGAAATTTTTAAAATTTGTGTTGCATTTGAGAAGGAATATCATATATTCAACATGTCCGTATTTTCTTTCACAATATGTGGATCCCGTACAACATGAGCAAGATCAGTCCTAGGCCTAAGTTACTTCGACCGTGGCCTAGTTAGGTCCCATACTAGAGAATGCCCCCAAATGTAGGAGACAATAAGTCTTTTTTAAGAAAAATGTAAGTTATACAATTTCTTTTTTCCCTCGACCATGAAGAATGCCCAAAAATATTATGTGATATTAGAGAAAATATAAGTTTTACTACATACTGCATAGGTCAAACAAATTCATTTGTTACCAACCAAAAGAAATAGTTCAAATATTCATTTATTATTATTTTTTGAATAAATGATTTATTATTTTATTGAAGTGCTATCAATCGAATTCATAATCACATCAGTTTGTAAGGTTTTCATAGTAAAATTTGTAGTAATTTTAGTATTTTTCTAGAAAAAAAAAATTATGGATCAATAGAAATTCAACCCAACATTAAGTAAACTAACCATATTAAAAAATATGATTAATGAATATTAAATAAATAAATAAATTACTAATATAAAACATCGACTAAGTATCATTTAAATGATATTTAAATATAAAGATGTACTTTTGAAGTTATTGTTTTAAGCCTAACTGCTCTAATCATGATAAGAAGTAGAAAAAGATTTGGAAATAATTGTAAGGGGAACTCCAATAAAAGGCATTCATTTAACCACCTACAAATAGGATTCAAATCTTCTAGATTTTTTAGAGTACTCCATTAATATATTTTTTTAAATTCTAATAATTCTTTTATGATTTAATAGTCAAGATTCTCTTATGTCAGTACCCCCATTAACAATACTATTGAAATAACAAATAGAACTATTTTTTTTTCCTTTTTAATGACCATGGAGCAAGGCATATACTAGGACTAGGTGCGTTTACGCCCAATAGGTGAGAATGAAATTTAAAAGAAATTTATAAAACCTATGGCACTGATCTGTCTATTAGTGCTTTGTTGCATTGGCCGTCCTCCATGATTCCTTACAGGTTGAGGTCCCTATTAGACAAACGTTCAAACGAAGGTGAAAATGACGTTGAGAAATTAATTTGTAATTATCATTGGCTACTTCACCTAATAGGGAATTTAGCTGTTACAAGGCGATTACTTGAGGAATTAAAAATAATAAGAGATAGTAGTAGTTTGCTGACAAAAAAAAAAGGCTGAGGCAGAACCTCCCAGACTTCTATATATATATATATACATACATATCATGGGTTATACTCATCATCAAAATTATAAACATCTTCCAGTTTCCTTTTAGAGTTTAGATTGAAGGAGGAAGGAAGAAAATAGAGTAGAGTTAGCTGAAAATAAACTAATTTTGTGCTAATTTCATTTTATTTTACTGTACTCTCCCTCCCTTTCCTTCAATTCAAACGAACCAGAAGATAATGCAATGCAACAAAAAATAGAGGGGAATAACCCTCAAGCAAAGCTTTCTAGCTAACTAATCTGCCCTTCCTCTGCGGAAATCTTCTGAGTTCTGAGCCCTGCGGCTATCGTCTTTCAAGGCCTCCTTCTTAGGCTAATTTCCTGTAAGGTTTTCATAGTAAAATTTGTAGTAATTTTAGTATTTTTCTAGAAAAAAAAAAATTATGGATCAATAGAAATTCAACCCAACATTAAGTAAACTAACCATATTAAAAAATATGATTAATGAATATTAAATAAATAAATAAATTACTAATATAAAACATCGACTAAGTATCATTTAATTGATATTTAAATATAAAGATGTACTTTTGAAGTTATTGTTTTAAGCCTAACTGCTCTAATCATGATAAGAAGTAGAAAAAGATTTGGAAATAATTGTAAGGGGAACTCCAATAAAAGGCATTCATTTAACCACCTACAAATAGGATTCAAATCTTCTAGATTTTTTAGAGTACTCCATTAGTATATTTTTTTAAATTCTAATAATTCTTTTATGATTTAATAGTCAAGATTCTCTCATGTCAGTACCCCCATTAACAATACTATTGAAATAACAAATAGAACTATTTTTTTTTTTCCTTTTTAATGACCATGGAGCAAGGCATATACTAGGACTAGGTGCGTTTACGCCCAATAGGTGAGAATGAAATTTAAAAGAAATTTATAAAACCTATGGCACTGATCTGTCTATTAGTGCTTTGTTGCATTGGCCGTCCTCCATGATTCCTTACAGGTTGAGGTCCCTATTAGACAAACGTTCAAACGAAGGTGAAAATGACGTTGAGAAATTAATTTGTAATTATCCTTGGCTACTTCACCAAATAGGGAATTTAGCTGTTACAAGGCGATTACTTAAGGAATTAAAAATAATAAGAGATAGTAGTAGTTTGCTGACAAAAAAAAAAAAGGCTGAGGGCCTGAGGCAGTACCTTACCAGACTTCTATATATATATATATATATATATCATGGGTTATACTCATCATCAAAATTATAAACATCTTCCAGTTTCCTTTTAGAGTTTAGATTGAGGGAGGAAGGAAGAAAGTAGAGTAGAGTTAGCTGAAAATAAACTAATTTTGAACTAATTTCATTTTATTTTACTGTACTCTCCCTACTTCTCCTTCAATTCAAACGAACCAGAAAATAATGCAATGCAACAAAAAATAGAGGGGAATAACCCTCAAGCAAAGCTTTCTAGCTAACTAATCTGCCCTTCCTCTGCGGAAACCTTCTGAGTTCTGAGCCCTGCGCCTATCGTCTTTCAAGGCCTCCTTCTTCGGCTAATTTCCTCACTTCATTATTTATTTTCTCTTTCTCGATCGTTAGATTTTTTATTTTTTATTTTTTATATTTATATAATTTTTATGAAGGAAGATTCTTAGTTTGGTACTTATTTCGTTAGCTGTATTCCTTGTATATTTGTTCTGTCCTTGCAAATTTCTGCTTTGTGATTCAAGACAGTAGAAGTAATAACTAACGTACTAAATCAACGGCTACTGCACCAACAGCTCAACGAATCAGACATCGACATCTGGATGGGCTTGAATCTAGTGTGAACGCTATTGCTCTCTCTCTCTCTCTTGCTTGTGATTACCATCGTGAAGAAATTCTAGAAGATATTAAGAAAAATGATCGTCTTAAAACAATAGGACATCAACCGCATCTTTTACTGTCATCTTCATCCTTTTGCCTTTCGCATCGAACTCGCGCTTTGTGAGTATCTCAACGAAAACAACTTAATTCTAGATTGAGCTGAACACTACTGCTCTCTTTCTCATATGTGTTTGAATGTGTTGTTTATTCGCAATTTGTGAACTATGTTGGTAAAGATGGAGGAGGAAACCAATGACACCAATTTGTGAACTATGTTGGTAAGCTGAACACTATGAAGAATACTAAATTATATGAATGTATAAATGTATGTGTTTGTGCATATTTATGAAAGTTTGTATAAGCTAATAAATTAGTATCATAAACTGGTCTCCCAAACAAAAATTTCTAACTATGCCTATGGTTTGATGCATGCATGCGATTAGTAGAAAGGACATAAAATGCATGATGTTGATCTCAAAGAATTGCCGGAATCACGAACCCTAGATTTACACGTAACTCCGTTGTTGGTTATGTAGGCGAATCCACGATAAGAAGTAGAAAATAAAATTGAAAATAATTGTAAGGGAAACTTCAATAAAAACAATTCATTAATTTAATCATCTACACGTGATTGAAGGGTTTTCATAGGTTTACTCAACATCCAATAGTTCTCTAGGGGTCAACTAACGTATTTTACTGGACTCAACCAGCAATGGTTTTTTTTTTTTTTTAATATAATTTTTTACTTTGTGAGGCTTTGATATGTTTAAGGCATGTTATGTGTTGGGAAATTTAGACCCCAGTTGATAGAATTAACAAGTTTTAAACCCAAGTTATTAATTAAATTTATTATGAAAAAAACCTTGATAAAACAAACTAACATCAATATCATGCACAATGGAAAAATAAATAAGACAAGATATGATGATACAGGAAAACCAATAAAACAAACTAGTTTCATAGTAAAAAACTTGGAAAGAAACCTTTCTGAAAAGAAATCCACTATAGTAAAGAGAAGTTTCAGATCTAGTACAAAACATTTGTCCTTAGACTCTACAATCCCCATAGATGAACTTACAGTAGAAACTTTCTACCACTTCAGAACCTCTGAACTCTTCAATATATGAACGCCACCCTTTTTGATGCACGGATCCCAGTACATGACTAACCAAAGATGCACATCTCCTAGTAAATGACTAACACATCAACTTGAAAAGATTGTTGGCTGTAAAGTTTTTCACTTCATCAACAATGAAGATCAAGAAGCACTTAGTTACAAAACTCTAAGGCGCAAAAATGTAATAGCTTCTTTCAGAGGAATAAGGCATTGGTCACCTTTTGCATATATTCTCCTTATATTCTCTTATGTGACGGCCTTTAAAATAAGCCTTATATATGTCTAGGGTTGTGAGTGATTGTTTTTAGACTCCTCAAAACACAATTGGATTAACCTAGTTAACAAGCCAAGTTATTACTTGGTCTAAATTCTAGATATAGGTTAACACAATCATATAATTATATCAATGTAAAGTGTGGAATATAAAGAACACAAAGATGTGATAACCCCAGGAAAACCAAACCGGTATAAAACTTAGGGAGGATTTAACCTAGCTATCCTTAAGGTAAAACTGAATCCACTAATGAAATTTACAATAGCAACTTAAACCACTAACATCCTATTGCTACCCACCAGTAGAAAACTTACTAACACGATCACGTGCAAACTCCAAGACCATGGACTTCTTCTTTTTTTTGAATTTTCCAGCAAGTACAAACACACCCGTTTGTGTATCTTTAGACTCTTTAGTGCAGCAATTGAATAATCATTAAGCTCCTAATCAAATATTCTTCTTCATAATCCTAAGCATGTGTGAAGGCAACCACCTCTCAGATCTCACAAGAAATTCACACACACAGCAAGCAAAGCAACCTAAAAAACGTGGCTAGGGTTTTTCTTTTATGCTTAGAATAAAACATAAAACCTTACACATCATATGGGATTAGGGCTGAGTTGGAAATTCTATAGAAAAAACATTCTGACCGACTTTCAATCGATCAAGTCTAACTTTCGATTAATCAAGCCAGACCAAATGCACAATGAATTCTGCAACAGTTCGATTTCAACTTTACATAAAACACATACTTTGAGCAAGTCTAAAACAAGACTAACAACCTGTTTTGATCATGGTTTGCCAACAATAAAAATTAGAGTTATAATACATTAGTTCATAAGTACTTAAAACCTAACAAACTCTCACTTTGGCAATCCATGACAAAACACAAACACAATGCTCAAAATTACAAGAAAAAAAGCCCTTTTACAAAAATAATGCATATTATAAAAAATCCAACCTAACTACTATCCATCAGTTGCAAGTGTAGATAACAACACGATTGAATCAACCTGTATATTTCCTGAAACACTTAACCAAAATGCATAAACGCACGTGTGGAAAATACAAGTAAAACAAAAATAAATTCTTGACTTTACAAAACACAAAACAAAGACATATATCATGAATAACTCATAAATATAAATCAATGAGCAGTGAAACAAGAAACATAGATAACAAAGGATCTAACAATATATCTCCCCCTAATATGAACAACCCAAAAACAATACATCAAGAGCCAAAAAATGATACATACACAGTAAAACACCTAGATACAATCTAAACAACTCCACAAGCTCTAACTAATCAAAAATCTCTACAAGTATCCAAGAACTACTCCAAATGTACTCCCCCTTTTTGTGATGGAATGCCAAAGGACAATCAGAACCCATCATCAAGAGGATGTTGTGAAGGCAAACGTCGAAGATGTGCCAAATCTACTCACAAAGCACGGGGCTCGTCAAGCACCTCCACCAAAAGCTAACCATGAGCCGCATGAACGGTCATGGTAGTCTCTAACGTACGACGAATGTCAAAGTCATCCGAAGAAGATGGCGGAGGAACATCAGCAGCAGCAGTAGTATCAGCAACAAGATCAGCAGACGCCTCACCAGAAGTAGTACCTATAGAAGAAGAAGGGGGTGCAGTACCAAAAAGCTCAACACAAGGGCGTTTAGAGCTCTCTCTCATATGAGCAGACCTCTGCCTAAGAAAAGAAGCATCTATGAGGGTAACTATGTGTACGGGCTCAGAAGCGGGGCAGTCCTCTAATCCTAAAAACAACAAAATCCTATGAATAAAAACAGGATTAATAAGAGCATGAGCGATAGAAGAACTCCTATAAACTTCGTTCAAAGAACAAAGAAACAAATGAGGAAAACTAATAGGAGCATCCGAAACAAAAGTGAACAAAAATGCACATCGCTCCAATGGAATGGTGTGCAAATGAGAAATAGGCCACAAGGAATGATAAGCTATCCTAAAGAAAAGATAGTGCAACTCAGTGAGCTCAGCAGTAGTGATCCGAGGATTAGAACCCCACCGGTTAGAAGACCCAGTGATGTAAGATATGATGTTATCTAGGGGAGGAGACTCATCATAAGGATAGACAGGGTGCTGGACCAATGATACTCCAAGAGCATCAGCCACTACTCTAGGAGTAATGGTGAACTCTACACCTCGTATCCAACTCTTTACTAAAGTATTGAAATCATAGACGCAAATAGAGATGTTCGAGTAGAATTCTCTAATCAAGGTAGATGGAAGTTGATGACCAATATCCATCAAAGGTAACCAGCTCCGACGCTTAAAATTAGCCCTAATTGCTGGATCAAGCTTATCTAATAATACCTTACACTCAGCCCAAATCTTTCTCTTAAGGTTTAGTGTGTCAAAAAGCTCTTGGTTTTTCTCACTCAGTAACCTCTCATGGTCAAAAGAAGGAGGAGAAGAAGGGAGGATAGACCTATTAGCTCTAGTCTTCCTAGGCATGGTGCTAAGGAAAGAACAAGACATAAGGACAGAACCAAAAAAGAACAAAATAAAACAAAAACCAAGGGCAGACTGCAAGTTAGCACAAAAAAAATATAGAAATAACAATCTATATGATGCATGAACCGATAAATGTCATGATGCATGTTCTAATGCAGTGATAACTAGTTCAATTTGAGTTTAGAATCACAAAATTGGCTTGAGCATAGAGTTTATAACAAAAACCCCACAAATTTTGAAAAAACACTTGTTCAATTTGTACTAAATTGACCAATTGATCATCACACAAGTGAGAAAGCAGTTTATTATGATCAAATTAATCAATCCAACAAGTCAATTTCATCAATTAAACTCAATTTGAGCAAAATCCCTAATGCGGGTACGTTCAAGCCCTAGAATTTTAAATTTTTCACAATTCACAAAATTGATTAAATCAAACCATTAAGAACATGTTTAAAACATCCCCTAACAAAAACCCATTAATCAATTTCAAGAAATATGTCTTAAATCAACAAAAACCCCAATTATGCATAATTTCGAAATTCTCAATGAAAATGCATGAAAAATGTATGAAACTTGAAAATAAAAGCAAAAGGAAGGGTAATATGGTCTTACCGGCCTTTGGAGAGAAAAACCTTGCAAAAGAAACGAAGGAAAACGACAAAAAAAAAAAAAAAAAAAAAAAAAAAAAAAAAAAAACTTGATTTGAGCCTTGACCGAATCGTATGGAGAGAGAGAGAGAGTGTTTGAAAACTTTTGAAAAGTAAGAAGAACACATCAAAATCACCTTTTAAAAAAACTTTCAATACGATATTCGATTGATCGAAAGTTAGGTTCGATCGATCGAAAGTTAGGTTCGCTCAATCGAAAGCACATTTTTGAAAAACAAAGCATATTTTTGAAAAACAAAGCAATTTTTGTGCAAAAACTCCTCAAAACATTGAATTTTCAAAATAAAATACATGAGTATGAGATGAAATGTTTTTCAAAAACACAAGGTTTGAACCCAGTTTTCCCAAAAATAAGATTTTCAATCCAATCTCATAAATTCCCAAGCATTAAATATATTTTGCATAAAACTCAAGGAATTTTCAAACTTGGTTGGTCAAACTAAAAACACACACAATAACATGTATAAAGTTTAGCAAAGAGTAACTTGTGTAGTGTGTGCAACTAGCAAAAGGTCGAGATACATATGAGATGATTTATGAATAGAAATCAAATACAAAGTTTACAAAATTCATCACATAGAATTTGAAAGAGACTACCACTTAAAGAGTTATATCATATAACTCCCACATCTCCTAGATCATAAGCTTGCAATCATGTAAGTTTCTTAATTCGCCTCATGTTGTACACACCAATTTTAATTGAGCAGAAACTTATTAAAATAGCCGGGATAATGTGCACACCAATTTTAGTTGTTTGATTTAACATTAAGTCCAATAATGTATACACCAATTTTAAGCATTTAAATCGAGGCTACACCTTATATTGTTTTTATGCATGTGCTACACTATTTCGAGGATAAAATCTTACGATATGTACTAAGGTGTTAATGATTAGCTAGTGAACAGTAGTGAGATGGTTATCTATGCATTTCTCAAAAGGTTCATGTTAGGTTCTAAAGATTTAGGATTTTATGTATTTAGAACTCTAATGTGTAATGTTGGCAAACTATGATCAAAACAATATGTTTAGTCTTGTTTAGACTTGCTCAAAGTTATGTCTTTTATGTAAAGTTGGAATCGAGTGGCTGCAGAAGTATTAGTTACTTTCGGCCTGGCTCGATCGATTGAAAATTAGACTTGATCGATCGAAATTCTGCCAGAACGTTTTTCTGCAGAATTCCAACTCAGCCCAAACTCTATTTAAACGTCTTAGGGTTCAAGTAAAACTCTCATATATATAAGAAAACCCTAGAACATTTTTGAGACTTTTGAGAGAGAGATTAGAGTGCCTCTTGTGCCTCCTTTTATTAGGGTTTTGTACCCAAATCTCTCTAAGGTTGTTGCTCATATTGCTGTTTTTGTGTAAATCTCTTGTGAGATCTTTGAGGAGCTTTCCTTTACACAAAACTTAGGGTTTTCAAGGTAGAGATATTATCTACATCTTGATGATCAACAAAGTTGCTGCCATTAGAGCTTAAAGAATAACAAGCGTGGGTGCTTATAGCTGATTGGAGAATCCAAGAAAGAAGGAGTCTGTGGATTCGGAGCTTGCACGTGGTCGTGTCAGTAAGTTCTACTGGTGGGTAGCATTAGGAAGTCAAGTGAGGAGCTTGTAAGTCCTTTTGTATGAACTTCGATTCTTTCATAGTGGATTCGGGTTTACCTTGAGGATAGCTAGGTTAAATCCTCCCTAGGTTTTTACCGTATGGTTTCCTGGGTCATCATATCTTGTGTTCATTTATTTTCCGCTGCTTTATATCTTGATATGATTATTTAATTGTGTTAATCTAGATTTACATGAATTGGACTAAGTTAATCACTTGGCTAATTAACTAGGTTAATCCAATTGTTGTTTTAAGGGGTCTAAATTTCCATCAAGTGGTATCAGAGCGGGTAGCTCTTCTTGTTTTAGATCTTTTGATCTAAGAGCTGATCATTGACCCCTGTTGTCATGGATAATTTGAAGTGTCTTTCTAATCATGTTTCTGCTCATACTTCTGCTGATTTTTTTGATGCTTTTGAAACTCTTCGTAAGGAATTATCTAAATCTTTGAAAATTTCTAAGAAATTTAATGAAGAGTTAAAATTGGCTAATCTTGAAAAAGAGGATTTGATTGTAAGATTAGATGAGTCTAATAAAAAGAATGAATTTTTGAGAAATCAAATTTCCTCTCAAGATGAGAAGATGAAAAGCTTGGAACAAGAGTTAGTTGAATCTAAAGCTAAAATTGAAAATTTGACTAGTACCAAGCCTGTTGTTGATAACAAAAGTGTTTATGTTTCTCTTAAGCCTAAAACTGAAAAAGTTTATATCCCTCCTTTCAAGAGGAATAATAAAGAAGAGGCTTATTTTGCTAGGTTAGACAAAAGAAAAAGTTCTGATGTAGACGCTGAAGTTTCTAAACCTATATCTAAACCTATTGTTAGAGAGCATAATAAATCTGTTTTTGTACCTACTTGTCACTTTTGTGGTGTTGTTGGTCATATTAGACTAAATTGTTCTTTGTTGAGGCAAAAACTAAAATCTGGGACTAGATTTGCTGTTAGGAATACTGATGTTCCTAAATTTGTTCTTGTTTGTCACTGTTGTGGTGTCTCCGGTCACATTCGTCCTAATTGTCATAAGTTGAAACTTAAGCATTCTGTATGCCAATCTAGGATATGTGATAATATTTCTCCTGCCATAAGTCCATATAGATTGTTTCATATGCTTTTGAAAAATTTAAACTTGTTGGCTTGTGAAAGGAATTTGTAGGATTTTAGTCTTTCTCAGAAGATTGGTGTAATTCCTCAAATACACTCTGCTTCTCATGAATTTTCACCTACAAAGCCAAAGACTTATGCTATATGGGTGAGAAAAGATCCTTTAAGGTGAGTGTTGTTGACTTGTCCCTGTTTTAATTCTTTCAATTGTTTGTGGACATATTTTGTTTTTGTTTTTGGTTGTTTTGTTTTTTAGGTTGTTTTTTTATAAAAAAAAAAATCCAAAAACATTGAAAAATTTCAAAAAGACAAAAATATTTTATTTTGTGTCTTGTTTTTTTTTTTTTTTTTTTTTTGAGGATTACATGAATTATGATATCTCTCTTAATTTAGAACATACTTGACATTGTGATGAAACTTGAATAGTATGCTAAGCTATTTCTGATTTTATGTGAGTATGTACTAGTTTGTACACGTACTCAAGGGTTAATTAAGAAATTGATATTTTTTGTTTGTGTACCATCTATAGCTTAGTTAAGCATCGTCATGCATTGCATTTGCATTGTTCATTTAGCATAATATGTGCTTTTTTGTTTTTGGTCATATAGTTTTTAAAGCCAAAAAGATTTTTGTGTTTTGTATTTCACATCTTAGATTTATAATCAAGGATTGGCCATATTATCTTTACATAAAAAGTTTATGTACCGTGTTTAGCTTTGATGAGCTTATTTATTGCACCTGACTAGTTGAAGCTGTGTAGTGCATGTTGTGTGGGAAAGATGTTTATGGTGTTTATCACTTTGTCTTAATCTTGATGTCACATGTTATTTGACTGTCGGACTTGATCCTTTTGAGTAAGGCATAAATAACCATCTCACCACTGTTCACTAGCCAATCATGAACACTTTAGTGCATATCATAAGATTTTGTACTTGAGAAAGTATAGCACATGCACAAAAAGAACATAAGGTGTAGCCTCGGTTTTATTGTTTAATGCTTAAAATTGGTGTATACTATTAGGCTTGATGCCAAATCACATAATTAAAATTGGTGTGTATATTATGAGGCAAAATCAAGAAACTTACATGATTGCAAGCTTTTGTTTTAAGAGATGTGAGAGTTATATGATGTAACTCTTTAGGTGATAGTCTCTTTTAAATTCTTTGTGATGAATTTTGTAGACTTTGTGTTTAATTGCTATTCACATATCACCTCACATGTATCTCAAGCTTTTGCTAGTTGCACACACTACACAAGTTATTCTTTGTTAAACTTGGTACATTTTATTGTGTATGATCTTATTGTGGCCATCCAAGATTAAAAGCTCCTTGATCTTTATGCAAAATGTGTTTAATGTTTGAGAAATTGGAAATTCTAGACCTTATATTGAATCCGATTTAGGGATTTTGTTCAATTAGGTTGAAATTGATGAAATTGGCTTGTTGTTTTGATGTAATTAAGCATTATATTCTGTGTGTTGTGTTATGTGATGCTCAATTCATCAATTTGTTTAAAAATTTAATAAGTGGTTTTCAATTTTGGGGTTTTTGTTAGAAACTCTATATTCAAGCCAATTTTGTTAATTAGAACATGCATCATGACATATTACTTCATGCATCATTTGTGTTTAGGATTCACTTGCATTACATTGATTTTTGTATCCATTTTGCAGTTTTGCAGTCATATCTCTCATTGTTTTCACACATAGCATGCATACACTTTGCTAAATTAGGTACTCAACTTGATTTAAAAATTGATTGATTAATTTTTAAGTTTTGTACATTCTAGTATATGCTAATTCTTATGTGTGAACTGCAGAAAATATTTTTCTTAAGAGATATGATGATAATCAATGTGCAAATATTTTCTTTACTCATGCAATTGTTTATGGGTCACATAGTGTCATGTTTGCATTTATTGAAAGAGATAATATTTTTCTTTATGTGTATCCTCACCTTAGTTTTTAACTTTGGTTTGTGTTTTTTTTCCCTACCCCTTTTAATTTTCCCCAAAATTGTTTTTTCCAAAACTTGTTTTGTTTTTCCTATTTTTATAGGGGGAGAATTTTTTTTTAAACTTTTGTGGTTCTTATGGGGAGTTGTCTCTATTTTCTCTTACTCTGTTGCATATGTTTTCTGTCTACCTTCTAATTAGGTAGTCTTTGTCAATACGTGACAAAAAGGGGGAGACATAGATGATCTGTTTGTTTTGTTTAGGGGGAGAATATAAAAACTTTTTGATGTATCTAACTTAGGGGGAGAGTTAGAATTTATTTTGATATATATGTTTCTTGATTCACTGCTCATTGATTTATATTTAAGAGTTATTCATGATATATGTCTTTGTTTTGTGTTTTGTGTTTTGTGAAGTTAAGAATTTATTTGTTGATTTACTGTTTTTCTGTCACACATGCGTTTATGCATTTTGTTTAGTGTTTCAGGAAGTATACAGGTTGATTCAATTTTGCTGCTGTCTACACTTGCAACTGATGGATAGTAGTTAAGATTGGATTTGTTGTTATGAGCATTATTTTTGCAAATGGGCTTTTACTTTGTAAACTTTGAGCTTTTAGTTTGTGTTTTGTCACGGATTGCCAAAGGGGGAGTTTGTTAGGTTCTAAATATTTAGGATTTTATGTATTTAGAACTTTAATGTGTAATGTTGGCAAATCATGATCAAAATAATATGTTTAGTCTTGTTTAGACTTGCTCAAAGTTATGTCTTTTATGTAAAGTTGGAATCGAGTGGCTACAGAAGTATTAGTTACTTTCGGCCTGGTTTGATCGATCGAAAATTAGACTCAATCGATTGAAAGTCGGCCAGAACGTTTTTCTGCAGAATTTCAACTCAGCCCAAACTCTATTTAAACGTCTTGGAGTTCAAGTAAAACTCTCATATATATAAGGGAAACCCTAGAACGTTTTTGAGACTTTTGAGAGAGAGATTAGAGTGCCTCTTGTGCCTCATTTTATTAGGGTTTTGTACCCAAACCTCTCTAAGGTTGTTGCTCATATTGCTGTTTTTGTGTAAATCTTTTGTGAGATTTTTGAGGAGCTTTCCTTTACACAAAACTTAGGGTTTTCAAGGCAGAGATATTATCTACATCTTGATGATCAACAAAGTTGCTGCCATTGGAGCTTAAAGAATAATAAGCATGAGTGCTTGTAGCTGATTGGAAAATCTAAGAAAGAAGGATTCCGTGGATTTGGAGCTTGCACGTGGTCGTGTCAGTAAGTTCTACTGGTGGGTAGCATTAGGAAGTCAAACGGGGAGCTTGTAAGTCCTTTTGTATGAACTTCGATTCTTTCATAGTGGATTCAGGTTTACCTTGAGGATAGCTAGGTCAAATCCTTCCCAGGTTTTTACCGTGTGGTTTCCTAGATTATCATATCTTGTATTCATTTATTTTCCGCTGCTTTTATATCTTAATATGATTATTTAATTGTGTTAACCTAGATTTGCATGAATTAGACTAAGTTAATCACTTGGCTAATTAACTAGGTTAATCCAATTGTTGTTTTAAGGAGTCTAAATTTTCATCAGTTCAAATCCAAAAGTCAAAGACATATGACTTCAAGATCAAGACAAAGTGATCAAAAACCATAAACATCTTTCCCACACAACATGCACTACAAAGCTTCAACTACTAAAGTGCAATAAATAAGCTCATCCAAGCTAAATAAAGTACAAAGACATCTTATGTGAAAATAAATTGACCAACCTTATTTTCAAAACCAAGAAAATAAATACAAAACACAATTTGCTTCCCTTTCTCCCTCTTTTTTTATTTTTTATTTTTTTTACTTATTATGAAAAGAAGAAACAAAAACAGTCCTAAAATGAAATGCATGAATGCTATGCAATGTAAATCCTAGAAACAAAGAAAACAAAAACCAAAGAACAATGGTCACAAAGAGTAGAGTAATGAAGCACAAGGACCATGTCAAAAAAACTCAATTAGATTGAACCTTTTGCATCCAAAAATTTTTAGATGCACCTTGAGTATTGGAGTTCTTCACATTAGAGTGATTTCCAACTCCAGGATTGGAATAAAGTTTAAGAGCCTTTACTAATTCACCAATAAGTACCATAGAATCATGTGCTTGAGGCACATGCAATTTTGGCTTATTTACTCGTTTAGTAGCTTGCAGCTTGAAACAGTTTGGACGAATGTGCCCAGACTTTCCACAAAAATGAAAACCTAAGTAGGTTTACCATGCAACTTGTCCTTAGAAAGGGTAAACTTTTTAGGTTTAGACTCTTTCAGATCAACCATAATCTTCCTAGGAGGTGTGACCTCTACAGGCTTAACAGTTTCATTCACAACCTCACTCACAAGGGGTTCAAAGGAAGACGATGGAACAAAATTTATGGAATGGGGAGCAGACATAGAGATGCTTTTTACAAAACCTAATCCAAATTTGTCAGAATGAGACTTTTAAACAGTCAACATATGATCAAGTTTAGAACTGGCATATCTAACAACAGATAATTCAAGTTCCAAATTCTTAACTTTATCAATCAAAAGCATATTCTCAGTTTTCACATTATTCAAAAGTTCATTAGAATCAAATAGTTTCACAAGCAGATTTTTCTTATCAAGCTCAAGAGATGCAATTTTTTTCAAGCCAAGATCAACATTCATAACATCCTTTGCAGCAACTTTACAAAGTTTATTGTAAACTTCTTGAAGATCTGCATCTTCAGAGAGTTTCTCATTAGAAGGGTTCTCTTCAACAGACATGCTTTCATTGACTACAGTAATGGCAGTGAAAGCAATAAAGTTTCTATCCTCATCTGAACCAAACTCATCATCAAAAACTTCATTATCACTAAGAGTTACAGTTATAGCCTTACCCCTAGACCTCAGGTATGTAGAACATTCAGATTTCATGTGACCATACCCTTGACATCTAAAACATTGAAGACCTATAGAATTATTAAAAGATTGACCTACTTTTTCTCTAGGTTTTTCAGTGTTGTTAACCTTAGTGGGATCATTCTTCCTAAAATTTCTAAGTCCAGCAGTGTTCTTACCTCTTACCCTTCTATTATTATTTCTCAAAAAATTCCTAAAGTTCTTGGCAAGGTAAGCAATCTCTGTAGCAGAGAGCTCATCATCAAATCCACCAACCTCAACATCATCAATTGACTTAAGAGCTATTGATTTAGATTTGCTAGTTTTTGGTAGGTCCAACTCATAGGACTAAAGAGATCCTATAAGTTCATCAACAGGGATGGAGTCCACGTTCTTGCTCTCAGTGATGACAATCACTTTGGGTCTAAAATCTTTAGTTAAAGATCTAAGAATCTTCTTAACAATTTTATGTTGATCATAGATTTCACCCAAGTTGTATGCAGAATTAACAATGTCATTAAGTTTAGCATAAAATTCATCAAAGGATTCATCATCAGACATCCTAATACTCTCAAATTTAGATGTTAATTGCTGCAACTTATTTATTTTGACAGCCTTTGTACCTTCGTGCACAGTCTAGAGGATATTCCAAGCAATGTGAGCAACTTCAACATTAGAGATTTTCTTAAATTCTTTCATAGAAACAGCATTAAAGATAGCATTCATAGCTTTGCTATTAAATGTGGCTGCTTCTTTCTGAGAAGTTTGCCACTCACTCACAAGAGTAATGGGCTTCTCCCATCCGTACTCAACGGAGTTTCAGACTCTCTTATCAATAGATTTCAGGAATGCTTTCATCCTTACTTTCCAATAAGCATAATTATTCCCATTAAAGTGAGGAGGAATAACTAGAGAGTGTCCGTGTTCCATGACAACAGAGGTCAAGGATCAGCTTAGAGATCAAAAGATCTACAACAAGAGAGCAATCTGCTCTGATACCACTTGTTTGTTTTTAGAGCCCTTAAAACACAATTAGATTAACCTAATTAACAAGCTAAGTTATTACTTAGTCCAAATTCCAGATCTGGGTTAACACAATCATATAATCATATCAATGTAAAATATGGAATATAGAGAACAAAAAGATATGATGACCCAGGAAAACCAAATCGGTAAAAAACTTGAGGATGATTTAACCTAGCTATCCTCAAGGTAAAACTAAATCCATTAATGAAATAATCGAAGTTTTACAATAGCGACTTAGACCACTAACGTCCTATTATTATCTACCAGTAGAAAAATTACTGACACAACTACATGCAAGCTCCGAGACCATGAACTCCTTCTTTCTTGGATTCTCCAGCAAGTTCAAGTACACCTGCTTGTGTATTTTTAAGCTCTTTAGTGCAGTAACTGAATAATCATCAAGCTCTCAATCAAATATCCTTCTTGATAATCCTAAGCATGTGTGAAAGCAACCACCTCTTAGATCTCACAAGAGATTCACACACACAGCAAGCAGAGCAACCTCAAAAACGTGGTTAGGATTTTCCTTTTATATTTAGAATAAATCATAAAACCTACTCGTCATATAGGCTTAGGGCTGAGTTAGAAATTCTGCAGAAAAAACATTCTGGCCGACTTTTTCAATCGATTGAGCCAGACCGAAATACATAATGAATTCTACAACAACTCAATTTCAACTTTACATAAAACACATACTTTGAGCAAGTCTAAATCAAGACTAACAACCTGTTTTGATCATAGTTTGCCAACAATACAAATTAGAGTTATAATACATTAGTTTCTAAGTGCTTAGAACCTAACAGTGAGAAAAAAAAAAACCCTACACAAATACATAAGCATGAGCCGAAAATCAAATCTGAAAAGCTGATTTCCGTAATTCTCAATAGATACCTCGATAGATAGTAACTGTTGAGTCTCATTAAACCTCGATGAATAGCTATCTGTTGAGAAGCTGTCGAGCTTTAATGAATTAGCACTTCTTCACTTGTTTCTTGAACAGATTTGCATGGCTTCAATACTAGACTTGATCCTCCTGTTCTTTGAAGTATTTAACACATCCTAAATCTACCAAATTACAAGTAAAGTGCGTTTTGTCAAAAGATTAGCTAATTACATAAAATAGTTACAAGTAAAGTGCGTTTTGTCAAAAAATTAGCTAATTACATAAAATAGTGACACATGTTTTTAACAAGTGAATCACATATGTCCTAACATTATGTCCTTTTGCCAATGACTTAGACTTTGGAATATAATATTTCTTTTTTTCCTCATTAATAACTACAAACCAAGGCATATACTATTGTGAATTTATTTATGACCTTCTTCTCTCTTCCTGTGTGTCTTAAAAATATTTAGTATTCCATAAAAAAAAAATAATAAATAAAAGCATATACCAGGGACTAGGTGCGTTTACGAGCAAGCCGTGATAATGAAATCTAATTAAAGATTTGGCACAAATATATAAAACCTATGTCACTCGTCCGTCTTTTAATGGCTTGGTGCATTGGCCATCTTCCATGATTCCTTACGCGTAAATGTCCCTGTTAGACAAACGTTCAAACGAAATTGAAAATGAGGTTAAGAAATTAATTTGTAGTCATCCTCGGCTACTTCACCTGAGTGGAAATTAGCTACTACAAGGTATTAAAAAAAGAAGTCTGTTTTATTATTATTTTTTTAAATTGTCTAATTATTATTATCTTAATTTATTTGGTAATTAATTCATAAATTCGCTACATAATCAGAATATCAAATTTGGACATAAACAAGACTTTTTTTTTTCTTCGGAGAAACTGTTTAACACATATGCTAAATTTTTTTTTTTTTTATACTTTTAAATTTTAAGATATTTGAAGTTTAAATATTTTTTACAAATAAGATAGATATTCAGCTTTGAGTGTTTTAATATTTTGCAAGTAAATAAGATACAAGTTCATCTTCAATTGTCTTAATATTTAGGTATAAGGGTAAGGATAAAATGGGTTAGTCAAAATACGGTCAATAGAAAGTCTACGTAAGATAAAAATAATAACTCTTAAAAGTGTAATATTTAGCCTATCTCAAAAACTTAAACTCGTGGGATAATTGGTAATTTGACCTTCTCTACCACTTTCAGGAAAAAACCTACTGTCAATGCCATACAAACACAGGTTCGAGCACTGCATATATACTTCTAGAAAAATATCGGGCAATGAACCCATTCTACCGAGTCAAAGTTGAGTTTGAAAAGGTAAGTCAAATTTTTCTAAAATGTAAAACACGTGATGAGTTAAGGCTCCATATATCGGCCAGGGGTGTATTTCTAAGAAACGTGTCTGCCACTAGGATTCAAAGATAATTGACCCTAAAAATATGGAAATTGACTTGCTTTTTGATTATATCGTAAACAATCTTCGCGATGATTTTTTACATTAAGCACGTGTTTAGGAGAGGATGTTTGCGCGTTTTGTGTTTTTTTTTTTTTTTTTTTTTTTTTTTTTTTTTTTTTTTTTTCATGGTACTATTTATATATAGACTAGTTATGAAGTGAAAAAACGCAATAAATTTTTAGCAACAGTACATAAAGCACAAGATGTTAGATCTAAGTATTTGTCTAAGGCCTCCTATCCCAAAAAGCGCGAGTTGTTCGTTATTTCTCCCAATTTCAAGAAGGTCCCTTAAAATATTAGATTGATAGTAACACAACCTAGGTCAAACCATACATTGTTTCACAACTTTAAAAAAAAAAAAATTTATAAGTATATAGAATTATTATATATTGACAATAAATTTCTCCTTTAAAATTTTAATTTTTGTAAACCAATCTTCTACACAATAAATGGTTAAAAATTGCCATTTAATCTCTCAAGTCACATACCAAAATCTCTCTCTCTCTCTCTCTCTCTCATAATCAAATTTAAAAATTTAAATTTAACTTTCCTTAATCTTGAATTGCTTTCCACAAAATAAAATAAGCAATTTTTTGATCCACAATTTTTGAGGAAGAAGAAGAATTATGCATCGGGCTTGTTGCCCCCTCTTTGCCAAACAAACCTCTTTACGATTATATTTTATTCAGCGAAGTTACAATAATGCCTTTAAAATTTATTGTATCCTTGTCATATTATTCATAAATATTTTTAAATATAAATGTCTACTATAATATATAAATCAGCATATGAAAACTTCATATATATATATATATATATATTAACGGGATGGAGAGACCGAGAGAGAATTGAATCTCAAATAAAATCTCTTGCTAATTTTGTTACTAGCAATTAAAAAAATATGACAGAACATTTAAATGAAAATTTCATAGAAATTAAAAATAAAAACCCTCATAGGAAAGAGTTAGTAGATAATGATTCTAATGAAAATTATTGTAATAATGTTTAAAGATATGATATAGCAATTATTGATTATATCAAAGACTTAGACTTTTTTTTTTCTAAATGCATTTATCACTTATACAGTTTTATTGAAAGTACTTGTAGTTGTAGTTGTTTATGCAGAAGTAAGTTTTTCAAAATTAAATTACAATAAAATTAAGTGGATTAAATGTTATCAATTGAAAACAAGATCTTTGCAATATCTAAAAACTAAATACCGAAACTATAATTTTTTATCTCAAAAAGTAAGAAAAATTATTATTTTTAAAACAGAATATAAAAAGTTAAATAAATATTATTAGTTAATATTTAAATATAGAAAATAAAATCACTTAGATTTATCATTTTAAGCCTCAAACGGCATTAGGCTGGGGCTAATCCTCTCCCTTTTAATGTTTATTTAGAATAGCTTAATTTCATTAATTTATTGAACTTACAAATAAACAAATAAAAATGTAGCTGTAACTAAAAAAAATATATAAATAAAACCTTAAAAAATTCAAGCTAAATAAAATAAATAAATAACTGTTTAATTTTATCCTACCTCTCATCCAAACAAGCAGCTAATTAACGAATTGATTATTACTTAATTGGGGTAACAAAAAGAATAAGAAAAATCTTCTTATTTTGAACAACCAATTAATTAAAGAATTGATTATCACTTGCTTAATTGGAATAACAAAAAAATGAAGAAAAACCTTCATTTGAACATGTATCCCTTTTTCTTCTTTTGAACCATGTGGGTTAAACCTATGGTCAGGAAGATCAGCGTTTTCCTTTCTCCTAGGCTCTGTTTGGTTGGAGGAGTGGAAAAGTGGAAGGATGAAAAATTGTGGAAGGATGGAAAAATGAGAGGATGGAAAATTTTTAGTTTTCCCTCTTGTGTGTTTGGTTGGAGGGGTAGAAAAGTGAGAGGGTGAAAAACTTTTTTGTTTGGTTAGAGAGAAAAAGAGAAAGATGGAGAATGTATTTATATAAATTGACTATTATAACATTGTTACATAATATGTAAGAAATAGATTTATTTGTACTCATTAAATAATATAAAATTTACCCCATCATATATATAAATTTATATTATTATTTTTATTATTATAATGTAAAAATTATCATAGTGTACATATAAATTTAATTGAAAAAAAAAATGGACTGCTTGGCGTTGTTGTACTGAAGGTAAGATGAGAATTTGGTTCAGGCAAAAGTGATTTGTGGGCAAAAGTCATCAGAGGTAGGTGATAGAGTCATTAGCACATAAATGAGGGTAAGTGGGAGAGGGGTATTTGTGTAATAGTGCTGTGAGCACTTTTTCTCTCTTCAGCTTTTCCTCCCAATTTGGGAGGAACAAAAGTGTGGGCTGTTTTCATCATCTCCATTTTCCTTTGCGAACCAAACGGATGAAAACGACATTTTTCATCCTATTTTCCTCCCTTTATTTTCCATCTATCTTATTTTCATTCTAACCAAACACACTATTAAAGTCAGTCATGCTGTGATGAACAAGTAATTCCATCGTGAACTTTTATCCTTCTTGGTAGTATATGGCAATTATCTTTTTTCCCTCAAAATAAATATCAATCAAAATGGTCATCATAAGAGAGAAATTTGTTTCATATTAGGAAACTAGTGCTAGTAGTAACTGACAAAAGGACATTGGGATTATATATATATATATATATATATATATATATATATTGGACATGGCTTCTGCCAAGGTTCATTCGTACAAGCTTCACGCCTTAGAGTCTGAGACAGTTCTTACAGTCCCTCACAATATTAGATTGATAGAAACACAACCCAATTCAAACCATATATACATTGTTTCGCAAAAAAGAAAAATGTTGTAAGTGTATAGAATTATTATATATTGACAATAAATTTCCCCTAACAGTTTATAATTTTAATTTTTATATACCGATTTCCTACATGATAAATTGTTAAATTAGCCATCTAATCTCTCGGACAGTCACATCCCAAAAAATCTCTCTCTCAAAATCAAATTTAAAAATTAAAATTTAACTTTCCTTAATCTTGAATTGGTTTCCCCAAGATAAAATAAGCATATATATATATATATATATATATTTTTTTTTTTTTTTTTTTAATTTTGTGACTAAATCAAGATATTTGATTCTCTACATGTTATTAATCTTGGTTTATTTAGTCCATGGAGCTGTTGAGGTTACTAGGTAATTCTATTATTAAGTGGAGCTGTAATATTGCATTTAATATATTATTATATTCTATTATTCTATTATGGTTTATATTTTATGGTATTATGGTCATATTATATATAATTTATATTGTAGAAAGTGTTTATTTTATTTGTAAATATTTGTTTTTATTATAAATGTCTACTGGGAATATCAATTTGGAATGAAAAAACTTCACACACGCAGAGAGTAGATAAAATTAATTAAAACTTAAAATAATCTCTTGATAAATTTTTTATTTGAAATATAAAAGATATAACGAAAAATTAAGATGAAAGTTTCATAGAGGAATTTTTAAAACTCATAAAAAGAGTTAAGAAATTGTAGGGTCAATTTTTGTTGGGCCAAGTATGGACTTTATAGACTCAGCCCAATGAAACCCTTAACAATAAATTTGTAGAGAGTGAGTTGAACAACTGGGCTAAAAATGGATTCAACAATGGTTCAAATAGACAAAACAAGGAACAAAAGTGATGTTCAGACTAGTATTCAGTAGGGATCCTCTTGAATCCGAAGAGGCTTAAAGTTTACAGACTTAATGACCAAAACTCTCCCCCCCCCCCCCTTTTCTGTGAGACCTATTTCCTTTATATATACACTTTTCACTTTATCTTCACCGTACACTTGTTATTCATCTAAGCGTTCACTTGAGTACTAATCATATCAGAAGTTTGCTTTAGCCTGCAGTGAGTGGTAGTAGTTGAGGTTGCACTGTTCAGGTGTCTTCTCCACATAAATGCGGTCAGGAAAGTTGCTGTAGTGCATTAAATGCAGTGGCAGCAGCTTTATTTTTAAGATATTTCATGATCTTCTCACACTTAGGCGTGCCCAGAGTTCACTCCTTACCAAGGAATCTTCAGTATATCTACTTAATCAAGTTCTCCGGAGATCCAATAAGTGGAACCTCTTCGGACCAGCCAGGTTGTCTTCGGAAACAACATTCGTCTCTTCTTGATCGCCTTTTCACCAGGATGGCTAAGCGCTGATCCCTATAACCTCTTCGGACAGGAAGTGACTTAAATTGGGCCCCAGGCCCAACATATGGAGTTGGACTTTCTCACCCACAGAAATAATGACAGTAATGAAAATTATCATAATAATTTTATAATATTTAATATAAAAAATATTTATTAGTATCAAAAGGCTAGAATTTTTTCCTAAATTCATTTATTGGCTTATCAAATTTGACAAAAAAAATACTAGTTATAGTCTTTTTGTAAAAATAAAACTTTTAAAATTAAAATTGATAAAATCCTATCTAAAATTGATTATATCTCAAGAAGATTAAATTGATTAAATATTATCAATTGAAGATACTTATTTTGTAATTTTGTATCTCAGAAATAAGAGGAATGATTTTTAAATAAATAAATATTAAATAAAAAGTTAAATAAATATTATTTAATCGATATTTAAATTGAAAAATAACTTACTTAAATTTATCACTTTATAGGTCTCAAACTATATTAGGACAATGATGGATCTTAAGCTTTTATTATTTTAGTGCTTGTTGCGATATATAGGTTATTTTCATTAAATTATTGAACTTAACAAATATAGTTGGCAAAAATGTTGTTACTAAAAAATAAAAATAAAAATATTAAAAAAACATTAAAAAAGTTTTACATAAGTTAAATAAACTGAATAAAAATCTTAATAAAAATCAAATATCATTTAAATCTCTACCGAATTATAAAAATTTAAAATTTAAAAAACAAATTTAATATCGTTTGCTTAACTGGATAAAAAAAAAGGGGGGGGGGGGGGGGGGGGGGGGGGCGCTTTTTCTTTCTTCTTTTCTCCATCTATCAAACATAGGTTAAACTTGTGGTCAAGATCAGCATGTACCTTATGACAAAATTTGGCTATAAAATTGATTAAATCTTAAGCTATAAACTTACTCAATATTTTTTTATTAGAGGTAAATTTTGATAAATCTATTATTGGATTACATCTCTTTTCTCATATCTTCCATACTTGTTAAATTTCTAAAAAATTAAAGATCAATAATTATGTCATTAATAAATTGTAAGTTTTTGTATTTTAAAATTATGTATAAATTATAAAGTTATAAATCATATAGTAAATACTATTTAATTGACACAAAATTTGAGAAGATTGTAAAGAATATACAATTCAACAGTTAGATTTTTAAAATATGTAGTAATATTTACTTTATTGAGTAAAGTTGTAGTTTTAAGCTACAACCAAATTTGTAATTAAACCCTTAAAATAATTCATGATTGTCACCAAGTTGCAGTAACATTAGTTTTTCCATTGAAATTAGATCAAGAATAATGGAGTAAACAAAAAAAAAAACAAAAAAAAAAAAGTGGTAGTGCACTGCTCCACAATTTATTATTCGCAAAATTTACTGCCTATAGTTTGAATCAAGTTAACGAATGGACATTGGAAATAATAGAAGTATAGAAGACTATTCCCGGTGTGCTCTCTGTACCGAAGTTCTTGCCATCATACAAAAAGTGAGAATGTTAAAATCACTCTGTCTTCCTGCTCAAGAATTGAATGCTTATAAATCAGGTTGAATAATTTATAAATTTACCTTTGCCAGTATTTTATATTTGAGTGCAAGATGTGCTTCTCAGATAATCAAAGTCAGTGATCTCTACACCAATCTCATCGGCAGTCATATTTTAAAATTGTATCTTAATTACTCTCTGAAACATATTGAACAATAGATTACTTGATTTACTTATTAAAAAAAAAAATAGATTACTTGATTTTTTTGAGTAGCCCAAGTACTTAAAAAATCTTATAAAAAAACTACTTAAAATAATTTGGATATCTCGTAAAGAAAAAAATATATATATATTGTGTTGTTTGGACAACTTTTTTTAGAAAAATACTACATCCCCAATATTTTCACAACAAATTATAAATGGTTATATTATTATTGGTTCAAATTTGAACCTATTACTGAGATTACTTTTTTGTAATAACAACCAGCAATAGTTTAACACTTAAGATTTGTTGTGAAAGCATTATAAAAATATTGTTGAAATAACATTTCTATTTTCTTTATAGTCCATCTAATTAGTTGAATTTTATTTGAAACGAATACTGAGTGATCAAATTCTCTTTCCTTTGTGGTCCATCTAAGTAGTTGAATTTTATTTGAAACGAACTGTGAGTGATCAAATTCAATAAAACGAGCATGAGTCCAAACTTGTCTTGTAGAATAGGAATTAATCCATTCATGACTGAAGCAAAGTCAATTCAAATTCTTCAGCGTGTTGCAGTTGGTCTTTGGCTGCTGGTGCTATTTTTTTTTTTTTCCCCGGAATGTCTCCAGGGTCTTTACTTACTTGTATACAGTTTACTTCAATAAAATCTCTATATTTTATCTCAAAAAAAAAAAAAAAAAATGTACACAAAGCTGGGGTTCGGCTCTAAGGGTATGCCCCTCTTATTATAGAAAGGCCCTTAATTTTATAATAAAAATTGGTTTTACAAAATAAAAGGATAGTTGTGTAATTTTTTTCCTAATCTCTTAAAATTCTCTCAAAATATTAGATTAATAGAAAAGAAAATTGAATCACAATTATTTCACCAATATATAGGGATAGTTCTAGTTACACTTGGTATAACCCCCCCCCCCCCCCCCCCCCCCACACACACACACACACACACACACACACACACACACACACACATCATAAGTTTGCCGACTTACTAATAACGATCAATTTATACTAGCAGTTAGAAACTATAATTTTTGTAAATCAATCTCCTATGTAACAAATTTTTAACATTAATCACCTAATTACTCAAACGTCACATACCAAATAAGTTCTCTCTCTCTCTCTCTCTCACAAAACAAAAATTGAAATTTTATCCTTAACAATGCATCACTTTACCCAAGATAAGTCGACATTTGTTTTTAAAAACATATTACTTTTTTTTGCTTAAATTTTATGACTAAACTATGATATTTGATTCTTCATATGAAATTAATATTCATTTGGCTAATATTAATTTATCGAGTTATATATGTAGTTCCCCTTTGTGTGGGCAGGTTGAGAGTATTGAGTGGTTCTATTATTCAACGAAGTTACAATAATGTCTCTAAAATTTATTGTATTCTTGTCATATTATTTGTATAAATGTCTACTATAATATATCAATCAGCATATGAAAAACTTCACACAGAGAGAGAGAGAGAGAGTTGAATCTCAAATAGAATCTCTTGATAATTTTGTTACTAGAAATTTAAAAAATATAACAGAACATTTAAATGAAAATCTCATAGAAATTTAAATAATAATTAAAAAAAACTAATAGAAAAGGGTTAGTAGATAATGATTGTAATGAAAATTATTGTAATAATGTTTAAAGATATGATATAACAATTCTTCATCATATCAAAAGACTCGACTTTTTTTTCCTAAATGCATTTATCACTTATACATTTTTATTGAAAACACTTATTGTTGTTGTAGTTATTTATGTAGAAGTAAGTTTTTCAAAATGAAAGTTGATAAAATCTTAGAAATCTTACTTAAAATAGATTATATTACAGTAAAATTAAGTGTATTAAATGTTATCAATTGAAAACAAAATGTTTGCAATATCTAAATACTAAATTCCGACATTGAAAGGGAGGGGCTAATCCTGTCGCTTTTAAGGTTTGGTTGGAATAGCTTAATTTCATTAATTTATTGAACTTACAAGTAAACTAGGAAAAATGCAGCTGTAACTAAAATATATAAATAAAACGTTAAAAAAATTCAAGCTAAATAAGAAAAATAAATGTTTAATTTTATCCTACCTCTCATCCAAATAAGCAGTTAATTAACGAATTGATTATTACTTACTTAATTGGAATAACAAAAGATTTAAACAACCAGTTAATTAAAGAGTTGATTATCACTTGCTTAATTGGAATAACAAAAAGATGAAGAAAAACCTTCATTTGAACCGTGTATCCCTTTTGCTTCTTTTGAACCGTGTAGGTTAAACCTCTGGCTGGGAAGATCAGCGTGTCCCTTTCTCTTAAAGTCAGTCATGCTGTGATGTACAAGTAATTCCATCATGAACTTTTATCCTTCTTGGTAGTATATGGCAGTTATCTTTTTTCCCTCAAAATAGATATCAATCAAAATGGTCATCATAAGAGAGAAATTTGTTTCACATTAGAAAACTAGTACTAGTAGTAACTGACAAAAGAACATTGGGATTACACGCGCGCGCGCGCATATATATATATATATATAGGCCATAGCTTCTACGAAGTTTCATTCGTACAAGCTTCACACCTTAGAGTCTAAGACAGTTCTTACAATCTTATTTAACAAACCAACAAAGATGGAGCGAAGAACTCCAGGTTAAGAAAAGGAACTTTTATGTTAGCATGAACATGGTTTTTTTCCAGAGAAAGAAACTCCAAAGGATGAGAACTGAGAAGCCTACACAGTATGTATTAGAGGGCTCAGACGAAGTGGTTGCCGTCCATATTCATAGTTGGAACTTGGATATTACCAATTTGATTGTTGGTAACTCCGTCACCGCCCCCAACAACCATTTCACGGCCACTGCTGGACTTCTTTCTACAATTGCGTAGTGCGAAAAAGAGTGCAACAGCAACGGTGATCATAGGCGTTACTATTTCGACTGTGATTTTAACGTTGGAGAGTAAGTTTTCAAACCTGATACAGAAAGAAATTGTTTCAATTTGTAGCCGTAATATATATTATATTTTCAATTTAAAACTTTAGCTATTGTTACCTGTTCGGAGAAGGAGATGAAACTGAACTTGCCATTGTGATGATGGAGTGGAATTTAAGTTTAGCAACTGAATATATCAGTTTAGTACGCTATTTATAGACATGAATCTCAAGTTAGAAACCCAAGCCCCTATCTTTTTAGGTTTAGGGAGTACTGTTAAGGAAACAACACAATAATGAATGTCACTATGTCCTATTTGGATTAATTAGAATAATATCACTTTTTTTCTCCAAAAAAATAATAATAATTTCACTTTTACTTCGATTTATTTATTATTTAAGCTACTTTTATTATATACAAATCACGATATAAAATGTAAATTAGTTTTGCAAAATATTGACAATTTATTGTTTAGAAATAAAAGAAAACGCTAAAGCTACAAAAATTATTTTATAAATTCCTGATATAGTTAGTAGTTATTGGTAAATAAAAATGTGATGTTAGTGGTGAACTCAAATAAAAACCAGTAAAAATTTGAGACATTAACAACTTATAAAAATGTTGTAAAATAATTTATGCAAATAGTATCTCTCTTAAAATAATATATTTATATATTTACAAACTTGTACTCAATTCAAATTCAGTGTTTCGACTTTTCGTGATAACTAGAAAAACAATAGTGCAGAGTGCAGTATATTTATATATTTACAAACTTGTACTCAATTCAAATTCCATGTTTTGACTTTTCGTGATAACTAGAAGAACAATAGTGCAGAGTGCAAGTATTCAACACGAATCTTTTTGCACCAAGGAATTATAGCAAGCGTGCAGTGTATTGAGTTTTCAAAAGGTATGCTTTTGTCCCCAGTAAGTTTTTATTAATTTATTTTCTTGGGGACTTTTGTGAGGATGCTGTTCCAAACATAAAGCTTAACCAGAAACGAAACTCCTCCAACAGCAGCCACCATGATCAATTTATCTGGGTATTGCCTTAGTAAGGCCGCTCTGTTTCAGCTTCATTTATTACTATCCGGAACACAACCATTCACCAAGTAACATTTATTTTTGTATGCTCAAACTTATTTAACACCCGTTGTGCATGTTTTAAATCGTTTGATAAGAGTATGCTCCAATTTGGAAACCATTTAATTTATTTATTCTAGCTTATTTCCTTCCACATTAAAAAAAAAAAAAAAAAAAGTATCTTTTTTTATACATCAATAGATGGGTGGGAGAAATGAAATTTGAGATATGTCTATTGAAAATGTTAGTATATAGCTTAGTTTAGTTTAGTCCATTGAACTTAAACCAATATACTGTACTTGTACTATACTCATATTACTTGTACTTCACACATACTTAGCCTATATAAGGCTCCCTATTGTACAGTATTATTCACACAGAATATACATCAATACACAGACTATTCAGTCTTTCTCTCTCTCACTTTATATTCTTAACATGGTATCAGAGTCATTGCTCTGACTTTTTGGTATCTGTGGTCATCTTCGGCATTCTTCCGCTGCCCTCTCGCCTTCATCCAATAACTACTGTCGAAAGCGAGTCACCGCCGTCAAGCCATTGCAATCCTCGGATCCAGTCTGTTCTCTCATCAAATCGTTGAACCATAGCCACGAATTGATAGATCAGACTATCCCGAGCAAAACCCAACCCTAGTGAATGTTGAAGATGATGATGAAACTATTTCTATTAATGATTCTGACAACAATGAACATGCTAAGAAGTTTCCAAATAACAATGAAAAGAAAAAGTGATGATCAAAAAACAAATAATTGTTGATAATTAAGGCTAAGAAGGACAATAATCGCTTTCTTTAGGGAATATTCTCTCCCCTCCTACCACACACAAGTTGCTAATATACATTTTTTTTTTTATTATATATTCTGAATATTTTATTCTAAATATTCAATATTTAGTTGATAAATAAATATTTATATATACAAATATAATCATAATGAATACTAAATATTTAGATATACAACTACAATCATAATAAATATTTATTTTTTAATTTTTTAAATAAATATATTAATTACCATAATTATCAAATTTTATGTTTAAAAAAAAGTCATATTTTATTAAATATTTTCATTAAATTGTGAATTATTGACCAATATACAAATAAAGGAGAACATTGAAATGAAGAGTAATGCTATAAATACAAACTATTTTGCAACATTTTTACAAACTATTGATGTGGTAAATTCTTACTAGTTCTAATCAGAGTCAACCACTTACATCACATTTTTATTTACCAATAATTATCAGAGTCAACCACATCAACAGTTTATAAAAATGTTGTAAAATAGTTTGTATTTGTAGTATTACTCTAAAATGAATGAATAATTTTTTTTTCTTTCTTGAGAAACAATGAATAAATTTGAGTGAACATTTTAATGTCATAATAAAATTTAATAATATGAATGTTAAAGAGTAAATGAAAAACAAATGAACATAATGATCAATTTTGTTTAGCTGGTTAGCCCTAATAGCCGACATTTATGACGTACAAAACCTAAACAATTAGTTATTTTTCATTTATTGGATGATTACACATCATATATACGTAAATTAAGTTAACTATAAATCAATTACATTTGATGACCTATAAAAACAATAAATAAATAAAGAGGACGATATGGGCAACATTTCACTCCAAGCCACACGTTATTTTGTTCAAGTATTTTTCATCAAATCTATGAAAAAGATTGAGGCCAACAGATTAACAAAGAAAAAACCACACTTTACGTTGTAGATCTGTTTCCATTGAGGTTAAAAATTCTATAAAGGACTTGTTGGAGGTCACAGAAATAAAAGAATATGAGAAATACCTTGGGTTGCCAATTGTGGTGGGAAAAAAAATCTGCCAATTGGAACTTTATAAAGGAAAGAGTGTGGGAAAAATTGCAAGGTTGGAAGGAAACAAATTTATCTCAAGTAGGCAAGGAAGTCTTATTTAAAGACGTGGTCCAAGCAATTCTTGTATTTGCTATGTCATGCTTTAAGCTTTCGGTGGGTTTATGCAAAGATATCAAAGCCATGATTCGTAAGTTTTGGTGGGGACAGTGAGGAGATAGAAGGAAGGTGCATTGGAAGAAATGGGAGACATTATGTTGACCTAAAGGTGATGGGTGAATGGGATTTAAAGATTTATGTAAATTCAATGAGGCAATGCTGGCAAAACAAGTGTGGCAGTTAACCCAAGATACGAAGTCACTTTTCTATAGAGTTTTCAAGGCCAAATACTTCCCAAATTGCTCTATTTTTGAAGCCAAAGTTTCCTTGGGTTCCATTGCATGGAAAAGCATTCTTAAACCTAGAAATGTGATAAATATGGGGACGAAATGGCGTGTTGGTGATGGTCGCTCCATTCGGATTTATAAAGACAATTGGTTGCCAGGAAGCATGGTGGGAGGGTGCTTTCAACATTAGCTAATTTGCCATCATCATCTTTAGTTGTTGACCTGCTAGACCCGATCAATGGAGGTTGGAATCTGAGTCTAATTGATTCAAACTTCCTCCCATTTGAAGCTTGTAAGGTTGAATTTATTCAACCATGTGTTGGCTTTATTCCATGCCAAACTTTCTTGTAATTCAACAATTAGATACCCCGTATTTAGGTAGGAATCATGTAAAGGTTGTATGTGAGAGAATGTAAAGAATTCAAGTGTGTGTGCAATCAAGAGCATTCTCGTGACTGAAACTCGCGAGTGACTCGCAACTGATGACTCGCTAGAAGTGCAACACGTGTGAAGTTGAAGGGTCACAATAGCTGGAGCACTACAAGACAAAAAGTACAGTCTAGCCATTCTGTTATTTGGTGATTAGAACTCGCAACTTGTCCTAGTTGCTAGTGAGTCGCCAGAACCTCCTACTTTGCAGAAAAATGACTTTTCACATTCCCTCACATACCCTACTATAAATACCCTTATACCCACGAAATGTAAAGAGTTTTCAGAGAGAATTTTGAGAGAAAAACCCTAAAGAAAAACAAGATTGACTCATCCACAATCTTACACATTTGATTCTCCAAATTCCTCTATTCTCACCCTCTCCATTGACATACCCTTGAGAGGATCTTTAGCCAAATCCTTACCTCACCATACCTATATTAGTGAGAAGGTTATTTGGTGCTTGGGAAGCAGTTTAGAGAAGACCAATTCATTTGATTGATGCAATGGGCTTATTGCGGGATCCGGTAAGCTAAAAAAGACAAGGTTAGACTTAACCCTGTTGGAGTAAGAAGTTTGAAGGGCTTAAGTGCATCGGGTAGATTAAGCTTGGAGGGTCTATTACTATTCATGTATCCCAACTGATTTTCTAGTAAATCATTTTACCACTTTGAGGGTGGCGGAAAGGTTTTTTGCTGAGTTCTTCAGTTTCCTCTTCGATAACACGTGTCAGTGTTATCTTGTGTTTGCGTCTCTTTAACCCTTACTCTTTGCTTTTAATTAATGATGTGTTGTGATTAAATTATGGCTTAGAGTAGTTTGTTTATTTGGGTATAGCTTATATTTATCATTACACACATGCATTGTTTGAATATAAGCTTGTGTTGGTAATTTTGAAACTAGGAGTCTAAACATTCACTAGTGTTTTACACACTAAGTGAACTTTCAAAACTCAACAAATTAAAGCTATTCCCATTAGCTCTTTTCAGCAATCAAATCATCTTTATTGGCCAAGTAGTAGGAATGGCGATTACACGGTAAAATATGGATATAATATTTTGTGCGTGCAGGAAAATTCGGGCCTTCCATCAAGCTCCTCAACTGCATCACTTAAGGCATTCTGCAGTGGTTATGGAAGCTCAAAGTGCAGGGTAAAGTCAAGCACTTTCTATGGCGTGCATGCCCCAATTTGCTCCCCACAAAACATAACTTAAAGAAAATGAAGATTCTGATCAGTGATGACTGTGATTTTTGCGTGGGGAATCAAGAAAACCTACTACATTGCTTATGGGACTGTGAGGCTTTAAGGGCTGTGTGGGATGTCGACTTTAGCTGGATTGATTGAAGGAAAATTTCCAGGGGTTCTCTCATTGACTTGGTGGAGGTAATCAGTAATAAACCGAATGCCTTAAAGAATTTTGCAATTGCGGCATGGATGTTGTGGTGCCGACAGAATAAGATTCGTATCAATGAAAAAGCCTCACCGCTGGACAACTTGTATAGCGAGGCCTGCCATTACCTCCGTGAATACAACAAGTTCAACACCAAGCATGTGTGTCAAAACCAAGAAAATGTGTCAAGTGGAAACCTCCGGATGTGGGTTGCCACAAAACAAACTTTGATGGGGCTGTTTTTACAAAAACTGGAGAAGCAGGTATTGGTGTGGTCAATAGAAATTCCAACGGTGAGGTCATGTCCTCCTTATTGGGAAGTCTTTTTCCCATATGGGTAGGCAGGGTAATTCGATGGCAGATGCCTTGGCAAGAAGGGGTAGTTTGTCTGCTCCATTATTAGTTTGGATGGAGTCTATTCCTCCAAACATTGTCAATTTTGTTGTGGCTGATTTACCAGCTTTTGATTAATAAAGTTATCAATTTCTTTCTCAAAAAAAAAAAAAAAAAAAAAAGTATTTTTCATGAATGATATCATGCGTAATAAATTCTTAATGATAATTGTACAGGGTTTAACTTCTGTTATTGGGTTTAAAAACTATAAGTTATCCATATTTTATGTGAGCAGCTAGATTAATCATGACTTTTTTTTTAGAGGAATTTAACCTATGGTGTCCGTTCCTGATAATAGTTTTTTATAATCTGTTTTTTGGTGTAAGCGAAGATTGAACTCTAAATCTCTTATTCAATCATCAGAGACTTTACTAATTAAACTAACTAAAACCCACAAATTAATCATAACTTAATACATGATACAAAGCTAACGATTTTTTTTTTAACCTATACTATTGTACATTAGCAATATTTCCATCTTGCATAAGTTTTTTATTTTAATAAAAGTTAAAAGCATCTTGCATCTAATTTTTTTTTATAAATATAATAGAATTTCAACATGTATATTCTATTCTAGATATTTTTGGCAACTATTACATTTCTTCACAAAATCTGCTGCGTCTTGCTACATTGCGGGCCAGAAGTAACCTGCCCTCGTGATCTTCCTGACAAGGGACTTTGACCCCATGTGATCTCCGCAAACTCCCCCGTGCACCTCCTCCAGGACATATCTGGCCTCATCCTCCTCTATGCATCTCAAGTAAGGCTGAGAGAAGCCCCTTTTGTAAAGCTTGTCATTCAGTACTGTGAACCGGGCAGCTCGCCTCTGGATCTTCTTGGCTTTTTCAGGATTTGGTGGTAACCGTCCATCTCTGAGGTAAGACAGAATTGGACTCGTCCATCCCGAGCGGGTATGCACAAGGAATGTTTGAAACTCTTTGATGCTAGGGGAGTTTTGTTCCTCCAGCCTCCAATCATTTATCTTGTCCTGGTCATCTGTTGATGCACTCCGTGCTACTTCGTCGGCTTCTGCATTCTGATCTTGTGGGATCTGAACAAACTCTGCGCAATTAAAGTTGCTTACCGGCTGATTTGTCAATTTGAAGTATTTCTGCATTCTTGTCTCTTTTACTTCAAAATCTCCTCTGACTTGCCCTATGACGAGCTGTGAGTCGCTCTTAAGCATGATATTTTAGCTTCAAGTGCATGAGCTATTCTTAACCTGGTCAACAAAGACTCATACTCCGCTTCATTATTTGTTACAGGGAATTTGAACTGGACCCCATATTTGAGAACGTCTTCTTGAGGGGAGGTAATAACGACACCCACTCCACCTCCTTTCTGGGTGGACGATCCATCTGTATTAATCGTCCAAAGATCTTCCTGATCGTCAGCATGCTCGGGGATGGTGAATTCCACTATGAAATCCGCCAATGCCTGAGCTTTTACGGCCGTCCGTGAGCAGTATTTTATGTCAAACTGGTTGAGTTCGATGGCCTATTGTACCGTTCGTCCAGCGGCCTCGGGTTTGTTCATCACTTTCTTGATGGGTTGGTCTGTCATTACTATGATAGGGTTTGCTTCGAAGTATGGATGAAGTTTTCTTGAAGCAACAATTAGGGCAAAAGTAATCTTCTCTATCTTTGGGTATCGGACTCGGACGTTGTATCTTGTTTTCCTCCCTAATCAAGGTTGCACTAACCGCAGTTGTGGATACGGCCAAGTAGAGAAACAAATCTTCTCCTTCCTTGGATGGGCTCAAGAGATAAAGGTTGCTCAGGTAGTGCTTTAACTCTTGAAACGCTGTCTCGCATTCTTCTGTCCAGACAAAGGCTCGCTTTAGAGTCTTGAAGAAAGGAAAACATTTATCTGTCGCCCTTGAGACAAACCTATTGAGGCCAGCTACTCTTCCTGTGAGGGATTGCACCTCTTTTACTGTCTTTGGAGAAGACATCTCGATGATAGCTTTCACTTTCTTAGGATTTGCCTCTATCCTTCTTTGTGACACCATGAACTAGAGAAATTTTCCTAAGGAGACTCCAAAGGCATATTTGGACGGGTTTAACTTCATGCTGTATTGTCTGAGAATGTTGAACGTCTCCCTGAGATCAGCCAGGTGGTTCTCTTCTTCTTTGCTCTTGATGAGCATATCATCGACGTACACCTCTACGTTCCTCCCAATTTGCTTGTTGAACATCTGGTTCACCAACCATTGATATGTAGCCCCTACATTGTTCAAATCAAAAGGCATAACCCTGTAGTAGTAAAGCCCCTAGCTAGTAATGAAAGCTGTCTTTTCCTGATCTTCCTTGGCCATCTATATTTGGTTATACCTAGAAAATGCGTCCATAAATGGAAGCAATTTGTGCCCGGCTGTTGAGTCGACCAGGTGATCAATTCTGGGTAAGGGAAAGCTATCCTTCGGGTAAACCTTGTTTAAATCCGTGAAGCCAATGCACATTCTCCACTTCCCATTTGCCTTTTTGACCATGACGACGTTTGCCAGCCGCTCAGGGTAGTAGATATCTTGAATAAAATTAGCAGCAAGCAACTTGTTTACTTCGTCCATGACTGCTTTGTTCCGTTTAAGGGTGAAGACTCTTCTTCTCTGCTAGACAAGCTTCTTCTCAGGATCCACATTCAGGCGATGCTGGATAATAGTTGCTGGGATACCTGGCATGTCCTCATGGCGCCATGCAAACACATCGAGGTTATCCTTCTGGAAGTTGATAATCTCTTCCTTTGTCTTTGGATTTAGGCCCGTCCCTATCTGGGTCGTCTTTGTTGGATCTCCTTCAACCAATTCTACCATTTATAGATTCTCGACGATTTCTAGTGTTTTATCTTCGATTATCCACGTGTGGTTCTCCTTTGAGGCTAAGACTGCCTAGTAACACTCCCTTGCTAATACCTGGTCTCCTCTTATCTCTCCGACACCCTGTTCTGTTGGGAATTTCACCTTCAGACAATACGTGAAAGTGGCAGCTTTCCATCGATTGAGGGTAGGTCATCCTATGATCACATTGTAGGACGAGAGTGAATCCACCACTAAAAAGTTGTGTTTGTTTGTTACCTGGAGGGGGTAAGAGCCTGCCGTGACCATCAACGTTACTATCCCACGGGGGTATACTTTATCCCCACTGAAACTGGCAAGGGGGGATTCGAAAGGACGAAGTCTTTTCGGGTCTACTTTTAACTGCTGAAAGGCGAAAAGGTAAATAATGTTTGCCGAGCTCCCGTTGTCTACCAAAACCCTTCTTGTATTGAATCCTTCGATCATGATCATAATGACCAGTGGGTTGTCGTGAGGTTGCTTTATTCCTCTAGCATCTTCTTCTGAGAAGTACATGTCTTGGTTCGTCTTTCTTAGCTTCAGGGGAGGCAAGCTATGAACATTGTTTACATGCCTTTGGTGCAACTTCTTGAGGGATCTAAACGACCCTCTTGTGGTTGGTACTCCCGCGATGGTTTTTATTTCCCCTATTGTGCTTTGTGGATGAGGTGGTAGGTGGTCTTCATCTCTGTGTTGGTCTTTCTTATTATCCCTGTATCTGCTGGAATCACCCCTTTTCACGTACTTCTGTAACTTCCCTTTCCGTATAAGTTCTTCTATCTGCTTCTTCAAATCTCGGCAATCCTCTCTATAATGCCCATGGTCTTTGTGAAAATGGTAGTATTTCCTTTTGTTGCATGCTGGGTGACAAGTGGAGTGGTCTAGGCCACTTAAGATATTGTTCGTCTTTAATCTATGTCAAAATCTGGTCAACAGGCATCACTAAAGGTGTGAACTTCGTTGGTCGAGGATTTTTGTCATCTCTTTGTCTATTTCCTTCGTCACTCTGCCTGCCCGCTCTATCCTTTTTCTAGCCTTTTTGATCATTTTCTTTCTCTTTCTTCTTCTCTTTTGGTTTCTCTGCCCTTTTAATGGCTGCCAGGGCGTCCTCAGCGTTCATGTACTTCTGAACTTTCAAAAGCATCTTTACCATCGTCTTGGGGGGATTTTTCGCTAAGGAGACCACAAATTCCCTAGACTTTAATCCCGCCTTAAAAGTCATAAGTTGCACTTTGTCATCCGCTTCATCCACCTCTAGCATACCTCGGGTGAAACGCGTTACATAGGACCTAAAAGTTTCCTTTTCTCTTTGCTTGATGGTGAGCAAATGGTCAGCTGTCCTTTTCAGACGTTGCCCGCCAACAAGATGACGAATGAAAGAGCTGCTTAACTACTCAAAGTTATCAATAGATGACGTTGGCAATTTGGCGAACCATTCCCTAGCTGCCCCTTTGAGGGTAGTGGAAAAAGAGCGGCACAGAATTTCATCAGGGGGTTGCTGAAGACCCAGAGTCGTCTTGAACGTATTTAGGTGATCCAACGGATCTTTTAGTCCGTCAAAGGGCTCAAGCTGAGGTAGGCGGAACTTGAAGGGCACCGGGCATTCCTGGACTGCTACGGTGAAAGATAAGTCTGTCTTTCTAACTATTCTGTCTAAGTTTTGATCCGTCTTCCCCTTTATAGTGTTTCTCAGCTCGTCCATCTCTTTTCTCATTTCTCTGAGAAAATCTAAATTGGCCTCTTCTGGAATGCTGGTTCGTCTCCTGTGACTGTCTTCATCATCATCTCTGTTGATTTCTGGGCGGTTATCTCCTTGTTGCAGTCTCTACCTCATCTACTGGTTTTGCTTGGTAAGTTCCTCTACAGTGGCTGCGAGTGACAAAATTTGTAAGGCCAGTGTAGCAGGATCTGGGTTGGCGTCGGACTCCATTTGAACTTATAGTTTGGAATGGAACAGTGTTCTTGAACTGGGTGCTCAAGAATCGCTCTCGATTCACACAAACGGCGCCAAACTAATGATGCTCAGATCGTCAGCAAGAGTTCTCATCCAGATAGAGTCGTCCACAGCTAATCCTAGTCCTGAAACAAGACAAGTTGTAAAAAAAGGGTGGTCACTGGTGTGGCACCAGCCACAGGGTCTCCAATGCCAAAGTTAGAAGAACCTAGAAGTGGAAAGAAAGTAAGGTGGAAGTATTAGAAAATTCTGTGTGTACCCTTGCGTCAGGTCTTGTCGATGGATATATGTAGACGTCCTTTTCTTCCATCTAGCCATTGGTTTTGCCTTAATGGTGATATTATTGCGGAATCTGTAACACTCATGTGAGGTGTTAAATGGATAGATATATTTCCAACGGTACAGAAGTTATTTCTTATCTTCATAACGCTTCGTCATGATTGAAAGGACGAGGGTTTACCCTTTGCCTGGTTGTTCTCCCATGGCTGGTCTAGCCTCGTACTCGTCCTTACTAGGAGGATGAGTATATGCTCGGGACTATCAAATGCGATAGAAAGAGCACCACATTACTGTACTCAGAGAATATCTAACAATTTTACAAGAAAAAATATGCAATTTTTTTCTTTGTTCCTTGTTTTTTCTTTTTTTTCTTTTTTTTGGTGGTGTTCAATTGGTAAGCTTTTATAGTACTTTATCATGATTAAATGGCATCATAGTAATGAAGATTCAATTACTGTAGTGGAATTCAAAAAATTTATTGCCATAACTTTCCTTTGATTTCTTATTAGCCAAATAGTTTGTCTTTTTTTAATCTTTTAAATTATATTTATTTGAATATTTTATTAAATTAAAATTAAAAAATATATATATTTATTTAGAAAAAAAAAATTATAATGAAGTGGTCACGTGACCATGTTCAGATGTACTTGTGCTGTTTTGTCTCATTTTTGCCATTTTAGCTTTGAATGTAGTTAGGACTTAGGAGGTTATTAAGCTTTGAATGTACTCTTTCACGGCTGCTTGATTTGTAGCTCAACTAGTATGTTATAAGTCCAACTTTTTTGTTTGGTTGCTTCGAGTGTATCGAAACTTCCTAATTTGATAAATGAAATATTTTGAGAAAATTCAAACCTCTATGATAAATTAGCTAACAATTTATATCTCAGAAATTTATGACGGTTCTTTTTTCATTATCAATATCTGAATTTATTATAATACATACTTCCAAATAGATAAAGATAAATATTTTTTTATTATCTATCAATAAAACTAATCCTAATACAAACTAATTTATTTCAATAAATATCTCTACCATTATTTATCCAATAATTCAAAAAATAAAAATAAAACACATAATATGATACATCTTGATATTTTCAATAGAAATGTTAAAAGTTCAAATCTCTTCTCCTCTTCTATTTCTATCGAATTATAAAAAAATTAAAAAATTAAAAAAAAATAAATAAATAAAAACTCTATGGTTGGTTAATATATCTTTAAGTGTAGTATTAGGGTTTAATGTCAATGAGAAAAGTTAAAGAGACAAAAGTTAAGAAGACAAAAAAAAGACGTGAACTTCATCTCAATCCAAAAAAAGAAGACAAGACACAAGACTCATGACCGGTTACGAACTTTTGTGAGAAATTGTGATGGTGTTCACATAGGCTGGATGCATTTAGCCAAGAATGTAAAAAGTTAATCTGAGTTCTCTACGCTCGTCACCACTGTCCCTCGCTTTCGTTTCGTCATATCAATTTTGGTAGGAAACATTGTTATGCTTACAGGGAATTGATTGGAGGTACGCCTCCGTGGGCCAAGCACTGCATGTTCGAGGAACCTTCGTTATCGTCTTCTATGGGTTGACCATTCTGCAGGATTATTTTAGTCGTAGGTTGTTAGGTAAGTAGGGGCGGCGGAAAGTCAGGGGATTCATTTGAACCCCTGACCCGAAATTTATATATATATATATATATATATATATATAATATTTATTAAAAAAAATTATTTTGAACCCCTGCAATACAAATTTACACCCCCTCACCGTCAACTTGACCTGGTGACTCTATTTTTTTAAAGCCCAACTTAAACTCCCAAAAAAAAAAAAAAAAAAAAAGTCCAAAAGAAAATTTTGGTCTTTAATCTCAAAAATAAAAAGCTCATAAATCAAAATTTGAAAAATCATAAAAAAAAGAGTCAAATAAAACCTAAAAATTTGTAGCTGCCCAACCTCCAAAATCTCTCATTATCCTTCTTCACTCTCCAAACCCAAAGAAAAAAGATTGCCTCTGCTTCACACACTCAAAATCTACCGCCACCTGACTGTCCCTAATCTGCCGCCATCGCCGCTGCTTGGTCTGCCTTCTGTCGCCGCTTGATCTGGTTTTCTCTCTCTCTCTCTCTCTCTCTCTCTCTCTCTCTCTCTCTCTCTCTCTCTCTCTCTCTCTGTGAGAGTGTGTTTATGGTGTTTTGTACTGCCGCCCATGTGTGTTATTTTTTTATTTAGTTTTTGAATCTTGGACTGTGCGTGTGACTGTGTGGGAGTTATGGCGTTAAAAACTGTATTTTGAACTTCTGATATTGTTGTTGAGTAACTCAACCCGAGTTTTGAGTCTCTAAGAGCATCTTTAGCAAGCTCTCCAAATTTTTGTACTATTTGGAGAGTGAACAGTTCATTTTACCTTTTACCTACCTACTTTTTTAAATACACTTTCCAACAGACTCTCTATCTTTTTCTCTATCCCATTTAAATATTATTTCTTCATTCTTTCTTTATTCTTTTTTAATTATCATTTATTCTTTCTATATTCATTCCTAACAATTATATTTTTCAATGAAAAGTGTTATATTCACAACATTTTTCGCAATGCTTTCACAAAAATCACATCAAAATCTTATGTGGAAAGTTATTACTAGTTTAATTTGAACCCACCACTGAAATTATATTTTTACTCACCAATATTAGCTAATAACAATATGTTACTTAAAATTTATTGTGAAAATATTATGGTAGTATTTCTAAATTGTATTTTTCCTTTCTTTCTTTCTATCATCCATACGTTTCCTTTTTTTTTTTTTTTTCCTTTTTCTTTTCTCTTGATTTTTCTCCACCACACACATATACCCATTATCTCCATCCTCTCCTTTATTTTTCTCTACTTTCCACTCATTCCAGAACCTCCCTGTCTCTTTCTTTCTCTAGCTCTCTTTCTCTACTTTTTTTTTTCTCTTTTTCTACTTGATGCCAAAACATTATCCAACTCTCTCTGTGATAAGAAATGGAGAAAGAGGTAGAGAGAGAAAGAACAGATGGGTTAGATGGCTCCGCTCCACCGCGCCTTTGCTTTGCCCTCTGTGTCGCTGCGTTCCGCTCCGCCGTCGCTGCTAGTCTTCTTCCCCAATGCAGCCCAAATGGTAGATGGCTCCGCTTCACCGCACGTTCGCTCTACTCTTTGTGTCGCTGCGCCTTCCGCTCCACCGCCGCCGCTCGTCTTTCTCCCCAGCGCAGCCCAAATGGTAGATGGCTTGTGTCTTTTTTTATTTTTTTTTATGGTTTGATTAATTTTAAGATTATGTTTTTGAGTTTGTATTTTGATTATGCTTGAGTTTAGAGATGTTTGAGAGAAAGATGGTTGTGTTTGTAGCCATTGTGTTTGTAGCCGTGAGAGGAGAGAGAAAAGGAGGAAAGAAAAAAAAAAGTATTTTTTTTAATTCAACCGGTATTATTTTAAGGGGAAATATTATTTGCATAAGCTACAGTAGCTCTCTAGGCCTGGAGAGCTACTATAGCAAATCTAAAAAAAAATTTGGAGATTGAGAGGTTGTTGGAGGGATTTTTTTTGTGTGAACGGTGACTTTTTTGGAGAAAAAATAGAGATAGCTTGACTGTTGGAGATGCTCTAAAGTCTGACCATGTGTGTGACTGTGTGTGGGCCTGTAGGGTTAGTGGGTTATAGACTTATAGGACTTATTACTTTTATTAGTTTATAGTGCTTTATTGTTGTTGAGTACTTGAGTTTGAGTTTCTTTATTGTTGGGTGTTGGTGTGTTGTAGAGTTGCTATGAGTATTTTATTGATTTGATATAAAGTTGAGTTATTATTTATCACTTCGACTCTTTGACTAATTTGTGACTTGTGAGTGTGACTTGTGAGTTGTGAGTGGTTGTTGGCTATGTGACTTGGTCAATACATTAATACTAAAGACAATAAAAATATAAAATATTTAAAGAATTGTAAACTTATAAATTGGGAACCTTGCTAGAAAGATGGTGGAGACAAATAAAGATGTCATATATCCATTGGTATATTTGCTTTTAAAGTTAGTTTTGACTCTTCTTGTTGCGACTACAACACTGGAAAGAAGTTTTTTAGCAATGAAATATATCAAAAATGAATTGCGCAATCGAATGGGGGATCAGTGGTTGAATGATTGTTTGACTGTGTACATTGAAAAAGATATAGCTCGTAGGATTGATAATGAATCTATTATGCAACGGTTTCAAAATATGAAACCTCGTAGAAGACAATTGTAGAATTTCTTTTTTTTTTTTTTTTTTTTTGGTGATATTGATATATTCAAGTCTCTTTTTTTTTTTTTTTTAAGATTTTATATAATTTATGTTTCTTATTTGACCTCTCTGGACAAAAATCCTGGAGCCACCCGTGTAGGTAAGAATTGATTTTACATATTAGACAATTTAGAATAATGCCATATCAAGGTGGCCCTGGAACATTCAAAAAAAAAAAAAAAAAAGAAAGAAAGAAAGAAGGAGGTGGCACTGGGAGAGACCATTAGCAAAATTGTTCATAGAAAAAATATATATATTTTAGCGTTTGAGCAGGGCAAATTACTTTTGTGATTATATAAATAAAAACTTATGGATCTAATCATAAACAAGAACTCAAATAGATTCAATATTTAAAAACAATAAATGGATTAAAACTATAAAATAATTAAATAACTCATAGACTAGATGCATAAATAATGAATAATGCAAAGAGTAATGAATAATGCAAAACTGATCAAGTCTTATGTTTGACACAATTTTCTTAAAGCAAATTTCATCCCTCACATAATCAGTGATGTTTAAACACTTACAGCAATCAGTGGTGTTTAGACACTTCTGAACTTTTGCCTTATAGGATAAAATGATCAACATGTAGAAGCATTCCAATCTCCATGCACAACGAAATAAACAATATATATCTCTTTGACTCTATGCAGATGTATGTACAAAAATATTCTCTCTTGAAAAATTTCTTCGTAAAAGGAGTTTTATGAATGAGATCCTATAAATACAATGATAATGCAAAATGTTCTTACCAAAAAAAGATAATGTAAAAAGTAGTTTTATGAATGAGAGACTTTGAATACAGTGTTAAGGAGAAACTAACATGTACATACTTACTCAAAAATAAAAAATAAAAAATAAAAAATAATTATTTAGATAAGAGGGCGCAATACACACATGCCTAAGCCTAATCTAATTTCTAGCCCATGAGCATATATATAAACTCATATATTATTTCTTTCATTTTCTAGGTGGCACTCAAAATTTTTCACATCTTTAAAATCAGTTTCTTATATATATATATATATATATATATATATATATATATATTCTTAGTCGTGGGTGTTAGGTAAGAATTGGTTTTTTACATATTAGAAAATTTAGAATAATAACTGTTAGAGATATATTAGATATATTAGTCTAATGTAATAGGCCCAAGCTCACTCCTATTTGTACTAGTACTTTAGGGTTTAGTCACTCATGTATACTCATGTTAGGGCTCATTGTAATACATGTTATTGTACTACACTCTTACATAATAAAGATGTAGCCCTTAAGAGATTCCTCTGTGGATGTAGGCCAACAAGGCTGAACCACGTAACCCTCATGTTCTCAGCATTCTTATTATATGTTTCCCTTTCCACATCTACTCTATCATATACAACATGGTATAACACATCGCATTGCTAATATATTTAACATGGTATCAGTGCCAAATTTCATTCTTGGCATCAAACAAACATATCTACACAGCAAAGAAGATTCATACATGCAGAGCATAGATTCACAGTGTCCTAGCATAACTTCAGATCTAGACTCCACAGCATCATGCAGCCGCCATGGCTCATTGCTGTGTCAAGATTCTCAAGCCTAAGCAATCTATGCCTCTAGATGTGGGTTTTAATTAGCTTAATTAATAGTCTTTAATGGTTGAATAAATGATTCAAGGTTCAATTTCCACCTACACCAAGAATCGATAGATATTTTGATTTAATGATAAAGAGTGCTATTATAAAAAACGAACACCATAATTGATACTTTATTAAAAAAATAAATAAAAATAGTGTGTCCTGCATAATAATAATAATAATAATAATAAATTTTTCTCTTCCGAAAATGGCACTTAAAAATAAAATTATTTTTATGTCCTTTACAGTTTGCAATAAAATTAGCATCTCCACTAATAAATTTTTCTTATGTTTCCAAGCTATTTCAGTCTCAAGCATTATTTTTTACTACAAGTACAAATTTTAACTAAAAGGTCAAATTCAAAGGAATATTTTCTTAAAATCATTCAAGCTATGTATACAATTTTGCATGTATATTGATATATTTTTAAAACTTTTACAATAATTTATTTTCTCAATTTATTTTTTTTTTTAAATTCAATGTTTAAACTTTACGAATTTTTTGCTTAATTTTTAGATTTGTTTGCTATTAAATATGAATTAATTATTATGATTTCTTTATTTTAAAGATATGAAATATAAGTGAGATTATTGCAAAACCTAACCATATGACACACACTCACTCACATATATATTTTCTTGGTAAGATACTTTCTTATTTTCAAGACTATTGAGAATAATAAAAAAATCATGCAATGGTTTTAAAATATGAAAAAATGTTGGATAAATTAAACTGGTAGCAAAAGTAAACTAAAGATAATATTTTATACTGATTATAAAATTAAAAAAAAAAAGATGATATTTTATATTAGATTGTGAATGAAAATTATATTGGCAAATAATTTATTTATTTATTTTGTTGCTAATAACTTAATATCAATAAAATCATTTTTCAAATTAATTTTACTTTCAATCTTGCTCCTGTAGTTAAAATCCTAACTCTGTCAGTGCCTGTACTTAGAGATCTACTGGATAAAACTACCTAGTGCGCATCCCAAGTAATTTTCACTTTATTAATTTGGAAGAGGTAGATAGAGCTCTCTGGTCTTCCTCTTCAAAATTTAGTTGAGTTGCTTGGGATGAGATTTTCGAGGTAGAGGGCCTAAGGTGGAATGGCGGACATTGTTCTGGTTCAACTGTAGTCCCTAGGCATTCCCTTGTTGGATGGATGACTATGCTCAGCAAACTTCCTACCATGGCTAAAATGATGCAATGGGAATGTCTGGAGATAGCCTCTGTAATTTCTACAGAGCTAGCATAGAGGACTCGGGTGGCCTATTTTTTAAATGCCCATTTACCAAAAGAGTTACCTTGGTGGACTATTGTACGTATCTATCATCTATGGAGACAAATGAATGCCATTGTTGTGTGCACAACAGTACAACTCATCTTAGTCATCAAAAGTGATGTCAAAGGAAGAATAGAGAGCAAAATGCACCGCGGCGACTCAATTATGCATTGAGTGTTGTGTTGCAAATGAAATTTTAATCCTATTGTGATATTTAAAAGGAATAGTTAGTTAGGGCTTTTGTGTAACTTGTATAGTTGTTTCTGTAAGTATTTGTGGTTTAATTTGTTGCTGTTATGTCTGTTTGTTCTGTATATTTGTAAATTTTAAGTTAAATACAGGGGGCTTACCTGTTACTGTGTTGGTTGGATGCTGGTATTCGTGATTAGGAGAAGCAATGTTGTTTTGTACATATATATTGTTAATTGTTTGTTATTGAAATTACTCAATCTTTCCACACACACAAAAGTAAAATAAGATAATCTGGACTAGAGGAGCCAATGAAACATGGAATTTGTGCCATATTATAAACTTCCTCTTTAAAAATGTGATGGAGGAACGAGGAAGGCATTACCCACGTCAAGTTGCTAAAGAGGCCAGTTGTATAGTATAACATAAAGAAATATGCAAATTGAGGTTTGTTTAAAAACCATAATTAGTTACGGTTCTAGGAAGTTTTTCTAGGTTGGAAATTCAGAAACTTTAACTATTTAAAATTTAATAAAAAGATAACTTGAATATATCGACATCACAAACAAAAACAACAAAAAAATAAATAAATAAAAACGTAAATATATGAAATTAATTTCCTTCCACTATCAAAATAAAAAAGCAAAAAGAGATTGATGAGAGATAAAATGAGAGCTGAGAATGCTAAGATAAGAGTAATAAAGTGAGAGAAAGTCTGAAATGATAATAAGGAAGAGAAAAATGGAGTGAGAGAGAAAGAGAGAGAGATGATATATACTTGTAGCAACTATGAGCCAAGCCCCCAAGAAGAGCAAAGCTACTAGCACTGATGAGGAGATCTCGTTGTAGAAGCAGTACTTAGTAGATTTACTAGTAAGCCTAGTAGAGATCAATGGCTAGCTATTAAGTGAGTGATGGGATATTCAATTGATACCAAAAACTATGGCTTGTTTTATAAAAAGTATCTTGTTCTGATTAAAGTTTTTAGTGATGCCGATAAGAATACATTGCTAGGTGATTCTCTCTCTATCTACCACTAGTTATGTTTTTACCTTAGATAGTGATGATATTTGTTGGAAATCTAAAAAGAAAACTATAATTGCTAATTCTACAATGGAAGCTGAACTAATAGCTTTGGCTTAGAGATTTGTTATATGAAATTGCACATTGGGAAAAGCCAATTCCACCAATTTTAATTCATTGTAATAGTACTGCCACATTTGTTTGAGTTAGAAACTGTTATTACAATGGTAAATCCAGACCTATAAGAAGAAAACATAGTATTGTACGATCTTATAAAAGTAGTAGCATCATAACTATGGATTATGTGGATTATATTAATGACAGAATTTGGCTATAAAATTTGTTGTAGTTTAAGGTTACAACTTTACTCAATATCTTTTTGTTGGAGATGAATTCTGATAAATCTATCATTGAATTATATTTTCTTCTTATATCTACCACGCTTGCAAAATTTTCAGAAGATGATAAATCAATAGTTATGTCATCAATCAATTGTTTATATTAAAAGTTTTTGTAGTCTAAAATTATGCAAACAACTTTGACATCCAATTGACACAAACTTTGACACTAAAAACTCGATAATGTGTTGAAAACATAAGAGCTGTTTAGACCCCCAAATTAAAGTTACGGCTCGATAGATTTTATACTAACTTAATACAAAGTGCGGAATAGTGTAAATGCGAGCGGATAAACAAACAAGCTACTCTAATCCATAAATAAAGCAACACATCAGTTAAATGGAATATAAAAGAGTAGGGAAGAAAGATACAAACACAAAATAACATGCCAATGTATTATCGAAGAGGAAACCGAAGAACTCGGCGAAAAACCTCTCCGCTGCCCTCCAAGCGGTAATCGATCCAGTAGACAATTAGTTGGGATACATGGGTTAGCAAGAGACCTTCCAAGCCTAATCTACCTGATATACCTAAACCCTCGAAGCTCCTACTCCAACAAGACTTCTCGGAACCGTGTCTTGTCTAGCTCTCCAGATCCCGCAACAAGCTCCATATTGCATCTGCCATCCTTGGCTTCTTCCAATACTTCCTAGCAGCACCAAAACACCCTCTATACTCTAAATAGGTGTGAGTTGTGTTTGGGTATAAATCTCCTCTCAAAGTATGACAATGGGAGAGGGATGAAGAAGATGCTACAATGATTTTTCACTAAGGATGAGTAGCTCTCTCTCTAAAAGATGGGTGTGTGTGTTGTAGAAAACCTATCTAGGGTTTTTCTCTCTGAATTGGCCTCCTTACACTTTGTGAGTATTGAGGGTATATATAGCATGGGTGAAAGGTAAGAAAGTCACTCCTAAAAATCCTCCAAGCAGAATGTCTTGCAACTACCTTGCGGGAAGGCCTTACCAGTGAGATACTCACAAAATTGACAACCTGGCACAACTCTTCAGCTTCTAGTCATGTGTTTCTCACATGCCCTTTTCGCAGGAACCCTTCTCGCGAACTTCTCGCGAGCTACTCGCGATCTTCACTGATTCTTCAATTAAGCTTGAGTCTTCACCAACTTAATACTAAACCCAATATAATAAAATCCCACAAAATACAAGGAAATAAATTAAAGTAATTACAATACTTTTTGTCATGGAATAAAGCCAACATAAAACATAGTTGTAAATCACAACTTTACAGACATGAATCCCTCTTTAAGAAGAAAAATTTATAATTGCCATCCAAATAACAGAGATCAAATTTGAAAGGCATATCTTCAAAAGTGACTTTTAACCCAATTAACCATACTTTTTATGACAATTAATTGGGAATTGGAGTATATGTTTCACCATAAAGTTGTTTTGTTCCAGTGTGATTGGTACAATACTGGTACCAATGGTTGAAAGAGAACGATAAGAACCGATGCACACTGCACAAGCATTGATGTTACAAGTCGGTGGTATGAAAATGACCCTTTTATACTTCCTAGTCAAGCAAGCCAAGTTTTTTACCTTCAAGATACCAAATTGGGTGAACCTTAGAAAATTGTGCAATCCATCCAACATAGGGAAGTGTTTGATGTCCCGAAAGTCGGGAATGGAGAATCCAATGATAATATAGAAGATAGTGACACATTCCAACAAGAAGCGATTGTTGATGTTGTCTCTATCAATGTTGAGGACAATATTATTGACTATTGTATGGGTGATGTTGAAACTGAGGTTGTTCTTGAAGGTGGAACTTCAAGAGATGCTAATGAAAATGAAGAGCATGACATACTTGATGTTAATCTTGATATGGATTATGATATGTAGAGTTCATAACAATTGTCTTAAATGTTTTGTGTTTGTCTTAAAGTTTTATGCTTGTCTAAATAGCAATTGTTTTATACTTATCTTGAACTTGATATGGATATTGATGTGGTCATTTGTTGTGTTGAGTTAGTAGTAATTGTGTTCAAATTCAGCACTTGTGAATTGCTTGATATGGATAATGGTGTAAACTATAATATGTAAAGTTAGTAGTAATTGTTATTGAGATGTTTTGTACTTATCTTGAACTTGATATGGATATTGATGTGGTCATCTGTTGTGTTGAGTTAGTAGCAATTATGTTCAAATTTTGAATTTGTGAATTGCTTGATGTTAAGTTAGTAGCAATTGTACTTATCTTTCATGTCAATACATAGTTTCAAAAAATGCCCAAAAATGCCAAATACACTCGTAATATACCGAGATATGAGATGGCAAAATTGGATAGAATGAGGCAAAACCAAGAGATAATTGATGCTTTGGGATTGAAGCACATCTCAACTTCTCTAAAGGATTCTACTCAGTCCAATTGTGCAAAAAGGAAAAGAAGTAGAGCTAGTGTTGTGGTAGATGATGATTATGCACCACCTATTGGTGACGATAACAATGATGATGACTCATCTAATTCTGTAATCTATAAGGTATAATAGATGTTCTATAGGGTACAATAGATGATAATAACTTTATTGTTCCATTACTTGTAATGACTTTGTTGTTCCATTATATGTATGTTACTTACAGATGGAATTAGGACGACTTACACGCTCATGAGGTAAGGCATCTATCCCGGTGGTCCGATCTACGGTCCGATCTATCTCGTGGGAAGAATGCGTGCAAGCTTGTCAATCACGTTGGCATGCAAGTGCGAAGTAATTTGTCCAGTTACAATGTGAAAAATTGGAAAAAATTTTATGCTGCAACTAAAGATGTGGTGCTTCAAAATATCGCAGTAAATTTACATTGATAATATCTAACTCGTCTAATTCATATAATAATATTTTTATAATACATATACACTTTATTTTACAGGATCAGTTTGAGTTAGAAGGAGATTCTAACTTAGTAACAAAAACATTAAATACAAAATGTGAAAGATTATTAAGTTCCAACTCCCACAAGTTGCATCAAGCTTATAAAAAGCTCAAACAATCTCATGGTGCTGATTATGCAAGAAGCCACCCGCAAATGAATGCTACACTTAAGCAGTGGACTAAACTCATTGATGGGAGATGGACCAATGAGGATTGGCTGGTAAATTATTTATGTGTATATTATTATTATCTAATGTTTACTATATTATGTTGTCAACTTATTAGATTAATATTTAGATGAAGTAAATGTATACTGTTTTATTCATGATCTAATAAATATCTTGAATGTCGTTTGTTAGAAAAAATCAAGAAAAAACTCTGAAAATAGGAATAAAACTAAAGGCAAACATAGATGCGGGACAAAGGCACTTGCTGTTAAGGTTGATGAGGAGGTGCATATTTTTTCATTTTCTTAAACCTTAGTATATTGCATGTTGTGATTAATTAAGTATATCTATCTAACACTTGAATGTCAATTAATTAGACAGGTAATAATGATGGTCAAGTTCCTGAATTGGCAAAAATCTTCAAAGATGTTCATTTCAATCAAAATACAAATATGTGGATACACCTTGAAGATGAAGCGACATATGTATGTGTATCATTCCATCCCTATCATGTTTGTAAAGCTATAACATATGTAGTATTAATGTTGTGATTTTTATGTTTCTTTCTCTCTTTCAAATGATAGGAAAATATTCTCAAAGTGCAAGCGAATCATTGTCAAGATCCTAATGCAATTCCCCTTACACAAGAGGAGATCTCAAACTTGGTGTTTAAGAAGAAGTCCGGTATTATAAAAGGACTTGGCATGAGACCTTCTTCTTCTCTAGTAACCACCGCCTCCTCTAATTCATCAGTGGAGTATATCCAACGGTTAGAAAATGAGATAATTGAGCTCAAAGAGGCAAGAGCTAGAGATCAAGAGGAGCGAGCTAAGGACCAAGATGCACGAATTAAGCAAGATGAGGTCCAAAAGAATATTCTTAACTTTTTGAGAAGCAAGGGTTATGATGATGCTCTTACTTATGGGGGTGGTTCAACTTCAAGTTAAAACACTTTTTGGTTAGTACTTTATTTACTTTCTACAACTTGCTTTCTACAACTTATACATTAGGAGTTGTGATTTTAATTTATTGATGTGGTTACTCTTAATGAATTGTTAGAAATGTTTCTTATAACATAGTTAATGTTTTTACTTTACGATTTTAACGAAGCATTATTTTTATATTTGTGCAGATTTCTTATTGGTGACTTTTAGGAGATTTACTTTTGGCATTACTTGAAGACATATGAAGACATCTTCTGTTAGTTCTAAAATAGGGTTTAGGTAGAGTTATCATGTATTGCAAACAATTATTGTATGGAAGGAGTTTGAATTGGATATTTGTTTTATTTTTTACTTGTGGAATGTATGGATCTTTTTTTATAAATGTGTTGTTGAAATAAATGTGTTATTCAAATGTGAGGTTTTAATAATGTAATGATAGGTTACAAGTTAATATTAAAGCCATGAAAAAAATAAAAACAGAAAATAAGTTTTAGTGACGAATTTTTTCGTCACAAATATAGCAACAAAAAATTGTTTTAGTGACGAAAAGTTCGTCACTAAATATAGCAAAATTTTGTAAGAAATGATTTTCTTACAAAATATGTGCCTGGATTTTCTTAAAAATAGTTTTAGTGACGAATTTTTTCGTCACTATATGTACCCAAACATAGTTTTAGTGACGAAATTATTCGTCACTAAATATGATTTAGTAAACTAAAGTGTTTTTAGTGACAAAATATTTTCGTCACTGAATAGTGTTTTTAGTGAGGAAAACATTTAGTGATGAAACGTTCACTAAAAGTTTTTTTTTTTAAATCAAATCAGACTTTTAGTGACGAAATTTTTCGTCACCAGGACTTTTATTGACGGGACTACAGTGACGAAATGAGTTTTGTCACTAAAAGTCTAATTTCGTCACTAAAGGTCCTTAGTGACGAAAAACTGGACTTTTAGTGACGAAATTTTTCGTCACTGAAAATACATTTTGTTGTAGTGATTACAGTTTAATCTTTTGGAAATTTCGCAAGCAAGAAAGATATAAGAAGAAAATGTAATTCAATGGTTGATTTATCAAAATTCACATCTAATAAAAAGATATTGAGTGAAATTGTATCCATTGGCTACAACCAAATTTGTAGCCAAACTTTGTTCATAAATTATATAAGGAAGGAAATTAAATTTGAAAGAAATTTATCTCTTAACTAGTATAGTTTTAGTTAATGAGTCATGTGACTTATTTAAATCATCCATGTTTAGTTTTATAAATCGTCACCTAATATGTAGGAGGAGCTAGCTCCAAATTGGTTTGGAGCCAATCTTTGTCCATTAAATTCAATTATGTGGTTGCTTAGGTCAATAAAATACATTTATCCTTCGAGAAACATAACAACACTGAGCTTTTATATATATTCCTCTACCTTCTCCTTGCACACGTATCTAACATATTATCTGAATCAATACATATTAGTCTATTGATCACCAGAATTAAAAAGAACTAGTCGCTAACCCGTGCGATGCACGGGTGGGTTTAGGATTTATCTCTTCTTTGAGTAGTTTTTGCTAAGAAACATGGAAATTCAAGCATATAGAACATGTTTTTAGCATCCATAAAATTGCCACTAAGAAACATTACATATCTGAAACACACAGGCATGTAATATGGTTCGAGCTAATTAATACAAAGTTAGAACATCTGTGTTTATAGATTATTCATGAACAAATAATTAGAAAGCTAGTATATTATAAAATGTTAATATCATATATATATATATATATATATGCTTATATTGTCAATGTCTCACTGCAGGTGCATAGTTACTGAAACCTACAAAGTAATTTACAATTCTTAAATTAATAAAGCAAAATTCCCAAAAGTTATATATATACACACACTCAAAACTGATATAAACTATAAAGATAAAAACAAATCTTATTTAGTCGTATTAATAACAATATAAACAATTCAAAACATGGAACATTATCAAATTTATAACACATAATTCCATTATCTTTTACGTTGAATCCAAACAAATAATTAATCAACCAAAAATCAAAACTTTAATTAAGAAAACAAAAAATCACATGAACCCAAAATAAACATTCTCAATAAAGCAAAAACATATAAGGTAAAGAATTAAGATCAACCTACTAAGACACAAATACCAAAAACCCCCAAAACTTAAACCTTCCAAATTTTATAGAATCCCCAAATTCTACTTCAAAACCAAACAAAACCCTTCAAATTCAAAAAATTCATATATAATATACCAAATAAAAATTTACCACATCTTAGGTTGGAAGACATAGGTTGCAGCTTTGATTTTTCTCCAAAAAATAGAGATGTTTCATCTGCCGTATACAATATAAAATAATTATTAGAAATTTCAACCCAAAAACCGAACCCACAAAAACACTATCAAAATATAGAGATAAACCCAAATACTTAGAAGAAAATAAATTCTAAACATAACAAAACAATAAGATAGAATGAAAATTTCAGGTACATATGAAAGCAAATATAAAATACAAAACCTACAGTTTTTTTTTTTTTTTTAGTTGAGTCTCTTTCCTTCTTATTTTTTTAATTTTAAAGTGAAGTTAAGTTTAGGGTTTTGAGATGGTAATTGCTAGGGTTTTAAGGAGAGAAGAGAGAGTCCTATCAGGAGTCTAAATAATATAAACAATTCAAAATATGGAACATTATCAAATTTATAACATCGAATTCTATTATCTTTTGCGTTGAATCCAAACAAATAATTAATTGAAATTAATCCAAACAAATAATTAATTAACCAAAAATCAAAACTTTAATAAAAAAACAAAAAAAATCACATGAACCCAAATAAAAATTCTCAATAAAGTAAGAACATATAAAAAGTTACCACACCTTAGGCTGAAAGACATAGGTTGCAATTTTGATTTTTCTCCAAAAAATAGAGATGCTTCATCTGCCATATATAATATAAAATAATTATTAGAATTTCAACCCAAAAACCAAACCCATAAAAACACTATCAAAATATAGAGATTAACCCAAATACTTAGAAGAAAATCAATTCTAAACATAATAAAACAATAAGATAGAATGAAAATTTCAGGTACATATGAAAGCAAATAAAAAAGACAAAACCTATGTTTTTTTTTTTTTAAGTGAGTCTCTCTCCTTCTTATTTTTTTAATCTTAAAGTGAAGTTGAGTTTAGGGTTTTGAGATGCTAATTGTTAGGGTTTTAAGAGGAGAAAAGAGAGTCTTACCAGGAGTCTCTCTATTTTTTTCTTAATCCTAAAGTTTTTTTTTTTTTTTTTTTTTGGTGAGTCTTTCTTAAAAAAAAAAATTCAAACCTAAAGTGAGTCATGTGATAAGTTGATGTAGGATAGAATTTACAATTTAATTTTGGTATTTTTATGCAAAAAAAACGTTATTTTAGGTCTAGGTGATTTATTTCTTTGTTTTTAGGTTCTTTTAATGTTTTTTTTAGGTCAAATTTGGTTCCTATTATGGTTAGGTATTAATTAGGGCTTATTTTAGAATATATTTTCTTGTCCATCAAGTTTTATGGAGCTCTTAAATAGGCCTCCAAGTTTGTATACGTTTTTCAATATTATTGATATTAATAAAAATTCAAACTTTTATCTATTGTTTTTCTGGTGGATTCTATATAAGATATAAAATTTAAAAAAAATAAATAAAAAGAAAATAGTGATGATGTGGAAAATTGTGAGAGCTTCAGAGGCTTCAGTTTTATATATAATATATATATATATATATATATATATATAGATAAAATAGTATATTTCCTTTTCAATGTAGGATTAAACATTTTCACTAATTTTTTATCTTCCATTTTAACTCTCACATCTTTACATTTATATTACCATATAAAATTATTTTAATTAAATAATATTAAAATGCTCCATAAGATAGTTTCGCCCAATCTCAAGGAGAAGCTAGGTATCTCATCCATAAACTTATTGGGATTTACCTCATGCATGCATGGGTTTGCATCTTATCAAGACCAAGGCAAACAATTAGAGCAGAAGAAACAAAGTTCAACATGCATAGCTGAAGTTCAAGAAGCTATATCTGATGCTCTTATTGTTCAGTAGCTGATCTAGTGCTCTTGTCGTTCAGTGGCTATTTTGAATTGTAAATAATAAACGACTAGTAGTTTAGTTTTATTTTGAGAATGTCATTAGTGTTCACACGTGAGTAGTTTAATTTGGTCACACATGAGATTGGTTGTTAGGCAGTTAGATTAGTTTGTTAAGCACTCTATTTTCTGTTTCAGTCTCAGTGGAGCATAATCATGTATATATATACTCATAAGCTAAATTAATGAAGTAATTCAGTTTTTCCCAATTATTTCATTTCTTCATATGGTATCAGAGCTCTCTAGAAACTTAGAATTCTAGGGTTTACGAATTTGGGATTTCTTTTCGCCATTGTTGTTTCTCAAGCTTTCTTCAAAATCCTTTCACGATTTTCTTTCGGCTTTCTCAAGCTCCCTCAAAATCTCAAGGATTTAAGCTTTCCTTTTGCTTCAATGGCGGATGCACCAACAACTAACACTAAATCTTCATCTTCCTCACAAGAATCATATAATTTCAATGATCCCCTGTTCTTACATCCTGGAGAAAATCCAGGAGCTGTTCTTTCTTCCCAGCTTTTGATTGGAGAAGAAAACTATTCTGCATAGGCGAGATCGGTGAGGAAATCTTTGATTGGTAAGAATAAACTTGGTTTTATAGATGGATCTATAACTATTTCTTCTCCACTCGTGAATTCACCAACTGCTATTCAAGCATGGATTCGTGCTGATAACATAGTTGGTACTTGGATTACTAACTCAGTATCACCAAAACTTCAGGGTAGTATCATTTACAGAGATACTGCCTTTGAGATTTGGACTGAGCTTCGAGACACCTTCAGTCAAGGGAATGGGACCAAGGTTTTCAATATTCAGAAGCAAATTGCTGAGATTCGTCAGGGAGAACAATCACTCACTGTCTACTTCACTCAGCTTAAAGTCTTGTGGGATCAGCTTCAGAATCTTAGTCCATTTCCTCAATGCACCTGTGGCAAGTGTGTATGCAATGTCAATCAAAGGTTGAAGGATCTACAAGCAAAAGAAGCAACAATGAAGTTTCTTATGGGATTTAACGATGTGTTCTCTCAAGTCAGAACACAAATTTTGCTTATGGATCCACTGCCTACTGTTAACAAAGCTCACTCTTTGTTCATCCAAGAGGAAATGCAGAAATCAGTTGTAAATTCTGTTAGAATTGAGTCTACTGTTTTGGCCACCAAGAGCTCAGGCCACAATCCAAAAGGAAAAGAAAGGCCTTTATGCACTCACTGTGGAAAGTTGGGTCACACTGTGGATAAGTGCTACAAGCTGCATGGTTTCCCACCGGGTTACAAATTCAAGAATAGAAATATGATGGCTCATCAAGTTTCAGCAATTGCAAATCAGTTTCAGGGTCAATGCTTAGCTCCAATGGTTGATTCTACTCATGTTACCACTGCTAAAGCACCTGCATTTACCCCTGATCAGTATCAACAGCTTCTGTCTTTGATTGGAGTTCATCACACTTCATCAGTTCCAGAATCTCATATGGTTAATGCTACATCTTTGTCATCCAATGCAGTAGCAGGTACTATTTCTTCACCACATTCAGTCTTTTCTGCTAAGGTTGTGAATAGAAAAGCTTTTGATGTTGAAACTTGGGTTATAGATACTGGTGCTACAGATCACATAGTTTGTTCAATGCATCTGTTGACTTCTTTTACTGCAATTTCTAATTCTGTGGTTGAATTACCTAATGGAGAGGCTGCTCTTGTGACTCATGTTGGTACACTTAAACTTTCTTCACACATTACCCTCACAAATGTCCTATGTGTGCCTTCTTTTTCATTTAATTTGATCTCTGTCAGTGCCTTAACTCATTCTCAACCCCTTTGCCTGGTATTTCTTTCCAACTATTGTTTTATACAGGACCTTACCTGTTGGAACACGATTGGAATGGGCAGAATGCATGATGGACTCTATTTGTTACAAGGTTCTAGCCTTCCCACAGCTTCCAAGTCTCTTGATGATTTTCTTCTCAAGAACAAATTCAGCTCATTTACTTCTTTTTCATCTTCTGTTTCTTCTGCCAATTTGTATTCTCTATGGCATTCTAGATTAGGACATCCATCTGATAATAAACTTCATTCTTTAGGACATATTTTTCCTTTCTTGCAAAATTGTTGTACTAAAGATTGTGTTGTATGTCCTTTGGCCAAGCAAAAGAGACTACCCTTTCCCTTTGATAATAAAAGAGCTGCTCATTCTTTTGATCTTGTCCATATGGATGTTTGGGGACCTTTTTCCATTCCTACCACTGCTGGACATAGATTTTTTCTTACCATTGTAGATGATGCATCAAGGGCTACTTGGGTTTTCCTTATGAAAGCAAAATCAGAAGTTAGGCCTTTGATTATTTCATTTTACAACATGGCACATACTCAATTCCAAACCAAAATTAAGTCCATTAGAACTGATAATGCCTTAGAGTTTAACATGTTTGAATTCTACAATTCTAAAGGCATCATTCATCAACGAAGCTGTGTTTACACTCCACAACAAAATTCAGTTGTGGAGAGGAAACACCAGCATATTTTGGCAACAGCCAGAGCCCTACAAATTCAGTCCAACATTCCTCTTGTTTTCTGGGGTGATTGCATTCTCACAGCTGTCTATTTAATCAATAGACTTCCTGCACCTTTTCTGCAACACAAGTCTCCACATGAGGTTCTTTTCAATCAAGTTCCTTCTTACTCTCATCTTAAATCTTTTGGCTGTCTTTGTTTTGCCACAAATGTTTCTCCACATAAACATAAGTTCACTCCTCGGGCTAGACAGTCAGTTTTCTTAGGGTATCCTTTTAATATCAAAGGTTACAAACTACTTGATCTTCAATCTCATTCCATTTTTATTTCTAGGGATGTGATATTTCATGAAAAGGTTTTCCCTTTTGCCTCACACACTTCCCTTCCTCCTTCTGCCTTAATTCCTTTACCTAATTTTCCTTCCATTTCCTCAACCTTTCTTGATCCTATCTCCTCTGTCAGTACTGATTCTATTGTACAGATACATCATGATCTTGACTCAGATGATCAAGCCTTTCCTGATGCCCTTGATCATGTTGTTTTTGACATACTTGAGCATGATGTTTCTGTTACTCCAGCTGAAACCCCTACTGTCCCTAGAAGGTCCACTAGGGTACCTAAAACCCCATCCTATCTTAAGGCTTACCATTGTAACCAAGTTTCATCTGCATCTCATTCCAATCAGCTCCACTCAGGTACTTCATATCCTCTTTCTTCTTACCTTTCATATGACAATTTATCTTCCACCTACAAATCCTTTTGTTGCTCCATTTGTACCACCTCAGAATCTCACCATTTTTCACAAGCAATAGCTGATCCTAAGTGGCAAGATGCCATGGATGCTGAGATTGCAGCCTTAGAAGCAAACAATACTTGGACTATTACTTCATTGCCTCCTGGTAAACATCCTATTGGGTGCAAATGGGTCTATAAGATTAAGTATAAGGCTGATGGGGCTATTGAAAGGTATAAGGCTAGGTTGGTTGCAAAGGGTTTTACCCAAAAGGAGGGTTTGGAATACCTTGAGACATTCAGTCCAGTTGCTAAGATGGTTTCTGTGAAGTGCATTCTGGCAGTGGCTGCTGTGAAGGGCTGGTTCCTTAGCCAACTTGATGTAAATAATGCTTTTCTTCATGGTGATTTACATGAAGAAGTATATATGGTTCTTCCACCTGGATTTCACAGCAAGGGGGAGCATGGAGAGCAGCTTGTATGCAGACTAAACAAGTCCATTTATGGTCTTAAACAGGCATCAAGACAGTGGTTCTCAAAATTCTCAAACACACTTATTCAGCTTGGCTTCATTCAATCCAAAGCAGATTATTCCCTCTTTACCAGGAAACAAGGAGCTTCTTTTATTGCTTTATTAGTCTATGTTGATGATGTTCTTATAGCAAGCAATGACAAAGAGCAAGTTGATCAGTTTAAAGTAATGCTGAATCAGAAATTCAAGTTGAAGGATTTTGGTACATTGAGATATTTTCTTGGTTTGGAGATAGCTAGAACAGCCAAAGGAATCTCTTTGTGTCAAAGGAAATATGCCCTTGAGATTTTGGAGGATGCAGGACTTCTTGGCTGCAAACCTGTCAAAGTTCCTATGGATCCAAATCTAAAACTTAGCAAACATGAAGGCTTATTGCTTGATGACCCAGGTCAGTATAGAAGATTGGTGGGAAGGTTATTGTACCTAAGCATTACTAGGCCTGATATCACATTTGCAATTCACAAATTAAGCCAATTTATGGCTAAACCAAGAAAACCACATCTTGAGGCAGCACTTAAAGTTCTACAATACTTAAAGAATGAACCTGGTAAAGGGATTTTCTTCTTAGCAAGTTCAGAGTTGCATGTCAAAGGCTTCACAGATTCTGATTGGGCTTCATGTCCGGATACCAGAAGGCCCATTACTGGATATTGTATATTCATTGGAGAATCATTGGTTTCATGGAAATCAAAGAAACAATCCACTGTTTCCAGATCTTCAGCAGAAGCGGAGTATAGGGCAATGGCTGTTTCAACTTGTGAAATTGTTTGGATTCTTTATTTGTTGAAGGATCTTCAAGTCAGTCACAATAGAGAAGCATTGCTGTTTTGTGACAGCCAAGCAGCTCTTCACAGAGGTTCCAATCCTGTATTTCATGAGCGAACGAAGCACATAGAAATTGATTGCCATGTTGTGAGGAATAAGGTGTTGGAAAGAGTTATCAAACTCATTCATGTCAGAACACAGTCTCAACTAGCAGACCTACTTACTAAGGCTCTGAGTCACAAACAATTTTCAGAGCTTTTATCCAAGATGGGTCTTATAAACATTTATCAACCTGGGATCCATCTTGAGGGGGAGTATCAAGACCAAGGCAAACAATTAGAGCAGAAGAAACAAAGTTCAACATGCATAGCTGAAGTTCAAGAAGCTATATCTGATGCTCTTATTGTTCAGTAGCTGATCTGGTGCTCTTGTCGTTCAGTGGCTATTTTGAATTGTAAATAATAAACGACTAGTAGTTTAGTTTTATTTTGAGAATGTCATTAGTGTTCACACGTGAGTAGTTTAATTTGGTCACACGTGAGATTGGTTATTAGGCAGTTAGATTAGTTTGTTAAGCACTCTGTTTTCTGTTTCAGTCTCAGTGGAGCATAATCATGTATATATATATACTCATAAGCTAAATTAATGAAGTAATTCAGTTTTTCCCACTTATTTCATTTCTTCATACATCTTCCCTTGTACGTAAAGGCTCATCTTAAGTCATTTTTGAACTGTAGCTATCCCAATTTTATCATTCTATTTCAAGGTGGACATTAGTGATAACAAGTACAAGATCAATAATGAAAATGATTCCACAATTTCCCAAATTTAACACAGCATTCTTGGCCCTTACTTTTTTCTTTTGTACGACTCTCAGAAATGCCAACACATCAACAACGCTCCTGATACTAAAGTGGGTTGAAATGATGCGACAGACTGATGCTAAAATTAATTAGAAACAAAACTAAAGAATGTTGACTCTAGACTCGAGAGACACAAGACATTAATTATAAATGAAAAGCCAGTGAATATGATCCATGGAAATTGATAATCAATCACGGCTTCTCAGCCCATGAGGTTCAAATTTGTTAGGGCACAAGTAGTACTTGTGTGCGTCAATGTAGCCCATTAGTATTCTATGTTTTAAGCTCTTTGTTAAATTTTGGGCCCAGGATTAAATGAATCCTTTCTAATAAACCTTATGCAAGCTTAGCACCCTCAAAAGGTAATTATACCAGCAGAGTTTCCATTTCAAGTCCATCTTACAAACATCTCATGGCACCTCTCTTAGCAGCCATGTTGCAATTCCAACGTATGCACTTCAACTCATTCTTCAAAAGGGATGAGTTCAGATTAGATCCATTGGCTTCCCTATGAGAGTGAGCCTCATGACTTTCTCAAAACAAAAAAATCAAAAAAAAAAAAAAAAAAATCTTCCCATAGGAATTACAATCAATCAAAGAAATCCAATTTTTCAGATTCGTAAATCCTGTGTTGCGGGTTGACATGTCTCCCCCTTCCCTCCCCACCCCCATCAAATAAAAAAACTTATTAGTCTGCAATAAAATATTTCACGTAAGGGAAAAAAAAATTGTTGGATATACAGCATTAGTTTACCATATATAGCAAACGATAGTCTAAGGCATGCATCTCTTATTTAGAATTTTAGATGGGAGAGACCAGTCAAAAATTTGAGTGAGTTGAAAGTATTTTATCATCCCTAAGACCATCAAAGTGTCAATTATTTATGAGTTCCAGTTAGCTTAACAAAATCTCTGATAATTAAATAAGTAATTTAGGGTTCAATCTCCGCCTAAACCACAAACCATTTTGGTGTCTTAGTCTGATGATAAAAAACTATCATCAAGAATAGACGTTATAGATTGAAACTCTTTTAAAAATAAATAAAAAATAAAAAAAAAGTATCAATTATTTGAATGAGGTAACTTTGGATTATTAATTATATTTGCAAATCTGACATTGGTTTTAAAAAAAAAAAAGTCCATTTGGTTTCTTTTTTTAAGTGGACGGAGCACGTGGTCCTGACCCAGGAATTTCATTTTAGAGAGGGTAAGCCTAGAGGGATTTGATTCTCTCTAGTTTTTTTTGGGCCTAAAACTCTTATGAAGCATGGTTGTGTGTGGGCCCTTGGGCCCCCAACCAATTATTCTTTTCTTAGGGTATTTCGACCATTCAGCGAAAGCGGAGATTTATTGGGCTTTTTCTCAGAACCCATTTGCTTGGTCTCTCTTTTTCTTTTTCTTTTCCTTTATTTTGTTGGTTGATTAAATTTTTTGTTTAGAGAAGTGTGGCCAAAATGGGCAAATGCCCTTTTCGTGCAAAAAAAAGTAGTATTTTGTCCCATTCTCTAAACTAATTAGGAAAATACCCCTCTTTTGTAACTCGATTTTTTAAAAATTAAGTTTAAAAAAAAAAATTAGAGCCCTATAGTGGCATTTTAAGAAACTTATAGTAACGTTTTAAGGACCTATAGTGGCCTTTTAAAACTCGAGCTCCATGAACTCAAGTTATAAGTTATTTTTTTTTTATTTTTTTTTATCTATAACTCGAGTTCCTGGAGCTCGAGTTCCAAAACGTCACTATAGGTCCTTAAAATATCACTATAGACTCCTTAAAAACGTCACTATATGGTTTAATTTGATTTTGAGAAAATCGAGTTTCAAAAGAGGGGCATTTCTCTAATTCGTTTGGAAAATGGGGCAAAATGCTGAATTGTTTGCGCGAAAAGGGCATTTGCCCATTTTGGCCGAGAAGTACCGTATACACAACATTTTTTAACACTTTCACAACCAATTTTAATTGGTAAGTTATTATTGGACATAATTTGAACTCATTACTGAAATTAATTTTTTGCCCGCTATTAACAACCTACCACCTAAAATGTTAGAGACATAACGTTTCTCTTTTTTATTTTCACATCTATTGGAGTTAAATATTTGAGAAAAGAAAATGCAATGATTGCATGCTAACTAGGAGACGTTCTCACCCTCAAAAAAAAAAAAAAAAAAAAACTAGGAGACGTTCTATTTTTTTAGTTATACGAACAAAATCATTTCATGAATTTCTTCTCGATGATACGTTACTTGAGGAAATGACCATGACTTGAGATTCCATTCATTGTTCTGAAATGATTTTGAGGTTCACGTATTCAATAAGCATCTTGACTTTGCTTCACTTATGAGACTTCTGGTTTATGGCGGCAACGAAAGGCTTTGCTTAATTTGTGTTTAAATGCCACGGAAGTTGGGTGCCCCTCGGTAGATGTAGGCAGGGACGGAACCAGGATTTGAACCTAGGGGGGGCAAAAGCATGAGCCAAAAAAATTTCAAGTGACATGGCTTATTAAAAAAAAAAATCATGGTAGACAAAACAATTGCACTGTATTACCATAAATATTTAAGTCAAGAAGGAAATAATATGAACCAAAAAAGTTGAAAGTTACAATTTGATATTCAAACCTTTTCGAAGAAGAATAAAAAAAGAAGAGGATTTCGGATCTCCAAATTTTGGATAATTGGAATAAATATGTTGATTTTATCATATTGACCAACTCACCAATATGATAAATCCATACTTTTGGATGCAACTAAAAATCACATTAATGAAGTTTTCAAAACTTTCTTTGAGGATTGTAAAAAATTGGGATATTAATATTAAGAGTTGGTAATGCTACATCATCAATATTGGCTTCTAAAAGAATTTTGCATTTTATCTTTTGAAAATAAATTAAATATTGTAATTGACTTTCCCATAATTTATAAATCAATTAAAAAGTTATATAAATTATTGTCACCCCTGTAAGGGATTTTTTTTTTCTATGAGATTTTTTTGGTTATGAGTTATTGAATTATGATATTGGTGATTTGTGGATTTTTTGTTGTGTTTTATTTGGACTATGAAGGGGCCATGGGTTCAAAGAAATGGTTAATTGATTAGTTTCTTTTGAGCTATTTGGACCAATCCAAAAATTTGAGGGGGGCCAACTATAAACTCTAAAATATGGGCGTGCAAATAAAATAGCTAATTTGAAGAGAGAGGGGGTAGCTAATTTGAAGAGAGAACCGCCGCGGGGGGCGGGGGGGGGGGGGGGGGGGGGGCAATTGCCCCCCTCTGCCCCTTAGTGGGTCCGTCCCTGGATGTAGGCATTTTGGAGAAAGGCCGGATACCTAGTACCTACCCAAGTTAGCCACTCTTAGAGTACTCCAGGGCTTGTTTGGATTGTTGGGGGAGTAAAGGGAAGTAGAATAGAGTTAGCTGAAAATAGGCTAATTTTGGATCAACTCCACTCTACTCTCTCTCTCTCTCTCTCTCTCTCTCTCTCTCTCTCTCTCTCTCTCTCTCTCTCTTAATCCAAACAGACTACTAGTCTACCATATACCCACCTATGGTCTGTTGCGCAGGTTAGTCGAAACTTTGTTGAGGAATTTTTCGACATTATTATTATATTTTTGAGTAAATTGCAAATTACATCCCTAAAACTTGGGGGTGTTTAGATTATTTTACACTTTAAAGTTTTAGAATTTGAATTTTATTTCCTGAATTTTTAGAGTGTTTAGATTTTACACCCTAATGTTTCAGAATTTGGATTTTACCCCCTAAATTTTTGAGATGTTTGGATTTTACTTCCTAAAGTATGGAGGCGTTTGGATTTTATCCCCTAAAGTTTAAAAGTGTTTAGATTTTACATCCAAAAATTCTGAAACTTTAGGTATAAAATCCAAACATCTCCAAACTTTAGAAGGTAAATTCTAAATTTTGAAATTTTAAAATGTAAAATTCAAATTTTAAAATTTTAGAATATAAAATCCAAATATTTTTTTTTAAAGAATTATTGCAATAATGCTTTAAAAAAATATATTTGGATTTTATGAAGAGTTCGGCCTGGTCCCATTCTTATGCCTCTTACAGTCATATGTTGACTTTAACAGACAGTTGCAACTTGCAAAAAAATTGAGAATTTACTACTTCTCTTGTACTGAGCACCATTCAATTACACAGAAAATTACAAAGTCAATTACAAAATACTGACTATAGTAAAGCTGCAAAAACACGTAGAATATATATAGATTAAATCTAGTACTACAACTATTTCCACAATTTTGCCATAATTTTACCACGTGATGACTCGTGAGTAGTGAAATTATAGACTCATATGAATCTACTATTTTATTTTTACTACCACTTACAACTCGACACATAAACAAGTTATAGCAAAAGTAGTAGAAATTGTCGTGACACTAAACTTCTCATATATATTTCATGCAACTATATCTATCTCACCAATAAAAACAGTACACGGGACTATGGGAGATGTAGAGACGGTATCGCCTCTCACACAAGATTTTTTTCCTAGTAAGAAATTTAACTTTATGTCATTGACTCATTGTATTCTTAAACATAATTTTCTCCGTAAGTAGAAGCTCGTGTATGTATATGGTATATTGGTTTTAGATTATTAGACTGACACAGACGAAGTCCACGTCCGCATTCGGAGAGATGGGAGTTGAATTATGATTTGGCAATTCGTCACTGGCATCGCTACTGCGATTTTGTGTTTGGCTACTTGGTATTTTTGTTGTTACGTTTACACCTGCGTAGTACAAAATTAGAGCTATAATGACTATCAGCAGGGTTACACTTTCCACAGCGAGTTTGATGCCCATAACCATAAGCAATATTTCTGGCCTGTAATTAGCCACAAGAAATTGTACGATCAGTAGCGAAAATATATATATATATATATATATATATTTAATTGTCAGTAAAAACAAAAAATTAATTTAGCTATTGTTATTCTTGCCGAGAAGATGTTGAACATGACAACAGAGTGGGAGAAAAATGAAAATGGAGGTGTAAAGTTTGGAAATGTCTTGGTTATGGAACCTGCCATTTGGGCTCGATATTGTTTTGGTGTAGGTTATTTTGGGTGACGTGAAAATAAGCTTCAGGTTCGAGTAAATTGTACTTGATTAATAAAAAATATACTTTTAAAAAAAATGGTACATAAGATATACTAACTTGATATATAAAATAATATTCCAAAGCAAATGAGCACTCAGATTACATAATTTATAATATAGCTGGATCAAAACAAATGGGCAGTCAGGAGGCGCAAAATATTATGACAACTGGGATTGTAAATTGTTGAACTTGCACTTGAATTTATAGCAGATAATTTTATTTGGATATGGCAGTCAAGGATGGTCCACAACCACTCGGAGGTGAAACTCAAATCTATTTGCGGCAAACAACTCAGGGCTGTTGAAGTTACTTTTTACCAACAGCTATTTAGAGAAGATTCCAGAAAAGGGAAAGGAAACTTCTCTCAAAGTTTGTAGTTTTGTTTTATTTTGTTTTTGTTTTTCCGTTTAGAGTGTTCTGTACGTCAAAGGAAACTATATGGACATAAAGGAAGGACACTTGTCCAACTAAATCTAATGTGTTTAAATATATATTTTCAGTTTTTAAACAACATTACATTCATTTTCATACCATTTTTTACTCACATGTATTTTCAAAAAAAATAAAAAATATTATTTTAACATACATACCAAACTGGCCCAAATTTTGTACAACAATGTTTGTCATGATTCTAAAGCAATCTAATAAAGAATGAGTGGTCAATTCATGTAAAAGTGATTATTCACTATTTATAATTTATAGTCGATAGTCCTAAAAGAACTGTTTTGTCAAAGTTATCGTAGACCTGTTACAAGCAACATTAACTACAGCTAATTCTCTTACAATCTTGATCTAACATATATAGTTTAAATATGGTTTAAGTATAAATAAGTTGAGACTTAACTAAAATGTAATATAAAAAAATGAGACTTCAAAAAATTGTACCTAAGAATATCTTAAGTGTGTATTTGCTATTTAGATTTTGATTATAAACCAGCTTATTATCTTCTTCTTCTTTTTTTCTATTATTTGCGGATTCAATGTGAGTCTCATACTTATTTTATTTGACTTTTACTTTTTATTTATAGTACTTTTTGCAAAAAGCTAAATAAGCTATTCTTAAACAGACACTAACTTGATCTATAAGACTAGCCTACACAAATGAGCACTCACGCATGTACAAATGAGCACTCAGACAGTTTTATTTTCAAGCTTGTATCAAAGACAGCAGTTTGTTTTCAAGTTTATCAAAGACTGAAGTTTTTATTCAAGTAAGATTTTACTAGTTTCTATTTTCATATTCCATACTCCATTTTAACCTTATTTTGAATATATCTATTTTGCTATTTACTTCTTTATTATCTATTTTATCATTGTTTATGCTTCCATATTACTGTTGTGCTTTCTCCTGGGTAGTCATTCGTATTAGAGCATCCAGATCATAAAACACCTAATGAACAGTGAATAATTTATGTAGAAAAAACAGTGAACAATTTTTCAAATAATGCTGAAGAGAAAATACTTTTATGCAGAATGCTAAAAATAGTTTATGCAAAAAACAGTGAAAATTTTTTATGAGAAAACAGTGAACAGTTTTAATTAATGCAGAAAATAGATTTTATGAATGCAGTAAGCAGATTTGATTATACAGTAAACATGATGTACAGAGAGCAAATTTTATTAATGCAGAAAAACCAATTCGATTATTGTGAAATTTAAACATGAAAAAGCATTCAGATTTGGCTTTTAAATTTAGAAAACACAATTTCACTAGGTGTTTTATGAGAAAACAGCGAATAATTTTTTAAATAGTGAACAAAAAATAATTTACGCAGACGCCAATTGTAGTTATACGAAACACATGCAAAAAACAGTTTGAATTAATGCAGAAAACAGATTTTATGAATGCAGTAAGTAGATTTGAATATACAGTAAACATGATATAGCACCAACTGTGGCATGAGTAGTTTTTTGAAGACACGTCACCAGCCCGCTGCTGTAGCACCAACTGTAGTCATACGAACCACATGCGCCAACAGACGCCATTGTTTCACACATGCTGCTCAACAGCTTGGCACGATTTCACACACTGTCCAGTCACATCATCCACATTCACATGAATACTTAAATATATGAATAATCGTACCCTGGTGCTAGGGACATAGCACTATGTCAATTAAATATGATACTCTGTTCAAGAACACTGCAACTACTGCCGACATCTTCAAATCTCACTGTGACATTGGGAACATTTAAAATCTTGTTCATGTAGTGTTTTTCCAACCTGTATTGACATGACAAGCCCTAATAACTAAAATTATAATGCTTGGAACATGAATTGAGGTTATAATGCACCACAATAATGATCTTATTTCTACCCCACTAACTTCGTAGATTGACTAAGTTATGAGTCGCAACGCCTCAATATCAAATTGTACAATGCGAAACAAGTTTGGATCTACTTCAACAAATGGATTATCACAAGTTCCAGCAGATCAACAACTACAGACATACACAGACCACTATGAAGGAAAATGGGTTGGAAAGAAGAAAGATTTCCTTAATATGCCAATATACATGTACGAGAGTCTTGGAAGCGTCGGGCACATCATGGTCGACAAACCTACAAAACTAAGTACAGATACCACCACAATAGAGTTCACCGTAGCAGAACCACCATGGTCAACTCTATACGAGAAAAGGTGTGAGTTGGAGGTGTATTGTCGATGGCATGGGTTACGAGTTCCTAAGGCACGCTCAGCCGAGTTACCTAGAGATGAACCTGCCAACATACTTGCTCGTCTTGAACAAGAGAACAATCAAATGCAAAAGTGATTAGACCGTTTTCATGCAATCCAAAAAGTTAAGAAGCATCTAAAGGGGAAGACGCAATAGCGAGCCATCAAGTCTATTAATGAAGTTATTGCGTTAGATGATGAAAGAGATATTTCATACTTCTCAAATTCAAGTAATGATGATTTCCAAAAATTTCTGCCTACGAACATTAGATGTTGTTATTAATGTCTACACGTTCTGTGCAATACAGAATGTTGTTATTAATGTCTGACAACTGATGATTATGTACATTCAACTTTTGCAAATCTAAAGATTAACTGTTCATTAACTGTTGAGTTTACACGATTTTGTTCATTCAACGATTTCGAATTTTTCAACAAATTCAGACTATCTGTACATCTAATTTACACAATTTTATTTTATAGTTTCAAGATTTAATACAATCAACAAATTCGAACGATCTGTACATCTAATGTACACAATTTTCTTTTGAATTTTCACGATTTTGTACTTTCAACGAAATCAAATTTCTCAACAAGTCCAGAATATTTATACATCTAATGTACACAACTTTCCATGGAATTTTCACAATTTGGTACGTTCAACAATTTTGATTTTCCATTAAGATTTCACGATTTTGTACGTTCAACAATTTTGAAATTTTCATCAAATTAGGATGATTAGTACATTAGTACATAGTTTTAAATTGAATTTTCACAATTTTGTACATTTGACGACTTCAAATTTGGAAACAAATTTGGATGATCTGTACATCTAATGTAATTAATTTTTTATTAAGTTTACTCAATTTGGTATGTTCTTCAATTTTCATTTGAATTTTCACGATTTTACACACTCAACAAATTCGAATTTTTCAACAAATTCGTACTATCTGTACGTCTAATGTACACAATTTTTCCTTGAGTTTTCATAGTTTTGTATATTTAACGAATTTAAAATTTTAAACAAATTCATACGATCTATACATCTAACGTACATACTTTTCCATTGAGTTTTCATTATTTTGTACTTTCAACAAAATCAAATTTCTCAACAAGTCTAGACTATTTGTACATCTTATGTACACCTTCACGATTTGGTACGTTCATTGATTTTCCATCGATTTTCTCGAATTTCTACATTCAACTAATTCGAACTTTTTTACAAATTCAAATTTTTCGAGGCATTTACCGTTAGGTGATTTATACGAATTATTCATTTTTCTTTCATGGAGTTTGTCCATTATTCATATGGTTACATATTTAAAAAAAACAAAAAAACCATTTAAGTGCAATAACTGCACCAATGCTAAAAACAGTTTATGTAGAAAACAGTGAACAATTTTTATGAGAAAACAGTGAACAGTTTTAATTAATGCAAAAAACAGATTTTATGAATGCAGTAAGTAAATTTGAATATACAGCAAATATGGTGTGCAGAGAGCAAATTTTATTAATGTAGAAACAGATTTTATCAATGCAGAAAAATATATTTGATTATTGTGAAATTCAAACATGAAAAAGTATTCAGATTTGGCGTTTAAATTTAGAAAACACGATTTCACTAGGTGTTTTATAAGAAAATAGTGAACAATTTTTTAAATAGTGAACAGAAAATAATTTATGCAGAAAAGAGAGTGAACAATTTCTTAAATAATGCTGAACAGAAAATAATTTTATGCAAAATCATAAAAATAGTTTATACAGAAAAAAGTGAATAATTTTTATGAGAAAACAATGAACAATTTTAATTAATGTAGAAATTAAATTCATATGTTGAAATTAAAATCTCTATATTTTACAATGCTTCTATTTAAATAAATAAAAACATAAAAAAGCCACTTATTTTTATCTTTATGTTTATTTGTCGATTATCCCAAAAAAAAAATTTACACGGTACTCGAGTTTCATAAACTCAAGTACCGTAGAAATAAAATTATCTGCATTTTATTTATAAATAATACTCGAGCCTGGTATACTCAAGTATTGTGTTGCATGGTACTCGAGTTTACTAAGCTCAAGTACCACATTATTTTTTTTAATCGCCCATTTTCCATCTCAGCAGTGCCACAGTGGAACTATAAAATAGGGTACTCGAGTTTGGCGAACTCGAGTACTAGAAAAAGTGGTAGATCACCATTTATTTCTGAAACAGTGTTTTTTTGCCTAAAATTTTAGAAAAATGTGGTATTTGGCCATTTTGGCCTGGTATCCATTGTTCAAATAGTGCTCATGCTGCATAATTTTGGACTCTAGATTTTTGGTTGACCAGTTTAAACAATGGATTAAAAAATTTGTCTTTTTGAAAGAAACAATGGACTGTAGATTTTTGAAAGAAATCCTAGTTGGTTTCTCTTTTTTAACCGGTTTAACAATTTTAAACTACAAAAATTTGCAATTTAAATAATTTATTGATGATATAGTTATTGATCTTTAATTTTCTAAAAATTTTACAAATATTAAGGATATAAGAAAAAAAATGTAATCCAATAGTAGATTTGTCAAAATTCACTATAATAAAAAGATATTAAGTAAGGTTATAGTCTAAATCTATAATCAATTTTGTAACTTAAGCCCGTTTGATAATGGTATTTAAATAACAAAAATTATTATTTAAACACCACAACACGTATTTTTATATACTTTTTTACACACATATATTTTCATAAAATTTAACTAACGTTACTAAAAATTTCTTAGCAATCTTAAACTTAGTCCTTTTATATATGCCGAAGGAGGTGATTATCTCTCGTTTTATTTGGGCTTATAAACTTTAAGAAGCATGGCTGTGTGTGTGGGCCCGTGGGCCCCAACAAATTATTCTTTTCCTCGGGAATTTCAGCGAAAGTGGAGATTTGGTTTATTGGGCTTTTTGTTTTTCATATCTTTTGGAAATAGATATTTGAGAAAAATTTAATTTAATTGCATGCTAACCTGAAAACGTGGTCCGTTGTGCAGGTTGGTCCAGACTTAGTAGAGGAATGTTTTTCTCAAAAAAAAAAAAAAAAAAAAAAATTTGAGTAATGTTAGAACTGTACGTATGATATTCTCACATGAAATCGAGAATTTAGGGAATATTTGGTACATGTGTTTAAAAACATATGTTTTGTTGTTTAAAAACATGTGTAAAAATACCTGTGTGTGAAAAAGTGTATAAAAATACATTCAATGTTGTTTAAAAAAATGAAAATGTGTATTTGAGTGGGTGTATCAAACACCCCCTTAATATTTCACCAGTACTTTGCACCTTTGCTGGTCTCGTGGACGAGGATACAAATTTGTCATTTTGACTTCCTGCATAGAGAAAATATACCAACTCTTTTGCCTAGGCTTTGTTAGTAGTACAGTACGTAGAAAATAAAAGCAAAAGTGAGGAAAACAAAATCGGAAATTACTATAACCTTTGAAAAATGATAAATTTTGTTCTTTATGCAGCAACGTATTCTCTTCTATGTAAAAATTAGTGTATAAAAAATTAAATTAAATTTACTAATTTATATCTATATTAGTTTAGTTTATATATATATATATATATATACATACATTTATAATTGTACATTGTGTGATATCTTTCTAATTAGACGTAAATCATAAAATCCCATCATAAGTTCACAACCTTTTGAGGGTCCAAACTCCAAACAAGCTTAGCAATTGTTCGGACCCTCAAAAGGTAAAAAAACATCTCACGGCAATACTCTTTTTCTTGGCAGCCATGCTGCAGTTCCAACCCATGCACTTCAAACAATACTCTTTTTCTTTTTTTCTTTTTTTCAAGCAATACTCATTCTTCAATAGGGATGAGTTCAGATTGTCTCCCCTATGAGAGTGAGCTTGACTTTCTCTAAACTAATTTTTTTTTAAAATAAAATAAAAATATTAATCTTCCCAAAGGAATACAAACATTCAAAGAATTCCAATTGTTCAAAAACTAAATGTAAATCATGAGCCCAATGGCATCTAACCTCTTCATTTTCTCGTGTTGCGGGTTGACATGTCTCTCCCTTCTCCATAAAATAAAAATTTTATTAGTTTGGAATAAATTATTTACCATAAGGGAAAAAGTATTTACTTGGATACATAGCATATGCTATTATATATGGCAAACGATAGTCTTAGGGATGGTAACAAGGCAGGGTGGAGTTGGATCATAAGTGTCCTATCATTATCTCGTTTCTTATTTAGGGTAGGCATCTGTTATTCAGGTGAGAGAGACTTAGTCAAAAAATTGAGTGAATTGAAAGTATTTTGTCATTCCTAATTAGTGAACTTTGGGTTATCAATTACTTTACTTTTTTTTCTTTTTTGGTGAAAAGGCGCTCGAATTAAAAACAACTAAGGAATACAAAGTCTAGGGTATGCTACACCTCAACCATCGGCTAATAACTAGTACAAAATACAGGAAGGAGGTTGCAAATACAAAGCAAAATTATTAATACTAGAATATCCTTCCTTAGCCAAAAGATTTGCACAATGATTCCCTTCGTGATAGGTATGGTGGATGTGAGCTTCCTTGAAAAGCTAGAGGGGAGACCTACAATCAAGGATCAAAACACTACAAGGGTGAGATGTAATGGCTTGATCATCATGCGATGTCAAAATAGTAACCACAACTTTTGCATCAATCTAATAATGAGCTTTCAGATACTGAGGTTTATTGCTAGAACAAGGCTATCACGAATACCCCAAAGCTCAGCTGCTATGGAGTGAGTGATACCAATACTCCTAGAAAAGCCTTTGATCCAAGTTCCCATACAATTTCTGATAAGACCTCCAACACTAGCTCTACCTAGGTTGCCCTTAACAAAACCATCAGTGTTGAGTTTAAAGTAACCGAGTAGGAAGGAAGGGGGGGGGGGGTTTCCAATTGATGGAAATGTTGACTCTATGGATGTTTCTCCCCTTGGGGGGAGAAGAGAAGAAGAAGTCAATGGTGAGGGAGGAGACCTTTTTCATAATTTCACATGCGTCAAAAAGGAGGTTCTCCATAACAAACTTGTTTCTAGACGTCCAAATAGCCCAGATCGAAAAGGGGAATGCTATGCTCTAAGGGATGTTGGGGTGGATGGAGGTAGTATAAGAGGAAAAGGACATCTTTTTAATCCAAGTGAGGATTGAGGTGGAGAAGAAATCTTGGTGGAGGGAGCCAATGCTCAGCCAAATGGTCTAGATTAGGGCTATCCAACGAGCTAAGTGGCCTGACCAAACTGATCGAATTTGCCCGACCTGAATCCCAACAGGTGGACTTGAATAGCATGGTTGGTTGGATTCAGGTTTTTTGTTATTAAAAATCGAAGATTCGGTTCGGGTAAAGGGTTTAAGGATAAAAAAGCCCATATACCTGACCCGACTGAAGGTTAAAGGTTTTTTAGAAAAAAAATTATTATATTTTCAATCCACATCAGTTTCTACTTTTTAGGTGAAGTGATAAGACACAGCCTATAGCCTATAGGATTTAAGCTTGAAGTCTACTAAAGTTACTAAGTACTACTGACAAACAAATACTTGCACGCAAACGGCAAACACAACATCAAATTAAAATGAAATTTCAAATCAAAATTCTCAGTCTTAACTCTTAAACATGTCTTCCATATATAAAGCTATTCAGTGCCAGGGGACCACTTTGCAAACCACAACTCTCTCCACACTTCAAAATTGAAGTCTTTTCATTTCAGAGTTCAGTTCTATAAAATTTTCTCACTTTCTCTAATCTGTCTAGGCTTGTTCATGGATATATTGGCACCGACAGAACCGGTCTGACCGCCCGCCCCGCCCTGCCCAGGGTTCCGCCTAAGGTTTCCAGCACAATGGTCGGTGGTAGATCTTTAGTATCGACATCGGACTGGTGTGGCCATCGGCGCCGAGATGTGCACTCCGACGAAGACCGAACCGACCCAAGCATGTTTTATATATACGTATATAAATATAACATTCTAAGAACGTAAGAACAGGCCTAACATTCTTATCCATGAAGCATGAACAAGCCTAACGTTCTTATCAAAAAAAAAAAAAAATTTTGAATTAAAAAAGAAGTTAACATGTGTGAGGCTACCTTTCTCAGTCAAAAAAAGTGTGTCAAGAGGAATAGCCTCATCACTAAGTGGTCTTGTCTAGTAACTCTAGTGTCTTGCCACTTGCATTTTTTGAAAAAAAAAAAAAATGTTTAATGGCCGTATGGGTTAGAGTCTTACCACTTGCATTTTTTGAAAAAAAATATTAAAAAAATAAAAAATAATGTCGTATTGTCATTGTTTGAGAAGCTTATTGCTGTCACTGTTTGAGAAACTTACTAATAGAGTCACTGCTATCACTGTGCAAGATTTTTTTTTTCTCTCTCTCTCTTTTGATCTCAACTACACACGTCTTTTCTCTTGAGTTGTCTCCTACTCAGCTACTCTCATTTCTCCTCTGTAGACTTTTGCTCCTCTCACCTCTCAAACTCAGAACTCAGTCACTCATCAATCATCAGCCACCTTTATTTTTCTTCCAAACCCTAATCCTGCTGAACAAACATTTGTGTTTCCTTCTCAATCTCAAAATCTCAGGCTCTCACCTAACTATTTTTCTCTTCTTTTTTGCTCTCAGCCACATAATGTTTCTTCCAAACCCTAATCCCGCCGAATAATTAGTAGTATTTCCCTCTCAATCTCAAATTTTCAAGCTCCCACCAACCATTTTTCTCTTCTTTTTTCCATACCCTAATCCCACAGAACAAACAGTAGTTTTTCCCTCAAAAATTCTTAATCTTAGGCTCCCACCTAAGCTTCCACTATTTACGAACACAAGCTCTCAATCTCACTCTCAAGACTCATCTCTAATTCTCAGTCTCACTCTCTCACAAAGAAAGACTTTCCTCTCAAGGTCTCACGAAATTTCTAATACCTAAGTCAGTCAATCTCCTTCTCATCTCTGTTCTCCAATGTGGCTCTACCACTATGTAGTTCTATCTTTGGTAACCCTAACCCCTACTTTGTTTTGGTTTTATTTTATGGTCACTAAATGTTTCTTGTTATTCTTTTTTTTTTTTTTGGTTACTTTCTTGTAATTTCAGGGGTAATTTAAGAGACTCAGCTTCAGCCTAGTAAAGGAATAAATCTCAAAGGCTTAAATAGTTCCTGGGTATTTTCTCATACTATTTATATATGTTCTGAGTTCACTATTTTTTTTCTTTTCTTTTCTGTTTGATTTTGTTTTAAGGGTTATTTTTTATTTTCTTTTCAATTCACCATGTTGTCTTTCAAATTGCTACTTTTTAGAGGCCCAAAAGCACAAAACTAAGAATAATAATTTTTAAAAGCCCAGCCTATATAACCAAATGAACCACACCGAGCCGCTAAGATTTAATCGCACCTTGTGTAGACCGATTTTTACCTTTCAAAAGTGAGGTGTGGTCAAGCATAGGGTGAAACCGCACCCTATAGGTGTGGTGCAAAAAACCACTCCAAAACCGATCGCACCGAACCGTGTACACCCCTATATCTATCACTCTCACTTTCTCTGATCTCTCTCAAATCCCCAACCCTAGCCTCCTTGCTGTTGACGTCCCTAAGTTAGGCCCTATCGCCACCAACCATAGCCTCCTTGCCGGTGTCGCCCAGTTAGTCCTATGCCGCCGTTGCTGATTCAAAGCTATTGCACTCACCATCCTCTACTTGAAATCGAAGTCTTGAGACTTTGATTTGTGCAGTTTGATGGTAGGTCAGTAAAAAAAGTTATGTAAAAAAAAATTTGTACTAATCTTGTGATGGATGTGTTGGTGGTGGGAGAAGGAGTGGTGGTGGTGCTGCCAGTTTAGTCTTCTCTTCTTCTTTTTTTAGTCTCATAGATTTAGGGTTTTTGGTTTAGATTTTGATTTCTCTATTCTTGTTTTTTTTAGAAGACTGTTATGGGTTTTATTTTTGAGAAGATTGTTATAGGTTTTGAAATCTATGTTGTTGTGCTTGAGACCCGAAATCACCTGATCGGCTTCGACCCACTCAACCGATGACCTGTGCCATCGAGTTTGACCCAAACATTTGATCGGCCGAGGGTCCATTTTCCATTCACCTGATTCAATTGGGTCAAGTGCAGGTTAGACCCAAACTCGATCCAATCCGACCCGTGGACAGCCCTAATCTAAACTAAAGGGCAATCACGAAGAATATGGAGAATTGTTTACAGGGAGCTTTTGCAAAGGGGGCAAATGCCTTCATCAAGGATTTTTATTTTTTGGAAGAGTTCCTTTGTGGAGAATTGTTTCCAGGGAGATTTTGCAAAGGGGGCAAGTGCCTTCATCAAGGATTTTTATTTTTTGGAAGAGTTCCTTTGTGGGGAGGCATTCATGATGTGCAAGACAAAGGAAGTTGGTGATTTTTGGGATGGTGAGGATTTTCCAAAGCCATTTCAAGTTTGATTGGTTAGGGGGTTGGGGGGGCAAGGTTGAGGGCAATGAGGTAAGCAAAGCTTGTTGTAAATTGGCCATTGGGGAAGGATTTTTCAAGATAGGAGGCATGCGAGGGCTTAAGGGTGGCTCTAATAATGTCCAAAATGATGTTAGGGAGAGAGAAGGATAAGCTATCTAGGTTCCAACTACCATTAATTCCCCAAACATCATAAACTTTTAGAGACTCTTCGTTCCTATTTAAGGGGCTTTGGTTAAACTCACGAATAGGGCCCCAACTAGTCCAGTTGTCGCTCCTAAAGTTTATGGATATTCCATTGTTGATCAACCAACCAGTGCCTAAATCGCAAATGTGGCTAGCTTTTGTAAGACTATGCTAAGTGGAAGAGGTTTTCTTGGAGACAGGGAGGTTATTAGAGTATTTTCTTTTGAGGGTGTAAACCCAAAGATCTAAGGAGTTAGAACGAAGAGTCCAAGATCTTTTGGCGAGAAGAGCTTTGTTTTGGGAAGACTTTTTTTTTTTTTTTTTTTTTATCCCTAGGCCACCAAGGAACTTAGGTCTAACAACTAAGTCCTAATTTTTTAGGTGAATCTTCTTCTTCTAAATTGGGTCGCCCCAAAGGAAGTTACAGTTGAGCTCGTCAAGTTTTTTCCAAATCTTGGGGGGAGGGTACAGTGCATGAGATGGGTGGGGATGGCAGTCGTGATAGAGATAATGAGGGTGAGGCGCCTCGCTAAGGAGATAGAGTTTGCTTTCCAACTGGCAAGCTTATCTCTTAAATTGTCAATGATAAGATCTTAAACTCTATCAATGATGATGAGGGCTCCAAGATATTATCCAACTAATATGCCAAGTTCATTAATAATGGTCTCAATATTTTTGGGAGCTGTGTAAGAGAGAAGAAAATTTTTTATTTGGAGTGATATATTTTTTGGCCAGAAACATTACAAAAGGTGCTGAGAACTCTCTTGATAGCAAGGCAACTTTCCTTGGATATTTTGTCAAAGAGAATAAGATCATTTGCAAAGAATGTGTGTGAAGGTTAGGTCATTTTTTGGAGGACTTGAAGCCATGCCAACTTCTAGCAGTGACTTCCTCTTGAATGAGCCAAGCTAGGTATTCCATACAAAAGATGTAGATATAAGGAGAGAGAGGGTCTCCATGTGTGATACCTCTAGAGGATTGGAAAAGGTTGAGATGCTCACCATTAAAGAGGACCGAGAGACTGAAGGAATATATGCAGGACATAATGGATTAATCCACTCAAATGGGAATTTGAATAAGGCAAGGGTGTGTCTTATGAAGCCCCATTCCAATTTGTCAAAAGCCTTCTCAAGATCAATTTTAAGGGTCATGAAACCTTTCTTGCTTTTCGAAAGTAGACATGGTATGGACAATTTCTTGGGCAATGATGATGTTATCATTAGTTTTTTTGCCGGGGATGAAGCTGGCTTGAGAGAAGTGGGATGAGATTGTGGAGGTGGGGTTTGAGTCTACGGACTAGGATTTTTGTGATCATTTTGTAGAGGGTGGTGCACAGACCAATGGGGCAAAACTGGTGGACAGTTTCAAGTTTGGATATTTTAGGGATACGGCAAAGGAGGGTGGCATTAAGCTCTTCGGGAATTTTTTGTGTTCTGTAAATGTTCTTTATGCAAGAGGAAACCAAGTCACCCATAATATTCTTGAATCTTTTAAAGAAAATTGGGTGGAAGCCATCGGGTCTAGGAGCTTTGAGGGGTTTAAAGGAGAAGATAGCTTCTTTAACTTACAAGTTGGAGATATCCTGAAGGAGAAGGTCATGAATGTCGGCGGGGATGTAGTACAAGTTTGGTCGAGGAGGGGGGGCTAGAAGAAACAGGTTTGATTCAATGGTGTAAGGTTTAGTGAAGTGGGAGAGGGGAGAGTGTTTATGAGAATGGTATGGTGGTTTGAGGAAGTTCTTAGGAGGTGGAAAACCTTAGTTTCTTCAAAAAGAAGCTGCCAAGAGGGATTGCAAAGAGCTCTGTCAAGCCGTTTCATTACTAGTCTGGAATCTCTTTTATTTGTCCAAGTTAAATGGGGGCCATTATAGCCAAGGTTAAGGAGATTGCAGTCATTGAGGGCATTATTGAAATGAGCCATATGATTACGGTTAGGAGGAGAGCAATTGAGGTTTTCATTATTACCCATAATATCATTAAAGTCTCCAGCCATAAGCCAAGACAATGAATGTGAGGAGACAAAGAATGACAAATTATCCTAGAATTGAAGGTGAGTACTTAAGTCTAGACTAGCATAAATAGTAGTAAAGATCCATTCAAAGGAGGGATTTAAGGCACTCACTTGTACAAAAGCATGGATGTTATGGTTAGTAATAGAGAGAATGTTCAAGCTTACATCCCATGAGTTCCAGAGGACCCATATACCTCCACTAAAGCCAATAGCATCAGAGCAATATACATTGTCGAAGCCAAGATTGGAGCTGATGGAGTTTACCCTGTCACCCGAGATTCTAGTTTCTAGTACAACAGTAATGATGGGTTTGTGGAGGTGGACACTGTCTAAAAAATTCTTGCGAAGGTTGGGGTCACCCGCTCCCCTATAGTTCCACACTAGGACTTTCACTGGAGAATGGCTAAAAGGGTTGGCTTGGTAGATTAGGCAGATCCTCTAATTCCCATGGGGCTAGGGTCAACAAGTTCTGAGTTTGTAGATTCAATAGTAAATGGTAGGAGAGGTTCCTTGATTAAGAGTTCTCCATGAGGTCTACTAACATCCTGAAGCAAAGAACTTCACTCTAGATCGAGGTGATTATCAATGTCTTGCAGTGAGCCATAAATTTATCTTTGGGAGGACATATATATATATATATATATATATATATATATTTTCATATGAAATGTAAAATAGTAATGTGCAATACTTCATAACTCAATAACATAAAAGTTAAACATCTTATTTCAAAACTATAACCTACGCTCTTTAAGAGATCTAAAGTCATCAAGTATTGAGTTAGTAGTGGAGTTCTCAACAATTTCCCTTTTAATGTAGACAGCTAAGTTATTTGAGAGAAACTCGTCCTCCATTTTGTTGCACAGTCTTGTTTTATTTTCATAACTGAAAAAAAGCTCGCTCACCAATTGGTGTGGACATTGGAAGAGTCAAAATAAGGCGAATCAAACGATCAATGAGAGGATATACCTGTGACTTTTCTGTCTCTCAACCTTCAACATAATTCTGCTATAGATGATAAATTCTGAAACTTCGAATGATTTTGCACATCATGCTCAAATAGCTTCAATTGAATTTTCAAACCAGTCCTATCACGCTCAAAAAAATCAAGAGGATAATACTTCTCAACAAGACGACATATGTCATCCACATTAAAAGATTTGTAAGCATCCTTTGGATCCAAATCTGAGCAAAGTGTCAAGAGTTCTATTGGTTGTTCACCAAAGCTATTGTCAAGCACTTGCAATTGAACTTCTATTGTAGTGTTAAATATATCAAAATGATAATGATGCTCCACTGTAACATGATCCCTTTTCTTACGACATCTACCTTCAATTAATTGAGCACTTAGATCTAGGATATCAATTTCAAATATTTTGGAGAATCCTATAACATTCTCAAGAAAATTATCCCAGCCATCTACTCTTAAATTTTGGATGAGTGCCTTTGTTGCTAAAACTAAATTTTGGGCATTTGAGATGTCTAGAGATTTTTGCTACAAAGCTTGACAAATAACATCAGTAATACCCATGATTTCCTTCATTAGATGTAAACTAAATATAAATTCAAATTAATTAATCATTTTATGAGCTACATTTGCATCTCCACGTTGCAAGTAGGTGGACCCATCTTCCTTTATATTTTCAAGCACCAAACAAGTTGGACCAAACATCCTCATTAGGCTACAAATAGAATTAAAATGAAACCCCCAACAAGAATCAACAGCCCATTTTAGAGTCCCAATTTGGTTTGCTCCTGTTCCCATTTCAAGTTTATCAATAGCTAACATTCTAGCGATTTCTGCAGCTTGAGCAACTCTTAGTTCATCATTACGTTTACATGAAGAACCAACTATATTGATAATGAAATTTAAATTCAAGAAGAATTCATGGATAGAGATTACCTCTTTTGATGCAACAACTAGTGCTAATTGTAACTGATGAACAAAGCAATGCACATAGTATGTATAAGGACAATCATTAAGAACTAAGGCTTGCAATCCTTTCCATTTACCACACATGTTGCTAGCTCCATCATATCCTTGTCCACGAATATTTTGAATGTCAAGACAGTGATGAGAAAGAATAGCATATATATCGTTATTCAAAGTCAATGCAGCAGTGTCTTTAACATGAGAAAGATCAAAAAAAAGGTTCTTGTATAAAGCCCTCATTGTCAACAAATCTCAAAACAAGAGCTATTTTCTCTCTCTTTTACTCATCACGTGACTCATCAACAATAATACAAAATTTGGAATCCTCAATGTCTTCACAAACCTTACGCTACGCTAGGCGAAGTGTACTTAGCAGATTTAGGAGCATTTCCCAAAACAACTTGTTCAACCTTATCATTATAAGATGCCAAAATTCAAATCATTTCAAGGAAATTTCCCCGATTTTCTGATTCAGGAGTTTCATCATAACCTCTAAATGGATACCCTTGAAAGGTGAGCCACCGAATAGTATCAATAGAAGTTTTCATCTACAGTCGATTATTTAGAATATGTTCAGAACTCTGCACATTCATCATTTTATCTATATGCACTGATTCATTCAATAGATCATCAAAATATTTCACAGCATTGTTGTGGGGTGAGCAAGAATCCTCCCCCAACATGATTCAAAAAGGCACATTTCTTTCCATTATTGACTTTTTTCCAATTTCTAAATCCTATGAAAGTAAAAGCATCACAGCTAGGGCGTCTACTTCTTTCCATGGTAAAGAGATAACATGGCAAACAGTATCCAACATCTTTAGTAGGAGAATACTCCAGCCAAGAAGAAAATTAAGTGAACCAAGAAGTTTGAAAGCGATGAGGATGTTTTTCTCTAGAAAATGGATAGTTTGAAAGACGGATTTGATATGGTTTAGCTTTTAAATAAGCACGTCTAACTTCATCATGTATATTGGCTGGATAGTTACACATTTTAGTGTGTTCTCCTGGATCTCGTTTTAAATTCTAACATCAACTTCATTGGAATTAAATGGTGAAAATTTTAAATCAATTTCTTCAAGTTCCATTTCCACCACTGACGGTCAGGAAGGATGTTTTTCGGGATCAATCCTTGGAGATTTGGAAGGACGCTCATTAAAAGTTGACCCTTCAACATTAGAACCCAAAAGTATACTATTTTATGAATTACTGTCTTCATTTTTTTTTTTTTTAAGAATGAGTCAATAATCCTAAACTTGCCCATGAACCTAGATTTATCAAATTAAATTATCACTCATTAAATAAAATGACTGAGATTAAAAAGAAATACTAAAAGTTCAAAAATTGCTAAATAAAAGACAATCATTCAAATGTCAATACGTAAAAAAAAATATATAATAAACAACAACTAAATACAATTTAATATAGTAGTATATACTCAATATAATATATTGATTATTATAATAATAAATAATATATTATAAAGAATATAAAAAGTAAATAAAAATAAAAAATAAAAAAGAAGCAATGAAAAGTAAAGCAACAAAATCAAAACAAAATAAATAGTAGCAATAAAGAGCCAAAGAGTTAAAAGCAATGGGTATCAGGTATAGACTAATTTGAAATCACTAAAGTTAAAATCACTTAGAGCATTCACAGCAGTGGATGTAAAATTTTAGCTATTTAGCTACCCAAAAAGTCACTTTATCTATTTTAGCTACACACATGCCACAGCAGTGGATCTATTTTAACTTTTAACACAATAAAATAATATAATCACTACAATAAAATAATATATCCTACCATCAGATACAACCACAACCACCATCAACACCACCGCCATCACCACAAGTCCACGGCAGGAAAAAAAAAAAAAAAAAAAAAAAAAAAAAAAACCCAAATCTCCAATCTTTTTCCTCACCACCACAGCCACAACCACCATCAACACCACCACCACCAGCAGTCCACGGCAAGAAAAACAAAAAAAACAAAAAACAAAAAAAAAAAAACCCAAATCTCCGATCGGCGGCGTGATAACCAATATCCACAAGCAAGCACTCCGATCAGCGGCAAGCTCCATGGGTTTCCCACTCAGGCACTTCGATCGGCGGCGAGCTTCGTGGGTCGGTGATCGGAGTTGAGAGAATGAGACCGGAGTTGAGAGAGTGAGCTTGAGTCGAGCTTCGTGGATCAGTGACCCAGTCAGGCACTCCAAACGGCGGCGAGCTTCGTGGGTTGAGAGAGATACCGGAGTGAATTGAGTGAGATACCGGAGTTGAGAGAGTGAGATTGAGAGAGATGAAGTTCAGAGATGAGATGAGAGTGAATGAGAGAGAGAGAGAGAGAGGCACAGTGAGAGTGAATGATGAGAGAGCAAGTGGCCTTTTTTTAATCAAAACCGGAATAAAATAATGTATTTTATTTTTAGCTTCATGAACAGTGCACATTTATATAAAGATGTGTACTGTAGCAAATCATCTAAAATTTTAGCTTTTACCTCCACTGCTACATTGTGATTTTTGTGTTTGTAGAGCTAAATTTTAGCAATATAGCATTATAGTTACACTGCTGTGAATGCTCGGTCAGCTATAAGGCTTAGATACAATTACTGTACTCTGCACAATAAAGGGCCCACGACAATGACTTGTGTAAAAAAGAAAGGTGAAGCAAAATGGCAAACACGCACGGAGAGAGAGAGATGTCGTGGCCTGTGTAAAAAAGAAAGGTGAGGCAAAGTGGCAAACACGCATGGAGAGAGAGAGAGAGAGAGAGAGAGAGACCTGTGTGAGTCAAAATATTTTGTAAGGGCAAAACTAATAAGGTTATTTAAAAATTTTTAAATTATTTAAGATGTTTTCAAAAAAAATATAGAGTTTTTCAAAAAGTTTGGGGGGGGGGGGGGGGGGGTGGGCGCTGGGCCACCTTCAGTCCCTTAATAACTACGCCACTGATGTCTCATCTCTTGACGGGCAAAGGAGGCAAATGATGGAACTCTCTAGAAAGAGGGAGGTTGTCAAAGCTTCACGAGCTTCGATAGTGCTCCGCACGGTAATTCTTCTCTGAGCGGCTTGGGAATGGGCTTCTTTGAGGGGAATCTAAGGAGGGATGGTGGGTAGTAGCATGATGGTTGGTGACACGATGGCGGGATCGGGAGAGAGCGTGATCACTACTCGATCGAAGGGAGCGTTCAGAGGGAGGAGTGGAGCTTAGGTTCTCAGAGTTCTTTCCATTTCTTCTTCAATTTGTGCCCAGAAGGGGTTTGGGCAAGCTTGGAACCACCCAAGTAGGTTGTTCCTGATGGGTCTCAGACGATCATGGGCTAATAGTGCCCAATTGTTCTGGGTTTGAAGGTCGAAGAACGATGTCTGTAAGGGTGTTTAGGGGCTTGATCTGGAGATCAAGAGGTTGATTCTGGTGAATGGGGCTCTCTAGGCACTAGTGTGGCAAGGTGATAAGGGTGGGGCCATTAGTGGTAGGTATAGGTACAGAAGTAAGGGGAGGGTGAAGATGGCTTTCTTGGGGGTGATTTGGAGGCCAACCGGTTCAATAGCAATCGAGCTAGGAGTTTTTGAAACCTCAAGGCAGGTAGAGATTTCCATAGTGAGTAAAAGAGCTTGTGGCGGGATGATGGAGGAGCAGTGGGTGGCTTTGTAACCGATAAAACCACATTCAAAACAGATGGAGGAAATACCTTCGTATTGGACCAATAAGAGTAGGTTTCCAATTCTTACTTTCGATATCAGAGGAGAATCCAGGTCTATTTGTACGCAAAGACGAGCAAACTGTCCTTGGACGTTATCCATGGTGTGAGCATCCACTTTGAGTAGACTACCAAGTTGATTTCCGATCATGCACAAGATGGAGTTGTCGTAGAGCTCGATAGGCAATTCAAGTAGTTAGGCCCAGACGGCTATGGTAGAGATTCTTGCATCCGAGGGGCAAAAACCCGGTGTCCAACGGCGGATGGTAAGAAACTGTTGGCCAATGAACTAAGGGCCTTCACTTATGACTTTCTAGTAATCATTCTAGAGTTGGAAACAGACGAGAAAATAATCTAAGCCCAGATCAATAACTTGGAGATTGCCCTCAAGTTTCCAGATGGTTCTTATCTTATAGTTTAGGAATTTGAAGCCAAGCGACGTTCCAAAGGCCTTGATGATTAGGGCAGAGCGCCAAGGAGCTCTGGTGCTCTTTTTATCTTCGCTAGACAAAAGAATGATAGGGAAAGTCTTGTCATTGTCGAGGTTGATATTTGATTTGGAATCGTTGTTGTTTGCATGCATGCTTGGGAGAGAATGATCTTCCCAGTCATTGTTGGATTGGATGATATAATCTTTGTAGGAACGGATCGATTGATGAGGACAAAAGGAAGAGGGGCCAACCTTTTGCTTGTGCTACGAACAAGATGGTCGGCTTCTTCAAACGAGAGGCCTGCTTCTTCACCATCTAGGGCTTAAGAGGAGTTTTCAGCACTCACGGAGAGAGAGCTCTGTAGATTTCAAAGGATTTGGATGCTGAACTTTTTAATCCAATCCTTGATTATCAATTACTTTTGCAAAGCTGATATTGTTTAAAAAAAAAAAAATACAGTTGGTTTGATGGTTTCTCTTTTGAGGTGGACGTTGCTCTTGGGCCTTAGAACCAAACGTAGAGATTTTTTTTTTTTTTTTTTGTGGGGGGGGGGGTGGGGGGGGGGGGGGGGGGGTGGTTTTGTTTGGGCCTATAAAATTTGTAGGACCTTGGGCCCCCAATAAATTATTCTTTTTCTTGGATATTTCAACAATAGTGGAGATTTAGTTTCCTGGGCTTAAAAAAAGATAAATAAAAACCATGTGTATTGTCACTCTTTTTATATTTTCGTTTTTTTGGTTTATTGGGCGTTATGTTTTTCACGTTTTTTGGAGTTAGATATTTGGGAAATAAAATGCAATGATGGCACGTTAACTTGGAGACGTGGTCTCATCTTTTTAGTTATACAAATTCATTTCATGAATTCCATCTTGATGATATGATACTTGAGGAAATGACGCTGAGATGAGAGGCCATTCGTTGTTCTCAGGTGAATTTGAGGTTCATGTATTGAATAAGCATCTTGACTTTGCTTCACTTTTCAAAAAGACTTTAGGTCTATGCAGGCAATGATATGTTACTTGGTCAAGGAATGTAACAACATGATTGAGATGAGACTCGAGAATGTTGACTCAAGACTCGAGAGCATGATACTATGTGTAAATGAAAAGCCAGTGAATAATGCATGGAAATTGTATTGATACTTAATCTCAGTCCACGACAAGTTCAAATTTTAAACCACATCCTTGAAAAATGAGTACCATATTGGGCTATAATTTATTAGGGCTCAAATAGTGTGTTATTCAATGTAGCCCAATAATATCTGTGTCGATAGTCTTTTTGTACCATTATGGGCCTTGAATGGGATGAATCGTTTCAAATAAGCCTTTATGCAGGCTTTCGCCATTGTTTGGACTTTTGGAGCCTCAAAACGCTATTATACCAAAAGAGTTTCACTTTCAATTTCAAGACAAACTTATAAACGTACCATAGCACCTCTCTTAGCAGCCATGCTACAGTCCAACGTATGCACTTCAAGCAATGCTCATTCTTCCCATAGGTAAAAGGTGGCATTCTTGCCCTGCTGTCAGCCTTACATTCAGATGCAGTTGATCCGGTCAATTAAGGCCCCCAAGTAAAAAAAAAATGCCCCCAAATTTTAACCAATAAAGTTATTTTTTTAATTAATTAAGCTTAAATATTAGCTAACAAATAAAATAAATTTTTCTTATCAAATGAAAGACAAGAAAAAAAAATGATACGTCCACAATATTTTTTTACAATATTTTTACAAAAACAATCTTAAGTAGCAAGTTGTTATAAGTCGTTATTGATAACAAAAAAATAATTCTAATAGTAGGTTCAAATTAGAATCAGTAACAATTTAACACCTAAAATTTGTTGTGAAAAATATTATGAATGTAGCACTTCTCAAAAATATAAAAAAGAGAGCAATACACACAAAAAAAGTTCACAACTTTTTTCACAATAATTAAGTTGACATACTTTTTTTCTTTTTTCTTTTTTTTTTTTCTTTTTTTGATACAAGATAGAATTCTACTCTAGACTAATCTAACTGTATATGTATGTCCCTCCTAGAGACTTGAATCACGGCCCTTACCCCACACACCCTACAAGCACTTATACTTGTGGAGTAACCATTGCATTACGGGTGTGCGGTGGTAGGTTGACATACTTTTACTAGTTCTCACTTAAATCCATCATTAATATCATTCTTTTACTTACCACTATTAATATACCACATTAGTAGGTGTGAAAAGTTTTGTCAATTTTTTTGTGTTTATAGACTTTTAAAAAAAAAAAAAAATTTATGTGGTTCATGTTAATTAATAATAATTTTGCATATAAAACAAGATAATAGAGTTTAAGTAATATTTAATTTTTTAAGTCATATATATATATATAGGCCTCAATATTAGTTTTTGCCTTAGACCTCCAAATGCATTAAGCCACCCCTGCCTGGTGCTTTTGGATTTTCAAAGGAGATGAGTTCAAATTCCATCCATTGGCTCCCCTGTGAGAGTGAGCTTGACTTTCTCTAACCAAAATGAAAACTTTCCCATAGGTAAACAAAGAATAAAAGAATTCCAATTTTTTTGAAACTACTGCTCTTTTTTTTTTCAAGAAGCAATTCATTTGATTGCGAAGGTAAAAATTGCAATATCATACTACAACGAATTTGATAAACACTATTCAGAGAAGCAATCAATATATATATATATATATATATATATATTAAAAGTGTCTCAAATCTCAATAGACACAAGCTCAGAGAGAGAGAAGAAAACAACTAAAACAAGACATGTTAAAAAAATTTTAGTGTTTTTCATTAACTAAAGTTGGTTTTCCTTTGACTTAATATTATGATCTTCTAATCCTACTAGCACAGGAAATCATTCTTGTAAAAGATTGGAAAGTTGCATTCAATTATTGTTTTCATGACTTGATGCAATTGTCGACATTCTATTTAATCGGTAGAATGTGATCATTTTTTGGACTTCCATTTAATGTTATAATTGAGTTAAAATTAAATTAATACATACGTACTGCTTCCAATATGGAATGGACGAAGACAAATTAAATAGGTATTAACTATCCAACCGTTACCAACAAAAACTATAAAAAGACAACCATTGATAGGTCTATGAATGCTCTCATTAAACCCACGAAACATTACAAAATCCATAAAGGAGCACAGTTAAGAGGCTCCAAGCATATTGCTGGAAAAGATACTGATATTTCTGGAAATTTGTATCATATTTTTGGAATCCATCGGAAAAAATAATAAATAAAAGTCTATATTTTTATAAATCTAAAAATTGAATTGTTTTGAAGGATACAATGCATTTAAATAATAAAAAGAAAATCTATGACAATTAGGGAAACACACAAAAAAAATCCTAATTTGCTCTAATCACAAAATTAGGTAGCAAAATAGTTTTACAAAAAAAATAGCAAAATTGAGATAATTGCAAAAATTAAAACTATTGTCTCTAAGAAAAATCTTAAAACAAAAGAAACCTTATTCTAAATTTTAAAATAAAAGTTATTAAGGAAAAAATATTTTTTAAAAGGTAAAAGCACATATTTCAAGGGCTTAAGAATGTGGGGGTAAAAGTCCAGGATCGTATATTGGGCCTTGGATTTTATCTGGGGATATGGTGTGTCCGAGGAGGGGTGGGTAATTAAAAGAAGCCCAAAGTTCAAAATTATAAAAGATGGAGTGGAGGAAGATGGTGCGAGGAGAAGCTCATTCTCGGATAAGATTAAATATTGATCGGCTCTGTACTTCAGCAATTTAGGTGACCCTCTAGGAGATTTCCACAACAAAGATGATCCTCATACACGTACAGAAGAGATAAGGACCCAGAAATATCTAAGGGAAAATTTGCTGCCATCACATTAAATGCACAGCAACTACTTTTCTGGCCACATTTATGTAGAGAAGACCCCTGAACAGTGTTACATTTGCAACTACAACTCACAGAAAACTAAAGGAGGTGGCTGAAGGGACAGGTACTCAAGTAGCAACCCAAATGGTTGACAAGTATAAGGTGAAGATGATCTAAGGAAACTATATAATGTGAGAACCCCTCCACAAAAGAGGGGGATTGGAAGAGAAAAAGGGACATTGTAGCAATAAAAGCATAATTTGCAATCATCTTTACTGGATATTGCAATACTGACTACCTCCTCGGATATCATCTTCATGCAAGATTATTGACTTTGTTATCACTTGATCACATCTAAAACTCATACTAGCCGTTGTTGATTTCATCAAAGCCTAGATCTTCAACCCGCTCTCTACAAATTTATTGTACTGGACTCATTGGGCCTATATCCCAAAGATTTTGGGCTTGGGCTGCAAATCGTGACCCTACAAAGAACATTCACATTAGCTCTTCTAAAAATTTCTATCTATTTTACAAAAAGAACCTACTTTTTTTATTTTACACAATCATTTTTACAAAACACCCACATCATGTTGTCTTATCTCAATCTCACGGTGCCATACGCTCTCTTTATCAACTCTCCCTCTACCTCTCTCTCATCCTAAACCGCTACACACTCTTATCCCAAATAGCCACACACAAGGTCATATTGGCAGCTCCGGCAATGTTGGTAGAAGCTCCAGCAACGTTGGTAGAAGCTCCGGCAACAGCTCCAAGATTATATCAGCGGCACTAGTGGGTTTTCCTTTGGGTTTTCTTATGGATTTTTTTTATGGGTTTGCTTTTGATTTGATTTTGTTTTTGGTTGATTTTAAGTTGGGGTTATGATGGGTTTTTCGATGGAGTTTGTTTTGATTTTGAGTTGGGTTTAGGATGGATTTTCCGATGGGTTTGGGTTGATTTTGAGTTGTTTTGGTTTGATTTTGTGTTGGATTATCAACTTTTGAAATAGGTTGTAGTGAAGGTAGTTGGGTGGTGTTGGGTTGCTGTGGGGGTGGTGGTGGTGGTGGTTGTGTGGTGGTGGGTTGGAGAAGGTTGATGTTGAATCTTCTTTTCTTTTTTTTCTTCATAGTGAGGTTAGAGCTACCGTTTATAGACACACTGATGTAAGTAGTTTTCTAATAAAGGAATTTTCCTAAAAAGCAGCTTTGTTTGTAGCCAAAGGCAATGAGTTTTACTTCCACTACCGTTTCCCTTCACGTCACCAAATTTCACGCAATTTCGTCACTATCAGCAATGATTTCTAACTTTTTACTATTACTTTTTTTCTTCTTGAATTTCCCATGTGTTGACTTTTGACAGCCTCTCCGCTAAAAAAGGTTTATATTGTTTGTTCTACATTATTTTGATTAAAAGACCATTTGATGACTAGCTAACCACACGACTATAAAATGTTTGCCTCATTGAGTGTCTGTTTGGCAAAAATTATTTTTGTCAACTTATTTTACTATTTAGCTTGTTTTTTGTTACTATTCATGGGCCCTACTGCATTTTTTTGGTACTATTCATGAGTCTCACTGTACTATTTCAGCTAACTTTTACCTTTATCTACAGTACTTTCAGCAAAAAGTTTTCAATTTCAGCAAAATAAGTGGATCTCAAACGGACCCTGAATATGGGAATTTCAAACTTGTTTTAAGCAAATCCATTAAACGTTTAATGATTTGATAAGTAATGTATCTATTTTTTAAGAATTGTTGATATAATCAGCTATCAAATTTCCCTAATTTTCTAGTATTTCATTGCTACATTTACAACACCACTAACAACAAAGGCTTAGTTTCAAAATTTCAAAATTGACTATGAATTCTTAACATACAAATCAGGGTTGTCCGCCATGTATTATTTTCCGTTGTTTCATTCTATCCAAAATTACACTCTCTATTATATCTAAATTAGTCTAATCCAATCTTGAAAATCCCGTGTTGATTTGCCAAGGAAAAATAAATGATCAAAGCTTTGTTTGTTGACACCCCATTTTGCAACCCGCATTTAACCTTACATGGAGGGTAAAATGGTACTTTCACCTTGAAAATATGCATTTTGATTCTGGTCACTAGATCCTTAATCTCATTTCACCAAAATGATCTTGATATTGTAACAATCAAATCGACTGGTCATAAGCCCTAATCGGACTATAAGATTGAAAGTTATCATCAAATTAAGTTTTAATGGCTTAGATGCACTATCACAAATTGAGTTCGACTATATGTGATTATGAACAATTAATTCCAATTTGTTATAATTATAATCAATTTGAGATTAATAATGTGTCATAATTTGATTGGTTAGAACTACATTTTATGGTAAGGTTGTATACACCTAATTAATTAGATAGTTAAACATTAATTATTCAATGAGTAATTTGTGCAATTATCTTTTAATTAGAGTAAATTTGGAACCAATTAAGCCTGAAATGGAAGTGATTGGAGCCATTTAATGTTAACTAGTATATAGCCCTGTGCTACCGCACGGGAATGGATATATTATTAATCATGAGTTTATTCATGTTTAAAAGATTCAGTTAAATCTAAATTCATATTATTAACCAGAAAATTTCATTAACAAAACTTAGCAGTAGATATATTTTACACAGAAAGATGAACCTTGGTGACAATATTTATCTAAAAGATCCATTCACGCTTTTGAATCTTCAATTTCTATTGGTGATTGAAATTTTCGTAGCTTAAAAAATTTAAAATTAAAAAAAAAAAAAAAAAAAAAAAAAAAAAAAAACCCTTAGAGTTGTACTCATTTTGTAGTTTTACGATGGGTCATTTTGTAATATGATGGGCATTTGTGTGAAGAAAAAACCTTTGAAGTTCCATGACTGATAAAAGAAATTCTCTCCAATCTCTTTTTATAGAGAGATGGGTTTGTGCGTGTTTTTATACATCATTCATAGTAGTATTATCACGAAGCGGGTCTAATGGATTTAGATTGGTACTACCGATTCTCAAAGCATGAGTGTTTAATGTGTTATTAATTTCATCTCATTGGCTTCTACACATGACAGCAAAATTAAAAATAATTAGATTGTACACATTTATAGTAAAATTGGACTCTAATTTCAGATTCTAATTGAACAATTGGAATGATAATATTTGATAGTAACAACAATAGGAAAATTCAAATAAAATTTCGAATTAAATTGTACCAATCTGAATAAAAAATTCCAGTAGAAAGACAGGGTGAAGTGATCCACTCCAATAACGCGATCAAACTTGCGTAAATATAGAATAATAAATCTTTCTTCGGAAAATTTACATTGTTCATAACCTTTCCTTTACTGAAAATTTTAAAAACATAGTGACTCACATCTGCCATCCATACATCTACAGCTGGGTCCTCTCCAATTCGCATGAGATTCCATTGATCACTAAGTTCCTTTGCAGCCTGTAAAAAGTATCATCCATCGGTCTACAGCAATGCTTTCTTCATTGTTATAGGTGTCAAACCTGAACAAAAAGCCAAATATAAGGATAGTGAATTTTAGGCATAATGTGCATCTAATCACATATTAGCAATTTATAACAAATGTAAAGATGCAAACTTTGTAAGTGAATAGTAAACAAAACTCAGTGTTAAAATCAAGAAGAAAGCACTTTAATCTGAAACTCAATGCAAATGTAAAGATGCAAACTTTGTAAGCAATTTATAACAAAGATACAAACTCTAGCTTTGCTATCTTTTTGGAAATTGTGCAATGTACCCAAACCAAGTTCTTATCACCGATATTAATCTCTTTGGTTTTCACGTTTGACTGCAAAATCAAGAAAAAACTTAATTAGCACAGTAACTCACTTGACCCGATACATAGAAGTGGTTTTAATGAGAATGAGCCCACATACATTTAGCCATATGATACAAAATTCAACTTCAATTTCACCGATATTAATCTCTTTGGTTTTCACGTTTGACTGCAAAATTAAGGAAAAACTTAATTGGCACAGTAACTCACTTGACCCGATACATAGAAATGGTTTTAATGAGACTGAGCTCACATACATTTAGTCACATGATGCAAAATTCAACTTCAATTTTAGATTCTAAACACATGGCACAAAATTAGAACTCTAATTAGGAATTCTAATTTGGTGTGTACACGTGGCACACAATTAGAGTTCTAATTTGAAATTCAATTTCACACTCTCTCTGCTTCACCTATTATTATATATATATAGATTGGGAGCTAATTGGGGACCAATTAATGTTAATTGTGCTGAAACCATTCTCTAATAAATGACCTCTGCTTACCATTTCATCGATGTCTCTCAGAATATTTTTGAATCTGTGAATGAGATTAATTTTTTCTAGAAACTAGACATCCGGGGCTTCAATTTGAGCACAAGAACGAGACAATTCCGATCAGAATTGAGTCAAATGTGATTTTTTGAAGTTGGTTCTACAGGCTGTTACAGCAGTTATGGGAAAACCGAATTTTGGCTTGCTCCTCACTCCTACCAATCTCTCCATTTAATGCACCAAATTTTTCCCAAGGCTAGAATAGGGTCTAGGTTCATAATTCTTTATCAACTCCCATTAAATAGCCTTTCATTCATATTTCCTCCACCACTACTATATAAGCCCTTCAGCTCCTTCATTCCAAGACAAAAAAAGCCTCTCATCTCTTCTCCTCTCTTGAATTCTAGTGAAGTTGAGTAGTCTTGTCATATCTTGGTTTTCCTAAGACTCAAAGTATTGAGTAAGACTCACTTTCCCTATCTTAACTCTTCTTTTCCTCCATCCTTAGGACCTCTCTTAAGAGTCTCCTTCTCCACCATATGGAACTTGTATGAAAGTATAATCCACTTCCCTAATTGTTTTTTGTGTTACCATGATGAGAGTTTAAGATTAAAGCATAATAGTAATCATTTAAATTTCCTTGAATATGTTTGAATGCTCTTAATTGTTCTTATATGTTCTTCACATGTTCTTAGTTGTTTATCATATCTTCATGTATAACTTTAATTTTAATCTTAAATCCACATTAAAAATATGAAAAATATGTTTATTTAATAATTCTTTCAAATTCTTGAATCTAGAACATCACCATCCACACACATTCACTAAAATTTATTTTTCAATCCAAATGAAATGCTTAATAAATGGAATTAGGGTTTATCACATGCAAACATAATGAATTCAACATGCAAATTGATGGATAACATATTGAATGATGTGATATGAATGTTGGTCACCATAGTTTAGAAGACCGGTTTCACCGGGCAAGGTTGGTGCTTAACACCTTCCCACCTTGTAACATAACCTCCGAGCTTAGATCAAGGGTTGATAGACCAATATTTATCCTTGTAATTTTCAATTTCTAGATTGTAATTAGAAAACAAAGTTATATACTTTATCTTAGATTGTATCTAGGACCAAAACCACGTAATTTTCCTATAATCAATGTAAATTCAATTGAAAATTAATAAAATGAGGAATTTTTCAATTTTGAATTTCTTATTTATCTTAATAATTAAATAAGTAGCGACTCTATTGTAAAACTCTTAATCTAAATGGGAAAATATAACTAGTTGAACCTCCATTTTGAAAGACAATAACACAACTCCATCCATTCACATGAGTTTGACCCAACATCTTAAAAAATGGAGCCGGGGACGCGGTCTCTCACGTTGTTAAACCGAGAAAGAAAATGAAGTAAATGCCAAATTGAATGTGCTGTGAGCCATATTTCACTTCAATTATTTTTCTCTTTTTATGGATAGAAAGATGAAACTATAGATTCTCCTAGCTAGCTGCTAGGCACAAAATTCGTTAAGGATCCAATCACTACTACAACTCCAACTTGCATATGGTCCTATTACAGCATAAATAATTAAAAAGCAATTGCAGCTTGGAAGAATTGATTAAACTAATACCATTTAAAATGATTTAACTCCACACACAATCATGTTTAAAAGATTAAAATCAATGGTCTTCATATTCAAAGAATCAAAAGAAAAGAACCCATATCTAATTGAATACAGTAAATAATCACAGAAGGTGTGGGAAAAGTTGTATCTTTCTGCAGTAGGCACAGCAAGTTGGCCGACTTGTGTGTAACATGACATTGTGAGTTTGTGAGTTGCTGACGAAAATATGTGGAAAAAAGGAAGACCATTTATTGTTTTTGTGTTTGTGATTTGAGACTTGAGACTTGAATTGTTTGTTGCATCAACTTGAATTGATTTGACCTGTTAGTACACTAGATTTTTCATGTTCTAACTTAACTAAAGGTGAGTTTGGTTCAGCTGTTTGAAGTTGGGCTTTTTGAAAAAATTGAGTTTTTAAAAAGTGCATAATGAAAAAGTTGAGTTTCAAAAAGCTGAGTATTTGGTAAAACTGTTAAAAAGTACTTTTTGAAAAAGCTGAATATTTGGCTAACGCTTCCTAATCTTTACTAATCTCTCAAGCCAAAAAGTAGATCGGAGATTTTTCCATGCAATATTGTGTGCCTTAATGAGGCAGACAAATGAGCGTATTGACATCCCACTTGTGAGATCTCTAACCACGTGCTGTAGGCCCGCAGGTCCAAACTTAGTATCCCTTGTCGGCCCCATATCTACAATATTGCCATTTCTTGTTCTTTTTTTTTTTTTTTTTTCACTTTTTTTAAATCTAAATCTCTTTTAACTTATATTTTAGGGTAAGATACAATTTATAGGGATGGTAAAAAAGACCAACCCCGCTTAAACCACTCTTTGTCTCACGAATTTTCTTTGATCCGAAAAGGTGACCGGCAAGGCCGGGTTTTGGTTGTCTCACCTCATTTCACCCTATCCCACTCTTGAATATATATGTATATATTTTATTTTGGATAGAATTTTATTTAAAATATGTTTGAACTTAAGGATGACATTTGTACTTCAAGTGATAATGGATCCGTTTGGATACAGTTTATTGTTGCTGAAAGTTGCTTAAAACACTGTAGCAGAATAATTTTTAAATGTGAATAGTACAGCGAGACCCATTTTTAATGAAAAAGTTGATAAAAAATGAAATTTGTGAGTCCCATTTACTGTTTATGAACCCACAAAACTGATAAAAAAAGCTTAAAAGTCAAAAACAATGGCTACTGTTTATGAACAGTAGCCGTTGTCTCCCAAAAAGCAGGTGCAGCAGCCGAAGAAAAAAAAAAAAAAAAAACCCAAAACGCAAAAACGCACATTGCCGCAGTATCCAAACGCTCACAATGTGTATGGCACATAACAGTACACCTGACATTTTTTTATTGTGGTTGGGACTTAAAATTTTAAACATATTTGAAACCAAACATTTTTTTTATTTATAATTTTTTCTTGAATTGACTTGGGGGCCCATGACTTTTAAACCGAAATGAAGATCAGAGATTTATCCATGGAATTTTGTGGGATTGTGGGGGCTGCCTTAAACTAAAAGGAGGCAGACGAATGAGGGTTTTTTTTCTTTCATTGTTTTTGGTTGACTTGTATTTATAGGGCTTACAGACCATACAGCCCAGCCAATTGCAAAAGCCCTCTCATTTAAACAAGCCAAAATTTTGGCCTGGTTCTTTTGCTCAAAAAAATTTTAGAAAAAAAATTGGCCTGGTTCTCAATTATTTTGGAAACTGTATATAGAGACAATTGTATGCCCAACTAGGGTGGAAACGAGTAATGAACTAATGATCGTACCCCAATGCTCCATTACTTGGCTTTGAGTACGGTTTTCTAAGATCAACTAGAACAACAGGAAAGAGGAAGGTAAGAAGAAAAGAGGAAAGCAGTGTGATAACTGAGAAGGAAGAAGAAAGTGATCCCAAAAGGCTGAAACTGTTTCCGATTGCTCCAATCTTGGCCTTTTTAGTGAAGGTACGTGTATTAGAGGGGAGGGCAGAAAAGAAAAGCCAAAAAAGAAAGCATATGGAAGCATGAGAAGTAGGAAAATAAACATGAAAATAAAAAAGGCCAGAATGAGTTGTGGCTCCTGATTTTAATACGAAATTCTTGCAGTTAACAACCATATATACAATGAGAAGAAGAAAGAACTTTATATATTTCTTATAATTGGAGCTTGTTTGGAAGGTCCCGGAGCAGAAAGGATGACACTTTGATGAGTTATTTAAATAGCTCCCTTTCCGAATCATCACATGCTAACGTTGATGGGGCAGTGTTTACAAGCCAGAAAAGCTGTGGTATCGGGGTGGTCATTAGGAACGAGTTTGGACAGATTATGGGAGCGTTGAGCAGAAATTTGCCCCTCCCTTTAGGTGCTTTGGAGGTGGAAGCGAAGGCTATGGAAGAGGGGATTAATTTGGCTCGTGACCTGGGTTTATGGGAAGTGGAAATAGAGAGTGATGCACAAGTCGTAGTTAATGCAATCTCTGATGCAGTTCCGCGGCCAAGCTCTATTTTGAAGGTGGTGGAAGGGATAAAATTGGAGCTGGGTTCCTTTAAGTATTGGTCAGTAAGCCACATTAGCAGACAGAATAACTATGCTGCGCATATTATGGCTAGGGAAGCTAGAGGTATTCAGGATTGTAAGATTTGGGTGGAAGACACCCCCCCTGTAATAGCATGTCAAGTTCAGTTGGATGTAACCAGTGAGGACAGTTTGTCCTAAGTAATGAAATTGCCTGTGAGGTTTCACTATCAAAAAAAAAAAAAAAAAATGCTAAATTTCCACAAAAAGCTGGAGTTACTATTAAAGTCCAATGGTGACAACAAAAGGGACATGGCCGGCTATTAGATTAGGTTAAGCCATTGGCAAAGACCCTTATTATTATTATTTTAAAAAGCCTCAAAATTTTACTGTAATTAGTTTTATTGAAACGAGATTGACCAAAAATATTATAGATAAAAAGTTTGTTCTAGTTTTCACCCAAAAAGGCCACTCAAATTGTGGGTCAATAGAAATCAAGTGAATTGAACATATTATCAATCGAAAAGTACACATTAGCAAAATCTAAAAGTAGAAATTTAATTAATAATTTTACATCTAAAAAATCTAGATAGTTGAATAAGCTGATCTCTCATTATATATGCTTGTTAGTTGTTACAATCATCCCTTGCTTTAATTAATTTGTTCATGCTTTTGTACATATTGCTATACTAGCTTACAGGGATTTGATTCGAAGGTATGGCTGTGAGGGAAGAGAAGAAAAAATAAATGAATAATAGCAAGGAAATGAGAAAGAAAAGGAAAGAAATCAATTCTCATGTGTATGTTTAGAAATAAGGAGAGAAGGGGAAAAGAAAAAAGAAGAATATACCTCTTTTTCCTTTGTTTGGTTTGCAATAAGAAAGGAAATGAAAAGAAAAAAAAAAATATATATATATATATATATATATTTTTTACTTTTATGCCCATATAAATCTAAAAGATGCATAAAAGTTATAGACAAAATATGTAAATTCATGTTTAATTATGTTATTTATGTGGGCTCTATTTTTTTAATACCATTGTCTCCCTTCAAATTTGCCCAATTTGGGGGATTGCAAATATGCGGGCCAGGGGAAATGGTTTATTCCTTTTTATTTCTTCCATGGTAACTAAAGAAGAGAGGGCTACATTTCTTCTCATTTCTCCTCTCTTCCTCTTTCCTTCATCCTTTCCAAACGCACTATAAAGTCCTGCACACCTGCACGAATTTTTTCATATTTCTTATATTGAGTTGTTTATATTTTAGGATTATTTTGAGTGTATTAGGTATATAATAATTGATTTTATATATGAGTAGACTTGGTAAAATTGAATCCCAATCCATTAATTGATCAAAACCTGATTTATATATAGGAAATGCTAATGAATGTTTTAAGGGCATTTATAAATGGTGAAAATACAATTTTGGTCTCTACATTTTGGAGTTACAATCAATTTGGTCCCTACATTTTGGTAACAATCAATTTGGTCCTCATTATTTTCAACTTATGGTCAATTTGGTAATTGTCATTAACTTACTAACGGAAAATACCTATGTAACAAATGGTTTGCACACATGGTGCACATGTGGCTAATAATGTTTAATTGCCTTTAAAAAAAAAAAAAAAAAAAAAAAAAAAAAAAAAAAAAAAAGGGTGAAAGGCGTAGTGCTTCTTCCCCTATGTTGCCTATCGGTACTCGTGGAGTAGGGTTGACTTAACCCATAGGATAGGTGTGTAACCAAACACAAAATTAAAAAAATTTCTCTTATTTTCCTTGCATTTTCTTAGCTACCAAGCATAACCCACAAACATAAAAATCAAACCACCCATCACACACTATCACTCCAAATCAAAATCAGTCCCATAGTGAACCCAACAACCACAACTCCACTGTCACAAATTAACCCAAAATCCAGCAAGTGGAATTGGAAAATTACATATGCATAAGTGGAACTTATGATCCCCCAACACCTTGAATCAAACAAGCGAAGCATATACCTACCATTGCCACTTGCACCAAAACAATAACACTTGATCATAAGCTCCAACTCTGTCTCAAAATCAAAGTTCTTGAGCCACTCATTTTCCAACTCCTTCAGCATAGCGTGCTCCACATAAATCTCTCATTCATGCTCATTTAATTCCAGTCACTCATCACAGTCTCCATAATTGGTTCAATCTCAATTCTCTCTATACCAAACCTATAGATCCACAATCTTTCATGCCCAAAACTCCACTTCATAAACCTAAGCAAAAATTAGCAATTTCTCCCTACTAAAACAAAACCCAATCATTGAATCAACCAAAAAGAGGCATGTTACATCAAAAAAGAAAATTGAAAATTTGAAATACAAAATGGGTTTTGGTCATAGATGAGAAAAGCAAAAGGGGAAAATTAAAAAGAAATTAAATGAGAAGGTTTCAGCCATTTTGAGTATTTTAGATGATTTCTAGTTGTATTTGGTATTATATAATTGGGTTGATTTTTTGGCGTGTGTTTTGGTATTATATTTGGGTTGATTTATGGGTTGTGTTTGGTTGCCAAAAAAGTCTAAGAAAAGCTGGAGAAATTGTTTGAATTTACCCTTGCATTTTTATTTTTTTTTAAACTGATGTGGATTTTGTTATTTTTTAAAATCATTAGATGGCTTTTTTTAAAAGTAATTAAACATTTTTTATTGTTTTATTAGCCACGTGTGCAAACCTTTTGTCACGTAGGCATTTTTAGTTCATAAGTTAACGGTAGAAACCAGATTGACCACAAATTGAAAATAATAAAGACCAAATTGACTGTAATCTCAAAATGTGAAGATCAATATGGTATTTTTACCTTTATTAATTAACTATTTTTAGATTATTTTTTTATGAAAAAATAAATAAATTTTAACTTTTTGGACAGATTTTTATATTACTCATAAATTTTAACTTAAAAATTGAGGTAACCGTGTCTCAACGGGTTGACCCTTCTTTCATGTTTTTGTTTTCTCCAATGAAGCAGCAAATTAATTACCACAAAAAAGGTCCAGTACAGGACAAAAAATCAACAAAAACACCAAACTGGCAGTAGCACAAATACCAATTAACAATTAGAGCATTAGCATTGAGGAATGCAAATGCCAAATGTAAGGAGAATTTGGCATTTGCAGTCCCAAAGTGCTCTGCATCAGAGAATTGTAAAGCCAAGTATTGCAAATTTTTTGCAATACTTCTATAGTGCAAATTGCACTATAGCAGTTTATATATATATATATATATATATATATATATATATATATATATATATATTATCTCTGATTATCTCTCATCTCTTATCTCTGTCTCTCCATCGCTGAAGCTTCACCATACCGTAACCCACAGCATAGCCAACCTAGCACCACAAAGCACGGTGAAACCCAAAAAACCCATATCACAACCAACACGGCGAAACCCAAAAACCCAAAAACCCACCAGATGTTAAGCACAGCGAAACCCATATCACACCATTGAGCACGGCGAAACCAACACGGGATGCCATTGAGTACGGCGAAACCCAAAAACTTACCGGATCACAACCAACACGGCAAAACCCAAAAACCCACCGGATCACAACCATCAAGCATGGCGAAATCCATATCACGAATTCACGATCCACGACCCACAATCCACAACCGGAGCAGTGCGAGTACGAGCTTTTTATGGAGCGAATGAAGTTTTGGGTTTTATTGAAGCTAAGTTGTGAAATTTAGGATTTTTTGTTTGTGGGTTTTGTTGATTGATGCGTTTTTGGTTGATCTATGAAGTTTTGGGTGTTTGAGTTGATGGGTTATTGTTGGACTATTTCACTGTCTCACTGGAAATGAAGGCTTCGGGGGAAGTTGCAGATGGAAGAGAACTAAAAATTAGAGAGAGGAGAGAGATGGGAGAGAAAAGATATAATTTTGGGATATATTATATTATGTAGATATATTACTTTAATGAGTAGAAGAGGAAAATAAAAGTTTGGGATGTTGGAGATATTGTAAAATGGTATAGTATAATGATAAAGTGATTTTTTGGAATGGTAAAATAGGGTAGAATTGGAATTTTCCAATGCTAATGCTCTTACAGCACAATAAAAAGCTAAACTAGTAGCAACTATCACCCAAAAAGACACGAAATTGGCACTAGCACAAATACCATGATGAAAATAATTGACTTTGCGGTATCTATAAACAAAATTTATGGATCCTCATGTAACAAGTAAGCCATCTACGGTTGATTTGCATGAGAGAAGAGCCATATCTCTGTCTCAAGATTCCAAGAACATCTACAGTTGATCTGTATGAGAGAAGCGCCAAGAAAAAATTAGAGCTCAAGAGCTTAAACGCAGTGTTATATTTGTATGGGTTGGTGAAGAGAGATAGAGAGAGAGGTGTGAATAAAATAAGAATATTATTTGGTGTCTTGAGTGAACAAATGTTTAATAAGCGTATTGAATTTGAGTCCATGGTTTATTGTTAACTTTCTTGGGTAAAATATTAAGCCTAAAAGTATCTCCAATAGTCTTTCTAAATTTTTGTACTGTTTAGAGAATGAACAATGACTTTTTCCTTTTATCTACTCAATTTTTTAAATATATTTTCCAACAGACTCTCCATCTTTTTCTCTATTCCATTAAAATATTATTATTTTCATTCTTTCTTTATTCTTTTTTTAATATTTCTTCATTCATCTATATTTTTCAAATTCCAAACAACATTAACAGTTATATTTTTTTTTAATGAGAAATGTTGCGTCTATAACATTTTTTCGCAATACTTTCACAACAAAATCTTATATGGTAAGTTATTACTAGTTCTAATTTGAACCCACCATTTAAATTATTTTTTTACTCACCAATATCAACTAATAACAATCTGTCACTTAAAATTTATTGTAAAAGTATTGTGAAAATATCCTAGTAATGTTACTCAATTTTGATTTCTTATTCCTTATATTATTTTTCCTTTCTTTCTTTAGTTTTTTTTTTTTTTTTTTCATCCATTCGTTTTTTCTTTATTTTTTTCTCTTGTTTTTTCTCTTCCACACATGTACAACTACCCCTATATCTATCTTCACTCTTTTTTTGACTTTTTGTTTTTCTAGTTCTTGATCTCCATAACATATCTCCACTTCTCCCTCTCTCTTTCTTTCTCTTACTCTTACACACACACACAAATTTCTCTCCCTCTATCTCTCACAAACAAATTCTCTCTCATACACACATAGATTACCGGCAGAGAACAAAGATTAGAGAAAGTTGGCCTTTTAAATCCGTGTTCATGCACGCCGCTTGGTTCGCTCCATCGCCGCTCATCCACCTCCTCACTTCTAAGAACATGCAGCTTAATCACCATATTGGTCAGATTGGCATTCTACATTTTTTTTTCCTGGTTTGATTAGTTTTATTTTATATGAAAGATTGTATTTTCTCTTTGTTTTGATTAGTTTTTTTTTTTTGGTTCTAGTTTGATTGTGGTATGTTTTAGTTTGTAACCGTTGAGATAGAAAAGCACAGAGAGTGAAGAATGAAAGAGAAAAGGGATGAGAGAGAAAGAATTATTATTTTATTCAACTAGTGATTATTTTAAGAGTGAAATATGTTTGGAGTTGCTACAGTAATTGTTACAGTGCTCTCCAGTTAAGAGAGCTACCATAGCAAATCTATAAAAAAAAAAATTAGAGATGGAGAGGCTGTTGGAGTGGTTTTTTTTGTGTGTTTACTCTCCATAATTGATTTTAGAGAGTCTATTAGAGATGCTCTAATATATGGGAGTTTTGACTTTTGAGCGAGTATTTTCTCTTTTTAAGTAAATGTTGCTTTAGCTACGCTAACCATATACTCTAAAATAACCACAACAAATATCTCAAAACAAACATACATTAGGCTCAACAAACTATCCCAAAATTTTAGTAATGAGCAGTACTTTAATACATTTGTTGAGGTTACTATTCATTAATACACCAAATTAAAATATTATCTAGAGGATAGATGGCATGGGCCAGGATCGATCAATTGGAGTCCCTTTAGCACCATAAGCATCCATACCAGCCACAACTATCTTGCTGTTCATGCATTCGATATGAGCTTTAACATTTTTCATGATAAACTTTATTAAAGATGGTAAAGATCAGTGTAAATCAAGATTGAACACTTGCAGAAGTTAGAGCTGGAGTTTCCGTATAAGCTACAAGTCGTTCTGTAGATAGAAAAACTAAACGACAGGTTGTTGTATGAAAATATGATTATTCTTTTTTTTTTTTTTTTTTTGACATTCAATATGATTATTCTTATAAGGTGGGAATTGAGAAATTATTAAGTCCACATTGTTGAAGCAGTCCTCTCTCTCAACCAATGAAATAATGTCATTTATACAAATGTGTAAAACAATTTCTTAATCAGTACAAGAATTAAAAATAAAAGACTACTAGGTAATATTACATTTACATAAATATCAGTGTTTTATTGATTAGAAAGAAGAAGCACTGAGAGGACCATTTTAGTAATCTTTCGATGTACTTAATAATTTATTTTAAAAATTAGTTAGTTTGCTATGCGCGTGGTCTATCTGTTAGGAGTTATTTTTTTTCCTGCTCATCTCTCGTTCTCATATATAAAGAACAGAGCCTATGTATTTTTTCCTTCTAAGCTTTTATACAATTGCACATGCCACATAGCAAAGTTTTCTCACTCATCAAACACTGCTTTTCTATTGTGTGATTGAATCTCAATAAACTCGATGATCTGCTCTTCTGTTCTAATCTGCCCTACAAGGAGCCTGACATGATACACAGCAACCCACCAAGGAAAACTTTTTTTTTTCTCTTTTTGTTTTTTCAAAGGATACAAGCTACACACATAATCATCTTTCTTAAACTTCATAAAAGTAAAAATTTTGTGCATTGAATTTTTTTTATTTCTCTTTTTGTACAACATATAAACCATTTATATATATACAAGCCCCAAACTTTTTGCTATATACATACAAGCTTAATTAGGCACACACTTCAATAGTTCTGTGTGGCGTTATTTTAACAAATCAATTGAATATCTATATATCTGCAATAACGTATATAGCTTTCTGACTCCACACGAAGAAGCACTAAAGAAGCCTATCCACTGGGCCGCCGCCATTGGGATTCCTTCTATTGTTGCGTATTGCAACATAAAGACCGACAATAGAATGATGAGACTGACTATTCCAATAGCGACGTCGATGCCCCATTTGATGTCATCCTTAACACTGATACAAAATGATTAATAATTTATTATACTATATAAAAAAAAAAAAAAAAATACCATTGTCTCAGTTTCTTCTTTTGATTGTTTAAGTTCGTTAACTTATAATCTGCGATTCTGTTATACAGTTTATTTTCGTCTCAATTTAAGATATATATATATATATATATATATACAACCATATTTTAACTAACTTTAGATAATAATAATAATAAACTCTGAGGAAAAAAAAATCCAAACACACTCAAGAAGATACTTACTTGGATGGAGAGAGGAAGCAGAGGGCGATGAAGCGGGAGCAGGTGAGTACAAAAATGCATTGGACATGGCTCGACGTGGTAGAGAAGAGGGCGATGGGGCGGGAGCAAGTGAGTACGAAATTGCATTGAACATGAAACGTGCCATTATCGCAAAATTTCAAGAATAAATTTAGGATGGATTGCTTTTTTTTTTTTTTTTTTTTTGGTCTGTGGTTTACAGATTCCACAATTTTATAGAACCAAGCTATTTACTTTTCATTTGTACTAAGTGTGCATTTGAATGTGGATTAAAATTATAAATTATTTCACTATTCAGCTTTTTTTTTTACTATTTATGAGCTTCACTATACTTTTTAGCATTATTCATGTGCCTTACTGTACTATTTCAACTAGTTTTTACTTTTATCTAAAGTATTTTCAGCAATAAATTTTCAATTTCAGCAAAATAAGCAATATCTAAACAAATCCTAAGTCTCTGTTTGATTGGGTTGTAAAGGATGTGCATGGAATTAACGTGAGGGTTTCCTTATATCTAGAAATTTCCTTCTTCTTTTTTAATTTTTTTTTAATTCAATAAGGAGAGGGTCAAAGCATCAAACGGAATGATTTGTAGGTGGTTTAGGTTTCCTGTACTCTAGTGGAGAAAACTGAAAGATAGATAAATAAGTAAAAAAATAAAATTATTTGTAGTAACAAGCCTCTAGGCGGTGAGAAGGTATTTGGTATCAAGTATAACATGTCAACGGTATTAAAATTCAATAAGTGTGAGACATGTCAATAAAAAATAACTAATTTACTAATAATTTAAAGACGTGTTAATGAATAGTTATTTTAGTAAATATATCTATTATTTATTAAATTTTGATATAAACGAGATATTATTTGATACAAAATGTATCAATTTTTTTTTCATACGCCGCTTAATGCAGAGAGACAGATATGACAGGGTTCGTTTGCATAAGCAAAGAAAAAGTGGACAAACACCGAGGAAAAAAAAAAAAAAAAAAAAAGGACTAATGAAACGTAATAGGAAAAGACAACAAAGAAATAAAAAAACGTGTTGAAGGAGCCAACTTAATTTCCTATCAGATAAATTTCCTTTAACTTTCCACTAGTCTTTCTAGAACTTTCCACTAGAGTCCTAGACAGATACAAGTTCCCCACCTATCTAAAAAACAAAAAACCTCCAATCCTATGACTCAAACCTTTCCAATCCACGTTTGACAAACTGGTTTTTTTTTTTTTTTTTTTTTTTTTTTTTTTTAATTTTTAAAATTTTTATTTTTATTTTAATGAATGTCTTTTCTCTATTCAAAATAAAAATTATTATGCGTGTGATTTAATTCAATGGAAAATTATAACACCAAATTCAACAACAAATAAACCTCACCGTACGCGTGAAGGCGCACGTGACGAGACTAGTCTCTATATATTAAGACAATTCAAAAAGTCAGTTATGTTTTCAAAAAATGTCAAAAACACCTCTATTCTTAACAAAATTAAAAATATGATTAAAGTTGTAATTCAACAAAATTCAATAATTATAAAATAAATAAAAAACTAGAGAAATTTTTTTCCTAAAAAATAGAACACTCTCTATTTAAACTAGCTTCTGAGCATGCGCTTGCGCACGTGCGTAAAGGATCTTCTATTTTTTTTGGTAAAAGTTAATGATCTTCATCTATTATATTTTGGGAGTTCTATATTTTCCAATCACAAAAATACTTGGGGCATGATGAAAAAATTATGGCGAAAAGCACATTTTAGTCCCTATATTTTCAGGCGATTCTCATTTTAGTCCCTACATTTTATTTTTACCGCTTTTAGTCCCTATCCTGAAAAACTGTTCCCGTTTTGGTCCCTAACATTACATCAAAGACGAAGAAAGCTGATGTGGCAAACGACAAGAATAAATAATACTTATTTAATATCCACATTGCCTAAATTAATAATAAAAAAATACCACGTCAGCATTTAAATTAAAAAAATTAATTTATTAATTTTAACTAAATAAAAAAATTAAAAACAGAATTAAAAACTAAAAATCATATGAATTGAGATCTAAGTGTGTCTTCAACAAGAACACAAATCCAGATTCAAGAACACAAACCCAGAAATTCAAAAAAAAAAATAAAAAATAAAAACTAGTAAATCCAAACTCAGCCAAATCAATAACAAAACATCTAAATCATCCAACATCAACAACAAAACAACATAGCACCAATCAGGCCACAGATCATCAACAAACCCTATAGAAAACCCAATCATCAACCCAAAATCCATAAACAATGACTCATCACCACAAAACCAACTTCTACTATCAATGAAAGATCAGAGACCGATGGATAGGATTATTGATCAAGGCAGGAACATATCAGCCATGATCGGTTGGATCGGACGGTTGAGCTACCATGGGTTCATCATAGAATCAGGAATCTCCGAAATATCCACGGAGAATCCACTCATTTCTTCGATCATCTGAAGTACCGAGTTCAAGGATCGCAAGCAATCTGTGAGTTCCGCATGTTGAGCTCTAAGAACGTTGTTGGCGGATTTGATCGCCCCATAGTTCTGCTCCTTGGCGTTGATCTTCTGCACCAGATCGCGATTTGAGAGCTACAACCGAGTCACCTCGTCCGTTAGATCCTCCAGCTACTTCTGCTTCCTCATCCGAGATCGCCTCGCCAATTCGCGATTTGACAACATCCTCTTCCTCTTCCTCTCGTCGATCGCCACATCGGATCCAGATCCAGATCCGGATCCGGTCCAGAACTCGCAGGTTGTTGAATCGAAGCCATTAATTACAAATTCTTTTTTTCTTCTGAACGAATTTGTCAAAATCTATGAAAATTAGGGTTTCTAAAAAAGATCAGGCTTAAAGAGAAATAAAATCAAAATCAAAGATTTAGGGATTTAGATCTAGTTCATGAAAACACGTAGAACCAGTAGAGAAATACAACTGAAAACGAATGAAGCAATCAAATTCGACGCATGAGGATGGTGTGTGTCATGGCGATACCATTTGATCCAAATCTCAATATATCTTGTTTCTCAAGCTCTTTCCTAATCCGAATCTCATGGGCTTCAACTTCTTTTGCAATTCTATCTTCTTCACTCTACAGAAGGCAAAAAAAAAATATTTTTAGGTTTGTTGAGGATCTGTGGTTTGATGATGTAATTTATGAATTTTGGGTTGATGATTGGGTTTTCTATAGGGTTTGTTGATGATCTGTGGCCTGATTGGTGCTATGTTGTTTTGTTGTTGATGTTGGATGATTTAGATGTTTTGTTATTGATTTGGCTGGGTTTGGATTTACTAGTTTTTTTTTTTTTTTGAATTTCTGGGTTTGTGTTCTTGAATCTGGATTTGTGTTCTTGAATCTAGATTTGTGTTCTTGTTGAAGACACACTTAGATCTCAATTCATATGATTTTTAGTTTTTAATTCTGTTTTTAATTTTTTTATTTAGTTAAAATTAATAAATTAATTTTTTTAATTTAAATGCTGACGTGGCATTTTTTATTATTAATTTAGGCCACGTGGATATTAAATAAGTATTATTTATTCTTGCCATTTGCCACGTCAGCTTTCTCTGTCTTTGATGTAACGGCAGGGACCAAAATGGGAACCGTTTTTCAGGATAGGGACTAAAAGCGTTAAAAATAAAATGTAAGGAGTAAAATGAGAATCGCTTGAAAATGTAGGGACTAAAATGTGCTTTTCGCCAAAAATTATTTTATCCAAAATGCATTACACTCACACACCCCCTAGGTATTTTTGTAATTGGAAAATGTACTATTTTCAAATTATAATTGATGCAAATTATTAACTTTTACTAAAAAAATAGAAAAGCTTTTGAGTACGCAAGTGAATGCGTGCTTAGAGGCTAGTATTTCATAATTATCATCTATTTTTATTGGCAATTTTTTTAATGTAGTAGTCAATGTTTTAATGAGTGAAAGATGATTGTATTTATTGTTTGATGTTTTTTGCTTGATTTTATATTCGTGAGTGAATATTCGAGGTCCATTGGTGGTATACTGTTGAGGCCTAACATTTGTGTGTTTCAACTTTCAAAGCAAGAGGAATTAAAGAAGGATTTACGGTAGGTGTTTTTAAGGCATACGGGAGAGGGAAATGAAAGAGAAAACAATGGGAAATCTCAAAAAAATTTCTGAGTTGTTGCAAGAGAAAGGTTTACACAACATTGTTGAGCATTTTTTTTTTTTTTTTATAAATATCATTGTACTTAGGTTTTATGGACATATATTTCGGCATTTATTTTCTGCACTGAACTCTTATTACATTTTTATGAACAAAAATTTTCAATAGAAACCAATGGCTTCATGTGTCAAACTTATTTAGTGCTTGTGAAATTTTCTATCTGATGTTTCTAAATTTATTTCAAATTCCTGAGTGAATAATTATTAGCAAAGTTTTTCAACATACATATTAATTTTTGTTTGCTTTGTTAAATCTCATTACTTCTTTAGGCTTTCAAAATTTTTGGTACTGCTTAACTATACTTTCTTTAAAAAATATTGCATTTGCATCTCTGATAAGATAAATGTGTAGGGACACATTTTGCAACCCAAGCCAAAGGTGTATAGGATCTTGGCCAGTGAGCCCAGTACAAAAAATTTGTAGAGAGTGGGTTGGAGAACTAAGCCCTAATGAATTTGACAATGGTTAGACTTGATTTGAAAGATTTGCAAGAACAAAACACGTAGGATTAAATGAATTTTTTGTCTGAGGAGGCAAATCTTGTTATAAATCGATTAAACTGATTACAAGTGCAATTTTGATTGCAACAGTATCCTTTCACTATTTTTCCAATCCCATTCTCATGGAGGGTCTCTCACATTATATAGCTCCTTTTGGACCATCTTGATCCTACACTTGTTGATCATCTGAGCCCTTACTTGAGTGTTTGTCCCATCAAACACCCTCTTTGGCTTTCTGTGAGTCGTGGTAGCCAAAATTACACTGCTCAGGGGTCTTGTCCATATAAATACGGCTAGAAAAGTAGCTGCAGTGCATTTAATGTGGTGGTAGTAGCTTTCTCGTAGATATTTCTGAGTTCCCAGCACTCTTATATGTGTATGACGCACGTCTTTATCACTAAAGCTTCCTAGAAGGTCACCTCGATTGTTTGAATACAAATTTGAGCTGCTTTCATCATCCAAGGAGGAGTTCCTCCTCGGACCACCCTCCATTTGTTCCTTACTTACGAGACTTTAAAATTGGAACCCCTCATAATTATTTGCCCCTCCTCGGACATGCTCACCTCCTTGGATAAGGTCAAGGCCCAATATATAATTTTGGGCCCTTATCCCTACAATAATCCCTCAAAACTCCAGTTTTCCCCTCTCATCCAAGGAGAAAAAGCGGGGTTTTGATTTTTAAGAGACAAAGCCATTTATTTCTCTGGTTTACACGCATGGAAGTGCCATTTTAAGCACTTCATAACTACTTCTGATGCTTCGGGGTCTACGAATTGCCATTTATTGCTCCAGGCGGCGCTTTGTTCCCCCGTATCCAACAGTGAGGTGCACATCCTACGGTGGACGTTTCTTCTAGAATTTTGAGCGGGATTATTCCCACTCATTTTCTCCCTCTATATAAAGCCTTGAGGGAACTTGTTTTCTTCTTTACTTCACAAATTCTCAAGTTCTCCAAAGATCCCAAGCACTCCAACTCACTAAGCTTCGTACATCCCCAAGCTTCCTAAACTCTTTCCTTAGGAAATTACCAAAAGATTTTATTAAAGATTCAAGATTTGACACATTCACTTGTTTTCGTAAGTATCTATTTCTTCAAACTTTCTATTTCTCCTCGACCGAGTCCCTTGGCCTTCTTCCTTATTAGAAAACTTTCTTCTTGTCATCCATGTTTGCTTAGATGGGTAGATTTAAGCATTTAGTGGATTCTCCGACTGGTATGGAGGGTTTTAGGGCCAAATACCGTATCCCATAGGGAGTGGGCCTACAATATTGTCCCCCAGACCAAATACTTACCAATAGAGAGGTGGGTGAAGTTGTCATTCTAATGATTGCCTTCATAGAGGGAGGAATGACATTTCCCATGGGTAGGATAACTAGAGACTACCTACTCAACCACAAGCTGTGCCCCCATCAGTGCGCTCCCAATATGTTCAGAGTCTTAGGAAGTGTAGATGCCCTAAACGACCAGATGAATCTTAGGCTTACATGGCACGATGTCACTCACATGTACGAGTGTCATTCTCTCGCCGAGATATATTACCTCAAATCTCAATCCGAAGAGGTGAGATTGATATCCTGCCTTCCCAAGTCCAACAATAGCTTGAAGGATGATTACCTGCTCGTTTCCGGGGAATGGCACGACGGTCTTCACTGCCCAGTTAGGGCAGGAACACTAGAGCGAGAACACCAAGTGGGGTACCCCAAGATTAGGTCCTTTGGCATGGACCTTAGTTTTCTAAACTTTTCTTCTATTCATTCCAAGCCTTTCGTCTCCTCAGATAATAGTTGTCATTGATCTAACCATAATTTCCTTTTTCGATGTTTTTGCAAATAAAGGTCACATCTCACCGAAGCTTAGCCTTATCAACATTCCAGGGCTCAACTACTTGTTGAGATCGGAAATATTCAGACGGACAGTTACGGGCTACTCACTTGATCTTAGATTACAAGCCCTTGCTGCACATATTTTAGGACACAGGCCAAGCAATAAGAGCAGGCAGCCCCAAGCTTGCTTGAATAAACGTCTCTAAGCCTGGGTTCTTGGCTCGGAGAGACCTTCCCCCGGTTGTGCTACCACCCCAACTTGTTCCTCAACAAGTAGCTGCTCTAAGAGAGGAGTCAGCCTCGTCCCACCATTCCTTGGATGCCGAGATCGACCAATTCCACTTGGAAAAAAAGGAAGGGGCACTAGAAAGGCCTGTAGAGCTCTCAAACTCCAAGACTGAGTCCGAAAGATTTTTCGCCGTCTATCATCCAAGGTTAATAGTCGCTTGGCCAAAATCTAGTTTCGAGGAAGAATGAGACATGGACCTGAAGCAAAGGACCAGTTTAAAGGGCCTAATGGCCAATAGGAATAAAAGGGGGTCAACTTCAAAAGAAGTTCCTAAAACCCAAGTTACTCCCAATCTTCCTCCTCCTCTCCTTCAACTCCCTACTGACCTCAGACTGAAGGCCAATCCAAATCTAAAGAAGAAAATGCTAGTAAAAGACCTGGAGGAAGGTGAGGTGGTAAGCAGAAGGGTGCCAAGCAATAGAAGAAGGCCAAGAACCCTTAGGATAAGAAGGCCTAATTCGTGGAAAGCCAAGGGGATGCTGAAGTGCGACGAGGGCAGCGCTCCTGGGCCCCTCGGCTAGAGGTGGAGGGTGCTCCCATTTCTTGGGATGCCACTATCTAGGAGTCTTAGAGGTGGTACACTGGCATCCTCGCCAAGACCCTAGGGCAGCCCCTTCTCCTTCCTAGAGACATGGAGGGTCTCAGGCGTACTAGGCAACCTGACCTCTTTATGTCATTGAAGAAAGACCTTATAATGGTAAGTCAATCATCATTCTTTTTTGTTAAATACTAGGCTACATGTCCACTCATACATGTATGTATTCTTTATGACCCCTTTGCTACTTTTATGTAGATTACCCAACAAGTTTATGTTGCTGAGGAGTGGGTCATGAATGCCCAGGACGAGGCCAAGGCTAAGGCCCACTCCCAGTTGGAGGTTGAAAAGCAGCTGGGGGCTCTAAGGCAGGAGCAGACTGAGCTATCCGAGTAGTTAAAAGAAGCAGTCAAAGCTCGTCAGAGTGCCTTGGCGGGTCTAAAAACTGTGGAGAGGCAAGCCAAGGATCAGCGCCAACAGTTGCATATAACCAAGATAAACCTGACCACAAAAAAGCAAACTATTCTAGATCTCAAGGCTGAGCTGTAAAAAGTCATGGATGCAGCTCGGGTAGCCAAGGAAGCCGCTGAGGCTGCAGTGAAGGTATCCTATGAGTGTGGGGTGCAGGACACGGAGACTCGGCTGGTAGAGGAGGTGGCCGTAGTGTGCAGGGACTACTGCACCGAGTCCTGGGGAGTAGTAATGGACTGGGCGGGAGTTCCTGCAGACTTCGAGCTGAGGAGGGCCAAGAATATTTCTTCCCAAAAGATATTCGAGAAATTCCAAATGCAGTCCCTCCTCCCGAGCAACTCCCTACCACTCAAGCTCCCCCTCCTGACGCCGAAGTTACTAAGGGGCTAGAGTGGGTAAGGAGACTCAGCCACCTTTGAAGGCCAAGCCCTCCGAGGACGGCCTTATAATCAGGGATGTGGTTTCCCAGGCCAAGGATGTGGAGGCTAAGTCTAAAACTAATGATGTCCATTCCAAGGTTGCTGATCCCAAGAAAGACCTTCCCCAAGCCAATGCCTAGATGTAGGACTCTCTTTTGTAGCAATTTCTTTATATATATACTTTTTGTAATGGCACTCGGCCATCAAACATAGTATATTCACCTTTCTGTTTAATGAAAATGTCTTCCTTTTATCCTTTGCATTTTCACTTAGTATGCTTTGAAGTTTAACATTATTGCCAATGGTATTGAACAGCTAACAATCTAAATAATTTGATTAAGTACCAATAATAAAGAGGTCTAACATACATATATACTATGAATTGGATAAACAATTAAAGACTTTAACTTACTCAGAGTTAGAAATTCGAGAAGCTAGTTATAACCTGGAATCTGTTTTGACACTTAGTGAAAAACACATGAACATCACTGAACGTTAATTTCACTAAAGCGTGTAGTCCGAGGACTCAGGCATGACTAAGGTTCTATTTAAACTCCCATAAAAGATGTCATAGAGTGTTAATTTCCTCAAAGTATCTGGTCCGAGAACTTCAGGCATGACTAAAGTTCTGTTTAAACTCTTATAAAAAATGTCATAAAGTGTTAATTTCCCCAAAGCACCTGGTTCGAGGACACAGGCATGACTAAGGTTCTGTTTAAACTCTTATAAAAGATGTCATAGAGTGTTAATTTTCCCAAAGCATCTGATCCGAGGACTTCAGGCATGACTAAAGTTATGTTTAAACTCTTATAAAAGATGTCATAGAGTGTTAATTTCCCTAAATCATCTAGTCTGAGGACTTCAAGCATGACTAAAGTTCTGTTTAAACTCTTATAAAAGATGTCATAAAGTGTTAATTTCCCCAAAGCATCTAATCTGTGGACACAGGCATGACTAAGGTTCAATTTAAACTCTTATAAAAGATGTCATAGAGTGTTTATTTCCCTAAAGCATCTGGTTCGAGGACTTCAACTATAACTAAGGTTCTGTTTAAACTCTTATAAAAGAATGAATAAAAGGAAGTACAATGCCTTTATGCAACAAACGAACATACTGACAAAGGAATCTTTCATTAATAATAATACCTTTTCAAATTGTTTACATTCCAAGGGTGTGGTATTACATGCTCATCTAAGTCTTCTAGAAAATATACTCCTATACCAGCCACATAGGTGATGCGATATGGTTCTTCCTAATTGGGCCATAACTTTCCCTAGGTTGGGTTCTTTGCAGTATCCAAAATGGCCTCAGCTTCACGTTGGCATCATAACCTTGTTTGAGTTTATGTTGGTAGTAAGTCAACTGAACCATTTCACTTTCTCTTCTTTCTTCAATAAAGTCCAAACTCTTTCCTAACAACCCATTGTTACTGCTTGCATCAAATGAGCTGGTCCTTAATGTTGGGAAGTCAGTTCCTAAAAGGATGACTGCCTCAACTCCATAGGTCATTGAAAATGGGGTCTCTCATGTTGACCTGCAGGGTGCAATTTTATACGTCCAGAGCACATGTGGCAACTCTTCTACCCATTTTCCCTTTGCATCATCCAGCCTTTTCTTGAGTCCATTTACTATGACCTTGTTTACAGCCTCGGCTTGTCCATTCCCTTTGGGATAAGCTGGAGTGGAATACCTGTTTGTAATTCCCAGGTCACAATAGTATCTCCTGAAAGATTTGCTGTAGAATTGAAGGCCATTGTCTGAAATGAGGATACAAGGGACCCCGAATCATGTGACAATGTTTTTCCAAACAAATTTCTTGGCATCCACGTCTTTGATATTTGCCAAACGCTCAGCTTCAATGCACTTGGTGAAGTAGTCTGTGTTAACCAGAAAATATATTTTGTTTCCTACTGCCTTAGGGAAAGGGCCCATAATGTCTAAATCCCATTGAGTGAACGGCCAAGGGCTATTTAGTGGATTAAGGACTCCCCCTGATTGGTGTATGTTTAGGGTTAATCTTTGGCACTGGTCACATTTCTTTACATACTCTTGTGCTTCCCTTTGCATGCGCCAAAGATCTGCCTTCGGTGTGGCTCCCACAAATCCCCTCATGTAACTCCTCAAGGAATAATTTTGTTGTCTCAGGGTGTATGCATAGCAAGTATGGCCCAGAAAAGGAGCGTTTGTATAACTTTTGGTCCTCAGACAACCAGAACCGAGGAGCTTTTCTTCGTATTTTATCAGCTTCTGATTTATCCTCTGGCAAGATGTCCTCTTTCAAGAATAGTATTATGGGATCCATCCAACTGGGCCCTACTCTGACTTGGTGAACATGAACTACCTCTCTGTTTGCTTCTGTGGGTTTGCATAAGTCTTCGACAAGGATGACCTGGGGTAAGCTTTATGTCGAGGAGGTTGCAAGTGTGGCTAGTGAATTGGCATGTGTGTTTCCACTTCTAGGGATATGCAATAGGTTGAAGGATTCAAAGTTTGACTGCAGACGTCTAACCTGACTTAAGTACCTTTGCATTCTCTCATCTTTGGCCTCAAACTCCCCTTTTACCTGGCCGATGATCAATCTTGAATCCGAGAACACCTGTACAACCTTTCCGCCCATTTTTTGAACCATGGCCATTCCCATCAGCAGAACCTCATATTTGGCTTCACTATTTGTGGCCGAGAATCCCAATCTTAATGATTTCTCCGGACCCTTTTTGATTTGCTGCACTGTCAACGTATACTTTCTAAGGTAAGGGACCTTGTTGGGAGATCATACCAACCAATTTTTCATCCATGTTTTGTTTTTTTGTTTCTACTTTTAACGGGGAGTCAGCAAACTCAACTACCAGTTCTATGAGGACTTGACCCTTAACAGAGGTGCGAGTAATCAGCACCTAGAACCGTGCCCTATTTGGCAATCCTCCCCATGTAATCAGCACTTCGAAGTATAACCCTGAGTGGAAGTTGAGTCAGAACGACAATTGTATGTGCTTGGACATGATAGGTGGCTGAGATAGATATTCTTTAAATTGCTGAAAAGCCAAAGCACACTCCTCGGTCCACTCAAATCCCTTCCACTTAGTCATCAAGAGAAAGAAAGGTCTGCACCTATCTGCTGACCGAGAAATAAACCGATTCAAGGCGGCAATCATTCCGATAAGCTTCTGGACCACTTTGGGATTTCGAGGTGGTTGTAAACTGTTAATGGCTTTAATTTGATCGGGATTGAACTCAATTCCTTTGTGAGGCACCATGTAGCCCAAGAGCTTGCCTGATCCCACACCAAAGGAGCACAGCGTTTAGGCGCAACTTGTATTTCCTCAGAATTTCAAAGATGTTTCCGAGGTCTCTCACATGCTCAAACACCACCTTGCTTTTCACCACCATGTCATCTATATAGATTTCAATGCTCTTGCCTAACTGAGGTTTGAACATTCTCGTCATCATTCTTTGTTAGGTAGACCTAGTGTTTTTCAACCCAAAGGGCATCACTTTGTAATGGTAGTTTCCAATGAGAGTGACAAAAGCTGTCTTTTCTTGATCGTCCGGAGCTAGTGGTATTTGATGATATCTCTGAAAGATGTCTAAGAAGCACATCCAAGGATGGCCCACTGTTGCGTCCACCAACTAATCTATCCGAGGCATAAGGAAAGGATCTTTTGGGCAGGCCTTATTCAGATCTGTGAAGTCCACACACACTCGCCACTTCCCACTCTTCTTTTTCACCATAACAGTATTGGCCAGCCATTCAAGGTAGAAAACTTCCTTGATAGCCCCTGCTTGCTTGAGCTTTATCACTTCATTTCTGACAGCATCTGCATGTTCCTTGGACAAACGTTGAGGTGACTGCTTTTTGGGGGTGATAGATGGGTTAACATTTAAATGATGACAGATGAAGCTCAGATCCACTCCTGGGCCCTCATAAGCGTCCTAAGTGAACACATCAACGTTTCTACTAAGAAATTCTACCAGCTCTTCCTTTTCTTCAGGAGGCAACTGAGCCCTAACCTGGAAGAATTCTCCGGATCATCGCCTATAACAGCCTTTTCTAAATCTTCACACTTTGCCTCCTCGGCTAGTCCACTGATACGCAACTCTAGAGCCTTTGATTGCTACAAGCCCCTTCCAGTAGAGGCCAAGAACTCAACTTCGGGTTGATGTAAAATGGCAACTACCAAGCATTGTCGGGCTGTGAATTGACTTCCCACTATTTCCTTAATCTAGCCCTCCGATAGGTATTTTACCTTCTAGTGCAGAGTAGAAGAAATAACTCCTGGGGTATGAAGCCAGGGTCTGGCCATAATGGCTGTGTAGGGTGAATATGTGTCCACCACAATGAAATCCACCTCCACCACCTTTGAGCCAATTTGCACAAGTAGTCTAATTTAGCCTTTCAGAATGACGACATTTCCATTAAAACTTATCAAGGGCGAATCGTACACTGTTAGGTCCTCGAGTCTCAAATTTAGCCCCTTGTACAGGTCGGGGTACATAATCTCAACACCACTGCCCTGGTCCACTAACATTTTCACATCATACCCCTCCCCCCAATCTTGAGTGTAACCACCAAAGCATCACCATAGGATTAGATGGTTCCAATCTTTTCCTCGTCCGAGAAGACCAGAACTGGTTGGACCTCTATCCTAGCCTTCTTTGGCTCCTGATTTGTGCTCTCGGCGGACAGCCAAGCCACAGACATCAACTTGGAAAGGTAGGAACCGGTCCTCCCTGGAGCAGCAAAGATGATGTTTATCGTTCCTAAGGGCAGTCATGTAAAATCATCTTTCTAGGATTTTGAGTTTGTCTGGCCCCCGTAGCCACTGGAGTGATGCAAGAGTTGCTTCAACTTTCCTTCATGTACAAGCTGGTCCAGGCGGTCCCACAGACTTCTACAATCTTCCGTGATGTGTCCATGGTCCTGATGGTATTGGCAATAGAGGTTTTGGTTGTGCCTTACAAGGTTTCCTGTTTGGCCATTTAAAGAATGGCTCATACCTAATCTTTTCCAAAACTTAATGCGCTGGTTCTCAGAACACAGCATTGACTGCCTGAGGATTGGCAGATCCAGACTGCCCAACAAAATCTCTCCATGGTCGGTTGTTATTGTATTGGACCGACCTGAAATCCCTCCTCTCTTGAGGGATAGCATTTTCTTTTCTTTTCCCCTGCTGCTGGTCTTCTTCGACCCTTTTATACTTATCAATCTGGTCCATGAGTTGGCGCACATTGGTGACAAGTTTGCCAGTTAGAGATTTCCTCAAACCGTGATCAGCCGAGAGGCCGAGTTTAAAGGTACTGATGGCCACATCATCAAAGTCATCATCTATTTCATTGAATATCTCCCAGTATCTATCCGAATACGTTTTCAGGGTCTCTCCCTCTCGCATGCTTAAAGATATAAGGGAAGCCAAGGGCCGAGGGACCCTGCTACAGGTGACGAAGTAGGAACCAAACGCCTGGGTGAGCTCCTTAAAGGAACTTATAGAATCTGCTCTCAGATTATCGAACCATCTCATTGCAACAGGTCCCACACTGGATGGGAAAACCTTACACATTAAGGCTTCATCCTTGGAATGTACAGCCAGCCATCCTCTGATTGAAGTGGCTTATGTGCTCCACGGGGTTTGTTCTATCGTTGTACATAGTGAGAGCAGGCTGAGTGAATCATCAAGGCAGTCTCACCCCCTCGATTTTGCGCATGAAGGGCAACTTGGAGATTTGGTTCAAGGCCCAGCTCATAGCATCGATTCCCATGCCTTTACGAGACGGGCTTCTGACCCTCAATTCACGATGGTGTTCCTCCTCATAGGAGAAAGATTTGCTAGGTGGGGTTCAAGACCTTCGCCTATAATTGACGTCCTTTTCATCATCAGAAGAAACATCAAAGTTGGGGGGAGTTCACCTTTGCCGTGCATTGCGCAACTTCCTCTTCAACTGGTCAATCTCCAGTTGCATGCCCTTGTTACTCTTTGCATGGGAGACGTGGATTCCACCTCGAGGTTGACTTTTACTAGTATGTGTGGTATGCACACTTCCCTCGCAGTCACCTCTTTGTTCAAGGTTGACAAAAGGGTTGCCACACTGGGATCCCCAAGACTCTACTTGATGTGGACCTGAACCTACCATTGTTAACAGCTGCACTCACTACCATATAAGTTCTTCCTACACACGGTGCCAATTGTAGGGACATGTTTTGCAACCCAAGCCCAAAGTGTATAGAATCTTGGTCCAGTGAGCCCAGTACAATAAATTTGTAGAGAATGGGTTGGAGAACTAGGCCCTAATGAATTTAATAACAGTTAGACTTGATTTGAAAAATAATTATGCAAGAACAAAACGCGTAGGACTGAATGAATTTTCTGTCCAAAGAGGCAAATCTTGTTATAAATCGATTAAACTGATTACAAGCGCAATTTTGATTGCTACAGTATCCTTTCACTATTTTTCTAATCCCACTCTCATGGAGGGTCTCTCACATTATATAGCTCCTTTTGGACCATCTTAATCCTATATTTATTGATCATCTGAGCCCTTACTTGAGTATCTATCCCATCAAACACTCTCTTTGGCTTTCTGTGAGTCGTGGTAGCCAAGAATGCACTGTTCAGGGGGTCTTCTCCATATAAATGCTGCCAGAAAAGTAGCTGCAGTGCATTTAATGTGGTGGTAGCAGCTTTCCCATAGATATTTCTGAGTTCCCAGCACTCTTATATGTGTATAACACACGTCCTTATCCCTAAAGCCTTCTAGAAGGTCACTTCAATTGTTGGAGTACAGATTTGAGCTGCGTTCATCATATCCTAGGAGGAGTTCCTCCTCGAACCACCCTCCATTCGTTCCTTACTTACGGGACTTTAAAATTGGAACCCCTCATAATTATTTGCCCCTCCTCAGACATGCTCACGTCCTTGGATAAGGCCCAAGGCTCAATATATAATTTTGGGCCCTTATCCCTGCAAAATGCATATATGATTAATTGGCTAAAATATTATTTGACTTGAATGATAGATAAGTAATAAAAATTTAGTAAATTTTTCCCATCTTATTTTTTAGCAAAAAAATATAGCTTCTCAAGTTTTGATTACATCAGTAACACCTATGTGATTCTGGCTGCTATATTAGAGACAAATGCAAAAGAATCCTACAAAGACCTTTCCATACCATTTCGGGCCTTTGTAGTGCATTCTGTAGTGAAAAGAGATACTACAATTGCCCATTGAAATGAACCGTACTCATAATGTTTTAAAATCCACTACTCCAATGTCCAGCCTAGTCATCAAAATATTTTCAAATGACAATTTTCTCAAGATTTCATCAATCAGCATAGAACACTGTGAACATGCCTAAAAAAAATTTAACCAAACATAATTTCAAACCACACGCATAAAGAACAACTTAACCAAAAGAAAATAATTGTTTGTTCTACCCAAAAAAATAATAATAATCATAATTATCTACAAAGGTAATAGTTTATCCCAAAAAAAGCACCAAAAATAATAAGTATTTAGAACGTAACAACTATGAACAACCTCAACCATACGTAAAGAAAAAAGAAAGTACCAAATATCATATTATATATAATAAAAGTTGGGTTTAGATGCCGTAGTTGCATTACGTGCCTTCACCAAATTACAAAAATTTTAATAGATTTTTGAAAGATAAATATAAATTTTTTTTTAATCTTTTTTTCCTATAATTTCTATGTTGATAAAAATTTTAATTTGAAATCACTTCTTTAGATAAAGTTTGATAGACACAAAAACTTAATAATTTAATATCAACTTAACTTCTTCTCATCCATTAAGCAAAAAAAAAATTATTCTTAAGCTTCACACTTTCATAAATTTTTATAGATATATATATATTTTTTTTGTTCTTATCTTCTTAAATTGCATGATTTTTTTTTTTTTTTTGTTCTTATCTTCTTCTCCTATAATTTCTATTTTTTAAAAAACAAATTCAGCTTCACACGTTCATAAATTTTTACTATACAAAAAAAATTGAAGGATTTTTTTTAGATTTTCAAAATTGCAATATTTTGGATAAAATAGAAGTTTAGTTGTAATTATCAACTTAAACTCTAGTACTTAATCAATTTTTAGGATGTACACAAAATCTTAATCAATCATTGATGTTTATCAATTTTATTTAAACCACCGTACTGACAACATTCATAAAAGAACATACTCATCAATAAGAATTTCAAAAGATTACCTTCTTATGGTTTAATCATTGGGTATATCTAAGCTCTCCATGAGATTAGTTGTGTAGTGCTCCAGTAAAATATTTTCAATTCCAAGATCTTCAATTCTAAGATTGTTCTCATTTAAACTCTCAAGGTCAAATAAAAAGAGTCGATTAGAAGAAAATGGCCTGATACTTGAAATCATAAGTTCATCACTGCCCAAGCAGCCACAGATGCTCTTAAAATTCACCAACAGTACAACTTTTTGAGTCCAAGATTCAGCAACACCATAATTCCCTTTGTTAGATTATAGTGAAAAAGGAAGGTGTCATTTTTTTTTTTTTGGATAAGTTTGAATTTGAAACATTTGGTCTTAAAAAGAGAGTATGGGAAACCGCAGCTTGATTAGCCCTAAAAAGAGGTGTAACAATTTAGCCATTTGAAGATTGGGGCCTTTCGACTTGTCCCCCACAATTCAATAATTTCTAGTGAAAATGGAAAGCAGCTTCAATTATAAAGCTAGTTTATTAGAAACAAGAAATTCTCACTAGTTGAGCTGTCAAATTCTTTTAGTCTTTGAAGTTCTGAAAAGGAGATTGACCTTGAGAGGAAAAGATAATTTCATATAGCGGGAAAATGTGAAGTGCTCTTACAGCTTAACATGGAGCTGTTCTACTTGATTACAGTCCTATATAGCTTATAATGTTCAATTATGAGAAGCATAATGTGCCAAATGCAAATCTGAAAAAAGCATACCCAACATTAAGTAAACTAATCATATAAAAAAATAAGAATAATGAAGTTTAAATAAATAAATTACTAATATAGAACACCGACTAAGTATAATTTAAGTGATATTTAATATAAAGAGGCACTTTTGAAGTTATCTGTTGCTAAATATTTATATATTGAAAAATGTGTGACCAAGGTGAAATCCATGGTGAGAAGTAAAAAAAGAAAAAAGAAAAAAGAAAATAAAATAATTGGGAGGGGAACTCCAATAAAGCCATTCAATTAATTATCCATCTACAAACTGATTGAATGGTTCTCATAGTTTTACTCAACATCCAATAGTTCTCTAGGGAGTCAATTAACGTGTATTGTTGGAATTATCAAGTAATGCTTTTTTTTTTTTTTTTTTTTTTTTATAGTTAGAAAAAATGATTTTCTTTTTGGTTTAATATAATTTTTACTGTGTTAGGTTTTGGTAATGTTTTGACACATGCTATGTCCTTTTGCTAATGACTTCAACTTCAGCAAAAATATTAATCTTAACATTTTCGCGCAATCATCATACAAAATAATATATATATATTTTTTTCCTTTTTAATAACCACGGAGCAAGGCATATACTAGGACTAGGTGCGTTTACGACCAATAGCTGAGATTGAAATTGAAAATTAATTTGTAAAACCTATGGCACTGATCCGTCTTTTAGTGATTCCTTACAGGTAGAGGTCCCTAATTGAAAATTAATTTCTTCTTACTCGCCCCTTCTCTCTTTGCATTTTTTCCAATTGCCGTTTCTGCATTTTATCTTTCTCTGCATTGTTTTTTTTGTTGTTTCTGCATTTTCCTCTCATCCTGCGTTTTTTCCTTTGCACTCTAGAGTCTTCTACTCTACTTTTAATGGTATGTCCGTTCCCTCTTCTAGCTGTTGTTTATTTTTTATTTTTAAAATTTAAAAAAATGCATGCCGTCAAGTGTCAATGTGTCATTCACTGCTTTTAAAATTTTATTGGACTTTGTTCTTTATTAGCTAAATTACATATTTGATCCATATCCTTTATATTATATTTTAATTTAGTTTCTAACCTTTCAATTATGTCAATTTAGTCCTTAACTTTTCAATGCTGTTTTTTTTTAATTATTTATTTACAGAACATGTGAGTTTTTTTTTTTAAGAAAACCCAAATCAAATCTTTTTAGTTTGATTTGAATTTTGCTTATTTCATTAAACAGGGACAATCTCAAACCCATGTAAAACACTCTCCCTAAAATCCAAAATCTCTTCTCCTTCCTTTCATCAAACTGGGACAGTCACAGACCCATGGACATGGACTCACAGGGCTTTTTACCTTGTCTGCGATTCCTTCATATGCTGTGGTCAGACTAATGAACAAAGCAGTTGATCTGTTCTATTTATCATGGTTGTTTCCTTAAAATTTATTCCATGAATATCATTGGAGAAATTCTCCTTGATGATTCGACTGCAGTTCATGTAATGTAATGAGCATTGATGCTATGGAAGAAATTTCTACAGCTCAGAAAAATGGTCTTTAATTCTCTAATCTTATAAATTTCTGTTTGATTTGATAAAGTTTGTTTGATGGCAGCATTAATCTACAATTATGGAGAATCATTTTATTTAAAAGTACAAGTTGCATCTTTACACTTGAAGTTGGGCTTTCACTTATTTTGGGGGAACATTCTTTGCAATCTTCGTTAACAAAATATTAATCTAAGACATGAAAAAATGATTTTCATAGGATGTGACCATAAGTTTAACAATGCTTTTTATATGGCTCTAAAGGTTATGAACTAGACACACAGACACTGATATATACACGCACTCAAACACCCAATATATATGTACGCGGGTGATTAAGATCCCAAGACTTTTATTTTCCCCTATCCTAGCTAATTGATTTGGTTTAAGTGTCCATCTTCAAGTCGTTGGCCTTCAGTTCTAGAACTCATGTATGCTGATCTCTAGATTTCTTTTTTCTATATGATTTATTGTTTAAGGAAGATAAGATAAAAAACTCGTCTTTAAATTGCAGGGCAGAGGGTTATTGGAGAACCAGTAGTTTCTAGGTTATCCCTTGATAAATCTGGGGTTTGGGATCCTCTCTTCATCACTGCAGAGAGTAATTTTGCAGGTTTCTACCTCATCATTAGAGAAGATAGTGCAATCATAACCTCTAGGACCTTAAAGACACGTGAACAAATTGTGACTATGACTTAGGGATTTTTGTTGTTTTTTGAGGAAAAGGATTTTTTTTTTTTTTTTTTTTTTTTTTTTTGTTTTTGCTGTTAATAGTCGTGAGTTAGGATTCAATGATCTGTTGTTTTTCTTTTTTTCTAATTTAAAATTATGTTGACATTTTATAAAATAAAATTAAATTAAAATTGTTAACATTGTTTAGTCGTAGTCCAAGTGATAGATGATGTGGCAATTATTTATTTATTTTTTTTTATTTAGACTGTTTGATACGTCAGACTTTTTCATTTAATAAATAACGGTAATGACTAAGTGTGGGTTTGGATAGCCAGGTACGTTGCGGTGCGTTTTCTCATGCATTTTCATTCTTTTTTTTTTTTTTTGAGCCGGATTTCTTGACTTTTTGGAGACAAAAACTACTGTTCACGCACTGTTTATGAGACAAAAAATACTGTTCAGCACTGTTTTGGTACTATTCACGCACTGTTTATGGGACCCACAGTTATTTTATTCAAAAAAATATTAAAAATGGGTCCCGCGATGCTATTCACACATTTAAAAATTATTTTGCTACAGTGTTTTTAACAACAATCATCAGTTTTCAGCAACAATAAGCTCTATCCAAACGGACCCTAAATCGACACTGAAAGATTAACCTTTATATCAGATTTTAAATTAGTCTATAACCTTTCAATTGTATCAAGTCGGTCCTTGATACAATTGAAAGGTTATAGACTAATTTAAAATCTGATATAAAGGATATGGATTAAATACGTAGTTTTACAGTTTACTTCTTTTTTTTTTTTTTTTTTTTTCGCTAAAAAAAATTTTTCATAAAAAAAATTTCTAAAAACCCAAATAAGATATTAAAAAAAATCAGATCCAAAATTTTCTAACAACGCTGGCTGACACCCAGATCCCACCAAACGGTTACCGACCAAAATCGTTCCGAACGAAGCTAAGGAGATTCAAGATCTCGTCGACGACCCACGGATTCGACCGATCTGACAGCCAAATCTCCTAGCCGGATGGGACTAACCGCATCGATATTGGAAAGCCAGAAAGAGTGGAAAAAAGACCCAAAAAAAAAAAAAAAAAAACCCAGAATTGAATCACTTTTTCTAAATTCGCTGGTTCTTTTACACAACAAACAAATACCCAAATAATTAGTTCGGGAATTTGTATTTAAAAAAAAAAAACATATAATAAATGAGAGAGCAAGATACATATATATTGAATTTATCAGAAAGGGCCACGCTTTACTCTACACTTGCATTACAAAACAAACCCGAGGAATTCACATGCAAGAAGAGAAGAGAAGAGAAGAGAAAGAGATGTTGATTTTTTTTTTTTTTTTTTTTTTTTTTTGAAAATAGAACTTTCATTCATCAACAAAGAGAAATTGGAATACAACATAGAGAGTGAAAAGAGCCGTTGGAAGCATGGAATTCACATTTGGTTCTCGCGGGCAAAATTGTTCTCTGCCACCTGTGTCATTTCAAATATGGCCTCTGAACCTTTGTTGGGGCATTCAGGATCGGCCCTGTTCCACCGTTTGCAGTTGCGAAAAGCTAAATAGACAGCAACACAAATGCTGATGAGGGATTCCAATATTTCAGCAACGAGCTTGATATTGGCTTTTAATTGCTGAGCCCTGATCAAGAAAAATTATAAGTATTAAAAAAAAAAAAAAAAGAGCATAAATTTACAATAATGGGGGAAAAAGTTAAGCTATTTACCAATGGTCGGGTGATGATGCCATTGTAATTTCTCAGTGGAAGAGCAGAAGGAGACTGTTTCTCAGTGGAAAAGCAGAAGAAGGAGAGTGTATTTTGCTTAGAATTTATGTGGTTTTAGATAATTTATGGCCACAGTGAATAATCAAGAAATGAAGGAATATATAGGGAACTGGGAAAGGTGAAATTAGTTTTTAAAAAGATGAATAGAGAGTTGTAAGGATAAGGGATGATAGAGACAAAGGGCTATACTTCCCTTGTGTGAAAATATCTCTGCAAAGATTATGGAGAAAATAAAAATGTAGAGGGCTCTTGAAGGCTAAGAGAGGGAAATAGAAATGCAGAGGATTTTGATAGATCTGAGAGAGAAAGACAGAGGGTGTTAGTAAGATGAGCGCATTTGCCAATGGATTTGTATAGTGGGATTGTAAGGGGAATGGATGATTGAGATGATGGGAGCAAAGGGCTACTCTCCCTTGTGTGAAAAAACCTCTGCAGGGATTGTGGAGACAATAGAAAAGTAGAGGGCTTTTGAAGGTTGAGAGAGGGAAATAGAAAAGCAGAGGGCTTTTCTCTCTCTAATTTTCTCTATGATTGCTCTCTCTCCAATAAGACAAATCTAGTAGTAAGCCTTTTACAGGTTTGATGAAAGGTTTGTATCAAGACTGAGAATTTGGCCAAAACCCAAATCTGTTAAATTTTAGGTGGAATTTATATTCTTGTTTAGATATTCATTTTTTGTCCACCTCGATTTTCATGTTAAAATCTTATTTTCAGAAGTAATTGCAAAAATTACCATTTTAATAATGGGGTTATGGGAGTGTTTAAAATGATGGAATTTATCCCATTTGGACGACGTATTATCCAGTATTTCATGTTTAAGGTCAAAATGACCAAAATTGCTTTGTTGATCAATTTTGACCAAGTTGACACTAAGTCAAAAATTTCCCGAATGCTAAACTTCATTTCTTTTCATGTTAAAATTAATTTTTCCAGGCATTGTTTAAAAGTTTGACTAGGCATGTAGTAATGTGATTTTCTGTAGCACTTTTGTGTTGAATGCATACCTTTTGTTTCTTTCTTCAGATTTAGTTCTAACAAGTTTTTTAGATTGCTTATGCTTTTTTGTTTTTGGTTGTTGTAGACATCATCTTTCTTTCTTCACATTTTTAAGGTTTAGTTTACAGAGAAAAGAATACAGATTGGAGGGAAGCAACCTTCTAGTTTATTTCTTGCTTCTATATCTCTTCTTCTCAGTGAGCAGGTGCCTTCTGCAGAGAAGGACTTGGCAGTGTAAGTACTCTTTGACTTTAACTTAGTAAAATTGAACTTTTACTTCAGTAATAACTTTTAATCATAATAAAATGGAAAGATATCCTGAGACTTTACAAAATTCAATTGTCATAAAAATAAAAATAAAAATTCATGTAGTAATCAGGTAATCAGAAATAAAGTCTTTGTGCAATGGAGAGGTAGTAAATGATTCTAAATTTTTCTTTACCAGCATCAACAACTGAACCTTTGACTATAATTTCGTGGAATTGAACTTTTACTTCATTTATAGTTCTTAGTCTAAAAAAATGGCGGTAGTAGTAAATGATTCCAACTTTTATTTTTATGGATTGGTCTTGTAATCATATCTTAGTTTCATACTGATATCTTTTCTGGTACCATTTGTCTTGCCATGGGCAATATTGTATGTGATTATATGAGGATTTGGTTAGAACTCATTTTATCATCTATCTATTGTATTATATAGTGTCTCAAATTCTAACCTTAAAATATTTTTTTATTCAAGCTTTTCCATTGGATTTAGTACTCTTTTCTGGTTGAGGACAGCTTAAGGTGTGTCCCTCATTGAAGATTTTTAAAAAATTTTAATCCGACTTTAGATGGAACGGAATTGACTAAAGCTTAGGAATAGAGCATTTCTTGAGTATAGACAAGGAATTAAGGACTTCCTTGATTTTGCATTTGGGAATACAACAATGGGGTATAAAATTTATTGTCAGTGTAAGAAATGCAATAACTACTTTGCAAAGACCAGAGATGATGTTGAGGATGATGATCAGACATTTCAGATTACTGCATGCTGTCTCTTGTTCTTTGTCTAATAGGTCTTTCTAGTTAATCCTTGGCGGAACAATTCTGCATTCCAAATACACATAAATTCTTACCTGGGTACTCTGTGGAATTGTAGATGTATTTAACAAAAGAATAGGTGTAGGTTAGCTTATAGCTATTAAACATAAATTCTAGGCCTGGGTACTCTGTCCTTTCAACACTGAGAATTCACGGCTAGTTGAGATTCAGAAAGCAGCATTAGAGCACATTGCCCTTTCTGCTTTATGGTTGCAGATGAAACTGAGATTTTTCTGTGGGGTTAAAATGGAGTTGTGGCTAGTTGGAATGGCCTTCAAATTAGAATTGAATGGCTTTGTAGTTTGTATAGGAGGTGGTGGTTGGATGATGCAAAGTAAAATTGCAGCCTGGCAGGTGCAAATTGAGGGACACATATTCATACTCTCAAGCTAGAAATCTTCTAATCTAAACAAACTTAATGTGATTTGGACATCTACCATTCTTGTAATTGCTATTAGTTATGTATTCAAGCTGACATTTTGATTTTAGTAATGTTCTTATTGTTTGCTGTCATTACACATTTGAAACAAACTTAAATTTTTTTTTTTTTTTTTTTTTTTTTTTTTTTTTTTTTACTGTAATGAATTGCCTTTAACTTCATCTGGGAGGCTTAAATTCTGCGCACAATTTGCATTGATATTATTCACAGTTTCATTTCAATCCAGATACAAACGTTCCTTGGGTCTTCTATTTTCTAGTAAAAGTAAAAGAAAGCAAGGTCAGCTTGAGTACTATGGACTATAACGCTTATCTCGTTATCAAAGTTCATTTTAGTTTTAATGTTTGTATATCTGCAAAAGGTATAATATGCTGATGAAGGTTTTTAAAATGCAGTTTGTTGCTTTACATGCTTATCGGGGACTTCTCTGCAGTCCATGAACTGTTTGGTGTTGCCAATTGGATTGTGTTTATATTAAGGATAGTGAATTGTGGCATAGAAAACTATTAATTCAGTTCTTCACCTAATGGATTTATCTTCTATATTTGTATTTGGTTATAGTACATTTGACTTCTGATGTATTTGGTTGTAATATATGGTTTTTGTGCATGATTGTAGTGTTAGTGTTTTTTTTATTTTTTTTCATTTTTTTATTTTTAATTTTTAATCTTATTATGAGGTTCAATAGACCCTTAAATAACCTTATTTATCTAGGTCTATGCATGAAAATCTTTTAACCCTTGGTAAATAAGGTTCTTTAAGGGTTTCTTGACCATCAGAATAAGATAAAATATTTGTTTTAAGGGCTACAAAGGCCGACAAAATTTCCTTTTTTACGGTATAAGTTTTGAAAATTATCAAGGGTCAATTAGACTCTTAAAATAAATTTCTCGAGATTTTTTGATACATTTTTCAAATATTTTTACCCTTAAAAAAAATCAACTTTGTTGTAGTGCATTAACCTTGTTTTTTTTTTTTTTTTTTTTTTTTTTTTTTTTTTTTTTTTTTTTTTTCCCTCTTAATATTTTTTCCCATTTATTTAATTTAATGTTCCTTTATTTCTAAAATGATTTTTAACTCGCAAATTGCTTGGCTTTTGTACAATATTCTTTGCATTTATATATGTTGTTTAAATTCTGTTAATTGATCTGAGACTAGAATTTCTCTTTTGTGATTTATTACTTTTGTTTGAATTGAAGATTTTGAAATAAGGACTTAAGAGCAATTGCATCAGTTTGTGCAATATTTCTCTATTTTAACAAAAGAATCTACTTTTTCTATTTTACACACTCACTTATTCAAAACTTCCACGTCAGTTTGTCTGTTCTACCATCTATTTTATTTAAATTATCATTTTTATACATTTATATAATGTATATTTACATAATTACTGTAGCTAGGCATATTTACATAGCAATACACAGTCTAACGCAGGTGAGTTTTGAACATTATTGTATAAATTTCACCACTTTTTTTATTATGCACTCACTAATGTGAGTGCTCTATAGACGTTTCATTTGGCAGTGCCATTTATTATATAAAAAAATTCATGATGCCAATATGTGAGATGGGAAGGAGACAGATCTAGGTCAAAAAAATAAATTTTGATGACGACCGGTTGGTCCAAGGTCAAAACCAATCAGAATATACGTTGCGAAAGCAAAACGAGAAAAATTGGGTTACATTCTGAATCCATAGTCATGAACACGTCACACATCATACAATGGATAGCGGAGTTTTCGCTGTTTACTTTTGTATGTAGCCACGTAGGTAAGAATGAGAATACGAATTACGTGGAGGCTGGGAAGGTGAAGGGAAACTTCTCCTAGCTGCTTGTTGGCTTTAGCTCTAAAAGTTTTTCAATTTATGATATATATTTTTTAAGGAAAAAAAATACTTTCTTTAAATAACAAAAATAAAATATGCATTTTTCCCCACACAAAAAAGTACTTTCTTTAAATAACAAATTAGTTTTTAGTTTTTAGTTTTTTTCTCTCTTCTTTAGTGAGTTTGGGTTGTGGAGTCCCAAGTAAAGAGTTTTTAACAAAAAAAATTTCCTTTGGGGCCTGATGATCAATGGGATCTATTGGAATCTTTTATTTGCTTATGACTTATAAATATTACATTTGATTTATAGTCGTGCAATATATACACGTTTGATTCAGTAAGGTGTTTAAAGATATAAATAAATAAATGTGGGAATTTTTATAGAAATGTGATTCTTTTTTTCTTTTTCTTTTTTACACATGCATAATAAATTAAACAACTTGTATATACTCATTAAATTTTAAGGTACTACATTATCTTTAAAATTATTTTTTATATATAACAACCAACAGTTTTAGCCACACTGTCAGGAACGGAGCCACCCTTGGACAATAAGGCCAATTGCTCCCCCGCCCCCTCCCTCCAATTTTTTTTTAAAAAAAACTATTAGTATGTGTGTGTATACATATAAGTATTAATTTTAGCAATTTAGTTTTATAAAATTACATTTTGCCCCCTTAAAAATATTTTTAATTATTTGAGAGTGCTAGATGCAACTACAAAACCTTTCTACACAATTTTTTAAAATGGCTGAGTTAGCAAATTCTTATTAATTTGCATTTGAACATATTACATATATCACTTTTTTACATAACAATAATTACTAGCCATATCAGCAATTTTTAAAAACATTTGTGATTCTAGCTAGGGGTGTCAATTCGAGTTAGCGTGTCGGGTTCGTGTCGTGTCGAGATAGGGGTATTCGATTAAATGGCTCAACCCTAACCCGACCCATTTAATAATCGTGTCATGATCTTTCAACCCTAACCCGACCTGTTAATAAGGCGGATTGACCTGACCCAACCCATTTGACACATTTAATAAACGACTCGTGTTGGGTTGACACGAATGTAACACAACCCATTTCAGTCTGCATAATATTAAATATAACATCCATCTAGAAATAATTATTTTTACATCCCAAAAAGCAGTGCATATACTTCAAGTCTTCAACCCACATTCAAAATAATATAGTTCAACAAAAATATAACATTCATCTAGCAATAAGTTCTTTACACTCCAAAAGAAATGTATACACTTCAACCCAAATTCAAAATAACAGAGTTTCACAAAAATAAAATGTTCAATAAAAATATAATATTCTTGGAACTCGCCAAATGCTAAGTATCAATATTGAAAGAATTTGAATAAACAGTAGACTAATCCTGACTATGACCACGATTATCATCCATAGATTCTTTGTTAATATCCAAATTCATAACATCTTCTACAAGCTCATCCAATTTCATTTGTGTAAGCTCCATGCCAAAAAAAAAAAAAAAAAAAAAAAACAGTATTAGTAGTTCTAAGGTCTGTAAAGTTTTAATTTCCAATTATATCCTTTATAAATTTTTGTAATTACTCACTTTTCTTTTTTAATTTAATATATATGTTGGATATAAAAGGTATTTGACAAATCTAAAATAAAATAAATATTTATTTGTTATATGAGTTAAACGGGTTGTGTTAAGTGGGTTATTTCGGGTTGACACAAATAAATTGGCGTGTCAAACGTGTCTATTGCGGGTTATGCGGGTTGACCCATTTATGACCCGTTTCTTATCGTGTCGCTTTCGGGTCGACCCGTTTATGACCCAAACCCATTAAGGCCTAACCCTAACCCGAAAAAACCCGTGTCGGGTTCGTGTCGTGTTCGCGGGTTGGGTCGAACATTGACACCCCTAATTCTAGCATTCTTCTCCTTTTAAAGACTATAAAAAATTTATAAATCTAAAATTTAAAAAAAATATATACAAGTCCAATTAACCAATTTATAAAAAATAAAAAATAAAAAAAATAAAAAACCAACTCGAACATTTAAATTTTTTTTTTTTTTTTTTAATTTGTCCTTACCTAATAGTAAGCATAAAAAAACCCCAAAGTAGCTGGACAATATATATATATATATATATATATATAAAAGAAAATCAAACATATGTATTGTCCCTATAATACTCTTATATCTTCAACCTCATTTACAAGATAACTTTTGCTTTCTTAAAAGTCCGAACCTATTAAAATTAAAATTTCATTGTTTACAGGAAAAAGTACATAATTTTTGGGGATAAATATTAATACTAGAAAAGATAAACCATCTACTAGTAGAGTAAAAGAACAATATACAGGAAGAGATGATTTTGAACAGACAATCAATAATTCAAAATGGAACTTAACTTAGTTCTGACCTCGCATATGGTTGTTAGTGACAACTACATCTGCATTACTGGCAGCCAAGACACTAACCAACTTATAGGTGTGAAAAATATCGACGGCCTTGGCTAAGCCTCCAATATACTATCATGTAAGCTTCCGGTCACTGAGCTTCTTCTACAGAAAATCATGTTCTTTCATAAAAGTTAAAACAGAGAAAAACCCATTCTTTGTTTTTAATAATTAGTTAAATGACTGATGCTTGGGATATAAAATATAAAAATTACGTTCATACGATCTCTATTGTGTTAATGATCCGCTATACTTTGCAATGGCCTGTTTGATTGAATAGTGAACAAGGTAATTTAACTCCAAATTTCCAACTGTTCTTATATTTCTTTTTTTCTCTTTTTGTGGAGAATCGTTGGTCTCTATATTTCTCATCATCCTTTCATGCATTTATTTTATTTTTGAGTAAGTTTACTATCCAACAAATTCCACAACTTTTGCCACAATTTACTTATATGATGGATTATAAGTAGTGGAAATAAAATGGTGAGTCCATGTAGGTCTGTAATTCTACCATTCACTAGTCATGTAAAATCTATTAATCTATTTCTATTAACTATATATAAAAAGAGTGCACGAGCCTTTCTACAATATATATATATATATTTTTTTTTTGGTTTAGTCAAGTTTTGTCTTCTTGTGAAGCTAAAACGGTGCGTTTGAAGAGAACAACAATTACGGTCAAAATTTAAAGATAAACTCAAACAACAGTGACTCACTATTTACTGCCTCTTATCTTCTTCTTCTTCTCTCTACGTGAATTTTTTCTTTTTTCTTTTCCTCCCAAACCACTAATCTGTACTTGTGATTTAACTCCTTCACAACCCAGCCTCAGCACCGATCTCTCTCTACTAATCCAGATTAGCAAAAAAAATTTGAAACCCAAGAACATTTGTAGCCAATCTGCATGAGAGAAGGGCCAAAAAAAAAAAAAAAAAAAAAATTGGAGCTCAAAGCCTCAACCGCTGTTTGTGATCTCAGTTGGTTGGTGGATGTGCGAGAGATAGACAAAACTCTATTTTGTTTACTTATTTTTGGTTTCTGGTACTACAAAATTATTGTTGCTGTGAAAATTGGGGACAAATGGAAAGAAATTGAAGGAAATTGAGGATTTTTGGTGTTCGCTTTCAAAATAAAAAATTCGGAGCTCAATTCTCCCAAAATACTAAGTTTTAGTATTTGTGCGTATGTTTGTGTGAAAGTTTGGTAAACTCAGATGGGTCAGAATATTTAGTGTTATATTTAGACTATATGAATGAAAGTTTGGATTTTTACTCAGGTTGAATTTGTGTTGTGTTTGGTAGGTGTTCTTCTTTGCAATTATCTCTGTGCGTGAGATTGAGAGTTTGGATTTTTACTCAGATTAGATAATTTTTGTATGTTAATATTTACTATTAGGTGTTCTTTTGTCATATCATGTGTGTAATTATGTATATATGCATATGAATAAAAGTTTGGGGTTATTTTTATTTTTTACTAATATCCTATGAATTTGGTGTATGCAGGCATTCTTTCTACGATGTAGGATTGGCTTTTCATAGATGAATCAATGTAATTTGTAATCCTCAGTAGAATGCCTTTTTGATTGTTGGAGGTAAAGAGATTAGAGGCTCTATCTCTAATCTGAAGGGACCCTATGGTTTACCCCAAGCCTTGGTGAGTTGTGTTTTTGGCTAACAATCCATTGAGGTCCTTGAGATGGCACAAGGTAAACAAAAAATTGTGACCTATTCTTTACATTTTCATGGTTTTGTTGAATGTTATAGGTTTTTGAGGATTTTAGATTTATAGGTTTTTTTGTTTTTGTTCACACAGACAGTCATCAAGCAGAGGATTGTGATTCCAAGGCTGTAGCAGAGCAAGGGTGAGTTGTGTTTTTCATGTTTTCTTTGATTTCAAGTTTAAATGCTTAAAAATTTTAATATATGAAGAAAGGGCTTGGTTTTTCTTGTATATATAAAAAAAAGTGAAAGATTCCACCTACAGTGATTTAGTGATTTTTTGGTTTAGTCAATGCAAAACTCACCTTTTCATTACTTCTTTTATTTGGTTCACTAATGTCCAAAACTCAATGTTTTTGCGTGGGAAAGAAAAGCAAGTCTGAGGCAGGCAAAGAGCAATATACATTTTCTTCTTCTGACAGACTCAACAAAGAGATAAGCTTGAGTTGAGTACGTGTGTGGTGCCAGTGCAATCCGTACATATTTGGTGAGATAAGGCATAAAGACAGAGGGTTGTAGGTTTGTATGGGGAGAGAATTGTGTGGTTTAAAGGATGGGAAGAGACTTTGGTGGAGATTGTGGGTGGGTGTGGCCTGTGGGTTTCTTGAAAGTTAAGAGAGAGAAGTAGAGGACAAGATAAAACCTTTTGCTGGTTTGTGGTTTAACATTCTCAACTCATCACAATACAGGTATCACTCTCTAATCACAATAAAAAAAAAAAAAAACTCTCGGACTCAGAGAGAGAGAGCCCCAAAACAACACACATTCCATTCAAGATTCAACACTCATGGAAGACCCAGGTAATGGTAACTACCACCACCGCCGATTATACAACATTGTTGTTTTCCTTAATTTTTTAAACTTCGATTTTTATCTTTTTGTTTTGTTTGTTTGTTTTTTTTTTTTTGGTTGGTTTTTTGTTTTTTGTGTTTTATTTTATAAAATATAAGTAAAGATTTGAAATTGAAAAAAAAAAATTTATGTGTTTGTGTTGGGTTGCAGAAAATGGAATGCGTTGAAGAAAGCTTATGTGGCGGTGCGTGTAATGCAATCGGAGAGGATAGCGCTTTGCTTTCAACACAATCTTTAGGTTTAAGAAAAATAAAGGGATTCGTTTGCTCACATAATAAAATGCACAGTTTTGGAAAGAAAAATGGAGAGAGATGGGATAGCACAGGGAGATATGAGATGGGAAAGCTTATGCGGTGCTACGTGTATGTCTCTCACTTTTCTGATTTTGCCCTCTCTTGAAATGCCCAAATGGGCAAATCCTTGTTCTCATTCTCTTATTTTCCTCCTAAAATCCTCAGGTGTCTCTTTGTTTCTATGCAGTAGATTTACACAGTTTTACATGATTAGAAGTTCAAGGTAGTTCAAACTTTGGAGAATAGAACAATTTTTAGCGCTATTGAGTGATTTGATATATATATTCCCCCTTTTGTCTGGGAGTTTTTTTTTTTTGGAAACAGGTATTCACAATAGATTCTGAATACACAAGGAGGAAATAAAAGCTAAAACGGGAGCAACAAAATGTATGTGAATTCACATATGTGTGGCCTTTTTGTTTGACATCATGAGTATATAGTTGTTCATTTTACTTTTTTAGTTTATCTTTGCTGGGTCCCATTGAATTGTCAAGTGAGTCTCATTGCTCCAAAAGTCTTCTTTTTTTTTTTTTTTTTTTTTTTCAACAAAAAATTTTTAGTTTCAATAAAATAACCAGTTTCAGCTTTTATATCCTTTATTTTCCCACAAAAAAAAAAAAAAAAAAAAAAAAAAAAAAAAAAAAAACTTTATCACTTGTATGTGCTAGGATTATACCCTTTCATTCTTTCATGAAATTTAATTACATAAAAAATTGATATTATGAGCTAAACAACCTTTCCATATGTGATAGAACTGTTCATCATTTCCATGTTAAAGAGTATGCAAGATTGAGCTATTTTCTTTACCTGTAACTATCCAATTTCATCTGAAGGTTGTAATGATGGTTGGAGCAGGGAAGTTGGTGAGAAAGATTGGCAAAAATGACGGGAGTAGAGGCACATATGTATAGATGTGCAATCATAAGTTTTTTATTTTTTATTTTTTTCATTTAATATATATATATATATATATATATAAAGTTTTTGTTTGAAAGGTTTTTCCAAATTTTTTGTTGTTTGCAACTTTAGGCTCAATTGACTATGGGTGTTGTATTTATATGATTTTGTTATGAGTTAGCTATGTTTGGATTGTGGAATTAAAAAATTGAGACTCCATCTTGATTTTGGAAATTAATTCTTTAAGGTATTTGTGTTGCACGCAAAATGTTATATGAAAGCTTCCAATGTAGAAGTGTTTAAGTAGTTAAAAAAAGGCATGGACTGATAGTCTAATACTCCATTATGTTATTTTAGAGTAAATGTATAAGCCATTTTCTCAATTTAGGCTCAACAACACTAAAAACCAAGGGAGTCAATACTGTACCGGAGGCTGTACCGGTTTGGCTAGCAGTACGATATATTTCGGATACCGGTCAATACCGATGTACCGTTTCGAGTTTACCGCTATCTTTTATATTTATAAATATATATATATATATATATATATATATATATATATATATGTATGTATGTATATATGTATGTATGTGTGTGTGTGTGTGTGTGTGTGTGTGTGTGTGTGTGTGTGTGTGTGTGTGTGTGTATTATAATAAATATAAAAGTTTACCATAAAACATTTCCTCAATTCAGAACTAATTATTCATGGTTTTAGACTTTAGTATCAATTAAAAGAAGGAAAAAAAAAAAAAACACAATATAAAATATAGAAAGCTTAAAAGTTATCATTGCATACTAAGAAAACAAATAATACTAATAAGTTAATGCAAATAAGTTACTATTCTGCCCTAACAAAAATTCAAAAATTACAAAACTTTAAAAAAAAAAAAAAAAAATTAAATTTTCGATACCGGCTGGTACGCCCGGTATCGGCCGGTATTGCCTGAAATTGGCCGGTACGCCCAGTACATGGCCGGTATGCCCGGTATTTTTTTCGGTACGAAACAGAGGGGTTATGTGTACCGGTATGCTTGCCGGTACGGCCGATACGGTACGAAATCGACTTGCTTGCTAAAAACGCTACAGCCATAAAATTATGCTTTTTTTAAATATTGAATTATATGGAATTGGTTTAGACTTCCTTATGAAGTACTGCAAGTTCTTTAATATAAATTATAGGGAATTGGTTTAAACTTCCTTCTAAAGTATTGCAAGTTCTTTAGAAATATACTTTTACTATCAACAATTTAGTTTCATTGTAATGATTGTCTCTAACTTTGCCAAGAGTTTCAGTTCATTGTTCAAAAATAAATATTTTGTTCAGATTTTTATTGTTCAATCAAATTCTCTAAAGCCTCATTGTATGTAGTGTAAACTGGATAGTGACAGTAAGAATCCTAAAATCATGAAAATGTTGTTGTTTGTTGTAATCGCTTTGAATACTTGGGATAGATTCTGATGGGTGCTTACTAAATAGGAACCTCATGATCTCTTGGTCATTGTTTGCAGCTTGGTCTAAGGGATTCTATTTTTCAATGTTTTATAAAAAGGATTTGGTCCAGCTATACATTTTATATTTTCCTCATTTTGATTAATGGTGAACATCATGTATCTTGAACAAGAGTGTCATATTGTTTCAGACTTTTATTTAAAATTTGCGAATAGATGTTATTACATTACTTTTAAAAATTTTTGCTGTACACTAACATTGATCTGATTCTATTTTAGCAATTTGTCTTGCTAGATAGTAGATACAACCGATTACTTGATTTTGTTCTTTCCTATGTTACATAAAAGAATTTTGTTTGTTAGTTTGTATTGTATGTATGGTGCAATAAACAACATTCATTCCTAAATAGGTGATCACCTTGTGTGATATGGCGATGTCAACTTATAAAGGTTTTATGACTTAAGACAACGGATACTTGAGAGCCTAAACCTATGGTAGAGTAAGAAGTGTGGACCAGAAACAAAATTAGAAGTATAAGAAGTGAAGAGAAAGATAAATTTTTATGGCATAATAATATTTTTTTCATTATTTCATGACATACAATATATGTGTCTTCTTAAATTGGAATTTATTGTAGATGTGGGATTTATATTATGGGTGAAAGCTATGGTAGGTTCTACACAGGGGCGGAGGCATTAATTGACCAGGGGGGGCAATGCCCCCCCCCCCCCCCTAAATTTTTTTTTAAAAATATATTAGTATATATATATATATGCATTAAATTTAGCAATTTTGTTTTATAAAATTATATTTTGTCCCTTTAACAATACATTTGATTCTTTTTAGAGTAATGTTATAGTTACAAACTTATCTACAACATTTTTATATACTGTTAAGGTACAAATTCTTATTGGTTCACATTTGATCCTATCATTTACATCACTTTTTTACTTACCAATAATCACTCACTATATCAACAATATACCTTTAACACTTTTCTCATTTTAAAGGCCATTAAAAAATTTATAGATCTAAAATTTTAAACAACATATACTAGCCCAAAAACATTTGTGCAACAACAAAAATCACCAATAGCAAAGCTAAAAAAATTAAGTCCAATTAACCAATTTTACTTAAACAAACAACTAGCCCTTTAAAAAGTTTTAAATAAAATAATTTTGCCTTTACCTAACAGGTGCACACATCAAAAACTCATTAAAAAAAAAAAAAAAAACTCAGTAGCTAAGAAGCTGCTGAGCTAGAGGTCAAAGTCGCCCCCCTTAACTCAAAGTCCTAGCTCCGTCCTTGGTTCTACACTTGATCTTATATCACTATTCAACATACTAACTAGCACGTGCCTTGCATGCATAGCCCAAACTAGTATATAAAGAAGTGTCAATAGCATTTCTTCAGTGATTTGGTTTATTCAATTTCTGTCTTTTTTTGGTTTTTGGTTTTGTGGTGAAAAAGCAAAAGTTGTTTTAGTGAGAGACCAAATTTAGTGAGCAAAAACTCACCATTTGACGTGAGTCGGCATTTTTTTTTTCTTTTTTTTTGTCTAATAATCATCGTTCATGCCAGATTGCGTTGAGCTTGTATCCATTTTTATTTTAAAAAATATCTATACGTGGTGATAGATTTTTTTTTTTTTTAAGGAGTTGTTATATCTACACAATAAATCGTCATAATATTTTTATAATTGTTGAGGTGTCAGTTTCCTACAGGTCAAAATAAAATAATAAACTATTAGACCGAAACTAACCACAACTAAAAATAAAGCTCTTGTGAAAATATTATGACATTTTGGTGTTGTTACAATATTTTTTACAATATTTTTTTTTTTGATACAAATATTTTTTACAATTACTAAGGTGTTATTAGTTGAATACAAATCAAAATAAAATAAAAAATTATCATATCAAGACGTACCACAACTTAAAATAAAGGCATTGTAAAAATGTGACATTTTGTTATTGTCATAATATTTTCATAGTGTAAGTTTTTCAAAGCATTCGCATCAATTATTATGAAATGGCATAAGGGCCAATTTTTTTCTAACCAACCCTAAAAGTCACCCACATCAGTTTATGTATTTATTGTGCAAAATGCATTTTAGCTATGGTTCTTGTGTAAATATGCACAAGCGCTGTTGTTGTGCATTCATTTTTTATTATTTCTTTGTGTTTCTTGATAATGAAGGAAGAGAGTAGTTAGTGATTTTGTTATTGTCATAATATTTTTACAATTGCTGAGGTATCAGACTATTAGTAGCTTATAGATCAAAATAAATTAATAAAAATATTATATCAGGACTCACCACAACTTAAAATAAAGGTATTGTGAAAATGTGACATTTTGTTATCGTCACAATATTTTTACCATTGCTAAGGTGTAAGTTTTTTATAGGTCAAAATAAAATAAAATAAAAATTATTAAATTGGGACCCACCACAACTTAAAATAAATATATTGTGAAAATGTTGTGATATTTTATTGTTGTCACATATTTTCAAAACTACTGAGGTGTATGTTTTTACTTTTTATGTGTAAAAAGTAAAATAATAAACTATCAAACTAAGATTGACCACAACTAAAATTAAAGTTATTTTGAAAATATTGACATTTTGTTATGTCCCTAAACTTTTTTGGTTTAGACAATTTTGGTAAGCATGTTTCACTCACAGTTTTCTTCGGCTTCCTTTTTATTTTATTTTATTAAGCACCAACATAGTTTTTCTTAAAAAAAAAATTAAAAAAATAAAATAAAATAAAAAACACTTTCCCCCTTTATGTTTGGGTTAGTTCACAATTTTCGCCCTAAACTTTAAAATCGAGCAATTTCTCTCTTTATATTTTGGAAACAAGAGAATACCCTCTACGGTTACTCTTTCAATTAAACCTTAATGGAATGTTATGATTCCCAGTGTGCAATGTCTAAACTACCCCCATCAAATTTTAATATCCCAAAATCTTTCTTCACATTTTTTTTGTTTTATATGATAGTTTAAACTACCCCCACTATATAGGGTGTTCTATTTGTTACTTAGAGAACATTAATTTAGTAGGTTTTAATTTTTTAAATTTATAATTTCATATAATTCGACGACACATATGGCTTTTTTTTATCTTGTTCTTTTTCTTTTCTTTTCTTTTCGTTTTTTAAATTTATTTCTTGCTTAAAAAGGTGTTTATTTTTTTTGAAAGCAAAAGGGTGTTTATTAAAAACTAAATAAGCTAAACACCGTAGTTACATGCATAAAATGTAAGTTAATAAAGAATGAAGTATGAATAAAGATCTCTATTGTGGATAGTTGTAGATATTTGATGAAGAGTTTCAATTTTCCCTAATATCGTTCATTATGAAAATTCAAATATTATGAAAACATCAAAACACAGTTGCTTGTTGTTGGAAGATGATATTTGTTATCATTCTTAGAATTTTTTAGTCAAATAACTTTTAAGAAACTATTATATTAAAATAGATATTCGTATGTTAAATAGTTACACTAAATTTCTATGTAATCAAAATTCTTATATGAATGTTATTAGCAATGCATGACAAGCTCTTTTATATATATATATATTTTCAAATAGAAACTCTATTATAAATTTTTTATTCAAGGGATAGCACGTGCCTTGCTCGTGCTTCCCAAACTAGTTAACTATATAAAAAGTGTGAATACCCTTATCTACAGTTGTTTTGGTTTAGTCAAGTTTTGGTCTTGTGTTAAGCAAAACGGTTTGTTTAGAGAGAATAGCAAGAGTCACCATTTTAGTCAAAATAAAATACAAGTCAAAACAAAATTCACTGTTTAACTCTAGACTTTAGAGTCCAATGACACTGAGAGAGAGAGAGAAGCATATTAGAGTATTTTTGGTTTGATTTTTTTGGCTCACCCACATACCAAGTAATCTCTCTCTCTCTCTCTCTCTAAATTTCCATTTCCATTTCCATTTCCATTTATGTTTTGATTGATCTCTTACCAAAATTTTCTTCTTTTCTTTCTATAGTGGCTTCAATGGTCTGAGAGAGCGAATTCTCCATCATTCCATCTGTCATGATTAGGTATTAACCCAAATTCTTCTTCAATTTTATGCTCTGATTGTTTGCTAATGGAGTTTGAAAATAAAATTGTAATTTGCCCTAACTATCCACCTATGATGTGGTTGAAATTTAAGTTACTTACTTGTGGTTTAAAATTTGACACTTTACCCATTTGAGGTAGTTTTTGATCTTATTTGATCTTGTATTTTTATGTTTTTTGTATTTTTGGAGGAGAAAGACATAAAAGTAGAGCAAAATTATATATTTAGCTCTGTTTTTAATAGATTGAGCTAACCTTAGATGGATAAAGTGTTAAATTTCAAACTAAAGGTAGGCAATTTAAATTTTGGCCAAACCACAAGATAGGAAATTGTAATTTTACCTAAAATATAAAAAGGGGAAAGCACTACTTGATATCATCTCATGCTACTTGTATCGGAGATTGTGATTGTGCTTTACATGTAGGTTTGTTTGATTTAGATTGGCCATCAAATTTGTCTTGCTATGAGTTTTAAACAAGAAATTTTATTCTTTTTCTGATGTTTGCTGGGCCACAATAGCACTGATCTGTGGGTCTTTGACAAATTCCATGAACCCGGAGAGGGTAACACACTGTTAGGAGTAACATAGGAAGGAAAGAATTTTTATTTTTGGATAATTGTGGGACTACATTATCACTGATCTATGGCACTTGGACAAATTTCATGAACCCAGGAAGAGTAACACCCTATTAGGAGTAACATAGAAAATGGTATGCAGAGTAGCAACAATATTTCCTAGAGAGTGAATTTATAAATTATTGTTTCCTTGCCATCATAAAAGCTTTGTAGTTTGCTCAAACTAAGTTGGCACCTTCTGGGAATGTGCAAAAAATACTTTGATAAACTCTACGTATGTTTCTTCCCAAGCAATGTTTTAAAGGCATTTCTCAAGCATTTATCTGGTTTTTCGTTAGAATGAAGAGCAGTTTGTTATTTCTGTAGGGCTTTATGGCTCTGCTTGCATATGAAGAGCTGAATAAATTCCCAATGATTCATCTGCTTAGCTTGGGCCTTGGAGTACTGGCACACGGTTGATGAAACTTTGAATTGGAAAATTCTTGGTGATAATATATATAGAAAAACCAAACAATGATGATATATACATGTTTGTTAAGATTCCTTGAATTGTAAAACTGAAACTTTCTATCTTTCCCGAGACCAACAATCACATGGTCGACAAGCAAGTCTTTGTAATCTTTTATTGGTCATTTTCATTTTGATTCATTCCTCTAATTCAATTGTGTTCTCTCGAAAAACTTATTCTAATTGCTTTGTCCTGCTTATTCATAGAAAAAAAATAATTGTTATGGGGTCCAATCTTTGAGATCTGAGAACATGAAAGCTAATGTCCATAAGGTTCTTTTCCTCTCTTTTTCTTTATTTATCCTATTAGTGAATTATTTTCATTTGAAATTGGAGTCTTTTCTAAGTGCATCTACATTTTAATGTTTGTGAAAATGCCTAGTAATAGAAAATATTGCTGAGATTGCTTTAATAGCAACTTTGGTTAAGTGGTGAGGTCTTTTTTTCCCTCTTATTTTATTTTCCTTCATTTAGATAAAATAAAAAGTTATCAACACACAAAAAAAAAAAAAAAAAAAAAAAAGTGTTACAACACTTGATGCCAGCTAACCAACTTTTGGATAAATGCAACAATATCCATTACAAGGTTGGGTCAAAAGTTTTGGCATATGGCCTGCAATGTCACAAAAGCACTGGTATGGAATACAATGATGAATTTTCATTCCTTTGTATACATAATATTTTTTTTTTTTAAGAAACAAACTAATTACACTCTCTTACCAAGTTCAAATACATTACTTAACCCAAATTGGAAGGAAAAATTTCTTGTAAAATCACGGTTGTAGTGGGCCTTTTTTTATTTCTGGGTTGGACTGCTTCTTGCCACGCTGCGGCCTAATAGTTTTGGGATAGGAGAGTCAGGACTGACTCGATTAAAACTCACCTCAAGCCAGCTTGTGCGCAAGTTAGGACCCCTTTGCCAAGATCTTGGTCACGTGCCCACGACAGAGGATGCTATCACAAAAATGTTATAGCTGGAGGCACATAATATAATAGGATAAGAAAGATATGTTTGCTGCCAACCAAAGATAATATTAAAACCACTTTCTCAATAAGAAAACACAGTACTATGAGTATGGCAGAAATAAGTTAGCGACAAAAAAAAAAAAAAAAAAAAAAAAAAAAAGAGAGAGAGAGAGAATAATGTTAATGCTTAATCAATCACAATAAAAGAGGGGAAAGGAGATTAGTTTGTTGTGCTTGGTTTCTTAGCAGATTTAAGTCCAAGAAGGGAACCACTTTCCAATGTGGGCAATCTCACAGGGAAATCCTACCATGAAAATTGCCTACTTTGAAAGAATGGATCTAAATGGCTTATTCTCAAATCCTTTAACTTGCTAGAGTGTAATCTGTTAAGAGGGAGAGAAGGGAGTAGCCTATTGGCGTATGCCTTATCACACTCTTGTTTCCTCACTTCACTTTTTATCCTCTTTGTTTTTCTCTACTTTCCGTTTCCTTCCTTATTCCTATATTTCCTCTGTCCTTCCTTGTTTTCCGTTGTTTTCTTTCTTACTATTTTTCTCACTTGTTCCTCCTTACTCCTTACTATTGTTTACTGTGCACAGCTAAGGCTTTTTTATACTACCTGCTGTGATAAGTTATATTGTTTTACCCTTCAACTACTTTTGACCTGGTGTGGGTGTCCTTCCCAGGCCACCTACTAGTCTACTTGCTGCTCAGCCATCACCACTACCTTGTGTTGGTTGGGTGTTCTCTCTTACTAACTCCTATAGCATGCACCAAGCTATTCCAACTCATCTTTCTCTCTTTTGGATGGTATGTCATTCCAACAGGACATTTCTCCCAAAATAGCTTGAGTGAGAATCCCAGAATAGACATCACCCTTCTTCCCACCGCCAGACCATACCCTCTCTTACCTTTGACCTATGGCCCACCGCGCCTGTATTGGCTGGGTACAAGTGGTTGGTGTCTGAGCCTTGTATGTGCTTTACTCCTATGTGAGTCCATAGCTTGTTTGCTATTCATGCATTTGTCATTACTTGCGGATTTGTCTGGTCTTGCTACATGTTCTGCTGCTCATTTTTAACCCTTTGTGGCATGGATGAGTCACTAGGTCTTCATTCTTTGTATTTCGTTTCTTTCCTAGGCAGGGTTTTACTTGGGTATGGGCCCTTCCTTCTTCAATTCAACCCCTGTCTTCTCTTACTTCTGGTTTGTGGGTTGGCTGATACTTCCGCCATCCCACTGTATTATTTCTACCATGTATTGCTTAACTATGCTTGCGAGGCCTCCTTTGGGCCTACCGTGTACTACCTAGTATTTTTGCTGGGTTAGTTCTCTTGGACTTCCTTGGCCCATTTTGTTTCTCTAGGCATCCTTGGCCGCCTTCATTCCTTTGGGCATCATTGGCCCATTCCATTCTTACATTCTCATAGGCTTTTGCTAAATCTTTCAGGCTTCCCCATCCTATTATCTTATCCTTTCCTATTGGGGTTTGTGGGCTTTTGCACCAACCCCCTTTTACCAATTCCTTTCTTTGGGCTAACCGGCCCATCTTTGCATACTTTCCACTTCTCATGATTTCCATGAGCTTGCTACTTCCTTCTCTAGGCTCCTCTGGGCTCGTTTGCTTTCTATGTAGCATTTTTTACTACTTTATAGGCCTGTGGACTATTATTCCCGTCATTCAGACTTAATGATTTTTCTTACTTTACTAGCTCTTCTTCCTTCACCCTTTTCATATTGTTGGGCTTCTTTTTGCTATTGGGTCCTTTTGCCAAAATGGGCATCAACAGTATGCTACTAAAAATTTGATTTCCCTTGTAAAATCAATGCTATGGATAACAAAGAATTCATTGATCTTAAATTTATCTTTCTATTTAAGTGATTATTTATTTCATTGTTCAACTTCTAGCTGTTGAGGTGTAGTTAAGTTAGATGATACAACTAGATATTTGATGGTGGCTTTATTTGGAGATGTTGCTAAATTTTTTTTATAATGCTCAACAATGAAGCTAATAATAAAGACTGCGGAGGTATTAAATAATCATGACTAATCTTTAAATTAATTGGTTCTTAGCTTTCATATACAAACACAACAATAAATTTAAAATCTAAAATTTTCATTTTTTTTAAACAAAATATAGTAAATTGCAAATTACACCCCTAAAGTAAATATAAAAACTTACATTCTTTCTTTTTAAATTGTAGGATGGAATCAAAAATATTGATAGCTTAGCCAAGCTCTCCTTTGATAAAAATTTTCTCATCCATATAAGAGCAATAAAATGTGACATCTTTGGAGAATCATGCCATAAGTTCAACATTGTTGATGTTTATGATTCACCTAAAAAAATTCAATGAAAATGAAGTTTTAAGTTTTGTATAATGCAAGACATCTACTCTTGATAGATTATTGCTGTATAGTGTATAACTTTGTCTTTCAATATATACAAATGAAGAGGAAAAAGCATATGCTCTCTTTTTTTAATCCATTATATGCCTACTATTATGATCAACATTTTGGGATTTTTTCTAGACATCACATCTACTTAACATTATGATGTGGTGTTTTTCAAAGGACAAGTATATATTTGGAATATGTTAAGATATTAACCTGTGATGTAACCTTTTTTTTTTTTTTCGAGAAACACCTGTGATGTAACCTATCAAAAAAAGATATTAACTTGTAATGTATTATGTTTGCTATAGTATAATTTTTCAGTTTCTTTCGTAGGTAGACTATGTAGTCAAATTAATGTCTCTTTTAATGGTAAGGTTTCTAATTACTTCAAAAATTAACTAATTTATAATTTTGGTAGGTTTTAAAAATAAATAATAAATTTAACCTTAATCACTTATCTCTTTACCACTATCTTAAAAAAAAAAAAAAAAAAAAAAAAAAAAAAAAGTTATCTCTTTAACATGGCCAGCACGTGCCTTGCATATCCAGTCCAACTTTGTACGTGTGTATATATAGATTTGGTTTGGTCTAGTAGATAAAAAACAAAGTAATAAGTTTCTTTTTAGAAGATGGGCTCAAAAGAAGTTATCTAACCATTATCAACTTAAGCAATGGAAGTGGGCCAAACAGAAAAAATGAGTGACCTGAGAGTGTGTTTTCGAACTAAAACCCAAATCAAGCATGGGCAGTATTGGGCTGCTGCTGGCAGCATACAGCCGAAACTTATCTTAAAAGAGCATTCTTTGATGATACGATTGGGTGGTGGCCACGGGCCGAAGCCAAACCCAAATAAGTGGCCCATTTGCCAGTTTATGTGAAGTTTACTTATTAATCAATGGCCCACGAACACATTCCAGCACCTCAAAGTATAAAAGTCCTTTACACGCATCTTTGTTGTTGTTGTTGTTGTTGTTGTTAAGGTTAGAAAAAACCCATCATACACCGTTTTTGAAGAAATATACCCAGCATTAATCCCCCCCCACCCCCCCTTAATTTATTTTTTTTTTATTTTTTATTTTTGAGAGTGGAATGTATAGTAAAAAAGTTGAAAGAACGAGTTTATAGGGTATTTTGATCTTGTTATCCAATGCCGATATTTTAATTTTTTTTTTTTTTAATATAATCTTGTTGCACAAGTGTACTTACCGATTTTTTCTAATCCCAAAAAAGAAGTAATACTTTTTCTCCTAGAGCAACTTATTAAATAATTCAACCTTAACAAAAGTCGATACAACACCCTAAACTTGATATGGTTGATATGGTTGGGTGGATGGAAAAATATGAGTATGAAAAATATTCAAGATGTTCGTCTAGTAGAGAAGATGAAAAAAATGGATTAATAAAATGATGAAAATGTTGGGCATGCTCGTGTTTTCTCTCCATTTTTGAGAAAAAAATGAATTGTGGCTCCAAAGAGAAAACTTCCTATCCCCTATTTTCATTTCACTCTATTTTCTCCCCTTTTCAAACATAAGAAAATGACATTTTCTCTCATTTTTTTCCTTCCCAATTTTCCATTTTCCCTCAAACACATTCAACTAAACACACACCTAGTATTGCTCAGGATCTTCCCTAAATTTATATCCAGTTGTTTTTGAAACATAATTTTTTGCCATAACTTTCATTACAACTTGAATGTCACGAATTTCAAGGGACTGCCTATAATTTTATCATTAACTCACTATTTTTTATATATTACCCAGGAGCGCAAGTCCCAACAGAATTAACCGTTACCAACTTACCATAGCCTCAATCAACAGATTGAACACGCAACGGTCTTCATCAATTTTCTCGCCGCTCACAAACTTCTTTCCTACCATTGATGATCTTTATCAAAATATCTTTTCCTGTCTTCGGTGTGTTGAATGTGGGGTGATATTCATTTCTTTATAGGAAGTCACCATTTTTGACGGTCTAATTATTGCTTTATACAAAGAAAACTGACAGACTCACTTTATTAACAAAATCCAGAATGACAAATCTGAAATATTCATTCATTCTTCTTACTCCTTTTGAGGCACTCATGATTGAATACTCATATAAGCTCACCTAAGCTAATAACTTCAACAAGAGAAGTACTATAAGCTCATTTTCATTTTTCATTTTTCATTTTTCATTTTTCTCCTATCAAAAGACATCATTAATCTAATAACGAAAGACAATTTCATAAATTCATTCTTTAGTAACCTTTGTAAACTTAGTCTTCTGGTTGCAATGCATAGTAATGTGAACATAAAACATAGTAAAACTCATTTTACAAATATTGCATTTGGAGGCCTACAATATTATAAATGGTGATTTCTCGGTTGTCGATTTGTTTTGGGTCGGTAAGTTAATTTTGAAATGATATAATTCTTTGATGATCTTTTATTTGATAAAATCCATGTTTTAAGCTTTTATTGCTAAATTTTACTTCCCTATTCCTGTCCTTTTCCCACCTACGCAAATTGTAAGGGAGATGGATTTCGCAAGAATATTAATTATAACATGCTTTGCAAAGAGTTTGTAACAACTGGACCTTGGTATTGGCCTAGGATTCGGAACACATATGGCTACCTATGGCGGGCAAATATTTTTTTTTTTGGTAAACATGGCGGGCAAATATAATGTTAGTCGTAGCCATAATTATTTAATTCGGTACTTTTAGAATTTATTTATCTATAAATCTCTTAAAACACATCAAAGGTGTTTTTTTTTTTATGTAAAAAAGTCAATTGTAATTGATTACACTGGCACCTGATCATGAGCTTAGAGCCATGTACTAAGTTTGAACTGAAGTTGTGAACAAAAAGTGTGTATAAGCAGTATGTATTCCTAATATTTATACATTAATTAATGAGAAGCATTAAATTCATAATATTTTTTACAACAAATAATAAATAGTTAATTATTATTGGATATAATTTGAAATTATAATTAAATTTTTTTTTGTCCTACTACTAACAACCTATAATAACCGGCTATTTAAAATTTGTTATGGACATAACATTTTTCTTAATTTATTAGACAATTACTAAGGACAATACTCATACATAAGAAAATTATTTAATACTTCAGAGGGACCATAAATACATACCTCATGTGAATTATAAATGTCACTATAAATTTAATTAGTAAAATTCACGAACTCAATAATTACCCACCATACCCATACTGATAGGTAGTTTCTTTTAAAGCTCTAATGGGAGTGGGAGGTTTTAGGCGAAAGGCACCTGTATTCTTTCTGTCTTCGTCTTCGCCTCCGCCTCCTTCTCCTTCCACCATATCAGACTTTTCTCCTCCTCTTCCAGCTCCTGATCACAGGTAATAGAATTTGTTTTTTATTTTTATAAATTCTGGGTTTTTAATTATTTACTACTGATCCACCCTCCTTTTTTCTGGGTTTTGGCCATCCCTAGAAATGGACAGTCGCTGACGAGCCTCAAAGTTGTTGGGGAAATAGTTAGCCTCCTCACAGGCATTATTTTGTTCATTGTTGCAATATACAACTGCACTAGCAATCCTGGTGGTGAGTCTGGTGTCGCAATGGTTGATGCTCCCAGTAGCCCCCTAGGCGATAACAGTGCTGCTACTGCCAATGGAACCAACCAGGAGTAAGCTGCAGACAGTCCTTTCTTTTTTGTTGGTCATATTGCATGATCGGTTGGAATGAAACTTTTGTTTGCTGCTTAATATGTTTTTTGAAAAGACTTGGAATATTAACTGATGTTTGGATCATTTTGATCTTTTGACTCCGGCATATTATTGTTTGAAGCTTTGAGGTTTGTTGTATGGGCTCAATTAGCCTGTTTGGATTGGATTGAGGAGAAGGGGAAGTAGAGCAAAGTTGATTATAAATTAGCTAATATATAATCAATTTTCCTCTACTCTCTTCCTCTCTCTCTCCCTCTTCCCTAATCCAAATGGATTATAAGTATATATTAACGGTTCATGGTGTTTCAGAATGGGGTTTCATCTTGGTGATAGACAGCACCTTTAAACAAAAATATAGATATAAAATAAGTCATTTAATACCCATTTCAAAAGGTATTGGAGACCCATAAGATATATATCCAGATCTGGGGTAGTTTTCTACTGCCACTGCCACCAATTCCTCCATCGGCTCTTTTTTCTCAAACCCTCCCTGTCCTCTCCTTTGATTTCCTCTACCCCATCTCACTTCATCCAAATCAGGTTAAGAATGCATCTGATTTGTACTTATTTAGATACATAGAAAGATAAGGGCATGAACAGTTGAAGGAAGCTTGCGACAAGCTTCAAAACAGTTATTTGTGTACAAAAACTTTAATCTTTTTGATATTGAGGCAAAAGAGCTTATTTTGTGGGATACATGACCTCGTACTTATTTATTCTTTTGTCACTTTGTTTTTGGTTTTGATCGGAAAATTTTAGGTTGAAATTACAAATTTCTCACATGAAAGCACATGGTTTTCCTTCCCATTAATTACCTTGTTTCTTTTCCCTTTTCCTTCCCTTCCCAGCTGAGCTGCAACCAATTCTATTTAGCCAAAAAGCTGCAACCAGCTTTATAAAATCAGCTTTATCTGTGACAGAGAAATTTTAAAACTTAGACCCGTCAATCTTGAAAGAGCATAAACCCTATAAAATCAGCTTTATCCGTAGTTTTAGGAATCTGAAATCTTATACCCTAGACAGCAAGGGGTGTAGTTTGCCCTTTATCTAGAGACGTAATTGTTGCATGCAGACTGCATGGTAGAGCTTAAAAATAAGCTTATTCATGATTTGGGAAGTACTTACCACTTAAAATAATCTCAAGCCAGTTAGTAGTGTTAAAATATTAGAATGAACTTTATTTATAATTTTAAAACATTGGAAATCTACAATAGAGGTTGAAAATAAAATTATTCATAGGTTGGGCTATATTAGAATAAGCTCAGGTATATAAGTGAGTGGTATTAAAATATTAGAATGAATAATTTACGAATTGTATTTAGAATATGGAAACATTGGAATGTATGTTAAATTATTATAGTTGTATAAAGATATTACACCGAATTGTGTTTGGAAGATTAGAAATTTGGAACTTTATTAATTGTTCACACTAGCTCCGTTCAGCATTAATGCTTCTTAAACTATTATCCTTTAGCTTTGTAGCCGCAGACTAGAAGAAGAAGAAGATAAATGAGGAGAAAGAAGATCATGATGGTGGTGATGAGCAATGAAAACTGTTGATAATAAAATCTGTGTTTTGTGGTTGTCCTTAACCGCTTGTTATTTTAAGCCCGGTTCTAATCCATGGTTAAGTTGCTGGCAGAGACGGCCCAACATAATTTGGGGCCTAAGGCGAAAAATTTATGCGGGGCCTTTAATATGTAAATATTAATTAAACAAAATTATTTAATACTAATCAAATTAAGGTTAATTTAATACATTAAATACATAAATAATACCAACTAGATTAATGTTAATTTCATATAGAGAATTGAATATCATAGTTGAACCTATAAATATTAATAAAAAGAAATAAAAATATATTGCGATTGAAAAAGATACTTTATTTTGGATATAAGACAATGCATAGTTAATAAAATTATAATCTAATTTTTAATTTTATATTTTGATTTTAAGAGAAAGAGATAGATATTATTTGGTGTATGGCTTTGTAGGATATTATTTTACAAAAATCAAAGTCTCAAACTATTAGAAGAGATTAATCTATAATTGATAATTTAACACATTTGCAACATCTTTTTGAAATATTTTAGGGTTTCAATTGAGTTAAGGTTCTATTGATCTCGTACTTTGAGAGTCTTAATAGAAATGAAAAAGAAAAATGCACTAATTAAAAGCACTATAAAATGTTCAAAATATAATGTGATATTGTTTCTCATTGATGAACTTCATCAATTTAACTAATGAATGTTTATATCACTTTTTTGTGATTAATAATATGGTAATTTGTAAGCCAATAGTAAAATTTGTAATATCCTTAACATCACTAATAAAAAAAATGTACAACATTTAGAAAAAATATATATAATTTTATAAAAATTTTGGCCTTTAACTATGGAAAGTGGGGCTTTTTTTCCTAAGGAAAAATTTGTTTTTTGGTGGGGCCTTAGGCCTAGGCCCAACTTGCCTATACCTTGAGCCGGCACTACTTGCTGGACCCTATTGGGGTTAGATGTTGTATGCGTGTGTAATAAATATACCTAAGCCTAGTTTTTTTTTTTGAGAGGATACCTAAGCCTAGTTGAATGACCCTTCTTCACTTTTTATCTATATTTTATAGTTTCTACTTTCTTCTCTCATTTTCTTCCTGGAAGTTACTGAATTTTTTGCTTTCTCAATATGCTTTTTCTGGTGCGATTCTGATTGTTAAAAGGGTGTTTGGTACTATATTTTAAACAACAGTTTTTAGTATTTAAATAACATTACACGTATTTTTATATATTTTTTTTACTTATATATATTTTTAAAAAATACAAACAACATTACTAGAACAACATTACTAAACGAGCCTTAGAGTTGCAAAATGCCTTAATTTGATTGTGTTGACCATGCATCAACAGTTAACTAGACATAAGCAACAAGACACCTATCATAAGAGCATCACATTGATGGAGCCATAATTTTAGCTATTTGGCAATACAAAAAACTACTTTATCTATTTTATCTTCTCACTTTACAAAATATCCAACATCCAAGGTTTTATTTTAGCTTTTATAAGGTTGAATTTAATCAACCATCTTGTTGATTTTATTTCATGCTAAATTTGCTTGTATTTTAGCAATTAGTAACCCTGTATTTAGGTGGGATTCTTACAAGGGTAGTGTGTGAGAAGATGTGAAGAAATGCTCAAGATTGTGCAAATATGTAGAGTTTCGCAGCTAGGACTCACAGGTGACTCGCGACTGGGAGCCGCCAACTGCAGGCATGTGAGAAGCACACAGGGGAGGTGAAGGGTCACGCCAACTATCGCACTACAGGACAAAGGTCCCAGGCTGGCCAAGCCGTTAACTCACGGCTGGAACTCGCGACTCAGACCAGTCGCAAGGCCAAGCCGCCAAACCACCATGTTTGGGAAAAACTGACTCTTCGTATTCCTTTCTCACCCCAATATATATAGACCCTTATACCCACTAAATGTAGAGAGCTTCCAGAGAGAATTTTGTGAGAGAAACTCTAGAGAAAAACAAGATTGATTCATCCACAATCTTTACCTTAGAGACTCTTCAAATTCCTCTACTCTCTTCCTCTCCATTGTTAAATCCTTGAGAGGTCTTTAGCCAAATCATTTTCTCACCATACACATATCCGTGAGAATGTTTATTTGGAGTTTTGGGAAGCAGTTAGGAAGGAACTAATTCACATTGGTTGATGCTATGGTTGATAGCGGAATCCAGTAAGCTAAAGAAGAAATATGTTCAACGCAACCTCGTTAGAGCAAGAAGCTTGGAGGGCTTAGGTACATTGGGTAGATTAGGCTTGGAGGATCTTCTACTATTCATGTATCCCAACTACATTCTTTAGTGGATTATTTACTGCTTGGAAGGCGGCGGAGAGATTTTACGCCGAGAGCTTCAATTTCCTCTTCGATAACACATCATGTGTTGTCCGTGTGTTTGCATCTTCCTTTCCTTTATCTTTACCTTATATTTACTACTGTAGATGTGTTTATATTTTGCTTAGATTGTGTATCAATTTTGTGTTTGGCTTATATTCATATTCTGCACATTAATTGTTTGATAATAAGCTTGAATTGATAATTTGTAATTTGGAGTCTAAACGTTCAAGGGACCCATATTGAACATTCAATTGGTATCAGAGCGAGTGCACTCGCTGTGGTTTGATTACTTTAGTGCGATCCTAGACCCCTTAGATATGGATATTGTAAAGTTGTAATTTACAACTGTGTTTTTGTTGGCTTTTATTCCGTGCCAAATTTGATTGTAATTATGTTCAATCGTTTAAAACCCTGTATTTGTTGTGGGACTTGATGTAAGGGGTGTGTGAGAGAAAGAGTGTTGAAGACTCAAGCATTTGGAGAAGTGAAGAAGTCTCGCAGGTATCTCGCGGGTATATCGCGACCAAGCTTCCCGTGAAGTGAAACATGTGCCAGGCACATGCTGGAATGCGAAGAGTCATGCCAGGTGGAGACAACTGTGTCTCGCGAGTATCTCGCGGGTAAGGCCTTCCCGCGAGACACCCGCGAGACTAGCTGTTCTGCCAGCCTGTACTTTTTGAGTCACACCTTTTGCACCCCTCCTACATATACCATCATTACCCACATTTGTTGAAAAGTGCTTCAAAGAGAAAACCCTAGCCAAACACATTGGTAATTAGAGATTGTCTTCCCCACCTTCTCTAAACAATTTGCTTGTGGTATCTCCTCAACCCTTCCCTCTCCATTGTCCATATCTTTGAGAAGTTGATAGCCCAAACACTTGACACACCTTTGAGAGTGCTGAGTGACGTTTTGGTGCTGCTGGGAAGCATAGGAAGGAGCCTTGAATGGCAGATGCAACATGGAGCTTGTTGCGGGATCCGGATAACTAGGACAAGACACGGTTCCGAGAAGCCTTGTTGGAGTAGGAGCTTGGAGGGCTTAGGTACATCGGGTAGACTAGGCTTGGAGGGTCTTTTGCTAATCCATGTATCCCAACTGATTGTCTAGTGGATCGATTTCCGCTTGGAGGGCGGCGGAGAGGTTTTTCGCCGAGTTCTTCGGTTTCCTCTTCGATAACACATCTCGGTGTTATTTGTGTTTGCATCCTTCTTCCCTACTCTTGTTCATTTCACTTTTACTGCTGAGTTGCTTTAAATTATGGATTAGAGTAGTTGTTTGTTTATACGCTTGTGTTTACACTATTCCGTACTTGTTAATAAGTTAGTGTAAAATCAACCAAGCCGTAATTTGAATTTGGGGGTCTAAACCGCTCGTGTGTTTTCAACACATTTTCGAGCTTTCAGATATAGCTATGAAAAAGGCCATGCTGAATTATGGTTCAAATGCTTGTGAGAATGACTCTATGAGTATGTTTGAAGGGTATCCTAACAATGAACTCTTAGAGTTATTAAAATCAGAGAAATATGCTAGGATGTTTGTTCACATGCTGAAATACTTTGAAAATAAGAGTCACATCTTACACAATAGTCTATGTGAGTCTAATTCTTTGATTGAAAAATACAAAAGAAGAAATAAAATGTTGTGTGAAAAGGTTGATAAGATGAAAAAGAAAATTCAATCTGGCAGAAGTATGGAAAATGAAAATAAATTTATGTTTGATGGTCAAGAGTGTCTGTCTCATGCGTGTCTATTTGTGCACACTTCATTGAAGGTTTTTAACTCATTCTTGTGGTATCTTGATAGTGGATGTTCTCGCCATATGACAGGAGATAAATCTCTGTTTAAGACTCTTAAAGAGAAAGTCTGTGACTATGTGGCATTTGGTGATGGAAGTCATGCCCAAGTTCTCGACAAAGGGACTGTTGAAATACCTGGATTACCTCTGTTGAAAGATGTGTTATACATCAAAAGTTTGAAGGCGAATCTCTTAGGCATCACTCAAATATGTGATGAGGATTTTCTTGTCCAATTCTTAAAGAAGGGGTGCATAATCATCGATGAAAAAGGGATTCAAGTCTTGGAAGGAAATAGAACTACCAACAATTGCTATGGAGTAGTACCTACGGCACCTATTTCGTGTAGAAGTGCTCGTGTAAATGTGCTGAAACTTTGGCATCACAGATTTGGGCAAGCAAATTTCAAACAAGTAGCAAAAGTGTCCAAACTTGAAGCTGTTGAGGGTCTTCCAAAGTTTGGAAAGGTGGAGAAGACTATATGTGGAGCATGCCAAATGGGAAAGCAAACGAAGGCAAGTCATCACAAGGTGAATGTGATTGCTACCTCACGGTGTTTGGAACTTCTTCACGTTGATTTAATGGGGCCCACAAAAATCGAAAGTTTAGGAGAAAAGAAATATATTATGGTGGTAGTTGATGATTTCTCAAGGTACTCTTGGGTCGAATTCTTTAGGAAAAAGTCGGAAGCTTGTGAGAAAATGGAAAGGCTATGCAAGAGACTGAAAAATGAAAAAGGAGTTCCCATAGTTAAAATCAAAAATGATCATGGAAAGGAATTTGAGAATGCTAAATTTGAAGCCTTTTGTGAGGAGCATGGCATTAAGAAGGAATTTTCAGCTCCAAAGACACCACAACAGAACGGGGTGGTTGAAAGAAAGAACTTGGTGATCTAAGAGATAGCAAGAGTCATGCTACTAAACAAAAACATTCCACAAAAATTTTGGGTTGAAGCTATGAATACTGCATGTCACATTGGCAATAGAATCTATTTCCGAGCAGGGACAAAGAGGACATCGTATAAGATATGGAGAGAAAAGAAACCCAAGATGAAGTATTTCAGAATATTTGGAAGCAAATGTTACATTCTAAATAACAGGGAAAATCCGGAAAAATTTGATGCTAAAAGTGATGAAGTGATATTCCTAGGGTACTCCACAAGTAGCCAAGCTTATAGAGTGTACAACAAACGCACTAAGACGGTGATAGAGTCAATCAATGTGGTCATAGACAACACTATATCAGAAAAGGAGATTAACGATGATGGAAAGGGGTTAAGTCTTAAGAAGAATGAGAATGATGATATGTCCCCAAGTGATGATACTAAGAAAGAATCACCAGGAAAGGAGTTCACAGCCCCTATATCGAGAAGAGAGATTAGATCAACACAAGAAGTCTCAAGTCTACTCACACCACCGGAGGTTCAACCCCCAATTTCTCGTGATGAGGAACCATCAACTTCCAAGAAACCTTCATCTAGAGTAACTCTCAATCACCCTTCAAGTAATATCATTGGGGATGTAAACGAGGGAATTTGGTTGAGAAAAGGACCAAAGTATACTACTAACCATGTGACATACAACTGTTATCTTGCTCAATTTGAACCCAAAAAGGTAGAAGAAGCACTTAAAGATGAGAATTGGATAGAGTCTATGCACCAAGAGCTACATCAATTTGTGAAAAATGATGTATGGGAGTTGGTTCCAAGGCCTAAAGATACACATGTGATCGACACCAAGTGAATTTTTAAGAACAAAACAGATGAAGATGGCGAAGTTGTCCGAAATAAGTCTAGATTGGTGGCACAGGAAAATACTCAAGTGGAAGGCATAGATTTCGATGAATCGTTTGCTCCGGTAGCAAGACTAAAGTCCATTCAAAGTCTCTTGTCCATAGCATGCATTATGGATTTCAAGTTGTACCAAATGGATGTGAAAAACGCCTTTTTAAATGGTTTTCTAAACGAAGAAGTCTTTGTTGAACAACCAAAGGGATTTCAAGATCCTCAATTTCCGGATCATGTATTGAGATTGAAGAAAGCCTTGTATGGGCTGAAACAAGCACCAAGAGCATGGTATGACCGCCTCACTAATTACTTATTGGATCGTGGGTTCAAAAGAGGCCAAGCAGATCGAACTTTGTTTGTTAAAAGAGATGAAAAATCTCTCCTTGTCGCTCAAGTGTACGTGGATGATATTGTTTTTGGATCTAAAATTGATCAACGAGCTCATGAGTTTTTGGAAGAAATGAAACTGGAATTTGAAATGAGCATGGTAGGAGAGTTGAACTACTTCCTAGGGTTTCAAGTAAAACAACGAGGAGATGGAATATTTATCTCTCAAGAGAAATATGCCAAAAATCTTGTCAAAAGACTTGGCCTGGATTCTAAGAAACACACTTCTACTCCCATGAGTTTCTCATCAAAACTGAACATAGATGCAACTGGTATTGACGTTAATCCAACACTTTATCGAAGCATGATTGGCAGTCTTCTCTATCTCACAGTAAGTAGGCCAGATATTACATTCAGTGTCAGGGTATGTGCTCGATTTCAAGCTGCACCTAAAGAGTCCCACTTAACAGCAGTCAAGCGAATAATTCGTTATGTTAATGGAACTTCTGAATATGGGATTTGGTATTCAAAAGATTCGAATGAGTGTTTGGCAGGATATTCAGATGCAGATTAGGCTGGGTGCATTGATGATAGGAAAATCACTTCTGGTGGCTGCTTCTATCTTGGAAATAAGTTGGTCTCATGGATGAGCAAAAAGCAAAATTCAATCTCCCTTTTAACAGCTGATACTGAATATATTGCAACAAGAAGTTGTTGTGCACAATTGTTATGGATGAGAAAGCTACTACATGACTATGGAATTTCTCAAGACACCATGTGTGTGTTCTGTGATAACACCAGTGCAATAAATCTGTCAAAGAATCTAGTTCAGCACTCCAAATCAAAGCATATTGAGATCCGATATCACTTCAGTCGAGACTTGGTAGAGGACAAGATAATATGTCTGGAATTCATCAATACAGAAAATCAGAAGGCTGACATATTCACTAAACCTCTTGATAGCCCTAGGTTTGAATCCTTGTGTAAGACCATTGGTGTCGGTATCATTCCCTAAACTCTATCTTCCATATGTGCTTTGTGTAGTATGTTCTGCATTTTGTTTGTTTTTAGCACTCCTTCATATGATTTCTTTTGTTGTGTTTGATCAATTGTTTTTGTGTCAAAGATCCAAAAATACATAAAAAGTAGAAAATCCAAAAAGTTTGATCGACTTTGTTGAGTCTTGTCTCAAAGCATGTTTTGCCTTGTACCTTTATACTAATGGCTTTGTGCATCTACGAGCTTAGCTTGTTCCTTATGCACTCATATCATTGTAGGAGAAATTCTGAAATCTATGTGACTATTGTAAATAGATCTTCAACCTTGTCATGAATGATTAGTGAATGGTTTTATTAATCTTGAGACATGCATAGACTCATGCCTATATATCTTCCCACTCTTTATTTTTTTTATTTTTTATTTTTTGTTTAAAAAGAGCTCTCCAAATATAAATTTCCAAATGAAAAGAGATATAGAGCTGTAAAAGCCTGTCGCACATACTAGTATTCGACTAGGAAAAAGGAAAAGTGACCAAAATAAAATGTATGATGCCCAAAAAGCCAAAGGCTAGCTCATCAATTGAAATATCAAAAATTTCAGGCATCTATCTTACAATGAGATGTTTTTTATTCAAAAAGTGCAAATGATATGATATATATATGGAGCCAAATGAAAAGTTTCAAAGAATTATGATCAAGTTTATATGGGAGGTTATATATGCATGTTTCTATAATTGAGATAGGTCTCATTATCTAGTGCTAGTTGTGTATGCCTTGATTGAATTGATCATTGAAATTTCACATTGAACTAAGGACTATCTCATATATGATATCCACACACAACACATAAGCCTATGTTCAATGAATGCCATATTCATTTGTGTGATTGTACTTGATTAAATGTGTTTTCACATGCTCAATCTTTGTTTGATCAAACACAAAAAGATTTTTGAGTGTTTTAGCTGTTTTTGGAATGTATTTTATTTTTACAAAAATGTCAAAAATTTCAAAAACAATTTTGCCCTGTTTTGGTGACTCAGTCACGAGTCAATCCAGTCGCATGCCCCAGTCGCATGCTCGCGGGTCTGCCTTGGCGACTTGTTCGCGAGTGAAAGGTCTAGTTGCGAAGGGTACACAGAGATTTTCGCGACTCAGCTCGCGACTCCCTCGCGGGTAGATCTTCTAGTCACGAAAAACACTTAGAAAAGTTTTCAAAATTTTTAGTTTCAAAGTGTTTCGTGGCTTACCCTAGTGACTTACTTCAGTCGCGAAAAACGTGTATTTTGCGTTTTAAGGTCAGTTTTCAAAAACTTTTCAGTTTTTCCCTTGTAGCTTTGTAACTGTTCATTGTCTTCATCATTTCTCTCTCTGAAACTCAACTTGAAAAACCCCCATTTCTACACCATTTTCCCTTAAATCTTCAAGAAAAAGGTATGGGTTTTCCTATTTTCACTTCATTATTCGTGATTTGAACATTATTTTTTATCTGTGAGCTGAGTTGTTGTTTTGAAGTTTTTGAGTGGATCTGTGCAGTTAGTATATCCTCGTTTCGAATTTGAGTTTCTGTTTGTGTGGTGATATTAATCTTTGGGTTTATTTTATTTTACTCCTTTTTGTGAGTTCATTGTGTTACTATTGACACCCACACACACCCATTGTCATATTTGGACCCAAAATCCCAAATTCTTAAGGTTTCTCCAAATGCTCATACTTTGATACTAACCCTATGCTAATATTGTTTTGGTATTTTTCTGTTGGGTGTTTCCTTTTCTTTCATAATCCATGATGCAGAGTGGATATGTCTCCATTCAAGAGAGTAGCTGTGAAATGGGGCAACAGCAAAGGGAAGGAACCTGTCATTGATGTCGATGATCCCTCACCTCGCACAAAGAGGACCCGTTCACCATCAGGTGCTTTTGACCCAAACAAGTTCAGATCCTATGTTGCCTTTCAGACTCATAAAAATTATTTCAAAGATGCTACACCATTAATTGAAAGGGTTGTTGATCAACCTTCTTTGTTTGCCACTGACATTCCAAAATGGTTTGCTTACAAAGATTGGAATTACCTTCTCTCTGACCTTGATGATGCTTATGAGAATTTGGTCAAAGAATTTTATGCAAATGCAATTGTTGAAGGTGATGAACTTAAGTGCTGGGTTAGGAGAAAAAGTTTCTCTGTCTCTCCGGCATACCTGGCTGAGATTTTACATATCAATCGGCCGACACTTAGTAATCCACCAGTGTATGACGATCTGTGTCCGGATGAGGAATTACTTTGGGACACCCTTGGCAAAGACTTGGAAGTCTCACAAAATGGGAACTTAGTCAGTGTTTCCTCTCTTCCTCCGAAATTGAGAGTGCTCATAATCATCATGTTTAACAACTTGTACCCCCTATCCAGCACCGGGTACATGAACCTCGGCCGTGCTTTGTTTCTTCATAATCTGATCTCTGATGTTGAGATTAACATCTGTGCACATTTCTTTCATGTTCTGTGCAAAACGGTTCAGCGAACTAAGTCCCGGATATGTATTCCATTCTGCTGTCTCATTTCTTGGATTTTGAAGCTCAAAGGGATCCATCCATCTGAAGATGAAACTCCCTGCACAAAACCCAGCCCAATCAACATGCGTACATTCAGCACGAGCATTAGCCATAGTAAGAAGGGAATCAAAACTGAAGCTTCAGCATCTCACAGTGGTTCGTGCTCCAGCTCATCCTCCCTCAACTAGAAGCTAGACAACATTATGGCATATGTCCATGAATTGAGTACCAAAGTGTCCGGACTCACATCCATTTTGCACCATAACAACATTTGGTGGGACATGAAGTTCACCTCTCTCCAAACTCAATTGGATCAGATTCAACGAAAGCTAGAAGAAGATGAGGACTAGCTATTCCATAACAAAAAGGGGGAAAAGATCTGAGTACTGAGTAAAATGATAGGGGGAGAAAGAGCAAAATCAAAGGGGGAGCTTTATATTTTGTGCCTTATATTTTGTTATGTTTTATGTTATATTAAGTCTGTCTCAAAACTTATGATGTTTATTCAGTTAATTGTGTTTGTTTGGTTTATTTGTACACATGATGCTTCTGTAAGCTTTTAGGGTTTGTTTTCATGCATAGTTTGTAGGCTTTTATGGTTTGTACCATGCTGTTGCAATCTTTATGCTTTGTGGCTTGTACTTGTTAATGTTATGCATTTTCTTAAGTGCGTTACTCTTGTGCCCTTGTAGGATTGTTCCTAGATGCATATATGTTTGTATGCATTGGTTGAGTGTTAGACATGCAAATGATACTTTGCATATAAGCTTATTAGCTTGCATGTCCGGATGTTTATTCCTTGTATGAATGAGCATTGTGATCACTATTGTATAGTGATTACCTGTTTTGGTCAAGCCATGGTTTATTGCTTTATTCCATTTTTGCTTGATCACGTTATGCTTGCTCCATATGCATTTCAAGTTTTCTACATACAATGATATTATTGTGTTGTTGTGTTTCAGGAGATACTTGTTCATATGTTTCAAGAGCTTTTCAGAATCTAGAATTAGGTGTGAGTGAATTTTGTTCACCTGTTTCTAACTCACGCGCTAAGTCTAGAGTCTGTTGTAGGGTTTTGTCACGGAATAGCCAAAGGGGGAGATTGTAAGGTTGAATTCAACGATCTTGTTGGCTTTATTCCATACCAAATTTGTTGGCTTTATTCCATGTCAAATTTGCTTGTATTTTAGCAATTAGTAACCCTGTATTTAGGTGGGATTCTTGTAAAGGTAGTGTGTGAGAAGATGTAAAAAAATGCTCAAGATTGTGCAAGGATGCAGAATTTCACGACTAGGACTCACGGGTGACTCGCGACTGGGAGCCGCTAACTATAGGCACGTGAGAAGCACACGAGGGAGGTGAAGGGTCATGCCAGTTGTCGCACTATAGGATAAAGGTCTCAGGCTGGCCAGGCCGTTAACTCACGGCTGGAACTCGCGACTCAGACCAGTCGCGAGGCCAAGTCACCAAACCACCCTGTTTGGGAAAAACTGACTCTTCGCATTCCTTTCTCACCCCATTATATATAGACCCTTATACCCACCAAATGTAGAGAACTTTCAAAGAGAATTTTGTGAGAAAAACCCTAGAGAAAAATAAAATTGATTCATCCACAATCTTTACCTTAGAGACTCTTCAAATTCCTCTACTCTCTTTCTCTCTATTGTTAAATCCTTGAGAGGTCTTTAGCCAAATCCTTTTCTCACCATATGCATATCTATGAGAATGTTTATTTGGAGCTTTGGGAAGCAGTTAGGAAGGAACCAGTTCACATTGGTTGATGCTATGGTTGATAGTGGAATCCAGTAAACTAAAGAAGAAATAGGTTCGGCGCAACCTCGTTGGAGCAAGAAGCTTGGAAGGCTTAGGTACATTGGGTAGATTAGGCTTGGAGGGTCTTCTACTGTTCATGTATCCCAACTACATTCTTTAGTGGATTATTTACCGCTTAGAGGGCGGCAGAGAGGTTTTACGCCGAGAGCTTCAGTTTCCTTTTCGATAACACATCGTGTGTTATCTGTGTTTTTGCATCTTCCTTTCCTTTATCTTTGCCTTATATTTACTGTCGTTGATGTGTTTATATTTGGCTTAGATTGTTTATCAATTCTGTGTTTGGGTTATATTCATATTCCGCACATTAATTGTTTGATAATAAACTTGAATTGATAATTTGTAATTTGGGATTTAAACGTTCAAGGGTGTTTCAAACCCATATTGAACATTCAATTTTTAACACAATAAAATAATATATCTACTACAATAAATTAATATACATTCCCTACAATAAACAATAATCACAACCACCGCAACCACAACTGCCCCGTCACCACCACCGCCTCTTAAAGCCCACGTGCAACGTCCACTTAAAAAGAGAAGCCAACTGCGCTATTTTTTAAAAACTAGCCTATTATCAACATCTGTATCTTCTATCTATAGTATCTTTAAAAAAAAAAAAAAAAAAAAAAAAAAAAAAAAAAAAAAAGGGCTATATTTTAAACATGGTCAGCTTTCCAATAATTGATAATCAAAAGTTACTTAATTATATATGGATAATAAAATATTTTCAACTTACCTCAACTACTTTTTCTCACTTTGAATAAGAAATGCCTACCCTAAATAAAAGACGGTACAGGGATATGACACCCATGATCAATCCCACCTTGCGTTGTTGTCATCCTTAGGACTATTGTTTGTTATATGCTGTTGTGTATCAACTATATAATTTTATCTTTACATGAATAATTTATTCTAAACTATTAAATATTTTACCATATAGGGGTGGGCGGGAAGGAGGAGACATGTCAACCCGCAACACAGGGGCGGAGCCACATAGTGGCTTGGGGGGGCCCCGGCCCCTACAAAAAAAAAAAAAAAAAATTCATTAGAGTAGGTAGAAAAAAAATTGGGCCCTCCCAATATTGGACAGCCAGCCCCTCCCATACCCAATTTTCAACTATTCTCCCAAGCCTAATTTTAGTTTTAGGCCTTATCACCGTATGTACTCCAAATAAAACAAGCTAGCCCGCTCAAGTCCAAACACTAAAAACAAAATTTCACTTTCTCTTCATCTCAAAAATCTACCCACTGACCCACGGAATCCCTTTCTTTACTTCTTATTCTTTTGTTTTATCTTCTTTGATACACTTTCATTTGCACTGGTACTGTTGCCTACCTACCAGCCGCCAAAACTCTAGTCCTCTGTACTCACAGTCCGAAAAAAAAAAAAAAAAAAAAAAAAAAAAAAAAAAAAAAATCCTGACCAATTTTTTTTTTCTTCATCAGCTTTAGTTTTGGAACTTGGTGACTAGTGAGCTTTCTTCTCTTTCTTAAGCATTAGACATTCATCTCTTTTTAGTGTCTTTCTTTTTATTTTCTCAACTATTCACATGCTCTTTATATTTTCATAGATTTTTAGAGAAATACATGATTAAAGGCATGGGGAGATTGTTTGTGATGAGTCTTGAAGGGAAGATCTAAAGTTGGAGACAGTCAGGCAGAGGGAGTAGGCATTGTCACACGGGTGACCCATCTTTGCACTTTGTGAAGACAAAGTTTCTAAGGTAAAATTGTTTTGATTTATTACCTATTTTTGATTAGTTAGATATCATGTGATTGTGGATGTGGCTATGGATGTTGTTAAATTGTTTGGTTTATGTTGTGTACCAATACTTGTGTGTTTAATTTTTATTTTTGTTTGAGGGGTTATTATTAATTAAAGTCGTATTAAAAATGAGTTGTATGTTTAAATTATAGTGAAAATTTTGTTTTTTCTTAAGTATGAATAACATCCATATAAGAAGTAAAAATTTCTAATTAAAATTTTATTTTTTAAACTTCTTTTCAAGTTAATTTTTGAGTCATATTCTTAAAGTTAAAAGAATTATGAGCAAACGAAAAACAATTGATGCATTCTTTAAGAAAAAAGATGTTAGCAATTCAGAAATTAGGACACCTGTAGCTGTAGAAACAAATGTTGATACTTTAATGTCTGATGAACACCCTGACCCTTCCAAATGTTCAAGAATTCAATCTGAAGAGATAAATAGTGATCTAAGATCACGTAAACAAATATGTGAATTCTCTATCAACAAACAAGATGAAATCCGACGAGCTTATCTCAAAGAAGGTCTATATCAACCTAAAAATATAGACTATCCATACAACGATGATACTCATCGTCGTCGATTTCAACCTTCATGGTTCAAATCGGCCCTCCTATGTAAAAATTCCTGGCTACGCCCCTGCCGCAACACAGGAGACTAGAAAGAGGTTAGATGCCATTGGACTCATGATTAACATCTAGTTTTTGAAAAATTGGAACTCTTCGATTGTTTTTTTTTCGTATGGGAAGATTTTTTTTTTTTTTTATAGAGAAAGTCAAGCTCACTCTTAGAGAGCCAATGGATGGAATCTGAACTCACCCCTATTAAAGAAATGAGCATTGCTTGAACTGCATGTGTGCGGTGTGCCCTAACAAATTTGAACCTCGTGGGCTGAGAAGCCGAGATTAATTATCAATTTCCATGGATCATATTCACTGGCTTTTCATTGATAATTAGTGTTTTGTGTCTCTAGAGACTCGAGTCTAGAATCGACATTCTTTAGTTCTATTTCTAATTAATTGTAGCATCAGTTGCATCATTTCAACCCACTTTGTTATCAAGAGCGTTGTTGATGTGTTGGCATTTCTGAGAGTCGTACAAGTTAACAAAAGAAAAAAGGTAAGGGCCAAGAATGCTGTGTGTTAAATTTGGGAAATTGTGGGATCATTTTCATCATTGATCTTGTACTTGTCATCGCTAATGTCCACCTTGAAATAGAATGATAAAATTGGGATGGCTATAGGTCAGAATTGACTTAATTAAGATGTGCCTTTATGTACAAGGGAAGATACAAACCCATGCATATATACTAGAGGTAGATGCCAACAAGTTTATGACATGACCCCCTCCACTGCGGCGTGCAAATCCTCTTTTCCCTTGAGGGGCTATGGTTAGATCTAAGGGTTTTCAGAAATAAAACTGTAGATGAGGAAATTTATGATTATACTTCGAGGGATAAGCAAGACCTTCTTAACAAACAAAGCTTGATTTTTACTAAAATATTCTCATACCTCTTTATTAATCATAATAGGCCTTATAAAGGCTTGCAACTAAACGTAAAAAAAAAAAAATTCAACACCTAAATGATAGAAACAATTCCTACAATCTAGCCTACTAATCTGATAAGGATAAGATAAAGATAAACTCCTAAGCAAATTCAAAAGCAATAACCAATCTGGAATCTGGTATAGCAGCTGGTACGTAACACTCCCTTCCCCTTAAAATCATCCCTTGTCCTCAAGGGATCCTTCTCCATGCTCATCCGGCCAACCCACCTCAATAAAAAATAGCTTCTTACATTGATGTCCTAGTGCAAATTTCTCATCACAATTAAAGCACAAGCCCTTGTCTCGCCTCTCTTTGAGTTTAGTAGGTGTAAGCTTCTTGATAGTCTTAGTAGTAGGACTCACTTTGCTAAGAGATAGAGGCAAAGGCTCTTCATTTTCTTCAGATGGAGGTTGTTGATGTTGAAATTGGGACTTGGCTTCATAGTGGTGAGCTAAGCCCACTGCAGCAGATAAGGAAGCTGGTTCGAGGGCTTGAACATCAATTCGTAGATGTTCCTTAAGGCCACTAATGAAGCAACCCACTTGTTGTGCCGGTGGTAATTTTCCTACTCTGCTAAGCAATCTTTCAAATTGGCTTTGATACTCTCTCACAGATCCCATTTGCTTAAGCTTCGTTAGATCATCAAAGAAGTCATCAAACTCTGTTGGGCCATAACGTGTGTACAAGCCTTCTTTGAGTAAAGGCCAAGTCATCACTCTCTCTTCTTCTTTTAGTAATTGATACCATAATTGTGCTTCCCCCTCCAAATGGAAGGCAGCCAATGAAATTTTTTCTTCCTCAGCAATATTTTGGAATTCAAAAAATTACTCTGCACCATAGATCCAACTAGTTGGATCTTCATTTCCGTTGAAGCGTGGGAAATCTAGTTTTGTCACCCTTGGAATGACAGCACTATGTGAGCCAGATGGTCCAGAGTTGAATCTACCTAAAGACCTTTCCCCCTCACCACGCTTGTGAGAACTCTCACTGTTATGATTACTTGAAAGGTTGTCAAATCGAGTATGCATTGTAGCAAGCATTCCTTGTATCTCCTTCATCATCTTCTGTTGTTCCAAAACCATGGAAGTCAGGTTGTTAACCTCACCTTCCAATTTGTCCACACGATCCTCAACCATAACCTGGCTCTGATACCAATTTGATACGAACCCCTCCACGGCCGCGTGTAGATCATCTTTTCCCTCGAGGGGCTATGGTTAGATCTAAGGATTTTTAGAAATAAAATAGTAGACAAGGAAATTTATGGTTATACTTCAAGCGATAACTAAGACCTTCTTAACAAGCGAAGCTTGATTTTTACTAAAATATTCTCATACCTCTTTATTAATCATAATAGGCCTTATATAGGCTTGCAACTGAACGTTAAAAAAAAAAAATAAAAAAAAAAAAAAAAAAAAAATCCAACACCTAAACGATAGAAACAATTCCTACAATCTAGCCTACTAATATGATAAGCATAAAGGAAATTGCTATCCTACTAAATAACAAATACTTGAAATATTAGACAACAATCAATAGCTAAGATAAAGATAAACTCCTAAGCAAATTCAAAAGCAATAACCAATCTAGAATCTGGTATAGCAGCTGGTACGTAATAGTTTATGGATGAGATACCTCGCTTCTCGTTGAGATTGAGCAAAACCATCTTTTCCTTTTCTTCTCTTCTTCTTGTTTGGAAGGAAGGAAAGAAGTGGATTCTATATATTCTCTTATTTAGGACTTTTGTAAAAAAAAATGAAGGAATCGTGAGGAAAGAATGATCATTCTATTATATTTGCCTAAAGCAAAATTTAGTTATAGCTTTTTTAGATTTTATACCTTTGGTTAGTTAATTAAATTTAATCATGTAGTTGCATTGATCATTGTAACACAAATATATATAAAAGCCTAGTGTTGTTATATTTCTTGAAGGATAAATATATTTTATTGACCTAAGAAACCACATAATTGAATTTAATGGACAAAGATTGGCTCCAAACCAATTTGGAGCTAGCTCCTCCTACATATTATGTGGTGATTTATAAAATTATTTATGTGTATTATTTAAATAGGTCATGTGACTCATTAACTAAACCAAATATGTATTATCTCTTCAATTTATTTTTCAATTTAAATATCAATTAAATAACATTTATTTAAATTTTTGGATAATATTTATTTATTTAAAATCACTCTTATTTTTGAGATACAAAATTACAAAATAAGTATCTTCAATAGATAATATTTAATCAATTTAATTTTATTGCAGCATAATGGATCTTAGATAGGATTTTATCAATTTTAATTTTACCCAAAAAAAAAAAAAAAAAACTATAACTAGTATTTTTTGTAAAATTTGATAAGCCAATAAATGAATTTAGGAAAAAATTATAGTATTTTGGTATTAATCAATTATTTTTATATTAATTATATTAACATTATCATAATAACTTTCATTAATATCATTATCTTTTAACTATTTTTATGAATTTTTAAATTCTTCTATGAGACTTTCATCTAAATTTTTGTTATATGTTTCAAATTACAAATAAAAAATTTATCAAGAGATTCATTTTTAGATTTAATTAATTTTATCTACTTTCTGTGCGTGTGAAGTTTTTTCATTTCCATATTGATATTTCAAGTAGACAATTTATATTAAAAAAAATATTTTACAAATAAAATAAAAACTTTCTACATTATAAATTATAATATGGCCAGAATACTATAAAATATAAACCGTAATAGAAAAATATAATCTAACATATATATTTAAAAAAAAAAAAAAAAAAGCAATATTACAACTCCACTTAATAATAGAATTACCTAATAATCTCAACTATGAACTAAATAAATCAAGATTAATTACACGTAGAGAATCACGTATCTTGGTTTAGTCACAAAATTAACAAAAAAGAATTATATATATATATATATATATATAAATGCTTATTTTATTTTGTGGAAAGCAATTCAAGATTAAGGAAAGTTAAATTTTAATTTTTAAATTTGATTATGAGAGAGAGAGAGAGATTTTGGTATATATGTGACTGTGAATTTAACAATTTATCATATAGAAGGTTGGTTTACGAAAATTAAAATTCTAAACTGTTAGGAGAAGTTTATTTTCAATATATAATAATTCTATATACTTATAACAATTTTTTTAAAATTACAAAACAGTGTATGTTTTGAATTAGGTTGTGTTTCTATCGATCTTATATTTTAAGGGACCTTCTTGAAATTGGGAGAAATAATGAACTCCCTTTTTGTTTTTATGAAACGAACTGTTACTTAAAATTTGGGGGCTTTTTGGGATAGGAGGCCTTAGACTTAGACCTTACCTAGCCCTGAGATGATTCAACACCTTGTGTATTAATGTAAAAAATCATATCGAAGATTGTACGCGATATGGTCAAAAAGCGAGTCCTTTCCATATTTAATTTGTAAGGTCAATTATCTTTGTATCATGGTTGCGGACAAGTTTCATAGAATAAATACACCCCTGGCCCATATATATGGTTTCATGATTTCATCATGTGCTTTACTGTTTAGAAAAATCATGATTCAACATCTTGTGTATTACGTACATACGGTGTCATGATCCAATACATGAGTATCTAGAAGCTAATTTTAAATATATTAAGAAAAGTAAGTTCTGCCTTTCATTTGTGTCACGAGGCAAATAATGTAATATAATACGTGTTATATATATATATATATATATATATATTGAAATCTTGTGGAGGTAGGGGGTCAATTGCCCCCGCCCCCCCCCCCCCCCCCCTGCGGCCTCCGGCCTTGTTAACAAGTGTTCTATTTGAGTACATAATAATCAACCTTGGCTTCAAAATAGCTTGCAGCATTATAATTAATTATTTTGAATCCAGATGTTCAATTTTACCTGTTTCACATATTAGATTTCACGCAATTCAACTATTCAATAACCAAATGTGAGAAAAATGATTAGGGTATATAAGATACGGAGTTTATATATTCATGGGCTAAACATTAGGTTGGGTTTAGACATAAATGGGCTGGGCCTTCTTGTTCAAATAATAATATTTTACTATATTATTTTTTTAAGTAAGCTTGTGTACATGTACAAAAATATTCTACATTAAATGTTAATATTGTGTACACAGACTTCTCGGGTGGCTAGGGTTAGGGCTTTTGCATTAAATGTTAATACTACACTTAAATGCATCTTAAGGTCTTTTTATTTTTCATTTTTATTTTTTATAATTCAATAAAAACCATGGAGGGAAAAAATTTAAATCTTGAATGTTTTTATTGAAAATACCAAGGTGTATCATATTATTTGAATTATTGGATAAATAATGGTAGAGATATTTATTAAAATAAATTAGTTTGGCTTAGGGCTATTTTTATTAACAGATAATAATAAAATATTTATCTTTATCTATTTGTAAATATATATTATATAAATTCAGATATTGAAATGAAAAAAGAATTACGGTCATAAATTTCTGAATTACAAATTGTTAGTTGATTTATTATGGAGGTTTGGACTCTCTCGAAATAATTCATTTATTAAATTTGAAAGTCTCGGTTCCTCAAAGCAACCACACAAAAGAGCTTGATTCATAACATATAGTTGTACAGAATACCAGCCTTGACATGGAAGAATATCGAGGTGGCTAGATTTGAACCCTTTTACATGGATATCGACGTGGCTAGATTTGAACCCTTTTACATGGGAGAACAGAATACCAGCCTTGACATGGGAGAAAATCGAGGTGGTTAGATTTGAACCCCTTTACAAGGGAGAATATTGAGGTGGCTAGATTTGAACCTTACACGTAAAGTGACTGTGAGCAAAGAAGCATCCTGCTAGCTGAGCTGAAAGGCGTTGTTTAAAGATGGCGTGATCACCTTGGCAAGAAAGTCAGATTCTGTCTGACTTAGTACTCAAGTACTTAGAAAAAGAAGATCATAAACTTCGAGATTAAATCACTAAATTAGTGTCTCCTATTGGTTGAATACTCGAGTGGGCCACCTTGGGGACACATGTAACAGTTTCCACGCCCTTGTCACTTTTGAAGAGCTGTCTTCCATGGGCTGGCAGAGCTTCTTACCCAGCCACAGTCCCCATGCTAACGTGGTCATTATCTTCTTAACAGCCACCAAATGTGCTTAATTGATGTTTGCTTTTTCTGGGCTTCAATTTGTCTTGTCATTTAGTTTCACCCTCACCGGACACGTGTTGTTCATAAGCTTTTTTTTTTTTTAACGTGTCGTTCATAATGTCACATCCGCACGCTGCTTATCATGCTGCCACAATTATCGAACTCTTCACACTCAACAACCAATCCGACCGTAGAACCAACCAGTCAACAACGCCTTGACTAGAGATTAGGCATTATATGTTAATGTTATTTGGAAAATGTTATCGAATACTTAAAGTTATTATGAAAATTTATTTTTTAAAATACTTTATAAAAAATAATAAAATAATTAATTTTTCTTTTATATTTTTTATATAAATAATGTCAAATTTTTTTAATATAATTTATTAATGATTATCTTAAAACTACTAGGTAATAAGATCCTTATTCTTCCTAAAAAAATACTCCGTAATAAGTAAAATAAGATCAATATTATTTAGGAAGACAATTAACTCAAAATTATTGTCCGTACTGAGTGATTGGATAATGATTTGACTTGAGATTTATGTAATTCCGTCTCGAATCTTGAATAAGTTTGTTTTTAACCTCTATTCGTTCCAAAAATAACTTCTCCCTCGAAATCATAAAAAAAGAAAAGCGCTTTTTGTTTTGGCATGCTTGAGAAGCGGGAAACGTAGGATGGCAGGGAGTGTGTGGGGTTCATCTGTTTGTGGAGAAATTATTATTTGGAGTGTATGGGGGTAATCTGTTTGTGGAGATTATTAATCTATATTAGAGGATTATGGACGCGGTATTTTTTAACCAATAAAATAATGTTTTTTTTAAATAAATGTATATGTGAGTTTTTTAATAAAAATTTTGTTAATGTGTGTCTTAAGGGTATACAATAATTAATTATTTTTAAAAATATTTTTCGAAAATTGAAAAAGTATAAACAACTTTTTCAATTTTCAAAAAAATATTTACAAAAATAGATGATTTAGGACACACATTAACCGAACCCTTCTAATTAACACAAGAATTAAAAAATAATAATTACTAAATAATGTCACATTTGCATAAATATCTATATATATATATAAATATATATTGATGGGTCTATATTATTAATTACATGGGAGATTAAAAAAAAACTACATATATAGTTTTCCATATATAGTTTTTCTAATAGACCTAATAATTCCTTCAATTTGTAAGTGACCCCGACATGTGTGTTGGATTGGAGAGCGGCTTCAGTACTGGACATTAGATTCATTGTAATAATGGCATGTGCCCGAAATGAACGCATAACACCATCGAATCGGCCCCAATTTTATTGAAAACTGGACCAAACCGGACCCGCTTGACTGCGGATACAGGATACAAAAATCCGATAATAGCAGGAGTTACCCCTGGCAGTTGTAGACCTTTTTATGCTGGCGGTTGTAGACCTAGTGGCAGTAGCCCATAGACCTCGAATCTGCCGTATAGACCTCGAATATATATACCTCTTTTAAGTGAGGTACTATGATTAGATTTGAAAAAAGAAATAATGGTGTGCGACAGGACCGTCCACTAAAGCCAGCACCGTCCACACTCAAATTGGTAAACAAATCCCATCAGGATTCATCCAGTCATCCAGAAAACAACTTATTTTCATTTGTTTTTCTTTTTTGGGCTGAAACCACGTATCAACTTAGTCACTTGTGTATACTACTAGAAGTTAGAACAACAACTTCTCAAAACAAAAGAGTACAGAAAGCACATTTATAGAGGTTGTTTGGATCTTTTAAACTATTTGTCACCATTTTCTACATTCCAGACCGTTTCCCCACTTGATTTTCAGCACTATTCTGCACATCAAAATCACAACTAGCTATTGCTTCTTCGGGGAAACCATATCGGTTTAACAGTTGGCATATATCCTTGCAACTTTTTTTTTTTTTTTTTTTTTTTGGTAACAGAGACGATATATTGCAAAGAAAACTAACCAGCTACATCATGATCCAGACAAAGCCTGTTCATATACAAGCCATGAGAATCATCGTCCAACACAATTTCTAAGTCCACAGGCGGACTTTCAAAGGAAATAAAATCTAGATTCCTATCAGTAGCCATCCTAGCAAGCCTATCAGCACACCGGTTAGCCTGACGGAAGCAGTGCTTGAATTGGATCCGTTGAAACCTGCCAATTAGCTGTTTGCAATCATCCAAAATAGGGGAAACTACATTATTCTCATAGTCTGAATTTTGGAAGATATCAACAATAGCTTTAGCATCCAACTCAACAATAATGGAAGTAATACTTAAATTGCAGCTCAACAATCATCCTTGAAACTTTGTATTGTCAATTTTTGTGTGTTTTGGAATTCCTTATAATGTTGCTTCCTAGCTTGTTCTCGTAGTATAGCAAAGGTACAATATCTCTACATCTAGCTGAACTTGCTTCTTATTTTCTCAAATTTATAGGTATGTCCATTTTATAGGTGTAACATCACTTTGATTCCCAGAGTTAAGCTGGTAGCACATAGCATGCATTCAAAAAATATTGTGCTATACTCTAAAATGATAGCATTTGCCAAATCAGAACTTGTTAAAGATATATTAGCCCATTAGCATAGGATCAAGACTAATTCTACTTTGTGTGCAAGTCAAGTTTCTTATTTGTACTAGAAATCTATTAGTCTAGAATTTAGTCTACTATATATATACATGTTATGATTCATTGTAACATAGAATTTGTATTACACTATAATATGTTATTAATATAGCCCTTTAGGATTTCCTTCGTAAATGTAGGCCGTTAAGTTGAACCACGTAACCCTGTGTCTTATTGTGTTCTATACTTATGCTTTCGCTTTCACATTCATACCAGCATATTCAACATGGTGTATCAATGCTAATATTTAACAAAACTCAACCAAATATTTTTAATGATAGTTTTCCCTTATATCTAATTATCGGTTGATCTTGTGGACAACACAATCAAGGGTATTTTCTCAACACTAACAGGCGTGGTCTCATCAGAAAATAAATTCTTCTTTAGTTTTAAGAACAAGCAATTATTTGAGAATATGTTTTGTTAATCTTGTTTCTTCACAACCACATATAGCAAAAAGCCTATAGTTGCTTAGAAGAATTTACTCCTGGATGTGGCTTAGAGTTGCCACTATGGTTTGTGTTTATTGTTAGGCAAATTTTCAAGTTTCTTCCATTTCTAGTTTGCGTTGCTTTCTAAACCTACTTATCTTATGCTACTTCGTATGATTGGAGTGCCAGTCCTAGTCCTAGTCCTAGTCTGCGATGACAAAGTTGAAGGATAGTAGTTTCAGGAGCATCTGCACAATCAAGGTTGTCAAAATCGGGATCCTATGCAAGATCGTGGGAGGTAGGTAGGATCGTGAATCGTAAGATCGGATCGTGAATCGTAAGATCCTACCTATTTTCAGATTTTAAGCAAAAAACCTATTAATAGTGACTTTATATATTATATAATCACTTAAAATATGAATTCATATATTAAAAAAAAAATGCATCATAAAATGTAATTTGCACACACTACATCGTTCTTATGTCATTTTAACAAAACAAAATATATTTAACTCTTGACATAATGTATCTAAAAAGTTCAGTACATGTTTAATTAGCAACTAAGTACCAAAATATTATATACACATATAGAAAATGTTTTCCAAATTCTAAGTTCCAAATCTAAAATAAATTAGGCTAATTAGCATATAAAAACTAGCTAACTACAAATTTACAATATGTAATCCAAAAGAAAATTCTTAATCTAAAGTAAACTAACTAATTACAAATATGAAATCCAAAAGAGATTTCTCATTCTAAGGATTCTTCTAATCCAATCACTGTCATTGTCATATCCCATTTCATCATCTAAATATTTTAAGTTTTTTTTTTGAAAACGTTAAACTTAAGTACTATAAGTTTTTTTGAGATTTTATGTTGATATAAGAGTAAATTTGAGACTTCAATTCATTATTAGGCTTTTGATAACCCATTAGGCTTGTGAGTTTAGGTGAATTATCTTACCCAAATGAATCCTACTTAAAAAATAAAAAAATAAAAAAATAAAATAAAAATAAAATAAAATAATCAAGCCAAATGGTAAGATCAGTAGAATCCCATACAATCCTACAATCCTATGCGATCCTACCATTTTTGCAATCTTACTACGATTTTAAACTTTTTGATGAGGTAGGAACGTAAAATCGTGCAATTTAACAATTCAGATCGCGATTTTGACAACCATGTGCACAATTAATACAGTTCCAATTTTCAAATCTTCCAACACAACTCGGTGTAATATCTTAATACAACTATAATATTTTAACACATTCCAATGTTCTCATATTCTAAATAGTTTGTTCTAATATTTTAATACCACTCACCTATACTTGAGCTTATTCTAATAGAGCCATGAATGAGCTTATTTTTAACCTCTATTGTCCAAATCTTCCGAACACAACAAAGAATAACCACATATTGAGTAGTTTGTCTATATTAAACCATAAGTGTAGGAATGTTCACCTATGAGTATTCGAACTGTCTAGTGGATATTCATATTTAGGAACCTCGCTGTCTAGGGTATAAGATTTCATATTCTGAAAACTACAGGATTAAGCTGATTTTGTAGGATTTATGCTTTATAAAGATTTGACGGGTCTAGTAATAAAAGTTAGGACCTACATTCTCAGTGACAGAAAAAACCTTACAGTACTAACTAGAACTAGTTGCAGCTCATCTGGGCTAGGGAAGGGAAACGGAAAAAAGCAAGGTAATGGGGCGGAAAAATATATACTTTTACGTGAGAAGTTGATAATTTTAACATTCTTTAGAGTGAAAAACAAAGAAATACGAGGTTGGTGGATCCCCTAGAATTGGAAAGCTTGCCTCTTTCAATATTAAAAATAGCAAGCTTCCCTCAACTCTTCATGCCCTCATCTTTGTATCTAAATTAGTAGTGTTAGGTTTTATAAATAACCTGATTTGGAAGCGAGATTGGGTAGAGGAAATCAGAGGAGAGGATAGGAAGAGTTTGGGTGAAACGAGCTGTAGGAGGCAATGGAACTGGTGGCAGTGACCGCCGAAAATAACCTGATCAGATCTGGATATCCGATGGGTCTCCAATACCTTTTGAAATGATGACTTATTTTGTATCTATTTTTTGAATGACCAGTCTATCACCAACATCAGGGCCCCATTCGGAAACTCAGTGACCACAACATTTAGATTCCAACAAATAGCAAAGCTTCAAACAATAATAACATGGAGTCAAAAGATCAAAAAGATCCAAGCTAGCAATTTTACTATGTAGGTCTCGAAAACATATTAAGAAGCAAACACAAGTTCGTATTCCAACCGAGAACTGAACATGCAATATGACGAACAAATAAGCAAGAGGAGTGTCTAGGGGTTACTCCTGGCTGGTTCCGTTGGTGGTAGCAGTATCGTTATCGCCTGGTAGTGTGCTGGGACTGCGAGCCACAATCGTTTGGACACCATCACTGCTGGCATTCCTGGACCTTGTACAATTGTATATTGTAACAATGAGTAAAACAATGCCTGTGAGGATGCCAACTATTTCGGAAACAACTTTGAGGTTCTTCAGCGACAGTACATCCCTGTTACGAAATTAAAAGAGGTTGGATCAGTAGTAATAAATAATTAAAAACCAATGGTTTATTACTATTTTTTTATTTTATTTTATTTTTTTTGGGGGAGGGGGGGGGGGGGGGGGGTGGGGGTGGGGGTGGGGGGGAGACTACTGTTACGACATACCTGTGAGATGGAAGAGAAGGAGGAAGAGGAGACAAGGCAGACATTGTGGGAGGAGGCAGATGATGAAAGTATGCCAGTGCCTTTCGTGAAAAATCTACCATTAGAGCTTTGAAGGACAGTGGTGAATCAAAAACCAGCAACCAAGCTATAAACTTCTAAGTATAATGACTCTTTTAAAATATAAAATAGGGGTAAAATGCAAAACTAACTTTCTAAATTTCTGCATATTTCATTTTAGTTCTTTAACTTTACATTTATTCATTGTAGTCCTCTAACTTTTAAGATTATTCAATTAAGGCTTTTCCATTAACTTTTGTTAAATGTTGTGGTTAATTTTTCAATTTTATAAATTTGTCTTCTAAATTTTTAAATTAAAAGAATTCAATTACTGATTGAAAAATAATTTCTAGATTTTTTTTTCAAAGACTTTTAACAAAAGTTAACAGAAATGCCTTAATTGAATAAATCTAAAATTTAGAGGACTAAAATAAAATCTGAAAAAAGTTAGTGAATTAGTTTTGAATTTAAGCCATAAAGTAAATAATGATAACTAGCCTTATTACACTCCTTCCGAACGTGCGATGAAACTCTTTTTATTTTTAGTTTAATGTAACCTTTCAATTTGTATTAAGAAGGACTTTTAAAGAAATTAAAATTTAGAATTTGAAACGGAGTAAACAGGCAGGTTTAGTGTGTACTAGTTTTTAGAAAAAAAAAATAGAGTGCTAATTTTTGGGAAAGAAGGTTTTTTGGAATTTTTTTTTTTAAATTTTGACGAATTACAATTTCAACCTTATTTTTTATTTTTTAAGAATAAGAATTATTTAATTAAATTAGAGCATTAGCATTGGAAAATTCCAATGCTACTCTATTTTACAATTCTAAAAAATCACTTTATCATTATACCATACCATTTTACAATACCTCCGCATCCCAAACTTCTATTTCTCTCTTTTACTCATTAAAATAATATATTTACATAATAAAATAATATATCTCAAAATTATATCTTCTCTTCCATCTCTTTCCTCTCTCTCATTTTCAGCTTTCTTCCAAATAAAATATTATTATTTTTTTACAATATTTGCTACAGTACAATTCTATGTTTAGAATTGCACTGTAACAGTATTGCAAAAAAATTTGCAATACTGCTGTTTAGCATTCCCCAATGTAGATGGTTTTGGAGCTTAAAATTCTAAATTTCCCTTAGATTTGGCATTAGCATTCTCCAATGCTAATGCTCTTAAAGGTATTTTTGACATTTTATGAAGTCAAGACTAACTTTCGGAATCTTCTTAATATATAGAGATAATAATTTGGGTCGCTAATTCAATTTAAAAATGAAAAATAAAATCTCAAATTTTCTTTGTACCTTCGTGCACTTTCTTAGCAACCAAACACAAAAATACAAATATGAGATTACTAAATCAACCCAAAGACTCAATTCATTCGAGACACCACAACATTCATAAACCATTTAACGTAGTTTATTCCTCGCAATCTCAATTATAAATGTAAACAACCAAAACTACAGCCAACAGACCCACTCTATTGTCAACTTGTCATCAAACCAATTTTGAAACTCAAAAAACCCCCACACTTTGATATGACCAAACAAACTTTGAGACTAAAAAGGCCCACACGCTAGTTAGAGCCATTTTCTGTAATGACTATGATAGGAATAGTTTTCTAGGTTACCAGATAATCAATGAGAAAGCAAGGGCAGCAATATTTTCCATTGTAAGTGAAAAAATGTATCTTTCGATAAAAAAAAACCTGGGGTGCAGCGACACCATTTGCGGAATTACCGAACTGAAAAACATGGCGGCTAAGATAAATCCCATGATTATCACCATGCCCAAATCAATGAGAAAGGCTGTGTCATTGGATACAAGTTCGTTGTCTGGGTTAGCATCAGACCGCCACCAACTACACCGTGACACCAACCAAAGCTCCACGCGTGCTCCAACCCAAGACAATTCGATCGTTCCTACCTTGCATCGCTGTCAACATTCCTGCCTTAAGCCGTCACCAACCATCAAATCCTAGGGTCGAATGGAGATCTCATTGCTTTCCTTAGTAATGGATTTTCTTCCATGTGTTAAGATTTGGAAAATGGGGTTTTGAGATTGATTTTAGATTCTAGGGTTTCGCGTTTTGATTTGGTTTTCTGAGTTTTCAAGGGGAAATTTGGCCACCAGATTATCTAGGTTTTGTGTAAACAAATTTAGTTAGATTTGTCCCTATCAAAGCCACTGGATTTGTCTCCTTCTGGGTTTGTTCTTGTTCTTTTTCTATTTTGGTTTCTGTTTGGTTACCAAGAAAGTTTGTTGGGGAAAATTTGTTGAGTTTTTTTGTATTCTAAAATTTCAATTTCTTAACCATTTCTGATGAGGATGTTTCTCGATTGTATAAAGATAAGATGCTATGTAATATATTTAAGAAGGTGATTTTGTGTTTGGTAGCCATTAAAATGGAAGAAAATCTGGGATTCCTAGTTTCGTTTTCCGATTTTAAAATTGCAAAATTAAAATTAAAATTATTTGTATTAAAATTGGAGAAATGCCAACGTGGTATTTTAAAATATTTATTAAACATTATTTTATTCGCCACGTAATATTAAATTTGTCAATTGTTCACACCGTTAGCCACGTAAGCATTTTTGTTAATGAACTAACGGTAGGAACTAAGTTGACCGCAAGTTGAAAAAAGCAGGGCTTAAATTGATTGCTATTAAAACGTAGAGACTAAATTGACTGTGACTCCAAAATGTAAGAACTAAAATGGTGTTTTTGCCAAAAAAAAAAAAGACTTTTAAAAGAGCTAAAATAGATAAATTGAAATTATAAAAGAACCGGTGTGTGCTTTTACTAATAGATATTTACTCTAATAATAATTTTAGACAATGAGACAAGAACTTCCCAAAAAAATTAAAACACAAAGTTATACATTTCCTCCACTATTCTTAGAAGACCTGTCATGTAAAGCTCTCACACATTCATTGTTTGAGAGTTTGTCCATATAAAATTTGTTTTTAGCCTCTTCGGAGAGTTTGGTTCATCATGATATGATGCATCTAAAATGACTAAAATACCATTGGAATTGCCAAAATGACCACAATACCCCAAAAATCTTAAAATAACCAAAATGCCACCACAAAACCTCTAAAATGAAAAATGCCCTAAAGCCTATATAATTACTAAAATAACCCTAAACCTCTCAAATTAACACCACTAAAATGATTAAAAAAAACCTGGAAACCTCAAAAATGATTTTTAAAAAAAATATCTCAAAACCTCTAAAATGACCAAAGTACTCTCGCAGCCACTAGAATGACCAAAATACCTCAAACCTTTAAAATAACCATAAATATCCTCAAACCACTAGAATGACTAAAATACTATCAAAACTTCTAAAATGACCAAAATACTTCTGAATCCTCTAAAATGACGAAAGTAATCCTAAAACCACAACAAATAACTAAAATACCCCCAAAATCACTAGAATAATCAAAATACCCCCAAAACTTCAAAACAACAAAAAATACACTAAAACCTCTTTGATTGACCAAAATAGTCCTAAAACCTCTAAAATGACCAAAAATACCCCAAAACATCTAAAATGACCAAAATACCCCCAAAACCAATACTCTCACTGAAGGCTCACTGAAGGCACCTAGGAAAATAGTTAGAAGCCAGTGCCTAGTCGTTATAGGCGAGCGTCTCACTGAAGGTGCCTCCCTCAGTGACCTAGAGGCGCTTTTGTGCTGCCTCTCCTTGCTTGAGCACTCACTCAAAATGCCTTTGACTACACTAACTTAAATTTTAGGTGAACATTTTTTATTTATTATGAAACATTAAAAGATTAAAAATTAAATTGACACAATTAAAGCCTACAATTTTGAAATATTAGGGAAAAAATGTGAGAAAACAGTGTGTTCTATAAACTTTGTTTTGCACAATAATTTCAAAACAATTTGTCAAAAAAGTAAACAGCTTCACGTGCCTAAAGATTTTAGGCGCCAACAATTTTGAATCATAATTTACCGTCAATCATGCAAGAAGAGAGAGAGAGAAAAAGATTCTCATTTCCTGACAGTTCACGTGCCTAAAGTTTAGTTGTACAGTCAATCATGCAATAACTGAATAAATGTGAACACATAGATAAATTTTTCTACGCCCCTGACACCACTCCAAGATGACTACACTAACTTAAATTTTTGGTGAACATTTTTTATTTATTATGAAACATTAAAAGATTAAAAATTAAATTGACACAATTAAAACAATCTGTAAAGGCCTACAATTTTGAAATATTAGGGAAAAAATATGAGAAAACACTGTGTTCTATAAATTTTGTTTTTGCAAGAAGAGAGAGAGAAAAAGATTCTCATTTCCTGACAGCTTCAGGTGCATATGAGAAAACACTGTGTTCTATAAACTTTGTTTTTGCAAGAAGAGAGAGAGAGAAAAAGATTCTCATTTCCTGACAGCTTCACGTGCATATGAGAAAACACTGTGTTATATAAAATTTGTTTTTGCAAGAAGAGAGAGAGAGAAAAAGATTCTCATTTCCTGACAGCTTCACGTGCCTAAAGATTAGTTGTACAGTCAATCACGCAATAACTGAATAAATGTGAACACATGGATAAATTTTTCTACGCCCTTGACACCACTCCAAGATAACTACACTAACTTAAATTTTAGGTGAACATTTTTTATTTATTATGAAACATTAAAAATTAAATTGACACAATTAAAACAACTTGTAGAGGCCTACAATTTTGAAATATTAGGGAAAAAAATGATGAGAAAACACTGTTCTATAAAATTTGTGATGAGAAAACACTGAGTTCTATAAAATTTGTTTTGCACAATAACTTCAAAACAATTTGTCAAAAAAGTAAACAGCTTCACGTGCCTAAAGATTGTAGGCGCCAACAATTTTGAATCATAATTTTACGGTCAATCATGCAAGAAAAGAGAGAGAGAGAGATTCTCATTTCCTGGAGGCGACTACATCCATCCTTAAGACTTGAGACAAATTGTACTGTCAATCATGCAATAACTGAATAGACGTGAACACATATAAATTTTTCTACGCCCCTGACACCACTCCAAGAAAAGGTGTGAACAGGTTAAAGTAATGCAAATTCAAGGGCTACTTTTGAAGAATCAGTTGTACGATTTACAATAAGTTTATAATTTTTTTTATCGATAGATAGCATGAAAGGAAAAAATAAGGTTCACACCTCCTTACTACTTCTCTTTTTAACATGGGACTAACTCTTATAATATAATTAGTGCACCTTCTTATTGTTCCTCTAGCCAATGTGGGCTTCCAAAACCACTCCTGTCATGGGCTGGACTCGCCAATCTCTACCTCAACCCACAATTTTTCTTCACTAGTACCCCTTTGGGTGAATCTTAAACAGACCCTAAACACGCTTTTAACAACACTGGTCCCGTTTGAAATAAAATTTCTTACTCACCATTTACATACATACATACATACATACATACATACATATATATATATATATATATATATAACACCAAACTGTTCATGCTAAATTTAATTCTCTAAAAAGAAAAGAAAAGAAAAACATATAATACACGCAAATTTTTAAAAAGATATATATATACACACACCTAACATTACCAGGCTAATTTAATTCTCTCAAAACAAAACAAAAATAATAATAATAAAAGGATATATATATAACCCAATTTTTTTTAAGATAGATAGAAGTTCTACCTATGCAAAACTTGATTCTCTGGAAACAACAAAGCTAATTATGATGCAAAAATTAAATCAGTAACATATATCATGATGCAAACATGCTGGATTTGCGTTCAAGATAGGTTAATATTCAAAATTGCCACATCAATGTATTAATGTCACAACCATATATTAACCCAGCTTCCCAAGGTGAAGCAACAAAAGTAAAAATTGTTAAAAAGATATATTCAGGTATATATATTCATTCTCACCCATTTGGAGGAGTAGAGGAAGCTGAGTTTTGGTTCTTGGAGGAGTAGAGGAAGTTGGGTTTTGGTTCAATTAAGAATTATTATTTGCATTTTTTCTCATCTCATTCCCCTCTCTCAATTAGGCCTGAAGAGTCACAGTAAATTTTGATGAGAAATCCTATATAATCTCTAATAATTCAATTTTGTTAGGTAAAACAGTGATAGTTTACCTAACAAAATTGAATTATTAGAGATTATATATATCACTTGTTTCTAATTTTATATATCTTTTTGTTTATGAGCCCAAAATGGAAGATTTGGTTGCGGAGGCCCAAAACATTTTCCCAAACCAACCAGCAGAAAGAGAAAGGCCCAGATCCACACAATTTTTTTTTTGGGGGGGGATAAAACCAGATCCACACTATTATTCACTAGCCTCATCAGATCCACGCGTTTTGCACGTGCGATGATGTTTTTTTTAATTTTAATTTTATTTTAGTAGTCCTATTTAATTTTTTATATATAATTTTTATTTTGAAAATATAATTTATAAGTAGATAAAGCAATTTAAAATTTAATTAGAGAATTTTAAAAAAAAAAAAAAACAGGTGAATGACCTTATTTTTTAGGCAATATTTTAATGAGAGTTAGAGTTGTATTTTTACCAAATTGTTCTTTAGTTTTGCTTCTACTTAAGCATAGGGATATAAGGGTATTTTTAAACCAAAAAATGAAGAATCCAAATAGAGAAAGCCCCCTTAAATAATAATATAGATAAAGTTTAACTAGTATAAAGGTTTGTTTGGATACAACTCATTTTACTGAAAACTGAAAATTTATTACTAAAAACTGTAGCAAAATATTTTTTACAAGCCTAAACACACTGTTCACGCATTTTTGGTGTTGGCTGGCCTATGAACAGGGCCAGGGGACCAGCCAAAAAAAAAAAAAAAAAAAAAAAGGAAAACGCAGACTACCACAATTCCCAAACAGAGCATGACTTGTACTAAAACAATCAGAAAGCCAAATAGTTCAAATTTTCAAAATTATCAACATTACACGTATTTTTACACATTTTATCTTCCACTCAATCCTATGTTTTTAGTTTCTAAACATTATACATATTTCAACGTACTTGTGGTGTGGATAAACAGACACGTATTTTCACACATATTTTCAGTTTTTAAATGCAGCTACCAAACACCCCTCAAACTTCGAAAACTGGCCAGCGGAAAAAGGCCTGGATCCACACTATTATTCATAAACCTCAGCAAGTTTGGAGAAAAAAGTAAAACAGGGCATGACTTGCACGAAAACAATCACAAAAACAAACCGTTCAAATTTTCCTAAGCCCTCAACAAGTATTGGACTAAAATCACTTTATTCATAGAACATTACAAACCACAATAGATCCACACAATATATATTCTGCAAAATGAAAAAAAGAAAATGCAAACCTCATAACACGGACAATTCGAACTACGCAATTCAAACAAACCAATAAAAACAGAGCATGAAGCAGTGCACACTCTGTTTCAACTTATTTATATTGGACGCTCCAAGTTATGTAAAAGTAAAACTCACAAAGTAGGTATTAACATAGCAATGTTGTTAGTTAAAAACCTGGGAAGTTCGAGAAGGAGTGTGATGATGAGAACGACGAGGCCAAGAACTATTTGAGCAGCAAGTTTAACGTCTGAATTAAGCAACGACATTTGTTCCCTGTAGTAACCAAGAGAAAATTAATTGTACGAAATACTGAAACCAACCAAAGTAAAAAATTGTTAAAAAGATATATTCAGGTATATATTCATTCTCACCCATTCTATGTTGCTGACATCAGCGCTTAGTAGTTTACATATACTAGTTTACATATAGGATCAGAGTAAAGGAAGTATATTGGAAGCCCAAGTTATGTAAATTAAAACCCACCTTTTGTTCCTCCCAAAAAAAAAAAAAAAAAAAAAACCCACCTATTAGGTATTAACATAGCAGTGTTGTTAAAAACCTGGGAAGGGCGAGAAGGAATGCGATGATGAGAATGGCGAGGCCAAAAACTATTTGAGCAGCAAGTTTGAGGTCTGAATTAAGACCGATCCAAAAAAAGTAAAAATTAATTGTATGAAATACTAAAACCAACAAAAGTAAAAATTGTTAGAAAGATATATTCAGGTATATATATTCATTCTCATCCATTTGGAGGAGTAGAGGAAGCTGAGTTTTGCTTCTTTCTCTCGTCTCCCAATCTCTTTCTCTGTGTGCTGGTGGTTGGGCCTCCACGCCGACGAAGCAGAGAAGCAAAGATCAAGGCTGTAAGAAGCAGAACCGGGGGTTTCGGTCCGGGTCTTCACCGATCTACTGGTTGAGGGGTGAGTCGGATCTGGTGGCGGCGGGGTGGTGGTTTGTGAATCTGGGTCGTAGTGGGTCTGGGGCGTGGTGGTCGTGGTGCAGTAGATCGGCGCGGTGGGTTTGCTGTTGTTGAGGTTTGCATGGTGGGTTTGATGTTGTGGGTTGAATTTGGGTTGGAGGGTTGCCGTGGTGGGTTGAGCAGTAGATCGGCGGCGGGTATCTTCACCGTGGGTTTGCTGTTGTTGCCATGGATTTTCGTTGTGGGTCAGGTTCATTGCGGTGGTGGTGGGGTGGGTGATTGATGGTGGTGGTAGATTGGCTATTGTGGTTGTGGCTGTGGAGTTTTGTAGGTTTGGGTGTTGTGGTTATTGGTTGTAGGTTGAAGAACGAAGGAGACCGAGAGATAAATCTAAGGCGAAAATAGTCAAATAGCACGCAATTTATCACTATAAATCGATCTCTCGGACCATTTTTGCCGATAAATCCATCTCTAAGGCACTGTAGCTATACCCTCAAATCCCTCGGTTTTCAATTGGCACAGAGTAGACAGTGACTTTATTGAGAGATTTGAGAATATAAGACAGTATAGGCTGTATAGCTTAAATAATGACTTCTCTAAGCTATACACCCTATGCTCTCAGCTATACTCTCAAATCTCTCAATAGTCATTATTTAAGCTATACACCCTATACTGTCTTATATTCTCAAATCTCTCAATAAAGTCACTGAGCCTTCTTGATTTTTGTGTCAGTCATTATTTAAGCTATACAGCCTATACTGACAGTATAGGCTGTATAGCTTAAATAAGTCAGTAGAGGCTGTATAGCTTAAATAATGACTTCTCTAGGCTATACAGCCTATGATCTCAGTTATACTCTCAAATCTCTCAATAGAGTCACTGAGCCTTCTTGGTTTTTGTGCCTTCTTGCTTTATTCAATTCGCACGGTAATTGCAGTGCATAAATTTTTTTTTTTTCAAGATATTTATATATATATATATATATATATATATCTCGTCAAAAACATAAAAAAAAATTTAAAAGATATTTATATATATATATATATATTTTACAAAACATAGATAGATATATATATATATATATATATATATTAACTATATAAAAAGTATCAGTTTTTCTACGGAACACATTTGGTTTATTGTGTCTTTTTATTTTATTTAGGCGAAAACTACATTTTAGTCTTTACATTTTTACATAATTTTCACTTTTGTCTCTATTTTTTTTCTACCGCTTTTAGTTATTATCTTGAAAAATGTATCTCATTTTTGTCCCTACCGTTACATTAGGGATGAAATTTGCACAGCTGACAAACAGAATGCACAGTTGGCATATAGAGCACTTACATGTCTATTAAAATAATAATAAAATTTTTAATTAACATTTAAATAATGCCAAATCAGTATTTTAAATATTAAAAAAAACCACGTCAAAAAAAATTAAAACAAAATTCTAAACATGTGATTTTTAAAACCAAATCAAATAAAATAATTAAAATAAAATTTTCTTTTCCTTTTATTATTTTCTTCAGAAGCACATATTTATGTGTGGTTTTTGTGTTCTTCCTCAAGAACATGACTGTTCATATTCATGTTCTTAACAAATTAATTCTTAGTTTCTTTTCATTTATCTGTCTTTCTTGTACTTTCTTTAAAGCTAAACACATCAAAACTCAGATCAATAACAGTTAAATAAAATAAAATTTAATTAAGCATTTTCTTGGCAACATCAATCTCAAGATCTGAACATTTTTCTCTCCTAATTGGTAATCCAGAAAATTCTCATTCCCTTTTCACAAACCTAACAAATTCTCATTCATAAACCCAAAAAACTCCCTTTCACAAACCCAAAAGATCCCTTCTCAACACACAGCAAATGGTCCTTTCACAAACCCACAAACCCACAAACCCAGAATATCCCTTCTCAACAAATACAGCAAATGAGTTTTTCAAATTTGACAATAATCAGAAACAAGTAAAATAAACCCAAGATCGGCTTCAGATCCTCTTCAAATTCAATCCCAAGATAGAGAGGGTGAGATGAGAAAGTGAGGAGGAGAGGAAAACGTGGGCCTTTAGATCTGCTTGAAACCCATACCACACCCCACATACGACCCAAAAACTGTCCCACCACCGATGAACCTTACCGATCCCACCACTTGTGAACCTTGCTGAACCCATTGACTAGGAGGATCTTACCAACTTGATAGCTGCGGTGGCGGCAACGATTAAAGGAGATGAACGGTGGGAGCTTCGGCCAAGGGGTATGGAGAAAGAGAGTGAAGCGATGTTGGAGGTGAGAGGGATGAAGTTTGAGATTAGAGGTATTTGATAAGAATTTGAGATTAGAGAGAGTTGTAAAATCTATTCATATTTTTTAAAATATTTTATTTTATTTTTAAAATTTACAAATTTAAAAAGAAAATGGTTTTGATTTTAAATTCATTATAATTGCTGACATGGACTTTTTAAATGTCAATTATAATTTTTTATTATTATTTTAATTTAGATGCTGACATGGAAAGCCACGTGGTTTATGTGGCATTATTTTATTATATTTAACTTATGCCGTTTGCCAGCTATGCAAATTCCGTCTCTAATGTAACGGTAGGGACAAAAATGAGATGCGTTTTCCAAGATAGGGACTAAAAGCGGTGAAAAAAAAAAGTTATGGACCAAAATGGAAAAGGGTGAAAATGTAGGGACTAAAATGTGGTTTTCGCCTTTTATTTTTATTCAATTGGCACTATAGTTACAGTACTTTGGTTTTAACCTCTACACTGTTGCTGCTTTCTTTTCCTTCCTTTTTTTTTTCACTGCTTTCTTTTCTTTTCTTTTCTTTTTCTCTTCTTTTTTTTCGGCATAAATTTTATATATATATATAAAGCTGTTAGTTAACACAATAAATTGTCACAATATTTTTGCAATTGTTGATATGTTAATTCCTTATAAATTAAAATAAAATATCATACTAGAATCATCCACAACTAAAACTAAAGGTATTATGAAAAAAGAAGTGTTACATCCACAACATTTTTCGCAATACTTTCACAACATTGTTAATTAGGCTTTTTTTTTCCCCACAAACCACAGTACGCCTATTTTGGTTGTGCTGATTTTGTCTTTTCTTTTAAATATTTATATGTGTATGTACAGTTACACTGACTTAACAAATTCTTAAAATATTTTCACAATTATTGACAATCTGCACTATTCATTAGCCCTTTTTTTTTTCACAATACACTGGATTTGCTTGTGCTTTTAAATATTATATGTGCATACACAATTACATTGACGCAACAAATTTTTACAATATTTTCATCATTATTGAGGTGTCAATTTTTTAAAGATCAAAATAAAATAATAAAATAAGAGACTAAGACCAATTACAACTAAAAATAAATGTATTATGAAAATGTTATAACATCTTCTTCTTGTCACAATATTTTCACAATCGCGAGATCTCAGTTCCTTATAGATCAAAATAAAATAAAATAAAAAGAAATGCTATGTCCACAACATTTTTACAATAATTTTGTAACAAATTTTATGTAGCAAGGTATTTTTGAAGGATAAAAAAGTGATATCAGAAATGGGTTCAATTTAAAACCAATAACAACTTGTCATTTATAATTTGTTCTAAAAATGTTATTTTTTTGAGATGATTCTAAAAATGTTATGGATGTAGCATTTCTCTCAAATAAAATAAAAATATATCTATTCGAATCCTAAAAATAAAAATATTGTGAAAATGTTTTAATATTTTGTTGTATTCTTAGACTTCTTTTTTAGTATATATAGTCAAATTAGGTGAGCCAAAATTCACTGTACGTTTCACACACAATTTCCTTGCATATCTATTTGTTTGTTTTTTTTTTTAATGCTTAATTTTAAAATCAATAATAATTTTTTACCTAAAATTTGTTGTGAAAATACTGTGGACGTAAAAATTAAATAATAAAATATCAAACTAGGACCTACCACAGCTGGAAATAAAAAAGATTACGGAAATGTTGTAACATTTTGTTACATTCCTACACTTCTTTTTTGTGTGACATTTTGTTGTGTTCCTAGGTTTCTTTTTTTGTTTAGTCAAATTTAGTTAGCCAAAAACTCTGTTCGGAGTGTCTAGCTGTATGTGTGCATGTGGGGCTGATGGCCAATGCATGTGGTGCTGCATGGGATGGTGCTGCAAAGTGTGCCTAGGCTGCTAATGTAGGGGGGCGGATGTTGCTGATGGAGCATGCGTGCACAGCTGATGAAGGGTGTGGTTCCAGTGCAGCTTGGGTGTGTATAGAACTATGTTTCAAATAATGAGTGTATTGATTAACTGGCACTGTATACCTGTATTGTAGGTTAGTTGCAAGTGTATTACTTGTAGTGGTGATGTGTTTACCTTATGGTTATGTGGCATTTGTGTGTTAGCTGATGTAGGAGTTAGTTAGAATGAATAGCTGTCAAGGTAGTTACACAGCTAGCATTCAGTGAGTGGTTGAGGGTATTAGACTTGGGAAATGAGTGGGAAAGATCATGAACCGCTTTGTTTATTCCATAATTCCTTTCTTTGTTACTTCTATCTATTCCCTCTAACTCTTTCTTTGTTCTTCCCTATCCCTGTTCTTGGGGGTTAGTTGTCCTCGAATCTAACTGTTAAATCCCAAGTTCCTTGCATTTGGTATCAGAGCTAGGCTTTCCTCGGCCATGGCAGAAACATGATCAAGCACTGTTGCTACTCAGGAAGCCATTGTTTCACTTAGGACTGCGTCTGATCATTATACTAAAGAAATTCAAGAAGTGCACACACGAACTCTGAATGAGATGAATCAACAATTGGCAATTCTGGTACAGAGGCGTGGTGGTTTTAATCAAGAAGTATTGCCTCCATCTCCAACAAATGGTGAAATCAGACATACTAATTCTTCATCTTTAGCTCTGTCTTGCCCTGTGAGGTTGGAATTTCCAAAGTTTTCTGGGAAAGATCCAACTAGTTGGGTTTACAAAGCCAACCAATATTTCAAGTATTATAGTACCCCAATTACAGAGAAGTTGATGCTTGCTTCATTTCATATGGAGGGTGAGGCTTTGATATGGTTCCATGATAGTGAAGAAGCTAGTCTTTTTGTTGATTGGGAGTCACTGATTCAAGCTTTGCACATCAGATTTGGTGTAACAGCCTATGATGACCCTATGGAAACTCTCACTAGGCTAAGGCAGACTGCTTCAGTATCTTTGTATAAGGCTCAATTTGGGGTTTTGTCCAATGGGATTAAAGGATTATCTACTACTCATAAACTAAGTTGTTTTCTCAGTGGATTAAGAGATGAAATAAGGCTGCCAGTGAGGATGCTCAACCCCAAATCATTGAATAAGACCGTTAGTTTGGCAAAAATACAAGAGGAATATAATTGGAGTTGTAAGAAGAGTGCTAAGATGGATTAGGGAAAGCCTTTTATTCTGGGTGCTCCACCTAAAACTGCTTCTTTTTTGGAGTTTAAAGCTAGGCTGCCAATTAAAAGAATTTCTCCTACTCAAATGGAAGAGAGGAAGAAGAAGGGTTTGTGCTATAATTGTGATGAGAAATGGGGTCCTGGCCACAAGTGCAAGAATGCAATGTTATTTCTTTTGGATTATGTGGAATTAGCTCAAGAAAAAATCAATTCTAGGGTGCATATCATTGAATTGGAGGAAAATCGTGGTGTAGATTAGATTGGGCAGGACCAAGAAGGTGCTGAGATCACTCTTTATGCATTGAGTGGCACTCCTACTTTAGGCACTATGAGAGTCATGGGAAGGATTAAGCATAAGTCCTTTGTGATTCTCATTGATTCAAGGAGTACCCACAACTTCATTGATGCTGCCTTGGTGTCACATTTGCACATTAATGTTGATACTTCTCAATTTTTGGAAGTCAAGGTTGCCAATGGTGATCTAATCAAGACTCAAGGTGTTTTTGAGGAAGTTCCAATCTGGTTGCAAGGGCATGAGTTCTTGGTACACTTGCATGTGTTGCCAATGGGGGGTGTGATTTGGTTTTAGGAACTCAATGGTTGGGCACTTTAGGAGTAATTCAATGGGATTTCAAGCTGCTTACAATGAGTTTTGGTTATAATCATAGACAGGTTCTGCTACAAGGGTTGAGGAGTACAAGATCTCAATTGCAAGATGGGGATACTTTTTTGAAGCAATCAATTAAGAGAGGCTCGGTTCTTCACATTTCCTTTCAGCCTTAATTGTCATCTGCAGAAGGGACAGTTCAGCTACCTGAAGAAATGTTTGCCTTGTTAGATGAGTTCAAATCAGTTTTTGCTATTCCAAAGGGGTTGCCTCCCTTAAGGGATCATGAACACCAAATCAATTTGAAGGAGGGAGCTCAAGCTATCTGCCAGAGACCTTACAGGTACCCTTATTACCAAAAAAATGAAATTGAGAAGATTGTTAAAGAATTACTATCTACTGGTTTAATTAGAAACAATAGCAGCCATTTTGCTTCACCAGTCCTTTTAGTGAGGAAGGCTGATGGCTAATGGTGAATATGCATTGATTATAGGGCCTAAAACCAAGAAACCATTAAGGATAAATACCCTATACCTGTCATAGATGAGCTATTGGATGAGTTGTTTGGTGCAGCTATTTTTTCTAAGTTGGATTTAAGGTCTAGGTACCATCAAATCAGAATGAGGGAGGAGAATATTCCTAAAACTACTTTTAGGACTCATGAAGGTCACTATGAGTTTTTGGTAATGCCATTTAGCTTAACCAATGCACCTTCCACCTTCCAATCCCTCATGAATTCCATTTTTAAGCTTTACTTAAGGAGATTTGTCTTGGTATTTTTTGATGACATCCTTGTTTATAGCAAGAATTTGAGTGATCATGTGCATCATCTTCGTTTGGTGTTGGAAGTTTTGTTTAAACACTAGTTGTATGCTAAACAATCAAAGTGTGTGTTTGCTTGTAAGGCTCTAAGTCCTTTGTGGTGGAGTGTGATGCATCTGGTTTAGGTGTTGGAGCTATCCTAATGCATAACCAAAGACCAATTGCTTACCACAGCCAGGCCTTGAAGGGTAAAAGCCTTGCACTTTCAACTTATGAGAAAGAATTGCTAGCTTTGGTAGTGGTAGTGAAGAAATGGAGACCTTATCTCCTTGGCAGGCACTTTGTGATTAAAACAGACCATCAAAGCCTTAAATATTTGCTTGAACAGAAGATTGGGACTCCTGCTCAGCAAAAATGGATTACTAAGCTCCTTGGTTATGCATTTTTGGTTGAATATAAACATGGTAAAGAGAACTTGGTTGCTGATGCACTTTCGAGGAAGGAGGCTGTTGAGGATGGGGCTGTTAAGGGTGATAATGTGGGGACCCTTTGTATTATTTCTTTCCCTACTCCCACTTGGTTGGATGATCTCAAGATAAGCTATAATTCTGATTCTGCAATTCAGAAAATAATTCTTGCTATTCAGTCAGGTCAAGAAATTCCCACTGTTTTCACTTTTTGTAATGACTTGTTGTTTTACAAGGGTAGACTATTTTTGGGTAGTTCAGCTCAAGATTTGAAGGCTCAAGTGTTGCAGCAGGTACATGCTAATCCTTTAGGGGGTCATTCTGGCTATTTGAAGTCTTTTCAAAGGCTTAAGAAAGATTTTTATTGGACTGGTATGGTGAAGGACTTAAAACAGTTTGATGTTTGCCAAAGGTTGAAGAGTGAAACTTGCTTACCTGCTGGTTTGTTGCAGCCTTTGGCTATTCCTGATAGGCATTGGCTAGACATTAGCATGGATTTTATGGAAGGTTTGCCTAGGTCTCAATAGAAGTTAGTGGTTTTGTGGTGGTGGATAGGTTCACCAAGTATGTTCATTTCATTTCATTGGCTCACCCTTACATTGTTGCAAATGTTGCTCATTTGTTCATGCAGTATGTCTTCAAGTTACACGGTATGCCCTCTACAATTGTGAGTGATAGGGACCCAATGTTTACTTCCAAATTCTGGTCTGAATTGATGAAATTACAAGGAACTAACTTGGCTATGCCTTCTTCATATCATCCCCAATCTGATGAGCAGACTGAAATGGTAAACAAGAGTCTAGAGCACTAACTGAATGCCTTTGCTGTTGACAAACCTCACTCTTGGGTGGATTGGCTACCCTTAGCTGAGTTTTGGTTCAATACTAACTTCCACACTTCCATTAAGCTCACTCCATTTGAGGCACTTTATGGCTATCCTCCTTCTAAGGTTGTGGAATATGTACCAGGTGTGACAAAGGTTGCAGCTGTTGATTCTTATTTGCATGATAGGCAGCAGCTCTTTTCATTGCTGAAACACAATTTAAATGTTGCTCAAGAGAGAATGAAGTGGTTTGCTGACAAAAAGAAGGTGAATAGGTCCTTTAAGGTGGGGGATTGGGTTTATCTTAGGCTTCAACCATACAAGCAGTTCTCAGTGCAGTCTAAACAGTTTGGAAACTTGCTCCTCGCTTTTATGGGCCTTTTAAGGTTGTGCAAAAGGTGGGACAGGTTTCTTACAAGCTTGATCTACCTGTGGGGTCACAAATTCATCATGTGTTCCATGTTTCAAATCCCAAGGCTAAATTGGGTGCTCATGTGATTCCTAGACCTGCCTTGCGTGTTGTGTCTGCAGATCAAATCCTTGCCCCTGAGCCTGTGGCTGTTCTGGACTTTAGAACTCATCGGTTGAGGAGCAAACTCATCACTCAGGTGCTGGTGCAGAGGCAGGGTGAGAGTAAGGATGATGCTACCTAGAAGAGTTTATTTGAATTGCAACAGAAGTTTCCACACCTTATGGGCAAGGTGTTTTGAAGGAGAGGGCATTGTTAGGAGTGTCCAGCTGTATGTGTGCATGTGGGGCTGATGGCCAGTGCGTGTGGGGCTGATGGCCAGTGCGTGTGGTGCTGATGGCTAGTGCGTGTGGTGTTGCATGGGGTGGTGCTGTAGAGTGTGCCTAGGCTACTGATGTAGGGGGGGCGTATGTTGCTGATGGGGCATGCGTGCACAGCTGATAAAGGGTGTGGTTCCAGTGCAGCTTGGGTGTGTATAGAACTATGTTTCAAATAATGAATGTATTGATTAGCTGGCACTATATACTTGTATTGTAGGTTAGTTACACGTGTATTACTTTTAGTGGTGATGTGTTTACCACATGGTTATGTGGCATATGTGTGTTAGCTGATGTAGGAGTTAGTTAGAATGAATAGCTGTCAAGGTAGTTACACAGCTAGCATTCAATGAGTGGCTGATGGTATTAGACTTGGGAAATGAGTGGGAAAGACCATGAACCATTTTGTTAATTCCATAATTACTTTCTTTGTTACTTCTCTCTATTCCCTCTAACTCTTTCTCTGTTCTTCACTATCCTTGTTCTTGGAGGTTAGTTGTCCTCAAATTCAACTGTCAAATCCCAAGTTCCTCGCAAACTCATGTTTTAGGCACAATTTTTTTCAGTTGGCCTTTTATTTTATTTTTAAATGCACGGTTAAAAGTGGTTAGCCCAATTTAAAACCAGTAGCAATTTACCACCTAAGATTTATTATGAAAATATTGTGGACGTAACATGACTCTAAAATAAAATAATAAAATATCAGACTAGGACCCACCATAGCTAAAAATAAAGGTATTGTAAAAATATTGTGACTTTTTGTTGTGTTTGTAGACTTCTTTTTTGGTTTATTCAATTTGTTGAACTAAAATTCATTGTTTAATGCATAATTTTTTTAGGTTGTTTTTTTTTACACATTGTTTCAAGTTTTTTTAAAAAATAAAAATAAAAACACACACACACACACACATATTGTTTTACACACACATAACACACACAAATTGACGAAGTAACACTTTCCTCCTTTATATTCGGGGTAGTTGCATTCCCCTTTTAAACTAAAGTTGAATAATTTCATCATTTATATTTTGTAAATGAGCATATACCCCTATTGTTTCTCTCTTAGTTAAACCCTAACAAAATCTTATAATTCCTAAAATATTCCATTGTGCAATGTATAATATACTCCTACTAAATTTTAATGTCGCAAAAAATTTCTTTGTGTATTTTGAATTTTATGTGGTAGATTGGTAGTCATGCTTGGAAAGTTAGAATGATGATATATAGTGTTCTATTTGTTACCTAGAGAACACTAATTTATTAGGTTTAAATCTTCTACACTTATAATTTTATCTAATAGAAACTTTGATGACATATGTCTTTTGTTATTTTGTTCGTTTTTAAATTTATTTTCTTGTTTAAAAGGGTATTCATTAAAAATAAATAAGCTAAAAATCGTAGTTAGACTCATAAAATAAGATAATAAATAATGAAATATGAATAACAAAATCTTCATTGTAGATGATTGCAAATATTTAATTTAAAGAAGATCTTCAAATAAATTGTAGCATATATTATCACTCATTGCGAAAATTTAAATATTGTAGAAAGATGATGACATTCATTATCATTCTTTGTAGCATTTTTTGGTGAGTAGATATTACATTTAGTAAATAAGTTCTAAGAAATTGTCATAGTACATAAATATTCAAATAACTATTTTAAATTTAAGTACATTACTTCATAATTCTTTAACAAAAAAAATCTATATTAATTTTCTCACTAAAGGGCCAGCACGTGCCTTGCACGTGCAACCTACACTAGTATATATAAAGCGTGAATGCGCTGATGCACTGTAGCTATAGTGCCCTCTTGGTTTATTCAATTGGCACTGTAGCTACAGTGCCTAATTTTTTTTTAAAAATATTTATATGAGCTGGCATATATAGATATTGTTATACTAACACAACAAATTTCACAATATTTTCATAATTTTTATATATAAAAAGCACGAATGCGCTAATGCACTATAGCTACATTATGGTTTATTCAATTGACACTGTAGCTACAGTTTCTAAAGTTTTTTTTTTTTTTTTTTTCGTAATCAGTTTTTTTTTTCTTTTAAATATTTATGAGCTGACATATATCTATATATAAAAAGCGTGAATGCACTGATGCATTGTAGCTATAGTGCCCTCTTGATTTATTCAATTGGCACTGTAGCTACAGTGCCAAAGTTTTTTTTTAAAAAATATTTATATGAGCTGGCATATATATATATATATATATTGTTATACTGACACAACAAATTTCACAATATTTTCACAATTTCTATATATAAACAGCACGAATGCGCTGATGCACTATAGCTATGATGCCTTCTTGGTTTATTCAATTGCCATTGTAGCTATAGTTCCTAAATTTTTTTTTTCAATAATTGGTTTTTTTTTCTTTTAAATATTTATATGAGCTGGTATATATTTATATATAAAAAGCACGAATTTGCCGATGCACTGTAGCTACAATGTCCTCTTGTTTTATTCAATTGGCACTGTAGCTATAGTGCCTAAAGTTTTTTTTTTTTTTTGTTCCAGTAATCGGTTTTTTTTTTCTTTTAAATATTTATATGAGCTGGCATATATATATATATATATATATATATATATATTGTTATACTGACATAATAAATTTCACAATATTTTCATAATTATTGAGGTGTCAATTTCTTACAAGTCGAAATAAAATAATAAAATATGAGGCTATGACCAACCACAACTGAAAAAAGATGTTTTGAGAAAATGTTACAACATTTATTGTTATCACAATATTTTCACAATTGTTGAGATCTCAATTTCTTATAGACCAAATAAAAAAAATGCTAAATCCACTTAATTTCACAACAAATCAGAGGTAATACCAACTGGAAATAAATATTTTGAGAAAATGTTACAACATTTATTGTTATCACAATATATTCACAATTGTTGAGATCTCAGTTTCTTATAGATCAAATAATAAAAAATGCTAAGTCCACAACATTTTAACATTAATTTCACAACAAATCATAGGTAAGCTATTATTGATGGATAAAAAAGTGATATCAATCGTGGGTCATTTGAAAATCAGTAACAACTTGCCATTTAGAATTTGTTATGAAAATATTATGGAAATAACATTTCTATAAAATAAATAATAATATATCAAACCGAAACTTACCACGACTAAAAATAAAGGTATTGTAAAAATATTGTGACATTTTGTTGTGTTCCTAAACTTATTTTTTATTTTAGTCAAATTTGGTGAGCATAAATTCACTGTTTCACACAAAAATTTCTCCTATTGGTTTTTTGTTTGTTGTTGTTGTTGTTGTTGTTGTTTTTTTTTTTTTTTTTTTTTTTTTTTAATGCATAGTTTAAAGTGCTTGTTCCAATTAAAACCCAATAAAAATTTACTACCTAGGATTTGTTGTGAAAATGTTGTGAATGTATTACTCTAAAATAAAATTATAAAATATCATACCAGTGCCCACCATAACTAAAATAAAGGTATTGAGAAAATATCGTGACATTTATTATGTTCCTAACTTTTTTTTTTTTTTTTTTTTTTTGTTTAGCCAATTTGTTGAGTCAAAATTCATTGTTTTACATACAGTTTTCTTGGGCTGATTTTTTTTTTTTTTAACACATTTTTTAAAGTAAAAAACATATAGTTTTACCAACAAAAAAAAAAAATTATGGAAAAAAGTACTTTCCCCCTTTATTTGGGGTAGTTTCATCCCCCAACAATAAAGTTGAATAATTTCCACCTTTATATTTTGTAGAAGAGTATATAGTCCCTGTTGTTACTCTCTTAGTTAAACCCTAACAAAATCTTATGATTTCTAGAATATTTCATTGCGCAATATCTAAAATGCATCACTAAATTTTAATGTCCCAAAAATTTTCTTCGTGTATTTTGAGTTTTATGTGTTAGTCATACTTAAAAAGTAAAAATAGTGATGTATTGTATTCTATTTCTTACCTAGAGAAAACTAATATATTAATGGTTTAAATCTTCTAGATTTATAACTTTATCTAATAGAAACTTCAATGACATATGTCTTTCGTAATTTTATTCTTTTTTTAATATTTTTATTTCTTAAAAATGTGTTCATTAAAAATTAAGTAAGCTAAGCATTGTAGTTAGGCTTATAAAATAAAATGATAAAGAAGGAAGTATGAATAACAAAATATTCATTGCAAATGGTTGTAGGTATTTAATTTGATTAAGAGTTTCAATTATAGCATATATCATCATTTATAGCGAAAATTTAAATATTATGACAGTGTTTTATCAAAACTTAGTTGTTGGAAGATGATGACATTTGTTATCATTCTTAATTAATTGAATTTTTTTGTGAGTAGATACTATCTTTAATAAATAGGTTCTAAGAAATGAAAAAGTATTTTGTATCAAAAAAATCCAATAAAAGAAAGACATGTGTGTAAAAATAACTGTCCACTAACACATGTCTTTCAATTATTAGTGGGTTAATTATTTTTTACTGACATGTCTCACACTTATTTGATTTTGATACCATTGACATGGCATCATTTGATACCAAATAACTTCTCCTAATAAATTATCATATTAAATAGATAGCCATAAATTAAATAACTATTCTAAATTTAAATACATAGTTTGATACTACTTCAAAAAACAATCTTATCTTAAATTTTCTCGCTCAAGGGGCAGCACATGCCTTGCACGTATAACCGTTACTATATATATATGAAAAAGCCAATGAGTTAGTGCTACAGGTATTGTGACAAGGTTTTAGCAAAACTCAATTGCTTATTGTTGGAAGATAATATTCGTTATCATTCTTGAAAGTTTTTAATAAGTGGATATTGTCGCTGGCTAATAGGTATCAAAATTCGAATATGAATGAGATTGACTTTGTATGAAATACATTTTTATGTATATAATCTCATACTTCTTCAAATAAAAATTTTATCTTAATTTTCTTATTAAGAGGTAGCACGTGCTAGTATGTATAAAAAGAGTCAATAAGCTCATGAACTGTGTTATGAACAGTAATTTTTGGTTTAGTGAGTTGTCTTTTTATTTTATTTTATATATATATATATATATATATATATATATAAGGAGTCAATAGGCTATGAACAGTGTTATGAACAATAATTTTTGGTTTAGTGAGTTGCCTATTTCCTTTTTCCGATATATAAAGGCGCGAATGTGCTAAAGCCACAGTAACTTGGTTTATTCAATCCAATGTACTGTTTAGCTGCCTCTTGCTCTTTTTTTTTTTTTTTTTTTTTTCCTTCGGGTACTATAGTCCAGCAATCCACTCCTTTTTTTCTTTTTCTTTTTTTAATTTTTATTTAGAGCTGTTAGTTAATACAATAAATTGTCACAATATTTTCACAATTGTTAAGGTGTTAATTCCTTATAGGTCAAAATAAAATATCATACAAGAACCAACTACAACTAAAAATTAAGGTTTTGTGAAAAAAAAAGTGGTACATCCACAATATTTTTCATAATAAAAGTGTGAATGCGTAAAGCTATAGTAGTAGCTACATTTTTTTTTTTTTTTGGGTTCAATTTGCACTGTTCACTGGCCTTCTTTCTTTTTGGTAATATTGCCCAGTCAACTCTTTATATATATATATATATATATATATATATATAGCTATTAGTTAACACAATAAATTGTCAAAATATTTTCACAATTGTTGAAATGTTAATTCCTGATAGGTAATATCATACTAAAACTAACCATAACTAAAAATAAATGTATTGTTATACTGACACAACAAATTTCACAATATTTTCAAAATTATTGAGGTGCCAATTTCTTATAAGTCGAAATAAAATAATAAAATATAAGATTGTGACCAACTACAACTGAAAATAAATATTTTGTGAAAATGTTGTAACACTTATTGGGTGAATCAATGAATGTGTAAAAGCTACTGTAGTAGCTACGTTACTTTTAATTTATTCAATATGTATTGTTCATCACTTCATTAGCCTTTTTTTTTTTTTCCAGTCATCAGTTTGTGCTCTTTTTTTTAATATTTATATGAGCTGGCATATATATATATTGTTATACTGACACAACAAATTTCATAATACACAATTATTGAGGTGTCAATTTTTTATAAGTTGAAATAAAATAATAAAATATGAGACTACGATCAACCACAACTGAAAATAAATGTTTTGTGAAAATGTTGTAACACTTGTTGTTATCACGATATTTTCACAATTGTTGAGATCTCAATTTCTTATAGATCAAATAAAAAATTACTAAGTTCACAACATTTTCACATTAATTTCACAATAAATCATAGGTAGTAAGCTACTATTGATAGATAAAAAGTGATATTAGTTGTGGGTCCATTTTAAAATTAGTAACAACTTATTATTTAAAATTTGTTATGTAAATGGAGATAGCATTTCTATAAAAAAAAAAAAAAATTATATATATATATATATATATATATCAAATTGAAATTTACCACGACTAAAAATGAAAGTATTGCGAAAATATTGTGATATTTTGTTATGTTCCTAGACTTCTTTTTTCGTTTAGTCAAATTTGGTGAGCAAAAATTCACTGTTTCGCGCACAAGTTTCTTTTGTTGGTTTTTATGTTGTTGTTTTTTTAATGCATAGTTTAAAGTGGTTGTCCCAATTAAAAATAAAAAACAATTTACCATTTAGGATTTCTTGTGAAAATGTTGTAGATGTAGCATTACTCTAAAATAAAATTATAAAACAGCATACTAGGGCCCACCATAGCTAAAATAAAGGTATTGAGAAAATATCATGACATTTATTGTGTTCTTGACTTTTTTTTTTTTTTTTTTTGTTAAGCCAAAATTCATAGTTTTACCGATAGTTTTCTTGGGGTTTTTTTTTTTTTTTTTTTTTTTTTTTTTTTTTTTTTTTTTTTTTTAACACATTGTTTAAAGTAAAAAACACATAGTTTTACCCAAAAAAAAAAAATTATAGAAAAAAAAGTACTTTCCTCCTTTATGCTTGGAGTAGTTTCATCCCCCAACTTTGAAGTTAATTTCCTCCTTTATATTTTGTACAAAAGCATATAGTCCCTGTGAGAGATCGGGAAAATTTGGGTGCTCTCAAAAAAGATATTTTGGTGCTTTTTAGGGCACTTCTCTTTTTGGGTAAGTGGTGTGGAGTCGCCACTTATTTTTTTACAAAAAAAATAAGAAAAAAACTAGATACAAAATACATGATTAAACTAGTTCATTGTCATTAATTAAATAAAAATAACTAAAAAATTGATAGATTAAATATTACAAGGCTTTGAGTCCTAATTACAATCTACCCAAAAATCACATGACTTTTTGTCCTAGTTACAATCTAGCCAAAAATAGAAAGAAAGACAAGGCCTAGATCTACCTATCCAAAAGAAACTAAGTTCAGAGGCTAGGTTACGGAATGGGAAGATGTTAGGCACCCATTCCGCCCAGATAAAGTCTAGTCTTCTAGACTCTCATCACCAATGCACCCTTTTTATGCATGACATGATGATATGTTGCACACATGAAACACTTAACCAAACTAAGTCACATAAGTCTATTTATGAATGCATCCTCTTCTTTTGAGAAAATTTAGATCTGCCTAGTGATAAAAAAAAAAAAAAATGATTTGATTCATAAAAAAAGTCAAATCTGTTTTTGTATATGCAAAAAAAAAAAAAGTTTTTGGTAAAGAAAAGCCAGATCTATGTTTATTAAATAAAACAAAGTCTTTTGGTTTAAAAATATCAGATCTTTTTTTGAGTACTAGAAAAATTGGTTTTTGGTTTGTATGTAAAAAAAAAATCAGATCTGGTTTGTAATAAAAACTTTAGATTTGTATATAGAAAAATTCAAATTTTTTTTTTTATGTAAAATAAAATAAGAAAAAGATTTTTTAGAAGAGGACTACATTCATGAAATAAACCTATGCTACATGCATCAAACAAAACATCATTACTCATTATATTCTTTTTTTTTTTTTTTTCAAAATCCGCTACGTTTTTAAAAAATTTAGATCTACATCTAGATTAGATATAGATCAGTTTTTTTTTTTTAAATAAAAAATTTAGATTTGCATTTAAGGAAGATACAAATCAGTTTTTTTTTTTTTTTTTTAATTCAGATTTGCACCTAATGAAGATGCAAATTAGTTTTTTTTTTTTGAAAAAATTCAGATTTGCATCTAATGAAGATGCAAATAAGTTTTTTGATTAAAAAAATTTAGATCTGCATCTAATGAAGATGCAAATTAGTTTTTTGATTAAATTCAGAGTTACATCCAATGATGGTGCAAATCCGTTTTATGATTTGAAAAATTCAGATTTACATCTAATGAAGATGCAAATCAGTTTTTATTATGAAAAATTCAGATTTGCATCTAATGAAGATGCAAATCCATTTTTATTTTGAAAAAGTTGTAATGATAAGAAAATTTTTGAAACTAAAAAAAAAGATCATGACAACAAAGACATCAAGAACATGTTTCAAAAAAAAAATATTAACAGTACATGATATGAATATTTAAAAATTTAATTGAAAGAATATTTAAACATGCATCATCAAAATAAGAGAAACAGAAGAAAAAGGGGAAAGAAGAAACAACCTCTTGCATGGACGCACTCTTCTTCTTGAGGGAATATTTTAGGGTTCAAAGAAATTTGTGCAATTATCTTTGAAACCTAAAATACCTTGCTTACAAAATAGAAATTCTTAAGACTGGAGCCTCTAGAACTTCTTTAACTTAAGAGAGAAAATAACAGAAAGGAGAGTCTGAAAGAAAGGAAATCAGAGAGCATGAAAAAGTGTGTTGAATTTTGAGATGCAACCTCTATTTATAGAGGCTGAGAGGCTCGAAAAAATAGCTAGATGATTAAAATACGAACTAGGTCGCGTCCTTATCTCTAAAAAATTGAAAAGGATGTGTTTCAGCTTAATCCAAGTGCCCTCGGGCCGAGGCCTGAATTTGTGCCATTCAGCACTCCAAAAGTTCTGAATGGCACTTTTGGGTGCCAGACCTGCTTTCAAGTTTCAATCCGTTTTGGATTCCTTTTTTGAGATTTTTTTTTTGAGTTGGGGCTTGCACTTAGACGCGTTTTTAATCCATATTCTAAAAATTAAACTCTTTTCTAGACAATTCAGGTCTTTTCAGCAACAATTATCTTGTAGATAAATACTCTAAAGGTCTTGATTATCCACAATTTTATTGTTATCCACTTATCCCTTTTATTCCCATGCAAGCAATCCTTTTTTTGACACTAACTAACAACCAATCACAAAATTATTTAATTAATTTTAATTGTTTAGCCAATTAGAATTAATTTAAGTTAATCATGAATGGTTGATTATACCTAGACACAATGCATGCTAACTGTGCAAACTTGATCATGCGATATCTTTTGATTCGACAGTCCGATTTGGAAACCGGACATACCGTTGCAAACGTTAGAATCTCAAGATCATTTTTATGATATGCAATGAACAAATTAATGCATGTAATGCAATCATGAATTTTGGGTACGTGAATGGTTACTCTAGTCATCTTCCTTGATTAAATCATGGGTGCAAAATCAAGTGTCTATAGAATGCCCCTTATTGACAGAGCTTGGAAAGCAAATGTCAATGTAAAACAAAGACACTGATTTTAGCAGCCATGATTTAATTGAGGTCGAATTTTCAAAGATTACCTAACCCTCGAACCTAAAATCTTGGAACATAGAACTAGTGCCTTGCCTTTTCACAAAAATGAAAATTATGAATACTTGACCTACTTGAATGTTGATGAATTTTGAAATGATGCTTGATAATTGAGGCGACCGAAAGGCTTCTCTATCTTAGTCTGAATGTGGAGGGTTGATTATGAGGCTTTTCTAACTTGATCTGAATGGAAGGTAACCAAGGGGCTTTTCTACCTCGGATCTTGATGAAAGGTAACCAAGGGGCTTTTCTACCTCAGAACTAGAGTTGTGATGACCAAGGGTCATTTCTACCTCAATCTTGATGAAAGGTAATTAAGGGGCTTTTCTACCTCGATCTTGAAGAAAGGTAACCGAGGGGCTTTTCTACCTCGGAACTTGAGCTGTGGCAACCAAGGGGCTTTTCAACCTCGATCTTGATGAAAGGTAACCAAGGGGCTTTTCTACCTTGGAAACAGAGTTGTGGTGATTGAGAGGCTTTTCTACCTAGATCTTGAAGAAAGGTAACCAAGGGGCTTTTCTACCTTAGAACTGGAGCTGTGACGACCAAGGGCTTTTCTATCTCGATCTTGATGAAAGATAACTAAGGGGCTTTTCTACCTCGGAACCGGAGCTATGGCAACCAAGGGGCTTTTCTACCTCAGAACCGGAGCTGTGGCAACCAAAGGGCTTTTCTACCTTGATCTTGAAGAAAGGTAACCAAGGCGCTTTTCTACCTTGGAACTGGAGTTGTGGCGACCAAGGGGCTTTTCTACCTCGATCTTGCTGTTGAAATGTCGATAAAAGGGCTTTTCTACTTTGATCTTGCTGTTGAAATGTCGATCAAAGGGCTTTTCTACTTTGACCTGAGCTGCTAAAATGTCGATCAAATGGCTTTTTTTACTTTGATCGCACTATTGAAATGTAGATCAAAGGGGCTTTTCTACTTTGACCCAAGCTGCTGAAATGTCAATCAAAGGGCTTTTCTATTTTGACCGTGCTATTGAAATGTCGATCAAAGGGCTTTTCTTGATAATGGACCTAACACTTGACTTTGCTGACTTTTCAGGTGAATCGAATGGCAATGGCTGATTCCACTAGAAGAACTTTGGAGGAAAGGATCAGAAACCTTGAACTTGAGAACTGTCAGCATGATCCTCGATTCTATGCAAGTTAAGAGGGAAATACTGAAGGTGGCTCCTCTAGAGGTGAGTCGAGGAGGTCTTCACGCAGGTGGACCCGAAGTCCCAATGATGTTTGATTTATATTTTTAATTTTTCTTGCAAAACAAAAAGAAGTTTTCCTTAGACAATCCTGTATTAATTTCCATGTTTAGCTCTTTGTCCTTGGAATTGCCTTTGATCATGTAGAAACTTTAAATGATACAAGTTTAGAATTCACCTGATGAGGTCTTGTAGCACCAATATAAACTTATCTTGATCAATTCTGATGGAATTTGTGCTTATTTGGATGAGGCAAAGGCAAATGCCCCTAGTTTAAAAATGAATGCATGATTTTTGGAAATCTTAGAATCTTGATTTTTTTTTTTTTCTGGAAAAGATGATGATGGTGGTCCCCTTTTTTTTTTTGAAATGAATGAGGCATGGTCGAATGCCCTTAGTTTGGGACATGAATCCATGTTTTTGAAAAAAATCTTGATTTGATCAATTTTTTTTTTAAATAGTAATGCAGGTGATGATTTTTTTTTTTTTGAAAACACATGAGTTAGGCATGTTTGAATGCCCCAGTTTAACAAAAAAAAAAATCTTTTTAAGTGTTAAAAAGGGTAAAAAATGAATCAAAAGAGTATCTAAAAACACAAAATTGTGTAAATGAGAATTTGTGAGGGTGAGTGCAGTTTGGCATTCAAGGAATGCCGTTCAGCACTTTTGAAGTGTAGTTCGGCACTTTTAGAGTGCCGAATGGCACTCTATTATGTGGGTTGACCTATGCCATGGTGGGCCACCTCCTCATGCTTTTCCAATGCATGTTTTGCGTTTTCAAGTTTTTTGAAAAATATTTTCTTCGTGTGTGACCATGAAACACTTTCCTACTCAGTTATAAACTCTTTGAAACTTATTTAAACCTGATTAAGAACTGATGTAGCTTACATTGGTGGTATTTCCTGCAACAAATCTCTGCATCAAGGTTAGCAAAACACAATAATCACAAGCAAAAGTCATCCATGGCTAGCAATCAAAATTTTTCTCATTCAACTATTCATGATATCAACAAATGGGTTAGCAGCTTTGATTTCAGTACCAAGACCAATTTTACAGCCTATAAACTAGAGGGAATTAAGGCTTTGAGGAACGTCAAAATCAAGTGGGACTTCCTTCGTGCTATTGTGAAATTCTGGGATCCTAAAGATCACGTGTTCTAGTTTAAAATTGCTGAACTCTGCCCCTCAATTGAAGAATTTTTCGCTACTCTGGGCTATGATCCTAGCAAGAAATCCGTACCAGTTTCCTGTGATCCCAAGCATAGGAAATCTTTGTCTGATGCTCTCGGTCTTCCTACTTCCATTACCAATAGTATGGTTGAAGGACATATGGTGAATCTTTATGTGATTCTTTCAAGGCTGATTAACAAACGCACTTATGGAGTGACTGACAATATGCAAAAAAAATTTGGCTTGGCCTTATGCTTTGTGGGAAAATTTTTGCTCTACTCTGGAAGGCACGATTTTGCAGATGCTCGAGCCATAAGTGTTGTGAGTCAAATTAAGGAAGGTGATAATCCTGTTTCTCTGATCTTGGCAGAAACTCTTCTAGGACTAGACACTGTATTTCATGGTGGAGAGTCTCAAAACTTTCTTGGGAGTCCCTTGACTTTGTAGATATGGCTGATGGAATGACTAGATATGATTGCTAGGCCTACAGTTGGTAATTATGGTCCTAGCAATTTTCTTAGTAGGACTGCCATCAAAACTGAGTGTCAAACTGAGAGCGACTGGGTAAAATTCATGAAAAAGAAGTCTAGTGCTTCAATTTGATGGAACTGTTATCGGTGGAAGTGCCCACCTCCTCTACTGTGGTCTCCAGGATCAGATCACATCTTCATAGTTGGATTAAGGAAGGCCACTTTCCATAAGGCGGATAGACTCTTGAGGCAGTTCCAATATGAGCAAGGAGTGCCCGACGAAAAAGAAGAAGACCTTTCACTCCTGTAGACATAAATCCTACTTCTATAAGGAACATGCTGTTGAGCTTGGAGATGGCTGATCGAATGGATCAGTCTTTTGTCAAGGTTCACTTTCATAGGATGACTGCAGAATACTCTAATTGGTTGGTGGACAAGATTGTTGTGGAAGCTGACATGGTTGCTAAGCAGTTTCTTGGAGACAGTCGGGAAAGACATGATGATGACAACTATGAATTTAAAAGAGGGGACAAAGATGACAAAGTACCTATCACAGAAGAAATCAATGATCAATCAAAAGAGAAAAGACTACGGACAAAATGACCTTCTAATTTTTGGCTTTGAACATGTTTATTTTAAAAGTTGATGTAAAACTCTTATGTTTAGGAATTATTAAGGACTTGTAGGTTAAGGGTTCTGTTTAAGGTGTAGGTTTTTGGGATTTGGTTTTTTATGGTTTGGGTTTTTTTTTTTTTTTTTTTTTTTTTTTTTTTTTTTTGTTGTTGTTGTTGTTGTTGTTGTAATGGAATGGTTGAATTTTTGGAAAAAATTTTGCTTAACGGGTAAATGGTGGGCATGGGGAAATTGTGACCGAACCAATGCATGGTTGCCTACGTACCCCCTTTGTAGGAGGATCAGGTCATCATATAGTTCATTGATTTTTTATTTGCCTTAACTTTTTCCTAGGCCTCCCTTTCGGGTTTTTAACCTAGCAGGCTCTCTCACTTTTTATTTTTTCATTCTCCATTTGCGTAGATTGCCCTTTTGGGTTTTCAATCTACCTCCTTCTTTTTTCTTTTTTCTTTTTTTTCTTTTTTTTTTTTTTTTGTGGAAGCCTAGGAAGGGAAATAACCTAATTTTACAACCACTTCAGATGTGGTGTTTTCAGATTACCACCTCAGACATGGTACTTCTTTAATTGATCCATGTTGGTTAGCTTAGTGAAAGAGTTTGCATCTAAATCCATCAATCTTGCTGCTTCCTCAAAATATATTTGCTTGATAATATATGGGCCTGCCCAATTTTGCTTGAATTTCCCGTTTGCATCTTGAATTAGGGCTCGGATCTCTTTTAGCATTAAATCTCCCAACTTCAAATCTCTAGCTCTTACTTTTTTGTCAAAAGCTTTCCTGAGCCTCATTTGATATCCCTGGATGTGATACAGGGCCTTAAGTCTCTTTTCATCCAACATGCATAACTGGTCATATCTGCTTTGCAACCAAACTGCTTGAGGGATTTCACTTTCCAATATTGTCCTTAATGAACAGACGCCCATTTCAATGGGAAGGATTGCTTCCATCCCATACACCAATGAATAAGGAATGGCTTCTGTGGAGGATCGAATTGATGTTCTATACTCCCAAAGTTCATAGGGCAATTGTAGGTGCCAGTCCTTGTAATTTTTTGTGCTTTTCTTCAAGATTCGCCTTATATTTTTGTTAGCAGCCTCAATTGCTCCATTAGTCTGAGGACGGTACGGTGAAGACTTGTGGTGTTGAATGTTGAACTATCGTAGCAGCTTCTCTGTTTCTCCCTTGAATTGTAGCCCATTGTCTGAGATAATTTCATTTGGTACCCCATATCTACAGATGATATTGGTCTGTATGAATTGAGCAACTTTCTTTGAGTTTAGAACCTCGTATAAGGCAGCTTCTACCCATTTAGTAAAGTAATCAATGGCTAAGAGTATGAATTCATGGCCATTGGATGCTGTTGGGTGAATCTTCCTAATAATGTCTATTCCCCATGTAGAGAATGGCCAGGGTGATGTCATGGTATGTAATGGCATGGATGGCATGTGCTTCAGATCTCCATGAACTTGGTATTGATGGCATTTTTGAACATGAGCGGCACAATCGGCTTCCATAGTAGTCCAGTAATAACCTTGCCTCGTTATCTTCTTTGACAGCATGTGTGCATTCATATGTGGCCCATAACTTGATTCATGAACCTCTTCGATTATTTGTTGTGCTTCCTTAGCGGTCACACAAAGGAGATGAATTCCATCATATGATCTTCTGTAAAGCCTTTCACCACAAATAATATAATTAGTAGATAGTCTTTGGATGGTCAACTGGTCATTCTTGTCTGCAGACTTCGGGTATGTCCCATCCTTGAGGTATTGCAATATGTTTGAATACCATTCACCTTCTCCATTCTTTTCCTCATCATTTTTTATTGTCATGCAATAGGCTGGTTCTTCTTTCTGTTCCACCACTATTGGTCTAGCTTCATCTTCCTTAGGCCCATCCATCATGGATGCCATGGTTGCTAAAGCATTTGCAATCTGATTTTGCATCCTTGGCACATATTGATATTGGATCTTGCTGAATTTTAAGGCCCACTTTTGAAGACATTCATAATAAGGCATCAGCCTTTCTTCTTTGATCTTCCATTTATTCGGAATCTGGGAGATTATTAAAGCTGAGTCACCATACACCTCTAACTCTTTCACTCCAAGGCCTAAGGCTGCTCGTAACCCCATAATACAAGCTTCATATTCAGTGGCGTTGTTGGTGGAAGGAAAGTTAAGCCTACCAGAAAGTGAGGTGTCTGTCCCTTTTAAAGAAATTAATAGAACTCCAATTCCATTTCCGCATTGAGTTTTTGCTCCATCAAAGTACATCTTCCATGATTCTACCTCAATCCCCATGATATCTTCATCCGGAAAGTCCCCTTAGATCTCTTCAGCTTCTTCTGGTGAATAATGGGCTAAGTGATTGGCAATTGCTCTCTCCTTCACAAATTTCTGAATCACATATTTAATACTAAATTCTGACAAAAGCAAAACCCATTTAGCTGTCTTCTCATCTTGCACATGCTTTGCCATTAAGTACTTCAAATGATCCATTCTTGCAATCAACAAGACCCTATAGGCAAGCATATAATGTCTGAGTTTGGGTTGCCCATACAAGTGCTACGCATGTCTTCTCTAGTGGTGAATACTTTTCTTCATAAGGCAACATCTTCTTGTTGATGTAATATATTGCATTCTCTTTCCTAGTCTCCACTAGGTATTGAGCAAGCAAAGCCCCCATTGCTGTATCTATAGTGGTGAGATACAACAACAATGGCTTTTTAGTTACTAGTGGGATGAGTATTGGTGGCTTCATTAGATAATTCTTAATCTTCTTAAAGGCTTCTTGGCATTGTTCATTCCACACTGTGGGAACTTCTTTCTTGAGCAGTTGGAAAATTGGTTCACATGTCATTGTGAGATGGGCTATGAATTTGCTAATGTACTGTATCCTCCCCAAAAATCCTTAGATCTCCATTTCAGTTCTTTGAGGCTTCATTTCTACAATGGCCTTGATTTTTTCTAGATCGACTTCAATTCCTCTTTGGCTTACCATAAACCCCAATAGCTTTCTGGATGTTACACCAAAAGTGCACTTCTTTGGATTCAACTGTAACTTGTAGAACTGAATTCTTTCAAAGAACTTCTGTAAGGCTAGTATATGTCCTTCATGGTCCTTGGACTTCATTAACATATCATCAACATAAACCTCTACTTCTTTGTGGATCAAATCATGTAGCAAAGTGGTGGCTGCACATTGGTAAGTAGCACCAGCATTTTTAAGGCCAAATAGCATGACCTTATAGCAATGTCCCCCATGGTGTAATAAAGGAAGTTTTTTTAATATCTTCTGGAGCCATTTTAATTTGATTGTACCCTAAAAATCTGTCCATGAATGATAGCAAAGCTTGACTTGCTGTGTTGTCAACCAGGATGTCAATGTGAGGCAATGGAAAGTCATCTTTTGGGCTGGCCTTATTTATATCTCAGAAGTCTACGCACATCCTCACCTTCCCATCCTTCTTTGGTACCGGAACAACATTAGTTAACCTCTCTAGGTAATTGACCACCCTTAGGAATTATGCATTGTACTGTTTCTCAACCTCTTCTTTGATCTTGAGGGTCCACTCTGGCTTCATCTTTCTCAACTTCTACTTGACTGGCTTCATGGTTGGATTTGTTGGAATGCAATGCTATACTATATCTATATCAATCCCAGGCATGTCTTTGTATGACCACACAAATACCTCTTTGAATTCTGTTAGCAGTGCCACTAATGCGTCTTTCTCAGATGTAGTTAGAGTATTGCCCGCTTGTATCATTTTAGGTTCATCATCAGTTCCCATGTTAATGGGTTGGGTTTCTTCTTTTATGGGTTAGGTGTCCTTGTTTTAATTCCTTATTATTAAGAATTTCTTTACCAATTTCAGAAATAAAAATATTCAAAGCCAACAAATAAGCAGAATCAAAAATCATATTATAAGAAAAAGAGTTCTTAACAGACTTAACAAACTCAATAGACTTAACTAAATCAGACTTAACTGGAATACTATCACAAACAGACTTAACATGAATAAAAATACTAGCAGAAATAGACTCAATAGGGATAGAAACGATGTTCTTGACAGGAGTGCTTGGTTCAATGGTCTTGATTTTCTTGGCAAGAGTGATTGACTTGATGGTCTTGATCTTCTTCATGGAGTCTTCCATGGGGTGGGCGGCTCCCTTCCATACCTAATTCTTCAACTCAGTTGTGGCTTCAATGATGGCAGGTGGCTCCCAGTAAGTTCCTTCTTCGCTTAGCATCAGTACTGTGGGATCTTCATCCATATAATCCGTGGCTTCTTCATCAATCTCCATATATGTGGGCTGTTGGTCACAAAAAGCATCCAGGCGCTCTATGTTGTCCATCCACTCATCAAACAAATCGTGCTTTCCTTTATTGCTCAAGTGGATGTGTTGTGGGAGATGTTCTAACCCGCCCCCTTCCATCTTCTTATTATTACCTTCAGCATTCTCAAGTGTTAGGATTTTGAGATTGTGGACCATCAGTTTTTGGTCTAGAGTGGCCAATCTAGCATTTATGTCATCCACTTTTTCGGTATGTGGGGTCAGAGAGCTAGGTTCTGAATCGTAATATGACCCCAACTGTGGAATCTCTTCCATGCCTGTCATATCGAAGACCAAAACTTGAACTAACATCAGTGATACAGCTCCAATCTGAGGGATGCCCATAGGGGTAATCATCATAGTCCACATCATTAGCTTATTTAACCTCCTCTCCTGCATCTTCTAATACCTTTATCAGCTTGTATTGGTCATTATCAATGTTACTCCACTTGTTAGCTTCAGCGTCATCTTCAATATCTTCATTATAGTAGTCTACATCATCATCATACTCTTCATAGTAAAGCCCTTTGTCTTCATCTTCTCTTTCATTAGGGGGTTCACCCCAATTATTGCCACTGTATTGGCTATCGTAGTCTTCACTATTGTTGATCTCGCTATCACTGTTACTATTATCATCACCATGTCCACTGTCACTATTGCTGCTATCACTACTAGTATCACTCTTGGCATCACTTCCTTTATCATCATCACTAGGCGTTGCTCCCTTTTCCTTATCTTCATCACTGGCTCTTCTTGCTTCATACAGGCTTTTCAATGCATGCTAGCAAGCCTCCCAGTATTCTTCTTCTTCTATATTACAAATGGCATTTCTAAGGAGTGTAGTCATGGCATTAGGGTCCATGTAATCAGCCTAATCGGTAGGAACCCAAGTCGTGCCTTCCTTCTTCAGTTCTGGAACTTTGTTGTTAAAATCAAGTAGTGTCTCGAACCCAGGCATCATTGTTCTTGTCTCAGGATAAAATCTTGGTTCGGGGAATCCCCAATAGCGTTGACTATCTCCAGCTTTGACAAACTTTCCGTTCAATGTAGGAGTATAGGGCTTTATGGGTTTCGAGGGACAAGGAAGTCCCTTTGCTTTAGCTTTGGTACTGGCCATTCTTCTCACTTCCATCTCTCACAAATCATCATCAGCAGGCTTCTAGCCCAAAAGGTGGTATGGTAGTGGGAATCATCGGGACTTGAATAGTAGGCTTCTTCATAGTTCTCCCCAAGTTTATCCCTGGAAGGTAATTCATTCTTCTCATCATCACTACCACATTGTTGTTGCTATAAGGAGCAAAGTCCATAGGGATCTTCTCCACTTCTTCTTCTCTTCTTTCAAAACTAGGCTTCTCAATTTCAAAGCCATCCAAGGTCAATCGCTCTTTCTTAGAATCAATACCAAAAATAGGCTTATGCACAGTCAAAGTATCACCATATATGGTCACAATAGCTCCTTCATGCGGAAATCAAACCTTTTGGTATAGGGATGAAGGTACGGCCTCTATGTCATGGATCCACAGTCGCCCAAGGAGCATATTTAAGCATGATGCTAAGTTAAGGACTTGAAACTCCATTTTCTTAACCATCGGCCCTATAGTGAGCTCTAATGTTATGGTTCCTAAGACCTCTATTCTATTATTGTCATATGCCCTCACATGCTGGTCAGTTGGCACAGAATCTTCGATACTTAGGCCCAAGCAACTTGCAGTCTTTAAAGGACATACATTCAAGGCACTTCTGTCATCTATTAAAACCATCGGTATACTCTTCCCCTTGGCATCTACAGTAATGTGCAACGGGTCGTTGTGGTGCTTCCCCTTATCACACTCAGGCCCTAGAAACTCAAGAGAAAAAAAAAAGAAAAAAAAGAAAAAAAAAAGGGCAACATTGCCCAAAAAAAAGAAAAAAGAAAAAAGAAGAAGAAGAGAAAGGCAACGTTACTTATTGCCAACTGCGGAGAAGAAAAATATAAATAAATAAATAAAAGTATGTGAACATAGGCATTTTTCTCAATCAAGAAAAAATTAATCCCCACTCAGTTTTCTCTCTGTTAGGTTCTAAAGACTTAGGATTTAATGTATTTAGAACTCTAATTTGTAATGTTGGTAAATCATGATCAAAACAATGTATTTAGTCTTGTTTAGGCTTGCTCAAAGTTGATTAATTATTGTAAAGTTGGAATAGAGTAGCTACAGAAGTCTTTGTGACTTTCGGCCTGGCTCGATCGATCGAAGGACAGGCTCGATCGATCGAAAATCGCCCAGGTTGTGTTTTCTGCAGAATTTCCAACTCAGCCCTACTTGATTAAACGTTTAGGGTTTTATGTTTTTACCCTAGGTATTTAAACAAAACCCTAGCCACGTTTTTGCAGGTTGTACACATTGTATTGTTGCTCATATATTGCTGTTTTGTGTAAATCTCTTGTGAGATCTTTGAGGAGCTTTCCTTTACACAAAACTTAGGGTTTTCAAGGTAGAGATTATTTCAACATCTTGATGATCAACGCAGTTGAAACCATTGGAGCTTAAAGAAAAACAAGCGGGGAGCTTGTAGCTGATTGGAGAATCCAAGAAAGAAGGAGTCCGTGGATTCGGAGCTTACATGTGGTCGTGTCAGTAAGTTCTACTGGTGGGTAGCATTAGGAAGTCAAGCGGGGAGCTTGTAAGTCCTTTTGTATGAACTTCGATTCTTTCATAGTAGATTCAAGTTTACCTTGAGGATAGCTAGGTCAAATCCTCCCCAGGTTTTTACCGTGTGGTTTCCTGGGTCATCATATCATGTGTTATTTATTATTCCGCTGCTTTATATGTTTGATATGATTATTTGATTGTTTTAACCTAGAATTGCTTAATTTGACCAAGTAACAACTTGGCTAATTAACTAGGCTACTCAATCTGGTTGTTTTTAAGGGGTCTAAAACCCAACACTCTCCATTTTGTAGAGAAAACGTTTTGGTGGGCCCGGGGAGAAAACATCTGGATTTCACCATTTATTATCCTTCCTCCCCACCTAACCAAACACACTCCAAAAAAGTTTTCCTCATTATTTTTCTCTTCTAAGTTTTCCATCCACCCAATTTCATCTCCAAACAAATACACCCTTAAGGATGTAAACAGTGACTTACCTATCATGGGGCTGGGAGGGGCCATGGCCCCCCTCAATTTTTGAAAAAAATATATATTAGTATATAAATTTACACAAAATTTTAGATCTTGACCTTTAATATTTATTCTTGGCCCCCCTCCCACAAAAGTTTTACAAATTGACAAATGAAAACCAAGAAAAAAAAATCTATTTGACCATTCCTTTTGCTCAGTTGTACTAAAAATACCAAGATAAACCTTTAGATAAACCAAAACACCAGCAAATAATTCATAAATCTAGATAATAATGAGAACCTTTAGACAAACCCAAATTACCAACAAACAAATAACATATCTGGTCTATAACAACAACAAAATACTAATAAACAATTACAAATCACAAATCCCTAACCAAATAAATTACAAACGCTCCAACCTTCTTCCTTGGGTCCATTGGTGGCTCCACAATTGGCTGAGGTATGGTTTCTTGATTTGTAGATTATGGGAAAGTATATTTTTTTTTCAAAAAAAAAAAAAAAAAAAAAACCAATAATGATGTTGTCACCTTGCCTTCTCTAGCATTGATATCCCAATTTCTAAAATCCTCAAACAAAAGACTTTGGCCACCCCCCACAAGTTCGAGTCCTGGTTCCGTCCCTGGATGTAAAAACCAATTAACTAAATTGATTGGTGAATATATACATTACAATCTATAATATAAGCCAAGAAATAGCAAACGAAAAGGAAACATAGAATATGAAGGAAATATTCTCACACAGGTACTATTAAAGGAAAAACAAACACAAACACAAACCATTAAAGGAAAAACATACACAAACTACTATTAAAGAAAGAATACAAAAACTAAAGAGAGAAAGCTATGAAGAGAAATTTTCATACCTTGAGGTTGAGAAAGAAGTGTTTGTAACAAAAGAAAAGTTTGCGGCAACACATATAGGTTTATACATAATTAAATAGGAGAGTAAGTCGGCACCTCCTTCACTATGAAGGAGTTTGCATTGCATACAAACATGATTTGGAGACTTCCACGCCACTCCAATAAAATCCAATTCCTAATGGGACTCTTAATCAAGGTAGTCAATATCGTTCCGGTACCGGTCGTACCAGTTGCATACCGGTATCGAAACGTCAACGTTTCGTACTGGTTTAAATACCGGTCGTACCGGCCATGTACTGGCCGGTAAATTTCGTGCAATACCAGCCGGTATTGGGCATACTGGCCAGTACAGAAAAAAGTTTTTTTTTTTTTTTTTTAAGTTTTGTAATTTTTGAATTTTTGTTACTACAAAATTGTAACTTATTTGCATTAATTTATTAGTATTATTTGTTTTCTTAGTATGCAATGGTAACTTTTAAACTTTCTATTTTTTATATTGTGTTTTTTTTTTTCTTTTAATTGATACTAAAGTCTAAAATCATGAATAATTAGTTCTGAATTGAGGAAATGTTTTATGGTAAACTTTTATATTTATTATAATATATATACACACACATACATACATACACACATACATACATACATACATACATACATACATACATACATACATACATACATATATATATATATATATATATATATATATATATTTATAAATATAAAAAATAGCTGTAAATCCGAAACGGTACACCGGTGTTGACCGGTATCTGAAATATATCGTACTGCTGGCCAAACCAGTACAGCCTCCGGTATGGTATTGACTCCCTTGCTCTTAATACATGGCAACCGGCTAAGTGGCATTAATCTAACTATGCGTAGCTATATATGTCTTCTAATATCTATCATATAAAATCAGAATTTTTGTTTTTTTGTTTTTAAATAATGCTGACGTGTAAATTTGTAGAGCTTAGTAAAAAAGTAGGAGCACGTTGAAGAGAAATAATAAATATATAAGATATAAAATCTAAAATAAAAAGAAAAAGAAAAAGAAAATAGTGATGATATGAAAAATTGTGGGAGTTTTAGGGCTCCGGTTTTAATAATAATAATAATAACTAGTCGCTAATCCGTGTGATGCACGGGATAATTAAATAAAAGGACAATTAACCAACATCACGTTAAGGTAAAAGAATTAGTGAGAGACTGATTTGCCCACCAAGAACTTAAAAGAAAAAAAGATTGATATAATAAAATCTAAGAAATTTAGAAATAGAAAATTGGGTTAATAATATGCATATTATAGACATTTTGCTAGTTAGCGTTTAAAAAAAAAAATGGATTTGTCATAATTAAATAAAATACAATGGGAATAAATATTTAACTTCTATACTTTTCATTAGTTTAGAAGTGTTGTCTAACGTAGAATGTTATTGGGTTGTAAGAAAGATTTTTATAAAATGTTAATACCATATATATATGCTTATATTGTCAATGTCTCACTGCAGTTACATAGTTACTGAAACCTACAAAGTAATTTACAATTCTTAAATTAATAAAGCAAAATTCCCAAAAGTTATATGTACACACACACTCAAAACTGATATAAACTATAAAGATAAAAACAAATCTTATTTAGTCGTATTAATAACAATATAAACAATTCAAAATATGGAACATTATCAAATTTATAACACATAATTCCATTATCTTTTACGTTGAATCCAAACAAATAATTAATTGAAATTAATCCAAACAAATAATTAATCAACCAAAAATCAAAGCTTTAATTAAGAAAACAAAAAATCACATGAACCCAAAATAAAAATTCTCAATAAAGAAAAAACATATAAGGTAAAGAATTAAGATCAACCTACTAAGACGTAAATACCAAAAACCCCAAAACTTAAACCTTCCAAATTTTATAGAATCCCCAAATTCTACTTCAAAACCAAACAAAACCCTTCAAATTCAAAAAATTCATATATAATATACCAAATAAAAATTTACCACACCTTGAGTTGGAAGATATAGGTTGTAGTTTTGATTTTTCTCCAAAAAATAGAGATGCTTCATCTGCTGTATACAATATAAAATAATTATTAGAAATTTCAACCCAAAAACCAAACCCACAAAAACACTATCAAAATATAAAGATTAACCCAAATACTTAGAAGAAAATAAATTCTAAACATAACAAAACAATAAGATAGAATGAAAATTTCACGCACATATGAAAGCAAATAAAAAAGACAAAACCTACGTTTTTTTTTTTTTTTAGTTGAGTCTCTCTCCTTCTTATTTTTTTAATTTTAAAGTGAAGTTAAGTTTAGGATTTTGAGATGGTAATTACTAGGGTTTTAAGGAGAGAAGAGAGAGTCCTACCAGGAGTCTAAATAATATAAACAATTCAAAACATGGAACATTATCAAATTTATAACACCTAATTCCATTATCTTTTACGTTGAATCCAAACAAATAATTAATTAAAATTAATCCAAACAAATAATTAATCAACCAAAAATCAAAACTTTAATAAAAAAACAAAAAATCACATGAACCCAAATAAAAATTCTCAATAAAGCAAGAACATATAAAAATTTACCACACCTTGGGCTGGAAGACATAGGTTGCAGTTTTGATTTTTCTCCAAAAAATAGAGATGCTTCATCTGCCATATACAATATAAAATAATTATTAGAATTTCAACCCAAAAACCAAACTCATAAAAACACTATCAAAATATAGAGATTAACCCAAATACTTATAAGAAAATCAATTCTAAACATAATAAAACAATAAGATAGAATGAAAATTTCAAGCACATATGAAAGCAAATAAAAAAAGACAAAACCTACGTTTTTTTTTTTTTTTTTTTTTTTACGTGAGTCTCTCTCCTTCTTATTTTTTTAATCTTAAAGTGAAGTTGAGTTTAGGGTTTTGAGATGGTAATTGCTAGGGTTTTAAGGAGAGAAGAGATTTTGGTATTTTTATGCAAAAAACGTTATTTTAGGTCTAGGTGATTTATTTCCTTGTTTTTAGGCTCTTTTAATGTTTTTTTAGGTCAAATTTAGTTCCTATTATGGTTAGGTATTAATTAGGATTTATTTTATAATATATTTTCTTGTCCATCAAGTTTTATGGAGCCCTTAAATAGGCCTCCAAGTTTGTATACATTTTTCAATATTATTGTTATAAGATATAAAACCTAAAATAAAAAGAATCAAAAATAAAAAGAAAAAGAAAATAGTGATGATGTGAAAAATTGTGAGAGTTTCAAAAGTTTCGGTTTTATATATATATATATATATATATATATAGATAATAATAATAATAATAACTAGTCGCTAATCTGTGCGATGCACGAAAAAATTATTGACTCTGAAAAAAAAATCCAACAATGAGTAAATAGACATTTTGCTAGTTAGTAATTTTTTTAAAAAAATGAAGAAATATTTAACTTTTATGCTTTTCCATAGTTTAGAAGTGTTGTCTAACATTGAACATTATTGAGTTGCAAGTGCATAGTTACCGAAACCTACAAAGTAATTTACAATTCTTAAATTAATAAAGCAAAACTCTCAATAGTTATACACACACACACACACACACACACTCTCTCAAAACTAATATAAACTGTAAATATATAAACAAAGACCTTGATAGGAAGGCATACCAAGTTTCAAATTTGAGTAACAATATGACTTTCTCTTAGTTATAACAATATAGACAATTCAAAACATGGAACAATATCAAAATTATAATACCTAATTCCATTATCTTTTATGTTGAATCCAAATAAAAAATTAATTGAAATTAATCCAAACAAACAATTAATCAACCAAAAATCATAGCTTTAAATAAGAAAACAAAAAATCACATAAACCTAAATAAAAAGCATTTAAGGTAAAGAATTAACTGAGACACAAATACCAAAAATCCCAAGACTTAAAATTTCAAAATTTATAGAATCCCCAAATTCTACTTCAAAACCAAACTAAATTCAACAAATTTATATATAACATACCAAATAAAAATTTATCATTCCCTAAGTTAGAAGACATAGGTTGTAACTTTGATTTTTCTCCAAAAAAAATAGAGATGCTTTATTTGCCATGTACAATAAAAAAAAAAAAGTAGAAATTTTAACCCAGAAACCAAACCCACAAAAACAATGTCAATATAAATATGGAGATTAACCCAAATACTCAAAAGAAAATCAATCCTAAACATAACAAAAGAATAAGATAGAGGAAAAAATCTCAGGCACATATGAAAGCAAATAAAAAATTCGACATAAAAAATTAAAAACAATCACAGGCTCAAAATCAAATGTACGTATTTCAAATATCTAACATGTTCACCAAAACCAAATGGAGTAACAGAAGAATTAAAAGAACTTAGATTAAAAATAATAATAATAATGTAGATGAAAAAAAAAAGGGTACCAAGCTTAAGATGCGAGACTTGAGGTAAAGTAGTAATTCAATACCATAGCAAAATTAAACCATGAAAAAAGAATACCATAGGTATTATATGGTTGCATGGAGCCATGCTTGAGCTTTGAGCATGTTAGCAACAGCCAGCCACACCAACTTCATTGTATGTCTAATTCTATTAGCAGTGGCAAAAGCAAAAGCCAAAAATAAAAATCCTAAACATAGCTCTTTCAATTATCATAGCTCTTCATTCTTTTTCAGCTTGTACATTGTTGTTATTGTATTATATATATATATATATATATATATATATTTATAGTTGTAGGACGGTGGATAATTTGTTGAGTTGTAATCAGTTTCAACTCTACTTTGGTTAACGGATTGGTTTCCAACTATTATTAGGCAACGTATGGGAATAATTTTTGGTTTCCAACTCTCTTTAGGAAACGTATGGGGTAAATAAATGTTAAATAATTTTATTTTAAAAAAATAATAATGAAGTGGTGATGTGGAAAATTGTGGGAGGTTCAAAAGTTTCGGTTATATATATATATATATATATATATAGATAATAACATCTAAGAAAAATAAATATTGATAGCAAATGTTATTAATTTTCTGTTGTGCTAGAATTTAGTTTATGTTGATTTAGAATCTTAGATTTGATCCAAATGAGAATGAAACTTAAGTTGAAGCCTAAGTTCAGTATAAATATAAATTTCATTTCCCTTATTTATTTATTTCAAGCCTAAGTTGTCTTGCTGTCCAAATGGACCAAATCCTAGTTATAATATTATTTTAATCTATTATTTTATGTTGCAAAGTTTAGTTTCTTTCAACAGTATTATTTTATTTTGGTTCTTATTCAATGTTATGCTTGGATCAATCTTACTGGGGTCTGACTATTTTAGTCGTTCACTATACCATGTTGTTGTGTTAGTTTAACAACGATATATTAACTATTTACTATTTCTATTACTATCCTATGTGGGACTTTTATTTTTATTTTTTAATAAAAATTCTATGTTGGAATTAATTATTTAAATAACTAAATTATATATTTATTGATGTGATAAAATTTAAAATAATGGGAATTATCTATTTGGTTCGTGATAATTAGAATTATTTATCATATCAGGATTTTTAATCTAGGATTACATAAGAATACTTATACACATTTTTTTTAACAGTCATATATTTATTACATATCATGCCTTATATTTTAAATCAATTTAGGAGTGTTTTGCTCTTCTAAATTGATATTTGTGAATCATTTAGCTTGGTTTTAATTTATTTTCCACAAGGGAGTCAATACCGTACCGGAAGCTATTTCGATTTAAGCTGAAAATTGAAATATTTTGGTACCAATAAATACCAGTATACCATTTCGGGATTAGTGTTACTTTTACATGTTTATAAATTTAATAATTTGTTAAAAACACATATAAATTCTTAGAAATGCAAATTTCATACCTATTTCAATATGTCACAACCCATTTTTTATTTTAAAAAATTAGGGTCTCAGCTCAATTACAACTGTAAAAATAAAAATGATACAAGTTTTAGAAAGAAAAAGAAAAAGAAAAGAAAATAACAAAAACAAAAACAAAAACAATGAGAATTGAAGTGAAGTGGGGGTGGAGGAAACTTGTTGGTATTTGATGGGCATGGGTGATAAAACCAAAGATGGGTAGCTTTTTCAATTTTTACAAGTTCCAACGTTTTCTCTTTTCAAATTTTCACGACTTCCTACTAATTAGGGGTGTGCATGGGTCGGGTTGAGTCGAGTTAAGAGGATTTTTTGACCCAACCCACCATGGTAGGTCAAAAAAATTTAACCCAACGCAATCCATCACATAAGACCAACCCAGCCCAACCCAAACCACATGGGTCGGGTCGGGTTAGACAAATTTATTATTATTATTATTAATAATTGAGTAGAAAAAAATATAAATATAAATATATTAAAAAACCTAAAGATTAGTATCAATGTGACTCCTTAAAGGCAAACAATACTAATGACTAAACAATATTAGTAATTTACTAGGGTTTGTGTGAACTAATTGGCTTTTATATAGGATAGGAAGAGCTAATTATTTTAAAAAATTTATTAATTATATAATATATTTTAAATATATATATTAAATATATTGGTGGGTCGGGTTGGGTTTGACAGGTTTGAAATTTTATGACCCAAACCCAACCCAACCTGTTATTAAAAAAAATTTTGTAATCCAACCCAACCCACCAAGCCCTAAAAACCGAGGGTTGGGTTGGGTCGGGGCAGGTTGGTGGGTTGGTTGCACACCTCTACTACCAATTTTCCTGCTACATGCACGATATTGACTGACTTATCAGGTCTCTTACTCCATCAACATTACTTCTCTTCATTTCACTTGTTTTCAGCTCTCTCTCTCTCTCTCTCTCTCTCTCTCTCTCTCTCTCTCTAGCAACCCCATTAAGCATCATCTTTGCCAATGTGAAGCTCATAAATTGATGGCTTAGGGAGGAAAAATAGACAAAGAAGGTCATATTCGACGCAAGGAGGAGAGAGATAGTCACTGCAATGACGTTTTTGGGTTATTTGGTTTAATTTCAATTCTGGTTCGGTAACCATTAGGGGCGGAGGGAGGGGGGCTAATAATAATATTTTATTAAACTAAAATGCTTTATTTGCCCTCCCCCCCCCGACACAAAATACAAAAATATTTTTCTCAATTCATGGTAGCCTTTTCTCAGTAGACTTCCACCCCTATTACAACTCTAATATATAAAACCAATGGGTCCGACTCAGTAATGATTAAAAAAAAAAAAAATCTCTACATTGAATATGAGGAGCCAGAACACAGTAGTCTGATGGACTTTTGAAAACAAAAACGTACTACAACTATAATATAAAACCATGGATCCCATTTGGTAATAATTAAAAAAATAAAAAAATAACAACCTACTGCTACACACCTACACGGAATAGGAATTAGTACCAGCATAGAACTCTGGAAAAAAAAATGTATATATAATGTAAACAAAGCACGCCTCCCATCAAGAAGAAAAAAAAAAAAAAAATCTTTTGATACTAGTCTCTTTCAAATTTTTTTTTTTTTTTTTGAGTTTGGACCTTATGGGTGAAATTATGTTTGATGAATTTGACTAAATAACAATTCATAATTTGACAATGTTTGTTAATCATAATTTGACAATGTTTGTTAAACATAATCTAACAATTATTGTTAAACATGGGTTAACAATTTTCGTCAACATTGTGATTTGTTTAATCATTATTTAAGAGAGAGAGAGAGAGAGACAAACAGAGAGAGAGAGAGAGAGAGAGAGAGAGAGAGAGAGAGAGAGAAGTGGAATCAGGATAAGTTAAGCCAAGTCGTTTTTCCTTATACAAATACATGGAATATGAGCATTCCCATCAATCAATGCAAAATAGAAAAATATCTAAATTTGCAAAATTACTGTAAATTTACACTGACACTATTTACTTTGCATACAGTTTTTTATTCTTTCTTTACGTATCCCGAAACTGAAGGAAAAGAATGGATGGTGGTTATTATGTATAAAGAAAGAGAAACAATTAAAAAAATTGATATTTTAATGTAATGTAGTGTAAAATAGATTTACGGATATAGGGTATTTTCAAAAGTGAGTATGTAAAATAGAAAAAAGTAGGTTTTTATGATAAAATAGACGAAATTTTTTGCACAAGCTGATGTGAACACTCTTAGCAATTTCAAGCTTCTCCTATGTTGACTCCCCTTGAACCTCAGTAAGACCTATGTGTGGCTGCCATGTGTCTCTTCTTTCTCCAAATTGGTAATCCCTCCAAATTTAAGTGATTTTAGGAGAGAAACTGAGGAGGAGATGGCTAGATGAGAAAATGTCAAATGTGCCGCTCTCTCAACTGTTTGTGTTTTACATGTTATGTAGTTTTTTTTTTCTTCAACATGTTTTCTTTATTTTCTAAAAAACTAGCTCTTTTTTTTTTTTTTTTCATCATATTGTTTTCTTTCTTTTATCAACTAGTGTATTTATTTAAAAATCAAGTCTCAACGGTGATATTTGTATTTAACAATAGTTTTTTCCTTTTCCTTTTTTAAATCGATGATTGGTTTTTTTTTTTTTAACCAAATGACGGTTGGCTCCTCTATAATTGTCATATATAAATAATATAATGTAATGTAATAATAAAGAAAAATAAAAGAAATTTTTATTTTTATTTTTTGTAATAGGGGTATAACGGTAAATATATATATAAACTTCTTATTCGATCCATACTTTTCTCCTCAACCAAACAAAAAAGTTTTTCATCTCTTCAACCAAACACATGAAGAAAAATTAAATATTTTCTATACTCTCACATTTTTCTGTTCTTCCACTTTTCCATATCTTTAACCAATTGAATCATAAAAGAAGAGTTAGAAGATCGTCAACGATACAATTTATGACCCTAGTGTCACCTCCCCCTACATTGTTATTGCAAATGAGTAAATGTTATATTGAATTGATCTCTGAAACTTGATAATATTTTCGTTGATATATTTTCATTGTAATAGAAATTCATTGTGTTACACACTTTTTACCAATAATAAAATGTTTAAGAACACTTTGTTGAGTTTCTCTCAAAAAAGAAAAGAAAAAAAGAACACTTTGTTGAGGAACTAATTTTTTCTGTAGATATAAATACAAAGTGAAGGATGTTTCAAGTACATTATTAAATAGCATACAGTTAGAAGATTTAGTTGACCAACGGTATGATTTATGAGCCAACTTTGCTGCCCATATATTGGTATGGTTATGCACTATGCATAAATTCTATCTTTAATTCATTCATGTAATTTCATAATATTTATGTCAACCCTTTGGCAAGCTTGACATCTTGCCTATGAGTTTAAACTTTTACGCAATTCTTTAAGTGCTGTACTTTATGCTTCTTATCTAAATTCAAACAAATTAATTACACTGAAATTCATTGTTTTATGGAAAATAAATTGTTTGTATTATATTGGTCAATTTAATAATATGTTTAATTTTAATTAAGAAACATAAAGCACAACAAATAAAAAATTGTACCTAAGCTTGTCAAAATATATAAAATCACATTCTAAAAAACGAGTAACTAATTAAATAAATATATAGTTACTAGTAAAAATACATGATTAAATCAATATTGCATTAGAAATTATTAATTTTGATCCTTTTCTAAAATTATCCTTGTTGACTTGTGTGAAAAGAATTCAGTGTAATCAAGTTCATCTTATTGAGTGTAGTCAAAGGCTTAGCCATGAATCTTACTTTATATTTCTCTACAAATCAAATAGATCTATATTTTATATTATAGATGCCTTATTTAAACTCAAGGCGCATTGTTTTATTCATTGAAAATTTTAGCAATATGTTGTGTTTTCGTCTTTTTAGTCTTTATTCATTGGATTGAAACAAAATGACTTCTTAGCTTTGGAAATTTTATGCTTTTATCAAGTTACAGGGTGATTGGAAATTTTTTGTATCACACTGCCATTTGGAAATTTCAACGTAAGACGACTTGCACAATTATACAAGAGTTAGAAAGAGTAGGTAACTTTTATCCAAAAAAAGAGAGTAATCAAGCCTATCTTGTTGAATGCAGTCCTTAGCTAAGTCTTGCTTTATATCTATCTACAAATCAATTAGAACTATATTTTATTTTATAGATCCAATTACAACCATTTGGTTGTTTTCTTGAAGGTAAAGTTAAGGTGTCATATTCAAACTTACTCCACGTTGTTTTATTCATTGAAATTTTTAGCAATATTACGTTTTGGGCTTTCTAGTTCTTTATTCATGGGAATGAAACAAAATCAGTCCTTGGCTCATTACCAAATACCCAACAATCAGATGATTTTATATTGAATTGATTCCCAAAACTTCATAAATTGTTGTGAATAAAAAATCTTCAGAAGATTTAGTTGCCAATTCAAGTTTGTTTATTGTTCTTCGTAGTTTAAGCATGAGCATTTAATGGTATAGATCAACCATATATATTATTATGATCTCTTGCTGTGTAACATGAAATATAAGCAATAAATTAGCATGTTTACTTTCATATCATGAAAATTCACCTTGGATTTGACTTCGCTTCAAACAATCCATTTCTTCGCCAGAGATGGCCTAAAACATTTTGTTGCTAATCCATGATTAGAATGTTGCATCATTAATATCACCATTCACCACCACACTAAAGTGCAAGTTGATTGGAAATTTTATGTAATAGGCTAGCAGGGGGTGATGGAAATTTTTAATTGTTATCAAGGTGCATGGTGATTAGAAATTTTATGTGTCACACTGTCACTTTAAAATTTTAACATAGGACCACTTGCACAATTTTACAAGTTTTTGTGTTATTTTTTTTCTAACACAATTATACAAGAGTTAGAAAGAGTACTAGAGTAGGTAATAGGTTAGAGGATTCATGGCTCATGCTCATCAAAAAAAATTATACAAACAAATATTCTTTGCATTTTTCCCATCTCACTCCTCCCCTTCTCAATCAAGCCTCAAGAGTCACTGGCACTATAAATCTTGATGAGAATTCCTATATAATCTCTAATAATTCAATTTTGTTAGGTAAAGCAGTAATAGTGAAAGAAACAAACTACTTTTTTTTTTCTAATTTTCTTTTCCACTATTGTTTTTTTTTTTTGCATGAGGGCATTGCTTCTTCATCCTTTATTTCTTTCTAGTTTCTAGTGATTTATTTATGGGAAAAACTGTTTTCCTTTGCATTGGTTGTTATTTTTATGATCAAACTAATCGATGTCCCACGCGATGGGCGGATACTTTATGTTTTTATTTTGAGATAATATCTAATAATTCTTTATGGCCCTATAATGCTCATCTTATGTTCAATTATATTATACATATCATTAAGAGGAAAAAAAATTAAAAAAACCAAAAATTATTATAAATATACATAATTAAGAATATGAATATATATAGCCCAAATGAATTTAATTATTTTGGCTAATTAAAGCTTACAATTATCTTTTACATTCCTTGAAAGAGAGTGGGCAACTGGGCATATAATTTGTTGGCTTCAAGAGTCTTCTACTTTAGAAATTAAAAAAAAAAAAAAAACAAAAAAAAAATTGAGGGAATTATTGTTTCTATTTGAATGTTCAAATAGTGTGCAAAACATCTTGAACGATTAGACCCCTAAATTACAAATTACCAATTCAAGCTTATTATCAAACAATGTATGTGCAGAATATGAAAATAAGCTAAAACAGAATTGGTAAAACAATCTAAACCAAATAAAATCACAACCATAGCATAAATTAAATGACAAAGATTAAGGGAAGAGAGATGCAAACATAAAGACAACACAGCAATGTGTTATTGAAGAGGAAACCAAAATCTTCGGCGTAAAACCTCTTTGCCGCCCTCTAAGTGGTCAATAATTCACTAAAGAATGAAGTTGGAATACATGAACAGCAGAAGACCCTCCGAGCCTAATCTACCTAATGTACCTAAGCTCTCCAAGCTTCTTACTCCAACGAGGTTACGGCGAACTTTTGTCTTCTCTAATTTACCGGATTTCGCTATAGCCCATAGCATCAACCAATATCAAGTAGACCCTTCCTAACTACTTCCCAAGCACTAAATAACCTTCTCACAGATATGGGTATGGTAAGAAAAGGATTTGGCTAAATGTACCTCTTAAAGATGTAACAATGGAGAGGGTAAGAGTAGAGGAATTTGGAGAATCAAAGGATGAAGATTGTGGATGAGTCAATCTTGTTTTTCTCTAAGGTTTCTGTGGGTGTGAGAGCCCAACACTACGAATTGGGCCTAGGGCCCAATTTGAATACCCGTGTTTGTCCGAAGAGGTAAAAAGAATCAAGGCTGAGTCCGTTTGGTGGAAATGCATTGAAAAGGATTGATGGGATACATCCGAAGACTATCCTGTTGGTCCGAAGAAGTCCCATCATCGGATCATTAGAGAGCTTGATCAAGCAAATATACTGAAGGCCAGAGCGACCTTCCCAATTGATTCCACGGTAGAGAGCGAATTCTAGGCGTGCCTAGGGATGAGAAGAGCATAAAAATATCTTAAAGGAAAAGCTGCTACCACCGCATTTAATGCACTGCAGTAACTTTTCTGGCCGCATTTATGTGGAAAAGACACCTGAACAGTTCAGCCTCAGCTACTACCACTCACGGCAGACTAAAGCAAATGTCTGATATGACATATACTCAAGTGAATGCTTGGATGAAGAACAAGTGTACGGTGAAGATGAGGAAGAAGGAGGATATATAAAGAGAATAGGTCTCTGAAGAGAAGGGGAGGAAAAAAATTGTATTCATAGAGTTGATAAATATTAAGCCTCTTCGGATCCAAGAGAATTTTCACTGAATACTAGTCTGAACATCGTTTTATCCTTACTTGCATGTACGAACCGTTGCTAAATCCATAACCAGCCTAGCTGTTCATCTGGGCTCATAGTCCGCAAAGTTTGTGCCTAGCCCATCAAATTCTCACACTACAATTGGCGCCGTCTGTGGGAAATAGCTTGAGCAAAGGTGGAAGCAACACCTCATAAATGGCTGAACCAAGGCAACGTCCAGTAAAGTCCAGGGTATCTCAGCACACCGACCCTTTTCTTAATCTGGAACGGAGGCAAGATCGTGAGGGTAGCGTACACACCACACACGACGATCGAAACCAATCGCATGGAGAGAGCCATATGTACCATGCAGAGAAAAACCGAAGCATGCAGTTAGAAATTTAAAGGCTAAAGAGGGAGCTGCGCCATGCAAAGAGGAAACGCATTTCCTCGTACTCTGATGAAGATTCTGAGGACGAACAGGACGTTGACTACGAGCAGAAACTTCAAACACCAGTCAGCGAGTCCTTTCCCTATGAGGAGATGCACCATCTTGAGAGGAATCATCGGAGCCCCTTACCTAGGGGCGCAGGGAACGATGCTATGAGTAAAGCTCTTGATCAGATTTCTAGATCTCCTTTTACACGTAACATCAAGAATGCGAAACTTTCTCGACGTTTTCACTAGCCCACATTCACCATCTACAACGGTTGGACAGACCCCGTGGAACATGTGAGTCTTTTCAACCAGAGGATGGCCGTTCACTCCAGAGATGAGGCCCTAATGTGCAAGGTCTTCCCGTCCAGCTTGGGACCGATCGCCATGAGATGGATTGATAGCCTGAAAGCAGACTCCATAAGCTCATTCCAAGAGCTAACTCAGGCATTTAGGTTACGTTTTGTCACATGTTGAAGGGTTCCGCAGAACATGGCCTCTCTATTGTCCGTCAGCATGAGGGAGGGCGAAACATTGAAGTTATATTCAAACAGATTCTGGGAAACGTATAACGAGATGGAGGAAGATTGTGACCTGGTGGCCATCAGCTCCTTTAAGCTGGGCCTTCCCACTGAACATGGCTTGAGGACGTCCCTAACGGGCAAACCTGCTACCAGTGTACGCCAGTTGATGGATAGGATAGACAAGTATAAAAGAGTTGAGGAAGACCAACAGCAGGGTAAGAGAAAGGATAAGGTTATCCCTCAGGAGAGGAGGGATTTCAGGTCGGATCGGCAGAGCCATAACAGGTTGAGAAAGGACTAGGTCGGACCGGGTTCAGCGAACCCTCAGACAGTCAATGCTGTGTTTCGTGAGCCAGTGCACCAAGTCCTGGAGAGAATCAAGAATGAACCTTTCTTTAAGAGGCCAAATAAGATGGTCGAAAACCCTGAAAGGCGCAACCACAATCTTTACTGCCAATACCATATTGATCACGGGCATACTACGGAGGACTGTAGGAGCTTGTGGGACCATCTGGATCAACTTGTCAGCGAGGGCAAGTTAAAACAACTCTTACACCATTTCTACGATCAGGGAAATCAGGAAAACGCAGGGTCTTGGAGGGATGATTCTGTAAAACCCCCATTGGGCACGATAAATGTCATCTTTGCCACACTAGGGAGGACGGGATCTTGCCCATCCAGAATATTATCAGTCGCTCGGCTGCCCTCGGAGAGTGTTAACATGGAGCCGAAGAGGCCTAGGATGGAGGTTCAACCAGTTTTGGGATTTTCGGACGAGGACAAAATTGGGACTATACAGCCGCATGATGATGCTCTGGTGGTTACTCTCAGAATTGGTGGGTACGACGTGAAGAGAGTGATGGTAGATCAGGGCAGCGCCGCAGAAATAATGTACCCAGACTTTTATAAGGGACTGAACTTAGCTCTTAAGGACTTAACGCCCTACAGTTCCCCTTTGGTGAGCTTTGATGGCAAAATGGTCATCCCGAAAGGCCAGATTAGATTACCTATGCAAACTGGATCCGAGACGGTGGAGGTAGATTTTATAGTGGTGGATGCCTACTCACCCTACACCGCGATTGTGGCTAAACCTTGGCTTCATACCCTCGGGGCCGTATCCTCCACTCTTCATCAGAAGGTTAAATACCCATCCGAAGGGCGGGTCGAGGAGATCCGGGGAGATCAATCTACATCCAGGCAATGTCTAGTGGTAGCTATCCAACACAAACCTCAGGCTGAGTCCTTGGACCGTAACGATGAGAGTTTATAGCAGTTAAAACCTTCAGTGCTGGACACCGAAACCTCAGCCGAAGAGGCAGAGTGCGAAAGCTTGGCAAGGATAGTTGTTGATAACGACCCAGAGAAGTTCTTTCAAGTCGGATCCATGTTGCCTCCTCAAGAGAAGGAAGAGCTGATAGAGTTCCTTAGAGCCAACGTTGATGTATTTGCATGGGACTCCGCAGAAGCCCCAGGGGTAAGCCCAGAGTCCATTTGCCACCATCTAAATGTTAATCCCACCATCGTTCCCAAGAAACAACCGCTCCGGTGTCCATCGAGGGAACACGCAGATGCGGTCAGGGAAGAAGTGATGAAACTCAAGCAAGCAAGGGCTATTAAAGAAATCTTTTATCCCAAATGGTTGGCTAACACCGTGGTAGTGAAGAAGAAAAGCGAAAAATGGCGGGTGTGCGTAGACTTCACTGACCTTAATAGAGTTTACCCGAAGGATCCGTTTCCCATGCCGAAGATAGACCAACTAGTTGATGCTACTGTTGGACACTCTCGGATGAGTTTCTTGGACGCATTTCAAGGTTATCATCAGATACCTCTGGCTCTCGGTGATTAGAAGAAAACAGCTTTCGTAACCCCTGTGGGGAATTACCACTACAAGGTAATTCCGTTCGGCTTGAAAAATGCAGGGGCTACCTATCAAAGGATGATGACCAGAATGTTTGAGCCGCAGTTGGGTAAAAGCATGGAAGTTTATATTGATGACATGGTGGTAAAAAGCAAGGTTATAGTGGAGCACATCGGGGATCTCAGGGACTTTTTTGAAATTTTAAGGGGACACAGGTTACGCTTGAACGCATCCAAGTGTTCGTTTGGTGTGGAATCAGGCAAGTTCTTAGGATATATGGTCACTCACAGGGGAATTGAAGTTAACCCCGACCAGATAAAGGCCATCAACAACTTACGAGCTCCTCAGAACCCCAAGGAAATTCAGAAGCTGACTGGGATAACCGCTGCCCTTAATAGGTTCATTTCCAGATCAGCAGACAGGTGTAGACCTTTTTTCTCATTGATCAATAAATGGAAGGGTTTCGAATGGACGGAGGAATGTGCTATTGCTTTTCAGCAACTTAAGGACTACCTAGCTCGGCCCCCAATCATGTCCAGTCCTGAGCTAGATGAAGTCTTGTTTGCTTACATCGCTGTAGCTCCCAATGCTGTAAGCTTAGTGTTGATACAGACGGACTGTGGTGTGCAAAAACCAATCTACTACGTAAGTAAGTCTTGCATGAAGCTGAAATTCGTTATTTGTCACTGGAAAAGGCTATCCTAGCTGTGGTGCTCGGTACGAAGAAGCTGCCTCACTATTTTCAAACCCACACCGTTATAGTCCTCACCCAACTTCCACTTAGAGCCATACTCCGAAGCGTCGACTACACTGGATGGATCGCCAAATGGGGCACAATCTTAGGGGCTTTTGATATCAAATATATGCCACGCACATCAGTGAAGGGCCAGATCCTTGCGAACTTGGTGGCCGAATTCACGGAGCCCCCTTTAGAAGAAGTAACACCAACACTGGGCCTGGATGGAAGGTCTATTGGCATGATTTCTCTGCGAAACCCTTTGCTTTGGGAAGTGTACGTAGATGGCGCATCGAATTAGAGAGGTTCAGGAGTAGGACTAGTGTTGATATCCCCAGAGAGAATTATCATTGAAAAAGCGTTAAGACTGGATTTTTCGGTAACAAATAATGAGGCAGAGTATGAGGCTCTATTGATGGGAATGACGATGGTACGAAGGATGGGAGGGAAGTCAGTTGAGGTGTTCTCGGATTCCAGATTAATCGTTGGTCAAGTGCAAGGTGAATTCGAAGCGAAAGACGAAAGAATGCAGGAGTACTTTGGGTCGAGCTAAATCCCTGTAGTCAGAGTTTGAATATTTTAACTTGTGGCATGTCCCCAGAAGCAGTAACACGCATGCTGATTCTTTGGCCACGCTTGCCACCTCTTCGGCGCAAGAGCTGCCAAGGGTTATCCTCATTGAGGACATGCATAGACCTACGGAATTAAGAAAAGAGACAGTCCAGGTTCATCATATCAGAGCCAACCTAAATTGGATGGATCCTATCATCAAGTTCTTGAAGGACGATGTATTGCCCGAAGAGAAAGGGGAAGCAGACAAAGTACGGAGGAAAGCTACTAGATTCTGGTTGTCCGAGGACCATAGACTTTATAAGCGTTCCTATTCAGGTCCATACTTATTGTGCATGCATCCTGAAGCAGCTGAATCACTACTCGAAGAATTGCATGAAGGGATCTGTGGGAGCCATACTGGAGGTAGGCCCTTAGCTTACCGAGCCATTAATTAAGGTTATTGGTGGCCAAATATGCAGAAAGAGGCCCATGAATATGTCAAAAAATGTGACCAATGCCAACGGTTTGCGCCGAACATACATTAGCCAGGTGGCACCCTTAACCCACTATCCAGCCCGTGGCCTTTCGCTCAATGGGGATTGGATATCGTAGGCCCCTTCCCAAGGCGGCAGGACACAAGAAGTACCTTCTAGTCGGTACGGACCACTTCACCAAATGGGTCGAGGCTGAACCTCTAGCAAATATCAGGGATGTAGACATAAAGAAATTCGTCTGGAAGAATATCGTCACTCGGTTTGGGGTCCCTCATACCCTCATCTCGGACAATGGGCTTCAATTTCATAGCAAAGCTTTCAGGAGTTATTGTGGCAAACTGGGAATCGTAAACAGATACTCCACCCCAGCCTACCCCCAAGGAAATGGGCAGGCCGAAACTGTTAATAAAGTCATCGTCAACGGATTAAAGAAGAGGCTGGACGATGCGAAGGGTAGATAGGTGGAAGAATTGCCCCACGTATTGTGGGCATACAGAACTACGCCTCGCAGGTCTACTAGGGAGACCCCCTTTTCAATGACCTATGGGGCTGAAGCCGTTATACCTTTGGAGACTGGGTTCCCAACATACAGGACTAGCTCGTTTAGTCCGACCGGCAACAATGGGCAGCTAGAAAAGAGTTTGGATCTAATTGAAGAAAGAAGGGAAAACGTAATGGTCCGACTGGCGCATTACCAACAAAAGCTCAAACAAGGTTACGATGCCAACGTAAGGCTGAGACCTTTAGAACCTGGTGATTTGGTGCTGAGGAAAGTGGTGGGTAATGCAAAGAATCCAGCTTGGGGAAAACTAGGACCAAATTGGGAAAGACCATATCGCATCACTTCAAGGGCTGGTATTGGAGCATATTTCCTAGAAGATATGGATAATCATGTAATACCCTGGCCGTGGAATGTAAATAATCTCAAAAGCTATTATTATTAAATGAATCCTTTTTTCAGTCAATGTACCATTTTATTATGCTAACAATTTTACTAAGTGTTTAAACTTAAATCCAATCATGCCTGTAGTCCTCGGACCAGATGATTTGGGTTGGTTAACACTCGGTCACAATTCCCCTAAGTGTTTAAACTTAAATCCAATCATGCCTGTAATTCTCGGGCCAGATGATTTGGGTTGGTTAACACTCGTTCACAATTCCCGTAAACGTTTAAACTTAAATCCAATCATGCCTGTAGTCCTCGGACCAGATGATTAGGGTTGGTTAACACTCGTTCACAAATCCCCTAAGTGTTTAAACTTAAATCCAATCATGCCTATAGTCCTCGAACCAGATGATTTGGGTTGGTTAACACTCGTTTACAATTTTCTTGTATTTAAACTTGAATCCAATCATGCATGTGGTCGTCGCACCAGATGATTTGGGTTAGTTAACACTCGTTTACAATTTTCCTGTGTTTAAACTTAAATCCAATCATGCCTGTAGTCCTCGGACCAGATGATTTGGGTTGGTTAACACTCGCTTACAATTTTCCTGTGTTTAAACTTGAATCCAATCATGCCTGTGGTCCTCGGACTAGATGATTTGGGTTGGTTAACACTCGTTTACAATTTTCCTGTGTTTAAACTTAAATCCAATCATGCCTGTGGTTCTCGGACCAGATGATTTGGGTTGGTTAACACTCGTTCACAATTCCCCTAAGTGTTTAAACTTAAATCCAATCATGCCTGTAGTCCTCGGATCAGATGATTTGGGTTGGTTAACACTCGTTTACAATTTTCCTGTGTTTAAACTTGAATCCAATCATGCCTGTGGTCCTCGGACCAGATGATTTGGGTTGGTTAACACTCGTTTACAATTTTCCTGTGTTTAAACTTAAATCCAATCATGCTTATAGTTCTCGGACCAGATGATTTGGGTTGGTTAACACTCGTTTACAATTTTCCTGTGTTTAAACTTTAATCCAATCATGCCTGTGGTCCTCGGACCAGATGATTTGGGTTGGTTAACACTCGTTTACAATTTTCCTGTGTTTAAACTTAAATCCAATCATGCCTGCTGTTAGGACATATGTGTTCACATGTTAAGAACATATGTCATATTGTTTATGTAAATTGGCTAATCCTTTGACAAAATGCACTCTACTTGTAATTGGGTAGTTCTAGGTGTTTTTAATACTTCAAGAAACAAGGTTTCAAGATCAAGTGTTGAAGTCATCAAGTCTGTCCAAGAAAAAGCAAGCTGAAGTGCACAGTTTTTAAAGCTCGACACCTGCTCGACAGCTACCTCGACACCTGCTATCTGTCGAGAATTAAAAAGTCAGATTTTCTGTTCTGATTTTCTTGGGATCCGTGAATATGTTTTTGGACCTTCTTTTCTTCTAACCCTAAACATATAAATTGAGTGTTTTAAGAGCCGTCAACATAGACACAAGTTGCTAAAGCATTGAGCAATCCTTGTTCAAGCAAATTGTGATCAAAAGACGAAGTTCTTGACCTAGTTCATCTTCTTTCAAGAAGTTGCTGTGTATTTGCACCATAGGGTTTTGTAACCAAGCATCTTCGTGTTATTCATCATAAAGAATGAACTGAAAAACTTTGCAGCCAACCTCTCTTTCTAAAGTTGGTGTTTGAAGTCGCGTACTAGGATCCGCGCATCTGGTTAGTCACGTACTTGGGAGCCGTGCATCAAAAGGGGGAATTGTCACTACAGATCAAGTCCAATTGGGTATTGGGGTAAGGGTTCAACTGTAGGTTGGTAAGGTACTTGGGATTCCTTTACTTGTAACCGCTTGATTTGATAATAGTGGAGTTTCGGGAGTGGTGACCTGAAAATCACCCGGTGGGGTTTTTGCCGTTAGGGTTTTCCCCATTCGTGAACAAATCACCGAGTTATTTATTTTTCCGCTGCATATTTAGTTTTGGTGATTTGTTTGTGCTGCCACGCTTTTGCATGGTAAATTGATTAATTAATAATTTGGTTAAATTAATTAATTAGTTTAAATCACAAGGGGTCATTCAATTTGTGGCCTATCACCTGCGGTCCTCGGATCAGATGATTTGGGTTGGTTAACACTCGTTTACAATTTTCCTGTGTTTAAACTTGAATCCAATCATACCTGTGGTCCTTGGACCAGATGATTTGGGTTGGTTAACACTTGTTTACAATTTTCCTGTGTTTAAACTTAAATCCAATCATGCCTGTGGTCCTCGGACCAGATGATTTGGGTTGGTTAACACTCGTTTACAATTTTTCTGTGTTTAAACTTAAATCCAATCATGCCTGTAGTCCTCGGACCAAATGATTTGGGTTGGTTAACACTTGTTTACAATTTTCCTGCGTTTAAACTTAAATTCAATCATGCCTATGGTCCTCGGACCAGATGATTCATGTTAAATTCGTTTCAAATTCTCTAAAGTGTTTAAGGTCGGACTCAATTATGTAAAGCTTTCATATCACTCATTGCTCTTATCACGTATTAATGATCTGAATACAACCTGCTTTTTTCAGTATTAATTCTGGTTATTTATCATCACAATATGCTGGTCGAAGTTGCACGTTATCGCAATTTGCAATGATGGTAAATTATGATACATGATGACACATGCTACAAAGGCATTAAAAAGAAAAGAGTTCATTGATCAAAAAGAGAAATAACTTAGTTACAAAGCAAAAAAAAAAAAAAAAAAGGGTCTAACTATTACAGGTAAATATGACAACAAAAAATAACATGCTGGTAAAACCCCTAAACACCTAGTCCTTCTTTGGAGGCATTGGGTCAACCTTGGATAGTTCGCCCACATCACCAGTCCGATCAGGTGCCTGGCTCGCCTCAGTAGGGTCTAGAAGGTTTTGATCGGCCGGTGAAAGAGCCAAGGTTTCTGGCAGGTCGCAGATATCGGGGTGGTAGTAAATACTCCCAGGCTGCCTCAGGGCAGACTCTGGGGGGACTCCAGCCGCATCGAGACCTTTGCCCCACGTTATATCGCAATATTCCCTGCAGACCTTCGCGAACTCCTCGGTCAGCCTTATTTGGGTCTCCTTCACCCCCAGCATATAGGCGGCTTGTTTTTCAGCCTCAAGTGCCTCCTTGGCCAGTTGAGCGTCCTCTTTGGCCAATTTAGCAGAATCCCTGGCTTTGTCAAGCTCAGCCCGAAGATCCTTCACCAATGCTTTCTCAGTTTCCAGGATGATCTCAGTAGTGTACAGTTTTTGGCGTTGATCTTCGGCCTGCTTCTGAGCGCTCTTAAGGCCCGCCTCCAGGCTTTTTCTCTCCTTTGCCTCCTGTTTCAGCTGCTCGGATACACGGGCACACTCACTTTAAGGCTGCCCAATGCCTTCTCGGCCTCCATCCGAGAGTGGACCTCCGCTTGGACTTAAATGTGAGTTTTCTTGTTCCACTCTTCAGCCACATATACTTGCTGAGCAATCTACGCGACAGATGAAAAATTTTCTTTCTTAGTTGTGAACATAGAAAAAAGTTGAGAAGATGTGTCAATTCTCTTATCATGGCTAAATCCCTTTTAAGGGATAGAAAGAGTTCCTGCTGGCTGAAGTGCCAGTAGGACTCCATGTCCTTCGGGAGGAGTAGAGGTTGCTCCAGTGCTTCTGCAATATGACCGGCTTTCTCTCCAGCATAATTTCTGAGGGAAGCGTCGTATGGGATTGCTGCACCATCCAATGTTAACTTTGGGGCCCATGTTCGAGCTGCTTGGCGTACATCCGCAGCCAAAGGTTCCTCCTTGCTCTCAGTGGATGAAGCCCTTTTGCTCCTGGTGTCATAGGCCACTTTCTGTTGCTTGGGCCCCTTCGGAGGCGCAACCTCAGTGTCTTCAGTTTCAGTCGCGATCCTTTTCTTTTTTAGATCCGGCAGTGGCTTTAGGCTGGGATCTGAGGGAGCTTGAGGAGGGGGAGGAGGAAGAGTCGCCGTTGGCTGAGACGTACCAGTGCCCTTAGTCGCGGTCTTTGGCCTTCTGTTCTTCATCAGATCTGTCAAACTCTGCATGTCTTCAGAGGAATCGTCTGGCATGTCTATTCTTTGTGGGAGAACAACTGATTGCCTATCAATCCCCTCGTCGGCGTCCAAAATTTGGACTTCTTCCGAAGCTTCCCCTTCAAATCTGAACTGGTCAATCTGTTCGTCAAGTGAAGGGGTTGAAGAAGCAACTCTCTCTTCTTCTGCTGCTGGTTCAGGAGGAGCCTACTGATTCAGGAGGAGCCTGCTGAATAGGTTGAATGAGCAACGGTATGCCCTGTGGGTTGGGGTGTGGCACAGGAGCAAGATCAAAGGGAGCAAAAAAATCCTTCCGAGCAACGTCGATACGATTGATGCGGTGGTCTTCGAGCGTTATCGCGTTGCCGATTGGCTGAAAATCTGTTGACTTTGGGGTATAGCCGAGGATAAGGTGCATGGCCCTAAGCTGCCCGTCTTCGCTTGCGAAGATCTCTGACCGAAGAAGGTAATTAAGCGCTGCGGTGTTTGTGAGACTGAGCCGAGGAGCAACGTGATTTCTATCTGTAAACATCACAATAAAACTGTCAGATAAACTTGAAATGTGATAGAAAGAGAAGGCCGAATCATTGAAAGCAAAAACCCTCAATCTATTGTTAGGAAACCTAAATAGGGGATATCCCACCTGGCTCTCCTGGCTGGGTTGGGCAATGAATTCCGTCATGCCACGTGCCCGAGACGATCAGATAGTCGTCTTTCATCCCATTGTTAGATTTGGAGAGACAGGAGACGAGCCTAACAATATCGGATTGGGATCTAAGATAGTATCCCGATCCTTGTTTGGTACGACACTCGTACATGTGTACCACATCGAGCCAGGTGAGTCCCAACCCTAGATGTCGGTTTAGGTCATCAACTGCCCCTAAAATCCTAAACATATTAGGTGCGCACTGTTCAGGGCTAAGTCTATGGCCTGTAAGATAGCCTCTGGTGACGGGACCCATGGGAATGGTCATTCCTCCCTTTAGGAAGGCGATAATGGGGATTATAACTTCGCCCACTTCTCGGTTTGTTAATAACTCTTCTAGAGAGCAATACCTCAAGCCCACATCCTGAGGAATGCGATACATCGCCCTAAACTTCTTCATCTGGGAGGGACTACTCACTAAATATTTAAATCTACCCATTTTCAATTAGGATAGAGGGGAAAGGTGCGAAATAGAAACTGAGGAGCGACTATCCAAAGGCCGAAGAGGCAAGCCGAAAAGAATTTGAAAGTCTCGAGTGAGGAACTTACGCGGAATTGAATTGAAGAATGGCCTTTATGTTCGTAGAGAGATCGTAGTGGATTCTAGGGTGAGTTGGAGTTGATGATAGGAAGGGCGTTGTGAGCGCGGATGCCTGAGTTCGCTGAGAGCCTGGAATTTGCAAAGTAAAGGGGAAAATAACCCCCTTTTGGGGCCTTATATAGGGGCAGGCAAAACGGTGGGATTTATCCCGCCCAAATTTTAAGAAAAATCTCAACCATTGATCAGCAGCCCACCGCTGGATTCCATAGACAAGACGCCACCTGGAGCAATTAATGGCACCTTGGAAACGGTGCAACGACGGCGGCAATAATGAAGCGCCTAAATTTATGCGCGTACACGTGTGGATTCAGAGATTTCAAAGCTTCTATTTTGCAACAGATCAAAATCGTATTTTTTTCTCCTCGAATGCGTGGGAAAAATTAGAATTTTGAGGGGCTATTTTGGGTGTGAGAGCCCAACACTGTGAATTGGACCTAGGGCCCAATTTGAATACCCTTGTTTGTCCGAAGAGGTAAAAGGAATCAGGGCTGAGTTCGTTTGGTGGAAATGCACTGAAAAGGAATAATGGGATACGTCCGAAGACTATCCTGTTGGTCTGAAGAAATCCCATCATCGGATCATTAGAAAGCTTGATCAAGCAAATATACTGAAGGCCAGAGCGACCTTCCCAATTGATTCCATGGTAGAGAGCGAATTCTGGGCGTGCCTAGGGATGAGAAGAGCATAAAAATATCTTAAAGGAAAAGCTGCTACCACCGCATTTAATGCACTGCAGCAACTTTCCTGGCCGCATTTATGTGGAGAAGACACCTGAACAGTTCAGCCTCAGCTACTACCACTCACGGCAGACTAAAGCAAATATCTGATGTGACATATACTCAAGTGAATGCTTGGATGAAGAACAAGTGTACGGTGAAGATGAGGAAGAAGGAGGATATATAAAAGGAACAGGTCTCTGAAGAGAAGGGGAGGAAAAAAATTGTATTCATAGAGTTGATAAATATTAAGCCTCTTCGGATCCAAGAGAATTTTCACTGAATACTAGTCTGAATATCGTTTTATCCTTACTTGCATGTACGAACTGTTGCTAAATCCATAACCAGCTCAGCTGTTTAACCCATTCTCTACAAATTTATTGTTGGGGGTTCATTTGGGCTCACAGTCCGCAAAGTTTGTGTCTAGCTCATCAAATTCTCACCCTACAGTTTCTCTCTCAAAATTCTCTCCAGAAGCTTACAACATTTCGTGGGTATAAGGCGTATTTATACTAGTGTGTGTTTAGAATGCAAAAGGTCAATTTTTCCCAAACAGAGTTGTCTGGCGACTTGACCTCGCGACTTGACTGAGTCGCGAGTCTGAGTTGCGAGCTAACTGCCTAGCCAGACTGGAAGTTTTGTCCTATAGTACTCTAGCTGGCGTGACTCTTCAGCTCCTCTGTATACTTCATACGTGTGCCTCCTTTGGCGACTTGCCAGCCGTGAGCTAGTCGTGAGATCTAGTTATGAGGCCCTACTGAGTGCACACTCTTGAGCTTTTCTTCATACTCTCTCACACACTACCCTTATATGATTCCCACCTAAATACAGGGTTTCTAAATGCTGAATTACAAGCAATTTTTGCACGGAATAAAGCCAACTAATGATTGAATAAATTCAACCTTACACTATTATATAAACCGTTTATTTATTTATTTTAATAGATTCTACCATATAAAAGAAGATGGTGTAGAAATAATCCATTTTTGTGCAAAAATAATATTGCGATAAAGTGATTTATCGTGGTAAATTTAGTTATAACATCTTAGGTTGATTCTCTTTGAATAACATATTTCATTTAAAAAATAGAAATTTTGTTTGTTTGTTTGTTTTGGCATACAATTACAAATAAATTCATAAGATAATGAAAGATCATATCATATACTTGTAGGCGCAAGCGCTAGTTGTAAGGGGTACAAAAGGAAGTGTCTACAACACTCCAAGAAAAAAATTTCTTCCATCAAACTTAGTTAGTTTAAAATTAATAAACTTATCTTAAATGCATCTTCTCTAAGAATGAAATCCTTAAACATTCAACCTAATTAAAGAAAAAAAATTAAATAGATCAAATTATGACTAAAAATTCGAATGAAATCACCATCATCCATACCAAAAGTCAAGGTACAACTTTGTTACAAGAAGCTCTCTATTCTTCTTCATCACCTGCTATCTTTGCACTAACACTATGTTTGGTTGGAGGGATTATAGGGAGGATGGAAAACAATGGGTGGAAAATGGTGTGGAAAACAGTATTTTCCACTGTTTGGGAAGCGGAGGAAAACAGAGAGGATGGAAAACTCGGAGAAAATTTTCCTCCCGGGCCCACTAATTTTTTTCCTCCCAAATCGGGAGGAAAATTGTGGAGAGAAAATTTCTCTTACCGTGAAATTACCCAAATACCCTCTCCCAATGTCTCCAACAACCTAACGCGACAAAATAAGAAAAAGGAAGCCGGAAATAACCACCAAACCCAGCACCACCACCAAACACCAGAACTTAGCACAGTTAACTAAAACATACCACAATCAAAACAAAAACACAAAACCCAATCAAAAGATTTGAAACACAAAAACAATCTTTCTTATAAGTCTAATGAAATTTGAACAATAAAATAAAACTAATCAAACCAAAACAAAAAAAAAAAAAAAAAAAAAACATGTAGGCCGATTTGTGTAGAAAAGTGAAGAGAGCACCAGTGGAGTAGACGAAGAGAAGAAAAGGAAAAAAAAAAGTGGAGAGCACCAGTGGAGTAGACAAAGAGAAGTAGAGAAGAAAAAAAAAAAAAAAAGTAAAGTGGAGAGCACCAGTGGAGTAGACGAAGAGAAGAAAAAAAAAAGTGGAGAGCACTAGTGGAGCAGAAGAGAAGAAAAGAAAGGGTAAAGTGAGAGAGCTCAGACAAGTGCTGGAGAACAAAAGAAAAAAAGAAAAGTGAAGATAGAGATAGGGAAAGGTGTGGAGGAGAAAAAAAGAAAAAAAAGAAAAGAAAAGAAACGCGTGGATAAAAAAAAAGATAAGGGAAAAATAAAATAAAAAAAAAGAAATAAAAGTTGAGAAATGTCACTACAATATTTTCACAATATTTTTACAATAAATTTTAAATGGTGGGTTGTTACTAACTAATACTAATAAAAAAAATATTTAAGTGATGTGTTCAAATTAAAATCAGTAATAACTTATCACATATGATTTATTGTGAAAATATTGTACAATGTTAAGGACGTAGCACTTTTTTTTTTCAATGTGATCTCATCGAGTTGTACATTATTGCAATTTTTACATTATAATAGTAAAAATAATAATATAAATTTATATATATGAGGTGATAAATTTTATATTATGTAACGAGTACAAATAAATCTATTTCTTACATATTATGTAATAATGGTATAATAGTCAATTTATATAAATTACATTTTCCATCATTCCATTTTTCTCTCCAACCAAACAAAAGAGTTTTCCACTTTCTCACTTTTCCACCCCTCCAACCAAACACATGAGAGGGAAAACTAAATATTTTTCATCTTCTTACATTTCCATCCTCTCACAATTTTCTATCCTCTCATTTTTTTCACTCCTCCATTCAAACGGACCTAAATCATTTATCTTTGCCACATCTGAAGCCTAACTCTAGTGCAAGCCTTGCATCACTAATTTTATTGGTCCATGGTCGTAAAAATTTGAAAATAAAATAAAACAGATCTGAACTAGAATTAATTTGTATAGAGGAGAGTTTAAATTACAAACAAATTATAAAATTAGGAACAGATTTGATAAGTTCTATCAATCTTAATCTTTACAATTTGATAGCTTCTGTCATATCTTAAAAGGCCACATAAAAAATTAAAAACCAGAATCCATTTAATTTTGGTAGTAAAATTTTCAAGAATTTTTTTTTGAGATATTACTTTCTTTGAAAATAAACATGAAATACAGGAACTGCAGGTGTACATGTAGGTCAAACAAAACCTGACATGTGAGGGCTACCGCGGGAAAAGTCTCCCGTACAAAGTCCTCGAGGTTCTCAAAGAAGCTCCTTAATTTGTTTTTTAATATAATGAGAAAGTGAAGGGCATAACATTTATCAACTGATTCTCGTTATGTATATAACTCTTGGTGGGTCTCGTGCATTGTATATCTGTACTTGACATACAGGCTGCCTCAACACACGAATAACTTGCTATATCTACAACAGTATTAAGGAAATGGACCGGCTCATAAGAATTAGTAATAGTATGGTTTAATCGAACTACAAAGATGTATTGTACCTGTTTGGATTTCAATTATTCTCACGTCTGCATTTTTAGCCTGCATTTTGTCTCTTTTTTTTTTTTAGGCATGTGAGGGAGTAACGCGGTACTGTGCCGCTAAACGGACTCACAAATTTTATTTTTTATCAACTTTTTCATTAAAAATGGGTTCCACGACACTATTTACACATTAAAAATTATTTTGCTACAGCCCGCTCCTGATAATAGCTTTTTATCATCAGATAAAGATACTAACTAATTTTTTAGTGTGAGCAAAGATTGAACCGCAGATCTTTTATTCAATCATTAGAGATTTTACTAGTTGAACAATTTGGAACCCACCAACAACTAGGATTAAACAATAGCATGAGGTCAAAAAGTGTGGTCATGTTGGTACGGCATCTAGCCAATACTACAAAAAAAGAAAAGAAAGTATAATAATAATATTAACCACGTTAATAGCCTGCTGCCTGGTACAAAAGCAAAAGATAAACACAAATCCAGTAAAAAAAAAGAAAAAGAAGAAGCTGAAAAGTGAATAGGGAAGTGGCACCACCTGAAATTAAGGAACACGTTTGGTGAAAGTGGGCCTCAACAGTTGAAAAGTGGGGTGTGTCACAAGAAAAGAGGGATATTAAGAAGCAACGAAAAAAAAAAAAAAAAAAAAAAAAAGCTGAAAAGTGGGTTACGGCTGAACATGAAATTAGGAGTTGTGGAGGAAAAATTGACGAAAACTACTCCTTGACCTAATCAGTTGAGAGAAAAATAAGGGAACAGTTTCTTTGGAATCTCTCTATAAATAGAGAGAGGCACGCACAAGAAAAAGAAGAAGGCAGATACACAAAAAAGAGAGCAAGTACACACACGGCAAAGGCATAGAGAGAAAAAAAAAGAGAGAGGCACGGACAGTGAGAGCAACATCAAGCAGAGGAGAAAATACGCAGCATAGGTTTGTATATGGGATTTCATCAATCTCTTTCTTCTCTAAATCTCTCTCTCTCTCTCTCTCTCTTATTCTAAACTATGAATTTTTGTTTGGTAAAGCAAATAAGGTCGGGTTTCATGGGGAGTTCCTAACTTCGTACATGAAGCTTTAGATACGAGTCCCTGACTCGTAGATCCTATTTGTGCATTACCAAATAAAAATTCTCTCAACTTGGCACTACCAAAATCTCTCTCTCACCTTTTTTTTTAAAATATGAATTTTTGTTTGGTAAAACAAATAAGGTTGGGTTTAATAAGGAGTTCCTAACTCCATATATGAAGCTTTAGATACGAGTCCTTGACTCGTAAATCTTATTTGAAAATTATCAAATAAAAATTCTTTTAAGTTGTGGTGTAATGTCCTTTTTAATTGGAATCCTTGATTCCCCCATTTTAATGGAGTTTTTGACTCTACCAAATTAATGGAGTCCTTGATTATACTAAATTAATGGAGTCCTTGACCCTACCAAATTAATTGGAATCCTTGATTCTACTAAAATAATGGAGTCCTTCTTACCATTAATGGAGTCATTGACTCTACCAAATTAATTGGAATCCTTGATTCCACTAAAATAATGGAGTCCTTGACTCTACCAAATTAATTGGAATCCTTGATTTTACTAAATTAATGGAGTCCTTGACTCTACTAAATTAATAAAGTCCTTGACTCTACCATTTTAATGGAGTCCTTGATTCTACTATTATAATGGATTCCTTGACTCCACCATCAAATTAATGGAGGCATTAACTCTACCAAATTAATCATGACTAATTCTTTGGAATTATTAATTCTTTAAAAAGAAAAGCATGATCCTTGAGGCTAAAATCTATTATCTCACCCAAATACAAAATTATGTCAATACTTAATTAAACACCAGGTATTGACTTAAAGATCCATCATTTACAGTTGGACAAAACCATATTTGAGACTTTAAATCTAAGATCCCAAAATTAAGAACTACATATTAGCTTGATCCCCGCCAAGGGTACGTAGGCAACCTAAATAAATTATTAGGTGCAGTCACAAATAAATAAAAACACATATCCCCTTAAACATGAAAATAAATGAACTGAACTTATGTACAAAGATGACGTGGTTGGAATCAAAGGGTCTTCCCTTGAAACAAGAGGTTGTAATTAAGAGATACATTATCTTGAATGGGCACTACTCACATCAATAAAACTCATACACCAAAAGACTTATGAGTGAAATTATGTTTGACGAATTTAACTAATTTAACAATTCTTGATAAACACAATTTGACTATGTTTGTTAAACATAATTTGACAACGTTTGTTAAACATAATCTAACAATTATTGTTAAACATTGGTTAACAATTTTTCGTCAACATAATTTTTGGCACGCCCAGTGGGACCCATTCTCCTTTTCATCTCCAACTATGTTACTAATACATTTGATTTAATACATTTTACTTTTGCATTGTAAATAGGTCCACCAATGGCTCCCTAAGTGAATGCTTACTTCCATAAGCTTCCTACAACTGCACGAGGAGCAAGTGGTTGTTGCATGACATTCGGCCTTGGTCACCCTTTTGTCAAGCTCGAAGTACCGAATGATGAACACATCACCAAAATCCAGGTTTCATCAACTTCAAAGACTTCGAAGAAGAGAAGGGCAAGGAAAAGTGCTAAAGCTTAGAAATCCCAAACCGAGGGTCCAAATGTGAATGACTCTAACACAATGGGTACAACCTCGAGGATTTTCCCTATCCAAATCATGATTGGCTCCATCCCAATCACATTGGGAACAACCGAGTCAATAATGGTGACTTCAACTGAAGAAAGGGAAGCAAATCCTCCTAAAAGCCGGAAGCTTAAGGTTACTAAAGAAACCTACCAAGGCTTCGAAGAAGGCTTCACTAAAGCAAAAGGCGACTCCTCAATCATAAATAATGCAACCTTGCATTCTTGAATCAGCTTCACCTAAGGGTGATCATGTTGTCAAAGGGAAAGAAGTAGCTGCGAACATTGATGCCTACCTTGGAACATCACCACCAACCAAGCCAGGCCCTAGAAAAAATGCAAGGAGAGAAGAAAGCCAAGCTGCTGAATTATTTGATCACTATCCATTGACGGGTCTTTATGCTGAACAATCAAAAAGGGCTGAATCAATCTTGGAGATTCAAAAATGGGCATTCTTCTCGGGCTATTTATTGGCAAAAAAAGAAAAATTTGGATTAGGGACAAATTCAAAACATAAAAATGTTACAGAGATTTATGAGGAGGTTAACAAGCCACCAAAGCCTTACTCAGGTCCTATCACATGCTTTAGGGCTCACCTCATATCCCAATCCATCATTGATGATTCATCAATCACTAGCACTTCTTCTAATATTGAGAAAATATAGCGTAGTATTCACAATCCCCTATATGGAGATTTGGAGTCTATATTTCAAGAAGAAGATTTTCCTGAAACTGTGATGGATCAATTCAACAAAGTGCTAAAGATCACAGATGAAAGTGACTCTGAAGATATGCTTGTTCTAGTGATTGGCACCATAAATTTAGAAGAACAACTTCAAGAGGTACAAAGGAAACTCACTGAGAAAGACGCTGAAATAACGGCTTTAGTAGCTCGGGTGGCGCCTTAAGCAAGTTCATTAGCTCGAACTCACGTGCCTACAACTGAAGAGGGGGACACATCATCTAGTTCCGTAACACAAGAGGAATTAAAGACCCTTATTGCTGAGGGAATCAGAGAATTTTAGGCATCTATAAATCCACCTATTCTTGGGTATCGAAAGCCTTATCTAGCTCATTATGATACTATTCCATTCCCAACCGGTTATCAAAAACCAAATTTTGAGAAATTTGATGGTTTGACCGGTTCCCTTCGAGAACACTTGGCACATTTCTATTCGGCGTGTGGAGAATCTGCTTTGTCAGATGCCTTGTTAATAAGACAATTCGTCTAATCTCTTAAGGGTTTCGCCTTTACTTGGTACACCCAATTACAACCAGGGTCAATCCACACGTGGGACGATTTACAAAGGGATTTTCTTGCCCAATTTGTGAGTTCAAAGAAGAAAGTTTCAATCATTGTGATAGGCCAAAAAACGAATTGACCCATTGTGATAAATTAATTGATTAATTAGCCAAGTTTATTAATTAATCAAATTAACATGCAAACGTGTGGTAGTACAAACAAATCACCAATTAAACTAAGTGCAACGGAAATTAAATTGACACAGTGATTTGTTTACGAATGGAGAAAACCAACATGGCAAAAACCCTACCAAGTGATTTTAAGGTCACCACTCCCGAGAATCCACTATAATCAAAACAAGCGGTTACAAGTAAAGGAATCTCAGTACCTTATACCAACCTACAGTTGAACCCTTACCCCAATACTCAATTGGACTTGTTCTGTAGTGACAATCTCTCCTTTTGATGCACGGCTCCCAGTATGTGACTAACCAATTGCGCGGATCCCAGTACGCGACTTTAATCACCAACTAGAGAAGATTGTTGGCTGCAAAGTTTTATAGTTCATCCAGACGATGAAGATCGAGAAGTTGCTTGGTCATAAAATCCTACGGTGCACAAACATAGCAACTTCTACACAAGAACGATGAACTAGGGCAAATTTTGTCTCCGGTCACAATATGCTTGAATAAACTTTGCTTAACACTTGTGCAACTTGTATTACCTTTGACGGCCCTTAAAATAATCATTTTATATGTATAGGGCTGTGAGAAAAGAAAGTCCAAACACATAATCAAGGATTAGAAGAAAACAGAACAGAAAAATCTGTTTCTCTTAAACCTCGACATATAGCCATTTGTCGAGCAGCTGTCGAGCCACGGGGTTGGAACAGCTTTCTTAAGCTCGATAGATGCTAGCTGTCGAGTTTTAATGAACTTGCACTTTTCAGCTTGAATCTTGGATAGACTTGCATGGCTTTAACACTTGATCTTGAAACAAGATTTCTTGAAGTATTAAACACATCCTAGATCTATCCAAATACAAGTAAAGTGCGTTTTGTCAAAGGATTAGCTAATTACATAAAATAGTGACATATGTTCCTAACAAGTGAATCACATATGTCCTAACAATCTCCTCCTTTGGCAATCCGTGACAAAACCACAACAAACAAATGAGCATATGAGAGAAGTCATAAATCACTTAACTCATATTCACTTGTTGAATACAATAAAATCTATCCTAACACAAACTTTTGTAAAACTTTGCAAGAAGAGAGTTTATGGCAAATAGACTTTGATAACTTGTATTTCTGAAACACTTTAAACAAAACTCATCAAGGCATCTTTGTGTGAAACAGAAATAATAGATTGCATACAAGTAGTAAGAAGCATGTGCATAAAGAGAGAAAAGAAACAACACATGTAAGGGTAGGTGAAAGAAACATACATCAACATATAAATAAAATAAGTACAATGTATGTCAATAATGGTCACATGACCCATGTACAAGATATAAATGTATCTAAAGTAGAGAAAAGAAAAAGATAGAAATAATCCTCACTTCATCCCTTAGATATCAACACTCCCCCTGACAAAATGGTCCTATACTAACTCTCCCCCTAAGAATGACTACTCTCATTTCCAAAACTACTTCCCTTTTTTGTCACGAGTGGCAAAGGGTAAGAGTATCAAGTAGACATCTCATCTGTACTGGAAGAGCTAGCATCTCCATCATCATCATTCTTAGAAGCAGTAGCATCATCATTATAATCCTCAGCCTCAGAACGCACTAGAGGAGGTGGAGGAGAAGCCTCAGGAGCAAAGCCACCCATGACTGTCTGCCGTCGTGCTATACGGCCGACACGAATGTTCACCTGATACAACTCAGTAGAGATTGTATCAATGCGAGCATCCATGCGCTAAAACTGCACCATGATGTCTCTGAGAGTCACATCATTTGTAGAAGATGAGGGAGTTGATATGGATGGAGCAGATCGGGATGGAGCTGAACGGGAGGGATGAGCTGCTGACTTAAACTACCTCGACCTAAACTACACCTCGCTCCGTTTAACGGTAGCGGCATCTATGGCACACATGTAGGAAAAGTGGTCGGATGTTGGAAAGGGAACAGAAAAGTGGCGTAAGATCCTCGTGTTAGCGGAGGGGAAGATGAGCTTATCACGGGACGTCGTATCCTTATAGACATCTATGATAAAAAGAATAAAGTGAGAAGGAAAATCTATAGTAAAATGCTCAAGAAGGGACAACAAAAATCGAGCACGGGGCTTTGTGATAGAGTTATAGTGAGATAGAGGGTGAAGAACAAAAGTCATGACCATGTTCAAAAATCGAGGGCCTTTTGCAAAGCCCGAACAGTAAGTGAATTGACGCTCACCCCAATCAGAAAGGCGCTTACAAAAAGCAGACTTGAGCTCGTCTTTAGACACAGTCTTAAGATGCTCACAACCAGGGTAGTCAGGAAACTCTACCCTAGGGACACGGAGCACAGCCGCAAAAATCTACTGCGTGACAGCAATGCGCGTATCTTGAACGCGAGTGATAAAATGAGGTACTGAATAATCAAATCCATGCATGTTGGAGTAAAACTTTTGGATCAGCACGGATGGACATGTGACGGGATGTCACATAGTGACTCCCAACACTGACTGTGAATGACAGTGGGTAGGTTAGTGTTGGCGAAGTCTGTTAGGATGACTTGGCGTTCAGAATGAATGCCACGTCGAGAAAAGTTCTTCGAGAAAGCCTTCTGGGCATCCTTATCACGGAACTGAACAGAGGAAGGAGTAGGATCAGACGAAGTGGATGCTCCATAACAAAGAAGGTTCTGGGACGGAGTAGACTTGCGTTTGGGTGCCATATACATAGACTAACGCAAACAGAAGAGAGAGGGAGAGAGAGAGAGAGATAATCAGAAAAGTCCCAACACAGTTCAAATATAGCAAGTATATTGAAAAGAAAGAATGTATGCATGGGAATGCATGATCGCGTGACATGCAATATAAAAACATCATGGGCTCAGCACAATCCAATCCTACCAGCACACAATCAATTGCACACATCTAAAATCCATGATAATACTGGTATGATGCTCATGTGATACAATGCATGAGGTTTTTAAGATCAAATCTTTAAAACCCATCCCAAAATTTCAACAAAAACTCAACAATTTTAAAAAACCCCAAAATTTTTCAAAAACCCCAAATCCTAGGTTTCATAACATGAAATGCATGAATATGAGAGATTAGAAGTTTACCAAGTGAAGAAAATCTTGAAAAAGCTTGAAGAAACCTTGAGGAAGAAGTTTGGAGTGAGTGAAAGAAGTTTGGGAGGTGAAAGGACGGATAGCTTGAGAGAGATGCTTGGTCACAAAACCCTATGATGCACAAACACAGCAACTTCTACACAAGAACGATGAACTAGGGCAAATTTTGTCTCCGGTCACAATTTGCTTAAACAAACTTTGCTCAATACTTGAGCAACTTGTGTCACCTTTGACGGCCCTTAAAATAATTCTTTTATATGTCTAGGGTTGTGAGAAAAGAAAGCTCAAACACATAATCATGGATTAGAAGAACATAGAACAGAAAAATCTATTTCTCTAAAACCTCGACAGATAGCCATCTGTTGAGCAGCTGTCGAGCCACAGGGCTGGAACAGCTTTCTCAAGCTCGATAGATGCTAGTTGTTGAGCTTTAATGAACTTGCACTTTTCAACTTGAATCTTGGATAGACTTGCATTGCTTTAATACTTGATCTTGAAACAAGATTTCTTGAAGTATTAAACACATCCTAGATCTACCCAAATACAAGTAAAGTGCGTTTTGTCAAAGGATTAGCCAATTACATAAAATAGTGACATATGTTCTTAACAAGTGAATCACATATGTCCTAACACATTGATTTAGCTGATGCTCGGCAAAAATTGAATGAAAGTGTCAATGATTTCATCACAAGATGGAGAAGCCTAAATCTCCAATGTTCTAAAAAGTTGACTGAACAATCTATAGTACAAATGTATTCAAACAATCTCTTACCAGAGATTGCCACTTTCATAGGGACCGCAGAACCTCAGAGTTTTGATGCATTGGTCTCTAAAGAAAGCTACGTTGAAAGACAAATTTCCCGACAAAAGAGTACCACACAAAGGGGGCATAATTTAGAAGAAAAACATACAGAAGGAAAAAAGCCCTAAAAGAAGGGAGAAGCAATGGCTACCTTTGTCAATAATGGAAGGAAAAATGGGAAAGTTAAGGAAGGATCGAAGAGAAAAAGAAAGTAAGATACTCATTCCATGATGATGATGTAGAAGGGATCTTTAATGAGTTGATGAAGGAAAAAGCAATACAACATCCTGAACCTAAAAGACCTTCAGAGGTTGATAAAATAGATGACCCAAAATATTGCCGCTACCATCGAATCATTAGCCATTCTCTATCGGAATGCTATGTCTTGAAGAATATAATTCAGAAAATGATAAACGATGGTGAAATTGAGGTAGATAGTTCCTCTCGAGCATCAGTTGCTGCGTCTAATAGCATTTCTCTGCTTAAGGAGGAACCAAGTCCACTTTGCCTTGCCCATTGGGGGCAAAATCAAATGATGTTGAAAAAAAATCAAAAAGACTCCTAAGTCCAAGCCAAGCGATCTCCCAAATCTTTGTGAACTTATGACTGAAATGAAATTAGATTGTTGGGACAATTCTGATGGAAATGAAGAAGGGTGGCAAACATATATTGGTAAGTGTGCGAACCCAAAGCGTGACTTGTGGGTCTTCCTTCTTCTGGGCTTACAATCTATTTGTATTGTGGGTTTGGAGTTTTCCTACAATGGGTAGTTCAAATTCCTAGCTCTCATGCTCTCTTTTCCTCTCTTTCTCTCCAATTTTTCCAACCCCTTCTCCTCATGCTCTTCTCATATTTATAGTTCCTCCATAATGGGGTGGCTATCATTGCATTGTTGTAAGTGCGGCGAGGGGTCCAATACGATCAAAGGTAAGTGGGTGGTTTGGTGATGGTGGCTTTGGAACTTGGTTCCTCTCTAAGTGAATAACACGGCGGCTCCGATCCTCGGGGAATCGCCGAGCAAGTGAGACCTAGAGCTTCGGCTCATCTCCCATCTAATGGTGCTCGGGATAAGTGCTCGGCGTGGCCCACATTGGGAAATCTGGGCCAACGACATGTACAATTATGGGCCGGACCCTTTGGATTATTTGGGCCAGAGCCCAAATGTTGTTCCCAGATACTGGAGCCTAAACAGGCTTGATGTTGGGTGCCGTACAATAGCCCCCCCTTGGTTCATGTCTGGCGCTTGGCGTGAATCAAGGAACTTCGTGAGGCTATACGTCGCGGATGCTCGGGGATTTGACGCCTGGGATCCCTCAGAGTGTCATTAATTTTGCTCCTAAAAAGGTGCGTCAACTTTGGTCGTTTGGATAAGCCATCATTATTACCTGACGCTTCGTGAACCGGGGCGGCGCAGGCTTTAGGTGGCGCGGGAATCGGAACGGTTGCTAATTAATCCTTACAATGGCTAATTAACCGTTGCGCTCATCCCCAGAGATCGCCTATATAAGGTTGGTTCTGAACCATTTTGTTACTTTTTTGCTCTCATCTTACTGTGATTCCTTCTCTGCCGAGCATTCTTCCGCGCATTTATACTCCAGACCAGAATCTTCCTTCACCTTTAGAACCCAAGTAAGTTCTTTACAATCCCCCCTTTTTCCTTCACATTTTCATTCATTATTCTCCTAGAGTTTTTAGGATGGGGTACTCGTATCTCCTAGACACTGAGGCGGCCTTGGCCACTTTCAGGCAGGCCTTTGGTATTCCTAGCGACGTTGAGATTGCTTATTGCCATGAGAGTGAAATGGCTCTTCACAGAGGAGGAAACACTGTCTTCTTCCCCTTAATGGCAATTTTAGAGGGTGGGGTAAGGTTTCCTATAGATCCCCTTTTAGTCAACACACTTAGGTACTACGGACTATGCCCCGACCAGCTTCCTCCCAACTTTTATCGGGTGGTGAGTTGTGTGAGGCGTTTGAACCAGCTTTTTGATTTGCAGTTAGACCACCACGATATAAACCATATGTATAGCTTATGTGGGGCAAAGAAAACCAATTATTATTTAAAAGTAAGGGATATGAGGGTACGGCTGATCTCCTGCCTGCCTGATTCGAACAGAAACTCTGCCGGGGAGTTTGTCAGGGTGCGCGGCACTTGGTTTGCCGGTGGCTTCCCTTGCCCCTTCACCAGGCGTGAAGTTGGTTCGTCTTGTTCATTTGAACTATTCTAACACTTATTCGTGTTGGTACGTGCAGACGGTAGAGTGTTCGTCCCGGACATCAGGGTCGTGCACGTGCGCGATTTAAATTTCGTGCTCAGGTCCGAGATCTTCGTTCATACTGACGGACAACTCTGAGCGTCCCATTTGATACTCGGAGTAAACCCTGTGTATTCCACCTGGCAAGCCTTCGGTCGGGCCTTATTGGTTGATAGCCCCCTCTTATCCTACATCGACGTCCGGCATCTGAGTTTTCTTCCTGCAAAATTTTCAGTAGGAGAAGCCCGCGAACTCGGTCCACGGTATATTTGCTCCGACGAGCGTCAACCAATACGTGACGAGTCGGCCGAGCGTGTATCTAGGGCCCGCCGAGAGCGCGCACACGAGCAGATCCAATAGGAGGCACCCGCTCAACCAGAAGGTCCAGCTAATCAAAGGGCCTCTCATCAAGAAGCTGAAGAAGTAGTTGCCGAGTCCGAACAAGGCCGAGTCGAAGAGATGGTGACTCGAAGGACCATGACCATCAACCGTTTCATCCCCGGTGCCGGGCAGGCCACACAGCAACAACAACCCCAAGGCCGTGGCCAAACTCCTCCCCCTCCGCCAGTAGCACCTGTTCGGCAAAGGAAAAGACCACGGACGACCGAGCAGACTCCGGCTGTGCAGACCAGAGGACCGGCGAGGAACCCTCACCGACCGTCTAGTGGTATAGTAATTCGCGAGCCAGCGGCCCAGACTGGGACGGACGTAGCATCCACTTCCCGTGCCGTACCTGCCTGGCAACCCTCGTACATGCTGGACGGTAAACTCCTTTCCTCGGATGCAAGCATGCATGTATGGGCGAAAGGGGCGGGCGGTCATGTTGCCCAGTCGTTGGTGCGCGGTTTGCTACTACCTGAGGATGTACGGGCATTTGAGGAGGGGACGAATGAGTCCATGGCTCGGCGACTTCAGTGGCATACCATCGCAGTAAGTAAACTCAAGTTGGTGTTTCATCATTTTTTTCATTTCATCATCATTTTTTTTTTTTTTTTTAAATTGTGACTGGGTTCCCTTCCATGCTATATTATCAGGCCGCGTAGCTGGCGTGCATACTAGACAGGCGCGTCAGCGATCTTGCTGAGGACGCCGGCCGAGAAAAGGCTTTAAAGGACGTGGCCGACGCCAATGCAAAGGAGAAGGCCATAGCTGCTGCGACGGCGGAGAAGAAGGCGGCCACGGCAGAAAAGGCAAAGGCGGAAGCCGAGAAGAAGTACGCAGAGCTGCAGACTCGCACGGGGGACATCGAGCTCCGGCTAGCTGAGGCAGAGAGTTTGGGTACTGCACGGGAAAAGGAGCTGGCCGATCTCCGGGCTGCCTTGGCGGAGAGCGAGAGTAAGTGGTACAATGAAGGGTTCGCCAATGCTGAAAACTCGGCAAAACCGGTCATAAGGGATGCTCACAAGCTCGGCTTCCAGGAGGGTTGCATGGCTGCCTTGCAAGCTATGGGAGTTCCTGAGGACTCCCCACTGAGGAACGCCGCGCAGATTCCATTCCCTGTCTCTGCTCCAGCGGATTAAGCTCCTACAGGGCAAATCGACGAGGAGGACACGACCAGTCTGAGGGAACTGGTAGAGCAGATTAACGCGCATGCGGAGTTAGAGGAGTCCGAGGTGGCCAGCCAGATTCACTCCGGGGACCAGCTAACTCATGACCCTGTGCAGACTGATGCTCCTGCGCAACCTGCCGACTCTGCCGCCTAAAATGCCGAGAAGTGTTTATCGTTTTTGCGAATTTATTTATTTCTCTAGTGTAGTTTCATTCGTGCTTTTGATCGGTTTGCCTACGTCACCGGGCTGTGGTGACTGAACAATGCTCTTTGCTTAGCCTGTTAATTTCAATTTCCATTGTGTTGTGCGGACGAGGAACTATTTATTTTCGCTTTTCTACCAATGTTTTTGCATTTTCTTTGCTTTGTGGTCGTATCACAGCGGTTTGGGTGGTTAAGTCTAGTCTCGGTATTTGCCGTGCATACCATTTTGCTTAGTGATAAGTCTCAGACCGTGTAGTAGGTTTCTTCAGCCCTTTGAAGGGCCTGTCGCATCGGGTTTCGTGCCCCCAAGCATATTCAAGTTTTCTATCTGCTAGGTATCATAGGCTAAACCGGGCAGGAAGATTCTGTCCTTAGGCAAATTATTTAAGGTTTCCACCTGCCCGGTATAGTAGGCTAAACCGGGCAGGGAGATTCTGTCCTCAGGCGGATTTTAAGGTTTCCACCTACTCGGTAATAATGCACGAACCAGGCAGCAGGCTTTTGCCCTTAGAAAAATTTTAGGTTTCCACCTGCTCGGTTGTAACACGTGAACCAGGCAGCAGGTTTCTGTTCTTAGGAAAATCTTAAGGTTTCCACCTGCTCGGTTATAATGCATGAACCAGGCAGCAGGCTTCTGTCCTTAGGAAAAATCTTAAGGTTTCCACCTGCTCGGTTATAATGCATGAACCAGGCAGCAGACTTCTGTCCTTAGGAAAATTTTAAGGTTTCCACCTGCTCGGTTATAATGCATGAACTAGGCAGCAGGCTTTTGTTCTTAGGAAAAATCTTAAGGTTTCCACCTGCTCGGTTATAATGCATGAACCAGGCAGCAGGTTTCTGTCCTTAGGAAAATTTTAAGGTTTCCACCTGCTCGGTTATAATGCATGAACCAGGCAGCAGGCTTCTGTCCTTAGGAAAAATTTTAAGGTTTCCACCTGCTCGGTTAAAATGCATGAACCAGGCAGCAGGCTTCAGTCCTTAGAATTTTTTTTTTTTTTTTTTTTTTTTTAAGTTACGCTCGGCCATATAAATTAGACCTGGCAACAGGCTTATGTCCTTAGGAAAAATTTAAGGCTTCCACCTGCTCGGTAATAATGAATCGGTCATTGGGGACGATGCTAATTCGTAAACTTGAATGTTGCTATTTTCTATTGGCCGAACAAGTACAATGTTTCTAATTGCTTTAGGACCCGACAAACGGCCAGTTAGTGGTAAAACTTCTTCAAATTGTTAATGTTCCACGGTCAGGGTAGCGGCCTCTCGTCCAGTTCTTCCAAGTAATAGGCTCCTGAGCCAGTGATGGCGGTAACCCTGTACGGCCCTTCCCAGGTTTGCGCTAATTTCCCGACATTTGTGCCTCGCATGCTTCCCACAGCCTTTCTCAACACCAAATCCCCTGCGCTGAATTCTCTCGCCCTTACACCGCGGTTATATCTCCGGGCAAGCTTTTGCTGATACTCCGCGAGTCGTACGGTCGAAGCTTCACGGTACTCTTCTAACCTATCCAGACGCTCAATCAGTAGGCTATCATTCATGTCAGGATTGAACCCGACTACTCGTCCGCTGCACAAGCTTACTTCGGTCGGTATTACAGCCTCAGCCCCGTAAGTGAGGGAAAATATTTTCCCCGTTGATCTTCTGGGCGTCGTTCGATAAGCCCATAGGACGCTAGGCAGCTCCTCGGCCCAATTCCCCTTTGCTCCATCCAATCTTTTCTTCAGTCCGTTCATGATTGCCTTATTCACCGCCTCGGCCTGGCCGTTGCTTTGAGGGTACGCGGGAGTGGAATACCGGTTCCTGATGCCGAGGTCTCTGCAGAAATCATGGAAAGCTCTACTGCAAAACTGCAGACCATTATCAGAGATGACGGTGTTCGGTACTCCGAATCTGGTAATTATACTTTTCCATACAAATTTCTTTACGTCCGTGTCCTGGATGTTGGCCAAAGCCTCTGCCTCCGCCCACTTAGTGAAATAGTCCACGGCTACCACTACAAACCGCCGGTTACCTGTTGCCCGGGGGAATGGCCCGAGTATGTCCAGCCCCCACTGTGCGAAAGGCCATGGGCTACTGACTGAGTTCAAGTAGCCGGTCGGTTGGTGAATCACAGGCGCATGTTTCTGACATTGTTCGCATTTACGGGCATACTCGGCGGCGTCCTTTTGCATTCTAGGCCACCAAAACCCTTGAGTCATTGCCCGGTGTGCCAACGACCGCCCCCCCACGTGACTGCCACACACTCCATCGTGGAGCTCGGCTAATAGCTCGTCTACCTTCGCGGGGTGTAAGCATAAAAGATACGGCCCCCCGTATGATCTTCTGTACAGCTTCCTGTCTGGCGACAGCCAATATCTCGAGGCTATCCTGCGGATCTTAGCCGCCTCTTTTTCATCGGGTGGGAGTTTATCCTCAGCTAGGTACTCCTTGATGGGCTCTATCCAGCTGCGTTCAAGTGTTGTGACCGATGTGATATCGATCCCCGAGCTACATGAGTTTTTACTGGCCGAGATGCTTGGTTCTGGAACCAGCTCTACTCTTATCAGCCGAGGTATACCTTCCGTGACTGATGAAGCTAGAGTGGCGAGGGAATCGGCGTGCCTATTTTGTGTCCGAGCCACTTGTACTAGCCTTACGGTGCCGATCTCTGCCATGGCTTGCTTTCCTAGCTCCAGATATGCCCTCATACGGGGATCTCGGGCCTCGAACTTGCCCTGGACCTAATTAACTACTAATCGCGAGTCAGAATATATTTCCACATCCCGGGCACCGACTCCCGAGGCTGCCCTCAGCCCGGCTAATAAGGCCTCGTATTCGGCCTCGTTGTTCGAGGCCTTAAATCCAAGTCTGAACGAATGCTCCAATTTCACTCCCTCGGGGCTGATCATGACAATCCCTACGGCGGACCCCGTGGAGTTGGAAGCGCCATCCACGTACACTTTCCAGGGACGAAAATCCAACTAGCAGATCATTTCTTGTGAGGCTCGGGGTGAAAACTCGGCCACAAAGTCTGCTAGAACTTGGCCCTTGATTGCCTTTCTTGGCCTATACCGTATATCGAAAGCCCCCAGCCGGGTCCCCCACTTTGCTATTCACCCCGTGAAGTCAGATCTTTTCAGCAATGACTGCAGCAGGTACTGCGTTAGTACATATACGGTATGGGCCTGGAAATACTGAGGCAGCTTCCTTGTAGCGTGCACGAGCGACAATACCAACTTCTCCAAGGGCAAGTATCTAGTTTCCGTGTCTACCAAAGTTTTGCTGACGTAGTACACGGGCCATTGCGTACCCCTGTCTGTTAGCAATACGGCACTTACGGCATGTTCGGAAACTGAGAGGTACATATAAAGATCTTCTCCGGGCTCTGGAGCTGCCAACCCCGGCGCTTGTGACAAATATTCTTTCAGTCCTTGGAAAGCTTCCTCGCACTCGTTGCTCCACTGGAACCCTTTCCATTTCTTTAAAAGTTGGTATAATGGCCGGCATCAGTTCGAGAACTTAGAGATGAACCGATTGAGGGTGGCCAGCATTCCTATCAAGACTTGCACTTCCTTTGGGTTGCTTGGTGATTTGAGACGCTTCACGGCCTCTATCTGGTCCGGGTTAACTTCAATTCCTCGGCAGGAGATCAAATACCCCAGAAACTTCCCAGCTCCCACACCAAAAGCACATTTTTCTGCATTCAGGCGTAACTTATGCTGCCGCAGCCGCTTAAACACCTCCCTAAGGTCCTCCACATGTTGCACTTTCTGCTTGCTTTTAACCACCATGTCATCAATATAAACCTCGACTGTTCGGCCAATTTTGTCTCGAAACATTCTCATCATCATCCGTTGGTACGTTGCTCCGACGTTCTTTAGCCCGAACGGCATCACAGTGTAGTGGTAATTGGCATCGAGAGCTATAAATGCTGTCTTCTCTTGACTCTCGGCTGACAGAGCTATCTGATGGTATCCTTGAAAGGCGTCCAGGAAGCTCATCCTCGGGTGCCCGCAGGTGGCATCTACTAATTGATCGATCTTCGGCATAGGGAACGGGTCTTTCGGACATGCTCGGTTTAAATCCGTGAAATCCACGCATACCCTCAATTTGCCGTTCTTCTTTCTCACTACCACTGTATTCGCCAGCCATTCCGGAAAGAAGATCTCTTTTACCGACCCTACTTCTTTAAGCCTTTGAACTTCTACTTCAACGGCCTTCGCATGCTCCCTAGCCATTTTCCTCGATCTCTGTTTCTTGGGAGGGAACGACGGATCCACGTTAAGTTTATGGGTGATAAACTCGGGGTCAACTCCGGGCACGTCATAGGGACTCCATGCAAACACATCCACGTTTTGTATCAGACACAACAGTACTTCCACCTTCTCCTTGAGTGACATGCTAGCCCCTATTTGAAAGCGTTTGTCGGCATCTGGTAGTACCTTCACTGTTATAAGTTCCTCGGCACCCTTAGCCCCCGCTTCCTCTTGGGGCTTCTGTAGTTGCTATAACGGAGGTTCCTCGACAGTCTCCTTCTGCTCGGCGCGCCGGGCTTGAAGCTCTGTTGCCGCGATGAGGCATTGCCTTGCCATCCTTTGGCATCCCCACACCACGGCAACGCCATGCTCCGTGTGAAACTTGACTTTCACGTGTAAGGTGGAGGGGACGGCCCCCATGGCGTGAATCCATGGCCTTCCCAGTATTGCCGTGTAAGGGGAGAAGGAGTTGACCACTATGAACGACACTTGGACCTCTTTGCCCTCCATGCACACAGGTAGGGAAATCTATCCCTCGGGGACCACGATTCACCCATCAAACGATACTAGCGGCGTATTATGCTCCGTTAGATCCTGACTTTTTAATCCGAGGCCTTTGAATAAGTCTGGATACATCACGTCTACTCCGCTTCCTTGATCTATCATTACGCGTTTCACCAGAAAACCGGCCATCCGAGCTGTGACGACTAGTGCGTCGTCATGAGGTTGTATCGTTCCTTCTAAGTCTTGTTCGTCAAAGGCAATCATCTCCTGACCTTGCTTCGCCTTTTTCTTCAAGGGCTCTGCTTCCGGTTGACTCACCATCGGCGCAACGGTCAACACTTCCCTTTTTGTCGCCGAGGATCCCCCCGGAGGGACGAGGATCATCTCAATTACTCCCATGGGCGGCGGGAGAGGGTTCCCCCTTTGCTGGGCGCTTGTGTTGTTAACCCGAACATCGTTGTCTACTACGAACTCTTTCAGATGTCTTGCCCTTGCTAACTGTGCCAGATGGTCCTTGAGTACCCGACACTGTTCGGTAGTGTGTCCCTTGTCCTTGTGATAAGTGCAGCATAGACTCTGGTTCCTCTGAGAGGGGTCACCTCCCATCTTGTTCGGCCACCTGAAGTAAGGTTCATTCTTGATTCGCTCCAAAATCCGGTGCACTGGCTCTTTAAATGCCAAACTCACTTCCCCCATCTGCCAGAATGGCTCGTGTATCTTCAAATCCTTTTCGAGGTTTTGGTTGGAAACCTACTTGCCGAGGGCGGTTCACCGCCGGGGCTTTGCCTTTACTCTGTAACCGGTCATCTTCCAAGCGTTTATATTCCTCAATACGTCTCATGAGCTATCTCATATCCTCGGGGGGCTTCTTCGTTAGTGACTCCCGTAGCTCGGATTCCTCGGGGAGCCCCAGGCGGAAGGTACTCGCTGCAATTTTCTCATTGCCCCCACCTATCTCATTATAAAGCTCCCAGTACCGGCTAGCGTAGTTTCGGAGGGTTTCCCCCACTCTCATCTTCATAGATAGTAAAGCGTCTACAGGTTGCGGCACTCGGCTGCATGTCACGAACCGCACACCAAACTCTTGGATTAGCTCGGCGAAACTATGAATGGAACCCTTCCGCAGTCCGTTGAACCATCTCAGAGCGGTCGGCCCGAGGCTGGATGGAAATACCTTGCACATCAGTGCATCGTTGTGAGAATGCAAGGACATCATGTGGATGTAGTGACTGACGTGCTCTACAGGGTCAGTCCTTCTGTCGTAGGTGTTGAACGGAGGACGCGTGAACCTGCTCGGCATTGTGGCTCTTTCGATATCTTCCAAGAATGGAGACCGTGCGGCCCCTCGCAAAGTGCGGCTCATCGCGTCCATTGCTGCATTGTACGGTTTTCGCTCGTCGGGCAAGTCAAACCCCCGATCTGCGTGGCCTCTTGATTGTGATTGATCTCTGTGACGATGGGATTCCCTCGAACGCAAACGGTCTCGGTAGTGCGGGTGCCCCCATGAACGGGAACGCCGCCTGTGTCGACGGGACCCAGATTGGCTATACTCCATGTCATGGCGATCTCCCCTTGGACTCGCCCTCCTGTGCTGGCTGTCGCCCCTCCTTCCTTGATGCCTGGTCTCCGCTTCTAGCTCCAATTCCCTTACCAGCCTGCGTAATCGCTCCAATTCCTCGTCTTTCTCATCGAGTTGCCTGTGCCCCGAGGCGCTGGATGCCGCCTGCTGTGTCTGGTACGACCCCTCCCCGAGGTCAGATCTCTCTTCCCGCTCGTTGTCCCTATCTTCACGCCGCTTCTGCCAACGCTCCCGCCAAGTTGACCCTCGAGATGGCCTTGCCGAGCGACTTTCCGCCTCGTTCTCGGAATCTCTCCTTGACATCCCGCTGCACGCGAGCCTTCGTCAAACTACAGCTTCGCAGGAGAATTCCACAGACGGCGCCAATTGTGCAAACCCAAAGCGTGACCTGTGGCTCTTCCTTCTTCTGGGCTTACAATCTATTTGTATTGTGGGTTTGGAGTTTTCCTACAATGGGTAGTTCAAATTCCTAGCTCTCATGCTCTCTTTTCCTCTCTTTCTCTCCAATTTTTCCAACCCTTTCTCCTCATGCTCTTCTCATATTTATAGTTCCTCCATAATGGGGTGGCTATCATTGCATTGTTGTAAGTGCGGCGAGGGGTCCAATACGATCAAAGGTAAGTGGGTGGTTTGGTGATGGTGGCTTTGGAACTTGGTTCCTCTCTAAGTGAATAACACGGCGGCTCCGATCCTCGGGGAATCGCCGAGCAAGTGAGACCTAGAGCTTCGGCTCATCTCCCATCTAATGGTGCTCGGGATAAGTGCTCGGCGTGGCCCACATTGGGAAATCTGGGCCAACGACATGTACAATTATGGGCCGGACCCTTTGGATTATTTGGGCCAGAGCCCAAATGTTGTTCCCAGATACTGGAGCCTAAACAGGCTTGGATGTTGGGTGCCATACAGTAAGAGATCCAAGAAAATTTCTAAAAGGCCATTACCAATCATTATGCCCTTTAAGAAGCCAATAGTCAAAATCCGTGGAAGGAAGGATTACAAGAAAAACAAGAAGAAAAAGAGGAACACTCAGAAGAAAAGCGTGAGTTTAGAGGAAGAAGAATATGTTCAATCTGAGAGAATGCCAATAACTTTAGTTGAATATCTTCCTAAGAAATTCCTTCAAAATCATTCTGAGAATGAGATAAAAGAGGAAGTTGTGCAATGTTGCATGGTTTCAGTTGATGACAATGAACAAGAGATAAACGAAGTAACATTGCGTTCAGGCCGACATTTGTCATTACCACTGAAGGAAAAACTAAATCAAAATGTAAAACATGATTCTTCCGAAGAGAAAATAGACAATTCCTCACAACCTCTTGGAGAAACAAAAGAGGCAATGACAGAAGACACTGGTGCCTCAACATCAAAGGAAGAAAAAAGGGGAGAAGGGTCTTCAATTGAAATACCCATTCAGTATAAGTCATATCTCAAGAGTCTTAAAAATTCTACAAAACCTCATAGGGTAAAGTATGACATTTTGGCACATTTGAGATGCATCCCGGCTTTGTTGAGTGTTTACGATGCCCTCCAATTATCCGAGGAGCTTAGTAGAGCCCTCATACTTGCCTTATTAAGTATAGATGTTTTCAAGACTAACATTGACCATATTGAGACACAACCCTTGTCACCTAGAATATGCGCTTCATGCTTGGCATGCATAACATTTAGTGATGAGGACCTCCAACTGGGGAAAAAATTCCATAATCGACCTTTATATGTCAAGGGTACAATTGGAGACGCTTGGTTATCAAGAATCCTATTGGATTACGGATTAGCCATAAATCTTCTCCCTTACAAGACACTCAAAGCAATGGGGATGAAGGCTAGACAGTTGTCCCCATCCAATTTGACCATTCAAGGCTTCAACCAAGTTGGTCAAAGAGCCATGGGAACCATTTCATTAAAACTTGAAATAGGAGAACTGTATTCTGAAGCTCTCTTCCACGTAATTGATGCCAATATATCTTACAACGTTCTATTGAGACGCCTTTGGATACACACTTACGGCATAATTGGTTCCACACTTCATCAATGCCTTAAATTTTGTGATAAAGATGGACATGTGAAAAAAGTGTATGCTGATCCTAACCCATTTATGGGAGAAGAAGTGAATTATGCTGATGCAAAATTTTATGCAACAACCATCCTTATGCCTTCATCCAAAGACAATGGCACTAAGAAAGAAGGTTTAAATGATGAGCAAGATCCAAGGCCCTCAAGTACAGAAATATCAAAGGCATCCAAGGCTATCAAAGTTAAGGTGAAACCTTCAAGCCAAACAAATATGGAAGAGATTCAGGGCTCAAAAGCTTCGAAGTCAAAAGAACTTTTTAGATACACACCTAAAAGTGTAAGGAAGCCTGATTAGAATATTTTGACACCATTGCAAGAATCAATGGTTGTTCTTATAGCGAGCTATAGTTGCCCTCTCCATAAGATAGATTAATCTGTTCCTAGGGGGCAAGTTACAGTCATGACCAATTTTGAGGGAGAAGAAGGTAAAAGTAAGCGTACAATTGTTTTTTGAAAGAGTACATCATTACCTTCGACTTCATCACCTTCCTTAAAAGTAAATAAGAAGAAGAAAAGTGCAATGGCTCAATAATGCAGTAGAGAAGTACAAATTCAGCAAAATGATGATGTCCTTAGAGCACCCTTGGTAGAACCAGAGGTTTTTACAGAAAAAAGAAAAGGCTATGTTCATGGAATGTGAGCCAACTCAACTTGTTTCAAATGAAGTTGACCAAACACCTCGTGTCTCAGTATTCCAACGCCTTGGCAAAGTCCCAGTGCGTAAGCCGATGGAGAAGCCTAATCGTGTCTCGGTTTTCCAACGCCATGGCAAAGCCTCGAGGCTCAAGCCAATTATAGTCAAATTCAATAAGAACAAAAAATGGAAACTTAACAAGAAGAGACAAGGAAATGTAGTGTATAAGACCGAGGGAGACTTTGAAGTTGCACAAGTCAATTGCACTTCCTTTGAAGAAGAGGTCGTTGAAAATTCATCGAAGAATGAGCAAGTTGAAGTTCTTAGACAAGATGATTCGTTGGAGTTTGTGGATAAAGCTCATCCCGTGCCACCGCAATTTGAAGAAGGCGGGCAAGCTACAGCTGATGAGCTTCGAGAGTTAAATCTTGCCACAAGTGAAGACCCAAATCCAATTTTCATCAGTGCCCTATTAACTCCCGAAGAATTAGAAGATTATGGACAACTTCTTCGAGAATATCGAGATGTATTTGCATGGGGGTACCAAGACATGCCAGGATTGGATCCAAATATGGCAGTACATAAACTTTCCGTATCTAAAGAGAAACACCCTACAAAGCAAGCTCAACGTCGCTATCGACTAGAGCTCATGGTACAGATCAAGGATGAAATTGACAAACTAATCAATGCTAGGGTCATCCGGGAAGTTTATTACCCTAAATGGCTTGCTAACATTGTTCATGTTAAAAAGCTTAATGGCCAAGTGCGCATTTGCGTGGACTTTAGAGACTTGAATGAAGCATGTCCTAAAGATGAGTGTCCCCTCCCAATCACTAAATTACTAATAGATGCCACTACTGGATTCGGTGCTTTATCCTTCACGGATGGGTTTTCGGGATATAATCAAATCAAAATGGCCTCTGAAGATGAATAGTTAACTACCTTCCGAACACCTAAGGGTATCTACTATTATACAGTTATGCCTTTTGGTTTAAAAAATGCAAGAGTAACATATCAAAGAGCCATGACAAACATATTCAACGATATACTCCATAATACCGTTGAATGTTATGTGGATGAATTGGTTGTTAAAAATAGAAAAAGGGAGAATCACTTAAATGATCTTTGAAATGTTTTTTTATAGACTTCGAAAGTATCAACTTAAGATGAACCCTTTAAAGTGTGCATTTGGAGTCACATCTGGGAAATTCCTTGGGTTTGTGGTTAGGTACCGAGGAATCGAAATTGAACCCACGAAAATAAAAGTAATTATGGAAATGCCTCCTCCATGTAACTTGCGAGAATTATGAGGATTACAAGGGAGACTAGCATATATAAGAAGATTTATTTCAAATCTATCTGGAAGATGTCAACCTTTCACAAGGTTAATGAAAAAGGATGTGCCATTTGTATGGGATCAAGCTTGCCAAAATGCTTTTGAAGAAATCAAGCAATATCTATTTAGATCGCCAATTCTAATGGCTCCAATCACTGGGAAGCCGTTAATTTTATATGTCGCGGCACTAGAGCGCTCATTGGGGGCGTTGTTGGCACAAAATAATGAGGAAGGAAAAGAGAATGCACTCTATTATTTAAGTCGAACGTTGGTGGGGGCAGAACACAACTATTCCCCCATAGAAAAAGTTTGTTTGGCTTTAATTTTCGCGGTGCAGAAATTACGACATTATCTGCTTACCTATTCAATTACCCTGATTTCAAAGGCAAACTCGATTAGGTATTTATTGACTAAGCCAATATTGTTTGAGCATTTGGCCCGATGGTGCATGATATTATCAGAATTTGAGGTAAAACTTGTGCCATAAAAAGCAGTTAAGGGTCAAGTGCTTGCGGATTTTCTAGCGGCTCATCCTGTGCCTGATGATGGGGAATTGTTAGAAGATTTTTTGGACGAGGATGTTGGACTTTGTGGAGCCTATTTGTGTTTAATCCGGTTGACGACCCAACCTGACCCAAAATAATGTTGTGTAGTTTTTAATGGGAGATTTTCTGAGACTTAGTCCATGGTGTATCCTGTGCATAGGATGTAGAAAACGCAGCTTGATGATTAGGGTTTTAGTGTTGTCGTGTTTTTAGAGAGAGAAAAACATTGTACTGCTGCACTTTTGTATTCCTCCCTGATAAAAGTGAAATCCCCTCAACTCCATGGACGTAGGCAAATTGTCGAACCACGTAAATATTGTCTTGTGCATGTGATTTTTTTTCTTTGGTGTGTGTTTTCTCTTTTTTTTTTTTTTTTTTTTTTTTTTTTTTTTGTTTTTGTTTCTCACAGGTTGGGAATTTCGGTTGAATTCCCTACAACTGGTATCAGAGCCTAGGGTTAGGTTTGAGTGGGAGCAATGGCAGAGGAAGTAGGAAAGGCGTCTGGAATAGAAAATTTTGATGGCACAAACTTCGCGTATTGGAGGATGCAGATTGAAGATTATCTCTATGGGACGAAATTGCACTTACCTCTTTTGGGGACAAAACCTGAGGCCATGAAGGCTGAGGAATGGCTTTTATTGACAGACAAGTACTGGGAGTTATTAGGTTAACTCTGTCTATGTTTGTTGTACACAATGTTGTAAAGGAGATGACAATAACAGATTTGATGAAGGCTTTATCTGGTATGTATGAAAAGCCGTCAACAAACAACAAGGCGCATCTGATGAAGAAACTGTTCAATTTGAAGATGGCAGAGAATGCATCAGTAGCACAACATCTGAAAGAATTTAACACTATCACAAATCAATTGTCGTCTGTAGAAATTGATTTTGATGATAAGATTCGTGCACTGATCGTTTTGGCTTCTTTGCCAAACAGTTAGGAGGCAATGAGAATGACAGTGAGCAATTCTACAGGAAAAGAAAAGTTAAGGTACAATGACATACGAGATTTAATTCTGGCTGAGGAGATTCGCAGAAGAGATGCAGGTGAAACCTCAAGATCTGGTTCTGCCATAAAACTTAAGACAAGAGGCAGAAGTAATGATAGAAATTCAAATCGGGGTAGATCAAAATCCAAAAATTCTAATCAGAACAGAAGTAAATCTAGATCAGGCCAACAAGTACAATGCTGGAACTGTGGGAAAACATGTCACTTTAGGAGGCAATGCAGAAATTCTAAGAAGAAGAATAAAGATGATTCTACTAATGCTGTAACAGAAGAAGTACGGGATGCACTACTTCTTGCAGTAGATAGTCCACTTGATGATTGGGTTTTGGACTCAGGAGCTTCGTTTCATACCACTCCACACTGAGAAATCATACAGAATTATGTTGCAGGTGATTTTGGTAAGGTGTATTTGGCTGATGGTTCAGCCTTGGATGTTGTTGGTATGGGAGACGTCCGGATATTGTTGCCCAATGGGTCTGTTTGGTTACTAGAGAAGGTTCGACATATTCCTGACCTGATGAGGAATCTGATTTCTGTTGGACAACTTGATGATGAAGGGCATGCAATACTATTTGTTGGTGGTACTTGGAAGGTTACAAAGAGAGCTAGAGTATTGGCTCGTGGAAAGAAGACTGGTACTCTTTATATGACCTCAAGTCCAAGAGACACAATTGCAGTTGCTGAAGTAAGTACTGATACAAGCCTATGGCATCGCAGACTTAGCCACATGAGTGAGAAAAGGATGAAGATGCTGCTGTCAAAAGGAAAACTACTAGAATTGAAGTCCATTGATTTTGACATGTGTGAAAGCTACATCTTAGGAAAGCAGAAAAATGTGAGTTTCTTGAAAACTGGCAGAACACCGAAGGTTGAAAAATTGGAGTTAGTACACACTAACTTGTAGGGGCCTTCTCTGGTTGCATCCCTTGGAGGTTCAAGGTACTACATCACCTTCATTGATGACTCAAGCAGAAAGATATGAGTTTATTTTCTGAAAAAAAAAAAATTTAATGTATTTGAAACTTTTAAGAAGTGGAAGGCCATGGTTGAGACAGAAACAAGTTTGAAACTAAAATGTTTGAGATTAGATAATGGAGGAGAGTACATGGATGGAGGGTTTAGTGAATATTATGCTGCACAGGGAATTAGGATGGAAAAGACCATTCCTGGGACACCACAGCAGAATGGTGTGGCTGAGCGCATAAACAGGACTCTCAATGAGCGTGCTAGGAGTATGAGGTTGCATGCTGGACTACTAAAAACTTTCTGGGCTGATGTTGTTAGCACTACAGCTTACCTGATAAACCGAGGACCATTAGTTCCTATGGAGTTCAGACTTCCTGAGGAGGATTGGAGCGGTAAAGAGGTAAAGTTTTCACATTTAAAAGTTTTTGGTTGTGTTTCTTATGTTCATATTGATTTTGATGCTCGTAGTAAACTTGATGCAAAGTCTAAAATATGTTTTTTCATTGGCTATGGTGATGAGAAATTTGGCTATAGGTTTTGGGATGAACAAAACAGGAAAATCATCAGAAGTAGAAATGTGATATTTAATGAATAAGTTATGTACAAGGACAGATCAACTACAGTGTCATATGTTACAGAGATAGATCAAAAGAAATTTGAGTTTGTCAACTTAGATGAATTGACTGAAAATACTGTCCAGAAAAGGGGTGAAGAAGATAAGGAGAATGTAGATTCATAGGTAGATCAAAGTATACCTGTAGCTGAAGTCCGTAGATCTTCCAAGACTATTAAACCTCCACATCGTTATTCACCCGTTCTAAATTATCTCTTGTTGGCTGATAGTGGTGAGCCAGAGTGTTATGATAAAGCCTTGCAAGATGAGAATTCAAGCAAATGGGAGTTAGCCATGAAGGATGAGATGGATTCCTTGTTGGGGAATCAGACATGGGAACTAACTGAATTGCTAGTAGGAAAGAAGGCTTTGAACAACAAGTGGGTATACAGAATAAAGAATGAGTATGATGGTAGCAAACGTTACAAGGCCAGATTAGTTGTTAAAGGGTTCCAGTAGAAGGAGGGCATTGACTATACAGAGATATTTTCCCCAGTTATGAAGATGTCAACAATCAGATTGGTACTGGGAATGGTGGCTGCAGAAAATTTACATCTTGAGCAGTTAGATGTGAAGACGACATCCCTTCATAGTGATTTGGAGGAAGATCTTTACATGATTCAGCCAGAAGGGTTCATTGTTCAGGGACAAGAGAATCTAGTCTGCAAACTGAAAAAGAGCTTGTATGGCCTAAAACAAGCCCCTAGACAGTGGTACAAGAAATTTGACAGCTTTATGCATAGAATTGGGTTCAAGAGATGTGAAGCTGATCACTGTTGCTATGTTAAGTATTTTGACAATTCTTTCATCATTTTACTGTTGTATGTGGATTATATGCATATTGCAAGGTCTAACATTAAGGAGATTAATAATCTGAAGAAGCAATTGTCAAAATAGTTTGCAATGAAGGATTTGGGAGCTGCAAAGCAAATCTTTGGTATGAGAATCATTAGAGATAAGGCTAATGGTACATTGAAGCTTTCACAGTCAGAGTATGTGAAGAAAGTTCTCAGCAGGTTCAACATGAATGAAGCTAAACCAGTGAGCACACCCATGGGTAGTCATTTCAAACTGAGCAAAGAACAGTCACCGAAGACAAAAGATGAAAGGGACCATATGAGCAAGGTGCCCTATGCGTCAGCTATTGGCAGCTTGATGTATGCTATGGTGTGTTCAAGGCCAGACATTGCGCATGTAGTAGGAGTTGTGAGTAGATTCATGAGTAGGCCTAGAAAGCAGCACTGCGAGGCAGTCAAGTGGATTTTGAGATCTCTGAAGGGTTCATCAAATACATATCTTTGCTTCACCGGTGCAAGCTTGAAGCTACAGGGTTATGTAGATGTTGATTTTGCTGGTGACATTGATAGTAGAAAGAGTACTACTGGGTTTGTTTTTACTCTGGGTGGTACATTAATATCATGGGCTTCAAATCTACAAAAGATTGTTACTTTGTCTACTTCAAAAGCTGAGTATGTTGTAGCAACTGAAGCTGGAAAGGAGATGATTTGGCTACATGGTTTCTTAGATGAATTGGTTAAGAAGCAGGAAATGGGCATTCTACACAGTGACAGTCAGAGTGCAATTTTTCTTGCTAAAAATTTGGCTTTTCATTCAAAGTCGAAACATATACAGACAAAATACCACTTTATCCGATACCTTGTTGAAAATAAGCTGGTAATACTTGAGAAGATCTGTGGATCTAAGAACCCGGCAGACATGTTGACTAAGGGTGTCACTATTGAGAAACTGAAGCTGTGTGCAGTTTCAGTTGACCTTCTAGCTTGAGGACAAGAGGATGAGTTGCAGGGATGAGGGATTGCTTTTTAGAGGATTGCGGTTGATGTTGGTGATTGAACTAGTCTCCAAGTGAGAGATTTGTTAGGCTTTGTGGAGCCTAGTTGTATTTGATTCGGTTGACAACCCGACCCGACCCGACCCAACCCAAATAATATTGCATGGTTTTTAATGGGAGATTTTCTGAGGCTTAGTTCATGAAGCGAAGGCTTGGGCCGACAGGCCTAGCCCGTTTTGTAGTCCATTGTGTATCCTATGCGCAGGATATAGAAAATGCTGCTTGATGATTAGAGTTTTATTGTTGTCGTGTTTTTAGAGAGAGAAAAAACATTGTACTATCGCACTTTTGTATTCTTCCCTGATAATATTGAAATCCCTGCAACTCCGTGGACGTAGGCAAATTGCCGAACCATGTAAATATTGTCTTGTGCGTGTGATTGTTTTTCTTTGGCAAGTGTTTTCTCTATTTTTTTTTTCTCACAGGTTGGGAATTTCAGTTGAATTCCTTACAGAGGAGGCCTTTAATATTGAAAGATCCCTATGGCAACTTTATTTTGATGGGGTTGCAAGAAAATTAGGGCTGGAGTCGGAGCTGTGTTCATTACACCATCCAGGGGTTTAATCCTCTATTCATTTTCCCACTATCCTTGTGCTTAAATAATATGGCTGAATATGAAGCATTCATAATTGGCCTTGAAATTGCCCTTGAAATGCATATAGATTCTTTGCAAGTGTTTGGTGATTCTCAATTGATCATTAAGCAAATTAATGACCAATATGCAGTCAAAAATGTTAATTTGATCCCATACCATCAATGGGCGAAATATTTAATGTCACAATTTCAAGAGGTCCACATTGGTCATATACCAAGGTCAGAAAATGACAAAGCAGATGCATTGGCTAATCTAGCCGCATCTTTGATAGTACCTGAGCAAAGGGATGTACAAATAACCATTGGAGAGCGAAGGTTATTACCCCCAGCCTTAGAAAGAATTGAAGAGGCAAATGATGTAAATGCAATCAATGTCTTTGAAGTTGAAGAGGAGCAGGATTGGCGATAGCCAATCATTAATTACATCCAACATGGAAGATTACCAAGTGATTCTAGACAAAGGGTTGATATAAGACGTAGAGCTTTACGCTTTGCGTACTTGAATGATACCTTATATAGAAGATCTTGGGGAGCTTCCTTGAGTAATTAATATAACATATAGAGACACACTTTAACACAAAAAGCCTAAACCCAATGGGTATGTACTCAATTATGTTATATTAATTACTCATTTTTCTCATCTTTATTCAATGTGGGACTTCACTCACACGTGTAATCTAACAATCTCCCCCTCATGTGTGAGTCTGCCTCTCTATTAGTTTCAAGACCTCTCTGTGGGCTATGAACAAGTCCTACTCACTCCCCTTTGACTAATGGGCTTTTCACTTCATCAACGCGTCATCCATGGGTCTCTTGTACGCCATCCATGGGAACCACGTGTCAACTCCGCATGCATATCCATGGGAACTCCGCATGTCCATATCCATGGGAGCATCGCATCACACCATTATTTAGCACCATTAGCAATATTTTAGGATCTTTGTGTGTGGGCCGTTTAGGCTTTCTTTGTCCCCGTTGGGTAGGGATCATAAACACCTCACCACCTTCACCACAAACCACCATAGGTTCTGATACCACTTGTTGGGGAGATAAACACCTTGGGGGGCTTCCTTGAGTAATTAATATAACATATAGAGACACACTTTAACCCAAAAGGCCTAAGCCCCAATGGGTATGTACTCAATTATGTTATATTAACTACTCATTTTTTTCATTTTTATTCAATGTGGGACTTCACTTACACGTGTAATCCAACACGAAAGTTATTACTCCCAGCCTTAGAAAGAATTGAAGACGCAAACGATGTAAATGCAATCAATGTCTTTGAAGTTGAAGAGGAGTAGGACTGGCGATAGCCAATCATTAATTACATCCAACATGGAAGATTACCAAGTGATTCTAGACAAAGGGTTGATATAAGACGTAGAGCTTTACGCTTTGCGTACTTGAATGATACCTTATATAGAAGATCTTTTGATGGCATTTTGTTGAGATGTTTGTCAAAGGACGAAGCTACTCGTGCACTTTTTGAAACTCATTCAGGGACATGTGGGGCTCATCAAGCTGACCCAAAACTTGCGGCACAATTAAAAAGAATTGGATATTATTGGCCTACCATGGTGAGAGATGCAATGAAATTTGCAAACAGTTGCAAAATGTGTCGGCTTCATGGGTATTTTATACATCAACCTCCTCAACCATTACATCCTACAGTGCTTTCTTGTCCATTGGAATCTTGGGGGCTGGATGTGATAGGTCCTTTTAAACCCTCATCTTCTCGAGGACATCAATACATCTCGGTCGGCACTAATTATTTTTCAAAATGGGCTGAAGCTGTTCCATTAAAAGAAGTGAGATCAGAAGATGTTGCCAGGTTCATAAGAAATCACATAATCTATCGCTATGGGGTTCCTGCCAAAATAATTTTTGATAATGCTTTATACTTCAAGTGTAAGCCATTACAAAAATTATCAGAAAAATATAAATTTGAGCAAGCTTTCCCAGCCAGTTATAATCCCTCAGCAAATGGGCAAGCAGAGGCTTTTAATAAAATCCTTTGCAGGATTCTAAAGAAAATGGTGTCAAAAGGAAAAAGAGATTGGCATGAACGCCTTCCAGAAGCATTATGGGCTTACAGAACCACGGTTCGTAATTCCACTGGGTGTACTCCATATAATCTGGTGTATGGTTCAGAAGCTGTGCTTCCATTGGAAGTTCAATTACCGCCCCTCAGAGTTGCCCCGCAATTAACAGAGCCAGATGAAAATGCAAAGATAAGGCTTGCCGAACTTGAAGCTTTAGATGAAAAAAGACTTCTTGTTCAGCAAAAATTGGAGTTGTATCAAGCTCAATGGCAGGTGCATTTAATAAGCGTGTTAAATTCAGATCCTTTTCAGTTGGTGATTTGGTCTTAACCATAAGGAGACCTATCATTATAACAAGAAGGATGCAAGGCAAATTTCAGTCCAATTGGGAGGGGCCTTACGTTGTCACAAAGGTCTTTTCCAAAGGTGCATATGAGTTGTCAGATCCTGAGGGACAATGTATTTACCCTTGTGTAAAGCACCCACATCAGTGGATGCAAATTTTTCTTTTATTTTGCATAAAAAAACATACTTTTTCTATTTTATACACTAATTTTTACAAAACACTTATATCAGTTTGTCTATTCTACACCTTCTTTTATTTAAATAATATTTTTCTCACCTTTTTATTATTATTCACAACTACTCATAGCCCCACCAACTTTAACACACATGTATATCTGATCTCTATCTCTTTCTTTTTCTTTTTCACTTTCTTCTTTTTTTCTTTTTCTTCTCCTTCTTCTTCAGCGTCTTCTTCTTTCTTCTTCTCCATTTTTTCTTCTTCTTTCTTTTTCTTTTCCTTCTCCTTCTTTCTTCTTCTACATTTTCTTCTTGTTTTTTTGCAATTTTGGTTTGATTTGTTGCTCTTTCTCTGTACCCATCTCTCTACCCATCTCTATCCATCTCTATACCCATTTTTTCTGAACAACTCTCCCTAGCTCCGATCAGGCAAGACCCATCTCGGTCAGATCTCCTTAGCTCCGATCAGGCAAGCACCAATCGTTCCAGTTAAGCACCGATCTGTCTCTTTGTTGGTTTGTTAGTGTGGGTTTGTTTGTGTGTGGGTGTGTTTCAGTGATGATTTGTCTGTGTGGATGTGTTTGTGTTTGTGTGCATCTGAGGAAAAAGAAGATGAGGAGACTGAGTTCGTTATGAACGGAGAAGAGAGAAAAAAGGGTGCGAACGGAAATTAATAAAATAATAAATACACATGCTACAGTAACTCTGCATATATGCACGATTACTGTAGCAATTGTGCATAAATTCACAATTATGCACAAGCTGGTGTGGGTGTTTTTTTGCTCAAATTGTGTAAAATTAGCCACTTTTTCCATTTTGCACAATTATGCCCAATCTGATGTGGTTGCTTTAAATTGGAAGTTCATTAAAAAGTTCTACACTTAAAAAAAAAAAAAACCTGTTAGTTTGAAAACCTTTTTATAAGGAGGCTTAGGCAAAAGTTAGGGCATAAAAAAAAATAAAAAAAAATAAAAAAAAACCCTTTCTTGAATTACGTGTTGACTTGATCTCTTTTTGGGTACGTAAGCAGTTTGGTATCATTTACTGAGTTCAGTCCTATCCTAAAAAAAAAAAAAAAACACATTTTATTTTGAACTACGTGTTGACTTGATCCCTTTTCGGGTACGTAGGTAGCTTAGTATTATTTACTAAGTTTAGTCACACCCTTAAAAAAAAAAAAAAATCCCTTTTATTCTGAATTACGTGTTGACTTGATTCCATTTCGGATACGTAGGCAGCTTAGTATCATTTACCAAGTTCAGTCACACCCTCCAAAAAAAAAATTTTCTTTTATTTTGAAGTACGTGTTAACTTGATCCCCTTTCGGGTACGTAGGCAACTTAGTTTAGTCACACCCTCCAAAAAAAAAAAAAAAAATTCCCTTAATTCTGAACTACGTTTTGACTTGATCCTCTTTTAGGTACGTAGGCAGCTTAGTATTATTTACTAAGTTTAGTCACACCTTCCCAAAAACAAATTTCCTTTATCCTGAACAATGTGAGGACTTTATCCTCCTTTCAAGTATGTAAGCAGCTTAGTATCATTTACTAAGTTCAGTCACATTTTCAAAACAAATTTCCTTAGTGTTGTTGTTGTGTGTGTGTGTATATATTTGTGTGTGTGTAGCATGCAAACATTCTTCATGGCAAGAAAAATGAGACACGATGAAGCAAGTAGCTGTCTTATTAATAATTAAAAAAAAAACAAATACTAAACTAAAAGCGTGCTACAAAACAAAGAAAAAAAAAAAAAAAAAAAACGAAAAAGAAAACTAAGCTTTATAGAAAGAGCTGATTGTAGAAATGAGTTTCCCAGCTCCGTGCCATGTGAATTAAAACGATCTAACTCATTCTTGCCCGTTACAATCATTTGTTGACAAAGTTCCTTGTCCAAATCGGCTTGAGCTGATAATAATGATTGGACTTTTTCAACTTCACCTCCTAGCTCTTTCTGCTTGGTCTCCAACTCAGTCCTTTCTGCCCAAATCTTGGCTTCGGCTTCTAGGAGCTCTGATTCTCTACTTTTCAGTTCCCCAGATTTTTCATTAGGTTCATTCAAAGTACAAGTCAGGGATCTCTGCTTTGTAAGGACATCTTCATGAGCCTTAGGGCCCGTTTGAATACAGTTGAAAACTGAAAACACTGTAACAAAATAATTTTTAAATTTTTAAATGTGTGAATAGTACCGTGAGACCCATTTTTAATGAAAAAGTTGCTAAAAAGTTAAAATTGTGGGGTCCATAAACAGTGCACAAAAGCACTGTTCATTGACAAAAGACAACAATGAACAGTAGCTGCACAGTGACAGTGAACAGTAGAAAATCAACCTTTACTCTCCGGGAATGCTGAAAAGTAAAATAAAAAAAAATAAAAAAAATAAAAAAAAAAAGAAAAAAGGAAAAAGAAAAAAGAAGAAGATAAAAATGCAAACGCGTTTGGGAAGCGCAAAACACACTTAGTTAATTCAATTAACCGGATTGGGTCAACCTTTGGTTCTTCCTTTAAAGACTTGTCTTCTAATTCCATTGTTGCAGCCATGCTCAAAACACGACGGATAAACTCAGAAAACCAGTCAACAGTAGCTTTCCCAAAATTATCACCAAATACAATGCCTTGTAATTTGGACAAAGATTTATAAATTAAATCACGATGATGCAAGACATCACTGAATGTGTTTGATACAGTAAAGCAACTTGAAATTTGGTTTATTGTGTCTAAGATGAACTGCCCAGTCAAACGGTCAGGCACATTATCTACATGTTCAATTAACAAAGAGAGGTGCTGAAGCTCGAGAATCCTGCTATTGGGATTCTCAATGGAGACAATTGTACTATCTTCTTTTGCAAGTATTAGAAATATTGAATAGTTGTATTGTATTTCTTTATAAAAGAATATACATGAGTGCCTTTATATAGGAGGCATATAAGTGCAGTACAAGTAAGAGTGTAGTACAATAATGTGTGCTATACAAGTAATCTAGTTGGACCTAAGCTCACAATACTATACACGTTAACAGCCCCCCCTCAAACTCAAGGTGGATGTGAGACCAACTTGAGGTTGTCAACCAAAGTATGAAGGCATCTTTTAGGATGTGACTTGGTGAAGATATCTGCAAGTTGATCTTTAAAGGAGACTGAGATCAGCTTGAGAGTACTGTGGATAAGATGATAACGGATAAAATGACAATCGATCTCTATGTGTTTAGTCCGTTCATGGAAAACATCATTGTGAGTAATATGAATGACACTTTGGTTGTTACAATAAAGAGGAATAACAAAGGATGTAGACACACCTAAGTCTTTGAGAAGCTATTGTAGCCAAAGGAGTTCAGATGTGGTATTAGCAAGGGCACGATATTCTGCTTCAGTACTAGAGCGGGCCACATGAGTTTGTTTCTTGCTTCACTGAGAAATCAGAGAAGAATCAAGAAGAAAGCAATAATCAGTGGTGGACCTGCGATCAGTGGGATCTCCAGCCCAATCAGTATCAGAAAATGCACGAAGAATAAGAGGAGACTGAGCAGAGTAGAAAAGACCATGGAAGAGAGTGTCCTTTAGGTATCGAAAAATGCGCAGAACAGCAGCATAGTGAGTCAATCGTGGAGTAAATAAATACTAGCTCACCTGGTGAACAGTATAGGAAATGTCTGGACGAGTGACAGTGAGATAAACTAGGCTGCCAACCAAACGTCTGTAAAGAAATGGATTAGACAATGGTTTCCCTCCTGAGTTAAATGTGCATTAAGCTTAATTGGAGTGTCAACAGTCTTGCTATCAGTGAGTCCAGCTCTAGACAAGAGTTCAGAGGCATACTTGGCTTGAGTAATATAAAGTCTATCTGTAGAATGAGTGATTTCAAGACCCAAGAAGTAGCTGACATGTCCAAGATCTTTCATCTCAAATTGCTGACTGAGAAAATCCTTGAGTTCTTGAATGCCACTGAGGTCATTACCAGTTATGATCATATCATCTACATACAGGAGAAGTAAAATAGTGCCTTTGTTAGTGCGACGAAGAAATAAGGCAGAATCATAATGACTGGCCATGTAACCCAAGCGAGAGATGGTAGAGCTGAATTTGGCAAACCAAGCTCATGGAGCTTGTTTAAGGCCATAAAGTGCACGTCAAAGGTGACAAACCTTGTTTGAGTCAATAGAGAGACCAGGAGGAGGTTGCCTATAAACTTCTTCACTTAAATCCCCATTAAGGAATGCATTTTTGACATCCATCTGAAAAAAGTCCCATTTACTAGTAGCAACAATAGCTAAGAGGGCACGAATAGATGAGATATGAGCAACCGGAGCAAAGGTCTCTTCATAATCAATCCATACTCCTGTGTAAAACCTTTTGCAACAAGGCGAGCTTTGTTGCGCTCAATGGACCCATCAGAGTGAGTCTTAATCTTGTATATCCATTTACAACCAACCATAGATTTCCAGGGAGGAGTGTCACCAAATCCCAAGTATGGTTTTTAGATAATGCATCAAGTTCTTCTTTCATTGCAATTTACCATAAAGGGTTAGTGGAAGCCTCACGATAGGTGTGAGGCTCGTGCAGGGTAGCAAGGGTAGTGTAACAATGACCGTCAAGTAAATGTGCAGGAATGGATTTTACCCGAGTTAAGTGACAAGGTGGAATGTCTTGTGCAAGATCTTCAGGCGAAGTAGGGAGCAGGGGACCCAAGCTCAAGGTTAGGGTTGGGTAGCTCGTCTTCAACCTATTCATTAAAGGGTGAACTAGGAAAATGATCAATGATATTTTGTGGTTGGACAGAGAAGTCTATAGGAGAATCAGGAGCAACTACAGAAGGATCAGGAGCAGCTATAGAAGGAATATGTGCCTCATCTAGAAAAAGATCTAAGACAGAGGAGGAAGATAGGGAGGCACGAAAGTGAGAGAGCTCGACAAAGAGGCGATGTTCCCAAAAGACAATATTGCGGGAAATACGAAGACGATGAGAGACAGGATCATAACACCGATACCCCTTTTAAGTTTCGCCAAAGCCAAGAAAACAACAAAACCTTGACTGAGGCTTAAGTTTGTTATGCTCATGTGGCTGAAGAAGTATGAAACAAGTAGAACCGAAGGAGCGAAGGTGGTGATAGTCTGGAAGTGACCTAAAAAGGCGCTCATATGGAGTTTGATTTTGAATAACAGGACTTAGAATGCGATTAATAGCATGAACAGTATGAAGAGTAGCTTTGCTCTAAAAAGGAGTAGGAACTTTGGCAGAGAGAAGGAGAGCACGAATATTTAGCTAACTGTCTCACAGAAAATAAATTGTAAGAAAGGTTAGGAACATTAAAGACCCCAGAAACTGAGAGGTTGGAGGTTGAAACAGAGCCTATATTATGACCAGACATTGTGGAACCATTTGCTGTGTGAATATTAAGAGGATGTGGTGCAGGTTTGAGTTCAGAAAATAAGGACGAGTGAGGTGTCATGTGATTGAAACAAACAGAATCCATAAGCCAAGAGGAAGGAGACATACCAAATAAAGCTGAGAGCGAAGAGGAATAAGATGCATTATCAACCATACGAATGACATTAGCGATGATATTTTTAAGGTCATTTGTGGACATGGTGAAAGTGCGTCCTGAAGACTTAGACTGTGCAGAGTCGAGAGCCATTGGTTGGACACTCTTAGTGTTAGCAACAGTAGTAGCAGAAATTGAAACAGTTGATTTGTTGCGATGATAACAAGTCTTAATATTGTGACCAAAACGTTTGCAAAAATTGCAAAAACGTTTGCTAGATTGTCGTCGACGATTATTGCAACAAGAAGAAGACTTGTCCTTATTCTTCATTTAGAAGCAAAATATGCAAAAATGGACTGTAAAAATAAAATCTACGCTAAAAACTGGTAAGGAGCACCTAGATTGTAAAAAGTCAACTTTGGATCAAAGTCAATGGTCAACGCATGGTCAGGTCAACGGTTAACGGTCAACAAAGGTTGAAGTAAGCGTTGACTCAGTGCTGATGTGGCGCTAACTAGATGATGATGTCAGCAGGTGATGTCAGTAGGCGAACAACTAGGGCTGACGTGGTAGATGACATCAACAAGTGACGTTAGTGGACAGCAGGCGGCGCATGTAGCGCGTAGCTGATGTTGCAGAGAATTTCAGATGGCGCATGAGGGCACGTGAAACGTTCGATGAGGCCGATTCTTTTTCGACTATGTAGATCGGAGAAGGAAGATTTCGATGGAGTTGTTTATAGCAATTGAAAATATACACAATGATATGTCTTATGTCCTAATCAGAGCTCTGATGTGAAAAATCCGACGGAGGCAATGGTCTTGGTGGCGAAGATTGAACTTCTGGTGGTAGAGATTCAACCTTGAGTACCTCTGACGACCGTGGAGTAGTCAGGAGAGAGCACAGAAAAAGGTTTACTGACCAAAGAAGTCGAGGCATTGAAAAATATCAACAAAGACAAGATTGCAAGATATAAGAAAGTTTGAACAATGGATCTGATACTATGATATAAATATTAAATAATTGTATTATATTTCTCTATAAAAGAATATACATGAGTGCCTTTATATAGGAGACATATGAGTGTAGTACAAGTAAGAGTGTAATACAAGAATGTGTGCTATACAAGTAATCTAGTTGAGCCTAAAGCCCATAACACTATACATGTTAACAGCAAGATTACTAGGACTGCCATAGTCCACAAGATCTTCCATAAAATTTTCATCTTCTGATGCATTGATTTGTGCTCGGAGGTCCGTTTCATGTGGCGTACCAGTTACTCTTGAGGGCACTAGAGAATCCATTTCATGTGAAGTGTCAGTTACATCTGAGATTGATAAGTCATGATAAGATGCACGCGTTTTCTCCCCACTATCAGTGCCATCTGATCCTTCCGATCTTTTATAACGAGCTCTTTTGAAATTCACATCATCATCAGATGGGGAATGTTGCCTGCCAATCAGGACCTTACTCTTGCGCATATGATGAGTGTTTTTATTACTCATAGTGGGATTAGAATCAATTTCTGATATGTGAAGAGATCCTCTAATGTCCAAAGTGTCTGTTCGTATCTTTTCAATGACAAAAATTGTCTCCCCTTGACGATAAGTTTGTCTTGTTAACTTGTGAACATGACGGACTAAAAGGCCCAGATAGGGTGCAGAGCACTTGACCCAATTACAATACCAAAAGGAGCATTCTCCCACATGATTCATACTTGGGATAAAAAAAACGCGTACCGGTGTCACGCCGTAAAAGCATCCTTTGTGCCCTTACTAGTTGTTCAATACTACCGGCTTCCCGTTCTGAAAGTTGGAAAAAGATACATTGGCGGGGACATCCTGATCAAATCCAAGCTATCATGCAAATCTATTTGGATAATATGGCTCTAACCACAATTCTTGACCCATTCGAACTGGCAATAATCCAGAACGAATATACACTAAGAATTCAAAGTGTTCGTCTGGAGTATTAACAAAATCTATAACCTCAATCCCTTTTGTGTTTTTATTAAATGAAAATGGGCGTTCATTAATGCTTGTGGAAGATCTAAAGATCATACGGGCTTGGACCAATGAGAAGTCTGTAGCTTTTACGCCAGCATATCTAACAAGAATGGGATATTCCTTTGGAAATTCATGGGCTACCCTTCGACAGTACAATATAGGAATATATTCTCCAAGCCAACCAAGAACATAATGCGAGGGAAAATTTGGGTTAGCCATACCAGGACCGTTTGGGTTAAGAGCAATTTGATTAAGCCTATGATAGATGCAGCCTAATACAGCTGGTGCCAAAGAAATTCTAACACCCTCGGCCATCAAGGACGCCATATAAAAAGTTTCTGGCCTCACTACGTCATTTCCATAAAGACGGACAAAACAACTAAGGTTACGTTTGGATTGAGCGTTTTACTGCTCACGTTTCATGTTTGCGTTTTTGAGAGGCGTGGGACCCGGCTACAGTGGCAGCAAAAAACGCGCAAAACTGACCTTGAAAACGCAAAATGAAATCACAATATGCACCGTTTCATTAAAACAGGTCTGTGCATGTACTCCACTTTGGTGAGCATAACACAAATCGCGTTGAACCAATCTGGTACTGTTCACAAAATTCTCTGACCCAAGGAGCAGAAGGACAAAATGCTGCGTTCTCTCCAATGGTAACTTTTGCATTCCCTTTCTTCCTCTCACCTACCGTGCACAGATGAAATTGGGCATTTTATCTGCAAAGACTATAACATATCAACTACGATGATTTGTCTTGATCATGGAAGTTGAGACTTCTAGTTGGTATGTTGATATGTTTTAAGAGTTAAGACATATTGAACTGGACCGCTGTGAGATTTATTATTCTCCTAATGACTGTTAAATGAATAATAAATCTCACGACTTTTATTTACATCAACTCTAAATCCTGAGAGAATAATGGACCTGATCATGAGATGTAGGTTGCTTTGATATATCAGGAGCGAGATCTATTAGTAACGGTCAAAATCTCAGTATGTTGGGCAGTCACGTTTAATGTTGATGGAACATATATTTTCAAGATGGAATTTATAATCTCTTAACGGAGATATAAAATATTCCCTTGAGATAAGTTTAATAGGTTTGGTTATTCAGAGTGTTAGGCCCAACCACTTTAGTAAGGAGTTACTAAAGTATATATTTATGGAATTGGATTTCATAAATATATGATGAATAACATAAAGGATTAAACCGGGTACTCAAGGATGAAGAGGTAGTAATCTTCAAAGTGGCAGTCTATATTCATGACTTTGTATTACTACGAATATTTTAATGAATGGGTTGAATATATAATAAAGTTTTGGGATATAATTTATTAATAAGGCCTAGAGTGCAATTATATTCTTATAGTGGTATTGAATATAATTAATGGTAACTTTGGATTTGTCAAGAGTTGACAGAAAAACCCAAAGCCCATTGGAGCTAGAGTCTTATTTGTTCCCTTTGGTCCCATCTCAAGCCACAAACTTAAGCCCAATTGGGTAGGCCCAAAAAGCTAATCCAATTAGATAATCAGTCATTATTTAATAAGAGTTATTAAATAAAGAAATAACGAATGTAGTTAGAACGTATGATAAAAAGAAAAGAAATCAGTTTTTCTCCACAAGGAGAAGAAGAAGGATTTTTCTTTGAGAGTCTATGTACAAAAGATTGATTGAGAGACCACACATCTTGGGCACCATGTGGAATTGAGATGAAGATTAAAGGTATTCTCAAGTCAAAGTTTTGAAATTCAATGCATCAAGGTACGCACCCTATTCTTTATTCTAGAATTCATGGTTACATGTTTATCTTTCATGATTGAAGTAGATCCGTGTTTTGTTGCTTCCGCTGTGCATTTTGTATGAGATACAAAACCAGATTTTCCAACAAATGGTATCAGAACGGTCTTCAATATCATGCTTGTATAACATGTGATTGAATTTTAGAATCAAAGAAAAAAACGTTTTCTTGGTGTTTTTAATTTTCTGCAAAATTGTGTGTATGACATCATTGGATTAAATGAATATATGTATAGATTCATAAACCATTGGTGTTGTGATATCAGTTCATGATTACATATATTAATATAGGCTTGATGTTATATTAGAGATAACAGTTTCATGTTGTTAGAAGTATATGCATTTAATTTTCTGCATTGTTGTTGAAACTATGATTTAATAAAAACTGATATTGATGTTATGATGTTGTTTAAATTTTAATTTAAGTTTGTTAAATTAATCTTTAAGGCTATAGCATCAATGGAATTCAATTTTGATATCAAATTCTGCATTTCATGTTCATATGGTGTTTTTATGTTCATGAAAACCGTAGAAAACTGTCTAAATCTTCTCTTTGAAAACTGAAAAAACGGGTTTTTCACGGGTAAGCTTCTCGCGAGGATACTCGCGAAAAATGCCACTGAAGCACAAAAGTTTTCGCGGGAAGCGATTAGTCACGAGATACCCACGAGACAGTAGCAAAAGTTTCTGTCTGAATTTTGTGTTTTCAATTTTTTGCTAAACTTGTTTTTGCGGGAAGCGCTTAGTCGCGAGATACCCGTGAGACAGTAGCGAAAGTTTCTATCTGAATTTTGTATTTTTACTATTTTAACTAATTTTTGATTCATTAGCGTTTAAGGAATCCTAAATAGTTTAGGACTTCCATTTTAGTTAGTAATTCTAATAAGATTAGAGTCTTTATCAAGTGCAAGGTTATTAGTTGTGATGGGATCACAATTATTTGAAGAAAAACCCAAATAATCAGTGGGAGTGTTGAAATAACCCTTTTGTTAAGTTTATTGTAATGTGAATGGATACCTTGTCTTGACTTCGAGTCTTGCATTCCATGTGGAGGGTATTTATTTCATGGATTACAAGGTTAAACTTCTTTGTGATTGCGCGAATGTTCGTTACGCTATTGTGACGACTTAGTTACATCACATTGAATTTAAACAATTAAACACATTTGATGTGTAGGGTTAAAATTGTGATAAGATCACAATGATTTCAGGACAATCCACTTGTTTTAAAATTTCTAGTGGGAGAGAGATACAAGGGTTGGATCTCACGGCCTCCATTATTGGTTCATAGTGGTATGGGGTGAGCACCTCGTCTTGGCATATATGCCTCGCAATCCCAAAGGAGGGTGTTTACTTCATGGTACTACAAGATTGAACTTACCCGTTTAAAGTAGTGTGAACAAACATCTCGTCTTGGCGTATATGCCTCGCGATCCCAAAGGAGGGTGTTTTGTTTCACGGTACTACAAGTTTAAACACTATAAAGGGAGATGAAATGTGGCTACACATGATTCTAGATAATGGTGTACACTAGACTAAGCGTAATGTTAACCTCCCAAAGGAGCTATGTCATTATTACTTAGAGGCTGAAGATTATACAGCATATTATTAATGTATGATAAGAGTTATCATGATAGCACTAATAATAGAATAATTCTCAACCAATAAATGTGTTTATAATAAACTTGCTACCAAGGAATTATAGACATGGATTGGGTTGTCGTTACACATAGTATAGTATGTTTTATGGGTTCCATATTATATGGTTATGGATGCAAAATGATAATGTCCTGGTATTTAAGTTCATGGTCTCAATTTAAAGTTGTCATAAATTTTGTCCTCTAGCTACTATTTTAGTTAAATCACATTAACTAAGAAGTAATTTTGGACATGATACTTAAAGGAGCTGAAGTACATTTTCATGTTTTGATTCAGCATTGTCATAATTTCCTATATATGATGCATTTATGGAAGATAGCTTATGATATGATCATAGTCTCCATTGAAATGCTAAAATGTTATATTGGCTTCTATCTCAATTGTGCTATAGCATGAGATGCAATAGTTAGTACTAGACTTAGACTTTAACTCTAAATGAGATGTTTGGTATGAATCATATTGAATGCTAAGAAAAGCTTAAAAAATTCCAATTCTATGTCATTTTATCAAAATATTTTATTTTAAAATGAATTGGAATTCTTGGATGTTGAGATTAAATGTTAATCTCATGTGGATATGATCCATAAGTTCTCGTTAGAATCATTTGATCAATTCAGATTGTTTTGAAAATAAATTATTTTTATATTATCTGAATTGATGAGTGAGTTCTGCGCAACGGAAGACATCCTAAAAGCTAAGGCTAGGATCAATATGATTTAATTCAAATTTTTAGCTTGAACCGAAAGGTAAGGGTGATAAGAAGAGGAATTAAAATACCAAACAATTGGACAAATTAGTTGCCCTAGTAGTTGCCAAAAGAAAATTAGACTCAAAAGCATGACCAAAAGGAAAGTATTTCTGATTTTGGTAAAGCTAAGCATTGTCCATGATTGTTTTCTAGATGGAAATTTACATGTTTTATTTTTTTTTTTAAAAGAGAAAGTTTTCATCCTTTGATTTTGTATGTTTTGGCACTTATGTCTAGATCTTATTAATCTAAATGGTATTCAAGATTGGTGAAAGATGGGCTTTTAGAACCATTATTTTGTTATATTCACAATCTATGAATTCTATTTAGAGGATAATATGATCTAGGATTCCTTTTTGTAAAGGAATAAAGTTCCAATGACTTCTTTAAGTTAGTGCATACATGAAGGAGGAATAAGATTCTTTTAAAAATAGTAAAGTACATGATTAGTATTTCCATTTGCTTATTTCTTTTGGAGATATACTCTAATAATTACTATACATTTTCTAAAGTTGATTTCAAAAGTTTGTTCCTAGGACATTTGTCAAATCAAGGATTGGGTGAAAACCTAGTATATGATACTTCCATTTTTTTTTTGGAGATGTCCAGCCCTTGTGCTAGAAAGGAAGTCTAAAAAGTTGAAATCAAAAGATAGAAAAATGTGTGTTTACGATAGGTATCCAAAAGGAATTATAAAAGATTGTTTTGGTTGTCATAAAGAATACAAGATGTTTGTTAAGTACAATTACAAAGTTCTTGATGATGACTATGTGAATAATCTTAAAGCAAATCGTAGATTGTTCTAGAAAGAAAATGTCAGAATTTGTTGTAGGACAACTATAAAATACATTTGGAAATGAGATGGTTGTATTAGATACACCACAAGACATTATTCTGTAGATAGCTAAGTACACTGGTACAATAACGTAGTGGGAGGATTATCAAATAAATTCATACTTTTGGAATAAACTTTTGAAATCATTCCATAAGGATATGAATTAGATCCTCGGTCCTACGTAAAGGTAATAGATGATATGAATATGGAATATTGGATCAAGGTTATGTGAATATAATTAGATTCTATTTAAAGTCTAGAACTTGTAGAGGTGTCTAATGGCATTAAGCCTATTGTTTTCAAATAGGTCTACAAGTAAATGAGATTGATAGATTTGAAGGTGCAAACTTTCAAAGTCAAGACTAGTGGAAAAAAGATTTATTCAGAAAGAAATAGTTCGATTATGAAAAGATTTTTTCACCAATAGTTAAGTTTGACTCTATCTAGATTCTCTTATTCATTATATTTCATTTGGATGAAATATGACAATGGATATCAAGAAAGCTTCTTTTAGTAGCAATCTTGAGGAAGACATCTATATGATGTAACTAGACTTGTTCATAGCAAAGAACCAGTGGTGATTAGCATGCAAGTTGCTTAAAGTCCATTTATGGACTAATGCAAGCATCTAAGTCATAAATATCATCTTTGATCAAATAATCAAATTATTTGATTTTGATCAAGTATTAAAAGGCCTTAAGTGTGTAAAAGTTATATAGAATAATAAATTTCTTAATGTACATTGATGACATTCTAATCATTTAGGATGATGTAGAGTTATTGTCATCAATAGAGTTTTGGTTGTCTAGTCCAGTTTGATATAAAGTACTTGGAAAAGACTAGTCACATCCTAAGAATTATAACTTTGTTAAAATTTAGAAATTAGGATGTTGGGTCTATCTCAAACTGCTTAAATAGATTAGATTCTAGCCAAATATAGCATGTAATACTTCAAGAAATGATTCTTTCCTTTTAAGTTTGAAGTTCCTTTATATAGGACTACGGTCCTTAGACATATAAAAGGAAGAGCATATCAAGACGATTCCTTATATCAAATCGATAGGAAGTCTTTATGCTATACTAAATATTAGGCTAAATATCTATTTTGCAGTGGACATAGTAAGCAAATATCAAATGAATTAAAGATCACTTAACTTGGTGGGAGTAAAGCATATACTCAAATATCTTAGGAAAATGAGGGATTATATGCTTGTCCACAAAAGTGAAGTTTTGATGTTTATTGGATGTACAAATTCTGACTTGTAGTTTGATTGTGATTCATGAAGTTGGACTTCAAGATATGTGTTCATCCTAGGTGGTGAAGATACACATTAAGCGTAAGTATCATCTCATTAGAGAGATATGAACACGTGAGTAGTAGTAGTAGAAAATATAATTTATGCAACAAATCTGACAAAAACTTGTTTCCAAACCTTGCCTTAGAGTGACTATAAAATTACTCTAAAGGGAGATGAGTGTCGGATATGTGGTAAATTGTCTTTGAGGGCAAGTGGGAGATTGTTGGGATTTATGCCCTAAAATCCAATTTATTGGCATGTCATGAATAATTAAGTTGTTTAATTATATGAGACTATTTATAAATGAACTAATGGGACATTATCTTAGTCCATGAGATGCATAGTATGTGATTTATGTGAAAAGTCACAGAAAGATATAAATCACAAGTTCTTTGTAAACTCAGAATGTTAGAAATTATTAATGCAGTAGAATTTTTTTTTCCCCAAAAGCAAATGTGAGCCTTGCACCATATTTTCTGGCATGGTCTACACCCTGTCTTGTATATTTTGCTACTATAAAGGAAGTCTTTTATAGTGAGTTTATAGTTTGCTACCAAAGAGCTTCCCCTTTTCATATGATAAATGCTTAGGTTCTGCATTTAGTATTACTGTCCAAAAGAGCAACCTTTGAATTCGGGGTTCATTGCAGTGAGGGGTACCTCTAATGGGATTTTAAGGTGAATTAATTGCAATGTCTCTATGTTCTTTTATGCTCAATTTGGTTGCAACTAAATGGGGAATAAAATATAAATAGAAAGCTCAAATCTGGACATCATAAAACTTTTTGAATCAGTTTCATGTATCTTGTTCTGTCATTCTACTCTAATTTAAAAATAAAATAATTTTTTTTTTAGTTAGGATCATATGGATGAGAAGACAAAGGGAAAGAAAAAGGTGTGGGGCTTGCGTAGAGAGGGTTCAATTTAATTTCTATTAGAGGATAAAATATCTGCCCCTTTAATAGTGGAGAGGTAGATCAACAACTCCCAAACCTCTGTTTTTGCACCTTGCACCTTGCACCATGTCTAGTAGTACCCCACATGTGAGAGGACAACCTTTTGCATCTCACCTATGGCACCTGCACATGTCTTTCTACATCAACACCAGCAACATGCCAAAATCTTGAATTTGATACCATTGATGGTAGTTTGTGCTTTAAAAAAATTATTGCTTTTTCCCTCCAGTGAAAAAAACTACTGAAAATGTGGTTGATCTCCTTCCCCCTCAATTCCATTTCTGTTGTTTTCCTCACATTGTCTTGGCAACACCAAAGGAAATTAAGTTATGAACTTGGATGCAGGGAAAAGGCTTTCTTACAAGAAGTACTGAAAGTTTACAGTTTAAAGTACATAAGTGCTTCCCGAATGCTTGGAGATCAGTTAGCTCTTGCCTGGGTTGTAATGTCAGATCCTTCTTTTGACATGAGGAAATTTACCAAACCACAAGCTTTTGTAGAAAAAATTGGTGTTGCCTCCGTACTATTTTTACCATGTGCCATATACAATTGGACGCCCCTAGAAGGTGCAGGTCAATTTCATGGAATGCCCTTAGATGTTAAGGTATATTGTTAACATAATAACTTATGATTTTGCCACCAGCTGAATGTAGGAGTGTGCTTTGATTAACTTATAATCCTAGTAACATATCACATAGAAACCAACACGTTTAAGTAGCTTCCCAATACAAAAACTGTCCAAAAAGCTGCTACAAGTTGTGCAAACAATTGTCCAACTTGTCCTAACACCTGTGCATCACACCATCCAAAAGTTGGTCCAATACGCTTTAGCAATAACCATCCAACATACTTCAAAAGTTTGGCTCACAGCAAATATAAAACACAAAATCTTGGCTCATTTTTTTTAAGACAACAAGAACTCAATCTATCAATGGCTGGCAAATTGTGTGTATATATATATAGACACACATATACAACAACAGAATTTCCAATCTTCTTTAAACTTGGCAATAACATTATCTCCATCAAACGTCTCCACATTGTTTTCAACAGTACAATTACATACATATCATAAACTAACTGGCAATAGTATGATTAACATACAAAACAAATGTACTAATACAACTTGCAGTTAGTACATACAATTACATCCCATTATGGCAGACACATCTGCCTGATTTTGACTTCTCTAGACCTAGTAGATAAGATAAGCAATACTAGAAACATGGCCCTTAAGACTACTAGAGATATTGTCAACTTCTTTGCTTTCTCTTCAGAGATCATGCGTGCAGCCTTGGCTCTTTCAAACTTTCATTTTACAACTCGCTCCCTTTCCAATGCTGCGGCTGTTAGGGCGTGTGCTTGCTTTAACTCTTCATTGGCAACTCCCACTGCATGCTCCAATCGGTTGAATTTGGCAATAACTATAGGTGTTATTGCTACGCCACGCGGACAACAAATGCTGGCGTCTAACTACTTGAAGAAATTCCATGCACGGTCATCATCTTGCACAATACAATACAACACAGAAATAGGAATACTTTGATATGGTTCTTTAACGCACAACACAAATATTTTGCCAATACTTGGATATGGTACTTACTGATGACCAATAGCGACAACTATAAAACCTCCTGCTATGGCAAGTACCACTTGTCATCTACCCAAGCAATGTGTGATGAGTTCAATTCAAGTAATTAGTTTGTAAAAAGTTGAGTTAAGGCTACAAGTGATCACGGGTCAATCCGTTCAAGTTGAGGTAAGCCCTTCACTTAAAGCGATCATGTCAGGTAAATGGTTCTTATACCTACAGCTGAATGATGGATCAACTGGAGTCAACTGCACCCAACTTTTAGGTGCTCAGCCAAAACCTGGTCGGGTGATAATCCCAGCATTCCCAGAAAAATTAATGCAAAAAAAATAAATAAAACCCATCCTATTTCATCCACCAAAACTTTTAGGTAACCTAAAGTAGCTAAAATGCAAGACTTCCAAGTTCTCAACTCTAAAATGTTCATGCTACAACTCACCCTTCACCCAATCTTATGGAAGAAATAAGTGTATAGAGCAAGAATCTGATTTAAAAGAAACCCATTAACCCATTAACAAGATCAAAACTTTGTAAAAAAGAAATCAAATGAACCCATTAACAAGAACTGAAATTCCAGCAAATTTCTAGAGAGGACTAAACTTGCATTCTATCAAATCAAATGAAGTAAATTTCAGCTAATGAAAAGAAACCCATTAACAAGAACTGAAATTCGAACAAGACAGGATGGAAAACAATGAAAAAAAATTTGAGAAAACTTATCGTGCACAGTGGATTCCTTTGTCTTTGCCGGCATCGGACTGGGTGACGTTTCTCGTGGATTTCTCTTCTGAGCTCTTCGCTGGCGTCAGACCTCGTCGATTTCTCTAGTGGGCACAAAACTCTCTTCTCTGGTGGGTGAGGAGTGAATAGCAGGGAGAGAGAGAGAGAAAAAAAAAAAAAAAAAAAAAAAAAAAAAAAAAAAAAAAAAAAAAAAAAGGGGTTTTCAGCTGAGCTACAGTAAAACGCGAGTAGTATATATATTTTCAGCTGCGCTACAGTACCCACATTTTGCTACAGTATTTTTTAGTTTTCAGTTTCAGTTTTCAGCTCTATTCAAACGGACCCTAAGCTATAATGCTAAAAAAGCAGCCAATTCCCCTTTGTCTGAAACATTAAGAGGGAATGCATGCATTGAAGAACGAACTTGCTTTTTGTAAGTGAACGTAGAATTTTCTCCAAAGCCTGCATAAATTATTTCCTCCCGATAAAAATAATAAACCCACTCTGATCCCGATCAAAGGGATAACACGATACGCCCACTGCACCATAAATGTTAGCTTGACACAAAACGTCCTTATGTTTTTCTAAAATCAACGAAGTCCACTCCATTAAACCAGGTTGGAAGGTGGCCAGTCCACGAAATTTAAAATCCTCCCCCCATTTTGTCTTCCCTTGAATTATTTGGTAAAAGCATGGGTAGAATTCTTTATTAACCTTACAAAAGATACTGTCACCATCAGGCTCGTTATTAACTACTTCAAGAGTGACGACATCAAGCCGTTGACCATGATTAGTACATGGAGAAATCACCCCTTCCTCCTTAAAATCAAATGTAAACCACTCTTTTGGTATATTATTCCTTTTTACCAAAATAATGGGGTCCTCGGCGGTATACGTAGCATTAACCTGGCTAAGAGGAACCGATCTTCATTCTCAAAAAAAAGAAGAGGAACCGATCTTCATTCTCAAAAAAAAAAAAAAGAGGAACCGATCTCCTGTAATATGGCCCTTCTCTAAGTTCGTTTTTGTCAAAGTCAAACATCCACTGACGATTGATGTCACCACGGCTGCCCATCATGACTAGCCTGAAAATAACAAAGAAAGAGGAGCGATGATCAGGAGCGAATAAAAATTAAACAATTGAATGAGCTAATCGTTCATGATCAAAGTAAAGAGTAGACAAACAAAAAAAAAAAAAAAGAAGAAAAAAGAAAACAAAGGCTTTCATGGTTCAGGAATGCAACCAACACACAGAATCGTTATGAGAAGACACAAAGCTGATAAAAAAAATGGTAACTCACAAATTAAAAGAAAGTGCTAATACCTCTTGATAGTCCCAAATACACCTTCGTCCAAATGGACGAAGGATGATGGTTGAAGATAAGCTCAGGATTAGCCCAGCTCTTATAGTCCCAAATACACCTTTGTCCAAATGGACGAAGGATGATGGTCGAAGATAAGCTTAGGATTAGTCCAGCTCTTGATAAATCACCTGGCAAAGACGAGGCCATCACCCCTCCATCAATGACGAGGCATTACAAGACCAATAATGAACTTTTGTACCGTTGAAGGTGTATCATTCCATTTAACACCCCACATGGACGTTACAGATTCAGAAATGATACCACCATTAAGAAGAACCAACAGCTAGAAAGGAGAAGGAAGCGCCTATATAACTCTAGTTCATAGTGATTGATATTTTGTTATTGCTATTCTTACTCTAGCCATTCTAACTTTAGCATCAGAGGTTCTATGGCAGGCGCCACATTGGTGATCCATACTTCTTCCCTTCACACTCCATTTTTTCAGGGTCGAGTTGGCACAGGACAACTCCATTCTGGACGCGCGATTTGGCTAACGATCTCAAGCATCAACGGACCGAAGGAGAAGAAGAAGGAAAAAGAAGACGATCGAAGAGGACAAAAAAGGGATCGAGCGGACCGGAGGAATGACGAAGGAAATAGATGAAGAGATGACAAAAATCCTCAACCAATGAAGTCCACGCCTTTAGTGATGCCCCTTAACCATATTTTGACGGAAATTAAAGACGAACAATATCTTAAATGGCCCAGGTCACTCTACTCATCTCCCAGCGTGCACGACAAGAGAAAATATTGCCGTTTTCACAAAGACCACGGGCATTACACAGATGATTGCCGAGATTTGAAGGAGTAGATAGAAGAACTTATACGGAAAGGGAAATTACAGAAGTACGTGAAAAAGGGAGATTCTAGCAAGTACAGGGACGATAAGAAGGACCAACACGGAGGTTTCCAAAGAGATGAAGATCACCTACCACCTTGTCCACAGAGCGCAATAGGAGAAATAAAAACCATCACGGAAGGACAAACCACAGGAGGGTCGTTCAGATCCCTCAAGAAGTCACACCAAAGGCAGGTAAACAGTGTTCATAGCTTGCTTCCCCTGAAGTAAAGACGGACAAACCAAGACATGTACTTCTCAGAAGAAGATGCCAGAGGAGTAAAGCAACCTCATAACGACCCACTGGTCATTACGATCATGATCGTGGGATTCAATACAAGAAGGGTTTTGGTAGACAACAAGAGCTTGGCGAACATTATTTATCTTTCCGCCTTCTAGCAATTAAAAGTAGACCCAAAAAAACTTTGTCCTTTCGAGTCCCCCCTCAAAGGCGATGGATAAATGTCTTCCTTTCTTCAAGACCCTGAAGCGAGCCTTTGTCTGGACGGAGGAATGCGAGACAGCATTTTAGGAATTAAAACGTTACCTGAGCAAACCCCCACTCTTGAGCTCATCTAAAAAGGGAGAAGATTTATTTCTCTACCTAGTAGTATCTATAATTACAGTCAGCGTAGCCTTGATCAGGGAGGAAAACAAGATACAACGTCTAGTGTACTACGTTAGCCAGGCTTTTTAGGGAGCCGAGGCCCGATACCCAAAGATAGAGAAGATTACCTTTGCCCTAATAGTTGCCTTAAGAAAACTTCGTCCATACTTCCAGGCTAGCCCGATCATAGTGATGACGGACCAGCCCATCAAAAAAGCAATGAATAAAACTGAGGCCACTAGATGGATGGTACAATGGGCTATTGAGCTCAGTCAGTTCGATATAGAATACTACCCTTGAACGGCCATAAAGGCACAAGCATTGGCAAACTTCATAACGGAATTTACCGTCCCCGAACATGAAGAAAACTAGGAAGATCTGTGGACAGTCCTTACAGATGGGTCGTCACCCAGAAGAGAAGCGGAGTAGGTCTCATCATCACCTCCCTTGAAGGAGATGTCTTGAAGTATGGAGTCCAGCTTAAATTCCCTGTAACCAATAACGAAACGGAGTATGAAGCTATATTGACAGGGCTAAGAGTAGCCTGGGCACTTGGAGCTAACAACATTTCGCTAAGGAGCGATTCACAGCTCGTCATAGGTCAGGTCAGAGGAGATTTTGAAGCAAAGGAGACAAGAATGCAGAAATACCTTAAATTGACGAACCAGTTGGTGAGCAATTTTGATTGTGCAGAGTTTTTTCAGATCCCACAAGATCAGAATGCTGAAGCAGATGAAGTAGCACGTAATGCGTTCGCGGATGATCAGTCGAAGGTAAATGATTGGAGGCTGGAAGAACAAAACTCTCCTAGCATCGAAGAATTTCAAACCTTCCCTGTACACACTCACTCGGGGTGGACGAGTCCCATCCTGTCTTACCTTAAGGATGGACAGCTACCACCGAACCTAGAAGAAGCCAAGAAGATCAAGAAACGAGCTGCCTGATTCACGATGCTCAATGACGAGCTTTACAAAAGAGGCTTCTCCTAGCCTTACTTGAGGTGCGTAGAAGAGGAGGAAGCTAAATACGTTCTAAAAGGTGCACGGGGGAGTTTGCGGCAACCACATGGGAGCAAAGTCCCTTGTCCAAAAGATCACAAGGGTGGGTTATTTTTGGCCCATAATGCAACAAGACGCAGCGGATTTCGGTAAAAGGTGTGACCGTTGCCAAAGGTATGAAAATGTCCAACGAGTCCCTGGGGAAAAGATGACGTTCATTTCCTCACCTTGGCTGTTTGCACAATGAGGTTCGACATTATGGGCCCCCTACCACAAGGAAAAGACAGATGAGATTTCTACTCGTCGCGATAGACTACTTCACGAAATGGGTTGAGGCAGAAGCACTGGTAATGATCATAGAAGCAAAGGTACAAAATTTTATATAGAAAAATATTGTTTGCAAGTTCGGGATACCTAGGACGATCATCTCAGACAATGGTCGCCAGTTCGACAGCCACGGATTCAAGTCATTTTGAGCGAACCTAGGCATCAGGAAAAAATATTCGTCACCAGGGCATCCTCAGGCTAATGGACAGACAGAAGTTATGAATCGAACCTTGTTAAAGATCATCAAGATTCGGTTAGTAAGGGCCAAGGGCGCATGGCCTGAGGAATTACCAAGCGTCCTATGGGCCTATAGGATTACAACATGAACACCAACAGGAGAAATGCCCTTTAATTTAACTTACGGGACAGAAGCAGTCATCCTGGTTGAAGTAGGACTCACTAGCCTCAGGATGGAATCCTTCGACGAACAATGTAATGACGATCAACTAAAGCTGAACTTGGATTGTTTGAACGAAGTCAGAGATCGAGCCTCCCAAAGAATGATCAAGTACTAGTAGAAGATGGCCCAATACTACAATTAGAGGGTAAAGCTGAAAAGATTCAACATAGGAGATCTTGTCCTTCGAAAAGTGACGCCTGCAACGAAAGACCCTGCACAAGGCAAGCTAGGACCAACCTGGGAAGGACCCTACAAGGTAGTCCACTATTCTCATTAAGGAAGTTACCACTTGGAGGATTTGGACGGAAACAAGCTGCCTCGTCCATGGAATACCGAGCACCTAAAGAGGTATTCCGAATAGGAACCTTAATCCAATTGTATGCATGACTTCATACTTTTTAATACGTCCAAATGTTTGCGTGATAATACAAATCAAATAAACATATTATTCAGCAATCCATGTATTCTGGTTACCTCTCTATCTTTTCCAAAAAAGACGATAAGATTCCTTAAATAGATGTACATCGTCCAAACGAAAAAAACGATAAGATTCCTTAAATGGATGTACATCATCCAAACGAAAGAGACTACTAAGTTTGTAGACCCCTTAAACAACAATTGGATTAACCTAGTTATTTAGCCAAGTGATTAACTTAGGTAAATTATGCAATTCTAGGTTAACACAATCATATAATCATATCAAGCATAGCAGCGGAAAAAATAAATAATACAATGATATGATGACGCAGGAAAACCAAACCGATAAAAAACTTAGGTAGGATTTAACCTAGCTATTTTCAAGGTAAACCGGAATCCACTATATGAAAGAATTAAAGTTCATACAATAGGATTTAGACCACTAACATCCTATTGCTACCCCCTAGTAAAACTTACTGACATGACCATGTGCAAGCTCTGAATCCACGAACTCCTTCTTTCTTGAATTCTCTAGCGAGTACAAGCACACTCGCTTATGTATCTTTAAGTTCTTATGGCAGCAACTGAATGATCATCAAGTCCTTGAAGAAATCTCCTCCTTGATAATCCTAAGCTTATGTAAAAGAAAGCTCCTCAAAGATCTCACGAGAGATTCAGACAAACAGCAATATAAGCAACATAAAAACGTGGCTAAGGTTTGCCTTATATACCTAGGGCAAAAACATAAAACCCTAAACGTTTTAATAAGATAGAGCTGAGTTGGAATTCTACAGAAAAATGCATTCTGCCTGAGATTCGATGGATCGAGCCTAAGCTTCGATCAATCGAGCCAGGCCGAAATGCACTATTAATTCTGCATCAGCTCAAATCCAACTTTACATAAAATACACAACTTTGAGCAAGTCTAAACAAGATTTAACAACCTGTTTTGATCATGGTTTGCCAACAATACAAATTAGAGTTCTAAATACATAAATCCCTAATTCTTTAAAACCTAACAAACTCCCCCTTTGGCAATCCGTGACAAAACACAACTAAAAACTCAAAGTTTACAAAGTAAAGCCCTTTACAAAAAAAAATGCTCATTTCAACAAATCCAATCCTAACTACTATCCATCAGTTGCAAGTGTAGACAGCAGCTCAATTGAATCAACCTGTATATTCCTTGAACCACTAAACAAAACGCATAAACGCATATATGGAAAAAAAATACAAGTAATCAAAATAAAATCTTGATTTCACAAAACACAAAATAAAGACATATATCAATGAATAACATCATAAATATAAATCAATAAGCAATGAAATAGGAAACATATATGACAAAATAAATGTACCTCCCTCGAACATAAATAGGCCAACAACATACATCAGGAGCAAAAAAAAAATGTAAATACAAAGTGCGGCTCCTAGATACAATCTAATCACCACAAGCTCTCCAAGACAATCAAAACTCCCCCTATCAACAAAAACTCTACAAGCTACTCAAAATGCTACTCCCCCTTTTTGTGACGGAATGCCAAAGGATAATCAGAATCCATCATCAAAAGGAGGCGGTGAAGGTGGTCATTGAAAATGCGCCAACTCTGCACGTAAAGCTCGAACCTCATATAGCAAGTCCACCAAAATTTGTCCATGAGCCGTCTGAACGGTCAAGACATGATCCAACGTACGTTGAATGTCAGAATCATCCGAAGTAGTTGGTGGAGGAACATCAGCATCAACAGTAGCAGCACCAGACGCCTCAGCCTATGCATCACCTGTAGAAATGGGAGGAGGGGGTACAGCACCAGAAGGCTTAACTCTAGCTCTCTGATGAGCAGCCCTCTGCCTAAGGAAAGAAGCACCTATGGGACCAGTAATATGTACGAGCTCAGATGCGGGGAAACCAGTCAAGCCTAAATGTAACAAAATCCTATGAATGAAAATAGGGTAAACAAAAGCGTGACCAACAGCGCTATTCCTATGAATCTCGTTCAAAGAACGAAGAAATAAATGGGGGAAAGAGATAGAAGCACTAGAAACAAGTGCATACAAAAACACACATCACTTAATAGGGATGGTGTGGAGATGAGAGATAGGCCACAAGGAATGACACGCTATCCTAAGAAAGAGATAAGTAGTCTCAGGAAACTCAGCAGACGTGATCCGAGGATTAGAACCCCACTGGATAGAAGACCCAGTGATGTATGACATAACGTCATCAAGGGGTGGAGACTCCTCATAAGGATAGACGGGCTGCCTAACGATCGGAACCCCAAGAGCCTCAGCCACTACCCTAGGGGTAATGGTGAACTCAACACCTCGTATCCAACTCCTAACTAAGGTGTTGGAATCATAGACGTGGCAAGAGAGGTTCGAATAAAACTCTCTAATCAGGGCAGACGGGGGTGGATGATCTATCTCTAACAAAGACAACCAGCCTCGACTCTCAAAATTTGCCCTAATGGCAGGATCTAACAAAACTTCCCGCTCAGCCCAAATCTTTCTCTTAATGTTCAGCTTCTCATAGGCCTTTCTACATTTGTCACTCCGAAACAACTCACTCCTAGAGGGAGACTCAGAAGAGGTAAAGGGTGTCCTATAGGCTCTAGTCTTCCTAGGCATGATGCTAAGGAAATGACAAAGACACAAATCAGAACAAAAAAAGAACAAAAAGAAAACCAAGGGCAGACTGCAAGTTAGCACAAAAACTTAGAACATAAATCTATATGATGCATGAACAATTAAATGTCATGATGCATGCTCTAATGCAGTGAAACTAAGTTCAATTTAAGTTCAAATTCACAAAATTGGCTTGAGCATAGAGTTTCTAACAAAAACCCCAAAATTTGAAAAACCACTTGTTTGTTTTTATAAAAAATTGACCAATTGATCATCACACAAGATAGAATATAGTTTAGAATGATCAAATACATCAATCCAACAATCCAATTTCATCAATTAAACCCAATTTGAATAAAATCCCCGATTCGGGTAAATACAAGCCCTAGGATTTTCAAATTCTCGCAATTCATTAAATTGATCAAATTAAACCATCAAGATCAAGTTTATAACATCCTAGAATAAAAACACATTGATCAATTTCAAAAAATTTGGCTTAAAACATCAAAAACCCCAAATTTGAATAGGTCCAAAAATCCTAATCAAATGCATGAATTTATGCATGAAAACATGAAAATAAATGCAAAAGGAAGGGTATAAAGGTCTTACCGGCCTTGGGAGAGGAAAACCTTGCAAAAAATTTGGACGAATACGACAAAAAATTGATGTGGAGCCTAGTCCAAATCGAAGAGAGAGAAAAGTTTTAAAACTTTTTGAAAAAGTATGAAGAACAAGTCAAACTCAGTTTTTTAAAAACCTGATTCACGATTTTTGATTGATCGAAATTTTAGGTTCAATCGATCGACACAGACAGAGGTTCACTTCATTTTTTAATCGCAATTTTGATTGATCGAAAAACAGCCTCGATCAATCGAAATCCCAAAAAAAAAAATTTTGAAAACCTCAGCAAATTTTGAGCTAAAACACTCAAAGCATTGAATTTTATGAGTAAAAATGCATGAGTATGATATGAGATGTTTTTCAAAAACACACGTTTTAAACCCAGTTTTCCCAAAAATTAGTTTTACAACCATTCTCCCTTCAAATTCTCAAGCAACAAATATGTTTTGCATAAAACTCAAAGAATGTTCAAACTTGGTTGGTCAAACCAAAGACACACACAGTAACATGTACAAAGTTTAGTAAAAGCTTGAGATACATGTGAGGTGATATGTGAATAGAAATCAAACACAAAGTCTACAAAATTCATCACATAGCATTTGAAAGAGACTATCACCAAAAGAGTTACATCATATAACTTCCACATCTCCTTGAACATAAGCTTGCAATCATGTAAGTTTCTTGATTTGCCTCATAATGTACACACCAATTTTAATTGTTCAGAAACTTATTTAATAGCTGGGATAATGTACACACCAATTTTATTTATTTGAATTAGCTTTATGTTCTTTTTGTGCATGTGCTACACTTTCTTAAGCACAAAATCTTACGATATGCACTAAGGTGTTCATGATTGGCTAGTAAAAAGTGGTGAGATGGGTATTTATGCCTTTCTTAAAAGGTTCAAGTTCGACAGTCAAAGACATGTGACTTCAAGATCAAGACAAAGTGATCAAAAATCATAAACATCTTTCCCACACAATATGCACTACAAAGCTCAAACTAGTAAAGTGCAATAAATAAGCTCATCCAAGCTAAACAAGATACATAAGGCATGTTATGTGAAAATAAATTGACCAACCTTGTTTTCTAAACCATGAGAATAAACACAAAAACACAATTTGCTTCCTTTTTTTTTTTTTATAATTATTATAAAAAGGAAACAAAAACAGTCCTAGAATGAAATGCATGAATGATATGCAATGCAAGTCCTAGAAACAAAAGAAAACAAAAACCAAAGAACAATAGTCACAAAGAGTAGAGCAATGAAGCAAAAGAACCATGTTAGAAAGACTCAATTAGTTCGAGTCTTTTGCATCCAAAACCTTTTAGATGCACCACAAGCATTGGAGTTCTTATTCTCATAAGAATGATTTCCAACTCCAGGATTGGAATAAAGGTTTAGAGCCTTTACCAATTCACCAATGAGTACTATAGGATCTTGTGCTTGAGGCACAGGTACTTTTGGTTTTTTTGCTCTTTTAGCAACTTGCAGCTTATAACAGTTTGGACGAATGTGTCCAAACTTCCCACAAAAATGACAAACCCAAGCAGGCTTACCATGCATCTTGTCTTTAGAAAGGGTAGACTTCTTAGGTTTAGACTCTTTCAGATCAACCCTAGTCTTCCTAGATGGTGAAACTTCTATGGGGTTAACAACCTCACTCACAGGGGGTTTGATATTTTCACTCACAGAAGGTTCAAAAGAAGCTGAAGGAACAAAGTTTATGGAATGGGGTGCAGACACAGAGATGCTATCAACAAAACCTAATCCAGATTTGTCAGAAGGAGACTTTTGAATACTCAGCATTTGATCAAGTTTAGAATTAGCAGATCTAGCAACAAATAAATCAAGTTCCAAAGATTTAACATTATCAAGCAATAGCATATTCTCAGTTTTCACATTGTTCAAAAGTTCATTAACATCAAATAGTTTTATATGCAAATCTTTCTTATCAAGCTCAAGAGATGCAATTTTCTTCAAGCCAAGTTCAACATTCATAGCATCCTTTGCAGCAACTTTGCAAAGTTTATTATAAGCTTCTTGAAGATCTACATCCTCAAAGAGTTCCCCATCAGAAAGGTTCTCTTCAACAGACAAGCTTTCATTAATTACAGCAGTAGCAGTGAAAGCAATGAAGTTTCCATTCTCTTTATAACCAGACTCATCATCAGAAACTTCATTATCACTAAGGGTTACAACCATAGCCTTACACTTAGACCTCAAGAATGTTGGACATTCAGATTTCATATGACCATATCCTTGACATCCAAAACACTGAGGACCCATAGAATTATTAGGAGATTGACCTACTCTTTCTCTAGGTTTTTCAGTGTTACTAACCTTAGTGGAATCATTCTTCCTAAAGTTTCTAGGTTCAGTAGTGTTCGTACCTTTTGCCCTTTTGTTACTATTCCTAAGAAAGTTTCTAAAGTTCTTGGCAAGGTAAGCAATCTCTGTAGCAGAGAGCTCATCATCAAATCTACCAACCTCAACATCATCAACTGACTTAAGAGCCATTAATTTGGATTTGCTAGTTTTGGGTAGGTCTAACTCATAAGACTAAAGAGATCCTACAAGTTCATCAATAGGGATGGAGTCCACATCCTTGCTTTTAGTGATGGCAGTCACTTTGGGTCTAAAATCTTTAGTTAAAAATCTAAGAATCTTCCTAACAATTTTAGGTTAATCATAGATTTTACCCAAGTTGTATACAAAATTAACAACGTCATTAAGTTTAGCATAAAATTCATCAAAGGATTCATCATCAGACATCCTAATGCTCTCAAACCTAGATGTTCATTGCTGCAATTTATTAATCTTAACTACCTTTGTGCCTTCATGCACATTCTAGAGGATATTCCAAGCAGTGTGAACAACATCAACATTTGAGATTCTCTTAAATTCCTCCATAGAAACAGCGTTAAAGATAGCATTCGTAGCTTTGCTATTGAACGTAGCTGCTTCTTTTTGAGAAGTTTGCCATTCACTCACAAGAGTAGTGGGCTTCTTCCATCCGTACTCAACGGAATTCCAAACTCTCTCATCAATGGATTTCCAGAAAGCTTTCATCCTTACTTTCCAATAGGCATAATTATTCCCATCAAAGTGAGGAGGAATAACTAGAGAGTGTCCATGGTCCATGACAACAGGGGTCAAGGATCAGCTCAGAGATCAAAAGATCTACAACCAGAGAGCAACCTACTCTAACACCACTTGTTAAGTTTTTAGACCCCTTAAACAAAAATTGGATTAACCTAGTTATTTAGCCAAGTGATTAACTTAGTTAAATTATGCAATTCTAGGTTAACACAATCATATAATCATATCAAGTATAGCAGCAGAAAAAATAAATAACACAATGATATGATGACCGAGGAAAACCAAACCGGTAAAAAACCTGAGGAAGATTTAACCTAGCTATCCTCAAGGTAAACCTGAATCTACTATATAAAAGAATCAAAGTTCATACAATAGGACTTAGACCACTAACATCCTATTGCTACCCACCAGTAAAACTTACTGACACGACCACGTGCAAGCTCCGAATCCATGGACTCCTTCTTTCTTAGATTCTCTAGCAAGTACAAGCACACCCGCTTGTGTATCTTTAAGCTCTTATGGCAACAACTAAATGATCATCAAGTTCTTGAAGAAATCTACTCATTGATAATCCTAAACTTATGTGAAGAAAAGCTCCTCAAAGATCTTACAAGAGATTCACACAAACAGCAATATGAGCAACATAAAAACGTGGCTAAAGTTTGCCTTATATACCTAGGGCAAAAACATAAAATCCTAAACGTTTTAATGAGATAGGGCAAGTTGAAATTCTGCAGAAAAACGCATTATGCCCGAGATTCGATTGATCGAGCCTAAGCTTCGATCAATCGAGCCAGGCCGAAATGCACTATTAGTTCTGCATTAGCTCAAATCCAACTTTACATAAAATACACAACTTTGAGCAAGTCTAAACAAGACTTAACAACATATTTTGATCATGGTTTGCCAACAATACAAATTAGAGTTCTAAATACATAAATCCTTAAGTCTTTAGAACCTAACAGAGACGATAAGATTCCTTAAGTGGATGTACATCGTCCTAGCAAAAAAGAAGACAAGATTCCTTAAATGGATGTACATCGTCCAAAATCAAAAAAGACAATAAAATCCCTCAAACGGATGTGCATCATGTAAGCAAAAGGATAAGGTTCCCTAAACAAAAATACATCGTCCGAGAATACCTTAATAAAAATTTTCTAAGTCCCAAAGATGGACGAGGAGAATTCTTTAATAAAAATTCTCTAAGTCCTAAGACGGATGAGAAGAGTTCCTTAACAAAATCCTCTAAGTCCATGGGTGGACAAGTAAACTATGCAACAAATTTCCTGAGGTCCTAAAGGGACAAAAAGACACACCCATGTAAATTACAACCAAACGTAAGCAGGAAGACGAATATGAGGAAAAACAAAGTGCATAGATGTATAGATATGAAGCTACAAATTGTTCAAAAGCCCTAGAACAGATAAGGGCATACAATGGTGTTGTACTCCTCTGTAGTTTGGAATGCGAGGACGGTTTTAGCTATGGCAGCCTTCATCCTCTGACTAGGTGAAGCAAAAAGCTTGTCCTTTTGCTTCACCATCAACTTCTCAGACTCCAGCTGCTCAATTAAAACCTTAATTTTCTCCTTGGAAGTATTATTGGCATCCACAGCAACAATTAGGTCTTTCCACAGCCCCAAAGCCTCAGCCTCCAGCACCTCAACTTTCAAGTTAGCCATGACGGCCTTCTCCTCATTTGCCAAATATTGATAAGTAATATGCATCGTCTCTCCCAAAACCTAACAACAAAAAGTTTCGTCATAGTCAAGGTAAATAGACATACAAAAAGAACAATAGGAAAAGGAAAGCCACTTGCACGAGCTTGTGAACATGCTGGCTCACTATCTCATGGGAGGGCATGCTGGAAATCTCCCTCATTTCCTTGGGAGTCAAGAGCTCGTTTGCTTGAGCCATGGCTACTCCAGCATTGGAGTCCATTTTGCCTTTCCCTTTGTCCTTGGTTTTTTGTTTTTTGGTAGGAGGAACGACCTCCCCTATTGAAATAGCTGGAGAAGTAGCTCGTCCTTCATCCAAGGTGGAGGTGGACAAACCCCTCTCCATTGACTTCTTCTCTTTCTCTTTATCAACTATCTTCAGCCTTCTCTGGCCAATACTTGAAGGGGGCTCATTCTTCTTCCCCTTCATCTTTGCATACATATCTTTGTTAAACCTGGTCATCATCTCTGAGGAAAAAAAAAATTTTTAGAATCAGAAAAAAGAGAAAAGGACGACCTGATACATCAAAGATTACTCACGTTTCCTCTCTTCCTGGTCAATCATACTGAGAATGTAAAGCGAAGGCTTTGGCCCCAAACAATGACGAGCTAGTGTACGTGGGTCAACTAGCTCGTCAAAGTCGTCGATTGTACTGGCATACTTCACAGCTTCCAGAATTTACTCCTTAAATTTGTCCTCAAGCTCTGGGCGTTCTTTCACTATAAGACAAAAGATATGCAAGGTTGGAAGGACAATCAACACAGACGAAACCATAAAAAGAAGAAACATGAACAGATTTACCAAGATAAAGATTGGTGCAACAGTGGATACAAGTCGCCCAACGCTATATCAAGACCACTATCGCCCACAACAAAATCCCTAATTTGTGGGTATTGATTACTGGAGCAATGGGTAAGTACACCTAATGGGTCACTAGAAGAATCTATCAGCCCCCCTAGGCGAGCGAAAAGAAAGGCAATGGAGGGAGAAGCGCACATAATTTCTGAGTGATCCACTATTAAGGAAAAATACACAACTTAAAAAGGAAAGTAGGAGTACAAATTACAGTGAAAACAAAAAAGGAAAAAGGAAGCGTACCTGGAAATGAGGAAGAAAACTGATAAGGTAAGGAACAAAATGCACATCAAACGACTATGAGCTCAAAGAAATCAAACACAGAAAGAAAATAAAGAAATGAGAAAAGAAAGGCAAAGGATTAAAAAGGTTTCGCCTTGAAAAATACGAGAAAAACTGAAAAGACCCTTTTCGAAAATGAGACTCATTAACCAGCCAGAAAAGGACACGTGGCCACGATGTGTGCCATGCCGCCATAGAACAATTAATACGAGGAATAGAACCCCAAGCGCCTCAACTGTTTCCAAAAAAAAAAAAAAAAAAAAAAACTCCTCATATTCCTAAGTCCGTCCAAAACACGGATGACCTTGGAATAGGGGGGCAGATAAACTCCTCATATTCCTAAGTCCGTCCAAATACACCTTCGTCCATACAAACGAAGGACGATGGACAAAGATAAGCTTGGGATTAGCCCAGCTCTAGTAAATCACCTGGCAAAGACGAGGCCATCACCCTCCATCAATGACAAGGCGTTACAAAATCAATAATGAACTTCCGTATCGTTGAAGGTGTATCATTCCATTTAACACCCCACAAGGACGTTACAGATTCAGAAATGATACCACCATTAAGAAGAACCAACAGCTAGAAAGGAAAAGGAAGCGCCTATATATATACCCACTCTAAAGACCCAACAAAAAGGTACAAGAAAAACTCTAGTTCATAGTGATTGATATTTCGTTACCGCTATTTTTATTCTAGCCATTCTAACTTTAGCATCAGAGGTTCTGTGGCAGGCACCACACCGATGATCCATACTTCTTCCCTTCACACTCCATTTTTTCAGGGTCGGGTTGGCATAAGATGACACCATTCTGGACGCGCGATCTGGTTGACGATCTCAAGCATCATCACCTTTCAAAGGCAATTAACCGTATGGTTATGAGAACTCTTCTAATGAGCTAAAAGCTTTCTGAATGCTGTGAATTGACGTCAAAACAAAACAAGTGACAACAAAAAGGTGATAAACATAGCAAATGCTCGTGAAGTATATATAGTGACATGACTGACGAACTCATTTGCCAAGACGATCTCAACCATACAGATGAGGGGATACTTGGACGAACGAAACCAACACCCACATCACTGACGAGGGTAAGTCATTCATTTGATACAGCCAATTAATGCATAGAACGGTTACAGAACAAGCTATATGAGCCGTTGGAGCATATTGAAGCCACATTATGAGGCGCAAAACTTTACTAAGAAGAGCATTAAGACCACTATAACTGCCCCAACAGCTAGGAGTTGTAACAACATACATAAAGCCCTCATATTGCCAAGTGCAAGGTACATACACACATACATTGTGATATTGCTTGTGTCTATTACTTTACATTGTTCATTCTCAAAGAGTTTCTTATACTAACTTTGGCATCGGAGGCGTTGTGGCAGGCACCACACCGGTGACCACTATTGAGGGCTGAAGATTGTTTCCATCTGACCATCTTTACTGACGAATTTATCCTTCATCAATTTGGCGCTGTCTGTGGGAAAATGACATTTTTGTGTTCAATCTCGAAAAAGTAGTTTCCAAACAACAATTACTATCAGATGGAGTCCAATCAAGATTCCGCAGCCTTAGCTCAACAAGTTCAGGCTCTCGCAGCCACCGTTGAAGAACTAACCAGACAAAATCAGGAAATGAAGCTACGGCTTCAACAGGAGGAGAATTGGTTTAAAGGGAACCGGGATGACGAGGGAGATAGCCACAGAAGAAGTGACCATCAGAGGTCTACTACTCTAACTGAACACAACTTGGATCTTCTCCAAGAGATGAGGAGGGAGATGGATGAACTTAGGAATGCCATCAAGGAGAAAACAGAACGGAGTGTAGATCGAATGGTCAGGGCAATGGATTCGCCATTCACCACAGCAGTCCTCGAATGCCTAGTGCCGTCGAAATTTCGGTTACCCCAACTTGAACCATTCGATGGGCTAAAAGACCCTCAAGATCATCTTAACACCTTCAAAACGACACTAAGGCTCCAGCAACCCCCAGACGAAATACCGTGTCATTCCTTCCCAACCACTCTTAAAGGAGCTGTAAGGGAATGGTTCACAAAGTTGACAACATCGTCCATTGACAACTTCGAACAGTTGAGCAACGCCTTCCTGTGTCACTTCATTAGAGGACAACGTCCTAAGAGGACCGCGTACCACTTACTCACCATCAGGTAGGGAGAGAAGGAAACTCTGAGGTCATACGTGAAATGCTTTACTCGCGAGACACTAGAGGTAGACGAAGCTGACGATAGGGTGCAGCTAATGACCTTCAAGGCAGGGTTGAGATCCAGAGAGCTCGTTACATCACTTGCAAAGAATCCCCCAAAAACGACGGCCAAGATGCTCCTTAAAGCACAAAAGTACATGAACGCTGAAGACGCCTTAGCAGCCATTAGGGGTGTAGAGAGACCAGGGGACAAAGAAAGGAAAGACGACGATCGTAGAGGGCAAAAGTGGGAGCACCTAAATCGTCAGACCAATGACGAAAGTAGGAGGAAAGATGATAAAAGTCCGCGAACAGTAAAATTTACCCTTTTTAATATGCCTGTTGATAAAATTTTAACGTAGATTAAGGACGAACACTACCTTAAATGGCCACGACCATTGCACTCGTCTCCTAATGTCCGCGATAAGAATAAGTACTGTCGATTTCACAAGGATCATGGCCATTACACCGAAGATTGTCGAGACCTCAAAGAGTAAATAGAGGAGTTAATACAGAAGGGGAAGTTGCAAAAGTTTGTGAAGAATGGGGAGTTAAGTAAATTCCAGGACGGAAACAAAGGCCATCATGAGTCCTCGTCCAGGGGCGGTGACTGTCAATTCCAACCTCTTCAAAATGTAATCAGGGAAATACAAACAATCGCAGGAGGGCCCATCATAGGAGGATCATTCAAGTCCCTTAAGAAAGCATATCAACGACAGGTGAACAGCGTCCACATGACACCCTCGTTGAAGCACAGACGAACTGATCAGGACATGACTTTCAATGAAGGAGATGCTAGGGGAGTGAAGCAGCCTCACAACGACCCGTTGGTCGTAATGCTTACCATAGAAGGATTCAACACAAAAAGGATCCTTATGGACAATGGTAGCTCTGTTGATATCATCTACTTCCCTGCATTCCAACAATTGAAACTGGATCCAAAAAGACTGCGTCCATTTGATTCCCCCTCGTCAGCTTCAGTGGTGACAAAGTATATCCCAAAGGCATAGTGACGTTGGCAATAACGGTGGGGACCTACCTGAAGCAGTTGACCCGTCAGCTGGATTTCTTAGTGGTAGATTGCCCCTTATCCTACAATGTAATCATCGGAAGGCCAGCACTCAACAAGTGGAAAGCATCCATGTCTACCTACTGCCTGAAGGTAAAATTCCCAACGAAGAATGGTGTTGGTGAAGTTAAAGAAGATCAAGTTTTAGCTCGAGAATGCTACTAGGCCGTCTTGGCCGCAAAGGAGAATCATACATGGATGATCGAAGAAAATGAGGAAGAAAAGAAGGAAGAAAAGGTGGAGGCCCTGGAGACCGTAGAGCTGGCTGAAGGAGAATCAAATAAAATGACCAAGATAGGGACGACTCTAAGTCTTGAGATGAGAACAAAACTGGTCCAGTTTCTCAAAGAAAACCTAGACGTCTTTGCTTAGAGCCACGATGACATGCCAGGCATATCTCCAGAAGTCATCCAGCATAGGTTGAATGTAGACCCAGAAAGGATGCCCGTCAAGCAGAGACGAAGAGTCTTCGCACCCAAAAGAGACCAAGCAATCACTGACGAAGTTAACAAACTCTTGACTGCAGGGTTCATTCGGGAAGTATACTATTTAGACTGGCTTGCAAACGTCGTCCTGGTGAAGAAAGAGAATGGGAAGTGGAGAACGTGCATGGACTTCACGGACCTGAACAAGGACTGCCCGAAAGACAGCTTCCCTCTTCCAAGAATAGACCAGCTGGTAGACTCTACAGCTGGACACAAGCTGCTGACGTTTATGGACGCTTTCTTAAGATACAACCAGATAAAAATGGTTGACGAGGATCAGGAGAAAACAGCCTTCATTACCAGTCAATAGCTCTATTGCTATAAGGTAATGCCCTTTGGACTAAAGAATGCAGGTTCTACTTATTAGAGGTTGGTGAACAAAATGTTCACCAAGCAGATAGGCTGGAATATGGAGGTGTACGTGGATGATATGCTCGTCAAGAGTATGGAAGAACTTGCTCATTTGGACAACCTCAAAGAGACATTCGCTACCCTCAAACAATACCAAATGAAGCTGAATCCTAGTAAGTGTGTTTTTGGTGTAGCCTTAGGGAAATTCCTGGGATTTATGGTGTCCTAGAGAGGAATAGAGACGAATCCGGAGAAAGTGCAAGCCATAATCAACATGGCATCACCCAAGACCGTCAAGGAAGTCCAGAAGCTCACAAGACAGATTGCAGCCCTCAATAGGTTCATCTCTAGAGCGACAGACAAGTGCCTACCCTTCTTCAAAACCTTGAAACAGGCTTTCGCCTGGACCGACGAATGTGAAACAACTTTCCAGGAGCTCAAACGCTACCTGAGCAATCCATCCCTTCTAAACCCGTCCAAAGAAGGTGAGGACTTGTATTTGTATTTAGCAGTATCAGCTACAGCCATTAGCGTAGCCCTGATCCGGGAAGAAGACAAGGAACAACTTCCTGTTTATTACGTCAACCAAGCCTTCCAAGTATCCGAGTCCAAGTATCCAAAGATCGCAAAGATCACATTCGCATTAATAGTAGCCTCGCGCAAACTCAAACAGTACTTTCAAGCAAATCCTATCCTGTTGATGACGGATCAACCTATCAAGAAATCCATGAGCAAACCTGAGGTAGCTGGGAGAATGGTCCAGTGGGCGATTGAACTCAGTCAATTCGATATCGAGTACCATCCCAGGACAGCCATTAAAGTACAAGCTTTGGCAAATTTCATTGCCGAATTCACCCTTCCAGACGAAGATAACCTCCCTAGCGTAGCCGAACAGTGGAAGATACAGATTGACGGTTCGTCAGCCTAGAAGAGAGGGGGAGTAGGGGTCGTCATAATCACCTTTGACGGAGAGCTACTAAAGTATGGAGTTCAACTGAGATTTTCGGCCACCAACAATGAAGCTGAGTATGAAGGAATTCTGACGAGTTTGAGACTTGGGAAGATGTTTGGAGCTAAGAACCTGTTAGTCCAAAACGATTCAAAGTTGGTAATTTGACAAATCAAGAGGGAATATGAAGCAAAGGAAGAGAGAATGCAAAAGTATCTCAGGATGACGAAGCATCTGGCCTAGGAATTCGACGAAGTGGAGTTTGTGCAGATCCCCAGAAGCCAGAATCTGGTAGCAGACGAGGTCACGAAGATAGCGTCATCGGAAGAAGGGGCGAAGAATGCAGACCTGATGATGGAAGTTCAGAAAAATCCCAGCATTGAAGAAGTCCCAACATTCGCAATCTAGAGCACAAATAGCTGGGTGACACCCATCGTATCTTTTCTCCAAGACGAGCACCTTCCTCAGAACGCGGACGAGACCAGGAAGATCAAGAAAAGGGTAGCCAGATTCATGATCCTCAATGGCACCCTATACAAGAGGGGTTTTTCCGTGCCTTACTTGAAGTGTGTTGATGAAGAAGAAGCCAAATACATCCTGGAAGAGATCCATGAAGGAGTTTGCGGAGACCATGCTGGCCCTAGATCCCTAGTAAGTAAGATCATTTGGACAGGATATTTCTGGCCCACTATGTAGGTGGACGCGATAGAGTTCGTCAAGAGGTGTGACAAATGCCAATGTTTCGGGAATGTCCAGCGACTTCCAGTAGAAAAACTAACGACAATATCACCCCCATGGCCATTTGCGCAATAGGGAATTGACATCATCGGCCCACTACCCCAAGGCAAAGGTCAGGTAAAGTTCTTACTAGTTGCTATTGACTACTTTACTAAATGGGTTGAAGCAGAGGCATTGGCGACCATCACCGAAGCAAGAATCCAGAGCTTCATGTGGAAAAACATAATTTGAAGGTTCAGGATTCCAAGAACGATCATATCAGATAATGGACGACAGTTCGATAACCAAAGCTTCAAGGACTTCTGTTCGAGCCTGGGCATCAGGAATCAGTTCTCATCCCCAAGACATCCATAGGCAAACGGACAGACGGAGGTGACGAATCAAACACTGCTCAAAATCATCAAAACAAAGCTGGACGATGTAAAGGGTGCCTGGCCAGAGGAGTTGCCCAATGTTTTATGGGCCTACAGAACCACAGCAAGACCCCAACAGGAGAAACTCCCTTCAGACTCACTTATGGTACCGAGGCAGTGATCCCCGTCGATGTAGGAGTAACCAGTACCAGACGAGATACCTTCAGCGAAGATCATAACGACGATTGTCTACGAGTTGACCTGGACTGTCTTGACGAAGTAAGAGACCGAGCATGCAGCAGAATGGCAGAAGATGGCTGACTATTACAATAGGAGGGTGAAACTCAAACGACTTAGCATAGGCGACCTCGTCCTGCAAGGTTACCACAGCAACTAGAGATTCTACCCAAGGAAAACTCAACCCAACCTGGGAAGGACCTTATCGAGTCATCCACTACTCCAGGTAGGGTAGCTATCATCTAGAGACCCTAGACGAAAAGAGACTCCCGAGGCCATGGAACATTGAGCACTTGAAGAAATACCATCAACAGGAATTGATGTAACAAATAAATGTCGTCCTTTAATTTAATAAATGAAGTTATTCAACTAATGTCTCTGTGCAATCAGGTCTGATCAACTTTAAATCAAACAAACAACAAAATCTCTTAAATGGGTGTAAGTCAAAAAATGGCTAAGTAACAAGATTCTGCTTCGACGGATGTAAGTTACTGACGAAGCCAAACAAACGACAAAATCCCTTAAATGGGTGTAAGTCAAAAAATGGCTACGTAACAAGGTTCCGCTTCGACGGATGTAAGTTACTAACGAAGCCAAACAAACGACAAAATCCCTTAAATGGGTGTAAGTCAAAGAATGGTTAAGAAACAAGATTCCGCTTTGACGGATGTAAGTTACTAACAAAGCTAAACAAACGACGAGATCCCTTAAATAGGTGTAAGCCATAAAACGACTAAGTAACAAGATTCCATTTTAACAGATATAAGTTGCTGACGAGGACCTTACAAAGCGGAATCAGGACTCCCAACCTGTTCACCTGAGCCCTAGACAAGACCCCTTCAAAAGATTCAAATTACAGGAAAACAACTAAGTAATAGAACCTGCAGAGACAGCCAGCAAAACTATTGACGAAGAAGAGGAAAGTCACGGTTAAAATTCTTTATCGAAGTACGGACAGATATAAAACTCCACAATCAAGTATGCAGCCACAAATACAAGTAAGTATATAGTGAATTTAATTAAAGCCCAAAAACCAAGGGCAAATTACCATTGTCTTTACATCTAAAAGACCCATAAACACTAGGCTCAAAATATTGTTCTCGAAATTGATTAAAAGAAAATTGGATTCACAAAACAACCCAGAACATAATAAGCATATATAAAGAGAAAATTTTCTTAAGAGTCAGGTTTGGCATCAACAGCAGTGTCATCACTAGTGGGAGCGTCACTGGCAGGAGCATTCCTAGGGGCATTAGGCTTAGTGGCAAAAGATTGGGCAACCTCGTCAGCAGCCACCTCCTAGTCCACCTCTTCTAAGTCCAACTTCTCTATGTCCACTCCAGAGGGATGCTTGACGAGATACATCCTCAAGAGCTCAAAGCTTTTGAAATACCAGCTGAACAATATGGTGTTGTATTCGTTAGTGGTTTGGAATGCCTCTACAGACCTTGCAACAATAGTCTTGAGCTTCTCCTTAGCGCCAAGAAGTTGCTTGTCGTTCTCCAGAGTTAGCTGACGCTCAGCTCTAAGGTCGTCATTCAAGGTCTTCACTGTTCCCTTCAAGGAGTTAGCCTCATCCATTGAGTCAGTAAGTTTTTTCTTCAAAGTAGAATTCTCCGCCTCCAGAGCCTCCATTCTGGACGTAAGAGACGCCACCTTAGCCTCCTGAGTAAAGTACTCAGAAGTAATATGGAGACTTTCTCCTAGCACCTGGAAGTAAGTTCAAGATCATCAGCAGAATGAGATCAGCAAAGAAACCAAGAGTTACACAAACAAATTACCTGGACGAGCTTATGCACGTGGCGGGCAGCAACGTCATTAAAAGGAACGTCGGACAAAACCTTCAGATCTGCAGTAGTCACAACCTCATGAGCCCTATCCACCGCCAGCTTTTTGTCATCCCAAAGCGTAGAAGAACGAGAGACGACCTTCTCCTTTTCTCTCTCAGACAACTGCTGCCTCTTGGAAATGGGAGTAACACCAATTTCCTCCACAGAAGTCGTGGGAGAGGCCGTCCTCGTCGCCTCCGCTCCAGAGATGATCGGAGTGACGGAGGTAGCAGGAGTGACGGAGCCACCATTCCCGGTGACACAGACCGTTTTCTTCCCTATATTTGATAAGGGCTCGTATTTTTTTGATCTCATCTTGGCATACATATCTTTACTGAACTTGGTCGTCATCTCTGTGAAAGGGAAACGCATAAGAAAAGAGGTGTAGGAAAAAGTCAGTACTGACGAACTTAACACTTACTTTTTTTTCCCTCGATATCAAGATTGCACAGCACAAAAGCAGAAGGCTCAAGTCCAAGACAGTAAAAGGCAAGAGTCCACGAGTCCACGAGATCGTCCCAACTTTCAATCGTTTGTGCGTACTCGATTGCCTTCTGCACGCGCTCTTTATATCTACTCTTGAGTTTACGCCGTCTTTTTTCTACGTAAGATAAAGGGATTAGCGGAGTTTGCAGCAAAACGAAGCAAAACTTAATTGACGAGGAGAAGTAACGACGCACCTAAAGTCGGGGTTCCCTACCGACGACGCAACCATGGGAGATCCCCCCAAACCTTGCCAAAGGGAGTCTCAAAATCGTCCCCTAACACAAAGAAAAACCTTGACTTCCAGTACGTAAAAGACGAGGGCAAACCCTTGACAATCCTGGTCTTTCATTCCCAGGGCACCAATTCATAATACCCATGTTCCCTAGACGCCTTCAGACGGTACAGATAGACGAGTTCGTCTACCCTAATCATGTCCCCGTCATTAGCCGCCATCCAGATCCCCATGCAACTGATCGCTATTCTCCATGAGTTAGGCATAAGCTGCCCCAGAGCAATACCAAAGCGATCCAAAAGCTCCATGAGGAAGGGATGGACGGGCAACCTTAACCCACAAATGAAGGCAGACTCATACAAACACACTTCCCCAGGGAAAAAATGGCACGCCCGATCGTCCTCACCGGGCATGCGAACCCTAACTCACTCCGAAAATTGAAATCTATCCTTGAATCTACCTAATGTATTAGCATCTAGCTCACACCTCTCCTCGAAGGCATAAAAAGCCCTCACATCTCGAGGGCTAGAAATAGTCGTATCTACTTTTGCTGGGTTACCGCTAGACGATAACCCAGTCGCAAGCTCACTAGACCTGACCTCAGACATTCCCTCTCGTTCTCTCACCACTTTCTCAAACCAATCTAGTGACTGACGGAGCAAAGGCAACAAATCAGCCAATGCTATACTCAAACAATTACCCTCAAAAACAAAATCCTCAGTATAAGGGAAAACGCCTAAAGATCCTCCCAAACGCGCAAAAAGGAAGGAAATTGATGGGCAAACTGTCCTAACCTCAAAGCTATGAACCATAGAGAAAACACAACACAAGCTGAACCACGAAGAAATTAAGAACGAGCAAAAGAAAAGGAAAAAAGGAGGAAAGAGGAATCAGAGGCCATATTACAAACAAAAAAAAAAAAAAAAAAAGCAAAAAGAAAAGGGGGTACAAAAAAACGAAAAGAGTGACCGTACCTTAACAAATAGCGAACAGGGGGAGCACCACCAAACAACATGCTAAGTCGGAGAGAGGTTGCAGAAGTGAAATTGGAAGAGAAGATGCTCAGAGCAATGATTGGGGGATTTTGAAAAAAGAGAAAAGGAAAAAATGAGAAGGGGAGAAGTTTAAAACCAAGACTTGGAAAACTGAAAAACTAGCGGGAAACCCAATTGCCCCATCAATCGGAGCATTAACTCCACCAGTCAAAATGTGCCACGTAAGCCACAACCTAAGAGGCACCGCCAATACGCAGTTAATGCGGAACGAAATCCCAAGAGTCATTCACGGCCCATAACCTTTCGCATTCTATGGTCGTCAAGACACGTCTTGACGACCATAGAATCGGGGGGCAACTAACATGACTGACGAACTCATTCGCCAAGACGATCTCAACCATACAGACGAGGGGATACTTGGATGAACGAAACCAACGCCCACATCACTAACGAGGGTAAGTCATTCATTTGATAAAGCCAATTAATACATGGAACGGTTACAGAATTAGCTGTATGAGCCGTTGGAGCATATTGAAGCCACATTATGAGGTGCGAAACGTTACTAAGAAGAGCATTAAGACCACCATATTTGCCCCAACGGCTAGGAGTTGTAACAACATACATAAAGCCCTCACATTGCCAAGTGCATGGTACATACACACATACATTGTGATATTGCTTGTGTCTATTACTTTACATTGTTCATTCTCAAAGAGTTTCTTATACTAACTTTGGCATCAGAGGCGTTGTGGCAGACACCACACCAGTAATCACTATTGAGGGCTGAAGATTGTTTCCATCTGACCATCTTTACTGACGAAATTATCCTTCATCATATAGTGCTGTAGTCGTCTACCTATCAAAGCTCAAAAAGAGGTCTAGTCCTAGTAGGAAAAGACTACTGTTTCTAACAAACTTGGGTCACACAAAGAATTCTAATTCTTGCATAACACACGGGGGGCAACTGTTGAAAATAAAAAAATACTTTATAAAAAATTGTCATAGGTATCTGTATTTACACGGCAACTATGGACTAAACAATAGTATAGGTTCAAAGGTCATGCATGGTCATCTACAAAAAGTTGACTAGCCTATACTAAGAAAAATAAATAAAAATAAAAGCCGCGTGAGTGGTCTGCTGCCTAGTACCTATGAAAAAAAAGAAAAAAAAAGAAAAGTGAAATAGGAAAGTGGCACCATCAAAAAGTAAGGAATACGGTTTGATGAAATTGGGCCTCAAAAGTCGAAAAGTTGGAGTGTCAAACTGAAAAGGAGCTTAAAAAGTAACGGAACAAATAAAAGAGAAAAAAAAGCTGAAAAGTGGGTGACGGCTTAACATGAAATTAGGAGTTGTGGAGGAAAAACTAACGAAAACTGCTTCATGATCTGACCAGTTAAGAGGAAAATAAGGGAACAGCATCTTTGGAATCTCTCTATAAATAGAGAGAGGCATGCACAAGAAAAAAAGAGGCAGATACACAAAAAGAGAGCAAGTACATACACACAGCAAAGACAGAAGAAAAAAGAGAGGCACGGACAGAGAGCGCAACATCAAGCAGAGGAGGAATAAGCAGCATAGGTTCGTATATGGGGATTTCATCAGTCCCTTTCTTCTCTAAATCTCTCCCTCCCTCATTCTCAAATCTGAATTTTTGCTTGGTAATGCAAATAGGATTGGGTTTCATGGGGAGTTCCTAACTCCATGCATGAAGCTTTAGATACGAGTCCTTGACTCGTAAATCCTATTTGTACATTACCAAATAAAAAATCTCTCATCTTGGCACTACCAAAATCTCCCTCTCTCTCACTCTCTCACCCTTCTTCAAATAATTTTTGTTTAGTAAAACAAATAGGGTTGGGTTTCATGAGGAGTTCCTAACTCTATACATGAAGCTTTAGATACGAGTCCCTGACTCGTAAATCCTATTTGAAAATTACTAAATAAAAATTCTCTCAAGTTGTGGTGTAATGTCATTTTAATGGAGTCCTTGACTCTACCAAATTTATGTAGTCCTTGACTCTACTAAATTAATGGAGTTCTTGACTCTACCCCATCAATGGAGTCCTTACTCTGCCTCACTAATGAAGTCCTTGACTTTACTAAATTAATGGAGTCCTTAACTCTACCCCATCAATGGAGTCCTTGACTTTACCAAATTAATTTCAATCCTTGATTCTACCCCATTAATATAGTCCCTGAATCTACTAAATTAATAGAGGCCTTGACTCCACCAAATTAATTGGAGTCTTTGACTCTACCATTTTAATGGAGTCCTTGACTCTACCCCATCAATGGAGTTCTTGACTCCCAAAAATTATCTTAAGTGGGGATTCTAATTCCTTCAAATTCCAATATGACTAATTCTTTGGGATTCGTAATCTCTTAATCAAGATTAGAATTAATAATTCTCAAAATAAAATGACCATAAAAATTGATTTAAGGAAATTTTCTAATTCCCAATGTTCATAAAAAATAAAAATTGCTTCAAAGGAGTTTTATTTCCCTTAATTAAATTTGGAAACCTTAATCAAAATATCATTAAAATTCCTACAAAGAAGCAAATGAAAGAAAGGGAAAATTGCTTGGAACTTTAACTTCTCAAAGATAGAATCCTTGATTCAATTTCCATAAAAACATGGTCATTGACTTTTCCTTGAGATTAAAACCAATTATCTCACCCAAAAGCAAAATTAAGTCGATGCTTAATTAAATACAGAGTATTTGACTTAAGTGTCCATCATTTAAATTGGGCAAAATCAATTTGAGGATTTTGAATCTAAAACCTCAATTTAAGAACTACGAATTTGCTTGATCCCCGCCAAGGGTACGTAGGCAACCTAAATAAATTATTAGGTGTAGCCACAAATAAATAAATAAAACACATATCCCCTTAAACATAAAAAATAAATAAACTCATGTACAAAGATGACATTGTTGGAAGCAAAGGGTCTTCCCTTGAAACAAGAGATTGTAATTAAGAGATACATTATCTTGAATGGGTACTACTCACATCAATAAAACTCATATGCCAAAAGACCTATGAGTGAAATTATGTTTGACAAATTTGACTAATTTAACAATTCTTGTTAAACATAATTTGACAATGTTTGTTAAACATAATTTGATAGCGTTCGTTAAACATAATTTGACGACGTTTGTTAAACATAATTTGACAATGTTTGTTAACCACACGTTGACAATTTTTGTTAAACATTGGTTAACAATTTTCGTCAACATCTTCTAAGTAATAAGCTCCAATGCCCGCCACTAATGTTATTCGGTATGGGCCATCCTAATTGGGGCCTAACTTCCCCCAGGCTGGGTTCCTTGCTATTCTTACTACCTTTCTGAGAACTAAGTCCTGTAGAGTTAGGGGCCTCAATTTCACTCCTTTGTCATACCCTTGTTTAAGTCTTTGCTATTAATGTGCCATTTTCACCATAGCTACTTCTCTTCTTTCCTTAACCAGCTCTAAACTGGACGAGAGAAGGTGATTATTCTCCTCGACACTAAACTGATCAGTTTTTAAGGCCGGGAATCCTGACTCAACAGGAATTACTGCTTCAGCTCCATAAGTCATTGAAAAAGGAGTCTCTTCGGTTGATCTTCAGGGGGTAGTGCGATAAGTCCATAACACGTGGGGCAATTCATCCACCCACCTTCCTTTTACATCATCTAGTATTTTCTTCAGTCCAGGCACTATGATCTTATTTGTAGCCTCAGCCTTCCCATTCCTCTGTGGATAGGCAGGAGTAAAATACCTATTCCTGATTCCTAACTCTCCGCAGTACCTTCAAAAGGAATTGAAGCCCATTTTTTGAGATTAAGGTATGTGGGACCCCAAACATGGTGACGATGTTTCTCCAAATAAATCTCTTAGCATCCACGTCCCTGATATTAGAAAGAGGTTCAGCCTCCACCCACTTAGTGAAATAATTTGTCCCGATGAGGAGCCATCTTCGGTTTCTTATGGCTCGAGGAAACGGCTCTACTATGTCCAAGCCCCATTAAGCAAACGGCCAAGGATTGGAATGTAGGTTCAGGGCCCCTCCTAATTGATGAATATTTAGGGCATACCTCTGGCACTGATCGCACTTCTTAACATAATCTTGAGAAGTTTTCTACATGCTCGACCATTAGTATTCCTGGGAGACGGCTCTATGGGCCAAAGACCTCGCTCCTGTATGGTCTTGAGTGAGAGCGTTTGTACAACTTCTACTTTTTGGATAACTAGTAACTGGGGCCTTCCTGCGTATCCTTTCTGCCTCGACCTTATCCTTAGGTAGCAGTCCTCGCTTTAAGAAAGTAACCAAAAGGTCCATCCAACTTGGCCCCACCTGGATACTATGCACTCTGACCAAGGGCTTCTCTACAAGGCTGGGATAGGCCATGCCTTCAACAATGACAACCCAAGGCAAATTTGACCCCAAAGAAGTTGCTAGCATAGCTAAAGAATCTGCATGAGAGTTCTGTCCTCTCGGGATTTGCCTTAAAGTGAAGCTCTTGAAGTGGGTCTGAGCTTGTCTAACCTTAACAAGATATCCCTGCATGTGTTCATCCCTAGCTTCAAACTCACCATTGACTTGCCCTACAACCAGTCGAGAATTTGAATACACTTCTACGACTTCTCCTCCTAACTTACTAACCATCGCCATCCCAACCAATAAAGCTTCATACTCAGCTTCATTATTCGTGGCCAGAAAACCCAAACGAAGTGATTTCTCCAACACCAACTTCTCTGGGGTTATCAAAACAACTCCTACTCCTGATCCTTTTCAGTTAGCTGCTCCATCCATGTACACCTCCCAAGTGGCAACAACAGAAGCCGAGACCATCATAGCCTCTACTGCCCCTTTCCCATCATCTACGATGCTCTCTATAAATTCTGCCATAAAATCTACCAAGACTTGTCCCTTTATAGTAGTACGAGGCATATGCCTGACGTCATAGGCACCCAGCATGGTTCCCCATTTAGCAACCTTACCTGTGTAATATGATTTTTGTAAAAGTGCGTGTAAGAGGAGCTGGATGAGCACCACCACGATATGTGCTTGAAAATAATGGGGAAGCTTCCTCGTGGCATGTACAATGGCCAACACCACCTTTTCCAAGGGTAAATAACTTCTCAGCTTCGTGTAGGGATTTACTAACATAGTAGATGGGTCTTAGTACTCCATTCTCATTCCTGACCAGAACCAGGCTAATCGCGTAATTTGTGACGGCCAAGTATACATATAATGCTTCCTTCTTCTCGGGCCTAGAGAGGATAGGAGGGAGTGACAAATATTGCTTAAACTCCTCAAAGGCCAACACACACTCCTCGGTCCATTGAAAGTCCTTCCACTTGTGGATGAGCTGGAAAAATGAATGACACCTATCTGCTGACAAGGAGATAAATCTATTCAGAGCTGCTGCCATCCCTGTTAACTTCTGTACCTCCTTAGGATTCCGATGAGGATGCAAACTGTTAATGGATTTAATCTGATCGGGATTGACTTCAATTCCTTGGTGTGTAATCATGTAGCATAGGAACTTTCCTAAGCTAACCCCGAAAGAACATTTAGATGCACTTAAGCGCAGTCTGTGTTTTCGCAATACTGAAAACACCTCCCCTAAGTTTGCCAAGTGCTCCTAAACTTGTTTGCTCTTTATTACCGTGTCATCAATCTATGCCTCCACATTCCTCCCAATTTGTGACTCAAACATTCGTGTCACCATTCTTTGATATGTGGATCCTGCATTTTTAAGGCCAAAAGGCATTACCTGATAATGATAATTTCCAGTGGAAATTATGAAGGCAGTATTTTCTTGATCGGGTAATGCTAAAGGTATCTGATGATACCTTTGGAAAACGTCCAAGAAACTCATCCTAGGATGTCCAACTATTGCATCCACCAATTAGTCAATTCAAGGAACGGGGAAGGGATCCTTCTGGCAAACTTTATTCAAATTCATGAAATCCACACAACACGCCATTTCCCATTTTTCTTCTTCACCACCACAGTATTGGCCAGCCACTTGGGATAAAAGATTTCCTTGATCGTCCTTGCTTGCTTAAGTTTATTCACCTCAGCTCTTACTGCCTCAGTGTGTTCTTTTAACGAGCGCCAAGGCGGTTTCTTTCGTGGGATAGCATCTAAATTCACATTCAATTGGTGACATATAAACTTTGGGTCAATCTTGGGCACGTCATAAGTGCTCTAGGCAAACACATCAATATTATCTTCCATAAACTTCACAAACACTGCTTTCTCCAAGGGTGGCAACTAAGACCCCACTTGAAAGTATTTCTCTTCATCTTGAACAATCAAAATCCTTTCCATTTCCTCGGATAGCACCCCTTGTGACTCGGTCCCAAGTCCTACTTTGGGACCCTTTGATTGCTATGGGATTCGCTCCTCTTCTGTCATAGCTTGATCCATGGGATGTTGTGTAATGGCTTTTATCAGACATTGCCTAGCCATTGCTTGACTTCCTACTAATTCCCCTACTCTTCCCCATGTGAGATACTTAACTTTCAAATGTAAGGTTAATGATACCGCCCCCATAGCATGAAGCCATGGTATGACCAACATAGTTGTGTAAGGGGAATAAGCTTCCACTACAATGAAATTAACTTACACCTCCTTGTCCCTAGCCTGTACAGGTAACCTTATCATCCTGCGGGGAATTACTAATCTCCTATCAAAGCCCATTAGCGGTGAATCGTACTTCTCCAAGTCCTTGGGCCTAAGATTGAACCATTTATATAAGTCCGGGTACATAATCTCCACTCCATTTCCTTAGTCTACCAGGACCCTTTTTACATCATACCCACCAATTCGAATGGTTACCACCAAGGCATCATCGTGTGGCTAGAACGTTCCCTCCTCATCTTTTTCTGAAAAAGCCAAAGTGGGCATGGCCACCACTTTGGCCTTTTTGCGAGCCTGTCTCCTGTCTTCCAAGTTGGGACCCGAAACCACAGACATAACCCTTGAGTAGGTCCCAGCATTGCCCTTGAACTTAGCAAAAATGACATTAATTATGCCCAAAGCCGGCCAAGGAGCTCCAACAGGTTGGTGCAAGAATTGCCTCAACTTTCTTGCCTTTACTAGTTGACTCAAATAACCACGCAATGTCCTATAATCTTTGGTTGTATGTCCTTTTTCCTGATGATAATGGCAATAAAGGCTTTAGTTTCTTTTGGATGGGTCCCCACCCTTTTTATTGGGCCATTAGAAATACGGTTCATTTTTTTATCTTTTCCAGTATCTGATAGATCAGCTCCTTAAACAATGAACTAACCACTTGAGCACCCGCAGATGATGTCTTGTTGGGGAAATCTCTCTTAGGTTGGTTATTATGATATCCTCCTCCCCAAGGATCCCTCCTATCCGGGAAAATCTTTGCCTTGCCCTTTCCTTAGGCCTGATCTTCCTTTACTCACTTATACTTATCAATGCGATCCATAAGATGACGCATACTACAAGCAGGCTTCATTGTTAATGACTTCCTTAACTCGTGCTTTGTTGGAAACCCTATTTTAAAAGTTCTTACTGCCACATCCTTAAAGTCCCTATCTATTTCATTGAATGTTTCCCAATATCTGTCCGAATAGGCCTTAAGAGTCTCACCTTCCCTCATCACCGTTGATAACAAGGAGTCCAAGGGCTTGGGAACCCTGCTGCACGTCACAAATCTAGCACCAAATGCCCTTGTCAACTCTTCAAAGCACCCTATAGACCCTTCTTCTAAAGCATCAAACCATCGCATGGCCACAAGCCCGAGGCTAGAGGGAAATACCTTGCACATGAGGACTTTATTGCCCGAATGAACTGCCATCTTCTTATTGAAGTGGCTCACATGCTCTACTAGGTCAGACCTTCCATTGTAGATGATGAATGTTGGTTGTGAAAAATGGTGGGGAAGCCTAGCCTTATTAATTCTCCTAACGGAATGGGACTTCAAAATTTGACGAGTGCCTTATTCATTGTGTCATTCCCCATGCTATGATGAGATGACCCTTGCCCATGCTTAAACTTACCCTTTTCCAGTTTATCGAAGTGAGAAGATGCCGAGAAGGGCTTACTAGATGTGATTCTAGACCTATGGCGATATGAACAATCCTTACTTTCCATTGATTCGTCACTTGACAAGGGTAATGAATTTCTTCTATCACACTCCTTTCGTCGCAACTTCTTACGTAAATGATCTATTTCAAGCTTCAATTTCCGCGTTTCCTGTTCGAGCGAAACATGGCTTCCAGTCCTTGAGTGGCTCCTTTGGTACGTTCCGTATGGTATGATTCTACCATAACACTAGGTGTATGGTGTCTATCTCTCCTTTGCTCCAGGTTAACAAATTGATTTTCCCTCTGCGAACCAATAGATTCTTCCCTATTCTGCTCTAGGTTAGCCATGGCTTGTCAAAACAAACCCAAAACAGAACCTTGTTTTCCCATAGATGGGGCAAATTGTAAGGACATAAAAATTTGGAGGCCCAAACTCACTTAGAATAATGAAATTTGTGCTACACAACTAGGCCCAAATCAATAGATATTTGTAAAGAGAATGAGATAAAACAAGTTGGGCTTAGCCCGATGACTCAGATAGGGAGAAAATGAACGTAAGTCAAAGATTAAGTATATAAAAGGTTCTTTACAAGCTTGCCCGGGAACGATGTTCTTATGCAAGGATATACATTGTTCTCTTTCTTTCTTTCTATCACTATTCTTGTTCTAATCTCTTTTCCTTGATTGTTTCCGGATCCCTTCTCCTGGTGGTTCATTTCCTTTTTATACTCTTAAGCTTCTCTCATCCTAGCCCTCCATCTGCAATCCTCTAAACTCTCTTTAGGACACTTATCCCATAAGAATTCTGTTGAAGGTGGTAGAAGGAGCTGCTTAGCTGTGAAGCTACTGCTCAGGTCATTTCCTCATCAATGTAGCTAATAAAGCTATTGCCATTCATTTAATGCGGAGGCAGTAGGTGAGCTTTCATAGGAGACTTCTTTCAACTACTTTGACTTTTTCTCTAAACGCCATTTTCTCCACTCAGACTTCTATGAGGTATTTTGTCTCTTCCCCTCCTATCCTCAGGTGAACCCCCTCCTCGAGTTTAAAATGCTTTCATAGTGATAGTCATAGATGTTGTATCCTTCTCCGGTCCTCAGGCCCCCACACCAGGTTTCACTGTTCCTAAGTTTGGAGTGTTTTATTTTTTCTGTCATTGTTCCAAGTGTGGACTGTGGAGTGTTTTATTTTTTATGTCAGGGAAAATTTGCTAAACGTACGGTAGTACATATGTGAAATTTTTGGTGGAGTCAGGGAGGGTAGTTGCCCCTTCTCGCCCCCACTTGGCTCCGCCCCTGCTTGTGGTAGTATGGAGTAGAGTTGTTCTAGAGATGGAGCCATAGTGATGGCTTCTAGTTAATAGGGTGTATCTCATTTGGTTTGGTGAGTATTTATGGTGGCTGAGTCTTGATGTTGCTGGATGCTGAGAAAATGCTTGAAAGATGCAGACATGAGTTTTTGATTTTTTGAATCTTTAATTTTTCAATGTTAGAAAAGTATAGTAGTATTTTCCAATTTAATTTACATGGCTTTGAGAACCACAACCTAAGGGGGTTAAAAAAAAAACATTATGCCCTTATTGTGAATCTCAAGGTGGACTTTCAATCATGTTTATATCTTTCTCGGCATAAAGACTTGCAATGAGTGGTCGCTTCAATTTATCAATATATAAAATAGTTATTAAAAAAATTCTTGAAAAGGAAAGATTGTTTTGATTTCTAGATACATAGTGGTATGGTGTTAGACAAATATAAATCCTATAGCCTATTTTTTGTATTCTATTTTATATTTCACCAATCACAACTTATTATTTACTCATTTGATTTTCTTTATAAAATAATCAAAATTTAAAATAAAACAAAATAAAAATCAACCACACGGCATACTATAATTGGTAAAGTATAAAGTAAAACATTAAAAAAAAAAAATGAGAAAGATGATTTATATTTAACCATTCGTGTTAAAAACCCTCACGCCCACCATTTTTGAAACTATAGATATTTGCAATAAAAATGGATTCTTTACTAATGGCAAATGCTTAACGTAGACTTAAGTATTTATTTGGAATCTATTATTATTATTATTATTATTATTATTATTATTATTATTATTATTATTATTATTATTATTTAAAAAAGTGTTTTTTTGGACTCATAAGAGCATCTCCAATAGATGCTCTATATCTATTTTTTGGTGCAAAAACACCATTGTTCACACTCCAACAGATTCTCCATCTCCATTTTTTAGATTATATTTGCTACAGTGCTTCCCTACAAATAGAGAACACTGTAGTTTTTGCTATTCATACTTCAAATGTTTTTTTCTATTATAATAATCAAGTATTTAATAAAAAAATGTTGGAAGATGTGTAGTTGTTAAAAAAATAATAAAGAATGAATGAAGAAATAATATTTAAATGAGATGGAGAAAATGATACAGAATCTGTTGGAAAGTGTATTTGAAAAAGTAAGTAGGTAAAAACTAAATGTCACTATTCATTGTCCAAACAGTACAAAAATTTGGCTAATCTGCTGGAGATGCTCTAAAGCACTTTTTTAGAAAGTTCAAAAAGAATAATGATTATTTTTTGGGGTTGATTCATTGATGGTGAAATGTTTCCCACGATTTCCATACATTGTGGACATGACATCATTGACATGAGACAGTGTCCAAATAATTTTTAAATTTTTTTGGGTAGACAATGTTAGATGTAAATCAATTTATTTGGAGCTGTTTTTACTTTTTATACTGTACTTTCAAAACACAAGCAATTGAAAAACCTTTTTAATGCACTTTAGTTGTAAGGTTGAATTTATTCAATCATTTCGTTAGCTTTATTCCGTGCCAAATTTTCTTGTAATTTAGCATTTAGAACCCTGTATTTTGGTGGAAATCATGTAAGGGTAGCGTGTGAAAGAGTGTGAAGAAAAGCACAAAAGTGTGCACTCAAGAAGGGCCTCGCAAATGGATCTTGCGACCGGCGAGTTGCCAAAGGTGGCACATGTGTGAAGCATGCAGGGGAGCTGAAGAGTTACGCCAGCTGATGTACTACAGGACAAAACTTCCAGTCTAGCTAAGCCGTTAGCTTGCGACTCAAACTTGCGACACATTCCAGTCGCGAGCTCGAGTTGCCAAAACACCCTGTTTGTTACAAAACTGACTCTTCGCATTCCATACACACCCCACTGTAAATGCCCTTATACCTATGTATTGTAGAGAGTTTCCAAAGAGAATTTTGAGAGAGAAACCCTAGAGAAAAACAAGATTGATTCATCTACAATCTTTATCCTTTGATTCTCCAAATTCCTTTACTCTCACCCTCTCCATTGATACATCCTTAAGAGGTATATTAGCCAAATCCTTATCTCACCATACCCATATTTGTGAGAAGGTCTTTTGGTGCTTGGGAAGCAGTTCAGAAGGGACCAATTCATTTTGGTTGATGCAATGGGTGATTGCGGGATCTAGTAAGCTAGAGAAGACAATGTTCGGCGTAACCTTGTTGGAGCAAGAAGCTTGGAGGGCTTAGGTGCACTGGGTAGATTAGGCTTGAAGGGTCTTCTGCTATTCATGTATCCCAACTATATTCTATAGTGGATTATTGACCGCTTGGAGGGCGGCAGAGAGGTTTTATGTCGAGGACTTTGGTTTCCTCATCGCTAACACATCACTGTGTTGTCTTTGTGTTTATATTTTTCTTCCCTTAATCTTTGCCTTTTAATTACTGCTGTGGTTGTGAATAATCCATACATTTTTTCTTTATTTTTTTCTCTTGTTTTTTTCTCTTCCACACACATACACCTACCCCTATATCTATCTTCACTCTTTTTTTTGACTTTTTGTTTTTCTAGTTCTTGATCTCCAGAACATATCTCCACTTCTCCCTCTCTCTTTCTTTCTCTTTCTCTTACACACACACAAAAATCTCTCTCCCTCTATCTCACACAAACAAATTCTCTCTCATACACACATAGATCACCGACAAAGAACAAAGATTAGAGAGAGTTGGCCTTTTAAATCCGTGTTCATGCACGCCACTTGGTTCGCTCCATCGCCGCTCATCCTCCTCCCCACTTCTAAGAACATGCAACTTAATCACCATATTGGTCAGATTGGCATTATACATTTTTTTTTTTTTTTGTTCTGGTTTGATTATTTTTATTTTATATGAAAGATTGTATTTTCTCTTTGTTTTGATTTTTTTTTTTTTTTTTTTTTTTTGTTCTGGTTTAATTGTGGTATGTTTTTGTTTGTAACCGTTGAGATACAGAAGCATAGAGAGTGAAGAAACGAAAGAGAAAAGGGATGAGAGAAAAAGAATTATTATTTTATTCAACCAGTAATTATTTTAAGAGTGAAATATGTTTGGAGTTGCTACAGTAATTGCTACAGTGCTCTCTAGTTCAAGAGAGCTACTGTAGCAAATCTAAAAAAAAGTTTAGAGATTGAGAGGCTGTTGAAGGGGTTTTTTTTGTGTGTTTACTCTCCATAATTGGCTTTAGAGAGTCTATTGGAGATGCTCTAATGTATGGGAGTTTTGACTTTTGAGTGAGTATTTTCTCTTTTTAAGTAAATGTTGCTTTAGCAACGCTAACCATATACTCTAAAATAACCACAGCAAATATCTCAAAACAAACATACATTAGGCTCAACAAACAATCCCAAAATTTTAGTAATGAGCAGTAATTTAATACATTTGTTGAGGTTACTATTCATTAATACACCAAATTAAAATATTATTTGGAGGATAGATGGCATGGGCCAGGATCGATCAATTGGGGTCCCTTTAGCACCATAAGCATCCATACCAGCCACAACTATCTTGCTGTTCATGCATTCGATACGAGCTTTAACATTTTTCATGATAAACTTTATTAAAGATGGTAAAGATCAGTGTAAGTCAAGATTGAACACTTGCAGAAGTTAGAGCTGGAGTTTCCGTATAAGCTACAAGTCGTTCTGTAGATAGAAAAACTAAACGACAGGTTCTTGTATGAAAATATATATGATTATTCTTATAAGGTGGGAATAGAGAAGTCCACATTGTTGAAGTGGTCCTCTCTCTCAACCAATGAAATAATGTCATTTATACAAATGTGTAAGTCAATTTCTTAATCAGTACAAGAATTAAAAATAAAAGATTACTAGGTTATATTACATTTACATAAATAACAACATTTTATTGATTAAAAAGAAAAAGTACTAAGAGGACCATTTCAGTTATCTTCCGATGTACCTAATAATTTATTTTGAAAATTAGTTAGTTTGCTATGCGCGTGGTCTATCTGTTAGGAGTTATTTTTTTTCCTGCTCATCTCTCGTTCTCATATATAAAGAACAGAGCCTATGTATTTTTTCCTTCTAAGCTTTTATACAATTGCACATGCTACATAGCAAAGTTTTCTCACTCATCAAACACTGCTTTTCTATTGTGTGATTGAATCTCAATAAACTCGATGATCTGCTCTTCTGTTCTAATCTGCCCTACATGGAGCCTGACATGATACACAGCAACCCACCAAGGAAAACTTTTTTTTTTCTCTTTTTTTTTTTCAAAGGATACAAGCTACACACATAATCATCTTTCTTAAACTTCATAAAAGTAAAAATTTTGTGCATTGAATTTTTTTTATTTCTCTTTTTATACAACATATAAACCATTTATATATATACAAGCCCCAAACTTTTTGCTATATATATACAAGCTTAATTAGGCACACACTTCAATAGTTCATGTGTGGCGTTATTTTAACAAATCAATTGAATATCTATATATCTGCATTAACGCATATAGCTTTCTGACTCCACACGAAGAAGCACCAAAGAAGCCTATCCACTGGGCCGCCGCCATTGGGATTCCTTCTAAAGTTGCGCATTGCAACATAAAGACCGACGATTAGAGTGATGAGGCTAACTATTCCAATAGCGACGTCGATGCCCCATTTGATGTCATCCTTAACACTGATACAAAATAATTAATAATTTATTATACTATATATAAATAAAAAATACCAATGTCTCAGTTTTTTCTTTTGATTGTTTAAGTTTATTAACTTATAATCTGTTATACAGTTTATTTTCAAGTCTCAATTTTTTTTAAAATATATATATACAACCATATTTTAACTAACTTTAGATAATAATAATAAACTCTGAGGAAAAAAAAAATCCAAACACACTTAAGAAGATACGTACTTTGGGTTGAGGAGGGCCTGGAAGGGAAGCAGAGGGCGGTATCGATGGAGCGGGGGCAGGTGAGTACGAAATTGCATTGAACATGAAACGTGCCATTATCGCAAAATTTCTTCAAGAATAAATCTAGGAGGAATTGCTTTTTTTTTTTTTTTTTTTTTTGGTTGGTGTGTGGTTTACAGATTCCACAATTTTATAGAACCAAGCTATTTACTGTTCATTCATACTAAGGTCTTTGCTTGATTGGGTCGTAAAGGACGCGCATGGAGTTAACGTGAGGGTTTCCTTATATCTAGAAATTAATTTCCTTAACGCACAAGGAGATAACCAAGCTTCTTTTTTTTTTAAATTCCATAAGGAGAGGATCAAAGCCTCAAACGGAATGATTTGTAGGTGGTTTAGGGTTCCTTTACTCTAGTGGAGAAAACTGAAAGATAAGTAAATAAGTAAAAATAAAAAAAAAAAATTAATTGCAATAATTAGCCTCTAGATGGGGGAAGGTATTTGGTATCAAATATATCATGTCAACGGTATTAAAATTCAATAAATATGAAACATATTAACAAAAAATAACTAACCTACTAATAATTGAAAGACATGTTAGTAAATAGTTATTTTTACATACATATCTTTTATTTATTATATTTTGATAAGAAAATGTATCAAATATTTTTTCATATCCCTCAAATGCATAGAGTCAGATATGACAGAAGTTCGTTTGGATAAGTAAAGAAAAAATGGACAAACACCGAGGAAAAAAAAAACTAATGAAACGTAGGTGGGGTTTGGATCCACGTTCACGTTTCACGTGTTGTGCGTTTGCAAGTTTTCAACTTTTTTTTTTTTTTTCAGCCGCAGTTGTTGACCAATTCTCTCATGAACAGCGCACTTGTGCACTGTCCATGAGACCCATAATCTTCACTTTTCAGCAACTTTTTTATTAAAAATGAGTCTCACAGCACTATTTACACATTTAAAAATTATTTTGCTACAATGTTTTTAATTTTCAGTTTTCAATTTCAGCAAAATAAGTTCTATCCAAACGGACGTGTAATAGAAAAGACAACAAAGAAATAAAAAACGTGTGGAAAAAATAATAACTACAAAAGTCAAGGCAACGTTGCAAGAGAGTACCCTCGAGATTTCCTCATTTCCCCCTAAATTAGATTGACTGCTGTTAATGTCGCGCGAAGTGTGGCTTGAATTTTTCCACAAGAGCATTCATAGTAAAGATGTCAAATGTTATAAATGCTATAATTTAACATCAAATTTTAAAAAAGCATCATCCATCAAAAATGCTAGATTTTATTAATTTTGACAACTAGCTACAGTGGGCTACTATCTCTATTAACCTACTGTAGTAAGATGTTAAAAAAAAATGTTTGTTTAATGAAACAGTGTAGATGGATGTAATTATTGATTTAAATGAATTAAGAATAAAGAAATTATAAAATAAAGAATATTAAAATAAAGTGGTAAAATAATAGAACCTTTAATGTTGAGTGTATTGTAAAGTGAGTTGTTAAAATAAATAAAGTAACTTTTTGAGATGCCAAATACTATATTTTATAGGATTCTTGATCAGAATGCTCTAAGGCCCAACCAAGATCAATTCGGTCATAGCAACTGACCGAATACAGGTTACATTTGGAGTCCCAGGAGCCAACTTGATTTCCTATCAAACAAAAAACCTCCAATCCTATGAATCAAACCTTTCCAATCCACGTTTGACAAACTGGTTTTTTTTTTTTTTTTTAAATTTTAATGAATGTCTTTTCGCTATTCAAAATAAAAAGTATTATGCGTGTGATTTAATTAAATGGAAAATTATAACACTAAATTCAACAACAAAAAAACCTCACCGCATGCGTGAGGGTGCTTGTGATGAGAATAGTCTCTATATATTAAGACGATTCAGAAAGTAAGTTATGTTTTCAAAAAATATCAAAAACAACTATAATCTAATTAGATAATCGTTATTCTTATAAAATAAAAAATATGGTTAAAATTGTAATTCAACAAAATTCAATAATTAAAAAAAAAAAAAAAAAAAAAAACTAGAGAAACTTTTTTTCTAAAAATTAGCACACTCTCTATTTAAACTAGCTTCTGAGCATGCGCTTGCGCACATGTGTAAAGGCTCTTCTATTTTTTTGGGTAAATGTTAATGATCTTCATCCATTATATTTTGGGAGTACTATATTTTCCAATCACAAAAATACTTGGGGCATGATGAAAAAATATTTTCATCCAAAATGCATAACACTCATCACACTCTTAGCTATTTTTGTGATTGAAAAATGTAGTATTTTCAAATTATAATTGATGCAAATTATTAACTTTTACCAAAAAAATAGAAGAGCCTTTGTGCGTGCTCAAAGGCTAGTATTTCATAATTATCATTTATTTTTTGGCAATTTTGCTAATGTAGTAATCAATGTTTTAATGAGTGAAAGATGATTGTATTTATTGTTTGATGTTTTTTTACTTGATTTTATATTCCTGAGTGAATATTTGAGGTCCATTGGTGGTATACTGTTGAGGCCCAACATTAATTGTGTGTTTCTAAGCAAGAGGAATTGAAGAAGGATTTACGAAAGGTGTTTTTAAGACATACGGGAGAGGGAAATGAAAGAGAAAACAATGAGAAATCTCAAAAATTTGTCTGAGTTGTTGCAAGAGAAAGGTTTACACAACATTGTTGAGCATTTTTTTATAAATATCATTGTACTTAGGTTTTATGGACATATATTTCTGCATTTATTTTCTGCACTGAACACTTTTTACATTTTTATTAACAAAAATTTTCAATAGAAACCAATGGTTTCATGTGTCAAACTTTAGTGCTTGTGAAATCTGCTATCTGATGTTTCTAAATTTATTTCAAATTCCTGAGTGAATAATTATTAGCAAAGTTTTTCAACATACATATTAATTGTTGTTTGCTTTGTTAAATCTCATTACTTCTTTAGGCTTTCAAAATTTTTGGTACTGCTTAACTCTACTTTCTTTAAAAAATATTGCATTTGCATCTCCGATAAGAGAAATGCATAAATGATTAATTGGTTAAAATATTATCTGAATTGAATGATAGATAAGTAATAAAAATTTAGTAAATTTTTCCCATCTTATTTTTTTGCAAAAAAATATAGCTTCTCAAGTTTTGATTACATCAGTAACACCTATGTGATTCTGGCTGCTATATTAGAGACAAATGCAAAAGAATCCTACAAAGACCATTCCATACCATTTTGGGCCTTTTAATGCATCCTGTAGTGAAAAGATATACTAGAATCATTTTCCCACTCTCTATTCAAATCCTATTGTTTTGGGCTTAATTTGAAGAAAATGGCCTCACTTGTCTCAGTGGGCTTGGGCCATCAATTTTCTAGCGCATACAATTATTACGTGGTTTAAAATTGTTATAATCTAATCATATTAAGCTTAACAAAAATTGTATTTTAGGTTTACTGATTTATTAAAAGTCATTATATGATCCTATAAAAAAAATAATTATATGAGAATTATAAATGGAATTTTAACTATGTAAAAAATTACAATACAACTTAGCTATATATTAAAAGAAAACTAATAAAATATACACAATATAATGATATGCAATGATTTTAGGGGATCTTTCAAAATTGAATGACCATGTGTTGTATGTTGCATGCACAATATGTATTTGTTTATGGAGACACATTTATATTAGTTATAAATTCCACCCCCCCCCCCCCCCAAAGGTCAAATCCTGGCTCTGCCATTGTCAAGAAAGTTCAATTTTGTTGTGAAATGGTTTCTTGATCACCTAATGATCATGTATTCACCAATATCTAATAATATGGATTTGCAACTAATGGCTGAATTAGGTGGCAATTAGGTCGTGGACAAAAGAGTTCTTTGTGACACAATCAATAACTGGATTCATTTTTAATTATGTTTTGATCTAGTCTCTTTAAGGTTTATTACTTCCTTATTAGTAGCATGAAAATCTCGATGAAAAAAAAAATTGTATTGCATTAATGAATTATGATCATGTACTGGAATATTTATACAGGAATTTAGCAACTAACTTCCAAAACTATACTGATTTTCCCTCCAAAATACAGTTACAAAAACTACCAACGAACAACTAACACATGTCCGTAACTAACTACAGGTAGCTTTACAACTATCATAACAATACAGGTTTAAGCTACAGTCGTTTAAGCAGGTCCAATTTCTTCTAATACTACGTTTCTTGGTGATCTTTATTTGCTTGGCTCATCTGTTGGCTTGATTTTCTGATAAGTAGCTCAACATACGAGCTCTTTACTATGCATTATTCATATATAGCACAAAATTTACTACACAAGCCATATAACTATATACATGTATCACGGTACGTACATTGCAAGACTCATCATGATGAGAGCTTTTTGCTAATGGAGCTATAATCTATTACTTCCTTGTGAGACAACTCATATCTGAAGTAATCGATGCAAATCTTAAGTTGTTATGATTCAAGGAACTCTTGCTCACAGGAGAGTCATGGATTAATCCATATAGTGATTAAAAAAAAAAAAAAAGAGTAAATAAAAAATAAAGAAGCACCTATTAGAGCCAAATCGAAGAAGTAAACAAGATGAAAACGAAGATTACCAAAAAAAGAGTGTAACTGTAAAATTCAACAACCAGGGGGTAGAGATATTCATGAATATAAGGTTTGATAGTTCATTAAAGAATGAATTGGATAAATAATTAAGGGATAAATTGCAAGATAAGCTAAAGAAAGAGGGTTTCTTCTCATAGCATGTTCGGGAGTTTATAAATAAGAATATATATATATATATATATATATACAATTTTTTATTTATTAAGTCCATTATTTAATTATGATTGAAACAAATGATGATGATAAACACTTAGGTTTTATGCAATTAATTAGTGGAATGAATGGTTCATCCCACTTTTGAAAGGATGAAATACATGTGGTGAAAGGATAAAATTTAAATACCTTAATTTCTCTAATTAAATTTAATCAAGTAGTTGCATTGGTCATGCTGTTAAATTTAATTATCATTCAAAAAAAATAAAAAACACTAGGCTTCCAATTTTTATTTATTAGATTGATCAATGCAATCACATGGTTAAATTTAATTAAGAAACTTAAAATATAACATCTAAAAAATTATATCTAAATAATAATAGAATAAGTATTCCTTCCTTATGATTTCATTCATTTTTACAAAAATCTTAAATAAGAGAATATATAGAATACTCTTTTAAAAGTGCATCCCATTCCACTATTGTTTTCCTTCAGTCCAAACAAGAAGAAGAAAAGTAGAGGAAAAGGTGGTTTCGCCCAATCTCATTCTCATCCATGGACTTGTTGGGATCTACCTCTTGTATGTATGGATTCGTCTCTTCCCTTGTAAAGGCTCATCTTAAGTTTTATTTGCAACTATAGCCACCCCAATTTTATCATTCTATTTATAGTGGACATTGGTGATAACAAGTAAAAGATCAATGATTAAAATGATGCCACAATTTCTCAAATTTTACACAACATTCTTGGCCACTACTTTTTTCTTCTGTGTGACTATCAGAAATGCCAACACACCAACGATATTCTTGATTATAACTACAATTATATGGAAAGCAAAGCTAGAGAATGTTGACTCGAGACTCGAGAGACACATGATACTATAAGTGTCAATGAAAAGCCAGTGAATAATGCATGGAAATTGAATTGATAATCGATCTCAGTGCACGATGAATTCAAATATAAACTACATCATTGAAAAATGAGTACTATATTGGGCTACAATTTTTTTGGGTTCAAATAGTGCGTTTTTTAATGAAGCCCAGTAATGTCAATGTGTATATAAGTTTTTTTTTTTTTCCCCATAATGGGCCTTGACTGGGATGAATCGTTTCAAATATAGGCCTTTATATGCAAGCTTTAGCAATTGTATGAAGTTGGGACTTAGGAGCCATGCTACAGTTCCAACGTATGCACTTCAAGCAATGCTCATTCTTCCCATAGGTAAAAGTGGCATTCTTGCCCTGCTGTCAGCCTTACATTTAGATGCAGTTGATGCGGTCGCTTAAGGCCCCAAGTAAATAAATGTCCCCAAATTTTAACCAATAGGGTTATTTTGTTAATTAATTAAGCTTAAATATCATGGCACCTCTCTTAGCAGCCATGCTACAGTTCCAACGTATGCACTTCAAGCAATGCTCATTCTTCGCATAGGTAAAAGGTAGCATTCTTGCCTGGGTGTCTTTGGATTTCCAAAGGAGACGAGTTCAGATTCGATCCACTGGCTCCCCTATGAGAGTGAGCTTGACTTTCTCTAACCAAAAAAGAAAATCTTCCCGTAGGTAAAACAAAGAATCAAAGAATTCCAATTTTTTTGAAACTGTTGTTCTGGATTTTGTGTGTGTGTGTGTGTGTGAAGCAATTCATCTGATTGCAATGGTAAAAGTTGCAATATCATAAAACCACCAATATGATAAGCACCATTCAAAAAAGCAATCAATATTGTATATATATATTTAAATGTCTCAAATCTCAATAAATATATCTAAACTCAAGATTGAATAATGCAAGCTCGGAGAGAGAGAGAGAGAGAGAGAGAGAGAGAGAGAACAACCAAAGCAAAACATGTTAAAAAATTTGTAATGTTTTTCATTAACTAAAGTTGGTTTTCCTTTGACCTAATATTTTGATCTTCTAATCCTACTAGCACAAGAAAGCGTTCTTTAAAAAAAAATAAAAAAAAATTCTTTTAAAAGCATTTTCCCATAAAATGAGTGTAAATGTAAATCATGAGCCCAAGGGGGCTTTTAGGCCAATGATATCTAATTTGTATTCCTTGAATCCTTTATCGCAAGTTAACACTTTTCCTCCTTTCCTTCCCATTCAAAATTAAAATAAATTAAAAGTTTGGAATAAACTACTCCATAAGTGAAAAATACATTTAGTTGGATAGCAACATATGCTACTACATATAAATAGCAAATGATAGTTTGAGGACAAAAAGGCATTATAGGGTCGGATAAGGAGTGTCTTACCCTTTCCCCATCCCTTATTTGGGGCAAGCATCTATTATTCAGGGTGGGAGAGGCAGATTGAAAATAAGTTGAGTTGAAAATATTTTATAATTCCTAATAAGGTAACTTTGACATTGATAATATTGAGATCAAAAAGAAAATGGAGAATAGACGAATGCGTGCATGTGTGTGTGTGTATATATATATATTTATGATTTTGTTAAGAAGTGCTCAAATGCACTGATTAAGGATGAATCTAATAAATCTTCCTACATTAAAAAATAATAAAAGTTAATAAATAAGGTTCATGTTAACAGGTGCCCCTAAAACAATTGTTAATAAACCATAATAGGAAAGTTTTGATATTACTTTTAGGGAAATGCTAACGAGTGCCCTAAGGGCACTCGTTAATAATCCATTTAAAGAAAGTTTTTATGGGAAATGAAAAAAAAGTAATTAATATTTTGACAGCTTTTTTCATTTTCCATAAAAGTGGTATCAAAACTTTCCTAAAATGAATTATTAATGAGTGCCCTAAGGGCACTCGTTAGCAGGACCCTTACTTTTATAGAAAATATAAGAAGTTGTCAACAATATTTACTCCCTCCGTCCCATTTTTTTTGTCCTGTTTGAAAAGTCAAACTTTTTAAGGGAACATCATTTATTGTCTTGTCTACCTTTTAAAAATGTATAAATTTCCAAAACAACCCTTAAAAAAAATTATCAAAAAATTGAATAAGTAAATTAATAGGGGTATAATAGGAATATTAGTAAATTAATGACTTTTATTTTTAGAAACAGGACAATATTTTGGGACATCTCAAAATGGAATAGAGGACAAAAAAAATGGGACGGAGGGAGTATTGTTTTATCATTCTTCTAATAAAATATTTCTAAAAATACTTCATAAATTAATGCCCTAAGGGCATTGGTTAACATTTTCTACTAAATAAATACTCAAGTGAAATGGCCAGGCCAGACTACCTAAAGATCAAGCTAGCCAATTATAATAAAAAATTATCATTAATCAATGGAATGCACTTAACCCATCACTTCTTTTGAGCACCAAAAACTTGTGCAGGAAAAAGCAGAATAAATCACACCAGGCAGGGACATGGCATTTTTGTCATCCTAAAGAGTTAAGACAGCCCCACCCAATAACCAAGCAGTCATAACCATGGTTGCCCTACATATACGACAAGTCGCATATGGTAATCGTAGCAACCGTTAGTTTAGTTACTAGACCGACCATCACCTATAACTTATATCACTGACGGTTATTTTTACTTTTTTTTTTTTTTTTTTTTATCTACTTCTTATAATAATCTCATTACTACTAAACAGTAGTAAATTTCTCTTGTTGCCAAACTCACTTATGAAAATAAAAAAATTTCAGTCTAATCTCATGACGACTGTTGTCTAACACTAACATGACTTGAACCTGGAAACAGCCCCCAATGTCCCCACTATAGGGTTTCTAGCTCTATTTTTTTTGGTTAGTGGCACTAGGTGTTACTCACCAATATGGAAAGTTGCATTTAATTGTTGTTTTCATGACTTGATGCAATTGCCAACATTCTATTTAATCGGTAAAATGTAATCATTTTTTGGACTTCCATTACATGTTATGATTGAGTTAAAATTAAATTAGTACATACTTACTGATGAGTCTCAGAATTTACTTCGTCCAATATGAAATGGACAGACACACATTAAATGGGCATTAAATGAGTCTCACATTATCACATACTCAATTCTTTGGTCAGAATCATTTCTCAGTTTTTCATAATATCTACGGTACAATCTCAAATATCTAATTTAGATATTAGAGAGTCCTTGGCAAACACCACCCCAATATAATAAATGAAGTTTATCTCATTTTGTAAGTTGCATCATCACATACGCCATACAGACATAAGTTTCTACAAACATCTATTCTCCGCAAGTTGAAAATATGTACTTCATTGGAACAAATGTAGAATCGTTATTGAAAGGAGAAAGAGTGAATATTTTATGATTTTTCCAAGACCAGAAAAGATTTTTGGGATTACTTTATATTAGCATCTTCTCATAACCCATATTCTTAAGTCTCAACTTGTTGCCTTAAACATCAACTTTGTACCTTCTTAGACTTTTCTTAGAATACCCCTTCCATCATAACTTGTCCACTTTATCACAATCTTTCCCCTTCCATCGCAACTTGTCCCCATCATCATTAAAAGTTTCTCCTTTGCAATAGCATATACTAATTTGAGGATTTGTCTCGGCTCTCGAGCATGAGAGAGGCCTTCTGGATGCTTGACTTAGCAAATTTTAATTTAAAAAGATGGACACACGAGGTTCTACAAGTTTCCATCTATTCCAATAATAGAAGGATTTTTAACAACTTGAATCTATAATAATTTTTAAAAGATACTGATATTTCTGGAAAGATGGTTACAATTCCTTCTATATTCTAAAAGATACTGATATTTCTGGAAATTTGTATCATATTTTTAAGGAAGGTGTCACTTACATTTATTTTGAAGGACACAAAAATAACCGTACGCAATGTCCTCTCTCTTTCTCTCTCTTTTTAAATTTTTTTTAAAGAATCTTTTTAGGCAGCTGAGTAATTGGATATGAAAATGTCAAAAGCATTTTGTAATGTCGTGGAAGTTACCCAAAATAAGCGCGTTACTTTCTAAATGAAAAAATAAAAAAAATTAACATGTTAGCTCTTAAATAAAAATCTTGAATTCATAAGGTTCTTTAAATTTACAAAATGATGAAGTTTTGGAATCCATCGGAAAAAATAATAAACAAAAGTCTATATTTTTATAAATCTTAAAATTGAATTGTTTTGGAGGATACAATGCATTTAAATAGTAAAAAGAAAATCTATGGCAATTAGGAAAACACACCCAAAAAAAAAAAAAAAAAATCCTAATTTTCTCTAATCACGAAATTAGGTTGCAAAATTGAGATAATTGCAAAAATTAAAACTATTGTCTCTAACAAAAATCTTAAACTGGAGACCTTATTCTAAATTTTAAATAAAAGTTATTTAAAAGATAAAAGCACATATTTCAAGGGCTTAAGAGCATTTGCTCTTCTAAAAATTTCTATCTATTTTACCAAAAAAATCTACTTTTTTTATTTTACACAACCATTTTTATAAAACACCCGCATCAGATTGTCTCATCTCAATCTCACAGTGCCATACACTCTCTTTATCAACTCTCCCTCTACCTCTCTCTCATCCTAAACCGCCACAAACTCTTATCCCAAATAGCCACACACAAGGTCATATTGGTAGCTCGGACAACATTGGTAGAAGCTCCCGCAATAGCTCCAAGATTATATTAGTGGCATTAGTGAGTTTTCCTTTGGGTTTTCTTATGGATTTTTTTTTTTTTTTTTTTAATATGGGTTTGCTTTTGATTTTATTTTGTTTTTGGTTGATTTTAAGTTAGGGTTGTGATGGGTTTTCCAATGGGGTTTGTTTTGATTTTGTGTTGGGTTTAGGATGGGTTTTCCGATGGGTTTGGGTTGATTTTGAGTTGTTTTGGTTTGATTTTGTGTTGGATTATCAACTTTTGAAATGGGTTGTACTGTTGGTAGTTGGGTGGTGGTGGTGGTGGCGGTTGTGTGGTGGTGGGTTGGAGGAGGTTGATGTTGAATCTTCTTTTCTTTCTTTACTTCACGGTGAGGTTGGAGCTTTTCTGCTTCTTCTTGTTCACGGAGAAGAGAGTATGGGGAGAGAGAGTCTGACAAGGGAGAGAGAAAAAAAATAGTAGAATAAAAAGCTACAGTAACCATGTATATTTACATGGTTACTGTAGCAATTTTGAATATGAACAGTATTATAGACACATTAATGTAGGTAGTTTTTGAGCAAAAAAGTGTAAAATGCACAATTTTTTCTATTTTACATTGACTAGTGCAATTGCTCTAATAAAGGAATTTTCCCGAAAAGCGGCTTTGTTTGTGGCCAAAGGTAACGAGTTTTACTTCCACCGCTGTTTCCCTTCACGTCACCAAATCTCATGCAATTTCATTGTTGTCACCAATGATTTCTAACCTTTTACTAGTACATTTTTTCTTCTTGAATTTCCCGTGTGTTGACTTTTGACGATATCTCCGCTAAAAAAGGTTTATATTGTCTGTTCTACATTACTTTGATTAAAAGATTTCCCTTCATGTCACCAAATCTCACGCAATTTCGTCACTATTACCAATGATTTCTAACTTTTTACTAGTACTTTTTTTCTTCTTGAATTTCCCGTGTGTTGACTTTTGACGATCTCTTCACTAAAAAAGGTTTATATTGTTTGCTCTACATTACTTTGATTAAAAGACCATTTGACAACTAGCTAACCACACGACTATAAAATGTTTGCCTCATTGAGTGTCTGTTTGGCAAAAATTATTTTTGCCGACTTATGTTACTATTTAGCTTATTTTTGCTACTATTCATGAGTCCCACTGCATTTTTTAGTACTATTCATGGGTCTCATTATACTGTTTCAGCTAAATTTTACATTTATCCATAGTATTTTCAGTAAAAAGTTTTCAATTTCAGCAAAATAAGTAAATCCCAAACGGATTCTGAATATGAGAATTTCAAACTTGTTTTAAGCAAGTCCATGAAACATTTAATGATTTGATAAGTAATGTATCTATTTTTTAAGAATGGTTGATATAATCAGCTTTCAAATTTCCCTAATTTTCTATTATTTCATTGCTACAATTACAACACCACTAACAACAAAAACTTAGTTTCAAAATTTCAGAATTGACTATGAATTCTTAACATACAAATCAAGGTTGTCCGCCATGTATTATTTTCTGTAGTTTCATTCTATCCAAAATTACACTCTCTATTATATCTAAATTAGTCTAATCCAATCTTGAAAATCCCTTGTTGATTTGCCAAGGAAAAATAAATTATCAAAGCTTTGTTAAACCGAGAAAGAAAATGCCAAATTGAATGTGCTGTAAGCCATATTTCACTTCAATTATTTATCTCTTTTCATGGATAGAAAGTAGAAACTATAGATTCTCCTAGCTAGCTGCTAAGCACAAAATTAGGTAAGGATCCAATCACTACTACAACTACAACTTTCATATGGTCCCTATTACAGCACAAATAATTAAAAAGCAATTGCGACTTGGAAGAATTGATTAAACTAATACCATTTAAAATGATTTAACTCCACACACAATCATGTTTAAAAGATCAAAATCAATGGTCTTCACACTCAAAGAATCCAAAGAAAAGAACCCATGTCTAATTGAAGACAGTAAAATAATCACAAATGGTGTGGGAAAAGTGGCATCTTTGTGCAGTGAGCAAAGGAAGTTGGCCAGCCAACTTGTGTGTAACATGACATTGTGAATTTGGGTTGCTGACGAAAAAATGTGGAAAAAGGATGACCATTTATTGTGTTTGTGTTTGTGTTTGTGATTTGAGACTTGAATCAACTTGAATTGACTTGGGCAACTTGAATTCACTTGGGGGCCCAATGACTTTTAAACCGAAAAGTAGATCGGAGATTTACCCATGGAATTTTGTGTGCCTTAAATGAGGGAGACAAATGAGGGTTTTGGTTAGCGTGTGGACTGCATTGACATCCCTCTTGTGGGGTCTCTAACCACGCGCTTTAGGCCCGCAGGTCCAAACTTAATATCCCTTGTCGGCGCCGTATCTACAATATTGCCATTTCTTTTTTTTTTCTTTTTTTTTTTTTAAATCTAAATCCCTTCTAACTTATATTTTAGGGTCAGGTACAATTTATAGGGATGGTAAAAGGTCTAATCCCGCTTAAACCACTCTGTCTTACACGAATTTTCCTTGTGCCGTAAAGGTTACGGACCAGGATAAGTTTTGTTTGTCTCGTCTCATCTCACCCTGCTCCACTCTCAAATGTATACATATATATTTTATTTTGGATAGAATTTAATTTCGATTAGAGCATTTTCATCAGGTGTGCTATATGTGCCAAATGTCAAATATTTGGCACATTTAGCACACCAAACACCAAAAATAGACTATTATCAGGTGTGCTAAATATGCTATAAATATAAAACATGCTACAGTACGCTCTCATTTTTTAGAGTGTATTGTACACCTTTACTATAATTTATATTATTTTTTTATTCTCGCTGGGCCCACTGCCTTTATCTCCTCTCCACCTCTTTCTTCCCTCATTCCTTCACCGAATTGGATTTGCTCTCTCTCTCACTTCATTTCTTTGCTCTGTCTCTCTACTCCACGTCACTGCTTCCCTCTCCGACGAAACCCAGGAGCATCAAGCCACGCCGACGGCGGAGGAGGTTAAAGTGAAGAGTGAGGAGGTTGAGCGGAAGGTGTTTGAGGAAAAGCCTAAGAGAGTGGAGGAGACTGATTTTGGTGTTGGTAGTGGTGGCGGTGGTGGTGGGGTTGGGAGTATTGAGAAGGTTGAGGTGGCAATGGACAAGGCGCCGAAGTCTGTGGGGAAGAGCTCGAAGAGAGTGAGGCAGGTTAGTGGGGCTGAGGGGAAGAGGGTGGTGAAGATGGGTGGTACGAACTTGTTACAGATATGTGTGCAGATTGATGATCAGTTCTTGAAGGCATCCGAGAGTGCCCATGAGGTTTCGAAGATGCTTGAGGCGACCCGGTTGCACTATCATTCTAATTTTGTTGATAATCGAGGTAATGAGCTCGGTTTTGTTTTTTGCCGTGCTGATCTCTCTCGTTGTGGGTTTTTTTTTTTTTTTTGGCTACAATTTTGGCTGATCTGATATTGAGTGATTAATTGTAGAGGTTGTGGGTTGATTGTGGTGGTTATTTTTTGGGTTGTTGTGGATTTTTTTTTTAATAAGGTGGTTTTGGTGGATGTGGATTTGTGCCGGTGGTGGTGGCTGTCGGTGTTGTTGCGGCAGCGTTGTTGGTGGCCGTTGTTGCAGTGGTGGTTGTGCTGTTGCTGTGTTGATGATGATGGGAACTGTGGAGGAGTTTAATATATTATTTTAATATGTTGTAAATATTATTTTAATGTATAGAAGTGAAAAATAGAACATCTGATAAATGAGATGTTGTAAAATAGTAAAGTAGGTTTTTGATGTGTTAAAATAGCATTTTTTATAGAAGACCTGATGAGAATACTCTTATGTTTGTACTTGAAGATGACATTTGTACTTCTCCATATATATATATATATATATAAAATTTATTTATTTATATACATATCTCATTATTAGCAAGTGAAGTAACATATCTAACATGCAAATTATCAGGCCGCCACACACATCTTGTTGGTCAGGAATGAAAAATTAATAAATATAAATTAATTTAAGTAATTAATATATTAAAAATTTAAATGCCCAGGACTTTTAAACCGAAAAGTAGATCAGAGATCTTAAAAATTCTGAACCTCTTTATTTCTCAATTTTTTAAATGGTTCGGATTTCAGATCCATACTTAGCCCAGGACTTTTAAACCGAAAAGTAGATCAGAGATTTATCCAGGAAATTGTTTGGGACTGTGGGGGCTGCGTTAAACTAAAAGGAGGCAGACGAATGAGGGTTTTATTGGCTTGTGGACTGCATTCACATCCCACTTGTGAGCACTCTAACCACGTGGTTTAGGCCCGCAGGCCCAAACTTAATATCCCTTGTCGGCACCATATCTACAATATTGCCATTTCTTGTTTTTTTTTTTTTTTTCATTTTTTTAATCTAAATCTCTTTAACTTATATTTTAGAGTAAGGTACAATTTATAGGGATAGTAAAAACGTCTCAGCCTGCTTAAACCACTCTTACCCTACTTCGTCTCATGCAGATTTTTCTGGTCCGAAAAAGGTGACAGGCAATGATGAATTTTGCTTGTCTCATTCCATCTCACTTTGCCCCATCCTTGACCGAATGTATACATAAATAGTAATTTATTTTGGACAGAGTTTGTTATCAATCCGCCTGCCCCATTGTCATCCTTAACAATTTCTTAAATGCTATACTCTATGTTCATTCTAATACATTTGCCAATAAATCACATAGATTATTATTATTATTATTATTATTTAGAAACAAACATTCACGTAAGAAAGAGGAATTCGAATTGTGTTTGAAAAAGATAATTAGTTTTTTTTTTTTTTTAAGGGCCATTTTCTTCTGTTAAATTTAATTGTGTTTGAAAAAGATAACACGCTGATAAATTCAGCCTAAAAATCCGTAACTAGATTTTGCCGTGTTGTATGTCAGTATAAAATAGATTCACTTTGTCAGCTCGTAAGGAAAATGACCATCTGTGTACTAGGCAACCAAAAATGCGGGACAGCCCATTGCTTGAAATGCCCTTGTCACCTTATGTAGACCTTTTGGTGTCCTTAGAGCTTTCCTACTCAACTAGGTCTTGATAGCATAAAAGCCAATTGACTAGGATTCACGTTAAGGTAAGTGGAGTTTAGTGCATGTGAGTTTGACATTGCCTTGAAAAGTTTTTTTTTTTTTTTTTTAACTATTATTTATAAGTTTTATTATACCTTTTAGTATTATTCATAAATTCAACTATACTATTTCAACTACATTTTAATTTTACTTACAGTAATTTTAACAAAAAATTTTCAGTTTCAATTACATAATTTGTTCTCAAACAAACCCTACAACTACAAGTAACAAAAAAAATGACAATCATTTTTTTTTAATGAAAAATGACTATCATTAATTTCATACTAATATAGGACGTATGCTCAATTTGACTTGCCACAAGTGACCGATTAAACTATTGCAAATGACTTCAGATTTTGAAACCCATTCTTATCTACGTGTAACACATGGCTGCAAAGTCCGTTGGTTTCTTTTATATGCAAGCGCCATCTTAGACACAAAAATGGATGCCATTTCCTCTATTAAAGTGAGGCAACCAACAGCCTTTACGGACCAACCCTACATTTGCCGCCTTGAGAGCACACTAGCATGGTCCAAATGTTTGATTTCGACTTCACAATGCTGGGCACAATAATAGAAAGAAATTCATTGTTCCATAGGGGCAGCCTTTCTGCTTTAATTTCATGTATTTGCACCCTGGCTTTTACTTCTCTACTTCATTGACAGCCCAACGTTAACATTCTTTCTTCCACGCATAAGCACATAAATGCATCACATTCACAAAGTCTTTGACTAGTTCACTAAACAAATTTGAGGTAGGAAATTTCTCAGTTTTGGATTAACAATAATAGTGACTAGAATCTAGAGAAGAAATCATTAATTTGTTTCCAAAGTAACATAACAAATGCTTGGAAGCAAGGCATAGCAACTAAAAAAAATTAAGATTGAACACTAGCTTAGCGATGGCAAAGCAGTACAATGGGGCTAGAACAAGGATTCACGATTCCACTGGTGACAGTATTGTGACCGCATCCACTTATATAAGCAAAAACAATTTGTAGTATTTTCCTGGATATATGGTGCATCATCCCTATCAAGGTCAAGTCAATTTTTTAAGCTATCCGAAATGCTAATTATTGGATTTGCAACTATTAGTGAATGAATTTAGTGGATCATCAAACAGAGATGCCAGAATAGTTGGTGGAGGAGACATCATGGCCAGATGAAACCTTTTGTTTCCTGCCATGTCTTCGTCTATCACCGGCTCCTCTTGGAACTTCTCTTACCCCCTTCCCCTTTATGGCATCTTCTTGCTGTTCCACCTGTCTTCAACACAATTATGAATAATACATCAGCATGCTGCCGATACAAGAACCTTCAGTTTTGATCTTAATATTCACAGACAACTTAGCACAAGTCAAATAAATAATATTGACAAAGAAGTAGAACCGGTTGGCATGTCTAACACTATGTTGATTGTTGCGTACAAATTTCTAATATAAACCATTCCATGGTCAATGGATGACCGCAAACCAAAAAGAAAAGGTCTGATACATTACAGAGTCCATTGTAATGTTGCTTCAATTTTAAGGTCTAACTTTTACAACAAATCTTAGAAATAATTTTTGCAAAGGCTATCACTAAGAGGGATATTTTTCTTCTATCCACCGACGTACAATTTTATAACATGCCAAAAGATAAATCAACTATCAGTAAGGTTCATGTTACAAGTAATTGTTTATTTGTTCATTTATGTAAGAAATTGAACTCGAAGTTTCAAAATTCTAAAGCACTGTATTCAAATTCCTAATAATCATTATGGTACAAGCCAACACCCTTTTTTTTTTTTTTTTTTTTTGGGTAGCAAAGCAAACACCTATAGTCTGTTGATATCATTTCCCAGGGAAAGAAAAAAAGAAAGAGGTGCACTGGATGGTGCATGCTAGCAAAATTGTGATGAGCCTAAAAACACTGCATTTTTTATAAGCCTTAAATTAATAATTTTTTTTTTAATTTTCACAGGACATGAAGGGATCCACAAAAAAAATAAAAAGAGTCCATTAACTACATAAAGAGAGTGTACTAACCCCTATACAGAAATTCTGAAAGTTCAAGTTACCCTCCAAATCTGAATTCCCAAAATTCATTTCAGAGGAATTGCGTTTGTTGTTGGAACTAGAAGTTTCACTGGTTGTAGTCTGTGAGCTTGAGCCAAAAGTGTCATCGTTCCCTTGAAACAACTCTTCAAACAAGTCCTGCAATTCCTCAAAGGTCTCCTCCCCCTTTTCCTGTAAATTTATCAATCAACGTACAATGATAAAGATATCATTAGTTTGTTAATGATTCTCATTATCATCATTGTAATTTATCTTCAAATCTTACGGCAAGAGCATTGCAAAGGTTCCTACAAGTAACATTAGGCAATATTGGGTCACCTTATTCCAACTCCAAAAGTGCATTTCTATGTGCCACACAAATATTCAATAAGACTAATAGTTTTTGTGCAGAATACCCAAAAAATAAAAAATAAATAAAAAAGCCCGCAAAACTATCTGATCTTCTCATTTTTATCTTGGATGGATAGAGCTTCTTCACCTTTTGCTTGAAATGCATTTTGGTCACTTTTCTTCCTTGTACATGTCTTCCATATGGAAGAAACATGACATTGGAAACAAGAGCACATGAAACAACTTTTTGAAATTCTAAGTAACATTTCTAACTTGATTGCTCAAAATACTTTTTGCATACATTTCTCCACTAAGGGAAAATAATTACAACTGCTATCTTTTAGCCATACAGCATGACAATTTACAAGTCTGAAGTGCCTCACCTCAAAGCACAAATTCCTTCTATCTTCCTTTGCCATTTTAAGGCTTAATATTTTTTCCCATTGGTCACTGTACCAAGGCTCAAAGTCAGTAAATATATTGTAACCCAAAATTCATAGGGGCTCACAAAAAAAAAATATCACTAAGGTGTGCTAATCACATCTCATTGAATAAAGGTATGGTGGGCCAATTAGGCTACCAAATCAATGGACCAACACAATGCTTCATAGCCGTAGGTTTGTTAGTAAAACCTACAGTGCAGAAATGAGTTTCCTTGGTCATTAGTCAATCACTTCAATGGACCCATCATACTCATATCATCTCCCACTTAGAGGCTTTGGGCCTAAAGAAAACTAAAATTAATTTATTGGACCAATAACCTTAAATTGGTCCATTTTACAATCTCTTGATTGGAATTGGCTTGTGTTTGCAGACGCGACATGGAAGTGACACAATTGTTTTACTTCAAGTCTCAGACAAAATAAAAACTGGTCTTCCATAAGATAGCCAAAAACATAGGATTAGACACATTTTTTCCTAATTGGGGGCACTACAAAATTTGCCTAACAACAAAGGATAAAGTAAATTAGGATTTTTTTAAAAAAATAATCAAATCCCTTAAACTATATTATTAGCTAGACAACGTTTTAAACAGGACTCAAGTGGAAGTTAAAAAAATTAAAATTAAAATTAAAAAAAAATTTAAAAAAAAAAAAGCATAAAGCTTACACTAGATTTTGTTTGGCTCATCATCACAGCCATCTCATTCAGAAAATCACCCATTCCCTGCACGTGATTAATGATAGTAAGTTTATGTCAAGTAAAAACCTCATATGCGCCTGATGTATGAGACCTTTTGTCTCACTAACAAGTAGGGCCTACTGTGAGACAAAGGTCTTACACGCCAGGCGCACGAGATATCTTCTCAATCATTAAACAATTTTCTTTTTTGTTTTCTTGAAGCACCAACCAATTACTAAACACAACCATTTTGAAAAGAAAAATAAAATGCAAATTACCAAACCAACGAAACAAGAATAAAAGCAACTCCAATGCTTAATACCACCGACAACTAAAACCAAAATTTGTGGCAGACTAACCAAATTACAAGACAAACAAAGCACGCAGAACAGCCAAACCGAGGTCCCCCATGGCCAAAACCACAAAAAAATGCAAACCCAGTTTATGTATCAAGCTTAACCAATGGAAAATGACCACGGTGAAGGCTCTGATGTGAAGCAATGATAAGACAGGGCAAGCCCAGCAAAGTTTAACAAAATGATTGGTCAAGAGGACGAAAAAGTCAAATAAATAAGTAGATGACCAAACTTTGTAACCAATCAAGATTCTAAATTTCTGACACGGCCTAAAGGTGCACGTTAGCTAGGTTGTAGAGAAAATGAAACTTACATTTTCGTCGTCATCATCACTGTCGTAGACTCCTACATCGTACAGAAACCTTTTGTTCGAGTCAGATAGAACTGTACACAAAGCATAGAAACAACAAGATAGATGTAGCGCTTATCAAAAAAAAAAAAAAAAAAAAGCTTATAAAAAAAAAAAAACAAGATAGATGTAGCATCTCGTGAATCCAATTATCCCCAATTATCCAATAGATTATTACCCAACACAGAAAACAAAAAAGTGTAAAAAAAAAAAAAAAAGAACAATCATGATTCTGACATTTAATACTACTGTACTAGTACTAAATATTGCAAATTGCATTTCATTGTTTAATATTTTCAGTAAAATAATCATAACAATGGTAAAGCAGACTTTAATTACCAGAATAGGCTTGTTGGATGGCCTGGAATTTTTGCTTAGCTTCTTCCACGAACTTTGAATTCCCTGATGCTGAACAACGATCTGGGTGCCATCTCTATCCCAACAAAAAAAATGTTGTTTCTTACTACAAATTCTCTCAGTTCCTAGGAAACGATTTCCCAGGAAAACCCCATATATAAAATCCACTTATTTATTGCAAAACTATGGAAAAGAAAGTAATTTTTCAATAATTTAGAAGGAACCCAGATGTTCGTTTGAGCAATTAAGCTCAAAAAGACTGATTTTAAAACATGATTTTGAGATTTAAAGAAGACCCTTTTAAATTTTGATTGAATTGTCCAAAGAAAAAACATAGGCTTAAAAGAAAAAGGTTAAGAACAGGTTTACAATTCTAACCAGTGCAAGTTTCTTATAAGCATTTTTGAGCTCCGAAGCAGTGCATTCCTTTTCCAACCCCAACACTGCATACAAATCATTATTGCTTTTCTCTTCTCCATTTGCCATTCTTTCAAACACCAAAACCAAACCAAACCAATACACAAACAAACACAAAAGAAACTAAAAAAAAACCAACACCAGCAACTAAACCAAGACACGGTTTTTCTTGTCGACAAATTTTTGACACAACTTATTGTGGCCTATAACATATATATATGATATATGATATCTATCACAAAACTTGGATTACATGTTTTGTGACTTGGAACACGGAACCTTAGCATTTGTTTTCCGTGGAAAAGAAAAGAAAAGAAAAGAAAAGAAAAATTTTTGGGAGAGATCACACACAATACAACCTCTCCCCCTAAATGCAAAAGCTCAAGAGAACACTCCAGAAGTCGGACCAAGTTATATAGTTTTAATAAAACTTTATATTATAATTGTTTATTTTTTCAACTTTTTGTATATGCCAAGGTATTTAATTATTTTATTATATTATAATAAAATGTAATGTATTGTGTTCTGATTGTATGTTGACTAATAGATAAGGAATTGGGTGATGATGAACGGTTGAGATCGAATGGAGGTGGTAGATATTTTATCAGATTGTCTCCAGAAAGTTCTGTTTTCACTGTTAAGTCTTTTTTGACGGCAACACTGTGAGAGAGATGAGATTTCAGATTTGGGACCCACTGGTAACTTGGGACCTCACTTTGGTAATTGGAAACAAAAAAAGGGTGTAGGGTCCACAGTTAGAAAGAAGGCACCCATTTTTTAGAAAATTTACTGAACTGCCATTCCATTTTTGGAATAAGATAAAATAAAAAAATTGTCCCAATTGGCAAGTTGTTTCTAAATTGCTAATTTACTACTACCATTTACAGCTAAGTTTTCCTTTTGTGTTTGACAGGAATATATTGGCTTTCTCTAATGTAATTAGTTTCCACTTGTGTGTATATACCATCTGCAACAATTTTATCTATGCAATTTATTTAAGGTTAGTTTTTTTTTTTTTTAAGAAACCAGACCGGAAAGCCATGAATTTAAGGCTGGATTTCAAGGATAAAAATACAACTTGTGTCAATTATGCATTTATTGATTATGATTTATTTATGGGTGATAAAAACCTCGCATTAAAGGAAAATATGTAGTACTAGTAAAAGATAGTTAAGCTTTGTCAAAAGCTAGCAAGTACTTTTCTCAAAAAAAAAAAAAAAAAACTAGCAAGTAAATTACCATAGGCCATTGGCTGTAATTCAAAATAATACAAGTAAATTGAGAGGGGGAATATTTAGATATTGAATCAGCATATTGGTTTGCTTCTCTAAACACATGTTAGAGGGTCTCACGAGAAAATTGTAGGTTCCTACAATTAGAAATGAGAGGTAAGAGAGGTTGTAACATAAGGTTAGAGAGAAGATTAACAATGCATTTTTCATCAAGCTCAATGTGAAGGTGCTGCAATTGAAGATCCAATGGTGGAATGAGCCCTTACTTAAGGGCCTCCTTTGACTATATGCCACGGGATACCAATGGAGGAACCGTCAATGTTTAGTTTATACCAACCAATAGGGGTTTTGGTCCGAACGTTTAATAGGAAGAAGGGACTAGGTAAAGCATGGTAGAGTGCTAACAACTAGGTATGTTCTGTACAGAGAGCAGTCGGAGCAAGGTTGTTAAAAGATATAACTTTTAGCAACTTAAAAACTTGTCTTTATTTATTTTAACACCTCACTTTATAAAGTGAACATCAAATTTTCTATTTTAATATACAATACAATAAAACAATATAAATAATATAATAAAATAATATATTCCAACACAGCCACGTCCAATTTTCATTAAAAAAAAAAAAAAAAAAAAGGAAAAAAGCCACATCCAGCCGCCCCAAACCTGCAAACTTAAATCAGAACCCCACCACCCAAATCCAAGTCGCAAAGCCACCACCCAAAACAAAATTACAAGCCCACCAAATTAACCCCAAATCAAAACCCCTGTACATTACCATACATAACCCCAAATTAATCTTAAAAATTCTTCTTCTCTTCTTTTCTTTACGAATCAAGACAGCGACACAGAGGAAAAAAAAAAGAGTGAGAGAGGGATGAGAGGCTTGGCAGCATGGGTCAGGGAAGAGAGGCTAGGTGAAGTCGGGACTTGGGCGATGCTGGGATTGTGTAGTCTTGGTGGCGTGGGTGATAGCAGGGGAGAAGCAATAGAAAACGACTGTCGACTTGGGCTTACAATGGGGGTGCTATTCGGCGAGATCTCTTCTTCTTGGTGGCTTCAAGTGGCGGTGAAGAAAAGGTGGCTAAGAGAGAGATGTGGGTTGGGTTTTGATGGAGTTTTAGTGCAGTTTGTGGAGAAGAGAAGGTGTGGCTAAGAGAGAGAGAGAGAGGGGTGAATAAAAAATAATAAAAAGTGAGTAGCAACTTGCTACAATGTGTTGCTAGTAGTAGCAATTTACCGTAGCCCGTTGCTAAAAAAATTTAACTTTAGCACCTTTATTGTAGGGTCTTTTTTTGGTAGTTGAGGTGCTAAGTTGTTTTAGCATTTTTATTGTGTATGCTCTAACGAATGGTGAAATACTCATAACGAGTGAGATGGAGTAAAGGGTTTGGTACTGCATGGAATGAGAAGGTTGTGTGATCCATTTAGTCCATGAATTTTGTCAAATTTAAATGATTATATTTGCAGTTAGATCAAATTTAAGTAGCCTTTTTAATAAACTAACTAGTATGGAAAATGATAAATTGGCTAGTGGTGTACGTGAATTCAGTATTTGTTATTGACAGGCTAACTACTAACGGAATTGTTTCTCCCTCTTTATCCCTATTATGCTGGATTGCGGGAAATGTTGAACATGGAATGACAAGTGATTAGTGACTCTCCAACATGTATACCATGAAGCAAATTAATGTGTGGATGTTTGGCAAAAAAGGGTAGCAATCAACATGAACATCTTTGTGTATCATCTTTTGGAATGGAAATAAATCCGAACATGTACATTGAATGCAGCTTAAATTGCTGTTAGTTAAATAAATTTCACTTTTCATAAAATAAAATAAAAGAGAGAGTGTGTTGGCAAGATAACATTTTGATAAGCCTTCAATTAAATAGTTAATTAACAAATATGAATACTACTTGACTCAAAAGGCTTAAGCCTATAAGTTTGGGTCCAAATATGTTATATTAAACCCTCACTCTTGTCATTTCTCCGCAAAATGGGACTTCACTCACATGTTTATACCCAACATTATATATCTCTCCTTTCATGTGAGTTTTTGCCTTTCTATGATTTTTGATAAGTCCTACTAGCACCCCCTTGCTTTACGGCTTTTTTCCTTCGTCAATGTGTCATCCATGGACTTCTCATACATCATCCATGGACAAACCACGTGTCAATGCGACACTTTCATGTCCATGGGAACCCTATGTCACAAAGTGATTTAGCGCACAATTAGCAACACTCCTTTGTTGGGTCTTTTTTCAAGATCATTACACATTCTTGGAAACTGGCTCACACTTCCATATCCATGGGAACCGTACGCCACAAAGTGATTTAGCGCACCATTAGCAATACTCTATTGTTGGGGAGATAACATCTTGGGTAGCATCCAGTTAAATAGTTAATATAGTATATAAAGATAACACCACTTGATCCAAAGAGCTTAAACCTATTAATTTGGATTGAACTATGTTATATAAACCACTCCCTCCTGAATTTCTTATTAATGTGAGACATCAGTTACACATAAATACTCAACACACTCAGGGAGAGTGTTAAAAAAAAAACATTTAAACATAAACATAATTGGGCCAAGGTAATTATGCTACCCAAAAGTAACTTTCATCTAACATAACTTAGTGCAATCTCAGCCTATAAATTTGGTTATGCACAGATTCACTTTGCGTGGGAGAGCTTTCATCTTACTATTGAGCTTTATTTACTGACAACAACTATTTAAGGAGAAATTATTGGGACCTCCTAGAGGACCACTGATGTGGTCCTCCCAAGTCCTACCACCCAATAAGAAAATGCCACCTAACCATTTTTTTAAACTCAGCTCCACATCATCACTTACCCATTAACTTAACTATTGTTAGCAAATCAAACTAAGGTTAAAACTAATACAAACACAGTCAAATTTAACCCAAAATTAACTAAACAGTGATTCAAAATTTTTCTCAAACCCTTAACATTATCTGCCTCTTTCTTCCTTCCTCCCTCTAACTCTATTTCCCCAATATCTCTCTAGAGAAGAAATTTCCCTTCTATCTCTGTATAAAACTGAAATTTCCAGAAGTTTAGGCCATGGAAGGCTGCTGTTTTCACCCATCACCATCTCCATCACCACAAGAACTCTGGCGATGACAATTAGTAGAGGGCCGAAGGGAAAGCCAACAAGTTCCATGGCGGTGTGTGGATTCAGACATGGTGGGGACATGAGAAGGTTTGGGTTGCATGTTCTTTACTAAGAGGCAAAGATAGGACCCAAGGCCACAAGCTCCATGATGGCTGGTTTTGGTACTCAATCTGGTGGGGACATGGGAATTTTGTAATTTAGGTTTTAAGACCCATGCCCATTCGATCTTAACAGGGACATGATTGATGAGATGAAGGCATACAAGTAAGTTCTTTTCAATTTGTAATGTGGGGAAGATTGTGATTGTGAGTCTTTTAGTTGCTGGGTTCCATGATTTTTGAATTTGAACGTTGTTGTTGATGTTGCAAAAATTGATGTCCCAAAGTTTTGAATAAAGATTGTATTAGTGGTATTTGGTTGTGGGCAAAATTGTATAAGTGGTATTTAGTTGTAGGCTTGCTGCTAACTTGGAGGAATTGGTTCTGATGTAAATTGTTTATGTGGTTTTGGTATAGTTGTTTTATTTTGGAGTTGAAAATGTTCTTCAAAAGCTCAGTTATCCTTCCATTAGTTTGTATGTTAGGCTATATTAGTTATGTTAGCTTTTAGTTATTGTATTTACAAATAAATTTTGTGTTTATAGATGAGGTTCATCTTTTTGTTTTGGTGTTTGGATCTCATTGTAAATTTTGTTCATTTTGACAATGAAATTTCTCATTTGTTAGACTATTAGTGATGTTTTTTTTTTTTTTTGGGAGAGAAATGTTAGAAATTTTATTGATGTAAAGCTATTGTATTACAAAAACTTTGGCCATGAGCATCCTGGGTAGCACATGAAGGCCACAGCAAGTTACATTACAACCCAACGTTACATTTGTCAGGGCCAAAACAATGAAAGAAAAAACAGAGCCTAGCTTTGGGACCTAGGCAGTGAGCAGATGAGTTGAAAAACAGTAAAACCAACACTTTTTTTGGGTCAAACGGCAGCTGCATCTTCAGTTAAATCCCCACCCCCCCCCCCCCCTTTTTTTTTTTTTTGCATCCTAGTTTGGTTTACTAAAGGATGAGCAAAGGAACAAAATAACCCAATTTTCCTAGAATATCTAACAGCTGTAGCAACATCTCCAATACAACTTTTCACAAATGGCATATTTAAACGTTATAACTTTTTTGATAAACTTCAAATTTCATTCAAGGAAAAGGAACATGGAGGCAATCATCCATACAAGTAGAGTAAACCACACAATTACTAATAGACCAATCAAGTGGGACATTTTCAGCGTTTAAACTTAACGCACCATTTTTTTTTTTATTATAGGAAACTAAAACTTTAAACCTTTTACTAAGAGCACCAACCACCAATCCCATCTCATCCCTTATCACAACACCTACCCACACATACGTCGAAAAAAGAAAATTGCAGCATCCACATTGACTCTGAAGACAGAATCAGTAAGCAGTTTCCAAGCTTGTGAATACTTTGTAGATTTAAGAGGGGACTTCACATTTACAGCCCTGGAATCACTGTTAAACTGCCCAACCCACCGCACTAGCAAAGAATTAGTCATGAATTTCCTACCAAAGAAACCAAAGCAAATCCATAAAATTTCGAAACTGTACAGTATGTTGAGATTGAAAAAAAAAGGAGTAAACTTCCGTACTTCCACAGCATTTGTACAATTCCAAAGTAAAAGTTTAAGAAACCAATCATCAAGCGTAATTATCCCCAAATCCAAAAAATAAAATGTCAGATATTTACAAGCCAAACTACTCAATCCCTAGAACACCTCCAAGAAATTCATATGCAATCATAAACTAAACCAACAAAAATACCATATTTTCCTCCTTGCTCCAAAATTTGAAGCCAGAACAAAAGTAAAAAATACACACACAAACCAAACAATGAAACACCTTTACAGTTCACAAGAAATTGCATATAAGCACATTTAAAAAGAAAATACTTTTCATTTATGTTAGTTATATTCAATTGAATGAATAACAGTGTTGAATAATACAATTTTTGTTTAGAAGATGAGAAGGTGTAACAAAAGTAAATATACAAAAAGGAATGTATTCTAATGTATCTTAAAAATCAGCATATTTTCATTGCCTTCAAAATACAAAAACTGTTGGAAATATGAATGTACGCAACGGAAAATTAACAAATCTACTTCATTCGCAATTGATAACATGTACTATGTAAGTTTCAGAATTTAAGAACAAAAGAGTGTACCTTAGTGCAGTGAATTTCAAAACCAAAGATCAGAAGTTCTTGGGAATACTTTTAATCTTCACTCCAATTTCACTAATGCCCAAGATGTGTGGTCTCTCAATCAGTTATATGTGTATGTTTTTGAGAGAATGAGAGAGTGTCCAACACTAACATACAAACCGTTTCATATTCATACAAAATTCTATATGTTTCTCTCAATATAACTGATTATCTAATTGGGCCAGCCTTTTGTGCCTTTCTAATTGGGCTTTAAATATAATTGCACTCTATGCCTTATTAATAAATTATATCTCAAGACTTTATTGTACATGCAACCCCTTCATAAAATATTCGTAGTAATACAAAATCATGAATGAAGACTGCCACTTTCTAGATTACTACATCTTAATCCTTGAGTAACCGGTTTATCCTTTTAAGTTATTCATCATATATTTATGAAATCCAATTTCATAAATATATACTTTAGTAATTTCTTATCAAAGTGGTTAGGCCTAACTCTCTGAATAACTAAACTCATTAAATTTATCTCAAGAGAATAATTTATATCTCTATTAAGAGACTATGAAATCCATCTTGAAAATATATATTCCATCAACACTAAATGTGGCTGCCCAACATACTGAGATTTTGACCATTACATTAGATCACACTCCTGATATATCAAAACAACCTACACTCCATAATTAGGTCTATTATTCTCTCAGGATTAAGAGTTCATGTAAATATAAATCGTGAGATTTATTATTTAGTTGATAGTCGTTAGAAGAATAATAAATCTCACAGCGGTCCAGTTCAATATGTCTTAACTTTTAAAATATATCAACATATCAACTAAAAGTCTCCACTTCCATGATCAAGACAAATCATCTTAGTTGATATGTTATAGTCTTCGCAGATGAAATACGCAATTTCATCACCGACTACGAATTAATATTCTCAGTTTACAAAGAACTTATGATTTTTATCTTCTGTGACTTTTCACATAAATCACATACTATACATCTCATGAACTATATGATAATGTCCTAATATTCATGTTACCATTATTTTAGATAATAATAAAACAACTTTATTGATTACAATATTAAGTCATACATCATGTCATACATAATGTTATACATAGCATCATACAATAGGATTTAAGTGCACTAATCCTAACAAAAACAACATTTCCTACAGCTGTCTAGCTTTCACTCCTCTCATCATCAATCTATACTTGTTAGTTGCATACTTGTCAAGAATCTTCTAAGTTGAATACTCATCAAATATATTTCAAGTCAAATCACTTTTGTCTTGGATTTAGTTGTGTAAAACCATTTAAGAAAGAATTCTGCAAAATTAGATATGGACATTTTCAATTATTAGTAACAAAGTGATAACTATTGATACAAATAAATAAACATAACTAATAAGGAATAAAAAAAATTAAAATAGCAAGTATATTTACCTGGCTTAAATGATTCAAGCAATCGTTACTTTGAAGCATGCTTGTTAAACTAACATTTGGAGAAGCACCGCTCCAATAAGAAAAATTGATCTACATTCAAATTATCTCAACATCAAATAGGAGAAATTAATAATATAAAAATGAAATACAATTGCATAAATCATTTTATTTTATTTTTTTACTTATACCTGATTTGATAGTTGAAAATGATTTGAATTACTAGTCATCGGTATGCCTAGAGAATGGAATACCTATAAAATACTATAAGAGAATAAAGTGTATGATCATTTAAAAATAAATAAAAAAGAGGATGCAAGGGGCTTAGATCATACTTGATTATTGTAGTTCTCATTCATAGGTACACTAGATGGGTGCATCAGCTGACATAGACTTGTACATTGTGGTGCATGTGTTGAGATTTGTGAATTAGTGACAACTATTGTAAGGTATATAGTGTTATTTTCATAGGACTATCATTATTGACAATGCAAGTAACAATGTTTTTTTTTTTTTTTTGATAAACTTCAATGAAACTTCATTAAAAAAGTGCAAAATAGGGGGGAAGTTTGTCTTAAAAACTTTGACTAACCCCAATGGCAGACTATCCTTAGTGAAACACATAGACTATGGGGTTCTTAGAGCTAGGTTTGCAGCTTCATGGGTTGCTGAATTGCAGGCTCTTCTAACCCAAACAAAAGAAACAAAAGAAAAGACTATATGGCTGAGTTGCAAGTAATAATGTTATTTTCATAAGACTTAAGGGCTATATATAGTACATTATTCATAACTATTCCAAAGGCAATATAGACAGAATAACATATATATAAGAAAAATTGTAAGTGTCTACAAATGAAGGGCAGTAAAAAAAAAATTTGACCAATGCAAACTTGGGTTACCCAAGTTTAAAGAGTCACTTGACTGTGTAAAATTATTTATTAAAAAAAGCCAATACCTTCTCTAACATGACCAAAATTTGCTAGAAGTCCTCTCATGCACAATTGTTTTAAAAAAAGAGAGAAAATATCGGACATTATTCACAACAAATAAATAATTGAATCATTAAACTAACATTTTTTTTCCATTTAAAATTTAAAAACAAAAATATTTACTTGATCTCGTAATATCTTTTAATGCCTTCCTTTTACGCTTCTCCATGTTGCTTTTTATTCTCGCATTTGTGACTCCTTTTGGTCGCACACATGAGGGATATAATATGGGCAAATTATTAAGTGAGAAATTTGTCTTCTCAACATCACCAGAGATGGTATTATCAACAAAATCATTTTCTCTTTCACCATCATCTCTTGCCACACTTAACACCTCCATATCTTTCTCAACTAATTCTATCATATCTCTAATTTTTCTTTTGCACATTTCAGTATGTTGAGTTGTTACTGCACTTCTTGTAAAAATTTCATAAGCTGAGCGCATTAATTCATTACGACGTGATGTTATTGACAACTTATCATTTGCATCAGCTGATTTTGCATGATCACATACAACACTATCTTTCTTTGCATCTTTTGTCCATCGTTTCAAAATGTACTGAACAGGAAGCTCTGTTACATTTTTCACAATAAGTATTCGCAAAGCATGTCAGCATAGTAACTCCAATGTTTCAAACATTTTACAGCTGCATGTTACAACATTATTTGAAGAGTTAAAATGGACAACATGAACCCTCCAACCACCTCCCTCAATGACTTCATAGGTGGAAGACACTCCATCAAAATTAACATCTTGGTGTGTGACCCTCAAGGTAGAAGTAATTTCTAACTCAAATATTTTAAACATTGTACAAGTATAAATAGATGATGCATGTTGCAAAAGTCTACAATTTTGGACTATTTGAAAAGATGTACCTTGTTTGCAACGAAAATTTTCTTCTAACTCTTCCGTGCACATATTTTTTGCAACAAAAAGTCCACAATTTCTCATACTCATGTACAAATTTTGTTAGCCTCATTATTTTTCATGTCATATGTTGAAAAACATTATTTGCACTCTCACCCATAGATGAAACTTTTATTCGGCAAGAGAAAATGTTATGACTAAAAACTAAACACCACCTTTCATGATTTTCATATAAGGTGCTAAGCCACTTATTGCCCACCAAATTGTAATCTCTAAGCAAGGCATCCTAAAAAGACTCAAACTCTATTTCTATCTCACAATTATAAAGAATCTTATTAAATCTACTCTTAAATTCAGGATTCCCATAATGCCTTGGTAAATTTTTTGCAGCATTTTTTGAGATATGCCATAAGCATAGGCGATGGCAAGTATCAAGAAGCATAACTCTTATGGCATTCTTCATTGCTTGACATTGGTCAATAAAAATTGCCTTTGGTTTTTGATTTCCCATTGATTTCAAGAATGTTTCAAACAACCAAGTAAACAAAGCAGTTGATTCATCCAATAGAAATGCACAACCAAAAAGTACATTCTTCCAATGATGGTTGACACCTACAAATGGGACACATATCATATTATACATGTTAGTTTGATCTGTAGTGTCAAAGCATATTACATCTCCAAAAGAGTTATAATCAATTCTTGATCTACCATCTCTCCAAAAAAAAATTTGTTATTCGATTTTCTTGATCAACTTGAATTGCATAAAAAAAAACATAGGATCTTCTGCTTACTTCTATTTAAAATGGTTTACTAAACTTTAAGCATCTCTAGCCTCAACATTGATTAACTTCTGCTTGTTCATCACATTATAGCAATCTCGTTTTATAAACTCAACATTTTCAAATTCCCCAGCTTCCTCAACTAAATAGGAATATGTACTTACTATTCTTATGTCCTCTTCTTTGAAAGTTCTTATTACACCTAATTGAGCATCAGTTATTTTTCGATTCGACCTTAAAAACAATTTTTCTTTAGGCTTTGCAAGCTCATGATTATGATTAGGATTGAAATGAGTAACCTTCCACTCACCATTTGTCACTGTAAACCAGATACTAGCTTCACAACCAGTCCTAGCTTGTAATCTTTTGAATTTCTTATCATCCAAATGGTCACCATCTCACGGAAATCCTTCTTTCGAACACACATTCTCTCGTTTTCTTACACCATTGTTTGCATATCTGAATTTTTCTTTTCAAACACTAAACCCAATTCGTATAGCATAATCATTATACAATTTATATGCTTCCTCCTCACTGTGCACCACCATTCCAAGAAAATTTTCAACATCTTGTAGTTCTTTATCGGCTCTAATATCTATAATTAAAAACATCACAAAACACATTTCTAAGGAAACTCAAATCAAAATGATAATAATAATAATAATAATAATAATAATAATAATAATAATAATAATAATAATAAAGAATGGTTAGAATGGTGTGTGCGTATAAACTATTAACTGTAAGAAGAAAAAAAAAATTGAACTATTTTTACATTTTGGACTTAAAGTTCGTTTAGAACTTGTGCTCTGTTTTAAGACCAAAGAAATAAAGTGACATTTAATAAATCCAAAAACAAAAAGTAGGCAGGTGTATGGAATAGGTTCTAACAATTCACACCACAAACTCATAAAAATTTAATTTTTAATATCTATAAACTAGATAGAAAGAAACCAACACATAAAAATTTCATTTTTTCAATTCTTTCTCATCTAGGGCTTTTATCAAGAAGACACCATATTTATAAACTACATAAAAACAAAACAAAGCTAAGAAAATGATATATTGAAGAGTGAAATGAGTCTTTGTAACATACATACCTTGATCAATCTTGGTTAGTTGCAATGGTGGTATGTGGATTCCAGCAACCACTTCAGCCATAGTTTACAGTCAATCGTACTCACTATTCATCCAAGGGAGAAGAAAGAAAGCCCAGCATAAGATTGTTTGAAAGACTCGTCCAATGATGCAGGAAGGGAGAGGGAAGAGGATTGAGTTGGTAAAATAAAATTTTGGGTTTCAGAAATTGGGTGAGAAGTGGCTAACACAGTTGGGGTTAGAAGTGGCTAATTGAGTTTGGGTTAACACGGTTAGAAGGTTTCTGCTATGTTTGTATTAGTTTTAAACTTGGTTTGATTAGCTAACAATAGTTAAGTTAATGGGTAAGTCATGATGTGGAGCTAAGTTTAAAAAAATGGTTAGGTGGCATTTTCTTATTGGGTGGCAAGACCTGGGAGAACCACATCAATGGTCCTCCAAGAGGTCCCAATAATTTCTCCAATTTTATGTTATAACTATCGTCTCTCTCTGGCAACCTTAAATTTCATACTTTTTTGTCTCCATAGGCATCAAATCAATTGTTTATTGACAATTTTGTTGTTTACAACTCCATCTCCCCCAATTTCTGAGTGATTAATTAATTAATATTTTCTCTAACTTTCGCAAAGTGATTTAAGTTTTTGTTCCACATTTTCTTCCTCTGTAGTTCCGAGAAAAAGACTTTTTTCCAAGCCAACATATTAAAATATAAGCTTACGGAAAATTATTAAGTACTCCTGGAGTACAACAAATGCGTACTCCACCCTCTCACATGAATAGTGGGTCCCACCATGAATTTAATTAGTAGGACCAATCATTCATGTCAAAAAAAGGAGCACGCATTTATAATACTCCGGGAGTACATAATAATTTCCCTAAGCTTACAACACAACGAGGTCATTTAATTCAGTTGAACTACTATAAAGTATGAACAACAATGGGTTGGTTTTGTGAACCATTTAGAAGAACATTTGGGCCATAAAACTATATATATTCTCACGGTTAAGAATAATACTATAGTTAAATGATTAAATTAATTATTTTTAAACAATTTAAATTTTTAAGATTAGTAGTAATAATTTATTATGATATCAGAGCAATTGTTCATGAGTTTAAATCTAATTTTCCTTTTATCTCTTATTTAAAATGTTAAAAATTATATAAATTAGACTTCATTTATTAAAAGAGTGTTATATAAAAATAAAATAATTAAATTCATTATTTCTTAACCGTTTAAACTTTGTGACTATTGATAATCTCTAGTGTTTTTGAAAAAACAAACACGAAAAAGTGCAAGTTTGGAACCATACATACCTAAGCAAAAATTGTGGTTGATGATGAATGAGAATCTCGGTGAATAAATTTTGGTTTTGTAGCTTTAGAATATTAGAATCAATGGGCGCTTAGAGCATTCTCATTAGGTGTGCCAAATGCCAAATATTTGGCACATTTGACACACCAAACACCAAAAACAGCCTCTCATGAGGTGTGCTAAATGTCTCAAAATTATGAGATATGCTACCGTACGCTCTCAAATATGAAAGCGTACGGACAAGAATGTCAAACACTGTTTGGCTTATTTAATTCCTTTTTTCTATCTCCTCGTATCAGTTCTCTCTCTTTCTCTCTCTCTGTTTGGCATTCTGAACTCATGTCTCTCTCTCTCTCTCTCTCTCTCTCTCTCTCTATGGCATTCTCATCGCCGTCTCACCACGCTGTCTCGCCACGCTGATCTCGCCACGCCGTCTCATCACGCCGATCTCACCAAGCTGAGAGACAGAGACCGCCCAGGCTCGCCACTGATCACTGACCCACTTTGCGACAAAGAGGAACTCCGGTGTGAAGGACACGGTGGCTGGAAGTGAAAACTTCCATCAGCGATGGCGACGGAGGCAGTTGTCCTGATCTGATTGTCACTTTCGGTGTATGTCCGATTCAATTTATGGTTTTAGTGTAAATTGTAATTATTTTTATAATTGATTTGGTGGTTTGGTGGATGTGGGTTTGTGCCGATCTCTTTGGTTGTGTTTTTTTTTTTTTTTTTTTTTTTTTGAGGTGGCATTGGTGGATGTGGGTTTGTGCTGGTGGTGGCTGTCGGTGTTGTTGCGGCAGTGGCTGTTGGTGGCCGTTGTTGTTGCGGCAGTGGCTGTTGGTGGCCGTTGTTGTTGTCGTTGACGATGAGAATGATAGGAAGTAATTAATATATTATTTTAATGTGTAGTAAATATTATTTTAATGTATAAAATTGAAGAATAGAACATCTGATAAATGGTATGTTGTAAAATGATGTGCTAAAATGATAAAGTAAGTTTTTGGTGTGTTAAAATAGCATTTTTTATGAGAGAGCTGATAAGAATTCTCTTAGTCATCATCTACTATAGTCAGTGACTCAGTTAGCACTTAGCACATTCATGTTTGGGACCATCAGGAAAAATTATATCTTATTTCGGGTGTATGTGCCATCTCTCTCACAGCAGCTAGGTCCCACACAGCTGTGGGACCCAGTTGCTGTGAGAGAGATGGCATTAGGGGTGTGTCGGTTCGGTTTCGGTCGGTTTTTATAGGTATGGCCAACCGAAACCAAATATTTTAGTTTGTGAAATTCTCAACCGAAACCGACCGAAATGGCTGGAAAACCATTGGTTTCGGTGTATTTCGGTTTCAGTCGGTTTCGGTCGGTTTTCAGTTTTCCAAAGAGAGGGTTATTGAGATTTTCAAAACCCTAATTTTAATAAAGCAACAGAGAGAGAGCTGTTGTACAAATCAGAATGACAGAGAAAGAAAAACTTCCAAGAATATTTGTTCAACAATTTACACACAGATTCCAACAAAAAATTGAAAATATTTTGAATTAGCAAAAGGGTCCAAAAAGAATTTTACCGTTGCTGCATCATAACAGGAGCCTACCAATGATTTTTCGTTCTCTGTACAGAGATATGTGACTCAAAGAGAAGAGAAAGGCATGGCCATGGTCCATGGACTCAGAGAATGGAAAGAAAAGAAAAGAATGAGGTGGCTGGGGTAAATGGGGAAGGAGCGGCTAAACTAAAGCGAGAATGGCAGAGACGTGAGAAGGGTAAAGGATTAGGGGTGGCTGAAGAAAAGAAGAGAGAAGAAGAAAATGGAGCGGCTGAACTGAAGCAAGAATGGCAGAGACGTGAGAAGGGTAGAGGATTAGGGGTGGCTGAAGAAAAGAAAAGAGAAGAACTGAAGAAGAAAATAGAGAGACGAAGAAAAAATTGGTGAAGAGGGCGGCTGAAGAAAAGAAGAGAAGAAATTAGGGATTAGGGGTATTTATATCATGCTACAATACTAGGGTTTTAAAAAATTAAATTGCAAAAAAACACACGCCCCACGCGAAGGCTCGAACTCTGGATCTGCTAGCCAAAATACAAGGAGCATACCACTAAGCCACTGATGAGTTATGTTTTAAAGTTACATATATATATATATATATATATATATATATATATATATATATATATATATATCGGTCGGTTCGGTTTGGTTTGGTTTCGGGGTGAAAAATCTAACACCGAAACCGAATCGAATATTTTCGGTTTTAAAAATTCAAAACCGAAACCGAACCGAACCGGAACCGAACCGAAAATTTGGCAACGGTTCAGCCGGTTTCGGCCGGTTTGTTCGGTTCGTTGGTTTTTTGCACACCCTTAGATGACATATACACCCGAAACATGATATACTATCTCGGACCATCAGGATCGGTGCAATTGAACCATGCATATGGAAATAATGGCTTCGAGACGAATTCATAAGTGACAAACTCGCAAATGGTCCACTTTGGCTCAAAATGTCCACGTGATATTCAGCAATGTGGGATTGGAATTTGGAAGGCCCTGGAAAATCTGTTCCTCTTTTAAGTATACCATCTAACTCACCCACTCAATTAATTGGAAAAGTAGGGATAGTGACCTACAAGCTCTTGTATATATGGAGAGATAGGCATATCATTCATGGAAGATTTTTTTTTTTTTTTTTTTTGAGAATTCGTAGAAGAATTTAATTGCACATCATCTGGGTCCAATAATTTGCATCTTGTTTAGCAACCTTGTTATCACCAACCTTCCATCATGTTCCTATGGAAAAAGATGTGCCACTACCATTTAAATTGGAAATCATATATGGGTGAATAATAAGTCATATTCATGGACCCAACCAAAAAAAAGTTATATTCACTTAAGCAATAACATGTATCTAACTTCGGTGTTTAATTTTCAGGTTTAAGGGGTAACAGATCAGGATTAGGATTCTTAAGTTATAGGGTCAAGAGTTTATTTGGTTTTATTTATTTATTTATATAAATATACGGATTGGAACAAATAAGAAAGAAAATTTTTTACTTTGCAGAATATATATAGATATATATATATATTTATTTATTTTAAAGAAGTTAATTTTGGAACTCGAATCTATAACCTATTATTTTAAGTTCATTGATTGCAAGGCGCAATTTATATGCTTACCTTTTTAATTGGTAATAAAAAAAATGGTATATATATTATATTATAGGAAAATGCTAACGATTACCCTTAGAGTATTTGTTAATAAACTATTTAAATAAAGTTTTTATAGATAAAGAAAAAAAACAGCAATTAATATTTTGATAATTTTTTTCATTTTTCATAAAAGTGGTGTCCAAACTTTCCTAAATAAATTGTTAACAAATTCCCTAAAAGTACTTGTTAGCATGATTCTATATTATATAACAGGAAGGTCATAATAGTTTGAAAATATTTTAGTTATAATGACCAACTTTCAAATATAGAGAACAAAACACAAGGAAAAAATAAAAAAAGAAAAGAAAAAAACAAAGGGGGAAAAGAATAGGGTTTTGGGGCGGTGCAGTTAAGTTCTCATTTCAAACAAAAGATTCCCATTTAGCTAACGCACGCAACATTTCACTTTCGGCTCGTGGGTGATGGTCCTTTCTGGAGAAACATATTTTGCGGGCAGTGCTTCAAACTTCAAGAACGACACATGGGTGATGGGGGAGTGAATGAGTGAGTAAAGGAGGTTGATATTTTGTACTTGGAGCTTGGAACTCATTTGTCCACGTCGTTCATCGATTCCATGCATCTAAGTTTTTGTAACCCGAAAAGTCCAAAGACAAGCTGGCTGCTGGACCTTGGAGAGTCCTTAGTAGTCTTCTACAAGCTCCATATATTCTAGAGTATATCATGCATGGGGCTCTGTTATTATCAAGTAAAGTATCCAAAGAAATTGATCCAGCGAATCCAAATTTCCTTTGGGGCTCTACCTTAGGGGAAAAAAATAGAGTAAGGAAACTCCGTTCTGTAAAATACAAAAAAGTCCAAAGATACACACTTTCACAATTATTACACATGTTAAGCAGTTATTGGAAAATTTTTCACAAAATAATAATAGTGGTTCTCATATGTAAGCTAGTAATGGAATCCTTTCAAACAATGACAAATGTGTAAGTTTCTTCAAAGTTTGTGACCAAATGTGGTTCAAAATGGCCATATATCACTGTTTGGTAAAGTATTTAGTAATATATCACTATTTGTGAAATATTTAGCAATCTACCACCTTTTTGAAACTCGAGTTTATAGTATAATTTGAGTTCCAGAAACTCGAGTTCTTTGAAAAAATAGCTTTCAAATTTGCCGTGCCATTTTTTATGGAACTCAAGTTTCATAAAAAAAAAAAAAAAAAAATTTTCATAAACCCGAGTTTTAAAAAAGTAGTAAATTTCTAATTATTTTGCAAATAGTGGTAGATCCATACATATTTTGTAAAACAGTGGTACTTGGTCATTTTGACCACCAAATGTGTCCATATAAGAACGCTGTAAGGTTAAATTTAATCAACCATCTTGTTGGTTTTATTCCGTACCAAATTAGCTTTTATTTTAGCATTTAGTAACCCTGTATTTAGGTGGGATTATTGTAAGGGTAGTGTGTGAGAGAGTGTGAAGAAATGTCCCTCAATGAGCAAAGAAGCAGGGACTCGCGACTGGAACTCGCAAGTGGCTCGTGGGTGCAAGCCGCCAGATGAGAGTCACGTGCCAAGCATGCAGGAAGCTGAAGCATTATGCCAGCTGGTGCATTACAGGACAAAAGTTTCAAGCTGGCCAAGCAGTTAACTCGCGGCTGGAACTCGCGACTTAGACCAGTCGCGAGGCCAAGCCACCAACCAGCCCTGTTTAGGAAAAACTATCTCTTCGTATTCCAAACACTTACCACTATATATAGACCCTTATACCCACTAAATATAGAGAGTTTCCAGAGAGTATTTTGTGAGAGAAATCCTAGAGAAAAATAAGATTGATTCATCCACAATCTTTACCTTAGAGACTCTTCAAATTCCTCTACTCTCTTCCTCTCCATTGTTAAATCCTTGAGAGGTCCTTAGCCAAATCATTTTCTCACCATACACATATCCGTGAGAAGGTTTATTTGGTGCTTTGGGAAGCAATTAGGAAGGAACCAATATCCGTTAGTTGACGCTATGGTTGATAGCGGAATCTGGTAAGTTAAAGAAGAAATAGATTCGGCGCAACCTCGTTGGAGCAAAAAGCTTGGAGGGCTTAGGTGCATTGGGTAGATTAGGCTTGAAGGGTCTTCTGCTATTCATGTATCTCAACTACATTCTTTAGTGGATTATTTACCACTTGGAGGGCGACATAAAGGTTTTACGCCGAGGGCTTTGGTTTCCTCTTCGACAACACATCGTGTGTTGTCCGTGTGTTTGCATCTTCCTTCCTTTTATCTTTGCCTTATATTTACTGCTGTGGATGTGTTTATATTTGGCTTAGATTGTTTATCAATTCTGTGTTTGGCTTATGTTCATGTTCCGCACATTAATTGTTTGATAATAAACTTAAATTAATATTTTGTAATTTGGGGTCTAAACGTTCAAGGTTACTGCTGTGGATGTGTTTATATTTGGCTTAAATTGTTTATCAATTCTGTGTTTGGCTTATGTTCATGTTCCGCATATTAATTGTTTGATACTAAGGTTGAATTGATATTTTGTAATTTGTGGTCTAAACATTCAAGGTGTTTCATACCCATTTTGAACATTCAAACACTTTTTTTTTAATTACAAGTACTAGTAGTGGTCCCCATGTGATGAGTGATATAATTCAATCACAAATCGACAAATATGCAAATTATGTCAAAGCCGGTTACAAAATGTTTGTCCCTAAAAGAACAACGTAAAATGGGATAATGTCACCCTTCCAAGAGGCTATAGAGGTTTAGAATAATGAGAAACCATGCCCTTAGCTAAACTCAACTGGAGATTGCTCCCCGAAAAAGTTTCCCAATGGACCCGTGTGATGAAGTGTAAGTGCCTTACTAACCAAGCTATCCTCTCTACCTAGAAGCCAAAGAGTACTTTGTCTAAAGTAAGGCAGCCAAGCCTTTATTGAATATCAACTCTCATACTACTTATTTTGGAAATATCAGTGCTCATCTCTCTGTCCTCTTCTCTATTTGTTTGCATGGACCTTTCATCATTAATGAGGTAGAAATCCTTGTTAGCCAGGTTTTAAATGCTTAACTACAACAGCGGTCTAAAATGAGAGATTGGGTTCTCACAGATTTGATGGTGGGACAGTTGTTGAGGACATTTTTATTTTTTATTTTGCACAACGATGGGCCTATAACAAAGCCCATAAGATCTAACACCAATCAATAAAGAATTTTGAGTCGAACTTGCTTTTTGTATTCCTATTTGCCATATAGACCAAAGCCTGTACTTGAAAAGATTTTGATGGCCATGGATGCTCTTCACAATCAAAAAATTCGTTCTTTTCACATTTAGCACATGGCATGGGACACCACCTTCATCAGCATTCAGCATTGGTAAATAGAGACAATATCAGCCATGGCTACTAAGATAGATTCATTCCACATTTGCGTTAATAACATTTCCACTCCAATATAACAGTTTCCAAAGCCAACCCAACTTCTAGTGTCCAGAGTCCCATGTGGATTGTTTATCGGCCAATTGCTAGACAGATATGGAAGAAAATTCACCTGGCCCCTAAACAGATCTGGTCAATTTTCTTTTGAAGTCCATGATAAGCTGTTTAACTCTCTCCTCTTCTCTCCTCCTGAGACCTAATTCATAAAGCCTAAGGTCCATCTCAATCTGTGTTATGGAACATAGATAAATGCTTTAAAAGAGGCTCAACTTTCCACACCTTCGCAGGGCCCTTGATTATCTCCTTAACTTTCCTAACTTTTGTTCAAAACCAACCATTTACTAGAACTGAAATACTTTCTGCTTATATATGCAATAATTATCCAATACATTGAGCATTTGCAACACATCTCTCACAGCATGTGAATACTATAAGTGCACTTTAGCATGTGAATATTGTGAGTGGGCATGCTTTAAGTGCATATACCCGATGCAAGAGATACTTATTCTTTTGTATGACTTATATGGTCAATATGTAGCCTTAATCTTGGTCCAAATCATGTTTCCTTGCGACTTGAGTGGTCTCCAATTGAGCAAGATCATTGGTGCATGTTTTAAAATGTAATAATATCAACAACGGTTGCCATTCTTCTGCTGAGTCGACTCTAATTGTTATCCAATTTCCGTTACACAGGTGAACATGGATTAAACCCTTCTTTCTTATTGTTGATAACAATTCCATCTCCCCCTATTTCTGAGTGATTAATTAATTAATATTTTCTCTAACTTCCGCAAAGTGATTTAAGTTTTTGTTCCACATTTTCTTCCCCTGTAGTTCCGAGAAAAAGACTTCTTTCCAAGCCAACGTATTAAAATCTAAGCTTACAACACAACAAGGTCATTTGATTCAGTTGAACTGCTATAAAGTATGAACAACAATGGGTTGGTTTTTGAACCATCTAGAAGAACATTTTGGGCCATAAAACTATATATATTCTCACGGTTAAGAATAATACAGTAGTTAAATGATTAAATTAATTATTTTTAAACAATTTAAACTTTTAAGATTAGTAGTGATAATTTATTACGATATCAGAGCAATTCTTCTTAAGTTTAAATCTAATTTTCTCTCTATTTCTTATTTAAAATGTTAAAAATTATATATATTAGACTTCATTTATTAAAAAATGAAGTTTTTGGACCCATACATAGAGGAGAGTGTTATAATAAAAATAAAATAATAAAATTCATTATTTCTTAATTGTTTAAACTTTGTACCTATTGATGATTTATGGTGTTTTTGAAATAACAAACACGAAAAAGTGCAAGTTTGGAACCATACCTAAGCAAAAATTGTGGTTGATGATGAATGAGAACCTTAGAGGGGTGAATAAATTTTGGTTTTGTGGCTTTAGAATATTAGAATCAATGGGCTTAGCTTAGTGATCATCTACTATAGTCAGTGACTCAATTAGCACTTAGCACATCCATGTTTGGGACCATCAGGATCTGTGCAATTGAACCATTAATGGAAATAATGGCTTGGAGACGAATTCATATGTTACCAACTCGCAAATGGTCCACTTTGGCTCAAAATGTCCACGTGATATTCAGCAATGTGGGATTGGAATTTGGAAGGCCCTGGAAAATCTGTTCCTCTTTTAAGTATACCATCTAACTCACCCACTCAATTAATTGGAAAAGTAGGGATAGTGACCTACAAGCTCTTGTATATATGGAGAGATAGATATATATATCATTCATAGAAGATTTTTTTTTTTTTTTTTATGAGAATTCATAGAAGAAATTAATTGCATATCATCTGGGTCCAATAATTTGCATCTTGTTTAGCAACCTTGTTATCACCAACCTTCCATCATGTTCCTATGGAAAAAGATGTGCCACTACCATTTAAATTGGAAATCATGCATGGGTGAATAACAAGTCATATTCATGGACCCCAAAAAAAAAAGTTATATTCACTTAAGCAATAACATGTATCTAACTTCGGTGTTTAATTTTCAGGTTTGAGGGGTAACAGACCAGGATTAGGATTCTTAAGGTATAGGGTCAAGAGTTTATTTGGTTTTATTTATTTATTTACATAAATATACCGATTGGAACAAATAAGAAAGAAAATTTTTTACTTTCCAGAATACATACATACATATATATATATATATATATATATATATATATATATATATATATTTTAAAGAAGTTAATTTTGGAACTCCAATCTATAACCTATTACTTGTAGTAGAAAAAACTTGTCATGGTTGCTTACCTTTTTAATTGATAATAAAAAAAATGGTATATATTATATAACAGGGTTGTCATAATAGTTTGAAAATATTTTAGTTATAATGAACAACTTTCAAATATAGAACAAAACACAAGAAAAAATAAAATAAAAAAAGAAAAAAAAAAAAAAAAAAAAAGGAAAGGGGAAAAGAATAGGGTTTGGGGCGGTGCAGTTAAGTTCTCATTTCAAACAAAAGATTCCCATTAGCTAACACACGCAACATTTTACTTTCGGCTCGTGGGTGATGGTCCTTTCTGGAGAAACATATTTTGCAGGCTGTGCTTCAAACTTCAAGAATGGCACATGGGTGATGGGGAGTGAATGAGTGAGTAAAGGAGGTTGATATTTTGTATTTGGAACTTGGAACTCATTTGTCCACGTCGTTCATCGATTCCATGCATCTACGATTTTGTAACCCGAAAAGTCCAAATACAAGCTGGCTGCTGGACCTTGGAGAGTCCTTCAGTAGTCTTCTACAAGCTCCATATATTCTAGAGTACAGGGGCGGAGCTACTTAGCTCCTTGGGGGGGCCATGAACCCCCCCCCCCCCCCCCCCCCCCCCCAAATTTTTAAAATTTCCCTTAGAGTATATAAAAAAAAGACATGGGCCCCTCCAAGAATTAAATCCGACCCCTCCTCCCTAAATTATTTTCAACAACTAGTCCAATACAACTTCAAATAAAACAAAAATATTTGTCCACATTCAGCCCAACCGGCCAGCCCAAAATTCTTAATCATACAAAATTCTTCTTCTCTAAACTAAAGGCACTTCCAGCCCAGCCCAACCCCAAATTTGAAATCCTTAATCCTAATCAAACAAAACAAACTCTTCAGTCATCACCTCACGCTTCTGCCTAAATTCCTAGTCTTCACGCAGTCACGCCTCTGCCCTCTGCTTGACGGCCTCAGTTCATGCTGCCTGAATTCCCAGTCCTCACGTCATGCGGTCACGCCTCTCCGGCTTGCCATGACGCTGTAGCTCCATTAGCCACTGACCTAGCCTTCATCGCTCAACCTTAAATCCTAAAGCCCTCACCTCAATTCCTCAAGGTATCTCATTCAACCATTCTCATCTTAGTTCTCTCTCTTTTTCTCTAGAACTGAACTAAATATTAAATAGCATAATAGAAATATCAAGTATGTGTATGTGATATTTTTTGCCAGCAAAGCAATTTATATTTACTTGACTTTATCTTTTTGTGTTTATTGTTATTGGATTCTTTATTCTTGACCCACTGACTCTATGACTCAGCCTTTTTGGCTTTTGGGTTGTTTGTCTCTTGAGTGGGTCCGAGTGGGGTGAGGGCCATGAGACTGTGCAAGAATGAATTTTATATGATAATTTATTATATCTCTCTTCCTAGTTAGTTTATCCTCATTTTTTGAATTGATTTTTTTTGGGGATTGAAATTAGGTGCCAAATAATGAGCAAATGACAAACAATTAATGCATTTTTTAAGAAAAAGTTGTATGTCATTCAAAACTTAGGTAATCAGTAGAAACAAATGTTGATACTTCAATGTCTGATGAGCATCCCTTCAAATGTTCAAGAATTCAATCTAAAGGGATAGACCATGATCCAGGATCACGTAAATAAATATATGAATTCCCTATCAACGAACAAGATGAAATTTGACCTGCTTATCTCATAACAGGTCCATATCAACCTAGAAACATAGAGTATCCATACAAAGGACCGAAAAATTATTGTCGTAGTTTTCAATTTTCGTGGTTTGAATCACATGAAAATTGGTTGAATTATATTTTAGTATATCTCTATTACAACCCGGCCCCCTCAAGTAATTATTCCTGACTACGCCCCTGCTAGAGTATATCATGCATGGGGCTCTGTTACTATCAAGTAAAGTAACCAAAGAAATTGATACAGCGAATCCAAATTTCCTTTGGGGCTCTACCTTAGGGGAAAAAATAGAAAAAGAAAGAAAATTCCGTTATGTAAAATACAGAAAAGTCCAAAGATACACACTTTCACAATTATTACACATGTTAAGTGGTTATTGGAAATTTTTTCACAAAATAATAACAGTGGTTCTCATATGTAAGCTAGTAATGGAATCCATACACACAATGACAAATGTGCAAGTTTTATCAAAGCTTTTGCCTAAATGTGGTTAAAATGGCTGTATACCACTGTTTGGTAAAATATTTAACAATATATCACTATTTGTAAAATATTTAGCAATCTTCCACTTTTTTTAAGCTTAAATTTGCCATGTAACTCAAGTTTTTTCTTTGAAAAAATAGCTTTCAAATTTGTCGTGCCATTTTTTATGGAACTCAAGTTCTATACAATTTTTTTTCCATAAACTCGAGTTTTAAAAAAATGATAGATTCTTAATTATTTCGCAAACAATAATAAATCCATATATATTTTACCAAACAATGGTACTTGACCATTTTGGCCACCATATGTGTCCATATAAGAAAACTTTTTTTTAACACACATTTGTCATAATTAGTATTTGTCAGCTGGATTTATTTTTATAAGTACTAATAGTGGCCCGCGTGGTAAGTGATATAATTCAATCATGAATAGACAAATATGCAAATTAAGTCAAAGCCTGTTACAAAATGTTTGTCCCTAAAAGAACAACGTAAAATGGGATAATGTCACTCTTCCAAGAGGCTATTGAGGTTTAGAATAATGAGAAACCTTGTTCTTAGCAAAACTCAATTGGAGATTGCTCACTGAAAAAGTTTCCCCATGGACCCGTGTGATGAAGTGTAAGTACCTTACTAACCAAGCTATCCTCTCTACCTAGAAGCCAAAGAGTACTTGGTCTAAAGTAAGGCAGCCAAGCCTTTATTGGGTATCAACTCTCATACTACTTATTTTGGAAATATCAGTGGTCATCTCCCTGTCCTCTTCTCTATTTGTTTGCATGGACCTTTCATCATTAATGAGGTAGAAATCCTTGTTAGCTAGGTTTTAAATGCTGAACTACAACAGCAGTCTAAGTGCTATAACAGGTACAGTTTAGGATCAAGAACATAAAGTTTGAGAGCTAAAATGAGAGAATGGGTTCTCAGAGAATTGATGGTGGGACAGTTGTTGAGGGCATTTTTTATTTTGCACAACTATGGGCCTATAACAAAGCCCATAAGATCTAACACCAATCAATAAAGAATTTTGAGTCGAACTTGCTTTTTGTATTCCTATTTGCCATATAGACCAAAGCCTGTACTTGAAAAGATTTTGATAGCCATGGATGGTCTTCACAATCAAAAAAATTCGTTCTTTTCACATTTAGCACATGGCATGGGACACCACCTTCATCAGCATTCAGCATAGGTAAATAGATACAATTTCAGCCATGGCTACTAAGATAGATTCATTCCACATTTGCATTAATATCATTTCCACTCCAATATAAGAGTTTCCAAAGCCAACCGAACTTCTGGTGTCCAGAGTCCCATGTGGACTGTTTGTCAGCCAATTGCTAGACAGATATGGAAGAAATTTCACCTGGCCCCTAAACAGATGTGGTCAATTTTCTTTTGAAGTCCATGATAAGCTGTTTAACTCTCTCCTCTTCTCTCCTCCTGAGACCTAATTCATAAAGCCTAAGGTCCATCTCAATCTGTGTTATGGAACATAGATAAATGCTTTAAAAGAGGCTCAAACCCAGTCCAATTATTCCACCACACCTTCGCAGGGCCCTTGATTATCTCCTTAACTTTCCTAACTTTTGTTCAAAACCAACCATTTACTAGAACTGAAATACTTACTGCTTATATATGCAATAATTATCCAATACATTGAGCATTTGCAACATATCTTTGCAACATATCTTTCACAGCATGTGAATATTGTGAGTGGGCATGCTTTAAGTGCATATACCCGTGCAAGAGATACTTATTCTTTTGTATGACTTAAATGGACAATATGTAGCCTTAATCTTGGCCCAAATCATGTTTCCTTGCGACTTGAGTGGTCTCCAATTGAGCAAGATCATTGGTTCATGTTTTAAAATGTAATAATATTAATATCAACAACGGTTGCCATTCTTCTGCTGAGTCGACTCTTAAACTGTTGTGCAATTCCCATTACACAGGTGACTATGGATTAAACCCTTCTTTCTTTTTTAATTTGATTGACAATGTTATGCATTTGATACTCATATGTAGATACTTGTTATATTTCTGTTTTAGTAGAAACAATCAAATTATCATAGCTATGACCTTTTTCTTTTCTTTCTTTTTTCTTTTTTTTTTTTTTTTTTTCTTTTTTTTTTTTTTTTTTTTCGGAGAATCATAACTATGACTTTAGTTCAAATGGTTTAAAAAAAAAAAAAAAAAAAACTTCGGTTAAATAAATTAAAATTTATGTAATGGGATTGTTGATTTTTCAGATAATTATGCCATCTCACAGCCATTATGGCAAATACCAAAATGTCATAAAGGACCCAATGCCTTCATGATCAATACATTGCTTAGTTCCTTTTTTGGTATATATTCTAATATGAAATAAAAGAACAAAGGTACAACAATTCCCTCAGTCAATAGCATCAATAATTAGGAGTCATCCATGCTTTGAATCCGTCTAGTTTACTGCTTAGAATGCTCTTTCTCTCTCTTTTCCTTTCTAAATTTAGTTTGATAAGTTGGAATGATGAATTGGGTTCATGGGTTTTATGAGATAGTTCCCCCCATTTAAATTAGCAAGTGCTTGACAATCTGTAGCCAAAAGGGGGGGAAACAAAAACAAGTGTACCCATGAAAAGTTTTTTGCTAGTCAAAGCTCAACAACAAATATACTTTGCCATTATTAACACAAAATCAAGGCTTTAATACATCTAATGTCCCCTCTCCCAAAAGTAGTCTACATCAACCTACTCTGTTCTCAAGGCCTTGATCCAGTCAATTTCAACCTGGAAATCACCTGGTCCAGTTCTAGCTCCTGGCACGCCACCTTCAGCATTAACAGACAGAGACATACCGACAATACGAGATGGATTCATTTCCATCTCTGCATCTATAACATTGCCTCTCCATGTTGGTAAATATCGAGCAAGAGGAATCTGAAAAGGTCAGTTGAATTTTAGGCATAAAACAAAATATAAGCCAAATTTATTTAAGAAAACATTGCACAAACGTGAAAGCACCATGGTGTTTTGACGCTCATGCATTGCAAATGACACAGTGCATCACATCTCAGTAAATTATCACTCATTGCATAGCCCATAGCCCATAGGTCCAAAGGCCATTATTGCAACCCTACCCCCACCACAATTCTGCAAAAACCACAATACCACCACCTATAAAAGCAGAAAACCAATTCCATCTTCATGAATAAAATACTTAATGAACATATTTGACAGCATTAATAGACTTTTTGCCTTGGATAATGTATTTAATGTCATTAAATACATTCTTTGCCTTAGATTGATTTTTTCATATTAATCCTAAACAAGTATGTTTCTACTAAATTTCTTGTCTTTTTAATTGAGAATAGGATCTACAAGGTGGTATCATTTCCCATGTATCATTAGCTGATGAGGACGTGCATGAAAATGCAGTATACACTAATGTTGTTTGACACTTGTGCATCCATCAGTTGTAAGTTCCACGCCCTCAGAACAGACTTGTACAACTGAATAACTAATTTCACCCGAAAATCTACATCTAATATGGTCAGTCATTAATTCATTAAGTTTATCCATGTAATGGTCATAAGCATCTACAGTTACATCATATAAATGATCCACAGCTGTTTATGAAAGCCAAGTCTATGATATCATGTTTCTAAGCAGATAAGCTTGAAGAAAGTGAAACTTGCCTTTGCAATATACCAATTGTCTTTAGGTACAAAAACAAACGATTGCCATGAGTTATCTTCCTCTTGTCCAGGTGAATTTACCCAATTTTCTGTATAGATCTGCATCAGAATTTGAGAGAACCGAGTAAAACTTTCAAGTTTTAAATCAATCAGAAAGCTTGAGAAAAAAGGAACCGCCAGAAATAAAAACCACTGCTTATTTCCTTCTTTATGACATGAACAGGGGAAAGAATACTCACAGTAGATATGTAGCATCTTCCATCTCCTTTAACCTTTAATGCTACTGTATCATATGAATCCAAATCAATGAATCCACCAAACTGCAGAAGATGAAAATTGTTAAGAAAAGATACAGTTCTACCAACAGTTGCCTCTGACGGATGCTAAGAGAACTGAGAAAGAGAGGGGCTGTTTACATATTGAAATGAAATTATTTGTTATGTTTTTTGTAATGTAGTCGTTACAAAAGAGGGGTGGGGGGGGGGGGGGGGGGGGGGGGGGTGTCATCAACACTCGTGCTATTCATGTATCAAAAAGGAACCTTTTTAATAAAGCCTACATCAAAGACCCATTAACCAAGCAATTTGCACAAAACATGAAAGGTAGAAACTATACATATTGATCTCATCGAGTAGCCAACAATGAAGAATGGGTGACCATATAGATCTAAAGGTGCAACATAATAACAGTTCATATTAATTAAAATAAATAAAAAATTGCATGTTCAATTCCAACCATTGATTTAAAATTCCTAAGAACCTTGGAGATATTGTTCACCTTTTTGGATCGCATTCCACAGAAGCCACTGCGAGAAATTTTCCACTTTGAATCGTTAGATACATCCAAGGAAAGGTTCCCAGAGAAAACCCCTATCATATAGATTCAAAATGATAAAGGTATCAGAATTCAGATGTATCTAAATTAAACAAAGTGAAAAAAGTAGATCCAATGGATTAAGCAGAAGTTTTGGCATGGTTCACGAACTTTGATTTTCGGAAATTGAAAATCACTTGTATATATTCCTTTTACAATGTTATTTATCCTCTCCCCACCCCCCCCCCCCCCCCCCCCCCACACCAATAAATAAATCTTTTTTCGTTGAATTCTATGTTTTCATTTACATAAGTATATAAAACTAAAGCCAGAAGAGACCAAAATAGACAGTAGCGATGGCACAAGGGAGCCATCCCCAATTTGCAAAGCTAGTGTTCCAGCAAGGAGACTTGTATAGGAATAGAAAAATAATATTTATTGGGTTCTTCCAAACCATCATAGAATGAATGTGAAACATGGGTATATTAAGAAGGTTACCAGATCCTTCGTCCATTTCTAGAAATATAGATAAAAACAACAGCCTTTGTTCAAGCAACAATCTTTCTTTCTTTTTTTTCTTCTTTTTTTTTTTTTTTTTTTTTTTTTGGTCAACAATGTGGAAAACAACCTTGGACCTTACGGTACTCTATTCATATAACATAAAAATGGTAGTCAGAGCCAAAATAAAAGGATATCATAAGCTATAGAGATTATACTAATGTGTCACAACTTGTAAAAGATATGTTTTTGGCAGTACCACTTAACCCATTTTCAGATTCTTTGATCTCCAAAGATGCTGAGGACAAACCTGGAATACAATTAAACATTGAAATCTATATTAGTCTCAAAATAAGCTCTGATTGGATACCAATTACAATTAATATCAAGAAGAAACTGAAAAGAGCTACAAAACAAATAAAACTGTTTCAGAAAATCAATCTTTATTCCCATATGTATATAAAATGTAATCCTGATCTTAATTTTATGTTTACTGAGGGCATTGAACCAGGAGAGGTTTACAGTTGAGTTGGTTTCATTAATAATAAAAAATGCTTTGTGCTATCCATGCTAAGAAAAAATATGAAGGACTGACACTTGCAAATTATATTCAGACAACTGCACATTAGTTTTCTAAGCTCTTTTTTGGCATATTGTGCATAACTTCATACATATGAATGCAATGGAGACTTGCAGTTGAGTATATAAATACCTCCGTATTCAGAATCTGAATATAGATGCCACTTTTTTAGCTCTTCCTTTGAATTGAAGCTGAATATGTGTCTTTCTGTAGGAGGCATCAAGTCGTCGACACTCCATGTGAGAGCTATTGATTGATTTTGCAAGAAGAAGAAAAACAAAAGAAGAGTCATAAGTAGTGATTATACATATATATCCTGCATACCATTGATGTAAAGAAGTAAATTATCCTACCTATGATAATCTGCTTCTGTTGCGCATGTATACATATTGGTTAGAAGCATAGCTAACAATTACATTCCAATGTATATTGAACAAGAAAAAAGGTAGTGCTTTATGACCAACAAAGACAACCCACAAAGCCAAGCTTGAGACAAAGATGGCAACCATTAACCATATAGTACCTTTCTTAGTTGCATTCAGAAGTGCTCGAAACCTGGACATTTCTCATACACCTCAAGTTCCTACAATATCAGAGAAACCAATATTTTGAGAACTGTCAGCTTGAATGCACAAAAAAGAAGAAGAAAAAGCCCTTAATTGGATGTATCCCACTGAAATAATATGATAAATGTGTGGTATACTTAGATATCCATTTCTATATGACATGTTCACACTAGTTCCGTATCTAACTTTCATATATTATATATACACAACCAAGTGATGTATCAAAAGTTCGAATTTATAATCAGCTTATTCAAAATTTGGATTAAGTATGCCTATAAATCAACTTTCCCAGACCTCGCAAAAACAATAGCTTTGTGCATTAGGATGACCTTTTTTCATATACAAACACACAAATATCTGAAATTGAAGCAAATGTCGAAATGCAATGGCAATGTAGAGAACAAGTTCAAGTCTTGAGAGCTGCAACTTGAGACCCCCACTAGGTAATGAACAAAGGAACTGATAAAATTGCAGCAATCGCAAAACAATCATTTCCATTAAAAATCACAAAATATGAAACTGTGGAACTATCTGTTATATATAAATATTAAATTCTTTTAAATTGGCCCATTTTTCAGAAGACATATTAGTAACTCAAGAAATGGTATCTAAAGTCTAAACCTTGGGGTGGAGCCATTTGATTTGATTTCCAAGGGACACCCAAATGCAACTTTTAAAGTAATGAAACCATTGCAACCAAAATGCAACAATTCTAACACACCCATTGCAACATACAGCTCAAAAATTCCAAAATCAATGCATCAAAACACGCCAACACAAAAACCCACTTGGAACACTACGTATCTCTACACAAATTCAAATCATGCTTGCCCATATAATTCCCATATGCCCAAAACTTAAACTAATATCATAAAAATTGTATAAAAAAAAAAGGGTATTTCTTGGATTTACGAATAAGAGAGAGAGAGGAGCTCACCCGTGTTGTTTTCGTTTCCGCCAGCACCGCTATGACTTTGTTACATGTGGCAAAGAAGCTGCTTCGTGCAAATTGTTTGTACTCACTTCACAAGTATCACAACGCAAAGAGGGATCGGAAATCGGAATCCTGTCCATTTCACTTAAAATTGGAGAGTGCGCATTTGATGGTTAGGATTTATTGAAAATGAATCAAAGGGTGCAGATTATGCCACATCATCTAAAAGCTAACAAATTTAACGGTATGGTTGGATGATTTTAGAGAGGATAAATAAAATAAAACTGAGAGGGAAAGAAATACCTTTAGCAAAAGTGCAAAACCAATCTGAAAATTTGGTTGTTCTGTTCTGACTTCTGAATTTTTTTTGTTAAGAAATAGTGCTGGGCAGGTTTTTTTTTTTCTTAACTTTTTTTCATTTGGTCAGGTGGGTGATTTTTTTTTTTTTTTTTGGGTCAGGTGGGTCACCTTTTTTTTAACCTGTACATGAGTGTACTTTATTATTAAAAAAGAGTAATTAATTCTAGCTTTCAAAAAAAAAAATTTATGTATTAAGGTATATTGGTAAATTTATGCAAACTCTAATTTCTATATTGTCATTTTTCTTCTTCTTCTCAATTTTAAAAAAAAAAAAAAAAATCCATCTCTTAATTTTTCCACCTCTATAACTAAATACAAACAAGGAAAACTAAAATCTTTACTATCTTCCCACTTTTTTCATTCATTTTTCATTTTCTATCATCCCACATTTCCATTATCCCAATCAAACGGACCCTAACTCTAGCTACTTTGACTGTGGTAAGTAAACTAACATTTAGTTTTTTTTTTTTTTTTCCTTAAAAAATTGTGTTAACTTGCCAAATTTGAGAGAGAGTGGTTGAGGTGATGAACATAGAAAAGTTGTGGTTGGTGGAGGATGGTGGTGGCAGCGGTTGTAATTTGAAAATAAAATAAAATAAATTGTTTTAAAAACAGGAATGGTCAAATAATTAGAATTGGGGCCGGGAATTTCACTTATTTTTATCTGGTTTTTACCATACCAATTTAAGATTCGATTACTAGTAAAATCAGTTGGTTTGACTAATCTAGTTTTTAAAACAACTAAAAATGCACAAAAACTTGTTGAGGAAAAAAATGAAGTCTTTTGGCTAAATATTACTTAAATGAGAGTTTATTGGTGATATGTATATTGTTCAACGTTTATTAGTTGAGTGCGGAGAGAGGCCAAATTTGACAATGTGGTTGCCAAATTTCTGGAAAAAAAATAGTAGGAGAGGAGAGAGAATGGCGCTACCAATGAGAGAGAAAAAGTAAATTCAACACTCTCAATGTCACAATTGCTGCCCATTTTTAATTTTGCCCGTGACCAAAAATGGAGAGAGAAAAAGTAAAAGTGGCAATGGTGTTGCTGAAATAAGAAGGGAGAGAGAGAAAAAGAAGTTTGTAATTGTGGCAATAGTGTTGCAAAAATAGGGGAGAGAAAAAAAAAATTTAATTGTGGCAATGGTTTTGCCACAATTACCAAACTTTATTCTCTATCTCTCTCATCTCACACTAATTTCTACACCTTGTACAATTTTTGAATGAATAAGGCTATAGTCATAAAAAAATTTACAACATTTTTACAAACTAATAAGGTGTCAAATTCTTACTAGTTTTCATTTTGGCCCACCTTTTACATCACTTTTTTACTTATCACAATAATTACTCACCACATCAACAATTTGTAAAAAAGTGTGTAACTTTGGCATTTTCCTTTTTCAATAATTATTTGACAAAAAATTTCTCTCTTTTCACTCTCTCTCTCACCAATTTCAGCATCACCATTGCCACAATTACCAACTTTGTTCTTCTCTCCTATTTTGGCAACACCATTGCCAGTTTTACCTTTTCTCTCCTCTCCAATTTCGGTCATGGGTAGTCTATTCTCGAGGAAAAAATGGGAAGTAATTGTGTCACAGAGAGTGCCAAATTTACTTTTTCTCTCTCCTCTCTCCTTGATCATGTCATTCTTTCTCTCCCTTCTTACTTTTTTTTCATAAATTCTACCAAATTTTGTCTCTCTCCTCGCTCAATTAATAAACTTTGAACATTCCATGTATCACAAATAAATTCTAATTTAAGCAATATTTAGCCAAAAACCAAATAATAAAAAAATGCATGCTCCAATCTTAAATTGGAGCAAATGGATCCTCAGTTTTACTTAACCACAGTTGAAGTTTCTAGAGTTGAAATGTTGGCTTTTAAATGATGTAGAAGAAGAATTTGTACCCTTAATTTATCTTAAATAAATCCTAGTCTTCAAATGAACAGTCTCCAATTCATTTTGATTTTTTTTAGGAGGACCTAAAATAATCATATTTTATTATTCTTGGACCATTTTTTTTTTCTTTGGTGGGCTGCAAGGTTCACATTCTCTGAAGGGCCAAGGCTAATTGCGTTTTGGTTAATGGGTGGGTTCTTGAATATTGGGTTTTGTTTTGAGATATTGGGTGGGCTCAACAACCCAACCCAACCCAACCCAATATTCAAGAATTGAGGATCTAAATACTATATAAACAACTATTCCTATACCAAATTTCACGACTTTTTGATTTGTGCAATGGTAATTAGTCAACAAAAAATATTCACACAAATAAGCAAGTTGTGAAATTATATGCAAAATTTGGTTTGTCTCTAGATTTATTTTATGCTTATTTAACTTATGTGTGTTGTTGGCTATTGCACCAAATTGGTTGATTATAATGTCCCCAAGTTTTATCGAGTTCTAACTTTAATGCACAAAATGTTTAGAGGTTTAGAGAGAAAGGGTTCAAATTACGAGGCTAGTAGTATATTGTAATTATCTCTAAAAAAAATAAAATAAAGTAGGAATGCTTGCTTTCTAGTACAAGCAAACAATCCAAAGAAAAATGTGTCGAGTAGATAATATGTTGGACTTGGGTCATTTAACATGAGGTACTTCATATCTGTTTGGATACAGCTTATTTTGTTGAAAACTGAAAACTAAAAAGAATAAAAAAAATAATAATAAAGTTACTGTTTACGCGTTTGGCACTGTTCATAGCCTAAATCATTGTTCATGGACAATGAACAGTGCCAGACGCGCATCCAAAAAAAAACCACAAACGCTAAATGCGGACGCGCAAAACACGCAATACAAACGGATACTAAGTGTGCGTTTGGGAAGCGCGTTTTGCACTTCCCAGCGTTCACGTCTGCGTTTTCAACTTTTTTTTTTTCCCAAGCCGTGATTGTTGACTCTGAGGTGTGAATAGTGCACACAGCAACTTTTTAGTCACGGGACCTACAAATCTCATTTTTCAGCAATTTTTTCATTAAAAATGGGTCTCAAGGAACTATTTACACATTTAAAATTTATTTTGTTATAATGTTTTTCAATTTTTAGCTGTATCCAAACAGACCCAAGTAAAAAATGTTTGGTCAAGTACTTGTTTTGTACACACAATCCGAGTTGTCAGCGTGAGTATTTCACAGGCTAAATGAATATAAAAACAAAGAAGCACCGAGAGGATTTTTACAAGAGCCTTCTAAATTTCTAGAGATAGGGTCGGCAAGGTGGAATTATTCTCTTAATCTCACAAAATTTGCACTCTATATTCCAAATTCACCGAGGATGATTGTTACTTTAAATAATATAGTAGATGATTATAATAATTGATCTATAATCAACTTTGTGGTGACGGCATTCATCCTCTTTCAAAAGCAATTTATTATCAAATTTAATCAAGAACATGACAGGCCATATATTTCATTAGCATATCACCATCATTTAATTAAGAAAAATATCTCTAATCATCATCCAATGTGACATGGCAAGGACACCTAGTACATACGGCTTTATATCTGTTGTAGGAGTCATACAGTGAAATTGGAAGCTTTAGAGGATGGGGTTGAGAGCCAGTAAGTTGAGCAAACTTGTTGGAGCTCAAGTACTAAGGAAGCGCTTAAGAGGCTCTTCATTGACGCCTAGAGGTTACATCCCTATATGTGTTGGTATGAACAATGATACGAGGCGATTTATGGTTCGTGCAAAAGCGCTAGAGGATGCAGATTTCTTGGAGTTTCTCTACAGGTCAGCTGAAGAATATGGCTTCTGTAATGAAGGAGTTTTGAGAATTCCATATGAAGCAAAAGACTTTGAGGAGTGGATGCTGAGAAGGTCCAAGAGAAACGTTTTTAGGGTTAAACCAATCTAGCTATGGGATACCCAATACTTTGTTTTATGTAAATAATATGTGTTTGTATTGTCAATGCTTTATAATTATGTTCATTGGCAATCTTGGCTTGGAAATAAGAATAATGGGGTAGCATATAGCACTGCCTCTTCAGGGCTTTTTTCTTGGAATAAGGTTGCCATTTACAAGTAGGCACAAGGGGGAAATAACTTAAATGAGGACCATTGATTTATTGAAAGAATGGCGACTCCAAATGTGTGATTGATGTTGCAACGCATTCCCCCCTAATCCCTCTGGTTTTTGGTTCTTTTTCTGTTCTAAGTTTAAGTCAATTTTGAGCACTCTTATTTGTTATTGTTGGGTTTTCATTTTTGTTAACGGGCTTATAAATTTTGTTGGCTCATCTTGGTCCCTTAGACTGTAATTTGCAAACGGGTTGGTCCATTTCCAAGTCCTCTCTTTCTCCTTGGGTCTTTACAAGGATAGAGAGACATGGAATATCTTCAAGGGTGTCTAATATTTTGGTTCTTTGGTCATGCCTTCTAAGATTGATTGAATTACAATTAAGTTTATATTATGTGATTGCTACTTGCTAGGTATGCTATCTTAGTTCTAACTAAACTGTAATGATTCTTGTAATTTGGACCACCATTTGCTTTTTAGTAGTTGCTTGTGGCTTGTGCCAAAGTTTGTAGTTGGTTTGAATAAAATTCTTATTCATCCCGAATATCAATCAATATCAGAGCAATTCACCAGCAAAACAAGTTGATGAAACAAATACGGCAAGCTGCTTTTGTTAATGGCCCTGAAGGGCATGTTACACACCGTCTTTTTCTCTCTTTTTTTTTTTATTTTTTTATTTATTTATGTAACTTATCTTTTTCTCTTGCACTAAATGGCATGCCGTTTTTTTCTCGATGGCAGGTCATCAACTAGAGGGCATGACATAAGGTGCATGTCGTTACTAATTAATCAAATCTTAAGCAATTCTAGTTTGCCATAAGCTTCATGCCATTGATCAAACCGCATGACATTTTAGTAACACAAAATGGCATGCCGTTATAATTGATTAAGATTTTCTAAAGTTCTTAAAAGTAATTTCTCTATGGAATTCTTAAAATCATATTCATCAATTTTGAAATGATCAATAGCTTTGATTTTCTCATGTCATCAATAATTCAAACTAGCCTCCGTGTGTGCATGAGGCTCTTCTTTTTTTTGGGTCTAATGTCATAATTTTCTATTCATCACAATTTGAGGTTTAAGTGTACGGTCGATTATATTATGCATTTGAGAACTACTTATACAGTCAAGGGTGTCAATAGGCTACCTCCAAAAAATGAACATATTCACACGTGAACATATGATTTCAATGTTTTTCAGTGTTCATTCTTTGTGGCTAGCCTCATGACACTCCTGGTTGTATAAGTAATTCTCAAATGCATAGTATGTTCGAACATACACTTAAACCTCAAATTGTGATGAATAGAAAATGATGACACTAAACCTAAAAAAAAACCTCATGCAGCGCAAAGTGTGTGTGATACTGAAGAATAAACCAATGCATTACTTAGTACATTTCCTCTTTTCTAGCTATTTCTCTATAAAAGGTGACTACCTCTAATCAATTCAATTTCTCTACAATTCCTTCCTATCTCCACTAGGAACCACTAGGATCCTTGTTAGGTTATAGATTGACCCTCATTAATTAATTTAATTACCTAAGTTGATTAATTATGTTAAATTACATGCAAATTATGGAGGCATGAACAAATTACCAAATAAACTAAAGTGCAGTGGAAAATAAATTTGACACGGTGATTTGTTGACTAATGGAGAAAACTTCTCACAAGGCAAAAACTCCACGAGGTGATTTTCAAGTCACCACTCCCAAGAATCACTAATCAAGAATCAAGTGGTTACAAGTATAAGGAATCTTACCACTACCCTGGACTATCCCAAAATACCAACCTATAGTTGAACATTTGCAGCAATTCCTAATTGGACTTGATCTTGTAGAGACCTCTTCCTTGCCACAAATCTCAGTTTGTAACTAACTCTGAGCAACTGATGTTTGTTGTTGGATGCAAAGTTCTTCACTTCAAAACACATTGAAGATCTTGAAGTACTTTGTTACAAAATCCTAAGGCGTATAAGAATACAGTAGTGTCACCAATAGTATATGAGTTCTCTAATTAAGTCTCTATATCTTATAATGACTTTAAAATGAAGTTTTTATATCCCCTAGAAGTTTTGTGAATGAAACCCTAGTAATCCAAATTATCATGGACCGAAAAACAGATCTAAGATTTCTATATTTGCGAAGCTCGATATATTGAGAGGTGTTGAGATTAGTATCAAGACTCTTCATTTATTCTTGATAGATGCTAGTATCGAATTAGAGTCGAGGTTCACTTTTTTAGCTTTTCATCACTTATTTCTTGGTGCAATCTTCATTGTCTTCAATAATACCTCTTGTCTTGTTTGTTAAACATACTTCATGACATTCTAAAAACCACTTAAAACTACTCAATTACAAGTAAAGTGCGTTTTGCCAAATGATATGCCAACATATAAAAAATATGACCTTAACATTCCTAACATTCAATCCTTCTAGTGATGATCTTGAGGATAAACTTTAATGAATAAGAGATGCTAGTTATGAAGGTGGAGAGAGAAGCTCTTCTAGAACTTCATTCATCTACTCATCTTCATTAAATAAAGGGGAAAATAATATTTTTCTTCTTTTTTGGTATTCCAATTCCATATGCATTCTTCATTAGATTCCACGTCTCATCAAATTTTTGGTGCTTGGATTCCACAACTTATAGCCCTTAGAGCTTGGATCATACCAATAAACACATACTTCTCGCTATGGTATCTAGCTTAAATCTTTCTTAATCTAGTATTTGTGCATATGCAATGCTCCTAAACAAACGTAAGTGAGAAACTGTAGGATTCTTTCTGCTCCAAGCTTGCTATATGGGGTTTTTCCTCATACAATCTTTATGTGGGACAATAATTAGACAAATAGATTGCATTGACAGGTTCAACCCAAACTTCTTTGGATATTCTCATGCTATTTAACATTCTTTTAGGCGTGTTACCACTTTCTACTGTATATGTTGAGATATGAGTAACACCTTCATTCAAATATTCTAATTATTAGGGATGGCAAAAACAACCTGACCCGTGGGTACCTGATCCAACCCGACCCGCGAAACAGTAGGGTCGGGTTTGGGTTTTAAAAAGTAAACCTAAAACGGGTTCGAATCGAGTGCAGGTTTTAGTAATACCCGGCTCGAACCCGACCCATGTATATATATATATATATATATATTTTTTTTTTTTTTAAAAACTAACTATAAATACAAACTTTTCCTAAATTCTAACCCTAAATCCCTCACATTTACTCTCACCCTCTCTTTCCCTCTTTTAGCCGCCCCTCTCTTTCTCTCCCTCACTCTTACTTGCTCCCTTGTCGGCGCCCTGCCTTTCGGTTGCTACTCCCTCGCTGACGCCACCCCTTTCTCCACCTCGCCGATCCCTCCTCCCTACTTCCCTCACCTTGTCATAGTCGATAAATGCCACTCCTCCTCCCTCACCTCACCAAACCCTTCTCTACCTCACAAGGCCACAACTCTCTCATCTCCCTCACCCATCTCGCACAACTCATATCCCTCATCGATGAGCAGCGATCTTGGATCTGATTAATGAGTAGCGATCTTGGGGTTCTGGTAGCTACTCTAGTCTTGATGAACATGATCTTTCGGTTTTTGTTTTTGGGTTTCTGATCTAGATTGATGAACATGATCTGAGGTTTTTTTTTTTTTTTTTTTTTTTGGGATTCTAATCTAGGTTGTAAAGGTTTATTTTGGCTTTTAGATCTGGCTTTCAGATTTGTCATGGCTGGCAGGGCTCGTGGGGTAGGTTTAGGGGTTAAAAAAAACCCATTCATCAATCGAGGCGGGTTCAGTATTCGAGGGCAAGCTCGCGGGGCAGGTTCGGGTATAAAGAAACTCACCCCGAGCCCGACATGTTTTCATTCCTACCAATTATCAAAATTTTCTTTGATAACCCATGAAAAAAAAAATGACACCATTTAGTTGGAAAATGCAATTATCACCACGAATCTATTAGCTTTGATACCACATTTTTGAAGTTGGTGGACCTTTACATGACCACATTCCCAAACATTGATACACCACATATAATGGCAGAGACAAACACTCTCAAATCACACCAAGGTAGATAGAATAAACGGGGAAGAGAATGAGAACTCTTGTTTTAGAATGGAGGAAAGCATGAGTATGTACACTACACCATGCAATCTTAACTTCCACTATATTAAATTGCATAATTTCAAATTTTTACTACATAGAATAACTCTTTATTTTCATTAATGAATAAGGGAGTTTCATATCACATATTGCTTGTAGGTAGGTAGGTACATTTGGTGTGACATGAAGAGAAGAAGAAAATAATTCTCTTGTTATTTTTCCTTCTTTCTCCTTGATTTTGATAAAATAATCTAAATGATCATGGACAACCGACGTTTCTACCAGGACCACCATAAAAAAAGTAGTTTCCAGATTTTTGGACATTATAGCAATGAGGCTTCGGGGCAAAAGTGATAATGTTTTCGGGAGCCTTGAGATTGTCATTACCTTCAACAATAATTTGGAGATCTGTAAAGAAACTAGCTTTGCCGAACCCTTCTTGAGGGAAATGCCCGTTGCCCATTTGTGTTGAGGTGTGCTTCCCATTTTTATTTGAGTTTAGCACCTCTTTTCCCCACTGGATCTCTGAACCACGCTCAGACAGGGACAGGAATAAGTAGTCTGGCCAATATCCCAATATCTTATTCTCAATTTCCAACCACCAAACTATCCCTCTCTTGGATCCTACCTCATTGTACATGTCATGCAAATCAATTTGAAATATTTTGAATGATAAATGAAGGTATAAAGGATCAAGTTATGTTTGGTAACAATTTTTATTTTCTATTTTCAAAAACTTGTTTTTGGGAATATAAAGAAAAAATAATTTTTTTGTATTTTCGAAATCAAAAACATGTTTGGTTCATTAAGAAAAAAAAATGAAAAATACTAAAATATGTTTTTACTAGAGTTTGAACTTTAATACTAACTCATTAAATGAGGCAGATTCATTAAATCAAATGTGTGTTTTCATTAACTTTTGAAAATTAGAAACTAAAAACAGTTTTTTGTATGTTTTCAATTCCTTCACAAATTGAGTTTTGAGAACAGTTTTTGTTTTCTATCAATTTTAGGTTACAAAACAAGTTTTTTGATTTCAAAAATAAAAAACTATTTTTGGAAACAGAAAATAAAGGAAAAACATAAATGCGACAATATACAAATTTGAGTAGTTGATATAATTAATGCGTGTGCCTAAAATTAATGCGACAATATACACATTTTAAAAAACATAAATGTGTATGTGTATTTAAGACATAAAAATAAATGTGAAAAAGTGAATATAAAAAGTATATGTGAGAAAAAAAAAACCTATCCGTAAAGCATTATATTTTGGTGTCATATATTTCTATTGAAAGAGGAAAAAAAAAAAAAAAATCTTTTTGTGCAGAACAACTAAACACTTAAATTCGCGGTCTTAAAAAATAAGCTAGGTAAAAATAAATCGTGTATAATAAAAATTGAAACTTCGAATTTAAAAAGTTGTATTTAATAATAAATAAACCGAGAAATAAGAATTTCAAACATACACCAGTTACAAATAAAACCAGAAGGATATAATGCTGTAGGGCTTGGGTCATGAGCCATATCTGTAACATTTATTACCATGATTTTTTTGGGAAAAAAAATAATTAAATATGATATGCTGATATATGTATATTTTAAAATTAGAAGTATTTGATAAAGTAATTAAATTGAAATATTGTACTACCTTCCAAATATGGACTTTGAATCCAAATTGGGCACCATTGTAGACGGAAAAAGGCTTAATGGTTCCACCCAAAACAATTTCCTCGGTGTTCTTTTTTTTTTTTGAAGCAAAAAAATAAATAAATAAATAAAAGAACAAAGCCACATAAGCACAACAAATTGAAGCAACCGGTGTCATTATATGGAGCAATCTGCAAGTATGATAAAAGACTCTTTTTAAAAACCAGTAAAAAGAAACAATAAGAAGTCAAAAATTAAAACGTACATACATTACTCCAACAATTGAATAATCTAGTGTTGCAATCTCCATATAGTTCATGGTTGACCTGTTTTTCCTCACAAATAATTTTGTAAAAATGAAAATTTATTAGTAATTCAATGTTTTACATGTGCCTAAAAGAAAAAGTAACGATGAAATTAAATAATAAATATATATACCTGCCATCCAGCTGCAATGGTACTAACATCTGAAGCAGAAAGACTACCTTGGATCAAGATTTGAGACACGCTATGCTCGTTAGGTTCTTGAACTTAGGGTTTCCATGCGCTCATGGTTCCCATAGCTCCATGATACTTATCTCCATTCACAAAAACAAATGCATGCTAGAAACTCAACCAAAAATAAAGGTTGTGAGTGTTGACTCGAGTCCTTAATTTTAGTAGTTGATATCATTGAGCTTAAACCTATTATTATTGGTTATAAACTTAGGTTCTAAAGACTTAGGATTTAATGTATTTAGAACTCTAATGTGTAATGTTGACAAATCATGATCAAAACAATATGTTTAGTCTTGTTTAGGCTTGCTCAAAGTTGATTAATTATTGTAAAGTTGGAATCGAGTGGTTGCAGAAGTATTTGTTACTTTCGACCTGGCTCGATCGATCGAAGAATAGACTCGATCGATCGAAAGAAAGTCGGCCAGAACGTTTTTCTGCAGAATTCCAACTCAACCCAAACTCTAGTTAAACGTCTTGGGATTCAAGTAAAACTCTCATATATATAAGGGAAACCCTAGAACGTTTTTAGAGACTTTTGAGAGAGAGATTAGAGTGCCTCTTGTGCCTCTTTTTATTAGGGTTTTGTACCCAAATCTCTCTAAGTCTTTGTTGCTCATATTGCAGTTTGTGTGAATCTCTTGTGAGATCCTTGAGGAGTTTTCCTTCACATAAACTTAGGATTTTCAAGGTAGAGATTATTTCCACATTTTGATGATTAACTCGGTTGCTACCATTGGAGCTTAAAGATAAACAAGCGGGGAGCTTGTAGCTGATTAAAGAATCCAAGAAAGAAGAAGTCCGTAAATTTGGAACTTGCACGTGGTCGTGTCAGTAAGTTCTACTAGTAAGTAGCATTAGGAAGTCAAGCGGGGAGCTTATAAGTCCTTTTATATGAACTTCGATTCTTTCATAGTGGATTCAAGTTTACCTTGAGGATAGCTAGGTCAAATCCTCCCCAGGTTTTTACCGTATGGTTTCCTGGGTCATCATATCTTGTGTTATTTATTTTCCGCTGCTTTATATCTTGATATGATTATTTAATTGTGTTAACCTAGATTTGTATGAATTGGACTAAGTAAATCACTTGGCTAATTAACTAGGTTAATCTAATTGTTGTTTTTAAGGAGTCTAAAACCTAACAAAGTTGTACCTCATGGCCACCTTCATCGATGGTATCAGGGCGTTTTTTCCTTCCAAAAGTTGCTATAGAGCTTGCCCTTAATAAATCTTCTTCTTTAGTTCTTCTGATGGGAATGGTTCCTTTCGGGCACCTTCCAGTCAAGAGCCATAGTTGAGTAATTAAGGACTCGGACTTTGAAGAGACGTCCTTGCTCTCATCGAATGAACGCCCTTCTGGGTGAAAACTTGGTCTCATCAACGACATTCGGCATAAATGTCAATGCAAACCCCATACCATACATACAATCTATATATATATACACACACACACACACACACAAGTATATCAAATTATTAGCGATACAAAATGAAATTAGTTAATATATTAAACAAGTCACCTAAATTGTATGATTTTTTTATGAGAGGATGATCAAAAGTTGGCTGATTGTTGATATGTACGCAATCAATTAAATCTCCATCCGAACTCTGTATCAGATATATTTTCTCATCACACACAAATAGATATCAGTCTGAATTCTCAGTATTATAATAAAATTACACTGCTATTAGGCATGTTGAGATCATAACAATAGTACATAGGAGTAGTCATGGAGACACCACACCCACAAAAATGAATTATTGAAAGACTAAAGCTGAAAATACTATATAGAACACAAGCTTTTCTCACCCCAAAGAGGCCGAAAAGTCACTTATTGTAATGTAAAAAGGAGAGAGCTAAAAAGAAGAGCAAAAAGGTGGGAATATATGAAATTAAGAAGCATGTTATATGAAATAATTAATAACCTTGATGGATTTAAGAGCAGGCTTGTTAAGGCGCTTCAACTGCTGCTTAACATCTAGTTTTTGTTTCTGAACAAGGATGGTGTTAGAATTTTTTAATTCCAGTTGTTGCCAATGGTATGAGGAAGCACAACCACAAGGTCATATTTACTGCCATCGACCAACTCCTCCCGCTTACACTGAAGTCATTTAAACTAAGAAAAAATTAAAAATCAAATCTTTATCTTTACAAACATCTATCCAAAGGATTTTTTTTTTTTTTTTACCACAAACCATAAATGATTACATATAGTTATAGACAGAAATAATAAATTGAGTTTAGTTTATTCGAGACAACCAATCTACTAAAAGAAAGAAAAACATTTTGGGTTTTTCATACATTTTGACGTACATAATAACATAAATAGTTCAATAAATACTAATGAAGATGTAACCTCATGAGTCATGACAACCAAGATCAACCTCCTATTTTACATTAAACAGGACTTGAATTTAACTGGTAAAGTAATTCTAATCCTATCTACTTTGTATGAATTCAACTTGATTTTCAAATGTCTCTTATCTTCTTATACTGGTATGAGCTATAATCACCAGTACAAAAGATGAGTAAACTTGTAAAAACAAGGAAGAGAGCTTGAATCCAGTAATCCTTCTTCTTCAGCTCTCAACCCTTTACTCTTCACATTGTATATAAACAACTTGCGGCAAAATAGTATCATGATTTCTACCGAACAAGAGTTGACATTTTGGTATGTTGCAAGAGGTAAAAAAATTATCTTGAATGAAACTCTTCAAAGTTTTGGGCTTGCAGATCATCAATGAAAGGCGTAATGTATATATATTGCTTGATCCAAATAGGTTTAAGTTTAACCCAATCCCTCAAGACCCAAAAATCAAACCTATCCTTGGAGCTTGGATTAGCTTAACAAAGAAATCCATTGAAAGCTAATAACTTGCAGTTGATCAGTCTTTTCTTGTTGCACATGTCGGGTTTGGATGGCAACTTAATTCTTTCCCTAAGCTTCTCACTTGATATGTCTAATGATGATACATATGGCATCCTATTTGTTTCATATTTTTCCATCCAATTCAACGCCCTATTACACACGACTCCATCAAAATTTTGATGGACTTGTGCGTAATGGGAATGACTCAGAAAGTTTACCACGAAAGAAAAGCTCAATTCCCTCCAAGAAGAGCTTCATCATCTTTACTATCCATAACATATATATAACACCTGACAATATTCTTACTCAAACAAAAGCAAATTACCTTGTACTTTTGGATGGAAACATCATATACCAATGAATAGTATTTCCTTGGACTTGAACCCGTTAGTGGCACATGAGGGATGGTGCTCATCTGGCCAGTGCTATGATTATAGACACGGAGATTGCCATTATTAATAGATTTTTTAAGTAATATCAGCCCATCATAGGCATCTTCAATATCAAAATAATATAACTAGAAATGGTCTGATATTTTAAGTAAAAAATTTAAAGTGATGAATACTTGCTTAGATTTGTGTAAAAAGTTTGGATCATGAATCATTCTAAACCAACTTTTGCAAACCCTTTCACATTGGATAAGGCTTTCTGCCGGCAATTTTGCTAATATCTCTGAGATGACATCTTGATCCAAAGGGTAGTGTTCATCTACTACGTGAGAATGTGATTCATTTTCCATGATCAACTTTACTATTGAAGTTTTCACTATGAGTTAAAAGGTTAAAAAAAATTACATGGTTACAAAGAATGCTCTAATAAAAAAACTTAAGATAGATATGAACCAATTAATTAAGAACTATCCATTTGTATAGGCTATAATGAACTCATTTTGACATAACATTTTATGAAAAGTTATTTAACTTAAAAGAAATATAAGAGAAAATTAACAAGCTTAACAAATATGATAACCATTTTCTTAGAAGATGGAAAATCTTTAGAATCCCAAAAGAATATTACCAAAGTAAAACTTTCTTAGAGTGTAAATAACAAATGATCGAATGGAAGTATCCATATAAATATATACAACTATATAAAAATTTAATTTAAATTAAAAATAAATAAATAAAACAAAACAAAACAAAAAAATATATATATGTTTTATTGAAAATTAATTACCAAGGCAGAGAGGTGTCTAGCACATGAAAAATTATCTTGGAATCATAAATAATGAAGGGGGAAGGGGGTTTTAAATCCATATAAGCATTAACTCTTTTACTTAACAAGAAATCAAAAATGAAAATAAATTACAGCCCATGAAAAAGTTAAAAGACATAGCTTCTCTTCTTTGATTTATTTTCTTGATACGAGTCCATATTAGTTGAATTCTGTCTAGAAGGGAAATCATAAGGAAAAGAGATGGATAAGAGACTTGGCTCCACGGCACCTCAAATAAGTGTGTGAAATAAAAAGGCTTGAGCTAGGACTTATCAAACAAAGTCCTTAAAAAAAACAATCTAGTTTTTCTCTCGTGTGACTACGAGTCTCATCACTCCCTTAGGTTTCCTAAGGTTTTGTCTTTTCTTTTTTGTCCTTTGTAAGATGGCAGACGACCTAATTACCTGTTTGGAGAATATGAAGCTAACTTCGGAGGAAGAGGAAGTCATACGAATATCAGATGAAATAGACAGATGCAATCAAAGTCTGATTGGTAAGTTTCTTATGTGTAAGCCTTTTTGACAAACAAGCGGCCCAAAATATGCCGAGGAAGGCATGGGGATTGGAGGATGGATTGCAGATTGTTGAGGTCGGCTACTCGAACTTGTTTCAGATCAAGTTCAAGAGAGAGTTTGAGTTGGAACGTGTTTTAAGGGAAGGTCCATGGATGTTCGACAATCAGGTGATGGCATGGGAAGTGGGAATGACAGCAAAAAACGTGAAGTTTGAATCGGTTTCTACGTGGGTACAAATATGGGGTGCTCCTTTTGATATGGTATGTCCCCAGGTGGCACTGGAAGTGGGGCGACGCTTGGGTACGGTTGAAGCGGTAGAACAGAGGAGCAAGCAGGACATGCAATGTTTATTTATGCAGGTTAAGGTAGCCATTCCAATTGCGAAGCCGCTAGGATGTGGGCATGGGCTTTTGAAACGCCCTTGCAAGTAGGGCAAGGGTTTTTGACTACGAAAGATACTATGTCCACAACATTTTATAATATTTTCACAACAAATCATAGGTAGTTAGTTATTATTAGTTCAAATTTAAATCAAATACTAAAATTATTTTTTTGTCCCAACAATAACAACAAGTAAGAACCTGCCGTTTAAGATTTGTTGTAAAAATGTTGTGAACATTTCATTTTTCATTGAGTTCAACGTATATATATGCCATTGAATTTAGAATATTTCCTAACTTTGAGAAATTATATGAAAAAAAAAGGTTCAAACTCTATCAAATTTAGTACTTTCTCAAAAAAAAAATTACTATCAAATTTTATGCTAAAAAATAAATAAAATTATAAAATTAGTGTATCAACAACACAATAATTTAAATAATAAAAAAATATTTGTTTATTTTTCTTTATGTTTAATTAAAACTTAACACGTGATTTTGAAAGATTAACATAATAAAATTTTTAATTTCACTACCATATAACTCTTTATTATATTTTGTGCTAATTGTCAAATCCTATAATTTTGGGAATTTCCTAATCAGATCCACAAAGACCTCTCTACAGTCTACAGTTGTATCCTTTTTAATATGGTGGTTGATAAATTATTTCACTTAGTGAAATCTATCGTGATGAGGTTCATTATCAAAATAAAAACACATAAATCAATAATTAGGATTACATGCTCGCATATCAAGGATTACATGCTCATTTTGTGTGGCAACTAGGCTTGTTCAGCCACCGCCCGCCACCGATGGAACCGCCCCTCACCGCACCGAGCCGCCCACTCAGAGCTCCACCATAGGTGTCCGATGTAGTGATCGGCAGCGTTTTCCCAGTACCAAAGCCAACAGGTGCGACAAGAGGTGGTGGGTTTTGCCAACTAATGAAAACTGCACCGCACCGCCTTTTTTTTTTTTTTTTGATGAACTACCTATATGTGTGTGTGTGTGTGTGTGTGTGTGTGTGTGTGTGTGTGTTTCAGTGGCATAGAGAAAGGTCTGAGAAGAAGAGGATGAGAGAGAGAGAGAACAACAACTGATCTGAAGGAAGAAGAAAAATAAATTGAAGTTAGGGTTAAGTTGTTTTACACATAATAAAACGAAGTCGTTTTGGGTTTTGTTTTTTAAAATTTCTGATACTAAAACGACGTCGTTATGGACTTTAAAAAAAAATAAAATTAAAAACTATGGAACGATGTCGTTTTCTGTTAGGTTAAATTTCTTATTTCCCCCATTAATATCAAACAGCCTCTCTCTCTCTCTCTCTCTCTCTCTCTCCTTAGCCTTCACCACTCGTAGCTACCATCCTTTGCTGCTCGATGCCTCCATTCAGACCACTCTCCAAGCATCTTCCTCTCCTGTCTCCTATTTCTCATAGCTATTCTTTGGAAGTTTTAAGAGAAGGTTTTGGTGGTCAATACCTAGCTACTATGCTTCTCCTTGCTATTAGGTATGTAATTTATTTGATGCTCGAGACCTAAGATACTAACTAGTAACTATGCTTTGCCTTACCATGCTTTTTAGAAAGATTTTGAATTTATTTGAGATATTTTGTGTGGGAATTTAAGAAATATTGTGAACATGTTTGTTTTTTTTTTTTTTTAATGAATATTTGGATTGTTTGATAATTCTACATGGGTTGTTTGATGTGGATTGAGAAATTTTTTTTTAATATTTGGGTTGCTTTTTAACCGAACTAACCGCACCAAACTGGAATGGTGCACCGCACCTTGTGTAGACCGGTTTCGACCTCCCCACAAGTAAGATGCGGTCAGGGATAAGGGGAAACCGCACCCTATAGGTGTGGTGCAAAAAAGCCCCCAAAAACCGGCCACACCGCACCGTGTACAGCCCTAATAGCAACTTGACTCTTGAAACCCCGATTTCTTAGTAAATTTCTAAGTAGTGTATTTTTGTATGGAAGTTCCAAGTAAATTTATTTATTTATTTGGTTCGTAACAAATTTGACTTGGAGCACAATCGCAGCCATGAATTTGGTTTGGTAAATATCAGTACATCCCTTAAGTTTAGGAATATCATTATGGAATTACATTGGTTATTCTTATAAGAATAATTTGAAATAATGTGGGTTCCAATTAACTCAACTAGTAAAATCTCTTATGGTTGAATAAGAAATTTGGAGTTCAATCTCTGTCTACATCAAAAATTGATTGATGATAAAGAACTATCGTCAGGAGCAGACACCATAGGTTGAATAATTTGAAATATGACAGTTGTAATTTTTCCTAGTTTGTTTCTTTTGTATCGCATAATCCTATATATTTGGACATCATATACTAGCCTCATGGCACACACTTCACGAGTGCTTTGAGGTTTTTTTTTTTTTTTTAGGGGTTAAGTATCATAATTTTTCATTCATCTTATTCATGCATTTGTCCAATAATATTATGCATTTACGAACTATTGATACTACCAGGCAGAGATGTAATTGTGTTGTAACCCTATTTTGACATCATGTATAAACATGTTAACTAGAAAAGCTACCCATGTTTTTAAGTTGGTCTCTTCGTGAGTAATCAAAACCTCTCACAAATGCCTAAATCAGAGTTTTATGTTTTTTTTTTTTTTTGGTTGTATGGAACCCAACTTTGTGAAAATTGTCATTAAAATATTTAAGGTTTATTGAAGCGAATTTTTTTTAGCACAAACCTATTACCTCAAGTTTTATTTCAACATTTCGTATAAACTATTGCAATGACTCTGATGTTATTGCAACGATTTTTTTTCGTTGTAGTAAACATTTTTTGTTGTAGTGTATATTAACATTTTTTTTTCTAGGTTTGTGTTCTTATATGTGAGTTTGTGTTCTGGTTGTTCTTGTTCAAGACACACTTAGATCTCAATTCATGTGATTTTTTGTTTTTATTTTTGTTTTTTCCTTTTTTTCATTTAGTTAAAATTTATAAATTAATTTTTTTGTTTTTAAAAGATGAGGTGGCAATTTTAAAATGCTAAATAAAATATTTTATTATTATTTTAATGTTGACGTTAGCCTTTAGTGTGCCAGCGATGCACTCCGTTTGCCACGTAGACTATTTTCGTTCGTGAGATGACGGTAGGGACAAAAACGAGATCACTTTTTTGATTTTAGGGACTAAAAGCGGTGCAAAAAAAAGTTAGGGACCAAAATGGAAATCGCCTGAAAATATAGGAATGAAACTGTGGTTTTCGCCTAAAATTCAAATGTTGTAATTCATCCCTTAAATAATGGTTAATAGTTTAGAAATTATTTTTAAAAATTTGTTATGAAAAAAAGATTATTAAATTTTTTTATAATTTTTCATAAAAATAATATTAAAATTTTTTTACAAATAATTTATCAACAAATATTCTAAAGCATTTATAAACTGCATCCATGTAAAAAATAATAAATATTAATATGATATCATTTTAAAAATAGATGATATTGTAGTTAACATAAAAATAAAATCATATTTTATTCTCTCTCCTCTAGTCTGTCAACACCACACCTGTGGGAACCATTCATAATAAGTTTTTCATTTTTGTAAAGACTATAAATGGGAGGCGTGTCACGTGAAACTGAAACACTTCACAGTAAAAAGTAAAAACATGCATAATTATGTTTTCTCCACGCTTTTATTATCTCTGCCTCTTTGGCATGGGCTTACATGTGTTTTGAATATGATTGGCCAATTTGTGATTGTGTTGGGATAGGGTTGGGTCATCATTCATTTCCAACAAGTTACTCTTTCACGTGAACATATCTGCGAAGAAAATTGTGGCTGATATTAGAGAAAGCACATTGCAGTTGTAAAAGCTTCATAGGCATCAATAGTTTAGAGAAACCGTGTGGTGTGCATGCATGACTAAGAGCATCCACAGCAGTGGATCTAAAATTTTAGCTATTTAGCTACACAAAAAGTCACTTTATCTATTTTACCTACACACATGCTACAGCAGTAGATCTATTTTAGCTTTTAACACAATAAAATAATATAAACACTACAATAAAATAATATTTCATTAAACCACTAACACACAGCCACAACCACCGTCAAACCCATAAAAATCACTACACAACCATAACCCCGCCGCGCCCATCAAAACCAATGAAGAAGAACAAAACAAAAACCCAGAAAAATCAACACAGCCAAATTGAAACCCATGCCCGATACCCTGTCCGTTTGGGTACCGGCCGATGAGACCTGCGCCAAGGGGCACGGTTTCACAGTCTTCACCGACAAATCGAGCCCTAACTGATACTGACCACCCGATTTCGCCACCAACAGCGTGGCTTGGTCCTTCTCAATCGAAACAGAATGAGTGCAAAGCGAAACGAAAGGGTCTGTGGCGGCTGGGCTTGTGAGATCGACGATGGAGAGAAAGGTCTGTGGCAGCTAGGCTTATGAGATCGGCAATGAAGAGAAGGGTCTGTGGAGGAAGAAAGAAGAGATGGAGAGGCAATGAGAAGAGAGGCACGGAGAATGAAATGCAGAAAGAATAAAAAATAAAAAGGTAATGTGAACTCAAAATAAAAAATTAATATTTCTTTTTAGCTCTCATGAACAGTGCACTTTTATTTATGGATGTGCACTGTAGCAATGGAGCTAAAATTTTTAGATTTAGCTCCATTGCTGCAGCAAGCTTTTGGTGTTTGAGGAGCTAAAATATAATAATATAGCACCACTGCTATGAGTGCTCTAAGCAGTACTATCTATGCCTCTGTTATCGATTACGTCATTGTCTCAATGCTTGGTCCCATCAGTAGCTTCAGTGATTAGACTACTCACCATTCTAATTTCATTTTATAGCTTTAGGTTTGATTTTGTTGCCAGAATTGAGTACTCACATCAGAGTCCAAATCGTCTATCCTACTCTTCTTGCACCACTATATACTCCACAAAGCTCAAATTTAGATCCCGTGCATTCTATTATTTCAATTGCTTAAATATGATGAGTTATTTATTTATTTATTTATTTTAGGAAATAGAAATAATAGAAGACATAAATTTAGCATTTAAAAAAACAGATGGACATGTGACATATTTTTATTTGTGGAATATATAGTGGAGCAAAAAAAGTGGGACAAAAGATTTTGACTCGTCAAACCATACTCTAATCTATAGACTCTATACTTCATAAAGTTTTCATAAAGTTTTGATTCAAAGTTTAATTCTTGCAATTTGTTGTCAGGATTGAGTAGTCACGTAATACTTAAAAAGTCATCTTAAATGCTATTAACTTTTTTTTTTTTTTATTGAAAATGCTATTAACTTTGGAAAGGAAAGTTTGAACGTTTTACTTTCATACCAACCAAGTTAACTACGTGGCTTTCTCTCTATCTTGTGTGTGTGTTTGTTTCTCCAAAAAAAAAAAAAAAAAAAAAAAAAAAGAAGAGTTAACTACGTGGCCCATATATTTGTCCTTAAAATTGTTTTTTATTTTTTTTCCACCTTCACACGTTTTGCTTTCTTTTATGTCTTTTCACTTTGCTTCACCGCATTGTCTTGAATGACTACTCAATTTTACGTGATAAATTATAGTAAGCAAAACCAAAAAGAAAAAGAAAAAAAAGAAACAGTAATTGTAGGATTGAGAGGTGTACTATGCACTACCTTTCAACGGTTGAAATTAAAAAGTTAATTTTTAATATCAAACATTTGATAAGAGAGTTAAAAAAAAATAAAAAGAAATTAATAATTAAAATATAATTAATAATTTTAAAAAAGTACAAATAATGAGAGAGAAATTGCATGATGTAATAACTCTCCATCCATAATTGTACCCTAATTCATTCCATGCACACCCAACAAGAAAATCCCCCAAGATTCTCTCCACACACACACACACACATATATATATAGTTCACAACCAAAATGGTGCTTAAATGTCGCAAGCAAAACCACAACCAAAATGGTGTCGTTTTCTACGTCTTCTCATGTATTGCTGGTACATATTCACAAATTTAAGTTAATGAGATTGGTGGAGATGAGCAAGTAAGAGAATGGGCGAAAATTGGAGGAGATAGAGTCTTGGCCATGGAGCACAAAGAACAAAGCTAGCTTGGGAGTTAGAAAGGAGAAGATGAGGATTATAGAAAATGCAGCAAAGGAAGATAAAATTTTCCTTTGGCTTTGGTTTTTCTGTGAGAGAGAAGATAAATGAAGAGTACTTCGGAGTTTGGAATGAGAGGATAGTATTCTCTATTTTCTGAATTTGGAAAGGATGTGAGGAAAAGATATAAAGTTGTTAGGTGAGAATTTGATAGAGAATGAAAGTAAATGAGGGTAGGTAGTAAAAAATTCAAAAAAATAAATATTTTTTAAACTTAAAAAAATATTTAAAAACTAAACATTGGTATTATGTAAATATGCAATGGTTAATTCAAATTAAAATCAATAATGATTTATTATATTAAATTTATTGTATTTTTTTTTTTTTTTTTGGTTAAGAGGAATATATATATTAAACTAAGAAGCCATAAATGGAGAAGTCGTGGTTGTGAGCCTTAAAGAGTACAAACTAGTAGCATCTGAACTTAACATATTAAGTAATACATCACTAGATGGTAAATCTAATACAACAAAATCCTCATCCAGTGAGCAGCTAGCACGAGCAAGAAAGTCAGCACATCGGTTCGCCTCTCTAAAGGTATGGTTGACCTTGAAGCGATGAAACTGTCTCAGGAGAAACCTGCAATCATTTAGAATAGGGGAGTATGATCTATTAGATGTTGAACTGTCAGATACAAGTTTAGCAACAGTGAGAGCATCAAATTTATTGTAAAATATTATAAATTTAGCACTATTTTTAAAATATTACATAATATTTTTATCACCATTAAAATATTCTTATTTGGAACCCTCAAAATTTATATATCAGAATTTGTGAGCTCATAAATATTTAATTTAATTTTACATACTTAGAATTTGTTGTAAGTATATTATGAAAATATTCTGAATCTAACATTTTTTTACTTAAAATGTTGTCATTTTAATATAATAATTTTTCTTGTTTTAAATCTAAAATTTCAATTTTTACAAGGATGGATTAAAATTTGCAACATTTTATTAGAATAATATCCACCAATCAATACATAAAATAACTATATTAATGATAAGATAATATTAAAAAACTATACATAAAAACTAAAATATAATGCTAAACATGCTTTTAAATGTGAAAATTAAACAATGCACACATGCTATGTCATAATGTGTAAAAAGGGGATTTGAAAATTAAACAATTGCTAGGATATTGTACCTGCCTTATTACCCCATCTTAACACAAATTCTTATTTTTACAACTTTTACATTTTTTTTATACATTTTTTTTCATTGTATTCATTCAATGGCTTTTTTTTTTTTTTTTTCAACTTTCATTTTCAACCACAGAGAGCTGTTACATAAGTTACAATACTCTAATATTACACCAAATATCAATCCCTCGACAAGCCAAGTACGGTGACAAAAACAGAGTAAGCCAAAGCACCACCAAAAATCTAGAGAAGCTATTTCCAAAAATAGTAATGAAAACTAGATAAACTATACCAAGAACGTCGTTTTTTTTTTTTTTTGGCTATATTTTCTCTACAGTAGATTGACCGAATAGTAATGAAAACTATTTTTGCATCACTACATAAGTTACAATACTCTAATATTACACCAAATATCAATCCCTCGACAAGCCAAGTACGGTGACAAAAAAAGAGTAAGCCAAAGCACCACCAAAAATCTAGAGAAGCTATTTCCAAAAATAGTAATGAAAACTAGATAAGCTATACCAAGAACGTCGTTTTTTTTTTTTTTCTTTTTTTTTTTGGCTATATTTTCTCTACAGTAGATTGACCAAATAGTAATGAAAACTATTTTTGCATCACTATTTCCATAAATATAGAATTTTAAAGATTTATTCTACCTCTTGCACGATTTTTTTAAGTTGTAACTTGGAACCATAAAACTCACTATATTTTTCAAATTTTAAAATTTATTAAGGAAAAGTGAGATATAATAGCCTCAAAGGTGTCAATCACTCAATCCGCTGAAATGGTTATATACCACTGTTTGAAAAAAAAAATGAATATATCTATCATTGTTTGCAAAATATTTAGCAATCTGTCACTTTTCTTAAACTCAAGTTTGTGAAACTCAAGTTCTTTGAAAAAATAGTCTTCAAAATTGCAGTTTTAATTGTTATGAAACTCGAGTTACATAAAAAATTTTCAAAATTTTCCGATAGAACTCGAGATACTATGAAAAACTCGAATTCCCTAAACTCGAGTTCTCAATTAGTAGTAGATCTGTACATATTTCAAAAATATCATTAAAAGTGAGTGAGATACTGTTAAAAAAAAAAAAAAAAAGGGATGATATTCTTAGCTTTCAAAACATTGATTGGACTCTTATTTCCCCGCTTTGCTCCTCTTCCCCATTTTTCAAATATTTTTTTAAGTTAAAAAAAAAATGTTTTTTTTTTCTACTACCTACCCTTATTTATCTTCATTTACTTTATCAAACTCTCACCTAACAACTTATTTTCGTTTATTCACATTTTAACTCTATCAAACTCTCACCATTTCAAATCCGCACGCCGTGATTGATTCTGAACCCACATTTTTCTTTCTTCATTTCACTGTACCTCTTTTTTGCTTTATAACCCACTTGCTTTCATTAAACATGCGTATGTATTCAACATCAGACTTATAAGCTTTGTGTTTATCATTTAACTTTTATGTATAGATTTTTAAGACTTCAATTTTTCCTCAAATTTTCTCATTTTTATTATTAAAAAAAAAATCTTATATAAACAAATTATAGCACATTTTCAGTAAAAAAAAAAAAACTGGATAAGCTATTCCAATAAAGTCATTTTCCTTTGCTATATTTTCTTTACTGTAGATTGACCTCACTATTTCCATAAATATAGTATTTTAGAGTTTTTTTTTTTTTTTTTTTTTTTTGGCTAAACAATATTTTAGAGATTTATTCTCTGGAGCCGTTTGGCAGAGAAGTTTGAGTAACATTGTTTAAAATTTCTAAAAATATGGTTTAAAAAGTTTAATTAAAAATATGTATTTATAGTATTCAAAAAAAGAAAAATGTGTTTGCTAATGTATTTTAAATAGATATTTTGGTGTTTAGAAATATGAAGTTGCGTGTTGGTAAATGTGTTTTTTTTTATAAAAAAAAAGCTGCCACCGAACAGAGCACTTTATTTCACATCAAAGGAAGACTGATAAACCACAACGGTTTGCACCTCACACCACACAACACCCTCCCTGTTTCTCTTGGCTCTGTGAAAACATCTTTACCTCACTTTTCACATCTCTCTTTGCAATACCAAACCAACATCAACAATACCCATTTACAGATTCAGCTCTTCCCTCATATCCATCAACGCAAACGACAATTGAATGCTGGGCTTCAGCTTCCATCAGATCTCTTCCAAACGGGGCCGTAACCCTTCCTACCCCAGCAACAGCCAGGGCTTTCGCCGCCACTGAATCAGGTGAAGAATGTTCCATTTCACCACAGAAAACCCAAGGTCTTCCTCCAAATCCAGGTTCAAATGCACTTTCCCCTTGGTTCTTAATGGGTGTTTGTAACAAGATTGTTGGTTTGCTCCATTTTTATCTGCAATACCCACCATGGAAATCATCAACAACTGCTGGGTTTTGGGTGTTTGGAAGCAAAAGAAACACTTTTTCTTAGATGCTGTTTTTTTCTAAACGAAGGAGGGCCATATCATCATTGGCATTTTCCTTTTGATCTCTATAATGGATTGATTTTTTTTTCCCTCTCTTCCATAACTTTGTTTCTTTTATGTGTATTATTAGTTGCCTAATAAGTGCTCTTAACTCAATGCATAGAAAGAAAAAAAAAAGATTTAATTGGAGAAAAACTAAGAAAGTCATGGGAAAAATTATCTCATCTATATATACAATAGGGACAGCTAAGATTTGACACTCTTCAAGAATTCTGAAATTAATTGCTATTGGCGTTACTTGTGCAATTTATATGAACATTATTGAATCTATAGTCTTTAAAATATGACTGATCAGTATCAACTAATTAATCATGGTTGTTGACAGTATTATTGACCTTCCAAATTGGAAATATTAGCAAACTCCAATTAGATATTGATATGAAACATCACCTCAGTATGGAAAGCGGCATCCAATTCTCGCTCCTCGTCACTGTTAGGGGCTGGTTGGGCAAAGGATATTTGTAACAATCTGGTTGCTGTGCCCGTGTGGAAGAGCTGTCCTAGCAACTCATAGTGGTCCAGCCACTTTTTACGAAATTCCTTGCACGTAGGGTTCAACTAAAAAGAGACAAGATATGGTATACATGGGATTAGAGACACTAGTATATACGGGATTATTTACATGAAGAATTTACAAAATGAATGGCGTGGAAATTAATTAAATGTATAACACTCACCGCGGCTGCATGTGCCCACGCCGCGTCACTACCTGTGACGGTGTTGGTAATAGGATTCCATCCCATTCTGGTTCTACCAATTAGTTAGGCAAACGTACGGTATCTCCCCTTTAACCGTTGAAATTTTTGGGTTAATTGCAGTTGGTGATAGCGTTTTTCGGTTCGTCAGTCAAACTCATCTATGACAAATGGCCAAATGTTTTTCTTGAATTAACCATTAGGCATGTTCCCTTTCGCTTCTTCTTCCAACAAAATATCAATGAACTGCTTTTCTACTGGTGCAGGCCATAACTTCAAATCCTCAGTATCGGATGGGTCTGCCATCTAATAGGACATACACACTTAAGCCATAAATATCCACTAACACAAATAGTAGGCATGACAGACTGTACATGGTTGCGTAGTAAATTCAGGTTTCTGTTTTCCTAATCATTTTTATGATTTCTCAACTTAAACCTAACCCTATGGTCTAACCCAGTAACTGCACAATGGTAAAATGGTCGTTTGAACAGAAAATTGTACCAAACAAGTTGTAGCAAAGTGATACATCTAGAGCAACACAGAGTCAAGATAACTCAAAGCAGTTATTACAAGTATATTTTGAAGAAATTCTTTTGCAGACAAGTTATATACAGCATGGGAAAAAAACCAAATCTAGAATCACTACTAAAAATTAATTGCAAGGAAGCAATTAACCAGTTTAGACCTTTATTAGTGTCAGGAAGCCCATTTCACAAATTATACATATATGAACAGTTAGAAGGGCAGGGAGGAAAAATGTGTCCAACATTAAGAGCAACAAGCAAAAATCAACAGCAACCAAGAACATATTTTAGTAACGGCAAACATACCATTTTTGAATTTAACACACACATATTAAACACTTATCTTAGGTGCAGGAACTGCATTGGAAGAGAATCATGAAAACAGTAGAATGACTGAGGAGGATGAAGCAGTGTCTGCGGGCTCCACTCCATATGTAATGCCAGACGCAGTTTGTAAAGCAATATTAAAGGTGATTTGAGATAAAGCCTGTTGTGGCTATGCTGTGCAAGTAAACTGCATCCAGGTAAAAAATAATAAATATTAATATAATATCATTTTAAAAAGAGATGATATTGTAGTTAACATAAAAAATAAAATCTTATTTTATTCTCTCTCCTCTAGTCTGTCGGCACCACACCTGTGGGAACTGTTTATAATAAGTTTTTCATTTTTGTAGAGATTACAAATGGGAGGCATGTCACATGAAACTGAAACACTTCACAGTAAAAAGTAAAAACACGCACAATTGTGTTTTCTCCACGCTTTTATTATCTCTGCCTTTTTGGCATGGGCTTACATGTGTTTTGAATATGACTAGCCAATTTGTGATTGTGTTGGGATAGAGAGCGTGTTGTAGTTGTAAAAGCTTCATAGGCACTAGTAGTTTAGAGAAAGCGCGTGGTGTGCATGCATGACTGAGCAGTACTATCTATGCCTCTGTTATCAATTCCGTCATTGTCTCGATGCCTAGTCCCATCAGTAATTTCAGTGATTAGACTACTCACCATTCTAAATTCATTTTATAGCTTCAAGTTTGATTTTATTGACAGAATTTTTTTTTTTTTTTTGGAAAACGATCTTCTCATTTCATTAGATAAATGCATGGAATCTAAGTACAAGGCTTCATGCTCTACTCTATAGACTCTATGCTTTATAAAGTTTTGATTCAAAGTTTAATTCTTGCCTTTTTTTGACAGGATTGAGTGGTCACATAAAACTAAAAAGTAATCTTATATGCTATTAACTTTTTTTTTTTAATTGAAAATGCAATTAACATTAGAAAGGAATGTTTGAACGTTTCACTTTCACACCTACCAAGTTAACTACGTGGCCCATATATGTCCCTAAAATTGTTTTTTTATTTTTCCACCTTCACACGTTTTGCTTTCTTTTTTGTCTTGTTACTTCTCTCCCCTCCCCCTGTTTGTGTGTTAAAACCATCTTCCCATCTCTCTGTATGTGTTTGATAAAATACTTAGTATTCTAAAAAAAAGAAAAAAGTCTTGTCACTTTGCTTCACCTCATTGTCTTGAATGACTACTCAATATTACGTGATAATTTATAGTAAGCAAAACAAAAAAAGAAAGAAGAAAAGAAACAGTAATTGCAAGATCGAGAGGTGTACTATGCAATAACTTTCAATGGTTGAAATTAAAAAGTTAATTTTTAATATCAACCATTTGATAAGAAATTAAAAAAAAATAAAAAGAAATTGAAAATTAAAATTAAAATATAATTAATAATTTTTAAAAAATAAAAATAATGAGATAGAAATTACACGACGTAATAACTCTTCATCCATATATAATTGTACCCTAATTCATTCCATACACACCCAACAAGAAAATCCCACAAGATTCTCTCCATATATATATATATATATATATATCAATCGGGTCAATCAATGGGTCATGGGTCTGAGGTGTACTTCACGGAAAAATATATCAACTTTTTTTTAGGCTAAAATATAAAATTGACCCTCTAAGTTTCATATTTTTTTCATTTCAGTCCTTTAAATTTTAGTTTTGTTATTTTGGCTCTTTAGTTTTCAAATTTTATCAATTCAATCCTCTGTTAGGCTTTTGTTAAGTGTTGTCGTTTACTAACTAAAACAACGTCATTTTAGATGATTTAAAAAAAATTATTTACTAATTTAAAAAAACTAAAAAATGTTAATTACCAAAATAAATAAATAACAACAACAACTAAGGGCTCCAACGCCATTGGACGCATAGAACAAGATGTTGATAATGGTAGAGCAACCATTAATCCAAAACCGAAGGAAAATGTGAGACCATAAGGCCTTTCAAGCACGCCTAAGTCCCGCATTTATGCCTGTGAGCTCTCAAAGATCAGTGGCAAAACTAAAAATTTATCTTTGTTAGGAAAGATTTAAAAATTTGCTTAATGCTAGTCCACATCATGGCTATGAAACTTTGCATATAATTAGTTTTATCTATGAAAGTTTAGCTCCAAAGATGCACCAATTTGTAGAGATGATGTGCAATAGAGAGTTATTGAATAAAGATCCTAATAAGGCTTTTGATTATTTTGATCTCTTAGCTAAGAATGCCCAATCTTAGGACACCACTGATACCTCAAATAGGTCTAGAGTATCCACCAATCTCTTTGGGGGTGGTAACTAGTAAGTAACAATTTAGGAAAGATGATGACCTTAGTGCTAGGGTGGCTAGTCTAATTAGGAAGCTTAAAGCCATAGAATTAAAGAAGGTCAATGGAATCAATACTATGCCTAAAATTAATGAGGTTTGTAGAATTTGTGAGACCATGGAACATTCTACTAATGAATGCCCTACAATTCCAGCTTTTAAAGAGGTGTTGCATGATCAAGCAAATGCTATGAACATTGTGAAAAAATCATATCATTCCCCTTATTTCGAGACATATATACAATTCAGGGTAGATGAATCACCCAAATTTTAGTTGGAGGAATGATAATGTGGTCACACCTCCTACACATGATTCTTCAAATTTTGTTCTCTATAATCTCCCTCCAAAGAAAGTCTTGAGGACACTTTGCAACAATTCATACAAACTTAATCCACCATTAATAGTCAAAATTGACAAGCTATAAATGACATTGGGAGCACTCTCACTAAATTGACCACATCCATGAGCACAATAGAAAAAGGTAAGTTTCCATCTCAACTACAACCAAACCCCTAAGGTCAATTTTGTGTTGATGATTGTAGTTGCTCTGAAAATAAAGTGAGTCAAGTTAAATCTGTAACTACTCTTCGTAGTGGAAAAATCAATGAAAAATATATACCTAAACGAAATACACAAGATGAATCTTCCAAAATAAAGAGTAGTAATGAGGTCCTTGAGCCTAAATCTAATGAAATTGAAAGATGTCCTATCCCTACTTCCTTTCCCAAAGGTTAATTCCACCTCAAAAAAATGAAACAAAATTTTGAAGCCTTTGAAGTGCTTAAGCAAGTTAAAGTGAACATCCCCCTCTTAGATGCCATAAAGCAAATTCCATCGTATGCTAAATTTTTGAAAAATTTGGGTACTATTAAGCATAAGCTTAATGTACATAAGAATAAAAATTTTACAATCTATGAAAACAATAAAAAATAAATAAAAATTTTACAATTTATGAAAAGTATCATTCCAAATTTGAAACTATATGGTTCACTCATGCTAAGCAAGATTTTGAACTTTTGACTGAAGACTTTAGTACTGACTATAGAGTGAAAATGACAACTCAATAATCCTGTCAACAAAACTTCTTCTGACCAATCAGACCTCATTTACGAAGGTGACTACTCAATCCTGAACTTATAGGATTGCTTTTCAACTAAAATCATTGCAAATTTGCTTCGTCTTTAGGCTCATTTCTCAATACAACAGTTCGACTACCGGTTAAACCCCCTGGCAACAACGTAGCACCACCCCTGCCATTCTTCTTTCAGAGCTTCAATCTCTCTCTAAATCATTCGGACAACCATTTGGTTTCATAAATTCTTATGTGAGTTTTGTATTTGTTTTCAACTAGGAAAAAAAATGAATGCAAAATAAAGGAAGACATGCAAACTTAAGACAGAGAAGGAACAAACATATCAAGAAAACCAGACAACAATGAGAAGGCGACATTAACAGGGAAGAAAGTAAAGTAATAACTAACCAGAAGTTTCATCTCCCATTCGCATGGGTCATTTACTGTTATTTTCCCTAATTTCCAATCAATACGACGTGAAGGCACAATTTTTACAACCTCCGACCACGTCTTATAATACTCTTTTATTTCAACCCCTATGTCTTTAACGTTGAATGGAAAAAGAATGGCGGCCTCGTAGCGGTTATTCACCAACTCTGCCACAGCAGAAAGTTGTTCAATCCTGATATTTCTTTTTACTGTCGAAGTTATTCGACACTAATTCTAAAATATATGCAAAGAAGCCATCTATATTTTGCAAACATTTCATGTGTACAGAATAGGAAGAACAAAGAATAGGATGACTACAGAACAGAGAGAAACAGAAATACACAGTATAAAATGGTTTAAATTATAAATAGTAGTAAACTTCACGTTATACCAATCTTAACAACCTTTTTCAGGAAAAAAGAATAGCAGCTCTACCTATTTCTTGTAAACGTTCCCTTGTGATTAAAATGAAACAAAACCTGAAAGAGATAGAAACAGAGAAACACAGAATTTTCCCATGTTGAAATCAATTGTGATTAAAATGGCGATGTGGACTTGACATTATATACAATTTTTCCCACGTGCATAAGCTTTGATGATTGCTAAATGTAATTTTTTTTTCTTTGCTGAATTGCTAAATATAAATTAAAAACATATAAATAAATCGTGTGGGGTGCTAGATTTATGAGGAAAAATAAAAAAAATAAAAATAGAAAGGCTTTAGAACATTTTAAAAAAAATAAAATAAAATAGGCCTATATACAAAAATCCTTTGTAATTTTGTTCATATATACAAAATTGAGGTTTTATTACATTATTTGATATCATTTCTTCACCAACTCCCTACGATAACCTAATCAAATTCTCGATTCAGCCACGTCATCTTTCCAAATGCAAGGTAATAAAAGTTTTGTTCATATATACAAAATTGAGTTTAATACATTATTTGATATCATTTATTCACCAACTCCCTAGAATAACCTAGTCAAATGCTCGATTCAGCCTCATCGTCTTTCCAAATGCAAGGTAATGAAAGTTTATCCTCGTCGTCTTTTCAAATGCAAGGTGATGAAAGTTTATCCTATCGAAGTTGGTGAAAAAATGATATCAAATAATGTAATAACAGCTCTATTTTATATATATGAACAAAATTACAAGTCTATTCTAACTTTTCTAATTTTACAAAAACCTTAAACATGATTTCAATATTAAGATCAGACATAAAAGTCCAAAATTTCCGTGACCTTCGCCATTGATAAGGGATTAGGGACTTGTGCATATTCTACGATTTTTGAATTTATAGTGACTATGTCAAAGTTCACTGCTCTCCTCTTTTTTCCAGTTGAAGTATCAAAGTGAGCTGATTACTCATATGCAACCATGTGTATGAGCTGTCCTACCAACTCATAGTTGGACAGCACCTTGTTATGAAATGCGTTCCACTTAAGATTCAACTAGAAACAAACAAGACCCCTTGTTATGAAATGCGTTCCACTTAAGATTCAACTGAAAACAAACAAAATATAGTATACACAGGATCAGAGACGCTGGTATAAATGAAATTATTTACCTGAAGAATTTAAAAAATGAACGGCGTGAAAATTAATTAAATATATAACACTCACCTTCACTGCATCTGACCACACCGCGTCACTACCTGTGACGATTTTGGTCACAAAATCCCATTCTATTTCGGTTCTACCAATTAGTTGGCAAAACACATCGTATCTTTTTTTAAGCCGTTTAAATTTTTCTTTTATTTGCGAAAGGCTATAGCGTCTTCCGGTTTGTTGGTTAAACTCATCTGTGACAGATGGCCAGTGATTTTTCTTCATTTGCCCATCAGGAATGTCCCCTCCAGCTTTTTCTTCCAACAAAAAATCAATAAACTGCTTTTCTACTGGTGCAGGCCATAACTTCAAATCCTCAGCATTGGATGGGTCTGCCATCTAATAGGACATAAACATTTAAGCCATAAATATTTGTTCTATGATTTCTCAACTTGAACCTAAACTTATGGTCTAATGCAGTAACTGCATAATGGTAAAATGGTCATTTAAACAGAAAACTGTACCAAACAAGTTGTAGAGTTTTGTATAAAAGAAAGTGATGCATCCAGAGCAACACAAGGTGAAGATTAACTCAAAACAGTTATACATATATGAACGGTTAGAAGGGCATGGAGGAAAAACGTGACGAACATCAAGAGCAACAAGCAACAATGAACAGCAACCAAAAACAAATTTCAGTAACGGTAAACATATCATTTTTGAACATAACAGAAACATTAAACACTTACCTTAGGTGCAGGAACTGCGACGGAGGAGGATGATGAAAATGGTGCAACGATTGAGGAGGACGAAGCAGTGTCTGCAAGCCCCATATGTAGTGTCAGACGCGGGGTGTGGGTTTGACAAAATCCAACAAATCTCAGTGTTTATGGGGGAGAAAGACAACGTTTATGAAGTAGATCAGCAGGCCTTTTAACATCTTGTTTAACCAAAATGCTTCACCGTCACTGGATCTTTCTCTATTATCACTGGTTCTTGCCGTTTAGTTTCTGTCGGAGGGAGTATAAATTAGTGTTTGTAAAGAGAGACTATGGGGATAGAGAGAATCCTGAGGAGTGAAAGTGAAAAGAAGACGAAAGGGCTTTATCTCAAATCAACTTTTACCATCAGCCAACAAATCTCACGGCAAAGGGGAAGAGGGCAGAGGGGTGGGTGGGGGCAGGTTGGCTCTGAAGTTGTATTGAAGAGAGGGTGATATGATATATAAGTGGGTTGCTTTGGAAATAGTAATTTTTTTTAATTAAATAAGATGAAGTACATAAGTGGCAGTAGATATTTTTTGGTTTGTTTTTTGTTTTTATTTGAAATTTAAAGTTTAAATTGGAAGGAGGTATAAAAAGTGACAGTTAAAGATCATGGTGGGTGAGTGCTCTAATAATCAAGCTTATGGTCTGTTCTTTTTTTCTTCTCTTTTTTGGTAAACAAGCCGATGGTCTGTAACAACAGTTGTTCCGCTCCCCTATTTTGTTTATAAAAATAAAATAAAATAAACAAAGAGTAAAAGCCAAGAACTTATCCAAAAAAAAAAAGAGAGTAAACACCAAAGCTCCCATCATATTTATTCTAGGGAAACAATTTTTAACATAATTTTGTACTATAATTCACTACATAATAAATTGTGATTAGTAAAAATACATTAATAGACCATATAAAGACATTTTTTTATCAATTATAACCTATGACAAATTATAATATAAAATTCTACGTAAAACTGTGTTCCCACCATAATTCTACCTCTATTAACAGATGCTCTACAATACTTTCAATTAGGTACGCAAATAAAAACAAAAAGGGTTTAATTCAATAAAGCAACCCCAAGAAATATCGCCTAAGAATCTTACCATAGCAGATTGATCAATCAGAAGCAGCTTTGCTGACAGAACTGAGTAGTCACCCTCATGCTCTAGTCTATAGACTCAATACTTAAAGTTTTGATTCAAAGGTCAAACAATTGGCTTTGTTGACAGGATTCAGTTTGTACTTAAAGTCTTTATATATTGTTTCTAAAAAAAGTCTTTATTTATTTATTTATTTTTCTTCCAAAAAATAAATTTTTATCTAAATGTTAATTTTAGTTATGTCAAATTATTTTATAATTTTTTAAAAATGTTAACCAGATCTATTTTTATTTAGATTTATCGTTAATATTATATTTTTATTTATTAACAATTATTTGTTATTATGTAAAGTTTTTATAAAATAATTTGTATTTTTAATATTATTTTAATATTATTTTATAAAATATTTTTAAAATAACTAAACAAGTTAGTTAAACTCTTTTTATGTTAAAATAGTAAATTATTTTTTCGTTTTTTTTAAAAAAATATTTTAAATTTTTTTTTAATATAGTCCTTAAGGTTATATTTCAGTAAATTCCGTACTTAAAAAGTAATTTTAAATGCAATTAACTTTAGAATTGAAACACAAGTCAAGATGGCCGAATGGTCTAAGGCGCCAGACTCAAGTTCTGGTCCTCTGAGTCTATAACGAGGGCGTGGGTTCTCAAATCCCACTTCTGACCAAAACAACATTTATTTTCCAAAAAAATAAAAAACTTTAGAATTGAAAGTTTGAATGTATATCTTACGCAGTAAATTATGTGGCCCATATATCTGTACTTAAAGTTGTTTTTTTCTTTTCTTTTTTTTTTCACTTTCACACTTTTTGCTTTCTTTATGTCTTCGCCACTTTGTCATGAATGACTACTCAGTTTCAAACTTTGTCCATAGCTGACTGAGTTTTCCATTGTAGCGCGTTTTTTTTTTTTGATACGCGCTTCAAGAGCAAAACGTGACCGTTTCGTTAATAGTAGTTGTAATATTTAACTTTTCAACACATTAGTAGATTTATGTATTGTTAACAAAATTCACAAATTTTACTTTTCAATAATTTTTTCATTAAAAATAAGTTTCATAATACTATTTATATATTTAAAAATTATTTTACTACAATATTTTTAATTTTTAATTTTAATAAAATAAGTTCTATACAAATAAACTCATAATATGACTGGAGGTCACTGGCTTCTCCACGTTAGTGACCACCCTGGAAAAGAAGATTCATTATTATATATAAATTAGTATGCAGCCTCATGCTACCGCACGGAAATGTATATATTATTAATCATGAGTTTATTCATATTTAAAAGGCTCAGTTAAGTCTAAATTCATATTATTAACTAGAAAATTTCATTAACAAAGCTTAACAGTATATATATTTTACATAGAAAGATAAACCTTGGTGAGAATGTTTATCCAAAAGATCCATTCACGCTTTTGAATTTTCAATCTCTATTAGTGATTGAAATTTTCGTAGCTTAAAAAATTTAAAATTAAAAAAAAAAAAAAAAAAAAAACCCCTCAGAGTTGTACTCATTTTTTAGTTTTACGATGGGTCATTTTGTAACATAATGGGCATTTATGTGAAAAAAAAACCTCTGAAGTTTCATGACTGATAAAAGAAATTCTCTCCAATCTCTTTTTATAGAGAGATGTGTTTATGTGTGTTTTTATACATCCTTCATAGTTGTATTATCACGAAAGAGGTCTAATAGATTTAGATTAGTACTACCGATTCCCAAAGCATGAGTGTTTAATGTATTATTAATTTCATCTCATTGGTTTCTACACATGACAGCAAAATTGAAAATAATTAGATTGTACACGTGTATATTAAAATTGGACCATAATTTCAAATTCTAATTGAACAATTGGAATGATAATATATAATAGTAACAACAATAGGAAAATTCAAATAAAATTTCGAATTAAATTGTAACAATCTGAATAAAAAATTCCAGTAGAAAGACAGGGTGGATTAATCCACTCCAAGAAGGCGACCAAACTTGCGTAAATATAGAATAATAAATTTCTCTCCGAAAAATTTACATTGTTCATAACTTTTACCTTCACTGAAAATTTTAAAAACATAATGGCTCACATCTGCCATTCAGACATCTACAGCCAAGTCCTTTCCAATTCACGTGAAATTCCATTAATCACTAAGTTCCTTTGCAACCTACAAAAAGTATCTCCATCGGTCCACAGCAGTGCTTTTTTCATTGTTATAAGTGCCAAACCTGAACAAAAAGCCAAATATAAGGATAGTGAATTTTAGGCATAATGTGCATCTAATCACATATTAGCAATTTATAACAATTGTAAAGATGTAAACTTTGTAAGTGAATAGTAAATAAAACTCAGTGTCAAAACCAAGAAGAAAGCACTTTAATCTGAAACTCAGTGCAAATGTAAAGATACAAACTTTGTAAGCAATTTATAACAAAGATGCAAACTCTAGTTTTGCTATCTTTTTGGAAATTATGCAATGTACCCAAACTAAGTTCTTATCATCGATATTAATCTCTTTGGTTTTCACGTTTGACTGCAAAATCAAGAAAAAACTTAATTAGCACAGTAACTCATTTGACCCGATACATAGAAATGGTTTTAATGAAAATGTGCCCACATACATTTAGCCACATGATGCAAAATTCAACTTCAATTTTAGATTCTAGACACATGGAACAAAATTAGAACTCTAATTAGGAATTCTAATTTGGTGTGTACACATGGTACACAATTAGAGTTTTAATTTGAAATTCAATTTTCTAATTTGATGTGTACACGTGGCACATAATTAGAGTTCTAATTTAAAATTCAATTATGAGTTTATTATAATAGCAATGATCGAAATGAAGTACATGGCTTAACCAAACTATGACTAAAAGTCAGAGATCATGAAGCACTAAATACGAAAATGTAGTGACTAATTGAAAGGGTTTATGAAAAAAATATGAAAGAAAGAAATACAAGAACACTTTTTAGGCTTCGGGATTTTCCAAAAAGGGGCAAAAGTGCACGCTTGATGTGCGTTTCATTGAATGCTCCTTGGGCCTTGGCTTTGGGGTTTTGCAGTTCATGCTTTAGGAGTGCTACGCATAATTATAACAGCATTACTGACTTATAATAAAGTAGTATATATGTAATATCTGTTATAATTTTTTATTTATTTATGAGAATCAATATCTGTTATTACTTATATAAGGGGTGGCTATATTTTCGAATTTAAAATATCCCTTTTTAGGATATGACAGGAAATAACGTCATCAATATCTTAAATTCTTAATACAAAATATTTGATGTAGCTCTTGGCAGCACATGTAAGCACACCCCGTTATGAACGCCTGGAACATCTCTCGGTTCTTGAAGTGAGCACGTGAAACTGAGTTTGATAAGACTACACCTACACGCATCTAGAGTCTGGGTAAATTGAGAACTACACCTACACGCCTCTAAAGTCTACTTTGCAAAAGCAAAAATCAAATCAGCAAAAGCAAAGTTCAAATCACCAGAAGACAGATTCCATAGAATCCACACGCAAGCCTCAGTCTTCAATGACTTCAATCCCATCTCAGATCTGTTCTCACTTCTCACTATTCAATCAAAATCTCATTCTCAATCTCAGAAGTCTCTGTTCTCTCTACTCCCAATCTCAAGTCTCTCTAGTCTCAAGTCTCAACCCTTCACTGAGTTCACTCTATACCCTCCACAATCCAAACCCTAGCTATTGCCGCCGCTGCCTCATCACCACACCCACGGCTTCGCCTCACTTTCCACCAGGGGTTGAGCCTTCTCATGCTGACGGATCAGCTTCTTAGTCTCAAGACTCTCAGGGATATTTTCTTCCTTCTTCATTTATCTTTTTCTCTATATTTCGGAATATGATTTTTTTTCCCTTTAAATTGATGGAGAACTTCTTCCTATATAAGATACAGAATCATTGATACCGAGATATCCTCTTGAAATTCCATAGCATTAATTGAAGAAGAGGGGAGTTGTTCCTATATAAGATACAGAAATACCCAAAGGCATGCATCATTGATACCGAGATATTCGTTTGAAATTTCATAGCATTAATTGAAGAAGAGGGGAGATGTATATTGAAGGAGAGGAAGGATTTTGGGTTTTGATTACATTATAGAAGGGGAGGTAAACCTGAAAATACGCGGTGCGAAGAGCAGAATGTTTTATTCACCCAAAAAAGAAAAAAAAAAAAAAAAGAAAGTTAATTTTAGACCGATGGAGGAAAATTAGACTCTAATTTTATATTGAAATTGCTGTGGATCTCACATAAATTTAGACATATAGCACAAAATTAGAGTTTTAATTTAAAATAACACATTGCACAAAATTAAAGTTTTAATTTGAAATTCAATTTCGCACTCTTTCTACATCACCTATTATTATATGAATAGATTTTAAAATTTTGATAACCTCCATTTCATGATTAATTGAAGTGTATTGTCCCACTAATTGAAATGACCATTAATTGAAATGAATGAATGAAGCACGATTTAAGGCACTGCAACTACTTCCAAAAAAAATAAAAAGAAAAGTTTGACTGACGCGTGGTAGATAGCTCACTGAGGCCCTGGGCTAGTCTTGAATATCGATCTCCAGATCTTTTGCTCGGAGAAAATGGTTTTCTTACCGATTATTAACACTCAACAATAAAAAAGCTTCTCACATAAACAATAAATGTACTTCTTGGGTTTTCCCACCGACTACTAATAAATGTACTTTATCTATTTTTCCTTTTATGTTAAACCTTACAATTCACTTCTATTTAAAAAAAAAAAAAAATCAGTCAGACTTGTGCTTGTCACTCAATGTCTATCTTCTGCAACTTTTAGGCTGTCTTGGAAAGACCGAACCTACTTTGAATAGCCTCAATCTCTCTCTCTCTCTCTTAACGTCAGTTTCTCTCTTGTTCACCGTCAGTTTCTTTCTTTCCCCTAATAAATTTTCTCAAAAGTAATGATAGAAGTAAAAAATAATCAGCTCTCTCGTGGGGTCAAGAAATTCCCCCAAGTCTACCCTGTATCTCTTTGTTACAGATGATTGAGTTCTTCTCTTATACATACATAACTGAGTTCTTTCTCTATTTCTCGTGACAGATTTTACCATCGGTATCTTTGTCCATCTCTTGCCCTGATCGTTTTCTCCCTGCAGCAATGTCATCTCAACGAAGGCACTTCAATTCAGAGTATTGGGTCTGAGAGATAGAGAGTATACTCTAGAGTAGCCAAATAATAATCATGACAAAAAGGAACATGTTATGCATTTAGAAAAATTGAAAAGGAAAGCTTTTTGGCACAAGCACGTAGCATATTAAATTTCTAATTTATCGTTTTCACATAGTAAGGAAAGCAAATAAAATACAACAAACAATTAGTGTGAATGTTCTTAGCATTTCAATATATGTTATATTATATTTCATGGATTTACATAGAATTTTATTGAACAAGTTTGACAAAAACCGACATAGAAAAAGAAAAAAAACTGGACCCAAAACCGTCCAGTCAACATCATGCAAATAACCCAGTCTTATAAGCCGCCCGTAGGGCTTAGCTGGGAATCCAGGCTAATAAAACAAAACAATACAATACCCAAAGAATCAATTCCTGTTCTGAGCTTCCATCAATCTCTGGTATTCGGACAGCAGGGTATAGGCACCATCAACAACAACTCTCGGTTGCTTGTTGCGCGCGTTCCCAAGTGCCCAGGCAGTATTGGACTCATTATCCGAAATAATCTTTGGAGAAGTGTTAGCTGCTGCATGTGATACAGATGTGAAGGAGTTGAATCTACTGTGTACGGCTGCTTGTGAGTTGAGGAAAGCTCTATGGTTCTGTCAAAATACCAGCTTCTCCCATGTGCAGTTGGAATGTAATTTTGCAGAATTGGTGGACTTGTTGAACACTAAACACTGGTGTTCAAAAATATTACGGAATTGCCATTGAACTGTAGTGTTGTTGTTTCAAATCAGGTTGGAGGTGATTTCAAAAATGGTTTTATAACATTGATCTTTGAATAAGAGAGATAATATGTCTACAATATTTTTACAATAAATTTTAAGTGGTAGGTTGTTACTGGTAGTTAGTGTTAGGGCAAAAAAGTAATCTTAGTGTTAGTTTTAAATTTGAACTAATAACAACTAACTACTCGTGATTTATTGTAAAAATGTTGTTAAACGTAGCATCTCTTTTTAAACAATGTTTTCCAAACAACAAAGAATAGAACTGGTACACTAAACACCTTTTTTTAAAGGAACACTAGTGTTTAGTGTTTAAACACTGAACACTAGTGTTTAAAGATGGCGACCAAACGGCACTTAAAGCGCCGTTTGGTCACCATATTTAAACACTAATGTACCACCAAAAAAAAAAAAAAAAAGTGTTTGGTGTACCAGTTCTGTTCTTTGTTGTTTGAAAAACATTGTTTAAAAAGAGATACTACGTCTATAATATTTTTACAATAAATCACAAGTAGTTAGTTATTATTGGTTTAAATTTGAACCTAACACTATAATTACTTTTTTTGCTTAACACTAACTACTAGCAACAACCTATCACTTAAAATTTATTGTAAAAATATTATAAACATATTATCTCTCTGGTCCAAAAACCAATGTTATAAAACCCATTTTTGAAATCACCTCCAGCCTGATTTGAAACAACAACACTATAGTTCAATGGCAATTCCGTAATATTTTTGAACACTAGTTTTTAGTGTTCAACAAGTCCACCAATTCTGCAAAATTACATTCCAACTGCACATGGGAGAAGCTGGTATTTTGACAGAACCATAGAGCTTTTCTCAACTCACAAGCAGCCGTAAACAGTGGATTCAACTCCTTCACATCTGTATCACACGCAGCAGCTGACACTTCTCCAAAATTATTTCGTATAATGAGTCCAATACCGCCTGGGCCCTTTGGAAAGCGCGCAACAGGTACCATTTTGAAAAGGTGCAGCTGCAGCTGCAGCCGAGAGTTATTGTTGATGGTGCCCAAACTCTGCTATCCGAATACCAGAGATTGATGGAAGCTCTAGGGATTGATTCTTTGGGTATTGTATTGTTTTGTTTTATTAGCCTGGATTCCCAGCTAAGCCCTACGGGCAGCTTAAAAGACTATGTTATTTGCACGATGTTGACTGGACGGTTTTCGGTCCAGTTTTTTTCTTTTTCTATGTCGGTTTTTGTCAAGCTTATTCACTAAAATTCTATCGTTTCTATTTCAAAAATAAAAAATAAAAAAGAGGATGTATATAGGATATGCTATATTTTAAGATATGTAAATTCATGAAATATAAATAAACATATATTGGAATGCTAAGAACATTCACACTAAGTGTTTGTTGTATTTTATTTGCTTTCCTTACTGTGTGAAAACGATAAATTAGAAATTTAATTATGCTTCCATCAAAAAAAAAAAAGAAATTTAATTGTGCTACGTGCTTGTGCCAAAAAGCTTTCCTTTTCAATTTTTCTAAATGCATAACATGTCCCGCCTTATTGTCATGATTATTATTTGGCTATTCTGAAGTACTATCTCTCAAACCCAATACTCTGAATTGAAGTGCCTTCGTTGAGATGACATTGCTGCAGGGAGAAAACGATCAGGGCAAGAGATGAAAAAAGATACTGATGGTAAAATCTGTCACGAGAAATGGAGAAAGAGCTCAGTTATGCATGTATAAAAGAAGAACTCAATCATCTGTAACAAAGAGATACAGGGTAGACTTGGGGAATTTCTTGACCCCACGAGAGAGCTGATTAGCTTTTACTTCTATCAATACTTTTGAGAAAATTTATTAGGGAAAGAAAGAAACTGACGGTGAACGAGAGAGAAACTGACGTTAAGAGAGAGAGAGAGAGAGAGAGAGAGAGAGAGAGATTTTTTAAAGTATGTTCGGTCTTTCCAAGAGAGCCTAAAAGTTTAGGCTGCAGAAGATAGACATTGAGTGACAAACACAAGTGAGAATCTCAGTCTGACTGATTTTTTTTTTTTTAATAGAAGTGAATTATAAGATTTAACATAAAACGAAAAATAGATAAAGTACATTTATTAGTAATCGGTGAGAAAATTCAAAAAGTACATTTATTGTTTATATGAGAAGCTTTTTTATTGTTAAGCATGTGAGCAGCTTTTTTATTAGTAATAGGTGAGAAAACTATTTTCTCCTAGCAAAAGATCTGGCAGTCGACATTCAAGACTAGCCCAGAGCCTCAGAGAGCTATCTACCAAGCGTCGGTCAAACTTCTTTTTTTTTTGGAAGTAGTTGCTGTGCCTTAAATCGTGCTTCATTCATTCATTTCAATTAATGGTCATTTCAATTAGTGGGACAATACACTTCAATTAATCATGAAATAAAGGTTATAAAAATTTTAAAATTTATATACAATAATGAATCTTCTTTTTCAGGGTGGTCACTAACGGGAAGAAGTCAGTGACCTTCAGTCATATTATGAATTTATTTTTATAAAACTTATTTTGTTAAAATTAAAAATTAAAAATTAAAAATATTGTAATAAAATAATTTTAAAATATATAAATAATATTATAAAATTTATTTTTAATAAAAAAATTATTAAAAAATAAATTTTATGAGTTTTGTAAACAGTATATAAATGTATTGAAAAGTTATATATTACCACTACGGTTAACGAAACGGTCACATTTTGCTCTTAAAATGCGTGCCAAAAAAAAAGAAAAGCGCTACCATTGAAAACTCAGTCAGCTGTGGACAGTTTGAAACTGAGTAGTCATTCATGACAAAGTGGTGAAGCAAAGTGACAAGTCACAAGACATAAGAAAGCAAAACGTGTGAAAGTGAATAAAAAAAGAAAAAAAACAACTTTAAGGACAGATATATGGGCCACATAATTAACTGGAATTAACTGGGTAAGATAAACATTCAAACTTCCAATTCTAAAGTTTTTTATTTTTTGGTAAATAAGGTTGTTTTGGTCAGAAGTGGGATTTGAGAACCCACGCCCTCGTCAGAGTACCAGAACTTGAGTCTGGCGCCTTAGACCACTCGGCCATCTTGACTAGTGTTTCAATTGTAAAGTTAATTGCATTTAACATTACTTTTTAAGTACGGAATTTACTGAAATATAATCTTAAGGACTATATTAAAAAAAAATTTTAAAATATTTTTTTAAAAAAACGAAAAAATAATTTACTATTTTAACATAAAAAGAGTTTAACTAACTTGTTTAGTTATTTTAAAAATATTTTATAAAATAATATTAAAATAATGTTAAAAATACAAATTATTTTATAAAAACTTTACATAATAACAAGTAATTATTAATAAATAAAAATATAATATTAATGATAAATTTAAATAAAAATAGATCAGATTAACATTTTTAAAAAAATTATAAAATAATTTGACATAACTAAAATTAACATTTAGATAAAAATTTATTTTTTGAAAGAAAAATAAATAAATAAATAAATAAAGACTTTTTTTTTAGAAACAATAAATAAAGACTTTAAGTACAAACTGAATCCTGTCAAGAAAGCCAATTGTTGACCTTTGAATCAAAACTTTAAGTATAGAGTCTATAGACTAGAGCATTAGGGTGACTACTCAGTTCTGTCAGCAGAGCTGCTTCTGATTGATCAATCTGCCATGGTAAGATTCTTAGGCGATTTTTCTTGGGGTTGTTTTATTGAATTAAACCCTCTTTGTTTTTATTTGCGTACCTATTTGAAAGTATCGTAGAGCGTCTGTTAATAGAGGTAGAATTATGGTGGGAACACAGTTTTAGGTAAAATTTTATATTATAATTTGTCATATAATAAGTTGTGACTGATAAAAAAATATCTTTATATGGTCCATTAATGTATTTTTATCAATTACAATTCATTGTATGATGAATTATAGTACAAAATTACGCTAAAAATTGTTTCCTTAGAATAAGTATGGTGGGAGTCTTGGCTTTTACCTTTTTTTTTTGGGTTTTTGATAAGTTCTTGGCTTTTACTCTTGTTTATTTTATTTTAATAAACAAAATAGGTGAGCGGAACAACTGTTGTTACAGTCTTACGGACCATCGGCTTGTTTACCAAAAAAGAAAAGAAAAAAAGAACAGACCATAGGCTTGAATTATTAGAGCACTCACCCACCATGATGTTTAACTGTCACTTTTTATAACTCCTTCCAATTTAAACTTTAAATTTCAAATAAAAAAAAAAAAAAAAAAAAAAATCTACCGCCACTTGTGTACTTCATCATATTTAATTAAAAAAAATTATTATTTCCAAAGCAACCCTTATATATCATATCACCCTCCTCTTCCATAAAACTTCAGAGCCAACCTGCCCCCACTTACCACTCTGCCCTCTTCCCCTTTGCTGAGATTTGTTGGCTGTTGGTAAGTTGATTTGAGATAAAGCCCCTTCGTCTTCTTTTCACTTTCACTTCCCAGGATTCTCTCTATCCCCATAGTCTCTCTTTACAAACACAAATTTATCCTCCCTCCGACAGAAACTAAAGGGCAAGAACCAGTGATAATTGAGAAAGATCCAGTGACGGTGAAGCATGTTGGTTAAACAAGATGTCAAAGGCCTGCTGATCTACTTCATAAACGTTGTCCTTCTCCCCCATAAACGCTGAGATTTGTTGGATTTTGTCAAACCCACACCTCGCGTCTGGCATTACATATGGGGCTCGCAGACACCGCTTCGTCCTCCTCAATCCTTGTATCATCTTCATCATCCAACTCCAACGCAGTTCCTACACCTAAGGTAAGTGTTTAATGTTTCTGTTATATTCAAAAATGGTATGTTTACCGTTACTGAAATTTGTTCTTGGTTGCTGTTCATTGTTGCTTGTTGCTCTTGATGTTGGTCACGTTTTTTCTCCATACCCTTCTAACTGGTCATATATGTATAACTGCTTTGAGTTAATCTTCACTCTGTGTTGCTCTGAATGCATCACTTTCTTTTATACGTAACTCTACAACTTGTTTGGTACAGTTTTCTGTTTAAATGTCCATTTTACCATTGTGCAGTTACTGCGTTAGACCATAAGGTTAGGTTCAAGTTGAGAAATCATAAAACAAATATTTATGGCTTAAACGTTTATGTCCTATTAGATGGCAGACCTATCCAACGCTGAGGATTTGAAGTTATGGCCTGCACCAGTAGAAAAACAGTTTATTGATTTTTTGTTGGAAGAAAAAGCTGGAGGGAACATTCCTGCTGGGCAAATAAAGAACAATCATTGTCAATCTGTCACAGATGAGTTTAACCAACGAACCGAAAAATGCTGTAGCCTCTCGCAAGTAAAAGAAAAATTTAAACGGCTTAAAAAGAGATACTGTGCATTTTGTCAACTAATTGGTAGAACCAAAATAGAATGGAATTCTATGACCAAAATTATTACAAATAGTGACGCGGTGTGGCTAAATGCAGTGAAGGTGAGTGTTATTCATTTAATTAATTTTCACGCCGTTTATTTTTTAAATTCTTCATGTAAATAATTTCATATATATCAGCGTCTCTGATCCTATGTATATCATATCTTGTTTCTAGGTGAATCTTAAGTGGAACGCATTTCATAACAAAGGGATGGAGTACTATGAGTTGCTAGAACAGTTCTTGCACATGGTTGCTCAAACCAAGTCTACCGAACGAGCCGGAAAAAGCTATACCATCTCACAAGTAAAAGAAAAATTTAAACGGTTTAAAAAGAGATACGGTGCGTTTTGCCAACTAATTGGTAGAATCAAAATAAAATAGAATTCTGTGACCAAAATTGTTACAGATAGTGACACGGTGTGGCCAAATGCAATGAAGGTGAGTGTTATACATGTAATTAATTTTCACGCCGTTTATTTTTTAAGTTCTTCATGTAAATAATTTCATATATATCAGCGTCTTTGATCCTATGTATATCATATCTTGTTTGTTTCTAGGTGAATCTCAAATGGAACGCATTTCATAAAATTGAGTTTTGTCTGTTTTTAGTTAAATCTTAAGTGGAATACATTTCATAACAAAGGGATGGAGTACTATGAGTTGCTAGGACAGCTCTTGGACACGGTTACACAAACAACTTCTACCTAACACATTAGTGCAGATGATGTGGACGAGTAAGGCAGCAACTCAAAAAGAAAGCAACAAGCTCATTCTGATACTTAAACTGGGCAGAAGAAGAAAGCATTGTCCTTTGATATAATCACTGAAAGTTCTAAAATCGTAGAATATGCACAAGTTTCTGATTTCTTTTCAATGGTCAAGGCTACGAAAATTTTGAACTCTTATGTCTGATCTTAATATTGAAACCGTGTCTAAGGTCCTTGTAAAATTAGAAAAGCTCGAATAGAATTGTAATTTTGTTCATATATACAAAATTGAGCTTTTATTACATTATTTGATATCACTTTTTCAACAATTTCATTAGGATAAATTTTCATCACCTTACATCTGGAAAGACAATGAGGCTGAATCGACCATCTGACTAGGTTATTTTAGGAAGTTGGTGAAGAAATGATATCAAATAATGTTATAAAAGTTTAATTTTATATATATGAACAAAATTACAAGGGATTTTTGTATATAGACTTATTTTATTTTATTTTTATTAAATGTTCTAAAGCCTTTTTTTTTTTTTAATATCCCCTCATAAATCTAGCACCCCACACGATTTATTTATTATGTTTTTAATTTATATTTAGCAATTCAGCAAAAAAAAAAAAAAATTACATTTAGCAATCATCTAAGCTCATGCACGTGGGAAAAATTGTATATAATATCGAGTCCACATCGCCATTTTAATCACAATTGATTTCAACATAGGAAAATTCTGTGTTTCTCTGTTTCTATATCTTTCAGGTTTTGTTTCATTTTAATCACAAGGGAGGTTTTGTTTCATTTTAATCACAAGGGAACGTTTGCAAGAAATAGGTAGAGCTGCTATTCTTTTTTCTCGAAAAAAGTTGTTAAGATTGGTATAACGTGAAGTTTACTACTACTTGTAATTTAAACCATTTTATACCAGTGTATTTTTGTTTCTCTCTGTTTTGTAGTCTTACTATTCTTTGTTCTTCCTATTTTGTACACATGAAATGTTTACAAAATATAGATGACTTCTTCGCATATATTTTAGAACTAGTGTCGAAAAACTTTGACAGTAAAAAAAATATCAAGATTGAACAACTTTCTGCTGTGGCAGAGTTGGTGAATAACCACTACGAGGCTGTCATTCTTTTTCCATTCAATGTTAAAGACATATGGGTTGAAATAAAAGAATATTATAAGACGTGGTCGGAGGTTGTAAAAATTGTGTCTTCACGTCGTATTGAATGGAAATTAGGATGGAAATTAGAGAAAATAACAGTAAATGACCCATGCGAATGGGAGATGAAACTTCTGGTTAGTCATCACTTTACTTGCTTCCCTGTTAATGTTGCCTTCTAATTGTTGTCTAGTTTTCTTGATATGTTTGATCCTTCACTGTCTTAAGTTTGCACGTCTTCCTCTATTTTGTAATCATTTTTTTTCCTAGTTTAAACAAATACAAAACTCACATAAGAAATTATGAAATCCAAATGGTTCTTCGAATGATTTAGAGAGAGATTGAAGCTCTGAAATAAGAATGGCAGGGGCAGTGCTACGTTGTTGCCAGGAGATTTAACCGGTAGTCGAACTATTCTATTGAGAAAGGAGCCTAAAGAAGAAGCAAATTTTCAATGATTTTAGTTGAAAAGCAATCCTATAAGTTCAGGATTGAGTAGTCACCTTCGTAAATGAGGTCTGATTGGTCAAAAGAAGTTTTGTTGACAGGATTATTGAGTTGTCATTTTCACTCTATAGTCAGTACTAAAGTCTTCAGTCAAAAGTTCAAAATCTTGCTTAGCATGAATGAACCACATAGTTTCAAATTTGGAATGATACTTTTCATAAATTGTAAAATTTTTATTGTTTTCATAAATTGTAAAATTTTTATTCTTATGTACATTGAGCTTATGCTTAATAGTACACAAAAATTTCAAAAATTTAGCATACTATGGAATTTACTTTATGGCATCCAAAAGTGGGATGTTCACTTTAACTTGCTTAAACACTTCAAAGACTTCAAAATTTTGATTCATTTTTTTGATGTGGAATTAACCTTTGGGAAAGTAAGCAGGGATAGGATATATTTCAATTTCATTAGATTTAGGCTCAAGGACCTCATTACTACTCTTTATTTTGGAAGATTCATCTTGTATATTGCTTTTAGGAATATATTTTTCATTTATTTTTCCACTATGAAGAGAAGTTACAGATTTAACTTGACTCACTTTATTTTCAGAGGAACTACAATCATCAACACAAAATTGATCTTGGGAGTTTGGTTATAGTTGAGATGGAAACTTACCCTTTTCTATTGTGCTCATGGATGTGGTTAATTTAGTGAGAGTGCTCCTAATGTCATTTATGGCTTGTCAATTTTGACCATTAATGGTGGATTAAGTTTGCATGAATTGTTGCAAAGTGTCCTCAAGACTTTCTTTGGAGGGAGATTATAGAGAACAAAATTTGAAGAACCATGTATAGGAGGTGCAACCACATTATCATTCCTCCAACTAAAATTTGGGTGATTCATCTACCCTGAATTGTATGTCTCGGAATAGGGGGAAGGGTATGATTTTTTCACCATGTTCATAGCATTTGCTTTTTCATGCAACACCTCTTTAAAATCTAGAATTGTAGGGTATTCATTATTAGAGTGTTCCATGGTCTCACAAATTCTACAAACCTCATTAATTTTAGGCACAATATTGATTCTATTGACCTTCCTTAATTCGATGGCTTCAAGCTTCCTAATTAGGCTTGCCACCCTAGCACTAAGGTCATCATCTTCCCTAAATTGGTACTTACTAGTTACCACCCTAAATGGGTTGGTGGATGCTCTAGACCTATCTGAGGTATCAGTGGTGACCCAAGATTGGGAATTCTTAGCTAAGAGATTAAAATAATCAAAAGCTTCATCAGGATCTTTATTCAATAACTCTCTATTGCACATCATCTCTACAAATTGGCGCATCTTTGGAGCTAAACTTTCATAGAAAAAACTAATTATACGCCAAGTTTCATAGCCATGATGTGGACAAGCATTAAGCAAATCTTTAAATCTTTCCAAACAAAGATAAATTTCTAGTTTTGCCACTGATCTTTGAGAGCTCATAGGCATAAATGCATGACTTAGGCGTGCTTTGAAGGCCTTATGGTCTCATATTTTCCTTCGGTTTTGGATTAATGGTTGCTCTACCATTATCAACATCTTGTTCTATGCGTCCAATGGCGTTGGAGCCCTTAGTTGTTGTTGTTATTTATTTATTTTGGTAATTAACATTTTTTAGTTTTTTTTTTAAATTAGGAAATAATTTTTTTTAAATCATCTAAAATGACGTTGTTTTAGTTAGTAAACGACAGCACTTAACAAAAGCCTAACAGAGGATTGAATTGATAAAATTTGAAAATTAAAGAACCAAAATAACAAAACTAAAATTTAGAGGACTGAAATGAAAAAAAAATTTGAAACTTAGAAGGTCAATTTTATATTTTAGCCTAAAAAAAAAGTTGATGTATTTTTCCGTGAAGTACACCTCAAACCCATGACCCTCTGATTTACCCGATTGATATATATATATATGGAGAGAATCCTGTGGGATTTTCTTGTTGGGTGTGTATGGAATGAATTAGGGGTACAATTATATATGGATGAAGAGTTATTACATCGTGTAATTTCTATCTCATTATTTTTACTTTTTAAAAATTATTAATTATATTTTTATTTTAATTTTCAATTTTTTTTTTTTTAACTTTCTTATCAAAAGGTTGATATTAAAAATTAACTTTTCAATTTCAACCATTAAAAATTAACTTTCTTGTTGCATACTATAAATTATCACGTAATATTGAGTAGTCATTCAAGACAATGAGGTGAAGCAAAGTGACAAGACTTTTTTATTTATTTTTATTTTTTTAGAATACTAAGTATTTTATCAAACACATACAGAGAGAAGGGAAGAAGGTTTTAACACACAGACAGGGGGAGAGGAGAGAAGTGACAAGACAGAAAAGAAAGTAAAATGTGTGAAGGTGGAAAAATAAAAAACAATTTTAAGTACATATATATGGGCCACGTAGTTAACTTGGTAGGTGTGAAAGTGAAACGTTCAAACATTCCTTTCTAAAGTTAATTACATTTTCAATTAAAAAAAAAAAGTTAATAGCATTTAAGATGACTTTTTAAGTTTTATGTGACCACTCAATCCTGTCAAAAAAAGGCAAGAATTAAACTTTGAATCAAAACTTTATAAAGTATAGAGTCTATAGACTAGAGCATGAAGCCTTGTACTTAGATTCCATGCATTTATCTAATGAAATGAGAAGATCGTTTTCAAAAAAAAAAAAAAAAATTCTATCAATAAAATCAAACTTAAAGCTATAAAATGAATTTAGACTGGTGAGTAGTCTAATCACTGAAATTACTGATGGGACCAGGCATCGAGACAATGACGGAATCAATAACAGAGGCATAGATAGTACTGCTTCGTCATGCATGCACACCACGCGCTTTCTCTAAACTACTAGTGCCTATGAAGCTTTTACAACTGCAACACGCTTTCTCTATCCCAACGCAATCACGAATTGGCCAATCATATTCAAAACACATGTAAGCCCATGCCAAAGAGGTAGAGATAATAGAAGCGTGGAGAAAACACAATTGTGCATGTTTTTACTTTTTACTGTGAAGTGTTTCAGTTTCATGTGACACGCCTCCCATTTGTAATCTCTACAAAAATGAAAAACTTATTATGAATGTTTCCCACAAGTGTGGTGCCGACAGACTAGAGGAGAGAGAATAAAATAAGATTTTATTTTTTATGTTAACTACAATATCATCTCTTTTTAAAATGATATTATATTAATATTTATTATTTTTTACCTGGATGCAGTTTACTTGCACAGCACAGCCACAACAGGCTTTATCTCAAATCACCTTTAATATTGCTTTACAAACTGCGTCTGGCATTACATATGGAGTGGAGCTCGCAGACAGTGCTTCGTCTTCCTCAATCATTCCACTGTTTTCATGATTCTCTTCCAATGCAGTTCCTGCACCTAAGATAAGTGTTTAATGTGTGTGTTAAATTCAAAAATGGTATGTTTGCCGTTACTGAAATATGTTCTTGGTTGCTATTGATTGTTGCTTGTTGCTCTTAATGTTGGACACATTTTTCCTCCATACCCTTCTAATTGTTCATATATGTATAATTTGTGAAATAGGCTTCCTGACGCTAATAAAGGTCTAAACTAGTTAAGTGCTTCCTTGCAATTAATTTTTAATAGTGATTCTAGATTTGGTTTTTTTCCCATGATGTATGTAACTTGTCTGCAAAAGAATGTCTTCAAAATATACCTGTAATAACTGCTTTGTGTTATCTTGACTCTGTGTTGCTCTAGATGTATCACTTTGCTACAACTTGTTTGGTACAATTTTCTGTTCAAACGACCATTTTACCATTGTGCAGTTACTGGGTTAGACCATAGGGTTAGGTTCAAGTTGAGAAATCATAAAACTGATTAGGAAAATAGAAACTTGAATTTACTACGCAACCATGTACTGTCTGTCATGCTTACTATTCGTGTTAGTGGATATTTATGGCTTAAGTGTGTATGTCCTATTAGATGGCAGACCCATTCAATGCTGAGGATTTGAAGTTATGACCTGCACCAGTAGAAAAGCAGTTCATTGATATTTTGTTGGAAGAAGAAGCGAAAGGGAACATGCCTAATGGTTAATTCAAGAAAAACATTTGGCCATTTGTCATAGATGAGTTTAATTGACAAACCGAAAAACGCTATCACCAACTGCAATTAACCGAAAAATTTCAACGGTTAAAGGGGACATACCGTACGTTTGCCCAACTAATTGGTAGAACCGGAATGGGATGGGATCCTATTACCAACACCGTCACAGGTAGTGACGCGGCGTGGGCACATGCAGCGGCGGTGAGTGTTATACATTTAATTAATTTCCAAGCCATTCATTTTGTAAATAATCCCATACATACCAGTGTCTCTAATCCCATGTATACCATATCTTGCCTCTTTCTAGTTGAACACTACGTGCAAGGAATTTCGTAAAAAGGGGCTGGACCACTATGAGTTGCTAAGATTGCTCTTCCACATAGGCACAGCAACCAGATTTTTATAAATATCCTTTGCCCAACCAGCCCCTAACAGTGACGAGGAGCGAGAATTGGATGCCGCTTTCCATACTGAGGTGATGTTTCATATCAATATCTAATTGGAGTTTGCTAATATTTCCAATTTGGAAGGTCAATAATACTGTCAACAACCATGATTAATTAGTTGATGCTGATCACTCATATTTTAAAGACTATAGATTCAATAATGTTCATATAAATTGCACAAGTAACGCCAACAGCAATTAATTTCAGAATTTTTGAAGAGTGTCAAATCTTAGCTGTCCCTATTGTATATATAGATGAGATAATTTTTCCCATGACTTTCTTAGTTTTTCTCCAATTAAATCTTTTTTTTTTCTATGCATTGAGTTAAGAGCACTTATTAGGCAACTAATAATACACATAAAAGAAACAAAGTTATGGAAGAGGGGGAAAAAAAATCAATCCATTATAGAGATCAAAAGGAAAATTCCAATGATGATATGGCCCTCCTTCGTTTAGAAAAAAACAGCATCTAAGAAAAAGTGTTTCTTCTGCTTCCAAACACCCAAAACCCAGCAATTGTTGATGATTTCCATGGTGGGTATTGCAAATAAAAATGGAGCAAACCAACAATCTTGTTACAAACACCCATTAAGAACCAAGGGGAAAGTGCATTTCAAACCTAGATTTGGAGGAAGACCTTGGGTTTTTGGTGGTGAAATGGAACATTCTTCACCTGATTCAGTGGCGGTGAAAGCCCTGGCTATTGTTGGGGTAGGAAGGGTTACGGCCCTGTTTGGAAGAGATCTGATGGAAGCTGAAGCCCATCGTTCAATCGTCGTTTGCGTCGATGGATATGAGGGAAGAGCTGAATCTGCAAATGGGTATTGTTGATGTTGGTTTGGTATTGCAAAGAGAGATGTGAAAAGTGACGTAAAGATGTTTTCACAGAGGCAAGAGAAACAGGGAGGGTGTTGTGTGGTGTGAGGTGTAGACCGTTGTGGGTTATTAGTCTTCCTCTGCTGTGAAATAAAGTGCTCTGTCTGGTGGCAGCTTTTTTAAAAAAAAAAAAACACATTTACCAAACACGCAACTTCATATTTCTAAACACCAAAATATCTATTTAAAATACATTAGCAAACACATTTTTCTTTTTATGAATACTATAAATACATATTTTTAACAACACTTTTTAAACCATATTTTTAGAAATTTTAAACAACATTATTCAAACTTCTCTGCCAAACGGCCCCAGACAATAAATCTCTAAAACACTGTTTAGCAAAAAAAAAAAACTCTAAAATACTATATTTATGGAAATAGTGAGGTCAATTTACTGTAGAGAAAATATAGCAAAGGAAAATGACTTTATTGGAATAGCTTATTTAGTTTTTTTTTTTTTTTTTTTTTTTTTTTTTTTTTTTTTTTAATACTGAAAATGTGCTATAATTTGTTTATATAAGATTTTTTTTTTTTATAATAAAAATGAGAAAATTTGAGGAAAAATTGAAGTCTTAAAAATTTATACATATAAGTTAAATGATAAACACTAAGCTTATAAGTCTGATGTTGAATACATACGCATGTTTAATGAAAACAAGTGGGTTATAAAGCAAAAAAGAGGTACAGTGAAATCAAGAAGGAAAAATGTGGGTTCAGAATCAATCACGGCGTGCGGATTTGAAATGGTGAGAGTTTGATAGAGTTAAAATGTGAATAAACGAAAACAAGTTGTTAGGTGAGAGTTTGATAAAGTAAATGAAATTAAATAAGGGTAGGTGGTAGAAAAAAAAACATTTTTTTAACTTAAAAAAATATTTGAAAAATGGGGAAGAGGAGCAAAGCGGGGAAATAAGAGTCCAATCAATGTTTTGAAAGCTAAGAATGTAGAGCGTGGATAGAAGGGACCCATTTTCGGGTGGCCCCCGTACAATAAATTTGTAGAGCGTGGATAGAAGGGCTAGGCACCAGCGAGGAAGACAACGGTCGACGGTCAACGTGGGGGTTCTATCTATTATATAGTCTTGTTTAGTTGATCTTTGCCGTCCACTTGTCGGTCATCCAAACTTGTGTCTGAGGGCTCGTCTCATTAGCCGCCTTTGCAGGCTTTTTGTTAGTTGAGATAACCAAGACGTCACTGTTTGTAGATCAATTCATCATTAATGCGGCCAGAGTGTTAGTGGCGTACATTTAATGGGTAAGTGACAGCTTCCTTTTCTCAATGTCGGTTTGCCGAGGATAGGGGCATTCTCGGCGAGGTCCGTTGATGGCTTGGTCCTCTCCCTCTTATCCTCGGACCCTATGCTATCTTCAGCATGGACCTTGGGCCCGATATGGAGTGGGCTGGGGTTGCCAAATATATGGGCACCACATTATATATTATGAACTTTCGACAAATCATAATTAGAGAAACTTTATTTTTATATGATTTTTTGTTTTTATTACAATCACACCAGAAAATATTAGCAGTTGTGAAAAATTTTGTATTTTTAAATTTAAGAAGTTAGCAAATGTCTTAAAAGTACTAGTTTAGGAATTTTTTTAAAAAATTATAAGAAAAGAAAAAAAATAATTGATTTTTTTAACAACTTTTTATATTTTTCATAAAAATAGCATCAAAATTTTTTTAAAAATAGCCAACTAATAAATACCCTAAAGCAGTCACTTTCGCCAAAGATATTGGACTCCAGGACATCATTTTCGAGACAGACTCTACCATTCTTTCAATTGCCCTGAATGATATCTCCACGGCACCAACCAGCATTGACAACATCATACAGGACGCTCATTACAGCTTGCAAGCTTTCTGAAGAACACAGATACAGCATGTTCAGCAAATTGGAAATAAGCCAGCACACACTTTGGCCCATCTTGCCAAAGGAATAGACGACTTTATTACTTGGATTGAGGAAACTCTACCTTGTATTGAACAATTTGATTTTCAGGATGCTTTATCCGTTTAGCAACAAAATACACGTATTTCTCATTAAAAAAAAAAAAACAAATACCTTAAAGCACGTATAGACCAATTTATTATATAAAAAATGATTTAGTGGAAGAGTTAAATTCCACACATAAGCTCCAAAATAATGAAGCATGTTGAGAGAAGAAAATGAGGGAGAAGAAGGAATAAAATAAGGGGAAAATCCTCCAAAGTAGACAATGGCTTATATGGCCCATAGCTTAATGGGCAAGCCGAAGCTGGCCCCCCTAAGTGGCAACAATGAGGACAAGTTGTGAGTTGTGACTTTGACATGGAGAGAAAGAATGTTTAACATGCTGCTTAAAAGAATGAAGAATTGCTCACCTACATACTGACTTTGTGCCTTTGTAATTTCGTCCACAATTCATTTATTTTGCTCTAGCTTGTCAATCCCTAAAATGGCATCACATATTAGTCATAGTGATTAAATGCCAGCTGCAGTCCTTAAGAGAACAAATTCAATTGCGTTATCATTTACTATCTTTTTCCAAGTATTCCTTGTCATGCCCATTTGTTGCTCACTTGCAGATGAAGTAAAGGTTATCCGAAGGAAGAGAATTGACAATCAGATAATAACCAGCCCGGTTGAAAGTATAGCAATACTTTAAAGTTTAAAATGTTGAGAATTTAACCTAATTCAAAAGATTTATGTGATTTGGCAATATATTTATGTCCACAAAGTTGCAGCGATTTTTACTATAAATCTATAATATTGCAAACTCTAATTCTGAAACAGCAAATATATACTAGATAGGCCCAAGCCTTTGCTCCATAGAGTAAGCCGTACAAAAAAATTACATTTAAAATCGTAATACTTCCAAGTCGGGTCAAATTACAAACCAAAATGAACACAAATTTAGGATCCACATAGCCCAACATCCATTGTCTTAGTTTTTGAAATTTTCTCGCCTCTAGGTCTTCTCTCTAGAAACCCCTAGGAGGCTAGGACGGTGGAACCTACTTGCCTATCATTTGGTAGAAACTCCTAGGAGGCTAGGACGGTGGAACCTCATTGCCTATCCTTTGGTAATATTTCAAGGGTGCTGGTAACGGGTGCTGTACAGCACTCGTTAATGTGATAAAATTTAAAATAAACTATTCATGTTTTTTTTGGGATATGGAAAAAACTGAATATCTATTAAATGTGTGTCAGTTTAGATGGAGAAAGTCAAATCATTTTGCGAAATCAAAATTGAAAAAGTAAAACTTTACAAATTTCCTATGCAGGTGGGATTTGTGTTAGACATATATGAAATGAACCACAGCTGGTTCATTAACAGATGCTAGCCGGCACCTGTTAACAAAGTCCATATTTCAAAAAAAAAAAAAAACAAAAAACTAAGCTCTCTTATATTTCCACATTAATTAGAATCCCATTATTCTCTTTGTTTTCTCTCTCTAATCATGTTCTTTGACATTGTTAAAAGAAAGCTTTCACACCATACCTCATTCTTTAACCTTCCATTATGGGCTTTGATACTTGTTATCATTGCAATATTCTTTGTTGTTCTCAGTGGTATCATTGTATGTCTATATTTCATTTGTTATCTTCGAAGAAGGAAGTCTTACAAAGCCAAATTTTGTATGTCAAATCCTATAGCTTCCAAGAATCATCCTTACCATAGTTCCAGCCTATCGTCCCTTGATAGGAGACTACTCTCACATAACATGTACGAGATTGAGATGAACAATAGTAACAGTAGGAGTGGTATGGGACAGCCAGTGTTGTTGTCTGATCCTTGGTCTAGTCAGAAACGTTGGACAGGGTCAGTAAAAATATGTGATGTCACTGATTTGGAAGAGGTTGCTAGGTACTTGCCAATGGCTGAGGATGTTTGGAGGGGTTGCAGGTTTAGTTTAAAGGAGATTGAGATGGCCACCAATGGATTGGCAAAAGAGAATGTGATTGGAATGGGGGATAATGGGATTGTTTATCAAGGTATTTTGTTGGATAAAACGCGAGTCGCGGTGAAGAAACTAGTGAGTAGCAAGTATAGAGTATTTGTTTTTGTTTTAAAAAATACAACAGGGTTTGAATTTACAGTGTCTGTTCTATGATAATTATTCTTTATGATTAGATAAAAATATATCAATAGGTCTCTTTTTGGTGTAGGCAAGGATTCGAACCTAGGTCTATTACTCAACAACAAAGAGATTTTATCAATTGAGTTAACTACAATCCATTGATGAGAACCAAATTAGTTAATATACAAGTGGTATCTTTTACTTGTTAATAAAAAATGCTAATAGAGAAATGTCAGTGTGTTACTAACCCAAAACACAAAAGTTACAATATATATGATTGTTAAGCTACTAAGAAAAAGTCAATATGTTCATTAATTGTTTTTCTACTTTGCTAGTTTCAACATTTATTAATCTCACAGAACTATTGTAGACTAAGAGGCAGAGTTAGTTTGTGGAATTTCAAGCAAAATTAAATCAAAATGACAGAAAGGAGTTGAAATGCATGCTGATATCTTAGGTGCTACTAGAAAAAGATATACCTTGTAATCCTAGGTTAGTTCATTTCTATGTTCGGCGAGACATGATATATACCAAACACTACCTCAGTTTCCACTCAGCACAATGTATTCTTGGAACTGCATACTAACACAGCATTGAAATGCTCTACCTACTCAGTTTCCACTTGTAACCTCCAGAAAAAATATTTAACAACCAAAACTACACAATAAATATACTGTAGAATCCTAATTCCTATAGTTATACCCATAATATCCAATTATTTGAGTGGTTAGGTTTTGGAATGGATGAGAATTTGCTAATTGGTAATGGATGACAATTTACTTGTATACTGTGTTTAAATAGATGTCTGGGGTTGGTTTTTAAGTTTTTGACTTTTGACCCTCTTTCTGTTAGAAGAGGAAAGCTTGTGTATTTAGCTAGTGTGGATATACCTTAGATTGACTAGGTTAGACTTTTTTGGTTTTCACTTGCACACAAATTTCTCCAAGTTTGGCTGATATTGGGATTGGCAATATTTTAGTATTATATTGGTCACTACCCCTTCCAACATTCAAATAACATATTCTGGTATTTAATGAGTTTTTTGAAATCACTATTTTGTAGATTTCAATGTTAAGGAGAAAAAGTATGTTTCATGTACTCATAGTATGTTATGGTGATTGTATCTTGCAATATACTCTGTTTTTACTTGGGCAATTTCCCCCCCTTAGTTTAATTTAAACAAATAGTGGTTGTTTGAGTGCTTTTCAGTAGACCATATGTTTAAATATATGTACCGTAGTATATCTAAATTTAAGCTATAGAATAACTTTATGTGAATAATGCATCAAAACATGTAGAATTTTTTATACTTTATTGTGTGATTGACTATCTTTGCAGAGATGATGCGGCAGGCAGGTGTGGGAGGGAAAACATCATCACCAAAGGATCGAGCTTTAAATCCGCAGAGAAAGCAGACAAGATTTGCATCTCCAAGAAAATATGTTTTTCTTGTTGGCCCTTAAGAGTTGAGTTTTCCCATTAGGAGTTCAACACAATAGCTGCAGTTTTGGCGAGTGGTAAAATAATACTTGGCTTGGCCAGTTTGCAAGCTCTTTGTGAATACAGCAATGATGCATCTTGCTCCCAATTTTCGTTGTTCATATTTTATGAATGCATCCTTGTATGATTTGAGGCCTAGTAGTGCATGTAAGTTGTTCTATATAAGCATTGTTTAGGGGGATCCCTAGAGATAATTTTTCCTCTGTATTCTTGGGTGCTTCTTGTGGGGATGAGAGAAATGGATACATTTTTTTGAAGTTCGTTTCAAATGCATGTAAATTGTATTAATGTAATATAATAGACTTAATAGCCTATGAAAAAAAAATTGATGTTTTTTAAGCCTATGATTCACATGGCTTAAAAGCTGATTTGTCAATGTTAAATTATCGGTCACTAGATTTAAAATTAAATGTTGTATGTGATTCTAGTCCCTTAATGCAGGTACATTGAAAACATATATATTTATATTAGCGCATGACATTTCCAGAACATATATTAGTACTATTTAAATGTTCATGTTCATGTACACCTTCTTCTCAAAAAAATAAAATAAAATAAGGTATATGTACACCTTACTTCGATAAAGGTGAAAATAATTAAGAACAAGGTTTATCCACTTCTCTAAAGATTTGGGTTTAATTAGTGGCTAATTTTGAGTCAAAAAACATTTAAACTTGAACTAAAATGAAAAACTATTAAGTATATTTTGGTAGGAATGGGGTTTTTCTTTTTTTATTTTTAGGTTTAGGAGGGTATTTCAGTCATTTTTTAGGTTTTGGAGTTATTTTGGTCATTTTTTAGGTTTCAGAGGTATTTTGGTAAATTTTTGGGTTTAGGAGGTGTTTTGGTAATTTTTAGGTTTCGTGGGTATTTTGATAAATTTTTGGGTTTAAGGGTATTTTGGTCATTTTTTTGATTTTGGAGGTAATTTGGTCATTTTTAGGTTTGGGGGGTATTTTGATCATTTTAAGGTTTCGGGGGGTATTTTAGTCATTTTATTAGGTTTTGGAAGTATTTTGGTCATTTTTTAGGTTTTGGGGGTATTTTGGTCATTTTTTGGTTTTCGGGGATAATTTGGTCATTTTATGGGTTTTGGGGGCATTTTGGTCATTTTTGAGATTTCAAGGGTATTTTGGTCATTTTTTGGGTTTTGGAGGGTATCTTGGTAATTTTAAGGTTTGGGGGTATTTTGGTAATTTTCTTGGTTTTGGGGTTATTTTGGTAATTTTTAGGTTTTAGGGAATTTAGGTCATTTTTGAAAATTTTAGAGTACTTTGGTCATTTTCACTTTAGTGGCATTTTGGTAATTTTGATAATTGGGTAATTGGGTGGGTTGAGGTTAACCATAATAATTGGGTTGGGTTGGATTTGGGTTAGAAGCAATTAGTTAAATGGGTTTTAATGGGTAAATGAGTTTTATATACCCAACCCAATTATGCCTACCCCAAACCCACCCATTTGACACCCCAATTTGTAAGTGGTAGGGGGAATAGCACTTTACCCACTTGTGGTTTGGCCGGTTTTAACTAAGTCACCTACGGTTTAAAAAATGTTACTTAACCCATGTAAGGTGCCCTCCGTTAGACATCTGTAACCCACCTTTCCCTTTTCACAGTTAAAAATAGGGGTAAATGTGTCTTTTTCATTATATTTTATGCCTCTCTCCTCTTTTCTCTCATTCTTCTTCTTCACATAAAACATAAAAGAAAAATATCAAAAAGCAAGTCAAGATAAAATTTGTTTCATCATTTTTCATATACATAATTAGCACAAAGTTTTACGAAAGAGGATAGACAAAGCAATTTTTCAAACCATAAAGTAATTTTACAAATTTGAGTTAATAATCTCCATTACAAAATAGGGTGCTCATTTTCTGGGTTGAATGAGCTAAAATCAAAACCTAGAAATGTATATGGAATGATGTGTTTAACGTTCTTACCCAATGCCCACTGCAATTGCCAAACATACTTTTACAATGACAAGAAAACCAATACACATACAGTCACAAACAAAGCCACAAATCCATGTGAACATACACCCACAGATTCGCTAGCCTTCCACTACTAAATCCAAAAATTGACTACTTAATTCTTCATAAAACAATCACAGAATAAAATTAATTAAGTACAAAAATTAATTATAAATGGTATCCACCAATTTGCTAGATTCTATCTTTACCCTAGGCTTTCTCTCTCCAAAACTCTAACCCTCTCTCTTTTGCTGGGTTCTCAAAAAAAAATTCAGATTTGCAAGTAAAAAAAAAATTGCAAAAAAAAAAAAAACCAAGCAATTTAGCAAATCCAACACCACAGCCAACTCATTGAACCATCGAATCATAGCCTCACCAAACTACCACCTCCAACACCACCACCGCTATTAGCCACCGCCCAAAACCCCAGACCGGGAAGCAAAAACAAAGAAACAAGAAAAACGAAATCGTGAGATCGACTGAGCAACAGAGCAACCTGATTGTCTAATCGGCTGAGATCAAAGCAGCGAAGAGTGGTGGATCAGTGGATTCAAATTTTCTAGGGTTAATGGATTTGTGGGTTCGAATTTTTTGGGTCGGTTTAAATTTCCTTATGGTTGGTGGGTTCAAATTTTTTGGGTTTAATGGATTTGTGGGTTAATGGATTTTCAAGTGTAATGAATTTCTAGGTTGGTTTAGTTTTTCCTACTGTGAGTTTTTAGGATTTGGCAGATTTGTTCTACCTATGGCTTCAAAAGAAGATGGAGAATCTTCTGGGTTCCTTCCAATCAAAAAAAAAAAAAAAAAAAAAAACGTGGGTTCCTTTTTGTTTTCCCTTGCTATCTGGGTTTGTAACCTAAACTGATATATATATATATATATATATATATATATATATATATATATTTTTTTTTAAGGCAAGATTTGATGTATATTGTTGGTAGTATATACATCAAGAGGGAACCAATTATTGTGTTGATTGAACAAGATTCGGGTCACGAAATGGGATTTGGGTTTGAAGATTTGATTTCTAAGATGGTGAGAGAGAAGTCGTTCTTCGATATGTTGCTTCTAATTCTATTTTTATTGTGGCTTATATAGTAAAGGGGATTTTTTAACGGAAAGGGCAGAAGTGGGTAACGGGTGTCTAACGGAGGTTATCTCAGGTGGGTTAAGTGAAAACTTTAAATCACGGGTGGCCACTGTTAAAATGGGTCAAATCACAAGTAAGTAAAGTGTAATTTCTCCTAAGTGATATTATTGATGTTGTTGTTGTTACCATTTTTTTTTTCATGGGAGTTGTTACCAATGGAACTATTGTTATTATTAATATTTTTTTTTTATGGGAGATGTTGCCATTTTTTTTATGGGAAATTTGTACCTTGTAATAGTTTTATATGATAATTATATGGAATTGCAGGTAAAGGAGGTAAGTTTAGAGGTGAGGATGGTCAAAACAGTAGGCACACAAACTTGGGTAACATGCTGACTTCAATATTGATTTCAATCTTACTTTGAGCTTTCTCAAATTATCTTGACAAATGGGACTACTAGGAGTTCTAGAAGTGAAGGGTGTGACTAATATGATATACTCACACATATCAAATAAAGAAGGATGTGCATGGCACATTAATAGTAGAAAACAATATTATTGGCATGTGCCACGACTAGGGATGGAGCCATAAATCTTCTCTTGAAGGGGTAGATCCTATGACAAAGATGATATTATATAAATCCATATCACAAGATGAATACACAAGTACACTTGTACATAGTTCTATATGCTTTTGTTATTTTACTTGAAAAGATGAGCAAATTTTTGCATATTATGCAACAGATAACAAAATTAAAACTATAGAAAAATTCGTAATTTAATATCTTTTTTATAGATGTTTTAACATAAAAAATTTGTTTTATATATTGATTTATTTCATATAAAATAGGATAAGTCATACATTACTTAATTAGATTAATTAAGTAACTGAAAGATTTTTAAGTTTTATGTAAAACTCAATTAACATTGATCACTGATGCTGAATTTCTAAAATATTTTTAGTTTTATTCATGCGCTATGGGACAATTTTTGGCTATGAGACAATCAAATATTTAAAGGTTTAAAAGTTTCATTAAAGCAAAAATTACCTCTTGACACATGAGTAAAACTAAAAATATAATACATTGATCACCATTACCATTGGTGTCATTGCAAAAATTTTGTTTCTCTCTGGCTTAAGACAGAACAACTCTATCCTGAAACGTTAACAAAAGCCTGTTTGACTCTCTTATAGTATATATACAAACTGAATAGTTTATCACTTTATCTGTAATATACAATATACAAAATCTGATTCGAGTTTTGTATATGTAGGTTAAAAATTATAACTCAAGGTGACAGGGACGGAACTACTGGGCCTAAGGGGTTGAGGCCAAAATATTTTAAAAATAGTAATATAGTATATACATTTAATGAATATTTTAACAAGTGAGCCCTTTGTATGAAAATGATTATCTTTGGCTCCCCCTCCCTCCTCCCAATAAGTTACAAGTTGGCCTATGAAAACGATAAAACTCAACAGGAAAACACCCACACTATAACATCTGCAGCATACCGCGTTGGCTGTACGTCTATCGCTCTTTCTTCTCATATTTAAGCTGCTTTTTCTTTTTCTTTTCTTTTTTTTTCTTTTTCTATGAGTGCTAAGATTGGTTAAATCGAGAAACAAAAAGATTCTGAAATCATGACTGGCAGCTGAAATACCGTAAATAAAAGAGAGACAGTGGAGGTCAGAGATAGAGGGGGAGTTGCTCCAAGCTTGCAGTGAATTAACAACTGTCAAGCAATGATCACCTTCCAAAAGTGCTAAAACTACTATAACTTTTATTTTTTATATTTATAATTGATGATACATTCATTTATAAAATTTATATAGTAAAATTTGTAAATACTAGACATGGTAATACGGATCAGAATTTTCTGACCCGATCTGACTCGATCCAAAAAATACCTGACTGGAACTCAATTTTTTGACTCGAAGTAAAAACGAGTTAACCCGTAACTCGACCCGATTTTTTGCAGGTCAATCCGACCTGATCCGAATAACCCGTGACCTGACCCATTAAAAACATTCGCTAAAAAAATATTTAAATTACGTCCTTATACTAAGTGCATAAATCACAAAATACCAAAATTAATAATAGATAATGACTATTTAATTCGTCAAAATCAATAAAAGCTAGCTGCTAGCCTAGCTTCAGTGCTTTCCAAATCAATTGCCATCGGACAAGACAAAAGGTCCTACACACGTTACACAACACAAAGGCAAGGCTGTGAAGTGACCCAAGATTCAGGACAAGTAGACAACTATTTAAAAAAAAAAAAAAAAAAAAAACCTCATTTAGCTGAACAATGTTAGAATGCGCAAAGCCACAAACGGCAAACCAGAAAAAAGTTGAGTCAAACCAAACCAATGAGCCACAAAGCTTCCTTTCCTAGTACGGCAGTGTTGAATTTGCTACTAACGTTAAGTAGATTGTGATTGAGGTATAATTCTTATAAAATATTTATTTATTCTTCTTTACGTAATATGTTATGTTTATTTTTAAATATTTTTTTGTTTAGTTTATCTTTCTAAGTAATCTAACTTTACTGTTATTTTAAATGCAATAGGAACATGTGCACTTAAGAAGACCGATAACTTGCTACTTTGCTGGCTTACTTATTTTGTTTGTTTTAATATATATCTTTTTTTGAAGATGTAAACTTGTAATTATATACATTTTGACAGTAAACTATTAATATTGAAGACTTTTTTCATCATGAATTTATGATTATAAATAATTTTTATCATGCTCAAAACTATCAGAATTAGAAGGATATTAACAAGTGGCATTAAGTGCAATTCATTTGCTTAATTGATTTTATTCATTCTTTCTAAACAGATTGTCATTGATTTGGTTTTGTAATTGAAAAAAAAAAAAAAAAAAAAAAAAAAAAACCTTGTTTGAAAAATATGGGTAAACCCGACCCAACTCGCAACCCGATTAACCCGTTTAAAAATGACCTGTTTTGATCCGTGACTCGTTTGACTCGCAAACTCGATTGACCTGACCCGAACCCGACCCGACCCTGCTCATTTTGCCATGTCTAGTAAATACTAATGGCTACACACTCCACATTAGCACCAATTTATTAACACAACTATTCAATTTCATAACGCCCCACATAAAATTAACACTAATTTAGGCTATGTTTGTTTCGGCTGAAAATATATTTGGAAAAATATATTACACCTTGATGTGTGTTTGGTTGCACATGTAAAATTTGGTCAAACTAAAAACCATTTTATTGACTATAAATTTGGAGAGGGTACTACTAGTGATGCCCATAATCACCCCTCGACAAACGTCCCTGCCATTGTGCATGCAAACTACTTCGCCGACCCATCCCTTTCCTCACAGACTCACACCAAGCCAAAGGAACTAGGGAGAGAGCTACCCAAGGTCAAGCGTATGTCCACCGCCGGTCAAGCTTGTGCCCACTTGCCTCCTCTCGCCGATCTGCCTTCTCTCTCTTCCCTCCTGCCAACCAAGGTTGAATCGAACACTGCATGTCACCGATCTAGTGCCTTCACTCAAGAACCACACCTTGTCTTCCACTCTCACTCAAGACGCTCTCGATCTAGATCAATCTCACCCTCCCTCCGCAACAAACCCAAGGCAACACCACTCCCCAGTGGTCTTCTCTCTCTCATTTCACTTTTTCTCTCTAACCTGAACCAAACCCCCACTTATTTTTGTCTAATTTTCGTTTTGTTTGATCTTTGATTTTGTTGTTGTTGTGGTGGTGTGGGTGGTGGTGTTTTGTGGGTTTTGTGTTGGTGGTGGTTAATATTGTGTGGCACTACAAAAAAAATTGCTATTTGCGACGAAACTTTTTCGATGACAACAAAAAGCCGTCGGAAAAACTAGCTTTTTCGACGGCAAGTCTCTTTCGTCGACAATTACTCGTCGAATATTAAAATATTTGTGATGGCAAAATGAGTTCGTCGAAAATGCCTATTATTTTTGCCGAAAATATGATTTATTTTGGAGGGAAATGTTCCCACCTTACTTTTTACGATGGCATAAAAATGTTCATCGCTAATAAAGTATTATTTACAACGACTGAATAAAAACCGTTAGAATTACTAACACTTGTGACAGTTTTTGTGCATCGAAAATTAAAAAAAAAAAAATTTCTGGTGTTATTATTTGCAACAGACATTCTTCCATCGTAAATATAAAAGAGGGTATTAGCAATAGCCATGAAGCCATCAAAAATGGTAAAATATTTTGGAGGGAAAATTCCCTCCTTACTTTTCACACTTGTGACGACATTTATCCATCGCAATTATTATTATTAGTTTTTTCTAATTGGGTTTGTATTTGCGATGAATATGCTAACCGTTGTAAATAGTTAATTTGCTTGAAAAGAAAGAATGTATTAGTGATGGAATTGGATCCCTCCCAATAAATAATATTTGCGATGGACCTAAGCCATCGACAATGGTAATTTTTTTAAGGGGGGGGGGGGGGGGGAGTTCATGCCCATATTTTTCATGTGTTTGACGGTTGTTTTCCTTCACTATATGTTGCATTCTTATTTGCGACGGACATTTTGGTCGTCCTTAATAATTAAAATTTTCTTAAGAAAAGAAGGTATTAGTGACGGTAAAGTAAATCTGTCACAATAAAGGTGATTTCCAACATACATATGGCCATAAAAAATTATTATTTTCTTTGAATGGTAAATTTTCCTCAATTTTGTCTTAAAACTCTAGAATTTTTTATCTTTTTATTTTAAAAATTGCAAAAAAAAACATATTTCAAGACCATCCAAGTACTTAAGGGCCATTTTGGTCATTTCAGAAGTAAAATGTATTTTGATAATTTTGAAGCTTTTAGGGACACTTTCGTCACTTTAGAAGTTTAAGGGTATTTTGGTAATTTCCTAGCTTTGATGGTGTATTTCAGCCATTTTGGATGGTCGGATTGTGTTAACGGGGTTAAACAAAGTTTCCTAGTGCGTGGGTACAACAACATATGTCCATCATGCAACCAGATGGAAAACCAAAATCTGACCATTGGATTGGTATAATGTGGTGAAATATTTGTATTTGTAAATTACAATAACAATCAGACGGTCAGATTATGAGAACGGAGCAGTCAAATCCTACGAAACTTCGTTAAAGTCTATTAAATTTGGTCAATCTTTGGTCAAATTCTTCAAAGTTGGTTCCAGGACCATTGGATTTTATCAAATTAGGTTGATCAGAGAGGTTTTAAGTGGGTTTTGGGTATTGGTCAGTATTTTAAGGTTTTTTTTTGGTTTTAATGCGTTTATCAGTTTCTAGTTTTAAAATGGCAAAGTCAAAGGTCATATGTAAATCCATTAGGGTCATTTTCTAGGTTTTTGGTTGTATTTTGAAAGTAATTTTCTCGATTCTTAGTAATATTTATATAGCGTGTAACTCTCTGGAAAGAGTATTGGATATTTTTAGTGATTGAAGTTTCATGATAGGTAGATGCAACGACACACATGCATCTTGTGCTAGAGTCAGATTTAAAATTTGACAATTGGATTAAAAATGTGGGATAAAATATTGGTTTTGATAAATTTTGAGCTCAATCAAATGGTTGGATTAGTAGAACGTGACCAATCAAAATTTCTTGGTGTGTTGGTACAACAACACATGTCCATAATGCTTTAGATTCAAATCCAAAATCCGACCGTTGTATTTGAAGAATGTGATGAGATATTGGTGTTGGCGAAGTATGACAACAATTAGATGGTCAGATTGTGAGAAATGAGTAGTCAAAGTTTGCAAAACTCGGTCAATATTTGGCCAAATTTGGTCAACCATTGAAGTTGGGTCTATGACCACCCGATATGATCAAATTAGGTTGAATAAGGAGGTTTTGAGTGGGTTTTGGGTATTGGTTCGTATTTTAGGGTTTTCTCCACTTTTATGCTTTTCTATCAAATTTTCTTTGCTAAAGTTTAACAATGAATAGTACATACAATACTGAAAATTTTAGAATAATAATGCAAAGTTTATAAAGCACCAAAATACTTGCAACGACAATTCTCTCTGCAACTCATTGAAAATCTTTTAAAAAAAATGGCATACTGAATATTTTAAAATACTCTTTAATTAAAAATTGAAATCAATGAATTTTAATTATGTAATAAGAAAATTTTGGAAATTTGCGGGTAGTTAAATACACAACATTTTTAATATTAATTTAACAAAATTTGGTTAATGGGATGTCAAGTGGAAAATGTTTTTTCCCTTCAAATGATGTGGTTTTGCCAAATAAAATAAACAAAGTTTTTTTTTTTAATAAAAATATTGAGGTTATATTTCCATAAAAGAAATCCACCTACACAATATTGAGGTTATATTTCCCTGACTTTTTTAAAAGAACACTTGCTATACAAAAATTGCTAGAAGTGAGATTTCATAGTGTTTCTATCTTTTTTTCTCTTTCTTTTTTTTTTTGAGAAAATAGTATTTCTATCTTTTATTAATAATAATAATTAAAAAAAAGTGATATTTCAAAGTGAACAAAAAAAAAAAAAAAATGTGACGTGATTGTCATAAACAAATACATAATTTTATATAAAAAAAAAAAAGTCACGTTGCTGTAATGTCCATGTTTAAAAAAAACACACACAATAGCATTTTAACACTAAAAAAAAAAAAAAGAAAAAGAAAAAAAAGAAAAAGAAAAAGAAAAGTCAAAACCCTACCTCCTAGACCCTAGTTCCCTCTCCCACTCACTAAAAACCAACGCCCCCCTTTTTCTTTTTTAGATCCCACACCTCCCTTTCCCTCTCACTAAAATACTAACACTCTATTTCACTAAAGAAAATAAAGAAGAAAAAAAAAAGCTCTCACCTCTATACTCTATAGGCCACATATTTTTCAATATCCCTTCACCCTTCACTCTTTTTTTCTCTTTTTGCCAATAACAATCAAACCCAAAAGGTCAGTCTTCTTAAATCCTTATATTTTGATTTTTTTTTTGTTGATAATCATGATTTATTTTGTTAATGTCGTGGATTAGTAAATGGATTTGTTGGTTTATTTCCTTCATCTAAATTTTGGGATTGGCTTAGATATATCTCTTTCATAATATATAATCTCATATTGTAGCCAAAGTTCTTGATAGTTTGGTACTAGTAAATAGTGTAATGTTTGCGTGTATTAGTGGCCCCAGCCAATTTATTGATTAGTCTTAATTATATGCAAGCACCTACTACACGTGTTTTTTTTTCCAATATAACTAACATTATTTTTTTTTCTATTTTATTGAGGTTTTTGAAATAAGTGACAAATTTTCTCATTATAGTTTTCAATTAATTGCTATTCTTGGTGCATATATAATTTTATGTGACTTGTTGTGGTGATGGATATATTGTTAAGGGTGACGGGGATGTACTATTAATGTGGTTATTGGTGGCAGATGTATTCTTGGAAATTCTTATTCACAAGAGAACTACAAGGTTCTTATCAGTAGTAAGGATTTATGATAAATGCAACGTTTGTGTTGGTAGTAAGGATTTATTTTTGATGTTTTGTCATTTATCGTGGTGATTGTGCTAATGTTTTTAAATGAATATATTTTAGTTAATTCTTTATTATTTACTGTAAAAATAAAATTTTGCATAGTTATAATTTTTGTATATTTATTCAATTTAATTTGAAATATTGCAGAATAATGCTAGGGAGGAGATCATAGTGTGAATAATAACAAAAGATGACTTAAAGGAGGAAGGTGACTCTCGGATTGAGGAAACTGACTCAGACGATGACTGATCTTCCAATACTTATGCTTTCAAGTTTCGTGAAGGATATAATTAATATAGCTTTCATGTATTATTTAACATCACGCTATTTTGTAGACCTTTTGATATTTTCATTTTTATTGCATTATACACTTATTAGTTTTGAACAATTATGGATTTGTACTTGTTATTTGAATGGAGAATTTTTTATGAGATGTATGTTTGTAATTTATATATTATTTATTTACTTTCATGTAATTCATGTGTTTCTTTCTCGGCAGAATTGTTTTGTTGCAATTAAAGTACTATAAACTGCCTTTTTTTTTTTCGACAAAGCTATTTTGTTGCAAATAATGTATTAGTGACGTGGTAACTAATTTTTAATAATGGTCAAAGTTCATCGAAAAAAAGTAAATGGTCACTAAGATTTTGTATTTTTGACAAAAAGCTAAGTATCTACGATGACTTTTAGTCATCGAAAAAATACATTAACGATGGCCTTAGTTCGTCACAAAATGTATTTGGTCATCCAACTTCTTCGTATGAAGTTGTATTTTCAATGGCAAATCAAGTATTTATGATGACTTTTAGTCGTCGAAAAAATACATTAACGACGACCTTAGTTCATCACAAAATGTATTTGGTCGTCCAACTTCCTCATATGAAGAAGTATTTTCGACGGAAAATATCAAGTGCTTACGATGGCTTTTTACGGTTGAAAATGAGTGTTAGCGATGGCCTTGTCGGTAATATAGTATTACCGACAAGGCTTTTACCGGCGAAAGTCGACGGCCTTTTGCTGTCGACACTACTAATTTACGACGGCTTTTTGTGTTGTTGTGATGAACATGGTTTTGAAACCCGGACCGGACCGTACGGTCCGACCGGAAAAACCTTGAACCGTTCATTTTTGCGGTTCTTTAAGCTTCAAGAACCGCTCTATGAAAAAAATGCAGGGACCCATGAGAACCGCGGTCGAACCTCACGGTTCTCAGAACCGTGATCAGACCGCTTCTCACGGTTCTGAACGAAAAAAAAAAAAAAAAAAAAAAAAAAGAGAGAAAAAGAAGCTTTAAATTTTGCTCCCTTCAGAGTACATCACGCAGCTTCCTCTCTTCAAAAACTCTTCTCTTGGGCGAAGCAAGCCTTAAATTCTGCCACTACCATCTCCAACATCATAGCTTTAAGTTCAGGCTTTGTTCTCTGCCGGTAATGTGTGTGTGACAAGGTGAGAGTATGAGAGAAAGACAGAGCTAGAGATGAAGAAAGAAAAATAAAAGGAGAGAGGAGTCAGAGGACACGCTTTTGGCTTCTGCATATGCAAACTTCTGTTTGTTTGAAAATTGTAAAAAAGAGGTTGACAAACGAGGCAGAGAGAGGCGTCGGCAGTAGGGGAAAGCAAAAAAGAAAAGAAGACATTAATGTAGGGTTTGAAGTTTGGTGTGAACTTTGAAGAACCCAACATCGTTCCTGACCATTGGATTAAAAGCAACGGTCAAAATGGTTTACAGCTAAGCTCACTTGATATTGATTGGACTGACTTCTTTTTTTTTTGATTTTTTTTAATTAGTGAGATTGGATTGGACTTCTTTGTTTTGGATTCTACTTGTACAAGTTGTACTTTGCCGGAATGGTTTCCAGCTAAGCCTCCTTGATAGTTGGAATTTTGTAATTATACCTGCCAATATTTAATAGTTAAAATATATTAATGTGATAACTTTAAAAATATTGTTATATGAGAAAAGTGTTTTTTTTTTTTTTTTAAAGAAAGAGAAATGATATAAATTATAACTACAATATTTTCACAACAAGTTTTAAGTGATAGTTTAAATTTCACTGAAAATAAAATTAATCATTTTAAAGTAAATTTTAATTGAGATTTTTAATTTGTATATATTTATTTCATATTAATTAATTATTAAATTAAATATGACGTCATCACGGTTCGACCTCGGTTCAACCTCGGTTCGACCTCAAAAACCTTGAACCTCTCTCTTTTACGGTTCAATGAACAGTCCGGGTCTGAAAACCATGGTAATGAACTCTAGCCGTTGCTAATAGCAATCTTTTTTGTAGTGTGGGTGGTGATGGGTTTTTTTTTTTTTTTTTTTTCTGGATGGTGGATTTTCTGTGGTAGTGGTGGCAATGGAGTAGTGGTGGCGATTTTTTCCCTCTTCCCGATCTGGATTTTGTGTGGGTGGTGATGGGTTGTGCTTATCCGTCATGGTGGTGGTGGTGGTGGCAGGTGGTTGGCTTAGGCTTAAATTTTCTGAAAATAGATTTTTTTTCATCCAAGACCAAACACTGGAAATAATTTTCTAATGTAATTTTCACAACACAGTCAAACAGCAGAAAATGTTTTCCTTTACGTAAAATTTTTCAATTGAAAATATTTTACACCTAAAAATATTTTACATATTTGCTAAACACAACCTTTTTTTGCTAAACTGCTAAACAAAACCTTAATAACAGACAACCAACAATAACCAGGAAGTTATAAAAAAAGAGTTAAATATTTTAATTTTTTGGTTAAAAATTAATAGACACATAAACGGATACACCTGCCACCCCACCCACTTATTAATTAATGGCCACAGGTGCACCCCCAATCTCACTCTATCTCCAAAACACACGCGGCACGCCTATGTTTATTCCGTCTCATTCCTCTTGTTTCGTTCTTGTGGTATATATATTCCTCCTCATGCATAGACGATGAGGACCATTTAATCATGATTAAATATATTATCGCATAGCCAAAGATCTGAGCCATATAGGCACAGACAGCAAGACAAAGATTGTTTCCTGCACAATTAATATATTGAAAGAGTTTTGGCTATTTGCAATGAAACCAAAAAATCATTGAATACAAGGGAGTTTAGGTAAGCATGAAGGTGGGATTTATAAAATTGGGATTACCAAACTGAAAATACTAAATACTTATATTATATGGGAAATGCTAACGAGTGCCCTTAGGGCACTCTTTAAGAATCCATTTAAAGAAAGTTTTTATGGAAAAATAAAAAAGAGCAATTAATGTTTTGACAACTTTTTTCATTTCCTATAAAAGTGATGTCAAAACTTTCTAAAAATGGGTTCTTAAAGAGTGCCCTAAGGGCACTCGTTAGCTTGACCCATATTATATATGCAAATAGAGTAGTTTATCTCTTTCTGATTTGAGTTTTGTATATGTAGGTTAAAAATTTTAACTCTTGGAAATGTATTCACAGTAGAAGCCTAGAAGGAATTAGATGGAATAAAGAGATATATGTTAGGTTTGGCATTGACTTAAAAAGTTAGTTTTTTTTTTTATTATTTAGCTTATTTTTCTTACTATTCAGCTTATTTTTTGTTTTATTCATGGATTTTATTGTACTTTTTGGTATTATTCATGTGTCTCACTGTACTATTTCAAGAATATTTTAGTTTTATTTATAGTATTTTTAGCAAAAAAATTTCAGTTTTAACTAAATAAACTATTCCCAAATAGACTTATATAGTAAGAAAAGGTCTAACACATTATTGACTTGAAATGTCGGTTTCTTTGCTGCCTACAAGTGAGAACTAAATACGTGATTGTTGTCCCATGAATTTTTCTTCTTAACTCTTATAAACCGCCTTACAATATGGGATGCATGATTTGTTAGTGTTCTGGTTGATGTTAGGTAGAGCAGCAGGTTCACAGTTACCATGAATAGTTTGCATTTGGACATGGTTTGTTACACCCAAAATAAAGAGAGAAGGGAGCATTAAGAGTGTAGGTGTTTAGCAGATTTCCTAATTCCTAGACATGGGCTAACTTTGTTTTCTATCATATTTTCAATTTCCTCCATCCCTCCTCGTGGGCTTCAAAGTTGGTTCGATACCCAATTTTATTAATTAAAATAAAATTAATTAGACAAAAATGACCAATTACATCTCAGATTCTAAGTATTTTTGGTTGCAGACTCCAAACTTTTGACAGAAGTAATCCGTATATAATGCTCTTAAATTTGCGCCATTAGCTCCTAAAAATTTTCAATTACTTTTTACCAACTTTTTTCAATACACTGCCCCTGTACACAAAGGTCTTAACCAATTGACTTACATTACATGTCAAGCATCGAAACGGCATCGCTTTTGACTTCTTTGAGGTGACCACAACATCAACAGTAAAAGTTTGACACCAAAGAGATAAAATTGAGAGGAAAACAAAAACAAAAACAACAGAAAAATGTTCAGCAAAAAAAAAAAAAAAAAAAAACAGAAAAATGAACCAGTGATTTTATCACTGGTTCATTTTTCTGTTGTTTTTGTTTTTGTTTTCCTCTCAATTTTATTTCTTTGGTGTCAAACTTTTACTGTTGATGTTGTGGTCACCTCAAAGAAGTCAAAAGTGATGCCGTTTCGATGCTTGACATGTAATGTAAGTCAATTGGTTAAGACCTTTGTGTACAGGGGCAGTGTATTGAAAAAAGTTGGTAAAAAGTAATTGAAAATTTTTAGGAGCTAATGGCGCAAATTTAAGAGCATTACATACGGATTACTTCTGTCAAAAGTTTGGAGTTTGCAACCAAAAATATTTAGAATCTGAGATGTAATTGGTCACTTAGGTCTAATTGATTTTATTTTAATTAATAAAATTGGGTATCGAACCAACTTTGAAGCCCACGAGGAGGGATGGAAGAAATTGAAGATATGATAGAAAACAAAGTTAGCCCATGTCTAGGAATTAGGAAATATGCTAAACACCTACACTCTTAATGCTCCCTTCTCTCTTTATTTTGGGTGTAACAAACCATGTCCAAATGCAAACTATTCATGGTAACTGTGAACCTGCTGCTCTACCTAACATCAACTAGAACACTAACAAATCATGCATCCCGTATTGTAAGGCGGTTTATAAGAGTTAAGAAAAAAAATTCATGGGACAACAATCACGTATTTAGTTCTCACTTGTAGGCAGCGAAGAAACCGACATTTCAAGTCAATAATGTGTTAGACCTTTTCTTACTATATGAGTTTATTGGGGAATAGTATATTTAGTTAAAACTGAAATTTTTTTGCTAAAAATACTATAAATAAAACTAAAAGATTCTTAAAATAGTACAGTGAGACACATAAATAGTACTAAAAAGTACAATAAAACTCATGAATAAAACAAAAAATAAGCTGAATAATAAGAAAAATAAGCTAAATAATAAAAAAAAAAACTGACTTTTTAAGTCAATGCCAAACGCAACATATATCTCTTTATTCCATCTAATTCCTTCTAGGCTTCTACTATAGATACATTTCCAAGAGTTAAAATTTTTAACCTACATATATAAAACTCAAATCAGAAAGAGATAAACTACTCTATTTGTATATAGGGTCCTGCTAACGAGTGCCCATAGGGCACTCATTAATAATTCATTTTAGGAAAGTTTTTATACCACTTTTATGATAAATGAAAAAAGCTGTCAAAATATTAATTACTTTTTTTTCATTTCCCATAAAAACTTTCTTTAAATGAATTATTAACCAGTGCCCTAAGGGCACTCGTTAGCATTCCCCTTGTATATATAATATAAGTATTTAGTATTTTCAGTTTGGTAATCCCAATTTTGTAAATCCCACCTAAATGCTTACCTAAACTCCCTTGTATTCAATGATTTTTTGGTTTCATTGCAAATAGCCAAAACTCTTTCAATATATTAACTGTGCAGGAAACAATCTTTGTCTTGCTGTCTGTGCCTATATGGCTCAGATCTTTGGCTATGCGATAATATATTTAATCATGATTAAATGGTCCTCATCGTCTATGCATGAGGAGGAATATATATACCACAAGAACGAAACGAGAACGAAACGAGAGGAATGAGACGGAATAAACATAGGCGTGTGTTTTGGAGATAGAGTGATATTGGGGGTGCACGTGTGGCCATTAATTAATAAGCGGGTGGGGTGGCAGGTGTATCCGTGTATGTGTCTATTAATTTTTAACCAAAAAATTAAAATATTTAACTCTTTTTTTATAACTTCCTGGTTGTTGTTGGTTGTTTGTTATTAAGGTTGTGTTTAGCAGTTTAGCAAAAAAAGGTTGTGTTTAGCAATATGTAAAATATTTTTAAGTGTAAAATATTTTCAATTGAAAAATTTTACATAAAGGAAAACACTTTCTGCTGTTTGACTGTGTTGTGAAAATTACATTGGAAAATTATTTCCTGTGTTTGGTCTAGGATGTAAAAAATCTATTTTCAGAAAATTTAAGCCTAAGCCAGCCACTTGCCACCACCACCACCACCATGACGGATAAGCACAACCCATCACCACCCACACAAAATCCAGATCGAGAAGAGGGAAAAAACCGCCACCACGGGCTAAAACCCGGACCCGACCCGCGGGCTAAAACTCGTGGCCCGAACCCGACCCGTTTACTAACCGGGTTTTTTTCTTGGGGCTTGGACCCGCTCCAGCCAGGCCCCGCGGGCCCCGTCCAGCCGTCCCCCTTCAAGGCCTAATCTAAAGGCCCTAAACCTTGACCCAATTTAAAATAAAAATTAAAAAAAAAAAAAATTCCAGTCTTCACATCAGAAATCACAAAATTACAGATCATAGCCAAGCCATTTTCATTAATGAATGCTAAGCTAGTTATAGATCAGTAGATCACAAGACCCACACTTTCATTTTCCACTCTTAACATCACAAATCACCCACACAAAAAAAAATTTGCAAAATTTATCAATTATCAAACCAAAAACAATACAACCCACCCAATAACAGAAATCATGTAAGAATTAGGAAGTTAACCCAAAAAAAAAAAAAAAGGCAAACCCAGGAAATTTTACGGTGAGCGGTGACAGATCAGAGAGGAAGGAATGTTGGCTTGGCGTCGACAGCGGGGTGGACGTGGAAACGCATGGAGGAGGAGTGGCTGAGTGAGAGTGAGGCCGTGAGGGTGAGAGTGAGTGCTTGAGGGGGGCGACGACCATGCGGGTGTGTGAGACCGTGAGACTGAGACTGTGATAGTGATGGCTTGAGGGAGGCAGCGGCTGTGACTGTGAGGATGGATGAGAGTGAGTATGAGAGCTTGAGTGTGCTTCGGTGAGGGTGAGGGTGAGGCGCTGTGAGTTGCTGTGCTGCTGAACAAATGAGTGACTTAGGGTTAGTAATAGCTATATATATATATAGATATATATAGGGGTTTTTTTTTGTAATTTCAGGTAACCAGGTTATATCCGGGTCAGGTTTCGGGTTTTTTTGATAAAACCCAGACCCGACCCGGACCCGGTTCGGGTTTTTTTTTTTTAAACCCATACCCGACCCTATTCCTAATCGGACCGGGTAAATTTTGGCCCATTAGGGTTGGGCCGGGCCGGGTACCCGAGGGTCGGGCAAAAATTTCCATCCCTAACCACTACTCCATTGCCACCACCACCACAGAAAATCCACCATCCAGAAAAAAAACCCATCACCACCTACACAATATTAACCACCACCAACACAAAACCCACCAAAACACCACCACCCACACCACCACAACAACAATAAAATCAAAGATCAGATAAAATGAAAATCAGACACAAAAATAAGTGGGGGTTTGGTTCAGGTTAGAGAGAAAAAGTGAAACGAGAGAGAGAAGACCACTGGGGAGTGGTGTTGCCTTGGGTTTGTTGCGGAGGGAGGGTGAGATTGATCTAGATCGAGAGTGTCGTGAGTGAGAGTGGAAGAAAAGGTGTGGTTCTTGAGTGAAGGCGTTAGATTGGTGACATGCAGTGTTCGATTCATCCTTGGTTGGCAGGAGGGAAGAGAGAGAAGGCAGATCGGCGAAAGGAGGCAAGTGGGCACAGGCTTGACCAGCGGTGGACATAGGCTTGACCTTGGGTAGCTCTCTCCCTAGTTCCTTTGGCTTGGTGTGAGTCTGTGAGGAAAGGGATGGGTCGGCGAAGTAGCTTGCATGCACGATGGCAGGGACGTGTGTCGAGGGGTGGTTTTGGGCATCACTAGCAGTACCCTCTCCAAATTTACAATCAATAAAATGGTTTTTAGTTTGACCAAATTTTACGTGTGCAACCAAACACACATCAAGGTGTAATATATTTTTCCAAATATATTTTCAGCCGAAACAAACACAGCCTAAATTAGTGTTAATTTTATGTGGGGCTTTATGAAATTGAATAGTTGTGTTAATAAATTGGTGCTAATGTGGAGTGTGTAGCCATTAGTATTTACTAGACATGGCAAAACAAGCGGGTCGGGTCGGGTCGGGTTCGGGTTGGGTCAATCGGGTTTGTGGGTCAAACGGGTCACAAGTCAAAACGGGTCATTTTTAAACGGGTTAATCGGGTTGCGGGTCAAATGGGCGGGTCGGGTCGGGTTTACCCATATTTTTCAAACAAGGTTTTTTTTTTTTTTTTTTTCAATTACAAAAACAAATTAATGATAATCTGTTTAAAGAGAATGAATAAAATCAATTAAGCAAATGAATTGCACTTAATGCCACTTGTTAATATCCTTCTAATTCTAATAGTTTTGAGCATGATAAAAATTATTTATAGTCATAAATTCATGATAGAAAAAGTCTTCAATATTAATAGTTTACTGTTAAAATGCATAAATTACAAGTTTACATCTTCAAAAAAAGATATATATTAAAACAAAAAAAATAAGTAAGCCAGCAAAGTAGCAAGTTATCGGTCTTCTTAAGTGCACATGTTCCTATTACATTTAAAATAACAGTAAAATTAGATTACTTAGAAAGATAAACTAAACAAAAAAATATTTAAAAATAAACATAACATATTAAATAAAGAAGAATAAATAAATATTTTATAAGAATTACACCTCAATCTCAATCTACTTAACGTTAGTAGCAAATTTAGCACTGCCATGAGAAAGGAAGCTTTGTGGCTCACTGGTTTGGTTTGACTCAACTTTTTTCAGGTTTGCCGTTTGTGGCTTTGCGCATTGTAACATTGTTCATTTGTTTGCGCATTGTAACATTGTTCAGCTGAATGAGTTTTTTTTTTTTTTTTAAAATGGTTGTCTACTTGTCTTGAATCTTGGGTCACTTGACAGCCTTGCCTTTGTGTCATGTAACGTGTGCAGGACCTTTTGTTTTGTCTGATGGCAATTGATTTGGCAAGCACTGAAGCTAGGCTAGCAGCTAGCTTCTCAAAAAAAAAAAAAAAAAAAAAGCTAGGCTAGCTAGCTTTTATTGATTTTGACGAATTAAATAGTCATTTTCTATTATTAATTTTGGTACTTTGTGCTTTATGCACTTAGTATTATGACGTAATTTAAATATTTTTTTAGCGAATTTTTTTAATGGGTCGGGTCACTGGTTATTCGGGTCAAGTCGGATTGACCCGCAAAAAATCGAATTGAGTTACTGGTCAACTCGTTTTTACTTCGAGTAAAAAAAATTGAGTTTGGATCAAGTATTCTTCGGATCAGGTCGGATCGGGTCAGAAAATTCTGATCTGTATTACCATGTCTAATATTTACAAATTTTACTATATAAATTTTATAAATTAATGTATCATCAATTATAAATATAAAAAATAAAAGTTATAGTAGTTTTAGCACTTTTAGAAGGTGATCATTGCTTGACAGTTGTTAATTCACTGCAAGCTTGGAGCAACTCCCCCTCTATCTCCGACCTCCATTGTCTCTCTTTTATTTACGGTATTTCAGCTGCCAGTCATGATTTCAGAATCTTTTTGTTTCTCGTTTTAACCAATCTTAGCACTCATAGAAAAAGAAAAAAAAAGAAAAGAAAAAGAAAAAGCAGCTTAAATATGAGAAGAAAGAGCGATAGACGTACAGCCAACGCGGTATGCTGTAGATGTTACAGTGTGGGTGTTTTCCTGTTGAGTTTTATCGTTTTCATGGGCCAGCTTGCAACTTATTGGGAGGAGGGAGGGGGAGCCAAAGATAATCATTTTCATACAAAGGGCTCAATTGTTAAAATATTCATTAAATGTATATACTATATTACTATTTTTAAAATATTTTGGCCTCAGCCCCTTAGGCCCAGTAGTTCCGTCCCTGTCACCTTGAGTTATAATTTTTAACCTACATATACAAAACTCGAATCAGATTTTGTATATTGTATATTACAGATAAAGTGATAAACTATTCAGTTTGTATATATACTATAAGAGAGTCAAACAGGCTGTTGTTAACGTTTCAGGATAGAGTTGTTCTGTCCTAAGCCAGAGAGAAACAAAATTTTTGCAATGACACCAATGGTAATGGTGATCAATGTACTATATTTTTAGTTTTACTCATGTGTCAAGAGGTAATTTTTGCTTTAATGGAACTTTTAAACCTTTAAATATTTGATTATCTCATAGCCCAAAATTGTCCCATAACGCATGAATAAAACTAAAAATATTTTAGAAATTCAGCATCAGTGATCAATGTTAATTGAGTTTTACATAAAACTTAAAAATCTTTCACCTACTTAATTAATCTAATTAAGTAATGTATGACTTATCCTATTTCATATGAAATAAATCAATATATAAAACAAATTTTTTTATGTTAAAACATCTATAAAAAAGATATTAAATTACGAATTTTTCTATAGTTTTAATTTTGTTATCTCTTGCATAATATGCAAAATTTTGCTCATCTTTTCAAGTAAAATAACAAAAGCATATAGAACCATGTACGAGTGTACTTGTGTATTCATCTTGTGATATGGATTTATATAGTATCATCTTTGTCATAGGATCTACCCCTTCAAGAGAAGATTTATGGCTCCATCCCTAGTCGTGGCACAAGCCAATAGTGTTTTCTACTAACAATGTGCCATGCACATCCTTCCTTATTTGATATGTGTAATATATCATATTAGTCACACCCTTCACTTCTAGAACTCCTAGTAGTCCCACTTGTCAAGATAATTTGAGAAAGCTCAAAGTAAGATTGAAAACAATATTGAAGTCAGCATGTTACCCAAGTTTGTGTGCCTACTGTTTTGACCATCATCACCTCTGGCCTTACCTCCTTTATCTGCAATTCCATATAATTATCATATAAAACTATTACAAGGTACAAATTTCCCATAAAAAAAAATGGTAACATCTCCCATAAAAAAAGAAAATAATAATAACAATAGTTCCATTGGTAACAACTCCCATAAAAAAACAATGGTAACAACAATAGCATCAATAATATCACTTATGGGAAATTGCATTTTACCCACTTGTGGTTTGACTCATTTTAACAGTGTCCACCCGTGATTTAAAAGTTATCACTTAACTCACCTGAGGTAACCTCCGTTAGACACCTGTTACTCACCTCTGCCCTTTCTGTTAAAAAAATCCCCTTTACTATATAAGCCACAATAAAAATAGAATTAGAAGCAACATATTGAAGAACGACTTCTCTCTCACCATCTTAGAAATCAAATTTTCAAACCCAAATCTCATTTCGTGACTTGAATCTTGTTCAATCAACACAATAATTGGTTCCCTCTTAATGTATATACTACCAACAATATACATCAAATCTTGCCTTAAAATAAATAAATAAATAAATCAGTTTAGGTTACAAACCTAGATAGCAAGGGAAAACAAAAATGAACCCATGTTTTTTTTTATTAGAAGGAACCCAGAAGATTCTACATCTTCTTTTGAAGCCATAAATAGAACAAATCTGCCAAATCCTAAACACTCACAGTAGGAAAAACTAAACCAACCTAGAAATTCATTACACTCGCAAATCCATTAACCCACAATCCATTAAACCTAAAAAATTTGAACCCACCAACCATAAGGAAATTTAAACCAACCAAGAAAATTCGAACCCACAAATCCATTAACCCCAGAAAATTTGAATCCACTGATCCACCGCTCTCCACTACTTTGATCTCAGCCGATTAGACAATCAGGTTGCTCTGCTGCTCAGTCGAGCTCACAATTTCGTTTTTCTTGTTTCATTGTTTTTACTTCTCAGTCTGGGGTTTTGGGCGGTGGCTAACAGTGGTGGTGGTGTTAGAGGTGGTAGTTTGGTGGGGCTATGATTTGATGGTTCAATGAGTTGGCTATGGTGTTGGATTTGCTAGATTGTTGGGTTTTTTTTTTTTTTTTTTTTTTTTTTTTTTTTTTTTTTAATGCAGATTTTTTTTTACTTGCAAATCTGGGTTTTTTTTTAGAGAACCCAGCAAAAGAGAGAGGGTTAGAGTTTTAGAGAGAGAAAGCCTAGGGTAAAGATAGAATCCAGCAAACTGGTGGAGACCATTTATAATTAATTTTTGTATTTAATTAATTTTATTTTGTGATTTTTCTATGAAGAATTAAGTAGTCAATTTTTGGATTTAGTAGTAGAAGGCTAGCGAATTTGTGGGTGTATGTTCACATAGATTTGTGGCTTTGTTTGTAACTGTATGTGTATTGGTTTTCTTGTCATTGTAAACGTATGTTTGGCAATTGCAATGGGCATTGGGTAAGAACATTAAACGCATCATTCCATATACATTTCTGGGTTTTGATTTTAGCTCATTCAACCCAAAAAATGAGCACCCCATTTTGTAATGGAGATTTTTAACTCAAATTTGTAAAATTACTTTATGGTTTGAAAAATTGCTTTGTCTACCCTCTTTCATAAAACTTTGTGCTAATTATGTATATGAAAAATGATGAAACAAATTTTATCTTGACTTGCATTTTGATATTTTTCTTTTATGTTTTATGTGAAGAAGAAGAAGGATAGAAAAGATGAGAGAGACATAAAATATAATGAAAAAGACACATTTACCCCTATTTTTAACGGTGAAAAGGGAGAGGTTGGTTACGGATGTCTAACAGAGGGCACCTCATGTGGGTGAAGTGACATTTTTTAAATCGCAGGTGACTTAGTTAAAATTGGCCAAACTACAGGTGGGTAAAATGCTATTCCCCCTATCACTTACAAGTTAGGGTGTCAAATGGGTGGATTTGGGGTGGGCATAATTGGGTTAGGTATATAAAACTCATTTACTCATTAAAACCCATTTAACTAATTATTTCTAACTCAAATCCAACACAATCTAATTATTATGGATAAACACCCCAACCCACCCAATTATCCAAATATCAAAATTACCAAAATGCCACTAAAGTGAAAATGACCAAAGTACTCTAAAATCTTCAAAAATGACCTAAATACCCTAAAACCTAAAAATTACCAAAATACCCCTAAACCTTAAAATTACCAAGATACCCCCCAAAACCCAAAAAATGACCAAAATACTCATGAAATCTCAAAAATGACCAAAATACTCCCAAAACCCATAAAATGACCAAATTATCCCCGAAAACCAAAAAATGACCAAAATACCCTAGAAAATGACCAAAATACTTCCGAAACCTAATAAAATAACCAAAATACCCCCTAAAACCTTAAAATGACCAAATTACTCCAAAAACCTAAAAAATAATCAAAATACCCTGAAACCCAAAAATTCACCAATTACCCACGAAACCTAAAATTTACCAAAACACCTCCTAAACTCAAAAATTTACCAAAATACCCCCGAAACCTAAAAAATGACCAAAATACCTCCAAAACCTAAAAAATGACTGAAATACCCCCTAAACCTAAAAATAAAAAAATAAAAAAAATAAAAACCCCATTCCTACCAAAATATACTTAATAGTTTTTCATTTTAGTTCAAGTTTAAATGTTTTTTGACTCAAAATTAGCCACTAATTAAACCCAAATCTTTAGCGAAGTGGATAAACCTTGTTCTTAATTATTTTCACCTTTATCGAAGTAAGGTGTACATGTACCTTTTATTTTATTTTATTTTTTTTGAGAAGAAGGTGTACATGAACTTGAACATTTAGGTTCATCAAAAAAAACTTGAACATTTAAATAGTACTAATATATGTTCTGGACATGTCATGCACTAATATAAATATATATGTTTTCAATGTACCTGCATTGAGGGACTAGAATCACATACAACATTTAATTTTAAATCCAGTGATCGATAATTTAACATTTACAAATCAGCTTTTAAGTCATGTGAATCATAGGCTTAAAAAACATCAAAATTTTTTTTCTTAGGCTATTATGTCTATTATATTACATTAATACAATTTCCATGCATTTGAAACGAACTTCAAAAAAATGTATCCATTTCTCTCATCCCCACAAGAAGCACCCAAGAATACAGAGGAAAAATTATCTCCAGAGATCCCCCTAAACAATGCTTATATAGCACAACTTACATGCACTACTAGGCCTCAAATCATACAAGGATGCATTCATAAAATATGAACAACGGAAATTGGGAGCAAGATGCACCATTGCTGTATTCACAAAGAGCTTGCAAACTAGCCAAGCCAAGTATTATTTTACCACTCACCAAAACTGCACCTGTTGTGTTGAACTCCTAATTAATGGGAAAACTCAAACTCTTAAGGGCCAACAAGAAATCTCTGAAAAACTTATTTTCCTGGAGATGCAAATATTGTCCGCTTTCTCTGCAGATTTAATGCTCGATCCTTTGGTGATGATGTTTTCCGTCCCACACCTGCCTGCCGCATCATATCTGCAAAGATAGTCAATCACACAATAAAGTATAAAAAATCCTACATGTTTTGACGCATTATTCACATAAAGTTATTCTACAGCTTAAATTTAGATATACTAAGGCACGTCTATTTAAACATATGGTCTGCTGAAAAGCACTCAAACAACCACTATTTGTTTAAATCAAACTAAGGGGGGGGGGGGGGGGAATTGCCCAAGTAAAAACAGAGCATATTGCAAGATACAATCAGCATAACATACTATGAGTACATGAAACATACTTTTTCTCCTTTACATTGAAATCAACAAAACAATGATTTTAATAAACTCATTAAATACCAGAATATGTTATTTGAATGTTGGAAGGGGTAGTGATCAATATAACACTAAAATATTGCCAATCCCAATATCAGCCAAACTTGGAGAAATTTGTGTGCAAGTGAAAACCAAAAAAGTCTAACCTAGTCAATCTGAGGTATATCCACACCAGCTAAAACACAAGCTTTCCTCTTCTAACAGAAAGAGGGTCAAAAGTCAAAAACTAAAAAACCAACCTCGGACATCTATTTAAACACAATATACAAGTAAATTCTCATCCATTACCAATTAGCAAATTCTCATCCATTCCAAAACCTGACCACTCAAATAATTGGATATTATGGGCATAACTGGAGAAATTAGGATTCTACAGTATATTTCTTGTGTAGTTTTGGTTGTTAAATATTTTTTCTGGAGATTACAAGTGGAAACTGAGTAGGTAGAGCATTTCAATGCTGTGTTAGTATGCAGTTCCAAGAATACATTGTGCTAAGTGGAAACTGAGGTAGTGTTTGGTATATATCATGTCTCGCAGAACATAGAAATGAACTAACCTAGGATTACAAGGTATATATTTATCTAGTAGCACCTAAGATATCAGCATGCATTTCTACTCCTTTTTGTCATTTTGATTTAATTTTGCTTGAAATTCCACAAACTAACTCTGCCTCTTAGTCTACAATAGTTCTGTGAGATCAATAAATGTTGAAACCAGAAAAGTAGAAAAACAATTTATGAACATATTGAATTTTTCTTAGTAGCTTAACAATTATATATATTGTAACTTTTGTGTTAGTAACACATTGACACTTCTCTTTTAGCATTTTTTATTATCAAGTAAAAGATACCACTTGTATATTAACTAATTTAGTTCTTATCCATGGATTGTAGTTAACTCAATTGATAAAATCTCTTTGTTGTTGAGTAATAGACCTAGGTTTGAATCCTTGTCTACACCAAAAAGAGACCTATTGATATATTTTTATCTAATCATAAAGAATAATTATGATAGAGCAGACACTGTAAATTCAAATGTTGTTGTATTTTTTAAAACAAAAACAAATACTCCATACCTGCTACTCACTAGTTTCTTCACCGCGACTCGTGTATTATCCAACAAAATTCCTCGATAAACAATCCCATTATCCCCCATTCCAATCACATTCTCTTTTGCCAATCCATTGGTGGCCATCTCAATCTCCTTTAAACTAAACCTGCAACCCCTCCAAACATCCTCAGCCATTGGCAAGTACCTAGCAACCTCTTCCAAATCAGTGACATCACATTTTTTTACTGACCCTGTCAAACGTTTCTGACTAGAACAAGGATCAGACAACAACACTGGCTGTCCCTTACCGCTCCTACTGTTACTATTGTTCATCTCAATCTCGTACATGTTACGTGAGAGTAGTCTCCTATCAAGGGACGATAGGCTGGAACTATGGTAAGGATGATTCTTGGAAGCTATAGGATTTGACATACAAAATTTGGCTTTGTAAGACTTTCTTCTTCGAAGATAACAAATGAAATATAGACATACAATGATACCACTGAGAACAACAAAGAATATTGCAATGATAACAAGTGTCAAAGCCCATAATGGAAGGCTAAAGAATGAGGTATGGTGTGAAAGTTTTCTTTTAACAATGTCAAAGAACATGATTAGAGAGAAATAACAAAGAGAATAATGGGATTCTAATTAATGTGGAAATATAAGAGAGCTTAGTTTTTTTTTTTTTTTTAGTTTTTTCTAGAGAGAAGACTAGAGGCGAGAAAATGTCAAAAACTAAGACAATGGATGTTGGGCTATGCGGATCCTGAATTTGTGTTCTTTTTGGTTTGTAATTTGACCCGACTTAGAAGTATTACGGTTTTAAATGTAATTTTTTTTTTAAGGCTTTGTCTATGGAACAAAGGCTTGGGCCTATCTAGTATATATTTGTTGTTTCAAAATTAGGGTTTGCTATATTATAAATTTATAGTAAAAATTGTTGCAACTCTGTGGACATAAATATATTGCCAAACCACATAAATCTTTCGAATTAGGTTAAATTCTCAATATTTTAAAATTTAAAGTATTGGTTTACTTTTAACCGGGCTGGTTAGTATCTGATTTTCAATTCTCTTCCTTCGGATAACCTTTACTTCATCTGCAAGCGAGCAACAGATGGGCATGACAAGGAATACTTGAAAAAAGATAGTAAATGATAACGCAATTGAATTTGTTCTCTTAAGGACTGCAGCTGGCATTTAATCACTATGACTAATATGTGATGCCATTTTAGGGATTGACAAGCTAGAGCAAAATAAATGAATTGTGGACGAAATTACAAAGGCACAAAGTCAGTATATAGGTGAGCAATTCTTCATTCTTTTAAGCAGCATGCTAAACATTCTTTCTCTCCATGTCAAAGTCACAACTCACAACTTGTCCTCATTGTTGCGACTTAGGGGGGGCCAGCTTCGGCTTGCCCATTAAGCTGTGGGCCATATAAGCCAGTGTCTACTCTACTTTGGAGGATTTTCCCCTTATTTTATTCCTTCTTCTCCCTCATTTTCTTCTCTCAACATGCTTCATTATTTTGGAGCTTATGTGTGGAATTTAACTCTTCCACTAAATCATTTTTTTATATAATAAATTGGTCTATATGTGCTTTAGGATATTTATTAATTAACTATTTTAAGAAGATTTTGATCCTATTTTTATGAAAAATATAAAAAGTTGTTAAAAAATTAATTATTTTTTTTCTTTTCTTATAATTTAAAAAAAAAAATCTAAATTAGTACTTTTAAGACATCTATTAACTTCTTAAATTTAAAAATACAAAATTTTTCACAACTGCTAATATTTTCTGGTGTGATTGTAATAAAAACAAAAGATCATCTAAAAATAATGTTTCTCTAATTATGATTTGTCGACAGTTCATAATATATATATATATATATATATATATATATAACTTTATTTTTATCTGCTAAAAATGGAAATTAATTGTATTGCACCCAAAAGAGCTTTACAACTGTCTGGATGCAGTGCTCCTAGTCCTAGCACATTAGGAGGCGTTGTCCTAGCAAATATTCTTTCAAGATTGATGTTATCTGCCAATTTGCAAAAATAATCTGCTCAGTGAAATGGATCCAGTGGGCAAGGTCCATGGTATATAACCGCACACTGTTTATAACTTTATTGACCGACCTCCTGATAATGATATTGCTGCCTCCTAGTGCTTTGAGCCATTTGCCTGACCAGGGCATGGGCATCGCATATTAATATGATATAAATTCGCAAGATAAACAATAAGAGAGGAAGAGGAAGAGGCTCGTCTTGCTGGCATCCAAAAAGCCCTGGGCAATGGGCCTTCTGCTCACCTCATAACTTTGGAGAGCGAGTTGAGGGAGGAGTATTGGGTTATCATTAAACAGGAAGAGGAATTATGGTCGGTTAAGCCCAGATATAATTGGCTGATACAAGGTGATAGAAATACGAATTTCTTTCACACATCTACACTGGTTCGTCGGAAGAGGAATAGGATCCTTTGTTTCAAGGATAGCACGGGGAATCTGATTCATAATGAGGAAATTATAGCTTCAATTATTAAGGAGGGTTACTTTTCCTTGTTCACTACAAGCAAAGTCAGTGCTCCCATCTCAATCTGGGATGTCACTAACTGGGCTTATAAGTTGTCAAATGAGGAAGGTGAGCTGATTAACTACCCAGTCACAGGAAAGGAGGTGAAAGAAGGCCTTTGGAGTATGAAGCCTTTCAAGGCTCCTGGCCCGGATGGGATGCACGCGGGTTTCTATCAGAGAAATTGGGATATTGTGAAAGATGTGGTGGTGAGAGAAGTGTGTGATGTTTTCAACACTGGGGTCGTGCCAGATCATCTTAATCAAACCTTGATTACTCTCATACCCAAGTGTTCTGGTGCTGACTGCCTTAGCCTCTTTAGACCAATAAGCCTTTGTAATACTATCTACAAGATCGTGACTAAAATTATAGTTCAGAGACTTAGACCTCACTTGGATAAGCTGGTTTCCCCCTTACAGACTACTTTTGTCCCGGGAAGGAGAGGGCTGGATAATATGATCATTGTCTAGGAACTCATACACACTATGAGCACAAAGAAAGGTAAACAGGGATATATGGCTATAAAAATTGATCTCGAGAAGGCCTATGACAGACTGGAGTGGCATTTTATCCGTGATGTGCTGAAACTTTATAATTTTCCCCAAGACACGATGAAACTTATTATGAGCTGCATTTCGGGTTCATCCATCTCGATGTTGCTTAATGGAGGAAAAATTGATCCCTTCCTCCCCTCAAGAGGAATCAGGCAGGGGGATCCTTTATCCCCCTATTTATTCATCCTTTGCATGGAGGTGTTGGGGTTTCTCATTGCTGACCAATGTGCTTCGAATCTCTGGGACCCACTTAAATCTTCCCAAAGTGGCCCTTCCTTTTCGCATCTCTTCTTTGCGGACGATCTTGTCTTGTTTGCCAAAGCAGATATGAAGAATTGCCAGAGCATTCGAGATACCTTTTGTGAGCTATCTGGATAGAAAGTGAACATGGACAAGTCACGAGTTTTCTTCTCGCCAATTGTTGAGGAGGAGACCCGCGACGCGTTGTGCAACATTCTGGGCTTTAGATCAACTCCCAACTTGGGAAAGTACCTTGGATTCCCCATTCAACACAAAAACTCCACCTCTCGGGATTTTGATTTCATCTTGGAAAGAGTCTATAATAAACTTCAGGGATGGAAAGCAAAGATGCTGTCCATGGCTGGTAGATTGACCCTTACCAAAGCCGTGCTCTTGGCCATTCCCTCATACACCATGCAAGGGTGTATTCTACCTTGTTGTATACTTACTAATCTGGATAAGGTATGTAGGAACTTTCTGTGGGGGTCCACGGATGAGAAGAAAAAGCTTCACATGGTTGGTTAGTCCAAAGTGACTAAGCCAAAAAACAGAGGGGGGTTGGGTTTGCATGCTGCTAAGGAGAGAAACACCACGTTGGCAGCTAAACTCTGTTGGAGACTGAAGGAAGAGAGTGGGGAGCTCTGGGCTAAAGTTCTGAAGCATAAATACAAAAGAAGGACTATTTCTAGTAAGGCACCTAAGTCTAGAACCTGGAAGGCAGTGCTTCATGGTGCTGCAGTTTGTGAGGTGGGTTCAAAATGGTCTTTTGGAAAAAATAGTCAGCTATCATTTTGGGAGGATAAATGGTTGGACTTGGGCACTGTTCGGGAATGCATTGAGGGGCCAATGCAAAAGGAGGAGGCAGGTCTACGGGTCTGTGATATCTACACTAATGGCATGTGGGAACTGCATAAGTTATTGTTCGTTCTTCTTCCTTTTCTCAGCCAATCCATCAAAGCTACTCCTCTAAGGACCGCCTCCACTAGCGAGGACCACTTGTCTTGGATAGCTAGCCCGAAAGGGGATTTTGATTCCAAAGGACCTTACCTTATTGCCTGTGGTGCTAACACCGAGGATGAGTGCTTCAGGGGCGCCTGGTTATGAAAATTAAAAACCCTACCAAAAATCCTTATGTTTCTTTGGAAATGCTACCATAATAGCATTCCAGTTAAGACGGTTCTGGCTCAAAGAGGAATCCAACTTTCTCTAGCCTGTGATACTTGTCTGGACCAGCCGGAAACCATCAATCATGTTCTAAGGGAGTGCAAGATAGCACGGGCTTTCTGGGCTGAGTCTAATCGGCCTGATGAGGTCCTTCACACCTTTGGTTTGGATATGTTGGAATGGGTTAGAATGAATGCTTGCTGTAAGGTTCTTGCAAAGGGGAAGAGCTACCCTTGGTCCCACTTCTTTCTATTCGGCATTTGGCAGTTATGGCTCAGCAGGAATAAGTTCTTGTTTCAGCCCCCCCAATCTCATCCGAACCTGTGTAAACTTGTTGAGGCACAGGTTTATGAGTTTTGGTTTTGCGTTCATGACCATGTAGAGCCCAGGCGCAGTGCTGTTACTGCTGTTGGTTGGACAAAACCTCCGGAGGGTTGGTTTAAATTGAATACGGATGGCTCGGTGAAGGGAAGTTCCGGAATGGCAGGATGTGGGGGCCTTTTACGTGATTGTCATGGCAACTGGATCTCGGGTTTTGCGAGGATAATAGGTCGCACGTCGAGTATAGCTGTTGAACTGTGGGCGATCCGTGATGGATTAGCTCGCTGTTGTGTTTTATCTCTTCAGGTGGTGGAAGTCGAGGTTGATGCCTCAGTTGCAATATCCTTGTTATCTCAAGATACTCACACTAACGGAGAGTTTTCCTCTCTTATTGATGACTACAGGAACCTTATGAAGAGCATCCACCAGATCAGGCTGAAACACTGCTTTAGAGAAGCCAACCGGTGTGCAGACGCCCTTGCTAAGTTTGGTACCAACATGGAGGATGATTTTACTGTGCTTGAGTCTCCCCCTGTTTTTATTTTTAGTCTTTTGCATTCAGACTAGATGGGCTTGACCCAGAACCGTATGTGTAATTTTGTGGTGGATACCACCTAGTTTTTAATATATCTCCAGTTTACCAAAAAAAAAAAAAAAAAAAAAAAACAATAAGAGAGGAAAGATATGGAATTTAATTCTGGTCTCCTAAATAATGTGATATATATTATGATGATGTGATATTAAATTTTTTAATTTTTTTAATATTAACATAATTTAAAATTACAAAATATATCATATTACTTAAATCTCATCACATTCTAAAATAATGTAATGTTATATTTTTATATTGATATTATACTAATGTAAAATTATAACAATATAATATTATGGTGTAATATAAAATTACGGTGAACCAAATGCCCCCTAAATACTTAATCAATAACCTCGTAGTTTAATAGATTGACACCTTCTAAATTTTCTTTAAAAAAAATTTAGAATTCAAATTCTGTGAATCAATGGAATTATTAAAAAAATTAATATAGACTGTAGCGTGTGTTTGTGTTAGCTTATTTATTTTGTTATATTTTATTTCAAAAAAATTTATAAAAGCCAAAAATTGTTCCTGAAAAATAAGGTTTGAAAAAATTGTGCCTAATAAAAAAAAAAATCCTCAAATACATTTATAATAAATTTAACAACGAATAAATAAATTTAATAATCCTCGAAAATTAAAAAAATTGTCAAATACTTTTTCAGTTCTCAAATTTTTTTTTTTCAAAAATAGTTAATAAAATCCTTTGTTATTTTCATGGTTTTCCTCTCTTTTTTTTCAGTGCATCATGGGTTTTTCATGGTATAACATGGACGTTTCATAACCCAGAACCTTTTGATGTTTCAGTACAAGAATGAAACTCCATCAATCAACAAGTGACATTTAAATTAAATATATAAAAAAAAAAAAAATCAATCAATAAGTGACAACCAATGGATTGTGTGGTTATTAAATATTAAGGGCCTTCTAATCAAGTGGCCTGCAATTCAAGCCACCCTGTGGGGTATAGAGTTACTTGTTAAATGTATACAATTTTTTTGAATTTTATTAATACATTAAAATAAATACATTTGTTATTACTTAATAGTTTGATATAAATGCTAAATTTAGATGAGGTGGAAGTCTTAATGAGTAGTGTAGGGATAAGGGCCCAGAATCACATATTGGGCCTTGAGCTTGGTCTGAAGACATAGACTGGTTTGAGAAGGGACAAATAGTTATGGAGGACTCCGATATTAAAGTCTCATAGGTAAGGAACAAATGGGTGGTGGTCCGAGGAGGAACTCTTCCTCGGATGACGAACGTGGCTCAAATCTGTATCCCAACAATCAAGGTGATCTTCTAGGAGGCTTCAACAATAATGACGTGCATCATACACATATAAAGAGTGATGAGAACTTAGAAATATCTAAAGAAAAGCTGCTACCACCGCATTAAATGCACTGCAACTACTTTTCTGACCACATTTATGTGGAGAAGACTTCTGAACAGTGCTGTCTTGGCTACCGCAACTCACAGAAAGTCAAAGAGGGTATCTGATGGGACAGACACTCGTGTAAAGGCTCAAATGATCAACAAGTGTATGGACGAGATGGTTTAATGAGATCTATATAACGTGAGAGACCCTCCATGAGGGAGGGATCGAAAAAATAAAGAAAGAACATTGTAGCAACCAAAGTTGTGCTTGTAATCAGTTCCATTTATCTATACAAAAATTTGCCTCCTCGGACAATACATTCACCCAATCCTATGCGCTTTGTTCTTACATGATTATCTTTCAAACCCATTCTAGCCGTTGTTAGATTCACTAGGGCCTAATTCTTTAACCCACTCTCTAAAAATTTATTGTATTGGACTCATTAACCCACAATCCCATACCTCTTGGGCTTGGGCAGCAAACTGTGACCCTACAAGTAGGATGTCATACAATATGCCGTTTGGCAGAATCTCGTGTTTGGTAGAATCTCATGCTTTCCCACATGAAGTCTCCGCTTTTATATATATTGATTGATTGATTATTTTCTACCCAAAAAAATTTATATTGTTGATGAAAATTATTAACAATAATTGTTAGATTATGTTTAACAAATGTTGTCAAATTATGTTTAACAAACGTTGTCAAATTATGTCTAATTCATCAAACATAATTTTACCCATAGGCCTTTCGGCATATGAGTTTTATTGATGTGAGTATTGCCCATTCAAGATAATGTATCTCTTAATTACAACCCCAAGGGAAACCCCTTTGATTCCAACCACTTTGTCTTTGTACATGAGTTTATTTATTTTCATGTTTAAAGGAATATGTGTTTTTATTTATTTGTTGCTGCACCTAATAATTTGTTTAGGTTGCATACGTACCCTTGATGGATCTTTAAGTCAATAATTGATGTTTAATTAAGTTTTGACATAATTTTTTATTTGAGTGAGATAATTGATTTTAGTCTCAAGGACCATGCTTTTATGGCTATTGAACCTCTAATTCTTTTTTAAGAAGTTGAATGTCTAAGCAAATTTTTCTTTCTTTCATTTGCTTCTTTGTCAGAATTTTAATAATATTTTGATTGAAATTCCCAAATTTAATTAATGGAAAGAAAACTCCTTTGAAATAGTTTAATCATTGTGAACATATTTGGAATTGGAAAATTTCCCCAACCTAATTTTATGGTCATTTTATTTTAAAAATTATTGACTCTAATCTTGTTTAAAGAATTAATAATCCCAAAGAATTAGTCACGATTAATTTGGTAAAGTTAATGCCTCCATTAATTTGATGGTAGAGTCAAGGATTTCATTAAAAATTGGTGGAGTCAATGACTCCATTGATGGGGTAGAGTCAAAAATTGGTGGAGTTAAGGACTCCATTGATGGGGTAGAGTCAAGGAGTCCATTAATTTAGTAGAGTCAAGGATTCTATTGATGGGATAGAGTCGAGGACTTCATTATTTTTGTAGAGTCAAAGACTCCATTAATGTGGTAAAGTTAAGGACTCTATTAAAATAGTAATCCATTAATTTGGTAGAGTCAAGAACTCCATTAATTTGGTAGAGTCAAGAACTCCAATTAAAAAAAGACATTACCCCACAACTTGAGAGAATTTTTATTTGGTACTTTTCAAATAAGATTTACGAGTCAAGGACTCGTATCTAAAGCTTTGTATATGGAGTTAGGAACTCCTCATGAAACTCATCCTTATTTGTTTTACCAAAAAAAAATTCAAATCAAAAAGAGAGGTGAGAGAGAGATTTTGGTAGTGTGAAGATGAGAGAATTTTTATTTGGTAATGCACAAATAGGATCTACGAGTCAAGAACTCTAATCTAAAACTTCATGTATGGAGTTAAGAACTCCCCATGAAATCCAACCCTATTTGCTTTACCAAACAAGAATTCATATTTGAGAGAGAGAGAGAGAGAGAGATTTAGAGAAGAAAGGGACTGATGAAATCCCATATACAAACCTATGCTACGTATTCCTCCTCTGCTTGGTGTTGCTCTCTCTATCCGTGCCTCTCTTTTTTTCTTCTCTCTATGTCTTTGCTGTGTGTGTACTTGCTCTCTTTTTTGTGTATCTGCCTTCCTCTTTTCTTCTTGTGCGTGCCTCTCTCTATTTATAGAGAGATTCCAAAGAAACTGTTCCCTTATTTTTCTCTCAACTGATCAGTTCATGAAGCAGTTTTTATCAGTTTTTTTCCTCCACAACTCCTAATTTCATGTTCAGCCGTGACCCACTTTTCAGCTTTTTTTTTTTTTTTTTTTCATTGCTTTTTAAACTCCCTCTTTTTAGCTTGTGACATCCCCACTTTTCAACTTTTTAGGCCCACTTTCATCAAACCGTGTTCCGTACTTTCTGGTGGTGCCACTTCCCTATTCAATTTTTAGTTTTTTTTTTGGCATAAATACACTTTTGGTCCCTATATTTTGGGCTGTTTTTCAATTTGGTTCCTAAATTGATTTTACTTCTAAGCTAGTCCTTAATTTTTTAAAATCATTTTTAAAATGGTCTCTGCCGTCAACCCAGTTACGGAAAATGCTGAAGTGGCAAACGGATTTCACTGTTTGCTGACGTGGCTAATAAAATAATAGTAAAAAATTCCACGTCAGCATCTACGTCAGCGTTTTAATGACAAGTCAGCATTTTAATTAATAAAAAAATAAAAATAATTTTAAAAAAATTAAACTAAAAAAATTCAAAATCAAAAACAAAAAAAGAAAAAACATTTTTCAAATCCTCACTTTCTCCGTGTTTGTGTTTGTATCTTTCTTCTCTTTTTTCTTCATCTTTTTTTTTTTTTTTCCAGATCCTTTCTTTCTCTGTCTCTTGGTGCATATTTGTGTTTGTATCTTTCTTTGTTCAAGCTTTCAATCCCTCTCTCTCTCTTAATCTCTAACATTTTCTCTCTCTCTAAACTCGACTCTTTAATCTTTGGGTTTTTCTAGTTTTCCGTGGGGTGGTCGGTAATGGAGGTGGAGATCAGTGGTCAGGGTGGAGATCGGTAATCCATGGGTCTTGGATTATGGGTGTGGTTGGAGATGGAGATGGAGATGGAGATGGAGATGGCTGGGTTTGGTTGGAGAGGCTGGGTTTTTCTGGGTTTCAATGAGGGTGGGCTGTGGCCGTGGAGATCGGTGTGGCCGTGGAGAAGGAAACGGTGATGACAGCTGATCATGCTGCTGGTTGTGGGTCTTAAGTGGCGCTTCTGAAGAGATGAAAGCCATGAAATGGGTGAGCCCAGACCGAGCTCGTTAAAATCGAGTCACGAAAGCCATCATTGTTGGCCTTGCAATTCAGTGATTCGGTGTGACATTTCAGATCTGGCCATTGACGAAGTGGATGACCGAAGCAGAGATTTTGAGGTCCGGGTTTGTTGATGACTGAAATAAGCAGCTGCTTATGGTTTCTGGGTTGTTCATCTTAGTGGATTTGTTGCTTGATCTCTCTAAATGTTTATTTCTAGGTTGTAAATTTGCGGGTTTGATGCAATTTTTCTGGATTTGTTGTTTGATATTGATTTATGGGTTCGATGTTCACTTCATTTTTTGGATTTCATGTAAATTTTTGGGTTTTTCTGGGCTTGTTGTTTGATATTGATTTATGGGTTCGATGTTCACTTCATTTTTTGGATTTCATGTAAATTTCAGGGTTTGACGTTCATCTCAATTTATGGGTTTAAGCTGATGAGGTTAACCAAAAACAAAAGCAAAAAGAATTAAAACGATTATGAATTTTTATTTTTTAAGAAATGATTTTAGTTTACATTAGATTTTAGGTTTTTTTTTTAAATTTTCTTAGCTGGCTTTTTTTTTTATATTAATTTAAATGCTGACATGGCATTTAAAAAATGTTAAATATATTTTTTTTACTATTATTTTATTAGCCACGTCAACAAACAGTAAAATCCGTTTGCCACTTCAGCATTTTTCGTAACTGGGTTGACGGCAGGGACCATTTTAAAAACGATTTTAAAAAATCGAGGACTAACTTAAAAGCAAAATCAATTTAGAGACCAAATCAAGAAACGGCCCAAAATGTAGGGATCAAAAGTGTATTTACGCTTTTTTTTTTTTTTTTGGGGGTATTAGGCAGCAGGCTATTAACGTGGCTCATATATATATATATATATATATATATATATATTGTTTTGAATAACGTGGCTCATATTATTATTATACTTATTTTTTTCTTTTTTGTAGTAATTGCTAGATGTCGACCATATATGACCACACTTTTTGAACCTATGCTATTGTTTAATCCTAGCTACCGCGTAGATGCAACACTTTTTATAAAGTAATTTTTTAGTTTCAACATATATTATATATTATTGATAGATAAATAAGTAGCCGGAAATTTTGCATATTTTGTCGAGGAAGGGGGATGATTATGGAAGAGTAGAAGTCTGTTTGGCATTCTCATCAGTTCTCTCATAAAAAATGTCATTTTAACACATTAAACACCTATTTTATCATTTTAGCACATCATTTTACAATTGACTATTTATCACATGTTCTATTCTTCCCTTCTAAATATTAAAATAATATATACAACACATTAAAATAATATATTTCCTCAAAACCCAACAATACACAGAAACAGAGCCCCATGACAGTCACCACCAACCAAGAACTAAGAACCACTGCTACAACCACCGCCACAACAACAACCACGGCTACAACCACCGCCACAAACTACAACCACCATCACCGGTCCTCCAACAAATTCCAAATCCAAAAACCTCAACAAAAGAGGAAAAAAAAAAAACTCAAAACCTTCAACAAAACCCCACCGTACACAGCACAGACCGCCACCACCATAACCAAGCACAGCCCGCCACCACCACCCATAGGTACAACCCGCCACCACCAATAAAAATCCACCAGCCGCCACCACCACCCAGTAATACTTTTAAAAAAATTCCCAAAAAAAAGAGCTTGAAAAAGAACCAACTCACCCATAATCACAATCACATGGAATCCACAACTGAAGGAAGAAAAAAAAAAAGAAGTGTGAGATCAGAATCAGAGATCTCCACGATGACAGCCTCATCGGTGAGGCTGAACTCCACGCCAAGGTCGAACTCCACGGCGACGGCCGATCTCAATGGCGACGACGAGGCTGAACTCAACGGCGAGGCCGAACTCCACAGCGACGGTCAATCTCAATGGTGACGGCCGATCTCAACAAAAATGGCCTAGGCGGAGGAAAAAAAAAAAGACAGAGAGGGAGAGTGACAAGAAAAAAAAAAAAAAAAAAAAAAAAGAGATAGAGAAGGCGCAGAGAAAGTGACAGAAAAGGAAAAAGGGGGAAAAAAAAGAAAGAAAAAGGGAGAGGTGGAGGTTTTGGAGAAAGAAAGAAGAAGAAAAAAAAAAGGAAGAGAGGTGAGAACTGAGAAGATGAAGTGAGGCGGAGAGAGAAAGAAGAAAAAGACAGAGAGAGAAGAAAGAGTTATAAATGAAGAGAGAGAAACGGAATAAAAAAACATTTTTTATTTTAGCACATCTGTCCATACCGTTCCAAAAATGGAACGGTGCTGTTCATGTGTGCCAAATTTTATAGGATATAGAACACCTCATGAGAAGGGTTTTTTGGTGTTTGGTGTGCCAAATGCCAAATATTTGGCATTTGGCACACCTGATGAGAATGCTCTAAAGCTTTGTAACGGTCATATCAACATATGAAAACTTGAAGAGAAAAAACCATTTGTCCACTCAAATTCTAATTAAAAAAGAGATAGAGATGGAGATATACATATATAATTGTCTACTCATATGCTAATTAAAAAGGAGAGATATGGTATATTAGAAAGGAAAAAACATAGATGATCAATTTATTTTATTTTTCCCCTTTTTTTGGAGCAATTAGCTGTATATAGTATATACTACTAATTAAGAAAAAAGAGATAATGTTTAAAAATAAATAGAGAAATATAGAGAGATAAGGTTTAAGGAAAGTAAAAAAACATATATGATAATTTTTTTAGAATAATTTATTTAGCTATTAATGATACATGCTAATTAATAAGGAGAGAGAGAGAGAGAGAGAGAGAGAGAGAGAGACAAAGAGAAGAATAAACATAAATGGTCTTTTTTTTTTTTTTTTTTACATATTAATTGTTGTAATTATGGTATTAAGAAATTATTTGTCTCATCATTTTATGCTTGGAGAAAGTGATACATGACATTATTGTGTGCATCTACCAGCTTTAAGGATCTAATTTTTTTTTTTTTTTTAATAGAAAGTTTCAACTTATAGCGTTCGCTCTTAATAAGGACTCTTTATCATCAGATCAAAACACTAATCGGTTTTTTATTTAGGCAGAGATTGAATCTCAGATCTCTTATTCAACTTTCATAGACTTTACCAGTTGAGCTAATTGGAACCCATAGGATCTAACTTTTATAATATAATAATAATATTATTATAGGTAGATAGATATGGTATTAAGTTCTATACCCATCATTTTTTTAAGGAAAATGTTAAAAAATGCCCTAAGGGCATTGATTTAGGAACTATTTTTAGATATATTTATGGGAAAATGATAAAGTACTTAATTTTGTTAACAATTTTTTATATTTCTCATAAAAGTGATGTCAAAACTTTTTATATTTATCATAAAAGTGATGTCAAAACTTTCTGAATATGATTTATTAACAATTACCTTAAAGTCACCCGTTAACATGACTATTTTTTTAATTGGGCATTTAAGACTCCAAAAATTGTTTATTTTAATAAAATTTCATTATATTAGGTGTTTTTCATTAATTTTAGTAGTGCTTCTACATGTTTAAGCCATTGCATATATATTCTCAATTAAAGTATTTTCAACAAAATATTTGAATAGCCTTTGGAATAGGAATGATTGGAAAAATTAAAAGGTAAATGACAAATTAAGTAATAATGATCATAAAATAAAATAAAAACATAACATAAATATCATACTAATTTATCTAATTCAAAATTTTTAATTATATGGCACGTGTCTAGCATTATGGCAACAATATTGACATGTATAAATAATTTTGACACGTGGTGTTGTTTGTCCATATATATCAATGAAATGTAAGAAGTTGCCACATGTCATTATAGTTTGTTTTGAAAATGAACACATGTCATTATAGTATGCATTCTCCAGTTTTAGGGTCCAATAAAATATATTTAATCTTTTCATAAATTAAAACTAACCTTTGTTAAGGCCCATTTTGGCAAAAAGAAAAAGCCCAATAGCAAGAAGATGTCCAACAATATAAAAGGGGTGAAGAAAGAAGAATTAGCAAAGTAAAAAAAAACCATTAGACCCGAATGGCAGGAATAATAATATACAGGCTCACAAAATAGTAAAAGGATCTCAAAGAAAACAAACGGGCCCAAAGGAGCCTCAAAAAAGGAAGTAGTAAGCCTATGGAAATCTTAAGAAGTAGAAAGCAAGCAGAGATGAGCCGGAGGAGTCCCAAAGAAAGGAATTAGTAAATGGAGTTGGTTCAAAGGCCAACAAACACAAAAGTAAATGATATGGTAATTGGGCCGGGGAAACCCGAAAGATTTGGCAAAAGCCCATGAGAATGTAAGAAGTAGGAAAGAAAGAGATGGGTCAAGGATGCCCCAAGGAATGAAACGAGCCGAGGATGCCCAAAGAAATAGAATGGGACGAGGAAGCCCTAGATGATATGAGAACAAACCCAGTAGAAATACTGGGTAATGTAAACTGAGGGAATGAATAATACATGGCAGGCTTAGACAAAGCCCAGCAAATGAAAGTTAAACGATATCATGGTAGGAACAATGCAGTGGCATGGCAGGATTACTAGTCAGCCCATAAACCAAGGGCGAAAAGAGATAGGGGCTGAATTGAAAGAAGCAAAGGCCCACATCCAAGCAATACCCAACCCAAAGAAGAAACAAGATGCAAAGAATGAAGACCCAATGACTCACCCACTCCACAAAAAGTTAAACAAGCAGCAGAACACGCAGCAATGCCAGACAAACCCACAGACAATAGCAAATGCGTGAACACCAGACAAGTAATGGACTCACATGGAAGTGGAGCATGCACAAGACTCAGGCACCTCCAACTTGTGCCCAGCCAATACAGGGGCGGTGGGCCATGAATCAGAGATAAGAGAGGGTATGGTCTGGCGATGGGGAGAAGGGGGAAGCTTATTCTGGGGTTTCAACTTAAGCTCTTTTGGGGAAAATGTCCTGCTGGGATAACATGCCACCCAAAAGAGGCAAAGATGAGCTAGAATCACTAGGTGCATGCTATAGGAGTTAGTAAGAGAGAATATTCAACCCTTATCCGGATGGGAATGCCACGGAAAGTAAGAAAATAAAACAAAACTCCCTTTGTCTGGAAATGAAACGTGGCGCAGCCAGCACAGAGTAGTGGTGGTGGTTGGGCAGCTAGCAGACCAGTGGGCAGTCCGGGAAGGACACCTACAACAAGCCAAGAGTAGTTGAGGGGTAAAATGGTAAATCTTATCATGGCAGGAAGTATAAAAAAGCCTTAGTCACGCACAGTGAACAACAAGGAGGCAATAAGAAACATAGAAAAAGAGAGAAATAGAAAGCAAAGAAAACATAGAAGATAAACATAAAAGAAAGAAAATAAGAGAACAAAAAGTGTAGTGAGAAAACAAGAGTGTGAGGAGTGATAGAGCATGCACCGATATGCTACTCACTTTTCTCCCTCTTAATAGCCCATTCTCTAGCAAGTCAAGAGTTTGAGATTAAGCCACTTAGGCCCATTTTTCAAAGTAGGCAATTTTTATAGCAGAATCTCCCTATGAGGTTACTTACATTGTAAATTGGTTCCCTTCTTGGACTTAAATCTACCAAGGAGCCAAGTTCAGCAAATTGACTCCTTCCTTCCTTTATCATAATTGTCCAAGTGCTAACGTTATATTTCTTGTTGCTTATTCATTCTTGCCATACTCTTATTATCGTATTTTCCTGTTGGAAAATTGTCTAAACATTATCTTTGGCACTTCAGTTAGAATATTTTAACTATCCTGTTGTATTATGTTTTTTTTTGCCATAACGTTTTTATGACAATATTCTCTGCTGTGGACATGTGACTAAAATCTCTGTCAGGGGTCCTAGCTTGCACACAAGCTGATTTAAGGTGAGTTTCAATTGAGATAGTCCCGACTCTCTTGCCCCAGAATCATTGGGCCATAGTACGGCAGGAGCAGCCCAACCCAAGATATAAAAAAAGGCCCACCACAACCTTATTGTTGGAAAAGAAGATTCTTTATTGCAACTTTCACACAAAAATGTGGATCCAATTGTTTTAGCCCTTTTACGACAATCAGTGCGTGAAATATAATACCATCCATTTTAGCCTACCAAAGGATAGGCAAGGAGGTTCCACCGTCCTAGCCTCCTAGGGGTTTCTACCAAAAGATAGGCAAAGAGGTTCCACCGTCCTAGCCTCCTAGGGGTTTCTAGAGAGAAGACCTAGAGGCGAGAAAATGTCAAAAACTAAGACAATGGATGTTGGGCTATGTGGATCCCGAATTTGTGTTCACTTTGGTTTGTAATTTGACCCGACTTGGAAGTATTACGGCTTTAAATGTAATTTTTTTTAAGGCTTAGTTTATGAAGCAAAGGCTTGGGCCTATCTAGTATATATTTGCTGTTTCAAAATTAGAGTTTGCTATATTATAGATTTATAGTAAAAATCGTTGCAACTTTGTGGACATAAATATATTGCCAAACCACATAAATCTTTCGAATTAGGTTAAAATCTCAACATTTTATACTTTAAAGTATTGCTTTACTTTCAACCGGGCTGGTTAGTATCTGATTGTCAATGCTCTTCCTTCGGATAACCTTTACTTCATCTGCAAGCGAGCAACAGATGGGCATGACAAGGAATACTTGAAAAAAGATAGTAAATGATAACGCAACTGAATGTGTTCTCTTAAGGACTGCAGCTGGCATTTAATCACTAATATGTGCTGCCATTTTAGGGATTGACAAGCTAGAGCAAATACATGAATTGTGGACGAAATTACAAAGTCAGTATCTAGGTGAGCAATTCTTCATTCTTGTAAGCAGCATGTTAAACACTTTTTTCTCTCCATGTCAAAGTCACAACTCACAACTTATCCTCATTGTTGCGACTTAGGGGGCCAGCTTCGGTTTGCCCATTAAGCTGTGGGCCATAAAAGCTGTGGGCCATAAAAGCCAGTGTCTACTTTGGATGGTTTTCCCCTTATTTTATTCCTTCTTCTCCCTCCTTTTCTTCTCTTTCAACATGCTTCATTATTTTGGAGCTTATGCGGGGAATTTAAGCGGGTGTTTGGTAGCTTAGTTTGATCACATTTGTAAGCATTTTAAATAATATTGTATATTTTTTTATACATTTTTTCACCCACACGTGTATCAAATAAACCCAAACAACATTACTCAAATTTCTCTACCAAAAACCCCCTAACTCTTCCACTAAAATCCTTTTTTATATAATAAATTGGTCTATATGGTGACTTTGCCCTCTAGGGTATTTGTTAATTGACAATTTAAAGAAAATTTTAATATCATTTTTATGAAAAATATAAAAATTTATTAATCCTTTTCTTTTCCCATAAAATTTAGAAAAAATATATTTTCTAAATCAATACCTTTAAAGCATCCGTTAATTTTTCCTTAAATTTAGAAACACAAAATTTTTCACAGCTGCTAATATTTTCGTTTATGATTTTTCTCTAGTTTATAAAAATTATTTGTATCTTTAGCTTTATATTATTATTTTATATATGTATTACTTTATTTTTATTTGCTAAAAATTGGAAATTAATTGTATTGCACCCAAAAGAGCTTTACAACTGTCTGGATGCAGTGCTTCTAGCACATTAGGAGGCATTGTCCTGGCAAATATTCTTTCAAGATTGATGTTATCTGCCAATTTGCAAAAATAATCTGCTCAGCGAAATGGATCCAGTGGGCAAGGTCCATGGTAACCGCACACTGTTTATAACTTTATTGGCCGACCTCCTGATATTGATGCCTCCTAGTGCTTTGAGCCATTTGCCTGACCAACTGGGCATGGCATATTAATATGATATAAATTCGCAAGATAAACAAAACAGAGAGGAAAGATATGGAGTTTAATTCTGATCTCCTAAAATTATACAATTTTTTTTTTTTTGAGAAACAAAAAAAGGGGATTAATGGTTATACCGTTATATTACACCCCGGGTTTTGAGATAAGAAAAACCTATAAACGGACTCTTGCGGGTAGCGGGACTCAAACCTAAGTGTGGTGCATGAAGCGTCCGGCCCTTACCTACTTAGCCAAGCCCCGTTGGCAAAAAAATTTATACAATTTATATACACAAAACTTGCATTTTTTTTTTTTTTGATGAGACACAAAAATCCGCATTTGGTTCGTTGTGATGTGTTGTTAATGTAATATACATTATGATGATGTGATATTAAAGTTATTAGTTTATTTTATTTTTTCTATCATTACCATAATTTAATATTATAAAATATTACAAAATATATGATATTATCTTAATTTCATCACCTTCCAAAATAATGTAATATTGTATTCTTATATTAATATTACATTAATATAAGATTATAATAATATAATATTACTGTGTAATGTAAAATCATGACGAACCAAATGCTCCCTAAATACTTAGTTAATAACCTTGTAGTTCAATAGATTGACACCTTCTAATTTTTTCAAAAAAAAAAAATTAAATTCAAATTCCCTCAATCGAATTATTAAAAAAAATTAATATAGAATGTAGCGTGTGTTTGTGTTAGCTTATTTATTTTGTTATATTTTATTTAAAAATAATTTATAAAAGCCTAAAATTGTACCTAAAAAAATAAGGTTTGAAAAAATTGTGCCTAATAAAAAAAAAAAAAATCTCAAACACATTTATAATAAATTTAACAATGAATAAATAAAAGGATGAAACTTAAACCTTAATTTTTAAAAATAAATAATAAATTTTTTAATATTTAAGAAACAAATATCAAAGTGAAATCAAATTTTGGGGATGAAAAAAGTAATAAGTGAAACTTTCCTATAAAAATAGTTGCACGGGGAAGGGATCCTAAATCCTATTTCGGATATTCTAGCAAAGAAAGAAAGAAATAGAGGATTCTCCAAAATAAAAACAAAAACAACTTTGAATCTTTGATATAGAGCCAGCTACCTGCCTGCCATTGCAATTTTTGGGAGATGCACTAAACGTGCACGAATCGTATTGGAATTGAAGGACAAATTACAGCTTCATTTCTTGTGAGATTTGAGTTTTTAGAAGAAAAATTGAGACAATGAAATGTCTTATTTGTCAAATCAGCCCCAAATTTCCAAAGGCCAATCAACCACCACAGGACAATCTAATTCAAGAACTTTCATAGTGTAATCATATTTTCTCTTGAGGATGCAAAAACAACATTCATCATCTGTCTGGACTCCTTTTGTCTAATATTATTTCTTTAAAGAATTTGTTAATTAAATACTCCTTGCTTTTTAGCTAAGCTGTTAATATAGGCCTTCAACCACAAGCAAAATGTGTTTGTGATTCACATAAAATAGTACATGACCAAGAATTTGCTTATAAAGTCTGGGGTCAAGTCGATCTTGCATGTTGCAAAAGCATCTCTAACTACCCAATCATTTGCTTCTTAAACTGATGCACTCCATTTAACTTTATGTCAACAATATTCTCATTATTCTAAGGTGAAGTCTAAGAGATGCTCAATACTTGCTCTCTGTTGACAGCTTGCTATGCTCTTTAAAATATTTGCCTAACATTAATGTTATAATTACTTCATCTGACTGCTTATTTTTTCTTACACTATTAATTACACATCTGGGTCATGCCCCCCACCAACAATGGTCCCCTTACACATTTTTCAGTAATAGATGCATCACTTGGTATTAAAAACATTTTAACCGATCTCTTTTAGTGTTTCTAATACAAAAATTTAAGATTCAAATCTTCACTTTCTTAGCTATCAAATTATTAAAAAAAAAAAAAAAATACAGTACGTAAAGGTGATTGTAATTGGAAATTAATGGTGATAGTAATGGCTACTTGAGCTACAAAAGGAAATTTTAATGTAAAAAAAAAAACTTGTTTTGCTATGCTAATATAATCTCAAGAATTGATTAAAAGTACTAAGAATTGGACATTGATGGAAATGGTAATTTGTGTGATCTATGAAGGTAACACAATAATTAGTTTAAGACATTGGACATTTAAAGTGATAGGAAAATTGCCAACATTTTAGTTGCATAATGATATTAATGTTTAGGACTTTGATTTCAACATTTATATGAGTCATGAAAAAGCTAAAATCAGAAGCAACAATATTGATTAATCGATCCTACCAGAAAATATTTGATTGCATCCATCAACAATATATTCAGAATAATTCAACGGCCAATCTAAATGAGATTGACCTTTCCTAATGGTAGGACCCAGATTAGGGGGACCAATATTATTGCAAGTTCAGTATACGAACAAGGTTTTTTTGTTTTTGTTTTTATTATTATTTTTTATCATCATCATCACATCAACAAAACCACCCAATTCCAGTTGTTTTGGTTTTGTGATTGTTTACCTTTTTTTGGACTTCGAGTTTGCTTTAGTTGACTATATATCTAAGTGCAACTTTATGAGGAGAAAAAGAGAAGTATTTGTTATTTTCATTGTTTTCCCCTCTCTTTTTTTAAGAGCATCATGGGTTTTTAATGGTATAACATGGACGTTTCATAACCCAGAACCTTTTGATCTTTCAGTACAAGAATGAAACTCCATCAATCAACAAGTGACATTTAAATTAAATATATATATATATATATATATGTATATATAAAAATCAATCAATAAGTGACAACCAATGGATTGTGTGGTTATTAACTATTAAGGGCCATCTAATTAAGTGGCCTGCAATTCAAGCCACCCTGTGGGGTATAGAGTTATTGGTTAATTAACTTGCCAGTTAGATATGAGGAAGCAAGAAAGATAGGGGGAAAAAAAGTCAGATTGAAAATAACAAAAAACTAACAAACAAGCAATCCATGACAGAAATGATCAAATTAGTCCTTAAAATATAAATTTTATCAATTTAGTCCCTCCTTAAAAATGATTGGTTGTTCCGTCCAAATTTGTTGACAAATAACACTGTTTAAACATTATTTTTGTTAAAAAATTTACTAAAAACATTGATATTGTTGTTTGATAAGTATTATTTAAAAAAGAAAAAGTTTTAAATGACTTCATTTGAAAATTGACTTATTTCGATGAAGTGAGGAAGTAAATTGACAAATTAAATCTTAATAACTAATTTGATAAGTAAAAAAGAAGGATTAAATCGAATTTTAGGCTTCAAATTAAGTATTACAAATTTAAATTTAAAGTTAATATCGCGAAATACAGAGGATCATGTTCTCATTGCCTAAAGGAAATGGTGTTATTCACCATAACGTCAAAACAAGTTGCAAAACAATTTTGAATTCAATTGATCAAGTTGTTTAAAATGATCATCCGCATTAAAATATAAAAAGGGTTAATCCTCACCTTGGTACTTTCACACAATAATCACTCATAAAACTACAAGCGAACCTAGTTTAATCTTTACAATATTCATACATTTCTTGTTATAGAATCAATCATGAATCAACCATGATCACCACCATAGTCAGAGTCAGCAAGTAGTGTAGAACTCAACAAGCTCGTCCATGGACCCCAGCTGATTCTCAGCATTGTCAAGCATCCAAAGCAAGTGCTCAAACAGCACAACCTCACAAGCAACCGCAACTCCGTCATCATATTCACCTGATGACTTCTCCACCAGTTCCTGAAAGAGAGGGTGGTCAATGATTTCGGAGCTTACAAGGTATCGCCGCCGAGTCTTTCCCACGTAAACAGCATGAAGTTCCTGCTTTGAGACATTATCGGATTCGCTTGTTGAGGAAGCGACGGAGCTTCTGGCTCGGGAGAGCTGCTTGGTGAATGAAGGCCATCTTTTTATGGCTGACTTGAGCTTCGTTAGCTTTCCAACTTTGGTCATCTTTGAAACCGTTTGATGGGTTTTAATGTGTTTGTATGTGTCTGTGTGTGATAGAGAGAGAAAGAGAGAGGGCTTTGTTGTGATAGTGAGAATTGTGGGGAAAGAGTGAGGGAAGGTTCGTATATAAGGCCATGGAAAACACAGAGAGAGAGAGAGCGAGAGAGAGAGAGTGTGCACACATGCATGGCCCATTGTTTGATACCAGCTAAGAATGATATGTTTAGGTGCAAAACTAGTTGTGCCTTTGTTTGGCGTCTGGTGGGACTTTGGAGTAGTGGGACTACATATGTCTTAGGAGTGATGTTTGCTTGTAGAGTGTATGTCCATAATAACCCACTTCCAACCCCATCATTCTTAATTAATTAATTTTTATTTTTTGGGGGTTAAGAAAGCCCTTAAAAATTGGATTAAGTATATTTGATTCTTTTTATTGTATGGGCCACATCAAGAAAAGTATTCTGAACTAGAGTCGATAGCTAATTTTGATTATCCCCTACGACAATTGTACAAAGCAAGGCAAATAGATACTTGTTAAGGTTTTGAGCCACATGTTCTATAATATCATGCATGCATCAGTCGATCAGTGCAAAGAAATGAGGGACAGAATTGGCTAATGCCCTTTTCGCCCAAATTATATAGCCTTCTACCCCGTTTCCAAACTAATTAGAGAAATGCCAATTTTTTGTAACTCGATTTTCTCAAAATCGAGTTTAAAAAAAAAAAAATTGAAACCTTATAGTGGCGTTTTAAGGAGTCTACAGTGATGTTTTAAGGAACTATAGCGGTGTTTTGGAACTCGAGGTCCTAGAACTCGACTTATAGGCGAATTTTTTTTTTACCTATAACTCGAGTTCATGGAGGTCGAGTTCCAAAACGCCATTATAGGTTCTTAAAATGTCACTATAGGCTCCTTAAAAACACCACTATAGCTTAACTCGATTTTGAGAAAATCGAGAGGCAGAAGACCGTATAATTTGGGCGAAAAGGGCATTGACCAATTTTGTTCAAGAAATGAGATTTGTTTCATTTCACCTAACGAGAGTTCATTCAAGATGAGGATTTTATTTCGTAAAATTTAGCAATATATAAACTAATGTATTAGTTAAAATTTTAAATTATAGTATTAGATACGCCTTAAAATTTGTATTAGATAATTGAAACTTTAATTTTAAAAGAGGAAGATCATTTTTCCAACTGAAATGGCTCAATGCCATTTGTATATGAATGAAAATTTGAGGAGCGTAAATGAAACAGTTTTCATTACATTTATCTTATATATACAAGCTACTCTCAATAAAATGGCACATTTTTCTTATGTTCTTGTACGAAGAATCTTTTTTATTATTATTATTATTATTATAAATTGTATTTAGTATATTTGATTCTTTCTATTGTTTGGGTCATATCAGGAAAAACATTTCGAGCCACATTTTTTATTATCCCGTACGAAAATTGTGCAAAGAAAAGCAAATAGAATACTTGTCACGGTTTTGAGCCACATGTTTTATAATATCATGCATGCATCAGTCAGTCAATCCAAAAAAATGAGATATGTTTCATTTCACCTAACGAGAGTTCATTCAAAATGAATATTTTATTTTGTAAAATTTAGCAATATATAAACTAGTATATTAGTTAAAATTTTAAATTGTAGTATTAGATACAGCTTAAAATTTGTATTATTTAATTGAAACCATGAAATAGATCAATTTCAAATAAAGAAGATCATTTTCTCAACTGAAATGGTTGAATGCCATTTGTATATGAAAAATGATGAAAATGCAGACACACGCAAAATAATTCAGATCCAAATGCTACCAATACAAGTTCACAAAAGTACCTAACTATCCTGGTTTTAAATTCTGTCTACCATTCCCATTCTCTTACTAAGATGATAAAAATTATTAGTATAACACCTAATCTTTGTCTCCAACAATCTTCAAATTTTATGAAAGTATTGCAATACATCACAAAAAGAGGGCATTTAATAAAGCTCTCAGGTTGTAAGAATAATCACGTATAATGTATCATTCTCAATGGTTGGTTTCTTTTTCTTGTTCTTGTTCCTGTGAATATATATTGTACGATCATTAACGGCAAAAAATTTTAGCTGTTGGTTGGTAGCCAGCCCACCAGCTTCCATCCGAAAGAACAACTGGTTTTTGTTTCCAAATGAGAGAAAAGCCATAAGCTTGGCATCTTTTATTAATATAGCTTCCATATTGTACCCACTTTTGTCTTCATTTGTGTAGCGGTAAAACTTAAAATTGCTTTTTATTTATTTTTTTAATTTTAGTTTGGTTTTTGCTCATTATTAGAATGAATGTTGCAGTTTAGATATTAATTTTTGTGATTAGCCCTTTGATGGCACTATTTTTTTTGTAAGTTCCTATATTTATAAAAGCATTGGTTTGATCTTAATTAACATATTAATATGCATATAATTAGTATGATTATAGGCATCTTATTATTATTATTTTTTTATAAGTTCCTATATTTATAAAAGCATTGGTTTGATCTTAATTAACATACTAAATTTATGTCAATTAGTCAAAGTTTTAGACTTTTAGTTATGTTTTGTTTGCCCCCCAAGAAAAAGAAGAAGAAAGAAGAAAATGGAACAAATAAGAATTAGAAGAAAACAAAAAAAAAATTCAGCATGTCACATTATTAATTGGGTTGTGTTAATGGCGCAAGGTGCCTGTTAATAACTTTTTTGAAATTTTTCAGACAACTTTTTTGTCTTTTTAATAGTTTTATTTCATTTTTTCAGTTTTATAAGTATCTCTTTGTATCTTTTTTTTACTTTTTTCTAAATTTTTTTTTTTTGGTCTTTTCTACACCTTAACAAGCACCCGGTCCGTGCTTGTTAACATTTCCATGGTTAATTTGTGGTCCAATATGGCACATAAGGGCTCCCAGGCTAGGGACAAAAGACCTCTGGTCCAACTCTCCTACACTGTGGTCCAAGAGTCTAGAACTTCTCACCAACTTGGGCTATAGTTGGATGGGCACCTAATTCCAAGCAATCCTTTTTATTTTCTTTTTCTTTTTATAAGCTTACCTAATTATTAATACCAAACCATTCTTACTTTTGTTTCTTTTCCCTTTTTTTTTCTTCTCATTTTGGTATCCAAAGTCACTTAATAAAGCAGGAAGTGTATATGAGTTCAAAGTTTTTTTATGTCTTAAAAAAGCTAATAATAATAATCATGTCTTATTTATAATAGAAAATGATTTGGGACATTCAAATTAATTAGTCTTGTTGGAAGGTAACAAGGACATTATGTTGCAATGCTCTCACATGGGATTGCCTCGATCTCTTCCTTTCATGCACGCCTCAATGGGTATCCTAAATCTGGAGTAGGATTTGTTTGGCTTCGAGGGCATGTGCTTAAGGAAAATCAGTGTGTGATCAATGTAAGATTTCGAGGGATAATTGGATCATGTGCTTTTTACAACAAAAATAATTAAAAGATATCACTCACTTTGGATTATTTAAAGATACAAATCTTGTAATAAATTGTAGGGTATTAATCATTTTCAGTTCCAAACAAAAATCTATGTAATTGAATAGGTGTTTATTTGGAAATGTGGAGAGCATATCATATATATGATGTCTGAGAACTGATTAGCAGACATAAAATCAAAATCAATATTTGCATGATGATTATGATGTTGCATAATGGACATTGCTTCTATCTTGTTGGGGATCATCTTGTCAATTATTAAAATTTTAAAACACATTCCTATAGAAATTAATCAAAGAATTAAGATTTTCTTTTTTCTTTTCCCCACACGCCAAAGTAGAAAAGTTGTTCGATAATAAAGAAAATTTTGTTCTTTAGTGAAGCTTAATCTTTTGTTCATCATTTTTTTAGAAGTAAAAAAAAATCAGCTTTTCCTTGCTATTAGATGGTTAAGAAAAATTGTATATATTTTAGTTAAAAAATGTTTCTGATCTCTCTTTCTCTCTCTGGAAGCCTCTCTCTCTCTCTCTCATAGAAAGTTTGTTAGATTTATAAATTATGCAAATAAAAAAGCTCCCAATTTCCCTCGAAATTAGGGCTATAAATTAACCAAGTTGTTCAAGAAATAAACTTGTTATTTAACCATTGAGCTAAACTTAAAACTAAGTGTAGGTTTGACTATTAAACAAGTCAAACTCAAACATATAACTCATGAACAAGTTTGTAAGTATGAGACTCCATTAATGTATATATAATATTATATGTTTATAATATACTAATATAGACTTGAGTTTGAATTATGTAAATTTGTAAATAAGCGATATCAAATTATTACTTGTAATCTATTGACAATAAAAATAGTTCATTAAATAGTCTAATAATATACTTTTTTTGAAGAAAGGTCTAATTATATACTTTAGTTATTCATTATTAGTATAGATTCATGAAGATATAAATTAATTTAGTCATAGTTTTTATTATATAGGTAAAAGAAAAAGTTAATCAAGTTGTCCATTAAAAAACTCGAACATGTTTAACAAAAATATATACTAAAATTAGAAAATGTAATTTAATTTTGTAACGAGATACAACTTATGATTAAATAAATTGAAATGAACAATCTCTCTCTCTCTCTCGAAAGTTTGTTAGATTTATAAATCAACTTATCAGTTAATTAAAATAAAACTCTAGCTACGCAAGGAAAAAAATAATAATAAAACTCTAGCTAGTTGGCACTTACTACCTGGGGGAAAAAAATCATTTCTTTTAGTTTATGGGCCTTCAAAGTCTTAAAACCAAATGAACAAATTTAGCAACAAAAAAAAAAAACCCAATGAACAAGTGCATTGTGGACAAGGCTCCTTTGATATTGCTAACTACTAAGTATCTTACAGCATAGCTGAGCCACTTAATTTGATTCAATGTGGCTGGTTTTTTATTTTTTTTTCTTAATTAATAAAATATTGTATTATACGAAAGAGTAAAGGAGCCTATCTCCTTAATTTCAGCCCATAAATCCGAAGGTGGGAGAGAGGAAAGAAGTAATGGGCCCTTTTTTGTTACAAGAACCAGCCCAATCAGTAAGAGAATAGGCAATCATATTGGTTGATCTAGTTATACAAGAGAAAGGAGTACAAATTAAAACAAAGTTACTTCTTGAAAAAAAAAATTTATGTCATGCATTCTCCCAGCAAAGCTCCAATCAGGTTTGCATGAGCAGTTATGGGATTCAAGCATTAAGCTAATAGAGAGTTCTAACAATTGATCTAGGATAGAATATAGGCTTTAATTTTTATAGTTTGTTAATTTTGGATAGTTTAATGGAGTTTTGGAAGTGTTAAATTTTAGGTCAATATTTCCAAATACAAATCTTTTGTGCCACATTTTGTATTCCGTTTTATGTTCTATCAATCACAACTTGCCAAGTCATGTATTTGTTTGACTTTCCCTATAAAATAATCAAAGTTTAAAATGGAAAAAAATAAACACACGACAAGTTGTGTTGGTGGAACATAAAATGGAATACAAAATGTGATACAAAAGATTTGTATTCAATATTTCCTTGATCCTATAGCCTCCTAGGGATATTTCTCTTATTGTTTTCCTCTTCAAATTATAGCCTTTTTATATAGTAAGTATCAATTAATTAGGATCTTTGTTAGAATATTTCACTTATCAATTAATTTTATAGAGTTTTTAAATTAGAAAGTCTATTATTTATTAATTAAAGTTCTCTTTTAAAGTGGGATTTAGTTAGCTCAATTGGTAAAATCTCTTTTTGAAAATATTTTTATACTATATAGAAATATTTAATATTTTAAAAATTAGCCCCCAAAATAGGACTTGGCCACCTCAAATATTTGAGTTAGTCCAATAATTTTCTTAAGAAAAATTGTCCAATTGATCATAGTAGTTATAGAGAATGTATTGTTTCTCAATTTCATTTTTTGTTGTAAAATGTGTTCTCATATCTCTTAAAGTTTTGGATAATTCATGTCTAAACACTTCATTAGTTCAATTGACAATTTATAGTAACTTATATTGAAAATGAAAATTTTAGGGAATTCACTATAGAAGACGGTGAAAAATTTAACTTTATAAAACATTTAATTTTAAGGATTTCATTGTGAAAGATACTAAATTTGTGTGTGTGTGTGTGTGTGTGTGTGTGTGTAGATGTATGTGTTTGTGTATATGTATGGAAGTTTGTATAGACAACAAATTAGTAACACAAATCGGGCCCCCCAAACAAAAATTTCTAACTCCGACCTTGTTGTTGTCGAATAATAGATCTGAGATTGGATCCCCATCTACATTAAAAACCAATTGATGTTTTGGTTTAATGATAATAAGCAATCATCATTAAGGGGACGCCATAGGTTTGAAATATTATCGTATCTATTAAAAAAAAGGTTCCTTTTTAGAGTTTTCTTTTATTTTATGGTGAATTCTTGAATTCTCCTTGTGTCACACCCCTAACTCGACAAATAAGCTAGGCTTGCGACAATCTCAGCACACTTATAAATTTTTTACCATAGAAGCATGCAAAGCCTTCTTATAGAGTAGCATCCTCAAAGAAACACTACAAATCAAATCCAAAACTAACCTCATTGATTCAATTATCAAAACAATCCCCAATACATCAATAATAACAGAAATTGTAAGTCTCAAATGCACGAAAATACTTATATAAAAAAAACAACTGAATCCTAGAAGTTTGATCCTTGCTCCAAAAGGCCTAATCTTGTCTCAAGCGCACAACCTAAGGCTATGTTTGTTTAGAGTGAAGGGAAGGGAAGGGAAGGGAAGAGAAGAGAAAGGAAAATAAAGGGAAAAGAAAATTTGTGTTTGGCTGTAAAGAATAAGAGAAATGAAATGTATTTTACACTTTTATCCTTTTAATTTATAAAGAAATAAGATATAAATGTAATGTCACACAAAAAGCTAAAACTTTTTAAGGGTATAAGAGTAATTTTATGGACTTGAAAGAAAAGTTAAAAATAAAAAATTTGTAGGACCCATAGAAATCATTTTTCCCATTCATTCTCTTTTAACCAAATAAAGGATAATAAGTCATTTCTCTTCCCTTCTCTCCCTTTCCCTCAAGCCAAACATAACCTAACTGCAGCTCTGAAGTTAGTTGCTCCTCTTTATTATACACACGCACAAAAAGGTTTTTTTTTTTTTTTTTTTTTTTTGAGAAAAAAGAAATAGGTGACCTTGATAGTAGAATAAGTAACCAAATTCTGAAGTCTAAACTAGTTGGATTAAGAACAACTCAAATTATGCAATTTTTTTACAAGCAGTGTAAAGTGTAAAATCTCATAGGATTTGAAATTTCATTTTAATAGAGTTAATCATTGAATGAAACAATTAACAACAAACTTCTTTTAATTCAAAAAGATATGTACTAAGTTCATATTAATAATCTAAGCAACTATGGCCACATTCTATCTTTATGATTTTTTTTTTTTTTGATGGGAAGTACGGTAACTTTATTCATGAAGAAGATAAATACAAAGCATCTTGAATTGCAATGAATTCTATCTTTATGATTAGGTTTGAAATAACGCGTGGCCTTTGATATGCTCCAAACAGAATTAGTTCTTGGGCCAATGTTAACCCCATTAGTAGGGTCAAAAGCATAACCAGATTATATGGTAGGTTCTAAAAATATTTAATTTCGATTTCACATTCATAATGTTACATATCAAAAAATATCACATTCATAATGTTAGCCAATAAACTCAAGCTCAATTAGCATCTCTTTCCAGTACAAGTGCTAAGTAAAGGGGTGAAGTCGTGGAATAAAATGTTAAGTGTTAAGTGCTAACCGAGCCAAATGTGTATCTTACATAAGCTAGAATAAAATATTGTAAATATGCTTAATCCTATTTTGAAAAAAAAAAAAAATGCAGAATTTTTTATATAAATTTTTTTTGCTAATTTTTTCAATAGGAAAGAAAATAAAGTTTTTTTTTTGGTTTGTATTCCTTAAAAAAAAAAAATCAGTTAAAATTGTTAAAACCAAAATTTGCAAGAAGATGAAATATTTACATGAATAAAAATTTTTATTCTAAGTGTAAGTTTGGATACAGCTGAAAAGCTGTGTCCAACGTTTTTTAGTGGGTTTCGTGCACTGTTCACGAGACCCGTAAGTACTTTTTTAAGCAAAAATAACTTTAAAATTGGGTCTCACTGCACTATTCACACATTTAAAAATTATTTTGCTACAATATTTTTAGTTTTTAGTTTTCAGCAATAAACGATATCCAAACAGACCCTGAGGCTATGGAGGAGATGTTAAGAAGATTTCAAGAAAGAAGAAAAATGCATAACCTATCTAAAAAATCATAATGCTTGTTAGGATACTCGACTTCATAAAAGTCTTCGTGTAGCTAGTTTTTAGATTAATCCTAGCAACCACTACCAACATGGTATTGTCAAGGAAAAGCATAAACTTACTGTCTCAGATATTTTGGGTGATTGAAAAATATTCTTTTGGTAGTGCACCAAATCATGACATTGTGTAAAAAGGTCGAGGGAGATTTTGGACTAAACTCTTTGATATGTAGGGTTTGTTTGGATACCGCTTATTGCTGAAAACTAAAAACATTATGGCAAGATAATTTTTAAATGTGTGAATAGTGCCGTGAGACTAATTTTTAATGAAAGTTTTGCTGAAAAAAAGAGGTTTGTGAGTTCTGTGAACAGTGCACAAGACCCACGCGCAAAACGCTGGACGCACAAATGCTGGACGTGTCGTGGGATCCAAACGTTCACGTAGTCTTAATCAAATGCTCCTTGGTAAGACATTTTAACTTTGACGTATTTAAATTAGTTCAACTTTAATTCATTATAATATTTAGCTGTGAAATTTAAACTTATATTCAAAATTTGTATATAGATTAATGGTGGTCTTGATATGGAAGTAGTGCACCAAAACCAAATCTCCAAAAATAAGCTATTCCTGTGTTGAGTCGGTGTAGTTCGAATGTATTTGAACACTTGCACTCCAAGAAAAGAAATAGATTGGATTACAAAAAGGCTTAATGATCTTGTGTATGTTCATTGTTCATTACAATTTAAGGTAGCAACAAAGGTATGATAATTTCACTTCTCATGAACTTATTATTTATTGCTTAAAATTTTTTTTAAGATGAATGTAAATTGTATTTTTCTTATAGGAATTATTGGGTGGGTCGAAATTATGATCCTATTGATTTTGAAGATTTCAGCTTCAATGTTGCATGGATGTTAAGAGGAGGAATCTCCATTTTTAACCATTAATGAGGTTGAACAGTTGAAGCATTTCTACAAGAACTAATAGCTTGTACTATTGAAGAATGAAGATTACCAAAAGCATTCCGATCCTTTTGTTGTTTTATATTTATGTTACTAATTTTAAAAAAAAGGTAGTGTAACTTATAAATTTATAATCTTATGCGTAATTATAATATCTTGTAGTTGTAAATGTGGATTTGGAAAACTTGGATTTGAAGGATGATGATGTTGCGGCTAATGAAGATGAAGCAAGAATAGGACCTGAGGAGGCTAATTGGGATGGGGCATTTGAACAAGACATTATTGCAAGTTTAGTTACACCAGATGACATAGAAATTGGTAGAGATTGGTCAACATGGATTAGAGCTTGCCCCTATAAAATTGATTGAGCAAGACACTGATGAATCTTTAAGACTTTATTAAGTACACTGTTATAATTTGATTTTCTTACTTTTGTTATGGATATAAGTTTATTGAAGGCTTCAAGCAACAAAAACAAAAATTGTGTGCCAAGGATAACACATTGGTGCTAAGCGTAATGCTACATGGACAACATTTTTCACAACAAAATCTAAGTTCCAAGTTGTTATTAGTACCCATTATTTACATAAATTTTTTTACCTATCATTAATAACTTGTTATTTAGACAATTGTAAATTTATTATGAAAATATTGAGACCGTAACTTTATTCTCATTGGTACTTGAGTAGTTGATAAGTTTGTTGTCTTCGAATAAAATAGTTAATGTTCAATTCACACTTAACACAAAAAATTGTTTATTGTCTTAGCCTAATAATTTTAAAAATTAATTAATATTTTAGTTTGATAGTAAAGAAATTATGGATAGAATGCATATGAAATGCTAGGGGAAAATGAGCATTTGTCTATAATTTACAAATTATGCAACAAAATGCCTTTTTTTTTGTAAAATGCTCTTATTTTTGAAATTCATTTTTAACAAAATTAAGTTACAAGTGGAATTTGACATTAGTAATGTTGAATTCTATGCATACAGGTGAAACTTGACATTTGCAATATTAAATTCTATTCATATTTTACTACTTAAATTTAAAAAAAAAAATTAAGTAGAACTTTACATTACTAATATCAAATTTCACTTAAAAATATATATAAAATTCAATTTTGAAGATAACGAATTTTACATATAATTTGATTTTGTTAAAATCGAATTTAAAAAATAAGAACATTTTGCCCCATAATTAGAGAAAAATACTTATTTTTTCATGAAATACTATCCATTCTTTGAAAAATATTAATAATATTATGATAAGTCATATCAATAAAAAATAAAACGATAAGAGGGTCCCACACCATCCTAGAGGCTTTACAAGTGTAAGCAATCAGGCTTCTCCAAGGGCCAAGATTTTTCCAGACCATTCGGTTGTCCCTCTCGAACTTTCCTCTGCTTTTGTCTCTGTGTTTTCTATATAAACATTTCCCACATTTTCTCGGCAAACAATCAGTCACAGCTTTATCAGTCTGTTTTCCCGCGCAAATCCGAAAGACCCATTTGGCCTTTATCAGGTAAAGCCTTCGGTTTTCATTTTCTCTTCTTTTCCTTGCTTTCATTTGGGCTGGTCTAGTACAGTAGCTCATGAATTTGTAGCAGTGATTTTTTATTTATTTTTTAAATCTTTATCAATATATTTTTGTTTAAGCTTTAACTTCGTTGCTTCTTCTAGGTGGATCAGTTCATTTTATTTGTAAACAGTTTTTTCTTCACTTTCTTTTACTGTTTTCTCGGGAAACAAACAGAGTACTACCTTCTTGATCTTGAACACTTTAATGCTTAATCAATCACTAAACTTTTGTGGGTCATCATAAATGAAACGAAATGAAATGCTAACACCCTTTACTAGTTAGCATTTTGCTATACACACACACACACTCTCTCTCTCTCTCTCTGCATTTTTGTTCCCGAGAAACAAGCAGAGCATCAGCTTGTAATTCTTAGAAAAATTTATACTTTCCTTACTGGGTCAGTGGGATTTCACTACGCCATCGCTCTTTTGCGAAGTTTTGCGCAAGTGGGTTAGTTGTAGTTTCTGGGTTAAGGCTATCGATTAATGTTTAGTTGTTATTATATTTACTTGTAGCCATTTTCCTTCACTTTATTTTGCCAATTTCTCGTGAAACAAACAGAGTTCTTAATCCGGAAGACGTACCGTTTAAGCTATCTCTAAGCTTGTTTGATTTATGCACGAATGAAATGAAACACTTAAGCCCTTCGCTTTCAATTTGCTTCACTCTCCTTTTCTCTCTCAACGTGATTATTTTTATTGTTGCATTTTTCTGACGGTTTGTTGCAAATGGGTTGTTTGGAGTTTCTGGTCAAGGCTTTTGAATATTGTGTAGTTGATGGATAATGCTAAGCTATGTCAATTTTACTATAAATAGTTTCCAAATTAATGTGCAAATGAATGTAATTAGTTTCACATCAACAATAATTTGACACATCAATTTATGTAGTGAAATTTGTAGTATCTTTCTTGTTGCTGTTAGTTGCTAATGCTTGTTGCTGTGTTTGTTGAAATTCACAGAGCATTCGTGTGTGTTGCTAAGAATTGGAAAAAATGAGCCGTGTTGGGATCAGTGGGGACTTGGTGAACCACCTGTTCAATTTCCCGGAGAGCTTTGAGAAATTGATGTTTCCTTCCCAGGAACACGAGTCCAATGAGAACAAGGGTGTGTTGAGCATTCCAGTTGACATTTTGGACACTCCCAAGGAGTACATTTTCTACATGGACGTGCCTGGTCTGTCCAAGTCTGATATTCAGGTGTGTCTATCTTTCCCACCTTCCTACATTGCCAATGTTTTATTTTACAATATTGTGTGCCTGAATGGTGTGGTTGGATTTAGAAGTTTATGGAATTTGATGAAGAGGAGGTACAAGGTTGAGAGAGCTTGTAGTGATAATTGCACATCCATTTTGATTTGATGAAGAAGAGAATGGTCTGTTTCTAGTTAGGGGCAAAAATTTGATACAGCATCTACTGATAATGCACATCCAATTTGTTTTGATATGGATATGGTCCATTTCATGTAGAAGATTTGATTTTTCATGAATCTATAGGTGTACTTGATATGATGTGATTTTTTCATGAATCTATAGGTGTACTTAATTTTATGTGATTTAAATACTCATTCTGCGCAATTAGGAATGCTCTCTGATTTTTGATAACTTGGGATCATGTATATCTATATATTCATAAAAAGCTAAATCTTTGATGTGAAATGGCGCTTTTCTCTTCAAAAATTTGAGGGAGAGGATCCCTTGTACTATCCTTTATGATACAAGAGAACTTCATATGTATATTGAGCAAGGCTGTAGGTCATGAAACTTGTCTAGGAATTTTATGTTTGATGGATTTAATGAATTTTTGGTATTTGTAAATGATTAAGATTTAGCTAGAAATGACACATATTTTGGAAATGGCTATGGGAGACTAAATATTTATCATTTCTCTCCCAAGCCTTTTGGTCTTTATGAAGCCTGAATACGTATGTCATACTGAAGACTTTAGTAGCAAACTAAACTGTCTAAATGTTGTGCAAATGATATATATTTGGGAAGCTCTGCCTAAAGTCTTCTTTCTACTTTGTTGCAGGTGATGGTTGAAGATGAGAACACTCTTGTGATCAGGAGTGGTGGAAAGCGAAAACGTGAAGATGGAGAAGAAGAAGGTTGCAAGTACCTCAGGCTTGAGAGAAGGGCACCAAAAAAGCTTCTGAGAAAGTTCAGATTGCCCGAAAACGCTAATGTGTCAGCCATTACAGCCAAATGCGAAAATGGGGTTTTGACTGTGCTTGTTGAGAAGCTTCCTCCACCACCCAAGTCCAAAACTGTTGAAGTTACCATTTCCTAAAATAGATTTGGGGAGGATGTGGAAGACAAAGTGGGAGTGATAAGTTTCTAGGCTTCTAATTTGTGTCACCACCATGTTGTACATAGGTTTTAGTTTAGGCATCAAGTTGGTTGTTATTTGAATGCTTCGAGGAAGCAATCTAGCTTGTCAAAAAATTCCTGTGTATCTTCCTACTACTTTATGTAGTAAATGGTGTAGTGTTTTGATTCATGTAATGTTATTTTTATGTCTTTTATGATCACTGTTTTAGACCGCCTTGGATATGATAAATTGAAGTTGACACTAGGGACAAACAATGTCTGTAAGGCACTGAGGATTTAGAAATTATTTAGAAGCCTCTGTTGGAGTTCTGTATGACTTGTAATTACTAGTTGACCAAAACATAGGAGCTGATATAGCCTAATCAACTAGAATATCTCATCCATTTTGAATGTGTGGATGCTTGGTGAACTTGTGAGAGGATGTGGAGCATACACACTGAGATAATGAGAGGATGATATGATACATGAATAATTATCTAGCTGACCAAACCAAAAGAGCTTATATAGCCACAAATCAACTAATCTCATAGATTATTTGATATATGAATTCTTCCCTTTATATCAAGGAAGTCAATTTCGTTCAATTTCGTACTGGCTGGTACGGCCGGTATATATTGTACCGGCCAGTAAACCGGTACAAATATCCTTCTCGTTTCGTACCGAAAAAAATATCGGCTGTGTATCGGCCATACTAGCTAATATCGGTCATTTCAAGCGGAAAGTAAAAACCGGCCGGTGCAAAAAGCTTCTTAAAAAAAAAAAAAAAAAAAAAAAAAAAAAAACAAAACAAAAAACAAAACATAAAAGTATCAAATGGCTCACGTCACCTTTAGGCTCAGCACCACTTTGTTGGTCGTCGTTAACATTTAGCTGGTTTTCCCTTCGTCTTCCTCCTTCAGCTTCGTCTATTCACTTCCCTTCTTTTTTTTTTTTCTTTTTCTTTTTTCTCTTCTTCTTCTTCTTATCTATTGTTTAGACTACAGCTGCACCCCTCTTGGTCCTTTTGTTTTGCGTGGTTCCTGTAGTCTTATTTTGTGTGTACTAACACCACAAGTGTAGACATTAATATTTGAGTTGATGAGTATGAGGCACTGGTAGTAAATCAAAGGTTCTACTAGCTAGAATTTTAAGTTGTATTTTATTGGTTTATGTCTTGTCTACCAGCTCAGGCCTACTAGCTAGAATTTTGAGTTGTATATTCTTGGTTTATGTCTTGTCCATGGCTCAGGCTAGCTGATCAGTCTAGTACAGCCCATGGCTATTATACTTATATTACTTTTCCTTTAATAAAATGATTCTACCTTTTTGATGTCAAAAAAAAAGTTTGAAATTTCAATGACATCTTTTATTTCAAATTTTCATCTATTGTCACTTACTAGTTTTATATTTTTATTAATTAATAGGCTGGTATGTGAGCTAGAGATAAACAATAAGTGAAATATTATAGGCTTATAAATTTAAATTTAAGTGCTCATAATAAATTATTATTATGTGAACTTTAACTACTAAGCATATAAATATAAATATATGCTCCAGAATAGAGATTTTGTGTGTGTGTGTGTGTGTGTATATATATTAAATATATAAAATAGCGGTAAACCCAAAACGATACACCGGTATTAACCGGTATCCGAAATATATTGTACCGGTGGCCAAACCGGTACAGCCTCCGGTACGGTATTGACTTCCTTGCTTTATATTCCTCTTACAATGTATGGGCACATCATGAGAGGATGCATTTTAGAGCAAATATACCAGGTATCTGAGACATGAATAATAATTGCAAATCAAAATCTTCATACAATACAATCAACACAAAGGGATTAATAAGTACCATTCAATGCAATCCACACGAAGGTTAGTGGTTAACCATTATGTTGGGTTTGGAACTTTCAAGTACAATTGCTAACCTGAGTATGAAAATAAAGTTTTATCGAGTTTACACTAGTACATTGTTGATCTTCATGGTTAAATTACGCATAGCATTTTGGTTCTTTCCTCAACTTGATGTTTATTCTCTTTTCATCGAAAGAGCAAAACCCTGTGCAGTCCTTTTTGCCCTGGTAAACTACATGTCGTTTTCCTTTTCATCTGAACTATACTTGATTTTTTGTTCCATGCATAGGGAATACTACTTTACAGCATAAGAAAAGTATAGCTTGAGTTGATAAACTGGAATATGGAGAAGATGAACCAGAGGTCATGGTCTCCCATTTTCATGCAAGTGCAATGAATTGAATCTCATGACTATGATGGTGGGACTTTGCAATCCAATCTCATTCAAAGAAAGGGACAAATATCCAATACAAAGAAAAACCTATGGGCAAAGGGGAACTGGGAAGGGATTATATTAAGGTGTGTAGCAAAGCCCAAAAAGCAAGTTTGCTGCACTTGAGCCTTGAGTTCTGTATCTAGATTAAACAAAGCATATTTCCTCTTTAACAAAAAATGCTAAGGAATAGTTGGGGTGCCATTCGTACCAGTAATTGATGCACTAGGCTGAATAATCTCTTTCCAGCTACTGCGAGATATGAATTAATTGAGTATTACATTGTGTTTCCTAGATCAGACGGTATAGTGAATGAGTTGTCAAGATTCATTTTTGGTGACTCTTCTTTTCTTCCGTGACTTGAGCTTCTTTTTTGTAGAACCCTCTTTAGCAGGACTATCCCCATTCAACAAATGCTCATAATCTTCAAGACTTGCAAATGGGGACGCTGCAGCCTTGCCACCAGCCTTGCCACCAGCCTTTTGTTTTCTTTTTCTTTGGTCAAATATCTCAGCCTCATCCTCATCCCCATCCTCATTATCAACATCATCATCCGCATCCCCTATATCAACGTCATCACCATCGTCACTATGATCATCATCTGCAATGGCATCAAAATCTTCAGCAATATCTGAGGGGACATCTGTTTCTGCATCGCTGACATTACCAACCAAGTCTTCATCATCTTCATTAGCAACTTGGTCCAAATCATCATAATCGTAGTCACCATCCGCCTCCATGGAAACATTAGCCGAATCCAACATATTTTCAATTTCTTCGTTATCACTCTCATCACCGCCATCCATTTCACCGTCATCTACTTCAACACCATCCACTTCAAACAAATCTTCAGCAGCTTCTTCCTCTGCTCCTTTCTTCTTTTTCTTTTTTGGTTTCTTGGAGGAAGTCATTTTATTCACATAAAACTTGTGAAAGACAAGATCCTCTGGGGGTACATCAACTTCAGCCAAAGAGAGAATCTCTGGCCCAATTAAATTATTGTTCATGTCAAGCTGGAGACAAAAATCAAGTCAGCAACACAATAAAAGGTCCATGATTTCATCACTCAAGAACACTACACAAGAATTTCACATTAGGATTTTTTTTTTTTTTTTTTGGTGGTGGGGGGGGGGGGGGGGGGGGGTGTGGAGTTACTTAAGGAAAAATATTTACAGGTCTAGAAAGTTCAGTATAGAAACTGACCTTCCTAGAAGGTTCGATTTGGGAACCACCATGCCATGTGCTTGGCTTTGGTTTCTTCTCCATGAATTTGTCTAGAAAAGCAGTCAGTGATAGGTCATGCAGTGGGTTTCCATTGTAGACAATATTGGCCCCTGAAAGAAGGGTCTTAGCCATGGTAGCAACTGAAGGGTGCGAATGAGAAGCAAGTACCACCAGCTCCCACCAGCTTACATGATTTGCATTGCTGAAAGTGCATTAGAAAATTAGAAAGAGAGAAGAATGAACACGCTATTAGATAAAAAGTAAGGCAATGTTTTAGAAAATTTGCAACATAACCCAAAAAGAAAAACCCTGCGCTGGGTTGTTCCCACAGCAAAGATGTTCAATGTTCCTTAACTATTACGCAATGACTAGATTAAATATTTATAATTTGCATGATTTTGTGGTTTTCTGTCCAAAGTTTTTTTTTTTGAACGTAGGAGAACTTTACTCAGATTAGTTGTATGTCATGGATCATACTGTACAACAATCCTCACTATTAATCAAACCCCTACGGGCAACTGGACCCCACCTACTAGAACCAGTTATTGAGTAATCCAGGGGGCCAGGGGCTTTCACCCCAACGAGCTAAGCAGTTTATCCTCATGCCCAGAAGGCTTCTGTCCAAAGTATTGTATTATAGTCTTTATTGCCCATGTATATATGTTGCATGCTGTGGAAGTTAGAACTAGTTAAAATAAGCTTAGGATAGACAACTGACCAGTAAGAGGGTTCTCTATGCCGCAGATTGTACCCTCCAGGCAACAAAGATGACTTAGAGGATACTTGACGTTGCTGCCCATTATGTTCAGATAAGGTTTTGGATTCCTCAAGATCTTTTGAGTCATTTCTCACAAGCAATTCCTCTCCATCCGAAACATCTTCAGAATCAGAAGCAGGAGTGTCATCTTCATCTTCTGAAGATGCACTGTCAGACTTAGCAGCATCACTACCATGAACAAGCCCAACAACATGTTCTTCTTTCTTTGATGTAGTGTTTGGTTCATCATCAGTTTCTTCAACAACATCTTCAAAATGTTCAAGCTCTTCATCAATTGACTCATTCTGAAGCACCATGTTCCTGTATGGTGATAGAATTCTTATTTCAAACGTAAAAACATTAACAATGGGGCACAATGCAGCTCAGAGAATCCTAAAATTAAACCCATCTTACCACAAGGGTGGCCTAGCTTTAAGAACTTCAGAGAGGAGAAAAATGCATCCACAGGCAAATTGAGGAGGCTGCTGAAGCGCAACCTGTAGGTGTGTTTGCATATGTAATTTTTGTCAAAGTACAGGACAAGAAAAGCCATAAATCCTTAATTGACAGACCCAACTCCGACTACCCTATGGATCTTCACTTCATAATTCACAGTTACAAAATGCTCAAAAATATGTACAAACAACGACCAGGGCCCTCATTTGTGACAAAAAAAATGTCTTGCTCTTTCTTCATGCATCAAAAGAGCATAAATGAATGCAAAACAAAAGGTAAATTCTGGGTTTATATTGATAAGGTACTTTACAACAGCAAGTACATGTAGAACTATCCAAGTGGATTGCTTTAGTTCAACATCTGCTTAAAAAAGGACCAAGCTGAGAATACTAACCTGCAAAACACGCTTTGCAAAAGCTGCAACACGCTTTAAATTCACATCACTTTTCATTGCTCTAAGAAGAAGTCCAATAAACATTTCAGCCTGAAAGACAAGCCATGTAAAGATCAATCACAAAATGAAAACAAGAGAGAATGCAAAAAAAGCTGCATGCCAAACACTAGATGGGAAAGGTCTGCCCCTTCTCCACTGGAAGAAAGTTAATGATCATGTAGGGCGAATGAATCAAAGAAATGCCACTCTGCTCTGGCTAACCCAATTCTATGGTACAAGTCAATTGGGGAAGAATGATAATGAAAATTGAAGAACAAGCTAGTAATGTTAACACTATCATCAAATCACATATGAAAAATTTGTCATCTAACTAAATAAGAGATTGCCACATTCTCAAAGGATAACTTATGTCCTGCAAACCACCTTGAAATTCATATTTTTAGGATGGATATTATTATTATTATTATTATTTTGGGAAACAATTCCTTAGAGAGATCTTATGTTTGTTACATACTATCTCAATAACTGAAGAAACAATTTTCACAGCAAGCCCACACAGGTCAGGAAGATAGTCTTCATTTTTAGGGCTGTATATGATAAAGGAGAACCTATAATATCAACAAGGTCATACATAGTCTCCATTTGTTTTGATGGAAAACCTTTATGTGAAGATAGTTTTTTGCGTTTTCTTGTGTTTGGTAGTATCAGGAAAAAAAAAAAAAAACTATCTCTTGACTTCCCTTTTTTAGCTTAGCATGAGATAGGGTTGTTTTCCCAAAAAATTTATGCATTTTCATGTGTTTGGTAGTATCAGAAAAACAGGGCATTAGGTAGAACTATTAATTTGGGTGTTCTCTCTCTCTCTAACCCCCCTCTGGCCCTCCCACTCCTGGGGCAGGGGGCGTGCCTCTATTTTTCTAATCACCTCTATTGTAGGGGATAAAAAATAAATAAAAAAAAAGAAAAGAAAAAGACTGCGGGCAATCTGTACTCAGCATAAAATTCAAAACTTCCTTACCAGAAACATAGAGGTCATAGAGGATCAAAGTAGGTACAATAGAACAAAAATATCTAAATCCATGTAGAGATGAACTTGAATTAAAACATCCTCACCCTACTTCCATACCATAAGCTAGTTTAAATATTCAAATGCCATCATATGACAATGTAACGCCAAAAATTGTGATAACAAAACCCCAAAAAAGTTGAAAGATAATAATGATAAGAAATGGAATTTGCAAGTTCTTATGAACTATTAGAAATGGAATTCACATTGTATGTATCTGCAATCAAACAAAACTAAACCACATTAAATATAAGCTAAGCCTTTCAAGTATATCATTATCCAGAAAAAGGATGCACATATTAAATAAGCCCAAATTTACTTACCTTTGAAGAATTCAGGACAGCTGGAAGTAGGAGTTTTGCATACAAGGCACGGTAAAACCGGTCACTAACAATTTGATTCTTAGATGAGATCTTATCAAGAAGCATTAATGCTTGAACTCCTACATTGAAATTCTTTGAATGAACCTGAAGGTAAAAGGTTTATATTAACATCTAGCATATTATAAAGGCAATCATGAGATATGAACATCCATATGACAATACAAAAACAAAGTTTTCTTCTCACCCAGTTCTCACTATTAATTGACATCAACCATTACACTTACCAATTTAAAAAGCGTTGGTGTTTGGACCTCAATAATGTCATCAGCCTCATTGCTTGAGACAAACGGAAATGCTCTATTAACTCCCTATGAGGATGAAAATGAAAGCACAGGTAATTAGTAAAAATATTCAGAAAAAAAGCCTTTCAGAAAGCATGGCTATCTCAATTGGGAAGCCGACAAAAAATCCTATCAGAGTAACTCTCGACTTAGATACAATGAACTTTTGTACTGACTGTTAGAAGAGCAGATAAAAGCCGCGAATCCAATTCAATGTGAGTTTCTGATGAACTTTTCACTTCGCTATCCTTCTTAGAACCATGAGCTTTTCTATCCACTGCTTTGCCACTTTCATCTATCTTTTTATCAGCTTCAGCCTCGGTAATCAGAACCTGAATGGTGAACTATAATCAATGGACTTTCTAACATTCTTAGTAATTCAAAAGGACGACTCAATATTGTAGCAATTGAACTACACATCTGACAAAAGAACCTGAGTTGGTAAGGTAGAGGATTTGTAAAATTAATTTAAATGTGAAAGAAAAAATATCATTAGAAATGATAAAAAGTAAAAACAGAAGTGTACTCATACCTTGAAAAGTGCAAAATATACATCTATTAAACGTTTTGCCACCTTTGGTCCATCTCCCCTATGATTGAGACGAATTTGGCTCAAAAAGTTAACCTGCAAATGTACACAACAGATTTAAAATGTTTGCAGGTTAAACAAATGAAAATGAATTGGTTTGTGTGTGTGCGTGTAAAGAATTGGAGTAAGTTATGGAAGTTGAAGTACATGGTTTAATGGAATATTTAAATTCTAGGTGATCAGAATCAGTTCACTATACCTACCAATGCAGTTTCAGTACATTATAACAAGTGGCACAAAACAAGAAATAACAAGCCGTGCCGTCTGCTCATATGATTTCAAATACGAAATAGAGCCATACTATATGCGTTTGCTCAGGAATATATAATTCAGAAAGAATCAGGATAATACACTGAATCAAGCTCAAAACCATCTAAGTGACTGGAATCAGTTGAACTAATGTACAGAGGCAATTTATTTACAGAAAGAAAAATGGCATTAGGGTAGAAAGGTAGAAATATCCTAAGTATGATAAGATTACAGATTATACATACATTCTTATTTTATATGTTCCTCAGGAACCTATGAATGCCTACACAAGAATAGAAAAATGCACCAGACTTATCAAGCACGCACAATCGAATGAGTTTTATCAGTTAAATGTTAATCCTAGTAAACATGATTATGGTGCAACAAAATGCTAAACACTCCTCCAAATATCTCACCACTGTGCTAGGACAGTGGTGACCATTAGATTGTCAAGTTTAAAAACTCCATCATAAGATGTTATCCATAAGACTGCAGCCATTCTTTTTCCAAGTACAAGATTGAAATAAATATGGAGAGTACTAGAAAAACATATGGGAAAATTCATTTTCTATAAATGAAGTTTCCTCCTAATTACATGGCAGTGATTAAATTAATCAGCAGTTTATATAAAGGGACTTACAGAATGGTACTTTGCTCGAAATCCTAGATGCGGCCGAAAAAGTAAAGAATCCACCTCGTCAATCACCACAGCCTGTAAAGAGGACCTCACAAATTAGATAACATCAGCATCCAGAATAGCTCCTCTGAATGTTACTATGTTCACCCAAAAAACCAGAAAACAGGAGTTTTCTATTCCTTTTTTTGTTTTGTTTTGTTGTGTGTGTGTGTGTGGTGTTGAGGGAGGGTTGTTAATTCTGCTTGTGTTTGTGCTTAGTGTCATATGTTTAGTTCACAGCTGGTCCCAAGCCCAGGTAAAGGAGGAGGGTTGCAGTAGGTTGATGGCCAGCATATAATTTAGTCACTATTATGAATGGATCCAATACAGATACTCATTGGAGCATCCCCAACTAGTGACACGCTGCATCAGACCTCAAATACAATGAAAAGTGGGGGTAAGCCAACCCTAACTAATGTGTTGAGGATTCATAGCTGCTCTGTTTTTTTTTTTTTTTTTTGGGGGGGGGGGGGGGGGGGGGGTGGTGTCCTAATTAAAAACTATAAAATGGCATATCTTGCTAGATTTGACTTATAACCTAGGTACAGCCTTTCCCTACAGAATAGAATGCAATGTCTTGTACTCTAACCCTTTAAGTTTCAGTTTGTATGGGTCATTGGTTAAAACAAGCCAGTGTAACAAGCACATAAGCTCCCATGTCAATATAAGGCAAAGAATTAGAAGCAACAACACAAGACACTGTCTTACCTTCATATTTGGATGGTCAGACAAAAGGTTTGCTAAGTGAAAGTCAGCATTGGATGCGGCCTTGTTTTCAGGATCTCCCAGCTGTACGTAACCAAAAATTTGAAGCAAACAAGAAACCAGGTTCAAAAGTGGGAGTAACTTCAATTAGACAAAATAATTCAATAAGATGAGGCCAAAATTCAATGTGAATGGTGAACTTACTTTGTTAACTAATGCAGAGAGCAACCTCCGTTCTTGTTCTGATTTACTCTTCAGCAGTAAATAAATTGTCTGCAAAATATGAAATTGTTGTCACAAAAAACTTTGGCCAACATCAAATTTATATTATTTATGTTCTAATCCACTGTATATTTGATTTTATCATTCACATTTATATGCAACATCTGATTAAGAGCTAAACCTCACTGCAACAGTGTATTAAAAAAAAAAAAAAAAAAAGAAAAAGCTTATTCCAGAACTTAAATAGCTGCAAGATACTTAGATCATACTTCCAAGTTACAAATAACTATTACAAGTGCTCTAAAGAGGAATCAAGATCTATAATTAGGAAAACATTTCAGAAAGTGATCTATAAAAGTGAATTATAAATGCTCATGAGTAAGCTCAATGGATAATCACAGAGAGAGAGAGAGAGAGAGAGAGAGAGAGAATAAAGAATCAACTAACCTTCAAAGCCTTATTTTTTAGTGCAGGTAACATATCTCTTGATGCTTCCTCAAGTCCAACAACAAAGCGTTCATACCTGAAAAAGAAATGTTTATAATTGTAGAACCAGCAGTGTTCATTTAATGCTACAGATATAAAACATACCTCTGCTTTAGGCAGTCCTCCCAATACCAGAAAAGTAGAAGGGAATAACCATCTTTTGTCTCGGGAAGTGTATCTACCGGTCTCTGCAAGAGGCTCTTCAGCTTACGATCAGGTAGTAAACTGATAAAAGGAAAATATGGGGCAGTCAGTGCAGCAATTAAGCATGTAATCTACATACATGCAAAGTAGAGAATTGTTGGATGAGAGTCATGATAAAAACAGAAATGTTGAAGCCAATGAAATTCTATACTAACAGTGGAACTGCTTCTAATTTCCAGACTCATGTACAATAATACATGACAAACTAGGAACCAGGAGGTTCTCATACATTAATTGACAATTAAAATGAAGAAACTCTAAAGTAATAGAAAACAACTAGAAACTATAAAAACAGTGATTAAAGTGGCTATGACAGGCAGAGGCCACAAACCTAGGGCACACCTCAACCAAGTACTCATGCTCAGAGGGGGCATTAAGCAACTAACACAGATTAGTCATTTCTTAGGTTATAAGATTTCATGAAATTAGAGAGAGAACAAGAGAGAAAACCTTGAAATAAACAGTTCTTTCAGAGTATCAAAACCAGTAAGTGCATGACGCTTCCCAACTTTTGATGTTACCATTCCTGCAACAAATGATCCGTTCATTTAAAGCAACTCAATCACTCAATAGATTACTCATCAAACCCCCTTGAGCAAAAAGAAGCACTCAAGTGCATAGAATTTGACACAAATAACTTTCATTTCTAGAATGATCATCAGTTTTACACCACATTGAAATGCAATATATCTAGAACACCAGAAAAGTGTGGTTCTTATTGTAGTTTCCCTTTAGCACATAACAGTGAACAAGCCAAGAATCAGTATTGAAGCAGCATCTAGAGCAAAGCCATACAAAAACAGAGACCTAGCATTCATAGACAACACTTTCACTTATCAAAGAATTCATGGAACAAAGGACACATGCTTTTCAAGTAGTGTTCTAGATGAAAGCTAATTATAATGGAAAACAATCCAAGAACAACATATCTGTACAAATACTGCTTGTACCAGTATTCACTATTGTGTATACCATCCCCAATACCAATATATCTAAAAGAGCATACAACATGCAGAAATTGCTCTCTTGACTTCCCCTAGTCCCATAAATATCAATAGAAGCATGATTAGAGTTCTACAAGGAGGAGCTCGTACATTTCATAAGTCATAACTTTATCATGGATTCAACAATAACTAGACAAAGTCATGTTCCACCCCCACATCTATCTCATTCACATGTTCTTTACAACTACACAATATTACTAAGTCACATAACTTTTACAAGCCTAGAAATCCTCTCAACAATATTCTTTTTCACAAGCTTAACCAACCTTCTTTAACCATGACCGTAAACTTTGTATTCTCTATTTTCAGAAAATAAAAAACATATTTACCAAGAAACAAAAATTAACTTTTATAGAATAACCAAACTAGACATCAAAACACCCTTTTGCTTCAACTTCTATAAAATCGCCACATTTCAGCATCAGAAGTAAAGTTATTAACAAACCAATATCAACCTAAAATCTGCAAACTGCACATTCATAATTCAAATGTAGAAACTATTAATTCAAAATAGTCAAACCTTCAATTCCAAAGCAACCTTACCTAAAAGCGCATCGAGTGACCGCAAATTGGCAATTGGATTATCTCCCACCATAACTGCAAAGGCCGAGACCTTATCAGCTGCAGTACCGGACCTCTGTGTGGCCGCCAACATCTTAATATCCCCACTCTGCCCTCTTGAGGCCTCATAATCCTTTGCATACTGTGCCATCAACCGCTCCCCAAGCTCCCTCTTCTTCTCCACCACACTCTTCCATTGCTGCACATTTCTTGCCTCCACTCTCTTCCCCTCTCCTACAACTCTTGCTTCCAATTCAGCAGCATCCACATACCACACTCCCAACCCACTAGCTTTCATCAATGGCAGCTTTGGTAAATTCTTGAACTTATCAAAACCCCTTTGCTTATCACTGTCATCAACTGCCAGTACAGGTGGTTTAGGCTTGAATTTCTCATTTGTGTTCAAAGCTTGGTCTTTTGGCTTCTGGGTGTTCTTGTTTCTCTCATTTGGATTGAAATTCTGAAACTTTGGCTTCTGGGTATACTTAGGATTTGGTTTAGGTTTATCAAACCCCTTGTTAGGCATGAATTTCTCATTGTTTTCATTGGTATTGTTGGTCTTCTGGTTGTTTTTCTTTTGAGGCTTGTTGGGTCTTGGTTTGAGAGGACCAGTTTTGAGAAAATCAGAATCGTTGAAGCCAGAAGAGGAGGATGGGAGAGAGGAAGAGAGGCCAAGAGAAGAAGCAAAAGAGGCCACGTCGGATCTGATAGCGTCTATGTCTTCTAGGATTTTTGAAGGTTTTCTGGACTTTGATGAACCAGCCATTACTGCATATGTGAAAGTTAACTGAGAGAAAGAGAGGGAAGGGAGACAGGGTTTAAGGTTTGTACTTTGTAGTTCAGTGAGGGTTTTCAAACGGGATGGTGTGAGAAAGTTGGAAGTTTTTGTGGACGATGCAAAGTCGTGTTTATGGACTGCTGGCCCTGTTGGGTATCGGCCAACACACAGTTACTATGGGCTCGGGTCTATAAGGGTTTAGGGTTGGACTTTGGAGCTCAATGAATCATTTACGTACCATGAAAAATAGATAAATGTAAGTTTACCAAAAAAAAAAAAAAGTAAAAAGAAAAATAGATAAATGTATCAAATTTTATAGATTTAAGGCTCAATATTGTCTAAATAATGTGTAAATTTATAAAGTTGTTATGCTAATGGTGTAAATACAAAGTATACATTAATATCATTTATTTTGCATTTAGTTTTTTATTCATTATTTACTGTAGGGACTCAAAATGTAATGGACCCTTGACAATAAAATTTGTAGAGAATGGGTAGGAAGGACTAGGCAAATAGCGGGCAAGCAACGAGTTTTAGGGCTGATCACTCTAAACGAACTGGACTTGGAAGTTTTTCTCAGAAAGACCCTCCCTTGTCATTTTTTTTCAATGTCTCTCCGGCTCCCCCCTTGCTGGGAACCCTCTTAGATATATATATAGTCCTCTTTCTTTGGCTTCATCCTCACCATCCATTTGTCAATTATCTGGTTTCTGTCTACAGGGATCTGTCCCATCAGCTGTAATTAGCAGGCTTTATGTTAGTTCGTAGCCGCCTTCGCAGACTTTCTATTAGTTGTAGTAATCGAGGCAACTGGGCTTGATGGTCACATCACCATTAAAATGGCCAGAATGTTGGTGGGACATTTTCCCTTAAGTGAAGTCAGTGCGCCGAGGACGGGTCATCCTCGGCGCGGGCCTTCGGATGTCCTGGGTTCTTTCCCATTGTCCTCGGCCTCAGCACCGTCCTCGGCGTGGGCCTTGGGCCCTACGTAGTGGGCCAGTGTAATGAGCGCGATAGAGCCCCACAATAGCCCCTCAAAATCCTGCTGCACGTCCCCTTGGGCGGGGAGGAGGATTTTGACCTCCTCGGCGTTTTTCCTCAGCCTATTGGTTCTACTTTGTCGTCAGTGCTATCGCTTTTGTAGCCGTTTTTCACAGTTTTCTTTTCGCGCAGAGTGTCACCCGAGGATGGTTGGGCTTGGGTTGTTTGCACTATAGTACTCAGTTCCTCACGATTTTTTTTGTCTCTGACAGGATTTGTTTATTCGGCACCTAAAAAGGGGATTGGCTTTGCCTCAGTTTTTAGCTCCTGACCCGTGCGAGAGCCCTGGCTTTGATCAACGTTTGCGCGGCCTCATAACGACCGATTTCCATAGAGGTTTAGGTCTAAAATTCGTACAAGACCTCGCTTTTCCTCAGTGTTTATTTTTTACGGGGAGATTTCCTTCCCGCCGACCTGAGGTCTTTGGCCATGCAATGCGTTTGAGCTTTACTTTGTGCTCGGTTTTCTCATTTTACGCTCGGTTCTCTCTGGGGCTTGGATCCGAGGACCATGCGATGCCTTGGTTTTGCTTATAGTTTAGCTTTCATGATGACGTGTTTTTCTTGCTAGAAGTATCGAGTTTCTTGATCTCATTTAGCTATCTGAAGTATTTGGTTTCCCCATGAGGCCTGGGTCCGAGGACCATACAGTGCCTTGGTTCTGTCCAGGACCTAGTTTTCCATTTTTATCATCTGAAGTATCTGGTTTCCCCATGGGGCCTGGGTCCGAGGACCATGCAGTGCCTTGGTTCTGTCCAGTACCTAGTTTTCCATTTTTATCATCTGAAGTATCTGGTTTCCCCATGAGGCCTGGGTCCGAGGACCATGCAGTGCCTTGGTTCTGTCCAGTACCTAGTTTTCCATTTTAATCATCTGAAGTATCTGGGTTCCCCATGAGGCCTGGGTCCGAGGACCATGCAGTGCCTTGGTTCTGTCCAGTACCTAGTTTTCCATTTTAATCATCTGAAGTATCTGGTTTCCCCATGAGGCCTGGGTCCGAGGACCATGCAGTGCCTTGGTTCTGTCCAGTACCTAGTTTTCCATTTTAATCATCTGAAGTATCTGGTTTCCCCATGAGGCCTGGGTCCGAGGACCATGCAGTGCCTTGGTTCTGTCCAGTACCTAGTTTTCCATTTTTATCATCTGAAGTATCTGGTTTCCCCATGAGGCCTGGGTCCGAGGACCATGCAGTGCCTTGGTTCTGTCCAGTACCTAGTTTTCCATTTTTATCATCTGAAGTATCTGGTTTCCCCATGAGGCCTGGGTCCGAGGACCATGCAGTGCCTTGGTTCTGTCCAGTACCTAGTTTTCCATTTTTATCATCTGAAGTATCTGGTTTCCCCATGAGGCCTGGGTCCGAGGACCATGCAGTGCCTTGGTTCTGTCCAGTACCTAGTTTTCCATTTTTATCATCTGAAGTATCTGGTTTCCCCATGAGGCCTGGGTCCGAGGACCATGCAGTGCCTTGGTTCTGTCCAGTACCTAGTTTTCCATTTTTATCATCTGAAGTATCTGGTTTCCCCATGAGGCCTGGGTCCGAGGACCATGCAGTGCCTTGGTTCTGTCCAGTACCTAGTTTTCCATTTTTATCATCTGAAGTATCTGGTTTCCCCATGAGGCCTGGGTCCGAGGACCATGCAGTGCCTTGGTTCTGTCCAGTACCTAGTTTTCCATTTTAATCATCTGAAGTATCTGGGTTCCCCATGAGGCCTGGGTCCGAGGACCATGCAGTGCCTTGGTTCTGTCCAGTACCTAGTTTTCCATTTTAATCATCTGAAGTATCTGGTTTCCCCATGAGGCCTGGGTCCGAGGACCATGCAGTGCCTTGGTTCTGTCCAGTACCTAATTTTCCATTTTAATCATCTGAAGTATCTGGTTTCCCCATGAGGCCTGGGTCCGAGGACCATGCAGTGCCTTGGTTCTGTCCAGTACCTAGTTTTCCATTTTTATCATCTGAAGTATCTGGTTTCCCCATGAGGCCTGGGTCCGAGGACCATGCAGTGCCTTGGTTCTGTCCAGTACCTAGTTTTCCATTTTTATCATCTGAAGTATCTGGTTTCCCCATGAGGCCTGGGTCCGAGGACCATGCAGTGCCTTGGTTCTGTCCAGTACCTAGTTTTCCATTTTAATCATCTGAAGTATCTGGTTTCCCCATGAGGCCTGGGTCCGAGGACCATGCAGTGCCTTGGTTCTGTCCAGTACCTAGTTTTCCATTTTTATCATCTGAAGTATCTGGTTTCCCCATGAGGCCTGGGTCCGAGGACCATGCAGTGCCTTGGTTCTGTCCAGTACCTAGTTTTCCATTTTTATCATCTGAAGTATCTGGTTTCCCCATGAGGCCTGGGTCCGAGGACCATGCAGTGCCTTGGTTCTGTCCAGTACCTAGTTTTCCATTTTTATCATCTGAAGTATCTGGTTTCCCCATGAGGCCTGGGTCCGAGGACCATGCAGTGCCTTGGTTCTGTCCAGTACCTAGTTTTCCATTTTTATCATCTGAAGTATCTGGTTTCCCCATGAGGCCTGGGTCCGAGGACCATGCAGTGCCTTGGTTCTGTCCAGTACCTAGTTTTCCATTTTTATCATCTGAAGTATCTGGTTTCCCCATGAGGCCTGGGTCCGAGGACCATGCAGTGCCTTGGTTCTGTCCAGTACCTAGTTTTCCATTTTTATCATCTGAAGTATCTGGTTTCCCCATGAGGCCTGGGTCCGAGGACCATGCAGTGCCTTGGTTCTGTCCAGTACCTAGTTTTCCATTTTTATCATCTGTTTTACCTAGGTATCCGTAGCCGTTTTAATTCTTGCTTGCCGTGTTACACTAAGTATTAAATAATTACAATTTTCAAGCAGAATAATAATAACAATAAATGCTGAAGTTGGTAGAGGATAAGACCTTGCCGTGTTTTGCCTCTTCGTTTGGTGGGATTCTTCAGATAACGAGGCGTCTTTTGGGCTGTCCGGGTGAGGCGTTCTGACGCTTCGGTGCCTTCCTGTTTAATGAGGCGTCCCCTCATTAATACTGACCATGGATTGACGAGGATCTAACGGTTGGCAAGCCCCTTGGAAATTGGGGCGGCATTATTGCCTCCGGAAATCTCTCCCTGAGATTCATAGTGGATTCGGCCCTCATCAAAGTTTCTCCCGCTATAAAAGGCGTTCCTAGGGCGAACCTCCCCTTCACATTTGACAAACACTCATTCTGAAACTCCCCAAAAACACATCGCCAAAAATTCTTCAGGGCGCAACCATTCGAGCCCCCTCGCATGAACTGGCCCTGGGAAAGGGCGCTCCAGAGAATGCACAGCCCCCACCAGGAGCCGAGGATGGCACTCCAACTCTGGCCGCCACGCTGGTATGGAGGTAGAGGAGATCCGAAGATTCTCCTTCTTTTCAACCTAACCGGGGACACAGCCCTCCTTACCACCTGGAGGAGGATCCGGACAGAACGTAACCTCCCTCCCTTGGGTTTGGGTTTTTGACCCCCCAAGCATGTTACAGTGGGGGTCGGAGAGAAACCAGGCGGAACCCAAGAGCGTAACCGTCGGGTTCCGCGGCCTCTTCCACCCCTTAATGTAGCTTTCCTATCTTCCCCGCCCTTCTCCCTTCTCACGTCTTCTCTCTTCTCACTTCCGCTTTCTTCCTTGCTCCTCTCGTCCTCCACTTCTTTTTCTGATATTTGTTCTTCATCTCTTCTTTTCTTCATCTCTTCCTCTACTCTCCTTTTCTATCTTCTGTTCTTCTGCCATTGTTGCTCTCCACCCTTTGTTCCTCAGTCAGCTTCGTCATGTGTATGCTTTTGTAGTTAGCTTTAGAACAAGCCCCCTGGGCATTACTTGTAAGAGATGTAATCTTTTTTCATATATCAATAAAAAAAAAGTATACTCATTTCATGCATTGTATATACTCTTTTTTTTTTTGTACTTGTTTCTTGTTGTTGTAAATTGCCGAATGGATATTGTTGCTAAGAACTGTATGGATTTGCATCTTTTCCCGATTGATTTGTCGTCTTGTTTTCTTTACGTTGTGCCGCTAACGCACAAGTCCGCCCCACGGTGGGCGCCAATTGTAGGGACTCAAAATGTAATGGACCCTTGACAATAAAATTTGTAGAGAATGGGTAGGAAGGACTAGGCAAATAGCGGGCAAGCAACGAGTTTTAGGGCTGATCACTCTAAACGAACTGGACTTGGAAGTTTTTCTCAGAAAGACCCTCCCTTGTCATTTTTTTTCAATGTCTCTCCGGCTCCCCCCTTGCTGGGAACCCTCTTAGATATATATATAGTCCTCTTTCTTTGGCTTCATCCTCACTATCCATTTGTCAATTATCTGGTTTCTGTCTACAGGGATCTGTCCCATCAGCTGTAATTAGCAGGCTTTATGTTAGTTCGTAGCCGCCTTCGCAGACTTTCTATTAGTTGTAGTAATCGAGGCAACTGGGCTTGATGGTCACATCACCATTAAAATGGCCAGAATGTTGGTGGGACATTTTCCCTTAAGTGAAGTCAGTGCGCCGAGGACGGGTCATCCTCGGCGCGGGCCTTCGGATGTCCTGGGTTCTTTCCCATTGTCCTCGGCCTCAGCACCGTCCTCGGCGCGGGCCTTGGGCCCTACGTAGTGGGCCAGCGTAATGAGCGCGATAGAGCCCCACATTTACATATCTCGATAAAAAAAAAAAAAAAGAATGAACAGTAATTGTTTTATATATAGAAAAAAAAAAATTAAAACAACCAATGAAAATTTATATTTTAATATAATATAGTGTAAAATAGATAATTAAATATGAAATATTTTAAAAAGTGATTATATAAAATAAATAAAAAAATTTAAAATAAATAAAATTTTTTTGCATAAAATAATGTAAATGCTCGGACATAAAGAAGTGAATTTTATGACTTTTTTCCCTTAAATTAGGGTTTTATTTTATTTTAAAATAAAATATTATTTTTATTCCTAAAATCATTATTAATTTAATTTTTTTCACTTTTAAACTTTAATAAAAATTTTATCTTTTATCTTTTTGTCTTCTTTATATTTTTAAAAAATGGTCACAAAACTAGCTTTTTGTTTTCAAGTTAATTTTTTTGTCACATATTTAGTATACTATTAGAAACTATATTTTTTTTAATTACTATAAACAAATCAAGAAATTATAGGTACCTAAACACACACACCAAAGATTTTTTTTTTCATCCTAAATTTTTTAAAACAATTTTTTATTATAAATAATTTAAGGATAAAAAAAAATACTATTTACAATAAATTTTGGATTGGAATATGAATTATTTTAATTGAAAATGGATAAAAAAAAAATAAAATATTTATAAAAAGTGTAAAATGTAAATTGCATAGTAGGGATGGGGGCATTTGAGTCATTAAGACGAAGCTAGGGTTTCAGTGTACCCCATTTATAAGCTACCAGTACAAAACCCTACCCGAATCCCTCTTTCATTTTCCTATACCATTCACAGAGAGCTCAGGCACGGCAGGCAAGCTTGCAAAGCTTAGAGCTTTTTCAAAGCAAAAATGGCAAACACCACCGCAGCACCACCACACCAGCTCTCCCAAAAGGAGACTGATATTCAGATGATGTTGGCCTCCGATGTCCACTTGGGAACCAAGAACTGTGATTTCCAGATGGAGCGATACATCTTCAAGAGGAGAAACGATGGTATTTATTTTTATTTTTTCCTCTATATCACTTTCTTAGATCTCTCTCTGTTTTTGTTGGTGTGGTTTTTGGCTGTGTAGTAGTATGTTTGGAATGTGAGAAAGTGTGAGTTTGGGAGAGAGAAAGGAGGGATTTTGAGATCTGGGTTTTGGTTTTTGTGTCTTTTGGAGAAATGGGTATAGCTTATTTGTTAGAGTTAGTGAGTTTTTGTTTCTGGGTTTTGGCTATTTTTTTAGAGATCTTATTGTTATTTCTTGATGTGTGTATGTTTGTTTGTACGTTGATGATTATTAAGATTAATGAACGTAATTGTCTTGATGTTTCACATTCTGCATCTTTGGATGCTGATGCAATAGAAAGGTTTTTATGCATTGTGGTCAGTGGGTGAAGACTTGTTTATACAATTGATTCCGAATTTTGGACAGTTTGTCTGTTGTCTTTGTATAATTGATCTTATTGGATTTGGACTGCGTAGACAACATAATTTGTGTAATGAATTTGAGATTTATTTCTGCAAATGAAGATACCCTAGGATTGGCCTGGATGCTTGTTTCAATCTTTTGTGTAAAGTATCTGTTTTCAATCAATCTCAGAATGAGAAGTGAAATTTTGCATTTTAGATTATATTGTTTTGTATTTCATCTGTAAATAGAATGTTTAAGATTTAAGGTTTTAAGGCTAGTTTATACTTGTAGCTTCCAATTTCTCTTTTTTTTTTTTTTTTTTTTTTTTCTAACTCGTAAAAGCAGATTGTGTTGATTCAATTGAAATTTTTTGAAATTTGGGCTTGAAAATGCAGTTTTTAATTGTGTGGTCTACTAGGAAAGTAAATCAAAAATACAAATGGTATAACGAGCATCATTTTCTTGTCTGTGTGTGTATATATACACACAAATTGGGGTTGTTTGATATTGCATGTGCAAATTGCTATTGCATGTGTATGTATTGATTACCAATATACATTTTCTAATACTTGATTACTTTTTTCTTGACTTTAGGCATTTACATTATCAACCTGGGAAAGACTTGGGAGAAGCTTCAGCTGGCAGCGCGGGTAATTGTTGCCATTGAGAATCCTCAGGACATCATCGTACAGTCTGCAAGGCCTTATGGTCAGAGAGCGGTTCTGAAGTTTGCTCAGTACACAGGTGCCCATGCTATTGCTGGAAGGCACACTCCTGGTACCTTCACCAATCAGCTACAAACATCATTCAGTGAGCCCCGTCTTCTCATCCTTACCGATCCAAGGACTGATCACCAGGTGATTACTGCTGTTCATAATTAACTTGATGCCCATGCTATTGAGAACTTTGAATGTTATTAAATTTTAAGGATTATATTTATGTTGATGTTCTTGCATTATTTTTGCTTTTGCTGCTTCTTGTTTGTACCAATGTTTACTCACTACTAAAAGTTGATTGCAGCCCATTAAGGAAGCTGCTCTTGGAAATATCCCAACCATTGCTTTTTGTGATACTGATTCACCAATGCGGTATGTTGATATTGGGATCCCTGCTAACAACAAGGGGAAGCATAGCATAGGATGTCTCTTCTGGCTTTTGGCAAGGATGGTTCTGCAGATGCGCGGTACTATTCGTGCTGGTTCTAAATGGGAAGTGATGGTATGTGGAAACTAGAATGCTTTGTTTGGTGGCCTTTTGTTGGAAACCTAATTTGCCAATTTAAAAATGGGACATTCTTTGTATGTTTAGGTGGATCTATTCTTTTATCGGGAGCCAGAGGAGGCTAAGCAACAAGAAGAAGAAGAACCAACTGCGATTGCAGATTATGGAATTGAGTATTCTGCTGCTCCCCTTGCTGCCGACCAATGGCCTGTTCAAGGTGCCGATACCCAGTGGAGCACTGAAGTTCCACCACCAGTAGTTGCTGGTACCTGGGGCTCTGAAGCAGGTAGAACTAAATTACTTTCTTATACATTGGCTTGTTAAAATGGAAGATATTGACGTTGTCTATCTAATTTTATTTGCATGGACTTGAGCTATTATTTTTGTGCATATATAATGTGATTGTTTATACATATTTTCCAAGAGCCTTGTGATTTATTGGCATTGTTTATACATATTCTCTCATGGATGATAAATTGGGTTTGGGCATAAATTCCCCTCCCCTATTTTGTGTTAGTGTTTTGTTGCTTTTCTTACAAAGCTGATAGTTTGTGTTTACTTCTAAAAAGTATATGATGGATTTTATTCTGTTCTTTTAGAGCTGCTGACATGTTTTTAAATATATTTCTAAATCCTTTTGTTGTTCTACTACAGCTCCTCCTACAGTTGAATGGGATGTTGTTCCACCACCACCAATGGCTTCTACTGTTGTTATTGATGGTGCTCCTCCTCCTACTGGCTGGGAATAAAAGAAATTTGCCAGCTTTTTTACTTAAATGCTCTTTGCATTAAGGATTTTGAGTTAGATTTTTAAGTATTATCAATTTTCTGTTGGGAAATGAACAGCTTAGTTTTAGATTTGAGTTTCAGGGATTTTTGACTTTGTTAAGGATGCTTTATATTTTATGATTTAATATTTGTGTAACACATGTTTTATGAACTATCATAGAATTAAATTCTCTACAACCTGATTAAGTCTTTTAAGAATTTTTAAAGAGGGGATATTAATGCATGGGCTTTTGAGAATGATTGCAAAAGTGTTTTTCTCAAAAGATATCAATTGATTTAGATATTATTTATAATGGATTTTATGCTCATGGCAGGGGAATTCATTTTGTTTTTGGTTTGATTTCTGGCTTCCTTTCAGTCCCCTTCAAGCCTTATGTACTCATTCTCATAAGCCCATGCATTAGTATCTTTTGAGAAAAACTTGATTTCTTCTTCAGTTGAATGTCTTTTCTATTTGTAGTTTAAGATGTTACTAAAAGTTTCAGATTTTTTTAATCATCATATCACTATGATTTAGTCGGAAAAATTTTGCGTATACGCTGAGAAACAGTCAATGAATTTCATAATATATGATTGTAGTCATTTTGCATGATAGCATTTACCTAGATTATTAAAAAAATTAAAAAATTAAAAAAAACGAAAAATCATTTAATGAAAAATAAAACTCGAAATAGAGGACTATTTAATGGACATTGTAATTATGCTAGAAAAGAACTTTATAGAGAAGAATGATTTACAAATATATATCTCTAAAATGTATGTTAATATTTCATAATAATCTATCAAAAAGCATTATTGCAAGAGTAATTATTCCTCATATATTCTTCTATTGAAATGTAGTCACTTTGCATTGTCATATCTTTATGAATGAGTAAAATTATCATGTCCTCTACTTGATAAGCTGCTCAAACAATCATTTGAAGCTGCACTCTTATAAGACTCTCAAAATATGACATATTTTAAAACTTATAACTATAATGCCAATGCAATTGAAACAAATCAACTAAGATTAGCCAAAAACAAAATTGTCCGTTTTGTGCCTACTGCTGGCTAGGCAAATGATATTGCCTACTGTTAACCCAAAATAACATTTGGTTGTAGGACTGGTTTAAATTGACATCTCTAGTTATATGCTAAGTTCTTTTTTTTAGAAGATAATTATATCCAAAGATGATTGCTCTGAGCTATCTATAATGGAGTTGTTGCTTACAAAATATAAACTTTCGAAAGAATTTTTTTAAAAGAAAATTTAAAAAAAAAAAAAACCAAATATTTTAAGAAAAAATTTCAACACTTCTATTTTTAGAACTTTTTGGGGGGGGGGGGGGGGGACCTAAATCCACCCTGGGACTTAAACCCAAGAGGTGAATTCGAGGAATGGACCCAACCTAGAGTCCAACAAGAGATAAAAGGGACTTCTAATAAGAAGAGGCCATTTGGGCCCATGATCTAGGTAAACCATGGTACCTACTCTTCCTAAGGCCCATTAGGGCTTGTTACCAAGGTAATTTCAAAAACCCTACTTTCCTAAGGATCGGAAGATTGTCCGAGGAGCGACCTTCCTCCTATCTCAGGGTAACCTGTCACTCACTCTTCTCCTGAGGAACACGTCGAAAAAATTGCAAAGCCCAATGTAACAGTCACATCCACATTAATGAACTCCTCCCACCTAATGTCAGCCACATTAAATATTGAATGAGTAGCCTGAATAGTAAAAATACCCTCAAAAGTCTTTCTTTATGATCAAGAAATGGCAAGGCAAAAGGCTGATGAGACAAGTATTCCCCAAAATCCAGTTAAGAGCAGGACAGCTGGAGGTTGAAGTAATATCGCTATAAAAGGAGGAAGAGAGCAACAAGAAAAGGGGATCTAGAAAAACGAGAGGATTGGAGCAAGAACAAGAGAGAGAAAGAGAGTTGGAACTTTTCACTTGTATTCATCACTTAGAATACCTTTTTTGTACCATAGGAACACCTTTTTCTTCATATACAAACGCATGATTTAGTTACTTATTGTCTTTAACTATCTTCTTAGTCTTCCCATTGTGGATTATCCTCTCCCACATTTTAGAAATTAGTTGTGTTGATCAAAAATTTTTGTTAAGTACTCCTATCTTATCTAGTGTTTTTGACCCCCACAAGAACTCTCACCTGTCCTATGAATGGAACCCCAAGAGGTTGTTTGGATGAATTTTTTTCATCACTCAATTTCCATCACTCATCACTCATTACTTAATTTTTCACACCCGTTTGGCACCATTACTCATTTTTCATTACTCAATATTTTTCACACTATTTGTGGGTCCTATGGCCTGTTACCCGGAACAGCTTTTTTTTTTTTTTTTTTTTTTTTTTTTTCTTTTTTTCAGTGCCCATACTCATTGAAGCCAGTGAAAAAAAAAATCCCAGAACAGATCGAACCAAAAAAAAAAGACCAAACCAGTGACAGAAGAAGAAGAAGAAGAAAGAAAAGAAAAGAAAAGAAAAGAAAAAAAAAAAGGAACCAAACAGCCAACCAGGAGAAGAAAAGAAAAAAAAAATCAAAAGTTGCGGCTGGGCACTGTTTGTGGGTCCCTATTGTGTGTTTAATTACAATATTGTCATTGAGTTATGAGTTATGGAAACTGAAAACAGCCAAAATGTGTTTTTAGTTTCCATAACTCATAACTCAAAAATCAGATAATTAAGTGATGGAAACAGAGTTATCGAGCAGCCAAACGGATATTGAGCTGTGGGTTCCATCATTTTTGAATTATGAGTTATGAAAACTGAGAATTGAGTTATGGAAATTGCCCATCCAAACAGCCTCCAAGTCTTTCATAACTCATAATTCAAAAACAGAGTGTTAGTGATGGTACACTCATGCAAGTGCCAAGCACATATAAAGCATGAGTGGGGCGCATCTCTTGCCGATGTGGGACTAAAGTGTCAAGCCTTCCACTACAAGGTCAGCCCTTGGTGGGGTGAAAATCCTAAACTCTCACGTCGCTTGAGAACAAAACCTTGCGGGTTTGACTCCCCAGAGAGGATAAACAGTTGCAGGGGCTGAAACAATTCTCCCCTACAAAAAGCGCTTTTTGGGTTGAGGAGTGTAAGGACTCCCGCCCATCTATTTGTATCCATGCCACGTTGCGAAGCGTGTCAAGGTTTTGTTACGAAGGGGTGGGAGTTCAGGATCACACCAAGGGCGTAGTAACCTTGTAGTGCTTTAACCTTAGTCCCACATCACCTAAGTACGTGCCACACTCATGCTTTATATGTGCTTAGCACTTGCATGAGTGTACCATCACTCACCCTCAGAGTGTGAGTGATGGTACACTCATGCAAGTGCCAAGCACATATAAAGCATGAGTGGGGCGCATCTCTTGCTGATGTGGGACTAAGGTGTCAAGCCTTCCACTACAAGGTCAATTCTTGGTGGGGTGAAAATCCTGAACTCTTACGTCGCTTGAGAACAAAACCTTGTGAGCTTGGCTCCCCAAAGAGGACAATCAGCTGCAGGGGCTGAAACAATTCTCCCCTACAAAAAGTGCTTTTTGGGTTGGGGAGTGTAAGGACTCCCGCACATCTATTTGTATCCATGCCACGTTGTCAAGCGTGTCAAGGTTTTGTTACGAAGGGGTGGGAGTTCAGGATCACACAAAGGGCGTAGTAAACTTGTAGTGCTTTAACCTTAGTCCCACATCGCCTAAGTACGCACTCATGCTTTATATGTGCTTGGCACTTGCATGAGTGTACCATCACTAACACTCAGGTGTGTGTAATGGTACACTCATGCAAGTGCCAAGCACATATAAAGCATGAGTGGGGCGCATCTTTTGCCGATGTGAGGCTAAGGTGTCAAGTCTTCCACTACAAGGTCAGCCCTTGGTGGGATGAAAATCCTGAACTCTCACGTCGCTTGAGAACAAAACCTTGTGGGCTTGGCTCCCTAAAGAGGACAAACAGCTGCAGGGGCTGAAACAATTCTCCCTTACATATATATATATATATATATATATTCATTTAACCTTCCACTAAGCAAATATTTCAATGAATTATATAATTTTTATTATTTATTAAAATTAACAACAAATAATTATATTTTCTTAGAATTTATAATTTTGATAAACATTTTAGGCAGCCACACTTAGTGATGTGCATATATATCTTTCAAAACCCAAAAAAAAAAAAAAAAAAAAACCCAAAAATAAATAATGGCATTATGAATCATAAATGGATTGCCAATGTGTAAATGCCAAGTATGTAAATTAATGTTTTGGTTGATCAACCTATGGTGTCCGCTTTTGCGGATAGCTCTTTATTATCAAACCAAGACACCAATTGGTTTTTAGTGTAGGCAGAGATTGAACCCTGTTGAGGATCATTTGTGTTAGAAATTGACAAAAAAGCAGCCCAGCCCAGCAACGTGGGCAGCAGAGAAGCGGCAGACCAAGCAAAGGAAAACCATTAGGCCTAAGCAGCAGGAACAATGGATCACAGGCCCCTCAATACGAATGAATGGGTCTTGAGAAGGTAAGCGGGCCTAAAAGGCCCAGAAAGAGAGAAAATAGGCACCCATGGGCAGTATGTGTTGTGAAAAAGAGAGAATGGGCCGCGGCAGGCCCAAAAGAAAGTAAGTAAAGAAAGTAGGGAATAATGGCAAGCCCATGAACCCAAGGATGAGAATGAGGAAATTGGGCCGGGGAAGCCCAATTAAGTTAGTAAGAGCCCATGGGATGCGGAGTTAGTAAATGGACCAAGGACGTCTAAAGAAATGGGCCGGAGAGGCCCAAGGAAAACAAAGGGACATTGGAGCCCATAAGCGAAGAACACCAACGGCCACATTAAGCCATTGGGGGAAAAGGGAACGGCAGGCCTGATAAAAGGCCCAGCAGGAAGGAAATATGACAAAGAAATACTAAGTAACGCCGCAGGAAGCAAAGACAATTAGAAATTGGGTTGAAAGGAACATGGAGCCCAATACTGAGCAAAGCCCAGATTCTAAGGGAGCGGGGAGTCTGAGTAATAACTCGCAAAGGGCCAGAAACGGACGGCAGGCAGGCAAAGTTTCCAGTCCGCGGCAAATGCATGAACAGCAAGCAGATTTCAGACATATGCATGCGCAGAGACCAGGCACCACCAACCCGTACCCAGCCAATACAGGACATGGTGGGGTCGTGGGGTCAGAGGTAAGAGGGCGTGGTTTGGTGGTGGGGAGAGGGGAAGGCCTGTTTCAAGGTTCCTGCTCCAGCTCTTTTGGGGGGTACGTCCTGCTGGGATGATATACCACCCAAAAGAGGCAAGGCTGAGTTGGAACCAATGGGTGCATGCCATGAGAGAGTAGAGAGAGAGAAACACCACCACGGCAGGTAGAAATGCCGCGGCAGGCTAACAGACAAAGTGGTTGTCTTTGTCTGAAGCAGGGTACCCGCAGAACGGAACAGTAATGGTCGGCAAGTACCTCAGGCCAGACAAAAATGGTTAGAGGGTAGAATAGTAAAATCCGTTCACGGTAAGCACTATAAAAGGAAGCCTCTACCGTGTACAAAGGGGCGGGCAACATAAGGGAAAAAACTAAGAAAAGAAATACTCTGCAACACACTTATGAAAACAGGGGAAGTACAGCACTAAACAAGAAAAAACGAAAAGAAAGAAATCACTACGGAAAAGATAAAAGAAAAAAAGAAAGTGAGAGTTAGTGGCATGCACCAACAGGATCTTTCCTTCTCTCCCTCTCAAAAACTCGTCCTCTTCCATATTTATTTCGGATATTACCCATTCAGGTCCGCCTCCCTCAACCCATTAACCCCCATGGCAGGATGTCTTTTCCTCGGAGGTTAATCGCGTTGAGAAGGGGCGTTCTCCCTCTTTGGCATTAATCCTACAGACCGAACTGAATTTGCTCCCTATCTGTTTTGATTAATTTTATTACTAGTCTCCTTTACTATTTATTTGTCAAAGGTTGATTGATATTGTTATAGTTACGGATTACTTGGTCTTTTCCATTAAAGGAACTATCTGGTCATTCCAGAATTCGTAGTTTTGTTTATCAATCATATTTGCTTGCTGTAAGTTTTTTCCTCTGAAACAGTTCTGCCGCTGTGAGCGATACAGCTCTGCTGGCCGTAAGCTGTTCTCTATTTCAACTCAGCCTGCGGTAAGCACTCCCCTGGCAGACGAGGCATAATTTGCGCACAAGCCGGCCAAGTTGAGTCCCAATTGGCCCGGTCTCAACTCTCGCAATCCAGAACACTCGGGCCTGCAATCACAAAGGGACAGCCCAGCCCAACATAGCAAAAAGGCCCACAACAAAATTGGCGACTTCACTGGGGAGTTGAGAAATAGTCCAAGGGATAAGAAGCCCTCGCAAACAAATGCCTCCAAAGTCTAGAACTACACGCAACATGAGCGCTGTACCCTCACAAGTAGAATCTAGGCCAACGACGCCGTGCCCACAGCAGCCTAACCAGGAAGGAGGTGCTAACGAGACAGGGGCTGGACCCCAACTGCCCCCGAGGATCCCCGCAGACAATGCCAACACCTTCATTGAAGTGTTGCAGGCCTTACAGCACTCGCAACAACAAATGATGGAAGAAATTCGTCAACTGAAGACGGACAGAACGAAGGAAAAGGGGAGCCAGCATGACCCAGGACATGGGGTAGAAGAGACCCTGGTAGGTGGTGTCCCACAAAATACAGACCAACGTTTTATTACTATGGCAGAAGTAGCAGCTTTCCTGGAACAAGAGAGAGCCAGAGGACCAAAAGAGAGATTTTATGCACGCAGACCCCCATACCCACTAAGAGTGCTCAGCAAACCATACCCCGAGAGGTATGAACCGCGAGTATTCGCACAATATGACGGCAGGAAGGGAAGTGCCGTTGAGCACGTGAGCAAATTCATTGATACGCTCGGCCCTTACGCCGCAGACGAAGACTTGTGTCTTCGAGAATTTTCCAAATCATTGTGTGACCGGGCTTACACCTGGTACATTGGTTTAAAACCAGGATCAATCCCAGCATGGGATGACATGGTGGATGTATTTTGTACCAAGTACTTTCACGGAGAAGAAACAGTGACGCTTGCAACATTGCAAGCGACTAAACAAAGGAATGGTGAAGACTTGATGGAGTACATCAAGAGATTCAGGGACATAGCACTCGATTGCTATGACCATTGCGAGGAAAGGACACTGGTGGAAATGTGCATGACGAATATGATCAGGGAATACAGGGCAGTCCTAGAAAACCTTGAAATTTCCCAGTTCGCGCAGTTGTTACAAAAGGCAAGAAAAACTGCCCAGTCTGTAAAGCCAAGCACGGACAAAAGAAGTGCCCCACAAGCCATGGCAGTATCTACCAGTGAACGGAGAAGGAGGACCGACGGGAAAGAATACGATACTCCCCCTCCAATACCATGCACCGCAAAGGAGTTAGACGTACTTTTAGACAAATGGATAGCAGATGGCATTTTCAAACCTAACCAAGTTGCTAGGGAGCCCACCGGGGAAGAAAGGAGGGACCCACGTTTTTGTCGTTTACACAACTATGTCCAACATGCTACAGCAGAATGTTGGGCACTCCGCAGACTGGTGCACCGCAGGATAAAGGAAGGAACTTTAGAACTATCCCAGCAGGAGGTCCAGAGAAACCCACTCCCAAATCATAAAGGGAAGGGTGTGGCAGCAGTAGTGATCTGTGCGGATCCAGGGGATGACGAAGGAGAAAATCCGTCTTTGCCTGCCGCAGCGATTACTACTTTACAGCAAAGCTCCAAATTCAAAAACTTATTTGATCAGCTGTGCCTCACAACAAAAGAAAGAAAAGTAGCTACCGAGGCTCTAGTAAGCATCGCTTCCGGGGCAGGAGTGGAATGTTTATCAGCAGAAGTCCAAGACGACAGGGCTCTCTTGCAGGAGTCAACCGAAATCACCTTCAGTGATGAAGATATGGAAGTAGGATATCCGGACCACAGGAGACCTCTCTATCTTGCGGCATCCATAAATCAAATCCCCATAAAAAGAGCCCTAATAGATACGGGTGCTTCAGTAAACCTCATCCCATTAAGCACTCTGCAAGCTGCCGGGATTTCGGATAGAAAGATCCAAGGGTGCCCAATGGAAGTGACAGGATTTGGTGGCAGGGGAGAGTACACCGTAGGCCATATCTAGTTATGGTTAAAAGTGGGACCCATAGCTTCTCTAGCTCGGTTCCACGTGGTAAAAATGGAAGTCTCATACCACGTGCTTTTGGGACGACCATGGTTGCATAAACACAGATTAGTTCCATCCACCTACCACCAATGCGTGAAAGGACGGGTGAACGGCAGGATGATATGCATAGCAGCAAATAACTCACCATTTGAGCAGGCAGAAGCTCATTTGGTAGAGACCATGTTCTATGATCGATGGGCTCCATCCGAGGAAAATTCAGTGACAAGGCCACAAGGTACCTTCGTGCCTAAATGGAGAGACATCCAGGATGATCCCGAGCCTGACCTAAGGGAGTTACTGGCGAGAAAAAGGAAGAAGAAGGAAGTGCCTACCGCAGACCCAGAAGATACACCCCACTGCGTCAGGATCCGAGGTCCTGACGGTAGGATTGTGTATAAGTTATGAAGGGGCGCGGGGCCCACGAGTGAAATGCAAGAGGGCCCCACCCAGGAATGGCAACACGAGAACTTGACGTGTTGCGCGGTTCAAGAAAGATTGGAAGAAGAAAATAGTGAAAGGGAGAATGAGAAAGTTGCGACAGAAAAGGAAGCACAGGTTACGGCAGAAGAAGAAATGGCAGAGGTTGACTTGGGATCTGTTTCACAAGGACCAAGACCTATCCTGGTTAGTGCAAGTCTGGCAGAAACAGAAAAGGCAGAATTGATGTTGCTCTTAAAAGAATTTAAAGATGTCTTTGCATGGGAATACAATGAAATGCCAGGGTTAGACCCTGGGCTAGTTGCACACACGTTGAATGTAGACCCAGAAGCCAGGCCAATAGCCCAGCCTGCCAGGACATTCCACACAGAAATAGAAGGGCAAATAATCAAAGAAGTACAGAAATTGCTTGCCGCAGGATTCATCAAACCTATCCAACATCCGCGATGGCTGTCCAACATCGTGCCCGTGAAAAAGAAGAATGGCCAAATAAGGTGTTGTGTGGATTTCAGGAACCTCAACAAGGCCTGCCCGAAGGACGAATTTCTTTTGCCAAAAATGGACTTACTGATAGATTCTGCGGCAGGCAGTGCCATGTTTTCGTTTATGGACGGATTCAGCGGGTACAATCAAATTAGGATGGCGCCAAGGGATGCAGAGAAAACTGCTTTCAGAACGCCCATGGGCAATTTTTATTACACCGTAATGCCTTTCGGGTTGAAAAATGCGAGTGCCACTTATCAGAGAGCGATGACGGCCATATTTCACGATATGATGCATCATGAACTCGAGGACTATGTGGATGACATAGTAGTAAAATCAAAAAAGAGAGAAGAACACTTCCAAGTGTTAAGGAGAGTATTTGAAAGGTGCAGAACCTTCAAACTAAGAATGAACCCGCTCAAATGCGCATTCGGAGTATCCTCTGGGAAGTTCCTAGGCTTCTTAGTTCATAGTAGGGGAATAGATGTGGATCCGGCCAAAGCTACGGCCATTGCAACCATGAAACCCCCAGGTACGGTAAAAGAATTAAAGAGCTTCTTGGGGAAAGTCTCGTATATCCGAAGATTTATCCCCGGGTTGGCATCGATCACCTCCGCTTTCACCAAGCTGCTCAGAAAAGGGCAGGATTTTGAGTGGGGAGGATTGCAGCAGGCAGCCTTTAAAAGGCTACAACAGATCATGATGAACCTCCCCACAGTCCAGGCTCCGATTCACAAAAAGCCACTATTGCTCTACTTGGCTACCAATTCATACGCCATTGGTGCAATGATCGCCCAAGAGGATGGGGGCGGCACTGAGCAGCCCGTATATTACATCAGCCGCGCCTTGAAAGATGCAGAAACTCGATACCCAAGGGCAGAGAGGGCATGCTTAGCCATTGTATATGCTTCACAGAGGTTGCGCCATTATTTCTTGGCATACGAGGTATGGTTGATGACCAAATCACATGCCATCAAGGCTTTGCTGCAGCAACCAATCCTCTCTGGCAGGATATCCCAATGGCTGCTACAATTGTCACAATATGATTTAAGAATGGGGATACCCCGGGCGGTAAAAAGCCAGGCTATAACGGACTTATTGGCCTAATTTCCAGGCGATGAGGAGTTCCCACTGGACGATGAAGTTCCTGGAGAAGTGGCCGTGGCAGAGGAAGTCAGAGAGCAATGGGTGATGAAATTCGATGGGTCTTCTACCGCCCAGTCTGGAGGAGTGGGAGTAGTTTTATACCACGAAGAAGATAAAGCAGTGGCACTATCGTTCAAACTGGAATTCCCCTGTTCGAACAACACCGCGGAATACGAAGCCTATCTAACCGGGCTGGCCACGGCTCTTGAAATGGGAGTCAAACACTTGAGGGTGTTAGGCGATTCGAATTTGGTGGTCTGCCAGGCCAATGGGAGTTTCTCCGTGAAAGAACCGAGTCTAGCCCCGTACAGAGCAATGGCCCAGAAAATGGAGGAGAAATTTTCAACATTTGAAATAGAGCACGCTCCCAGGAACGAAAATCGGTTTGCAGACGCATTAGCCGCGCTAGGATCTCAGATAATGTTCGAGGGAAATAGTACCAGAGTAGAGGTCAGTAAAAGAAGGGAGTCGATAATTGATACATTAAAGGAGAAATTCCAAGAGGAACAGTGTGACGAAGACTGGCGGATTCCCATAAAGAAAGCTTTAACGAGCGAAGAGGATGCCGCAGGACTGAAGGTGCTAAAAGATTACGCACTGGTAAAAGGAGAATTGTATCGCAGGATGCCAGGTGGGGTCTTGGCCAGGTGTGTGAGGCCAGAAGAGGCCCAGAGAAAGCTGAAAGAAGTACACGACAAAACTTGCGGATCCTGCGGAGGGGTCAGTCTTTATCGCAGGCTTCAAAGGGCAGGTTTTTATTGGCCAAACAAGGGCAGAGATGCAGATCAAGCCCAAACTCAGTGTGGGGCTTGCCAACTTGCGGCAGACAGAGAAGAAAGCTATGTTGTGTCCGCCTGCGAAGACTGGAGGAGCCCATTTATCCAATACCTGGCAGAAGGCATCCTGCCGCAGAAGCACAGTGAAAAGTATAAACTCAAGCGGCTGGCGACACGCTACTTCATGCACAATACGGTTCTTTTTAAAAAGGGGTATGATGGGGACCCCTTGAGGTGCCTGGGTCCTGAAGAAGCAGAAAAAATGGTGAAGGAAGTACACTCAGGAGAATGTGGGGAACACCAGGGGAGGAAAAGGCTTTACAGGTGCCTGCTGCAGATGGGCTACTACTGGCCTGCCATGAAGAAGGATACAGCAGAATTCGTAAAGAAGTGCCACAATTGCCAAGTGCAAGCCAGCTTGATTCATACCCATCCGCAAAATTTACACAGCATGGTGACCCCATGGCCCTTCCACACTTGGGGGCTTGATTTGGTAGGACCAGTTAACCCACCGTCACGAGGGTATATATAGATATTGGTGGCCACAGAGTATTTTACTAAATGGGCAGAGGCGGTACCGCTTCGTAAGGCCACCGGAGGAGCGGTGGCGAACTTTATCAAGGAAAACATAATTGTGAGGTTTGGGTACCCCACAGAATCATCAGTGACAATGGCACCCCTTTCGTCAACAGTGAAGTAAGGAAAATGTTAGAATTCTATCAAGTTAAGCACCACCGGTCCTCACCTTACTACCCTCAAGGGAATGGGCAAGCAGAGGCAACAAACAAAACCCTCATAAAAATTATAAGTAAAATGAGTCAGGAGTATACGGGCGGATGGGCAATGCACCTGCCGGATGCCCTTTGGGCTTACAGAAAATCGCCTAAGTCAGCCACAGGCTTTTCACCTTTTTCTTTGGTCTACGGGACTGAAGTGGTAAGCCCAGCAGAAGTGATAACCCCATCCCTGAGGGTCATGAAGATGCAAGAAAGGGGAAGGGAAGAAGGAGAGGTCTTCGCAGCAGAAAGGTGTGAAGACCTGGAAGGACTTGACGAAAAAAGAGAACAGGCCCAGGAACACAGCCGTAGATATAGGCAAAAGATGACCGAAGCCTACGGCAGGATGACTAGAGAAAGAGTGTTCGTAGAAGGACAGCTTGTTTTGAAAGTAGCAGACTATGTTAGAAGAGGCCTGGCAGGACCATCCAAATTCGCGCCAAAATGGGAAGGACTCCTTGTGATAAGGGAAGCATACCCAAGTGGGTACTACCGTCTTACTCAGACGGATGGCAAAGATTTAATGGATCCAATCAACGGAAAATGGCTGAAGCAGTATTATGCCTGAGGAGAAAGCTGTCTTTTCCCTTCCTTGTTTTTTTTTTCTTTTCCTAAAAAATAAAAAACAAACAAAAAACTCTATTTCCTTTTTCCTTATCATTTTCAAGTGACTATGTCACAGCATGAAATTGTAATTTGCTTTCAGAAGGATGTAATGAAAAACACCAAGTATTATCATCATATGTCATAGCAAAATATAAAGTATAGCATCATAAAGTTAAGTTACAAACCCAAATCATGGCAAACCAGCCAAATAAGTACTACAAAAGGACATAATGTACTAAACGGAGTCATAAGGAAAGGGAAACAACAAAACAAGAAAGAAGCTGCATCAACGAAGCCCGGAAATGAGAGGCTGATCTCCAAAGCGATTGGGTCCACCAACACCAGAAAGAAGACGCTCGCGATGGCCCTCCAAGTCTGCCACCTCTTTTCTCAGGATCTCGAGGCGCAGGTCAATAGCGTCAACAGCTGGCTGAACTCTCCTAGCAAAAACAGCCCGGGCAATCTCTCGAAGGAAATCCAAAAAGAACTCCACAGCAAAACCTACACTGACAAGCTCCTGCACCGCGGCCCTCCACTGTAAAATCCTCTCGGTAGAGACAGTATCGACGAAGTTATGCTCTATGTCATTTAGCACACTCCCCAACATCTTCAAAAAGTGCTCCCTAACAGAACGACCGAGTCGAAAGCCCTGCATGAAATCCCCGCGGTTGTCATAGATCGTCACCAGGTGAGAAACACAGTCCTCAGGGACCCTGAAGCCGTGAAAGTCTACATAAGGAGGACCGGAGCCCCAAAAAGCTGCAGGATCAAGATCATTTACTTCGGGCTGGTCAAAGCGGGTAAAAAAAGATAGCAGCCTCGCCCACAGGACCTGGAAGAGTGGTAGAATTGCTGCCCACTCCAAATTGGAATGGGGCTGTAGGAAGAGATCCTACCAAAAAAATATACAAGGCATGAGATGAGGAACTAAAGAAAAGAAAAAGGGGGAGAGACAAGGGGGAAAGGAAGCTTACCAGAACCAACATCAAGGGGGGCTGTGGGAAGAACTGAAGCAGGCACAGAAGGAATGGCAGAAACTGACGCTGTAAATATTGCAGAAGCTGAGGCAGAAAATATGGCAGGAATGGGTGTCGTGGGCGCGGCAGGAGTAACTACCACAGGCACTCCTACACTGGCCGCGATGCCTAATCCTTCAAAGCTCTCTGTAAGAAGAAAGAAAGGGGGAGGAAGTAAGACATGCAAATGAAAAGAAGAGAAGAGTGGGCCCAATGAATAAAGATGGAAAAGTGAATCTAACAAAAAAAAAAGGAGAAGAGACATACCCCTGAATCCAGCCTCAGGTGGAGCATCCTCCTCCTCCTCAGACTCAGAAATCCTCCTCGGCAGAACGGGCTCATTATCAAGATCCCCAAGAATATCCTCGGACTCCTCGGAGGATAGATCAACGTCGGGCCCGCGAGTGGCCGAACTGGGAATGGAAGAAGGAGTGACCACTAAGGAAGAGCCATCCTTCGCGGCCTGAGACAGAGTCGCAAAGGGATCACTGGTAGAAATGACAACAGGAGCAAGTCCCTGTGGAGAAATAGGCACTTCGGTGGAGAACGGAGTGGCCTCGCTAACCCCCTCAGTGTGAGTACCCTCTTCTCTAGGTACCAATCCGGTGGGAGGGCTAGGAGTTTCGGCAGGAACCCCATATGCAGCAGCAGAAGTAATGGGCATCTGAAAAGCTTCACCAGAATCCACCACAGGTGTGCCCATGGAGGCAGTCAACTCCTCCGCTGTAGGACGATAAACCGAAAGGGGCTCGGGCTGATCCTGGAAAGCAAAAGAAAAAAAAAAAAGAAATGCGTATACGCACATAAAAAAATATATAAGGGAGCCTACGGCTAATCCAAGCAAATGAAGACACATGGCAGGGGAAACGTATGTAAAATATAGGGTATACATATATAAATAAATAAATAAGGAGGAAGTAGAGGAGGTTACCTCGAATTCAGGCTCATCGAGGTCAATGGGATGGGCAGACGACGTGTCTTCCTTATGCTTAGACTGCAAAGAAAAGGAGAGACAAGAGGCAGTGTCAAGGGAAAGAGTCAGTAGGCGTAGCATGGATTCACCGCAGGCAAGCTAAAGTCAAAACACAAAAGGCAATATATATACATATAAACTTACCCTTCGCTCGGTGGCAGGCATGGGATGGGGGGATGTTTTCCTCTTGCTACCCCGTGTCCTGCTAGAAAGGGGAGCATCCGTGGCTGGCCGTGAGGCAGCAGACTTGGGCTTGCTTGCAGACTTATGCTTGGCAGGAGTCTTCTTAGTCGGCGCAGGGATGTTGGTAACCTTGACTTTCTTCTCCCAACCAGGGGGAAAATCACCCGCAAGCCAACACCATCCCTTCTTTTTCTCGTCCCACTCAAAGACGGCAGAACGGCTCTGTTTCTGGGCATAAGTCAAAACGGACTTGGAAGGCAAGAGCAACCGAGGATTAGGAGATACAAGCATACCTAGCCCATCAGGTGGAATAAGGGAAAAGCCACGACTACCTACCAACTCCTGCCCAAACGAAGTCATCACTGCCTGCCAATAGCCATGCATGGCAGGAGTGAGAAGACCCTCTCTCGATGAACCAGGAATGGTAACTGCACTGAAGCGCGATCTCCAAAAGTCATAAGCAGTCTGCCGCAGGAAAGGCCGAACAGAAGTAGGAGATTCCATGAGATAAGAAAGGTCATCAGGGATGTCTTGGTCTAGCCCGAACTGCCTCTTCACTCGGTTGGCAGGGTAGTGAACAAATCTAATGCCCTCGTCGGCTAAGTATGGCAGCCATCCGACATTAGTAGCCGCCAAATAGGTGATCCCCACCTCATCAAAACCAGTCAAAGGAGTAGTGGTCCCAATAATATCAGTAAACGGACCCATAGCAGAATCAGCACATGTGTAACCCCTACCTAAATTTCTGTAAGCCCTCCAAGTAAAACCAGTACCGCTATCAAAAGACTCCACAACTGAGTGACCAATAGGCTTCAGACCAGACCAGACCAGCGAAAAGCTAAAGGGAAATCGGATTCGAACCTGCCGCAAAAGTCAGTAATCGCTTTCGGACAGGAGTGGTACTTCTCTCTTGCAAAGCGAACAGGCCTACATTTCGCTAAGTATTGGGCGCTGCGCTCAAATAACAATTGCTGCAGGATGGTACTATGGACAGAAGAAGCGACGATATGACAGGAGCCCGCCTGGCTCTCATCACTCCGCAGGATGTCTAACTGAACGTACAAGTGCCCCAAGAACATGGGTGCCAGCGGCAGACTCACTCCGGTAGATATTTTGATAGCCAAACGGAAGTATAAAGGCTTGATGGCATAATGGGGATATGAACCAAAAACGAACTTGCTAAGCCAAAAGGCAACAAAAGCAGCACGGTGGGCGACAACAGAAAACTTGGAGGAAGAACTCACCCAGTACGATAACTTAGCGTTCCCCGCCATCCGCTTTCTCAACTCGGCCTCAATAGCTTCTTCCTCCGGGGAAAGCTCTATGGTAGCAGGATCCACATTACCAAGGATTGGCAAGAGTAGCTGGTTGGCCACATCCTCGAGTGTCACGGTCAGTTCGCCGCGGGAAAAGAAAAATGTGTGGGTGGTGGCACACCACCGGTGAACCAAGTGACGAAGGTTGTAAGTATCTCGGAAATTAGAAAGACTCCGAGATAAAACGATGGACTTCAGGACGCCGGCCTGCTGCAACAAGCCCATAAAAACTGGGTCGGATAACTCCCGGTCAACCCACTCCTTCCAACCCAAGGCCGTTCCTGACCCAAACACGAAATGGATCGGCACAGGAAGGGAGACCCCTTGACGGATGACCAAATCAGAAATGGAAGACGACACCGGAGCCCAAGAAACATTGGGGTTCCGTCTGCACATGGAAAGCCACACGCGGCCTGGCGGCGGCGGCACGTAGTCACCAGGAACTTCGGGGAAGTGAGGATAAGGGTTATACCAAGGGTCGATTAGGGGAGCGCACTCTCTGTCTGGGTCGAGCGGCGTATCTTCCTCGCCGGAGTGATCGGAGTCGGAGAACGTGGCCTCCTCGCCCATTTCTTGTTCGGCGAGAGGTTCGGAAACTTTCTCCTTCCCTTTGTGGCGAGAAGAACCTGGGGTTTTCACCGGCGCCATTGTGCGACGGTTTGATCTGAGCAAAAAAGATACAGGGGTTCGAAGAGAAGAAGATGATAAAGGAAGAGGGACGGACACGGTGTTTTGGAAAAGATGATGTTTGTAACTAATTTTCGAGGAGGCTCTCTTCTTAAATACATGGGTAATTAATACCGGTCCGAAGGAAGACGACTGATCAGCCATCAAAAGGAGAATGAAATAAATGAAGCGGTAGTTGTGTCTTAGGATAACTGCCATTCTGGGAAAATCGAAGAGGCGTCACTGTTCACGACATAAAAAGAAAAAAAGAAAAAGAAAGAGTATAAATATATATGGAGGGGTCCACAGTTTCAAAAAGCCCGCGAAGGAAAAGAAAGAAAGAGGACAGAAAGGACAGAAAAGTCTTTTATTCACATATGGGCCTCAGGAGCGTCCCACATGTTCAGGGGGCTAAATGTTGAGGATCATTTGTGTTAGAAATTGACAAAAAAGCAGCCCAGCCCAGCAACGTGGGTAGCAGAGAAGCGGCAGACCAAGCAAAGGAAAACCATTAGGCCTAAGCGGCAGGAACAATGGATCACAGGCCCCTCAATACGAATGAATGGGTCTTGAGAAGGTAAGCGGGCCTAAAAGGCCTAGAAAGAGAGAAAATAGGCACCCATGGGCAGTATGTGTTGTGAAAAAGAGAGAATGGGCCGCGGCAGGCCCAAAAGAAAGTAAGTAAAGAAAGTAGGGAATAATGGCAAGCCCATGAACCCAAGGATGAGAATGAGGAAATTGGGCCAGGGAAGCCCAATTAAGTTAGTAAGAGCTCATGGGATGCGGAGTTAGTAAATGGACCAAGGACGTCCAAAGAAATGGGCCGGAGAGGCCTAAGGAAAACAAAGGGACATTGGAGCCCATAAGCGAAGAACACCAACGGCCACATTAAGCCATTGGGGGAAAAGGGAACGGCAGGCCTGATAAAAGGCCCAATACTGAGTAAAGCCCAGATTCTAAGGGAGCGGGGAGTCTGAGTAATAACTCGCAAAGGGCCAGAAATGGACGGCAGGCAGGCAAAGTTTCCAGTCCGCGGCAAATGCATGAACAGCAGGCAGATTTCAGACATATGCATGCGCAGAGACCAGGCACCACCAACCCGTACCCAGCCAATACAGGACATGGTGGGGTCGTGGGGTCAGAGGTAAGAGGGCGTGGTTTGGTGGTGGGGAGAGGGGAAGGCCTGTTTCAAGGTTCCTGCTCCAGCTCTTTTGGGGGGTACGTCCTGCTGGGATGATATACCACCCAAAAGAGGCAAGGCTGAGTTGGAACCAATGGGTGCATGCCATGAGATAGTAGAGAGAGAGAAACACCACCACGGCAGGTAGAAATGCCGCGGCAGGCTAACAGACAAAGTGGTTGTCTTTGTCTGAAGCAGGGTACCCGCAGAACGGAACAGTAATGGTCGGCAAGTACCTCAGGCCAGACAAAAATGGTTAGAGGGTAGAATAGTAAAATCCGTTCACGGTAAGCACTATAAAAGGAAGCCTCTACTGTGTACAAAGGGGCGAGCAACATAAGGGAAAAAACTAAGAAAAGAAATACTCTGCAACACACTTATGAAAACAGGGGAAGTACAGCACTAAACAAGAAAAAACGAAAAGAAAGAAATCACTAAGGAAAAGATAAAAGAAAAAAAGAAAGTGAGAGTTAGTGGCATGCACCAACAGGATCTTTCCTTCTCTCCCTCTCAAAAACTCGTCCTCTTCCATATTTATTTCGGATATTACCCATTCAGGTCCGCCTCCCTCAACCCATTAACCCCCATGGCAGGATGTCTTTTCCTCGGAGGTTAATCGCGTTGAGAAGGGGCGTTCTCCCTCTTTGGCATTAATCCTACAGACCGAACTGAATTTGCTCCCTATCTGTTTTGATTAATTTTATTACTAGTCTCCTTTACTATTTATTTGTCAAAGGTTGATTGATATTGTTATAGTTACGGATTACTTGGTCTTTTCCATTAAAGGAACTATCTGGTCATTCCAGAATTCGTAGTTTTGTTTATCAATCATATTTGCTTGCTGTAAGTTTTTTCCTCTGAAACAGTTCTGCCGCCGTGAGCGATACAGCTCTGCTGGCCGTAAGCTGTTCTCTATTTCAACTCAGCCTGCGGTAAGCACTCCCCTGGCAGACGAGGCATAATTTGCGCACAAGCCGGCCAAGCTGAGTCCCAATTGGCCCGGTCTCAACTCTCGCAATCCAGAACACTCGGGCCTGCAATCACAAAGGGACAGCCCAGCCCAACATAGCAAAAAGGCCCACAACAAACCCCAAATCTCTTATTCAACCATCAGAGACTTTATCAGTTGAGTTAACAAGAACTCACTTGTCCAGTATATATAATTTCAACTTCCCAACTAAAAATTTTGCCCAACATATTTTATTCCAATCTATAATAGTCTATTGCCATGTGGTGCATTCCTTGAAATGAAAATAGAACAGTACTCTTCATTTAACCTTTCACCTCAACAAAAATTTGTATCAATTATTTAATTGTTTAAAGTAATTTTTTCTATTTAACTAAAAATATTAGTGTCTTCTTTTTTGTCAAAATGTTAATTTAATGTCATGTGTTTAATGAGGTACATGTAGTCATTTTTAAGTATTAATTTTTTATAGGTGATGTGTAATAGTTATTAATATATAAAGGGAACATATTTCTTTCTTTCTTTTTTTGTCACAATAAGTTGGGGTGGAGGATTTAAATTCGGGTTCTTTTAGACAACACTCTTAAGACATAAAAGTTTTGGTAATTTATATGGTTATTTTTAAAAAAGTTTATATTAGAATATAATTGATTTTGAATATGATATTCTTACTTAAGTTTTAGTTGCTTTAGCTATAATTGAAAGAAAAACCTACAAAATATGGGGTGGACCCATGGGGTGTTAGTTACCCTAGACTGTTTGGTACCTAAAGTTTTGCTTTAATATAATTGTCTATTCACCAAAAAAAAAAAAAAAAGAAACAAAATCCAACAAAACACATAAACATATTTAATAATACACGCAATAAAAAATATAAAACATAAATATGTGGTTAAGTTACTCAAAAATAAAAATATAAAACATAAATATGTGGTTAAGTTACTCAAAAATAATTGTATAACTGTGAGTTCGTGAAATTTTCGTTTCTCTAATACAAAAGGTTTATCTATTAAGAATTTCATATGGGAAAAGAGAAGGTTACCCATGTTTTTTGATAATATGAAAAATTCTCTTTTAACTTGAACAAAAATGGTGAACAAGTGAACAAGAATAAGACAGCTTTGTTCTTTAGTAAATCCACACCAGAGAATGTACGTCTTGCTATCAAAGGAATTTTGGGATTGCAAGAAATAATATAATATGAAAAGTACCTTGGACTACCATCTCTGATTAGAAGGGGGAAAAGAGAGTTTTAATTACATCAAAGAAAGAATATGGAGAAAATTACAAGGTTGTGAAGGGAAGTTATTATTATAAGCTGGTCATGAAGTTTTGATAAAATCAATTATCCAAGCTGTAAGGGAGAATTGTTTCAGCCCCTGCAGCTGTTTGTCTTCTTTGGGGAGCCTGACCCGCAAGGTTTTGTTTTCAAGCGACGTGAGAGTGTAGGATTTTCACCCCACCAAGGGCTGACCTTGTAGTGGAAGGCTTGACACCTTAGTCCCACATCGGCAAGAGATGCGCTCCATTCATGCTTTATATGTGCTTGGCACTTGCATGAGTATACCATCATTAACACTAAGGTGTGAGTGATGGTACACTCATGCAAGTGCCAAGCACATATAAAGCATGAGTGGGGTGCATCTCTTGCCGATGTGGGACTAAGGTGTCAAGCCTTCCACTACAAGGTCAGCCCTTGGTGGGGTGAAAATCCTGAACTCTCACGTCGCTTGAGAACAAAACCTTGTGAGCTTGGCTCCCCAAAGAGGACAAACAGCTGCAAGGGCTGAAACATTCTCCCCTACAATATATATGTTTGTATCTAATAACTTATTATTGAATTCATAATTTAAAAAACCAATCGTTGCATTACATGTTCTATATGTTTTCAACATGCTTGCCAATTTTCATACCAAACGGATATAATTTACCATTCGATCCAGAAACTCATATTTTATGCATTATATCTCCCTTTCATAAAAGAGTGACAACATAACACTAATTAAAAGATGAGGTTAATAATTCTCAAAAAATGCTTCGCATGGTAAAATTAACCTAATACTCTCACAAAGGAGGTTCCTACTTCTCTCTCTCTCTCTCTCTCTCTCTCTCTCTCTATATATATATATATAAAATGATTTGTCTATATTTACATAGCCAAATTACCATTGGATACCTAACAACTCACTTTTTGTCAAAATATATTTGATATATTTATCTAAATATATAGTATTCTATCTGGATAGGGGGGAAATTTGGCAAGTATTTTGAAAGGAACCTAGAGAACTAACAGCAGCTTTGATGTAGGAGTATAACTAGAACTATCTCAGTATTTTTTTTTTATTGGATAATTTTAGATTTTAATATTTTTATTTATTTAGTTTGAGTTATGATAGATGAGTTCTAGTTAGTTTAACTGGTAAAATCTCTGATGGTTAAAAACCAATTGGTATCTTAGTCTTATGTTAAAGAGCTATAATCAGGAGCGGATATCATAGGTTAAAACAATCTATAAAAAAAATAAAAAAATAAAAAGTTTGAGTTATGAGAGGGATTGAATTGCATATCCTTAGATAATGATTAGTTTAGTATTTGGATTAGTTTAGATTAGTATTTGAATTTGATTAGAATTCGAACATCCTAAAACGAATCCTAATCAAACTCAAATACTAACCTAAACTAATCTAAATACTAAACTAATCATTATCTAAGGATATTCAATCCAATCCCTATTATAACTCAAACTAAATAAATAAAAATATTAAAATATAAAATTATCCAATGAAAATCAAAAATAAAATATTGAGTTAGTTTCTAGTTATGCTCCTTCGTCAAGCTTGCTATTTTATGGGCATTCTAGCATCAAGCTAAAGAGTTATATACGGCATGCCTTGCTCTTCTAAGGCTTGCTCCATTAGATTAAGGGGATCTTCTTGCATTTGTCATAAGTTGTAGGACAAAGAAACAAAAAAAGGTAAGGGGTCAAGCATTGACATAGAAAATTGGTTGCAGGGTAAAATACATTAAAACATCAATATTGTAGAGGGTTACATATAATAGTACTAAACTGATGGCAGGGAACACTTAGAGAGCGATATACATTCTTCAAGAATAAGATACTGTTCAATATTTGCCTTGTCTGCCTAATTTAACTTTGGAAACCTGTTCATTGTTATCGGGAGTGATTGCATAGTGTGTCTAGATTTGTTATATGAATGATAGCAGATGATTATCTCAAGATGTCAATTACCATTTGAAAAAGACTGTCATCTATGATTTGAGCATTATCTGTGGTTTGATTTCATTTGAGTTTGGAAATAAGGAAAGAGAAGATGAGACAAAAGGAATGATACAAACGAAGATATAAGAAAAAGAACAAGGAATTGCCTTAAATTGACAAAATGAAAAGGTTTGCAAGAGAAAAATTGAGGAGAAACTAAAAGATTGACAAACTTACAAATTACAGAGTCCCAGTTTCATGAATTACTCATAATCACAATTAAGAAAAACAAAAAGGAAAAAGGGGAGCACAAAGGTTAAGTAATCATCATAAACTTGGAAGAACCAAAAAACTAGCAAGAGAAAAAACCAAAGGGCTGGCCAACTTTCTAAATTCTCCTTTTAATGAATACACCCACAAAATAATGGAAAAAAAGTGAAAATTTAGTTGACCTCAATTCCAAAACATTGACATGCCAAAGCAGGAGCAAAACTAAAAAAATTGGGCCAAAACCTTAATAATTATGTTATAGTAAATTTACAGGCCTATGTGAGAATCAAAGAATCAGCAGTAGATATTTACACTTGTATTTCCTATATCATGTATCTATAGAAATTATAGGAATTGAAGAAAGGTATTGAATGCCAATAGTCTTCAACTTTCAATTTCTCTCTAACCTTCTTGTTTCTGTCCAGCACTCTACATCCATCTGTTCACCAGTTTTTCTTCAAGCTTTTTAGCTTATTTATCTATGTACACCTTTTAAAAGTACAGCTAAACTTTAGCCAACTTTTAGCAAAAAGCTACATCCAAATGCTCTAGTGTTATATTTAAATAACTTTTGTCAACTTCCGTGGAACAGTGCCTCCCCATGAAAAACCCAGTTCAAAAAGCTCATACCATATTCACCAAGAAATTTTCCCTAAAACAGTAGAAAAAGAAGTAAGCATTTTTTTTTTCTAATTACAGCAACCAGAAAAAAGCAAAGCAGCATGATAACTTTGTCGCCATTTCACTTGCATTGAAAGAAGACAAATGATGATGATTTTGTCCATGTAATAAGTTCAGGGCCATGTTGCAGAGAGGCTTGAAAAACTAAACATAGGACTTTGATGTCTATTGGGGAGAGCGACAAATTGTTATGGCCCAACTGACTTGCAGCATTGCTAGATGCAGAAATTGCAACCATCCTATGCTACTAGTCATGAACAACAAGAATAAAGTGGTGTGCTTAAATATGCTTGAATATTTGTTGAAAGCTTGATCATAGCAGTCTAAGTTTTATCCAATAAGGTCAAAGATAGAAATGCCTGGAAGAGATTTTCTCATATAGTCTTTACAGGTCAGTGGAATGGTGTCACTAACTCATCTATTGTATTTTCTGTGGATTAGCACAACATAATTTTTGGATTTCTGTCGGACAAGATACATCATTATTAAGTAGAAAATGACTATTTATCCTTAATTTTTTAACTATATAGCTAAACAGTTCACAGCTCCCTTTTCAAACTATGAAGCAGAATATCCTTGTTTTTGAATTCAATTTTTTTGATACCAAGTTCTTCCTAAAACTTGATATTAGCAATATTAAGTTTTATGCATATTTTTAAGTGGAACTTGATGTTCCTAACGTTGAGTTCTGTGTAAAATTTTCAAAACATTTTAAATGGCAAAATACGCATAGAACTTCTAGGCAGAACTCGACATCAACAATATTGAGGTCCAAAACAGAGTTATTTTGCTACATAATTTGAAAAGGGGGCTGTTTGGCTACATAGTTTAAGGCTAAATAGTTTTTTTTTTTTCATTATAAAACATAGTCAGCAATGAGATAGTAATATGCATACCTTCATTTGATCTATCGTATCCTTACACTCAGGGCACCTGTATGTAGTCACAAAATGCAATGTTCAGTCAGAAGACATTGCAGTTAAATGCAAATGTTAAACAGAGTCCCACTTAGAAGACAACAAAATAAATTAAAAAAAAAACTTAACGGTATAGTGCGAGCAATTTGCTTTTCACATTCATACTAAAAGGTGTAATAGATAAATTGATAGTAACCTGTCATTTGCTTCAACAAAAGAATTTCCAGATGAAGAATGCCAGTCCATATCAAATAAACTTGAGTGGTTAGATACATCCCCATGTTCATCGTTATGATTGTCATCACTTCTGATATGTCAAAGAAAACCAACATCTATTATATTATATTCACTTTTAACTATCAGGCTAAAGATCAGTACACCAAAAAAAAGGTTTAACCTGATGCTAGTTGAGACCTCTAGCGTGCACTCTAAAATACTTTTATACTCTCCTTGTGCTTCATCAGACAAAGGCTGAGTTGGGATATCTGGAAGACTCGTGCTGCCTCCTTGCAGTTCTTTAGACAAAGGCTGATTATGTATTAAATCTGTGCTCGTCATAGTTGAGTCACCCCTAGAGTGAATATCACTATCCGAAAGTGACCTTTTAGTAGATGACCTGCAAATATAAAAAGTTTCACTACAAGTTCTGAAATTCTATATCTTCTACTAACCTAAGCAATGGAATTGTTGTTTAATACTCAAGATTATCATAGATGTCATACACAAGCAAATATATCAATCATAAAAATCAAATATCAAATCTAAAGCAATATGATAAAGCGGTAAAAGTACACTTGGAAACCTAGAGAAGAACCTCTTCACTGGGAAAAACCAATTCAGGGATCCAATTCCATCAAAATAATCCACTATAAAAAATAGTAAGTCTACTATCATAACAATTTTCACAACTTTGGCCACAATTTGCCTATGTGGCGAATAGTAAGTGGTGGGAAAAATAATGACTCCACAATTCCACCAATCGCAAGTCAACAAATGAACAAATTGTGGCAAAGTTGTGGAAATAGTTATGATAACAAACTTACTCATAAAAAAATTAGTTACAATAGTCTATGATCCAATCCTATTCAATGTAGCCTTTGCAAACCCCTTGCTTGCCTTCTTACCCCACTAGACCTAAAACCTTTGGAATCCTTATATAGAAATAAAACCTCTACGACTCCAATGAACTCCTCAAAGATTTTCTGCAATGAACTCGCTATATAAAATCTCTATGGTTTCACGCTAATCTCACACTCTTCAGATCACGAAATGAGTGGGTAAAATCTAATTCATTTTCAGTTTGGCTCAAGGGAAAGAAAGGATCAAGTTTTCTCTATATTGCTCTGGTATGGCAGCCATTCTCCTTTAAAAAATTAGTGCATCAAGTGATTTAAAAGGATTGAATAGAGGAACTCTCAAACATTTGGCTATATCTGATGTGTCGATATCAATATAGATGCATGAAGTAGGGTAAACACTGAGCAAGAATACATCTTCTAGTCAAACTTGGATTGTAAATCATGACAATTTCACTCAAGTGCACATCAAGTGAAGTACTCACAAAGTTTCTATCTGAATTAATGTTTTGCTTGAGCAAATTTGAATTTTGCTTGAGCGAAATTCTCTAATTTCAAATTTTTTTTCAGTTAACTCTTACAGAGTTCTAATCTAACTCAAGTACAACTAATTTCAATACGTTTTTACTCTTAATCTTTTCATAGGAATTAGCCAAGATTAAAACCAAACAAGTTCTTGAAAAAAAAAAGACTATTAACAAATTAAAAGGATCTTGAAATTGTATAATCAATTAATTTCCCCTCCTCACATTCACATAAACTTTGTTAATAGCACCTTTGTCTAAATATTTCCCAAGTGGATATCAGAGATGTGAGGTGACTTATTTTTTATATTCATAGAGAAGATTGAAAAATCTTATTAGCTGATCAAAAGCAAGAGAATTGAAAACTTGGGCTTCATGGAAAGAAAATTATGTGTTTAAAGTTTTGTGTATCTTTGCATGCGTTTATGCATGTCTATTCTTTATTGTAGCTACTTTAAAATTTCTTATTTTCTTTTAATGATATTTGGTTTGTTGAGATGACCTAATCTTTTAGGAAATGTTGATCTAGTTGAAAGAGAATTATAGAAAGAGGGATATGGAACCAGATGACGAGAGCAGTGTATGCGCAAGACAAAACTAAAAAGACGCAACAATGAAATTGAAAAACAGAAAAATAAAGGATAGATAACCTAGGAGTTAGAGAGAGAGAACATATAAGAGTTAACACCTAGGGTTGGTCAGAGTGATCATTGGATAAGTTCACCGGGAAATGTATTCATCAATAAAACTGTAAAATGTCTCCATAGGAGTTCAATACTATGCTTATATAGACTACTAAGCCCACATTCTAGTTGACTTAGGAAATCCTAATTCTAAATGCCTTGGAAATTCTCAATCATTAAATTATAAATATATCCTTTACTCTAGAAAATTAAATAAAATACTAATAATCTAATTAAGCTACTAAGACCTAAAATAAAATCCTATTGACCAAAAAAAATATAATTGATATCAAAAAATCAAAAGGGACTAAAAGAAAGTTCTTTACGCTTCCCGCATCAGTAAAATAGGAAGAAGTTAAGAACACTGGAACTTAAATACAAAAACTGAAAATTCAAACTGAAATTAGACAAGAAACTTCAACACCATCCATATGGAGCACTGAAAAATAATGGAAAGCCTTGATGATACCTTAAGGACCAAAAGGTACTTCTCAGAAACATTTAAGAACTATACAAAAGGCTAAAGGATAACTATAAGGTAAATGCCTTGGTAAACATGCTTTCGAAAGTGTTCAAAGAAAATCAGCAATGTAAACATTTCCCAAGTGTTCCTAAAACATTTTAGTATTCTTAGTTTTTCCCGTTTTGGAAACTAATTTTTAAAATTGTCTCATAACCAAAGTCTAACCTGAAAAATATGGAAAAAAATACAATAACCTACAGATTATTGTGAGTTAAAAGAATACTTGGCAAATACATAGTTATTACCTAACTTACTTCATTAATCATTACAGAAGTTGCATTGAATTGAAAAAGACAAAATGTAGGCAGCACAACAATCTGTGTCTAGCATGCTTATCAAAATCTTACCTCCCAACATTGAAACGCTGGCCTGAATCCAATTCCCACAGAGATGGCTTACCCAGTTGTGGACGAAAATAACCCAAGAACCTACACAAATTTCAAGTCATATAATTGATTAGATTTCCTCCAACTGTCTTGGTTGATGCACTTAGTATTTGAATAATACATTTTTCAGGCTTAATCTTCCATAGTGAATCAACTATTATTGAGTAATTGACTTACACATTAATTGCATCTTGTCTCTCAAAATCTGAAAAAGCATTGCTGTAAAATCTTTGTACGGTTTTCATAAGATCTTGGTAACCGGCTGCTGGTGTCCATTGACCTCTGATCTCAGCAAATATCTATTTAGCATCACCAATGCAAAATTGTGAACAGTTGGGAGAGTTGAAATTTAAACAAGAATCTGAAACATGCGTCTAAGGTAGGAAAAAAAAAAAGGGAAGATAAGAATTAACTGGCATAATGTCACAACAAATGTATCTAGTTGGGGCCAGCTGCTCAGCAAGGTCATAATGAGAAAAAGGGGCATTAGGATTCTATTTAATTTCTAAATACAATATATTTAGAATTTAATCCAGTTTTGCCTTGGCTATGAGTATTGAACCTGCTAAGTAAGGTTATGAAAAAATTGATTGCTTAGAGCTTCGGACCATTCATGATCAATTTAAGATCTCAAAAGACCTTGGAGAGGGATACAACTATATGATTTAGAGTCTCAGCTATTTTCACAAGGAGTAAGCAAAAGTGTATTCTCTCTCCTCACTGCACAAAACTATCTGAGTACTCTAAGACCCTAAAATTCCTTCTTGGAAGTCAATCCTAGGTGACAATCATTTTGGATAGCAAACACATAAGAATTTTCATTTCCATTCACATTTAATAAATTTTAGATATTTTAAATACACCAAAATTTAGAAGGATTACCTTATTGTGTGCTGGGGAACCACCATATTGTAGTGCAAGTGTGTCACCCATAGCCTCATAAACTTTCATTAAATCCTCTGCCAAAGGATTTTTCAAATCAACATTTGGGGATTCTATAAATCCCAAAGCATGAAGCTGACGTCCAAGAGCAACTAGCCCATACATATATTGGGCAATGTTTGTGCGATCTAAGCAGTCCAAGCAGTTGGTCCTTAGAATCCCTTTCTGAGACGTTGTGGATTTAACACCATATTTTCTACATGCATCTCCACTGCTAACACCATCACCAACTTTTGTTTCTAGGCTATCAGCATCCTCATTTTCATTGAGATTCTCTAGATAGAATTGACCATTATTCTCACTGCAGCAAAAAGAAACTGTCAAAAATTTGAACTAAACTATCAAAATTTTCACAATTTTGAACTAATAGCAAGTATCTTAAAGCCTAAGCAATAGAAAACCATTCCGTGAAGGCTCCGAAGAGTCTAAGTAGCTTTTTATAAGCTGATCCAACATCATTTACTTGCAAGCATATATATAAATATATATATATATATATATATATATATATGTACATACAGTAAATTATGGGTTGGCAATCACAACTTGCAAATTATAAAGCAATGGCTTGGTGAAGAAATGCCAAATCAGGAAATGAGAGCATGAGAATAACCCTGTAATATATATATATATATATATATATGAAAAGTAGGCCAAACTGGAATATTCAATTTTTATTCCATGGTAATGTTATCAGGATTTAACAAGTTACAAGCTACAACTAAGTTGGTCTGGAAATATCAAACAAATAGCATCCACTATGTATCAGACTTACTCAAAGTAGGATAAGTTTAAAAATCCCTCCAAACACAATTTTTGTGGTACATGACAGTAGAAGATGCCGGTTAAGTCCAATGTATTAGCAAAAAATTCTCCTAGCTGTTTCAATTCCTGTATAGCTCTGCAGCAAAAGATTCATGTCAATCATGCTTTATATTAATGTCAATCATATTTTAAATAATACGAAATCTATAGTTATTATATACAAGGGAAAGGTAGAGTACCTTCTGTGGTACATGTGTGTATTTAAATCCCAACGACAAAACCTTAGGTGATTTTCTTCTGGTAAATCCTCAATGATGGATGTAATAGCTTTTGCATATGCTGCGCTTAGGTTTTTTTCAGCACGCTTCTTTCCGCGTGTCTGTTAATAAACAATTGTGATCAAATGAGAAGAAAATGAGAATAAAATTAGGAAGCAGATCCACAATTACTTTTGCTACAAGTATGTAGACTATTAAGTCTACATAAAGTCCCAATTTTAGATGATCTATGCCCCCAAGTAGGGTACAAATCTTAAATGAAGAGAGTTATGAAAGTCAAATCAAAATCTGCACACATTATCATCACTATTGCTTAATGGCATCTAAAGGAGTCTTTTAAAAATTTACTTATAAATATTTTAGGAAAAGGTAGACTAATATTTACAGCTCACAGTAGATGGTAAAGAATGAAAGACAAAAAATAGGTGATGACAAACATTATAATTTTAGCTAAGCAAGAGGTTAAAGCAATGAGCACAGACAAAGATAGCATTTTTTTTTTCTTTTTTATGGATACAAAGATAGTATCTTTCTATTCTGGCATTTTAAAATCCTTCATTGTTGCGCCAAGATTCTACTTTGCAGGACTCATTTTTCCACCTGTTATGTTTTTTTTTTTTTTCTTCTGCAAGTTAACGACTGCCAAATTTAGCTCAATTTGAAGAGTAAAATTTTTAATCATTTAGATTTGACAAACTTGACCGATTTTTGAAAATGCTCATTTAAACCTTTGCTTGTATTAATAAGAGATATATACAATGAACTGAATGCTCTTTACATTTACTTGAGTAATATTTTCAATTTTTTGAACCATTATCAAATTTGAACTAGCTACAACTATACTGTCTTGTCATTCCAAAGAATAATAGTCCCGACTCAGCCTCTATCTCCTTATTAAATTATTAAATATAGAAAGGTAATAGAAAGGCATACCTTCAATAAACTCAATATAATTATTGGCTTTCCATATCTTTTGGCAAGATTCTCAAAATGAAGTTTTGTGGCTTCATAGTTATGTTGTTCTGGTGCCACTGTAAAACAAAAGAAAGTCAGTTGAATAATAAAAAGTTATCAATAAGAATGTAAAAATTGGTTGTGCTTGAGTCATACAAGAAAATTCAGGTTTGAATTTACGAAATCCTGAAATATTCTGGGACCAAATCAGAGGGACTGAACCTCGATATTGCACAACAGAACTTATTCGCATTATGCAACCTTTAGCAGCATCTTCAGAAACAATCTGTTCTGTCTCGACATCATTAGCTACTCTACCCCTCTTATTTACACCACGTTTCAAATATCTGCATCAGAAGATAGAAAAATAAAGGGATATCAGAAGATAGAAAAATAAAGGGATAGAAACTTAGGCATATCAAATGCACAACAAAAGGGTTTAATTATTTAACTAAGTTAAAAAGCATATTGCAGTCATCTCCATACCTGGTTCCAGCATAAAGACGAGAACGTCTAGCTATAAGGGTTAATGTAAATTCTCTGCCAGATATAGAAAGTTTGACCTGGATAACAAAACTTCAAATCATCAATATCATTCAAACCTTTCATTTCTTCTATTAAATAAAGTTAGAGATATTTAGGAAACACCAGGCACGCATAAATCATCAGATTATGGATGATACCTTACAGCTAAGTCATTTAAATTACTAAAAAGATTACCTTACTTCAAATAGACATTCATAAATGGATTACATATACTCCACATAAATGAACACCTACCCCTTTGGTAATGCGTTTTCAAACCTCACTTAAAAAAATAAAAAAAAAATCACTTTTTCTTTGTATAGCTTCTTCAAATATCCCTATTTTCAAATAAGCTATACCAACTGGGTAGCCCCCAGTAAAAGATGAAAGAAAAGGCAACTCATTGCATATTTAATAGCAATCAAAGGTATTGATTTTGATAATAAAATATTAGTCTAGTTGGCAAAAAGTTAACAAAAAGAACTCAAATTTTGCACAAAGTTTCAATTTTAATAAATTTAAATATCCCATACCTGTTTAAAGAAGCCATGAACTAAAGCAACTGTCCACAGAGTATTCTTGAGAGTATTTCGGATTTCACTTGTTAAGAATGCATTCCAAACACACTTTTTATTATAAATGCATTGTCCAGTCTTATATTCACATAAATACTTTTGAAGACTACGCATAACATGGTATGAATAGCTGAAAAAGAAGTTCTTTGTAAGGTCCATTCTGCAAAGAAGCTTCTGATACCTATGTCAAATATGGGAAAAAAGTAAAACAAATTAATATAACTTCAATTATGTCAAATATGAAAAAAAAAAAAAAAAAAAATAAAACAAAATAAAACAAAATAATATATCTTCAATTATGTCAAATATAGAAGATGCATTATTGGATCTATCTTGGACAAATTACTTCTATCAAAATAGGCAATGAATTTGGATGATATACCTGTTTTCTTTCTTAGAATAAGCTATTAAGGTCCGCACAGTAGGATTTGAAATTGGAATCATTTTGCTTTTTGTAATAGCATATATTGCATGACCACAAATTTCACCAATTTTCCTTCTTTTTGTTATAAGCAGCATGTAATAAGGCTCCAGAAATTTGACAAACCCTGAAAGAAAACACAAGCCCAAAAGATACTTAATATATGTACATTTTTGTATGATTGCATAGTGGTAAAATCTTGCACGGAGAACATACCGACGATTCCATAACAAGCTGTGACTAATTTAAGTCCACCTGTTTTTTTATTCCCTTCATCTAGCCTTTTTAACAGGTCAGCACACTCATTCTCACTGTATGTTGTAGAATCCTCATAAATTTTTAGCTCATTACTCTCCAACCTGTCAATCTTTAACAACTTCCAAAATGTTTTCTTCCTATCTTTTCCTATGATATAATAATTCTGTTGCAAATAAAAGTCATATGAATATGTAATCTATATTTATATATATCTAATAGCTGAAGTATAATATTTATTATCGTTACACTTATGTTAAGCCACATTAGCGGTCACATAATCATTTTCTTTCCATAATTTTTTTAAAATATATATAAATATTAATGCATGCAACAAATTTCGCCACTCTATCATTATACCATATTATCCACTATTTTTTTCTCTTTTTAAACTTTTCTTCTCTCTAAAAAAAAAAAAAAAAAATCTTCTTCTCTTTATTAGTTCACATCTACTATTACACTTTTTCTAATTTTTTTCCCTCCCTCTTTGCCTCTTTATCTCCCTAATACAACTTCCTTCATCCTTTTCTCTTTCGTTATATTTTGGCTCTTCTTCTTTCCATCTTATTTTGTATAAACTTGATATCATTTATAAGTTGATGGTTTTTTTTATTATTTAACTTTAATATGTGTTTTGGTGGTGTTTTTTTAATTTCTCATCACAATTCCCTCTTATAGAGCTTTGGTTGAATTTTGGTTTGGGTTAATACTTAGGTTTTTTGGGAAATAAGAATTTGAGTTTATATCAAAACAAAATTTACATGATTACTGTGGGGGAGATAGTCCAACGCCATATGTTGGGCCTGAGGCCCAGTTCAGATAGGGCCCTCTGTCCGAAGAGGATGAAAGTATCAATGCTTTACCACCCCGGTAGAGAAACAATCCATAAGGGACAGACGCATCATCCGAAGACAAACTAGTTGGGCCGAAGGGACCTAACCCACCGGAGCTGTCCAGTACTTGATCGAATAGATATGCCAAAGACCCCCACGCCAGAGCTGAGCTTCGAGCACGTCCAAAAGCAAGGCTATCATGAAATATCTCATCAATAAAGCTGCCACCGCCACATTTAATGCACTGCAGCAACTTTCCTGGCCGCATTTATGTGGAGAAGACACCTGAACAGTGTATCTTCACCCACCACCACTCACTGGGGATTAAAGCAAACGGCTGATGTGACTAGTACTTGAGTGGGCACCTAGATGGAGGACAAGTGTGCGGTGAAGATGGGGAAAGGGGTGTATATATAGAGGGAGTAAGTCTCGCAAGAGGAAGGGAGGAAGAAGAGTATTCACCAAGTCTTTATGTTCTAATCCTCTTCGGACTAAAAGAGTTTTCCTGTTAAGAAAGTATGTTTTAATCCTATTTTTCTTTTAGATGGTTTCCGCCTGTATGAACCGTTGCTAAACCCACCATTGGCCCAGCTGTTCAACCCATTACTCTACAAATTTATTGTTGGGAATTTGTTGGGCTTACAAGTCAGGGCGTTGGTATCAGGCCCAACAAATTTGGACCCTACAATTGGCGCCGTCTGTGGGAAACAGCTCGAGCAAAGGTGGGAGCAACACCTCAGAAGATGGCTGAATCAAGACAACGACCAGCAGAATCCAGGTCATCTCAACACACCGACCCTTTCGTCCATCTGGAACGGAGACACGATCGCGAGGGGGACCCACACGCCAAACGTGGCGACCAAAACCAATCACATGGAGAGAGCCACATGTCCCATGCAGAGGAAAACCAGGCCATGCAGTTAGAGATTCAGAGGCTGAGAAAAGAGTTGCGCCACGCAAAAAGAAAGCGCGTTTCCTCGTACTCTGATGAGGATTCTGAGGGCGAACGGGACGACAATTACAGGCGGAGGTCTCGAACACCAGTCAGTGAGCCTCCCCTCTATGAGGAAGCGTACGACCGTGAGAGAAACCCTCAGAGCTCCTTTCCAAGGGGCACGGGGAACGATGCTATGAGCAAAGCTCTGGATCAGATCTCCAGGTCTCCTTTTACACGTAATATCGAGCGGGCCAAACTTCCCAGGCGTTTCCACCAGCCCACATTCACCATCTACAACGGCCGGACCGACCCAGTGGAGCACGTAAGTCATTTTAATCAGCGGATGGCAGTACACTCTAGGGACGAGGCCCTAATGTGCAAGGTTTTTCCATCCAGCCTAGGACCAATAGCCATGAGATGGTTCGACGGTCTGAAAGCGAACACCATTAGCTCCTTCCAAGGGCTGACTCAGGCTTTTGGATCCCGTTTCGTCACCTGCCGAAGAGTTCCCCAGTCCGTGGCCTCCTTGTTGTCCATCAGTATGAAAGGGGGTGAGACTTTGAAGTCCCATTCGGACAGATTCTGGGAAACGTATAATGAGGTGGAGGAAGATTGCGAGTTGGTGGCCATAAGCTCCTTCAAGCTGGGCCTCCCCACCGAACATCCTTTGAGAACGTCCTTGACGCGCAACCCTGTCACCAGTATACGCCAGTTGATGGATAGGATCGACAAATACAAAAGAGTTGAAGAGGACTAACAGCAGAGTAGGGGAAAGGAGAAGGTTATCCCTCATGAGGGGAGGGATTTCAGGTCGGACCGGCAGAATCACAACAGGCCGAGGAAGGACTGGGCCAGCCAAAGCACAGCGAACTCCCAAACGGTCAATGCAGTTTTTCGCGAACCAGTGCACCAAGTCCTGGATAAGATAAAGAACGAACCATTCTTCAAAAGGCCGAACAAGATGGTGGGAAACCCTGAGAGGCGCAACCACAATCTTTACTGTCAGTATCACCTGGATCATGGGCATACCACTGAGGACTGCAGGAGCCTGTGGGATCACTTGGATCAGCTGGTCGGCGAAGGCAGGTTAAAACACCTCCTGCACCACTCGTATGGTCAGGGAAGTCAAACTAGCACGGGGCCCAGGAGGGATGATTTCGTGAAACCCCCCTTGGGGACAATTAATGTTATTTTTGCTGCACCAGGGAGGACGGGATCTTGCCCATCCAGGATATTGTCAGTCGCTCGGATGCCCTCGGATAGCGGCAACCGAGGGCCGAAGAAGCCTAGGACAGACATCCCAGTTTTGGGATTTTCGGAAGAGGACAAAATAGGAACTGTACAGCCGCACGACGACGCCCTGGTAGTCACTCTGAGAATAGGCGGATATGACGTGAGAAGGGTGATGGTGGATCAGGGTAGCGCAGCAGAGATAATGTACCCAGACCTATATAAGGGGCTGAACTTGTCCCCCGAAGACTTAACTCCATACAGTTCCCCTTTAGTCAGCTTTGACGGCAAGGTGATCATTCCGAAGGGCCAGATCAGACTGCCTGTGCAGACCGGCACGGAGATTGTGGAGGTGGACTTCATAGTGGTGGACGCTTACTCACCTTACACCGCTATCGTAGGCAGACCCTGGCTTCATACCCTTGGGGCTGTATCCTCCACTCTCCACCAGAAGATTAAGTATCCCTCGGAGGGAGTAGTTGAAGAAGTCCGAGGGGACCAGGCTATGTCCAGGCATTGCCTAGTGGCAGCCATCCAGCATGAGCAGCATGCCGAGCCCTCGAACTGTGATAAGGAGAGTTTATAGCAATTAAGACCTTCGGCGCTGGACGCCGAGGCCTCGGTCGAAGATGCAGTGTGCGAAAACTTAACGAGGGTTGTTGTTGGTGACGACCCAGAGAAGTTTTTTCAAGTTGGATCCATGCTTCCCCCTCAGGAAAGGGAGGGGTTGATAGAGTTCCTCAGAGCCAACGTTGACGTATTTGCTTGGGACCCCGCGGATGCCCCGGGAGTAAGTCCAGAATTCATCTGCCACCACCTGAACGTCAATCCCGCCATCATCCCTAAAAAACAGCCACTCCGACGACCGTCTAGAGAACACGCTGACGCGGTCAGGGATGAAGTGATGAAACTCAAGCAGGCAGGAGCCATTAAAGAGATCTTCTACCCCGAATGGCTGGCTAACACGGTGGTAGTAAAAAAGAAAAGTGGGAAATGGCGGGTGTGTGTGGACTTCACCGACCTTAATAGAGCTTGTCCAAAGGATCCTTTTCCAATGCCGAAGATAGACCAATTAGTTGACGCTACTGTCGGGCATCCTCGGATGAGTTTCTTAGATGCCTTTCAAGGTTACCATCAGATACCCCTGGCTCTCGCAGACCAAGAGAAAACGTCCTTTGTAACTCCTGTAGGAAATTACCACTACAAGGTAATGCCGTTCGGCTTGAAAAACGCAGGGGCTACCTATCAGAGGATGATGACGAGGATGTTTGAGCCACAGCTGGGCAAAAGCATGGAGGTTTATATTGACGACATGGTGGTTAAAAGCAAGATTGTTGCCGAACACATTGGGGATCTCAGTAAAATATTCGAAATTCTGAGGAGACACAGATTGCGCTTGAATGCCACTAAATGTTCCTTCGGTGTTGGATCAGGCAAATTCCTGGGGTATATGGTCACACACAGGGGGATCGAAGTTAATCCCGATCAGATAAGGGCCATCAACAACCTGCGAGCTCCTCGGAATCCCAAGGAGATTCAGAAGCTGACTGGGATGACCGCTGCCCTTAATCGGTTCATTTCCAGATCAGCAGACAGATGTAGGCCTTTCTTCTCGTTAATCAATAAGTGGAAGGATTTTGAATGGACACAGGAATGTGCCATTGCCTTCCAGCAACTCAAAGACTACCTGGCTAAGCCACCCATCATGTCCAGTCCCCAGCCAGACGAAGTCTTGTTTGCTTACATTGCCGTGGCCCCTAATGCTGTAAGCTTGGTGCTAATCCGAACAGACTGTGGAGTGCAAAAGCCAGTGTACTACGTGAGCAAGTCGCTACAAGAGGCTGAAATCCGCTATTTGCCATTGGAGAAAGCCATTCTGGCCGTTGTGCTAGGTACTAAAAAGTTGCCCCATTATTTTCAAGCTCACACCGTTATAGTCCTTACACAGCTCCCACTCAGAGCCGTACTCCGAAGCGCCGACTATACTGGAAGAATTGCCAAATGGGGGACGATGCTGGGGGCTTTCGACATTAAGTACATGCCGCGCACGTCAGTAAAGGGCCAGGTCCTTGCGGACCTGGTCGCCGAGTTCACAGAACCCCATTTAGAGGAAGCGGCACAAACTCCAGGCGCGGAAGGAAGGCAAGTCGGCACGATTGCTTTACAAAGCACCTCGCCCTGGGAAGTGTATGTAGACGGCGCGTCGAATCAGAGGGGCTCAGGCGTGGGGCTAGTGTTGATATCCCCCGAGAAAATCATCATTGAAAAAGCCTTAAGGCTAAACTTCTCAGCGACGAATAACGAGGCAGAATACGAGGCTCTATTGATGGGGATGAAGATGGTGCGAACGATGGGTGGAAAATCCGTTGAGATATCCTCAGACTCAAAGTTGATCGTCGGCCAAGTGCTTGGGGAATTCGAAGCAAGAGACGAGAGGATGCAGGGATATCTGCACCTGGTCAAGTCCCTACAGTCGGAGTTTGAATGTTTTACCCTTCGGCACATCCCTAGAAGTAGCAACACCCATGCCGATTCTCTGGCTACACTCGCCACCTCTTCGGCGCAAGGATTACCAAGGGTCATTCTGATTGAGGACGTACAGGGTCCTTCGGAGTTAAGAGAAAAGCCACTCCAAGTTCATTGCGCCAGAACCAACCCCTGCTGGATGGACCCCATCATCAAATTCTTGAGGGACGATGTGTTGCCCGAAGAAAGGGTGGAGGCGGACAAAATACGAAGGAAGGCTACGAGGTTCTGTCTGTCCGAAGACGACAAACTGTACAAACGATCCTATTCGGGCCCGTATCTGTTGTGCCTGGCCCCCGAAGCGGCTGAATCGATGTTAGAAGAGCTGCATGAAGGAATCTGTGGGAGCCATACTGGGGGAAGATCTTTGGCCCATCGAGCTATTACCCAGGGTTATTGGTGGCCAAACATGCAGAGGGAGGCTCACGAGTACGTGAGAAAGTGCGACCAGTGCCAGCGGTTTGCACCGAACATACATCAACCTGGTGGAACCCTTAATCCGCTATCCAGTCCATGGCCTTTTGCTCAATGGGGTCTGGACATCGTAGGCCCCTTCCCCAAGGCCACCGGAAACAGGAAGTTCTTGCTGGTCGGAACGGACTACTTCACCAAGTGGGTGGAAGCCGAGCCTCTAGCAAATATCAGGGACGTGGACGCAAAGAAGTTCATTTGGAAAAATATCATCACCAGATTTGGAATCCCACATACCCTCATCACGGACAACGGGCTTCAGTTCGATAGCAAAGCCTTTAGAAGCTATTGCAGTGAGCTGGGAATCACCAACAGATACTCCACCCCTGCCTATCCCCAGGGGAATGGGCAAGCCGAAGCCACCAATAAAGTCATAGTTAACGGGCTAAAGAAAAGGCTGGATGATGCGAAGGGTAGATGGGTGGAGGAACTGCCCCACGTATTGTGGGCGTATAGAACCACGCCTCGTAGGTCCACGGGGGAGACCCCTTTCTCAATGACCTACGGGGCTGAAGCTGTTATACCTCTCGGGACTGGGTTCCCAACCTACAGGACCAGCTCTTTTGACCCAACCAACAATGACCGGCAGCTGGAAAAGAGTCTCGACCTGATTGAAGAACGAAGGGAAAACGCAATGGTCCGATTGGCGCACTACCAGCAGAAACTCAGACAGGGCTATGATAACAATGTGAGGTTGAGACCTCTAGAGCCTGGTGATCTTGTCCTAAGGAAGGTGGTAGGAAATGCAAAGAATCCGGCATGGGGAAAGCTGGGACCGAACTGGGAAGGTCCATATCGCATTACTTCAAGGGCTGGCGTTGGAGCATACTTCTTGGAGGACCTGGACAATCACGTAGTGCCTCGACCATGGAATGTAAATAACCTCAAAAGGTACTACTATTAAGAAAAAATTTCTTCAGTCATGATGCCACTTTGTTATGCTAAGTTTCTCACAAGTGTTTAAACTTAAATCCAATCATGCCTGTAGTCCTCGGACCAGATGATTTGGGTTAGTTAACACTCCTTATCGTTTTCCACAAGTGTTTAAACTTAAATCCAATCATGCCTGTAGTCCTCGGACCAGATGATTTGGGTTAGTTAACACTCCTTATCGTTTCCCAAGTGTTTAAACTTAAATCCAATCATGCCTGTAGTCCTCGGACCAGATGATTTGGGTTAGTTAACGCTCCTTTACGATTTCTTACAAGTGTTTAAACTTAAATCCAATCATGCCTGTAGTCCTCGGACCAGATGATTCGGGTTAGTTAACACTCCTCGCTCTACAAGTGTTTAAACTTAAATCCAATCATGCCTGTAGTCCTCGGACCAGATGATTTGGGTTAGTTAACACTCCTTATCGTTTTCCACAAGTGTTTAAACTTAAATCCAATCATGCCTGTAGTCCTCGGACCAGATGATTTGGGTTAGTTAACACTCCTTATCGTTTCCCAAGTGTTTAAACTTAAATCCAATCATGCCTGTAGTCCTCGGACCAGATGATTTGGGTTAGTTAACACTCCTTATCGTTTCCCAAGTGTTTAAACTTAAATCCAATCATGCCTGTAGTCCTCGGACCAGATGATTTGGGTTAGTTAACGCTCCTTTACGATTTCTTACAAGTGTTTAAACTTAAATCCAATCATGCCTGTAGTCCTCGGACCAGATGATTTGGGTTAGTTAACACTCCTCGCTCCACAAGTGTTTAAACTTAAATCCAATCATGCCTGTAGTCCTCGGACCAGATGATTTGGGTTAGTTAACACTCCTTATCGTTTTCCACAAGTGTTTAAACTTAAATCCAATCATGCCTGTAGTCCTCGGACCAGATGATTTGGGTTAGTTAACACTCCTTATCGTTTTCCATAAGTGTTAAACTTAAAACCATTCATGCTTGTAGTCCTCGGACCAGATTATTTGGGTTAATTAAACACCTTTACGTTGTTAGACTTAGCGTTCATGTGTAAACTTAGAATCCAACTATGCTCACGTAAGGCTATATTTAAATGCGCGTAAAAGAATACCATGGTTTTTATTCACCCTTGATTATCAAACTATCATTGTTAGCCATAAGTGCAACTTAGCAAACACCAGAAAAGCAATGAAGAGTGAGAAGGAAAATATTTCATTCATTAAAAAGATTGTCTTGTAAAAAAAAAATGGATACAGCAGAGCCCTAACTATTACATAATCCTAACATCCTAAGCCTTGTCTTGAGGCATTGGATCCTTTTTGGGTGGGCTACCCGCCTCTCCAGTCTGAAGGGGTGCTGGGTTTTCCTCAGTTTGGACTTGGTGCTCTTGACCGGCCGAGGGAGCTTCCGGGGCATCTGGCAGGTCACTTATATCAGGATGAATATAGATGCTCTCGGGTCGTCTCAGGGCAGACTCTGCAGGGACTCCAGCCGCATCAAGGCATTTGCCCCATGTCATAGTACAGTAGTCTCTGCACACTGTGGCGAACTCCTCGGTTAGCCTAGCTTGGGTCTCCTGCACCCCCAACATGTAGGCGGCCTGTTTCTCAGCCTCAACTGCTTCCTTGGCCAATTGAGCGTCCTCCTTAGCCACTTTAGCAGCATCCCTGGCTTTGCTCAGCTCGGCCCGCAACTCCTTCACCAACACCCTCTCTGTTTCCAGATTGGTCTGGGTGACGAACAGTTGCTGTCGTTGGTCCTCGGCCTGCTGCTCGGCATTCTTTAGGCCTGCCTCTACGTTTCTCCTCGCCTTCCCCTCCTCCTTCAGTTCCTCGGAGACGCGGGCGTAGTCGTCTTTCGCCCTGCCCAATGCCTTCTCCACCTCCTCCCTGGAACGAACCTCAGCTTGCACCTTGATGTCTTTGTCCTTGTTCCACTCCTCGGCTACAAAAATTTGCTGAGCAATCTGCATGGCAAGCAAAAACTTTTTGCGTTAAGTCAAGAAGACACACGAATGGTACAAGATGATTACTTATCTCACCATGCCCAAATCCCTTTTTAGGGACAGAAAGAGCTCCTGCTCGGTGAAGCGCCGATAGGATTCCATGTCCTTTGGGAGGAGGAGAGGCTTCTCCAACGCTTCTGCTATGCGCCCTGCTTTCCCCCCAGCATAGTTTCGCAGGGACGCATCGTGAGGGATGGCAGCGCCATCCAAGGTGAGCTTCGGAGACCAATCCCGAGTCTTTCGCCGCACGTCTGCGGCCAAATTCTCTTCTCGGCTCTCCGTAGAAGCCGCCCTTTTGCCCCTATCGTTATGGGTCGTTTTTTGCTGCTTGGGGCCCTTCGGAGGGACCACCTCCCCTTCCTCAATATCGGTTACATCCGTCACCACCCTCTTCTTCTTCAGGTCAGGCAGTGCCTTTAGCCCAAGATCTTTTGGGACTGGAGGAGGAGGAGGCGGAGGTGGAGGATTGGCCTTGGGCTGGGAGGTGCTGGTGCCTATGGCCGCATCCGTTGTCTTCCGGTTTTTCAACAAACTGGACAGACTCTGCATGTCGTCGTCCTCGGAATCTTCTGGCTGAGCTAGATTTAAGAACGGAGCAGCCGAATGCCTGTCAAACACCTCTTCGGCAGAAAAAACCTCGACTTCCCCCGAGGTATCCTCTTCGAATCTAAACTGGTCGATCTGCTGATCAAGCGATGGGGTAGAAGAAACTCCTTCCTCCTCCGCTACCGGTTCAAGAGGAACTTGTTGAACGGGCTGAACAAGCTCTGGTATGCCTTGCGGATTAGGGTGGGGCACTGGTACGAGGTCAAAGGGGGCTAGAAACGTCTTCCTAGCAACGTCGATACGATTTATGCGGCGATCCCCTAGTGTAATGGCGTTACCTCTCGGCTGGAGCTCAGTCTTCGGGGTGTAGCCGAGGATGAGTGGGACAAATCTGAGCTGTCCGTCTTCACTCACAAAAATCTCCGACCGAAGAAGGTAGTTCAATGCCGCCGTATTCGCGAGACTCAGCCGAGGAGTTACGTGCCTCTTATCTGCAAAGATGGTGGTAAAACAGTCAGCGGAGTGCAACATGGTGAAAAGGAATTCCGAATAGCGAGAAGCAAGAAAGAAAGCTCAAGGGGGAATATCCCACCTGGTGCTCCTGGCGTGGTTGGGCAATGAATCCCATCATGCCAGGCACCCGAGACGATGAGGTAATCGTCCTTCATCCCTTTGTTGGACTTGGGAAGACCGGAGAAGAGTCTGACGATATCGGACCGGGACCTTAGATAGTATCCCGCCCCTTTTTTGGTACGACATTCGTACATATGTACCACGTCGTGCCAAGTTAACCCCAAGCCTAAATGGCGGTTTAGGTCGTCAACTGCACCTAAGACTCTAAAGGTGTTGGGTGCGCACTGGTCAGGGCTAAGCCTATGGGCGGTAAGGAAACTTCTGGTGACTGGACCCATGGGAATGGTCATTCCCCCCTCCAGGAAGGCGATGATGGGGATTATCACCTCACCCTCCTCTCGGTTCAGTAATAACCCCTCCGCGGAGCAATACCTCAAGCCCACCTCCTGAGGAATGCGATATGTCTCCCTAAACTTCTCTATCTGGGAAGGACTGTCCACTAGGTACTCAAATCTACCCATTGCTAACAAGGTTGGAGGAAGGGAAATGCGAAACGGCGACTGGGACAATCTACCACGGTCCGAAGAGGCAATCTGAATGTAACGCAAAAATCTCGGTGAAAGAACTTACGCAGAATCAAATCGGAGGATGAACTCTGGTGTCGCGGTGAGGTCGAAGCGGATTCTGGAACGGTTTGAAGCAGATGACAGGAAGAGCTTTGAGAGTCTGAGCGCTTGAGTTCGTCTGAAGTTCTGAAGTTTGCAAAATGAGAAGACGATCCTATCTGGGGGTTTTATATAGTGGCAGGTGAAGTGGAGGAACTTACCCTGCCCAAAAATCTTATGGAGAATCCCATCCGTTGATTTGAAATGGACCGCTAGATCTCAGGGACAAGACGCCGCCTGGAGCAATTAATGACGCCTAGGAAACGGCGCGACAGCAGCGGTTATAAAGAAGGCGCCCAAACTTACGCACGCACACGTGTGAGGACAGAGTTAAGTGCCCTTTTTGTCAAAAATCAAAACCCCACTTTTCCTCTTCGGATGTGAAGTAAAAAGTGAAGTTTTGAGGGGCTATTGTGGGGGAGATAGTCCAACGCCATATGTTGGGCCTGAGGCCCAGTTCAGATAGGGCCCTCTGTCCGAAGAGGATGAAAGTATCAATGCTTTACCACCCCGGTGGAGAAACAATCCATAAGGGACAGACGCATCATCCGAAGACAAACTAGTTGGGCCGAAGGGACCTAACCCACCGGAGCTGTCCAGTACTTGATCGAATAGATATGCCAAAGACCCCCACGCCAGAGCTGAGCTTCGAGCACGTCCAAAAGCAAGGCTATCATGAAATATCTCATCAATAAAGCTGCCACCGCCACATTTAATGCACTGCAGCAACTTTCCTGGCCGCATTTATGTGGAGAAGACACCTGAACAGTGTATCTTCACCCACCACCACTCACTGGGGATTAAAGCAAACGGCTGATGTGACTAGTACTTGAGTGGGCACCTAGATGGAGGACAAGTGTGCGGTGAAGATGGGGAAAGGGGTGTATATATAGAGGGAGTAAGTCTCGCAAGAGGAAGGGAGGAAGAAGAGTATTCACCAAGTCTTTATGTTCTAATCCTCTTCGGACTAAAAGAGTTTTCCTGTTAAGAAAGTATGTTTTAATCCTATTTTTCTTTTAGATGGTTTCCGCCTGTATGAACCGTTGCTAAACCCACCATTGGCCCAGCTGTTCAACCCATTACTCTACAAATTTATTGTTGGGAATTTGTTGGGCTTACAAGTCAGGGCGTTGGTATCAGGCCCAACAAATTTGGACCCTACAATTACGAATTCAAATGTGCCCACCAATTGTTTGAGTAGTAAATCATTATAAAGTCTATCTTTATTCTTATGGTTTTATTTTAATTTTGGTTAAGATAACACTATTATTTTGTGATGAGTTTTGATTATCACAACATTTTTTTTTATTCCTTAATAGTTAAGAGATGAGAAATTTGAATAATAAATATAAAACTTATAAAATTTAATTGTATATTAGGTAAATAAAACAGACTATAATAGAAGTTAAAATAACATGGTTCACCTTAAAAAAATATTAATCAAACACACCAAAAATAACAAAATGATATATTTGTAATGATAAAATAAAATAATAAAAAATACGCGTAGAAATCTTTATATATAATAAAGGAAAAACAATACTTGAAATAATTGTCTTTTATTTTATATATTATACTTCATTACATAATATTTATATATTGTCACGCATCAAATCTACCACTAGTAAAAATGTCAACGCAATACGGATTAGTCAATTTATAAAAAGAAACCAAGAAACTGCCAAGTAGATATGAGTCATATCAGGCAATCAGAAAAGCATTCAAGAATTATTTATTGAGAAGATAGTTATAAATCGTCCTAAAATGCAAAAATGTGCTGCCTACCTATTATTATTTATGAAACGAGTTTGTCTATTCTAATAAAATACAAATATTTTCTTTCATTTATTTGTTTGCCTTAAATATAAAATTCATAATTATGGTTGTTACTGATATAATATTTCAATAATAGTATTTATTATGACACATACTCTACTCTAAAGTCATACTAATAACTTTTAGAGAAATGTTATGTCCACAATATTTTCATAATACTTTCATAACAAATTCTAAGTAACAAGTTGTTAGTGACTATTACCGGTAGGTAAAAAAAAATTTTAATTTTATTGGTGAGTTCAAATTAAAACTAATAACAACTTATCTCTTAAAATTTGTTGTGAAAGTCTTGTAAAAATGTTGTGGAGACGTGACACTTTTCTAAGTTTTAAAAAATGATGAGACAATTTATATGGCAACATACAAACTTTATTTAGTAATGTGGGATAATTTTCTTTTAAGGAGTAAAAGAATTAGATTCTACCATTTAAATAAAATATGATGCAAGAATATTCTAAAGAAGTGTTTAAAAATAAAATAGAATATAAATTCAATTAAATATATATATACATACATATATTAAAATAATGACATTTTAACCTCAAAAACTTAAATAACAAAATATTATGACGTCAATTAAAATTCAAATATCTTCAGTTTTATATATATTATTATAGAAATTATGTTAGAAAACATTTTAATCTATGTGATGAAACAAAATTTCTAATGTTAATTAAGACAATATTGTTTAAAACATTTTATTGGAATGGTACATTTCGTGTGTTGATTAGAAAGAATTTTACTTATGTAATTGTTTGATTTGTTTTTTGGGGTTTTATTTAGCTTATTTACTTAAAAACTCATTTTTTTAAAATATAATTATAATTTTCATCTAGTTTATTCTTTAAACAAAAATAAACCAATGAAAATAAGTACCAAATGAAATCTAATATTATAGATATCACGATGTAACCTATACTTTGCATCAAATTATATCCTTTTTTGAAACATATTCTTACTTACAAAAATAAATGACTATCTAAAATTTTAGAATTTGATATCTAAACTTAGAAAACATAAATTAAAAAGTAGGGGAAGAAAATAAAATTCAAAATAACTATAAACATATCTAAGAAATATACGTGAGAGAGCCTCCAAGGTTAGAAAGTGTAGCCAATCTCTTCTATTTTCTTGATCACAACTTCTAGATGTTATTAGTTTCCTCCAATATTTCAATAAGTTTTCTTGTAAAAAATTATAATATATAATGTTCTAATTTATAGACAAAATTGAAAGATAATAAGGGTGGTGTAGTGATTTGATCACACTATATGAGTTTACAAATTTAAAAATTGCATGATATAGTGACTTACATCCACAAGCATGTTTTATGCCTACTCAAGATCAAGAATGCAAATATTGTTTTGATAAAATAAAATTTCAAATATCCTTCAATTATTTTGTTACATTCTTGATTGTTCGTTATTATTATTTTTTTTAATTAGACTTTGTTTCGATTGTTGCAAAAGTAACTAAATTTGAGCAAAATATAATATTTCAAATCAATTATTTCTCATTTAAATCTTAGAAAAATGACATCAAAATTTCATTATAAGTAAATAATTAATACATCAAAATAAATGTGTGTGTGTGTGTATTACATTTCACTATAAGAAGTTAAGAAATCTAAATGGTTAAATTAATTTTTGTTTAGAAAATTTTAATTTTGATGGCTTTTGTCTCAATTATTATCAAAGCAATTAAAATGAAGAATATCTTTTTCTAAATATATTATTATTATTATTATTACTAAAGTAAGAATATATAGTATTATTTCAAATAAAAACATTTTTTTTGTAAAATTTATAAATTTTTTTTAAATAATCATATAAATAACCAATGCACAACTATAGATAATTTTTATATGCATTATTTTCATTAGTTAATTCAATGAATATAAATGCAATAAAGAGAATCTCAAATAATGCATCACATGGTAAAACCAAACTAACCACTCTTTAAATGACAAACAAAAAAATAAATAGAATCTGTTTTAATTAGTAAAAACAAAAAAGAAATTCAAGGCAAACAATTTGGTTTTTCGTTAATTGTTTACGCGGATCATTTAACAACAAGATCACCTTTAGACGGAGATCATATCAAAATTTGTAATGTTCAGGAGTCAAACAATTATTTTAGTATGAGTCTGCACGTAATCCCCTCTCAAAAGACAAAATCTAAATATATGCGCATCACGTTCAATCTGGAAACTCAATTATTATGATTATATATATTATAATCAACACGAAAACAAACCCAAAATTCAAAGCTTAATCTTTATCGTATATATAATGAAGCTGACCAAAAAGAAAGCAACCAAGAAAATACAGTGAAAAAAAAAACTATATATAATCAACACGAAACAAACCCAAATTGATCTTTATATAAGCTGACCAAAAAAGAAAGCAATAAAGAAAATACAGTGGAAAAAAAAAACTATAATCATAACATATAAACTAAAGAAAAACACACACAAAACATATAGAGACAGAAATTGCTTATTTCTCTATGAAATATATTTACCGAAAAAGTCTCATAGAGCCTGAAACTTTGCAGGCAGCTCTCAGATGAATCTGAACCCATGATACACCACCAAAACCTCTTTACTCACAAGCGCTTTATCACTGCACAATAAACCTTCCAATATCAATCTTCACACACTCCCATATACAGCCCAAAAACATATATTATATATACATAAAATGTGACACAATAGTGTGTAATATTATGAGAAAGAATAATATGAGACTAAGATTGAGAAGAAAGAAAGTTAAAACGAGGTCATACGTACCCAGTTGATGAAACTTTATCCTTGTGCTTTTTTCTGTTTCCAAACAAAGCGATAATCAGATTATGGCGGAGGCAGAACCCACAACTTTCTGAGGCTAAAACAACAACAACAATGATAATGATATGATCCATATGGAGGTTTAGGCCTTTTAGACTTTTATTGTTTGCTTGCTTGCTTGGCTTTTATCCATACGTATCTTTTTTGTGTGTGAATTTAGGACTACGGGTTAAAGGATAAACTTATAAGTTATAAGTGTTTCTGTAAAAGAACTCTCATATCATTCTGTTTCTTCCTTTTTATAAGAAGGCAAATACAGAAAGCTTCTCCTCATGAGCTGTATTTGTTGTCAAAAGTATTCGGTCAAAGTCTTGTAACACTAACAGCTGTCATTTATATAAATTTTTTTTTTCCTTAGCGTTATATAGATACATATATACATATATGCACATAAATCATAATATAATACATAAGTTTACATATACTAAACATATATATATATATATATATATATATATATATATATATTTCATGGATTTTTAGTTTTTTTTTTTTTCTTATTTGCATATCTTGAAATTTTATGTGAAATAAATTTTTTTTTTTTTTTAAATTGCCTCAAAGCACAAAGTTATGACTTCAAAAAAAATTTTGGTTCTTTAAAAAAAATGTTATTAAGACTCAATTCGTCTTTACAAGTGAATATTAAAAAATGTTTTTTTTTCTTAAGCTTTGGGGATTTTCTTTAATTATGAGTGAACTTATTTGATTTTTTAGCACAACAAGATAACATTAATGAACATCTTGGTTATATGACTTTTTTGTTATTAATAATTTCTGCAAAACCTGAAGATATTTAAATTTCTCCTAAATCAACGAAGTGATTTATATTTTGAACATTTATTTTCTAATAAGAATAAGGATTGAATTTCTGATTTTACTCAAATTTAATATATAAGATATATTTGCCAAAGAAATGTATATATATATATATATATATATATATATATGCAAGAGGTTAGGTAAGATAAAAAATAAAAAGTTTGTTAAGATAGTGCAAGAATCATACAGTAGCTAATAGAAAATTAATATTAAATTGATATGTAGAAAAGTATTCGTCCTTATCCTTTCCAACTAGTACTATAAGTTTCATTTATTTATTTAACAACCAACTTATACATTGGAAATCTCCGCTGACCCCAACAAACGTAGCGTATTTTGACTATTTTCAGAAGAAAAAAATGGGAAACCTTGGCAATTTCTCCGTAACCTCAACCTACTATGAAATTCAATGGCAATTTCTCCGTAACCTCAAAGAAATTGTTGATGTTTAGTTAATTTTTCAAAACAATAAAAATTATTAATTGTTAAAAAAAATTGTAAAACTTAATTAAATACAATACATATATTAGTTTCCTCATGAACTAAATTCAAACTAGTTGTAAATTCATACAATGTACTAGGAGATTTTGCATAGAGGTATAATAACTTAAAGTTTTCTAGAAAGAAAGAAGTACCCTTCGTAACTTTATCCTATTTATCCTAAGTTGCTAAGAGCTTTATAGTTCTTCTGGCACTTCTTAATCATGATGTTTCCAACAAAGACAATCAAGATTAAAAAAATAGAAAATTTGAAGATTTATCCGATTTGTAATTACCATCCAGTGTGAGATGTGTACATTTTTAGATCCCTTAAAACATAAGTTGTTTAACCTAGTTATTTAGCCAAGTGATTACTTAGATAAATTATTCAAATCTAGGTTAACACAATAAAATCATATCATGTAAGTAATGCAAAAAAATAAAGACATACAATATGATAACCTAGGAAAACCAAATCGGTAAAAAACCTGGGGAAGATTTAACTTAACTATCCTCAAGGTAAGACAGATTCACTATAAAAGAATTGAAGTTTGTACAATAGAATTTAGACCACTAACATCCTATTGCTACTTTATGTAGAAAACTTACTACTACGACTACATGACAACTTTGAGTCCACGGACTATTTCTTTTCTTGATCCATTGCAACCACAAGTACTCCAACTTGCGGCTTTGAGACTCCACTCAAAGGTTTCAGATCTTCTTTAAGTTCTTTATGCAGCAACTAAAGCGATCACCAAGTTCTTAACATAAATCTTGATCTTGATAACCCTAAGTGTGTATGAAGGTAAACACCTCTAGATCTCACAAGATATTCAACACACAGCACATCAAAAAACTTACTACTACGACCACATTACAACTTCGAGTCCACGGACTATTTCTTTTCTTGATCCATTGCAACCACAAGTACTCCCACTTGCGGCTTTCAGACTCCACTCAAAGGTTTCAGATCTTCTTTATGTTCTTTATGCAGCAACTAAAGTGATCATCAAGTTCTTGACATAAATCTTTATCTTGATAACCATAAGTATGTATGAAGGTAAACACCTCTAGATCTCACAAGATATTCAACACACAGCACATCAAAAACTTCTAAAACGTTGCTAGGGTTTTTTCTTTTATACCTGGAGTAAAACATAAAACCCTACACGTCAAACCGGGCTTGGGCTGAGTTGGAAATTCTGCAGAAAAAATAATCTGCACGACGTTCAATCGATCGAATCTAATTTTCGATCGATCGAGCCTTGCAAATTTAGTCCAATAAATCCTACAATCACCCGATTCCAACTTTACAAATAAACATACTTTGAACAGCCTAAATCTAGACTTTAAGTTTCGATCATGATTTGCCAACACATTCAAATTAAAGTTCTAATACATTTCGTTCCTAAAGTCTTAGAACCTAACAAGATTTAATAGTTATATATCATTATTTTTGGGTGATTAAAAAAGAAAAAAAGAAGTTTTAATAGAAATTACGTAAATCACAGCATGCATAGGCAGCAAATCTTTTAACTATACAAAGGTATCAAAATCAGAAGCACATTCAAAAGAAAATATGATAATAGAGAATATTACCATTGCTTTCTCCGCTTCTCCAAACTGTTGTCACAGAAAACCGACGGAACTGCCACAAAAAGCGACAAAGACTTTTGGTTTGAGTCATAATAGAGAGAGAAAAAAAATTAAAAAAGAAGAAAAAATTTACTTAATACATAATTAACCGACCTTGGAATTTAATTTCAAATTTCAAGTTTGAACAATGGAAAAACTTAATTTTTTCAATGATCGAGGAACGAAGTGTGTTTTGCTTTTCTAGTTTCTATTATTTGTTTGTGTTGATCGACTTTTTGGTATTATAATTTATAACAGATTATACAATTTCAGTTAAACTCTAATACTCGTAATCTAAACTCTAATAGACCACCACCACCTCCGTATTATTAAAAAAATAAAATCTTCGGAGAAATAAGAAGGGAAAAATTATTAAAAAATAAAAATAAAAATAAAAACCATTTTAACTGACGCCTCTAAACCATTTTGGAAGTGTCTCATGCATACTTCAAACCACAACCAAAAAAGGGCTTGGGGTAACAAAATGCACCCTCAATATGCCACTCATCATTTATATATACATTCTACGTATTTATTTTTCATTATCTATATATATTTCTCATTCACTTGTAAATTTTTAATTAATTTATTATGTATTTCTGGATTAAATTTAAAATGCTTGTTATTACTCTGTTAACCATATTTCACATATTACAATAGGTGCACCTTAGGTTTATATTTGGTAATGGAATATGATTTTTTGTTCATTCTTTTATGAAATTATTAAGTTGGAAACCTTTGGATTGAAAACTTAAGAATTTATTGCCAAACTCTTGTTTTTTTCTTTGTTCTCTTTTTTGTATTAAAAGAGATAATAAAAAAAAATGTTCACGTTTAATTTTTAACTTCTTATTATTATTTTTTGTATGTGAAAATTTGTTGGGTCATTTTTGGTTGATTTGACCCATCAAAGTCTGCGTAAATGTTAAAGTGTAATCACTTTTACAACCTGTTTTAATTTGATAAGTTTATAATCCGAACTTCATTTAACCTATACCCAATTGGATCGAAGCCAAATTTGGTTGACCTAACTTATTTGATCACATACACTTTTCTTGTTATAAAGAACATAATTTTTCTTCAAACTTGTTTAGAGGATAATTCCTTCATTCTCTTATGAAGTAAGTTAAATGATTATTCACATGTGCTTAGAGTAACATGACTTATCTAATAGTCATGCTGTGTTGTTCGAGGGAAAATGTCCTAACACTCCCTTGAACTTTGATATAGTGACCCTTATATCCCCTAGACTTTATATATTAAAGTCAATTTAGTACCAAAACTTCATAGGTGCACCCAATAGTCAAGTGACAAGCACACGGACAAAACATTTGATTAGCCCAATGGTTCCAAAAAACCAGTCTTAGAGCATTAGCATCAGGGAATTCCAATTCTACTCTATTTTACCATTCCAAAAAGTCATTTTATTATTATACCATCCCATTTTACAATACCTTCAGCATCCCAAACTTTTATTTTTCTATTTTACTCATTAAAATAATATATCTACACAATAAAATATATTTTTTCTTTTTTCTTTTTTCTTTTTTCTTTTTTATTTTTTATTTTTTTTCCAATCACCAGCATTAGAGAATTCCTCCACCTTCCCTCAACCTCTACACCGCGCCTCCATTGCCTAGTCACCGCCACTGCGCCTCCACCACGCCTACTACGCCACCACTGCCCACTGCCCACCAAAAGCCCACCGGAACAAAAACCCATATAAAAAAAAAAAAAAAAAAAACCCAATCCGTGACCCACGCCGACCAAAACACAGAACCCAGACCTCGCCAACCAAGCACGATCCAGACCTCGCTGACCAAGCACGACACAGCAACCCACGGTCAAACACAACAACCCACCCTCTTCGATTCAAACCTCTGTCAAACCCATCGGAGCCATCTCTAGCAACCCACACCCTCTCCGATTCAAACTTTTGTCAAACCCATCGGAGCCATCGGAGCCATCTTCAGCACACCCAGCCCGCTGATCCACGCCGATCCAAACCCACCATCAACCGATCCCAACCCACCACCATGCCCAGATCAAACTACGAACCCACCACCACCACGAGCCATCTCCAGCACACCTAACCCACCACCACGCCGATCCAAACCCACCATCTCCGGTGCAAGCCTTGAATGAGAAAGAGAGATGTGAGATGAGAGAAAGAGAGACGAAGAGATGGAGTGGGAGATGAAGAGACAGAGTGGGAGTGAGAGGGAGAGAGGATTGAAGGAGAGATGAAATAAAATATTAATATTCAGTTTAGAATTGTGCTACAGTGCAATTCTAAAGATAGAATTGCACTGTAGTAGAATTGCAAAAAAATTTGCAATTCTTGCCTTTAGCATTTCCTGATGCAACAGATTTTTAGGGTTGAAATGCTAAAAACACCTTACATATAGCATTAGCATTCTCCAAAGCTAATGCTCTTACAAAAAAATTTCATACCTATCAAGGTGATAAATTGTTATTAGTAGATTAAAAAAAATAATATCAATGGTACAGCTGTCAAATGGCTCCCTCAAAAAAATAAAGTTTATTACTCCTTGAAAATTTTTTCCGGAAAAAAATAAGAATAATGCTAGAATAGTATTTCTCCTCTTTAGCTTTTTCCTATCTTGTCTAGTGAATTAGTTCTTCTTGATTAAATCTAATTAGCGACTTTATAATATATAAAAAATTCTTTTATTCCTTTTAACTTCTAATCATTGGTAACTGAGGACTTGATTGGATCTACTAGAATTTTCTATCATTGCTTTGTGTTATAAGTAATAAGTTGGATTTACAATTGTATAATATATGGAATTGTAAATATATTTTTCTTTGTTACGTTTTTTCAAATGTTTTTAAATGTTTGATTCAAAAACTCAAGATATCTGTTAGGACATATGTATTCACATGTTAAGAACATATGTCATATTTTATGTAAATTGGCTAATCCTTTGACAAAACGCACTCTACTTGTAATTGGGTAGTTCTAGGTGTTTTTAATACTTCAAGAAACAATGTTTCAAGATCAAGTGTTGAAGTCATCAAGTCTGTCCAAGAAAAAGCAAGTTGAAGTGCAGAATTTTTAAAGCTCGACACCTGCTCGACACCTACCTCGACACCTGCTATCTGTCGAGAATTAAAAAGTCAGATTTCTGTTCTGATTTTCTTGGGATCCGTGAATGTGTTTTTGGGCCTTCTTTTCTTCTAACCCTAAACATATTTAAGGAGTGTTTTAAGAGCCGTCAACATAGACACAAGTTGCATAAGCATTGAGCAATCCTTGTTCAAGCAAATTGTGCTCTAAGACGAAGTTCTTAACCTAGTTCATCTTCTTCAAGAAGTTGCTGTGTATTGTGCACCTTAGGGTTTTGTGACCAAGCATCTTCCTGATCTTCATTGCATAGGATGATCTGAAGAACTTTGCAGCCAACCTCTTCTTCCTAAAGTTGGTGTTTGAAGTCGCGTACTGGGATCCGCGCATCTGGTTAGTCACGTACTTGGGAGCCGTGCATCAAAGGTGGGAACTGTCGCTACAGATCAAGTCCAATTGGGTATTGGGGTAAGGGTTCAACTGTAGGTTGGTAAGGTACTTGGGATTCCTTATTTGTAACCGCTTGATTTGATAATAGTGGAGTTTCGGGAGTGGTGACCTGAAAATCACCCGGTGGGGTTTTTGTCGTTAGGGTTTTTCCCCATTCGTGAACAAATCACCGTGTCTTTTATTTTCCGCTGCATATTTAGTTATTCGGTGATTTGTTTGTACTGCCACGTATTTGCATGTTAAATTGATTAATTAATAACTTGACTAAATTAATTAATTAGTTTAAATCACAAGGGGTCATTCAATTTGTGGCCTATCAATATCAAATTCATTATAATACTTAAAGAAATAGCAAAACTTAGGAGTTTAATTTAATGTTACAATGATAGTATTTGAAAAATAAGAAAGATTAAAATAATAAATAAACAAAAAGACAATGAAATAATTGTGATTTTTTTTTTGTACATATCTATAGCAAATTAAATATTATATATGTTTATTCATGAAACTTAATAAAGATGACAAGTTATCGTTAAAAATTATTGTTACCGTATGTATGTGTTTTCTTTTTTTTAATTGGTGTATCAATATCTTAAGTCAGCCCTCCAAATATTGAAATTCTTTGGCTCTGTTTTTTCTTTAAATATTGAAATTCTTTGGCTCTGTTTTTTCTTTCACTGCATTATGTGACTACATAAATTATTATCAACGTGATCTTCTAATTATATGACTTCTATCAAAATCATCACGTGACTTCAATAATTTAATAGTTTCTGTTATTAAAGTATGCGCCATTGCCAATAGTCATTTTGATTTTGATTTCTTTTAGTATCGTAGAATAGCAATTCCATTATTTTTACTATAATAATTTTTTTCCATGTCACTGGATGATCAACCCTTTAAGTCAGAGTCTTTAGCTATAAAAATGTATTTCTTAAAACTTAGATGAGCTTCAACATAAATGGCCCAAGGAAAAAGGAAAAAAATAATAATAAGTAAGAGAGACAGAGTAAATGAAAGTAAAAGTACATAGAAATATATCTATAAAAACACCAAGTAATTTCCATACAATGAAATCTAGCAATACAAGAACTGACACAGCTCACACACAACTTTTAAAGCAATAAATAACAATAATTTAGATAAACATACAACATAAATTATCCATAGAAAACTAAACAGAAAATAAGCGCCCCCAATAATTCCATGCCATTGAATGTGTGTCTGTTCTGTATACTGGAATTGGCATGAGATAAAACATAATTCAAGGCTTAGTAGTACTGGTAGCAGATGGTGGTGGTGAGAAGAATGGGATGGAAGGAATTGTAGTCGGAATAGTTGGGAGTGAGGGAATGTTTGGAATTTGAGGAAAGTTAAACTGTGGGATTGATGGGATGGTGGGCAAGTTGGGCAGTGATGGCATAGTGGTTGGCAATGGTAGTGTAGGCAAAGGTGGCAATGGTGTTGGTTTAGGCAAAGTAGGCACCACTGGCACGGTTGGTATAGAGGGTGTAGTGGTTTGTAAGAGATTGCGAGCTGCTAAGCTGAGGTTGATGCTTGATAATACGTTGAAAACCACGAAGAAAGCCAAGATGAAAAACTTGTTAGATGCCATGATAGAAAAATGAATGTTTTACAAGGTTTTGAAATTGTGAAAGCAAGGAATTCTCTTTGGTTTTGATGATAGAAACAATGACCATGCTCGGGGTTTATATAGCAAGATGGAATATGTCTAGAGGGTTGTGTATGATGCAAGGTTGGTGATTGGTATTTTCACTATTTTGGCATATACTTTGCCCTTACGAGCTTTCCTGTTGTTAGGTTATCTCCTTGCCCATATTGCATGGAAAATCAATGAAAAATGTTGACTATTGTTGTGGTTTAGTACTTTTTGAGTTAATTAATGCTAGTAATTCACAAAGGTTTGGTTTGGTTTGGTTTTGGACACCAAAACTTTTGTTTTATTGACAGAATACTAATTAAACTCTTTTTGCTGTCTGTTTGGTTAGCTAATTAATCTGAGTTACGTGGGGGTTGTGAAGCCAAGGTTTCTTTGTAAACTCACCAATCAAACCAATATACTTAATTGTTTAATAATATCAGAATCTCATCACAGTCAGGAAGACATAAACTATTTTACAACATTTTTACAAACTGACGTTGTGGTCAACTTCTTACTAGTTTTCATTTAGACCTACCATTAATATCACTTTTTCATTTACCAATAATCACTCACCACATCAGAAGTTTGGAAATTTTTTTTGTAAAATAGTTTGTATCTCTAGCATTACTCTTGTTAGAATGGTGGTAAAATGGTTATTATTATTATTATTATTATTATTCACTTCAAGTTATTCAACAAGTGACAACATTTTTAAAATTTTGATTTTTAAGGTTTTTTCTGTCTTTTTGTGTTAGCAAAATCCTTTAGAGAGAAAAATCTTTTCTAAATCAACAAAATATTTAAGAGACAGATTATTCTTTTAAGTATGATTACTCTTTTTGTTTCTACATATTAAATTATTTTTTTACCAGTTTGTGTGTGTACACACATTTTCCAAAACATGCATTTTTTTTTTCATTCATCATCATTTCTTTCTTAATTGCGTCTAATTCTTGACAGGAATTGATATCAACAACCTGCCAATATCGTATATAGAGTGATTGTTCTTTGTACTTACTATTTTATTTTTACTGCAATTACAACATGAGCATTTTCAATAATGTAAATTGTTAAAATTAGGCTTCACAATAAAAATGAATATGGTTTTCTAAAAGAATATTTGGCTTTGTACATTGAAAAGTGTTTATTCGTTTAGACCCTTTAAAACAAATTGTTTAACCTAATTAATTAACTAAGTGATTACTTAGGTTTATTATTTAGATCTAGGTTAAACAAGCATATATCATATCATGCACAAATGCGGAAAAAAAAATAATACCACGATATGATGACCTAGAAAAACCGATGGAACAAACTGTTTCAAGATAAAAACCTGGAGAGAATTTGACCTAACTATCCTCAAGGTAAAGTAAATCCACTATAAGAGAATTGAAGTTTTTACTATCAAATTTAACCCTAAATCTATTGCTACATCCAGTAGCAACTTACTAACACGACCACGTGCAAGTTTCGAATCCACAGACTCCTTCTCTCCTTGGATTTACACCAACATAATCCGCCTTACTTGTAACTTTGAGATCCCACTCAAAGGTTTCAAATCACCATCAGTAATGATCTTGAAGCAGCAATATTTTGTTCTACATACGCTTGATTGTAGATCTTGCTTCAGTAGATTCTTGTGTAGTTAGAAGGTACAAAACCTCTCAGATCTCACAAAGAGTAACACACGTCTTCTAAAAATCTAAAAAAATGTAGCTAATTCTTAGGCCTGGTTTAAAAATCTGCAAAATTTATGTGCTTGGGATTTTCAATCAATCAAGCCTAATTCTTGATCGGTCGAGCTTGACAAAAATTTTCTTCCTTTTTCTGTAGTCAGCTAAACTTGGAACTTGAAACCAACACTTTTAAGTATTGCCTAATCATGGACTAGACATATCTTGTTCTCGGTTTACCAACACAATAAAAACATGATTCTAAACATTTAAACCTAAATCTTTAGAACCTAACAAAAAGAAAATTTCTACAAATTTAATACAAAATCAATCATAGATTATTTTCAAGATTTAAAAGAACGTTAAATTCTGTTTTAATAAATAATTGATTAAAAATGGAACAAAATTTGGTTATAAATTTGGTTGTAGTATAAGACTACAAATTCCTTTTTTTTTTTTTTTTTTTAAATTAACATTACTATATATTTTGAAAATCTAACCATTGAATTTCATTTTTTTTTTTTTTTACACTCTTAACAAACATATCAACTTTTGTATCAATTAGATATTATTTGTCCTATGATTCATAAAGTTATTTTTTATGTTTAATTAAAACTTGAAATTTAAACATTGATTGATGGCATTACTATTGATATTTTATATTTTAGAAATTTTGCAAGTATGGAGGATTTAAGAAGAAATGTAATTCAATGGTGAATTTGTCAAAATTCACATCTAATAAAAAAAATATATTGAGTAAACTTGTAACTTTTGGATACAACCAAGTTTATATCCAAATTTTGACCTTTAAAATGTATTAAGAATGGATGCTAATTTTATTTTTCATAGTATATTTAGTTTTTAATTTTAGCATATTTTTCATTCTTGGATGCTAAATTTCTTTGGTTCATGCCTTGGCGGTTGGCCCCCTTAAGCTAAATTTATAAAGTTCAGGTTCCGTCCATGAATATCACCAATCAACGTCAAGTTGTAGTCTATCAATTTATGAAACCAAGAACTAAGCCAAAAATATATATATTTGAAAGCACAACCTAATAGAGAATAGGATTGTCCATAAGTCGGCTTAGATGAGGTTTGGAGTTGACTTGACACTCGACCCAATTAAATCAACTGAATGGGTCATGGACCCGCTATCAACCGAATAGTCAAGTCAGACCGAGATGGTTTGGGTTGTTGGTTGGGCGGATTTGGGCTTCAAGTTGGGCTTAACTTTGGGCTTATTGGGATTTCTTTTGGGTCTTTAGCCCAAAATAATGTGTTGGGAAATTTAGACCCCGAATTATTTTAATCAATTACCTAAGTTAATTAATTATTCAAATTATGCAATGATCCAATTTTACATGTGATTGGTACATCCATATCACCAAAATTAAATGCAATGATAAATAAATTTGAACACAAGTGATCAAGTCATGATGGAAAACTCTTGCTAGAAAAAACCAACGGATAGTTTGAACGTCACCACCAACTTAAAAATCCACTATAATATAATGGAAGTTACAACAATAAGGAATATACATGACCCCAAAGTTGCTACCTATACTAAAACTTACTAACACTACCCAGGTGTAGCTCCAACCCAGTTGGACTCTTCTACTTTGTGGATCTCTTTGATGCACGGATATTCAATTTGTGTCTAACACCACAGCAATTCTTCTTCAATATGGTGCCAGAGACGATGCTTGGTGCAAAATCCTTGATGTACAAAAGTCACAAAATTATAATATCTCCTTATTCTCTTTTGGAACTCATAGGCTCAACAGGCAGAGGTTAGGATTTTCTCTCTAAATTCCCTTTGGGTTTCTGCCTCTACAGCCTTATAAAAAATTGTGCTTAATGGGCCTTTAATCATATCTAAAATCAAAGATAAAATTTTCAATAGATTTTTTATGTCCAACATAATGAAGACAGAAATGCGGAAATGTCATTGGCGTGTTCGATATGGACACGCTAGGGGTTTTAAAGTGTCCATGTAAGTTCCAAGCCAAAAAAAAATAACCAACTTTTGATAGATCCTAGTATGATATACTCTGTCCTCAATGTTACAATCAAACCGTGCTCTAGCCACATTACAATGCTGAAACAAATGGTCTGCTGTCTTCTTTTCATTACGCAGACCTTAAGAGAGTATATTCCTATGAAATGCATTGCTGCAAGTTCTCCACATAAAAACCACTAGTTTGAAAGGCATTCTCAGCTTCTATAGGTTCCACCCACCGCGACAACCCCCCACAAACCCCCCCTCCCAAAAAAAAAAAAAGTCTTCGGACTTCTGGAGTTTGGAGATAAGGTAGTTTTGTGTATTTTCATTTCATTCCAAACATTCTCTTAAGAATTAAGAACATATTCCATGTATTCTAAACCAAGGCTTTAGTTATTGTAATGCCCCCAAAAGCCCTATATTTTAAAACTCATTTGTTATGATCACATACACTATCTTTTTACAAAGAACAAGATTTCTTTTAAAACCAGTTTAGAGAGAAATTCCTTCATTTCCTTATACGGCATTTTAAATTATCATCCACATATGTTTCGAGTTACGGAACTTATTTAATAGTTATGACGTGTGCTATCAGGCATATTTCATTGTGTGACTTGCTTAAATTATTTAATTGATCTTATTATGCCATATGTGCAAATGATAATTTGATTTCCCTGTAGTCTTGTATATAATAGCAATTCCATGATTTCTTGTACTCTTGTAGAATAGCAATTCCAACATTTTAATTATCATTTTTCCCATCATCACTGGATGATAAAACCCTGTAAGTCACAGTCTTTAGCTACAAATTAACTTGTATTTCTTAAAACTCGAAGAAGTTTCAATATAAATGGCCCGAGGAAAAAGGAATAAAGAAGTAAGAAAGACAGAGTAAATGACAGTAAAATTACATAGAAATATATCTATAAAACAGAAGGAATTTCAATACAATGAAATCTAGCAATACAAGAACTGCTCACACACATAACTTTTACAGCAATAAATAATAATATTTCAAATAAACATACAACATAACATATCAGTAGAAAACTAAACAGTATATAAATGCCTCCAATTATTCCATGCTATTGAAAGTGTGTCTGTCCTGTATACTGGTTTTCATGAGATTAACATAGATCAAGGGCTAGTAGTGGTAGTAGATGGTGGTGGTGAGAAGAATGGGATCGAAGGAAATGTAGTTGGAATAGTTGGGAGTGAGGGAATGCTTGGAAGTGGAGGCAAGTTAAACTGTGGGATTGATGGGACGGTGGGCAAGTTGGGAAGTGGAGGCCGCTGTGAAGGAGTGGGCAGTGATGGCTGAGTGGTGGGCAATGGCAGTGTAGGCAAAGGTGGCAATGGTGTTGGTCTAGGCAAAGTAGGCACCACTGGCACTGTTGGTATAGAAGGTGTAGTGGTTTGCAAGAGATTGCGAGCTGCTAAGCTGAGGTTAATGCTGGATAATATGTTGAAAGCAACAAAGAAAGCCAAGATGAACCACTTGCTAGATGCCATGATGGAAAAAGAAGTATTTCACTAGGTTTTGAAATGGGAAAGCAAGGAATTCTCTTTGGTTTTGATGGTAGAAACAAAGGCCATGCTTGGGGTTTATATAGCTAGTTGGAATATGTCTAAAAGGGTTGCGTGTGATGTATGATGCAAGGTTGGTGATTGGTATTTGGAAGACACCATGCCCTAATGAACTTTCCTGTTGTTAGGTTATCTCCTTACCCATCTTGCATGGAAAAACAATGAAATGTTGACTATTGTTGTTGTTTCGTAATTTTGAGTATACGTAATGCTAGTAATTCACAAAAGGTTTGGTTTGGTTTTGGATACCAAACCTTTTTTTTTTTTATCTATTTGGTTTGCTAATCTAAGTTACGTGGAGGATTGTGAGGACAGTTTCTTTGTAAGCTCACCAATGCCAACGAATACATTCAATTATTTAATATCACAATCTCATCACATTAGGGGGGAAAAAGCATCAGAATAGTAGTAAAACGATTATTATTAATATTATTTTTTGTTATTATTATATATTATTAGTAAGTTTTTAAATAAATGATAGGCCCAACAGTATCACCACTCAAAGTCAAGTGATAGTCTATCAGTTTTTATGTCCAAGAACGTAGTCAAAAAAATTTTCTTTGGAAAAGTAAGCGAAAGTGGTGAAAATAAAATGTGCATTAAGCTTGGGGATAATATAAGAGACAAGACTCTCTTCAATTAAGTGAAACAGTAGAAATAACAGGATTACTCCAAAAAAAAAAAAAAAACAAAATTGAGATATAAATTCTCCTAACATGTTATTTGTTTTATTAACTTCTACTTTTGAAAGGTTATATTTAGTTCGTGTAAAAAAAAAAAAAAGCATTTCACTTATTGTTAAATTGACTAAATTAATATCTCTCTCTCTCTCTCACATGTGTACACCAAAATGAAAGGATTATCCAATGATTTTAAGATCTTTAAACATAACTTCTTCAATATAGTATTACATATACTAATTATTATCATATAATACGCGATATGAATCATATTAAAGAAAGAAAAAAATATATCATAAATGCATATCAAGCAGTACAGTGAGCAAGCTCATGAATTGTATGATATAGACATACGTATTATATGAATCTTAACATATTGGGTTTTTTTTTTTTTTTTTTTTTTTTTGAGGGAGTTAACAAATTGGTTAATTGAACATATTGTGCAATACATACACAAATGTATTTATATTGGACTTTTGCTAATATTTGAGGTTAATTTGGTCGAACTCCAATAAGTTGTTAAGAGTTTTCAGGCTACTCAGCTGAGCTCAATAAAATAACACTCACTCTCTCTCTCTCCAATTTTGGTGACATTTCAATTAATTTGAATATTTTTCTCTTTCGGTATCTCTCAACCCCCGAACACCTCTGATCCAAGGTTTTCAGACCCGGACCGTTCATTGAACCGTAAAAGAGAGAGGTTCAAAGTTTTTGAGGTCGAACCGAGGTTGAACCGGGGTCGAACCGTAATGACGTCATAATTAATTTAATAAATATTTAAAATATGAATTAATATATTAAATTAATATAAGTAGAAAAATGAACTAAAATAATCTAAATAAATATAAAGTTTTAATTTTCAAATGTATTTTTTATATCACAACTTTCATAAGGCAAATAAAAAATTTGAAATCTTAAGCAAACATAAATATTGTTTGATAAAACTCAATATTTTACTTTTTTTAAATCTTTTTATAAGAGTTTATGTTTAAATTATCCCAAGTTATGGTCAAGCCCATTAAATCATCCAACCAATTGTTTTATGCCCAAGCCCATTTGAATATTTAACTCTTTATGAAAATTTTTAAAATAAAAAAATAAACAAAAAGCTAGAGGAGTGGCCGGATAAAGACTTAAAACTTTACAAAATTGATTCAACAAGGAGCCAATGAAATTTTAAAAAGAGTGGCTGACAATCAATCACCTTCAAAGCCTATTAAAGCCTACGTGCTATACTTGACTAAATGGTATGTGGTAAAGATTCTGACACTCTCAACAACCACCGTTCAATTTTCCACCACCCTTTTGTCATTTCCAATGTAGTCACATGCTTGGGTTGGGTCCATAAAACTAAGAGTCAGAACAATAGAAGGCACCGGCTCTTGTAGTATTGAAGATGGCTTGAATAATTATATCAAGTACAAAAGAAAGCCAGAAAAAAAAAAAGAAAGCAAAAGAGAAGTTAGCAGCGCATCTGGAGGTCAGGACGAAACAAAGAAGAAGAGTAAGATGTTTGGGTATGTCATCTGGAAGTTAGTCATATGCTTTGGGTTCACACGGTGAAGGCTGCTTGCTGTGAGGGTTGATTTCTTCATTATTACTTTTTTCCTTCTTCTTCGTTGTCTTCTTCTTCCTCTGCTTCTTCTTCTTCTTCTTCTCTGTTTTTTTTTTAAATTTTCTTTTATTTTTCTCCCTTTCATTTGGTTCCAGATCTGAAAAAACCCAAAGAACTGCTGAAGTATTGGTGAAAACTTTGCCGGAAAAAGGGAACCGTCCGAACCTCAAAAACCGGTCACGGTTCTCAGAACCGTACGGTCCGACCACGGTTCGCACGGGTCCCTGTTTTTTTCTCATAGAACGGTTCTTGAGGCTAAAAAAACCGCAAAACTGAGAGGGTCACGGGTTTTCCGGTCGGACCGTACGGTCCGGTCCGGATTTAAAAACCATGCTCTGATCCCCTCCATTTCCTTCTAATCCACGGGTGGTAGCTCAAGAGCAACAATAACACAAGGCATTATTGATCCTAAGTAGTGGCTAGTGGGTTCTCTTTGATTAAAATTGATTTTTTTTCCCTTTAACTTTGTCAACAATTTTTATTTACTATTTTGAAAAACTTAGAGGCTCCATGTTGGATTAACGGTGTTAATAAGGACTATTTAAGTGCATTATCTATTAGAAGGGATATAATTAAGACCATGTGACTGTACTTACAAATTAATTTAGTTATATAAGCGTAATTTTTTTGGCGAGAAGAAAGTAATCATTTCATTAATTTAATCTATATATATACATATATATAAGCTGGAGTTTAGCATTTATAGTTGATACGCTCCTGTTAAGTCATATCAATGACCACATCATCCACCTATTTTCAACATTCTCTCTCTTATTATTCATTCTTTTTTTTCTTATTAATTTCTCAACTTATTTTTGTACTTTCTTTTTATTTTCCCTTCCCTTTTACATTTTCATCTCTCCACTACTATTTACCTTAATATCACTTTTCCTCTATCCCTTTATCTTCCTTTATTTTTTGCTTTTCTTATTCCCCTTCCCTTACTATAAATTTACAATTCTCTTTTCTATTCTATTCATAATTTTTTCACACACAAAATGTTATTTCCCTCTCTCTCTCTCTCTCTTTCCGCACACAAAAGGTTATTTCTCTCTCTCTTTCTTTCTCTCATTTATTTTTCATTTTTGGTAGATTTTTTTTTTCTTATATCTCTACTTTAGATTGATGAATTTTTGTATTATTTGGAACTCTACTTTGGGTTGATGTGATTAAGTTGTGTATTTTTCAGTTGTTATCTTTTTTATTCTCTTTGGATTCATAGATGTTATCATATTGCATAATAAATATAGTATATAAGAATATAATTTTATTTTATTACAAAACATGACTTGGATAATTTGGTGTTTATTACTATATTTTTTATTTTTACTTTTTTTATTCTCATATTATTTTCTATAAATTTCTTATTATTCTCTCTCACATTTTCTCTTGAAAAAGTAGTTATTCTCTTTCTCTTGAATTTTTATTTTTTCTTGCAACTCTACTTTATATTGATGAATCATTGTGATTTTTAAAACTCTATTTTGGATTCATACGTTTTGGTGTTGTATTTTTTAGTTCCCCATCACAAGTACTCTCTCTCTCTCTCTCTCTCTCTCTCTCTCTCTCTCTCTCTCTCTCTCTCCAATAAAATTTAGATAATAAATTATACATATTCAGTATAAATTTGATATGAATTTTGATTATCATGATGATCTCTTTGAAGAGAATGAATGATTTGAGTCATTTATTTAAAATAAAAATTATACATATATGTATGTATTTATTTATTTTTCTCAAATATATAATCAATTTCATGCAATTCATTTAAAAGTAACGACGTTAAAACAAATGAATAACTACCGTAAAGATTATATTTGTGTATTCATAGCCTTTATGTTTAGAAATATTTTAACTTAAATTTAGCCGTATCGAAGTGAACTGAAATGCTACTTTAATGTGGCTCAACAAAACCATAACAACAATAAATGCTATACTTAAAATTTAAATATTACAAATTTGAGATTTATATATATTTTTTTAATAAATATTGATTTAGATTAGGTGCTTTTAACTCAAACATATCTTTTCCCATTATGTAAGTGCACAAAAACATATCAAAGTGGACCAAAATGAACCAAAGTGATCTGAATGGACTGAATTGGATCAAATGGAATTAAGTAGACTAAATTGATTGAATAGGAACAAGATAGACCGAATAGGACCTAATAAGAATGAATGGATGGAAGTGGATAGAATGGACCGAACAGGACCAAATTGGACTGAATAGAACCAAAGTGGACTGAATAGGACCAATATGGACTGAATAGGACCTAAGTGAAGAGAATGGACCGAATAGAATTAAAGTGGATAAAATGAGCCAAATAGGAGCAAAGTAGACCGAATAGCACGAATTGGACTGAAGTGGAGCAAAGTGGGTAGAAAGGACCGAATAGGACAAATATGGACCAAATAGACCAAACTAGACAGAATAGACCGAATAGGACTACAGTGCACAAAATAGACCGAATAGGACCGAAGTGGACAGAAGTGGACCAATGTAGACCGAGTAAAGAAAATGTGGATTGAATAGACCGACTTGGACTGAAGTGGACTGAATAAGATCTAATAGACGAAATTGGACTGAATAAAACTTTAGTGAACAGAATGGACTAAATAGGACCAAATAGACTGAATAGGACTAAATTGGATCGAAGAGAACAGAATGGACTAAATAGAACCAATGTGGACCGAATAAGACTTTTGAATATTTATCATTTATATTGCATTTTAAGGGCTCATATATCTAATTTCTAATGTCTATTTTAATATTTTTTTTGTATTTTTTAACTCAAAACAAAAGAGTTTAGTCTAAATATAATAAAATTTTATACTTTTCAGCCCTAAAATTAAGGATAAAAATGAATTTTTGAGCTAAAATTGAAAAGAAAACTTACAAAAAGAATCAATTAATGCTCATTTAGTTTAAAATGGACTGAAGGGGGATTGAAATTGACTGAGTGGACTAGATTAGACCAAGTAGAGCAAATTGGACAAAAATAGACCTAATCGGACCAAATAGGACCGAAGTAGACTTAATTGAATTGAATAAAAATTGTTTAATTTTTAAGGAGAACAAATTACCTTCAAAAGAATTTAGAGAAAAAAATTATACATTATATTACAATACAAAATAATTATTTATTCTCACGCATCACATAAGTTTTTGCATCTAGTTATTATAATAGATGAATATAACTAAATGTGTGTTTTCATATACCTATCATATGGTATAGTGTTAATTTTGATTAAATTGATCTATAGTAGTTTGATTAATGTCTCAAGTACTTGTAAGGCACGAGGTTTACGCAAGTTCCAATATCAACTACTAGCTTGAGGGTTTGGAAGAACATGAGTAGTAGTTTGATTAATGTCTCAAGTACTTGTAAGGCAGGAGGTTTATGCAAGTTCCAATTTCAAATACTAGCTTGTGGGTTTGAAAGAACATAAGTAGGAGCTGATCACTCATCAAAAAGGGGCAACTGCAATTGAAGTCGCTCTTGATTTCGGTTCTAGCTTTGCCATTTGTGAATGTGATTCGGCTATTGTTGTTAAGCTATCTATGCATTTAGGTTCTATCTTAGGGTCCATTTAGAAACAGCTTATTTAGCTGAAATTGAAAATTTTTTGCCGAAAATGTAGAAAATAAGATTAAAAGCTAGCTAAATAGTACAATGGTACCTATGAATAGTACCAAAAAGTGCAATAAAACTCATGAATAGTACTAAAAAAAATTAAAAATTCAAATAAGTTGAAACTTATAGCTCATCCCAAACAGACTCTTAATATTGTAAATGATATCAAAACTCCTCTCTTTTTATTTTTTTGAGGAACAACTCTCTAATTTTGTTGGCTTGGACTTCGTCCATGTTTTGGCCGATAGTGTGGCTGCTTGGGCCATGACCTCTTGTACTGATGGGCCAATTTGCCTATCTTCTCTACCCTCCTCTGTTTTGGAGTTAGCAGAAAGAGATGGACCTGGCCTTTTGGGCGTTTTTGTGAAATAAAAATGATTGTTAAGAAAAACACAACAAAAGGCCGGTAACGTTCATTTGGGTTTGGCATAGCAGCCGTGCCACCCATCACAGTTCCAATTCATCTTGTAACCTAAACAGACAGGGAGTTTACATATTACTATTTGTGTTTGTTTGATGAGTCAAGGCAAGTGAAAAGGATTCACCTGCAAGACCATACAGGACTGCACTGCATTATTGGTTAAATACCATTAGAACATTACTTTCATATTGGCTAATCATTGATACTGCTTTTATTAATACAGTAATCACAACAGGCTCCGTCAATAGTTGTGAAAAAGAGTCTTGAAATTTTATATTGAAGCACTATCAAAACTAGAACTGAATGTCAGAGATTTAAAATTGAAGTATTATTATAGATATTTACAGGGTCAGAGAACTTTCAGTCTAAAATCTAGGGGAATCGGCGGATTTAAGAGCTCTTCATATCATATTTACAAAGTCAAAATCTTTGCAAGTTTCAAACCTGATGATGAAATGGAGTTGATGCTCCAGAAAGAATTAGCTATTGGTATTTACTTATTGTACTTCCGATATCATGCCCACATGGAGGATTTCAATATCGAATAAATGCTGCAAATCTTACACGACTTTGAGAATTAATTGTCTGGAAGAATATACCCACCACCAAATGCCAATGGTATTCTCTTTTGATTGGTATCTTACCATTTATTCTATATGGGGAACCCAAATCCTTCGGACGGGTTGAATCAGATGATGGTGAGAATAAATGTAATGACAAGAAAAAACCTTTTAAGTGAACTTTAGCGGAACAGTATCTCGCCATGAGTTACCCAGTCTGCAAAATTTTCGGAAAATCCAGCAGAGACATCATCATTCATGATCTCCATTTCAGACTGCTCCCTTTCCTAAAGAAGTACTAATGGAATTGATTATCTGTTTCAAGGCATGGGGAGAATAATCTCCTATAAAGTCTTTCCTTAATACATTCAAAATATACATCATTTCATAAAGATGCCAGCAGCAAAATAATAAATACTGACCTTCATGCTACTTCTAGACTCACTTGCAGATGTGGTTGTGTCAATCTTTAGCCCATCCGCAAAATTTTCCGATGAAAGGCTGGTCATAGACCTGCAGCCAAATAAACCAGTGGTCAGTTGCCAATGATCTCTTAAATCAAACCACTCCCTTGTTTAAGAAAAAGGTGGATGGTGAAATCGAAGGTTTCAGACCTATTGGATGCTTGTGTAACTTACCAATAAAAAGAAATTAATTAAATTATAATTAAAAAAGAAGTGGTCAGTAATCAGACTATAACAGCTGAACAATCTTGTCTTGCAACTACCCAACTTAAGCCCTGTGGTGAGGCAGAGAATATATAAGACTAGGGTCCACCTAATAGACTATAACAGAGAGTTTAGCATTATCAGACTCTACCCCAAATAAAAGCAAATTTCTCATCTTTACGAACTTCATTCTCATAATTCCAAATTCAAGAAATTGGTTCAGATGAGGATATAAAGTTGAATGATCTTACTTTCCAGATCACCACCAAAATCATTGGCATTTCGTTATCCAAAAGGAGTGCACAGTATTGGCATTAGCCTCACCCCATGGGGATGGATGGGGGTAGACTTTTATATTCTTCATGCTTCAACAAACGGCATCCTCTTCCTCCAGTCACCACCAAATTGCAGCATGATGAGTTGACTTGAATTCTAAGTGGACATAATGTCTCCCCCAAAAAATAGTCTTAGGTGAGGGACATCATGTGCCACAGGAACAAGACGAACAGAGCAAGAGATTCTTCTTTTCTTACATTGTAATATCAAAATAAAGCTTTAGCTTCTTCATTTTTCACTTCAAGGTCAATCCAATGGCTATAACAAATGTGCTTATGAGAAGCCAACAATGAAATATATTTGATCTTCACACCCTTTTGACATAGTGTAAAGCATAATAGATTCATCAGAACTACCTTTCATATGTTTCTTCTTCACAAGAATTTCCAGACGAAGAAAGCCAGTCCACATCAAGAAAATTTGAGCATGTACATGCATCCCCATGGTCGTCATAACAAATGTGATTGCTTTCAGAACATTGGTCCTCTAGCATATCTCTAAAGAGCTGCCTGTGAGACATTGAAGGAGTAAACCTACGAAAGACAATCAAAACGTATGAGAAGAAATTTAGATGAAGGCCCATAGGAACAAAAGAAAGAGAAAGAAACAAAAAAATCTAAATATTCTACTAAAAATTACATGCATGCAACCTTTTTACTTCATCTTACTAAGGATGATATAATACTTGATATAAAGAAACAAGAATACTGGAGGAAGACTGAATGAAAAGCGGAAAAGTTCAGGAATTGAAACCTAAATTTATTAAAGCAAGTTCTCGAGGCAGAGAATACAGAAAATGTAAATGATCAGACCTGCAATAAGATATATGACTTTCACAAGTTGAGATCTCTGGCGTGGACTCTGAAAGACCTCCGTTACCTCCTTGCCCTTTTTCAGACAAAGGCTTGTTATGTCCAGTGTCTGTGTCCACCACAGGTGAGTCAACAATATTTCCATCCGATAGTGATCTTTTAATAAATGACCTACAATCAAAAAAATCATAATAATAATAAGCTATTTGTAGAAGCAGCCACATTGTTTTCCCTAAATGAACATTAATCATCAAAAGGACAGAAGCTGTGAATTTATTTCCCATTCCCCCACCCCAAAAAAATCAGAATAGCACTCCTTCCCATAATATCATCAAAGTGGAGACAAGTGATCTATCTAACCCACTCCAAATCTCACAAAAAACTCTTCTAAGTTGATAACACAATAAGATTTTGGGTTTCATCTGAAGAGGGGAAAACCCCTTTTTTGTTTAGTGTTTCTCCGACAGTCATATAAGACTAAGACAAAAAGGAATAAAACACACAAACCAATGTACACACCCTTTTGATTCTCAAGAAGTGAAAAAGAAAAAAATCCAGAAGAAAATTGTGCGATTTTATACACTGTTTAGAACCTGAACCAACAAAGAGCAATAGCAAGAAAGATGATCAAAACTTCTGCAAATGAAGTTTAACAAGAAAGTCTGCAAATGTGAAACATAGAGTCATGCCAAAGCTAGACAAAGCTCTAACTTTAGAAAGAAAAGCACTTGTGAGAAACATATATGAACTATCATTAAAAAATACTTGAAATCAATAAAGATAACTGTAATAAATAAACAACGGTAAACACGCTTCTCATGAATTTTCCATACTTCCTGAAAGAATATCTGGAAAGGTTAGCAATATTAAAACATTATTTTTGCACTTCCAAACATTTCCCCAACAATTGCAAAACCTTTTCTATTCTTCCCGCTAAAGATACCAGTTCAGATAACATGGACAAAATCCCATATTGAAAGAAATTTCTGACTTAGAAGAATATTGAACAGACACATTCTCCCTTCTTTAGTAAAAAGTATTTTAATTTTATTGTTCAACAGCAATACAAATTCTCTCCCAAAAGTTTCATCAATTTGGAATGACTGAAAAGTAAGAACAAAAATTATACCTAATATTCTCATCGGCAAAATTAGGGCTACGCCTCCCAACATTGTAATGCTGGTCTGAATCCAGTTCCCACAGCTCTGCCTTACCTGGTTGTGGCTGGAAGTAACCCAGGAACCTGTACAACCATTAAGTCAAATTGTATGTTAAAACTCTAAGCCAATTCTAACTAATGAAGTGGATTACTTGACTTACACATTAATGGCATTCTGCTTCTCAGGATCCATACAGGTATTACTGTAAAACCGTTGTAAGGTTCTAAAGAACTCCTGCGACTGAGTTGCTGCTTTCCACTGGCCTCGTCTCTCGGAAAATATCTATTAAGCATAACCATTGCAAAATTATTGAGTGACAATATACTGTAATTTAATTAGGAATTAAAATAGTTTCCAGCTTGAATAAAACAGATAAGAATCAACTGCAATGCTATAGACCATTGAGTAGGGGCAGCTTCTAAGAGAATGAGAGGTTTTAGATGACCTATTTAAAAATCTGAAACTAGATATTGTCAAGCCGAGGGTATTGGAACATGGTTAAGAAGGCATGAACAAATTGGTCACTTGAAGTTTGAAACACAAATGAAGGACAGGCAAAAATCTAAAATAAAAAAAATAAAAAATAAAAATAAAAACAAAGGGATCGAAATATTTAATGAAGACTTTGATCAAGAATTGTCACAAGGTGAGGGACAAGGGTAATGACAACTAAGAAACAACTTTTAGCTTCGCTTGCTGTCTGGCTTAAAAGGACATACAAGAAATTGTAGTCATTAATTTTTAGTTTGTTTGATTACATTCATCACACTATTTTTTAAATCATAATGGATCCAATATTGATTTAAAATTTTCCAAACACCAAAATTTAGAAGGATCACCTTATTATGTGCTGCAGAACCACCATATTGCAATGCAAGTGTGTCACCCATAGTTTCATAAACTCGCATTAATTCCTCTGCCAGAGGGTCATCTAGATCAATATTTGGGGAATCTAAAAATCCTAAAGCGTGCAATTGACGTCCGAGGGCAACTAGCCCATAGGCATATTGTGCAACATTTGTGCGATCTAAACAGTCTATGCAATTGGTTCTTAGAACTCCTTTTTGAAACATTGGGTGTTTGACATGATAGTCTCCACTTGCATCATTACTACCACTACTATTGCTGACTTCTTTCTCCGGGTTATCAGAATCTTCATTCCTGCTGGAAAAGTTCTCCAGAGAGCAGTCCCCACTATTACTTTTCCTGCATAAAAAATGGAATTGTCAGCCATGTGATTGACTAGGAAGTATCTTTCATCAGGAGTACTAACAAATCCTACGCTATGAAGCCTCAAAAAGAATGTCCCAGAATGAGCTATGGTATTTTATATAGTAAGCCGATCCTATACATACACATAGGAACATATTTATTCAATTAGATGAACCACAGGTAAACCGTAAAGAAAATTCTCTGAACAAACCCCAAATACTTTTTTGAATATGAGCATGTGAAAACCATATAAATGTATGAAGAAATGGGCCAAAATGGAATTCTATTTATCTTCTGGATTGTACTATTACAGAAAATTAAACTTATGCATGGGGATTGAGGAAAGTTATTAGCATTCAATCCATAAAGTAGTTAGAGACAGAAATTCAGGCACATCAATTCATGATATTTGAATTATAAAAATAAATGACGAAATAATATCAGTAAGTAGCATCCATTGTCGAAACTTACTCAAACCAGGAAAGATTCAATAATCCCTCTGGCCTTAAATTTGGTGTTATTTGACAATAGAAGATGCCGGTTATGTTCAAAGCATATGCAGCCACTTTTCCTAGCTGAGTCAACACATTGGTAGCTTTGCTGCAAATAAACAGGCTCTATTCATGTCAATCATGCCTTTATATATATATATATATATATAGACACAAGTATTCACATCAATCATGCCTTAAAAGACTAGAAAACTAAAAGCTTTTATACAAGCATGCAAAAGCCCAAGCACCTTGTAGAGTGTCTATGTAGATCCCAGTGAAGAAACCTAAGGCGATTCTCAACACTTAAATCTTTATTAATAAATCTGATAGCATTTGCAAACTCAGCACGAAGAACAGTTTCTCGAGGTTTCCTCTCACGTGTCTGTTGATCACCAACCATTATAAGCACACAAAAAAAAAAAAAAAAAAAACAAGAAAATAGTTGAAGAGAACACACATCAAAGTTCAATAAACTTCAGATACAAGACCCAAAGCAATAGCATGGACAGAATTCATTTCTCAATAGCATGCAGAAAGGCCTACCTTAATTAAATTCAATATAAGTATGGGATTTCCATATCTCTTGGCAAGATTTTCAAAATGAAGTCTTGTGGCTTCATAATTAGGGTCCTTCCTCGATACTAAAAAAAAAAAGATATCAGCAAAATATAAACTGAACAAAAAAAGCTACAATGAGAATAAATTGTGCCCAAGTCATACATATAATGTCAGGTTTGATATTCAATCGAGAAGTTTCCTGGGACCAGAAAAGGGGTATCGATCCCCGGTTCTGCACAACAGAACTTATTTGCCTAGAGTATCCTTCCGGAGAATCTTCATAAACAATCTGTTCTGTCTCAACATCGTTAGCTACTCTACCCTTCTCATTGACACCTCGTTTTAAATATCTGCACCAGAAGATAGAAAGACAAAGTGAGAGTCATGTCTAGAGAGGAAAGTTTATTCTACCGAATGGGAAGCAAAAGATCTGCAGTATGATCATCTTCAGTGTCATACTATAAAAATTGCAACATCCAGTAGGAGCAAAGATCAGAAGTTAGAGTCTTAAGTCAATTTGAAATCATGAAGAAGCAGTTATAAAGGGTCATGTGGCCTGTGTAGACCACTATAAGGTGCATAGATATGAAAAGAGGTTATAAGCCAGGTATACCACATGTAATATCAAAAGAGTGCAACTTAAGCAAATAACTATGAAGCATGTTTGAGCAGTCCCCAAACCTGGTGCCAGCATAATGACGTGATCGTCTAGCAATTAGGGTCAAGTTGAAGTCCCTACCAGATACAGAAAGTTTGACCTAAAAAACCAAAGCATGAAATAGTTAAATAATATCAAACTTTTCAATGTTTTTGTTCTAGTACATAATAATATGTATATATCTAGGAAAAATAATTGTGAAGGTTGCAAGCCTGCATGAATCACCAAACTTTCCAAGTTTTGTCACAAGTAGACTGCTTCAATCAAGAGGAAAAACAAAATATTCCAAACAAAATATTGAAAAACTACATATTCTCCCAACTAAAGAAACATCTAACATGCTAATAACCTTAAAGCTACCTAACTAAACGCAGATTCTTAACCAAGTCATTCTCACTCTAAATATATACATTAAGAAATGGACTACATAAAGAAGATATCAGGTAAGAAATTAATAAAACCAAATGACAAAATACAAGAAGCAGGGGACTTAAGGTTTCCTAGAAGTTCCATTCTGGCTGCATCCTACATGGTGGTGGCTCAGTAAAGTTATAAAGACAAAGAAAACCTATATAAATTAATCAAGGTTCCATACCTGTTTAAAGAAGCCATACACTAAGGCAACGGTCCAGAGAGTATTTTTGAGGTTATTTCGGATTCCACGAGTTAAGTACTCATTCCATACAAACATTGTTTCATAAAGTAATTCTTCTGCCTTATTATCACATAAGTTCTTTTGAAGACTACGCATGACATGGTAGGAGTAGCTGAAAATGAAGTCCTTCGTCAGATCCATTGTGCATAGGAGCTTCTTGTATCTATGTCCACCAGGAAAAGAAACGCAACAAATATCAATATACATCATTACATCTAATAATATGAACATAGAGGAAATAATGTCAATGAAGCAACCAGGAAAAATTATATATAAAAAATAAAAAATATATATATAAAACATAAAGGAAAGAAAGTGATTATCCCCACAAAACCCTGATGATACCTTGTCTCATTCAACATGTTATATTTACATCACAACAGCAATGAAGTGTTGCCCCTGTGAATTTGCAGGAAACGAACCAGCAATAACCTCTATGGAAAATTATAAATGAAGAAGGATCCAACAATAACATTCAACACTATTTAATTTTAAAAAGTATGGAAGATGTGTCATTTGTCACAATATAAGAAGACAAACTACACACTAACAGAGGAACGCAAGACAAGTTTGAATCGAGGAAGCTCACATCATTGATTTCAAACTGCAGGGTGAATACAAGGGTAGTACAGAGATTACCTCGAAAATGTAGAAGTTGCCTACTATTAAAAGATGAAACCTAACAAGAATACTTTCCCCCAGAAAGAATTAATTGAAACTAAGAAAAAAGAACAAAACAATAACAAAATCCTCATTCAAGTACATATGGACAATCTATAATTCTGATTGCTACTCTCTTAGGTCTCCTTAGAAGTACTAAGGACATATTACATTTACATGCAAAATGGACAAAAGACCTGTTCTCGTTCTTAGAATTAGCCATTTCGGACCGCACGGTAGAATTTGGAATTGGAATTATCTCGCTCTTGGCAATGGAATAAATTGCGTGCCCACATATTGCACCGATCGTTCTTCTTTTTGTAATAAGCAGCATGTAATAAGGTCCTAAAAATTTGATGAATCCTATAATCAAAGGAAAACACCATGAGTTCTCATATACGGACAGACGCTGAACAAATGTTTTTCTTATTAAATGAGAAAGATATAACATACCAATGATTCCATAACAAGTGGTGACAAATTTAAGTCCACCCGTACGCTTATTTCCTTCGTGAATCCTCCTTAGCAAGTCATAGCATTCAATTTCTGAGTATGTTGTAGGGTCTTCAACAATGTTTAACTCAGAAAGCTCCAATCTGTCAATCTTTAGCACCCGCCAAAAAGTCCTGTTCTTATCTCTTCCAATCATATAAAAGTTCTGTTGCATATAGAACGCATATCAATATTGCATTATTACAGTTTGATAAGAAAAACATCAACTGGCATAGCTGCATAGATAGATCACTTTATACAAAGAAACAAATAAGGAACAAAACTTTTGAAAACCATTCTACAAGTGATGTATGCCCAAATTCATGATCAAGCATTTTAACAAATCCATTTCAATATTTTAAATTCACAACAGTGTCAAACATGAACTTGGACTAAAACACAGTAAGTGTCAATTGTATAAATCAAAGCCCCTTCCCCTCCAAACAAAAACAAAAAAACAAAAAAAAAAAATGAATCACTTCCAAAATATTCCTCATTAAACTCGAAATCCAAATCTACACACCATTCCAAATCATGCTCAAATGCTAACCTCTCATCAGAGGTCACTAAACCAAAATTGTTTCAATAATTATTACCTATACAAATCCAATCACACAGTTAAACAACAATTATAACAAATCACAGCAAACAATTCAAATTCAAGTCTAGCGTAGCAAAAATATCCCCAAAAAAAAAAACCCAAAACTACCAAATCCAGAAGGAAAAAATTCAAATATGAACACCAATTTGACCAACTAAGCAGTAGAAAACAAATCAAACATATATGTATTATATATACCGAGCGGGTCTCGTAGAGTCTGAACTTCTGCAAGTAGCGAGAGTTGGAGTCTGGTTCTCCTGCAATCCATTGATGGAGCTCTTTGTCTTTCACTGAAGCCATGATCTGGATCCCCCGAGCCTAAAAAAGCTCGGGTCTTTCACTCTCTAATCTCAAAAACACACACAAACAACAACAACAACAACAACAACAACAGCAACAACAAAAAAACAGAAATGACCCAGAACAAGAAACACAGAAAAACACAAGAAACAATAACAAAAACAAGTCCTTCACTTCCAAAAGGAACAAACTTTATCAACACAAGATTCAATCTTAGTTCTTACAACGTATACATATACAATGAGACAACAGGCCAAATAAAAAAACTAAGCAAAGTTATTGAAGCAAAGTTATTGAAATCTAAGCTGAGAGAGAAAGAGAGGAAGTCTTTTCTAGATTGTGAAGGAGGCACAGAGAGAGAAAGAAAGAGAAGCAAAGCCACAGAGCTTCGGTGACCGGTGACTGCATCCACACAAAATAAAAAATAAAAATATATATCTCATTTTCTTTTCTAACATTTATATATATAGTGTCCAAAATATATATATATATATATATATTATATATTTTGCTTGACCTGATCTATGATTTTTTTTTTTTAGTTATTATATTTAAGTAAAAATACAAACCAAAAAATAAAATGTAATTTTTTAGGTGTAACAAATTAAATCTTATACTTAAATTGTGTTAATTTAAATTCTACTCTATTTTTTTCACGTGAAAATCAAAATCATCAGTCCCATTTTGTTAAACTCTACAAAAATATCACAATTTTGTTTCTTGAAAGCAAAGGTCATTTTTTTCTGTTGAACTCTAAAACAGATAACCGTAAAAGTTTTTGTATAACTTGTTGCCTTTTTTTGGTAAAGTTTTCTTATCTCCTACTAAATGTAAGGAAATGAAATAATAGGTTATACAGGTTAAATAAAATGGCATTCTTTTGTGCACATTTGTGTTAGATTTATGGCGTATAACTTAATGGAATGGAATGAGGTTTTTTGTTGTAACAATAATATAAAGTGTAAGGTTTCAATTTTGTGTTTGTTTCCACTTTTATGAGGGCAATAGTAATATTGCTTCGTTGCCAAGAGTTTTGTAGCAAAATTAGTACCTTCTCATACACAAAATGCTTTGAGGTTTAGAAGGATTTGAACTGCAAAGTTAGCAAAATATTGTAATTATCTCTTAAAAAAATAATAATACTGCTCATCAATGAGTTTAGATGTGTTACTAAATGAATTACCATTTCATGTTCTCAACTCGACGCAATTCAATTCAAACTATTATATAGGGTTCCAGCAACTTAACTAGTTGAGTCTCTTACTCTTGAATAGGATATAAATGTTCAAAACTTGCATACACTAAAAATAAACACATCGATGTCCCAACCTAATGATAAAGAGTAATTATCATAAAACGGACATCATAACTTTAAATTTAAAAAACTACCAAATTATTTTAGTAACAATTTAGTTATTTTTTCATAGATTTTAAATTTATATATAGTGTTGTGTCATTTAAATTATTTATAACTCGATTTTATGCTATTTTATTTGAGATTTATTTAGACTTTATATATTTAAATTCTGGAAAAAAAACTATACATATACATACATATATATATAGAGAGAGAGAGAGAGAGAGAGAGAGAGAAGTGAAAAATTGTACATTACTAAATGTGGTGAAAATTAATATTCTTTGCAAGGAATATAGTCTTCTCACAAAAAAAAAAAAAAAAAAGACTATATTCTTTCAAGATAAATATAAAAAATTCTAAACTAATAAACGCATGAAACACTATACAGGCAAGGTAATAAACTTTTGTAATTTGCATAATGCATGTATGGGACGAGATTATTAGTTTTTTTTTTTTTTTTTTTTTTTTTTTTTTGAGAAGAAGATTATTAGTAATTAGTGATACATATATATTAGCAAAAATCACATTTATTTGGTACAAATGAATATACTTTGGAGTGTCAAGAGCCTGGGAGGTATGTGAATGTGATATATAGTCTTTTAACAATGGTTTGAATCTCCTCTCTATTGTTGTAATTATAAAAATAAAAGTAAAACAACCTTTGGAGTCTTTGAAATGTAAACAACTTATAATTTTTTTTTAATGGGAGAACAACTTATTAACTTCGACAAATGATGTGTATAAGAATGGCACTCTCCAATGTTTAATTATTATTCTTCTATAAAAAAAAAATGTTTAATTGTTATTTTTTTTTGAAACTGGATTCAAACTTTCAATTAAATCAAAGAAGCATCAACGTTTACACACTTAACAGCAACTGATGGAACCTCTTCCATCCAAAATAAATCAACATTAACATTTTGGGCATATCTAGCAAGCGCATGTGCCATAACTTCTCTGGTGGAGTTTATGATCGCAGCACCGAACCCAAAACTAGCAGGATCCGCGAACACTGCAACATCGTAGTTAAGCTTGTACACTTTTTTTTTTTTTTTTGAGAAGTGTAAATACACTTAATATAGTGAATACTACCATACAAGCATGGTTAAAGTGAACCGAGAGTGACTCAGTTTAATTCTGAGTTGACTTTGGTTCTGTATTATTTTTGAGGGGTTCTCTCCTCTTTTTGTTGGAGGGAATTTTGTTTTTTTGACTTTTTTTTATTTATTTTTAAATTCCACTATTATGGTGGGGGCCTATTTTCATTAATCATTCATTTCTAATGGGGAATATGTTATTAAATTGGAAACAAAATATTGATATGATCCTATCCAGAATGAGAATATACTAATATACCTTATGCTGCCCATCTTGATTGGAAGAACATCTCATATATTTTAATTAATTATAGATTAGTAGAGATTATTATGCTGGAATTCTAAACTCCACCATCACAAGAATATGGACCTTTTTTATAATTTGGGGGCTAATGGGTTGAAATTAAAAAAATTTGTACAATAATTTGGAGAAATTATTTAATTATTCAAAATGACTATATAAGTAGTATTTAGTAGTCCTCCCACTCAATAAAGAAAAGCTATGTATATTACGCTTCATTAGTTTTAAAGTAAAATATTTTTATTTTGAAAAAATTTTATCAAAAACATTTACATTTTACGGTGTTTGTTTGTGCACTTGAAAATGCTCAATAAATCATTTTCAAGTGTCGAATTGTTGTTCATGAAAAGCAATATGAAGAAAACAGAGTAGAGAGCAGAGAAGAAAGCAAGGAAAAGATAAGAAAATTTTATGAACTAAAATCTGAATTTCTTGATCTCATTCATTCACTGAATCCAGTACATATACCCTAACTTATTCCGTAAAAGGTGGGATCACTGTAACTGACTGTAGCATGATTCATCAGAGGCTTACACGTGGACTTACAACCATAGCTGATTTCATCAATACATTTAAGCATAAGCTACATACAGTTTAGACTCTAAAACTACTCTACTGCAGGTCGTTTGCCTTCTGCCTTGTCATACACCTCAGCCTTATCAGATGTTATGTCACCTGCCTTTACATCCCCCCTCAAACTGAGGGGAGGAAGACCCATCAGTTTGCATGCAAGATCCATAAACTGAGGGGAAGACAAACCCTTAGTAAAAATATCAGCTAACTGATCATGGGTGGAAATAAAATTGATCTGCAAATCCCTATTAAGAACCTTCTCCCTTATAAAATGATAGTCAACTTCTATATGCTTGGTTCTAGCATGAAAAATAGGATTGGAAGCTAAAGCTAAAGCAGATACATTATCACACCAAAGCATAGGAGGGAGAGATAAGTAGACCCCCAAATCCTTAAGAATCATCCTTATCCAACACAGTTCAGCAGCTGTAGAAGCCAAGGCTCTATACTCAGCCTCTGTTGAAGACCTAGCCACAGTCAATTGCTTCTTGGCAGACCAAGTAATTGGAGAATTCCCAAGAAAGACCACCATGCCAGTAATTGACCTACGATCAAGAGGATCACCTGCCCAGTCAGCATCACAATATGCAGACAAGGCTAAGTGACCAGGCTGAAAATGAACTCCATGATGCAAGGTTCCCTTGAGATATCTAAGAATCCTTTTGGCTACCATCAAGTGATGTTGGGTAGGTTGACTCATAAATTGGCAGACTTGCTGAACTGAATAAGACAAATCAGGTCTTGTGAATGTTAAGTATTGCAAAGCCCCAACCATACTCCTATAGACAGTAGGATCTGGAAGTAAAGGGCTGACTTGAGAGCTAACATGCACTGTGGGAGAGCAAGGAGTGAGACAAGGTTTGCAATCCAACATATTGAACTTGGTAAGTAACTCAGAAGCATATTTAGACTGGTGCACAAAAAGACCTTGAGAAGTGTACTCAATCTGAAGACCAAGGAAGTACTTCAGAGGGCCAAGGTCCTTCAAGTCAAAAGCAGACCCAAGTCTGGAAACAATATGAGCAATAAAGGAAGTACTATTCCCAGTGATGATGATATCATCAACATATAGCAGTAAATAAACCACAAATGAGTCATGATGAAGGGTAAACAAATTGGAATCAGCATCTGAAGCCTTAAAACCAATGTGCAATAATTCAGAGGTGAAGCTGTCAAACCAGGCCCTTGGCGCCTGTTTTAGACCATAAATGGCCTTATGAAGAAGACACACATGATCAGGCTGAGCATCATCAACATAGCCAGGGGGCTGAGACATGAACACTTCCTCTTGCAAAATGCCATGAAGAAAAGCATTGGACACATCCAATTGCTTCAAAGACCACTGATTCTGCACAGCCAAGGCTAAAATGATTCTCACAGTAGCTGGTTTGACAACAGGGCTAAATGTCTCTCCATAATCTAAACCATATTGTTGCAAAAACCCCTTTGCAACCAAACGTGCCTTGTATCTAGCAACAGCACCATCACTGCCTCTTTTAATCTTGTACACCCATTTGCAATGAACCACATTCTTACCAGGTGGAAGGGGAACTAAAGACCAAGTATGTTGCTTCTGAAGGGAATGAAACTCAGAATCCATGGCTTCAATCCAATGAGGAAACTGAGAAGCAACATTAAAACTTGGTGGTTCTACCTGAAAATAATCCCTTACAATGGCAAAGGCTTTGGGCTTGAATATGCCATGTTTGGATCTGGTAAGCATTGGATGAGTATTATGGGAAGAGGAAGCAGCAGACTGAAGGACAGAATTATTTGACTCAGAAAAGGCAGATTGTGATGGAACAATACTAGAGTTAGGCACAAGAGTAGATGAGGTAGGAAGGACAGCATCTGTAGAGACATTGGAAGCTGTATCAGACCTAGGGATAGGAGAAGAAGGATTAATAAATGAGGGAAGGACATCAGAAGGGGCAGATAAAGGAGTAGTAGGAGAAGAGGGTAAAAGAGTGGATAACCAAAGGTCAAAAGAGAGGCTGTCAGAACCAGCAGAGCAGGAAGGAGCAGATAAAGGTGCAGGAAGAGTAGGAAAGACTGATTCATGAAAAATGACATGGGAAGTGATATACACTTTCTGTGACTGAGGGTCATAACAAATGTAACCCTTGGATAAAGGAGGATATCCTAGGAAAATATACTGAGTAGACTTTGGTTGAAGTTTGTTGTCATTATAAGGTTTAAGAAAGGGAAAACAAGCACAGCCAAAGGTTTTTAAACCCTGCAAAGAAGGAGGAGTATGGAATAGTGTTTCCCAAGGTGATTTGAAACCAAGAACAGATGAGGGAAGCCTATTAACTAGAAAAGTAGCAGTACTAAATGCATAACACCAAAAAGAAGAAGGAAGCTTAGATTGGTGAAGCATAGACAAACCACTCTCAACAATTTGTTTGTGTTTTCTTTCAGCTACCCCATTTTGTTGAGGGGAATATGGACATGACAACTGATGTTGGATACCATTTTCTAGACAAAAAAACTTGAATTGATTACTAGTGTACTCACCCCCACCATCAGTCCTAAGAGTCTTGATGGTAGACCCAAATTGATTTTCTACAAGAGCTTTGAAGTGCAGAAAAATAGTAAACACTTCAGATTTGTGCTTAAGCAGAAATAACCAGGTAAATCTAGTAAAATCATCAATAAAAATGACATAGAATCTATAGCCAAGCACAGAAGTCACAGGAGCAGGGCCCCAAACATCACTGTGAACCAATTGTAAAGGAAAAGTACTTGACATAACATGTTTTGGAAAAGGAAACTTGTGCATCTTAGCACTTATACAATACGTACATTGTGAACAAATGTCATCATTAACTGAGATTTTGACAGTATTATTGAAAGAAGACAAGGCAGGCTGAAGAAGCTTGGAGCAAGGGTGTCCAAGTCTTTGATGCCATAGCAAAGCTTGTGGAGAGACAGCACTATTTACAGATGATTGAAATGCAAGGGATGAAGGAGTGGGAATAGCAGATAGTTGAGAGGAAAGGGGGATTGGATAGACACCATCCTTACTCTGGCCTTGATAGAGAACCTTCCCCGTAGGTAAGTCCACAATTAAGAACTGAGTGGCATCAAAATAGCAATAAGCATTGTTTTGTAAGCAAAGTTTATGGACAGACAACAGATTGGAAGCCAAAGCAGGGACTCTAAGAATATTGTCTAAACGAAATTGATGAGAAGGTGTAAGAAGCTTACCATTTCCAATATGAGTCACAGGCAATTCTTGCCCATTGCCAACAGTAACAGACTCATTCCCTGAAGTGACCTGAGAATGTAAGGAAAGCTGAGATAAATCTGGAGTCACATGGTCTGAGCATCCAGTATCAGTGAGCCAAGTAAAATTGGATGCTGAAGCAGAATTAGCAGTTGCTGAAGCTGTCATAGAACTAGCTGCCATAGAAGCTAGTTTAGCTGGAGCATGCCTACCTTGATAGGCAAAGTTCATACGATGATAGCAGTCTAAGGCTATGTGTCCATTTTTACCACAAATTTGACAGGTAGGTCTGGAATTCTGAGATTGACTTTGAACTTGATGAAAACCAGAACTAGGTCCACCATTCTTGAATTGAGAATGGGATTGAAAACCAGGAAATGGAGGAGTAACATTGGTAGTCCCAGAAGATTGACCATGATTGAATCCAGAATTGGGATTCCCAGATGTTTGGCCATTATTAAAACCAATATGAAGAAAACAGAGTAGAGAGCAGAGAAGAAAGCAAGGAAAAGATAAGAAAATTTTATGAACTAAAATCTGAATTTCTTGATCTCATTCATTCACTGAATCCAGTACATATACCCTAACTTATTCCGTAAAAGGTGGGATCACTGTAACTGACTGTAGCATGATTCATCAGAGGCTTACACGTGGACTTACAACCATAGCTGATTTCATCAATACATTTAAGCATAAGCTACATACAGTTTAGACTCTAAAACTACTCTACTGCAGGTCGTTTGCCTTCTGCCTTGTCATACACCTCAGCCTTATCAGATGTTATGTCACCTGCCTTTACAGTTCAGTCCCTAGCTACAATACCGAGAAAAGAGAAGTTGATTCAAACTTTAAGTTCAACGTCATTTTTTTTTGTTTCACGATTACCTTCCCTAGAGATTAAATTGTGTCACCAGTGCCTACCGCACTTGTTCATAAGACCCATTGCCTTGGGCCACTCGTTGATGATGAGTGGAGGCGAAGATAGCTGGTGCCGTTGAATCGTTGATGGTGCTTTCCATGGTCTGGCTTGTGAGAGAAATGCTGAGAGTGAGACCATGAAAGTGCTGGTTTGGTATGTGCGAGAGATGTTGGGCGTGGAGAAATGTAAAATATTTTACTAAAAATTCAGGCATAAAACATTTTACGCATTTTTGCCTTAGGCTGACTGAAAAAATTTATCTTTGACCAACCATTTTACAGCATAACAAACATGATAAAATGTGTAAAATATTTTACAGCAAAAAAAACAAAGAATTAATTTAACAAATCAGATACTACTCACACAACAAGTAAAAAAGAAAACGGCCAAATACCTCCCCTACCAACCACTCAAAACAACCCTCCACTGGCAAACGGCGACCACCAGCAATAGCTTTCGACCTCATTGCTACTGTCAGTGACAACAGTCTTTGACTCACCACTTATTGTCCGTTTGGATTGAGGGGGAGAGAGACGGAGCAAAATAGAATAGATAAGAATTGGTCAAAAATTAGTTTATTTTTAGCTAACTCTATTCTACACTTTTCCACTCCCCCTCCCTCCCCTCTCAATCCAAACAAGCTCTTAGTAGAGTAGTTCTAGCAACGATCGTTGTTATTCTAGTTGCCATTGCTCTAGTAGCGGCCTTTCTCTCTCTTCCTTCTTTTAAATCAATATTTGTTCTAAATTTTGCACTCCAAATCCAAAAGTTCTTTGATTGTTTTGTCATGTATGATGCTTCTTCTTTTCAGATACTTTTGAACGGAGTTCAACTCTTAGATTTTGATTATAATGTAAATTGTGTCATCAGTTGTTCAATTATGAGGTTTTTCTTTTCTTTTTTTGGTTTAATAATTTTGAAAGTAGTTGACGGTGGTCACTGTTTGCCTGTGTGTGGGTTGCTGTGAGTGGTTAGTAGTGAGGGTATATTAGATTTTAGTGTTTTTCTTTTTTGTTTATTGTGTAACTAGGATTAGACTAATTAAATTAATACATGGCTGTTTTTATTGGATGGGAGAACAACTAAACATTGTTTATTTGATTCTCAAAAAAAAAAAAAAAAAAAAAAAAGCATTGCTTATTTGGTTTTCCAAGGGGACTTAATAATTTCTTGATAATTTGTCATAGGTAAGTAGATGCACACCCTTCATTACGGTTGTTCTGTTTATTATGCCTTTTCTCCCCTTTTAAAAGTTGTAGAACATATATTTTCTGGATCTTGGAATTAAAGGTGATTTATGAACTCAATTTTGTATTTTTTTTTCATGTTCTTATCTATTAATTTTGAAATGAATAGATTAAATTTTTTTATATCATATTTTAATAACTTCTTAGCGCAGTTATCCTTAAAACCTTTAAAGGGTTCTAGTCCACATAAGCGCCACAATTTTTTATAAATTGATTTTAATTTAATAATCCACAAAAAAAATTATCAATAAATTTAGCTATTCACCTATTTGGTGGTGTGCAACTTTGAAGATAGAAAATGGTCTTAATCTTCATGAAAATCAAGAAATAGCAATAAGACATCAACCTCTTATCAATAATTGAAAGTTACACATACTTGAAATTAATTAATAATAACTTCATACAGCTAATGATGTCAACGTTGTTGATTAATTCAATTGAAAAATATAGTGTCTCTTTCTTGCAAAACTACTACATCTACATGTCTTAATATGCTAAGTGGCGGCACTACTAATGGGCCTGATAATATATATATATATATTCTTTTTTAATATATATGACATAATATTTAACAAATTAGTGGTATGGTAAATTGTATTTGTAACTAATAAAAATCATTATGTAATTCCATAGTCTCTTTAATATCACCGTGTTAAATCATTGCTATGACCTTTTTATTTCCTTTGCTTTGTGCAATGAATGGGCATAATAATTAGTCATGCTAATTAGCCAAATTGTTTTTACAACTCCATAGAAATCAACATTTATTATGCTAACTTAGGTTCCTCAATATTGCCATGTTTACATCATCACGCATGATCCTTTAATTAGATAATGACTCCTTAAACGAGATAGAATTAAGAATTATAGATAATACGTTCTTGTATTATTAAAGACTTAACGTTATATTTTGTTTTTTTTAAGCTATTTATAGTGTAATGTTCATATTTTTCTCTTTTGACAATGTGAATGCATACATGCAATTCATTGACTTTGTCAACAATCAAGGTCTTTCAATTTCCGTTCTTAAAAAAAAAAAAAAAAAAAAAAAACAAAACAAAACAAAACACAACAATTGGCGAACAATGGTATATATATTGAAGACACTAGGGTCATTAGGTAATATTATTCTAGTAATGTTATTTGTATTTTTTTAGAAATATGTATGAGTGAAAGTGTGTGAAAATACGTATAATGTTGTTTAAAAACTAAAAACTGTTGTTTAAGTGCATGTACCAAACGGGTTCTAAAAGTTCCACTATCTTTTTTCACAATTTATTAAAGTGATAGGTTTTGATTTGTGTAATATAAAAACTTTAATATTACTAGATAGAAGGACATGTGACATGTGAATTGCTAGAAGAGACAATACTGTTCATTTTTTCTCTCTCAAATTCAATATAGATTGTAACCAATTTTCCATTACTTTTTTTGCTAAATAAAAGAGGGGTTTCCCGTGTCAACTCATCAACTTCAGGTCACGTGACAGTAATGAGTAATACTATGTGTACCACCGAAATCTTTTGTAACTATTGAGAACTCCTATTTTCCGTTATTTAATGATAAGGGACATATCACGTGTGATTGTACAATTTGGCGGAAGAAGTATGAACACTGTCCATTTTTCTCTCTCAAACTTCAATTAATATAGCAAGAAACTAATTTCAGGTGGGGTTGCTTTGTTGAGTTTGTCTGCAACGTGATGCCCAAAATGTACCAATTGAGAGCCAGTACAGAAGGCATGGCAAACAATTAAACTAATATCGAGGGAAATAAATGCAATAAAGAGTTTGCGTTATGGGATTTGCTTCGTCATTATGTGGCTTGTATGAACTGTCTAAAAATTCCTTGCAAAGCAATATTCATAAGCATAAGTCGTACGATATATTATATGCTCCATTATTATATCTTTCCTTTCCTTTTCTTTTTTGGGACGGTCTATGAAAATGAGGTCCATTTTGATTTTTTTTTTTTAAGTTCAATTTATAGAATAAAAATAAGTATTTCACTTTATAGTTCACCAACTTTAATATGTTGTGTGTCTAATTTTTTTATTCCTCCAAATTTTAAACTTTATTTAATTAATCAAGAAATTTTTTTATTGCATTTTGTATACTTTCTCCTAAGGCAACTTTCTCAAAAAAAAAAAAAAACAAAGTCCTTTTCCTCTTTCCTTTTCCTTGCTTTATTCTCTGATATTCATGTAGATTAATTTGCACGTGTACAATACATTCTGTGTAACTTTATCTTTCAAAGATTTGGCAACTTTGTGAACATAAAAAAAGAAGTTATTAGTAGAATTTTTCTTTGCCAGTCGATCCAAGAAAAATCTTGTATTCGTGTTTATAATTATTTGCACATTTTTAACATGGAGTTGGAGAAGCGTTATAGCAAGTAGGGTACCACCATTATAAAATCAGTAATGTTTTGCTTGCCAAACCATACAAAGACGAAATAGATTAGACATACAACCTACTTATCACCAAAAAGAAAAAGAATAAAAAAACAATGTGGAAAAGTGGACCAGGTTCATCAATCTAAAGTCCAAACCCACCCCCAAATCTCAAACAAACACATATAAAACTAACATCCATGAACTCGTGTTAATTTGAGCAATACTTATAATATAACTTTTCAACAAGTTGTGTAATATTACATTTTATAAGTTGACAATGAATTATTTTCCAATAAGAAAATAATAAATTATAAAAACTTTGTTTGTTATATATAATAGTACTGGGGAAAACATAATTGAGGATTGAGGTAGCCCATATAAGTAGAAGAAAGAAATTAAAGCCCCTAGCATGGTAGCTGTATCTTCCATGACCTTCCACATGCACATGTACTTGACCTTGTCTTTATCTTCAAAAGTATAAGAAAATTATTTTAGGAAATAGTAGAGAGTGATTACGATTTACAAGCCGTGATTACGCCAAGCACACGGCTATAGATTTTGTGAAACTTGGGTAGGGGTCCGAGTTCTTCTATGGACACACATTTGACACAATTTGCACATTTATAGATATGTAATTAAATTACATCACTTACACTGTTACACCACTATTAATAAAGAGTTTATTTAAAGTAATAGTTAATTTGGTCACAGTCCACCGTATATGATAGTTATGAAAAATAATGTAATAAGGGTGTGGATCGAGAAATTACAGTCCTTAATATGGTAGCTGTATCTTCATGACCTTCCATATATGCACATGTACTTGACCTTGTCTTTACCTTCATAAGTAGATGAAAATTACTTTAGGAAATAGTAGAGTGATTACGATTTACAAGCCGTGATTATGTCAATAGTACAACTATAGATTTTGTGAAACTTGGGTGGGGGTCCGAGTTCTTCTATGGACACACATTTAACATAATTTGCACATTTATAAATATGTAATTAAATTACATTACGGACACACCGTTACACCACTATTAATAAAAGATTTAGAGTAAGATTTAGGTATAGTACTTATGTGTTGTTCCTTAAGTTCTCATTATAAGATTCTGTTACGTGAATTTTTTATCATGAATAAAAGTGTATTTTTTAATCAAGTAGCCACATGGCTGAATCTTAAAAAGAAAATCCAAGAAACAGCACTTAAGATACTGTACCTAAATTTTGTGCAAAGATTTATGTGAGAGTAATAGTCAATTCAGTTATAAGATTCTGCCATATACGATAATTGTGAAAAATAATATAATAAGAGTGTTGTTCTAGAATTACTACCCAATTATCATTTGACATGTGTACAAATGGTGGCGGAGCGTGCATAAGATTGCGCATATGCATAGACTTTTTGGGTGGTAAATATGTTGGCGGACATTTTCAACGTGGCCAGATCCTAGACGTAGCTGGAGACAGCTGGGAGAATGACGTGGCAGCGTAAGGACGTTTCATTTAAATCCACGTGAAACGTGCCACGGTATCTCATTGCCCAATTGCTTGAGCCGACAGCGACGCCACGTGGTTTTGTCTTTGTCTTTTAATATGGGTCAAAACAATCATTTTACTACAACCCACATTGGAGGATCCGAGAGGGCACGTGGTTTGTACTCGCACCTCTCACTAAGTCCTTTAGTACTCGCTCACCGTGGCTGACATGTGGCAACTACATCCTATTTGTTTTTATATTTTTCTAAGTTCAACTTAGAATTACGTATTAATAAAGTAGAAAACGTGGGATATCAATTGGTAAAATGTTTTATTCATTATTATCAATTAAGGATTTTGATGTTCGTAAAAAAAAAAAATTTAAGGAAAAAAATAAATCTATTAATGTCTTGACTTAAAATTAAAAAAGTAATTAATATCCTGTAAATTTAAAATTTATCATATTAGTATTTATTACAATTACTATTGTGGAAACACAATCTATTTGTTCACTTTAGAGGCAGGCCACAGGCATGTTTAGAACGCAACGTCCCGATCTTCTAATCCCCTCACGGCTTTGTCTTCAAGCGATGCGGGCATGCTTTGTGCAAGAGTCTCACATCGGCAAGAGAAGCGCCCCCCTTATGCCTTGAGCTCATGTGGGACTCTTGCACAAAGCATGCTCACGTCGCTTAAAGACAAAGCCATGAGGGGATTAGAAGTTTGGGACGTTGCGTTCTAAGCATGCCCGAGGCCTGCCTCCAAAGCGGACAAACAGATTGTGTTCCCACAACTATTATTATATTTTTATTTTTTATAAATATTTTTAGATGAATTCTTGTGTTATCAGTTAGTTGTTAAATATAACTAGCTTGTAACGTCATGCATATGCATGGATACACTTAAAGATATACAATAAGATGCATAATATAATTCATATATATATATATATATATATAATTTAAATATTATTGAGAGTCATTTTTATATTTTGTTAACTCTTTAAAAAATTTTGTAAAGATATTATTAGGTATAAAATGTAAATTGTCCATGTTTATTATTATTATTATTATTATTATTATTATTGTGAAACACTTTTTTTTTTTTTACGATTCATTTATTTTAAACTCTTTGGTTTTTGTACTTAATAACTCACTTGGATGAATATTTATAATGTGGTCCCACATTTGATTCTAAAATTAAGCAATAAAACTCTTTGAGAATAAATAATTTAGGACGCATGGCACAAAATTGGAACTCTAATTTGGAATTCTAATTTGAGTTTCTCTCAGTTTCACCTATTATTATATATATAGATAATATTTAGATGAAGATTGCTTATATATACACAAAGAAGATAAATTTGATAAAATTAGTTGGAATAATTAATGGAGTGTAAGAAGTTGGAAAACAACTAGACATTAAGAAATTGACTAACTATGATTGTTCAAATGTCTAGAAGAGAGCTACCGTTTTGCATCAAAATAATAAATAAAAAATTCTAAGAGAGATCCACACTTATTACATAATTTTTTGAGAGATTTCTTCAAGTACGCAACTTGTTTAAGGCTATGTTAATAACTCTCTCCATTTTTAATCTTAGTTTTAAATTTCATGGCTGATTCTATAAAATTTGAGGTAAAAGATTACAATTTTAAATTGGGCATTTTCTTATATCTAAATATCAATTAAATAAAATATTTAATATTCTATAATTTAATTTTATTACTTTGAAATCTAATTTTCTCTCTTTTTTAGATGAATATTATTACTTAAGTGATTTTTTTTAATTAAAATTTTGACAACATCTTATCTTTAATTCAAAATATGGGTAATTTGTAAGGATCTTATAGCTCAATTAGATGGTATATTTTAGTATTTCCAATAGAGACATACAATGTCCAAATTCCCTCACTCCGAACTATCAAATTATCCACACAAAAAAAAGAAAAAAAAGATAATATGGGTAATCCACTTTAACTTTTCTTGTGACACAATCAATATTACATATTGATTTTATCATTTTTGTTCTTTGAAAATTTTCTTTCTATAGAAATAGTTGTAAAAGATTTTATCAATGAAAAAAAAAAAATATATATATATATATATATATTTTATATGATTTACAACATGAATTAGAGTGATTGCTTCTACGTGTAAATTTAAACCACTAAGATTAAATAAATATAAGATTTGAGAAAAAAATTTAGATAAAAGATAATATATTTCTAAAGTGTCATGCATCATCTAGTAAGAGTCTTTATGATCAAAATTATAGAGCCTTCTTCCTCTATTAAGGAAAAAACAAGTTTTAGTATTTTGTTATTTTATCAATAATTTTTTTTATAATTTTTTTTATATAAGATAGAATTTCTACTCTAACATAATCTAAGTATATATGTATGTGAAACTCTCTCCTGGAGACTTGAACTCCAATCCTTGCCCCCTACACCCCACACTTATACTTGTGGAGTGACCATCGCACCAAGAGTGCGTGGTGGTATTTTGTTATTATTTCTATATGACTATTCATTATAACTTTTAATAGCATGTGTGGTTGTATCTATTTAACACCTACACTAAAAGAAAAATTAAATGAATATAAATACGTATATAATTAATAATAAAACCCTACCGGAACCACAATAAATATTTATTATGGGGAAATAACTTATCTCATACGGTAGGTATAAAGAAATGTTAACATCGACGTTAAGATGAAAATTGTTACAACAAGATCATAATAATGACAACTAAAAAGAGTGACGTAGTGCTTGAAGCAATGATTAAACATTATTGGTGGGCAAGATAGAATTGGTACATGGTTGGAGTAATACTCCACAGAACGTGGTGTGTGAAATTTGATATAAGTAATGCTTATCTTTTGTTTCTGGAGTCTTGAATGCGTTGAGATCCCAAGACAATGTCATGTTTGTCAGCAAACATGTCAGCGTAAAGACACGTATCAACTATGGGCAGCGAGTTGTTTTCCAGTCTCTCTCTCTCAGTCTTATCTGATCAGTTTTGTCTCACTGAAAAGACAATTTCCAGAGAAAGAGAAAGAGGAAGAGAGAGAGAGAGCCCAATAATTGAGAACGTGGGATCACAAGGTGGTGGCGTAAATAGTTAAGGAAGGGTTTTTAATGATTCTAATCATCTTGTGTCGGAGGGTAAACTTTTATTGGTTCGCGTGCTTTTTGAGAATTGGTCAATAGGTTGGGTTAACGATATCATTAAAATAACTGTTAATAAATTATATTAAGAAAATTTTTACACCAAAAAAATATTGATATCAAAATTCAATAATTAAAAATATGGCTTTTATTTGTTAGTATGGTAATTATTTTTTAATAACATATCTCATATTTATTAAATTTTGATATCACTGATATAGTATTATTTGATACTAAATACCTTCTTTTTGACACTATTTAAGTCATTTAAGAAAATTTTGATATCACCTTAAAATAAATGTTAATAAACTATAATAAAATTTTTTTGACATAATTTTCATAAAAAAATATAAAAAATTATCAACAAAATTAATTATTTATCATTTTTGTCATAAAATATTGTTTAAAAATAGTTCCTAAATAAATGCTTTTATGGCATTCTTTAACATTTTCTTTGTAAGAAATATAAAAAGTTGTCAAAAACTTTATATACATATTTCTTTTCTTATCAAAAGTTTCTAAAAAAAAGTTCACATACTAATTTGTCAATTTTTTTTCAAACTTTTATTGGATTCTCTCAACTCTATCTCAACTACAAATTGCACTATATTTTAACTTTCCACAAAGAATATATATGGCTTTCAATTATTTCTCATAAAGCTAAATACACGTCTCATTCTGATACTCTTTATTCATATATAGTTTTCAATTTTTTGTTGGTGGCACAAAGACTGCCACAGCCACTTGATGTTCCATAGCATAAACAGTGCACCTTTTATCTCTAAGTTTATCTTTATCTCATGTTCTTTTCATGTGCATACCAACAAAATTAGTCTTTCATGTTGAATTTGTGATGGTGAAGCCTTTATGATTGTGGTACAATAATTATTACTAGAACCACTTGTCCATAGGTTGAAACTTTTGTAGCTTCTATTGATTGCGCTTTCCCTTTCATGGATGTGAAAATGCTTCCTATAGTTGGAAATTTGGAAATACAATTATTTGCTCGTACGCTACTTTCACCTCCTTCCCTTTCATATGATTATTAATTTATTATATTAAACAGGTTTGGTGTAGCTAACATTTGACCCTCATTTTCTTTGTAGGCTCTAATGCTTCTCATTTTAGCATTAAATATATTGAGTAAAAATAGAAAAATAAACAAGGTCCATCACACAAGGGGATAAAAGAAACCTGTTGGGTTTAAAATAAACCATGAGATGTGAATCATCTGATTGATTGCTAAACAATCTTAGCCTGCAATAGTCAGAATATATACAGCTTCGTTATTATTTGTTGTATGACTCAAAAAAGTGGTTACAAGGATAAATTGGACAAATTGCTCATTTGTGTCCATTAACAATAGATGAATTTTTTTTTTAAAAAAATTATCTTTTACATCTTAGACAAGATAAAACATAAAAATTATTTTCTCTTTACTTTAAGTGGGTTAAAGTAAAAGCCATAATTGATACCTCCTCATGTATAAAGTGTTTGAGGTCTAAGGAGAAAATAGTTCAAGTTGTAGAGTTAGTAGTATATTGTAACTATTTAAAAAAAATGCGATTATAAACTTTTTTATTTTTTTTTTGGTATAATAGAATCTCAATTTATGGTGTCCACTCCATTATTATTGCTCTTCATGATTAGGTCAGGCGGAATTTGAATCTTAGATCTCTTATTCGACGACAAGAGATTTTACTAATTTTTTGTTTGAAAAAGAAACCTTACCAGTTTAGTTAAATGAAACTCACTAGGCATCAATAAACTTGTTTTTACTTGGTCGTGCTGAAAGGTTTATCATTATAATATAATTATTATGGGTCTAACAACCTAAGGTTGTCATTAGGTTGGTGTGGCTTTTGTGGTCTACATATATAGCAAAAATTTGAAATATTGTATATCTTTACTATGTTTTAAGACGATGGTATTTGCTTGTTTAATAGTTACATATAATATCTATCTCACACATGAATGAAATTCATGCTGTGAGGTCTACTCTTATGTTAAAGAGTGATTATATATAACCGTTACACAAAGTAATAAGGAGATTTTCCCACAGATGTCAATTTTAACTGAAATTTTTTTTTGCATTTCCTGTATGTAAAACCTACACATATAGACAATAGTCCACATGTCTATATTATAGTAACATTGAGTAAATGTCACCTTCAAATTTATATCACTCCATAATTTTTCCAAAATGGTATGTCAATCCTTAAACGTGAATTTTTATCTTATTATGTAACGGTTACGTATAACACATTTCTTACATGGGAATGGATCTCACAAGTACGAGACTATTATTTTATAACATTTTTACAAACTGTTGATGTGAAAAATTCTTACTAGTTTTTATTTGGGTCCACCATTAATTTCACATTTTCACTTTACCAATAACCACTCACCACATCAACAGTTTGTAAACAAGTTACTAACTCTTGCACCTATCTTAGGTTTAGATAAGTCATTACACATAAAAAAAGGGTGAGTTTCCATAAGGAATGCTTTTACTCATTTAAAATAATCTTGTAGAATATTACCACACGAGCATTGATTCCCTTCTCAAAATTTTGATTTTTTTTTTTTTTAAAATTTTGAGAAATTACACTTTATAATCTTACTATACCCTGATTACAGTACTTTGTACCCCAAATTTTTCGAATGCACGATTTGCATCCTAAATTATGACATATGTTACACTTTGCAACTTAACGTCAAGTTTGCTATTAACTTGGATGTAAAAGTATGGCATAACGTGAAAAGACCAAATTACCCATATTCTCAAATCCTTTAAAACAAATGAGAAATTACTCTTTAGCACTTTAAACTATATTTCTTATTACACTTTGCATCCTAAATTTTAGATTTCCATCTAAGTTAATAGCGAACTTGATGTTGGGGTGCAAAGTGTAACAAATATTATAGTTTATGATGTAAAATGTTTATTCGAAAAGTTTAAGGTTCAAAGTGCAATCTAAGATATAATTTAAGATGGTAAAATGTAAATTTTTTTTCCTTTCTTAATCTTAAAATTGTCTTTGTGATGCTAATTATATATAAGCTAAAACAATAATGAAAAAAAAAAAAAAAACGATCTGAAAAAACAACAATCAGGGAAACAAAAATTATATTGTTATACAAAGAACTACATTGTGTGTATATATGTATGTATACACACAATGTATACATATAAATATGCGCGCGCGCGCACACACACACACACACACATATATATATATATAGAGAGAGAGAGAGAGAGAGAGATATATATATATATATATATAATGGTGAAAAAAAAAACAACTATGAAATTATTTGTGCTATAAAAAATTTACTCTTTATGCACCACTTTATCTGTAATTCTCGCCAAATCAAAATTTTAAAGGAATTATAATTTTTTATGCAAATTACAATCCTTCACTTTTCAAAATTATTATTATGTTATATTTTAAAATTAAATTATGAAAGTAATGTAATAGTGTATTTTGATATTGAAAAGTGGATATTTATTACAAATTATCTCAAAAAAGAAAAAAAATTAAAAATTAAAAAATTAAAAACAAAATGAGGTGTAAAGTGTATATAGTTGTTATTGGCTTGAGCTCTCACAGTCACGGTAATTACTTAATTAATCCCATAATGAACATCTTCTTTGCCTTTTAGTGTTTCCTAAAGTAGATGTCCATTGATTTACTATCAAAGCATTAATTGTTAATTCTATATTACCCTTAATTATAAAATCTAAATCATACACATGGATAATTTTTTTTTCTAGGTGGAAGTAGGAGGAATCAAAGTCTTAAAACTAACTCCATATAGATGAATAATGCTAGAGACACAAACTATTTTATAATTTTTTTTACAAATTGCTAATGTGGTAAGTGATTATTGGTAAATGAAAAAGTGACATTAATGGTGGGCCTAGATGAAAACCAAAAAGAGGTTGGCCATATCAACATTTTGTACAAATTTTGTAAAATAGTTTGTAGCATTACTCCAAATAGATACCACACGTCTTAGGCCATAAGGCTGTTGTCATACAAAATGGAGTAATTATTTCATGTTCTTGAAGCACAATAAATCCGTGCCCCTTCATCTCATATAATAGTGAGTCTTATTAATTAAATTTATTGTGGGACTTACTATTCATGTGAGAGATGAGAGTACACATTTATTGTGTTCTCGAAGCACTAAATAATTACACTACAAAATAGATGTTCCTTGCTCACTAGTTAAAGCTTTTAAAAACGGTAATTATGGGAAAAAATTATCAAAAGTGAATTGTTTCTTTTTGTGGGAAAAGTTAATAAATGCTCTAAGAGTCTAAGGACATTAATTTTTTAGGAAATATTTATAGAAACTTATTATGGAAAAAGAAAAAAACAATTAATTTTTTTGATGACTTTTTATATTTACCATGAAAGTGGTATCAAAACTTTTCTAAAATAGTTTATTAATAATTATCTTAAGAGCATCCGAACACTTCTTTTATTATTCTTTTTGTTTTGTCAAATAAAACTTTCATTATGGATGGAGCATACTTTACTCATCTTTTGGACTCAAGAGTTTTCCATTTGATGGATGGACAAATATAATTTTCTTAGTTGGGCCTCTTCAATTCGACTAACTCAAGGTTTTAGAATTGGCCTAGTTTAGATTTATAGAGCCCGTTTGGTATGTGTGTTTAAATAACAGTTTTCAGTTTTTTTTTTTAAATACGTGTGGGTGAAAAAGTGTGTGAAAATGCGTGTAATGTTGTTTAAAAACTGAAAACATGTGTTTAAACCACTCTACCAAACAAGGCCATAGCTTCGGTCAGCTAAGGCTTTGAACTTTGGACTGAGCTTTTGTTGTATTTAATTATTTGGTACCTATTTTTAATTTTTTATATTATAAATTATACATATTTTTAAAAGATTCGAATCATAATCCTCTTGTAATAGATAAGAGTAATACTAGGAACACATAAAATGTTATAACTTGTACCATAACTTTTCCCACATGATGAATTGTGAGTGGTAGAAATATGATAATGAGTTCATGTGAGAACTTAAATTTTTAAGACAAGTAATAATTTATCACTAATTAATAAATAGTAGATTATGGGGTCTCCCTTTATCATGTAGAAATTAATTAGTGATAATAGGTTATTTGAATTTATTCAGAAAAAAAGGGTTATTTGAATTTGAGATGTGGGAAGACTTAAAAAGTTGGGTGTTTGATAACGTTATTCTAGTAACGATATTTGTATTTTTTAAAAATATGTGTGAGTAAAAAAATGTATAATATTATTTAAACACTAAAAACTATTGTCCAAAACACCCTAACAAATGAGTCCAAATCCTCTGTCCCATTCTTCCTGCTTCACTATATACTTCACAAATAAAAACATGCCACATATCCATCTAATTTATTAAATGCTAAATTTATGCCTTTTATTATTTCAATTTCCTAAAATAACTAAATAAATAACCCATCATATTTAGGTAATTGAAATAATAGAAGGCATAAATTTAGCATTTAATAAATTAGAAGATCATGTGGCATGTTTTTATTTGTGGAGTATATAGTGGATCAGGAAGAGTGAGATAGAAGATTTGGACTCCTAACAAATAGCTTCTTAGTCAAAAGAACACGTTTAGAGCCAGAGGACTTGCTTGTGTGAACTACGAAAACTTTCACGAAGCAGCAAAGTCCATCTTTGACATGGACTGGTTGACTATAAAGCCCATTTGAACGTTAGCGTTAAAAAATTCTCTTTGTCAGAGGCAAGATTTTCAGAAGACGGGGATTGCTCCGTGGTGTTCGACCACAAAAGCTCCTACGCGGTAATAGCACGTCAAATGATAAGTATTTTTTTTAAGGGTCCAATTAACGTGTGCATTAACAAAATCCTTTTTTTAATACTCTATTTATTTCAATGATAAACTTTATAAGATTATACTTTTTCATATTTTCTTGTATCTGATGGTATTATAAAACAAAAAAAAAAAAAGGAAAATCATCTTTTAATTTCTCTTGTTTAGTTTGGTGTGAGATAGAATTAGTTTTTGCTAAAATTTTTTAGAAAACAACTTTATCTTACGCCAAACTAAATAAAGAAAATTAAGAGATAATTTTTTTAACTCATTTTAAATCTTCTACCAAACATATGAGAATGAGATAGTTTTTTAAAGAATTGTTTTTTTTTTTTTTGGAAAATGAATAATTTTTCAAAAAAAAAAAAATGATGTGGAAACAAGATTTCAATCAATCTTTTTAAATTCTAATTTCTGAGAATTATGTAAAAAAGTATTTGAGTCAAGAAAATTGTACATGTGAGCTACTGCAATATGTTTTAGTTTTTTAACTACTTCATTGGCTTGGCCACATAAATTAATACTGAACATATTTGAGTCAAGAAAAGCATGAGCATAAAATTAATAGTTTTGCGAATAATTTTAATGCATAGTTTTTATATAAATATAAAAAAAAATGCAAAGAATCATGTCTCTTATGGGGGGTGGGGTCATTTTCATGTTGTCTCATAGTGACCATACAAAGGACCCCGACCCTTTTCCCCTCCACACTCCGCAAAAGTTTTATATATGTAGAGTGGCCATTACGTCAAGGATGTATGGTAGTTTAACAGAAAGTACTAATAGAAAGTACTAATAGAAAGTTTGATTTGTTACACATTTAATATAAGGGGTTAAACATTCAAAAAAAAAAAAAAAATCAATAATTGAGGGAGGGGGGATTTGAGCTTTAGAAGTGCTAACTAATTGAGTTACAACACTCTCGACAATTAAATATTGAAATTGATAATTCACTCGAATCATTTTGACACTCAAATGAAAAAACAAATATGATATTTGTAAAACTCTAAAAATAAAACAAAATCAGTTTTCATTTTTCAAGTGTCAAGACATTTAACAAGGGTGATTATGGGCAAATACTGTCACAAGTATGAGTTGTCCTTGTATGTTTAATTTCTTTTATTAATCTTTTTGTTTTGTCAAATAAAACATTGATTATGGGTTGAAGAAGGCGTTTATTCATCTTTTGGACGCAAAGTTGTCAATTTGATGGATGGCACAGAGTACAAACACAATTATGCTAGTTGGGCCTAATCATCTGGGCCAACTAAAAAGTAGAATGGGCTAAGTTTGGATTTAGAGGTGTGGTTCAACAGGGTTTTAATAGTTTGGACTTTGAACTGAACTTTTGTATAATGGACCAAGTAAGTGCATCATTATCGAAGTTTTTGGTAACTATGAGTTAAAAGATATAATTTTTGGTAGCTTTTATGCTAAATGTGCGACAAAAAAAAAAAAGTTGGCTTATTTTCAAAGATAAAAACTAATTTATCAATTTTTTTAAAAAAATTAAAGACAAAAAAACCCAATAAAGAGAAGAAGTAAAAAGTGAAAAACATTTTGCCAAACTTTACCATTTGAAACACTAGAGATGATTTTATTCATTTTACTAAACCAAATCACCAATCCTACATAATACAGTCCCAAATGTCACAGCTCTACAAGATGTCAAATAGCTTCTTTAGATTGTAAGGCCCTGTGATTTTTGGATGTCCATTCCAAAATAAGTTGGCTAATTGTCTGTTGGCACTTTCAGTTGGATGTGCAGCATCAAACCACACATTTTCACTAGGATTGCTACATAACTCATACTTCACTGTCCCATTTTTCCCTCCACATGTGAACTCCCCATTGTATGTCCCACTGCCACAGCATGCACTCTTCCCAACCTTGAAACCTACTCCAATATAATTATTGAGAAAACAAGAAGGATTAGTTATGGTATATATAAGCAAAGATATTGGCAAAATTTTGATGGAATAGGAAGATTACCAAATTTTGTACTGTAAAGTGTTCTTTCAGCTAGGGTGGTGTAGTAATCATATAGTGCATATTTGAATCCTTGTAGCTGTCTTTGTATCTTCTTGAGGAGTTTGGGTAGGGCTATGTTGTGCATTTTTGCTATTACTGAAGGCTCATGGGCGCAATCACTGGTAATCCCCAATGCGGCTTTGGTGGCAGGCATACATCCTATAGGCCCCAAGTTTTGGAACCCAAATTTCCTTCCTCCCATCTTATATACTTTCTGAAAAAATAATAGCATGAAACTTTTATTTGTATATTTGTAAATCATTATTTCATAATAAAAGATAAAATTAGGATAATTACACTTCTCCACAATTCACCCTATTTACAATGTATTTTAGATTATCAATTGCATGATTGATGCCTCAATTTTAGAGGTTTGTATCAATGTATCCCTGTCTTTTAAATTGGAGGTTAAGTCATAAATGAGATGGAAATTAGGCATAATGATGAAATTACTCTAAATATTTGGAACAAAAAACCATAATTTCCATATCATTTAATACCTGATATAAACAACAAAGTTACATTGATACAATTCTCATGAATTGGGGTGTCAATTGTACAAATTGATGATTTAGGGGACATTGAAATTGGACAGCGTTTAGGGTGAAAAAAGAGGTGTTATTTATCCATAAAATTGTGTTCGGCATAGGAGAACGTAAGCCTACCTTAATCACAGTGGTGAAATTGCCAAGCACCATTGTCATGTATTTCTTCTTGTAAGAAGAAGTTATTACATTGGATTGGTTCACAGATGATGTGATGGTTATGTAATCGTTGCCTCCAATGCTAAATAAGTAGACAGATTTTGATAGCAACTTCTTGGCTTCTGCATCACCTAGCTGCTGCTTTAACTTCTTCTCTACCTCCTCAAAATAGCTTAGTTGCAATTCAAGGTTTATCTGGAAAAAGCACAAAAAAGAATTAAAATGCTATTGAGTACAATGAGTAGGTTGAATGAATATACTAGTTATCTTAAATGATAAAATATAAAAATCAACATTGTTATTTTTGAACCCATAAAAAAAATCAACATTAATGTTTAAGACATTATTATCAAAGTTAATATTAATAACACTGTTAATGTTGAGAATGCCCTGCTTTGCTCCGGAGGCATGGGCCTACTTCATTGAACAAGCAAGGCAGCTCAGCCTAGATAATTGCTGTCTAGAATATGTTGACAAGTTAATATATAGTTCTCTGCCATTTCAAATTTCACTTTATTTCCTTATTAACGATAACAATGGTTATAAAATCACTATATCATTATTACTATCAATAACTAATTTTGGCCAAATTTTCGAACCCTTAATGCAATTTGTAGATATCTATAATGCAGAAGATCACATACCGTTCCTGGATGAGTCTTAGGAAGAACACCAGCCCCAGCTGATGCAAAGTTCACCCAATCAGTATAGTAGTCAAATCCTGGCTGCAGATATGGTTTGATCAATGGCAACTTTGCATACTCAGCTGCAAAAATCCAGAACCAAGGAAAAAAAAAAAAAAAAAAACCATAAGTCACAGTTAAGCGGCAACTCACATTAATCAAACTCTAATTAAGTAATTATATCAGAAACCACAATTGGTAAATTGTGAAAAATAGATGGGTACATTCAAGGTTTTACTTTTATGGCATGTTTGGATGTTTAAAAGGGGAGGGGAAGTAGAGTAGAGGAAGGGAGAGTAATCCAATTACATTATTTAGAAGTTTTTTAAGGAATGGGGCTGAGGGGTTTGGAGGGGTTTCAACTCCCTCTAACCCCTCATTTTTAATTCCCCCAAATTAGAAAGATTTGGAGGAAGAGTAGAGTAGATAAATTATTGTCCAAGTAAATTCCCTAATTTACCATTTCTAACAAATTAATCATAAACCAATGTTGCAAGTCTATTTTCAAATAGAGGTAAATTTGTCTATTTTAATCATTTCCTCTCCTCTCCATCCTAATTTTTAAAACATCCAAACAAGGGGAGGGGCTAATTACTCCATTTCCCCTTACTAATTTTAAAAACATCCAAATAAGGTGAAAGAGAACCATTTCTCTCTACTCTCCTCCCCACTACTCTCTTCTCCTCTACTCCCCTCTACTCTCCTCCTTCTATAAACTTCCAAACAGACCATTAAGATAGAAAACGTTGGAGGAACTATTGTCGGGAGAAAGGAAGGAATTGAACAAATGGGAAGTAAAACCAAACTTCAAAACATAGATTTATGACGAAGAACAAAAAATTCAAAAACAAAAACGAAATGAAGGTTATCAAATTAACATAGTCATAGACTATTATTTTCAAATTAAGCATATGGGCCAACATCAAAATGAAGCTATTATGTGACTAATTAGTGAAGATGAGGGAAGAGTACAAAAAATTAAAATTAAAACTTACTAGGAAATGAAAGAGGAGCCAGTTGTTGGCATTTAAGGGCCTTGACAGATCTTCTCTTTAACTTATAGGTTTTTTTTTTTTTTTTTTGGATAGGATCTAACCATAGATTGGTCATGAATAAATGTGCCATTTTATTGGGTTTGGGCTAGTATATAATCTGTTAGGAATTGACATGTCACACACACACACACACACACACACACACACACACACACACATATATATATATATATATCTATTTAATAGAAAGGATTTGACAATCAATATATTGCTTATCTATAGATTTGCAATTTATAAATAATGTCATGTTACATTATTGGATGACATTTTCCAAAAAAAAGTGGGTGAAATAAATTGAGCTAAGTGTAAATTTGTCTTTGAAAATATTTAAAATTCATATAGGAAAATCTACTGAACCTTGGAATTTTGGTCCACCTTCTTATTTATGCGTGTATTATGGTTCAATTTTATGGTATGAAAAGAGAGCAGTAAAATCTAAGAGGCCTAAGAACCTAAAATTCTCTCTTTGTTGTATGAAGGGTAAGGTTAAGTTGCATTTGCTGAAGAAAGTACCTCCTCTTATTGATGCGCTGTTACAACATTCATTTTGTTTGACAAAGGAGCTGAGAAAATTGTATCTAAGACTGCAAAAGAACTTGCAGAGATGCAAGCAGAGGCATTTTCAAATAGAAACGCCAATTATATTTCTTTATTGTTTGAGAGCTGAACTTTTATAAACCTTTACCAATGTTGTACACATACATATCATTATATACCATTTAAAAAAAAAAAAAAATTTACAAAGGTATGCTGCATGTTTTCCGTAGCTTTTCCTCTTACATACTTTATCTTTATTAATATTTTCCTCTTATTGTCTCGGGCTACATCATGTAAGAATTCTATAATTACTAATTACAATTTCGAAACAAAATTGTATATTTGGTTTGTGGTCTTTAGCATTTTTTAAATTTTCTTACGATGCTGTATTGTGAAATTTCTCCAATGTAGTCTTTCCTAACACAGTAATTGAATCCTATAAGATTTCAACCTCACAAACACTCGATAAAAAGGACTGCCCATTATAATCTTGATATGATTGCTTGATTAACAGTAGAATACAATTACAAAAGTGAATGGTGAGAACTTAAAGTTTTTATGTTTTTTTGCATAAGGTAGTGTTCTTGAATATACATCTTTATTACTTATCAAAAAAAAAAAAAAAAAACTTAAAGTAAATTATTAATTGGACTGAAGACATGAATGTGAATGAGAATGTAGAAATTTACTTGAAATTCTAAATTAAAGAAATTCTTATTTTTTATTAAAGACAATAATATATCCAATATGGTTTATATATTGTATCTTAAAATTGAGGTTTACATGGTTTGATTGATTTGGCACATTACTATTTATATTCATTAGAATACATATGATATTTGACAATTTCTAGCTTGCAAGGTCAGTATAGTACTATGAATGCAATAAACTTATTAAAAAAAAAAAAAAAAACTAATGGTACAGGTCATGGTGTATGTATGTATACTTAGCTAAATTTGTGACTGTGTATACAAAAATTGAAGTTGGATATAAATGTCCTACCAAGGGAGATTCAGAATATGGTTGGCAACGAATATTACTTCCAAACATGTTCTAGGGATTTACAAAATTAGAATGTTTTCAGTTAAATTTATTTGTGCCACACTCATTTTTTTTGCAACGTTTCTGTTTGGAATTCCTAATCTGCACATTATTTACTATGCACACCTACTTGGTACATAAGAAGTTCTCATCAAATTAAAAATAATATATTAGAACTTCTCATGATACCTTCAAAGCCAATGTAGTACAATAAAAGCAATCTAAATTTTGCTTATGAGAGAATTGTAACTTATTGTTTAAGGATTTATTACATGTTTGTGAATTCTTGAAGCATCTTTTAATTTAAGTGAAAATTATTGCAAGACACAAAAGACAAATTTGTAAGAAAAACAGAGGAAAGCAGTTCTCTATTTACAACTGCCATATCTGCTGAAGAGGAAAATTAGATGATGATAGCATGCCAATCAAATGCTTCACAAACAAAGCAAGGCTACTAAACAAAATGCATTGAAGAAGAAAATTTGAAGAGGAAAAAATAACAACTTATTAGTAAGTTTTTCTATTTTAGAATTATTATGATAAAATGTTATAATATTTAAAGTTTAATGTATCCCAATGTATTTTATAAATATCATAGTTACAAGTAAAACAAACCAATAGATGTACTATATTACCCGTATGAAATTTAATGTATTTTTTATTATATTCTTATGTTAAGTTGATAGTATTTTAAATATGTAAAATGTTCCCGTGTATTGCACATGTTAAATGATTTCTATTGAATATTTTTTGGAAATTCATTTTTTTTTTTTTTGGTGTATTTAGGATTTAAATCTATCAATGCCTTACTCTACAAAGTTCTATTTAATTTTAGGTTTTTGTTTTCCCTCTTACCTTTTTTATTATTTTTAAAGAGGGGTAGAAATTGTGGGACTTTGAAATTTGAAAGTATATAATGTTCTTTTTACAATGTTTATTATTTCATGGATTTTAGTCCATATTTCATAGATTTTGCATGTTTTGATTGTGAAATCTAAAAGTATAATGTTCTTTGTACAAAATTAATAACTTTTTAGGTTGTGGCATAAATTAATTTCCTAAGAGATTCCTATGTGTTGGTTTCGGTGTTTATTAAGGTATTCTAGAGACTCATAAGTTACATCAAAGAAACCATTCAAGAGACTCATAACCTGTATCAACAAATAATAGTTAGCACATATATCTTTAACTAACATTACCTCCAAAAAATAATGAGAACCAATCTCTGCTAATCATGATATATTTATCCCTGACAAGGGTGTGAATTAAATGATTCATCAAACTATTATATATGTATGTAATGATAAGCAAATGGACAAACACATTTTAAGTACATAGCAGAGGATCAAATGCAAATATGGAATGAAGACTTAAAAAATATTAAACCCGTAATGATAAATTGATTTTAATCTACATAAACATTAAGAGATATCTCTTTATTTCAAATTTTTATATGTTCCTTCAAACCGTCACACAAATTATGATACATAACTCAAGGGCTCTAACTAATATTTTTCTGACTTTCTATTCCATAAACCTGTAACCATTTTTTTCTTATGAACTTTTTGGTTGTAAAATTTTCTCTAATCTCATGGTTTGATTCATTGTGGTTCCTAGGAATAGCAGATTCCTTATTTGAAATTGTCATGTAAGTTTTAAATTGGTGTGTTTCAACCTTATATGTGGTTTTTAATTTTTAATTTTTTTACTTAGGTTAATTTGTTTCTATGTATTATTTTTTGTAGATTCTTGCTTGAAGTAGTAAATGCTTCAAAAATAAAATGACATTTGCAAATTGTTAGCAAATTAGTAAAGGGCAGAATATTGAAAACCAAAATCATAGAGCACTCCATTGCAGCGCAGAGTGCGCTACGCAAGCCATAATCCAAGTATAAATTTTATAAATGTGTTTTTTATACGATAGAAGCTTGACAAGATGCTCAAAATAAGTCAAGCTTTAATTGCTTAAAGTCAAATTCTTTTTTAGACACTATATGCTTAAATATACTACATTATTTAAGTTTAAATGTATGCAGTGGAAGTATGATAACTAAGTTTATGTTGGATGCAAAGTTCATTAATATGTAAAATGATCTCGCGCATTACGCAGGTTAAACACTAGTAATATATAATAACTGAATACGTTTGATTTTTTTTTTTTTTTTTTGGCTCTTCCATATTATACCACATAAGTTTTGGTAGCCTCACAATTTTTCATAAAATTTGATACCAAATACATTGAAATTTAGTTTGACAACAAGATGCCAAACATTGAATGTCTAATATTTGTTTAGAATGCATGAATTGCATGTTTAAATAAGAATTAATAAGCATAACTTTATATCATGTATATTCTATATCTATATTTGCTACTCCACTTTGAAGGCTTCACAACATTACTATTTTGTTCATTTCATTTTTAAACCGAATTTTACCACTACAAATGTGTTTCTCTTGTATTTTAGTTGTGTACTTCGGTCCACTTTAGTTTTGTTTGGTCCACTTTGGTCCTATTTTGTTCACATTGGTCATATTCAGTCCATTTTATCAACTTCGGTCTATTTAGTCCAAGTTGGTCATATTCGGTCCACTTTGGTTATATTCGGTCCATTCTATCTATTTTGGTCCCGTTCGGTGCATTCAGTCTTATTTACTATTAATTCCACTATAAAACCAACCAAAGGGGTCTAAACGTACTTTGCAATTGGTATCAAAACAAGGTTAACTTAGTTTAGGATTTATTTCCTGAGTATGACCTTTGACTCCATTAATCTTTCCTTGACAACATGGGCGGCGCTAGCCATGTTTCAGGGGGTTGAAATGAACACCCTAACTTGGCAAGAAAAAATATATAAAAAATAAAATATTTATATTGTTTAGACCCTCTAAAATAAAAATTGGAACACTTTGACCCTAAATTTTTTTAATCACAACTAAAAAATATTAAATATAACCCTCTTACTAATATTTTGGCATTTAAAAAAAAAAAAAAGAGTCCAACAACAAGATAATTTAATCGAAAACCTTGAAAATAAAAATTAGTTACTGAATCGGAAGTGCTTTTAATTTGTTATTTGTTGAGTAGGGATTAGGGGCGTGGGATAGGCCAAAAGTGATTGAATGAAGACAAAAGCAAATGTTAACACAACAAAAATTTTCTTAGCATCTATTTGGAAACAATTTATCTAACTTTTTGCTTAAAGTGTAAAATAAGTAGAAAATCACATTAGACCCTCAAATAGTAGAAAAAAAGATGAAGTAATAAGTTGGCTCATAATCAAGACCCAAACACACAATACAATTACAAAGAACAATAGTTGTCAAAGTTGAGTTGAATTGTTAAATACAAGAATTGTAAAGAGTTAAAACAAACTAGTAGATAGAAGTATTCTGAGCAATGATAATTAAAGTTCACTTAGTAATAATAATTAATAATTTTATTATATTTGAAAACTATGGATGATTTTCAAGATTTCATTTAAGCAATAATAAATAATAATTACTATGTTCATTGTATTATGAAATTATATGCCAAATGAACTAATAGTTTATATTTTATTTCCTTGCTAGTAGTATGGACAAATTTGTAATAAAGAAACATCGTAGACCACAATATTCATATTCTATCTAAGATTTATCTTCTTATTGACCCCCTAGAAAAAAATCCTAGAGCCGCCACTGCTTGACAATCTTGTTGCTCTTCAATGGCTGCAACAATGCCCACTGAACAATGTGCATGAGAGCTTTCCTCAAATCCATTGATGATAAATTTTGGCTCTTTGTCAACAAAGGCTAAACCGGTACTACTCCTAGTGATTAGTGGTCCACGGAGTAACTAATTGCAGCTAACATAAATAGCAAAGGTCTTAATACAATATTCATTGCTATCTCTCAAGAAGAGATTAGGAGAACCTCTAGTGTAGAGAGGGCGAATAAAGCTTGGAACATCCAGATACAACACATGAAGGTGCTAAACAGTCAAAAACTCAAAACATCAGATGAAATTGAGAATTCTAGGTTTGAAGAGATTAGAATGGCTGAGGATGAAACTTTCAACGAATTCTATGAAAACTAAATTGAGAATTCAAGTTTCAACTTAGGAGATAAAATCGTTGAACCTAAGATTGCAGGGAAGATTATGAGATCTTTAAACAAGAGGTTTTGTCCTCAGGTAATGACCATAGAAGTGAGTAAGGACCTAGATTCTATAAAGGTTGAGGAATTATTACAAACATATGAGCTTACCAACCTCTGAGCTCTGACAAGTAAAACAAGTCGATGGCCTTAATAATTGTCAAAGAAGAGGATACTGATTCCTCTAGGGATGATTGTATGAGCAACAAATAACCTTCCTTGCTAAACAATTTAGGAGATTTATGAAGAATTCTAGGATAAGAGGAAAGAGAAAAATTCTAAAAAATTTGAATCAGGGTCGGAGGGAGGGGGGCAGCTGCCCCTCCTGACTTTCTCAAAATTCTCTATGTATTAGTAGTAAACTAGTCGCTAACCTGTGCGATGCACAGGATAGTTAAATAAAAAGACAATTAACCAACATCACGTTAAGGTAAAAGAATTAGTAAGAGATTGATTTACCCACCAAGAATTTAAAAGAAAAAAATATTGATATAATAAAATCTAAGAAATTTAGAAATAGAAAATTGGGTTAACAATATGCATATTATAGACATTTTGCTAGTTAGCGTTTAAAAAAAAATGGATCTGTCATAATTAAATAAAATACTATCAAAATATAGAGATTAACCCAAATACTTATAAGAAAATCAATTCTAAACATAATAAAACAATAAGATAGAATGAAAATTTCAAGCACATATGAAAGCAAATAAAAAAAGACAAAACCTACGTTTTTTTTTTTTTTTTTTTTTTACGTGAGTCTCTCTCCTTCTTATTTTTTTAATCTTAAAGTGAAGTTGAGTTTAGGATTTTGAGATGGTAATTGCTAGGGTTTTAAAGAGAGAAGAGATTTTGGTATTTTTATGCAAAAAACGTTATTTTAGGTCTAGGTGATTTATTTCCTTATTTTTAGGCTCTTTTAATGTTTTTTTAGGTCAAATTTGGTTCCTATTATGGTTAGGTATTAATTAGGGCTTATTTTAGAATATATTTTCTTGTCCATCAAGTTTTATGGAGCCCTTAAATAGGCCTCCAAGTTTGTATACGTTTTTCAATATTATTATTATAAGATATAAAACCTAAAATAAAAAGAATCAAAAATAAAAAGAAAAATAAAATAGTGATGATGTGGAAAATTGTAAGAGCTTCAAAAGTTTCGGTTTTATATATATATATATATATATAGATTATTAATAAACGTAGTAAAAGGTTATTTTTCCCTCCTGATGGAAACAACTTTTAAGTTTTTACTATATATGTATAGTTAACTTGTCAACAAGAAGACAATTTTACATTTACAAAGCACTGAAGCAGCACTTTTATTAAATAATGGGTCCCACCTACCAGTACATTGGTTTTGCACACAACTTCGATGAATAGGATTGGGAAAAAAAAATATAGTGATACCAAGCTGTAGCACCTCACCAGTCCGCCTGTTATTTACAATTAAAAAAAAAAAAAAAAAAATCTTGTAATCAACCATTTCCAGTCTGAACTTGAGTTTTTGCTGATCTAAAAGAAAGAAAAAAAACCTGAGTTTTTGCTATAAACTCAAATGTTTACATAACATTTTAAAAGCATTCATGGCATTGAGGAACATATACAACTTCATAGTAATATGTCCAGGTCAAATTTTAAACAAGCTCGTATTGAAGTAGATTTTTCAATTGAGTAAATTTAATTAGAAATGAAAAAAAAAAATGAATTAAAGTAAAATTTTATATTAGATTATGTATGACAATGACTTTGGCATATAGTCGTTTATTTATTTTGTTATTAGTATCGATTAATATTTCTTAGATTAATTTTACCTTCAATCTCGTCTTTTAATCTTGTCCCACTTGACTTGAAATCCTGGCTCCGCTACTGATTTGAACTTTCTAAGAATGAATCCAAATAGAAGTTGAATGCTAAAAAGGATAAGAATGTTCAATCTTTTGTTTCATGATATCAGGAGTTCCACTCCATAATAGCTTAGCAAATTATTGACACACATATTTGCTCAGCAAGTCCACGTAAAGAAAACAGAATCACCAAGTAATGGGAATATGGATACCCACATTTTGATGAGAAGGAAATCCACATAACCTAAAAATAAGGTTTAGTGGGAATCTCTATGCCCTTAAGTATAAGGATTCCTTTGAGTTGTTTACAACAAAAAACGGGAACATTTTTAAATCCTAAGTGGGTTCCTAAAATCCAAAAAGACTATCCCGAAAGCAAATAACTCGTAAGTGGAGTCTGATCATACAACTTGAAATATTGAATATATTTATTACTTCGGTATAAAAATACAATTCTTATTTAGATCTTAATGACAAAATGACATGATTCACTTTTTTATTTATATAAAAAAAATCAAATTTACATTCATTAGTTTTCAAACAATGCTTTAAGATTGTAAGGTCCTGTGATATTAGGAGTTCCATTCCACATTAACTTAGCAAATTGTTGGTTGGCCTTTTCAGAGGGATGAATGGAGTCAAAGAACACATATTCACTAACATTATGACATAATTTGTATTCTTTGACAGATCTCTTCCCTCCACAACTAAAAATTCCTCCATATGGACCGGTTCCACAACATGCAATCTTGCTTATCTTGAAACCTTCACAAAAAAAAAAAAAAAAAAAAACAGAGATACTTTTAGTTTATAGAACATAAATGCCAAACTATAAGAGCACTCCTATTGTATGATAAAAAAAGATGTGAAATTTACACATTTTTGTTCACAATCTCCCCACATCAGTTCTTCCATAACACTATTGATTTACATTTTTGTTACAGTAATTGTGCAAATATGCACGGCTACTTTAGCTTTGTATCTAAATATTTTATGAATTCCTCATTTCATCTCTCTCCATGTCTATTCTGTTCTTTGCTTTACTATCTCTCTCACATAAACGCAGCCTCCACCACAACCCACCACCAACCAGCCCCCACCATCACCTCAACTCACAACCCATTACAAAATTTGATCTTAACAAAATTAGATCTACCCATCAACCAGAAAACCCAAATCATCAAATCCAATGGCAGCTCAAACCCATCAACCCAAACTTAAAATCAAATCCAGGTAGCCCAAAAAAACCATATAATGGAAGAAGCAGCAGCAGTGGAAGAAAGAATAAGAAGCAGCGATGGTGGAAGAAGAGGAAGAAGAAGAAGCAGCAGCAGCGGTGGAAGAAGAAGAAGAAGAAGCATGGGTAGATGAAGAGGAAGAAGCGACAGAGGAGGAAGAAGCAACGGCGACATGTGTTTGGGAAGAAGAAGTGGCGGCAGATGTTTGGGAAGAAGAAGAAGAAGCAGTAACAATGGATCTGGGTTTGGGACGAGAGAGATCTGATGTAGGTGAGAGGTGAGGCCCAAAGGATTCATTTGGTTGGAGCGGGGGAAACGTGGGGATAGAAAATATTATGATTTTTCTCCTTTTCGTTGGTTGGAGTAGAAAAGTAGAAGTATGAAAAAAAAGAGAGATTATATAAATTTATCTATATACCATTGATAAAAAATGACGCTCAAAAATTGACCAGCCAAAAATAAAAAAATAGAATCATCCAAATTTATTAAAAAATAAAAATAATGTCTAGATAAAAAAAAAAAAGAAAAAAAGAAAAAAAAAAAGAAAAAGAAATAAAAGAAGACAAACAAAACAAAGCACCATGCCACAACCCAGGAAATTAAAAAAAAAAAAAAAAGGCAATATCCCAGGAAAGTAAAAAAAAAAAAAGAAAAAGGGTGAAATCCATGTGCACTGCCCAGGTAAAGTAAAAGCTAAGAAAAAAAAGTAAAAGAAAAAGAAACGGGCAATTAGATGGCAATTTCGTTATTTAATTTCAAATTTTTTCTTATCTAGTTTTTTTTTTTATTATTTTGAAAAGATAACTTTTTAGTGGGTCTAAGGAAAAAAAATACCCGAGCCCTACTATTTTTTTCTCTCCCAAACACACCCAAAGAGTGGAGAGAGAGAAACGAGTAATATAGATGAAAATAATAATTATAAATGATTATTTAAATAAAATATGTTGTATTTGTATAATAAATAGTCTAAGGTTGATGTTTTTGCAAAGTAATTGTATAAAATAGAAAAAGTAGACTCTTATACTAAACTAAATTAGAAGGAAATTTTAACTAGACTAATGCTAATGCTCCAACAATAATAAAATACATTAAGCACTATAAAAATTATTGACATACCATATTTTGAAGGGTTATTTATTCTTTCACTTAGAGAAGTGTAGGTATCCGCTATTGAATATTTGAATCCATGCAGCTGATTTTCTAGCTCCTGCAAGGACTTAGAAAGTGCTTCATTGTGCAATTTTGCTAGTGTTGAAAGTTCCTCAACGCATGCACCTGTGTTATTCGGACCTAGTGCTCTTGCAATTGGCAAACAGCCCAACGGCGCCAAGTTTGGAATCGCAATTTTCCTTCCACCTTTCTTATATATTCCCTAGCACATCAAGATATGGTTATTTAGTATAACAAATTTTTGCGAATGTAAATAACAAGAATAAAATAGAATGACAATTTATTTTGAATATTGAATGTTATTACTTTTATCACACTTGTTAAGTTGCCGATCACTATATCTACGTATTCTTCCGGAGAGTAGGTTTGAAGAGCACTTGAATTTGAGGTGGAAAGGGCAAAATAATCATTGCTGCCAATGCTAATTAAGTAAACCGCTTTCGCCAATATTGTCTTGGCTTCTTCATGTCCTAGTCTTGTCCTCAACAGCTTCGCCAATTTCTTATAATAATGTAGTTGAGTTTTTAGGTCAATCACCTGCCCCAAATTAAAAGAAAAGGAGATTAGGAATATATGGCTTACTCAGGCATTTGAAATTTGGGTAATATGTTATTGCAAGCACACTATTTCAACACGAGTTATTGATAGAGGTGCAGTCTCCATCCAACACACAAGAGCATTGGATAAGAACCGACATGTCACAATTTTCAGATATATATCATGTCATAGTCACCAACAGTTTACCAAAATACTAGAGGGAAGCCAAAAACCTCTAGTTGGCTACCATATGATTTGCATACCTCACTTTCTATCAATCAGAAAATTTAGATAAAGCTCTATTGGCAATGCAAATTTCAAGCCTATCTATCATTTATGTATTTATTTCTTTATTCAGCACGACATGATCAATTTCGCTAAACATTTAATTAAGCTTCCAAATTTCTTCTAAAAAGAAAAGCTGCCTAATTAATACTGATAGTCACTGGACAAAATGAGATCTCTCCTTGTCCTACTACTAAAGCTTGGAGAGTGATATTTCAATATTGTCAGTATTGTATATGTGTGTATATATAATATATATACACACTTGATGTAAAAGATACATACTAATCCTTGGTTAGTTTCGACAAGAGCCCCGGCTCCCGCAGATGCAAAGTTTGTCCCGTCAGTATATTGATGATAACCGGGATACAGAAGTGGCGTAATGAATGGCAACTTTGCAAACTCAGCTGTAATAAAATTTCAACAATCAATGAACTAACAATTCAAATTCTTAAAAAAAAGAAGAAGAAAGAAGGTAAAATCAATAGCATTTTACCAATAAAATCCGGGATTAGACGTCCATTAGAATATCTTCCAGTGGGGTAGTTGAAGAAGGTCTCCCCATACGGTCCATAATTTGCTAGGTTATCAGTGGTGGTGTTGATATAGTCATTGTTTCCAGCATCGAATAATGAATCCCCAAAGATGAATAGGGCAACATGTTGTTTTGGCAGGCATATGCGACCAAGACTATGGGTTGGGGTAAGAAAGACTGCAAACAAAACCAAAACAGAGAAATGGAAGCTAAAACTCACCATGTTATAAACCTCGTTCACTTTTGTTCTCATTAGTTAGTTGCACTTGCCATTTATTATAGAGAACTTTGCGTTATTACTTGGTCAAAAAGAAAAAGAAAAAGAAAAAGAAAAAGAAAAGAAAAGAAAAGAAAAGCAGAATGCTTCCTTTTTCGTAACTTTTAAGCAGTAAGAATTGATAGTTGCCGGTGGCATGTTTTTTTGTTGACGTGGGTAGCTTGAATTGTCACTGAAGCCCACAAGCCCACTATTTGTATGTCGGTCAAGTATGACAGAATACAACTAGGAATAAAATTCCCAGTAATTGCTGACCTATAACATATATATACACACACATATATATATATATTAGGTTTGTGATAAACATCATATAATAGAGAATTTGACAATTCTGATAACCTAGTAAGTGCAGCCGCCTAAGAGAAAATAAAGAAAAGAGAGGCAGTCGGCTTCAATCCTTTGGATACAGTAAAGATGTCAAGCACAAAGTATGATGTAGAGAAGTTTTGTAGTAAGAGAAATTTTTCACTTTGGCAAAGGCGGATGAAGGATCTCCTAATTCAACAAGGAGTTCATTAAGCCTTACTTGGGAAGGAGAAGAAATCGGAAATGATGAAGGATGTAGAATGGGTAGAGATGGATGAGAAAGCAGCTAGCGCTATTCGTCTCAACCTAGGTGATGAGGTTATTCACAACATCCTAGAAGCAAAGACCGCAAATAAGGTTTGGGAAAAACTAGAAGGTTTTTATATGAGAGAGAATCTGACGAACAAGTTGTACAAGAAGAAGTAACTGTATAGCTTGCATATGAAGGAAGGTTCAGATCTGTTGGAGCATCTCAACAAGTTTAACATGTTGAATACCCAATTGTCAAGTTTTGGGGTGAATTATGAGGACGAAGATAAAGCGTTACTCTTAATAGCGTTGCTTCCTACGTCTTTTGATCATCTAGTGACTACGTTAATGTACAGGAAATAGACTATAGTACTCGAAGAGGTGACCAGTGCTCTCTTGTCACATATAAAGATGAAGCAAGATGGTGATGGTTCTCAGGCTGATGGACTTATTGTAAAGTCTGAGTCAAGTAATAGGGGTAGAAGTAGATCAAGAGGACGAAACTCCAACAGGAATAGATCACAGTCTAAATCACGTGCAAAGAAAGATGTAAAGTGCTTTTATTGTCCTAAGAACTAGCTAGTGTTGCTAAAGAAACATTAAATGATGATGAAGTTGGTGTGGATTTATTTTCAGTTTCATTAGGTAACAATGTTCTATTGGAATCTTGGATTTTAGATTTAGCATGCTCATATCATATGACTCCAAAGAAAGATTGGTTTGACACGTATAAGCCTTACAACGGTGGTTTGCTTGGCTTGGCCTCGTCGCCTCGAGTCCTCGCCTCGATGTGCTGCTGCAGCGCAACCCCTCAGGCCTCAAGGTATTTCAGTTTTTACTTCTCTCTCTTTTTCTCTATCTCTCATCTTACATCTTTGGTTTTGCTGTGCTCTCTCTCTCTCTCTCTTTGAACTGAAACGAGATTCTCTCTCTGTTTCTTTGTTTCTCTATGTCTAATTGCCTTTTCTTTATAACTTTATTTGACATTTTGACTTTATTGTTTTGTGAGTTTGTCGTTTTGTGTATTGTAAATTTTGTGTGTTGTGAATGATTTATATGTTTAATGTTTTGTGGAATGTTGATTGGCTCTTGTGATTCTTGTCTGTTGAGTGGGGGGTGGATGGGGGCCATGGGGCTGTGGGGTGGGATGTTTGAATTAGGGAAGTGGACAAGTAGAGGCAGTAAAGGCTAACTGACCAATACATTATAAAAGACAAAAAATTAAATTATGTTAGGCACTAGGCAGTGGGTTGAGTTGTGGATAATGCACATAGGGTGTGTGCTACTGCACAGTGGGGTGTGTGCTAGACTGCTAGTAGTCAGTAAAAAAAAATAATGAAGCAACTAAACTACAATAATTAATAATTTAATTAACCAATAAACTATAAAAGACAAACAAATTAAATTATGTTAGGCAGTGGGTTGAGTCGTAGATAATGCACAGTGGGGTGTGTGTTAAATTGTTAGAAGTTAGTAAAGAAAAATAATGAAACAACTAAACAACAATAATTAATAATTTTATTAATATTTCAAATGAACTTATAGTTAATTAAATATTATTTTGATAGAATTATGGATAAATATTTTGAATGTTCAATATGTGTGTAAAACCACCTTTGAACGTTTAGACCAAAAATTACAAATTATCAATTCAAGCTTATTATCAAACAATTAATGTGCGGAACATGAACATAAACTAAACACGGAATTGATAAACAATTTAAGCCAAATATAAACACATACACAGCAGTAAATAAATGGCAAAGATAAAGGGAAGGAAGATGCAAATACAGGGACAACACACGATGTGTTATCGAAGAGAAAATCGAAGCCCTAGGCGTAAAACCTCTCTGCCGCCCTCCAAGCGGTAAATAATCCACTAAAGAATGTAGTTGGGATACATGAACAGCAGAAGACCCTCCAAGCCTAATCTACCTGATGTACCTAAGCCCTCCAAGTTTCTTGTTCCAACGAGGTTGCGCCGAATCTATTTCTTCTTTAGCTTACTGGATTCCGCTATCAACCATAGCATCAACCAATAGACATTGGTTCCTTCCTAACTGCTTCCCAAAGCACCAAATAAGCCTTCTCACGGATGTGGGTATGGTGAGAAAAGGATTTGGTAAAGAACCTCTCAAGGATGTATCAATGGAGAGGAAGAGAGTAGAGGAATTTGAAGAGTCTCTAAGGTAAAGATTGTGGATGAATCAATCTTATTTTTTTCTAGGGTTTCTCTCACAAAATTCTCTCTAGAATCTCTCTACATTTCGTGGGTATAAGAGTCTATATATAGTAGTGAGTATTTGGAATGCGAAGAGTCAGTTTTTCCCAAACAGGGTGTTCTGGCGGCTTGGCCTTGCGACTGGTCTGAGTCGCGAGTTCTAGCTGCAAGTTAATGGCCTAGTCAGCCTGGGACTTTTGTCTTGTAGTGCAACAACTAGCGTGACCCTTTAACTCCTCGCATGCTTCTCACGTGTACTGCAATTGGCAGCTTCCAGTCGCGAGTCACCCGCGAGACTCTATCTCCGTGCACAAATTTGAGCTTTTCTTCACATCTTTTCACACACTACCCTTATAAGAATCCCACCTAAATACAGGGTTACTAATTGCTAAAATACAAGCAAATTTGGTACGGAATAAAGCCAACAAGATGGTTGATTAAATTCAACCTTACAATCTCTCTCTTTGGCTATTTCGTGACAAAATCCTACAACAGACTTTAGACTTAACGCGTGAGTTAGGAACAGTTGAGCAAAACTCACTCACACCTAACTCTAGATTCTGATAAGCTCTTGAAACATATGAACGAGTATCTCCTGAAACACAACAATACAGCAATATCATTGTATGCAGAAAAACTTGAAATGCATATGGAGCAAGCATAATATAATCAAGCAAAAATGGACTTAAGTAATAAAGTAATAAATCATGGCTTGACCAAAACAGACAATCACTATACAAAAGTGATCACAATGCTCATTCTCACAAGGAATTAACATCCGGATATGCAAGCTAATAAACTTATTTGCAAAGCATCATTTGCATGTCTAACACTCAACCAATGCATAAAACATATATGCATCTAGGAACAATCTTACAAGGGCACAAGAGTGAAATACTAAAGAAAAATGCATGACATTTAACATTAAGTACTTAAGCCACAAAGGATAAAGGCTGCATAAGTATGGTACAAACCATAAAAGCCTACAAAAAGCATGGAAACAAACCCTAAAAACTTACAGAAACAACATGGGTACAAATATACCATACAAAAACACTTAACAGAACAACATCATAAGTTTTGAAACAGACTTAATATGAAACAAAATATGCGACATAACAAAATATAAAGCTCCCCCTTTGATTATGCTCTTTCTCCCCCTATCATTTTACTCAGATCTTCTCCCTCTTTTTGTCATGGAATAGCTAGTCATCATCTTCTTCTAACTTTCTTTGAATCTGATCCAATTGAGTTTGGAGAGAAGTGAACTTCATGTCCCACCGAATGTTGTGATGGTGCAAGATAGATGTGAATTCGGAAATTTTGGTGCTCAACTCATGGACAGATGCCATAATGTTGTCTAGCTTCCCATCGAATGAGGATGAGCTAGAGCACGAACCACTGTGAGATGCTGAAGCTTCAGGTTTGATACCTTTCTTACTATGAACAATGCTCGCGTTGAACGTACGCATGTTGATTGGACTTGGTTTTGTGTAGGGAGTTTCATCTTCAGATGGATGGATCCCTTTGAGCTTCAAAATCCTAAAGATGAGGCAGCAGAATGGAATACATATTCGTGACTTAGTTCGCTGAACTGTTTTGCACAGAACATGAAAGATATGTGCACAAATTGAGATTGACATTTGTTAAACATGATGATTGTAAGCACCTCAATTTCGGAGGAAGAAAGGAAACACTGACTGAGTTCCCATTTGATGAGAATTCCAAGTCGTTGCCAAGGGCATCCCGAAGTAAGTCCTCATCCGGACATAGATCATCATAAATCGGTGAGTGTCAAAACATCGGTCGATTGATGTGAATGTTTGGATTCTATTGGCTATTTGTTTATGGGTTTGCGTAAACCTAATAGGTTTAGGAGAGAAAACTTTATTGGAATAGGAGAGCTCATTAAAGGGCCCATTAAGCTCCTATATAAATAAGGAGGTGGAGAGAAAGAAAACCCTAATCCTAGAGAGCTAACTTTACCTTAGAAAGCTTCATAAGGTTTTCTTTTTGAAACCCCAACCTCCTCCTACAAAAGAAAGAGATCTTGTTGCGTTTCCTGAGTACCTTTGGGTTCTGTAACCAAGCAAAGTCTCTAATACCTACAATTGAAGATCTTATTGGTGTTTCTATGTAAAGTTGTTGCAAATCAATTACAACAATCAAAGGGTTGTTGTACATGTGGAGTTAGTCACGTACTTGGATTCGAGTAAAGGAGTTAGTCAAGTGTTGGGATCCGTGCAAAGAGAAGTCATTACAAGATCAAGTCCAATTGGAGATTGAAGTGAAAGTTCAACTGTAAGTTGATACTTTAGTCCAAGTAGTGGTAAGATTTCTTATATTTGTAATCGCTTGATTCTTGATTAGTGATTATTGGGAGTGGTGACCTAAAAATTACTTGGTAAGATTTTTGCCTTGCGAGAGATTTTCTAATTAGTCAACAAATCACCATGTCAAATTATTTTTTGTTGCACTCTAGTTTATTTGGTTATTTGTTTGTGTCTCCACAATTTGCATGTAAACTTGGGTAATTGAATTAATTAATCGGGTCAATCTATAACCCAACAAATTCCTCTGTTGTAATTTCCCAAACAAACTTTGGGCATGTTTGATATACTGAATGAAGATTACGGTAGGAATTATAATCTTTATTACCGAAAATAAATAGTGTTGTAATGGCATAACTAAACATTTTTTTGTTATGGGAACTAAACTTATTCATATATTTGGTTGTAAGTTGTAATATTAAGATAAGGCTAAATTGCAACTATTTTCCAAAAGTTTGGGGGTATTTGAATTTTACATTTTGAGGTTTTAGAATTTGAATTTTACCCCATAAAGTTCTATTCCATTTGCATTAGTAACCCCTACATCCATATTTTCTGTTAAGTGCCATATAAGTTTGCCATGTGTGTTTAGTTCATCCAATAGAATGATGCCACGTTATTTTATTATGTCATGTCATTTTTAATTATTTAATTAATTAAATTTTTTTTTTAGGCTACAAAAATGATGGGGCATTATTTTATTGGAAAAACTAAACACGCATGAAAAGCTTATGTGGCACTTAACGGAAAATACGGATGAAGGGGCTGCTGATGCAAAAGGAATAGAATTTTAGGGGATGAAATCCAAAATTTGAAACTTTATGGTGTATAGTTTGCACTTTATTGTTAAGATAAAGCTTAAAATATCTTATTTATATAATTATATTTCCTAAAAAAAGAATATTTATTAAATTTGACAAAAGGAGGATTTTTCATATAAAAAAAAATTATAATTGTTTTGTTCTTATGAAAAGTTTGTATATTTGGAAATATATGTTAACCTTCTAAATAATAGCTATTGCAACATTTTTAAAGAGGAATAATTATACTCAATGATATTCTTTGAAAAAAAAATCAAAATCCGGTGTTGTAGAAGTTGTTGCCTCATTCTTGTAATAGAAGGTGCTAAATGGGATTTTGAAGTACATGGATTTGAGGTTCACGTTATTGCAGTGTACTTTAAACAAGGTCTTTGGGGTTCAGAGCTCAGTTCGGTAACTAAAGTTAGATTTACTACGAATAAAATTATTCTGGAATGTAAATCTCCATCTTATAGTGAAACTGTCACCTTGATATTGATTAGGTAAACTCCCCCTAGGTTTTTCCTATGGAACAATTTGTTTCATAAGGTTTTCTGTGTCATCATATTCTATGTCATATATATTTTCCGTTCTGCATGATATTGATACTTCCAAAAACTTTCATAATAGATCTAATTAACAACTTGGCCTTAAAACTGGTTAAACACAATTTTTGATAGGGGTCTAAGTCTAACAAAAATAAAATAAAATAAAAAATAAAAAGCTATTATGTTACAATATCTTTTACAGTTTGCCAAACATGCCATTTGGAATTTTTTAAAACAGAAAGAAAGTTACCTACATGGGTAAATACCATTTAATGCTATTTCCCCACTTATATGAAGTGGCATCATCACACATTCTTTGAATGTTAGTAATTATAGAATACTCTTAGAATACTATAAATGCATACTATCTCATTTCACATAATAGTGGGTTCCACTAATTAAATTCATGGTGAAACTCACAATTTTTGTGAGAGGGGGGAGTGCGCATTTATGATATTCCCAGAATATTTCAATAATTCTCATTTGAACATGCCCTTATTCTATTATAATATCTTTTATTTTCAATAATAAAGATTACTATTTTTAATGTACGGAATGTGCTGTTGGTATTATTGTTTTTTCTTGAACAAAAAAATGGGTGATGCTGACTCCACCCATGAGGCCATGACTAATTCTTAAATGGAAAATGATCTACATACCATTCCAGGGTGAGTTTGAACAAGAACACCTGCTCCAGTTGAAGCAAAGTTAGCCCCATCAGTGAAACGATGTGCAATTGGTTGTAGGTATGGTGGAATTATAGGCAACATGGCAATCTGGGCTACAACCATTGTAAGAAAAAAGTGTTAACAATTCAGTACAAAAACCAATCTGCATCATGTTATGGTAACATATATGATGTGTTGCTTACCAATAAAGTTTGGGACTAAACGGCCATCAGAGAGTCTCCTAGTGGAATGGTTGAAGTAGGTTTCTCCATAAGGCCAAGAAATTGATCCACCTTCCACACTACTACCATTGAGGTACTGATTGTTGCCTGGATCAAAGAGGTGAGTCCCCAAATATGAACAAGGTCTTATGTTCTCCATTTGGCTTGGACTGAACATGGCAGCTGATTAGGTTGAGAAGGCTTACAAACACACAGAAAAAGTAGCTTAGACTCGCCATTAGCTAATATGTCTTAGCTTTCATGCAAAGCCTCACTATGTGGTGGATTACTCTTAACACTCCCAACTTTTATATATCAAAAATTCTAGCACGACGACAATGACTTCAATGCATATTCTTTTTTTTTTTTTTTTTCTTCTCTTTTTTGGGTAACCATTCACAATTAATGACATAATTTATTATGATTATAGCAACATTATTTTTACTTGAATTCGTTATTAACATCACTTTTATTACATGACTATTTATAGTTTTTATTTCACGATTAATTAATGGAATGATTTATCATAACATTATCTTCATTTTTTTTTTTTGAGTAAAACATTATCTTCATTTGAATTCACTAATATATAACATAACTTTTATTATATGACTACTTATAGGTTTTTTTTTTTCACAATTAATTAATGATATGATTTATTGTGAATATTATTTTCACTTGAATTTGCTATTAGCATCACTTTAGTACTATGAGTAGGCAACATGAAAACGAGTTTAACCTTAGGTGGATTTATTTTAACTACCCATTTGTTTTTTATAATTGTATACAAGTTTTTTTTTTCTTTTTTTGTGTATAATAAAAATAAGGTTAATATTGAATTCAAGTGAAAACAAAATACTGCTATAATCCCAATAAAAGAGGTATAATAAAAGTAACATTAATAGTGGATTCAAGTGAAATAATGTTAATAGCAAATTTGTTATTAACCTTATTCTGTCCACTTGAGATCACCTCCGTTATACTTCATCAACACACCTTATCGCTTCTACTATTAAAAGCACAAAAAATATAGCAAAAACAGAGCAATAAAGGTCTAAAAGTACATTTGTAAAAATTACGGAGTTAGAGCATCTCCAACAGATTCACTAAATTTTTGTACTGTTTGGAGAATGAACAGTGACATTTAGTTTTTACCTACTAACTTTTTCAAATATACTTTTCAACAGATTCTCTATCCCTTTCTCTATCTCATTTAAATATTATTTCTTCATTCATTCTTTATTCTTTTTTTATCATCATTTATTCTTTTTTTAACAACTATATTTTTAAATGAGAAGTGTTACGTCCACAACATTTTTGCAATACTTTCACAACAAAATTTATGTGGAAAATTGTTACTAGTTCTAATTTAAACCCACCACAGAAATTATTTTTTTACTCGCCAATATTAACTAATAACAATTTGTTACTTAAAATTTATTGTGAAAATATTGTGGTAGAATTTCTCAATTAGGATTTTTTATTCTTTATATTATTTTTCTTTCTTTCATTTCATTCTCCTCCACATACGTGTCCACTGTCTAGTGATCTCTATCCCCCTTCTTTTATTTTCTTTTTCTCCTCAAGAACATTCTAGCAACCTCATTTACTTCACATGAGAGAGAGAGAGAGGGAGGGAGAGAGAGAGAGATAGCTTAGATTGCCGAAAGGACAAAGACGGTGGAGATCGGTGTTAACCATGCAACACTACCACGTTCGCCGCCCTACTGCCACTCATCCTTCTCCCCACCACTAGGCTGGGTTAGATTGGCTTGTTCTTCTTCTTCTTTTTATTTTATTTTATTTTTATATATATTTGCTTGTTTTGTGAGAAGCAACAGAGAGAGAGTATGAGAGAAAAAAAGAAATCCAGAGGAGAGAGAAAGAATTGATATAATAGTAGCTGGTATGATTTTTTAATAAAAAACATTCAATTGCTAATGTACAGTAGCCCATTAGAGTTGATGAACTACTGTTCCTAAGCCAAAAAAAAAAAAAAAAAAAAAAATCTGGATTTAGAGAATCCACTGGAGAGCTTTTTTTTGGGTTTCATTCTCTATTATAGAGAGAATTTTGGGTTTAGCTACACCGTTGGAGATGCTCTTATGGCTCAAGAATACTCTTCCTCTTCATAAGAACGTTCTTGAGCTAATTAAATCCAAACAAAATTGTCATATTGGCACATATCCCAAGAAAGAAGGAAAAGAGACTTGACCACCACCGGTCCAAACCAAGGTTGTGAAATCTAGACTGGACCGGACCGGACGATCTGACCCGGTTATCTGTGACCCAGGCTCCAACCCGGTTCTTTAGCAAGTGAAAACCGGTTCGGAAATTAATTGGGAAAAACGCATGCTCCAGGAATAGAACCAGCGATCTCCTAGGACTTCTGGACTTTTGTCCAACACGCTAGCCACTGAACTACTAGGCTTCCTTGTGTTCTTCTTGAAACTTATTTTATTTATTTTAATTCTACAAGATTAATCGTCTTGGATTTAATTTTATCACTATTTACTTAATAGTATTTTCTTTTTCTTTTTTGTTCAAGAATTATTCTTTCACATCAATAAATATGAATATAAAAATTATAAATTTATGTTAAAAATGATTTTTTATTTTAAATTAAAATGCATTTTTATTTGAAAGATTAATAAATACAATTTTTTAAAGCTTTGTTTATATTTATTATTTTCTATTCACTTTATAAAAATAACGAAAATACATTTGAAAGTTGTTTTAATTGCTTAATATTTTTTTAAGGTTAAATTTTCATATTTTTACACATTTAATACATTTATTTGTATTTTAATTAATATTAAATTAATTTTGACGTCATCACGGTTCGACTTCGGTTGGACCTCGGTTTGACCTCTCTCCCTTCTCTGGTTCTTTTAACAGTCCGGGTCTGAAAACCTTGGTCCAAACACGGAGAACACTCTTCAAACACATATTCAGTGGATAAGACAAATAAAAACTTATACATGCAAGATACTGCAATATTAATTTGAATGTTTTAGTTTATTGCTATTTCATTGGCTTGGCTAAAGAAATTAATACTGAACATATTTGAGTCAAGAAAAGTATGCGCATAGAATTAATAGTTTTTTCAATAACTTTAATGGATAATTTTTTATATATAAATATAAAAATATGCGAGGGTAATTTTAATGCATTTTTTTTTTCATATAAATATAAAAATGTGCAAAGAATCATGTCTGTTTGGGGGGGGGGGGGGGGGGGGGGGGTTGTGTTGTTCATTTGCATGGTGTCTCGTAGTGTGGGTGTGAAACAAAATCTCCAGGGATCTATACAGTTATGATGTGCTTACTGGTTAAATTAAAATAAAATTATTCAGCCAAAGAAAAAAAATGATATTCTTCATGACTATTATATCATATTACCATCCAAATTCTTTACCCATCGAGAGAAGGAAAAAACAAATAGAGCACTAATTTTTTATAATGGAGCAATATTAAGGACAAAACTTTATTCATGATTATTTTATATCTTGTTAATGGTGGTAAGTTATAATTAAAATAACGTCATTTTTATATGGATCTATCACTTGTTCAATTTTATTATTTGTCAATCATAACAGGTCATATCAACGGTTAGGATGTATGAACACTTCATTTAGGATGCTGTACCCGTGTTGTATCTGTGTCTTACTAGTGTTATACCGGTATCATAATTGTTGTTTTATGTTATAATTTTTCAAAAATTACTCGGGTCGTTGTGTTGAACCTGTGTTTGTGTCCGTGCATCCTAGATCAACAATTGTGAAAAAATTTGTAAAGAAGAAGATGAGTCTAAATATCAATGTAACTTTATGCTGCTTTCTCATTGCAGGACATTTCCACGGAATTTATAGGAATAAAATAACCTTTTTCCTATTGTACATATTGATTCCGTTAAAAAAAAAAAAATTTGATAACATTTCCATAGATGTTCTGCCAATAGCCTTTATGTTGTACTTGTACATGTTGATTTTGTAAAAAAGGAAAAAGAAAAACTTTGATGGAACATCCAGCTTAGTTACAATATTTTATTGAGGACATTTGCTAGAAATGACAATTGCTAAGGGGATTCATGATGGGTTTGTCCATGATTTACAAGAAGAGTGAAAATTGCTCAGGCATATAATTATGATTATTAGAAAATCACTTGTTATTAAATGCAGATAAAGAAATTTATGTATATATGGTCAAGCATAAGAAAATGAAGTACCAACAAATTACCAAACCCCACCCCCCCCCCCCCCCCCCCCCGGGGGCCCTTTTTTTTGTCTCTACAATAGAAATGCCTGTATTATTAAAAGGGAGCGGTTTACATCTACAAGTGACTGTGTTTCCTCCAAAAGGCAAAAACATCTCAATAAAGATAGATATGATACTAACTGGTCATAAGAGTTATATTCAGCAAAATAATGCATGTCCAAATAGTTGTTGCACATTGTAATTTTTGGGGCACGTATTAATTTATCACTAATTGATAAATAGTCAGTTATATGGTCTCTCTTTATTTTTTGTGTTGGACAAGGCTTAAGCTGTCTAGTGTCTACTGTTACGCCCAATTGAGCTTTTTGTATTTTGAAATTCAATTAGTTATAGCATCCATTTGAATTGATATTGGTTTAATTCACTTTATTTAGATGTTTTTAAAGAAGGAACAAGGAAATGATTTGAGATTCACTTGAGCTTGATTGCAATCTTGACATCATTCGACTGATCAAGTCTCAAGACTTTTAAATTCTATATTCAGGCACATGATCGACTTAAGCCTTAGTATTTGTGCCATGCTTTTCTAAAGTATATGAGGGAACTCTTATTGTGAAATGTGAATTAATTAAGCTTTTGAGGGAGAGACAGTTGCATTAGATGTGCACTTTGGTCTCAGGGTTTTTTTGTCAAGCGAGTATCTCCATCACCAACAACATTGAAGAATTAGAAGATCGGTGAAAGACTGAATAGTAGCTGCAACATCTATATATATATATATATATATATATATAGACACACACACGAGAAATTTCAAGTAGCTACTTGAAGTCACGGACTAGATTGTTCGTGTGAAGAGATCCATAGTGGAAGAGTTCTAGTGGGGTAGCAAATTGGAATTAGGGTTAATTCTACCAGTATAACTTTGATTTCACTAGTGCATTCTTTCATTGAGGGTAGACTTTAAACCCTCAAAAGTGTTCTTCCTGTCAGAATTTCCCTTTGTAACCATATTGTTATTTTATTTGATTTTCAACACCTCAATTACTGCAATTTGCTATAAAATGTGAACATATTTATCATGTTAAAATAAAAAAAGTTATATGAAATATGGTCAAGCATAAGAAATTGAAATACTAACAAATTTCTCCTTTTTTTTTTTTTTTTTTTTGGCTCTGCAATAGAAATGAGTATATTATTCAAATGGAGTGGTTTACATCTACAAGTGACGGTGTTTCCTCCAAAAACATAACAAGAAAGCTAGATATGATTATAACTGGTCACAAATAGATATACTATTATGCATGTCCAAATAGTTGTTGCACATTGTAAGGGCCTGTGACATTTGGTGCTCCACTCCAAATCAGCTCAGCTAACTGGAGGTTGGCTGTTTCAGTAGTATGGCCACCATCAAACCACACATACTCACTAGGATTACTGCATAAATCATATGGTTCTGTTCCATTTCTTCCTCCTGCACAATTCATTCCCCTATATGCCCCACTGCCACAGCATGCAGCTTTACCATTCTTGAAGCCTAAAAAAGCAAAAAAAAAAAAAAAGTTACAACAAAGATAAAGGTAAGAGCAATGTTAGGTACAACTTTTTTCCCAATTGCTTTCCCCTTAACTTGTTGTGGTAGCAAATTATAATTGAAACAACATTATTTTTACATTATAGCATTTTTATTAAGTACCAATCACAAGACACCAATTTGAATGGTTGTGAAAAATTGTGTCCTTGGATTTATTGTAAGAATAAGTTTAGGGACAGTGATTTCACAATTTTTTCAGAATTACTATAGTGGAATGTTATGATTGGTGTTTATAATGTCAACAGTAAACACATATGAAAGTGATAGTTTGAATTACAATTCGTCACATTAATGATTGTAAAAAAGTGTTAGCAATATGGATCAGAGTAAAACAAATTCTATTGAAGATAAAGTTCCAAGTGAAGATAAAAGATAAAGCTCCAAGTAACAATAGATAGCAGATGGTTTAGTTACAAATATGATTGCCTAAGCTATATGGATATGGATAAGTTGTCTAGTAGATAAGCTTGTTCTGTTTTCTATTGTAATCTCCTTTGCAAATATCTTGCTTGTAATTATTACATCGGAACGGGTGCCACTAGGCTACAAGGCCCAGTGGCAATTTGACTAGTGCTCTACAAGTTGATTTGGACAAGAAATAAATAAGCTAGAGCCTAGAAGATTGTAGAACTGAAACTATAGAGACAAAGGAAAAAGAATACTCTAGAAACTGTCATGGGTTAGAAATTAAAAAATTAAAAAGCTATGGCCTAGGAACTACTGGAACTCTAGTGGCAGAAATTAAATGAAGCTAGAAGCTTCAATGTCGGTTACTTAACCGACCTCCAACTTGTATAAATAGGAACTTTGGTTTCAAGCTGTGATAAGTGAAGAGGTGTGAAGCGAGGTGAAGCGTGTTAAGTGTATATAGTGTCTGTGAATGTAAAAGTGCAAGTGCTGTGCGTGCACTGGTGCAATAATAGTGCTTGTATTTTACTCAACATACTACTCTTTCAAAATAAAAGATGGTGAAAATTTGTTGTCCCTAGCACTAATGCATGGTTACTCTAAAGGTAAATCTAACGAGGCAGAAGCATGATATGCAGGTTGGGGTCACAGCCTACCATATTTTGAAGGGTTGTTCACTCTGTCTCCAAGCGCGTTGTAGTAATCAAAGATTAAATATTTGAATCCTGGTAACTTGCTCTCTAATTTTTTAAGCACATTGGCCAGAGCTCTGTTGTGTAGTCTTGCCAAAGCTGAGGGTTCTTCAGCACACCCACTTCCAAGTTGGGGACTACTTGCTTTCATGGCTGGTAGGCAACCCAAAGGCCCTGCATTCTGAAATGCAATTTTCCTTCCTCCTAAATCATATATTTCCTGAAAAAGAAAAATGTTAAAATAAAAAACAGACCAACTTATTGAATACTGTCTTTGAAGTAAAATACTTCCAAAAAATAATGTATTCTCAGTGATTTTCTTACTTTGAGCACATTAGTCAAGTTGCCTATGACCATCCCCACGTATTGTCTTCGGTAGGACTGAGAAGCATTGGGGTTCTCCGAGTAAAAGCTGAAGTAATCGTTGCCTCCAATGCTAAACAAGTACACAGCTCTCATCAGCACCTTCTTGGCTTCTACATCGCCTAGTTTCTGCCTTAGTGACTTCACTACAGCCTTAAAATAGCTTAGCTGCGCTGGGAGATTTATCTGGAGAGAAATGGACAATTAAGCTATTAAGAGTAACATTTCCTTGCATTACTATGTTTATCATTGATTTTTTAAGTAGAACTGCCCACTTCAAAGAGTGCTTTTATTTCCATGATTTTCAGATGTAGCACAACACCCAGTTTCCATCCAGCTAGTAGGCCAAACCAAAGACAATAGGCTTTCCTTCAATTTTTTGATGTAAAAACAAAGCATACATTTTACAGACTAATGTGTTAACTTATCAACTACAACAAAAATGTAATTTAAAAATTGAGAAAAGTAAACAAAATCCCTTGTTGTTTCCCTAATAACAAGGAGCCTCCTTGAGGTTTTGTGTGTAATACACAAGCTCCAATGCTATTGTTTTATGTAAAAATGCATCTCTAAATTTAGACATGCCATCAAATGAGAAACTCATTGTTCATTTGAATGGATGTTTAATGGTATTCATGGAAAATGATCTACATACCGTTCCAGGGTGAGTTTGAACAAGAACACCTGCTCCAGCTGAAGCAAAGTTAGCCCCATCAGTGAAATGATGTGCAATTGGTTGTAAGTATGGTGGAAGTATAGGCAATTTGGCAAACTGGGCTGCAGCCATTGAAAGAAAAAAAAATGTCACAATTTAAGTACACAAACCAATCTACATGTTATAGTGAAGTAATATGATGTGTTACTTACCAACAAAGTCAGGGACTATACGGCCATCAGAGAGTCTCCCACTGGAATGGTTGAAGTAGGTTTCTCCATATGGCCAAGAAATTGATCCACCTGCCGCACTACTACTACCATTGAGGTACTGGTTGTTGCCTGGATCAAAGAGTGAGTCCCCAAATACGAACAAGGACTTATGTTCTCCATTTGGCTTGGACTGAACATGGCAGCTGATTAGGTTGAGAAGGCTCACAAACACACAGAAAAAGTAGCTTAGACTCGCCATTAGCTAATATGTCTCAGCTTTTATGCAAAGCCTCACTGTGTATAATATAAGTAATGTTAATGTGCACAGCACAGCAGAATGAGAGTATCATATGGGTATGGTTTTTATTTACAAGGTACTAAAGATAGTGAGGAATTTTTTTGGGTTGGCCAAGGTGTGGTGTGGGCGCAGTGTGAATTGTGAAGGACAAGACATACTGCATTGTCTGGATTTGCCCAAACCGACCTGGAAAACCACAGCAATTTGGCTCTGAAGTTGAGATTAATAAAATATCTGAAGACATGTGATTAGATAGAGGTTGATCAAGGTTCACAGATACACATATCAGTCCTTGCAAGACCTCATTATTGTTTGAAATCATTTTTTTGCATGTTATGAAGTCCTTTTGTTAAATTTATCTTTCTCCAACATACAAAACTTTTTTTTTTTTTTACCTACATACTAATTTTAATTTAAAGTGTTTATTTCATGATAATTGTTCTTATACTATCATTAGGTTAAGACATTATTTAGTTTTTGGTGTAGGCCTATTTAATGACAAAAATTTTTATTAGTTAAGTTAATTAGAACTCACCCAAATAAATATTTTGAAATAAGTAATAATTGTCATGGTATAAGGAATGATGAGTTAATTTTTTAAAACAAGTATTAATTTATCACTAATTAATAAGTAGTAGGTTATATGGTCTTCCTTTATCACGTAGAAATTAATTAGTGATAATAGGTTATTCGAATTTATTCAGGAAAAAAGAAAGTTATTTGAATTTGAGATGTGGGAAACTTAAAAAGTTAGTCAAAATAACACGCTTGAGCTAGAGGACTTACTTGTGTGAACTATGAACTACGAAAACTTTTACAAAGCAGCAGTCATCCGTGACATGGACTGGTTGACTATAATGCTGACATGAATTTTTTTTTCCACAAAAGCTTCTACGCGGTAATATGAACCTTTGTTGACTTCATGTGTTCCCATTTCCCACCTCATTGCTGGTGTCATCAAGAACACGTACCAATGCATTTTCCAAAGAATTTAAAGGCTTTTGGGAAAAAAAAAAAAAAAAACTTTCCATTTGTGTTTGTGATGATTACTGGTATTCACATTTAGGAAGGGCACGTAATTAAAGAATTTTATTAAATAAAGATTCTTATTTTTTTTTTTTTTGAGGGTCAAATAAAAATTCTTATTAATAAGTCTTTTTGTGCCGTTGTTAATAAATTATTTTATGAAAGCTTGTTAAGGCATCCGTTAACGTTTTTCCAACATAAAATTTACAAATTAGTGGGTTCTAGTTAGTTCAACTAGTAAAATTTCTAATGGTTGAATAAGAGATCTGAGATTCAATCTCTGCCTATACTAAAAACTGATTGGTGTCTTGGTCTGAAGATAAAGAGTTATTATCAAGAGCGGACGCCTTAAGTTGAAACTCTAAAAAAAAAAAAAAAAAAAAAATAATTTACAAACTAACGTGATAATAAATGTAGTTAGAGGGCTTTAATTATCTTATAACTGAATATTTGAATTGTCTCTTTATAATTAGTGATTTCAATTTATTAGCTTAATGTAAGAAAACTTGAGTACCCATATTACTACTCATTTCATAATTACAATTAAGGGATTTGAAGTTTTGAACCTAAGAGGTCTCCCCTGAAAACATTAGAGTATGTATATTGAACTATAAAACTTTTGACATATTTCATTATTTTTGGGTTTGTAGAAAACATATCTTAGGTATTAATAAACAAGATTTCAAAATGAGGTTTTCAATGCTTGTATAGCTTAATGAAAATAAGGTACTAGGGCCTAAACGTTATTATCAATGTTTTTAATTTATAAACAAGTAACCTATTGCCATAATCATGTCATCAATGTTTGAACAAGTAACCTAGTGCCAACACGTCTAGTAGAATGGAAATGTTGTCAAGAAGAGATAGAAATTAGAAATCGAGGTCAACAACAAGAAATTTATGAACAAGAAAAAGTAAAGAAGAAGAAAATTTTGACAAAATATCCACCAGGAATAAGAAGAAAGAGAGTGTAAAGCAAAAATTAGATGGAGTAGCGGATCATATCAATTGATTACACTCAAGTACTCAACAAGTAAATTGCATTTTACGCCTAATCAAAGACCCTGCCTAATAGCTTATTTCTCACAACTTATTTGATTTATGTATAATCTTTAAGAGAAATGCTAATGGATGTCCTTAAGGCAATGATTAATAATCCTTTAAAGAAAGTTTTTATAGGAAAATGAAAAAAAAAAAAGGCGAAACTACAACATTGGTCCTTCAAGTTTATCTTATGTGCGCAATTAGTCCCTTAAGTTTAAAGTGCGCACAATTGGTCCCTCAAGTTTTAAAACTAAATTGTATTAGTCATTTTATTAAGTCGTTAGTAGTATTGCTTACGTGGCTAACGGAAAAATGATTTGTCATTTTTTTTATTAAAAAATTATTAAAAAAATCTACACGTTGCCAACAACGTTGCCCGTGGCCATTATTCTATTAAGCATTTCACACTTGTCAATTGGCAAGGAGATTGTTGATCTGTGCTTGGACCATATCAGAAAGCTTGCCGACAACTGCACTGGCCTCCAAGGATTTCTGGTTTTTAATGCCGATGGTGGAGGCACTGGTTCTGGGCTTGGCTAAAGGCAAGCCTTTTTCTAGAGAGAGAGAAAGTCCCACCGGTCGGATTTCGAGCATTTTCATAACCTCGATCGTGGCGATTCCGGTGCAATTGGAGAGAGGATCGCGGCTGATTTTCCCGGCGGCGTCGCCGGAAATTTTCGTGATGGAGATCTTGCCGGGGTGGACGGATAAGTCGATGGAGAGGGAGATGAAGTCTCCGAGACCGTCAACGGCGCAGCTGAGGAAGTCGAAGCCGGGGCCAAGGTTGGCCACGGTGGCAGGAACGAAGGTTTTGACGGAGGCGAATATGGGTTCGGGTTCAAGTTCGGGTATGAGGGTGGCTCTGGAATTCGGAATAGACAGGCGAATATGGGTTCGGGTTCAAGTTGAGAGTGGGTGAGATACGATTCAATGTAGGAGGAGGAGGAGGTTGATACCAAAGAGCCATTGCTTTGTTTTGCAAGCTTTTTGCTGTGCTTTAGCTTAGCACTCACTCACACAAACATATATGTCGTTTATGGGAAAGAATAAAAGCTGAGTTTCACATCCTTTCCACCCTCGCATTTTGGAAATTTTTAATAAAAGAAATGCAATATCATTAAAAAAAAATAACAAATCATTGTTCCGTTAGTTACATAAGTAACACTACTAACGACAGTTAATAAAATGACTAATACAACTCAGTTTTAAAACTTGAAGGACCAATTGTGCTCACTTCAAACTTGAGGGACTAATTGTGCACATAGGGTAAACTTGAGGGACCAACGTTGTAGACAATTAATGTTTTGACAATTTTTTCCATTTCTCATAAAAGTTGTGTCAAAATTTTCCAAAAATGAATTGTTAATCATATTGCCCTAAAGGCACCTGTTAGTATGACCCAATTTTTAAAACTTTAATTTGTTGTATGGTTTACTTTTTCTTTTTTCAGCCAATTATAAAATTAAGTTATACCAAATGAGATGTGGTACACTTATTTTCTTAAGAAAAAAAGAAAGTTATTCTAAATTGAGTTTTTTGACTAATTTATGCATGTATATATAAGCAAATACTTTTTTACCTATTTCTTTGAATTTTTTCCGATGTTAGAATTTAAAGATTGGTTGAAAACTTGTTCTGACATCAATATTTTTTGGAAAATGAATCATTTTTTTTTAAAATATCTTTTAAAAAACTATCTTGTTTTCTTATGTTTGATAAAGACTTTAAAGTAAGTTGAAAAATTGTCTCTTAGTTTCTTTTATTTTGCTTCGCGTATAGATTACAAAGTTGTTTTCTAAAAAGTTTTAACAAGAAATAATTCTATCTCACGCCAAACTAAATAAGAAAAATTAAAAAATAATTTTCCTTTAATCCATTTTTATTACCATACTATCAAATACAAGAAAATAAGAAAAAAAAATATAACCCCATAATAAGTTCTCATTGAAACAAACTGATTGTTTTTCTCAAAATAAATTTTTTTTTTTTTTTAAAACTGATTGTTAAAAAAATAAAATTAAAAAAAAATCCTATCCTTCATAGCACGTGGGAAGTGGGAACACATGAAGTCAACGAATGTTGATAAAGTTTGAGGAGATATTTAGGTATTATTGATTGCTACAAGAGTGACTTTCCGGTTCCCATTTCTCATAGCAACTGGGAAGTGGGAACACAAGAAGTCAATGAATAATGTTCATAAAGTTTGAGGACCAACTCACTGAATGAAGTTTGAAAAACTTAGAGCATTCACAGCAGTGGTGGTATAAAGCAATAATGCTATATTTTAGCTCCACTTTCATTAAAAGGATGCTCTAGCAGTGGAGCTAAAGCAAAAAAATATACATAATTCGCTACAGTGCACATCTAAAGATAGATGTGCACTGTAGCATGGAGCTAAAAATAAAAAATGTTTTTTTATTCAACTGATCCACTCGTTCCAATTTTTTTATTCATTTATCAAACCCGGTGGTTCTTCACTCTCACTCTGTTCTCACTCTCTCTCGTTCATCTCTCAAGCCTCCAAGCCTCTCAAGCCTCCAAGCCTCTCAAGCTCACACACAGACACACACAGACCCACCGCCATCCCCAACTCCGGTACGGTCACCGCCATCGTCAACTCCGGAACGGTAGCCGTCCTTGTCAACTCCGGTATGGTACAACCTGCTTCTATTTTTTTTTTTTTTTTTTCATTTTATCAAATCCGGTCTCATGATTCACTCTCTCTTGTTCACTGTCATCTCTCATCTCAAGCCTCTCAAGCTCACTCTCTCAACGTCGCCGGCCCGACCATCGTCAACGTCGCCGCCATCGTCAAGTTCAGACCCACGCCGCCGATCTGCCTCAGCCGCACTTCGCTTCCGCCGATCTACCTCAGCCGCACTTCGCTTCCGCCGATCCACTTCAGGTCAGTTGTGGATGCGTTGGGTATTAATATCCTCTTCGCCGATCCGCCGATCCACTTTCAGTTTTTGATTTGGATCCACTTCATGTGGATTTCTCTGTTTTTTATTTTTGATATTTGATTTTTTATTGTTGTTTGGTGTTTGGTGTTGAACGATTTGTTTAGCTTCAAAAACTCATCCTCTCGTATTGTAAGCACCTGAATTATGTTAGATTAAAAAGGAATTAGCATCCTCTCTGTTTGGGTATTAACATCCTCACTCTCTCTCGTTATTATTATTTGATTGTTTGGTGTTTCTACTCTCTGTTATGGATGCTTGAAAATAGAACTACCAACGAATTGCAAATTTGGATGAGATAGCATTGGTGCAGGGATTTTGTTTTAATGTTTCACATTTGATTTGGGCGGATTTTGTTGGATATATTGTTGCACAAAACTAGAAACATAGCACACATTTCTTGTGGTCATTTTAATGTGAAATTGTTAGTTTGGTTGTGAGATGCTCAAAAATGAATTTGGTATTTTCTTTATCAGTGGGATTAAGTTACATGTCAAATTAAGTATTTATGCATAATCATGCTCTATTGTTATAATTCTAAGTATTTTAAGTTTTGATATAAATGTTGGTTTGGGAATTTTCTGTGTGCAGGGAAGTTTGCAATTTTTTTTTTCTAATTTTATGGAGTCGCATAGAAGAGTCGATGGCGGTGGCAGCAACGGTGGCGGCGGTGGCGGTGGTGGCGGTGGCGATGGCGATGGCAGTAGCGGCGGCAGTGGCGGCGGCGGCAGTGGCTGCGGTGGCGGTGGCGGTTGTAGGTGGTTGTGATTGTTGTTTATTGTAATGGATATATTATTTTATTGTAGTAGATATATTATTTTATTGTGATGTTTATATTATTTTATTGTGTTAAAAGCTAAAATAGATCCACTGCTGCAGCATGTGTGTAGCTAAAATAAATAAAGTAACTTTTGGTGGAGCTAACAAGCTAAATTTTTAGCTCCACTGCTGTGAATGCTCTTACAATTACATACATAGAAGTATAGAACCCCCACGTGGCTCCACATTTTGTGAAATAAAAGTGGATGGTATTTGGTACCACTAATATTTGTTTTGGGTGAAACGGACATACGCTGTTGCACACACACATACGCACAAGATAAAATTTAGATACAATTTCTTAAGTTTCATTGGGAGTTGTATCATTAGAATAAAACTTTAAGATATATTTTAGAAAATATCTTACTTATACAATTATATTTTTTTAAAAATAATATTTTTGAAAGAAATTAAATCCAATAAAAATGTGGTGTAAAACCTAAGTTTTACCCCTCCAATTCCAACATACCACATCATCATATTACATACTAAAAAATAGGCACAACCACATTCAATCAATTTTAATACCCATTTGAAAATCCAAATTAACTGTGAGTTTATTAAAATGTTATTATATGTGGTATGATGTATTGAGTTTTAAGTAAAAAACTGATGTGACAATCTTTTATTGAATTGTGTAAAACATAAATTTAAAATCTTGTCCTTACCAAATTCGGATTCTTTTTGAAATTTGAAACAAAGAGATTAGTTATTTTCATGAATTTTTAGTCTCATAATTATTATGTACATATAAAAAGTTTATTTATTTAGAAATATATCAATTTCAGAAATTATTACATATACTAAGAAATAACTATTACAACCCTTCTTGAAATTTGTAATTATTCTTTATTTTAAAGAATAGCTATTCATAACCACCACGCACCCTTGGTGCAGTGATCACTTCACAAGTATAAATGCTTGTAGAGTGTGGGGGACAGGGGGTAGAGTTCAAGTTTCTAAGAAGAAGTTTCATATACATATACACTTAAATTAGACTAGAGTAGAAATTCAATCTTGTATCCAAAAAAAAGAAAAGAATAGCTATTCATAAGTAATGACTATTTATTGTAATAAAAAATATAACTAAACTACTTAATAGCTAAACTATGGTAATAATTATTACATTACATTGTTTATTATAGTCTACCAAGTATACACTTAGGTGAAACTAGTGAATGCTTTCATATCCAAGCAATCAAATACTGAACATATTTGAATCAAGAAAAGCAAGTGCATTGAATCAATAGTTTTGCCAATACTTTCAATGCAGGAATTGTACTATATAAATACCAAAAAAAAAAAAAAAAATGCAAAGAATCATGTCTTTGTGGGGTTCATTTGCATGTTTTCTCATGGTGTGGGGGAGTGAAACAAAGATCACCTAGGATTTCCTTGTTGGATCTATCTATACTATTAATAAGAGAATTTTTTGTTTGGATTTTAACATTTTGCGTACTAAAATACCCTCATACAAATTCTTAAACTCTCTAAAATACCCTTATTTTTTAGTTAAATAATTTTAAATTTGAAAACACAAATTGGTTAAAAGAGTATATACTATTTTTAAAAAGTTCTTAAGTTTTAGGCTTTTAAACTTTTATCAACTCTCACGTACAAAAATATTCTAAAAATTAGAACACTATCTATATCTCACTTTTAAATATTATTTCACTAAATCCAAAAAAAAAATAAAGAAAAAGAAAGAGCCTCATCTCACTTTCAAACATTATTTCATCAAACCCAAAATAAAAAATAAAAAAAGGTCTCATTGCACGTACAAAACGCGTGTGATGAGTCTAGTACAGTTATAATGTTCTTAACGATGAATTAAAATTAAATTGATATTTTTCATGACTATAATGTCACATTGCCATCCAAATTTTGTACACATCAAGGGAAGGAAAAAAAAAAAAAATCCAATATTAGGGAAAACAAACTTAATTCATAATTTATTTAATGACTTGTTAAAAGTGTAAGGTATGATTAAACATCAAATCGTTTTTGGTACAAGATAGAAATTCTACTCTAGCAAAATTTTAGTATATTAAAACATCATTTTGATATGGGTGCATCACTAATACTACTTTTATTGTGTATTAATTAAAAAGGAAATGTTAATAGATGCCCCAATGGCAATGGTTTAGAAGCTATTTTTAGAAAATTTTTATAGGAATTTATAAATCAATTAATTATTTTGATAATTTTTTATATTTCTCATGAAAATGAGGAAAATAATTAGGTACTCTCAGAGTACCATAAATGCGAAGTCCCCCCTCTCACATGAATGGTGGGTTCCACCATGAATTTAATTAGTGGGACCCACCATTCATGTGAGAGGAGGGAGTACGCATTTATGGTACTCCGGGAGTATACAATAATTTTCCTGAAAATGATGTCAAAACTTTTTAAATATGGTTTATTAACCATTACCCTAAGGGCACCCGTTAAAAAGATACTAATTATAATAAGTCATGTTAGCAGCGGTGAAAAAAGAAAGAAAGAAAAAAATTGTGTCCAAACTAATTGAAAAAAAGATAAAAATGAGTCAAAATTCCGAAGTAACTTTATGTTGCTTTCTCATTGCAAGACATTTCGACGGAATTAATAACAACAAAATAGCCTTTTGCTTATTGTACATATTGATTTTGTAAAAGAAATAAATTTTGATAACATCTCCATGGATGTTCTGCCAATAGGCTTTATGTTTTCACTTGATGTTGTACTTATTCATATTGATTAAAAAAAAAAAAACTTTGATGGAACATCCAGGTTAGTTAAAATATTTTGCAGATAACATTTGCCATTGTATGTTTTTAGACCCCTTAAATACAAATGAATTAACCTAGTTATTTAGTCAAGTAATTAACTTAGGTAAATTATTTAGATTTAGGTTAACACAACTAAATCATATCATTGAAATAGTGCGGAAAATAAATAACACAACGATATAATAATCTAGGAAAACCAAACTAGTAAAAAACCTGGAGAGGATTTAACATAACTATCCTCAAGGTAAAACAGATCCACTATGAAAGAATTGAAATTTTACAATAGCGACTTAGACTACTAACATCCTATTGCTACCTCGAGTAGAAAACTTACTACCACGACCACGTGACAGCTCCGAGTCCACGGATTACTTCTTTCTTGGATTCATAGCAACCACAAGTACTCCCACTCGTGTTTTCTTTAAGCTCTTTATGCAGCAACTGAACCGATCACCAAGCTCTCGACATCAATCTTGATCTTGATAACCCTAAGTATGTATGAAGGTAAATACCTCTAGATCTTATAAGAGATTTATACACATAGCATAAACAACAACTATAAAACGTGGCTACGGTTTTTCCTTTTATACTTAAGGCAAAACATAAAACCCTACACGTCATACGGGTTTGGGCCAAGTTGGAAAAATTTGCAGAAAAACAATTTGCACGAGCTTTAATCAATCGAGTCTAATTTTCGATCGATCGAGCCTTGTAGATTTACATAATAAATCCTACAGTATACTCAATCCCAACTTTACACATAAACACACCCTAATTCTAGACTCTAAGTTTTGATCATGGTTTGCCAACATTACATATTGAAGTTCTAATACATTTAGATCCTAAATCCTTAGAACTTATCAGCCATAAATGACAATAGCTAAGGGGATTCATAATGGTTTATCCATGATTGACAAGAAGATTGAAAATTGCTTAGGCACAAACTTATGATTATGAGAAAATTACTAGTTTATAAAATGTGGACATATTTAACATATTAAAGATGAAGAAAATTATATGATATATGGTCAAGCATTAGAAAATAAAATACCAACACATTTCCCATATTTTTGGCTCTCCAATAGAAATGCCAATATTATTAAAAAGGTGTGGTTTACATCTACAAGTAATGGTTATGGTGTCAACTCCAAAAACATAACAAGAAAGCTAGACATGCATATGATAATTAACTGGTCATAAGATATCCAATTACGCTTGTTCAAATAGTTGTTTCACATTGTAAGGGCCTGTGACATTTGGTTCACCACTCCATATCAGCTCAGCTAATTGCCTGTTCGCTGCTTCAGTAGTATGGCCACCATCAAACCACACATATGCACCAGGATCACTGCATACCTTAAATGGTTCTTTTCCATTTCTCCCTCCTCCACAATTCATTGCCCTATATGGTCCACTGCCACAACAGGCATCCTTACCATTCTCGAAGCCTTAAAAACACAAAGGAAAAGAGTTACAACAAAGATAGATCGGTAAGAGCAATGCAAGGGAGTAGGGACAACTTTGTTCACCATTTTTTTTCTTTCTTAAAAGTTTTGATTGAAACACTTTTACTATAACAAACTATAACAACACTATGTACCAACTATAATAAACTATTATGAATAGTTGTGACAATTTTTGTGACAATAAGCTTAGGAACACGACAATTTTCATAATTTTGTCACCACTTCTAAAGCGGTGTGTGTATATATATATATATATATGTTATGCTTGGTGCTAATAAGAGTGATCTTAGTGGTGGACTCATATGAAAGTAATATTGCTTGAATTACAATTTACCACGTCAATGATTGTAAAAAAGATAGTGAAAATTGTTGTGCACCTAGCATTAATGTATTGTTTTTGTAAAGGTAAATCCAACTTGTTTAAAGCATAATATGCAAATTGTGGTCATAGCCTACCATATTTTGAAGCGTTGTTCACTTTGTCTAGAAGCGCATTGTAATAATCAAAGATTGAATACTTGAAACCTGGTAACTTGCTCTCTAACTTTTTAAGGGCATTGGCTAGAGCTCTGTTGTGTAGTCTTGCAAGAGCTGAGGGTTCTTCCGCACACTTGCCACCAAGTTGGGGATTCATTGCTTTCATGGCTGGTAGGCAACCCAAAGGCCCTGCATTCTGAAATGCAATTTTCCTTCCTCCTAAACCATATAAGTCCTGAAAAAGAAAAAAAAAAAAAAGATTTTGAAATAAAAAACAGACGAACTTATTGAACACTGTCTTTGTACTAAAATAGTTCCTCAAATTAATTTTTTTCAAAGTGATTAACTTACTTTCAGCACACAAGTCAAGTTGCCTATGACAATCTCCACGTATTTTATTCGGTCAGACTGAGAAGCATTAGGGTACTGTGAGGAAAAGCTGAAGTAATCGTTGCCTCCAATGCTAAACAAGTACACAGCTTTCTTCACCACCTTCTTGGCTTTTACATCACCTAATTTCTGCCTTAGTGACTTCACTACAGCCTTAAAATAGCTTAGCTGCGCTGGGAGATTTATCTGGAGAGAAAAAGGAAAATTAAGCTAATTAAGAGTAAAATGTCCTTGCATTAGGGAAATTATTGTATACTCCCGGAGTACTATAAATGCGTGCTCCCTCCTTTTACATGAATGGTGGGTCCCACTAATTAAATTCATGGTAGGACCCACCATTCATGTGAGAGGAGGGAGCACGCATTTATGGTACTCCGGGAGTACCTAATAATTTTCCCTTGCATTACTATATTTTATCATTGTTTTTTAAGCAAGACTACCCACTTCCAAGAGCGCTTTTATTTCCATGATTTTCAGTTACGTTGTAGCACAAAGTTTCCATCCAGCGAGTAGGCCATATATATATATATATATATATATAGAGAGAGAGAGAGAGAGAGAGAGAGAGAGAGAGAGAGAGAGAGAGAGAGAGAGAGAGAGAGAGAGAGATGTTATGTCCACAATATTAAAAAATAGGGAATGATACACTAATGCCTTGTTGTTTCCCCTAAAACACCAAATCCCCTTGAGATTTTGAGTGTAATGCATGACCACATATGACATTGGTTTATGTGAAAATGCAGTTCTAAATACAGATATATGTTTTTTTTAAAAAAAAAAACATAAATGTTTGTTCATATAAAAAGTTTGTATATTTAGAAATATATTAACTTGCTAAATAATAGTTATTACAGCACTTTTAAAGAAGAATAATTTTATATATATATATATATATATATATAATTTTTTTTTTTGAGAACAAATGTTTATAAGTAATGACTATTTCATATAATAAAAACATTACCAAACTATAAAATAACTAAACCATAGAAATAAAAATAACTATTACATTACAATCCTTTTTTTTTTTTTAATAAAAAAATATTAGGTTCTATACTTATGTATTTTTGTTGGCTAACACGTGAACACAAACTTGTCTAAATATAACTTATAAAGTCTATATGATTGATTAGACAATGCTCAATATACTGGTATTTAGTGTGCAAGGACAGGAAAATAGCTTATTCAGGGAACCAGATTTTTAATAGTTTTGATTAATCGAAACTGAATTTCGACCAATTGAAAATCGTGAATTAGATCAGTTTGCATATTCTAAAGCCTACCTTATTGTCTAATCTACTAGGGTTTCGTGCCATTTATTCTACACTATAAAAGAGACTCTATAGGAAGAAATAAACAGAGAGAGAGAGAGAGAGAGAGAGAGAGAGAGAGAGAGAGAGAGAGAGAGAGAGAGAGAGAGAGAGAGAGAGAGAGAGAGAGAGAGAGAGAGAGAGGTGCCTCTTATGCCTCCTATTCTGTATATTGGGTTTCTGTACCAAAAACTCTTTCATATCTTATACCAGTGATATTCTTTGAATAAAATCAAAATCTGGTGTTGTAGAAGTTGTTGCCTCATTCCTGTAATCAAAGGTGCTAAATGGGATTTTGAAGTGTGTGGATTAGAGGTTCACATTATTGCAGTTCATTGTAAAGGAAGTCTGTGAGGTTTAGATCTCAGTTCGGTAATTGAAGTTAGATTTACTACGAATAAGATTATTCTTGATTGTAAATCTCCATCTTATAGTGAAACTATTACCTTGGGATTGATTAGATAAACTCCCCCTAGGTTTTTCCTTTGGAACAGTTTGTTTCATAAGGTTTTCTGTGTCATATATATTTTCTGTTGTGCATGATATTGATGCTTGTTTGTTTAATCTAAAACTTTCATAATAGATTTAATTAACAAATTGGCCTTAAAATTGGGTAAACACAGTTTTTGACAAGGGTCTAAGTCTAAAAAAAAAAAAAAAAAAATTATGTTACAATGTCTTTTACAGTTTGTCAAACATGCCTTTTGGCATTTTTCAAAATAGAAAGAAAGTTACCTACATGGGTAAATACCATTTAATGCCATTTCCCCACTTATATGAAGTGGCATCATCATACATTCTTTGAATGTGAGTAATTATAGTATACTCTCGAAGTACCATGAATGCATATTCTCTCATTTCACATGATAGTGGATTATACTAATTAAATTCATGACGGAATTCACAATTCTTTTGAGAGGGGGGAGTGTACATTTATGTTATTTCTAGAGTATTTCAATAATTCTCCTTTGAACATGCCCTTCTTCTATTATAATATCTTTTATTTCCAATAATAAACATTACTATTCCTAATGTACCAAATGTGTCGTAAGTTCTATTGTTTTTTCTTGAACAAAAAAATGGGTGATGCTGACTCCACCCATGACTAATTCTTAAATGGAAAATGATCTACATACTGTTCCAGGGTGAGTTTGAACAAGAACACCTGCTCCAGCTGAAGCAAAGTTAGCCCCATAAGTGAAACGATGTGCAATTGGTTGTAGGTATGGTGGAAGTATAGGCAACATGGCAATTTGGGCTGCAACCATTGTAAGAAAAAAGTGTTAACAAAAACCAATTTGCATCATGTTATAGTAACATATACGATGTGCTGCTTACTAATAAAGTCTGGGACTAAACGGCCATCAGAGAGTCTCCCAGTGGAATGGTTGAAGTAGGTTTCTCCATATGGCCAAGAAATTGATCCACCTTCCACACTACTACCATTGAGGTACTGGTTGTTGCCTGGATCAAAGAGTGAGTCCCCAAATACGAACAAGGTCTTATGTTCTCCATTTGGCTTGGATTGAACATGGCAGCTAATTAGGTTGAGAAGGCTCACAAACACACAGAAAAAGTAGCTTAGACTTGCCATTAGCTAATATGTCTCAACTTTTATGCAAAGCCTCACTGTGTGGTGGATTCCTCTTAACACTCCCACCTTTTATACATCCAAAATTCTAGCACGACGACAAACTTCAATGCATATTCTTTTTTCTTTTTCTTTTCTTGGTAACCATTCACAATTAATGACATAATTTATTATGATTATAGCAACATTATCTTTACTTGATTTCGTTATTAACATCACTTTTATTACACGACTATTTATAGTTTTTATTTCACGATTAATTAATGGCATGATTTCTCATGAACATTATCTTCATTTTTTTTTTTTAGGAAAACATTATCTTCATTTGAATTCACTAATATATAACATAACTTTATTATATGACTATTTATAGGTTTTTTTTTCACAATTAATTAATGACATGATTTATTGTGAATATTATTTTCACTTGAATTTGCTATTAGCATCACTTTAGAACTATGAGTAGGCAACATGAAAACGAGTTTAACCTTAGGTGGATTTATTATTATAACTACCCATTTGTTTTTTATAATTGTATACTGTAAAGTTATTATTTACAACTTTGTATTTTGTTGGCTTTTATTCCGTGTCAAATTTGATTGTAATTTTATTCAATTTGTTGTACCTTGTATTTATTGTGAGATTTAATTGTAAGGGTTGTGTGTGAGAGAGAGAGTGTGTGAAGACTCAAGCATTTGAAGACTGAAGATTTCTTGCGGGTATGTCGCGACTTAGCTTCCCGCGAAGTGACACATGTGCCTTGCACATGCTGGAATGCGAAGAGTCAGGATAGATGGACACAGCTGTGTTTTGCGACTATCTCGCTGGTAAGGCTTTCCCGCGAGATACCCGCGAAACGCTCTGTTTGGCTGAACTGTCATTTTTGATACACTCTATCCTTGCCCACTCCATATATACCCTCATTACCCACATATGTTGGTGTGGCTATTCAGAGAGAAAAACCCTAGATAGGTTTTCTACAACTCACCCACCTATCTTTTGAGAGAGAGCTACTCCTCTTTAGTGAGAAATCATTGTAACCTCTTCTCCATCCCTCTCCCATTATCATACCTTGAGAGGAGATTTGTACCCAAACACAACCCACACATATTCAGAGTGTAGAGAGTGTTTTGGAGTTGCTGGGAAGCATTGGAAGAAGCCAAGGATGGCAAATGCAACATGGAGCTTGTTGTGGGATCCGGAGAGCTAGACAAGACACGTTCCGAGAAGCCTTGTTGGAGTAGGAGCTTGGAGGGCTTAGGTGCATCGGGTAGATTAGGTTTGGAGGGTCTCTTGCTAACCCATGTATCCCAACTGATTGTCTAGTGGATCGATTTCCACTTGGAGGGCGGCGGAGAGGTTTTTCGCCGAGTTCTTCGGTTTCCTCTTCGATAATATGTCTCGGTGTTATCTGTGTTTGCATCATTCTTCCCTACTCTTGCTTATTTCATTTTTACTGCTGTGTTGCTTTAAATATGGATTAGAGTAGCTGTGTTGCTTATACGCTTGTGTTTACACTATTCCGCACTTAGTATTAAGTTAGTATAAAATCAACCAAGCCGTAATTTTAATTTGGGGGTCTAAATAGCTCTTGTGTTTTCAACACATTTTCTTCATATACAAGGTTTTGTGTGTGTGTGTGTGTGTAAAATAAAAGTGAGGTTAATAATGAATTCAAATGAAAACAAAATATTGCTATAATCCTAATAAAAGAGGTATAATAAAAGTAATGTTAATGGCGGATTCAAGTGAAATAATGTTAATAGCAAATTTGTTATTAACCTTATTCTGTCTACTTGAGATCACCTCCGTTATACCTCAACAACACACCTCATCACTTCTACTGTTAAAAGCACAAAAAATATAGCAAAAACAGAGCAATATAGATCTAAAAGTATATTTGTAAAAATTACGAAGTTATGGCTCAAGAATACTCTTCCTCTTCCTAAGAACGTTCTTGAGCTAATCAAATCCAAACAAAATTGTCATATTCTCACATATCCCGAGAAAGAAGGAAAAGAGACTTGACCACCACCAGTCCAAACATGGAGAACACTCTTCAAACACATATTCAATGGACAAGACAAATAAAAAATTATACATGCGAGCTACTGCAATATTTGAATGTTTTAGTTTACTGCTATTTCATTGGCTTGGCTAAAGAAATTAATACTGAACATATTTGAGTCAAGAAAAGTATGCGCATAAAATTAATAGTTTTTCCAATAATTTTAATGCATAATTTTTTTCATGTAAATATAAAAATATGCAAAGAATCATGTCTGTGGGGGGTGTGGGGGTTTGTTCATTTGCATGGTGTCTCATAGTGTGGGTGTGAAACAAACTCTCCAGGGATCTATACAGTTATGATGTGCTTACCGGTTAAATTAAAATAAAATTATTCAGCAAAAAAAAAATAAATGATATTCTTCATGACTATTATGTCATATTGCCATCCAAATTCTTTACCCATCGAAAGAAGAAAAAAACAAATAGAGCACTAATTTTTTATAATGGAGCAATATTAAGGACAAAACTTTATTCATGACTATTTTATATCTTATTAAAGGTGGTAAGTTATAATTAAAATAACATCATTTTCATATGGATCTATCACTTGTACTACTTTTATTATTTGTCAATCATAACAGGTCATATCAATGGTTAGGATGCACGAACACTTCATTTAGGGTGCTGTACCCGTGTTGTATTTGTGTCATATTAGTGTCATACCGGTATCATAATTGCTGTTTTATGTTATAATTTTTCAAAAATTACTCGTGTCGCTGTGTTGTTGTACCCGTGTTTGTGTCCGTGTATCCTAGATCAACAGTTGCGAAAAAATTTGTGTCTAAACTTTTTGGAAAAAAAGAAGAAGATGAGTCTAAATATCAATGTAACTTTATGCTGCTTTCTCATTGCAGGACATTTCCATGAAATTTATAGGAATAAAATAAACTTTTTCCTATTGTACATTTTGATTCTGTTATATAAAAAATTAAAAAAAAAAAATTGATAACATTTCCATAGATGTTCTGCCAATAGCCTTTATGTTTCACTTGATGTTGTACGTGTACATGTTGATTTTGTAAAAAAGGAAAAAGAAAAACTTTGATGGAACATCCAGCTTGGTTACAATATTTTTATTGAGGACATTTGCTACAAATGACAATTGCTAAGGGGATTCATGATGGGTTTGTCCATGATTTACAAGAAGATTGAAAATTGCTCAGGCATATAATTATGATTATTAGAAAATCAGTTGTTATTAAATGAAGATAAAGAAATTTATGTATATATGGTCAAGCATAAGAAAATGAAATACCAACAAATTCTCTCTCTCCCCCCCCCCCCCACCCCCCCCCCCCCCCCCCCCCCCCCCCCCTTTTTTTTTTGTCTCTGCAAGAGAAATGCTTGTATTATCGAAAGGGAGCGGTTTACATCTACAAGTGACCATGTTTCCTCCAAAAGGCAAAAACATCTCAAGAAAGATAGATATGATATTAACTATTCAGCAAAATTATGCATGTTCAAATAGTTGTTGCACATTGTAATTTTTGGGACACGTATTAATTTATCACTAATTCATAAATAGTCAGTTATATGGTCTCCCTTTATTTTTCTGTGTTGGACTAGGCTTAAGCTATCTAGTGTCTACTGTCACGCCTAATTGAGCTTTTCTGTTTTTTGAAATTCAATTAGTTCTAGCATCCATTTGGATTGATATTGGTTTAATTCACTTAATTTAGATGTTTTTAAAGAAGGGAACAAGGAAATGATTTGAGATTCACTTGACAGATCGAGATTCGCTTGAGATTGATTGCAATCTTGACATCATTCGAGTGATCGAGTCTCAAGATTTTTAAATTCTAGATTCAAGAACATGATCGACTTAAGCCTTGGTATTTGTGCCATACATTTCTAAAGTATAAAAGGGAACTCTAAGTGCAAAATGTGAATTAATTAGGTTTTTGTGGGAGAGACTGTTTCATTAGATGTGCACTTAGGTCTCACGGTTTTTTGTCAAGTGAATATCTCCATCACCAACAACATTGAAGAATTAGAAGATTGGTGAAAGATTGAAGTTGCTACAACATCTACAAATATATACATATACACACAAGTAGGTACTTGAAATCACGGACTAGATTGTTTGTGTGAAGAGATCCATAGTGGAAGAGTTCTAGTGGAGGTAGCAAATTGGAATTAGGGTTAATTGTACTAGTATAACTTTGATTTCACTAGTGCATTCTTTCATTGAGAGTAGACTTTAAACCCTCAAAAGTGTTCTTCCTGTCAGAATTTCCCTTTGTAACCGTATTGTTATTTTATTTGATTTTCAACACCTCAATTACTGCAATTTGCTATAAAATGTCAACATATTTATCATGTTAAAATAAAAAAAAGTTATGTGAAATATGGTCAAGCATAAGAAATTGAAAGACTAACAAATTTCTCCTTTTTTTTTGGCTCTGCAATAGAAATGAGTATATTATTCAAATGGAGTGGTTTACATCTACAAGTTACGGTGTTACCTCCAAAAACATAACAAGAAAGCTAGATATGATTTTAACTGGTCACAAATAGATATACTATTATGCATGTCCAAATAGTTGTTGCACATTGTAAGGGCCTGTGACATTTGGTGCTCCACTCCAAATCAGCTCAGCTAACTGGCGGTTGGCTGTTTCAGTAGTATGGCCACCATCAAACCACACATACTCACTAGGATTACTGCATAAATCATATGGTTCTGTTCCGTTTCTTCCTCCTCCACAATTCATTCCCCTATATGCCCCACTGCCACAGCATGCAGCTTTACCATTCTTGAAGCCTAAAAAAGCAAAAAAATAAAAGTTACAACAAAGATAAAGGTAAGAGCAATGTTAGGGACAACTTTTTTCCCAATTGCTTTCCCCCTTAAATTGTTATGGTAGCAAATTATGATTGGAGCAACATCATTTTCACATTGTAGCATTTTTATTAAGTACCAATCACAAGACACCAATTTGAATGGTTGTGAAAAATTGTGTCCTTAGATTTATTGTAAGAATAAGTTTAGGGACAGTGATTTCACAATTTTTTCAGAACTGCTATAGTGGAATGTTATGATTGGTGTTAATAATGTCAATAGTGAGCTCATATGAAAGTGATAGTTTGAATTACAAGTTGTCACATCAATGATTGTAAAAAAGTGTTAGCAATATGGGTCAGAGTAAAACAAATTCTCTTGAAGATAAAGTTCCAAGTGAAGATAAAGACAAATCTCCAAGTAACAATAGATAGCAGATGGTTTAGTTTCAAATATGTTTGCCTTAGCTGTATAGATATGGATAAGTCGTATAGTAGCTAAGCTTGTTCTGTTTTCTATATTGCCTAAAGTGTCAATCAACTATGTCAATTCCTTCATGCTCCAACTACAGTGCATCTCATAGCTGCCAAGCACGTTCTACACTATCTAAAGGGAACTGTGCTAAGGCTCACTAAAATTGAATGGTTTTTGTGACTCAGATTGGGCTGGTAGTCCTGATGACAGAAAATCTACTACTGGTTATGCCATTTATGTTGGTCCTTGTCTTATATCTTGGACAGCTAAAAAGCAACCAGATGTTGCACGTTCAAGCACTGAGGCTGAGTATGGTTCAATGGCATTTGCTATTGCTAAACTATATTGGATTAGGATGCTACTTAAGGAACTAAGTATTCCTATTTTTACAATGCCATGCTTATGGGTGGACAGCATTGGTGCACTGTCTCTATCCTCTAATCTTGTGTTCCATGCTAGAATGAAACACATTGAAGTGGATTATCATTTCATCAGAGAAAAAGTTTGTAATAAGGATATTGCTGCCCATTATATTTCTTGATATAACCAGCCAGCAGATATTTTTACCAAGGGCTTATCTTCTTCTCGATTTTTTATCTTCGAGGACCAAGCTGATGGTTCATTCCCTCCCCATCAGCTTGCGGGGGACTGTTAGCAATATGGATCAGAGTAAAACAAATTCTATTGAAGATAAAGTTCCAAATGAAGATAAAGATAAAGCTCCAAGTAACAATAGATAGCATATTGTTTAGTTACAAATATGATTGCCTTAGCTATATAGATATGGATAAGTTGTATAGTAGATAAGCTTATTCTGTTTTCTATTGTAATCTCCTTTGCAAATATCTTGCTTGTAATTATATATAAATGAAATACACATAGAAAGTCTGGCTGTTGATTTGAGCCAGCTTCCATTCACACTATGTTAAACATCAAGCACCGTCTCTCTCTCTTTCTCTGGAAATCCCTAGATATCACTTTGTAGAGCCACAATTTGACTAGTGTTCTAGAAGTTTATTTGGACAAGAAATGAATGAGCTAGAGTCTAAAAGATTGTAGAACTGAAACTATAGAGACAAAGAAAAAAGGATACTCTAGAAGCTGTCATGGGTTAGAAATTAAAAAATTAAAAAATTAATTTTCACCATCTATAAGATTGTATTTTTTGGAAATATGTGTGAGTGAAAAAGTGTGTCAAAATATATGTAATGTTGTTTAAAAACTAAAAACATGTGTTTAAGCACATGTACCAAATGGGCCCTAAATGAAGCTAGAAGCTTCAATGTCAGTTACTTAACCGACCTCCAACTTGTATAAATAGGAACTTAGGTTCCCACTTGTGATAAGTGAAGTGGTGTGAGGTGAAGTGAAATGATGTGAAGCAAGTGAGGTGAAGGGTGTCAGTACTGTAAAGTAAAGAAAAGAAAGTAAAGAAGTAGTTGTGTCATTGTGTTAGTAGCTAGGTGTCTAGAAGTAAGGTGTAAGGTCAAGTGTGTGCAACTGTATTTAAGGATAGTGTGTGTGAATGTAAAAGTGCAGTGTGTGCACTGGTGCAATAATAGTGCTTGTAAAGTGTTGTAATTAAAGATAAAAGTGTATTTGTTCACATATTTTACTCAACACACTACTCTTTCAAACTAAAAGACGGTGAAAATTTGTTGTCCCTAGCACTAATGCATGGTTACTCTAAAGATAAATCTAACAAGGCAGAAGCATGATATGCAGGTTGTGGTCACAGCCTACCATATTTTGAAGGGTTGTTCACTCTGTCTCCAAGCGCGTTGTAGTAATCAAAGATTGAATATTTGAATCCTGGTAACTTGCTCTCTAATTTTTTAAGCACATTGGCTAGAGCTCTGTTGTGTAGTCTTGCCAAAGCTGAGGGTTCTTCAGCACACCCACTACCAAGTTGGGGACTCCTTGCTTTCATGGCTGGTAGGCAACCCAAAGGCCCTGCATTCTGAAATGCAATTTTCCTTCCTCCTAAATCATATATTTCCTGAAAAAGAAAAATGTTAAAAATAAAAAACAGACCAACTTATTGAATACTGTCTTTGAAGTAAAATACTTCCAAAAAATAATGTATTCTCAGTGATTTTCTTACTTTGAGCACGTTAGTCAAGTTGCCTATGACCATCCCCACGTATTGTCTTCGGTAGGACTGAGAAGCATTGGGGTTCTCCGAGTAAAAGCTGAAGTAATCGTTTCCTCCAACGCTAAACAAGTACACAGCTCTCATCAGCACCTTCTTGGCTTCTACATCGCCTAGTTTCTTCTTTAGTGAATTCACTACAGCCTTAAAATAGCTTAACTGTGCTGGGAGGTTTATCTGGAGAGAAAAGGACAATTATGCTATTAAGAGTAACATTTCCTTGCATTACTATGTTTATCAGTGATTTTTAAGTAAAACTGCCCACTTCAAAGAGTGCTTTTATTTCCATGATTTTCAGATGTAGCACAAAGTTTCCATCCAGCTAGTAGGCCAAACCGCCAAAGACAATAGGCTTTCCTTCAATTTTTTGATGTAAGAACAAAGCATACATTTTACAAACTAATGTGTCAACTTATCAACTACAAAAAAAATGTAATTTAAAAATTGAGAAAAAAAGACAAAATCCCCTGTTGTTTTCCTGATAACGAGGAGCCTCCTTGAGGTTTTGTGTGTAATACTTAACCTCCAACGCTAATGTTTTATGTAAAAATGCATCTCTAAATTTAGACATGCCATCAAATGAGGAACTCATTGTTCATTTGAATGGATGTTTAACGGGTTTACAGATAAAAGAAGTGTTTTATTGATAAACCACATAGGAGGTTTTGTGTTCTTTTTCCTAAATTATATTAAGTTGTTGATGAGGCACTAATTGTTTAGGATTCACGGACACTTAATTTGAGGTGCTGTACCTGTGTTGTAATAGTGTCCTAATTGTCATAATTGTAAGTCTTTTATATAAAAATTAGTAGTGAATTTGTTGGTTATAACATAAATTGGACCCAAATTCATAAGTTAAGCTTTTGGATTATGTGCTATCCTATATTAATTCCTCCCATGGAATCTCACAAACAAACTTCAGCATTTTTCAAAACAAGAAAAAGGTCACAAACCCATTTAATGTCATTTCCCCACTTATCTTTAGCAGCATCATCAGACATGCTTTGAGCTTAGTTCTACTGTTTTTTCTTGAACAAAAAAGGTGGGAAGCTGAATCCACCCAAAACTAAGTCTTAAATGGAAAATGATCTACATACCGTTCCAGGGTGAGTTTGAACAAGAACACCTCCTCCAGCTGAAGCAAGGTTAGCCCCATCAGTGAACTGATGTGCAATTGGTTGCAAGTATGGAGGAAGTATAGGCAATTCGGCAAACTGGGCTGCAGCCATCGAAAGAAAAAAGTGTCACAATTGAAGTACACAAACCAATCTACATGTTATAGCGAGGTAATATGATGTGTTACTTACCAACAAAGTCAGGGACTATACGGCCATCAGAGAGTCTCCCAGTGGAATGGTTGAAGAAAGTTTCCCCATATGGCCATGAAATTGATCCGCCTTCCACACTAGAATTGAGGTACTTGTTGTTGCCTGGATCAAAGAGTGAGTCCCCAAATACAAACAAGGTCTTCTGTTCTCCCTCTAGCTTGGACTGAACATGGCAGCTGACTGGGTCATCATCACCAAGAAGGCTCACAAACACACAGAACAGGTAGCTTAGACTCACCATCAGCTAATATGTATCAGCTTTATGCAAAGCCTCACTATTGGTCCTCCTCTATTGCTGGATTCCTCTAAATCACTCCCACTTTTATCCAAAATTCTAGTATATATAGCGACATTGACTTAAAAAAGATTCTTTTTTCTCTGTTCTTTTCTTTTTCTCGGTAAGGGTGTATATGATGTTATGTTTTATATTATATTTATTAGTGTATTTATAGTATAATACAAGGCTTTGAGAAATACAAAGCAACAATTACGGTATTCATTAAAAAAAAAACTATTAGAGATTTAAGTTATTTTATAAAATTTTTTACAAATTATTAAATTGGCAAATGATTATTAGTAAAAAAAAATAATATTAATGGTGAATTTAAATGAAAATTAATATGAAATTGACCTCATTAAAATTTTATAAAAATATTATAAAATAGTTTATACATGTAGCATTGCTCATAATTTTTTTTAACGTCTATTTACAACATTTTTTTTTTTTTGCCATGATTTATTCTGATTGTAGCCTTTTTTTTTTTAAATAAAAAAAAAAAATTCAACACGCAATTATAAAGATTATTTGTGTTTTCAAATTTATCAAATAACGTAATTGTTTCTTTGCGGTGATCCGCCCAATGTGATTAGTGGTCAGAAAGCATGTGAATACGTAAAGTTTGTTGGACGTGCCCACCAATGGGATTTAGGATATCCTGTACCCGGCATATATGCCGGGTACCTCACAAAGAGGTGGGCCCCACAGTGTGTGGGTCCCACCTCCTTGTGAGGTACCCGGCATATATGCCGGGTACAGGATATAACTTCTCCACCAATGGAGCCATAAATGTGGACTAATTATTGTTGTGGTCGCCATTGTAAGTAAAAGGTTAAAGTGCCCCTTTGGTTCGGCTCTCTTTGGGCCCAACAATCACGTTCCCTTGCCCAAACTGTGATCAGTGGCCGTTTCCCTTTCTTATTCCTTTTTTTTATTTTTTTTTTTTTTGGGGGGGGATTTTTTATTAGTAGTTGGTACTGCTCATTTTTTCACATGTCATGTGTGTGGGTTTTTGAAACAATGAAGAGATAAAAATAATCAGGGGCCAGGGCAGTGGCGGGTTGTTCATGGAAACATTCGGCCATGGCTAGGGGCTTCGGTAAGTGAACGAGAAGGAAGTAAAACAAGAGAGAGAACCTGTTGGCAATTGGGAAGAGATAAAAAGTTGAAAAAAATGGATAGTGATAAAGCATGAAACTTAATTGTTTGGAGTGAAGTGTCACCTGCCTATTGGTAGAGTAAATTTTTCTGAATAAGATTTGTGGGTTTAATCTTAGAATAATGATATGTCTGTAATATTTTTATAACAATAAATTCTAGGTGACAAAATGTTATTGGTTATCATTTGAATTATGCCACTTTTTACTTACCATTAATAGCTTGCTATCTAAAATTTATTATGAAATTATTGTGAAAATATTATATATGTAACATTATTTAATTTTATTTTTAAATCTAATTTTATTTGATTTTATCAACTACTAAAGTTGATCAAATATAAATGCACTATGAACAGAATTAGTATGTAATTTATCATTTTTGCACCATCATTTTTGAATTTGTGCTCATGAAAAATTAAAGAATTAACTACTATTGATAAAAATTCATTGATAGTAATAACAAATAATTATGACATTAAAAAAAAAAGGTGAAACCATAAAAATAAATGAAATTCTCTTTATATATACATATATATATATATATATATATATATATGTATGTATGTATATTTATCCTTTTTGGTAATTTAAACTTCAAACCAAAATTTTGATAAGTGCTAGCCAAAGTGCCAAACACTCAGTTTTTTTTTTTTTTTTTTCAAAAAACACCTTTTGCCAGCTTTTATCAAACATTCAACTATTCAACTATTTCAAAAATCATATCTTCATATTGGCACTTTTTAAAATCACTACTTTTTCAAAAATCACAATTTCAAAAAGCCGAACCAAACTCACCAAAAAATGAGGCATGGTAAATGTATCTGCTTTCCTTCAAATACTTAGGTCACATTTGGTACTTTTTCATAAAGTATTTATAATTATTTTTGAGTAATTTATAGTTAAAATTTGATGTTAAAACTTAAAACTTAACATAGTTACTTTTAGCTCCCTTGGCCCAAAGAGATCTAAAAAATTGGAAATGACCAACCAACCCACCATATGGCTTCTCCTAAAGCTGAAAAAAAAAAAAATGAAGAAGAAGAAGAAGAGAGAAGAAGAAGAAGAAGAAGGAGAAAGAATAACTTTTTAATTAATAAATACCTAAACTCAACTATTGCAATCGTGAGGGTTAGAGGATTCTAATGCTAGATGTCTCTTGTGAAAATATCATAATGTGTTAGTTCAACTACAAGACCCTTGGGGGTGATTCCATATGAACAATTATATTTTCTTGACAAGAAAATGCTTAAACTTTGAGATTGAAAAATATATAATTTAATTTTTTACCAATTTAAAGAGTAATTTCAGTTATAAAAAAATTACAGAAATTGGAGGGTAATTATGGTATGTTTGGGTGCTATAACAACTATGAGAACTAAGAAAAAATATGTTCTGGAAATAATCTTTTATTTATTATTTTTATAGCTTTGGTGAGCAAAATATAATATTGAGTAATTTTGATAAAGTTGAATGTAAAGCATTATATATGTGTCACATTATTTATGATTCTTTCATTTTTTTTTAAAGGTTAATATATATATATATATATATATATATATATAAAATTTATTTTCCTTATCATCATAGTGATCAGTTCATCAAATTTTTTGTTCTCAGGACTGATTTTTGTTCTTAAAATTAGGTGGTAGATAAGATATGAAAATATAATTTTGTTTACATAAGAGAATTTAAAGTATGTATTGTCTAACTCTAAAGTTGGTAAAAAAATTTAGTGCAAAATTAGTCATATTTAATTATTGAGATTTAAAAGAATGTCCAGTTACATTTTGATACATAATTAAGTTGAAATATACTTTTTAAATAATACTGTCTTTATTTATATTTAGTTAACAATGAATAAAGGCTAGTTTTATTTTCATGTATTTAATTAGTCTTAAAACTTCGAATAATTCTCATTTATAATTAAATGGTAATTTTTATTTTTCATCTTGATGAGACAACCATGGTCCAACTCGCATCTTTCCCCCGTTATCTACAAATTAGGAGTGGCAAGGGCCTAATTAAATGGTAATTTTTTTTTCATCTTGATGAGACAATCACGGTCCAACTTGTCTTTCCCCTGTTTGCTACCACCGCACACCCTTGGTGCAATGGTTACTCCACAAGTATAAGTGCTTATGGGGTGTGGGGGGCAAGGGTCGGGGTTCAAGTCTCCAGAAAAGAACTTCACACACATATACACTTAGATTAGAATAGAGTAGAATTTTATTTTGTATTAAAAAAAAAGTGGCATTTCTCTCTCTCTCTCTCACACACACACATATATATATGGATTGGGTTCAAGTTACACCTAGTGTAACTCTAAGCAATGTTTAATTTTTAATTGGATGCGAATATTGACAAATCCACCGTTAAATTACATTATCTTCGTATATTCTTCATGCTTACAAAATTTCGAGGTGATCAAAGATTAATAGCCATGTCATCAATCAATTCTTAAAATTCAAATTTTTGTAGTTTAAAATAATGCATAAAAGATGAGTTTATAGATCAAATGGTAAATAACATCCAATTGATATAAAAATTGGCATGCATTTCAAGAACATATAGAGCATGTAATTCAACGGTTGGATTTTCAAAATATTAATTTAATAATAAATTATTGGGTAGTGTAGTTACACCAGGTATAACATTACTTAGAGTTACACCAGGTGTAACTTGAATCCAACCATATATATATATATATATATATATATATATTTTGAGAATCTATCACAGGGACATATCATTAATATAACTTGTTTTCTTTTGTCAAGGAATAAACGTTTTGGGCTATTTATAGATGCTTCATGTATTGCATACACATTCTCTGGCAAAAGTATTTATTTCTTACCAATAAAAGCTTAGATTATTATATATATATATATATATATATATATATACCCTAGGAATTCAGCTCCTCCGTATTGTTATTTGTTAGGAAGATTTTCTTAAAGAAGAATGCCATTGCGAAAACAATAATTCCGTAGACATTCCATATTTGTTGAGAACTTAAAGTGGTAAACTGTTAATATTAAGATGTAAATGATAGGTTTGGATAAGAACAACTACAAACTTGTCACTCAATTTTTATTTCATCTTTATTTTATTAATGTCAAAATCACCAAATTAGAAATAGAAAAATACATTCAACTTGTCTTTTCTAGTCTTGAAGAGGAAAATGGGAATGGTACAAGGCACTCCTAACCCAACCCCCAGTCCCATTGCCATATATCTCTACTCATTTTGACCCATTATGGATATTATTATTTATTTACTATTAGCAGCTTGCTATATATCTTTCTAAAAAAAAAAAAAAAAAAACTTGCTATATATTATTATTATTATTATTATTATTTTACATTGTAAATTTTTAGAGGAGCTAAATTCTCCAAATAAAATGTAAGTTTTATTGATAGGAAAGAGAGGAAAACATACACAGTATACCTTTAGGCTTCAGATCAAAGAAGCTTTTGCTATAGAACTTTTAACATGAGTTATTTTTAGGATTTTTTATTTTTATAATTGTTAAGTGTATATAAAAAAATTATTTATTTAAAAATATATTAATTTTAAAAATTACCTCACTTACTAAAAAATAGTAACTATTATAACTATTTTAAAAGGTAAATATTTATTATCATTTTGAAGAATAAAGTTATATAAAATATTAGATTACAGTAATTATTATATCTACCATCTCTCTTTCTCTCTCAGGCAGCTGTGGCAAAACTTTCAAACTCACAACCCAAACTTCTCCCAATTCTCATCTTCCTGTCCTTGTTCTCACCCCACCACTCCTCCGCCCCCACATTATCCATCGGCGTCAACTACGGAACAGCAGCCAACAACCTCCTACCACTTTCCCAAGTCGCCCACTTCCGTCGGTCACGAAATCCTCGCCACAGAAAATGACACCTTGATCGACCACCTTTTGCCCGCCATGAAAGCTTTGAAGTCCAGCCTTGGACTCAGCAAACGTGACTGATATTCATGTCTCCACGCCGCACTCTTTTGGGATTTTAGCGAAGTCGGAGCCACCGAGTTTGGGAAGCTTCGAACGCTGGTACGACGAGGTTATCTTCGCGCCGATTCTTGACTTCCACAGGAAAACCAAGTCACCCTTCATGATCAACTCGTACCCGTTCTTCGAATACACAGACAAAACTCTGGACTACGCGCTGTTCAAACCAAACGACGGCGTTCTGGACAAAGTCACGGGCCTGACATACACCAACATGTTCGATGCGCAGCTCGACGCTGTTTACTCGGCGATGGAAGAGAACGGATACGGCGACGTTGACATCGTCGTTGCTGAGACTGGGTGGCCTTCCAAAGGTGAGCCGAACCAACCCGATGCGAAGAAGAACTACGCGTTGTCGTATAATGCGAATCTCGTCAAACACGTGAAATCAGGGCAAGGAACTCCGTTGATGCAGGACCTTTCCGACTTACATTTACGGTTTGATTAATGAGAACCTTAAACCAAACACCTCGGAGCAGAATTTCGGGCTGCTCAACCCGGATTTGACTCCAGTTTACAACGCGGGCATTTTAAAAAATAAGCTGGTAATTTTGTTTTAATTATTAAATAATTAATATTCTTCGGACATTTTGCTATTCATTAGTATATTTTTAAGAAAGGCATGTATTAACCATTTATTTTTGAAAACTGTTTTACTGGGAAAAAACTGTTACAAAGTTAATAACTTTTTTTCATTTTTCTATAAAATGTTTTCTTAAATGGTTTCTTAATATATGCGGCATAAGTTAGTAAAATCCTTTTTTTTTTTTTTTTTTTTTTTTTTAATTCCATTGTTATTGCTCTTTAAATTTTTTTTAAAAGCTTACCTTTTACCATTTTCAGTAAGCTAATGAGTCAGTTTCATATAAAAGTGGCAAAATTTGACACGACACGCAAATTCAACTTGACTAATCCGTTTATAAAATATAAACAAGTTATAGGTTAAGGCTAAATGAGTTCAAGTCATATTCAGCTTGACATGGCTAACCCGTTTAATAAGCGGGTCATGTTTGTGTTCAACATACGAACCCGTTTGATTTGTTTAGCTTATAAAGTTATTAGTTATTTTGATATTATTGCTTAATTTATGGTTTTTTTATATGTTTATTACTATATTTATAGTTGTAATTGTAATTTAATTTTAGATATATAAGAATTGATAAAAATTATATCGGTTAGGTATGATTTATTAATCAAATAGATTATTAAATGGATTATTTGTATTGATCTATACATGACTTGTTAATTAAACGAGTTAAATGTGTCGGGTTGGGTCGACTTGTTTAATAAATAGATCGTATTTGGGTTGAGGATTCCTGACATGTTTACTAAATAGGTTGAGTTTGGGTTAACCCATACAGCCGAATGAATACTCATAGCTTAACATGACACAAATTCGACCCATGAACACGAATTACCACTTCTAGTTTGTAAAGCATAAAAGGAGGGCAATTTTGATATTTTGAACAGTATGTTATGTTTATCGAATACTAGCTATTTTGTCTATAAAGACAATATAGTACCTTTTTTTTTTTTTTTTTTTTTTGGATAAAGCTAACTTTAAGCTAATCACATTATGCCATATGGCCAAACTCACTTTGTGTCGCTTGGAAACAACTTATCTAATTTTTTGCTGAAATTGTTTTTACTAAAAGTATGTTAAAGTAATTTAAAAAAGAAGAAGCTACATATACAAATTAAAAAGTTAAAAATTGAGCTTATGAGTTGATATAGATTAAACACGCATTTTTTTTAAATTATTATTCTTAGCTTCCTGTTGGCTTTTACGTAAATGCGAGACATCTTTTGTGGAAAACATGATGTACTCTGCTTTACATTCCAGCTATTGACCAAACTAGCAGTAAATTGTTGCATATTTTAAATCTTTAGAGCATTCCCATTGTAGCTACCAAATGGGAAATGTAGGTTTGATTTAGCATCAAACCCTTAAAATGATGCCCCATTCGGATTGCTAAATGATGACAATTGTAAATTTTTTTTTAATATTGCTATAGTGCCATCCTAAATGTAGGATGGCACTGTAGCACTATTGTATTTTTTTTTTAATGACTTTTATTCTCTTTCTCCCCTGTCTTCTCTTTTCTAGGCTGAGAGATGGTCTCTTTCTTTCTCAACTCTCTCTTTCTTCATCTCTGTTTCTTATCTACCCTTTCTCACTCTTTGACTTGCTGTTGGCCGGAGCATGATCCGAGATCGGCGTGATAGTCTTTAGGTGGATCGGCGTGATCGGCTTGTGATTTGGGTTTCTAGCGGTGGAGATCGGCGAGTTGTGTGGGTTTCTTGCAGTGGTGGGTTTGAGACTGATGTGGGCGTGGGTCAGGTGGTGTAGTGGCAGCGTGGGTCGGTGGTGGGTTTCTGGTTTTGATTTTGGATTTTGATTTTGATTTTGGATTTTGATTTTTGATTTAGATTTTGATCGAAGATCGGTGAGTGATTTACTATGGATTTCGGATTTTGATTTTTTATTTTGATTTGGATCGGAGATCGACTTGATCGGCCATGGATTTTAATTTTTGATTTTGAGTTGGATCGGAGATCGCTCAGTGATTTGCTATGGATTTTGGATTTTGATTTTGGCTGGATTTTGCTATGGATTTTGCTCAGCGAAGGTGGGTGGTGTGACTGAGAAGCTGGATGGTGGTGTTGATGGTGGTGGGTGGTTGAGAGAGTAAGAGAAATAGAGATCAGAGAGAGAAGTGAGAAATATTTTTATTTTATTTTAGTGTGTAATATGGTAAAATAAAGGTTGGGATGCTGGATGTATTGTGATATGGTATTGTATAATTGATAAAATGACTTTTTGAGATGGTAAAATAGATTAGGATAAGAATTCGGGATGTGAATGCTCTTACTATGCTAAAAAGTGATATTTTTGAAGGGGTATTTTGGCCATAGAAAATGTTTTCGACACCCCCTAGAATAATCAAATCGTATAGTACGAATAATTCTTAGGTACTCTCGGAGCACGGAATATGATACTCTCTAGTTCCTCTCACATTAATGATGGGGTCTACTTATTAAATTCATGGTAGGGCCCTATGAATGTGAAAGGAGGGAGCAAAATTTCTTTGTGCTCTAGGAATATCTAAGAATTTTCTGTATAGTATACAATATACATGATGCTATCATAATTTAATGCTATTACATCTTCATCTTTGAACTAAATATAATAATTTAATCATGATCGTCAATAGGTCATTGTGTATAGGCATTGTGTCCCCCTCCTCCACCTGGTATTGTGGATGAGAATGCTACATCTACAGGGTGTGTGCCAAATCAGACACGAAAGATGAGGTGCTCTAAGCAACATAGATTACATGTGCAGCACAAGAGTGGACTGTAAGCCAATACAAGATGATGGCCCTGCTTTAATTCCAACATTGTGAGAATAAAATGTGTTGTAATGAAATAACTAAATTTATTTAACTTTTTTTTTCCTTCTTATTAATTTATTGTTACAGTTTTTCCAACCCTTCCCCATCCCTTTTACATTTTCATCTCTCACTACTAACTACCTTAATATCACTCTTCCTCTATTATCTTATTTTCCTTTATTTTTGGTTATTCTTATTCCCATCCTTTTACTATAATTTTCCAATTCTCTCTCTTATTCTATGCATAGTTTTCACACACACACAAAGGTTATGTCTCTCTCTTTCTCTCAGTTTTTTTTATTTTTCATTTTTGGTGGATTTTTTTTCTTGCATCTTAACTTTAGATTTATGAATTTTTGTGTTCTTTAGATATCTACTTTAGATTGAATACATAGCTTTAAAAACTAAATTGGGGGTATTACATTGTCACTTAAAGAAAACAAAAATTTCCCAAGTAATTGGAATGTGGACACCCACCTTTTGAGAAGGAAATCCACATTCCCTCAAAAGTAAGGTGTAGTTGGAATTTAGATGCCTAAAGGTGTATAAACCATTGTTATGAATTCCATTCCGTTTCGACCGGAACGGATGGAATTTCTCGTACCGGTATATAATCCGGAACTGGAATACCCTTTGTTCCACCTCGGGTCAAAATCCGGCTAGTTTCGAGGCATTTCGGTCATTTCGGTGTGTTTCGGCAAATACCGGCCGAAACTAAAGATTCGGCCGGTATGTGTTTTGGGTTTGCTTCACACTTCAGAGTTCACAATGATCAAAAAAAAAAAAAAAAAAAAAAGGAAGAAGAAGAAGAAAGATAAGATTCGCATCAGATCGAAGAAGAAGAAAAAAAATTTTTCAAGTCATGGACATTGCGAAAACAATAATTCCGTAGACATTCCATATTTGTTGAGGACTTAAAGTGGTAAATTGTTAATAGTAAGATAAAAAATGATGTGAATAATAGGTTTGGATAAGAACAACTACAAACTTGTCACTCAATTTTTATTTCATCTTTATTTTATTAATGTCAAAATCACCAAATTAGAAATAGAAAAATACATTCAACTTGTCTTTTCTAGTCTTGAAGAGGAGAATGGGAATGGTACAAGGCACTCCTAACCCAACCCCCTCGTCCCATTGCCATATATCTCTACTCATTTGGACCCATTATGGATATTATTATATATTTACTATTAACAATTTGCTATATATTTTTCTATAAAAAAAAAAAAAAAAAAAAACTTGCTATATATTATTATTATTTTACTTTGTAAATTTTTAGATGAGCAAAATTCTCCAGATAAAACGTAAGTTTTTATTGATAGGAAAGAGAGGAAAACATACATCGTTTGTATACCTTTAGGCTTCAGATCAAAGAAGCTTTTGCTATAGACCTTTTAACATGAGTTATTTTTATGATTTTTTATTTTTATAATTATTAAGTGTATAAAAAAAAATTATTTATTTGAAAATATATTAATTTTAAAAATTATCTCACTTACTAAAAAATATAGTAGCTATTATAACTATTTTTAAAGGTAAATATTTATTATCATTTTGAAGAATAAAGTTATATAAAATATTAAATTACAGTAATTATTATATCTACTATCTCTGTTTCTCTCTCAGGCAGCTGGGGCAAAACTTTCAAACTCACAACCCAAACTTCTCCCAATCCTCATCTTCCTGTCCTTGTTCTTACTCCACCACTCCTCCGCCGCCACATTATCCATCGGCGTCAACTATGGAACAACAGCCAACAACCTCCTACTACTTTCCCAAGTCGCCCACTTCGTCGAAACCCAAACCATCATCGACCGCATCAAGATCTTGGACGCCAACCCTGACATCCTCAAAGCCTTCGCCAACACCAACATCTCCGTCACCGTCACCGTCGAAAACGGCGACTTCCAGCCGTAGCTGAACTCCTTGCTGCCAAGTCCTGGGTAGCCAATAACATCCTCCCATTTCACCCACAAACCAAAATCGATCTCATCGCCGTCGGTCACGAAATCCTCGCCACAGAAAATGACACCTTGATCGATCACCTTTTGCCCGCCATGAAAGCTTTGCAGTCCAGCCTTGGACTCAGCAAACGTGACTGATATTCACGTCTCCACGCCACACTCTCTTGGGATTTTAGCAAAGTCGGAGCCACCGAGTTCGGGACGTTTCAGACGCGGGCACCGATTCTTAACTTCCACAGGAAAACCAAGTGACCCTTCATGATCAACTCGTACCCGTTCTTCGAATACACAGATAAAACTCTGGACTACGCGCTGTTCAAACCAAACGACGGCGTTCTGGACAAAGTCACGGGTTTGACCTACACCAACATGTTCGATGCACAGCTCGACGCTGTTTACTCGGCGATGGAAGAGATCGGATACGGTGACGTGGACATGCTGAAACTGGATGGCCTTCCAAAGGTGAGCCGAACCAACCCGATGCGAAGAAGAACTATGCGTTGTCGTATAATGCGAATCTCGTGAAACTCGTGAATTCAGGGCAAGGAACTCCACTGATGCAGGACCTTTCCGACTTACATTTACGGTTTGTTTAATGAGAACCTTAAACCAAACACCTCGGAGCAGAATTTCGGGCTGCTCAACCCGGATTTGACTCAGTTTACAACGCCCGCATTTTATAGAGGACAAAATTTAGCTACAAAATTAATTGTAGCCTTAGGCTACAAATTCACTCAATAAAATAAATATTATTGCATATTTTGAAAATCTAACCGTTGAATTACGTGTTTTTTACGCTCTTAGTGCACATGTCAATTTTTGTGTCAATCGGATATCATTTACTATATAATCTATAATCTTATATTTTATTCATAATTTTAAATTACAAAAACTTGCAATTTAAAAATTTATTGATGACATAACTATTAATCTTTAATTTTCTTGAAATTTTGCAAACATGAAGGATATAAGAAGAAGATGCAATCCAATAGTGGATTTGTCAAAATTCACCTCCAATAAAAAGATATTGAGTGAGTTTGTAGGTTAAGGTTACAATCGATTTTGTAACTAAACTTTATTATTTTACAAAATAAGCTGGTAATTTTTTTTAATTATTAAATAATTAATATTCTTCGGACATTTTGCTATTCATCAGTATATTTTTAAGAAAGGCATGTTTAACCATTTATTTTTGAAAACTGTTTTACTGGGAAAAAACTATTACAAAGTTAATAACTTTTTTCATTTTTCTATAAAATGTTTTCTTAAATGATTTCCTAATATATGCGGCATAAGTTAGTAAAATTTTTATTTTTTATTTTTTTAATTCCATTGTTATTGCTCTTTAATTTCTTTAAAAGCTTGCCTTTTACCATTTTTAGTAAGCTAATGAGTCAGTTTTATTTAGAAGTGGCAAAATTTGACACGACCTGCGAATTCGACATGACTAATCTGTTTATAAAATATAAACAAGTTACAGGTTAAGGCTAAACGGGTTCGAGTCATATTCAGCTTGACATGGCTAACTCGTTTAATATGTGGGTCATGTTTGTGTTCAACATCCGAACCCGTTTGATCTGTTTAGCTTATAAAGTTATTAGTTATTTTGATATTATTGCTTAGTTTATGGTTTTTTTATATGCTTATTACTATATTTATAGTTGTAATTGTAATTTAATTTTAGATATATAAGAATTGATAAAAATTATATTGGTTAGGTATGATTTATTAATCAAATAGATTATTAAATGGGTTATTTGTATTAACCTTTACATGACTTGTTAATTAAACGAGTTAAATGTGTTGGGTTGGGTCGACTTGTTTAATAAATAGATTGTATTTGGATTGAGGATTTCTGACACGTTTACTAAACATGTTGAGTTTGGGTTAACCCATACAGCCAAATACACATAGCTTAACACGACACAAATTCGACCTATGAACACGAATTACCACTTCTAGTCTGTAAAGCATCAAAGGAGGGCAATTTTGATATTTTGAATAGTATGTTATGTTTATCGAATACTAGCTATTTTGTCTATAAAGACAGTATAGTATGTTATTTTGATTTTTTTTTTTTTCATTTGATAAAGCTAACTTTAAGCTAATCACATTGTGCCATATGGCCAAACTTACTTTGTGTCGCTTGGAAACAACTTATCTAATTTTTTGCTGAAATTTTTTTTACTAAAAGTAAAAGTAATTTAAAAAAGAAGAAGCTATATATACAAATTAAAAAGTTAAAAATTGAGCTTATGAGTTGATATAAATTAAACATGCATTTTTTTTAAAAAATTATTATTCTTAGCTTCCTGTTGGCTTTTACGTAAATGCAGAGACATCTTTTATGGAAAACATGATGTACTCAGCTTTACATTCCAACTATTGACCAAACTAGCAGTAAATTGTTGCATATTTTAAATCTTTAGAGCATTCCCATTGGAGCTGCCAAATGGGAAATGTAGGTTTGATTTAGCATCAAACCCTTAAAATGATGCCCCATCCGAACGACTAGATGATGACAATTGTAAAAATTTTTACAATGTTGCTATAGTGCCATCCTAAATGTAGGATGGCACTGTAGCACTATTGTATTTTTTTTTTTTTTTTAATGACTTTTATTCTCTTTCTCCTCTGTCTTCTCTTTTTCTGGGCTTAGAGATGGTCTCTTTCTTTCTCAGCTCTCTCTTTCTTCATCTCTATTTCTTATCTACCCTTTCTCACTCTTTGACTCGCTGTTGGCTGGAGCATGGTCCGAGATCGGCGTGATAATCTTTAGGTGGATAGGCGTGATTGGCATTGTGATTTGGGTTTCTAGTAGTGGAGATCGGCGAGTTGTGTGGGTCTCTGGCAGTGGTGGGTTTGAGACTGATGTGGGCGTGGGTCGGTGGTGGGTTTTTGGTTTTGATTTTGGATTTGGATTTTGGATTTTGATTTTGATTTTGGATTTTGATTTTTGATTTGGATTTTGATCGGAGATCGGCGAGTGATTTATTATGGATTATGGATTTTGGATTTTGATTTTTGATTTGGATTTGGATCGGAGATCGGCGATGGATTTTAATTTTTGATTTTGAGTTGGATCGGAGATCGCTCAGTGATTTGCTATAGATTTTGGATTTTGATTTTGGCTAGATTTTGCTTTGGATTTTGCTCAGTGGAGGTGGGTGGTGTGACTGAGAAGCTGGATGGTGGTGGGTGGTTGAGAGAGTAAGAGAAATAGAGATCAAAGAGAGAAGTGAGAAATATTTTTATTTTATATTATTTTAGTGTGTGGTATGGTAAAATAATGGTTGGGATGCTAGGTGTATTGTAAAATGGTATTGTATAATTGATAAAGTGACTTTTTGAGATGGTAAAATAGAATTGGATAAGAATTTGGGGTGTGAATACTCTTACTATGCTAAAATGTGATATTTTTGAAGGGGTATTTTGGTCATAGAAAATGTTTTCGACGCCCCCTAGAATAATCAAATTGCATAGTACGAATAATTCTTAGGTACTCTCGAAAAATGATACTCTCTAGCTCCTCTCACATTCATGATGGGGTCTACTCATTAAATTCGTGGTGGGGCCCTATGAATGTGAAAGGAGGGAGCAAAATTTCTTTGTGCTTTAGGAGTATCTAAGAATTTTCTGTATAGTATACAATATACATGATGCTATCATAATTTAATGCTATTACATCTTCATCTTTGAACTAAATATAGTAATTTAATCATGATCATCAATTGGTCATTGTGTACAGGCATTGCGTCCCCCTCCTCCACCTGGTATTGTGGATGAGAATGCTACATCTACAGGGTGTGTGCCAAATCAGACGCGAGCGATGAGGTGCTCTAAGCAAACATAGATTACATATGTAGCACAAGAGTGGAATGTAAGCCAATACAAGATGATGGCCCTGCTTTAATTCCAACATTGTGAGAATAAAATGTGTTGTAATGGAATAACTAAATTTATTCAACTTTTTTTTTTCCTTCTTATTAATTTATTGTTACACTTTTTCCAACCCTTCCCCATCCCTTTTACATTTTCATCTCCCACTACTAACTACCTTAATATCACTCTTCCTCTATTATCTTATTTTTCTTTATTTTTGGTTATTCTTATTCCCATCCTTTTACTATAATTTTCCAATTCTCTCTCTTATTCTATGCATAGTTTTCACACACACACACAAAGGTTTTCTCTCTCTTTCTCTCAGTTTTTTTTTTTTTTTTTTTTTTTTTTTTTTTTTTTTTTTTTTTTTTTCATTTTTGGTGGATTTTTTTTTCTTGCATCTTAACGTTAGGTTTATGAATTTTTGTGTTCTTTAGATATCTACTTTAGATTGATGTGATTTAGTTATATACAAGTTGAATACATAGCTTTAAAAACTAAATTGGGGGTATTACACCGTCACTTAAAGAAAACAAAACTTTCCCAAGTATTGGAATATGGATACCCACCTTTTGAGAAGGAAATCCACATTCCCTCAAAAGTAAGGTGTAGTCGGAATTTAGATGCCTAAAGGTGTATGAACTCCTTTGAGTTATTTGCAACCAAAAATATAAGAATGTTCAAAATCATAATGAATTCTAGGGATCCAAAAAGAGTATTTGGGACCAAATGACTAGTAAGTGATGAGAGTATGATCAAACAACTTTAAATACTGAATATATTTATTAATTTTGGTATGAAAATAACATTTTTATTTAGATTTTAATAACAACAGATCATGATTCACATTCACATTTTTATTCAAATCTACATTCACTTATTTTCAAAAAATTCTTTAAGATTGTAAGGTCCTGTGATATTGGGAGTTCCATTCCACATTAGCTCAACAAATTGTTGGGAGGCCTTTTCAGATGGATGAATAGAGTCAAAGAACACATATTCACTAACGTTTTCACATAATTTATATTCTTTGACAGATCTCTTTCCTCCGCAACTAAACATTCCTCTATATGGACCAGTTCCACAACATGCAATCCTACTTTCCTTGAAACCTATGCAATATAACCAAAAAAAAAAAAAAAAAAAATGCTATTAGTTTGTGATAAAAATAAAATACCAAATAATTACAATAATAGAATATAGTATACACCATGAAAATTGCCATGACATACCATATTTTGAAGGGTTATGTATAATTTCACTTAGATAAGTGTAGGAATTGACTATGGAATATTTGAATCCATTGAATTCACCCTCTAGCTCTTGTAGGACTTTAGAGAGTGCTTCATTGTGCAGTTTTACTATTGGATTAACTTCCTGCAAGCATGCACCTGTATTTCCCAAGGCCCTATTTAGTGCTCTTGGGAATGGCAGGCAACCAAATGGCCCCAAGTTCGGAATCACAAATTTTCTTCCTCCTTTTTTATATATTTTCTAGCACATCAAGATATGATTATAAAGTAAAACAAACTTTACAAAAGGATAAACAAAAAGAATTAAGTAGAATAACAATTTATTTTGAATATTCAATTTAAATTTTTTTTACTTTGATCACACTTGTCAAGTTGCCAATCACCATATCTACGTATTCTTCTTGAGGGTAGCTTTGAAGCGCGCTGGAATTTGTAGTGAAAAGAAGTACTCCATAATCATCAAATCCAATGTTAATTAAGTAAACTGCTCTTGCCAATAATGTCTTGGTTTCGGCATCTCCTAGTTTTTCCCTCAACAACTTTTCCAGTTTCTTGAAATATTGTAGTTGAGTTTTTAGGTCTATCACCTACCAAGACAATAAAAGAAAAGAAATTATGACGTCTATATGTTGCAAGAATACTATTTAGACAGGAATCATTGCTATCGTATGATAAGATAGTGAAATCACAATTGGAATATTGTACGTGTTTGAAATACTGAAATATGCATTAATATTTTACTTATTTAATGTTAAAGATACATACCAATCCTTGGTGAGTTTCAACCAGAGTACCAGCTCCCGCAGATGCAAAGTTTGCCCCATCAGTAAACTGATGATAACCAGGATATAGATATGGAGTAATGAGAGGCAAGTTTGCAAACTCAGCTGTGTAATAAAGCTTCAGCAATCAATTTAATTAGCAAGAATTTAGATCCTAAAGAAAATAATAGATATTAACATTTAATTACCAATAAAATCAGGAATTATGCGTCCATTAGAAAATCTTCCACTGGGGTACTTAAAGAAGGTCTCCCCATACGGTCCATAATTTGCTTGGGCCTCAGTGGTGGAGTTGATATAGTTGTTGTTTCCAGCATCAACTAGTGAATCCCCGAAGATGAATAGGGCAACATGTTGTTTTGGCAGGCATTGGTGACCAAGACAATGGGTTGGGTTAATTAGAAAGACTACAAACAAAACCAAAAAACATAAATGGAACCTCAAACTCATTATGTTGTAAACCTCGTTCACTTGTTGTGTTCTCATTAGTTGCAATTCCAATTTATAGAGAACTTAATTTGCGTTTACTTATTTCATTTATTGTTATTTAGATTTTAGAATCAAGTTTTCGTTTACGTGAGCAAAAAGAAACATCACATTGCTTTGTTTAACTTAAGGCGGTGATAAAGCTTCCTCATTCCAAGGTCAAAAGTTTGAAGACATATATATAATGAGAGACTCAGTCTTTAATAATTATTAGCTGATTCAGGAAGTACAAGGAAGGTACTAAGAAGGCATACAAGGAATTTCTCGACTCAAATAAATGACAATTCTGATATATATTTATAGGCACTCTTCGTTCCTAGAGATAAGAACAACATTTTTTTTAATGCTAGAGCAGATATAAGTCAAAGATTAGTATTATTAATCTTTATCCTTTATATTAAATATTCAATGTGGGGCCAGTTGCTTAACAGAGAATTCATAGAAAATGGGTTTGAGGCCCAACGGCCCATTCCGAGGACACTCACCTGTCCGAGGACACTCGCCTGTCCGAGGACACTCATCTGTTCGAGGATGAATGTTATTCCTCAAATCAGCGGCCGAGGTGGATATAACTGTTCTAATTATCAGGGAGCTGCACAGAATTACATGCAAACTAATTAATGAATATTGAACAAAAGAGGAACCGGAAAAGGTAACAAATATCTCCTAAAAACTGCTACCTCCACATTAAATGCTTCCCAACTAACTCTCTGGCCGCATTAATGTGGAGGTGATACCTGAACAGTAACTAAGCAGCCTTATAACCACTAAGCGGAGGATCCGGGAAGTTCTGGATGGGACAGAAAGAAGTTCCCAGAATGGAACTTACACGTGTACGGTGAAAGTAGAACGGAGAGGGTAGTATATAAGGTGAAATCGGGGTACATTAGAAGGACTTTTTGGGAGAAAGGAGGAACAATAGGAGAGAAAAAAATCCAGAGAGATATATACTTGAAACCTAGCCGAGGAAAAGGAAAAGAGAGTATTTTTCTTCATTTACTTTGAAGTTCTTTTTGCTGCACCAGAACGACGTCTTTTTCTGCTTACCAGAGCTAGTTCTTACACCCACACTCTACAAAATTTATTGTCCAGGGCCCAAGACATTTTGAGTCTCTACAATTGGCGCCGTCTGTGGGGAGAGCTTGATCCAATCGTAGGTAAAGACAAGTGCAACAGCTGATGGCAGAAGGAGCACCACAGCAGGTGGATACTAGTCCACACCAAGCAGAGTCTAGGGGACCTCAACATGGTACCCCGTTGGTAATCCATGAACGAAGGGGGGATCACGAGGGAAGTGTGCGAACAACCCACACGGAGAAGAGTTAGTCTCGGGGGAAGAGCCATGTCTCCCATGCGAAGGACAATGGGGACATGCAGCGTGAGATTAATATGTTAAGAAGGGAATTACGTTACGAACGATGAAGGTGAATGACTCATGACTCGAAGCAATCCTCTGATGGGTCAGACGACACAAGCTACAGGCGACGGTCTAGAACTCCGCCCAGTGAGCTTTTTTCCCATGATAAAGAGCATTACAGTCAGCGGACGTATAAGAGTCCACCTCGGCAGGGCTTGGGGAACGAGGCTTTGAACAAAGCGCTGAGTCAAGTTTCCAAGTCGCCGTTCACGCGACGCATAGAGGACGCAAGCCTTCCTCGGAAGTTCCATCAACCTACGTTCACCATTTATAATGGTCAGACGGACCCGGTGGAGCATGTTAGCCATTATAATCAGAGAATGACCATTCACTCTAGGGACGAGGCCTTGATGTGTAAGGTTTTTCCCTCGAGCCTAGGTCCGGTGGCGATGAGGTGGTTCAACGGTTTGGGAGAGAATACCATTAATTCCTTTGAGGGACTCATCCAAGCTTTTGGGGCTCGCTTTATTACTTGCAGGAGGGTTGTCCAGCCCTTGGGGTCGTTATTATCCATGTCTAAGCGAGAGAGGGAAACTCTAAAAGCATACTCTGACAGATATTGGGAAATGTATAACGAGGTAGATGGAGCCAACGACAGCGTGGCTATTAATACCTTCAATGAGGGTCTTCCAACCGATCATGATCTGAGGAGTTCCCTAACCGGTAAACCTGTTACCAACATGCGATAGCTTATGGACAGGATTGACAAGTATAGAAGGATAGAGGAAGATCAGATACGGGGTGGAGAAAAGTCCAAGGTGATCCCTCAGGAGAGGAGGGAATTCAGGTCAGATCGGTATAACAACAATCGACCTCGGAGAGACTTTGTAGGGCAGTCAAGATCTGCTAATTCCCAGGCAGTTAACGTTGTATTCCAAGAACCAGTACAGCGGGTTCTAGAGAAGATACAAGACGAGCCTTTCTTCAGATTGCCCAATAGAATGGCAAGGGATCTTGCGAAACGTAACCAAAACCTCTACTGTCAGTACCATCGAGACTATGAGCATATTACTGAGGATTGTAGAAACATGTGGGACCACTTGGAAGAGCTAGTCCGAGAAGGGAGGTTGACCAACCTTCTGCACCACTCTAGTGCCCGAGGAAGCCAGACAGGGTTGACGTTGAGAGGAGGTGCCTCTTTAGGAGCCCCCCTGGGCACAATAAATGTTATATTTACTGCTCCAGGGAGAATAGGGTCTTGTCCTTCTAGAATACTGTCTGTGTCTCATTGTTCGGAGGGGAGCTCGAGTTCAATGCCGAAGAAAGCGAAGCTGAACACCTCACTGGTACTAGGCTTTTCAGAGGAGGACAAGAGAGGAACTATACAGCCGCATGATGATACTTTGGTGGTTATACTAAGAATTGGAGGGTATGACGTAAGGAGGGTGATGATTGATGATGGGAGCGCAGCCGAGGTGATGTATCCCGACCTATACAGAGGGTTGAATTTGACACCTCAAGACCTGACAGCCTATAGCTCCCCGTTAGTAAGCTTCAAGGGCAGATTGGTCATTCCGTTGGGTATGATTAGATTACCTGTGCAGACAGGTTTAGATGTAGTGGAGGAGGATTTCATTGTGGTGGACGTTTATTCTCCCTACACGGCGATTTTGGGAAGGCCCTGGTTGCATACCTTGGGGGCTGTTTCTTCCATTCTTCATCAGAAGGTGAAGTACCCGTCAGGTGGCCAAGTGTTGGAAATATTGGGAAATCAAGCCATGGCAAGGCAGTACATGGTAGCAGCTATTCAGCATAGGCTAGAGATAGGTACGTCGGCCAAGGCCGAGGATGTTTTATAACAATTAAAGGACCAAGGAACCACCTTCGGCATAACCGCCGAGGAAGCTGAGTATGAGGAATTGGAGAGGGTGAATGTTGGTGATGATCCGGATAAGTATTTTCAGGTTGGAGCGCTATTGCCTTCACTGGAGAAGGAGCAATTGGTTGAGGTTCTAAGAAGGAACGTCGATGTGTTTGCATAGAATGCCTTTGAAGCCCCAAGGGTTGATCCAGATTTCATCTGTCATCATTTGAATGTCAATCCCTCTGCTATTTTGAAGTAACAGCCACCTCGGCATCCATCTAAATTGCATGCCGAGGCTATTAAAGATGAAGTCAGCACGCTCAAGCAGGCTGGGGCTATCAGAGAGGTGTTTTACCCTCAATGGTTAGCGAACACAGTTGTAGTGAAGAAGAAAAATGGAAAATGGCGAGTATGCGTTGATTTCACGAATCTTAATAGAGCCTGTCCAAAGGATCCTTTCTCTATGCCCCGTATAGATCAGCTAGTTGACGCAACAGTAGGTCATCCTCGAATGAGCTTCCTAGATGCCTTTCAGGGCTATCACCAGATCCCACTGGCACTGGGTGATCAAGAGAAGACAGCTTTCCTCACTCCCAATGGAAATTATCACTATAAGGTAATGCCCTTTGGCTTGAAGAATGCGGGGTCAATGTACCAGTGGATGATGACGAAGATGTTTGAGCCACAGTTGGGTAATAACATAGAGGTTTATATTGATGACATGGTAGTAAAGAGTAAGGTAGTGTCCGAACATGTGACGGACCTCATCAGCACGTTTGAAGTTTTGAGAAAGCATAAGTTACGATTGAACGCCTCCAAGTGCTCCTTTGGGGTTTGCTCTGGGAAGTTTTTGGGCTACATGGTGACCCACCGAGGAATTGAAGTGAACCCCGACCAGATTAAAGCTATAAATAGCTTGCAACCACCTAGGAATCCCAAGGAAGTCCAGAGGCTAAATGGGATAACCGCTGCGCTGAACAGATTTATATCCAGGTCAGCGGACAGGTGCAGACCCTTTTTCCTTTTATTCCACAAATGGAAAGGGTTTGAGTGGATTGAGGAGTGCGTTTTAGCATTTCAGCAGCTCAAGGAATATCTATCTCGGCCACCCATTATGTTCAGCCCTGAGGTGGACGAGGTTCTTTTTGCCTACTTGGCGATAGCCACTTATGCTATTAGTTTTGTGATGATACGAGTGGATAATGGCGTGCAGCGGCCAGTATACTATGTGAGCAAATTGCTTCATGAGGCCGAGGTGCGATATCTACCATTGGAGAAAGCCATTTTGGCAGTGGTGCATGCTACGAGAAAACTTCCCCATTACTTCCAGGCACATACGGTGGTCGTTCTGACTCAGTATCCACTTAGGGCTGTACTTCGGAGTGCAGACTACACTGGCAAGGTTGCTAAGTGGGGCACAATCCTTGGGGCTTTCGATATAAAGTATATGCCTTGTACTTCTGTGAAGGGTCAGGTTCTCGCTGACCTAGTGGCTGAATTTGCTGAAGGCCCTGAGGAAATAGGTGCAGGCCCGCATGGTATGGATGAAAAATCGGTTGGTCTTATCTCCACGCAACGCTCCTCTCCTTGGAAAGTGTACGTGGATGGAGCAGCAAACCAAAGGGGGTCAGGAGTGGGGTTGGTCCTAATATCTCCTGAAATGGCCATCGTCGAGAAATCTTTAAGGTTGGGATTCTCAGCCACCAACAATGAGGCGGAGTATGAAGCTTTGTTAGTAAGAATGGCGACGGTCAAAAAGCTGGGTGGAAAAATAGTGGAGATGTTCTCGGATTCAAGCCTGGTCGTCGGCTAGGTTAGAGGAGAGCTGGAAGCTCGAGACACCAGAATGCAAAGCTACTTGAGCCAAGTTAGGCGTATGCAAACAGACTTTGAATCTTTTGAATTATCCCACGTCCCTAGAGGTGGAAATGCGCATGCAGACTCTCTAGCTACCCTTGCTACCTCCTCGGCGTAGAACTTACCTCGGATTATCGTAGTTGAAAATTTGAGCTCACCCACTTCAGTAATGGAGGACTCTATTCAGGTCAACCAAATCAGCTCGGCGCCTAGTTGGATTGATCCTATAACGGCATACCTTGAGAAGGATATACTGCCCGAGGACAAGTTGGAAGCCGATAAGATAAGAAGAAAAGCTCCTCGGTTTTGGCTATCCGAGGACAAGAAGTTATACAAATGCTCTTTCTCTGAGCCTTATCTGCTTTGTGTGCACCCTGAAGCATCAGAGGTACTTCTAAAGGAGCTGCACGAAGGGATTTGTGGGAGTCACACAGGAGGAAGGTCTTTGTCTCATCGGGCGATCACCCAAAGATATTAGTGGCAAGGCATGCAAAAGGAAGCGCAGGAATATGTTAAAAAATGTGATCAATGCCAGAGGTTTGCTCCAAATATCCATCAGCCTGGGGGAGTCCTTAACCCTCTTTCTAGCCCTTGGCCTTTCGCGCAATGGGGTTTAGATATTGTTGGTCCTTTCCTTCAAGCAATTGGGAATAAGAAATACCTGCTAGTTGGCACGAACTATTTAACGAAGTGGGTCGAAGCTGAGCCCCTAGCTAATATCAGGGATGTGGATGTCAAGAGGTTTGTTTGGAAAAACATGGTCACACAATTTGGGGTTCCTCAGGCGCTTATCTCGAATAATGGTCTTCAATTTGATAGCAAGGCTTTCAGAGAGTATTGTTCTGACCTGGGAATAAAGAACAGATATTCCACTCCAGTTTACCCGCAGGGAAATGGGCAAGCTGAGGTTGTCAATAAGGTCATTGTGAGTGGGCTCAAGAAGAGACTAGACGATGCGAAGGGAAGATGGGTGGAGGAGCTGCCGCACATCCACTGGACCTATCGAACAACACCCCGACGCTCAACAGGAAAAACTCCATTTTCAATGACGTACGGGGCGGAGGCCGTGATTCCCCTCGAAATAGGTTTCCCCACGTTAAGGACCAGCACTTTCACCTCAGATGGCAATGATGAGCTTTTGGGAAAGAGTCTAGATTTGATAGATGAACGACGAGAAAGAGCGATGGTTCAGTTGGCCTATTACCAACATAAGCTGAAATAAGGTTATGATGCGAATGTGAGGCTAAGGCCACTAGCTCCAGGGGACCTAGTGTTGAGAAAAGTCTTGGGGAATACCAAAAATTCAGCTTGGGGAAAATTAGGGCCCAATTGGGAAGGACCATATCGCATCACATCTGTAGCAGGAATAGGTGCCTATTACTTAGAAGATCTAGACGAGAAAACTGTACTTCATCCTTGGAATGTAAGCAACTTAAAGGGGTATTACTATTAATACGAACAGTTCTGTCATATGTTTCTTTTTTAACTTAATTGGAATTCTATTACTCGTGTTCCTTAAGTCTACTGAAGTATTAAACTGAAACTAAGTCATGTCAGGTCCTCGGACCACATCTTAGTGGAAATTAATACACGACTTAAAATGAGAAAACTAGGTACTGGACAGAACCAAGGCATTGCATGGTCCTCGGACTCAAGCCTCTGGGGAAACCAGGTACTTAAGATGAGAAAATTAGGTACTGGACAGAACCAAGGTATTGCATGGTCCTCGGACTCAAGCCTCTAGGGAAACCAGGTACTTCAAATGAGAAAATTAGGTACTGGACAAAACCAAGGCATTGCATGGTCCTCGGACTCAAACCTCTGGGGAAACCAGATACTTCAGATGAGAAAACTAGGTACTGGACAGAACCAAGGCATTGTATGGTCCTCGGACTCAAGCCTTTGGGGAAACCAGGTACTTCAGATGAGAAAATTAGGTACTGGACAGAATTAAGGCATTGCATGGTCCTCGGACTCAAGCCTCTGGGGAAACCAGATACTTCAGATGAGAAAACTAGGTACTGGACAGAACCAAGGCATTGCATGGTCCTCGGACTCAAGCCTCTGAGGAAATTAGATACTTCAGATGAGAAAACTAGGTACTGGATAGAACCAAGGCATTGCATGGTCCTCAGACTCAAGCCTCTGGAGAAACCAGATACTTCAGATGAGAAAACTAGGTACTGGACAGAACTAAGGCATTGCATGGTCCTCAGACTCAAGCCTCTAGGGAAACCAGATACTTCAGATGAGAAAACTGAGTGTTAAACAGAAACTAAGTCATGTCAGGTCCTCAGACCACATCTTAGTGGAAATTAATACAACTGTAACATCTACTGAAGTATTAAACAGAAACTAAGTCATGTAAGGTCCTCGGACCACAACTTGGTGGAAATTAATACACTTATTTTTATTGAGGTATTAAACAGAAACTAAGTCACGTAAGGTCCTTGGACCACAACTTGGTGAAAATTAATACACTCGTTTCTATTGAAGTGTTAAGCAGAACTTAAATCATGAAAATTAATGTACACTATGAAAGTTAGCGCTTCTTAAATGAGATCTATGTGATCATCTTTATATATCAAGACAAATTTCATGAGCATCACTTAAAGCATTTTAGGGTGTTTAATACCTCCAGGGACTAATTGTTCGGAATGCCATCTCCAGTTTGGTTTGATTTTCAATTGGCATACCTAAGACTAAATTTTCTTTCGTAGTGTCTGATTTTGCTCTTCTATAGCCTAAGATAATATAAAAGCAAAAGAATATTCGTGTAGGAAATTATACAAGAAATAGATAAACCCTTAATGTCTTATATAAGTCTGAGAAAGGAACCATAAGTCACAGCCAAAAATATCCATATAAAAAAAAAAAAAAAGAAGAAGAAAAAATTATTACATCAACTATTTGTTTAATTTTATTTGTATCTTGAGTGGTGGAACTTTTGCTGTTTCCTGAGGAGGAACGTCCTTCTTCTTCTCCTTCTCCTTTGAAGCCTCCCCAGCAGGCAAAATGGTAGAAGCTAAATCCTTTTCAAAGTTCTGAGAGGCTGGTCCATCCTTAGGATCCTCTACGGCCTTAGCTGAGGAGGTCCCTTTTACCACTTCGGACACTTCAGGCGGCTTCTGCTGATTGGTTGGGAGAGGATTTTGCTTCTGAGCTTCTTCAGCTGAGCCAACAGCAGTAAAGGAAACCTCTTGTTGCTGAGGAGAAGGACTTGGGGCTCGTATGGCTGAGGGGAAGAAAATGTTCTCAGGTCTTCTCAGCTCAGATGAAAGCTCGACCCCAGCACGATTGAGAGCTTCTTCCCAAGTTTGCGCACAGTATGTTCGGCACACAACTGGGACCTCAGTTCTGAATCTATCCTCGATCTCAGCTACACCTTCGTCATATCCACACTGTTCGGCCTCATCCTTTGCTTTCTCAGCCTCGGCTTTTGCTTTCTCAGCCTCATCCCTCTCCTTTTCAGCCCGACCCCTTAGCCTTTGAGCTTCTTCCAGTTGTTTTATCAGCGTCGATACTTGTTCCTTAGAAGCTGCCAGTTGGTCTTTAGCATCACGAAGGGTTTTCCTCTGATCTACAGCTTGCTTTTCAGAGCTGGCCAAGGCTGAATCAGCACTCTTTCGAGCGGATTCTTCGTCGGCCAACTTTTTCTTCAGCTCTACTACGTTCTGTTCACTAGCAATAAGTGTCTTAGTAGCTTCGATTTTTCTCTTCCTCTCCTCGGCCAACTGGAGGTAAAAGTCATTGGTCATCTCCTCTAGCTTGAAAGTGGTTTGAACAGCCTATATATATGTATAAAGAAAAAGAGAGAGTAAGTTAGAAATAAAGTAAACTAAAAGTAATGAGTAAAGCTGTAAGAATACTATACCATGCCCAAGTGCCTTTTCATGTTCATGAAGATTTCATCCCTCTTCATATTTTTGAGCTTGGCCATATCCCGAGGAAGAAGGAGGGTTTCTTCTAAAGCCGAGGCGACATGGCATCCAATCCCACCATTGTAGTCTCTGATGGATGCGTCTGCCCTCAAGGGCTCACCACTGAGCATGGAAGCAGGGAGCCAGGCTTCGGGCTCCGAGGACTGAACAGTTTGCTTGGCAGTAATTCTAGAAGCCCCACGAGTTGTCTTTTGCTGTTTTGAAGGCTGCTGATCTTCACTTTCCTGGGTTGGACGAGGTCTCCCAATCTCCACCACGTCCCTTTTGCTCTCTCCTCCTCTTAGGATCAACAGGTTCTGCCCCGTGAGATTAGGGAGGTTTAGGAGAAGGGGGAGGGGGAAGAATGGTTTGAGTAGACTTCCCGGGTGCTTCTTTCCCGATTTGCCTTCCATGACATCCAACAAACTTCTTTGGCTCTTTCTTTGGATGCCCATGTCGCCAGAAACCCCCTCGGGAGATTGGGGTTGATTGAACACCTCAAATCCGTTCGCCGAATCCGGGACTTCTACAACCTCTTCTTCTTGTTCCTTTTCTTCCTCTTCTTCCCCCATTTCCTGAATAGTAGGGCGAGACGAGGAAGCCCTTACGGAAATAGCAGCTACAAGTAATGATTGAGGGAAGGGGGTGACTTCAGGAATTGGAACACCCTCAGGAACTATGAACCCAGACTCTTCGAAGGCTACGCTGATTCGGTGCAGCCGACGATCCTTAGCCTTTATCACACACTTGGGCGCTTGAAAGGATGTGGAAATTGGCTTGTACCGAAGGATAATGTGTGCTGCCCTTAATTGACCGTCGGACGGATTCACGTATATCTCGGATCTTAGAATTTTATCTAAGCTCTCCCTGTTAACTAGTTTGAATCGAGGCTTGGAGGCGCGTTTATTTGCAAAATCAGTAAGACATCAAAGAAATTTCTGTTAGGAATAAACTTAATTTAAATCAAGGAACGCAAACTAAGGTGCAAAGGCTTTCAGCCTAAGAACCCTACCTGGTTCGCCCTCTCGGGTAGGACAGGGTAAACCGTCATGCCATGCGCCAGAAAAAATGAGAAAGTCGTCTTTCAGCCCCTTGTTCGATATAGGAAGACACTGGATTAGCCTTATTTCGGGGAACCTGGACCTAAGGTAGTACCCCTGATCCTTTAAATGCTAGAGATTGTACACCCAGTTCACATCGTGATGGGTAAGGCCCAGGTTCAGCCTCGCATTAAGGGCTTCCAGGCTCCCTAACACCCTGAACATATTTGAGGCGCATTGTGTGGGGGATAGTCTAAAGAACCTAAGGTAACTACTAGTGAGTCTGCCCATCGGAATAGTCATCCCTCCCTCTATGAAAGCAATCATGGGGATGACTACTTCCCTTGTTTGCCTTTTATCGTACCACTCTTTCGCAGAAGCGTACCTCATACCCACCGTTGGAAGAATCTTATACTTGGCCCTAAATTTCTCTATTTGCTCCTCGGAATCGACTAAATACTTAAACCTACCCATTTCTTAGGAATCGTGAAGAAAAATTAGAGAAGATAATGGAAAACTGAGGGTTAAAGAAACTTATAGGTGTGAAAAATGAGCTCCTCGGACAAACTTCAGGTATTTATGAGAACATTGAGAAGAAAGAAAGAAGGACAGGTTCACTGAATGCTCTCTAAGATCATAAGATTTTTTGTAACTGAAAAGAAATTTGATTTGAAAAGCTCTTTATAAGGGCACAGAAATCGTAAGCGGGAAAAATCCCGCTCATAAATTTTGGAGGCCCTCCACCGTTGATTTGCATCCTACTGAAACGTGGAGGACTGAGAAACCGCCATCATTTAATAATGGCGTGCTCCTGACGCCGAAACGTCAGGGACGTGTCTTGGGCAGGTGAAAAGGCGTTCTGAAATTTAGAAAAGTCCAACGAAGGAGTTAAGGACATGATATCAAAATCCCCCTTTTTCCGAGGTGACAAAAAGCGAGATTTTGAGGGGCTATTGTGGGGCCAGTTGCTTAACAGAGAATTCATAGAAAATGGGTTTGAGGCCCAACGGCCCATTCCGAGGACACTCACCTGTCCGAGGACACTCGCCTGTCCGAGGACACTCATCTGTCCGAGGATGAATGTTATTCCTCAAACCAGCGGCCGAGGTGGATATAACTGTTCTAATTATCAGGGAGTTGCACAGAATTACATGTAAACTAATTAATGAATATTGAATAAAAGAGGAACCGGGAAAGGTAACAAATATCTCCTAAAAGTTACTACCTCCACATTAAATGCTTCCCAACTAACTCTCTGGCCGTATTAATGTGGAGGTGATACCTGAACAGTAACCAAGCAGCCTTATAACCACTAAGCGGAGGATCCGGGAAGTTCTGGATGGGACAGAAAGAAGTTCCCAGAATGGAACTTACACGTGTACGGTGAAAGCAGAACGGAGAAGGTAGTATATAAGGTGAAATCGGGGTACATTAGAAGGACTTTTTGGGAGAAAGGAGGAAAAATAGGAGGGAAAAGAATCTAGAGAGATATACACTTGAAACCTAGCCGAGGAAAAGGAAAAGAGAGTATTTTTCTTCATTTACCTTGAAGTTCTTTCTCCTGCACCAGAACGACGTCTTTTTCTGCTTACCGGAGCAAGTTCTTACACCCACACTCTACAAATTTTATTGTCCAGGGCCCAAGACATTTTGAGTCCCTACATTCAACAACTTGTACATTTTATTATTATTTATTATTATTATTTTATTATTTTATTATTTTTTGGAGACAATGTAAAATTTTATCTTGATTCTTGAATATTGTTGAAGGTTTCTTTAAGACATTCTTTAGTGTTTACTTTGACCTGCCCATTTGCATTTTCTACTTTCACTGCAAAAAAAAAGGAATCCCAATATTTTTAAAGCATTGGGATAGCTTAAAAAAGCGTCGATATAGACCAAAAAGGCCTATCTTGGCGTTTTTGTTTGTTTGTTTGTTTGTTTTTGTTTTGTTTTTTTTTTTTTTTTAATTTTTAATTTTTTTTAATTTATTTTTTTCAGTGCTTTGTAGCGTTGCGCAATGAGTGTGGCAATAGGTCCACCTGACCTACACTAGCGCTTTTAAAAGCACTGGTATAAGTCCCGATAGTTTTGAAACCTTATCCTGGCGCTTTTTAAATTGCTGCTATAGAGTATTTTTTTTCTTTAATTATAGGCTATAGCGGCAGTTTAAAAGTGCCAAGATAGTTTTTTTTTTTTTTTTTTTTTTTAATATAGCCTATAGTAGCAGTTTTAAAAGCCCGCTATAGGCCTTTTTAAATGCAGGCTTAACAAGGCCTATAGTGGCGGTTTCAAAAGCGTCGCTATAAGTCTTTTTCAAATAAAGGCTAAAAAGGCCTATAGCGGAAGTTTCAAAAGTGCCTCTATAAGTCATTCTTTTTAAAAAAATAAAAAATTTTGGGCAAAAATATTTTCCTTGCATTTTGTTTTCCCAACCTGTTTATAGCTAAACAAAATTCAATATAAAATAAATGACTAGATCTAGTTAACACACGCCAATATAGACCCCACAACAATCAAACATATTCGAACTATCAAATTAATATAAAATCTTTGGAATTTTCTACTCTTTACTTTGAGCTGCCCATTTTCATTTCCTACCCTTGGATGATAGTTTATATTATGTTGAATCTTTGGAAACAGGTGGTTACCATGGGCATTATGTATATACTAGCCAATAATTCATGATGTATTCTCTTTCATTTTTTATTGTTATTGGAAAGAATCTAATTCTATGATCACATTTGTATATATTATCGTTAAAATCTCGATTCTATACATTTTATAATAACATAATTTGAACTTAATAAAAAAAATATAATGCTCAGGTTTTAGAGGTTGAAAAATTCCATGACTTGTAATCTTGTTTGAGTTGTATTGTTTAATCATAAGATCAATATCAACTATCCAAAATCTCGCTTAAAAAAAATTTAGATTCTGTAATTTTGATTACCCTTCGATCGATTGAAGCAAGTCTTTTGACACAATCTCAATTAACGCTCGATTGATTGAGACAGGGGAATCCAATTCTTTAATGTGTTTAGTTTTTATTTTTATTTTATCTAAGATATCTAAGTGTATACGTGTGTGAAGCTCTCACTTGGAGACTTGACCCCTGACCCTTACCTCCCATGCAGGGGTGGTTTGATGCATTTGGGGGCCTAAGGCAAAAATTGATTATCTTGTTTTAGATGCAAAATTACTACTAATTAACATGAACTACGTAGAATTTTTTTTTTTTTATAGAAATTTTATAGACAGAAAAAATTTGACAAAATTTTTCATACTTATTGATGTGGTAGATTGATAATGGTAAGTAAAAAAGTAGAGTTAGTGGTAGATTTAAATGAGAACTAATAAAAATTTGCTAACTCAACTCTTATTATTATTCTTATTTTGTTTTAGAAGTGCAATATTCACAATATTTTTTACAACAAATCCTAGGTTTCAAGTTGCCTTTTGTTTTCTATTTGAAAATATCACTATAATTATTTTTTTTCCATCAATAATAGGTTGTAAAAACCTACTACTTAGCATTAATTGTAAAAGTGTTGTGAAAATTATTGTAGACGTTGCATTTTTCTCTCTTTTTTTTTTTTTTTTTTCATATGGTAAAAACATATTAGTTTATTTATTGATTATAAATAACCCTATTGGTTAAAATTTGGGGGCCTTTTTTTTACTTGGGGCCTTAAGCGACTGCATCTCTTGATCACCCATTTAGCTGGCCTTGCTCCCACGCCCCACAAACACTTATACTTGTAGAGTGTTTAGTTAAGTTGGATACTGAATTGATAACTCCCTATGGCATCATAGTGGATTCATTTCTTCCAACTCCTATTTATATAATGAACATGGTAAGCAGTAAGCACCCACATCTAAAGATTGAACATAAATTTTTTTTTTTTTTTTGAGAAAAAGATTCAACATAATCTATATTCATATATTTTTAATAAAATCTATATCTATATATAATATTTAATAACTGAAGACGTTTGATTTTTTTTTTTTTGCTCTTCCATATTATACCACATAAGTTTTGGTAGCCTCAAAATTTTTTTTATAATTTTTAATTTTATATTTATTTGACAAATATTTTTTATTTTTTTCCAATTCCTTATTTATTTGACAAAAACTAATCAAATTTCAACCATTCTTTTTAATATCCAATACGTAGCTTGTATTTAGACTCCCATTAGGAATTGTTTTTCTTAGAGTGGCATGCAAGTCTTTGACTAGCTTCCAAAGCATGTTTGTATGCAATGCAATTTCCTTCACAATAAAGGACATGTGACTGACTTACTCTCCTAAAAATCAATACAATTAAAATAACTATGTCACACCCCAAACCCCAAAGGGTCCAAAGCATGAGAAAGACGTCTCAAAGTACCTGTGGATTTTTCCTTTTTGGACAACTAACTATAGGAGATCTTTATTTTCCTTTCATTTCCACATGATAAGAATATATAACCATAAATCCCCATATTACAAGTCAGAGCTCTATAACACATTTACAAACAATAACTAAAAATCACATGCTTCCACATAATACATGAATATATATTACAAAACTCTTGGATTACACAAGGTCACAATCTTATCAAGAATAAGGAATCTTAATATCGAGTCTAGGCCTACCATGCCTAAGACTAACAAACCTCAAGTGACCAACCTCCAATAGAATTAATTAATGTCTCGGTGAACATAACAAAGTCGAGTCACCAACCATTTACAACAAAAGTCTCCAAATTTAACATAGCACTTCAATCATCACCAACGAAGTTTCATATCCAAGTTATAGCTAATTACTCTGAAAAACTGTTAGAGGGTGGGATAAGCTAATGCCCAGTAAGTAGCATAATTAATGGGGGTAGGGGAAATGTAAGTTTCATCATCAATAATAATAATATGACAAGAATGATTTAATAATGAAACACAAAGTTTCTCAAAGTAAATACCTTGAAACTATATACTATAATCTGTGAGTACAAATACTATAATTTCCAAAGCCATAATATCTAACATAAGGTAAATTATCACAAATATATCACACTACCACATAGACTGGTCAGGGGATCCACCCATTCACAACTGGCATGATATTGTCCTCTCTGGTATGCAGACTCTTGGCCCCATGGATAGCAGCCTCACCCATACCCTCAAGGTTTTTCTCTCCCCCCATGGGCAGTAGAGAGAGCGTGTCAAATAGGACCTCTCTTGCATGTGGTCTCTTGGCCCCATTGACAGCAGCCTCACCCACACACAATTAATGAACCTCTTCCCCCCATAGACAGCAGGGAAGAACGTGTCATCCAAAGTGAAAGGGCACTGACCTAAACTTGATTCCGTTGTCACAAAGACCACGAAAACCAAATCGGGTGATCACCGGGAAATCACACATGGCATAGTGTTAAAACCACATAAAACTCACAGATATACATTTCCTTTCAAATACATAGTTTATAACCAGGTAGTTTCATAAAAACCTTAAATAATCTAACTTCCACAAAGTTTATAAGGTTTTTAACTTCATTCTTGTCAAAAAGATTTTCAATCAATTTCCCAAGTACTAAGAGAAGATAAGCATCTTTAATTTTCCAATACACCATAAAATCCATGATTTTCTTATCAAAGATTAAATAAAAGATGCTCATTTTTCCATATCAATAGTTCATACATTTCCCCAAATCCAATATCAAATATGATGCATTTCAATATATAATCATATATATATATATATATATATATATATATATATATTAAGGTTACGACACAGTAGTTTTTAGGAAAATATACTTTCCATAGGTAATTTCCAAAAATGTGTCTAACCCAAAAACAACATTTATGTTATTTTTCAAAAATCTTATTAAAAAACCTACTTACCTTGTAACTCGCAAAAAGCCTAATTCTCCCAGCTCCAAAGGAGATTAGCTAGAACCTCAACAATATCAAGCAAACCTAACACAATAAGCATAAAGCTTAAAATTATATCTAGCTACAATTTAGGAATCGCCAAATAAGCACTTAATTAGGCAAGCCTAGTATTTAACCTCATCAATAATAATATATTCCACTTCCAAAGTTTCTCAACAAATTGATTCACAAGGCATAAACTCCAATTTATAAAGTTAACTCATTTAATATCATCTCCGACATTATGACTAGCTTCCATAAAATTTACACTACATCAATAAGAGACCCATAAAAGCAAAATCAAAAATATCCTCCAAGACAAGAAATTTAGAACTTCAACTAACTCCAAATAAACACAATGGCTATGGAAAAATTAGATTTACCCACCATCACATGTTATAACTCAAAACCTCCAAATTTTCCACCATAAATAAATCTTAGGTAGTCATCATTAGCACAAACCATATACCCACTCATCAAATAATTCCACCAATACAAAACCCATACATATAAACATATAAATATCGCTTCCAATACTCATAAATCACAAGGGTATCATTATTAAAGCTTAGATAAAAATAACCTCAAACAAAAGTGCAAAACCCACCAAAAAGATTAGAAATTTTTACCTCAAATAAAAGATGTGAAGGTGTTTATGGGTTCACAAGAATTTTCCGGTGACTTTGCCGGAAAAATGGTGGTGAAGATGTTGATTTGGAGTGAGTACCGTGGGAGAGGACGAGGGAGTAAAGAGAAGTGCTAGACGGAAATGCAAAAGAAGAAAAAGAAAGAAAAGAGAAGTGAGGAAGAGTGAGTCGGCCAAAGAAGAGATAAGAGGGAGTGGATTGTGTGATGGGTAGTGGGGTTAGGTGGAGGGGGGGGGGGGGGGGCACGTGGGAGCTTAAAAAATCTGACCTTACATTTTTTTTTTTTCGTTGTTGTTGACTGAGTGGGACGTTACAATCTTCCCCTCTTAAAAAAATTTCGTCATCGAAATTTTACGAACCTTGATCTTGAAAAACGCTTGGGTATCTTGACAACATATCATCCTCACGCTCCCGAGATGCTTCTTTCGCATAATGATTCTTCCAAAGCACCTTTACACAAGGTATTGTTGTATTGCGTAACACTTGCTCCTTACGATCCAAAATCTCTACCGGAACTTCTTCATATGACAAGTCATCTCTAATCTGAAGAGGCTCATAGCTCAAAACATGTGGAAGATCAGGAATGTATTTCCTTAAAATAGACTCATGGAAAACATTATGAATTCTTGACAAGGCCGATGGTAGGGCAATTCTATAGGCAACTTCGCCCACTCTCTCCAAGACCTCAAAAGGCCCTACAAACCTAGGGCTTAACTTACCCTTTTTGCCAAATCTCATTACCCTTTTCATAGGTGCAACCCATAGGAAAACTTTATCTCCAATTTCAAGTTCCAAAGCCTTCCTTTTAATGTCAAAATAGATCTTTTGTCTACTTTGGGCTGCTCGTAGTCGATTACGAATCATATTTACCTTTTCACAAGTCTTCTGAATAATCTCTGGCCCCAGGATTTTTCGTTCTCCCACCTCATCCCAACAAATTGGGGATCTACACTTTTTCCCATACAAAGCCTCAAAAGGTGCTACTTTAATACTTGAATGGTAACTATTATTGTAGGCAAACTCCACCAAAGGTATTTGACTAGCCTAACTCCCTTTAAGATCCAAAGCACATGCTCTCAACATATCTCCTAGAGTTAGAATAGTCCTTTCAAACTGTCCATCTGTCTGAGGGTGGAAAGCTGTGCTAAAATTCAATTTAGTACCCAAGGCCTTTTGCACACCACCTCAAAAATGAGAAGTAAACCTTGGATCTCTATTTGAAACAATAGTAGCAGGTACTCCATGAAGTCTCACAATCTCATCAACATAGAGCTGAGCTAACTGATCAAGGGAGTAGTTCATCCAAATAGGGAGAAAATGAGCTGTTTTTGTCATTCTATCAACAATCACCCAAATAGCATCATGACCCTTAGGAGATCTCGGCAATCCTGAAACAAAATCCATAGTGATTTTCTCCCACTTCCATTGGGGAGTAGGAAGCAGTTGCAACAAACTCGAGGGTCGTTGGTGCGACACCTTAACTTGCTAACAAGTCAAACATTGCTCTACAAAGTGAGCAATCTCCCTTTTTAATCAATAGATCATTTGGCATACAAAGTCTACTCCCAAATCTCAAAGCACCATCCTTAGAGATAGAAAATTCAGATTTCTTTCCACTACACACCTGATCCATAATTTCTTTAAATATGGGTCATCGGCTAGTGACAATTTAATTATTTCCACCAAAGTTGGTTGAACACTCAAACTAGCCAAGTAGGCCTTAGAATGGCCTATAACAACCTCAATCTCCATCCTTTCAAGATCTCGAATAATTTCCTTTCGAGTGGTTAGCAAAGCAGCTGAAAAACTTGAAGGCTTTCTACTAAGAGCATCAGTTACAACATTAGCCTTACCAGGATGATAGTTAATAGAACAATCGAAATCCTTAACCAATTCCAACCATTTCCATTGCCTCATATTTAACTCCGTCTGGGTAAAGAAATACTTTAAACTTTTATGATCAGTGAAAATCTCGCATCTTTCCCCATACAAGTAATGTCTCCAAATTTTCAAAGCAAAAACAACTGTAGCCAACTCCAAGTCATGAGTGGGCTAATTTTTCTCATAATTTTTCAACTGACAAAAGGCATAAGCCACAACCTTACCATTTTGCATCAACACACAACCAAGTCCCTTATGAGAAGCATCACTATAAATGACAAAATCCCCAGTACTTGAAGGATAGTTAACATTGGAGCTGTGACCAATCTCCACTTTAGCTCTTGGAAGTTTTTCTCACATTCTTCATTCCACTCGACTTTAACATTCTTCCGAGCTAATTATGTCACAGGTGCTGCAATGCAGGAAAAAAAAAACCTTCTACAGATCTGCTATAGTAACCAGCAAGGCCCAAGAAACTTCTAACCTCACTCACATTTGTAGGCCTATCCCAAATTAACCACCGCTTCTATCTTATTAAGATCCACTGTAATTCCATCCTTAGATATCACATGACCCAAGAACACTACTTGATTCAACCAGAATTCACACTTCTTCAACTTAGCATACAACTTCCTTTCTCTTAGGATCTGTAAAACAATCCTCAAGTGTTCTTCATGCTCTCCTTGACTCTTAGAATAAATCAAAATATCATCAATGAACACAATGACAAATTTATCCAAGTACTCATGAAATACCCTATTCATCAAATCCATAAAAGCAACAGGGGCATTAGTTAATCCAAACGGCATCACCAAAAATTCATAATGACTATATCTAGTCTGAAAGGTCGTCTTTGGTATGTCCTCACCTTTAATCTTCAACTGGTGGTAACCAGAACGAAGATCAATCTTAGAAAAGACTTGTTCTCCTTGCAACTGATCAAATAGGTCATCAATACGAGGCAAAGGATATTTATTCTTTATGGTGACTCTATTAAGCTCACGGTAATCAATACATAACCTCATAGACCCATCCTTCTTTTTGACAAATAAAACTGGAGCTCCCCAAGGCGAGGCACTAGGGCGAATAAACCCCTTGTCCAGCAATTCTACCAATTGTTCCTTAAGTTCTTTCAACTCTGTGGGTGCCATTCTATATGGTGCCTTAGAAATAGGTGCAGTACCTAGAAGGAGATCAATAGAGAACTCAATCTCACGATCCGAGGGCAACCCAGGTAGATCATTAGGAAAAACATCCGAAAATTCCCTCACAATGGGAATGTCTCCTATCTCCATTTCTCCACTTTGTAAATCCACTAAACTAGTAAGGAATCCTTGGCATCCCTTTCTAAGCAAGTGGTTTACTTGTATGCATGATATCACACGAGCCATAAAAGGCAAACATGAAGCCTTAAATAGAAATTCTGAATCACCTGGAGGCCTAAACACCACCTCTTTCTCAAAACAATGCACATTAGCATGGTAAGAAGCCAACCAATCCATGCCCAAAATGACATCAAAATCATGCATATCTAACAACACTAAATCAGCCAATAATTCTCTACCCTTGAAACAAATAATACAATACTTAAGCACAATATTAATCATTAAAGTATCACCAACAAGGGTTGAAACCAATAACTCCAAAATTAAGTAGTTCAAGGCTCTCAATAACTTTTCCATTAGCAACCAATTCTGCTGCCATTGGATCAAGCTCCTCATTAAATGTTGAAGGGTTTTGCTTATGGAACTCCCAAAAAGAACAACCCTCCTACCTACACTTACCACCTTGGACCGATCTAGCAATCCTAGCATAGATCTTGTCTGTCTGCCACCTCATCAATCTCACCACCAACAGGAGTGACAAATTTCTCACGCTCTTGGCATTGCCAAAGGCCATTCTCTGGAGCTGTAATCTCATCTACATGCCTTACTTTATGTGCTTTCTTTTGAGGAGGTATAGTGTACAAAGGCACTTACATCTATACCTAAGAAATAAGCAAGTAAATCACAAGGCAACATAGAAGATTAACATAGAAAAGATAGATAAGGAAAAAGGGATAGCACGTGGAAGCTGAAACAAATGAAAAGAATAAAGGATTCATCAAACCCCTAATGCTCTGACTTAGATCAAAATCAATTCTTATTTCCAAAGTCTACAGAATCATAACCTAAGCTCTAATACCATAACTGTCACACCCCAAACCCCAAAAGGTCCAAAGCATGAGAAAGACGTCTCAAAGTACCTGTGGATTTTTCCTTTTTGGACAACTAACTATAGGAGATCTTTATTTTCCTTTCATTTCCACATGATAAGAATATATTACCATAAATCCTCACATTACAAGTCAGAGCTCTATAACACATTTACAAACAATAACTAAAAATCACACGCTTCCACATAATACATGAATATATATTACAAAACTCTTGGATTACACAAGGTCACAATCTTATCAAGAATAAGGAATCTTAATATCGAGTCTAGGCCTACCATGCCTAAGACTAACAAACCTCAAGTGACCAACCTCCAATAGAATTAATTAATGTCTCGGTGAACATAGCAAAGTCGAGTCACCAACCATTTACAACAAAAGTCTCCAAATTTAACATAGCACTTCAATCATCACCAACGAAGCTTCATATCCAAGGTATAGCTAATTACTCTGAAAAACTGTTAGAGGGTGGGATGAGCTAATGCCCAGTAAGTAGCATAATTAATGGGGGTAGGGGAAATGTAAGTTTCATCATCAATAATAATAACATGACAAGAATGATTTAATAATGAAACACAAAGTTTCTCAAAGTAAATACCTTGAAACTATATACTATAATTTGTGAGTACAAACACTATAATTTCTAAAGCCATAATATCTAACATAAGGTAAATTATCACAAATATACTATACTATCACATAGACTGGTCAGGGGATCCACCCATTCACAACTGGCATGATATTGTCCTCTCTGGTATGCAGACTCTTGGCCCCATGGATAACAGCCTCACCTATACTCTCAAGGTTTTTCTCTCCCCCCATGGGCAGCAGAGAGAGCGCGTCAAATAGGACCTCTCTTGCATGTGGTCTCTTGGCCCCATGGGCAGCAGCCTCACCCATACATAATCAAGAAACCTCTTCCCCCCATGGACAGTGGGGAAGAACACGTCATCCAAAGTGAAAGGGCACTGACCTAAACTTGATTCCGTTGTCACAAAGACCACGAAAACCAAATCGGGTGATCACCGGGAAATCACACATGGCATAATGTTAAAACCACATAAAACTCACAGATATACCTTTCCTTTCAAATACATAGTTTATAACCAGGTAGTTTCATAAAAACGTTAAATAATCTAACTTCCACAAAATTTATAAGGTTTTTAACTTCATTCTTGTCAAAAAGATTTTCAATCAATTTCCCAAGTACTAAGAGAAGATAAGCATCTTTAATTTTCCAATACACCATAAAATCCATGATTTTCTTATCAAAGATTAAATAAAAGATGCTCATTTTTCCATATCAATAATTCATACATTTCCCCAAACGCAATACCAAATATGATGCATTTTAATATATAATCATATATATATATATATATATATATATATATTAAGGTTACGACACAGTAGTTTTTAGGAAAATATAGTTTCCATAGGTAATTTCCAAAAATGTGTCTAACCCAAAAACAACATTTATGTTATTTTTCAAAAATCCCATTAAAAAACTACTTACCTTGCAACCCGCAAAAGGCCTAATTCTCCAAGCTCCAAAGGAGATTAGCTAGAACCTCAACAATATCAAGCAAACCTAACACAATAAGCATAAAGCTTAAAATTGTAACTAGCTACAATTTAGGAATCGCCAAATAAGCACTTAATTAGGCAAGCCTAGTATTTAACCTCATCAATAATAATATATTCCACTTCAAAAGTTTCTCAACAAATTGATTTACAAGGCATAAATTCCAATTTATAAAGTTAACTCATTTAATATCATCTCCGACATTATGACTAGTTTCCATAAAATTTACACTACATCAATAAGAGACCCATAAAAGCAAAATAAAAAATATCCTCAAAGACAAGAAATTTAAAACTTCAACTAACTCCAAATAAACACAATGGCTATGGAAAAATTAGATTTACCCACCATCACATGTTATAACTCAAAACCTCCAAATTTTCCACCATAAATAAATCTTAGGTAGTCATCATTAGCACAAACCATATACCCACTCATCAAATAATTCCACAAATACAAAACCCATACATCACTTCCAATACTCATAAATCACAAGGGTATCATTATTAAAGCTTAGATAAAAATAACCTCAAACAAAAGTGCAAAACCCACCAAAAAGATGAGAAATTTTTACCTCAAATAAAAGATGTGAAGGTGTTTATGGGTTCACAAGAATTTTTCGGTGACCTTGCCGGAAAAATGGTGGTGGAGATGTTGATTTGGAGTGAGTACCGTGGGAGAGGATAAGGGAGTAAAGAGAAGTGCTAGACGGAAATGAAAAAGAAGAAAAAGAAAGAAAAGGGAAGTGAGGAAGAGTGAGCCGGCCAAAGAAGATATAAGAGGGAGTGGATTGTGTGATGGGTAGTGGGGTTAGGTGGGGGGGCACGTGGGAGCTTAAAAATTCTGACCTTACATTTTTTTTTTTTTCATTGTTGTTGACTGAGTGGGACGTTACAAACTAGGCTAAGCTTGACCCATACATCTATATAAGAAGCAAGAACTCTCATAGAAAAATTAAACAACATTGAAGTTGAAGTTATAGTTTCAACTTTCATGCCATGGGAAACCCTCTATGGAAACATCAGCAAGACATATAGAAGAAAAAACACACCATGACCAAGTATAGGAAAGTCATCCAATCTTCGCATGCTAAATATGCTTAGAGCCTATGCAATCAGACCAGAAATTCAACTACAATAACAACTGTGTGCACCCTTTTTATGATACCAAATACATCGAAATTTAGTTTGACAACAAGGTGCCAAACATTGAATGTCTTATATTATTTTGAATGCATGAATTGCATGTTTAAATAAGAACTAATAAACATAACTTAATATCATATATATTCTATACCTATATTTGCTACCCCACTTTGAAGGCTTCACAACAACATTATTTTGTTCATTTGATTTTTAAGCCGAATTTTATCACTACAAATGTGTTTCTCTTGTATTTCAGTTGTGTACTTCAGTCCACTTTGGTTCTGTTCATTCCACTTTGGTCCTATTCTATCCACATTGGTCATATTCAGTCCATTCTATTAACTTCGGTCTATTCAATCCAAGTTGGTCTTATTCGGTCCACTTTGGTTCTATTTGGTCCATTCTATCCATTTTGGTCCCGTTCGGTGCATTCGGTCTTATTTACTATTAATTCCACTATAAAATCAACCAAAGGGTTCTAAAGGTACTTTGCAATTGGTATCAAAACAAGGTTAACTTAGTTTAAGACTTATTTCTTGAGTGTGACCTTTGACTCCATTAATCTTTCCTTGACAACATGGGCGGTGCTAGCCATGTTCCAGGGGGTTCAAATGAACCCCCTGACTTGGCAAGAAATAATATATAAAATATAAAATATTTATTTTGTTTTGACCTTCTAAAATAAAAATTGGAACACTTTGACCCTAATTTTTTTTAATCACAACTAAAATAACCTTAAATATAATCCTATTACTAATATTTTGGCATTTTTAAATAATAAAAAAAGTCCAACAACAAGCTAATTTAATCTAAAACCTTGAAAATAAAAATTAGTTACTGAATCTGAAGTGCTTTTAATTTTTTATTTGTTGAGTAGGGATTAGGGGCGTGGGACAGGCCAAGAGTGATTGAATGAAGACAAAAGAAAATGTTAACACAACAAAAATTTTCTTAGCATCTATTTGGAAACAGTTTATCTAACTTTTTGCTTAATGTATAAAATAAGTAGGAAATCACATGGGACCTGCAAATAGTAGAAAAAAAGTTTGTTAGGACATATGTGTTCACATGTTAAGGACATATGTCATATTTTATGTAAATTGGCTAATCCTTTGACAAAACGCACTCTACTTGTAATTGGGTAGTTCTAGGTGTTTTTAATACTTCAAGAAACAAGGTTTCAAGATTAAGTGTTGAAGTCATCAAGTCTGTCCAAGAAAAAGCAAGCTGAAGTGCAGAATTTATAAAGCTCGACACCTTCTCGATAGCTACCTCGACACCTGCTATCTGTCGAGATTTAAAATTTCAGATTTCCAATCTGATTTTCTTGGGATCCGTGAATGTGTTTTTGGGCCTTCTTTTCTTCTAACCCTAAACATATTTAAGGAGTGTTTTAAGAGCCAGCAATGTTTTATTCTAAAAGGCTATTTATTTATGGGTTTGTATAATCCTTATTGGACAAGGAAAAGCCCAAGGTTTGTGTAAACCTATTTGGAATAGGAGAGCTCATTAAGCTCCTATTTAAAGGAGGTGGAAAAAGAAAAACCTAACCCTAGAGAGCTTCATAAGGTTTTCTTTTTGAAACCCTAGCCTCCTCCTACAGAAGAAAGAGTTCTTGCTGCGTTTCTTGTACGCCTTTGGGTTTTGTAACCAAGCAAAGTCTCTTGCACCAACATTGAAGATCTTATTGGTGTTTCTCTGTGAAGCTGCTGCAAATCAACTACAACAATCAAGGGGTTGCTGTGGAGTTAGTCACGTACTTGGATTCGTGCAAAGGAGTAAGCCGCGTACTGGGATCCGCGCATCAAATTGGTTAGTCACGTACTTGGGAGCCGTGCATCAAAAGGGGGAACTGTCGCTACAGATCAAGTCCAATTGGGTATTGGGGTAAGGGTTCAACTGTAGGTTGGTAAGGTACTTGGGATTCCTTTACTTGTAACCGCTTGATTTGATAATAGTGGAGTTTCGGGAGTGGTGACCTGAAAATCACCCGGTGGGGTTTTTGCCGTTAGGGTTTTCCCCATTCGTGAACAAATCACCGTGTTATTTATTTTCCGCTGCATATTTAGTTATTCGGTGATTTGTTTGTGCTGCCACGTATTTGCATGTTAAATTGATTAATTAATAACTTGGCTAAATTAATTAATTAGTTTAAATCACAAGGGGTCATTCAGTTTGTGGCCTATCAAGTGGTATCAGAGCAGGCACACTCTGATTAGGTTTTAATCTTTGCTGTGTGATCCATTGACCCCTGTTGTCATGGAAACTCTTGATTGTTTTGATTTGCATGATCTTGTGTTGAATGATGATGATGATATTCAAGATGCCTATTGCAAGCTTTATAATTTTTGTATGAAATCTCTTGAATGTTCTACAAAATTAAAAGCAAAATTTAAAAAGGTCAAGCTTGAAAAAGATGATTTGATTGCAAAATTAGATGAAGCCAATAATTTGAATGAGAATTTTAAAAATCAAATTTCATCTCAGGTGGACAAAATTAAAAGTTTGGAAGAGCAACTAGTTGAATCTAAAACTGAAGTTGAAAAATTAACTAGTGCCAAACTTGTTGTTGAGCCTAACTCAAAAGAAAAAGATTTTTATATTCCCCCATTTAAAAGGAATAATGAAGAGTTAAAGGCTAATATTGCTAGGATAGACAAAGGTAAAAATTCTGATGTTAACGCTGAAGTTTCTAAACCTATGTCTAAAACTCCTCCTAGGTTGAATAAAAATTCTGAATTTGTCCCCACTTGTCATCATTGTCATATTGTTGGTCATATTAGGCCAAATTGTCCTAAATTAAGGTCTTTGTCAACCTCTAAGGGTAGACCTCCTTCTAGGAAGCATGGTAGTTTGAAAACTACTCATGTTTGTCACCATTGTGGTGCTTCCGGTCACACTCGTCCTAATTGTTTCAATTTGTTTCCTCATAAACGAGTGTCCAATAGGTCTCATCCTTTGTCTAAAGGCTCTGTACCTATTCTTGGTGAGTTATTAAAAGCTTTGAGCTTTTTGACTCAATTTCAGGGGAATTCTAATTCCTCTATGTCCTTTAGTAGTCATACTAGGACACGTGCCTTTTCATCTTCACGGCCAAAGACTCGTGCTGTGTGGGTGATAAAGGATTCTAAGACTTAATTGTTTTTTTCTGTTTGTCCTCTGCTTTAATTCTTTCTATCTAAAGTAGGACACTTTTTGCTTGATTTCTTATCTGCTTTTGGAATCATGCTTTCATGCATCTGCATTTTTCTATCATGCCTTCTTGCATATGCATTGTTTTTGCTTTGTTAACATGTTTTTGTGTGTTTACTTTCAGTTTTGTTTATTTTGTTTTTTGATATAAAAAATTAAAAAAAAAATTGAAAAATTGAAAAATACAAAAACAGTGTGTGTTTTGTGTACTTTGGTACTTGTGTACCTTAGATGGCCAATGAAACAAAGTTTTCTAAACTTTGTATCTTTTGTAGCTTAGATGAGCATCTTTATGCACAACTAAGCAAGTGAGCTTTGTGGCTCGTGTTTGTGATGAGTAAGATTAGGTTATTTCTAATACTTAACACTCATATCACTCTTTTTGACGGGTAGGACTAGAAAATCCTAAGAGAAAGGCATAAATAACCATCTCACCACTGTTGCCCGCCAATCATTAATGACATCTGTATGCTTCGGCATAGCAAAAGTGTGATGTCAATGACATTTGTGTGCTTAGGCATAGCAAAATTGAAATGTCAAATATCAATGGGTATTTCTTTTCTTTCTCATAAGCCCATGTATGATATGTTTAAAAAGGAAAATATGCAAAGAAATAAAAAGCAAAAAGATTAAAATGCTTTAAAATGGTTGCAAGCGTGTATTCTAGGAGATGTGGGAGTTATAGGATGTACCTCAAAGGTGATAGTCCCCATCAAACAGTTATGATTGTGTGTGAGTTAAAGTTATTTGCTCATATCTCAGATCGTCATAACATGTATACACTTATGCAATCTTGCGATGTTTTTCACACACAACACGCAATATTCTTTGCTACTTTTGATACATGTGCAGGTACAATGTGATTTGGCCATCACAAAGGTTTTACATGTGCTTTTGTATGCTCACTAAACTGTCATGACTTATTTTTGAAATATAAAATTTGTTAGACTTGTTTAGTGTGTGTGTGTGTTTTGGGAGATCCATGTGCTTAAATTTTCATTGAGAGATGATTTTTAAGAGAATTATATGTTGATTGGATCATGGTTGAGGTGCATGTCTTGATTGCATTCATGTCTGTGTTTTTCAATTCTCGAAAAACTGCATTTCAAAGCTGGCTCGACACCTTCTCGATACCTCCTCGATACCTGGCTAGCTGTCGAGCCTCTAAAGCATTTTTCTTATCGCAATCTCGACTCTTCCTCGACACCTGGTGGATCGATCGAGATCTCTCTGTCTTCTCGATACCTTCTCGATACCTTGTCGATCGATCGAGATTCTGTTCTTGTATCTTTGCTTTGTCCCTCGATAGATCCTCGACACCTTCATCTGTCGACGTCTATTTTTCTCGACACCTGTCTCGACACCTCTCGATCCATCGAGATCCCCTTGCATGCATTTCATTTTTTTTTGTTTTGTTTTGTATTTTTTTCTTCCTTTGTGTCCATAGCATCTTGTTTTTCTTTTCTTGTAGGTCTATGGTTCCTTGTCCTCCTCATTCCCTCTATGTCAGTTTTCTGTCTGTCTCCTATCATGTCTTTTGGCTTTTTATGCCCTTTGACAATCGTGTCAAAAAGGGGGAGAAATTTGAGAATTGAATGTCTTTCCTCAAGGGGAGTAATAGATTTAGGGGGAGAACTTCATGTTAAAAGGAAGAAAGTTTTTGATGTAACTAACTGAGGGGGAGAGTTAGTTTGATACACTTTGACATTGATATATTCTTTGTTGATATATTCTTTGTGTTGTGTATCTTTTGGTTTTGTAACCATTTACATACATCATGTGTTGCTTCTATATTTGATGATGATGTATGTGTTTCACTCTTTATCTCACATGTGTTGTTTCTTTTCTCTCTTTATACACATGTTTCTTATTTATTTAACTTGTCATTATTTTCCACATGGTACCTTGATGTGTTTTGTTTAGTGCCTTTCAGGAAAGACAAGTTAAAGCCAAGTCAAGATTCCGAACCTTCTTCTTGCAGCAACTTCCAAGGTTCAAATCTTTTAGACTAGGCTTATTTATTCTGTAATCTTGAGTAGAATGTATTCTAGGACATTCAATGTACTCTTGTGGTTTTGTCACGGATTGCCAAAGGGGGAGATTGTTAGGACATATGTGTTCACATGTTAAGGACATATGTCATATTTTATGTAAATTGGCTAATCCTTTGACAAAACGCACTCTACTTGTAATTGGGTAGTTCTAGGTGTTTTTAATACTTCAAGAAACAAGGTTTCAAGATTAAGTGTTGAAGTCATCAAGTCTGTCCAAGAAAAAGCAAGCTGAAGTGCAGAATTTATAAAGCTCGACACCTTCTCGATAGCTACCTCGACACCTGCTATCTGTCGAGATTTAAAATTTCAGATTTCCAATCTGATTTTCTTGGGATCCGTGAATGTGTTTTTGGGCCTTCTTTTCTTCTAACCCTAAACATATTTAAGGAGTGTTTTAAGAGCCAGCAATGTTTTATTCTAAAAGGCTATTTATTTATGGGTTTGTATAATCCTTATTGGACAAGGAAAAGCCCAAGGTTTGTGTAAACCTATTTGGAATAGGAGAGCTCATTAAGCTCCTATTTAAAGGAGGTGGAAAAAGAAAAACCTAACCCTAGAGAGCTTCATAAGGTTTTCTTTTTGAAACCCTAGCCTCCTCCTACAGAAGAAAGAGTTCTTGCTGCGTTTCTTGTACGCCTTTGGGTTTTGTAACCAAGCAAAGTCTCTTGCACCAACATTGAAGATCTTATTGGTGTTTCTCTGTGAAGCTGCTGCAAATCAACTACAACAATCAAGGGGTTGCTGTGGAGTTAGTCACGTACTTGGATTCGTGCAAAGGAGTAAGCCGCGTACTGGGATCCGCGCATCAAATTGGTTAGTCACGTACTTGGGAGCCGTGCATCAAAAGGGGGAACTGTCGCTACAGATCAAGTCCAATTGGGTATTGGGGTAAGGGTTCAACTGTAGGTTGGTAAGGTACTTGGGATTCCTTTACTTGTAACCGCTTGATTTGATAATAGTGGAGTTTCGGGAGTGGTGACCTGAAAATCACCCGGTGGGGTTTTTGCCGTTAGGGTTTTCCCCATTCGTGAACAAATCACCGTGTTATTTATTTTCCGCTGCATATTTAGTTATTCGGTGATTTGTTTGTGCTGCCACGTATTTGCATGTTAAATTGATTAATTAATAACTTGGCTAAATTAATTAATTAGTTTAAATCACAAGGGGTCATTCAGTTTGTGGCCTATCAAAGTTGAAGTAATAAGTTGGCTTATAATCAAGACCCAAACACACAATAAAGTTACAAAGAACAATAGTTGTCAAAATTGAGTTGAATTGTTAAATACAAGAATTGTAAAGAGTTAAAACAAACTAATAGATAGAAGTATTTTGAGTAATGATAATTGAAGTTCACTTATCAATAATGATTAATAAGTTAATTGTATTTGAAAACTATGGATGATTTTCAAGATTTCATCTAAGCAATAATAATTACTATGTTCATTGTATTATGAAACTATATGCCAAATGAACTAATAGTTTATATTTTATTTTTTTGCTAGTACTATAGAGAAATTTGTAATAAATAAATATCGTAGACCACAATATTCATTTTCTATCTAAGATTTATCTTCTTATTGATCCTCCTAGAAAAAATTCTTGGAGCTGCCACTGCTTGACAATCTTGTTGCTCTTCGATGGCTACAATAATGCCTACTGAACAATGTGCATGAAGGCTTTCTTCAAATCCATTGATGATAAATTTTGGCTCTTTGTCAACAAAGGCTAAACTATGGCCGCGTTTTAAACGTGGCCATAGGTCCTCCTTAAAAAAAAAAAAAAAAAAAAAAAAAAATTTGTGTTTACACTGAACCCATTTGGTGGGTTTTTTTTTTTTTTTTTTTGGTAAGTCTATAGCCACGTTTCAAACGTGGCTATAGACTAAACCTATGGCCGCGTTTTAAACGTGGCCATAGGTCCTCCTTAAAAAAAAAAAAAATTGTGTTTACACTGAACCCATTCGGTGGGTTTGTTTGTTTGTTTGTTTGTTTTTTCTTTTTTTTTTTTTTTTTTTTTTTTTTTTTTTTTTTTTTAATTTAAGTCTATAGCCACGTTTGAAACGTGGCTATAGACTTAACCTATGGCCACGTTTTAAACGTGGCCATAGGTCCTCCTTAAAAAAAAAAATTTGTGTTTACAATAAACCCATTTGGTGGGTTTGGTTTATTTATTTATTTAATGTAAGTCCATAGCCACGTTTAAAACGTGGCTATAGACTTAACCTATGGCCGCGTTTTAAACGTGGCCATAGGTCCTCCTTTAAAAAAAAAAATTTGTGTTTACACTAAACCCATTCGGTGGGTTTTTTTATTTTTTTATTTTTTTTTATTTTTATGTGTAAGTCTATAGCCACGTTTGAAATGTGGCCATAGGTCCTCCTTAAAAAAAAAAATTGTGTTTACACTGAACCCATTCGGTGGGTTTTTTATTTTTTATTTATGTAAGTCTATAGCCACGTTTGAAATGTGGCCATAGGTCCTCCTTAAAAAATAAAAAAAATAAAAAAAATTGTGTTTACACTGAACCCATTCGGTGGGGTTTTATTTTTTATTTTATTTTTTATGTAAGTCTATAGCCACGTTTGAAACGTGGTTATAGACTAAACCTATGGCCGTGTTTTAAACGTGGCCATAGGTCCTCCTTAAAAAAAAAAAAAAAAAAAAAAAAAAAAATTTGTGTTTACACTGAACCCATTCGGTGGGTTTGTTTGTTTGTTTTTATTTTTTTATTTTTTATGTAAGTCTATAGCCACATTTGAAACGTGGCTATAGATAAGTGTAGGAATTGACTATGGAATATTTGAATCCATTGAATTCACCCTCTAGCTCTTGTAGGACTTTAGAGAGTGCTTCATTGTGCAGTTTTACTATTGGATTAACTTCCTGCAAGCATGCACCTGTATTTCCCAAGGCCCTATTTAGTGCTCTTGCGAATGGCAGGCAACCAAATGGCCCCAAGTTCGGAATCACAAATTTTCGGTGGGTTTACACTGAACCCATTCGGTGGGTTTATTTTTTATTTTTTTATTTTTTATTTATTTTTAAATATAAGTCTATAGCCACATTTAAAACGTGGCTATAGACCAAACCTATAGCCGCGTTTTAAAAACGCGACTAAAACTACTTAAAAACGTGGCTATAGGTTTACTTATAGTCGCGTTTTGAAAATGCAGCTATAGGTTAAGTCTATAGCCGCGTTTTTTAAAAACGCGACTATAGGTTAGATATAGTCACGTTTTTGTAAACGCGGCTAAAAAAAACGCGGCCATAGACCCACGTGTTTTGTAGTGACTGGTACTACTCCTAACTAGTGATCAGTGGTCCACTGAGTAACTAATTGCAACTAACATAAATAGCAAAGGTCTTAATACAATATTCATTGCTATCTCACAAGAAGAGATTAGGAGAACCTCTAGTGTAGAGAGGGCAAATAAAGCTTGGAACATAGATACTAGATACAACACATGAAGGTGCTAAAACAGTCAAAAACTCAAAACATCAGATGACATTGAGAATTCTAGGTTTGAAGAGATTAGAATGGCTAAGGATGAAACTTTCAACGAATTCTATGCAAACTAAATGATATTGAGAATTCAAGTTCAACTTAGGAGATAAAATTGTTGAACCTAAGATTGCAGGGAAGATTATGAGATCCTTAAACAAGAGGTTTCGTCCTTAGGTAATGACCATAGAAGTGAGTAAGGACCTAGATTCTATAAAGGTTGAGGAATTATTACAAACATATGAGCTTACCAACCTCAGACAAGTAAAACAAGTCGATGGCCTTAAAAATTGTCAAAGAATTAAGATATTGATTCCTCTAGGGATGATCGTATGAGCAACAAATAACCTTCCTTGCTAAACAATTTAGGAGATTTATGAAGAATTCTAGGAATAGAGGCAAGAGAAAACTTCTAAAAAATTTGAACCTTCTAAGAATGAATCAAAATAGAAGTTAAATGCTAAAAAGGATAAGAATGTTCAATCTTTTGTTTCATGATATCAGGAGTTCCAATCCATAATAGCTTAGCAAATTGACACACATATTAGCTCAGCAAGTCCACTTAAAGAAAATAGAATTACCAAGTAATGGGAATATGGATACCCACATTTTGAGAAGGATATCCACATAACCTAAAAATAAGGTTTAGTGAGAATCTTTATGCCCTTAAGTATAAGGATTCCTTTGAGTTATTTACCACAAAATACGGGAATATTTTTAAATCCTAAGTGGATTCCTAAAATCCAAAAAGACATTCCTGAAACTTGTAAGTGGAGTATGATCATACAACTTGAAATATTGAATATATTTATTACTTCGGTATAAAAATACAATTCTTATTTAGATTTTAATGATAAATAACATGATTCACTTATTTTTCTTTTATTAAAATAAAAATCAAATTTACATTCATTAGTTTTCAAACAATGCTTTAAGATTGTAAGGTCCTGTGATATTAGGAGTTCCATTCCACATTAGCTCAGCAAATCGTTGGTTGGCCTTTTCCGAGGGATGAATGGAGTCAAAGAACACATATTCACTAACATTATGACATAATTTGTATTCTTTGACAGATCTCTTGCCTCCACAACTAAAAATTCCTCTATATGGACCGGTTCCACAGCATGCAATCTTGCTTATCTTGAAACCTTCACAAAAAAAAAAATAAAACATAAAAATAAAACAGAGATACTTTTAGTTTATAGAACTAAAATGCCAAACTATAAGAACACTCATATCAGTGTGTGTATAATAGAAAAAGATGTGAAATTTACACAATTTTGTTCAAAAACTTCTCACATCAGTTCTTCCATAACACTATTGATTTACATCTCTGCTACAATAATCGTGCAAATATGCACGGCTATTGTAGCTTTGTATTTGAATATTTTATCAATTCCTCATTTCATCTCTCTCCCTCTTTGTTCTTCGCTTTACTGTCTCTCTCACATAAACGCAGCCTCCACTGTAACCCACCACCAACTAGCCCCCACCATCACCACAACTCACAACCCATTACAAAATTTGATCTTATCACAAAATCAAATCTACCCATCAACCAGAAAACCCAAATCATAAAATCCTATGGCAGCTGAAACCCATCAACCCAAACCAAAAATCAAATCCAGTTGGTAGCACAAAAAACCATACAATGGAAGAAGCAGCAGTAGTGGAAGAAAGAATAAAAAGAATAAGAAGCAGCAACGATGGAAGAAGAAGAAGAAGTAGTAGCAGCGGTGGAAGAAGAAGAAGAAGCATGGGTAGATGAAGAGAAAGAAGTGACAGAAGAGGAAGAAGTGGCGGCAGATGTTTGGGAAGAAGTAGTGGCAGTAGGTGTTTGGGAAGAAGTGGCGGCATATGTTTGGGAAGAAGAAGAAGAAGTAGCAACAATGGATCTGGGTCTGGGACAAGAGACATCTAATGGATTCATTTGGTTGGAGGGATGGAAAAGTGAGAGGATAGAAAATATTTTGATTTCCCTCCTTTTTGTTGGTTGGGAGTGGAAAAGTAGAAGTATGAAAACAGTGAGTTTATATAAATTTACTTATATACCATTGATAAAAAATGACGCCCAAAAAGTGACAAGCAAAAAAAAAGAAGAAGAAGAAGAAGAAGAAGAAGAAGACAAACAAAACAAAGCACCATGCCACAACCCAGAAAATCAAAAGAAAGAAAAGGAAAAATAAAAAGAAGGCAATGTCCCAAGAAATTAAAAAAAAAAAAAAAAAAAAAAGGGTGAAACCTATGTGCACTGCCCAGGTAAAGTAAAAGCTAAGAAAAAATAAAATGAAAGAAAGGGACAATTGGATGGCAATTTCGTCATTTAACCTCAAATTTCTCCCTACCCTGTTTTCTCCTAATTTTGGGGAGAAAACTTTTTGGTGGGCCTAGAGAGAAAATACCCAAGCCCCACCATTTTTTTCTCTCCCCTCTCTCCCAACCAAACACACTTCAAAAAGTTTTCCCTCTCTCTCTCTCTCTCTCTCTAAAATCCACTTTACCAAACACACCCAAAGAGTGGAGAGAGAGAGAAACGAGTTATTATAAATGAAAATAATAATAATAATAAATGATTATTTAAATAAAATAGGGTGTATAATAGACAGTTTGATGTGGGTGTTTTTGCAAAGTGATTGTGTAAATTATAATAGAAAAAGTAGGCTCTTATACTAAAATAAAAAAGAAAGAAATTTTAGTTGGACTAATGCTAATGCTCCAACAATAATAAAACACATTATGCACTATAAAAATGATTGACATACCATATTTTGAAGGGTTATTTATACTTTCACTTAGAGAAGTGTAGGTATCCGCTATTGAATATTTGAATCCATCGAGCTGATTTTCTAGCTCCTGCAAGGATTTAGAAAGTGCTTCATTGTGCAATTTTGCTAGTGTTGATAGTTCCTCAACGCATGCACCTGTGTTATTCGGACTTAGTGCTCTTGCAATTGGCAAACAGCCCAACGGTGCCAAGTTTGGAATCGCAATTTTCCTTCCACCTTTCTTATATATTCCCTAGCACATCAAGATATGGTTATTTAGTATAACAAATTTTTGCGAATGTAAATAACAAGAATTAAATAGAATGACAAATTATTTTGAATATTGAATGTTATTACTTTTATCACACTTGTTAAGTTGCCGATCACTATATCTACGTATTCTTCCGGAGAGTACGTTTGAAGAGCACCGGAATTTGAGGTGGAAAGGGCAAAATAATCATTGCTGCCAATGCTAATTAAGTAAACTGCTCTCGCCAACAATGTCTTGGCTTCTTCATGTCCTAGTCTTGTCTTCAACAACTTCGCCAATTTCTTATAATAATGTAGTTGAGTTTTTAGGTCAATCACCTACCCCAAAAATTAACGGAAAAGAAGATTAATTAGGAATATATGGCCTACTCAGGCATTTGAAATTTGGGTAATATGTTATTGCAAGCACACTATTTCAACATGAGTTATTGCTAGAGGTGCGGTCTCCATCTAATACACAAGAGCATTGGACAAGAGCCAACATGTCACCATTTTAAGATACATATCATGTCATTGTCACCTAAAATTAACCAAAACACTAGAGGGAAGCCAAACACCTCTAGTTCGCAAGATATGTATCATGTCATAGTCACCTACAGTTTACCAAAATACTAGAGGGAAGCCAAAAACCTTTAGTTCGCTACCATATGATTTGCATACCTCACTATTAATCAATCAGATAATTTAGATAAAGCTCTATATTGGCAATGCAAATTTCAAGCCTATCTATCATTCATATATTTATTTCTTTATTCAGCACGACATGATCAATTTCACTAAACATACAATTAAGCTTCCAAATTTCTTCTAAAGAAAAAAAACGCTGCCTAATTAATACTGATAGTCATTGGACAAAACGAGATCTCCCCTTGTACTATTATTAAAGATTGGAGAGTGAAATTTCAATATTGTCAGCATTGTACATGTGTGTATATATATATATATACACACACACACTTGATGTAAAAGATACATACTAATCCTTGCTTAGTTTCGACAAGAGCCCCGGCTCCGGCAGAAGCAAAGTTTGTCCCGTCAGTATATTGATGATAACCGGGATACAGAAGTGGCGTAATGACTGGCAACTTTGCAAACTCAGCTGTAATAAAATTTCAACAATCAATTTACTAACAATTCAAATTCTTAAAAGGAAAAAGAAAACAAAAAAGGAAAAGAAAAAGAAAGATTGATAGCATTTTACCAATAAAATCTGGGATTAGACGTCCATTAGAAAATCTTCCAGTGGGGTAGTGGAAGAAGGTCTCCCCATACGGTCCATAATTTGCTAGGTTATCAGTGGTGGTGTTGATATAGTCATTGTTTCCAGCATCGAATAATGAATCCCCAAAGATGAATAGGGCAACATTTTGTTGCTTTGGCAGGCATATGTGACCAAGACTATGGGTTGGGGTAAGAAAGACTACAAACAAAACCAAAAAACAGAAATGGAACCTAAAGCTCACCATGTTATAAACCTCGTTCGCTTTTGTTCTCATTATTTAGTTGCACTTGCCATTTATAGAGAACTTTGCATTATTACTTGGTCAAAAAGAAAAAGAAAAGGAAAGAAAGCAGAATGCTTTGTTTATCATAAGGAAAAGGAAGAGATGAAGCTTCCTCATTCTATGGTACGTAGTCGTCGGTGGCACGTTGTTGCTTTCACAGTTTCACCAAGGTCAAAAACTTTTAAGCTGTAAGAATTGAAGGACAGTAGTACTTTTCTCTACTAAAATTAACGTTTAATGACAATTTATATATGTATTGTATATAGGCACTTAGGCCTTCCTAGAGATAAGTAGGACATATTTTTCTATATGCTAGAATAGATGTAAGACGTCAAAGATTAGTATTAGTAGTCATTATCATATACATCAAATACTCAACAACTTGTAAAATTTTTATCTTAAATATTTTTGAAGGTTTCTTTCAGACCACGCTTTTGCGTTTACTTTGAGGTGCTCACACTTTCAATTTCCACTTTATTTTAAGATAATTATGTTCACATGTGTACAACGAGATGCTCATCTTGGACATTAGATTACGTTATATGTTGTACCATGGATTTTATTATTTTAATATAATTTGTATATACTATCATTAAACTGCAGAATTAATATATTTTATAATAATGCAAATCCATGTGAAATTTTTTTCTTGTAGTTCTTAGCCTATGAACGTAGTCCTAAAGTCGAATTACATAAATATATACTTGATTTTTTCTTTTTCCTTTTTGTTTTTGGGATTGGTTGTAACTCTTTTTCTTTTATATATATATATATATATATATATATATATATATATATATATTTTTTTTTTTTTTTCTTTTTCGTTCCTTCTATTTGCATGAGTGTGTATATATATATATATATATATATATATATATATTTTTTTTTTTTTCCTTTTTCATTCCTTCTATTTGCATGAGTGGGAGTACATCTAGAGGCTCTTTTGATAGCATATTCCTAATATTTAGGATATCTCCAAAATAGCCAAAAGTCTCAAGTACGTTTTGCATGTCACTAAAGACGATGAAGTCCTTATATAATTGAATTATGTTAAAGTTATCGAGCCCAATAATTATCAAGGCCCAAGCCCAATCCTTAATGTGCAAGCCGAAAATAATATATGTAATATAAGTTGTTAGTCATGGTTTTTTTGTATTGTTAACTTAGGGTTTAGGGTTTAACTTCGTATAAATATCCCATATTTGTTTTATTGTAAAAAAATAATAATAATAATAATAATTGGGATTATAGCGAAGATGTAACCATCAAGAGCTTCCTTAGCAGACGTAAGATGTTAGACCGAACCAAGTAGCATTGTGTTCTCTCTCTTTTCTCTATACTCTCTCAATTTAGATTTTCATAAATATAACATGGTATTAGAGCCACAACATTGATCTTCTGTTGTTTCCAGTGCAACAACAATGCCTGTTATGCATGGACATATTTTTCTTTCATTTTGTTACAGGCAAGAATCTAGTTGGATGATCAAATATATATATATATATATATATATATTTATTTATTTATTTGTGTGTGTATGTATTATTGTTAGGTTTTAGACCCAGGTTGTTGTCTCTAGGTTTTAAAGGCACTAACTTCACTAGAACTTCTAGTCATTGTGCAAGAAAATCTAGACACCTCGAAAACACTATTCACCTTCATTTTCTATCATTCTGTCTTGGTACCCCAATTCCCACGCCTCTCCTTTGTTGTGTTTACTATCTTTCTTAATTTGATGCATACTTACATCTTTGTAAGGGTCTTTTTTTTTTTTTTTTTTTTTTCTTTTAATTATATACATTTAGATTTGTATCATAGGGCCGTATCTGAGACATATGTTGGCCGTATCAAACAAATTTTCTAAAAAAAATTGTAAAACAAACACAGATGGGACATTCATGCGTGCAGTACTGTATTGGAAAGGGAAGTGGTATTATATTTGAATGGGTGAATTTCTCGCTCTTGAAATTGCATGAAGAGATACCTGAGTGTGTGTGTGTGTGTATATATATATATATATATATGCAACCTGAACTTCCTCTGAACTAAATTACAGACTACAGTACCTAAATTGTTTATCACTTCATACATCTTCTCTTTTGACTAACTTATTTCATAAATAAAATAAAGTTTCATAAATTAAATTAATTTTAACCCTTCATACAACTTCCTTCTTGACTAACGTTTTTCATAAATTAAATCAACTTTAAACTCCATAAGAAAATGTGACAATCGACTCTCAACAAGTAACTCCTAATTACATGGATGCATTAGGTTCTTTCCCGCTGATAGAATCAACAAATCTTATCGATTTTTCGAGGCAACTTAGACCAACTCTTGGAACCTCAAAGAAGTGGTCAAAGCCCCAATTATATTTCTTGAAATAACTAACTTGTTATTTTTCTTGTAAATAGAATTTAAAAGCCAAAGTAGAGGCTTTCATTCCATTTGGTGCGGGCAACAGATTTTGTCTTGCAAGTGATCTAGCTAAGCTTGTGATAACTATTTTCCTACATCATTTTCTCCTTAACTACAAGTGAGTTTTCTCAAACCTTTTACTATGTGGGCAACAATTTTATTTATTTTAGAAATGAAATATCACCATACACAGTATTAGTATATGCGCTCTATTACAATTCAATAGAAAATCAATTGAGTAAGCAAGATAACCCTTTTTCTATTCTATTTTCTCATTAACCAAAAATGAGTTCCCTAAAAATGAGTTCCAATGAAATAACAATTAATGATTCTTGTTGAGGTCAGTGGTGACATAAGTATGTAGTTGCAGATTTTTATTACAAACTAAAATAAAAATACTCATATTTGGTGTGTAATATAATATTTAGCTTTCTTATACATCTTACATGTGTACATGATTGGACTACATTGTGTACTTGTGGTCCAATCTTCTACATCTTACCATACTTCTTGTTTATTTTTGCTTCTTAATGGGGGTTTCAGGTAGGAAGGCACTGAGCCACCTGCAATTCTTCATCTTCCATTGCTTGCTGAAGATAAGGTAGCTTTCTTTTCATTACTCGCTTTGTGGGAAATGCACCTTGGTGTAATTTATGATTACAAAAAATAGAAAGAGTATTCCCCAATCTAGCTATAGTTTCCCTATAGCCGGCGTTTCTTATAAATGCAGCTAAAACCCACCACCTATACCAGTGTTTTTAAAAACGTAGCTATACGTCCCCTCTGTAATAAGTAATTATTACAAACAAAATGGACCTATAGCTGCGTTTTTAAAAGCACTGCTATATTAGTTAAAGATTTTTATTTTTATTTATTTTTCATTTTACATTTACTTTAAAGAAGTGGTAAATGATCATTGAGATTATGTTTGGATGACCTTATTTTGACTGTCTTATTTGTTTAAAAATACGACTATAGTTACAATAAGTGAGGCTTTAAAAAACTTTACATCCTTTGTTGGTGAAATTCAATTTACATTATAATCTCAAACAAATTTGTTTAAATAGAACCTTAGCATATAAGGTTCATGGTTAGGCGTCTACTATTTTCTAGTTCGTATCTCTATGATATTTACAGATACAAGTGAAAGTAGTATTATAATAATTAACAATTTTAGGTTGAATCACCACTATTGAATCCACAGGGGTTATTTGGCACATATTGATGAACGTACAAACAACATCGTATGATTTTAGCTTATATTATCACATGTGGAAACTATTATTTCTTCATGTTGTTAAGAAATAACAGTTTTAACATATATAATTATCAGGTGAAACTGATACTTCTTCATGTTGTTGCATATATATGTTAAAACTGTTATTTCTTCATGTTGTTATGAAATAACTGTTTTAACATATATAACTATCTTTAAAACTGTTATTTCTTCATGTTGTTATTATAATATTATCTTCATGTTGTTAAAACTGTTATTTCTTCATGTGATTGCTTGTTGGCTATAATTATCTTTATGTTTGTGTTGTAAAGGTGTTGGACACAAGAATGGGGAGGAAACGTCAATTGCCACTTGTTTATGTTGGCTAAGGATCGTCACATTCCTGACAAAGGGTGGAGGCAGAAGATGAGGAAGCCCATATTTCTTAGGATGCAAGACCGGTTGCAAGTGACGACGAGACATAGCCCCCAGGTAGTTAACATGTCTTCGAATATAAAGTTTGATGCTTATTACTAGATGCATAATTCAGTTCTAATAGCTATAGGAATTCATTGGGTTCACATTTTTTAATATTGTAGGATTTATGTTTTGCAATTTGAATTATGAGTTGGACGTTTAAAAAACCTAATAATATATTTAAAATATCTAAATAATTCTATTTGACATCAAATTTGTAAGAAAAACAAGGGTTTTACTTCAAAGTAAATGTTCATTTCTGTATTTCTTCAAATTTTGTTATAATTTAGTCCAAAATTGCTTATGTATTAATAGTTAAATGAAGTCAAATAAGTTTTTATAAGTTCAATGTTAAATTAACTTAACATGATTTCACATGTTTGAAGTCATGATAAGACAAACAAACGGATTTTCCTTAGCTTTTTTATTTTTTTATTTTAGAGAAACCATTCCTAGCTATTATCTTTAGGTATAAGATTACTTCAAAATCAGTATTTAAAAAAAGTATTATTATATTGTATGTCCTCCCAATACGATAATGTAGGATTATGATTGAAGGTTATTAACTCTGATAAAATTGATTGAAAGTAACATAGAATAGAGAATCAAGTTCTATACCTAGAACATTCAGCAAAAAAAAAAAAAAAAAAAAGTTCTATACCTAGAACTTATCGTTTAAGGGTTTAAAAATTAGTTAAGCAACGCATTTGTGATGTAATTGGATACGGTTAAAAAAATATTGACGTCATAGGTAATATTTTCATGATAATAAAACGGAGTGTACAACTTGATATTGTTAAGTACATATGAAGGAAAGAACAAAGAAAAGGGTTTAGCTAGTTTGACAAGCATGGAGGCAACATAATTAATCTCAAAGGGTCCATCCCTAGAAACATACTAAGAGGCAGTATTGTGTCAGAGTTAATATTAGCTAGCAGACTAGTTAGCAAGAAATTTTCTAGAAGATTTCTTAGATAAATAAATGTTTTAGATGACACATTTACTAACTCAGGTCAAAGGTTGCATATGTAGTTGAATTAGTTTATTAAAACTTCTATTGAAAACATTTATTTATATATAAAATGTAAAAATCAAGCATCATGTTGAAGTCAAAGATATGTTTGCGAAAAAAGAGAGAGATGTGTGCTACAGAATATTGTTTATTCCATAATACGAAACTTTGTCTTCTTCTAGTAGTATAGAGCAATTGAATATATGCTTATTTTGTTCTTACAAAGTGCATGTGGATGCGTTTCAAGTAAGTAAGGGATGGTGCCAGCCTTTTTTGATGGGGATGCCAGCCTTTGAGTTTAGGTTGGCAAATTTGTAGGTCAGTTTTATGTAGAAAGTGAGAAAGGGGTGCCTTTGTCACATGCCTTTTTGTTCTTGCTTATCTTTTTGTAGATATGCAGGCTTTTAGACCACCATGCTTACCTGTTCCCTTTAACTACATTTGAATAATTATCAACAATCCAATTAACTTTTCTCGTACCTTTTCTTCACTATTGATTAGTGGGAGATAAGAATAAAATAAACTTATTCTTTTTGGGGCACCTCTATTTTCACGACTTGGGGCACCTTTTTTTTTTTTTTCTCCAATTTTGAGCCTATACTCCAAAGTTGGTCCATATATACTTGATTATAAGTTGGATTAAAAAACACGGTCCTAAGATACCTAATGGGGTTTAATGCTCGAAAATGTATGAAAACACAAGAGCTATTTAGACACCCAAATTAAAGTTACAGCTCGATTGATTTTACTCTACCTTATAAAGGTGAGGGAAATGAGAGTGTTTTTGAAAACCTATCACATCTACCTTATAAAACTGAAAACACGTGTTTTTTGTGGGTTAGGTAGTTGCGAAATTAGTCGCGAAAAACACCACTGAACTACAAAAGCTTTCGCGAGAAGCTTTTAGTCGCGAAATAGTCATGAGACAGTTGCGATAGCCTCTGTATGAATTGAAAATTTTCCAGTTTTTGCTTAAAAACATTTCGCGAGAAAGGTTAATCGCGAAATACTCGCGAGATAGTCGCGAGACTCTCTGTATGAAATTGGAAAAAATTTTATTTCCCTTAAACTATTTTCGAGGGAAGCTCTAAGTTGCGAGCTTCTCGCGAAACTGCCTTTGAACTAGTTTTTGAAGAAAAACACAAAAAGCATTTTGAACAAAAACTAAAAGCACGAAAGTATGAAATCCCTTTCAAAAACATATGAAACATTCAAAAATCCTTTTGGGTTTGATCGGCAAGCACTTGAGCATACACTTCACATTTGAACATGTACAATCACACAAATGATATAAGCATAGCATTATTTGAACAAAGTCTTGTGTGTTGTGGGTGAGTATCAAATATGGAAAACTCCTTAGGCCAGAGTGAAGCTTCAATGATTAATTCAATCAAGTCATACACAACTGGTACTAAGTCAAGTGGTCTATCTCAATTATAGAAATGAACATATATGACCTCCTACAAGAGAATGATTACAAATCTTAGAAGCTTTTCATTTGGCTTCTGCACAAATCATAACATTTGATCTTTTTGAACAATACATCTCATTTTTTAGATCGGTACTTGAAATTTTTGATATTTCAACATTGAGAGTTAGCTTTTGGCTTTTTGAGCACCATACATTTCAAATTAAAATGTCGCTTTCCTTTTTTTCTAGTCAAATATTAGTATGTGCGACGGTTTTTGCAGCTCATTATCTTTTTTCATTTTAAGATTTACATTTGTTGAGCTTTTTAAGCAAAAACATAAAAATAAAGGTGGGAAGAGATATAGGCACAAGTCTATGCAAGTATCAAGACCATCAAGACTATTGACCAATCATTCATGACAAGCTTGAAGATCTATTTACAACAATCACACATAGTTTTCAAGATTTCTCCCACAAAGATATATGTGCATGCATAACAAGCTAAGTTTGTAAATGCACTATGCCATTAGTACGAAGGTATTAAGCCAAACTTACATGTGATATACACAACACAAGCGATCAAACTTTTTGTAGATTTTTCAATTTTTATGAGTTTTCGAATTTTTGAACACACTCAAAAACAAAACAAGAAAAATAAGATCAACAAAAACAAGTACAAAATAAACTTATAAAAGAAACAAGTTATAAACTGGAATCGATGCATGTCATGATGCATGAACCTATGACCTTAAACATTGGAAGTATTAATGCATGGACATAGGAGTTAATCATGCATAAGTACCCTTCTTCACTCACACTTTGCGAGTGTTTTGGGTAAGAGCCTTAGATGGAGGGGTACGACCAACATAACTTTCAAACCTTAGAGTGAAGCTAGCAAGACACAGTGATATGTTCTTTAACATCTCCGTAACGTCTCCAATGAGATGTCCCTCACTATTTCCCTTAGCTTGTGCTCCCTTTAGTTGTCTCTTTGAAATTTCTTGGCCACGTAGAGAATCAGCCTTTTTGAGTGCATGAAGCTTGAAACAGTTCGGCCTTGTGTGTCCTTGTGCGCCACAATGATGACACAAGTTCTTTACTAAAGGCCTCCTTTGATTTTTGGGTAATGACTTCCATTTTTCCTTTGGCTTTGCACCAATGGTTCTCTTTACTACAGCAGTGGTCTCAATCTCAGGCTTCACTTCTTTAAGTTTCTCAACATTCTTGGCTGAAATGAACTTCACTTCCTTCTTGGGTTTGCTGCTTGAACTTCCTTCTCCGGTATAGCCCAAACCGGTCTTATCATGTGAAGATTTTTGAGAAGACAGCACATTGTCATGTTTCTTCGTGGAGATGCGCTCAACCTTGACATTTGCTTGAATAATTTCAAGTTCAAGAAACTTGATCTTAGAGTAAGCTTTTACCAACTCTCCCTTGAGCCTTTCTTCTTCACACTTTGATTCCTTAAGTTGCACAAGTATAGACTTATGCTCTTCTTCAACCTTTTTCATCTTTTTCATAGCAAGTTCACAACTTTGGCATATTTGCCACAATCTTCCAGCAAAGAATCATATACTTCTTGAAGATTGTTCTCCCTTTCATTTTGGCACACGTCTTCATCTTTGGATTCTTCCATTTCCTCATCCTTAGAAATGTTACCAAGTTCATCAACCAAATTGCTCAAACCATCCTTTGAATCAACTGAGGCAATAGCCATAAAAGCCCTATAATTCCCTTCACTGTCACATTCTCCTTTAGTGTCTAAATTTGAGCTGTCAGAATCACTAAGGATAGTGGCAAACACTTTACCCTTCCCTCTCAAATAGTTGGGACACTCCTTCTTGAGATGTCCATGACCATTTCATTCGTAACACACAATGCCTTGAGGGGATTAAGAATCCTTCCCATCTTTCTTCGTGAACTCCTTCCTATCACCTTTGGAGGATGAAAACTTCCCTCTGCTGAACGGTTTCCCACTGTTCTTCATCTTCAGAAATTTCTGGAAGTTCTTTGCCAGGAATGCTACCTCCTTCTCCACATCATCTTCTTCGGAGGAATCATCCATTCTCTTAGTGATGGTTTTAAGAGCAAGAGATTTGCTCGACTTATGAGAAGGTAGTCCCAATTCATATGTTTGAAGAGACCCAATGAGCTCTTGGATTTTGATCTCATCCAAGTCTTTACTCTCTTCTATAGTAGTGACTTTTGCTCGGAAGCTCTCCGGTAAAAACCTCAAAATCTTTCTCACCACCTTAGCATCCTCAATCTTCTCACCGAGATTGAGCTTAGCAATTACAATTTCGTTGAGCTTGCCATAGAATGAGTTGAAAGCCTCATCATCACCCATCTTAAGCTCTTCAAATCTAGTGGTAAGCATTTGGAGCTTTGTGTCCTTGACTTTCTTGGTACCCTCATAAGTAGTCTCAAGAATCTTTCAAGCTTTCTTGGCTGTCTCCACATGCAATATCCTGTGAAATTCATCAGTAGACACACCACAGAATATAGCATTAATGGCTTCACTATTTGCATTAGCCAAAGCAAGAGTTGCCTCATCCCATTTGGACTTGGCTGTTGTGGGTTTAACATATCCACTTTCAACGAAATCCCATACAGACTCATCTATAGCACACAAGAAAGCCCTCATACGGACCTTCCAAAAGGCATAATTACTCCCATCAAAGAATGGTAGGGCATTAAGTGATTGTGACCGGTCCATCACAAAGGGTCAAGGATTACACTTAGGTATTAAAACCAAATCAAGTGTACATACTCTAATACCAATTGAATGCTTGAAAGTATGTGGAAACACAAGATTAGACCCCCAAATTAAAGTTACGGCTCAATTGATTTTACTCTAACTTAATACTAAGTGCAGAACATAGTAAATGCGAGCGGATAAACAAACAAGCTACTCTAACCTATAATCATTATAACACAGCAGTAAAATGAAAGGTAAAAGAGTAGGGAAGAAGAATGCAAACACAAGATAACATGTCGATGTGTTATCAAAGAGGAAATCAAAGAACTTGGCGAAAAACCTCTCTGCCGCCCTTCAAGCGGTAATAGATCCACTAGACAATTAGTTTGGATACATAAGTTAGCAAGAGATCTTCTAAGCCTAATCTAACCGATGCACCTGAGCCCTCCAAGCTCCTACTCCGATAAGGCTTCTCGGAATCGTGTCTTGTCTAGCTCTCTTGATCCCGTAATACGCCCGATTGCATCCGCCAAAGCCTGGCTTCTTCCAATACTTCCCAGCAGCACCAAAACCTCACTTGACACTTTGAAAGGGTGTGGTAAGTGTTTGAGCTATTAACCTCTCAAGTGTATGGAAATAGAGAGGTAGGAGTTGAGGAAAATCCACAAGCAATTATGTAGAGAATTGTGGGTATAAAAAACTCTAACTCTGAAGGTTTGTGGCTAGGGTTTTCTCTCTGAAGCATTCCTCAACATATGTGGGTAATGTGGATATATATAGTGTGGGTATAGAAAGTGTGTATCAGATAGGACAATCTGGCAAAACAGAATGTTTCGCGAGTGTCTCGCGGGAAGGCCTTACCTGCGAGCTACTCGCGAAACACAGTTGTCTCCATCCTGTCCTGACTCTTCGCATTCCAATCATGTGCAGGGCACATGCATCATTTTGCGGGATGCTTAGTTGCGAGCTACCCGCGAAAACACTTCAGTCTTCAATTTGTCTTGAGTCTTCACACTCTCTCTCTCACACACAACCCTTACAATTAGATCCCACATTAAATACATGGTACAAAATATTTAACATAATTACAATCAAATTTGGCACGGAATTAAAGCCAACAAAACACATAGTTGTAAATTACAACTTTACATGGGTCCTATTCATATTATATATAAGTAGTAGTAGTAGTAGGGGACACCTACATAAGCTCCTATATAATTTTTTTTTTTTTTTTTTTAAATCTTGAAAAGGTGTGTAGATAATGCATGCATTATAATGATAATAAGGGGTATTAATTACTAAGCACAGATGTCAACTATATCTCATTTAAGTTTTCAAAGACAGAATATTATCAAAGTGTTGGGCAAATCCTTTAGGAAAGGGGACAATGCTTAAAAAAGGATGGTAGTGCACAGCTTCCCAACCATATCCACTATTTATAAATGTATTGGTTGTGAAATTACTTCTATTTTTAGCAAGGACATATAATAATTATGATATTATCATAATTTAATAAATATATGGCATGCAAAGGAGAAAAAAAGATCTCATGTAACACACAATTAGATCCAAATCTTGTGTACAGTGATGTGTGATTAGGTCAATCTTTTGGTAGAGCTGGCTTAACTTGATATGACATGTCAACTTAATTGTATACTCAATTTTCTTTTCCTCTTTAACTTTTTTGTTATTGGCACGCTAATATGGCTTAGAAAGTTTTTAATTAAAGTCAACTCTATCTCTTTGGTATTTATGGTGAGGGAACTATGCAAAGTTTGAGAATGAGAAGTCTTGTTGAAGATTACAACTCATTATTGAGAGGATTTTAACAACTGGGAAGTCAAACATTGCTGCTTATTATTATTATTATGTTAATTTCTAAGTCCAAGCTACCTTAGGATATTTTTGACCTGCTCCAACCGAACCTTTAACCTGTACTATACTATTTAGGAGTCGAAATCTTCTGTCTCACTTTTCTTTCTCTATTTTATACTCCACTAATAAATACTTGCCACGTATTCACCTAATTAATTAAATATTATTATTATTGATTTATTAAAGTAGTATTTAATTAATTAAGTAAACACATGACAAGTATTTATTAATAAAGTATAAAGTGGAGCAAAAAAAGTGAGAGAGAAGATTTGGACTCCATAAAGTTGTAACTTAGTTTTTCCGTGTCAACGAAGACTGGTTACCAGAAAAATATGAGAGAAAGAGTGTTACAAACTGGGCCCTTGTTTTGCTTCATAGAAAACAAGAATGGAGCCCAGACCAATCCCACGAGATTACCACTTGAGCCCAAAGCTTGGATACTTGTCCTCTTTAGCGTTACCAACGGGGCTGGTCAGGCCGAGCCCAATGATCAGCCCAATAAAATAGGTAAGTTGAAGTGTTTACGTTACCCAGGCCCAAGGTCTGTACAAGCAAGGGCCCAGGCTTGCCCATTTGTACAAGCGTGTCGAAGGCAATGGGCTTGCATCTAAGAAATTCGTCAAACCACTATGGGCCAAACCCACCAATCATCATCTGCATATCTGCACCATCCAAAGTAGATGGATCCAACCCAAAAAAACTTACAAGAAGAAAATCTATGTAGGGGCTTTTTCTTTTTCTTTTTCTTTTTTTGGTGGTGCAGCAGCTTGTTAAGCGTAGAGAGCATATGATTTTTGGGCCTGAGTTCTTAGTGAGGAGTCCAACCAAAAATTTTTGCCAAACGGATGGTAGTTTTGCCAAACTATTCTACTCTTTACCTATAAAATATTCTAAGTTTACGTCATCTCCTTTTTGGGGTTAGAAAGAATGAGTTTTTTTTTTTTTTTTTTTTTGTTTGTTTTTGTTTTTGTTTTTGTTTTGGTAGTGTAAATACAATGGAATTTCAACTTATGATGTTCAATCTATGATGATTGTTCTCTCTCATCAAGCTAAAATACCAATTAATTTTTGGTGTAATTGAAGTTCATACCCCAAATAATTTATTCAATGACAAGAATTTTTACTAGTTGAAATAATTAGAACCTTAAAAGAATATGAGTTAAGGAGGTAGAGGACATAATTTTCTTTCTAGTTTCTTAATTGAAAGAATTTTATCTATTGCACCCCATATAATATTGTTTCCCAATCTTTTCATAATTATTAGATGTAGTAATGTTAAAAATACAACTTTTTACATTTTTCATAATTCACTTAAGTGGTAAATTATGATCAAGATAACATCATTATTCACATTATTTCATTATGGAAAAATAACTTTTATTATGCGTAAATCACAACAAATCACTTTAACAATATTCTCAAAATTTATGATTATTAAGGATTTCTAAGGGAGTTTGTTGAGAATATTATAACAACATTTGAAACACGATGTTGCAGAAGAAAGCTTACTGAAATTGCTACGAAAACCAGACTTTGGTTGTGGTAGGCCGTAGGCAATAGATAGGCAGCCAGAACAAAACAGCCTAAACTATCCGTTGAGGCTTGTTGTTGGCATTAGTTGCTAGTGTTTTAAAGGAAACTCTTCTCATAGGTGAACGGTCAATGTCGGATTCTTATTGCAAACTTGAAATTGTTCTTATGCAACAGTTTTTGAATTTGATTGGGTGAATGTCAAAATCTCAAACTCTTATATAACCAAAAAAAAAAAAAAAAAGTCTGGTGAATGTCAAATTGTTCTCTCTCTTGTCTTGTATGTGCTCTTAATATTTGATAAAGCCTGCAAAATCTCCCATCTACCTTAATGCTTAAGCTATCTTAACTTAAAACAATCATTATTACATACGTTTTTGTCTAAAAAAATTCTGGTGAAGTACCAAGACATAGTTTTGATGAAGTGCTAAAACTCTGGGCCAAGCTCTATGAGAGGTGCTCTCCTTTGTAGGCCAAGTTACAACCTTTCTATGAGACTTATAAGTTACTATTAAGGAGAACCGGTTGCAGGTTGTCATAGAGGGTAATGCTAAAGCTTGTGTTGATTGCCAATATAATGGATGAACAAGTTGACTAATCGATTAGTCACAGTGCCAATAAGCATCTAGGTTCATTAGTCACGGTACCAAGAAGTCCCATACATTTATGAAGTCACAATATTAAGAATTACCAGTCATTCTAATGCAAGTCAGCAAATGTTCTCAACAATTAACTTCGTCCAGTAGGGGAGGTATTGGTTGTTTGTGACCTCATTAAATCCAAAGTCAATTGAATATGTTGTTGTTCCTAATGATTGAAAGTTACACAACCAGTGGGTTACATGAATGCGTGGGAGAAAGGCCTAAATTTACTCATGTTTTGTTTAAATGAAATTATAAACCTTTTATTATTTAAGTTACTAGATGCATAATTTTTTCGTGGTGTGATATTTTTCACTAGTTGTGAGCTTTGATAAACCAGTCCTAATATTGGTAGTTTTGTATATACAGATGATTATCAACAAACCCCAACACCAGTAAATAGGCGTAAATGACGTGGGAAAATAAGGCTAGTTGACATACGGGCAATGATTGGTGAGTACAAAATCCAGTTGCCGTTAAATGATCAAGGCCAACCGATTGGGCTGGACGGGTCAACGTTTGTTTAGTGGTTGGGCTCTTTTTGCGAGAATGGCTTTTTATGCCCGCTTATGCTTGCTTGGTGGCCAAGCGTCCCTAAAAATTTTAAACAGGATTATCGGATTGAGATTGAGGTAGTATGAAAATAAAACATAAGTTACTACATTTACAACCGTTGTCCTAATTAAATGTCATATTCAACCGTTGTCCTAATTAAGTTACTACATTTTTCTAACTCCACTTTTGCATTTCAGAAACGGTATCTAATTGACCCCACTATTGTCGCACCACCCGATCAAATGGAATGCGCAATGCATCAACTAGGGGAACTGAGGAGAAATCAGAGGAAAAAGTTGAAGAAGGATCACAAAAAATGTGGGATAACATGTGGGCAGGTATTGGCCAACCAACCACTGACGGTTATCACAGAGCAGTGGACGGAGATGGTTGACTATTGGTTCAATGACAAAACAGAGGTGCTGCTACTTTCTTCGTCGATCTCATCTTTGTGGTAATTTAGTCAAGAGATGTTTTGTTTTTTTATTTTTGATGGTAATGTGGTTACAGACATTAAGTAACAAGAACAAGAAGAGTCGTCGAGGTAAATAGGTTGAGATAGCAAGGTCTGGGCCCAAAAGTTTTGCACAAATTTTTGATGCAATGGTAAGAAATAAACTTAGAATTCATGAAACGCCTACATGATGTTTTTAATATATTTTTTTTCTATATATGGTTTTAACCTCATTTCATACGTTTTAGAAATAAGGATAAGTTAGTTAAATTATAGGTATTTTTGTAAGTAAAAAATGTAATAAGTAACTTTATGTATCCTCTTAATATGTAGAGCTGACTTTCTTAATTCTCTTAATATATAGATATTAAGCAGCCACTTATGGAGAGTATATCCCATGTCTTGTTTTAAAGTCAAAGAGTAAAGATAACTTTAAATACCTATTAATAGATGCAGCTCCTTTTCACTTGGGGGATTCCTAAATTATATTTTTTGAACTTTTGAAAAAGATTGATAAACGCATACTTAATGCTTATAAAAGTGTAGGATTTGTGCACTATGAAATATATGTCAAAACTTAAATTCTGGAAGAAACATCAAAACCATGTTAAACAACTTGAGCAGGGCTACCAATCTAAGCAGGATACCTTCTCTATTTTCAACCTTGTTTGTACAGTTGCTTGCCTGCTTGAGTCTGACTACAGTAAATACGAATATGACCAGAGGATTAGCTTAGTACTTTATGGTTAAGTTTGCCGTACTTTCAGTTTTAACTACTGTTATCCTTCAATTCTATTTTAGTTTAGTTCCTTTTACAGGGTAGCCAAACTAAGTTATCATACGGAAATAGGCCTTCTGGTTTGTGTTACCATGTGAAATGACCCTCACCAATTTTTTCTCTGATCATGATTCGCAGTGGGTAAGGAAAATTTTCAGTTAATAATTTCATTCAGGGTTAAAACTCTAAAAGGTCTTATAAAAAAATAAAATAAAAAAATAAAAAACTTTAAAAGGTAAACGAACTTAAAAAGCATCGAGTGGCAATTGTACAAAAGTCATATCGTAAAAGCTTACATAAATAAATATCAATATATATATATATATATATATATATATATATATATATATATATATATAACCCATTGAACTCCTAAATCTTTGTGGGGGGAAAAAAGAATTAAATATCCAACTAAGAAAGCAGAGGAAAAAGATTTCACTTACGCTAATATATGGTTGAGTTTAAAATATTTAATTGGTTATAATAAATAAATTGTTAAATTATATATTTAAATTTGTTTAAATTATTCTGGATTTAAAAGATAATAATGATGTAAATTTTTTTCCTGAAACTTGCAATTGCATCACTTATCTATATGTTTATAAGTTAAGAAAATTCAAAAGCAAACACAAACCTCAATTTCAAATTTAACATTACATATTTATAAAATTAAGATTTACCATTGCTTCTTCAAAGAAAAATATCTTCTCTTTCCATGCACAGATCGCATCGCTTGTTTTTCTAATGGTTTTTCACCCATCTTTTAGTTTTGAGTGGATACTAGATAAAGATTGATGGACTGGACCGGGTAGAAATTAGCATTCATCCCTTTGCCCTTCCTTTTGATTTGCATTCTACTAATTAATTATAAGAATGGAAAAGTTTTTTTTTTTTTTTGGTTTAAGAATGGAAAAGTTTGATACGTTAACTCTTTTCTATTATTATTATTATTATTTTTTTCCCCACGTTGTACCTCCCCTGGTGACTTGGAATGCATCTGCTACTATTATGCTTTTGTTAAAGAGAGAGAGTTTGTAGTTTGTAGAACACGTTCTTTGATCAGGAAAGATTGCACCAAAACTGTGACATGGTGAGCAATTTTTGGATGCATGCGTGCGTATCATATTATTATTTATGTTTGGGACCTTTTTACATGGTTTGAGCATGGTTTTGAAACCTGGACCAGACCTTACGGTCCTACCGGAAAAACCGTGAACCTCTCACAATCACGGTTCTTTTAGGCATAAGAACCGGTCTATGCCTAAAAAACAGGGAACCGTTCAAACCGCGGTTCAACTGCACGGTTTTGAAAACCGTGATCTGACCACTTCTCACGGTTCTCTTTGAATCTGAACCTAAAAAAAAAAAAAAAAAAAACGTCTGATCTGACCCAGAAAACATCTGATCTTTGTTTCAGTCTCTTTGCTTCACTCTCAAAAAAAGGTCTCACATAATCCAAACATAAAACACAAAACAAAATCCAATTCTTACAATAAAGTTGAATCAAAACAAGTAAATATGAAAAAAGAAAAAGAAAAAGGAAGAACAATCCGATCTGACCCAGTCTGGTGGTGGGGAGGAGGACGAACAGCGGTGGCGTTGCGGACGAGGCCTTCGATCTCAACGATCTCCACCGGCCTTCGATCTCCACCGGCGCCGCTTCAGATTCTCCTCTCTCTCTCTCTCTCTTCTCTTTTCTCTGATGTGAATATGTTTTTCTTTTTTTTTGAGCAAGCCGTATGTGAATATGTGAGTAGGATAAGTGATAACTGTGAAGTAAATGAGTGGTTGAGAGTTAAGTAATAAATTGGGTCCGTATAAAAATGTGTGGTGGTCTTTATCTTTAGTTTTTATTTTTTATTTTTTTTATTCAAACGTGTGGTATTTAATATTAAGAAATAGTAATTAAGAAATACTACCACAATATTTTCACAATAAATTTTAAGTAATAGATTATTATTAGCTAATATTGGTAAGTAAAAAAAATAATTTCAGTAGTGGGTTCAAATTAGAACTAGTAACAATTTTTTACATAAGATTTTGATGTAATTCTTGTAAAAATATTGCGACAAATATTGTGAATATAACATCACAATTCTTTCTTCATCTGCTTTTGTTTGTATTGCTTTTTTATCTCTTCCTTAATTTCATTCATTTTTGTTTCTAGTACTTTTTTAGGTTTGTGAGTGTGAGCTAGACAGCTAGTCACATGAGTATTGGAAAGTGGAACTTTAAAAGACAATCTAATGCTTTTAATTTTCTTTTTATAAAAAAATGGTTATTATTATTATTGAATAGATATTTCATATTTGGGCTATAGATGGATATATTAGACATAGTTAAAATATGGATTTATAGTTTTAATTGGACTATTTTAGTTAATTTTTCTATTTTTTACTAATTTAATATTTTTATATATATTTAAAATAATTATTAAATTAATTATGACGTTATCACGGTTCGACCCCGGTTCGACTTTGGTTCGACCTCAAAAACCTTGAACCTCTCCCTTTTACGGTTCAATGAATGGTCCGGGTCTGAAAACCTTAGGTTTTAGGTGAACTGTGCAGCATTATCAAATTTGAACATTTCGTCTTATCCAAATATAAATAATTTGTAAAATTTGATTGATAAATCAGTTCCATTGTATGATAAGTTTCTTTCATTTTTATGAGGGGAAAGGATATCATTTTTATTTTTTTGTTGAAAGAAAGGATATCATTGATTGTTTGATTCCCACATTAAAAATTATGCATTAAATAAATAAATAAATAAAATTAGAGGTGGCAATTCATGTTCGCGTGTCAAGTTCGTGTTGTGTCAACTCATGAGTATTCGACTATATAGGTCAACACTAACCCGACATGTTTATTAAATGGATTAAGATTCCTCAACCCTAACATAACCTATTTATTAAACGGGTCAGTCTTGTCGACATGTTTATCAGATTTTATCAAAATGAAAAAAACAATTATGAAAAAACTAAAAAATAAATATTTTTAATATAAAATTTAGAACTAACGAGTAACTACATCACAAATAATCATTTAAAACTAAGGCATATTCTAATATCACAAATAACCAATCACAATATGTCAAACAAAATAAATCATAACAACTAATAAGTTTATATACTTAGAGTTTGAAGGGTATATTGGTAAAATGTCATTTAATTAAACGGGTCTGACGGGTCAAACAAGTTTTATGCGTTCAACACGAACCCAACCCGTTTATTAAACGGGTTAACCATGTCAACCAGAATATGACACAAACCCGTTAAGCCTCAACCCATAACCTGCTAATTTCGTGTTGTGTCATGTCGGATTCGCGGATCGTGTCCAATTTTGCCACCCCTAAATAAAATCCTATAGAAAGTTATATTAATGCTGTCTTGACCTTGGGGTTTGAGTGGGCATGAGTCCATTTTATTTTATGGTGCATAAAGCCACGTATTAATTGACAAATTATATAAAATGATGAACCGTCTGCTTTACGTGGCTCCAAATGAAAATAGGGCAGTTCACCACTTATTAATTCACATTAAAGTACTGGTTATGATCAAGCTCCTTATGGTTGAAAATTTTGAACATTCACTAACTGCGACTTAATTATAAAGCTTGTAATGCAGGGTTTGTGCGTCCTGTAATGCAGGGGAAGAGACGGATTACATATCCTATCCACTCAGATATTTTCTAACTTGCCTTCTCCCAGCAAGCTAGATGTCACTTCTAACTAGACTAATCATTGTTAGTAATTTGTAAGCACTGTGACCAAGTTGTATTAGCATAGGTATGTGATTCGGATCTTGGCATGGTTGCACATATATCATGACATAATAGCTAATTCCAATTGTAAAGATCGCAGTGGTGTGCATTAATTTTTGTTGCACTTTGAGAAAGTTCAAAATCACAAATATAGGCAACTAGATATATCACCCTTGAATAGGAGAAGATGGGCAAATGCCCTTTTCGTGCAAACAAAGCAGCATTTTGCCCCATTTTTCAAACTAATTAGGGAAATTTCCCTCTTTTGAAAATCTATTTTCTCAAAATCGAGATAAGCCCTATAGTGGCGTTTTTAAGGAGTCTATAGTGACGTTTTAAGGATCTATAGTGGCGTTTTGTAACTCGAGTTATAGGTAAAAAAAAAAAAAAAATGCCTATAACTCAAGTTCATGGAGGTCAAGTTACAAAACGTCACTGTAGGTTCTTAAAACGTTACTATACGCTCCTTAAAAACGCCAATATAGAGCTCCATAAAATTTTTTTTATTTTTAAACTCGATTTTGAGAAAATCGATTTTCAAAATAGGGGCATTTTCTTAATTAGTTTGGGAAAGGAGGCAAAATGCCACTTTGTTCGCACAAAAAGGGCATTTGCCCATTTTGGCCCCCTTGAATATAACAGAACAAAAATTATGAGTGCAGAATCAATTTCACTTTTCTTCTTAGCTCCTAGCAATGTGACAATTCCTTCTTGTTAAGAGGTTAGATAGTCCTCCATGAAGGGAGCAACTAGCACAAATAAGGGACACATATCACTGAACCGAAATGACCCTAGTCACTGTTTATTTTATGACTGTTTTTCAATTTTAGCTTTTGTATATTGATTAAAATAAGTAGCTTCAAGTTCAAGAAGATAGATGATTTTCTATTCAAGGATATGCATACTTATTAGATAGGATATTAAAACACAAAGCAATTGCATCAAGGATATAAAATCCAACAAGGGCACAAGAGTGATGTACTAAAGAAAATGCATGACATTAACTAAAAGTACTTAAGCTACAAAGCATGGGTACAAAAATAAAGTACTGAATATGCACAAAAAGATTTAAACCAATGTACCAAAAGCTTTTAAAACACAATGTAAATAACCAAGAGTTATAAAAACTATAAACAACAAAAACCTTAAATAGCAAAAACTAGGAATGCTTAAAGTTTCTCCCCCTCGAAATGATGCTCCCCCCCAAGAGCTACTCCTACTTAATATCTCCCCCTTTTTGACCGGAATGGCCAAAGGGCTACTGCTGTGTAGTGAAGTTGTCAAACTTTGTTGAAAGCAAATTTAGCTGTTCTTGGATCATAGTCAGCCTGTCAAATTGCTCATTTTGGATGTCTCGCAGACTGTCAATTCTCTCAAGGATGATCTGAAATGCATCTGGAGGTACTTCAGCAGATGATGACGCTCAGCTTCTTTTACCACGGCTTCGTGAGCTTGAGGGTTGTCCTTCTGCTTTTGTCTCTGTATCCATAGGTTCTCCTTATGCTTGATCACCCTCTTCTTCATCACCCGGAAGATGAACTTTGATCTATGCAATTGTTAAAGCATTTATAGCTAGAGGAGTGGGCATGAGACTGATGTCTTGGGGAATTACCGCACCTTTTGCTCGAAAAAGCCTTATGAGAAGACTAGGGAGAATCATCTTTGCCCTTGAAGTTGTCCGTGTTTCATCAGCAATTATGGAGTAGGCATGAGCATTAATATCAATGTAAGTATTCTCCTAAAACTCCATGAGAAAAATTACTAGCATTATTAATGGTGGTCATCTTCTTCACCGGGTACAGGTTGAACATCATAATTAATGTAAGACATCTCAGATCCGGTGGAAAAGCGGTTGTGTTGAGGCATCTTCCTTTTCTACCACCACCAATATGTGATTGAACCATCTCTATGGAGAGAATTATGTCCTTGTAGTGAGTAAAATCATGCTCTAGATCCTCAAAACCGAGAACATCATCAATATCTTCCAAGTCAATGGTGAACTCATGGCCTCTAATCCAACAATCGATTTCATCCTCTCGTAGAATGGCATTGGCATAGAACTCATGAATCAAGGGTTCACACACCCTAGGGAGATCACTAAGGAGCTTGTCCCAACCTTTATCTTGAAAACAACCTGGGATAAAGTAATCCTTCAAATCAGTCAAGTCCACAAATTGCTCTGGGATGATTGGAGCCTTCGCGTAGAACTGATTGTATCTTTCAAAGTGTTGGATAGAGTGGAACCAAGTATTGTCCATTTTCTTCCTTTTGTCAGCATGATTTGCAGTGGTCTTCTTCTTTGGAGTCATCTGCAGAAACATAGCAGCAAAGACCACAAAACAAAGCATAACATATGGTAACAAAAATAATTAGTAACAATTTAGAAGCTATTGAGTGTACTTAGAAGAAAGCCTTAAAGCATAATTCAATAGCAACTCGACATGTGAGAACATATAGCATCAAAGCACAACAAAGTCTTGGCATTAAGTCCACAAACATATCACAGTGTGTGTTGTGGTAACAAATAACACCATGTACAACCTAGGGCATAGTGTAAATCACATAACCCCCAAAAAAAATTTCACTACCAGCAAAGTAAGGTCATCCCTATAGACATTGTATAACTTGTGATCCAAAGTAACATAAGAAAATGTCTATGAGACACTTTACCATGAGCATGATATGCACAACACAACACAAACAAGGTATAATACTCAAACTAAGAACCAAACATGAAAAGCATGTATAATAGGCATAATACTTCGAAAACCAACAAAACCATTCATCAAACTCAACAAAATATCCATAGACCATATTCAACATCATATTTTCAAAACTCAACAAAAACACAAAATCCAAGAAATCAAAGGCTAGAAACATGAAATACTTTGAGAAAAATAGAGAACCCATACCTTTCCTTGAAGATTGATGAAGAGATGATGAAGAAAATGGAGGTTTTGTTAGAGAACACGGTGAGTTTGGAAAGGAGAGGAATGGAGAAGACAATGAATAGTCACAATAAGCGAGTAAAAAAATGAAAAGTTTTTGAAAACTGCCCTGAAAATAACCTTCAATGCGCAAAACACGCGTTTTTCGTGACTGGAATGAGTCGCAAACAAGTCGCCAATTCAAGTCGCCAAAATCCCGTGTGACAAATTGTGAAAATTTTATCTAAGTGTTTTTTGCGACTGGAAAGTCCACTTGCGAGTAAGTCACGAAAGGAGTCGCGAAATAGTTTGAGTAAACTCGCGACTGGAGCTTCCACTCGCGAACCAGTCGCCAAAGTGAGTCGCAAAAATGCTAAAACCCAGAATTTTTGAAAATTTTCTAAGTTTTTTTTCGTGACTAGGGGCTTGACTCGCCAGAGAGTCACGAAAACTTCTGAGTTAGCTCGCGACTGGGGGCTCGTAACTTGCTTGCCCGCGAGGCAGAGTTGCCAAAACAGAGTTGCATAGTTTTTGAAATTTTTGAAAATTTTCAAAAAAAAAAAAAAAAAAACACTTTCCAAAAACAATTAAAACACTCAAAATTTTTTTTGTGTTTGATCAACATATAATTGAGTAAGTGCAACACATTTAAACAAGTACAATCACACAAATGAATAAGGTATTCATTGAACATAGACATGTGTGATGTGTGTGTGTATCAAAGATGAGACAGTCCTTAGTTTAATGTGAAGTTTCAATGATCAATTCAACCAAGATATACACAATTAGCACGAGGAACAATGACCAATCTCAATTATAGAAGTATGCATATATGACCTCCCACAAAACTTGATTACAAACTTTTGAAGCTCTTCATTTGGCTTCATACACAACATAACATTTGATCATTTTGAATCAATACATCTCATTTTGAGATCGATGCCTGAAATTTTTGATATTTCAATTTGATGAACAAGCCTTTGGCTTTTTGGGCATCATACATTTTCATAAAAGTCGCTTTCCCTTTTTCCTAATCAAATACTAGTATGTGCGATGGCTTAGCTCATTATCTCTTTTCATTTTGAGATTTACATTTATTAAGCTCTTTAAGCAAAAAAATAATAAATGAAAGAGTGGGAAGATATATAAGTACAAGTCTATGCAAGTCTCAAGATCAACAAAACCATTAACTAATCATTCATGACAAGTTTGAAGATCTATTTACAACAGTCACATAGATGTTAAGATGTTTCCCACAACAATATGAGTGCATAAAGAACAAGCTACGCTCGTAAATGTACAAAGCCATTTGTACGAAGGTACAAGGCAAAACATGCGTGTGACAAAACACAATAAAACACAATAATGCTGATCAAATTTTTTAGATTTTCTACTTTTTATGTGCTTTTGGATTTTTGACACAAAAACAAGTAAAGATTGATCTAAAAAAAAAAACATTCAAAGCAAATAAAAAACAAATAAAAATTTTCAAAACAAGCTAGAATGATAACAAAAAGCACACAACCAATCAATGTCATAATACATTGGAAGTATTAATGCATGGACATGTTGTAATGTTTTTGTATGTGTACCCTTCTTCACCCACACGACACGTGCGTTTGGGGTGATATCCCTAAAGGATTGGGTACTATTGTTGTGACTTTCAAACCTTCTGGTGAAGCTTTTCAAACAGGTGGTGAATGCATCAATCATCTTTATCACATCCCTCACTCCGAGATCACCTTTTTGACTTTTTGATTTCTCAGCAGTCCAATTCTCTTTGCCATTTCTTGGTCCTCTTGACCTTTGAGCACTTGCATTCTTTAATGCTTGAAGCTTATGGCAATTAGGTCTGGTGTGTCCTTGAATTCCACAATGATGGCAGAAATGTTGAGTTCTTGGACCTCTTTGTGACTTTGGAAGTGATCTCCCTTTAGCCTTAGGTTTGACCACTAATTGGTTAGGAGGCTTTATCAAAAACCTTTGGTCAGTCACATTCCTCTTCTTCTCCGCCTTCACTTTCTTAACAGTAGTGATTGCTACCATTGGTTCCTTGGCTTTCACAAACTTCATATCCTTGGACATATTGGCACTCGAACTGCTCTCTCCAGTGTATCCCAAATCGCTTTTGTCGGAGAAAGGTTTTTGATGAGCAAGCACTTCATCAAGCTTCTTGGAGGAAACCCGCTCCGCTTTAGCATTAGCTTGAATCACCTCAAACTCAAGAAATTTGATCTTTGAATAGGCTTCGGTTAGCTCTCCATTCAACGTCTTAACTTCACACTTAGTCTCCTTGTACCGCACTAGAAGACTTTTGTAATCTTGCTCTGCTCTCTTCATTTTCTTAATGGTTGCTTTAGTCACTTTTGCATATTCACCAGTCTTCTCAAGGAGGGAATAGTCGGTTTCTTGCAGTCCCACTGTTCTTTCATCTTTCTCATCATCGAATTCCTCTACTACCCTCATCATCCGAAGATTGTACGGGAGCAATGGTCATAAATGCGAAGTAGTTTCCCTCTCTGTCATAGCTTTCTTCTAAGTCTGAATTAGAGGAGTCTGTGTCACTCAGAGTAGTGGCATACACTTTACTCTTCCATCTCAAATAGTTAGGACACTCCTTCTTAAGATGTCCTTGACCATTGCATTCATAGCACGTGATTCCTTGAGAAGATTGAGAATCCTTCCCATCTTTCTTCTTGAAATCCTTTTTCTCCTTCCAGGAATTTGGGAATTTTCCCTTCTCAGCAAACTTTCCATTCTTTTTGAACTTCGAGAACTTTCAGAAGTTCTTAATAAGATACGCCACATCCTTTTCGACCTCATCCTCATCCAATGAGTCTTAAGCTTACACTCTCTCATTGATTGTCTTTAGAACAAGAGATTTGTTCTTCCTTTGTGATGGTAGAGATAGCTCATAGGTTTGAAGTGAGCCAATAAGTTCTTAAACTTTGATCTCATCAAGGTCCTTCCTCTCTTCAATGGCAGTAACCTTTGCATGGAAGCTCTCTGGTAGTGATCATAGAATTTTTCTCACAATCTTGGAGTCCTCCTTCTTTTCTCCCAAGTTAAATTTTCCAATTACCACCTCATTCAGCTTCCCATAAAATGAGTCGAATGACTCGTCTTCACTCATCCTCAGCTATTCGAAATGTGTGGTAAGCATTTGCAGCTTGGTGTCCTTCACCTTTTTGGTTCCCTCATAAGCCGTTTCCAAAATTTGCCACACCTCCTTGGCAATTGTAACATGAGAAATCTTGTGAAACTCATCAGGAGAAACACCACAGAAAATAGCATTTAAAGCCTTGTTATTAGCGTTAGTTGCCGCAAGGGCTGCCTCATCCCATTCGGATTTGGCGGCCTCTGGCCTAGTCCACCCTATATCTACAACATCCCAAACACTCTCATCAATAGAATATAGGAATGCCCTCATACGGACTTTCCAAAATGCATAGTTGCTTCCATCAAAATATGGAGGAGAATTAAGAGATTGAGATTGATCCATCTCAAAAGGGGTTAAGGATCGCATTCAGGTAATGAAACCACGACAAGTGCACCTATTCTAATACCAATTGAAAGTTCAAATAGCGTATAAAACACCAATGAACGTTTAGACCCCCATTACAAAATTCCAACACAAGCTTATAATCAAACAATATATGTGCGAAATATGAAATATAAGCTATAACCAAATAGGTAACACACTTTAAACCATAATAAATCACAAACACAGCAGTAATTAAAAGGTAAAGAGAAAGGGAAGAGAGATACAAACACAAAGATAACACGGCGATATGTTATCAAAAAGGAAATCGAAGTACTCGGCGAAAAACCTCTTCGCCGCCCTCCAAGCAGTCAATAATCCACTAGAGAATAAAGTTGGGATACATGAATAGTAGAAGACCTCCAATCCTAATCTACCCAATGCACCTAAACCTTCCAAACTTTTTACTCCAACAGGGTTACGCCGAATCTTGTTTTCTCTAACTTATCGGATCCCGCAATAGCTCATTCACTACAACAAAATGTATTTTTAGTAACGAAAATTAGCAAGGAAATATTTTTCGTCGCTAAAAATATAGATTTAGCGATGAAATATGAATTTCATCACTAATAATGAAAAAAAATTATAACATTTAGTGACGAAAACTAATTTTCGTCGCTATTGTGATCTGAAAAATGGGCGCCAGCAAGAAAAAAATTTGGCAGGAACTTAATAATCTATAGCGACGAAATATTTCGTCGCTAAAAGTTGAAACTTTTAGTGATGAAATATTTTGTCACTGTAGGTATTACTGTGATTTTGTCACTGTAGTATTAGCGACAAAAATCATTTTGTCTCTATAAGGAAGAATTAGCGATGAAAAATAATCGTCACTAAAAATAATCATGGTTTTTCATTTCCTTGTTTTAGCGACGAAATCACAATTCGTCACTAAAAGTATGCTATAGCGATGAAATCTGAATTTCCTCTCTAAAAATCTTAATAAAATCTGGGTTCATTAGTGATGAAATTGAGCTTTGTCGCTAAAGGGGTTTCTAATTCCCTTAAACCCATTTCAGCAAATATCACTTCCCACCTCTTTTTTGTCACTTCCCTCCCAAACACAAACTATTTTCTTCCTTTCTTCCTTTCTTTCACAAACCCAAACGTCAGCCGCCGACCGTTCACCTCCTGACCATTCGCCTTCCGACTGTTCGCCTCCTAACCCTTCGCCTTCCGACTGTTCGCCTCCTGACCCTTCGCCTTCCAATTGTTCACCTCCCGACGACCCTTCCCTCCCAACCCTCCTTTCCCTCCCTTCCCCTCACAACCCCAGCTGATGCCGACGCCAACATTGACGCCGATGCCGCCGTCGCCGCTGCCACACCCCTAGCCTAGGGGTGTCAATTCGGGTTAGTGTGTCGGGTTCGTGTCGTGTCGAGGTAGGGGTATTCGACTAAATGGCTCAACCCTAACTCGACCCATTTAATAATCATGTCATAATCCTTTAATCCTAACTTGACTTGTTAAGAAGGCGAGTTAACCTGACTTGTTAAGAAGGCAAGTTAACCTGACCCAACCCATTTGATACGCTTAATAAACGAGTCGTGTTGGGTTGACACGAATGTAACACAACTCATTTCAACTTGCATAATATTAAATATAACATCCATTTAGAAATAATTTTTTTTACATCCCAAAAAGCAGTGCATACACTTCAAGTCTTCAACCCACATTCAAAATAATATAGTTCAACAAAAATATAGCATTCATCTAGAAAATAAATTCTTTACACTCCAAAAGAAGTGCATACACTTCAACCTAAATTCAAAATAACAAAGTATAACAGAAATGAAATAACTTAGTTCAACAAAAATATAATATCCTTGGAACTCGCCAAATGCTAAGTATCAATATTGAAAGAATTTGAGCAAATAGTAGACTAATGCTGACTATGACCACAATTATCATCCATAGATTCTTTGTTGATGTCCAAATTCATAACATCTTCCACAAGCTCATCCAATTTCATTTGTGCAAATTCTATACAAAAAAGAAAAGAAAAAGTATTAGTAGCTCTAGGGTCTGTAAAGTTTCAATTTCCAATTATATCCCTTGTAAATTTTTGTAATTACTCACTTTTCTTTTTAAATTTAAAATATATGTTAGATATAAAAGGTATTTGACAAATCTAAAATAAAATAAATATTTATTTGTTATACAAGTTAAACGAGTTGTGTTAAGTAGGTCATTTTGGGTTGACACAAATAAATTAGTGTGTCAAGCGTGTTTATTGCGGGTTACGCTAGTTGACTCGCTTATGACACATTTTTTATCGTGTCGCTTTCAGGTCAACCTGTTTATGACCCAAACCCATTAAGGTCCAACCCTAACCCTAAAAAACTCGTGTCGGGTTCGTGTCATGTTCACAGGCTGGGTCGAACATTGACACCCCTACCCCAGCCTTTGCCGATCTCCTTTCTCCCCTTCTCCCCTCAAACGTTGATCATCAGCCATGATGGCAGCGTCTGGGCCTAGAGCACCACCTTCCTTTGGGTCCTCTCTCTCTCTCTCTCTCTCTAAATATTTTCAGATTTTTTTGGTTTTGATTTTTTTGCTTATTAACCCAAGAGGACAAGAAGTTGTGGTGGTGGGAGTGGACATAATGGGGTTGAGGGAGGGGTGTGTGGCTAGTTTATGAGATCTATAGAAAAGAAGGATGGGTGGGGGGGATAAGGTGGGAAAGAGCCCACTGCTTAGGTGGAGGGCTAACGTGCACCAGGGGGGGGGGTTGTGATAGGGTGTGGGAAGTGGTTGGCAGAGGAAGTTTTATCATTTCGAGGAGCTAGAGGTCAATGTCGACGACAAATCACTAGAGTCAACGAATTTCACCGCCTACAATGACATTCCGGTGGAGGTGAGTGGGTCGGAGATACCATCGCCGGCGAGTAGCTTTAAGGAGATAGACTTGGGCGAGAGTCTGAATAGGAATATAAAGCGGTGCAAGTACGTGAAGCCCACTCCGATTCAGCGCCACGCTATTCCCATAGCCTTGGCTGGCAGAGACCTCATGGCTTGTGCCCAAACTGGGTTTGGAAAAACCACTGCGTTTTGCTTCCCAATTATCCACGCCATTCTCGAGCTCAACCATTTTTTAGAGCCGGGTCAGGTCGCTTTCCTGCTCGCTCTCATTCTGTTCCCAACTAGAGAGTTGGCTTGTCAGGTTTTATTTTCTTTTTCTCAAAATGGGTTTTGGTTGAGATATTGAATATTGGGTTTTTTTTTTTTTTTTTTTTTTTTTTTTTTTAATGTGTATTTTTGTGTGGTAGATTTATGAGGAGGCGAAGAAGTTTGAGTATCAGACTCGGGTTAGTGTCGCTTTTGCCTATGGTGGGGCTCCGATTGTTCATCAGGTTTGTGGTTTTTGATATATATATTTTTATAATGTTGCACATACTTGTGTTGTGAGCTTGTGGTGTAAACTTAGGTGTGGTTTGGACTTATTATTTTGCCCCTTCCATGACTTTTGAAGGTTTTAAATGACCTATCAATTCTTCCTGCACATATAAGTTGTTTGTTTTAAATGACTTAAAAGATAATTGATTTTAATGAAAGTCATAAGCCACTCTATATATGTGTGTATATATATATTTGATAAGTAAGACAAACTTTATTTAATATAAAAAAAGACAACTCCCAGGACATGGGATATGTGCTGGTGGTGTAAAACAAATATAAAAAAGTATAGCAATCAATAAAGTCCATAAAACTAGTAAGTGAAAGACTACTTAGAGGAGTTATCCAATCATAAAAAAGGTGTAGGAAACAGTATTTCACAGCCAGCCCTGAACTTTCCAAGCCTTCAAACGCATAAGCCACTTCATATTTCAATATTTCAACAGTTTTTCTATACTAGAAATTATTTTGTGAATGCGTCCTTCTTTTTTAATTATTAATTAATAATCCATTTAATTATTAATTATAACCAAGCCTATTGCCCAAAACTGACAATTTGTATTATGAATTTGTATTGGAATGGGTTCACGCATATTGATGATTGCCAACAGATTATTATTATTATTGTGGGTTCCAGTTAGCTCAGCTGGTAAAGTCTCTGATGGTTGTATAAGAGATTTGGGGTTCAATCTCTGCCTAAACCAAAAACCGATTGGTGTCTTAGTCTAATAATAAAGAGCTATTATCAGGAGTGAACGTCATAGATTGAAATTCTCTAAAAAAAAAAAAATTATTATTATTATTATTATTTGTTGAACCAGTATAATTACCATGCAGAATTTCTATTTTCTTGTTGGAGGGAAACTTTTGAGTTATATATAGAGCTATGCATTAAACCCCTTTGAGCCAGAGATCATTTGTGAAATTTTTGTTTTGTTTTGTTTTTATTTTTTTTTTATTTTTTATTTTTTTTATTTGGAACTTGTGCCTTTGTAATTTATGAGAGGATCATTTTCAAGATTGAAGTACTTATAAATTTAACTTTTCTTTTGCAGGTTAAATACACATTGTTTGCAATAACTTTAGATTTTTTCTAAAAGTTGTAAGCTTAGCTTGAGCAAAGTAAGTAAATTTTAGTTAAAAACTTATAAAACTCTATACTTGTGATATTGGAAATTAGATTTGTGGTGGTATGTTGTGTTGGAGCAAGCGGGTGGCTTGCATGGTGTTATAAAGTGGTTTAAATACATATTGGGAGTGTTTTTCAATTCTTACAAATGTGAATGAGTATTGTTAATTAGATGTGAAAAATAGTATTTTATTTTATTTCAATACTTGTAAGCATTATGGTTGTGATGTTTGTGATTGGTTTTGTGTTGGGTTGTTGTGTTGGAGCAAGCGGGTGGCTTGCATGGTGTTATAAGATGGTTTAAATACATATTGGGAGTGTTTTTCATTTTTTTGCAAATGTGAATGAACCTTGTTAATTAGATGTGATGAATATTATTTTATTTGATTTCAATACTTGTAAGCATTATAGTTGTGATGTTTGTGATTAGTTTTGTGGTGGGTTGTTGTGTTGAAGCAAGCGGGTGGCTTGCATCGGGTTATAAGGTGGTTTAAACTAATATTGGGAGTATTTGAGTGTGTAATGTATATTTGTTTAAGTATTAATATAGACATGCATTCATGAATGGGATAGAACTTTATCTAAGTAGCTTATAGACTTAGATGTTAGAATATATTATGAATGAGTTGTCCTTATTTTATTAAAATTTCATTCATCTTGTAATTGTAGTCAAACATGGATAAAAGTTGGATGACAAGGGTTATGATGACGCTCTTACCTATGGGGGTGGATCATCTTCAACTTAAAACACTTATTGGTTAGTACTTTATTTTTGCAATTGACCCTCACTACATTGTGCAACTACTTTTTTTGATGTATTATTTGAAACTAATTGTATTATATTACACTTGAAAATTTATATTTGCTTTCTGCAACTTATACATTAGGAGTTGTGATTTTAATTCATTGGTGTAGCTACTCTTAATGCATTGTTAGAAATGTTTCTTATAACATAGTTAATGTTTTTACTTTACGATTTTAATGTAGTATTGTTTTTATATTTGTGCAGATTTCTTATTGGTGGCTTTAGGGGATTTACTTTTGGCATTACTTGAAGACATATGAGGACATATTCCGTTGATTCTAATTATATTATGCTACACTTTTTGTATTTTTATAAAACATCTTGAGTTATTGTATGTGTTGCAAACAATTATTGTATGGAAGGAGTTTGAATTAGATACTTGTTTTATTTTTTACTTGTGGAAAGTATGGATCTTTTTTTTATAAATATGTTGTTGAAATAAATATTTTATTCAAATGTGAGGTTTTAATAATCTAATGACAGGTTACAGGTTAATATCAAAGCCATGAAAAAAATAAAAACAGAAAATAAGTTTTAGCGACGAATTTTTTCGTCACAAATATAGCAAAAAAAAATTGTTTTAGTGACGAAATATTTCGTCGCTATATGTGCCTGGATTTTCTTAAAAATAATTTTGTGACGAACTTATTCATCACTATATGTACCCGAACATAGTTTTAGTGACGAAATTATTTGTCACTAAATATGATTTAATAAACTAAGGTGTTTTTAGTGATGAAATATTTTCGTTACTATATAGTGTTTTTAGCGAGGAAAACGTTTCGTCGCTAAATTTTTTTTTTTTTTAAAACAAATCGGACTTTTAGTGACAATTTTTCGTCGCTAGAACTTTTAGTGACGGGGTTTCAACAACGAAATGAGTTTTGTCACTAAAAGTCTAATTTCGTCGCTAAAGGTCCTTAGTGACGAAAAACTGGACTTTTAGTGACGAATTTTTTCGTCACTAAAAATACATTTTGCTGTAGTGATTGCATCAACCAAATGAATTGGTCCCTTCTGAACTGCTTCCCAAGCACCAAAATATCTCTTCACTGATATGGGTATGGTGAGATAAGGATTTGGCTAAATGTACCTCTCAAAGATATGTCAATGGAAAGGGTAAGAGTAGAGGAATTTAGAGAATCAAAGGATGAAGATTGTGGATGAGTCAATCTTGTTTTTCTCTAGACTTTTTCTCTCAAAATTCTCTCTAGAAGCTCCCTACATTTCGTGGGTATAAGGGTATTTATAATAGGGTGTATGAGGAATGCGAAAAGTCATGTTTCAACCAAACAGGGCATTTTGGCGACTTAACCTCGCGACTGGAACGAGTTGCGAGCTAACTGTCTGGCTAAACTGGAAGTTTTGTCTTGTAGTACTCCAGCTGTCGTGACTCTTCAGCTCCCCTGCATGCTTCACACGTGTGCCACCTTTGGCAACTTGCCAGTCGAGAGATTCAGTCGTGAGGCTCTTCTTAAGTGCACACATCTTGAGTATTCTTCACATTCTCTCACATACTACCTTTACATAAATCTCACATAAATACAGGGTATCTAATTGCTAAAATACAAGCAAATTTGGCACGGAATAAAGCCACACATGATTGAATAAATTCAACCTTACATCCTTAATTAATTGAAATATATACTTTTTTGCCATGTGGTTCATTTCATGAACCCCACCATCTATATATAGTATAAATCAACTCTTGTAGATTAGTCATATTAATATACATGCAATGATAATTCAACTTGCAATATAAGACAGAGATCTAATTAAGGAAATTTTGTTTTTCCCTCTATCTAAATTGAAGTTCTGCATATTTTAATTTTTAATTTTTTCATTTAACAATCCCATTTGTATTTGGAAGCTAGCTAAATCCTCTCATTGCATATAGTACTAGTCGAATTTATTGCTAGTGGATCTGAAGCAACTGCTTTAACAGTCAAAACCTACCAAGGAGGTGCTCTCCAAAATTATTTACTGCTCTCTCAACTTTATCTTTATTTGACTAACTTTGGAATGATTAGCCATGGACCTCGTTTTGTAGTGTATACGCTGACACAATTTAGAACTGCCTTAAGTGGTAATTCTTGATCATAGTTGCTTTGTTATGACTATTTCATTGCGGTTTTGTGTTAATTGTGGCATAACAACATGAATGCTTTAGTGTTTATTGTATGAATTTTGTTCATCATGTAGGCAAAAGCCAAAGGGGCGGCAGTCAAGTGCGCAGATGTGTATCGAAAAGTATACTCTACCAAAGATGGGGTTGCTGTTACTACCCATGTGCAACAGAACATGGTAAGCACAATTTGATCGAATCAAATTTTAGTGTATTTTGTGTTTGTATTGTTTATGGTGTGTAATATGTTGTTTGGTTCATGTGGGAAAACAGGATTGGATGGAAGCACTTTTGAATGAACAGGGCATACGACTACAAGGAGAGATTGGTAGTGGAATCCTTTGGTCCAAAGACAATGCGTATGCTCGTGTGATGGGTCTAGAGCGCCCAGGACATGTACATGGGGTGGGTTTTGGAATCACCCCATCAAGAAGAAGTGCCACAAACCTTTCACAGTTTACCTTAACTCCATCGACGTCAAGCAGAACAACCCAAAGGATTTCGGAGTTGGAGACGAGGCATGAAGATCTTAGGGAGCAACTAGCTCAATCTGAGGCGAGTCATGAAGATCTTAGAGAGCAACTAGCTCAATCTGAGGCAAGGCACCAACAGCAAATGACCGAAGTGATGACACACATGAGAGGCATGTTCAGCCAACTTAGCCCACTTATGCATGATTCAAATCCTTCTCAGGTAGCAAACAAATGTTATTAGCGAAACACTACTTTTTGCAATGTATTGTTATATGATATTAATATGATGCCTTTAATATATTTAGGGTGGCAATGCTTGATGGGAACTCTTCGTGGTACATAAATAATGGGAATGAAACTGTGAATCCTCAGTAAAACAAAATTTCTCTAAAAGTATACATTGTCAAGTTTGTCATTGTAAGCATGTTGTACTTTAGTTTTTTGTGAATAGATATGTGGTTCTAATACTCTCAATCTTTGCATGAACAAACACAAGGTTATGTTCAGTAAAAGAGAAATTTTTGCAAATTTAGTATAAAATCAATTATACATAATTTTCATAATGATGTTTAGCTTTATTTTTTTTTCATGTTTAATTTAATTTTAAGTTTTAGTATATTTTGTTATTTTTGAATGATAAAAATATTTAGGTCCATGTTTTGGTATATTTTGCTACTTGTGTTTGTTCTTTTTGGGTATGTTTCAGGAGAGCAAATTCTTGAAGTTTTTGAGGGCAGTTTGGAAGTGCTGTTGCTGCTTGCTGGTTGTGGCTGTATGAGGGCAGTTTAGAATGTAAAAAAATCCTTCTTTGTGATGTAAAATATCTTTTGGCAATTTTTTGTTGGGAACTTATGATTTTGTGATGTAAAAAATCCTTAAGTATCTATTTATGATGTTTATGGAACTTGTGATGTTGGTAACTTGTGATTTTGTGGTTCAATTTAAGTATCTATTTGTGGCTGTGGTAGTTTGGTTTTGAGTTATGATTTAGCAAGAAATTGTGATTTTTGGGCAGGAAGTTGTGATAGCAAGGAAAAAAAAAGTAAAAAAAAAGAAAAAAACCTAAAGCCACATTTTTAAAACGCAGCTATAATTTCTACCAATGTAGGAGGCTTTAACCAGAAAACACAGCTTAGAGATGTTCTATAGCCGCGTTTTGAAACAAGCCGCTACAGTTTGACCCTGTAACTGCGTTTCCAAACGCAGCTTAAAGATGATCTATAGCCACATTTTGAAAAACACAGCTACAGTTCGGACCCAATGGCCACGTTTTATTAAATGCAGCTATAGGTCTAGCCTATAACCACGGTTTTAAACACAACCCAAAGCGAGTTTATAGGCATGTTTTTTAAAAACCCAGCTATAGGTGTCAGTCTATAGCCGCATTTTTGAAACGCAACTATAGGCCTCAACCTATAGCCGCGGTTAAAAAAATGCGGCTATAGGTCTGACCTGTAGCCGCGGTTAAAAAAATGCAGCTATAGACCAGCATGGGCTATTGCTGCTCAATATAGGCCGCGTTTGTAAACGCGGCCATAGAAAACGCGGCTATATCCTATAGCTGCATTTTTGGGGTCTATAGCCGTGTTTCTGAAACGCGGCTATAGCCCTCGTTTCTTGTAGTGACTTTTAAGTGGAGTATGATCATACAACTTGAAATATTGAAAATATTTATTCCTTTGGTATAGAAATACAATTCTTATTTAGATTTTAATGACAATATAACATGATTCACTTAAAAAAAAAATCAAATTTACATTCATTAGTTTTCAAACAATGCTTTAAGATTGTAAGGTCCTGTGATATTAGGAGTTCCATTCCACATTAGCTCAGCAAATTGTTGGTTGGCCTTTTCAGAGGGATGAATGGAGTCAAAGAACACATATTCACTAATATTATGACATAATTTGTATTCTTTGACAGATCTCTTCCCTCCACAACTAAAAATTCCTCTATATGGACCGGTTCCACAACATGCAATCTTGCTTATCTTGAAACCTTCACCAAAAAAAAAGAAAAAAAAAAGAAAAAGAAAAAACAGAGATACTTTTAGTTTATAGGACATAAATGCCAAACTATAAGAGCAGTCATATTAGTGTGTGTATAATAAAAAAAGATGTGAAATTTACACAATTTTGTTCAAAAACTCCCCACATCAGTTCTTCCATAACACTATTGATTTGCATTTTTGCTATAGTAACCGTGCAAATATGCCCGGCTACTGTAGCTTTGTATCTGAATATTTTATCAATTCCTCATTTTATCTCTCTCCCTCTCTGTTATTTTCTTCGCTTTACTATCTCTCTCACATAAACGCAGCCTCCACCGCAACCCACCACCAATTAGCCCCCACCATCACCATAACTCACAACCTATAACAAAATTTGATCTTAACAAAATCAAATCTAAACCAACTAGAAAACCCAAATCATCAAATCCAGCGGTAGCTTAAACCCATCAACCCAAACCTAAAATCAAATCTAATCGGTAGCCCAGAAAACCATATAATGGAAGAAGCAGCAGCAGTGGAAGAAAGAATAAGGAGATTAAGAAGCAGCAATGGTGGAAGAAGAGGAAGAAGAAGAAGCAGCAACATCGGTGGAAGAAGAAGAAGAATCATGGGCAGATGAAGAGCAAGAAGCGACAGAAGAGGAAGAAGCAGCGGCGACATGTGTTTGGGAAGAAGAAGTGGCAGTAGATGTTTGGGAAGAAGAAGAAGAAGCAACAATGGATCTGGGTTTGGGACGAGAGAGATTTGATGGAGGTGAGAGGCGAGACCCAAAGGATTCATTTGGTTGGAGGGGTGGAAAAGTGGGAGGATAGAAAATATTTTGATTTTCCTCCTTTTTGTTGGTTGGGAGTGGAAAACTGGAAGTATGGAAAAGGTGAGTTTATATAAATTTACTCATATACCATTGATAAAAAATGATGCCCAAAAAGTGACAAAAAAAAAAAAAGGAATCGTCCAAATATATTAAAAAATAAAAATCATGTCTTGAAAATAAAAAATATGCATGTCTAGATAAAAAAAAAAAAAAAAAAAAAAAGGAGAAGACAAACAAAACAAAGCACCACGTGACAACCCAGGAAAAAAAAAAAAAAAAAGAGGTGAAATCCATGTGCATTGCCTAGAGAGAAAACACCCACGCCCCACGATTTTTTTTCTCTCCCAAACACACCCAAAGAGTGGAGAGAGAGAAACGAGTTATATAAATGAAAATAAATATAATAATAAATGATTATTTTAATAAAATAAGGTGTATAATAAATAGTCTGATGTGCGTGTTTTTGCAAAGTAATTGTGTAAAATAGAAAACATACCCAAAGAGTGGAGAGAGAGAAATGAGTTATATAAATGAAAATAATAATAATAAATGATTATTTAAATAAAATAGGGTGTATAATAGACAGTCTAATGTGCGTGTTTTTGCAAAGTGAATGTGTAAAATAGAAAAAATAGGCTCTTATACTAAAATAAACAAGAAAGAAATTTTAGCTGGACCTCCAACAATAATAAAAGCCATTATGCACTATAAAAATTATTGACATACCATATTTTGAAGGGTTATTTATTCTTTCACTTAGAGAAGTGTAGGTATCCGCTATTGAATATTTGAATCCATCGAGCTGATTTTCTAGCTCCTGCAAGGATTTAGAAAGTGCTTCATTGTGCAATTTTGCTAGTGTTGAAAGTTCCTCAACGCATGCACCTGTGTTATTCGGACTTAGTGCTCTTGCAATTGGCAAACAGCCCAATGGTGCCAAGTTTGGAATCGCAATTTTCCTTCCACCTTTCTTATATATCCCCTAGTACATCAAGATATGGTTATTTAGTATAACAAATTTTTGCGAATGAAAATAACAAGAATTAAATAGAATGACAATTTATTTCGAATATTGAATGTTATTACTTTTATCACACTTGTTAAGTTGCCGATCACTATATCTACGTATTCTTCCGGAGAGTAAGTTTGAAGAGCACTGGAATTTGAGGTGGAAAGAGCAAAATAATCATTGCTGCCAATGCTAATTAAGTAAACTGCTCTCGCCAATAATGTCTTGGCTTCTTCATGTCCTAGTCTTGTCCTCAACAGCTTCGCCAATTTCTTATAATAATGTAGTTGAGTTTTTAGGTCAATCACCTGCCCCAAATTAAAAGAAAAGGAGATTAGGAATATATGGCCTACTCAGGCATTTGAAATTTGGGTAATATGTTTTTGCAAGCACACTATTTCGACATGAGTTATTGGTAGAGGTGCAGTTTCCATCCAACACACGAGTATTGGATAAGAGCCGACATGTTACCATTTTAAGATATGTATCATGTCATAGTCACCTATAATTAACCAACGTACTAGAGGGAAGCCAAAAACCTCTAGTTCGCTTCCATATGATTTGCATGTCTCACTATCTATCAATCAGAAAATTTAGATAAAGCTCTATTGGCAATGCAAATTTCAAGCCTATCTATCATTTATATATTTATTTCTTTATTCAGCACGACATGATCAATTTCACTAAACATTTAATTAAGCTTCCAAATTTCTTCTAAAAAAAAAAAGCTGCCTAATTAATACTGATAGTCATTGGACAAAATGAGATCTCTCCTTGTCCTATTAATAAAGATTAGAGAGTGAAATTTCAATATTGTCAGTATAGTACGTGTGTGTGTGTGTGTGTGTGTGTGTGTGTATATATACACACACACACACACACTTGATGTAAAAGATACATACTAATCCTTGGTTAGTTTCGACAAGAGCCCCGGCTCCGGCAGAAGCAAAGTTTGTCCCGTCAGTATATTGATGATAACCGGGATACAGAAGTGGCGTAATGAATGGCAACTTTGCAAACTCAGCTGTAATAAAATTTCAACAATCAATTTACTAACAATTCAAATTCTTAAAAGGAAAAAGAAAAAAAAAAAAAAAAAAAGATTAATAGCATTTTACCAATAAAATCTGGGATTAGACGTCCATTAGAAAATCTTCCAGTGGGGTAGTTGAAGAAGGTCTCCCCATACGGTCCATAATTTGCTAGGTCATCAGTGGTGGTGTTGATATAGTCATTGTTTCCAGCATCGAATAATGAATCCCCAAAGATGAATAGGGCAACATGTTGTTGTTTTGGCAGGCATATGTGACCAAGACTATACGTTGGGGTAAGAAAGACTACAAACAAAACCAAAAAACAGAAATGGAACCTAAAACTCACCATGTTATAAACCTAGCTCGTTCACTTTTGTTCTCCTTAGATAGTTGCACTTGCCATTTATAGAGAACTTTGTTTTATTACTTGGTCAAAAAGAAAAAGAAAAGAAAAGAAAGCAGAATGCTTTGTTTATCAAAAGGGAAAGGAAGAGATGAAGCTTCCTCATGCCATGGTACGTAGTCGTCGGTGGCACGTTGTTGCTTTCACAGTTTCACCAAGGTCAAAAACTTTTAAGCTGTAAGAATTGAAGGAGCCTCGGTCTTAAATAATTACGATATATATATATATATATATATCAAATAATTAAGGCATAGGACAAATGAAGCAGGTATAACCACTATATACTTTTCTCTACTAAAACAAACGTTTAATGACAATTTATATGTGTTTTATATATAGGCACTTAGGCCTTCCTAGAGATAAGTAGGACATATATTTTTCTATATGCTAGAATAATAGAAATGTAAGACAAAGATTAGTATTAGTTAGTAGTCATTATCATATACATTAAGCATTCAACAACTAGTAAAATTTTATCTTAAATATTTTTCAAGGTTTCTTTCAGACCAGGCTTTAGCGTTTACTTAATTTGAGTTGCTCACATTTTCAATTTCCACTTTATTTTGATATAATTATGTTGAAATGTGTACAACGAGATGCTCATCTTGGACATTAGATTATGTTATATGTTGTACCATGGACTTTATTATGACAAGACTAAAATCCATGTGTCGCACGGGCAATCTAGTTTGATGATCAAATTTGTATATACTATCATTAAACTGCAGAATTAATATATTTTATAATAATGCAAATCTGTATGTATATTTTGTGATGGTCCAAGTGCCCAATAATTCATCTAGCTTCCGAAGAAGCTCCACCGCTTTGTGCATAAAGTTATCGAGCCCAATAATTATCATGGCCCAAGTCCAATCCTTAATGTGCAATAAGTTGTTAATCATGGTTTTTTTGTATCGTTAATTTAGGGTTTAGGGTTTAACTTCTTATAAATATCCCATATTTGGTTCATTGTAAAAAAAATAAAATAAAATAAATAAAATCAGATTATAGTAAATATGTAACAATCAAGAGCTTCCTTAGTAGATGTAGGCTGTTAGGACGAACCAAGTAGCGTTGTGTTCTCTCTCTTCTCTCTATACTCTCTCAATTTAGATTTTCATAAATATAACATGATATCAAAGCCACAATATTGATCTTTTGTTTTTTCCAGTGCAAATAACAATGCCTGCTATGCGTGGACATATTTTTCTTTCATTTTGTTATCGGCAAGAATCTAGTTGGAGGATCAAATTTATATATATATATATGTGTGTGTGTGTGTGTATTATTGTTAGGTTTTTAGACCCAGGTTGTTGAATTAAAAGTGAATTAATCAAGTTGATTAATTAGGCCAATATCCAATTCAAGTGCAAATAATTAATGTGTTACCAATCGCACAAGATCAATTACAATGGAAACGGAGATATAGTGACAGACATCCACGCTTAATTACCTTTTATTATTTAAATTTAAGACAATTTCCTCTGACAATCTCAATTAACGCTTGATTGATTGAGATAGGGAAATCCTATTCTTTAACGTGTTTTTTTTTTTTTTTTTTTTTTTTTAATAGAAGATAGAAATTCTTCTTTGGCACAATCTAAGTGTAACTCCCTTATGGAAACTTGAACTTCAACCCTTACCCCCCTCATTCTACAAGCACTTATACTTGTGGAGTGTTTAGTTAAGTTGATTACTGACTTGATAACTCCCAATTGCATCATAGTGGATTCATTTCTTCCAACTCCTATTTATATGATGAACATGGTAAGCAGTAAGCACCTGCTTCCAAAGATTCAACATAATCTATATCTATATTTTTTTTTTATAAATAATCTATATCTATATATAATATATAATAACTGAAAATGTTTATTTATTTATTTATTTTTGGCTCTTCCATATTATACCACATAAGTTTTGGTAGCCTCACAATTTTTCACATAATTTTTATTTTTTTAATTTTATATTTATTTGACAAATATATATATATATATATATATATATATATATTTAATTCCTTATTTGTTTGACAAAACTAATCAAATTTCAACCATTCTTTTTAATATCCAATACGTAGCTTGTATTTAGACTCCCATTAGGAATTGTTTTTCTTAGAGTGGCGTGCAAGTCTTTGACTTGCTTCCAAAGCATGTTTGTATGCAACACAAATTCCTTCACAATAAAGGATGTGTAACCGACTTACTCTCCTAAAAATCATATACAATTAAAATAATTAGGCTAAGCTCGACCCATACATCTATATAAGAAGCAAGAACTCTCATAGAAAAATTAAACAACATTGAAGTTGTAGTTGTAGTTTCAACTTTCAAGCCATGGGAAACCTGCCGTGGAAACATCAGCAAGACATATAGAAGAAAAAACACACCATGACAAAGTATAGGAAAGTCATCCCATCTTCGCATGCTAAATATGCTTAGAGCCCATGCAATCAAACTAGAAATTCAACTATAATAACGATTGTGTGCACCCTTTTTATGATACCAAATACATCGAAATTCAGTCTGACAATAAGGTGCCAAACATTGAATGTCTTATATTTATTTAGGATGCATGAATTGCATGTTTAAATAAGAATTAATAAACATAACTTAATATCATATATATTCTATATATATATATATATATATATATTTGCTACCCCACTTTGAAGGCTTCACAACATCATTATTTTGTTCATTTTATTTTTAAACTGAATTTTACCACTACAAATGTGTTTCTCTTATATTTCAGTTTTGTACTTTGGCCCACCTTAGTCCTATTCAGTCCACTTTGGTACTATCCAGTCCACATTGGTCATATTCAGTCCATTCTATCCACTTTGGTACTATCCAGTCCACATTGGTCATATTCAGTCCATTCTATCCACTTCGGTCTATTCAGTCCAAGTTGGTCATATTCGGTCCACTTTGGTTCTATTCGGTCCATTCTATCCACTTTGGTCCCATTCGGTGCATTCTGTCTTATTTACTATTAATTCTACTATAAAATCAACCAAAGGGGTCTAAAGGTACTTTGCAATTGGTATCAAAACAAGGTTAACTTAGTTTAGGATTTATTTCTTGAGTCTGACCTTTGACTCCATTGATCTTTCCTTGACAGTCTACTTGCTCTTTGATGGCTGCAATAGTGCCTACTGAAAAATGCACATGAGAGCTTTCTTCAAATCCATTGATGATAAATTTTGGCTCTTTGTCAACAAAGGCTAAACCGCTACTGCTTCTAATGATCAGTGGTCCACTGAGTAACTAATTGCAACTAACCTAAATAGCAAAGGTCTTAATACAATATTCATTGCTATCTCTTAAGAAGAGATTAGGAGAACCTCTAATGTAGAGATGGCGAATAAGGCAAAAACTCAAAACTTCAGATGACATTGAGAATTCTAGATTTGAAGAGATTAGAATGGATGATGATGAAACTTTCAACGAATTCTATGCAAACTAAATGATATTGAGAATTCAAGTTTCAACTTAGGAGATAAAATCGTTGAACCTAAGATTGTAGGGAAGATTATGAGATCTTTAAACAAGAGGTTTTTTCCTCAAGTAATGACCATAGAAGAGAGTAAGGACCTAGATTCTATAAAGGTTGAGGAATTATTACAAACATATGAACTTACCAACCTTAGACAAGTAAAACAAGTCCATGGCCTTAAAAATTGTCAAAGAAGAGGATACGGATTCTTCTAAGGATGATCCTACGTATGAGCAACAAATAACCTTCCTTGCTAAACAATTTAGGAGATTTATGAAGAATTCTAGAAATAGAGGTAAGAGAAATCTTCTAAAAACTTTGAACGTTCTAAGAATGAATCCAAAGAGAAGTTAAATACTAAAAATGATAAGAATTTTCAATCTTTTGTTCTATTGTTAGGACATATGTGGTTCACTTGTTAAGAACATATGTCATTCTTTTTATGTAATTAGCTAATCCTTTGACAAAACGCACTTTACTTGTAATTGGGTAGATCATCTAGGATGTATTTAATACTTCAAGAAACTGTGTTTCAAGATCAAGTGTTGAAATCATCAAGTCTGTCCAAGAAACAAGTTGAGAAGTGCAAAATCATTAAAGATCAACAGCTGGCTCAACAGCTGCATCTATCGAGCTTAAGTAAGCTGTTCAGCCCCGTATACTCGACACCTACTTAACAGCTTCTCAACACCTCCTCTCTGTCGAGGTTTAAGAATTTCAGAATTCTGATTTGATTTTCTTGGGATTTGTGTTTATGTGTTTGGGCTTTCTTTTCTTCTAACCCATTGTTTTAAGGGCCGTCAAAGAGTTCACAAGTTACACAAGCATTAAGCAAAGTCTGTTCAAGCAAATTGTGACCGGAAACAAAGTTTCGTCCTAGTTCATCATTCTTGAAGACGTTGCTGTGTATGTGCACCTTTGGGTTTTGTGACCAAGCATCTTCTTGATCTTCATCGTGGATGAACTGAAGAACTTTGCAGCCAACAAACTTCTCTAGTTGGTGATCGAAGTCGCATACTGGGATCCGCGCAATCGGTTAGTCATGTACTTAGGAGCTGTGCATCAAAAGGGGAAATTGTCACTACAAAACAAGTCCAATTGGGTATTGGAGGTAAGAGTTCAACTGTAGGTTGGTATAAGGTACTGAGATTCCTTTACTTGTAACCGCTTGTTGTGATAATAGTGGAATTTCGGGAGTGGTGACCTAAAAATCACCCGATGGTGTTTTTGCCGTTAGGTTTTCCCCATTCGTAAACAAATCACCGTGTTATTTATTTTGCACTGCATAATTAGTTTATTAGTGATTTGTTTTTGCTGCCACGTGTTTGCATGATTAATTTAATTAATTAATAACTTAGCTAATTAATCAATTGATTTAATCACAAGGGGTCAATACGCTTTTGGCCTATCAAGTGGTATCAGAGTAGGCACACTCTAATTAGGTTTTAATCTTTACTGTGTGATCCATTGACCCCTGTTGTCATGAAAACTCTTGATTTTTTTTATTTGCATGATCTTATGTTAAATGATGATGATGATATTCAAGATGCCTATTGCAAGTTTTATAATTTTTGTATGAAATCTCTTGAATATTCTACAAAATTAAAAGCTAAATTTAAAAAGGTCAAGCTTGAAAAAGATGATTTGATTGCAAAATTGGATGAAGCCAATAATTTGAATGAGAATTTTAAAAATCAAATTTCATCTCAGGTGGACAAAATTAAAAGTTTGGAAGAGCAACTAGTTGAATCTAAAACTGAAGTTGAAAAATTAACTAGTGCCAAACTTGTTGTTGAGCCGAACTCAAAAGAAAATGATTTTTATATTCCTCCATTTAAAAGGAATAATGAAGAGTAAAGGCTAATATTGCTAGGATAAACAAAGGTAAAAATTCTGATGTTAACGCTGAAGTTTCTAAACCTATGTCTAAAACTCCTCCTAGGAAGAATAAAAATTTTGAATTTGTTCCCACTTGTCATCATTGTCATATTGTTGGTCATATTAGGCCAAATTGTCCTAAGTTGTCAACCTCTAAGGTTAGACCTCCTTCTAGGAAGTCGAGTTGCTCTAAAACTACTCATGTTTGTCACCATTGTGGTGGTTTTGGTCACACTTGCCCTAATTGTTTCAAGTTGTTTCCTCATAAGCGAGTGTCAAATAGGTCTCATCCTTTGTCTAAAGGCTCTGTACCTATTCTTGGTGAGTTATTAAAAGTTTTGAGCTTTTTTACTCAATTTCAGGGGAATTCTAATTCCTCTATGTCCTTTAGTAGTCATACTAGGACACATGCCTTTTTTTCTTCACGGCCAAGGACTCGTGCTGTGTGGGTGATAAAGGATCCTAAGACTTAATTGTCTTTCTATTTGTCCTTTGCTTTAATTCTTTCTATTTAAAGTTGGACTTTCTTTCTTGATTTCTTATCTTTTTGGAATCATGCTTTCATGCATTTGCATCTTGTTTTATGCATTGCTTTACTTTGCTTAACATGTTTTTGTTTGTTTATTTTCAGTTTTGTTTATTTTGTTTTTCATATAAAATTAAAAAAAAATACAAAAATTGAAAAATCATAAAAATACAAAAACAGTGTGTGTTTTGTGTACATTGGTACTTGTGTACCTTGGATGGCCATTGAAACAAAGTTTTCTAAACTTTGTATCTTTTGTAACTTAGATGAGTATCTCTATGCACAACTAAGCAAGTGAGCTTTGTGACTCGTGTTTGTGATGAGTAAGGTTAAATGATCTCTTGTACTTAACACTCGTATCACTCTTTTTGACAGGTAGGACTAGAAAATTCTAAAAGAAAGGCATAAATAACAATCTCACCACTGTTGCCCGCCAATCATGATAAGACATCTGTATGCTTCGGCATAGCAAAAGTATGATGTCAATGACATTTGTGTGCTTCGGTATAGCAAAATTGGAATGTCCAATATCATTAGGTATTTCTTTTCTATCTCTTATATGCCCATGCATGATATGCTTAAAAAGAAAATATGCAAAGAAAAATAAAAAGCAAAAAAAAGATAAAAAAATGCTTTAAATATGATTGCAAGTGTGTATTCTAGGAGATGTGGGAGTTATAGGATGTATTTCGAAGGTGATAGTCCCCGTCAAATAGTTATAATTGTATGTAAGTTAAAGTGATTTTCTTATATCTCAAATTGCCATAACATGTATACACTTATGCAATCTTGCAATGTTTTTTACACACAACACGCAATATTTTTTGCTACTCTTGATACATGTGCAGGTACAATGTGATTTGGCTATCACAAGGTTTACATGTGTTTATGTATGCTCACTAAATTGTCTTGACTTATTTTTGAAATATAAAATTGGTTAGACTTGTTTAGTGTGTGTGTGTGTGTGTGTGTTTTTGGGATCCATGTGCTTAAAATTTTGTTGGGAGATGATTTTGAGAGCTTAATATGTTGATTGGATCATTGGTTGAGTTGCATGTTTGATTGCATTCATGTCTGTGTTTTTCACTTCTCGAAAAACTGGTTTTAAAAGCTTGCTCGACAACTTCTCAATACCTTCTCAACACCTTGCTATTTGTCGAGCTTCCTATGCTTTTTCTTATCGCAATCTCGACAGCTCCTCAACACCTGGTGGATCGATCGAGAATTCTCCTGCCTCCTTGATAACTTCTCGACAGCTGGGTCGATCGATCGAGCTTCTGTTCATGTGTCTTTGATTTGTTCCTTGATACCTTCTCGACACTTGCATTTGTCGACGACCTTTTTCTCGACACCTATCTCGACAGAAGTCTCGACACCTCTCGATACTTTTATCTGTCGAGATTTACTAAGGATCTATTTATTCTTCTCGTGAGATCTGGTTCTCTTTTTCTCGATCTATCCGCACCTGTTAACCTCCCAAACCCTCTTTTCTCACTCAAAACCTTTAACAAAAATGATTTTCAGCCTTTCTTTGCTTCAAATCACTTCGTATGATCTCTTATCTCTTCTTTCTTCATGCATTTCATGTTTTGAAACCTAGGTTTTGGGGTTTTTGAAAAATTTTGGGATTTTTCAAAATTGATAAGTAGTTGTTGAAATTTTGGGATGGGATTTCATTCTAATGAGTTTCAAATCTCATGCATTGCATCACATTTGCATTATAATAGTATTATCATGCATTTAGATCTGTGCAAGTTGATTGTGTGCTGGTAGGATTGGATTGGGCTAAGCCCATGATGTATTATCTTTTGCATGTCACATGTTCATGCATTTTTTATGAGAATGCAAAATGTCATATTTTTCTCCATTAATGTTTATTCCTTTATACTTATTTAGTGCCTAAATGTACTCATTATTCTTATATTTTGATTTAGGATGCAAATTGAGGCATTAAGTGCAAAACGTAGTTAATTGGGCGATTTTGGACAGCTTTGACATCGTTTCGTAATCTGGGCATAACTTTCTCATCCAAGTTCCGATTGAGATGATTCAAGATGCTGTGGAACGCCAAGACAAAGATCTACAACTTTTATGTTTTGAGTTTTGAGAGATACGGGATGAATCAAGGTCGAAATCGGGCTTGAAGTTGCTGCACCTACACTATTGACGTTCTAGAATGTTCCTATGCCTGAAATTCTAATACGCGCATCTGATGCAGTTTATTTTTGGAAGCCTCCAGATCTGATGCACGAAATTTCCAACTGATAAACACCACTTTCCTAGTTATATTAGGACTTTGTTTTATTTTTAATATTTTTCCTTAATTAGTCAGATTTGGATATTATTATTTAGAATATTTTTAGGAGATTTTGTAGGCTTGGGAAAGGGGGAATTAACGTGTAAAAGGGGGAGGAGAAATCAGAATTACAGATACACGCCTCTCTCTCCCCTCTTCTCTAATTTGCTCCTTTGAGTTTTCATCATGGCTCTACGTGGCTAAAACTTTTACACTTGGTCGAAGGAAATTGAAGCCTCGGAATCAATAAAACTGTGAGATCTAATTTGGTTTTTTTGTTCAATTTATACTTTGAATATCGGATGTTCTTCTATGCCTATTTTTATGATTGTCTCGTTTAATTACTAGGAGGCCTACTAGTTTATTATTCGTTGCAATCTACTGCTAGGTTAGCTATCAAATCCGTAATTGTTTGATCCCTCTAATTTGTGAAGCAACTAAGATTTAATGATTTGCTGCGTCAAAAATTATTAGATCTTAGGAAGAATGCTCAACTAAATTAAATGCAACCGCTTGTGTTTGTGTTGTTTAGTTTCATCAATCTCTCTAGTTCTTAAAGCTGCTACTAGATTAAACTTTTAGCGCTTGTCTTGGGTTGTTTAGTAGTTAAGGTTAATTAGATCGCTTGTTTTTTAATTAACTACGACTAAGGAGAGATAGGAAAATAGTTCCAACGGTGAATATTCAAAGTGTGAATTGATATATACTTGCATCGATGATTAGTTGTAAAATTCCAATGGAGGATGTTGACTTGGACCAAGGTTTGTTCTCTTGATTGATTTCAATACTTTAATTTGAATTGTTCCGTAGTTGTTTTTCTTAAAATTATTTTCATTATACTCAAACGCCCTCCCCCTCCTTGTTTATGTAGCATAAAACTAGCCTAGATACTCTCTGTGAGAACGATTCTTACTCGCACTATGACATATATTTTTAGGAGTATTGGTTTTATTTTTGGTTGCCTGCGACAGCACACCAATTTTCCATGCATTCACACTCTCTTTTCAATATACTTGTTATATTTGGCCTGTTGTTGGAGCTTTTCTGATTGTCTCGCTCTCCCTCCCTCCCTTTCTGTTTACGTTAGTCGTGTCTATGGCACCTAAGCGTAAATCTGCTCCTTCTTGGAACCCTCTTCGTTTCGGGACATCGTCTTCTGATCCTTCCTCCCCCCCGTTCGGCTCCTTCATCTCGATCTGCTCCATCCACATCTGCCCCTTCCTCTTCCATGGGTGATGTGACTCTAGGAGACATCATGGCGCAGCTTCAGCGCTTGGATGCTCGCCTTGATACACTCTCTGCTGAGTTGTATCAGGTGAATGTTCATGTTAGCCGTATTGCTAAACGGCAGGCGACCATGGGTGGTTTTGCTTCTGAGACTTCTCCTCCATCTCTTCCAGTGGCTTCTGATTCTATAGTTGAGGATGATGTTGATGATGGTGATGAAGATGATGCTTCTGATGATGATGATGGAGATGCTAGCTCTACCGATGAGATGTCTACTTGACACTTTACCCTTTGTCACTCGTGACAAAAAGGGGAAGTAGTTTTGGGATATGAGAGTAGTCATTCTTAGGGGGAGAGTTAGTATAGGACTTTTTGTTAGGGGGAGTGTATATAAGAGATGTAGTGAGGATTTCATGTATCTTTTCTTTTCTTTCTGTTAGAGATACATTGTTCTTGTACATTGGGTCTTGTGACCATTTTTTTTGACATACATGGTACTTATTCTTTTCTATATGCGGATGTATGTTGTTTCTTTTACCTACCTCTTACATGTATTGTTTCTTTTCTCTCTTTATACACATGTTTCTTTTTATTTGTATGCAACCTATTATTTCTGTTTCACACAAAGATGCCTTGATGAGTTTTTTTTTTTTTTTTTTTTTTTTAAGTGTTTCAGAAATACAGGTTGTCAAAGTCTACTTGCCATAAACTCTCTTCTTGCACAGTTTTTCAAGAGTTTGTGTTAGGGTAGATTTTTTTGTATATAACAAGTGAGTATGAGTTGAGTGATTTATGACTTCTCTTATATGTTCATTTGTTTGTCGTGGTTTTGTTGCGGGTTTCCAAAAGGGGAGATTGTTAGGACATACGTGGTTCACTTGTTAAGAACATATGTCATTCTTTTATGTAATTGGTTAATCCTTTGACAAAACGCACTTTACTTGTAATTGGGTAGATCTAGAATGTGCTTAATGCTTCAAGAAACTGTGTTTCAAGATCAAGTGTTGAAATCATCAAGTCTGTCCAAGAAACAAGTTGAGAAGTGCAAAATCATTAAAGCTCAACAGCTGCATCTATCGAGCTTAAGTAAGCTGTTCAGCCCCGTATGCTTGACAGCTTCTCGACACCTCCTATCTGTCAAGGTTTAAGAATTTTAAAATTCTGATATGATTTTCTTAGGATCCGTGTTTATGTATTTGGGCTTTCTTTTCTTCTAACCCTAGACATATAAAAGGATTGTTTTAAGGGCCATCAAAGAGTTCACAAGTTGCACAAGCATTGAGCAAAATTTATTCAAGAAAATTGTGACCGGAGACAAAGTTTCACCCTAGTTCATCATTTTTGAAGAAGTTGCTGTGTATGTGCACCTTTGGGTTTTGTGACCAAGCATCTTCTTAATCTTCATCGTGGATGAACTGAAAAACTTTGTAGCCAACAAACTTCTCTAGTTGGTGATTGAAGTCGTGTACTGGGATCCGCGTGTTCACGTAAAATAATCTGGAAGCGCACAGAACCGTAACAAGTAGTAAAGTGTTTTTAGAAAACGAATGTCAAACTCACAGGGATTAACTATGTTATTGAATACCGAAATACACTAAATTAATTACTATTTGGAAAATCGAAAATAAATGGAACGTTCTACTATCTGAATTAAATTAAACTATTTAATAAAAATAAATCTACGAATAAAAAGAATTAACAAAGCTTAAAAAGCTAAAAGTGTAAAAATATGATAAGAATAGATCTAGAGCAATTGATTTCACCTAACAAATCCCACACAATTTATTCTTCCTAATTATTAAATTCTAATAATTTCCCGTTGATGATTAAAAATTCCTCAAGTATTCAATATCTTCTCTCAAATAATATCAAAAATATCTTCAAATAACAATTTCATATCTCTATGTGAATTTAATTAATTGGAGACTCATTACGTACTTTGAATTTTCTGAAAATTCACACTAATTGCGGTAAAGCATCTCTACTTTCGCTTAACTAGTGGTGTTTAATTCTAGAACTAAAATAACAAATCACCTCTCGGTCTCATTGTAATTCAATTGATCAAAAAATAATTCGTAAAAGAAAATAGTAAGCATTAAGAATAAGAATTAAACACTCAATCATGGAAATATTAAAAATAAAATAATTCAGAATATAAATTGTGTGTTCATTGCTAGACTACATCAACGTTCTAGAAAATAAAATTTAGTTCATAATAAAACTGAAAAGAAAACAAATAAAACTTATGTCTTTCATCTGATGGTTGATCAACATGAAGCTCTCGCCTTTGTCCTCAGATCCTCCTCTTCAAAAAGACTCCCAAAAGCAAAATCTTTAATGCGGCCCCTGAATTTTGCCCTAAAAAGCCTTTAAATAGGTAAAGGAATCCTATTACAAGTTGAATTTCCGTTTGGAGAAAATCCCAGATTTTTAGGCTTCACTTAACCAACTATTTTGGCCCATTTAACTTCAGAATTCGGGCTTTTGGTAAACTACAAAATTGTAGCCCTTTAAGTTAAATTTCCAGTCCAACTTGAATCATCTCGATTGAACATCTGAGCCCAAAGTTATGCTGAAAATACTAACTGATGTGCAGGCTGGAATCCTAATCTGAATTGGACTTGGATTTGGTGCAAAATTCCTTTGATTCCTTGCTCTTCTCATTCCTTCAAAGCACAAATGAATAGATAAATAAAAATAAAAATCAAATCAAATCAAAAGAAATAAAGGAAAACTAACAATTTTAATAAATAGGGGGATAATAAAAATCATGTAAAAATTACACTTATCACCGCGTAATTGGTTAGTCACATACTTGGGAGCCGTGCATCAAAAGGGGAAATTGTCACTACAGAACAAATCCAATTGGGTATTGGGGTAAGGGTTCAACTATAGGTTGGTATAAGGTACTGTGATTCCTTTACTTGTAACCGCTTGTTGTGATAATAGTGGAATTTCAGGAGTGATGACCTGAAAATCACCCGATTGTGTTTTTGCCGTTAGATTTTTTCCAGTCGTAAACAAATCACCGTGTTATTTATTTTCCGTTGCATAATTAGTTTATTAGTGATTTGTTTGTGCTGCCACGTGTTTGCATGATTAATTTGATTAATTAATAACTTGGCTAATTAATCAATTGATTTAATCACAAGGGGTTAATACGTTTTTGGCCTATCATCTATGATATCAGGAGTTCCACTCCATAATAGCAAAGCAAATAATGGACACACACATTAGCTCAGCAAGTCCACTTAAATAAGACAGAATAACAAAGTAATGGGAATATACGAATACGGATACCCACATTTGAGAAGGAAATCCACATAACCTAAAAATATGGTTTAGTGAGAATCTCTATGCCCCTAAGTATAAGGATTCCTTTGAGTTATTTACAACAAAATACGGGAATATTTTTAAATCCTAAGTAAATTCCCAAAATCCAAAAATACTATCCCGAAACGAAATAACTTATAAGTGGAGTATGATCATACAACTTGAAATATTGAATATATTTATTACTTTGGTATGAAAATACAATTCTTATTTAGATTTTAATGATAATAACATGATTCACTTTTTTTTTTTAAATAAAAAAATCAAATTTACATTAATTAGTTTTCAAACAATGCTTTAAGATTGTAAGGTTGATATTACGAGTACCATTCCACATTAGCTCAGCAAATTGTTGGTTGGCCTTTTCGGAGAGATGAATGGAGTCAAAGAACACATATTCACTAACATTATGACATAATTTGAATTCTTTGACAGATGTCTTCCCTCCACAACTAAAAATTCCTCTATATGGACCGGTTCCACAACATGCAATCTTGCTTATCTTGAAACCTTCACCCAAAAAAAAGTAGAGATACTTTTAGTTTATAGAGCTAAAATGACAATCTATAAGAGCACTCATATCAGTGGGTGCATAATAGAAAAGATGTGAAATTTACACAAATTTGTTCAAAAACTCCCCATATCAATTCTTCCATAACATTGTTGATTTACATTTTTGCTACGGTAACCGTGCAAATATGCACCACTACTATAGCTTTGTATCTCAATATTTTATCAATTTCTCATTTCGTCCCTCTCTCTCTCTCTGTTCTTCGCTTCATTGTCTCTCTTACATAAACGCAGCCTCCGCTGCAACCCACCACCAACTAGCCCCAGCCACCACCACAACTCACAACCCATTACAAAATTTGATCTTATCACAAAATTAGATCAACCCATCAACCAGAAAACCCAGATCATCAAATCCAATGGCAGCTCATGTCACGACCCAAACTTGTACTTCAGAATTTAAAGCGTGACCGACATGTTAATATCAAGTTTGCCTCAATACTAACACAAACCAACTTAATTTGAAGGTGCTTATCAAAAATTGTTTCTTGTGTTCCTTTTTATTTTCTTGCATAAAAGCCATAATATACAAAATTGATAAAAACCTTGAAACTTCATTTCATTTAGAACTTTGCAAGATTACAACTTGGCTGAAACTTAAAGTATTCGTGTAATTATTACATAACTAAACATTTAACAAAACTTTTATTTACAAATCTAACCCCAAAGACATAAAACTGGGGTTCGGAACAAACTAAGGTTCTGAATTACATCAGTGCTCAAAAGGATCAAGTATATCTTGATTTGTCCTATACAACAAAAGAGCTAAACTACTATACAACAAAAACTATACATTCTAACAAACGAGAATTACAGATTCCTTGCCACTTCTAATACTCTCGCTGCTTCTAGGAAAGAACCTGTGTACTGAAATATAATAGGGTGAGCTACGAAACCCAGTAAGGTTTTAAGCTCCATGAGCATTTAATAAGAATGTATGTAAATCAAATGTTTTATTGATATGTCAGCTTTGATAAATAGTCTTCATACTATTCTTAAAATAACTTATGAACTTTCAAACGAAAATACATCATTTTCCTTTCATATAATAATAAAATGACATAATAAGGAACTTAAAATAATTCAGTAACCTTATCTTTAAATAGACTATAAAATACTTTATCATAAACTTTCCTTCAGACTTATAACACATTCAACATACTTTTCTTATCATCATACTTTTTTTATAATTTCCAAATAGCTTAATAGCTCATTTACGATACATATTAGTCAGTCCAATTGTAAGTCTATCACAACTTTGGGAGGCTTCCAACACATAGTGCTAAGCATCCAGCATTCCCCACAATGCTAGGTAATCCTAGGATCATATCAGAAAGTATCACCCATTTCGGTGTGATCATATCATCAACCATGGGAGTTGGTTGGCATCTTCCATAAGTTGGCCATTCTCAACGAGGGTGGGGATAGCAGAGTCCTCACCACTTATAATGGCTAATAAAAATCTTCATGGAAATATCAGTACTATAACCCCTACTGGTTGAGTTTAGATCATGACAATGAAATAACTTGAAAACTATATTTTCTGATAATTATGCTTTTACATAAATATTTCATAACAGTAGCATATCCACTTCATTCTTAAATGTTATGTTCGTGATATAAGTAAATAGCATCAATATTCTAAAATTATCATATATATATATATATAAGATTGAACAACTCACGAACATATATCTTTACATAAATCAGGCTTATATGTAATATCTCTAATTAAAAGGTTTTGATGCACAATAAATTTTTAAAACAATATTTATACTTATCAAATGTACATGTCACACATTCCTTACTTGAATACAGAAGATGCGAGAGACTTGTATAAGAGGAGTTCAAGTGTCCACGTTCTCGTTCTCGTTACCTAAATGAAAGACCAAAACTTATTACTAACAAATTCTTCCTAAGTATTTAAACTTATACATGAATCATAACCTAACTCTCAAACTCAAGAAAAATCTTAATTCCCATCTCAAAAGGTTCCCACAGCTATTCATCAAACATATTATGTACCAAACCATAGAGAAACCAAGGCATAAAAATTTATCTATGATCTAGACATACCAAAAGATGAGCATACTAATTTATGGCTCAAAACATTCACCCTAACTTTAAAATTAAATCCTCAAATTCAGGTATATCTTATACTGTTCCCTGCTTATTTCAGCAGCATATGCCTCATTTGTAAAATACAAATGGGCTATTCAATCACATCCAGTGTTCATGCAATTTCACAGAGCCACTCCCTTGGATGTGTAGTAGATACCATATCAATTTTAGAGTCAAAGCATAAAACCATGATTTATTAAAAATCATACAAGACAACATGCTCAAATCTGTCCTGACAGAATTTCCTGCAACTTAAAAATTAAACCATTATTTTTTTATTGATCCAAATGCTGTGAGACCGCTTCCATTACAACCATGTGTGTCTTAGAATTCATAAGAACTACTCCAAGCATCCTAATTCACAGAATATGATTTAATACAGATTTTTCATGTTGTAAACACTAAATCTATCACAATGACAGCTTTAATATATTTTCTTACAAAATCATCAACTAATTGCAATTGGCCTTCATTTCGTGTGGGTATAAAAATACCTATACTATACATGTTAGAATACATTAATAGGCATCCAATTGACGATAATATCTTCAATATTTCAAATTGCTAATACAAAACCACAATTTGAGCTACTACAATCAAATTAGAGAACATAGATGAGAAACTAAAGAAAACAATTACACCATTAAAATACCCAAAATAAGATAAGGTTTTATTTACTTACTCTCAAACTTTGAAGCTGAAACTTTAGTGTTAGACTCTTAATTTCTTCTTAGAGAGAGATATCTATGATTTTCGGTGAAAGAAACGGAGAGCTGTTGTGTGAGGTGGTGTTGCCGTGTAAGAACAAAGGAAACCACACGGTAAAAACCTGGGGAGGATTTGACCTAGCTATCCGCAAGGTAAACCTGAATCCACTATGAAAGAATCGAAGTTCATACAAAAGGACTTACAAGCTCCCCGCTTGACTTCCTAATGCTACCCACCAGTAGAACTTACTGACACGACCACGTGCAAGCTCCGAATTCACGGACTCCTTCTTTCTTGGATTCTTCAATCAGCTACAAGCTCCCCACTTGTCTTTCTTTAAGCTCCAATGGTAGCAACTGAGTTGATCATCAAGATGTTGAAGTAATCTCCACCTTGAAAACCCTAAGTTTTGTGTAAAGAAAAGCTCCTCAAAGATCTCACAAGAGATTCACACAAAACAGAAAAGTATGAGCAACAATACAATAGGAACAACACTAAAAAACGTGGCTAGGGTTTTGTTTAAACACCTAGGGCAAAAACATAAAACCCTAAACGTTTAATGAGGTAGGGCTGAGTTGAAAATTCTGCAGAAAAAACAATATGGCCGACTTTCGACCGATCGAGTCTATTCTTCGATCGATCGAGCCAGGCTCAAAGTCACAAAGACTTCTGCAGCCACTCGATTCCAACTTTACAATAATTAATCAACTTTGAGCAAGCCTAAACAATACTAAACTTATTGTTTTGATCATGGTTTGCCAACATTACACATTAGAGTTCTAAATACATTAAATCCTAAGTCTTTAGAACCTAACAAACTCCCCCTTTGGCAATCCGTGACAAAAACAAATTATAAGCTCAAAGTGTACAAATAAAAAGCCCTTTACAAAAAGTAATGCTCATAAAACACAATTCAATCCTAACTACTATCCATCAATTGTAAGTGTAGACAGCAGCCAAATTGAATCAACCTGTATATTCCTGAAACACTCAACAAATGCATAAACGCATGTGTAACAGAAAAACAGTAAATCAACAGATATGTAAACTAACTCTCCCCCTAAGTTAGATACACCAAAAATTAAAAACATTCTTGAAAGTTCACACAACACATAATAAAGACATATCAATGAATAACTCATAAATATAAATCAATAAGCAGTGAACACAGAATCAAGAATCATATATCAAAAATGTATTTCCCAACAAGAATAGCCCAACAAAAATAAAAAAGAAAGTATACATGGTGAAGCACCTAGATACAATCTAACATCAAATATCTCCACTAGCTCCGCAAAAACAAAGGAAAACTCCCCCTAACTACAAAAACTCATCTACAATTCTCAAAACTCTACTCCCCCTTTTTGTGACGGAATGCCAAAGGACATCACAGGCCATCATCAAAAGGAGGTGGTAAGGGTGAATGAAGATGCGCCAAGTCAGCTCTCAAAGCACATAGCTCATCAAGCAAGTCCTCCAAAATCTAACCATGAGCCGCCTGAACGGTCATGACAGTCTCCAAGGTACGACGTACATCGAAGTCATCCGAAGGAGGTGGAGGAACAGCAGCAGCAGCAGCACTAGCAGGATTAGGAACAGCCTCACGAGCAGGACCTGTAGAGGAAGAAGGGGGTGCGGTACCAGAAGGCTCGGACCTAGAGTGTTTAGAGCCTGCCCTAAGATGAGCAGCCCTTTGTCTAAGAAAAGACGTACCTATGGGAGCAATCACATGGACGGGCTCAGAAGAAGGGAAATCATCTAAACCAAGATAAAGCAAAATCCTATGAATAAAGATAGGATGAACAAGAGCATGAGCGGTAGATGAACTCCTATAAACTTCGTTCAAAAAATAAAGAAACAAATGAGGAAAACTGATGGGAGCATCAGTGATAAGAGCATACAAAAATACACACCACTCGAGAGGAATGATGTGAAGATGAGAAATGGGCAAAAAAGAATGACACGCTATCCTAAAGAAAAGATAGATAGTCTCAAGAAGCTCAGCAGTGGTGATTCGAGGATCAGAACCCCACTGGATAGAAGACCCAGTGATGTAAGACATGACATCACTCAACAAAGGAGACTCATCATAAGGGTGAACAGGGTGCTGGACCAAAGGTACCCCTAAAGCATCAGCCACTACCGTAGGAGTAATGACATACTCTACGCCTCGTATCCAACTCTTAACTAGAGTGTTGGAATCATAGACGCGGATAGAGATGTTCGAAAAGAACTCTCTAATTAGGGTAGCGAGAGGAGGAGGATCAGAAACATCCAATAAAGGTAACCAGCCTCGATACTCAATATTTGCCCTAATGGCAAGATCAACCTCATCTAAGATGACAGAACGCTCAACCCAAATTTTTCTCTGAAGGTTCAGCTTCTCAAAAATCTCTTGGTTTTTCTCACTCGAAAACCTCTCACGATCAAAGGAAGGTGGGGGAGGAGAATGAGAAGGAACAGACCTACGGGCTCTAGTCTTCCTAGGCATGATGCTAAGGAAAGGACAGAGACAAAAGGTAGAACCAAAAAAACAAAACAAAAAAAATCCAAGAGCAGACTGCAAATTAGCATAATAATAAAAAAATCTATATGATGCATGAACAATTAAAATGTCATGATGCATGTTCTAATGCAGTAAAAATTAAGTTCAATGAAAGGTTAGGTTAACAAAATTGGCTTGAACATAGGGTTTCTAAAAAAAAACCCCAAAATTGAAGAACCACTTGATGAAATTTTTAAAACAAATTAATGAATTGAGCATCACAGAACACAACACACAGATTATAATGCTCAATTACATCAAAACAATAAGCCAATTTCATCAATTTTAACCTAATTGAACAAAATCCCCAATTCGGATTCAATACAAGCCTAGAATTTTCAATTTTTCACAAAACCCCAAATTGATCAAATTAAACCATCAATATACTGTTTATATCATGTCCCCACAAAAACCCATTGATCAATTACACAAAACAGGGTTTGAATCAACAAAAATCCCAAATTTTGTATAGTCCGAAAATTACCCTCAAATGCATGGATTTATGCATGAAAACATGAAAATAAATTCAAAATGAAGGGTATTAAGGTCTTACCGGCTTGAGGAGAGAGAAACCTTGCAAAGAAATCGAAGGAAAACGACAAAAAAATCTTTGTGGAGCCTTGCCGAGTTGGAGAGAGAAGAAAAGTTTGAAAAGTTTTGAAAAAAATTGACTTTGAACAAGTCAGATCTGAGTTTTTAAAAAAACTTTTCCACGATCTTCGATTGATCAAAAATTACATTCGATCAATCGAAGTGACCCGAGACTCATAAGAGAAATTGAAGCTTATTTTCGATTGATCGAAAAACAGATTGGATCAATCGAAACAGACAGAGGCTCACTAAATTTTGAGAAAATCACAGGTTTTGAAAAACAACAACCACATTTTGAAAACAACTCCTCAAAGCATTAAAATCAATGAACAAAATGCATGAGTATGAGATGAAATGCGTTTTCAAAAACCCAAAATTTTAAACCCAATTCTTTCACAGCAAATTTTCAATCATTCTCCTTTTGAATTCTTCAAACAACAAAATATGTTGTGCACAATTCTCAAGATATTTTCAAACTTGGTTAGTCAGACCAAAAACACACACAATAACATGTTCAGTGTTTAACAAAGAGTAACTTGTGAAGTGTGTGCATCTAGCAAAAGCTTAAGATACATGTAAGGTGATATGTGAATAGCATTTAAACACAAAGTCTATACAATTTATCACATAGAATTTAAAAGAAACTATCACTAAAAGAGTTACATCATATAACTCTCACATCTCCTAGAACAAAAGCTTGTAATCATGTAAGTTTCTTGAATTTTTGCCTCTTAATTATGTGAATTGGCATCAAGCCTAATAGTACACACCAGTTTTAATTAAGTGAATTAGCATCAAGCCTAATAGTACACACCAGTTTTAATTAAGTGAATTGGCATCAAGCCTAATAGTACACACCAATTTTATATGTTGTGCACAATTCTCAAGATATTTTCAAACTTGGTTAGTCAGACCAAAAACACACACAATAACATGTACAGTGTTTAACAAAGAGTAACTTGTGAAGTGTGTGCATCTAGCAAAAGCTTAAGATACATGTAAGGTGATATGTGAATAGCATTTAAACACAAAGTCTACACAATTTATCACATAGAATTTAAAATAGACTATCACCAAAAGATTTACATCATATAACTCTCACATCTCTTAAAACAAAAGCTTGTAATCATGTAAGTTTCTTGAATTTTTGCCTCTTAATTATGTGAATTGGCATCAAGCCTAATAGTACACACCAGTTTTAATTAAGTGAATTGGCATCAAGCCTAATAGTACACACCAATTTTAATTATGAGATTTAACCGAGGCTACACCTTATATTCTTTTTGTGCATGTGCTACACTTTCTCGAGCACAAAATCTTATGATATACACTAAGGTGTTCATGATTGGCTAGTGAACAGTGGTGAGATGGTTAGTTATGCCTTTCTCAGAAGGATCAAGTTCGACAGTCAAAAAACATGTGACTTCAAGATTAAGACAAAGTGATAAACACCATAAATATCTTTCCCACACAACATGCACTACAAAGCTTTAACTAGTAAAGTGCAATGAATAAGCTCATCAAAGTTAAACAAGATACACAAGACATAATATGTATAGATAGATTGACCAACCTTGTTTTCAAAAATTAAGAAAAACAGTGTTAAACATAGTTTTGCTTCCTCTTCTCCTTTTTTTATTTATTTATTATATATTTAAAGAGAAAACAAATAAATCCTAGAATGAAATGCATGAATGTAATGCAATGCAAGTCCTAGAACAAAAAAAACACAAGAACCAAAGAACAATGGTCACAGATGAATAGAGCAATGAAGCACAAGGACCATGTCAGAAAGACTCAATTAGATCGAGTCTTTTGCATCCAAAACTTTTTAGATGCACCATGAGCATTGGAGTTCTTATTCACATTCGAGTGATTCCCATCTCCAGGATTGGAATAAAGGTTTAACGCCTTTACCAATTCACCAATTAGTGCCATAGGATCTTGTGCTTAAGGCACAGGCACTTTTGGTTTGTTTGCTTTCTTAGCAGCTTGAAGCTTGTAACAGTTAGGATGAATGTGTCCAGACTTTCCACAATAATGACAAACCCAAATAGGTTTACCATGCATCTTGTCCTTAGATTTGGTAGGCTCCTTAGGTTTAGACTCTCTCAAATCAACCCAAATCTTCTTCGGTGGTGAAATTTCTACAGGTTTGACAACCTCACTCATAGGGGGTTTAACAGTTTCACTCACAACCTCACTCACTGAAGGTTTAGAAGAAGATGAAGGAACAAAGATCGTGGAATGGGGTGCAGACACAGAGATGCTCTCAACAAAATCTAAACCAGATTTGTCAGAAGGATACTTTTGAACACTCAACATTTGATTAAGTTTAGAACTAGCAGATCTTGCAACAAATAAATCAAGTTCTAACTTCTTTACTTTATCAATCAACATCATATTCTCAGTTTTCAGATTGTTCAAAAGATCATTAGCATCAAACAACTTAACAAGCAAAATTTTCTTATCAAGCTCAAGAGATTCAATTTTCTTCAGGCCAAGTTCAACATTCATAACATCTTTTGCAGCAATTTTGCAAAGTTTATTATAGGCCTCTTGAAGATCTGCATCCTCAGAGAGTTCCCTATCAGAAGGGTTCTCCTCAGCAGATATGCTTTCATTGACTACAGCAGTAGCAGTGAAAGCAATGAAGTTTCCATCCTCGTCACATCCAGACTCATCATCAGAAACCTCATTATCACTAAGGGTTACAGCCATAGCTTTACCCTTAGACCTCAAGAATGTTGGACATTCAGATTTAACATGACCATACCCTTGACAACCAAAACATTGAGAACCCAAAGAATTGTTGGAAGATTGACCTACTTTTTCTCTAGGTTTTTTGGTGTTGCTAACCTTAATGGGATCATTCTTCCTAAAATTTCTAGGTTCAGCAGTATTTGTATTCCTTGCCCTCCTATTAGTATTCCTAAGAAAGTTTCTAAAGTTCTGATGGAAATTAAAGATGAATGCAGCGGAAAAATAAGTTTAAACGGATCTACTTCATTCACAATTGATAACATGTGCCATATAAGTTTCAGAATTAGAGAACAAGAGAATGTACCTTGAAGCGGTGAAATTCAAAACCGAAGATCAGAAATTCTTGAGAAGACTTTCAATCTTCACTCCAATTCCACTAGATGCCCAAGATGTGTGGTCTCTCAATTGGTAACAAAGGGATGACTAGTGAGTGACAAAAACTCATATACACACCACTTCACAATGATGTTTCTTACAATTTCAATTCTGAACGTTTTTCCCTTTTGTATCTAACCAATTATCTAATTGGACTGGCCTTTTGGGCCTTACCAATTGGGCTTAAGTGTGTGGCTTGGAGTGGGACCAAAATGGACCAATAAGACACTAGCTCCAATGGGCCTTGGGCTTTTCTATCAACTCTTGACAAGTCCAAAGTTACCATTAACTATATTTAATACCACTATATAAATATAGTTGCACTCTAGGTCTTATCTATAAATTATATCCCAAGACTTTATTATACATGCAACCCCTTCATAAAATATTCGTAATAATACAAAGTCACCAATGTAGACTGCCACTTTGTAAATTACTACATCTTGATCCTTGAGTACCCGGTTTAATCCTTTAAGTTATTCATCATATATCTATGAAATCCAATTTCATAAATATATACTTTAGTCTTACTAAAGTGGTTAGGCCTAACTCATCTGAATAACAAATCCATTAAACTTATCTCAAGGGAATATTTTGTATCTCCGTGAAGAGACTATGAATTCCATCTTGAGAATATATGTTCCATCAACACTAAATGTGGCTGCCCAACATACTGAGGTTTTGACCGTTACCTTAGATCTCACTCCTGATATATCAAAGCAACCTACACCTTATGATCAGGTTCATTATTCTCTCAGGATTAAGAGTTCATGCAAATGTAAGTCATGAGATTTATTATTCATTTGACAGTCTTTAGGAGAATAATAAACCTCACAGCGGTCCAGTTCAATATGTCTTAACTCTTAAAACATATTAACACATCAACTAGAAGTCTCCACTTCCATGATCAAGACAAATCATCGTAGTTGATATGTTATAGTCTTCGCAGATGAAATGCCGAATTTCATCACCGACTACAAACTATAATTCTGAGTTTACAAAGAACTTGTGATTTATATCTTTTGTGACTCTTCACATAAATCACATATTATGCATCTCATGGACTATATGATAATGTCCTAATATTCATGTTACCATTATTTCAGATAATAATAAAACAAATTTATTAATCATAATATTAAGTCATACATAATGTCAAACATAATGTCACACTTAATATCATACATAGCATTATACAATAGGATTCTAGGGCACAAATCCCAACAAGTTCTTGGCAAGGTAAGCTATCTCTGTAACAGAGAGCTCATCATCAAATCTACCAGCATCAACATCATCAACAGACTTAAGAGCCATTGATTTGGATTTGTTAATTTTAGGTAGGTCTAACTCATAGGACTGAAGAGATCCTACAAGTTCATCAACAGGGATAGAGTCCACATCCTTGCTCTCAGTAATGGCAGTCACTTTGGGTCTAAAGTCTTCAGTTAAAGATCTAAGTATCTTCCTAACAATTTTAGGTTAATCATAGACTTCACCCAAATTAAAAACAGAATTAACAATATCATTCAGTTTGGCATAAAATTTATCAAATGATTCATCATCAGACATCCTAATGCTTTCAAACCTAGAAGTTAATTACTGCAGCTTATTTATTTTGACAACCTTTGTGCCTTCATGCACAGTTTGGAGGATTTTCCAAGCAGTATGAGCAACCTCAACATTTGAGATACTCTTAAATTCCTCCATAAAAACAGCATTAAAGATGGCATTCATAGCTTTGCTATTAAATGCAGCTGCTTCTTTTTAAGAAGTTTGCCACTCACTTATAGGAGTAGTGGGTTTCTCCCATCCGTACTCAACGGAATTCCAAACTCTCTCATTAATGGATTTCAGAAATGCTTTCATCCTTACTTTCCAATAGGCATAGTTATTCCCGTCAAAGTGAGGAGGAACAACAAGAGAGTGTCCGTGTTCGATGACAACAGGGGTCAAGGATCAGCTCAAAGATCAAAAGATCTACAACAGAAGAGCTACCCGCTCTGATACCACTTGATGGAAATTTAGACCCCTTAAAACACCAAATAAATTAACCTAGTTAATTAGCCAAGTGATTAACTTAGTCCAATTCATGCAAATCTAGGTTAACACAATTAAATAATCATATCAAGATATAAAGCAGCAGAAAATAAATGAACACATGATATGATGACCCAAGAAACCACACGGTAAAAACCTGGGGAGGATTTGACCTAGCTATCCTCAAGGTAAACCTGAATCCACTATGAAAGAATCGAAATTCATACAAAAGGACTTACAAGCTCCCCGCTTGACTTCCTAATGCTACCCACCAGTAGAACTTAATGACACGACCACGTGCAAACTCCGAATCCACATACTCCTTCTTTCTTGGATTCTTCAATCAGCTACAAGCTCCTCGCTTGTTTTTCTTTAAGTTCCAATGGTAGCAACCGAGTTGATCATCAAGATGTTGAAGTAATCTCCACCTTGAAAACCCTAAGTTTTGTGTAAAGGAAAGCTCCTCAAAGATCTCACAAGAGATTCACACAAAACAGAAAAGTATGAGCAACAATACAATAGGAACAACACTCAAAAATGTGGCTAGGGTTTTGTTTAAATACGTAGGGCAAAAACATAAAACCCTAAACGTTTAATGAGGTAGGGCTGAGTTGGAAATTCTGCAGAAAAAACAATCTGGCCGACTTTCAATCGATCGAGTCTATTCTTTGATCAATCGAGCCAAGCCCAAAGTCACAAAGACTTCTGCAGCCACTCGATTCCAACTTTACAATAATTAATCAACTTTGAGCAAGCCTAAACAAGACTAAACATATTGTTTTGATCATGGTCTGCCAACATTACACATTAGAGTTCTAAATACATTAAATCCTAAGTCTTTAGAACCTAACAAATTCCCCCTCACTAGGGATTAATTAAAAAACAAAATTGCCCCTACTCATGTTCGAGTTTGACCCTCTTAACTAGTCCCCAGTGGAGTCGCCAGTTTGTGGTCACAACCATGTAACACCTCTCGGGAAGGGTTTTTAACAAAATGAAGGTTTGATCTTGGGAGTATTTTTTATTAGAAAAATCGTAAGTCTAAAAAAAAGGTTGAGGAGTCGCCACTTATTTTATTATTTTTTAAGGGAAAATAAAACAAGAAATAAAAACTCTTTCATTTTCATTTAATTGACTCAATGGATAAGGAAAATGGTCTACGTCCACCAAGGACAGGTACGGGGGTCAAATTACGTCATGAGAAGGTATGAGGCACCCACGCACACCCGATATGTCTACCAGTCTCTACTAAATAAGTAAGGACTATTTGATGTTCAATTAATTGTTCAATGGGCACAATATTATTAATCGAATTCATTACACCAAATCAAGCAAGTAGTTAATTTTATGACATGGTGGCCTAAAGCTAAATCACAAGACAAGACAACAATAATAAAAAGAAGCAGCAAGTTAATAACAAAACAAAATGAGGACAAAGAAATTAACAAGCATGTCAAGGGATTGATATAACAACTACTATAAAAAGCATGTGTAAGCTTAAACTCTTCCAAGTATAATTTTATTTTTGTTTGTGGAAACTGAAATCATGGACTTGGTAAAAAAAAAATGAAGCATATTCTTATTTTGTTTGTGAAAACCGAAGACATAGACTTGTTTTTTATTTGAAGTAAAAAATAATAATAATAATAAGAATAAGAATAAGAATAACAATGATAATAAGAATAATAATAATAAAGTATATTTTTGTTTTTGTTTGTAGAAACTGAAATCATGGAAGTTGTTGGGAACAACATGGGTCTAGGCAACATGTAGGGATGAGCTACGGTGGAAAAAGAAAAAAGATAAAGCTAGGTCTTCATCACAAGTTTTCTCCAACTTTTAAGAAATCACGACTTGATTTAGCCCCACTTTTTACTTTTAGCTTTCTTCTATTGTTTTTGACCAGTTATCAAAAGAGCTTTCTTTTATTACAACCAAGTCTTGTTCTTTGTTCACAAATCACAAGACAATGCCAAAATGGGTAACTAGACCTAACTATTCAACTTTATAGTTAGTTGGCCCGGTTTGCAAACTATATAATTTACTAGCATCTCGATTTTCTTAGACTCGATTTTGGCCAATAAATCGAGTCTCATAGACTCGATTTTCATGGTCTAATCACGTCTGATGTGGCAACTTTTTCCACATGGCGACCACATGAAAATCGAGCCTTTAAGGCTCGATTTATAAACCAAAAAAATTAAAAAAAAATTTAAGTTTCATGTACAAGTCGAACTACCCAAAAACAAATTTAAGAAATCCTAAACACAACAATCCCAATCCTAGAGATTCAGATCAGAGGGAGAGAAAGAGCCGCGCGATCCTAGAGACTCAGATCAGAGGGAGAGAAAGAGCCGCGCGAGGAGAGAAAGAGCCGCGAGCGCAGCCTGGTTGCGCGATACCTGGGTCTCGCGCGGCCTGGGCTGCATGACACCTGGGTCTCGTGCGCAGCCTCGACTGCACGAAACCTGGGTCTCGCGCGCGGCCTGGGCTGCGCGACACCTGGGTCTCACGCGCAGCCTGGGTTTCGCACGGTGGTCTGAAGCTGATCTGAAGCCACCCACTCCGATCTCGATCTTCTCTCTCTTTTTTGTTTCTGGTTTTTTTTTTCTCTGTCTCTGGGTTCTTCTCTAATATTGTGGTGGTTCTTTCCTGATGTGTTTTCAGTTTATATATAAGGGTTATAAATCGAGTCTTAAAGACTCGATTTCCATGTGGTCGCCACATGGAAAAAATGCCACATCAGACGTGATGAGACCATGAAAATCAAGTCTTTGAGACTCGATTTATTGGCCAAAATCGAGTCTAAGAAAATCGAGATGCTAGTAAATTATATAGTTTGCAAACCGGGCCAACTAACTATAAAGTTGGATAGTTATGTCTAGTTACCCATTTTGGCCACAAGACAACCAAGCTTTAAACTTTAACATTTAGACTGAAGAGCAAAAACCCAGCAAAGCAACCAAGCTCCAAACCATTGAAACACGCAAGAATAAAGAGTGGGAAGGTTGAAAACATACCTAGCACCCTTGGACGAGTTCGATGGTGACTCCGTTGAGGCGAACGACGACGACCACGACGTTCTCTGATGGATGGTCCTCCCACCACGCGACGCTCCACTAGTGATAGTTGACGGAGTGGTGTTGAACTAGCCGTGTACAGTGTGAGATTTGTCCCCCCTCAGGACCGGGTTTTCTCCCTAGAAATTTCAATCTCTTAATATTTTTTTTTTTTGTGTTTTTTGAAAGCTTTTTTGAAAATTAGAATGCAAAGAGCTGTGATCAAAATGATTTTTTGGAGACGAGAAATAGATGGGTCTATCTCAGTTCTAGAATCCAGTGGAAAACTAATGGTCTCCCTTCTCTTTCTTTCTTTTTTTTCTCTTCCTTCTCCCTTGTTCTCTACTCTCTCTTTTCCAAATCCCCCTCCCCCTTTATTTTTTTACTCTGTCCCCCCTTATATGGTCTCCCCTCTCTGTTTTTGAATTTTTTCAAATCCATGCACCTACTATCCGTTTTTTTGTTTGCACACCCTCCACTACCCGGCTGGAACAGTGGAATGACAGCCAAGACCAAAAATCGTGCAACTGAGGGCACGCCGGACTTGCTTAGTGGGAGGTGTCTGTCCACTGTACCCAAAACGTACGTCTCACCATTCGGTTTTGTTTTGTTCTTTTCTTTTGGACCACTAAGGCTGGATTTGCCAGTATATTTGAAATTAAAATGCAATTGTTTTTTTTTTTTTTTTTAAGTTAAATTAACAGAAAGAGCTTGAGAGACATAACTTGATCTTTTTGGATATAATTTTAGAAAATTGCGGATTTTGTGGAAAAGGAGGAAAAAGTCAAGCATGCATGGATTAAAAATGGTTGCTTCAAATGCACTTAAAATAAAGGTTGATAGTAAAAACTATGAATGAATAAATAAAGGAGTTGAAAAATAAAATAAAAACGTGTCAAATGAGAGAGAGATTAGAGAGTTATGCACCTCATTTAATTAGTTCATTATTGGGGGGACGCATGCGCAAAAGGTATGCGTTATAATCGAGGAATGAAATAGGTTGTCTACACCCATATCAAGTTCACTGTAAAAAAAGAACAAAGAAAGAATTGAGATTATAGTGAAAATGTAACCATCAAGAACTTCCTTAGTGGACGTTGGCTGTTAGGCCAAACCAAGTAGCCTTACGTTCTCTCTCTTTTCTCTATACTCTCTCAATTTATATTTTCATAAATATAACATGGTATCAAAGCACTTTGATCTTCGGTTGTTTCAAGTGCAAAATATATATATATATATATATATATATATATGCCCATAATGAATGTTATGCACGAACATTTTTCTTTCATTTTGTTACCGGCAAGATTCTAGTTGGATGATCTAATTTGTATATATTATTGTTAGGTTTTTAGACCTAGGTTGTTGAATCACAAGTGAATTAATCAAATTGATTAATTAGTCCAATATCCAATTCAAGTGTAAATAATTAAAGCTTATATGACATGCATGTAAAATAATGTGTCACCAATTGCACAAGATCAATTACAATGGAAACAACGATATGGTGATGAAGATCCATGATTAATTACCTTTTTTTTAATTTAAAATTTAATAATAGCATTTATGATGAAGATCCATGCCTAATGACATTTGTTTTTTATATTTAAATTCTAATAATAACATTTATGAGTCACTCAATGCTTATGAAATCTACATTTATTTGTGTTCAAACAATGCTTTGAGATTATAAGGTCCTATGATATCGGGAGTTCCACTCCACATTAGCTCTGCGAATTGCTGGTTGGCTTTTTCTGATGGATGAACAGTGTCAAAGAACACATATTCACTAGCATTCTCACATAATTCGTACTCTTTAATTGATCTCTTCCCTCCACAACTATTAATTCCTTTGTAAGGACCAATTCCACAACATGCGATATTCCCTTCCTTGAAACCTACACAAAATATTTACAACCAAAATGTTAGTATCGGTTTTTGATAGAAATAACAATAATTAAGTAAATAAATTCTACACTATGAAAATGGTCATGACATACCATATTTCAAAGGATTATTTATTCTTTCACTAAGAGAAGTGTAGGTATCGGCTATTGAATATCTGAATCCATTGAGCTCGTTCTCTAGATTTTGGAGAACTTCAGAAAGTGCTTTATTATGCAGTTTTGCTAGGGCTGTTAGTTCATGCTTGCATTCATTTGTCTTTCCTGAATTTAGTGCTCTTCCCAATGGAAGACAACCCAATGGCGCCAAGTTTAGAAACCCAAATTTTCTTCCTCCTTCCTTATATATTTCCTAGCAAATCAATATGTAGTTACGGGTGTAAGCAGCAGTCCGAAAAAGAAGGTAAGGAGATTGAGGGGGGAATATACGATAAGTATGTAGAATGAATTTGTAATGAATACATTGTTAATTTTTATTACCTTGATCACAAATGTCAAATTGCCGATCGCCATGTCTACATATTCTTTTTGAGAATAGGATTGAAAGATGCTGGAATTCCTCGTGAAAGGGACTACATAATCATTAGCTCCAATGTTAATTAAGTATACAGCTCTGGACAATAATGTCTGAGCTTCTGCATCATCAAGTTTTTCGCTCAACAGCCTCTCGAAGTTCTTGAAATAACTTAATTGAGTTTTTAGGTCGATCACCTATAAATAAAGAAAAATGCATTAAAATATTTGCTTCATGGAAGCACACATATGCAATAAATACACTATTTTTTTAAGGAAAAGGTATACCGTATTACGGGTATATGTATCTTCTCATGACTCACAACAGATTAGTCTTATTCATCAGATCAACCCATTTGTTTTGAAAGAGAAGATATAAATACATACCTGAAAACAATATATATTTTGCCCTGTTTAAGACAATAAAAAATGCTAAAAATATTACAAATTTTTCTAAATAATTATTTATAATTTGATGTGAATAAATATGATTAGTGCATTTCTACTAGATAATATCATGATTGCAATCCTATAAATGTGTATGAAGTTTGTATTACCTTAACATATATATATATATATGTGTGTGTGCGCGCGCGCGCGCGCGCATGTGTGTGTGTGAAGGTAATACAAACTTCGCACACATTTATAAAACGCCTACTTAATATTAAAGGTTACATACCATTCCTTGGCGAGTTTCAGCAAGAGCACCAGCTCCAGCGGATGCGAAGTTTGCCCCGTCAGTATATTGATGGTAACCAGGATGTAGATATGGTGTAATGAATGGCAACTTTGCAAACTCGGCTGAAATAAAACAAACAATTAATACATATAATAAAAAAAGAAAATAAAAAACTGAGATTTTATAGAAAACAAGACAGTACATATGTAGCAATATATTACCAATAAAATCTGGAATTATACGGCCATCGGAATATCTCCCAGTAGAGTACTTGAAAAAGTTCTCCCCATATGGCTCATAATTTGCTTGGTAATCAGTAGTGGTGTTGATATAATTATTATTTCCAGCATCAAATAATGAATCTCCAAAGATGAACAAGGCAACATGTTCTTCTGGCAGGCAAAGGTGACCAAGGCCGTGGGTTGAGATAAAAAGGGTTGAAAACAAAGCCAAGAAACACAAGTAGAACCTTAAGCCCATCATGTCCAATCTTTACAACTTTTTTTTTTTTTAACTTCTATTTATTAGTTGCAATTTTCTTTTATAGGCTGCTTGACTTGTGCTTTACAAGAGGAAAAAGGAAGTTTTGCTTCAGTTGATCTTTCATAGAAGGTTGATTGGTTCATTGTCTTCATGTTGGCTACGTTCATGATTTGTGTACTCTGACCTTGTGCAGTTACCTTGGACTTTTTATATGCGACAAAGAATATTCTTTGAAAAATCCAAGTTCAAAGTCATAATGCTCTAGTTTCAAATGATATAACTCAACCATCTTTTTCTCTCAATTTCAGATTGCGTTAACAAATTAAGATTAACCCGTACTCCGGTCCATTGATCATTATCAAGAGTTTTGTTACACACAACTACTAAGAAAATTCAAAGATATTTATGTTGTGGGTCCGGTCCACTTTAGCGGCAAGAGAGCCCCGTGATGAACAAGTCCTTTTAGAAATAGGGGAACACATGTTTATATTAAAAGTGTGCTTGGCAGCCAAGTATGAAGAATCGTATATCAACTTAAAATAGGAGAAGGCTTGGGGGCTGTGGCTTATATATAAAGACAATTATATTACTACAAAAAAATTGATCTACACCCGCATTTTAAAAATGCGGTTGCAGCTCCTAAAAACATGGCTATAGATCTATTTGGTTTTTAGCCATTTTTTCTATAACCACATTTTTAAGCGTGTCCTATACATCATGGCAATAGATTGATAGGTTTATAGCTGCATTTTTTCAAATATGGCTATAGGTTTAGGCCGCACGGCAATAGATTGATAGGTCTATAGCCGCGTTTACAAACTGCAGCTATAGGCCTACAACCTATAGATGCATTTGAAAAAACGCAGCCATAGGGGTTATTTTAGTCGTGTTTAACAAACGTGGCTATATGAGTTATTTTAGCAACGTTTTTAAACCCAGCTAATGCGTTTAACAAACAAGGCTATAGGTCTTCAACCTATAGCCGCGTTTTAAAAACGCGGCTATAGTTTTCTTTTGCTCTTTTTTGAACAAACCAACCTATCAAAATAATACATTATACATTCAAATTAATACAATATCATCATTGATGAATACTTAAATCCTGGTGCTGAACTAAGTTATCCTACAATATTATTCAGCAATAACTAAGTAATAGTACCCTTAAATCCTGAAAATATAAGAACTAAGTTAACTATCCTACTTTATACATTGATGAATACTTCTTGCAGTCGAAAAGTTCTCATCAATCCTCAAAATCATCATCATCGTTATCCTGAATATATTAAGGGTATCATATTAATATCACATAACAACGTTCGTATGAAATAACTAAAAAAGAACACAATACAACTAATTTCCTTCCAAAGCATTGCAATAAGTTGAGTTTCATTAAATTAAATTTTTTCGGTACCTGAGAAAGACATGAAGAACATTGTGCTAAATTCGGCCAACATTTCTCTCATTTGTGACATCATTTGTTGTATTTCTTCCTTCCTCTCACTTTGCTCTTTCTCCAACTCCTCTTTCCAGTTCCTCTTTATGCATCGCATTTGATTAGGCTAGTGATTGGGCTAGTTGCTCTTGATGCCTTGCATCTTCTAGGCAAACCCTTAGGTAACACATTTACTACCCTTCTTTGACCACAAAATGCTGGATTTTGTCATATTCCACTATTCGAATACAATTTCATATATTTAATTAAGGAAAGAACAAAACAAAAGAGTCTGTTCATTATTATTGATCACCATCTTTGAGTTACTTCACACAATTCGAGTCTCTTATTTTCATTTAAGAGTTTATAAATATTCCTTTCACCATCCTTCATCCCCCAACTTGCTATATAATTTGTCCCAACTTGCAATATAATTCATCATACACCTTAAATCTAGCATCTTAGACAGCCTTTCCAGCCCCCTTTGTCACTATAATTTTCATAAACAGCATTCTCTCTACATCTAGGCAAGCTTCTACAACTCTCCCTTTAATCTACCTTCTACTTGAATCATCTCATTCCACCAACAAGTCTCCATAGTTGGTCGCCCACATCTATTGGTGTCATGTCCCAAACCCGATACCTGATTTGTGACCATAACCGACATGCTAATATCAAGGTTAAACTTAATATTAACAAGAACTAACTAAACTTTTACAAAACTTTTAGCAAAGCTTCCCTCTTTCTTTTCATTCTTGTTTCTTTACTTCTTGATATAACTTCTCACTTGATATTCAGAGCATCTACATTGTACTTCAAGGGATAACACAATCCACCAGTCATTCAAATTCTAAATTTCACATAATACATCTCTTAATACTTTAAGGTACACAACTTTCATTAGATCCTAAAATACATAATAACTATAAAGCTAAACATCAAAATGCTAATTTGGGATCTATACTTTTAATACTAAAATCAACTCCTTCCAAAACTCGACTAAGGCTCCATTTACTCCAAACTAAAACCTGTTGACTGAAAGAGTGGAAAGGGTGAGCTACACAGCTCAATAAGGGTAAGATACATAAGAATTTAATAAGAATGCATGTAAATCAAATCATTTCATTTTATACATGTTCAAATAGGAGAACATCTTTTCATGCATAGTATTTTATACTATTTATAATAATAACTTATACGCTCTTCGTAGAAAAATAATTGTTCTCCCATTTATTATCAGAATAATATTACCAAAACCTTTTGGATTGAATTTCTTTCATTTCTTACAAAGTCACCAAATATAATATTGATTGTTTAAAATCATATACATACATATATATATATATATATATATATATATATATATTCTCGTTACAAAATAATCATTTTAACTTAAATCAAATAATTGATAACTTTGTCTTAAACTAGAAACATCTTGACGAATAAGAAGACCTTTCTTTATAAACTGCTTCTTGTAAAATATTATAACTTTCATAGTCATTAAACTTAACATTTAATAAAGAACAAATATTTGATAACTTTTTAACATAAACTTGTACTTTCATCAAAAGTTTTATCTTTATAGAACACTAAAACCTTTTCATCAGATTCTTTATCTTTAAAGCACAACAGAACTTCAGAAACTTTTATTAAAGAACAACTCTTCTTTTCATCAAAAACTTCTTTTCATGAGAGCTTTCAACTTTTCATAATACATTAAAAAAAAAAATCATTTTCTCATGATCAATAAAATAATATAGTTGTTCATAACATATTGGTTAGTCCATATTTAATAAAACTGTACTTATGAGCGCGGACGCACCGCCATCCTCAATAGATACTTTAATTGAGCGCGGACGAATCACCATCCTCAATACATACTTTGATTGAGTTACTAGAAGACATAACTCAAAAATATTTCGTACTTATACATCATACTGAAATTCATAGTTTGCATAGCATTTCACAATAATAGAATTTTCATTATTTTCTTTAAACATCACGTTCGTGAAAATTAGTAATAGCATCAATATGCTTAAATCATATACATAATGTTTCGAAAGCTCACGAACATATCTTTATCTGAAACATGATTATATGCCATACTTCTAATTAAAACCTTTTAATACATAATACACTTTAAAATAACCTCATGACTTACCAAATGCTCATATAACTTATCCCTTACTTGAAAGCAGAGGAATCGAGAGCCCAAAGTCGAAGGAGCTCAGACCTGGGGGCAGGTAACACCTAAATCAAATATCAAAGTTTATTACTATCAATTATTCCTTATCATAAGCTTATACATTCATCTTAAAGCCTATCTCTCATAATCAATGAAATCCTAATCCCACCTCAACGAGGTTCCCACAAACATATTATGCACACATCAACAAACGATGTACCAAACTAAAGAAAAGCCATCATTCTCATATTTATATCATATCTCCAGAAGAGCCAACTTCATTTCAAGATGTGCTTGAGATTAGGGCAATAATGCATGCATGAACATAAAATTCTTTAAGCATGGTCATGTAACCATATATACTCGCATGACAACATACAACACATTGAACAAGACAGCAACATGAAAAGGCAGTAGAATGGTTTAGAACCCCTTCTTTGAGTACTAAATTAAACCTTGAACAAAGTTATAAAAAATTTATCTATGATCTAGAAATACCAAAAGATAAGCATATTAAATTATAGCTCAAAATATTCACCCTAACTTTGGAATTAAATCCTCAAAGTCAGAGTTATCATTTACTGTTTACTGCTCATTTCAGTAGCATATGCCTCATTTGTAAAATACAAATGGGCTATCTAAACACATCCAATCTTCATGTAATTTTACAGAGCCACTCCTCCGAATGTCTAGTAAATACCATATCAATTCAAAGTCAAAGCATAAATCCATGATTTATTAAAAATCATAAAAAGACAACATGCTCAAATCTGTCATGACAGAATTTCAATTAAATTAGAAATTAAACCATTATTTTTAATCCAAATACTGTGAGACCACTTTCATTACAACCATATGTGTCTTAGATTTCATAGGAAATATCCATAACATCCAAATTCACTGTATCCAATTTAATACATAATTTATCATGCGTAAACATAGAATTTATCACAGTTACCGCTTTGCAACATTTTCTTGTAAATTCACAAAAAATTATCAAACGATGGTATTTTCATATGAAATTTAATACACACATACTGGACATATTAAATAATAATCTCCAATAAACTTTTTACCCATAGCTATCGTAGAAAAATATAGGATTTATAATGACCAAACAGATTAACCAATGAGTGCAACTCTTAACAAATTCATGAATTAACTCTCAACAAGCTTCAATTACTAAATCAACTACACATTCAGTACCTCAATTAGTAATACAATAAAGTTTATCTAGCTATTTTACTCATTTTAACACTTACCCATAACAACAAATTTTATCTTTGTCTATCATCTAGAAGCACATGCAAGCATAACAATAATTCAATTTTCGGGTAATCAACAATCTCTAGAATCCAGCACACCCATATACAAAATCATATAACCATCACTTAAATTTAAAATGGACAATAGATTGAAAGAATTAGATTTTCCCCTTATCCTAGACACAAGTTCTTGGAGTGATAGAGCTAGAATCACTCTAGCTTTAAATTGGGAACAAAAGCTTGAGAAGAATTGAAAGAAACCACTTGTTGCTGCTAGACCCATAGGTGTGAGAGGGAGAGGAGAGTTGAGAGCTTTTCTCTCTTTTGGTGTTGGCCCGTGGGTATGAGAAAGGGGACTTAAGAGAGCTTCTAGCTCTTTCCTTAAGATAAAAGAGAGCAAAGTGAGGTGAGAAATTCTGATTTGTGTGGACTCGTGGGAATAGAGAGGCTTCTTGGATGTTCTAGATATTTTGAGAAAGTCAAAGAAGGATGAGGTGAAGTTTGTTTATTGCATGGCCAGCCAAGTGTTGGTCTTTGGGTTTGTCAACATGCATGGTAGTTTGGCATTATGTGTTGAATTTCCATTGGTTGCATGTGTGGGTGGAATTTCCAATATAACATCTCATGCATCATACCTAATTAAAACACCACCAACTATGCATCTAACAACTTAAACCACTTAATATAGTTTTGTATATACTTAGTATATATTTATAATACAATTAGCCATTCAATTATTTATAATCTTTACAATTCTTATTCAATGGTATTATAAAATAATATGTTTATTAAATACTCTTCTATTAATTATAGAAAGGAAAATGGCTTAAAATAATAATTAACCATTCAAACACATAGTTTAACTATAAAGTTGGGTTGGGGTGTTACAATTGGACTCTCAATTATGCTTTAATTTTTTTGCCTCTTTTAATATAATCAGCCATTACGTTCCCCTCCTTGTAAAACAAAAAACAAATTCTAAGTCAAAGCCACCACTACCACAACAACAAAGCCTTAATCTCAAAATTATAAAGTCAGCTATAGATTCTCAACATATTAATTAGGGCTGGCTACAACATATAACCATAAAAGCTCTATATATATATATATATATAGGAATTGCTCGATATTACTTCACAACCTATGGAAAAAATCCAATATATTTGAAGAAAAGGAAAAAATGATGTGGACCAAAACTATGTATAACAACAAGAAACCAAAATAATAACAACAACAACAACAATAATAATAATAATACAGAGAAATAAAACCTCTAACATATCCCTCAATTCCTTCTTTGAGTGGACAACAGCTTTGGGACAAATTCTTACACTTTGAGAACCTTCTCAAGAGGGGTTATTTTATTTTGAGTTGGTACTATATGTGCCGAAATAGTGGGGACACAATTAAAGAGTAAAAAAAATTAAAAACCTCAACTTGCCAGGAACAATTCTAAGATGTAATATGCAAGAAACAATCAGCAATCAACACAATATTTCCCATCAAAAGTAGAAAGAAAAGTGATATACACTAGTAATAAAGGTGAAAATCAAAGAAACATCTGTACCTCCTATATATATATATATATATATATATATATACAAGAAAAAATTGCATCAACATAAAAGACTTTTCTCCTTAAGACCCCTCAAATTGATCAACCTCAACCTTTGCCATATTGTTTTCCACAACCTTATCAAATATGAGTTTATTAAGACAATCATCATTGACGTTTCAATGAGATATTTGGGTAAAGCACCATCACACATTCAATGCCAGACATGAGACACCTGATATGAACTGTTGGGGTGCGAAATACTATGTAAATAAAATTCTGACATTTGACCTATAACGATATTTTAAAAACGCTGTTATAGACCCTTTAGTATAAAAAAATGACAAAGTTTAGTTACAAAATTCGTTGTAACCTAAGGTTATAACCTTACTCAATATATTTTTATTGGAGGTGAATTTTGATAGATCCACTATCGGATTACATCTTCTTCTTATATCTTCCATGCTTACGAAATTTCTAAAAAATTAAAGATTAATAGTTATGTCATTAATAAATTGTTTAAATTGCAAGTTTTTGTAGTTTAAAATTATGTATAAAATATAAGCTTATAAATCATATAGTAAATAATATCTGATTGACACAAAATTTGACATGTGTATTAAAAGCATACAAAATATGCGATTCAACTATTAGATTTTCAAATTATATAGTAATGTTTATTTTATTGAGTAAGGTTGTAGCCTAATACTATAACCAATTTTGTAGCTAAACTTTTTCCCAAAAAAAAAAAAAAACACACTCGCACAACAACAAAAATAACCAAGCCAAAATTTAAGAGTAACAACAGCAAAACCCAATCCAAAATCCAAACTTTAAGCATAACCACAGCAAAATAACACATTAGCTTTTTTTTTTTTTTAAATATATGAAATTGAAACTATAAAACATTAAAAAAATAAAAAAAATAAAAAAAAATAAAAAACAAGCAAACAAACAAACAAACTTAGCTAGTGAAAGAGAGAAATACCTTGAAAAGTGAGGCAGCGACTAGAGGACAGGCTTCATCGGCAGCGGCACATTGAGGTTGAAAGTTCAAAATGGGTATAAAATACCCTTGAACATTTAGACCCCAATTACAAAATTACCAATTCAAGCTTTATATCAAACAGTTAATGTGCGGATGATAACAAGCTTATAACAGAATTGATAAACAATCTAAGCCAAATATAAACACATCCACAGCAGTAAATATAAGGCAAAGATAAAGGAAAGGAAAATGCAAACACTCAGACAACACACGATGTGTTATCGAAGAGGAAACCGAAGCCCTCAGCGTAAAATCTCTCTGCCGCCCTCCAAGCAGTCAAATAATCCACTAAAGAATATAGTTGGGATACATGAACAGCAGAAGACTCTCCAAGCCTAATCTACCCAAGTACCTAAGCCCTTCAAGCTTCTTGCTCCAACGAGGTTATGCCGAACCTATTTCTTCTTTAGCTTACCAGATTCCGCTACTAGACCATAGCATCAACCAATGTAGATTGGTTCCTTCCTAACTGCTTCCTAACAGCACCAAATAAACCTTCTCACAGACGTGGGTGTGGTGAGATAAGGATTTGGCTAAAGGCCTCTCAAGGGTATAACAATGGAGAGGAAGAGAGTAGAGGAATTTATAAAGTCTCTAAGATTAAGATTGTGGATGAATCAATCTTGTATTTCTCTAGGGTTTCTCTCACAAAATTCTCTCTGGAAGCTCTGTCAATATCGTGGGAATGAGGGGTATTTATACTAGAATGAGAATGGAATGTGAAACGTCAGATTTTCCCAAACAGGGCATTTTGGCGACTTGACCTCGCGACTGGGTTTAGTCGCGAGTTCAAGCCGCGAGCTAACGGCCTGGCCAGCCTGGGACTTTTGTCCTGTAATGCAACAGCTGGTGCGACTCTTCAGCTTTTGACATGCTGGCACGTGTGCAAACTTTTGGCAACTTGTAAGCCGCGACTCACCCGTGAGATCCAGTCGCGAGACTCTGTTTCTTTGCACAATCTTGAGCATTTCTTCACACTCTCTCACTCACTACCCTCACAAGTTTCCCACCTAAATACAGGGTTACTAAGTGTTGAATTACAAGTAAATTGGTACGGAATAAAGCCAACAAGATGGTTGAGTAAATTCAATCTTACAGAGGTCTCTTGACGGCGGTTCATTGAAGAGGATTGGCGATTCCACGATGAGAAGGATTGGCTAGAGAGAGAGAGAGTGAGAGTGAGAGAAGAACTTATAGTGGCTGCAGAACACTAAGGCAGTTAGAGGCCGGTTAGCTTAGCGGCAGTAGGGGGCAACACGTTGAAGATGGAGAGAGAGAGAGAGAGCTGGGTTAGAGAGAGTGATATGATTGAACGACTAAGAGAGAGATCTTATTTGGGTTTAAAATTTTAACCCTAATTTTTTTTTTTTTTTTAAATTTAAGGGCCCCTATTGCGCCGCTTTCAAGCACCGTAATAGGTAGCGTCACTTTTTATTTATTTATTCAGGAATGACCTATTGCGGAACTTTCTAAGTGCCGTAATAGGTGAGGTCTGTAATCGCATTTGTTAAAAAAAAAAAAAAAACAGCTTTAGGTTGGCAATGGCCACGTTTTTTAAATGTTGGTATAGGTCTTTTTTTTTTTTTTTTAAATAAAAAATTATTCAGTTGGACCTATAACTATGCTTTTTGAATGCAGCAGTTGACCCTATCCAAAAAAATGTGGCTAAAAATACTTAGAAACGCGGCTATAGACTTAACATATAGCTGTGTTTTAAAAACGCATCTATAGGTCAGTAGTTTAAGCTACGTTTCTTAAAACATGACTATAGGTTACCTGTAGCCGCATTTTTTGAAAACGCGGCTAAAAATTGTGGTTATAGCTCGCGTTTTTAGTAGTGTATGTTGTTTCGGTCATGAGAGAGAGAGAGAGAGAGAGAGAGAGAGAGAGAGAGAGAGAGTTGTACGTGGAAAAGAAAATATAGAGGAGAGAGAAAATTGTTGCCACCTTCAAAATAAATAATTAATGTATGCGAGAGGTAAAAAAAAAAAAAAGAAGATATTTTATAACCGTGAGACATACACAAGAGGACTTATTATTATATTTGGTGAATCTCAAGTTAGGCATAAACTTGAGAGTTATTGTAATTAACTTAATAATAGTGAATTTATTTAGAGTTTTTCTTGTGGTTTTTCTCTTTAATGAGAAAATCTTTTTTCACGTAAATATTTGTGTTATTGTGTGTTATAACTATTTTGAATTGATAGTATTGATGATAATATTATTTAGGACCCAACAGTTTACCATTGGACCTTTTACATTTCACAATGATATTCTTTGAAAAATCTAACTCCAATTGCCTTTAGTTTTGAACACATGCTGATAATATGCCTCTTTTTGTGGTCATGATGCTCTAGTATCTAATGGTAAAATTAAGGGTAAAATATTATTTTCATCCCTAAACTTTCACCAAAGTTCGTTTTTCATCCCCAAACATTCAAATGTTTATTTTTAGTCCCTAAACTTTCTAAAATGTTATATTGTTCATCCTTTTGTTTAAATCTATTAGTTTTTGTCCTATGTGGCCTAATGAAGTGCTGACATGGTATCTAACTTGGATTGAATCATTTTACTTCCTAAAAAAAAAAAAAGACACATGACTCACAATGATTTGCGCCCATGAAAATTATTTTTTAAATAGACAAAATTACCCCTAACTCCCTCTGTTGACGCACACTTGATTGAAATTACATAGCTGAGAGTATGATCATACAACTTGAAATATTGAATATATTTATTAAATCGGTATGAAAATACAATTCTTATTTAGATTTTAATTATAACATAACCTGATTCACTTTTTTTTTTTTTAAACAAATCTACATTTCTTAGTTTTCAAACAATGCTGCAAGATTGTAAGGTCTTGTGATATTAGGAGTTCCACTCCACATTAGCTCAGCGATTTGTTGGTTGGCCTTTTCGGTGGCATGAATACTGTCAAAGAACACATATTCACTAACATTCTCACATAATTCGTATTCTTTGACAGATCTCTTCCCCCCACAACTAAAAGTTCCTCTACATGGACCAGTTCCACAACATGCAATCTTGCTTTCCTTGAAACCTTCACAATAAAATGAAAACAGAGACACTTTTAGTTTGTGATCGAACTAAAATACATTGTGCACTATGAAAATGAAAACAGAGACACTTTTAGTTTGTGATCGAACTAAAATACATTGTGCACTATGAAAATGATTGACATACCATATTTTGAAGGGTTATTTATGGTTTCACTTAGAGAAGTGTATTTATCGGTTATTGAATATTTGAATCCATCGAGTTGATTTTCTAGCTCCTGCAAGGATTTAGAAAGTGCTTCATTGTGCAATTTCGCTAGTGCTGAAAGTCCCTCAATGCATGCACCTGTGTCATTCGTATTTAGTGCTCTTGTAATTGGCGAACAGCCCAACGGTGCCAAGTTTGGCATCGCAACTTTCCTTCCACGTTTCTTATATATTCCCTAGCACATCAAGATATGACTATTTAGTATAACAAATTTTTGCGAATGTAAAAAAAAAAAAAAAAAAAAAAAAAAAAAAAAAAAAAAGAATTAAATAGGTTGACAATTTATTTTGAGTATTGAATGTTATTACTTTTATCACACTTGTTAAGTTGCCGATCACTATATCTACGTATTCTTCCGGAGAGTAGGTTTGAAGAGCACTGGAATTTGAGGTAAAAAGGACAAAATAATCATTGCCGCCAATGCTAATTAAGTAAACCGCTCTCGCCAATAATTTCTTGGCTTCTTCATGTCCTAGATTTTTCCTCAACTGATTCGCCAATTTCTCAAAATAATGTAGTTGAGATTTTAGGTCTATCACCTGCCCCAAAAATTAAAGGAAAAGAAGATTAGGAAAATATGGTCTACTCAGGAATTTGAAATTTGGGTAATATATTATTGCAAGCACACTATTTTAACATGAATTATTGCTAGAGGTGCAGTCTCTATCCAATATATAAGAGCATTGGAAAGGAGCCAACATGTGGCCATTTTAAGACACGTGTTATATTAATGTCATCCAATGTTTTCAATTTTATTTTAAAGAGCATTCCAGATTTGTTATTGGAATAGAATATTTCAATTCCAGTATATATTGGTGTACCGTTCCGGAATTACGCACCAAATACATATATTTCATAATAAATATAAATAATACTATAAATAAATAAATTTTATATAGTGTATTTTTAAAAATTCCTAATAAAATTAATCAAATTGGCCACTTCTTATTTAGGCTCTGAACCCACTTCTTCTTTTTCTTGATTTCACTGCGACTCTTTCTTGCTAAATTTTCTTCATCGTTTTTTTTTTTTCACATCCATTTTTCATATGCCAGTCCAGATATAAGTGGGTAGAACTTAAAGATTTCTAGAAGGAAGTCAAAAACCTCTAGTTCGCTACCGTATGATTTGCATACCTCACCGTTAATCAATCAGATAATTTAGTTAAAGCTCTATTGGCAATGCAAATTTCAAGCCTATCTATCATTTATATATTTATTTATTTTATTCAGCATGATATGATCAGTTACACTGAACATTTAATTAAGCTGCCTAATTTCTTCTTAAAAAAAATAAATAAAAAAGCTACCTACTTAATACTGATAGTCATTGAACAAAAGGAGAACTCCGTGCCCTATCAATAAGGATTGGAGAGTGAAATTTCAATGTCAGTATTGTACATGTGTGTATATATATACACACACTTAATGTAAAAGATACATACCAATCCTTTGTTAGTTTCGACAAGAGCCCCAGCTCCGCCAGAAGCAAAGTTTGACCCGTCAGTATATTGATGATAACCGGGATATAAAAGTGGCGTAATGAATGGCAACTTTGCAAACTCAGCTGTAATAAAATTTCAACAATCAATGTACTAACAATTCAAATTCTTTAAAAAAATAAATAAGAAATAATAATAATAATAATAAAGAAGAAGAAGAAGAAGAAGGATAGTAAGATTAATTGCATTTTACCAATAAAATCTGGGATTAGACGTCCATTAGAAAATCTTCCAGTGGGGTAGTTGAAGAAGGTCTCCCCATACGGTCCATAATTTGCTAGGTTTATCAGTGGTGGTGTTGATATGGTCATTGTTTCCAGCATCGAATATTGAATCCCCAAAGATGAATAGGGCAATGTGTTGTTTTGGCAGGCATATATGACCATGACTATGTGTTGGGGTAAGAAAGACTACAAACAAAACCAAAAAATAGAAATGGAACCTAAAACTCACCATATTATAAACCTCGTTCACTTTTTCTGATAACTCATTACTTAGTTGCATTTGTCATTTATAGAGAACTTTGCATTATTACAATATTACTTGGTTAAAAAGAAAAAAAAAGCAGAATGCTTTGTTTATCATAAGGAAGAGATGGCGCTTCCTTATTTCATGGTAGTTGTCGGTGACAAATTTTTTTTTATACGCTAGAATAGACGTAAGACAATTATTAATAGTAGACTAGTAGTAGTCGTCTTTATCATATACATTAAACATTCAACAACTCACATTTGCAATTTCCATTTTTAATATAACTAGTGAAAGTCTTGTGCGATGCACAGATTTAGTCGTGAATTATATATATATATATATATATATATATATATATATATAGATGAGTTTCAAGTTACATCTGGTGTAACTCTAAAGAATTACGCTTCTTTTAAACAATTAGATTTAAGTGAATCCAACGGTAAATAAAAACCCTCATTAATGCTAATATTCTAATTGATTTCATTTATTATCCCTTATTTAATACATTCCATACTTGTTTTTAAACCCAAAAAAAAAAAAAAAAAAAAACTATATGTTCTCTCTCTCTTGATTTGCACGGCTCTTGGTTCGGGGTATGAATTATTATTATTATTATTATTTTTTTTTTTTTTGAGTTGATGAACTATTTTATTCTATTGCATGTGATTGTAATTGGTTTCTAAACTATTTTGTTCTCTATCTCCACATCTCTATCTCCAGTTTCTATACTATTGATAAAACTACTATCTATTGACTTCAATGAGATATAGTTGTAGATATAGACTTCAATGATGTTCATATAGGAGTTGATTACTCTTCTTTTTCTTTTCGTTTTTTTCTTTTTTTTTTTTTATGATTAATCAACTCCTAGACATTCATATAGTTGTAGATATAGACTTTAGTGACGTTCAAAAAAAAAAAAAAAAAAAAAAAAACGAAGCACACAACCAGGGGTGGCTTAATGTATTTGGGGGCCTAAGGCAAAAACTGAAATTGAGGACTTTTATATATTAAAATGTGATTTTAAAAAAAAAATTTTAAATTTTGAAAGCTCGAAAATGTGTTGAAAACACAAGAGCTGTTACGACCCCCAATTAAAAGTTACGGCTCGATCGATTTTACACTAACTTAATACTAAGTGCGGAATAATGTAAATGTGAGCAGACAAACAAACAAGCTACTCTAATCCATAAACTAAGCAACATAGCAGTAAAATGGAATGTAAAAGAGTAGGGAAGAAATATGCAAACACAAGATAACACGCCGATGTGTTATCGAAGAGAAAACCGAAGAATTCAGCGAAAAACCTCTCCGCCGCCCTCCAAGCGGTAATCGATCCACTAGACAATCAGTTGGGATACATGGGTTAGCAAGAGACCCTCCAAGCCTAATCTACCCGATGTACCTAAGCCCTCCAATCTTCTACTCCAACAAGGCTTCTCGGAACAGTGTCTTGTCTAGCTTTCCGAATCCCGCAACAAGCTCCATGTTGCATCTGCCATCTTTGGCTTCTTCCAATGCTTCCCAATAGCACCAAAACTTCACTTAACACTCTAAAAGTGTGTGGTAAGTGTTTAAGCTATCAACCTCTCAATGGTATGGAAATGGAGAGGTAGGAGTTGAGGAAATTCCCAAAACAAATGTGTAGAGGATTGTGGGTATAACAATCTCTAACTCTCAAGGTGTTTGTCTAGGGTTTTTCCCTCAGAAGCACTCCTCAACATTTATGGGTAATGTGGGTATAAATAGTGTAGGCACAGAAAGTGTGTATCAGACTGGACAGGCTGGCAGAATGGAATGTCTCACGGGTGTCTCGCGAGAAGGCCTTACTCGCGAGATACTCGCAAGACACAGCTGTCTCCATCTGGCCTGACTCTTCGCATTCCAGCATGTGCAAGGCACATAAGATACTTCGCGGGATGCTAAGTCGTGAGCTACCCGCGAAAACTTCTTCAGTCTTCAAATGCTTGAGTCTTCACACTACTCTCTCTATCACACAACCCTTACAATAAAATCCCACAATAAATACAGGGTACAAAAGATTGAATAAAATTACAATCAAATTTGGCATGGAATATAAGTCAACAAAAACACATAGTTGTAAATAACAACTTTACAAATTCAATTATCTTATTTTAGATGCAAAATTACTACTAATTAACATGAACCATGTAGATTTTTTTTTTTTGAAAGTCTATAGACAAAAAATTTGACAAAACTTTTCACACCTATTGATATGGCAGATTGATAATTTGATAGTGGTAAGTAAAAAAGTTATGTTAGTGGCAGACTTAGATAAAAACTAGTAAAAGTTTGTCAACTCAACTTGTGAAAAATGTTGTGATTTTTTTTTTTTTTTTTTTTGTATTGCTCTTTCTTTTTTTTTTTTTAGAAGTACTATATTCATAATATTTTCATAAAAAATCTTAGGTGTTAATTTGTTATTGGTTCTAATTTGAACTCATCACTGAAATTAATTTTTTATCATCAATAATACCATATAACAACCTATCTTTTAGGATTTATTTTGAAAGTGTTGTGAAAAATGTTGTGGATGTAACTTTTTTTTTTTCCTTTTTTTTCATTTAATAAAAAAATATTATTTTATTCATTGGCTAATATTTGGACTTAATTAATACTATTATATATATATATATATATATATATATTTTAAACCTATTGATTAAAATTTTAGGGCCTTTTTTCTACTTGGAGCCTTAAGCGAACGCATCAGTTGCTTTATATATAGAGCTGGCACTGCACACAACCTATTGATAGCCAAGGACCAGAGACGTTGAAATAGAATACAACACTTATGTTGTATGGAATGTGTTATTCAACAACACGGCAGAGAGAGAGAGAGTATAGTTTTTTTTTTTTTTTTTAATGTTTAAAAGCAAGTATGGAATGTATTAAATAAGAGATAATAAATGAAATCAATTAGAATATTAGTATTAGTGAAGGCTTTTTTTTGACCGTTGGATCTACTTAAATCCAATGGTTTAAAAAATGTGTAACTTGAACTCATTTCATATATATATATATATATATATATATATATATATATATATATTTTGAAATTTGGATAATATATTTTTAGTTGGAGCAGGATTTAAATTCCTGAAACTTAGATGATAAAATTTTAGCTAATTTAAATTATAATTAAATATTATCCCTTGATTCGTGGATATATATCCTAACAATTAAAAATGCTTCTAAATAATTAATGAAAACGTAAGATGTAACTTGAGGGGAAAAAAGCGTGGGGTACTGTATGGGATTTCTAATTTCAGTTTGGAATTTATTTATTTGTTATTATATTTTTCTAGGGAAGGACGTTAAAAAGAATTTCTAATAGACTTTTATTTTGAAAAGAATTTAAATTTTTAAAATTTAAATGATAAAGTTTTACATATATTAAACTATTGTTATTTTATCCCTTAATTTAAGGAAATATAACTTAACTATTAATAAAAATTAATTTAATAATTAATGAGAGTAGTTGTTTATTAGGAAAAATTTGAGAGAGAGAGAGAGAGAGAGAGAGAGAGAGAGAGAGAGAGAGAGAATATCATATAAATTTATCAACTCCTATGAATCCATATAACATGTATATCCTTCTAATGCAAATACATATGTGTAAGTTACAACTCAGAAAACAAAAAAACAAAAAACAAAAAAACAAAAACAAAACCAAAAAAAAAAACCAAAAAAAAAACAAAAAAACAAAAAACAAAAACAAAACAAAAAAACAAAAACAAAGGGCGCCTGAGAGATTCTATGAAAGGACCATTGGTGAATATATATAAATCTTAAAATTTTGAAAATATATTTTTAGTTGGAATAGGATTTAAATTTTCGAAATTTAGATGCTTGTTACATGATTAATTTAAAAAACTTATTATTACTTTAACTAAAGAAATTGATAATAACAAATAAGTTATTTTCTCTATCAAGAAAAGGTTAGATGCATTTTAACGTTGTCTGTTTTGTTAAAACACTTATTTTTACTTTATTTCAAGAAAATGATAAGAACAAGTTGTTGTCTCTTTCAATTGAAACATAGATGCATGCTGCACGTTTTGTTAAAAAACATATTGTCATTTTATCTAAATTGCATGCTGCATGTTTCGTTAAAATACTTATTGTTACTTTATTTAAAGAAATTGATAAAAACAAATAACTTGTGGGATCGATAAACTAAAACTTAGATGCATGTTGCATGCTTTGTTAAAAAACACTTAATGTTATTTTATCTAAAGTAATTGATAAAAACAAATAAGTTGTTGTATCTATCTAAAATAGTATTTTTATTCAAATATTGTTGTAATTTGGTGAAATCACTTGGCACAACCACAATTTCTAAATTCAACGTTTATTGCGTAGCATTTGTTGATATGATATAACTTAATTAACCATATTTTTGTCTCAATTTCAAATTGCAGGTTAACCCTTACTCCGGTCCATTTTGTTACACACACTCAACTACTAAGGCAATTCAAAGTTGTTTATGTTGTGGGTCCAGCCCACTTTAGTGGCAAGAGAGCCACGTGATGAACAACTCCTATTAGAAATAGGAAAACACATGTTTATATTAGAAGTGTGCTTGGCAGCCAAGTATGAAGAATCTTATTTTCAACTTGAAATTGGAGAAGGAGAACGCTTGGGGGGTTGTGTCTTATATAGAAAGACAATTATATGTTGTTTTGGTTGTATGCCAGAAAAAGAAGACAGTCAAGAAATAGGGGTGTGTATAGAGAAGAAAATAGAGAGGAGAGAGTAAATTGTTGCAACATTCAAGATAAATAATTAGTGTATACGAGAGTAAAGAAAATAAGAAGTTTTTCTTTAACCATGAGACATACATAAGAGGATTTATTGTTGTATTTGGTGAATCTCAAGTTAGGTATAAACTTGAGAATTATTGTAATTAATTTGATAATAGTGAATTGATTCGGAGTTTGTCCCGTGATTTTTCCTTTTAAGGAGAAAGATTTTTCCGTGTAAATATTTGTGTTATTGTGTATAATTACTATTTTTGATTGATAATATTGATGATAATATTATTTGGGACCCATATTGATAAGATTCCTCTTTTTGTGGTCATGATGCCCTAGTATCTATTGATAAAATCAATGGTAAAATATAATTTTCGTCTCTAAAATTTTTACAAAAGTTCTTTTTTTATCCCTAAGCTTTCAAATGTTTGTTTTTAGTCACTAAACTTTGTAAAACATTATACTTTTCGTCATTCCATTTATGTTCATTACTTTATGACCTATGTGTAAAACGTTATACTTTTTGTCGTTCCATTTAAGTTTGTTACTTTATTACCTATGTGGCCTATTGAAGTGCAGTCATGGTATTTGACTTTGATGAAGTGTATGTTCGTCAGTCAGCAAATGGAGCCAATCCACAGTTCCTGCGTGTGTCTTCTCAAAGATGGTCACCGGTGTGGTGCCTGCCACAACGTCTCTGATGCCAAAGTTAATACAAAGGAGCTTTATGAAGTAAAACAGAATAGCAAAATGGTAGCAAAATTATCTTAGTATTTTCTCATACCTTGTGTTGATATTGTGAGGGCCTTATATATGTTTTTGCAGCTCTTGACCGTTGGAGTAGTTATGGTGGCCTTAATGTCCCTCTTGGTAACGTTTTATGCTTTGTAACGTGGCTTCAATGCATTCCAACGGCTCATACAGCTGGCTCTGTAATCGCTTCGGGTGTAATTGGCCTCATTGAATGGCAAAATTGTGCTCGTTAGTGTCGTGGGCATTCATTTGGTTCGCCTGACAGTGTCCTCGTCTATATTGTTGAATCCGTCTCTAGGAGACAGATTCATTAGTCCCGTTAGTTGCCCCCCCGATTTTGTGGTCGTCGTGACGTGTCATGACGACCATAGAATATGAAAGGTTATGGGCTGTAATTGACTCTTGGGGTTCCGTTCCGCATTAAATGTGTAGTGGCGGCGCTCTTCGGGTTGTGGCCTACGTGGCACGTTTTGATTGGTGGAGTTAATACTCCAATTGTTGGGACTATTGGGCTTCCCGCTGGTTTTTCGGTTTTCTAAGTCTTGGTTTTAAACTTCTCCCCTTCTCATTTTTCCTTTTCACTTTTCTCAAAAACCTTTAATCATTGTTTTGAGCATCTTCTTTGCCAACCTTACACTGCAACTTTCTTCCAAACTGGTGTGTCGTGCGGTGGTTCTCTTCTTTGAGGTACGTTTTTCTTTTCATTTCTTCTTTCATTTCGGCCTATACATATTGTGGTGGATTTCTGATTTTTCCTTTCTTTCGTTTGTGCTTGGCATTTTGGGTCTCGGGGTTTTTAGATTTTTCCCTCCTTTTTTCTAATTTCTAGTTTTTCCATGGTCAGTGATTTTGAGGTTAAGATAGCTTGCCCCTCAGTTTCTTTTCTTTTTGCGCAATTAGGGGGGTCATTGGGAGTTTTCCCACACCTTGAGAACTTCATTTTCGAGGGTAATTGTCTGACTACTGCATTGGCCGATCTACTGCCCTTGTTGCATCAGTCAATTGATTGGTTTGAGAACCTGGTGAAAGAGGGGAAAATAATGTCTGAAATTAGGTCCAGTGAGCTCAAGACTAGGTTGTCGTCTAGCAGCAATCCAGTGGAGGAAGATACAGCCGTTTCTACTCCTCAAGAGGTTAGGGTTTTTTATGCCCTTGAGGAGGTGTGTGGGTTGGACGCCGATACACTTGGTAGATTTAAGGATAGGTTCCAATTTCCAAAACGAGTTAGGGTTCGTCTACCTAGTGAGGAGGATCGGGCCTGTCACTTCTTCCCTGGGGAGGTATGTTTTTATGAATCTGCCTTCGTCTGTGGGTTGAGGTTGCCCGTCCATCCTTTTCTCATGGAGTTATTAGACCGTTTCGGTATTGCTCCTAGGCAGCTTATGCCCAACTCGTGGAGGATATTGGTCAGTTGTATGGGCATATGGCTGGCCGCTAATGACAGGGACATGCTCAAGGTTGACGAGCTTATCTATTTGTATCATTTAAAAGCGTCTAAGGAGCATTGGTACTATAAACTGGTGCCCTGGGAAAGGAGAACTAGGATCGTCAGGGGTTTACCGTCGTCTTTCAGGTATTGGAAGTCCAGATTTTTCTTTGTGTCTGGGGACGATTTTGAGACTTCCTCTAGTGAGGTTTGGGGTGATCTCCTGAGGTTGCGTCGTCAGTGGGGAACCCCGACTTTAGGTGCGTCAATATTTCTCCTCGTCCTTTGAATTCTGTTGTGCTTACTACTATGGCTATTGATCTTTTTTACTTCTTGTTTTGCACAGTTAAGAGATGGCTCAAGCTCAAGAGCAGGTATAAAGAGCGAGTGCAGAAGGCAATTAAATACGCGCATGAGAGCTAGGATGATCTTGTCGACCCAAGGACACTCGACTTTTACTGCCTCGGTCCAGAACCTTTTGCTTTCGTCCTGCGCAATCTCGATATTAAAGGAAAAAAGAGTAAGTGTTAGATTCGTCAGTACTGACTTTTTCATTCATACCTCCTTTTCAAAAAGAGTAAGTGTTTCTCTCTTGCAGAGATGACGTCCAAGTTTAATAAGGACATGTATGCAAAGATGAGGGCGAAAAAAGACGAGCCATTATTGAACATAGGGAAGAAGACCGTGCGCGTGATTGGAAGGGGTCCCTTTGTCACTCCACCTGCCTCCGTCACTCCCATCATTTCAGGTACGAAAACAACGAGGACTGCCTCTCCTTCAACCTCGATTGAAAAGCTTCCTACCTACGTCTCTAAAAAGCAGCGCTTGTCAAGCATAGAGAAGGAAAAGGTTGATTCTCACCCGTCCACCATTTGGAGCGACAAGAGACTGGCAGTGGACAGGGCTCATAGTGTTGCAACTGCCAACGATTTAAAAGTCTTCTCTGGAGTGCCTTTCAACAATGTCGCAAGTGGCCACGTCCATAAGCTTGTTCAGGTTGGATATTTGTGCAACTTCCCTTTTTTCTTTTTCTTTTTTTTTTCTTTTTTTTTTTTTACTCACGGTTTTGAATTCCTTCTCAGGTGTTGGGGGAGAGTCTCCATATTTCCTTCGAGTACCTTACTCAAGAGGCCAAGGTTGCATCTCTCACGTCAAGAATGGAAGCTTTAGGGGCAGAGAGTTCGAAGCTAAAGAAAAATCTGATTGACTCCATGGGCGAGGCCGCCACTTTAAAGGAAAAGGTGAAAACTTTGGGTGACCAACTTAGGGTTGAGCGTCAATTAACATTAGAGAAGGATGAGCAGCTTCTGGGAGCTAAGGAGTCGCTTAAAACTATTTCCGCTAGGTCCGTCGAAGCTTTCCAGACTACAGACGAGTATAACACTGTCCTGTTTAGCTGGTATTTTAAAGGCTTCGAGCTCCTGAGGAGGTATCTCGTCAAGCATTCCTCCGGAGTGGACTTGGAGAAGCTGGATCTAGAAGAGGTCGATTAGGAAATGGCTGTTGACGAGGCTGCCCAATCTTCCACGAATGAGACTAATGCTCCTGAGAATGCCCCAGCTAATGATGCTCCTCCTGGTGATGCCCCTATTGGTGGCCATGTTGCTACGGATGCCTGACCTTGAGACTTATGAAAAAAAAAAAAAATTTGTGTGTGTGCTCATTGCATCTTAGGCTTTTTGTAAATCTAATCTCGCAACAATTTCATTTCAGTCTGTCTTAAGAACAATGTTATTGGCCCAGTGTTTATGAGTTTTTAAAGGTGACAACAATGGTAATTGCCCGTGGTTTTTAGGCTTTAATTAAATTCGCAGTTTGTGTACTTACTTGTGATTGTACATTCTTCAGTTTATGATATGCTTGTGTACTTAGTGACAACCGTCCATGTTGCGTATTTAATGAAATTTTGGCTTTCCTTTCCTCGTCGGTGATTTTGCCTGTTTTGACTTCTTAGTGACTTGTATCCGTCTAGGCTGTGTCTTGTTACTTAGTCATTCTTGGCATTTGTGACTTACACCCTTTTAGGGATCTTGTCGTATTTTGTTTGGATTCGTCAGTAACTTACATCCGTCAAGGCGGAATCTTGTTACTTAGCCACTTTTTGGGCTTTTATGACTTACACCCTTTTAGGGATCTTGTCATTCTTTCGTATTCGTCAGTAACTTACATCCGTCATGGCGGAATCTCATTACTTAGCCACTTCTTTGGGCTTTTGTGACTTACACCCTCTTAGGGATCTTGTCATTCTTTCATAATCGTCAGTAACTTACATCCGTCATGGCGGAATCTTGTTACTTAGCCACTTCTTGGGCTTTTGTGACTTACACCCTTTTAGGGATCTTGTCATTCTTTCATAATCATCAGTAACTTACATCCGTCATGGCGGAATCTTGTTACTTATACGCTCTTGGCTTTTGTGACTTATAATTGAATAGACCTGCTTGCAGAGAAATATTAGCTGAATAACTCATTTATTAATTTTCTAAATGAATACATTTATTTATTACTTTTATTGGTGGTACTTCTTCAAGTGCTCAATATTCCATGGCCTCGGGAGCCTTTGTCCGTCTAGGGTTTCTAGGTGATAACTGCCCTGCTTGGAGTAGTGGGTGACGTGGTAAGGTCCTTCCCATGTGGGGCCAAGTTTCCCTTAGGTAGGGTCTCTGGTTATTGTGATGACCTTGCGCAAGACGAGGTCACCTATTTCAAGTCGTCTAAGCCTTACCCTCTTATTGTAGTAATCAACCATCCTCTTCTGGTAATCCGTCATTTTGCTGGAAGCTTTCTCTCTTACTTCGTCCAGACAGTCCAGGTTGATTCACAGACGATCGTCATTGTCTTCTTCGTTGAATACATTACACCTGATGCTGGTTACTTTTACCTCGACCGGGATCACTGCTTCGGCGCCATAGGTGATCCTAAAGGGGGTTTCTCCCATCGGAGTTCTTGCTATGGTCCTGTAAGCCCACATAACATTGGGTAACTCTTCCGGCCAAGCTCCCTTCGCGTCATCTAGCTTGGTCTTGATATTCTTGAGTAATGTTTGATTCGTCATCTCCGTCTGCCCATTTGCCTGTGGATGCCCTGGGGATGAGAACTGACTCTTGATGCCCAGGTTTGAACAAAAATCCTTGAAGCCTTGGCTATCGAACTGTCATCCATTATCTGATATGATCGTCCTTGGAATCCCAAACCTGCAAATTATGTTCTTCCATATGAAGTTCCGGGTTCTTGCTTCTGTGATGGTTGCTAGTGCCTCTGCTTCGACCCATTTTGTAAAATAATCGATAACAACTAGCAAGAACTTTACCTGACCTTTACCTAGGGATAGTGGACCGACGATGTCGATCCCCCATTGTGCGAATGGCCACGGGGATGATATCACCGTCAATCTCTCTGCTGGAAGTCGTTGGACATTCCCAAATCGTTGGCATTTGTCACACTTCTTCACGAGCTCCACTGCATCTACCTGCATAGTAGGCCAAAAATAACCAGTTCGAATAACCTTACTTACCAGAGATTTGGGGCTGGCATGATCCCTGCAAATTCCTTCGTGGATCTCTGCCAGAATGTACTTAGCTTCCTCTCTGTCGACACACTTCAAGTAAGGCATGGAGAAGCCTCTCTTGTATAAAGTATCATTAAGGATTGTAAACCTGGCCGCCCACTTCTTGACCTTTCTGGCCTCGTTTGCATTCTGTAGGAGGTGCCCGTCCTGGAGGAAAGACACAATGGGTGTCATCTAGTTGTTTGTGCTCTGAATTGCAAACGTTGGAACTTCTTCAATGCTTGGGCGTTTTTGGACCTCCAGCATCAAGCCTATGTCCATCGCCTTTTCTTCTGACAATGCTATCTTCGAGATTTCGTGTGCTACTATGTTCTGGCTTCTTGGGATCTGTACAAATTCTACTTTGTCAAACTCCTAAGTCAGATGCTTCGTCAGCCTGAGGTATTTCTGCATTCTCTCTTCCTTTGCTTCGTATTCTCCCTTGATCTGCCTAATCACCAGCTTTGAATCATTTTGAACTAACAGGTTCTTAGCTCCTAACGCCTTTTCGAGTCTAAGCCCCATCAGTATTCCTTCGTACTCGGCCTCGTTGTTGGTGGCTAGAAATTTCAGTTGAACGCCATACTTGAGTATTTTTTTGTCAGGGGTGGTTATAACGACCTTTACTCCCCCCCTCTTTTAGGCTGACGAACCGTCAGTCTGTATTGTCTATGACTCGACTTCGTTGGTAAACCCATCCTCGTCCGGGGAGGTGAATTCGGCGATAAAGTCTGCCAAAGCCTGTGCTTTAATGGCTATCCTGGGATGGTACTCAATATCGAATTGGCTAAGTTCAATTGCTCACTGGACCATTCTTCCAGCTGTTTCAGGTTTGTTCATGGACTTCTTGATGGGTTGGTCCGTTATTACCAGGATAGGATTTGCCTGAAAATACTGTCTTAGTTTGCGTGAGGCTACTATTAGGTCGAACACAATCTTTTCAATTGTTGGATACTTTGATTCAACCCCTTGGAAAGTTGACTGACGTAATACACTGGGAACTGATTCTTGGCTTCTTCTCGAATCAGGGTTGCACTCACAGCTGTAGCTGATACTGCCAGGTATAAGTATAGGTTTTCTCCTTCCTTGGACGGGCTTAGGAGGGGAGGATTACTTAAGTAGCATTTGAGTTCCTGGAATGCTGCTTCACATTTGTCGATCCAGGCGAAAGCCTGTCTCAAAGTCTTGAAGAAGGGCAGGCATTTGTCCGTTGCTCTAGAGACGAATCTATTAATGGCTGCAATCCTTCCTGTGAGCTTTTGGACTTCCTTGATGGTCTTGGGCAATGTCATGTTGATTATGGTTTATGCTTTCTCTGGGTTTGCTTCTATTCCCCTCTGGGACACTATGAATCCCAGAAATTTCCTTGAGGCCACACCAAAAACACACTTACTTGGGTTCAGCTTCATCTGGTACTGTTTGAGGGTGGCGAACGTCTTCTTTAGATCGTCGAGGTGGGTGAATTCTTCCTTACTCTTGATGAGCATATCATCCATGTAAACCTCCATATTCCTGCCGATCTATTTGCTGAACATCTTGTTTACTAACCTCTGATAAGTAGCTCCTACATTTTTTAATCCAAAAGGCATTACCTTATAGCAATAGAGCCCTTGGCTTCTAATGAAGGCCATTTTCTCTTGATCTTCCTCAGCCATTTTTATCTGGTTGTATCCTGAGAAAGCGTCCATGAACATCAGTAGCTTATGCCCGGCTGAAGAGTCTACAAACTGGTCTATCCTTGGAAGAGGGAAACTATCCTTCAGGCATGCCTTATTCAGGTCAGTGAAGTCTACACACATTCTCCATTTCCCATTTGCCTTCTTCACCAGGACGACGTTTGCGAGCCAATCAGGGTAGTATACTTCTCGGATGAAGCCTGTTGTCAAAAGCTTTTTAACCTCATCTGTAACTGCTTGATCTCATTCTGGAGCGAAGACTCGTCGTTTTTGCTAAATGGGTTTTCTCTCCAGATCTACATTTAACTTATGTTGAATAACTCCTGGGGATATACCTGGCATGTCCTCGTGGCTCCATGCGAAGACATCTATGTTCTCTTTCAGGAACTGGACGAGCTTTGTTCTCATTGTAGGGCTTAGCATCATCCCTATTTTTGTTGTCTTGGTTGCATCTCCTTCGACCAGCTCCACTGTTTCCAGGGTTTCCATTCTATCTTCCTCCTTCCCTTCAATCATCCATGTATGATTCTCCTTTGCAACCAAGACGACCTGGTAGCATTCCCTGGCTAAGACTTGATCTCCTTTTACCTCGCCTACACCGTTATCTGTTGGGAATTTTATCTTCAGGCAATAAGTAGACGTGGCTGCCTTCCAGGCGTTGAACGTAGGCCTTCCAATAATTACATTGTATGATGAGGGGTAGTCTACTACCAAGAAATCTAACTGACGAGTCAATTGCGTCGGGTAGGTTCCCACTGTTACTGTCAACGTCACTGTTCCTTTGGAATAGACTCTGTCTCCACTGAAACTAACGAGGGGGGAGTCAAACGAGCGCAGCCTTTCTGGATCTAGCTTCAGCTGCTGGAAAGCAGGGAGGTAGATTATATCTGTAGAGCTGCCATTGTCCACGAGGGTTCTTTTAGTGTTGAATTCATCTATAGTCAGCATTATAACCAAAGGATCGTTGTGCGACTACTTCACTCCCCTGGCATCTACTTCATTGAAAGACATGTCCTGGTCCGTCCGTCTTTGCTTAAATAGAGGTATCATGTGGACACTGTTTACCTGTCTTTGGCATGCTTTCTTAAGGGACCTGAATGACCCTCCCATGAAGGGCCCTCCTGCAATCGTCTTTATCTCCCCGATCACATCTTGTGGAGGCTGGAACGAACGATCATCATTCCTGGATGAGGATTCATGCTGACTTTTATTACCGTCTCTGAACTTACTATACTCCTCCTTCTTCACATATTTCTATAATTTCCCTTTTCGTATCAACTCCTCTATTTGCTCCTTTAAGTCCCGACAATCTTCTGTGTAGTGACCATGATCTTTGTGAAACCAGCAAAACTTATTTTTATCACGGACATGGGGTGATGAATGCAATGGCCTTGGCCATTTGAGGTAGTGCTCGTCTTTGATCTGCGTAAAAATTTTGTCAACAGGCATAACTAAAGGGGTAAATTTTACCATTCGAGGATTCTTCTCATCTTTCCTTCGGCTCCCGTCACTGATTCGATGATCTGGGCGTTCCCGCTTTTGCCCCCTATGCTCGTCGTCCTTCCTTCCTTTGTCTCCTAGCTTCTCTACATCCTTTATGGCTACAAATGCATCTTCAGCGTTCATGTACTTCTGTGCTTTCAGGAGCATCTCTGCCATTGTTTTTGGAGAATTCTTCATGAGTGAAGCTACGAGATCTCTGGATCTCAGCCCAGCTTAGAAAGTTGTCAATTGCATTTTATCGTCAGCTTCGTCTACCTCCAAGGTCTCCCGAGTGAAACGTTTCACGTATGACCTCAAGGTTTCCTTCTCTCCCTGCTTAATAGTGAGTAAATGGTCGGCTGGCCTTTTAGGACGTTGACCCCCGATGAAGTGCCGCAAGAAGGCGTTGCTCAACTGCTCAAAGCTATCAATGGACGATATTGGCAACTTTATCAACCATTCCCTTGCAGCTCCTTTAAGAGTGGTGGGGAAGGAACAACAAAGTATCTCGTCGGGGGGCTGTTGAAACCCAAACGTCGTTTTGAAGGTATTAAGGTGGTCTTTGGGGTCCTTAAGTCCGTCGAATGGCTCAAATTGAGGCAGACGAAACTTTGTCGGTACTGGACACTCTAGGACTTCTGTAGTGAAAGGCGAATCTGTGGCTCGTACCAGTCTATCAACACTCTGGTCCATTTTCTCGTTAATGACATTCCTCAATTCATCCATCTCTTTCCTCATCTCCTAAAGAAAATCTGAATTCTGTTCGTCTGGGGTAGTAGGTCTTCGATGGTCACTTCTTCTATGGCTATTCTCCTCATCTTCCAAGTTGCCTTTGGATCGATTTTCTTCCTGTTGAAGCCGTAGCTTCATTTCCTGATTTTGCCTAGTAAGTTCTTCAACGGTGGCCACAAGACCTTGTACTTGCTGAGCCAAGGTTGTGGAATCTTGATTGGACTTCATCTAAGTATAGAAGTTGCTAGAAACAATGTTTTCAAATATGAAAATGAAAATCTAGCTCCCCACAGACGGCGCCAAACTGAAGAAGTGTAAGTTCGTCAGTCAGCAAATGGAGCCAATCAACAGTTCCTACGTGTGTCTTCTCAAAGATGGTCACCGATGTGGTGCCTGCCACAACGTCTCCGATGCCAAAGTTAATACAAAGGAGTTTTATGAAGTAAAACAGAATAGCAAAATGGTAGCAAAATTATCTCAGTATTTTCTCATACCTTGTGTTGATATTGTGAGGGCCTTATATATTTTTTTGCAGCTCTTGACCGTTGGAGTAGTTATGGCGGCCTTAATGTCCCTCTTGGTAACGTTTTATGCTTTGTAATGTGGCTTCAATGCATTCCAACGGCTTATACAACTGGCTCTGTAACCGTTTCGAGTGTAATTGGTCTCATTGAATGGCAGAATTGTGCTCATCAATGTCGTGGGTATTCATTTGGTTCGCCTGACAGTGTCCTCGTCTGTATTGTTGAATCCGTCTCTGGGAGACGGATTCATCAGTCCCGTCAGACTTGGACTAAACCATTTTACTTTCTTAAAAAATAGACACATGGCTCACGATGATTCACACACATGAAATCATTTTTTAAAGGACAAAATTACCCCTCACTTCCTCTATTGACACGCTTGTTAGAAATTCTATATCCAAACCTAAAACCCCAAGCCCAACTGTCAAATCCCACCAGCGACCCAATTGCACCACCACTCTCCACAACAAAACCACTTCTCCAACCGGCCAAACCTTCCACTAGAAACAAATACAACAAACCCATGTGCGACCCCCACCAATCCAAGATAGAAACACAATTAAAACAAATATTAATGTATATAAATATGTATATTTCATCATTTCTTAAAAGAAATATGTATATAAATATTAGTGTATGCAATGATACATTACGTCTTTCTCATTCTCAAAACTAACTATAACTTATCAATCATGATATGATCATCACTTTTACTACATACAATGACTCCACATATTCTTGAACCTAAATGTAACCTATAATAGAAAATAAATGTAATACAAACACCTAGGGTGGAAACACCTTAATTTATAGTTTATACTCACCTGAAAAAAAAATCTCATACCACCATTGTATTCATATTCGTATGATAATGTATATAGCATTCAAGGTCAGGTTGAAGGGTTCAGTTCTTCTACTTAGATAACTATATGTCATTTTCATCAACTTCAAACGATAGAGATAATAAAGCTTTTAAAAAATGGTTTTTTTTTTCCTACTCCTTTTTGTATAAAATATTACATGCAAGTGGTTTTCCTAATTTTTTTTTTTATTATTATTTTTTTTGTGGTGTACCAACTTTCTCTACATGGTATCAAATTTAACTTGAATAAAATCTTCAATAGGCACATAGAATCATAGATGCATGCATAATAATTTATTAAAAATATTAATGTGATAATAAATCTAAGTGATGTTACTTCTGAAATACATTACTTATCATAAATTATGATATATATTACATCCCTTTATGTTTATAATTATTATTAAATTTTTTATATATATTTAATAATTATGGTTTGGAATTCGGTCCACTTCTATCTAATTCAGTCCAATTCCTTCCACTTTGGTCCACTTTAGTCCATCTTGGTCTTGTTTGATCCAATTTGGTCCACTTTGTTCCACTCGGTCCATTTTGGTTCACTTCATGTACTTACTTGGGAATGAGAAAAGAAAGGTTTATGTTGAGTGTATTTTCAATTATTTGAGTAATATCAATTGCAATTATATGATAAGTTTTGATTATCATAATAATCTCCTTAAGAGAATGAGAAATTTGAAACCTAAAAATTTTAGTTCTACCAAAAGAAATTAGGAAAATATAATGCATAATAATTAAAATAGTTTGAAGAATATGGACCACTTCAAAAAATAATAATATCAATAAAAATGATAAATTATATATTTGTAAAAATAAAGAAATAGAAATTACTTTTAAAAATTATTTAATTTTTAGAGAGAACAAATTATCTACAATGAAATTTAGAGAATAAATTATATGTTATATCACATCTCAAAATAATTATATATTTCCACGCATCACATAGATTTGCGACTAGTTGCTATACATTTCGATAACCATAGTTTTCTAGAATATCATGGACTACTATAGTTTATGTGTGAGAGAGTTCTTGTGTGATAGAATTCTTTATATGTCTAGAATTTGAGTTTTTTTTAGAGTGACACTTTATTAATTTGTATTCTTTATATTTGTTACTGAAATATTTTTTAATTGTTATCATTTATGGCCGTCGGCCTAAAGATCAAATCACATAAGTACTTATTGTTCTTTTGTGTGTGATTATGACTAATTTTTTTCATGTCCTCTTTTTTCCTTTCCTCTAATTATTTGTTTGTGAAATATTTTTTAACCCTATTATCTATACATACTATAAAACCGAAGTCTCTAACTAATATTTGACTTTTTTTTAGAGCTCCCACGTTTCTACACATCAGCGTTGTTATAAAAAAAATTTAAAAAGAAAATCCATTTCTAACCCAAAAATTTCAACTATAAAAAAATAAAAAATAAAAAAAGCTAAAACCTGAAACAAAATTTTGAAAATCAAACCCGATAACCTCCCAACTCTGAAAATCTTCTTTAACCTTCTCCTTCCCCCAAAACCTAACTCTAAAAATCAATACCAATAACTATTTCTCCCCCTCCTCTCTCTTCTCTAGCCTTCTCCTTCCCCCTAGGGGTGGCAATTTTTATCCATATCTATGAACCTGCCCATTACCCATTTTATTTGGATAAGTCTTAACCCAACCCATTAGAGTATTTGGGTTAAATGGATAAAGACCCATTTGGTTATTTAATTAGATGGGTCTAAATGGATAAATCCATTAATACCTACTAAACCCATCTAAAATTAAAAATTAAAAAAAACCACTAATAACCACTAAACCCTTCTAAAAACTAAAACTTAAATAAAAGATATAACCTTAGTCTTAGTCTCCTCAGATTTTCTCAGTAACCAAACACTTTAACCTCTAGATTTTCATAAACACTTTCCCTCAGATTTGAACTTGGGTATCAGTAGCTGGATCAACGCCGATGGAAGGACGACCATCGGCGGTGAGGCTGATGAAGTTGTTGTTGAACGTGACTATCCAAGGGAGTCTCGAACCAGTACAGGTTGTCATGTCGCCGGAATCGACAGTCAGCGATCTCGTCGCAGCCGCAGTGAAGATTTACGCGAAAGAGTGTCGCCGGCCAATCTTGCCGACCACCAATCAGCCATGTTCACCGAGATTGAGTGCCCCGATCCCAACTCTAATTCCGATTCCAATTTCAATATTGTTTACAAGATTGTCGATTTGGTGTGTAAATCCGCGGGGCTCGAAGAGGAACAAACCGAGCTCGGCATACTTCGGGTTCTTCTCTCCATGGTTCGATCTGCCACTATGTTGATCCATGGTGATTGTTTGGTTCACGTAGTGCGGACTTGCTACAATGTCTATCTCGGTGGATTGAATGGTACCAATCAGATCTGTGCCCAGTTTGTTCTCGCTCAGATTTTTGAGCTTTTTTTTTTTTTTTTTTTTTTTTAAGTTGACAACTTTAACTTTTTCTCTTTCTTTCTCCATGGTCTGTTTAGTTGCCAAGGAAAAAAAAAAAGTCATTTTTTTCTCTCTCTTTGGCTTTGTTTGGTTGCTGAGAAATGAATTTTATGAAGAGAAAATGAAAGGAAAGAATTTTTAATTTTTTAATTTTTGTTTTTAAAGTTTTTAATAAGGTTTTTTATTTATTTGGATCATATTTGGTTAAATGGACGGGTTACTAATTAAATGGGTTTGGCGGATAATGGATAATTAATTTATATATAAACGGGTCATAAATGGGTAATTACACACCCAACCCATTTATGACCCAACCCACCCATTTGCCACCCCTACTTCCCCCAAACGTCAGCCTTCTCACATCTATCATGCTACAATCTCCTCTCCCCAAAACCCAAAAATCAGATCATTTAACATCTGACTGTCATATTAGCAATATTAGCAAATATTATCCGCACACACACACACACACACACACACACACAAAACACAACTATAGATCTGCCATTTACTAATCTTCCCACAGTGAGAAATTGTTGGAGAAAAATGAAAGTCGATACCAAAAAAAAATAAAAGGACGAAATCAGCGGCATAAACTGATACTAGATAGCTGTTGTCATCTCCATGTAGGTTGCCAGCCCCAACCTTGTGTTGACGTTCCCCCCTTCTTCTTCATCTTCTTCGCTAAGACTCCTTTTTTTCTTTTTCGCTTAGAGAAATCGCACCAGTCAGTGCAAAATAGAAAAAGTTGCAAATTTTACACATTTTTGCTCAAAAACTATCCACATTAGTCTGCCTAAAACTGTTTATATGCATAATTGCTACAGTAACCATGCATATATACACGGTTACTATAGCTTTCTATATGATTATTTTATTTTTTCTCTCTCTCCTCTCCCTTGCCTTGTCAAACTCTCTCTCACCCACTCTTTAGTGCCAAGAAGAAGAAGAAGAAGACACCCATCCACCATCAAGAAGAAGAAGAAGAAGAAGAAGAAGAAGAAGAAGCTGACCATCAACATCCATCCACCATCACAACTAACCAACCACCACCACCACCACCACAACCAACCCATTACAACATCAATTTAATCCAAACATAATCAACCCAAAATTAACGAAAATCATCACAAACCCAACTTAAAATCAACTCAAAGCAAAATCAACTCAAAATAAAACACAACAAAAAACCCATTTGGCAAAATACAAATCGACCCAAAACTCAAGCTTGCCGCCACCATGAGAGAGAGTGTGTGTGAGTGTATTAAGCCATGGAGGCTTGGTAGAGAATTTTTTTTTCAAATTTGAAAAGAGCATCAATTTGATATAGAAAGAGAGGCGGAGAAAGAGAAAGAATTTATTTTTTAGAAATGAAAAAGAAGAAGAAGAAAGAAAGAAAGAATAGCAAAAGAAAAAGAAAAAGAAGAAAGAAAGAAGATGCTGAAGAAGAAAAATCGTAGAAGAAGAAAGAAGAAAGTAGAAAGAAGAAGGAGAAAAAGAGAGAGAGAGAGCGTTCAGAGAAGTGGTGTTTGGTAAGGTGGTGGGGCCATGTATGGGTAAGGGAAATAATAATAATAATGTGAAAAAGTATTATTTTAGTAAAAGATGGTATATTATAGATAATCTAATGCAGGTGTTTTTGAAATTGATTGTGTAAAATAAAAAAAAAAAAGTAGATTTTTAGTGTAAAATAGAAGAAAACTTTTACAGATGCAGTTGCTTTTAGGCTCCTCTCTTTTTGCTTTGTTTCTTTTTCCTTTTGTTCTTTTGTCTTCTTAACCTTATTTTTGTTTTGTGTGCCTTTGCCTAACCAAGCCTATGAAGTTTTTATATTCAAGTTTATATGCCTTTGCCACGTCTATCAAGTATTAGCTTTGTGGTTTACAGGCTTGCATTGTTTAATTTATTATTTATATTATTTTATATTTAGTGTTGATAATAGTGCTATTTTAACCCCCAAAAAAAAAAAAAGATAATAGTGCTATCCCTTTTGATAGTTCTTTTGATGGTAGTGATTTTAAATAGCCATGTATCTGTTTTGTGGTTTACAACGATCACTATTAATGTTTTATAATTTTAATTTACATTTAGTTTTTTGTTTGGTTCTCTCTTTGTATTGATATGAGACCTTTTTTTTCGTTTGTTGTTAGATGGTTTAACATATTTGCTATTGTTGTGGTTCATCTTGATTAATTTGTTCTTTAAATGCATCTTTCATATAGTTATTGAATAATTGAGAATGTTATAATTATATCCAATAGCTTTCTCGTGCGTCATACAAGTTAGCGACTAATATATAGTATAATTAATAGCTTTCATAACCAACACTGTGTGGGACAGTGGGAGTGCTTCTGAGACCCTTTTAATAACATATAATCTCCTAGATATTTCGAGATAACCAAAATAGTGAAATACTCTTGATAAAATATAATCTTCAAATATTAAAGATATCTCAAAATAGCCAAAAATACTAAAATGCGTCTTGCATGCATGTCCTTAAAGATTGAAATCCTTTGATAATTGAAGTATAAAATGTTTATTTACAAGGCCAAAAAAAAATTTTGTACATAATACTGCTACACTATAGTCACCACGATGAACTAGCTAGATCATCCTTAACAAAAAACAAAAAAGGAAAAAGAAAAAAGAATTGTCTACACAATATGACGATTTGAACTCTTGAACCTATTTATTAAATTTAGTTCGAAAATAAGATCCATACTCTTTTTTATTTAAATTCTAATAGTAACATCTATGATTCACTTAATGCTTATCAAATCTACACCCATTTGTCTTCAAACAATTCTTTAAGATTGTAAGGTCCTGTGACATTGAGAGTTCCACTCCACATTTGCTCTGCGAATTGCTGGTAGGCCTTTTCGGAAGGATGACCAGTGTCAAAGAACACATATTCGCTAGCATTCTCACATAATTCGTACTCTTTAACTGATCTCTTCCCTCCACAACTATTAACTCCTTTGTATGGACCAATTCCACAACATGCAATATTCCCTTCCTTGAAACCTTCACAACATGGTTACAATGCTATCAGTTAATGACATAATATAACTAAAACACAAACTTTAACAATATATAATTAAGTATTCTATACTATGAAAATGGTCATGACATACCATATTTCAAAGGGCTATTTATTCTTTCACTAAGAATAGTGTAGGCATCGGTTATTGAATATTTGAATCCATTGAGCTCATTCTCTAGCTTCTGGAGGACTTCAGAGAGTGCTTTATTGTGCAATATTGCTAGGGCTGTAAGTTCCTGCTTGCATGCACCTGTGTTTCCAGGAATTAGTGCTCTTGCCAATGGTAAACAACCCAATGGCGACATGTTTAGAAACCCAAATTTCCTTCCACCTTTCTTGTATATTTCCTAGCAAATCAATATGTAGCTATGAGTATAAACAATCTATAAGGTAATAGAACACGATAAGTAAAATGAACTTGCTTCAATTATTAAATAAATTGTAATTTTTCTTACTTTGATCACAAACGTTAAATTGCTGATCACCATGTCTACGTATTCTTCTGGAGAGTAGGATTGAAAAATGCTAGAATTCCTAGTGAAAGGGACTGCATAATCATTACTTCCCACGCTAATTATGTATACAGCTCTGAACAATAATTTTTCTGCTTCTGCATCACCGAGTTCTTTGCTCAACAGACTCTCCAAGCTCTTGAAATTATTCAATTGAGATTTTAGATCTATCACCTGTGGATAAACAAAAAGCATTAAACTATTTCCATCAAGAAAGCACGCTTATTGCCATAAAAACATATGAGTAAAATTTGAGTACAATAATATACATTAGGCTCCTTAATTAAGTTCAAACACAAGGTTGTATTGACCAAGAAAGCACAAACAATAATATATTCTCTAAGAAAAATTAAATTGAATACAACTATTTGTATTGAATTTAATTGAAGAACTTAATATAATACTATATCTGTCTTTTACCCAAAATATAATACTCTAATTTTTTTTTTTTAAGAAACACATAATACTCTATTTAAGAGAATATGATGGGACATATTAGGATTTAGGACACAGTTGCCAATACCAATAGTAGGAGTTAGAGAGTAAGATCAAGATGTCAATCCTATTAATGTATTTAAATTAAGACTCCTACTTAAAATTAATGATTAAAAAAAATATACCATTCCTTGGTGAGTTTCAGCAAGAGCACCAGCTCCTGCAGATGCGAAGTTTGCCCCATCAGTATATCGATGATAACCAGGATGTAGATATGGTGTAATGAACGGCAAATTTGCAAACTCGGCTGAAATAAATCAAAAATTGTTAATCTATATAGCAAATATTCAGATTCTATAGTAAAGAAGACACACACATAGCAGCATTTTTTACCAATAAAATCTGGAATTATACGGCCATCAGAAAACCTCCCAGTAGAGTACTTGAAAAAGTTCTCCCCATATGGCTCATAATTTGCTTGGTAATCAGTAATGGTGTTGATATAGTTGTTATTTCCAGCATCGAATACTGAATCTCCAAAGATGAATAAAGCAACATGTTCCTCTGGCAGGCAAAGGGGACCAAGGCCGTGGATTGAGATTAAAAAAGTTGAAAACAAAGCCAAGAAACATAAGTGAAGCCTTAAACCCATCATGTCAAATCTTGAACACTTTTTTTTTTTTTATGCATAACACATTAGTTGCAATTTTCATTTATAGGCGGCTTGATTTGTGCTTTACGTGAGGAAAAAGGAGAGTTGCTTCATTTGAAATTTTCATAGGATAGGAGGCCGCCAATTGGCATTTGGTTTATCTGTTTCAAATTGTTGCACAATTTGACTACTCTAACCTGCAAATATCTTGGACTTTTAAATGTGGCAAATGATATTTTTTTAAGAGAAAAGTTAATAGATATATTTGGATACCACTTATTTTACTGAAATTGAAAAATTACTGCCGAAAATGCTGTAGTTAAAAGTAAAATTTAGTTGACAATTTTTTATATTTTTCATTAAAATAATATTAAAACTTTTCTAAAATAGTTCATTAATAAATGTCCTAAGGACGCTAGTTAACCAGACTGTTCTTTAAAATGTATAAGTTCAAAGTCTTAATATTCTAATATCTATTGACATAATTCAACCATCTTTTTGTCTCAATTTCATATTCCGTTGGATTCTCAAAAAAAAAAAAAAAAAATTCATATTCCGTTAACAAAGCTTACCGCGTAATATCATCAAGAAATTTGTTTCACATACTGTTCAACTAGGAAGACCGTAAGACAATTCAAAGATGTTACGTTTTCCTTGGAAGTTTTATGTTCCAGAATGACATGCTTTGGAAAATTCAACTTCATTTTTGCTTTATTTTTTAATACATGCTTTTAAGATGCCTCTTTTTGTGGCCATGATGCCCTGATGATATCTAATGATAAATTAAGCTTGTTTTAATTTCATACATCTTTTTTTTTTTTTTTAAGGTGCAAACCATACATCTCACTTGTCATCAAGAATTGGACACTCACTCACACGCCATAAACACATAGTATAACTAGTAAGATATTCAAAGCACGTCGAAGTAAATGTTTCAAATTATCAATATTCAATTTTCTCTCCCTTCCAGAATACTACTATTGGATTTTTCTTTTTTCTTTCAAATTCCTATTTTCACTTGATTTTATATATATATGTTCTAGAACATATGAAGATATTATATATATCATGATATATATTGCTACAAATACCATCCATCATGGTTTTCTAAGTTCTTTTTTATTTTTTATTTTATAATCTAATGTGGAACTTAATAAAAAAAATTGAGGATTAAAAAGTGTCTTAATAAATATTTCTATAAGTACCATCCATTAAAAAGTGACTTAATAAATATTTCTATTAATCCTCAATTTGATGCCGAAGACTTCGCTTGGTTCAAGTCTTGGCTTTAGGCATGCCAGATTTGACCCTTTTTTTTTTTTTTTTTTTTGAGAAGAGAGAGTTTCAACTTAACATTTGCTTCTGATAATAACTTTTTTTTATCAAAACAAGACACCAATCAGTTTTTGGTGTATGTGAGGATTGAACCTCAGATCTCTTATATATACAACTATTAGAGACTTTATCAATTGAACTAACTGAAACCCGCATCTAATTCTTACTTCCAAGAGAAAGGGACAGAGAATTATATATATATATAGGGAGAAAATGGGCAAATGCCCTTTTCGTGCAAATTATGTAGCGTTTTATCCCCTTTCCCAAACTAATTAAGGAAATGTTCCTCTTTTGAAACTCGATTTTCTTAAAATCAAGTTTTAAAAAAAAAAAATTCTGGAGCCCTATAGTAGCATTTTAAAGAGCCTATAGTGGCGTTTTAAGGACCTATAGTGGAGTTTTAGAACTCGAGCTCTATGACCTCGAGTTATAGGCAATTTTTTTTTTTTATTACCTATAAATCGAGTTCATGGAGCTCAAGTTTTAAAACACCACTATAGTCCTTAAAACGTCACTATAAACTCCTTAAAAATGTCATTATAGGGCTTAACCCAATTTTGAGAAAATCAAGTTTCAAAAGAGAGGTATTTCCCTAATTAGTTTGAGAAATACGGCAAAACGCTACATAATTTGAGCGAAAAGGGCATTTGCCCATTTTGGCCATATATATAGGGCAAGTCCGATTAATAGTGTGATGCTTTTACTTGTGACTTTGTTGACATTATGCCTGAAACATAAATCGAAAAGTCCGCAATTTTGCTGATCAGTAAATTGAGAGAGAAATAAAATATGCTTAATTACTTATTATACCAATTATTTTAATTTGTGTTAGTGTTTCTCATAAGCAAAAATCAAATTATCTTCCCTCATTTTCTAGTGCCTTTTGAGAGAAAAAAAAAAAAATATATATATATATATATATATATATACACTAGAGGCAAAAAGAATAGGAATAACTTCTTTGTCATTTAGACTCTGTTTGGTTAGAGTGATTATTGGAGGTATGAAAAATAAATGAGAGAAAAGTAGGGAAAAAATAGAGTTTGTGGTTATTTAGTTGAGGGCGGAAAATGGAGAAAATTTTGGTCGAGTTTAGGAGTTTTCTCCTCGAGCCAATAAAACATAATCTCCCCAAATTCAGGAGAAAATGAGAAAGAAAAGTGTGCAAAAATATTAGGACAAAAAAACTCATGTCATGCTTCTTCTATCTCTAGTTTTTTAACTTTTTTTTGCCTTTTTGTTACATGCTGACTATGTTACTTGCTGCCTTTGTGTCATTTTTGGTTTTTTTGTTTTATTTTATTTTATACATAAATGCTACTTTGGGGCCCCAAATATTAACCACTCTGGCCCACTCTATACCTGGCCCAAGGCCCACGCCGAGGATAATGGGAAATAGCCCAAGTCATCCAAGGGCCTCGTCGAGAATGCCCACATCCTCGGCGAACCGACTTTGATGAAGGGAAAATATCATTCATCCATTAAATGAACGCTACCAACATTCTGGCCGCTTTAATGGTGAGGTGACCTGCAGACCCTAATGCTTCGGTCACTTCAACTATTAGAAAGTCTGCAAAGGCGGCTAAGAACTAACATAAAGCCTGCAAAAACAGATGATGGGACAAACCCTTATTCACAGTGTCCAGATAACCGACAGATGGACGGCTGAGATTAACTAAAACAATACTATATAACCAAGAGAATTCCCAACATAAAGGGGATTCAGATATGAATCAGTCCTAAGAAAAATGACAGAATATATATCAACTCTAAGAAAAATAGATCCTCGGATTAAGCCGAGGATGAATACGTTTTACAAACACTTAACCAAAATCATCAGGATCCTCACAAACACTTACCCGAAGTCATTATAAAGATCCTTATCAACACCTAACCAGAGTCATGGTCCTTATCCTCATAGAAAACACTCAGTAAAATTATTTTGTTATTACGCCTGTTGATTTCACATCATCCATTGTTTACTTCGATGATGCCAAGCCCTTTTACCCACACTCTACAAATTTTTATTGTTAAGGGTCCATTACAAATTGAGTCCCCACAATTGGCGCCCACCGTGGGGCGGATTTGTGCACTAGCAAGTGCGACGGTTTGTGTAAAAAATCAAGAGCAATACAGAACAATACAGTTTACAGCAGCCACATTCATTCGGAAGTCTACAACAACAAGAAATAAGAGTATACGAAAAAGAAAAAAGACAATACACAAAACAAGTCTACTTCTTTATTAATATATGAAGAAAAAGTTACATCTCTTACAAGTGATACCCGTGGGGCTTGTTCTAAAGCTAACTACAAAGACAGACGCCTAACAAAGCTGGCAGATGAACAAAAGATAGAAAAGAAGGCTCGTTGAGGAACGAAATATAGAAAGAAGTGAAGTAAGAGAGGAGGAAAGGGAGGAAAGAAAGCTGGCAGAGGAACAAAAAATAGAAAAGAAGGCTCGTTGAGGAACAAAAGATAGAAAAGAAGGCTGGATGAGAAGTAAGAGAAGAGGAAATGAAGAGGGGGAGACTGGTTGAGGAGAGGAAATAGAAGAGATAAAAGGGAAAGGAGGGAAGAAAGGCGACATAGAAGGCGGAAGAGGCCGCGGCACAGGACGGCTCCACTTCTAGGTTCCGCTTGGTTTCCCTCCCACCCCCACTGCTGCCGGCTTGGAGAGTCACTGACCCATACCCAAGGGAAAGAGGTTACGTTCTTCCTGGATCCTCCTCCAGACGGCAAGGAGGGTTCCTCTTCTGGTTAGATTGAAAAGAAAGAGAATCTTCGAATTTCTCCTACCCCAACCCTAATGTGACGTCTAGGGTCGGAGTGCCATCCTCGGCTTATGATAGGGGCTGTGCATCTCCGGGACCGCCCTTTCCAAGGGTCAACCCATCTGAAAGGGCTCAAACTGCTATTTCTTGCAGAACCACAGGGAAATATTTTTGGGAAAAGTTTGAGACAAATGTTTGTCAAGTATGAAGGAAAAGGCTGCCCCAGAAACGCCTTTTATAGAGGGCAAGATATTGGTGGGAGCTAATCCGCATTAAATCCTGGGGAGAGATTTCCGGAGGTAATAATTTCGCCCAAATTGCAAGGGGCTTACCCGCCGTTAGATCCTCGTAAATCCACGACCGACGTTAATGAGGAGACACCTCATTAACAATGAGGCACCAAAGCATCAGAACGCGTTACTCGAATGACTAAAGAGACGCCTCGTAATCAGAAGAGTCACATCAAACGAAGAGGCAGAACAAAGCAGGATCTTATCCTATCCCAACTCCAGCTTGCGTGTGTTATTATGTTGCGTGAAAAGTGTATTCGTTTAATGTTTATTATAGCGATGTAGAATTAAATGGCAACAGATAAATAGATAAGATAATAAATAAATGAGAAAACTAGGTACTAGACAGAATCAAGGCATTGCATGGTCCTCGGACCCAAGCCTCTGGGGAAACCAGATACTTCAAATGAAAATGAGAAAACTAGGTACTGGAAGAACCAAGGCATTGCATGGTCCTCGGACCCAAGCCTCTGGGGAAACCAGATACTTCAGATGAAAATGAGAAAACTAGGTACTGGACAAAACCAAGACATTGCATGGTCCTCGGACCCAAGCCTCAGGGGAAACCAGATACTTCAAATGAAAATGAGAAAACTAGGTACTAGACAGAATCAAGGCATTGCATGGTCCTCAGACCCAAGCCTCTGGGGAAACCAGATACTTCAGATGAAAATGAGAAAACTAGGTACTGGACAGAACCAAGGCATTGCATGGTCCTCGGACCCAAGCCTCAGGGGAAACCAGATACTTCAGACAAAAATAAGAAAACTAGGTACTGAACAGAACCAAGGCATTGCATGGTCCTCGGACCCAAGCCTCTGGGGAAACCAGATACTTCAGATGAAAATGAGAAAACTAGGTACTGGACAGAACCAAGGCACTGCATGGTCCCCGGACTCAGGCCTCTGGGGAAACCAGATACTTCAGACGAAAAACCAAGTGTTAGACAAATCTTGAGCATTGCATGGTCCTCGGACCCAAGCCTCTGGGAAAACCAGATACTTCAGATGAAAATGAGAAAACTAGGTACTGGACAGAACCAAGGCACTGCATGGTCCCCGGACTCAGGCCTCTAGGGAAACCAGATACTTCAGACGAAAAACCAAGTGTTAGACAAATCTTGAGCATTGCATGATCTTCGGACCCAAACCTATGTGGAAATTAGTCACTATAGGGCGATTCGCGCATTGAGCAGAACCAGGGTCTTTGTACTAACCACGGGCCTAAATCTTCGGCAAAGCCAATCCTTGGGTATTAAGCGATGAACCTTACTAGGGACGAAAACCAAGCAGGGACGAGCACTAAAAGCATAACAGAACTTAAGCCTACCTCTCCTGGAGGAACTAACAAGGAAATACTCCTCGAACAAGCCCTTTGCACCAAAAGAAAGTTGCAAAAACAGCTGAAATAACGATAACACTGACAAAGAGGTAAGGCTCAACAGGGCGCGAAAATACGCCGAGGAAGTCAAAATCCTCCTCCCCGCCCAAGGGGACGTGCAGCAGAATTTTGAGGGGCTATTGTGGGGCCCCAAATATTAACCACTCTAGCCCACTCTATACCTGGCCCAAGGTCCACGCCGAGGATAATATAAACGCCGAGGATAATGGGAAATAGCCTAAGTCATCCAAGGGCCTCGCCGAGGATTCCCACATCCTCGACGAACCGACTTTGATGAAGGGAAAATATCCTTCATCCATTAAATGAACGCTACCAACATTTTGGCTGCCTTAATGGTGAGGTGACTTGCAGACCCTAATGTTTCGGTCACTTCAACTATTAGAAAGTCTACAAAGGCGGCTAAGAACTAACATAAAGTCTGCAAAAGCAGATGATGTGACAAACCCTTATTCACAGTGTCCGGATAACCGACAGATGGACGGCTGAGATTAACTAAAACAATACTATATAACCAAGAGGATTCTCAACATAAAGGGGATTCAGATATGAATCAGTCCTAAGAAAAAGGACAGAATATATATCAACTCTAAGAAAAATAGATCCTCGGACTAAGCCGAGGATGAATACGTTTTACAAACACTTTCAGCAACTTTCAGCAACAATAAGCTGTATCCAAACGGACCCTATATGTTCTCTCTCTCTTGATTTGCACGACTCTTGGTTCGGGGTATGAATTATTATTATTATTTTTTTTTTTTTTGAGTTGATGAACTATTTTATTCTATTGCATGTGATTGTAATCGGTTTCTAGACTATTTTGTTCGCTATCTCCAGTTTCTATACTATTGATAAAACTACAATCTATTGACTTCAGTGAGATATAGTTGTAGATATAGACTTCAATGACATTCATATAGGAGTTGATTACTCTTTTTTTTTTTTTTTAATGATTAATCAACTCCAAGACATTCATATAGATGTAGATATAGACTTCAGTGATGTTCCAAAAAAAAAAAAAAAAACAGCACACAACTAGGGGCGGCTTAATGTATTTGGGGGCGTAAGGCAAAAACTGAAATTGAGGTCTTTTATACATTTAAATAAGATTTTTAAAAATTTAAATTCAATTATCTTATTTTAGATGCAAAATTACTACTAATTAACATGAACCATGTAGATATTTTTTTTTTGAAAGTCTATAGACAAAAAATTTGACAAAACTTTTCACACCTATTGACGTGGCAAATTAATAATTTGATAGTGGTAAGTAAAAAAGTAATGTTAGTGGTGAACTTAGATAAAAAATAGTAAAAATTTGTCAACTCAACTTGTGAAAAATGTAGTGATTTTTTTTTTTTTTTGTATTGCTCTTTTTTTTTAGAAGTGCTATATTCATAATATTTTCATAACAAATCTTAGGTGTTAATTTGTTATTGGTTCTAATTTAAACTCATCACTGAAATTAATTTTTTATCATCAATAATACCCTGTAACAACCTATCTCTTAAGATTTATTTTGAAAGTGTTGTGAAAAATGTTGTGGATACAACATTTTTTTTCTTTTTTTTTTTTCATTTGATAAAAAATATTATTTTATTCATTGGCTAATATTTGGACTTAATTAATACTATTATAATATTTTTTAAAAATCCTATTCATTAAAATTTGGGGGCCTTTTTTCTACTTGGGGCCTTAGACGACCGCATCAGTTGCTTTATATATAGAGCCGGCACTGCACATAACCTATTGATAACCAAGGACCAGAGACGTTGAAATAGAATACAACACTTATGTTGTATGGAATGTGTTATTCAACAACATGGCAGAGAGAGAGAGAGAGAGAGAGAGAGAGAGAGTATAGTTTTGTTTTAGTTTAAAAACAAGTATGGAATGTGTAGGGACACGTTTTGTAGCCCAAACTCAAGATATATGGGATGTTGGCCTAGTGAGCCCAATACAAGAAATTTATAGAGAGCAGGTTAAAGAACTAGGCACTAATGAATTTGACAACGGTTAGTATGAATGTAAAAATTGATTAAGCAAGAACAAGGAACATAGAGCTGAATGAATTCATTGTCCAAGGAGGTAAGTTTTCATATAAATTGATTAAATAGAGTACAAGTGCAATTTAGATTGCTACAGTGTCTCTTCTCTATTTTTCCTCTCCTTGGCCCCTGCCTTCTTGAGCTTCATCATCTCATCTCTGACAGGATCTGCATCTTCCTTGGATGGGCACCGAGGTGATTGCTTTTTAGGAGTGATGGATGGGTCAATATTTAAATGATGATAGATGAAGTTCGAATCTGCCCTCGGGGCTTCAGCCCCTTGTACAGGTCGGGGTACACAATCTCAGCACCACTACCCAATCGTGAGCATGAACAGGATCGAGAGGGTAGTGGTGCTGAGATTATGTACCCCGACCTGTACAAGGGATTGAAGCCTCGGGGGCGGATTCGAACTTCATCTGTCATCATTTAAATATTGACCCATCCATCACTCCCAAAAAGCAATCACCTTGGTGCCCATCCAAGGAACATGCAAATCCTGTTATAGATGAGGTGATGAAGCTTAAGCAAGCAGGGGCCCGGGAGAGGAAAAATAGAGAAGAGGCACTATAGCAATCTAAATTGCACTTGTACTCTGTTTAATCAATTTATATGAAAACTGACCTCCTTGGACAATGAATTCATTCAGCTCTATGTTTCTTGTTCTTGCTTAATCATCTTCTACATTCATACTAGCCGTTGTCAAATTCATTAGTGCCTAGTTCTTTAACCAGCTCTCTATAAATTTATTGTACTGAGCTCACTGGGCCAACATCCCATACATCTTGAGTTTAGGCTACAAAACATGACCCTATAATTGGCGCCATCTGTGAGAAGAACTTGTGTATTAGTGAGTGCAACAGTCAATTATGATAGGATCCACCGGGCAAAACCCGCAGGTTCTTTATGACAAGATGATTTTCTTAACCTTGAGCGTGAAAGAAATCGTGAGCATGAACAGGATCAAATGGGTAGTGGTGTTGAGATTATGTAGCCCGACCTGTACAAGGGGCTGAAGCCCCAGGGACGGATTCAAACTTCATTTGTCATCATTTAAATATTGACCCATCCATCACTCCCAAAAAGCAATCACCTCGGTGCCCATCCAAGGAACATGCAAATCCTGTCAAAGATGAGGTAATGAAGCTCAAGCAGGCAGGGGCGCGGGAGACGAAAAATAGAGAAGAGGCACTGTAGCAATCTAAATTGCACTTGTACTCTGTTTAATCAATTTATATGAAAACCATCCTCCTCGGACAATGAATTCATTCAGCTCTATGTTCCTTGTTCTTGCTTAATCATCTTTTACATCCATACTAGCCGTTGTCAAATTCATTAGTGCCTAATTCTTTAACCCACTCTCTACAAATTTATTGTATTGAGCTCACTGAGCCAACATCCCATACATCTTGAGTTTGGGCTACAAAACTGTCCCTACAGAATGTATTAAATAAGAGATAATAAATGAAATCAATTAGAATATTAGCATTAATAAAGGTCTTTTTTTGACCGTTGGATATACTTAAATCCAATGGTTTAAAAAGATGTAACACTTTAGAGTTACACCAGGTGTAACTTGAACCCATTATATATATATATATATATATATATATATATGTTTTGAAATTTGGATAATAGATTTTTAGTTGGAGCAGAATTTAAATTTGTGAAACTTCGATGATAAAATTTTAGCTAATTTAAATTATAATTAAACATTATCCCTTGATTCAAGGATACATATCCTAACAATTAATAATGTTTCTAAATAATTAATAAAAATGCAAGATGTAACTTGAGGGGAAAAAAAGCGTGGGGTACTGTATGGGATTTCTAATTTCAGTTTAGAATTTATTTATTTGTTATTATATTTTTCTAAGGAAGGATGTTAAAAAGAATTTCTAATAGACTTTTATTTTGAAAAGAATTTAAATTTTTTAAAATTTAAATGATAAAGTTTTACTTAAATTAAACTATTGTTATTTTATCCCTTAATTTAAGGAAATATATCTTAACTATTAATAAAAATTAATTTAATAATTAATGAGAGTAGTTGTTTATTAGGAAAAAATTGAGAGAGAGAGAGAGAGAGAGAATATCATATAAATTTATCAACTCCTATGAATCTATATAACATGTATATCCTTCTAATAAAAATACATATGTGTAAGTTACAACTCAGAAAAAAAATAAAATAAAATAATAAAATAAAGGGTGCAAGAGAGATTCTATGAAAAGACCATTGGTGAATATATATAAATCTTAAAATTTTGAAAATATATTTTTAGTTGGAATAGGATTTAAATTTTTGAAATTTAGATGCTTGTTGCATGATTAATTTAAAAAACTTATTATTACTTTTACTGAAAAAAATTGATAATAACAAATAAGTTATTTTCTCTATCAAGCAAAAGTTAGATGCATTTTAACGTTTGCCTGTTTTGTTAAAACACTTATTTTTATTTTATTTCAAAAAAATGATAAGAACAAATTGTTGTCTCTTTCAATTGAAACATAGATGCATGTTGCACGTTTTGTTAAAAAACAAATTGTTATTTTGTCTAAATTGCATGCTGCATGTTTCGTTAAAACACTTATTGTAACTTTATTTAAAGAAATTAATAAGAACAAATAACTTGTGGGCTCCAAAAACCAAAACTTAGATGCATGTTGCATGCTTTGTTAAAAAACACTTATTGTTATGTTATCTAAAGTAATTGATAAAAACAAATAAGTTGTGGTATCTATCTAAAATAATATTTTTATTCAAATATTGTTGTAATTTGATGAAATCACTTGCCACAACCACGATTTCTAAATTCAATGTTTATTGCGTAGCATTTGATGATATGATATAACTTAACCATATTTTTGTCTCAATTTCAAATTGCAGGTTAACCCTTACTCCAGCCCATTGCTCATTGTCAAGAGTTTTGTTACACACTCAACTACTAAGACAATTCAAAGTTGTTTACGTTGTGGGTCCAGCCCACTTTGGTGGCAAGAGAGCCACGTGATGAGCAACTCCTATTAGAAATAGGAAAACACATGTTTATATTAGAAGTATGCTTGGCAGCCAAGTATGAAGAATCCTATTTTCAACTTGAAATAGGAGAAGGAGAAGGCTTGGGGGGTTGTGTCTTATATAGAAAGACAATTATATGTTGTTTTGGTTGTATGCCAGAAAAAGAAGACAGTCAAGAAATGTGGTTGTGCATAGAGAAGAAAATAGAGAGGAGAAAGTAAATTGTTGCAACATTCAAGATAAATTATTAGTGTATATGAGAGTAAAGAAAATAAGAAGTTTTTCTTTAACCATGAGACATACATAAGAGGATTTATTATTGTATTTGGTGAATCTCAAGTTAGGTATAAACTTGAGAATTATTGTAATTAATTTGATAATAGTGAATTAATTCGGAATTTGTCCTGTGATTTTTCTCTTCAATGAGAAAGATTTTTCCATGTAAATATTTGTGTTATTGTGTATAATTACTATTTTGGATTGATAATATTGATGATAATATTATTTGAGATCCAATAGTTTACCCTTGGGCCTTTTGAAAAATCCATGCCTTTAGTTTGGAACACATACTGATAAGATTCCTCTTTTTGTGGTCATGATGCCCTGGTATCTATTGATAAAATCAATAGTAAAATATAATTTTCGTCTCTAACATTTTTACAAAAATTAATTTTTTATCTCTAAACTTTCAAATGTTTGTTTTTAGTCCTTAAATTTTGTAAAACGTTATACTTTTCGTCATTCCATTTATGTTCGTTACTTTATGACCTATGTGTAACACATTATACTTTTTGTCATTCCATTTATGTTTGTTACTTTATTACCTACGTGGCCTATTGAAGTGCAGTCACGGTATTTGACTTGGACTAGTCCATTTTACTTTCTTAAAAAATAGACACATGGCTCATGATGATTCACACACATGAAATCATTTTTTAAAGGACAAAATTACCCCTCACTTCCTCTATCGAAACGCTCGCTGGAAATTCTATATCCAAACCTGAAACCCCAAGCCCAACTGTCAAATCCCACCAGCGACCCAATTGCACCACCACTCTCCACAACCAAACCATTTCTCCAAGCGGCTAAACCTTCCACTAGAAACAAATACAACAAACCCATGTGCGACCCCAACCAATCCAAGATAGAAACACAATTAAAACAAATATTAATGTATATAAATATGTATATTTCATCATTTCTTAAAAAAAAAATATGCATATAAATATTAATGTATGCAATAATACAATACGTCTTTCTCATCCTCAAAACTAACTATAACTTATCAATCAAGATATGACCATCACTTTTACTACGTACAATGACTTCACATATTCTTGAACCTAAATGTAACTTATACTAGAAAATACATGTAATACAAACACGTGGGGTGGAAACACCTTAATTTATAGTTTATACTCACCTGAAAAAAATCTCACACCACCATTGTATTCATAATGTATATAGCATTCAAGGTCAGGTTGAAGGATTCAGTTCTTCTACTTAGATAACTATATGTCATTTTCATCAACTACAAACGATAGAGATAATAAAGCTCTTAAAAAATGGTTTTTTTTTTTCCCTACTCCTTTTTGTATAAAATATTAAATGCAAGTGGTTTTCCTTTTTTTCTTTTTTTTCTTTTTTTTTTTTTTTTGGTGGTGTACCAACTTTCTCTACATGGTACCAAATTTAACTTGAATAAAATCTTCAACAGGCACATAGAATCACAGATGCATGCATAATAATTTATTAAAAATATTAATGTGATAATAAATCTGAGTCATGTTACTTCTGAAATTCATTACTTATCATATATTATGATATTACATCCATGGTTGTCAAAATCGCGATCCAGATCGTAAAATCGAATGATTTTACGATCCCACCTCACCAAAAAATTTAAAATCGTAGCAGGATCGCAAAAATGGTAGGATCGTGTAGGATCGTATAGGATCGTAAGATCGTATGGGATCCTACTGATCCTACCATTTGGCTTGATTTTTTTTTTTTTTTTTAAGTGGGATTCATTTGGGTAAGATAATCCACCTAAACTCACATGCCCAACAGATTATCAGAAGCCTAATAATGAATTAAAGTCCCAAAATTACCCCTATGTCTACATAAAATCCCAAAAAAAAACCTATAGTACTTAAGTTTAACGTTTTCAAAAACAAAACCTAAAATATTTAGAAACACTACGCTCCAGCACCTCTGTCCCGCACCTCCTTAGTCCTCTATCAAAAGCCCAGCACCTCTTAGCCCTCTCAATGGTGAGCCATCGCTACCTTTAAGCTTTCTTAAGTTTAACGTTTTAAAAAACAAAACCTAAAATATTTAGAAACATTCAACTCCAACACCTTAGGAAGGATATGACAATGACAGTGATTAGATTAGAAGAACCTTAGAATGTGAATTCTCTTTTGGATTTCACATTTGTAATTAGCTAGTTTACCTTAGATTGATAATTCTCTTTTGGATTACATATTGTAAATTTGTAATTAGCTAGTTTTTATATGCTAACTAGCCTAACTTATTTTGGATTTGGAACTTAGAATTTGGAAAACATTTTCTATATGTGTAGATAATATTTTGGTACTTAGTTACTAATTAAACATGTACTGAACTTTTTAGATACATTATGTCAAAAGTTAAATCTATTTTGTTTCATTAGAATGACATAAGAACCATGTAATGCGTGCAAATTACATTTTATGGTGCAAAATTTTTTTTTAATGGATGGATTCATATTTTAAGTGATTATATAACAAACAAAGTCACTATCAATAGGTTTTTTGCTTAAAATCTGAAAATAGGTAGGATCTTACGATCCACGATCCGATCCTACCTACCTCCCACGATCCTACGTAGGATCCCAATTTTGACAATCTTGATTACATCCCTTTATGTTTATAATTATTATTAAATTTTTTATTTATATTTAATAATTATGGTTTATAATTTGGTCCACTTCTATCTAATTCAGTCCAATTCCTTCCACTTTGGTCCACTTTAGTCCATCTTGGTCTTGTTTGATCCAATTTGGTCCATTATGGCCCATTTGGTCCACTTTAGTCCATTCGGTCTATTTTGGTTCACTTCATGTACTTACTTGGGAATGAGAAAAGAAAGGTTTGTGTTGAGTGTATTGTCAATTATTTGAGTAATATCAATCGCAATTATATGATAAGTTTTGATTATCATGATAATCTCCTTAACATAATGAGAAATTTGAAACTTCAAAATTTTAGTTCTACCAAAAGAAATTAGGAAAATATAATGCATAATAATTAAAATAGTTTGAAGAATATGGACCACTTCAAAAAATAATAATATCAATAAAAATGATAAATTATATATTTGTAAAAATAAAGAAATAGAAATTAGTTTTAAAAATTATTTAATTTTTAGAGAGAACAAATTATCTACAATAAAATTTAGAGAATAAATTATATATTATATTACATCTCAAAATAATTATATATTTTCACTCATCACATAGATTTGCAACTAGTTGCTATACATTTCAATAACCATAGTTTTCTAGAATATCATGGACTACTATAGCTTATGTGTGTGAGAGAGTTCTTGTGTGAGGGAGTTCTTTATATGTCTAGAATTGGGGTTTTTTTTAGAATGACACTTTATTAATTTGTATTCTTTATATTTGTTACTGAAATCTTTTTTTAATTGTTATCATTTATGGCCGTCAGCCTAAGATCAAATCACATAAGTACTTATTGTTCTTTTATGTGTGATTATGACTAATTTTTTTCAAGTCCTCTTTTTCCCTTTCCTCTTATTATTTGTTTGTGAAATATTTTTTAACCCTATTATCTATATATACTATAAAACCGAAGTCTCTAACTAATATTTGTCTTTTTTTTTAGAGTTCCCACGTTTCTACACATCAACATTGTTATAAAAAAAAAATTAAAAAAAAAAAAAACCATTTCTAACCCAAAAATTTCAGCTATAAAAAAAATAAAATAAAAAATAAAAAAAGCTAAAACCTGAAACACAATTCTGAAAATCAAACCCGATAACCTCCCAACTCTGAAAATCTTCTTTAACCTTCTCCTTCCCCCAAAGCCTAACTCTGAAAATCAATACCAATAACTATTTCTCCCCCTCCTCTCTCTTCTCTAGCCTTCTCCTTCCCCCAAACATCAGCCTTCTCACATCTCTCACGCTACAATCTCCTCCCCCGAAACCCAAAAATCAAATCATTTAACATACGACTGCCATATTAGCAATATTATCCACACACACACACAACAACAACAACAACAACAAACCCAACTGCAGATTTGCCATTTACCAATCTTCCCACAGTGAGAAATTATTGGAGAAAAACAGAAGTCGATACACAAAAAAAAAAAAAAAAAAAGGACGAAATCAGTGGCATAAACTGATACCAGATAGCTGCTGTCACCTCCATGTAGGTTACCAGCCCCAACCTTGTGTTGACGTTCCCTCCTTCTTCTTCATCTTCTTCGCTAAGACTCCTTTCTTTCTTTTTCGCTTAGAGAAATCGCACCATTTAGTGCAAAATAGAAAAAGTTGCAAATTTTACACATTTGTGCTCAAAAACTACCCATATCAATCTGTCTAAAACTGATTATATGCACAATTGCTATAGTAACCGTGCATATATGCATGGTTAGTGTAGCTTTCTGTATGATTTTTTTTTCTCTCTCCTCTCCCTTGCCTTGTCAGGCTCTCTCTCACCCACTCTTCAATGCCAAGAAGAAGAAAAAGAAGAAGTTGACCATCAACATCCATCCACCATCACAACTAACCAACCACCACCACCACAACCAACCCATTACAACATCAATTTAATCCAAACACAATCAACCCAAAATTAATGAAAATCATCACAAACCCAACTTAAAATCAACTCAAAATAAAACACAACAAAAAACCCATTAGGCAAAATACAAATCAACCCAAAACCCAAGCTTGCCGCCGCCATGAGAGAGAGTGTGTGAGTGTATTGAGCCATGGATGCTTGGTAGAGAGATTTTTTTCAAATTTGAAAAGAGCACCAATTTGATAGAGAAAGAGAGGCGGAGAAAGAGAAAGAATTTATTTTTTAGAAATGAAAAAGAAGAAGAAGAAAGAAAGAAAGAATAGCAAAAGAAAAAGAAAAAGAAGAAAGAAAGAAGATGCTGAAGAAGAAAAATCATAGAAGAAGAAAGAATGAGAAGAAGAAAAAAGGAGAAAAAGAAAGAGAGAAAGTGTTTAGAGAAGTGGTGTTTGGTAAGGTGGTGAGGCCGTGTATAAGTAACAGAAATAATATAAAAAAATATGAAAAATATTATTTTAATAAAAGATGGTGTATTATAGATAATCTGATGCATGTGTTTTTTAAATTGATTGTGTAAAATAAAAAAAGTAGGTTTTTAGTATAAAATAGAAGAAAACTTTTACACTTACTAATGTGCTTGCTCTTAAGCTCCTCTCTTTTTGCTTTGTTTCTTTTTCCTTTTGTTCTTTAGTCTTCTCAACCTTATTTTTGTTTTGTGTGCCTTTGCCTAACCAAGCCTATGAAGTTTTCATATTCAAGTTTATATGCCTCTGCCACGTCTATCAAGTATTAACTTTGTAATTTACAGGGTTGCATTGTTTATTTTATTATTTTATTATTTTATATTTAATGTTGATAACAGTTCTATCTCTTTTGATAGTTCTTTTGATAATAGTGTGCCTTTGCCTAACCAAGCCTATGAAGTTTTCATATTCAAGTTTATATGCCTCTGCCACGTCTATCAAGTATTAACTTTGTAATTTACAGGCTTGCATTGTTTATTTTATTATTTATATTAGTTTATATTTAGTGTTGATAATAGTTCTATCTCTTTCTTGTGCGTCATGCAGGTTAACGACTAATATATAGTATTATTAATAGTTTTCATAACCAACACTGTGTGGGACAGTGGGAGTGCTTCTGAGACCCTTTTAATAACATATAATCTCCTAACATTTAAGATATTTCGAGATAACCAAAATAGTGAAATACTCTTGATAAAAGATAATCTTCAAATATTAATTAAAGATATCTCAAAATAGCCAAAAATACTTAAATACGTCTTGCATGCATGACTTTAAAGATTGAAATCCTTAGATAATTGAATTATAAAATGTTTATTTACAAGCCAAAAAAAAAAAATTGTACATAATACTGCTACACTATAGTCACCACGATGAACTAGCTAGATCATCCTTACCAAAAATAAAAATTGAATTGTCTACACAATATGACGATTTGAACTCTTGAACCTATTTATTAAATTTATTTTTTTTAAAAGATCCATACTTACTTTTTTATTTAAATTCTAATAGTAACATCTATGATTCACTTAATGCTTATCAAATCTACACCCATTTGTCTTCAAACAATTCTTTAAGATTGTAAGGTCCTGTGACATTGAGAGTTCCACTCCACATTTGCTCTGCGTATTGCTGGTTGGCCTTTTCGGAAGGATGACCAGTGTCAAAGAACACATATTCACTAGCGTTCTCACATAATTCGTACTCTTTAACTGATCTCTTCCCTCCACAACTATTAATTCCTTTGTATGGACCAATTCCACAACATGCAATATTCCCTTCCTTGAAACCTTCACAACATGGTTATAATGCTATTAGTTAATGACATAATATAACTAAAACACAAACTTTAAAAATATATAATTAAGTATTCTATACTATGAAAATGGTCATGACATACCATATTTCAAAGGGCTATTTATTGTTTCACTAAGAATAGTGTAGGTATCGGTTATTGAATATTTGAATCCATTGAGCTCATTCTCTAGCTTCTGGAGGACTTCAGAGAGTGCTTTATTGTGCAATATTGCTAGGGCTGTAAGTTCCTGCTTGCATGCACCTGTGTTTCCAGGAATTAGTGCTCTTGCCAATGGAAAACAACCCAATGGCGACAAGTTTGGAAACCCAAATTTCCTTCCTCCTTTCTTATATATTTCCTAGCAAATCAATATGTAGCTATGAGTATAAACAATCTATAAGGTAAAGGAACACGATAAGTAAAATGAACTTGCTTCTATTATTAAATAAATTTGTTAATTTTTCTTACTTCGATCACAAATGTTAAATTGCTGATCACCATGTCTACGTATTCTTCTGGAGTGTAGGATTGAAAAATGCTAGAATTCCTAGTGAAAGGGACTGCATAATCATTACTTCCCACGCTAATTATGTATACAGCTCTGAACAATAATTTTTTTGCTTCTGCATCACCGAGTTCTTTGCTCAACAGACTCTCCAAGTTCTTGAAATTATTCAGTTGAGATTTTAGATCTATCACCTGTGGATAAACAAAAAAGTATTAAACTATTTCCTCCAAGAAAGCTTATGCCATAAAAACACGAGTAAAATTTAAGTACAATAATGTACGTTAGGTAAATTAAATTCCAACACAAGGTTGTATTGACCAAGAAAGAACAAACAATAATATATTCTCTAAGAAAAATTAAATTGAATACAACTATTTGTATTGAATTTAATTGAAGAACTTAATTTATTATATCTGTCTTTTACCCAAAATATAATACTCTAATTTTTTTTTTTTTAAAACACATAATACTCTATTTAAGAGAATATGATGGGACATGTTAGGAATTAGGAAACACAGTTGCCAATACCAATAGTAGGAGTTAGAGAATAAGATCAAGATGTCAATCCTATTAATGTATTTAAATTAAGACCCCTACTTAAAATTAATGATTAAAAAAAATATACCATTCCTTGGTGAGTTTCAGCAAGAGCACCAGCTCCTGCAGATGCGAAGTTTGCCCCATCAGTATATCGATGATAACCGGGATGTAGATATGGTGTAATGAACGGCAAATTTGCAAACTCGGCTGAAATAAATCAAAAATTGTTAATCTATATAGCAAATATTCAGATTCTATAGTAAAGAAGACACACACATAGCAGCATTTTTTACCAATAAAATCTGGAATTATACGGCCATCAGAAAATCTCCCAGTAGAGTACTTGAAAAAGTTCTCCCCATATGGCTCATAATTTGCTTGGTAATCAGTAATGGTGTTGATATAGTTGTTATTTCCAGCATCGAATAATGAATCTCCAAAGATGAATAAAGCAACATGTTCCTCTGGCAGGCAAAGGGGACCAAGGCCGTGGATTGAGATTAAAAAAGTTGAAAACAAAGCCAAGAAACATAAGTGAAGACTTAAACCCATCATGTCAAATCTTGAACACTTTTTTTTTATATACATAACACAGTAGTTGCAATTTTCATTTATAGGCGGCTTGATTTGTGCTTTACGCGGGGAAAAAGGAAGAGTTGCCTTATTTGATATTTTCACTGGATAGGAGGCCAATTGCCATTTGGTTTATCTGTTTCAAATTGGCTACATTCACAATTTGACTACTCTAACCTGCAAATATCTAGGACTTTTAACTGTGACAAATGATTTTTTTTAAAAGGGAAAAGTTAATGGATGCCTTAAGGCATTGGTTTAAGAAATATTTTTTTATAAATTTTTTATTAGAAAAAAAAAATTTTTGACAACTTTTTATATTTTTCATTAAAGTGATATTAAAACTTTTTTAAAATAGTCAATTAATAAATGTCTTAAGCACGCCAGTTAACCGGACCATTCTTTAAAAAAGTCTAAGTTCAAAGTCTTAATACCCTAATATCTAATGATATAATTCAACCATCTTTTTGTCTCAATTTCATATTCCGTTAACAAAGCTTACCACGTAATATTATCAAGAAATTTGTTTCACATACTGTTCAACTAGTAAGAGTATAAGACAATTCAAAGATGTTACGTTTACCTTGGAAGTTTATGTTTCACAATGACATGCTTTGAAAAATTCAACTTCATTTTTGCTTTATTTTTTAATACATGCTTTTAAGATGCCTCTTTTTGTGGCCATGATGCCCTGATGATATCTAACGACAAATTAAGCTTGTTTTAATTTCATACATCTTTTTTTTTTTTTAAAGGTGCAAACCATACATCTCACTTGTCATCAAGAATTGGACACTCACTCACACGCCATAAACACATAGTATAACTAGTAAGATATTCAAAGCACGTCGAAGTAAATGTTTCAAATTATCAATATTCAATTTTCTCTCCCTTCCAGAATACTACTATTGGATTTTTCTTTTTTCTTTCAAATTCCTATTTTCACTTGATTTTATATATATATATATCACTACAAGAATTTTGGTCTTTTGCGACCAATATTTTAGCGACAACCAAAAAGTCGTCACTATTAGGCATACATTAGCGACGATAATAAATGGTCATCGCTAATAAGTGTATTGTAGCGACAACACAAAGGTAGTCGCTAATAAGTCGTCACTAACGCCATGGAGGGAATTTTATTTACTTTTGGAAAATGGAGGGAAACTTTTAGCAACAACAATAAATTTTGTTGCGACAACATTTACGTCACTAAAATAAGGTTTATTTTAACGACGACATTTATTGTCGCTAATAATCATCTTTAGTGATGACCTTATGTTTCGTCACAGATATGTGGCCAAAAATATATAGTAAAAATATTATATATATGCTTTATTTATCAGTGATGACACATTAGTGATCGCTATTAGAAGGCTATTAGCGATGACACAACATGTCGTCACAAATATATCTACCTAAATATAATGGAGGGTAAAATTTTCACTCTCAAAAAGTGGTGGGAATTATTGGAGGGAAGCAGATTATATATTAGCAACGAATTAGGTCGTCGCTATAAGGGATCTTTTAATGAAGACAAAGATTGTCGTCACTAATATGTGGCTAAAACAATTTTGATATAATATGATTTTTTTTTTTTTTTTTTCAAATCCTCCAAATGCCTCTTAAAATATTTTAAATGACATAAATTCCTTTAAAATATTTGAAATGATTAAAATACCATTAACCTCGTCAAAATGACCAGAATACCCCTAAACTTATATAATGACCAAAATAAACTTGAAACCTCCAAAGAAACTTAAAACTTTCAAATCAATTAAATTTTTTTTTTTTAAAGAAAATGAAGGGCTAGTTGCTTCAAAATACTCTCAAATCATAATGTTACCCATTTGAAACTTGAAATCAATAAAATAATAAAAATTGAGAAAGTTCTGATTTCACTCAAAATACTGACTAATTCTCATAGTTATCAAAATGTGAATCATATCGTGAATCAATTTTTGATTTTTCTATATCATGTGTTATAAGAAAGGTATTAGTCAATATTTACCAAACTAATAAATTCATTATAAATATATGAAAGGTACATTCATTATAAATTCATAATATATTCAACTAATAAACAATTCAATCATCAATTATGTAATAATATTTACCAAAAGTAAGTAAATAAATCAAATTAAAATATATTTATAACATACATATTCAAATTAATTAAAATCAAAAGTGATAATACATGATATATGAGCAAAAATAATAAAAAATTTCATCATTTTGCCTAATCAACTTTATCTAAGTTAATGTTAACATGATATTCATCATCTTTCAAAATTATTTATTTATTAACATTTTCTAACAACTACTCCAATACCCAATAATCCACTGAAAACCTTCCCACTGAACCTAATTTCACAAATTCTAGTGGTCTCGAGACTATCTATTAAGTTTGACCGGGTTTGACCAACTTTAACTAAACTTTCACTGTGCCTTTCTCTAAATCTAACAGTTTGATTGTGATCATAATTTACTAGAATTAACATTTCATTACACTCTGCAAATCCAACGGTTACATTTTAAATCTAAGTATGGCATGAGATGGACAAGTGTTGTGTATTTGTATGGCTATGTTCTCTCAATCTGACCATCTAATTGGTCTCAAATTTCACCAACACCAATATGTCACCATATTTTTCAATCCTAATGATCAAGATTTGAATATAAATTTCACCAATTCCAGTGGTCACAGGACCATCTATTAAGTTTAATCGGATTTGACCAACTTTAACTAAACTTTGATCGCGCCTTTCTCAAAATCCAGTCGTTTGATTGTGATCATAATTTACTATAATTATTCTTTCATTACGCTCTTCAAATCCAATGGTTAAATTTCAAATCTAAGGATGGCGCATGATGGATATATGTTATGTACATTTATGACTATGTTTTCACAATCTAATCATCCAATTGTTCTCAAATTTCACCAACACCAATATGTCACCATACTTTTCAATCCCAATGATCAAGATTAGAATATGAATTCCCAAACTCTAGTGGTCTCGGGACCATCTATTAAGTTTGACCGGGTTTGACCAACTTTAACTATACTTTGACCGCGTCTTTCTCTAAATCCAGTCGTTTGATTGTAATCATAATTTACTAGAATTATCTTTTCATTACACTTTTTGAATCCAATGGTTAGATTTCAAATCTAAGGACGGCGCGTGATGGATATATGTTATGTACCTTTATGGCTATATTCTCTCAATCTAATCATCTAATTGTTCTCAAATTTCACCAATACCAATATGTCACCATACTTTTCTATCCCAATGATCAAGGTTCGAATATGAATTTCACAAAGTCTAGCGGAATCGGGACCATCTATTAAGTTTGACCAAGTTTGACCAACTTTAACTAAATTTTGACTGCGCCTTTTTCTAAATCCAGTCGTGCGATTGTGACCATAATTTACTAGAATTATCCTTTTATTACACTCTTCGAATCCAACGGTTAGATTTCAAATCCAAGGATGACGCGTGATCGACATATATTATGTACCTTTATGGCTATGTTCTCTCAATCTAATCATTCAATTGTTCTCAAATTTCACCAACACCAATATGTCACCATACTCTTCAATCCCAATGATCAAGGTTTGAATATGAATTTCACAAAGTCTACTAGTCTCGGGACCATCTATTAAGTTTGACAAAGGTTGACCAACTTTAACTAAACTTTGACCGCACCATTCTCTAAATCCAGCCGTTTGATTGTGACCATAATTTACTAGAATTATCCTTTCATTTCACTCTTTGAATCCAACGGTTAAATTTCAAATCTGAGGATGGCACGTGATGGATATATGTTATGTACCTTTATGGCTATGTTCTCTCAATCTGATCATCCAGTTGTTCTAAAATTTCACTAACACCAATATGTCACCATATTTTTCAATCCCAATGATCAAGATTTGAATATGAATTTCACCAATTCCAGTGGTCGCAGGACCATCTATTAAGTTTAATCGGATTTGACCAACTTTAACTAAACTTTGATCGCGCTTTTCTCAAAATCCAGTCGTTTGATTATGACCATAATTTACTATAATTATCCTTTCATTACGCTCTTCAAATCCAACGGTTAGATTTCAAATCTAAGGATGGCGCATGATGGATATATGTTATGTACCTTTATGGCTATGTTCTCTCAATCTGATCATCCAATTATTCTAAAATTTCACCAACACCAATATGTCACCATATTTTTCAATCCCAATGATCAAGATTTGAATATGAATTTCACCAATTCCAGTGGTCACAGGACCATCTATTAAGTTTAATCGGATTTGACTAACTTTAACTAAACTTTGATCGCGCTTTTCTCAAAATCCAGTCGTTTGATTGTGACCATAATTTACTATAATTATCCTTTCATTATGCTCTTCAAATCCGACGGTTAGATTTCAAATCTAAGGATGGCGCATGATGGATATATGTTATATACATTTATGACTATGTTCTCTCAATCTAATCATCCAATTGTTCTCAAATTTCACCAATACCAATATGTCACCATACTTTTCAATCCCAATGATCAAGGTTCGAATATGAATTTCACAAAGTCTAGTAGAATCGGGACCATCTATTAAGTTTGACTGGGTTTGACCAACTTTAACTAAACTTTGACCGCGCCTTTTTCTAAATCCAGTCATGCGATTGTGACCATAATTTACTAGAATTATCCTTTTATTACACTCTTCGAATCCAACGGTTAGATTTCAAATCCAAGGATGACGCGTGATCGACATATATTATGTACCTTTATGGCTATATTCTCTCAATCTAATCATCCAATTGTTCTCAAATTTCACCAACACTAATATGTCACCATACTCTTCAATCCCAATGATTAAGGTTTGAATATGAATTTCACAAAGTCTAGTGGTCTCGGGACCATCTATTAAGTTTGACAAGAGTTGACCAACTTTAACTAAACTTTGACCGCACCATTCTCTAAATCTAGCCGTTTGATTGTGACCATAATTTAATAGAATTATCCTTTCATTTCACTCTTTGAATCCAACGGTTAAATTTCAAATCTAAGAATGGCACGTGATGGATATATGTTATGTACCTTTATGGCTATGTTCTCTCAATCTGATCATCTAATTGTTCTAAAATTTCACCAACACCAATATGTCACCATACTCTTCAATCCCAATGATCAAGGTTCGAATATGAATTTCACAAAGTCTAGTGGTCTCGGGACCATTGCTTAAGTTTGACCGGGTTTGACCAACTTTAACTAAACTTTAACCGCGCTTTTCTCTAAATCTTGCCGTTTGATTGTGACCATCATTTACTAGAATTATCCTTTCATTTCACTATTTGAATCCAATGGTTAGATTTCAAATCTAAGGATGGCGCATGATGGACATATGTTATGTACCTTTATGGCTATGTTATCTCAGTCTGATCATCCAATTGTTCTCAAATTTCACCAATACCAATATGGCACCATACTTTTCAATCCCAATGATCAAGATTCAAATAAGAATTTCACAAAGTCTAGTAGTCACGAGACCATCTATTAAGTTTGACCGAGTATTACCAACTTTAACTAAATTTTGATCGTGCCTTTCTCTAAATCCAGCCGTTTGATTGTGACCATAATTTACTAGAATTAACATTTCGTTTCACTCTTTGAATCCAACGGTTAGATTTCAAATCCAGGGATGGTGCGTGATGGACGTGTGTAGTGTACCTTTATGGCTATGCTCTTTCAATCTGACCATCCAATTGTTCTCAAATTTCACAAACATTTTTACAGCAAATTCTAAGTGATAAATTATTACTGGTTGTTATTATTGGGGTTTTTTCTTTTTTAAAAAAAGAAATAAAAATTCTAAAAAAAAAGTAATAAAAAAGAAAAGATGTGAAGTTTGTATTTATCTTAGATGTATACACACAAAACAATAAAGTAAAATATAAAATTATTTTATTCAAAATAAATTAATTAGAAGGCTGAAGTTGGAACTTAAAAAAGTAAAGTAAGGTAAAATACGTAAAAAAGCACAAAACCAATGTCAGGTTGGATGAGAAAGTCTACCAGTAAACAGTAATAAGACAATATAACATTGAAAATAAATGGTAAATGAATCAATAAATTATGTAAAAAATTATTGCTAGTTTTAATTTAAATTCACCACAAAAAATGAAATTTTTACTCACCAATATTTGTTAAAAATGATCTATTAATTAAAATTTATTGTACAAATATTGTGATAATAATTTTTAATAATAATTTTTTATTCTTTATATTATTTTGCCTTGGTTAACAAAACAGTGTTAAATATATTTTAAAAAAACTAATTAGTCAAAAAAAGTGATAAAACCCAAAAAAATGACAGTCTATTTTTACTGTTTTTTCACAACTCCCAACCTAGCTTTTTAATTTCTCCACTCAGACACGTTAATTAGCTTCCAGTTTTTACTTACCCAGTCCTTCTTCCACTGTTTAAATAAAAAAAAAAAAAAAAATCTGAGTTTCTTGCCATCAAGAGTCCACCTTGGTCATTGCATTCAATGGGTTTGAGACGTGAAGTTTGTATTTATCTTAAATGTATACACACAAAACAATAAAGTAAAATATAAAATTATTTTATTCACAATAAATTAATAAAGAGGCTGAAGTTGGAACTTAAAAAAGTAAAGTAAGGTAAAGTACGTAAAAAAACACAAAACTAATGTCAGGTTGGATGAGAAAGTTTACCAGTAAACAGTAATAAGACAATAGTACATTGAAAAGAAATGGTAAATGAATCAATAAATTATGTAAAAAATTATTACTAAATTTTAATTTAAATTCACCACAAAAAATGAAATTTTTACTCATCAATATTTGTTAAAAATGATCTATTAATTAAAATTTATTATACAAATATTGTGATAATAATTTTTAATAATAATTTTTTATTCTTTATATTATTTTGCCTTGGTTAACAAAACGGAGTTAAATATATTTTAAAAAAACTAATTAGTAAAAAAAAGTGATAAAACCCAAAAAATTGACAGTCTACTTTTACTGTTTTTTCACAACTCCCAACCTGGCTTTTTAATTTCTCCACTCAGACACGTTAAGCTTCCAGTTTTTACTTACCCAATCCTTCTTCCACTGTTTAAATAAAAGAAAAAAATCTGAGTTTCTTGCCATCAAGAGTCCACCTTGGTCATTGCATTCAATGGGTTTGAGACGTCCTGGTTTATGGTAGCTATAGGCTATAAATATTATATATAGCCCACCTTGGTCATTGCATCCAATTTTCAGGTCTGACTTGTTATGAACAAGACAAAAAAAAAAAAGTAACTATATGGGCTAGTAATGGTAGCTAACTAGCTATAGGCTTTAACCAAAAAAATAAAAAATAAATAAATAGTGGCTATAGGCTAGTTATACAGCTGGGAAGCATTGTAGTTAATATTCTTAAGCAATTTGTTAAGTTCTCACGTGTCATCTTTGCTCCCCAAGTCTACAAATCTCAAGATTCAAGCATTATAGTTTAATACTCTGCCTATCTTCTTCTTCATTTTTGCTGCTCAAGTCTGTAAAGCTCCTCTTTTTATCTTCTTTTTATTTTTACCACTTAGAGCCATGCAAACAGCAAGGGCAAGAGGCAAATTTGCACATAATCTATCTCATCTTCCTCCTCAATGCATCCCAGATGGGTTCTGTTTTTTTTTTTTTTTTTATTTATTTTTTTATTTTTTGCTTTTGACTGTAGTTTAGAAATATTTGAGAGAAAGGATTGTTTGTATTTGGAGGGAAAATGGGTTAGGGATGGGCCAAAAATTATATTTGGAGGGAAAATGGGAAAATGGGTTTCAAAATTCTTTTTTTTGTATGAGCTTCTGTCTTTCTTTTTCTTTTTCTTTTATTTTTTATTTTTTATTTTTTATTTTGACTGCAGTTTAGAGATGTTTGAGAGAAAGGATTATTTGTATTTGGAGGGAAAATGGGTCAGGATTGCTTGTATTTGAAGGGAAAATGGGTCAGGGAAAATGGGAATAAAAAAAAAAACACCTAATATAACGGTTTTTGAAGTCCCATGATGAGCATGATCCCATGTCTTTCTCAGTCATTACCGCCAATTATATATCACTCATCATCTCTCTCATTCTTTCTCACATACCCGCTAAACCTGTAGATTCACTGCCGCTGTTCAGGTATTTTCTTTTTTATTTACTTCTTTGTTCTTAGTGTTTGTTAATATATTTCATAAGTTCTGGCTTCATTGACTGATGATACTGCTTCAAAAATTTAAGCAAGCCTCTTCAAATTCAACTTCAATTTTCCCTACCAATTAATTTAATTGAAAAGTTAGGGATTTATCCTTAATTAAAATAATAATAATAATAAGATACTCAAAAAAAAGAAAAAAGAAAAGAATATTGTCTTTTTGACCGAGTGACTGTTGCAAGTTTTAAATTTTTGAGGAATATTTTTCTTTCTAAAAGATTTTATTTTTATTTTTAAATTTACGTTCATAAAGTTCTCATCACATTCATTAACACCCTGTTATATTCATGTCTCTTAATTGACATTAATTGACTGTAGTTTTGTTTTGCTAATCAGCCTGTAATACTAATATTCATGTCTCTTATCATTGTTATTTGGCCATGTTACATGTTGGAGATGTATATAGCAACTGTACTCAAAGAAAGAACCAGAGACTGTTGTTTGGATGTCCATGTTGTGAACACCATTACACACACACACATATATTTATTTAAAGCCTATTTTTTATTTACATAGAATTTGCACTCTGGATTCAGCAGTGTCTTTGCTTTGGAACCTTAACAAGCATGTTATTTCTGAAACATTCGTTTTATTCTTAATATTGTTTAGATGTGCAAATTGTTTAGATGTGCAAGCAGCGAAGTCCAAAAATATTAAAAGTCTCTGGTTTTTTTTTCCCCCATTTTTTCTATTTCTTTTTTTTTATTATTTAATTAACAATCTGTTTGTGTATCCATTTAAATTCTTTTGCTTTAAGTTCACTATGAATGATTTGTTTTTTACATAAGTGATATTTCGTTTGTGTTAATGGTTTTTCATTTGCTTTAAATTCTTTTACTTTATTTTCTTTACAATGATTATTTTTCTCTGTCAATTATATTATTTGTTGTCTTCCTCTCTCTCTCTGTCAATATGTATTAGTTTCTGGCCCCCCTAAGAAGAATGTCTCCACCTGATGGACCACCACATGAGATGGTTGTCCCTACTGCTGGTGAGTGAAAGTTTAGTCTTTCATGCAGTTGTCTTTGTTATTATAGAATTTGAATAAGTTACGTTGCCAAAATGTTATTGACTATGCTATCTTATTTTTCCTAATAGTTAATATGCCCAACAAACGGAAAAGAGGTAGAAATCTATGCACCAAGTTTAAAAAACTGAGGGAAAATGGACTTGTTCCGATAACCATCCCTCAAGGGGCCCAAGGACCTGTGGGCGAAAATGCTAGTGTGTTTACAAGAAGGGTGGGCTTCATCGTTCGTGAACATGCGAACCTTAGCTATGAATCTTGGTCTAAGGCCCCACAAGAACACCGACAAATGTTGAAGAATCGTTTGGTGGTAAGTTGTTACTACAAAGGCTATGGTATTTAAAATTTGTGTAAAAAAATGAATGATGATTGTTTTTTTAATTATTATGATTTAGGCTGATTTCACGTTGGACCCAAATCGCGTTGAGGATAAGAAGTGTATGGAGATTTCATTGTCAAGTAGCTATAATAATGTTCGGAGTAACTTTTACAAGGAGTACTTGACATTTAGTAAGGAGGAAGTGAGGATGAATGTTCCACCAGATTTGACACAGGACAAATGGGATGCTTTATGTGATCTATATGAAACAACCACATGGAAGGTAAATCTTGTTCATACTAAAATGTTAATAATTTTCAACACAAGTGTATTTTGATATATTTTTTGTTATTATTGTTAATTCTCTTCATTTTAATTATCTTTTTTTCTTTTTTATGTAATACTTGTTAGAAAAAGTCCGACAAGAATAAGGAGAACAGAGGAAAGAACAAAACTGGTCACACTTGTGGATCCAAATCATTTATTGCTTACTATGAAGAGGTTGCAACAATTTAATTCTTTGTTATTTATAATAATGCTATTGTATACATGTTAATTTTATCTTTATTATGTGCAGCAAAAACAAGGTGGTAAAGAGATTGGAAAAGTGGATTTTTATAAGATGACCCGCACAAAGAAAGATGGTTCTTTTGTGACTACTGCCACTGAAGAAAATTACGTAATTAATATTCCAATTTGTATTCATATATATGAAAGTTTGATTTCTCTTCGATAATTTATGGAGTAAATCTTGAATTAATTGCATAAATTATTTAGTAAAATTTTATGTCACCTGTGCAGAATCTAATGAAAGAAAAAGTAGCTGATGAAGAGAACCAAAGCACTGAGGAGGAAATTTTTACAGAAGTGCTAGGGACAAGGCGAGGCTTTGTAAGAGGGATGGGGAAATTTGTGATTCCGACCCCAACCCCTTCTTCTCATTTGCGATATGAGACAAGCATGAATATGGAGTTGGAAACCTGCAAGCAAGATTTGTCTAATACGATGCTGAAACTGGAGTTGGAAACCTGCAAGCAAGATTTGTCTAATACGATGCTGAAACTGTCTGATGCAGAGCAAAAACAGGGTGAGTCGGATCAAAAACTTGCTGAAACACAGAACCAAATGGCACAGTTACAGAGTCAGGTAGAGGAACAACGTCAGCAACTAGCTGTACTGATGGCAAGGTTTGGTAACTAGTCTAGAAAGTGATCAGTTTATTAGTATTTGAGACTGTGTTATTACTTTATTGGTATTTGAGACTATGTTATTAGTTTATGAAGACTTTGTTATTGCTTTATGAAGACTTTGTTATTACTTTATTGGTATTTGAGACAATAGATTGAAATTTAAATTATGTATATGATATAGAACTGTGATATTCTTTTTCATAAGTTGTAGTTACTGCATGTAATGACTGACAAAATGTATACATACATATATATATATATATATATATATATATTAAAGAAAATAACTTCATGGACAGGTTATTCCCCACTAATTCCCCATTTCCGCTGGGCATGATTTTCAATGATTCCAATTCCAAGTGATGAGACATCCGAATATGTTTTACCATCATACGTTAAGTTAAAGATCAATGGAGCACTTGCCCTTCCCCAAGTTCATGTTGTTGACTTAAATTTGGATCAGTAAGTCTAGGCAACATATCAGGCACTTCTTCCTTCCACTTCACAAATCACTTTTCTTCCGCTGCCCACGCTTGGGGCAGTGATCACTTTAAAATAAAATAAACGATACAATAGTGAGTTTCAATTAGCTTGTCATTAAATAATAAATCTCGAGTTCAAACCTTGCTTACACTAAAAATTAATTGGTATCTTAACTTAATAATAAGGAACAATTATCATAAAACGAATAATATAGGATAAGATTGTAGAATTCAAAACTAATATGATCTAAAAAGAAATTTTAATTTTATGTTAATCTAATAAAATTGTAAAGTTTAATTTGTAACAATCTTATGCTTCATAGTTTTATTGAAACTTTTTAAACTACCCCTAAACTATAAGATTTAAATTGTAATTTACCAATATTTCTTTCTTTCTCTTTCTTTTTTAATGAGAAAAGTTGCATTAAATTAGAGAAACCAATAATAATAGGTTCAAGAAAAAAAAAAAAAAACATTCAGGGTGTTGTGTAATTTATACCCAAAAAAAAAAAAAAAAAATTGCCTTGTAGAAAAGATACTACTAAATTACAGTGGAATAATATATGATAGGGAGCCTAACCAATGACAAGGTTATGATATAACTTTAGGAGATAAAATTTATAATTAGCGCATATACACACATTTGATATTACATGGTATAATTTGAAAAATAAAAAGCTACTCACTTGAATACCAAGTAAAATTTAATTATATAAAAAAAAAAAAAGCAAAAAAATGAAGGAAAAAAAAAAAAAAAGGCTCTCATAAAAAAGAACCAATAGATTACAAAAAACTGTATGATAGGGGAGCTCAGCTAGTGGCCAAATTAGGATTTGATTTTTGGTGACAAAATTAAGAATGGACCCACATACATAACTATAACAACACAACTTCTGCAAAAACTCTTTTTACAATTTGTTGAAATGATAAATTGTAAGTGGCAAAAAATAAAAGTTTTATTAATGATGAATCTATGTAAAAGTGATTGTTCATCACTTACAATTTGTCATCTCAATAAATTGTGTAATTTTTATAACTTTAAAACTACATCATGGACTGCATCTTTGTGCCTAAAAATTCAAATTTAATATAAAAATAATAAAAAAAATACTAAGTCTATTATGTAATTATCCTCATAATTTCTTTAGACAATTTTTTTTTTGAAAAAGAATAAATTATTACGTAAAGGATTTAGGAGTCTATTTTCAATTTTTTATTATCAATTCTGGTAATAAAACAATAATGTTTTTATTTAATTTCTTTTTTTAATTAATATTTCATTAGTTATAATATAAAAGAAGTTTATCAAAAATAAATGCATGAAGAAATCATTAAGGAAAAGGAAAAGGAAAAGTAAAAATAAAATAAAATTACCATATAAATTATTAAGAGAAAAGGAGGTAAAGAAATTGGAACTTTGTAAGTTTGTCTTAATTCCTTAGAGCATTCACATCAGTCCGTGTATAAGTGTGTATAATAGAAAAAATGCTCAAATTTACACATTTTTGTTCAAAAACAGCCCACATCAGTCTTTTTAAAATCATGCAAAAGCTTCTAAAATTATCCACATGCTACAGTACCCGTGTAAATTTACACGGGTACTGTAGCATGTGTATATGAATTTTTAATAGTTTTTTTCTTTCTCCCCGGTATTGTAGCATGACTTTTTCTGGTACTGTAAGACTGTAGCACTGTAGCATTGGGTTAAAGAAATGAATATTTTATTTGAATCAATGTGTATAATAGACAAACTGATGTGGGTGTTTTATAAAAATAAATGTGTAAAATAGAAAAAGTAAGTTTTAGACTTGTAAAATAGAAAAAATTTCCAAAGACTGATGTGGATGCTCTTAGGCAGGGAATAAAGACAACAGTGCACTAATATACACCCTCTGGGTCATCGTCTGCACTTCTCAAATACCACCCACTACGTCATCGTCGACTCTTCTCAAATTATCTACACGACTACACCCTCTTTCAGATCTTCTCAAATCTCAATTCTACCCCTCTCAATTTACACAAATTTCCAATCCCACCCCTCAGATTCAATTCCCATTTTAATCTCAATTTCTAGGGTTCCGCTAATCCCATCGGTTAGTGAATGCACAAAAAAAAAAAAAAAAAAAAATAGAGGACCTTGAATTCGTAATTGGGAAACATAATTGAGCATTGAAAGTGTTTTTTTTCTATCGTACTTTGCAGGTTACTGATTTGGGAAACGTAATTGGGTTGCCGCTACAAAGTGTGTAAAGGTTAGATATTTAATTTTTTTTTTAATCTCCCTAGTTATTTTGTGGTCGAAGGGAGTTCAATTGCCATATTCACATTCGTTCAATTTCTACGTTTTTTGAATGTCTGACTATTAATGACAAGTAGAGATGAATATTTGAAATAGTGTTTATTTTTGCTACTTTTTTCATACCGGACTGAAATACAAACAAAAATTTTTAGATCTAATAATCTCTCTCCTTTCTCAATAACTTACTAACTTGCTCTTGCTCTTGGGTCACTGCCGCCATTAACACGGTGCCGTTGTCGCCACCATGTTGCCTGTAGCAACCCATTTGGTGATCTTCTCTTCACCTTCTCTTGCTGTTTCTTCTTCTCCTCCTTTGTCTGCTCAGACATGTTTCTTCTTCTTATTCTACTTCTTATGTTTCTTTTTATTTTAATCTTTAACTTTTGTTGTTTTGTGTGCTTGACAATTGATAAGCAGTGAAAGTCACTGACAACCCACGTGAACTTCATTCAAAAATTCAAACTTTGCTTTTTTTTTTTTATTTATTAATTATAACTATTTAATACTTACTTGATTTGTGTGCTCTGCCCAGACATCATAACACCACTACAAGTACAATGATTAGGGCCATTTATTTAAGGCCTATTTTATTATTATTATTATTTAATACTATCAATATCAATTATTTATTTATAAACATCAATATCAAATCTATTATATATATATATATATACATATATTTTGCAGAGAATATTATATATTATATAATACTAGTATAATAAAGTGAAATTGAAATGTCTTTTTTTAATAGGTACCTGCATGGAGATTATTGATTCACGATCAGATTGATTGGGTTGGGTTTAATGCTTGTTTGTGGGGTTGGGTATATTGCACATATATTATATAAAGTCTAAAGATGGGCTGTCATTGGCTATTTGGGTTTTGGTTCCCCTATACTGGTGGAGGGTCTTTTCAAGGAATTCTTTGGGCTCTTTGTTTCTAGTCTTATAAATTAAAAAAACTTTTTAACTATTCTTCTCACCTTGATACTTCTGTCTACTTGTTTTTAGGGGATGGCTTTTTTTTTTTTTTGGGTGCAATATTTCAGACACAATAGTCATTAGAGACCAGAGGACACAAAATAAGTAAATAAAACAAATATAAAAGATAGCTAAGATAGGAAGAGCTATCACAACAAGAAAAGTCTCATTATCATTAATGGTTTTCCATATGTGGTGTGGATTGTAACTAAAACTAGGTGATTACATTGAAACTGAGAAATTTTGCTATTAATGTCTGTCTAAGTTGTTAATTGTTTGTTTATTTATTTATTTACTTTCATTCAGATCTTGCGGTTATTCAGCGAATCCACTGAAAGTATAGCTATCTTAAAGGTTGATTTGGCTGATGCAAAGAAGCGTCTTAGTGCCCGCAATAAACAATTGCATCAGTTGTGGTATCGGTCAGTAGCACTGCATCACATAATTTCCCTGTTAGATCAAATTGAGGGCATAGCTAAGGTTTGTCCAACTTTTTTCCAGCTTTAAGATAATATCAGATCCAATAGTATTGCATACTTTTGCTCAAGTGGAATTTGGGGTGTGTAGTAAATTACTAATGGAACTTCTTAGCATTTTATGGGTATTACTGCTTTTACTGTGTTTTGAAAAATTAACTCCACTATATTGTTTGCAGCTTAAAAAAAAAGTCTTTTTGAAATGAAGGAAAATGGTGTTTTAGGGTATTTTCCTTGTGAAATGAGCCACTTAAACAAAAAGCATTAGTTTATTGTGCTTAAGATATTTATCAAAGAATATATATGCATCACTGTCATTTGCATTCAAATGATGCATGGTCATATAGCAACAATACTTCCAAGGTTAAATTTCTACCAGTACATGCAGTGTTTAATAGTGACTGACTGTCTCACCATTTAATTTCATGAGTTGTAGAATTTATGGTAAGGATATATTAACTGGGCATTAAGTGATGGAGATTGCAAAGTTTTTGTCTTCTCCAATTCAATTTCTCAATATTTTCTTGACACAACAAGAATGATGAGAATTTGAATAATGAGTATTTTTCATCAATTATCTTGCTGAGATCTTTCAACTGAAATTGGGATAGGTTGAGAAAAGTATCGGTCTTAAAATGAAAGAAAATTCTGTAACTTTTAATGACCGAACTCTTACAAAAATTCTTAATTTGGTAACTATTGTTCTTTTATGAACACTTTTTACTTATAAAGCAAGAGTATTGCTGAAAATAGTCTATTATGATTGTTGTTGTTTCAATAACAAGCAATTTTGTTTATATTTTTTAATTGGTTTTATTTCTGAAGAAAATTGGTTTATACTTGGTAAGTAGTTCACTTCTTTTACATCTATGAATGATGATAGAGACATCATAATAGAGAACTTGTTTAACTCATCAACCTACTTCATCTCAAGTAAGAATGTGTTTGTTGAAATTATGATAGGGACATCAAGATGGATAAAAGTTGGATGCATGAAACTGATAGAACTAGTACACGATATAGTGAAGGTGTTAAGCAGTTCATTAACATGGCACGTGGTCATGCGGATCGAGTTGGTAGGATTAAGTGTCCATGTCGTAAATGCACAAATCGGTATTATCACCATATAAACGCGGTGGAGACTCATTTGATTGTGAATAGATTTGATTTGAATTACACCGAATGGATATTTCATGGGGAAGAAGATCCATTTTTTAAACATGTGCAAGTTGAGCATAATGATGACAATTCACAAGCAGAGGACATTGATGACGTTGGAGAAATGTTAGATGACATTTATAGGGGGACATTTCCTGATGCAAATATAGGTGAATCCTCCACTTCTCCAGGTCCATCAAACAATGATTACAAATCAAGACCTTTTGATCAGTTGTGGGAAGATGCCCAACGTGAGCTTTATCCAGGTTGCAAGAAGTTTTCTAAACTCTCTTTTTGTATGAAGTTGCTTCATATAAAGACACTTTGCAATTGGAGTGATAAGTCGTTTGATTTGATGATTGACTTGATAAAACAGGCGCTCCCAAATGGGGAGTCATTGCCAAAATCGTATTATGAAGCAAAGCAGTTTAGGCGAGACTTGGGTTTTAGCTATGAGTTGATACATGTATGCAAAAAAGTCTGTACACTTTTTTGGAAGGAAAATGCTGATAAAGAAGAATGCCCAAAATGTCATACTTCAAGATGGAAAGAGGACAACGGTAAAGGTAAAAAAATTCCTTGGAAGGTCTTAAGGTATTTCCCAATTAAACCAAGGTTGCAGAGATTGTTTATGTCGAAAGATATAGCTAAAGACATGAGGTGGCACAAAGATGAGCGACTTGAAGATGGAGATTACCTTAGACATCCTGCCGATTCAATAGTGTGGAAAGAGTTTGATAAAAAACATGCTTGGTTTGCTGCAGATTCCCGCAATGTGCGACTTGGTTTAGCAAGCGATGGGTTCAATCCATTTGGTAACATGAGTACATCATATAGCATGTGGCCAGTAGTACTCATGCCGTATAATTTACCTCCATGGAGGTGTATGAAGGATCCGTATATGATTTTGTCCTTACTTATTCCTGGATGTAAGGCACCTGGAAACAAAATTGATGTGTACTTGCGGCCATTGGTGGATGATTTAAAAGAATTATGGAATGAGGGCATCAAGACATATGATGCATCAATGCAACATTCATTTAAGTTGCATGCAGCGTTATTCTGGACTATAAATGATTTTCCTGCATATGCGAACTTATCTGGGTGGTCTACCAAGGGAAAGTTAGCATGTCCCATATGTAACGAGAATACAGAGTCGAGTTATTTGAAGTCTAGCCACAAATTGTGTTACATGGGTCATCGTCGATTCTTACCTTTGGAGCATAACTGGCGCCAAAAAAAAGAATTTTTTGATGGAACTGAAGAGCATAGGATAGCCCCTAATGAATTATCAGGAGATCAACTGTTACAACAACTAATGAATGTTCCAGAAGTGCAATTTGGAAATGATGAAGCTATAAGAAAAAGAAAGCGCACGAAGATTGAGTTGAATTGGACAAAGAAAAGTATTTTTTTTGAGTTACCTTACTGGTCTACATTGAAACTAAGACATAACTTAGATGTCATGCATATTGAGAAGAATATATGTGACAGTGTCTTAGGTACACTGATGTATGATAGTGGAAAAGGGAAAAATAAAGACACTTCTAATGCACGAAAGGATTTAGAAGATATGGGCATACGTAAAGATTTGCACTTACAGAAAACTGGTACATCTACAAAAATGCCACAAGCAAAGTATACATTGACAAAAGCTGAGAATACAAGATTCTGTGATTGGCTGAAAAATGTGAAGTTTCCTGATGGGTATGCATCTAACATTAGTAGATGCGTGAACACCAATGAGGGTACGATTTCAGGAATGAAAAGCCATGATTTTCATGTACTCTTACAACGATTACTTCCTGTTGCAATTCGTGGATATTTCAATGATAATATACGTACAACATTGATTGAGTTGTGTTTATTTTTTAAGGACTTGTGTTCACGAACATTGAAGTTAGATGTCTTAAATCAAATGAAGGAAGACATTGTTGTGATTTTATGCAAAATGGAAATGATATTTCCACCCGCTTTTTTCGATATAATGGTACATCTAGCTCTTCATTTACCTCGAGAGGTAGAGCTTGCAGGCCCTGTTCAATTTCGCTGGATGTATCCAATTGAAAGGTTTCTTGGTAAATTAAAGCGGTTTGTGCGAAATAGAGCACGTCCAGAAGGGTCAATTGCTGAAGGATATTTATCTGTTGAATGTTTGACATTCTGCTCCATGTATCTTCGTGAGATTGAGACAGTTTGGAATTGTGAGGAGCGGAATAGCGACAGGTGCCAGGGGGAAAGGGATGTAGGCTTGTCTATTTTTTCACAACCAGTACGTCCTTTAGGAGTAGCAAAATATGTAAGACTTGATGATACGCATCTCACACAAGCTCGATGGTATGTGCTTAGCAATTGCTCAGAAATTGATTCATATAAAACGTAAGTGTTTCATTGAATTTTTTTTTTCAAGTTATATGTTACTTAGCAATAAAATGAAGTGCTTATATGTTTTTATTATGTAGTAAGCGTTATTTGAAGATCCATTGATTTTTTTTAAAGAAAATTTTCATGTTACTTGAAAATAAAATGAAGTATTTTTTACGTATTTATAATGTAGTGAGCATTATTTGGAGATTCAGAGAGAAGGCATCATTGACATTGATCATAAGCATGAAGTTGAATTCGAAAATTGGTTCAAAAATCGTATATGTGGGAGTAATGCAACAAATGTGTCAAAAGAATTATATAGTCTTGCATGCGGATCTGATGCTTTAGTTGCAGTTTACCAAGGTTGCATTGTGAATGGTGTTAGGTTCCACACAAAAGACCGTGAACATAATCGTCGTACTCAAAATAGCGGTGTCTTTGTTTCGGGTGAAGATGGTGGAACAGAAACTGACTACTATGGTGAGTTGAGGAATGTTTATAAGCTAACCTACATGGGCAATAATCATGTATATTTATTTGAGTGTGATTGGTGGGACACTAGGGATGGAACAGGAATGCAAAGGGATGAGCATTGTACAAGTGTGAATACATCTCGTACATGGTATCATTCTGACCCATTTATCCTAGCATGCCAAGCTTCACAAGTTTTTTACTTGAATGATACCAAATTGGGCAGTAGTTGGCGAGTGGTGCAACATATGACGCATAGAAACATGTATGATATTCCCACAAGCACAGAGAAAGTGCATGAAGAAAATGAAGAAGATAATGGTGATGCGGTATACCAAGAAAGTGAATGTATTGGGGTTAATGCAACAGTTCAACAAGAAAATGATGAGGACTCAACTTTGTTACATAGAGATGGTGTGCCAGCAATAGATTTGGGGGACTTAATACCTGTTGATGATGTATATGTGCAACTTGATGAAAGTATGTTCATCAATGATGACTTGTCTAATGAGGAATGGGATACAGATTCCAACAATGAAGAAGAAACATATAGTCATGACGATGTTTCAAGCTCAGATCAGGAAAAAGATTTATCTAGCAACGATGAATCTATTGGAGATCTTGGGGATGAAGATTAAGTTGAGTTTTAATGCAGGTTAAGTTTTGTTAAATACATAATGCTTTCATATCTTCTAAGCTATGGTATTTTTGAAAAATAAAAAAGTTAAAGTTTTACTTGGATGTTAAAACTATTTTGTACACGTTTTTGTCATCTACTTTAGTTCACCTTTACATTGGTTATTCTTTTTATTTCAGGTTAAAATGTCGCATGCCTTGGGCTACTAATGATGTTGAGGGGAGATACTTTTCATTGCAAACTTGGTGGTATATCTTCTTGAGGAATTTGTTATTGTTTTATTATTATTTGAGAGAGTAGATTTGAATTTAAATTATGTATATGATATAGAACTTCGGTATTATTTTTCCTTATTAGTAGTTATTGATTGAGTAGTTGTTATGCTTATACGAGTATTTGTGATTGAAAATTTGTGATGTGTGGAATTATGGTTTATTAAAGTCGGATTATTATGGCAGCGACCTGATTGTCCTTATAATGAGTTCCTCTTTTTTAGCCCAATTTAAAACTCCTGTTTATAACATGCAAATAACACTTTGTCTTCTATATTATGGTAATCCATCTGGCAAAATCTAATTCACAAATGGCTAGCATGTGATCCTTGTAGAAGATCCAGTTGCTTGACCCACTCATGCTGTGAAACTTCCTGATTCATTTGCAAAATATACTACACAGTTGTCTGGTATTAAAGCACATTGTTTATGTGTTATTCTACATTTTGACAAGTGCTTGCACTTTTGGAACTCATTGTTGTGTTTGTTTGTTTGGATAGGAGATTGAGAATGAGAAACTTAATTTGGAACATGTTTAGCTTTCAGAGGAGAATAGTGGGTTATGTGTGTAGAATCAAAAATTGGCTGAAGATGTTTTTAAGCAAAAGAACTAGCTTCTGCTATTGTTGTGGAGCTGAACAATTTGGCTGGTGAAGTGTCAAAGTCCTCCAACATTTCGGTTTCGAGTCTCATGGTCTTCAAAGGCTGTGAGTAGTCTCCCTTTCTTTTCCCTCCTTTTGTGTTTACTTCTATAATTCAATGTTATTGTAAATTATTCCGTATAAATCTAAAATTTTATTGGCACCATTCAGAAGCTTTTTTTTTTGGTCATTGATAAGTCTTAGCAAGATGCATAATTTGGCAAATTCAAGATTTACTAAAATGAGAATTAATTGGATGTACCAAGCCCATGAGTCTTCTTTTTAATTTTCAAGTCATTTTTCCTTTAATAGTTCTTCTATTTCTTAAGGCCTTAGATAACCGACCAAATTCATATAGAGATTGAGAGCTTAAGAAAACTCTAGCAACTTTTCTTATAGCTTTGTGGGTGTGATTGCAAATTGAGAGTTTAAGGAAACAGATGAACATTTTTGACATCTTTTAATGAAAAATTAAATGGAAAAAGGAATGATGGAAAAGACTCTATGTGATAATTGAACTATCATAACATTTTAAATTGTTACTTTTTTTCACCTTCAGTTTAATTTAATGACTTTATTGCCTCCAAGCCATTTGTTGAAGAGTTAACTTCTGTTGGGTCTTGTTTTGAAGGTTATGCTGAAAGTACCAGTGGTGGTTCGTCTTGAAGGCACAAATGTGATTAGAAAAGAGCACGATCTCACTCTTTTGTTCAACTTGTAAGTCCAAGGCGTTTACCAGACACTATGTAAAAGAAACAAAGTTTTTATTTTTATTTATCTTAGAAGAAGAAACTAAACTCAAAGTCTAACACTTCAACTTTGGGGAGTGTCAAAGTTCACATCTTTCCTGGTTGTGTTAAATTGAGGTACTTTTGATGATCTCTCTTCATTTTACCTTCTGGGTATTCTTTAATTTTGGTGAACAAGTTGTGGGTACCTTTGAAAATCAATAATTGTTTCATGGTTCAGTTGTGGGTCTCTGTGTCTTAGAGTTTCACGGGTTTTGAATGATTTTTGGAGTTTTTTTGTGTTTTGGGTATAATTAATTGGTGAATTGTAAAAAGGGTCTGAATTTAATTTGAGTTATGGAGTACTTTTTAAAAGGAAACTAGTTTGGAAATACTGAGAAAATTGGATATGGAATTTTAGCAGTTACTTTTCTTTTCCTTTTCTTCTTTGTCTTGTTCCTTGTTGGCTCTTGTTTTGTGTTTTGTTCATTGCAACAAGTTTCAGCTTGGTTGCATATCTTAATGAGGAATTCATTATCATTTGATTAGTATTTGAGTGAATAGATTGGAGCTTTTATTATATATATGATAGTGAACTTGGGTATTATTTTCCCTTATTACTAGTTATTGATTGAGCAATTGTTATGCTTATATGAGTATTTTTTATTGAAATTTTTTTTATGTGCATAGGATTGTGCTTTGTTATTTCCCAACAGGTACCTATGTAAAATTCAGAATGTAAATTTTAAAGAAAAAAAAAATGTAAAATATTATTAGCGACGACAATGTCATCACTAATATTTTATCATATCATTAGTGACGACAAACAATATCATCGCTAATATGCAATTTTTAGTGATGACATGTTTGTGGTCACTTATATATCATTATCTGTAATGACAGCAAGCGTCGTCGCTAATAGCTAGTAATGACATATTAGCGACAACAAAAATGTCGTTGTTAATAATAATCTACTAGTGACAACAAAAAAATTCGTCACTACTAATGAGCTAGTAGTGACGACATTTCGTCTTGGGGTCTTGAGTTATTTATGACGACAATTGTCACTATAAGCGATGACTTTATAGTCGTTAATAGTATTGTATTTGCGATGACATTAATATCATCACTAAAAAACTTTTTTGTTACCACTTTCGTTTAACGAAAGTTAGCGACGACATTTTTCATCGCCAATATAATTAGCGACGATATTTAAAGCATTAGTGACGACTATATGCCGTCGCTAAAGACCAAATTTCTTGTAGTGTATATATATATATATATATATGTTCTAGAACATATGAAGATATTATATATATCATGATATATATTGCTACAAATACCATCCATCATGGTTTTCTAGGTTCTTTTTTATTTTTTATTTTATAATCTAATGTGGAACTTAATAAAAAAAATTGAGGATTAAAAAGTGTCTTAATAAATATTTCTATATGTACCATCCATTAAAAAGTGTCTTAATAAATATTTCTATTAATCCTCAATTTGATGCCGAAGACTTCGCTTGGTTCAAGTCTTGGCTTTAGGCATGCCAGATTTGACCTTTTTTTTTTTTTTTTTTTTTTTGAGAGAGAGAGAGAGAGAGTTTCAACTTAACATTCGCTTCTGATAATAACTTTTTTTTATCAAAACAAGACACCAATCAGTTTTTGGTGTATGTGAGGATTGAAACTCAGATCTCTTATATATACAACCATTAGAGACTTTATCAGTTAAACTAACTGAAACTCGTATCTAATTCTTACTTCCAAGAGAAAGGGACAGAGAATTATATATATTTATATATATAGGGAGAAAATGGGCAAATGCCTTTTTCGTGCAAATTATGTAGTGTTTTATCCCCTTTCTCAAATTAATTAAGGAAATGCCCCTCTTTTGAAACTCGATTTTCTTAAAATCAAGTTTTAAAAAAAAAAAAAAATCTTTTTCTAGAGCCCTAGAGTAGTAATTTAAAGAGCCTATAATAACGTTTTAAGGACCTATAGTGGAGTTTTAGAACTCGAGCTCTATGAACTCGAGTTATAGGCAATTTTTTTTTTATTACCTATAAATCGAGTTCATGGAGCTCGAGTTCTAAAACGCCACTATAGGTCTTTAAAACGTCACTATAGGCTCCTTAAAAACGCCATTATAGGGCTTAACCCGATTTTGAGAAAATCAGATTTCAAAAGAGAGGCATTTCCCTAATTAATTTGAGAAATAGGACAGAACGCTACATAATTTGAGCAAAAAGGACATTTGCCCATTTTGGCCATATATATAGGGCAAGTCCGATTAATAGTGTGATGCTTTTACTTGTGACTTTGTTGACATTATGCCTGAAACATAAATCGAAAAGTCCGCAATTTTGCTAATCAGTAAATTGAGAGAGAAATAAAATATGTTTAATTACTTATTAAACCAATTATTTTAATTTATGTTAGTGTTCCTCATAAGCAAAAATCAAATATCTTCCCTCGTTTTCTAGCGGCTTTTGAGAAAATATATATATATATATATATATATATATATATATACACACTAGAGGCAAAAAGAATAGGAATAACTTCTTTGTCATTTAGACTCTGTTTGGTTAGAGTGATTATTGGAGGTATGAAAAATAAATGAGAGAAAAGTAGGGAAAAAATAGAGTTTGTGGTTATTTAGTTGAGGGCGGAAAATGGAGAAAATTTTGGTGGAGTTTAGGAGTTTTCTCCTCGAGCCATCAAAACATAATCTCCCCAAATTCAGGAGAAAATGAGAAAGAAAAGTGTGCAAAAATATTAGGACAAAAAAACTCATGTCATGCTTCTTCTATCTCTAGTTTTTTAACTTTTTTTTGCCTTTTGTTACATGCTGACTATGTTACTTGCTGCCTTTGTGTCATTTTTGGTTTTTCTGTTTTATTTTATTTTATACATAAATGCTACCTTTCCGTTTATTTGTTTTTTTAAATAAAAAAGAAAACAGGGCATAATTTTTGTTTTAATAAACTTGGTGGGATTGTTTTTTTATTTTAATTGAGATAATTTTTTCAATAAGGACGTATGAATTAATTTATATAAATTATATTTTTTATTTTTTTTTCACTTCTCTTTTCCATTGAAACAATAATTTTCGATTTGATTGGCATTGTCACATTATTGCCGACGGAAAAGGAAAATTTGGGTTTGGTGGTGTTGTGGCATATGCCATTCTGAGAGATCAGCCCGACTCTCTTGCCAAAACTGTCCAAAGGCTACCAGATTGGATCAAGCCGATCGAGTGGATCTGGTTAATTGGGTCCCTACATTGCCGTACTTGTGAGTTGTGACTTGTTGACATATAGAATTTGAGGACTTCGTATAGACTGAGAGAAAAAGTATAGATAACTAGAGACTCATACCAATTATTTTATTAGATGTCAGTATTTCTCAAAAGCAAAATTCAAAATGTCTTTTCTCCTTTATTAACACCTTTTGAGAAGCAAAAGTATTAATAGTAAATTTGACAAATTAATTATTACTAAGAAAAAAAAAAAAAAAAAGGAGTAGCTTCTTTGCCTTTTACTCTAATAGAAGCTATGTACTCCTATATAGGACACATCAAATTGATAAGTAAGAATAATTAGAAAGCTTGGAACAGATCCCTAAGATTGTAGGGCCATACACTATTGGGCTTTCTTGCCCCATTCCACATTTGATCTGCTAACTGTTTGTACACCATTTGTGTGAGATGGTATGAGTCCCAAAACACATATTCATTTGGATTCTTACAGAGTTGGAATTCCTTCTCCAGTCTTTTTCCTCCACAGCTAAACACTCCTCTGAACTGCCCAAACCCACAGCATGCTCCTTTACCTTCCTTGAAACCTTCATTAAAAAAAATAAAAATAAAAATCTCTGTTCAATAATTTACAAGTTTATTTAAAAGAAAACACTAAATTCCCTTCTTTTTCGTTTTTTTTTTTTTTTTATTTTATTAGCAACATAAAAAGTTGTATGGGCAATGCCTAAATTTGAGACTATTTCGGCCACTTTCTTATTGGGTATTTTTTTCTCCAAGGAAGATGGTATCCAAGTTATTTAAGGGCTGACCAGTTTCACTTGGGCCCATAAAAGCTATTTGTGCTAAAAAGAAAGTTCCATCACTTGTTTCTGACATACCATGGGCCTGACTATTTTCCACACTATATTAAAGAGTAATGATAGTAGGCCCACTTAATCCCAACATAACTCAAATTTCGAACTGCAGCACATTTACTCCTTTTTTGATCTAGTACAGCCCATCTATTCACCTCCTCACATGTCAAAGGAAAGAGATTATGTGCCTGTAAATAGATATGACATACCATATTTTGAGGGATGATTCATTCTTCTTCTGAGATTGATGTTGAAGTTGTACAATGAATACTTGAAACCCTTCAGCTGCTTCTCTAATTTCCGGAGGAGCTTGGACAAAGCTTTATTGTGCAATTTCACAAGTGATGAAGCTTCTTCTAAGCAGCTACCATTGTTTTCTGCTTTGACAATTCTGATGCCTGGAGCACAGCCCATGGGTGGCAAATTGATGAACCCAAATTTCCTACCACCTCTTTTATATATATCCTGCAATAACCCAAAATAGTTCTCTTACAACATGAAATGATTGACCTCGCAATTTTTTTTTCTCAAACGAATCTCGAGAAAATATTTTTCCGTAACTTTTTCAGTACCAGTAATATATGATCTATTGTTATTGGTATATAATAACAGTAATGTCAATGGTGGATTCATATAGAGAATAATGTTATTCTAATCACAATAAACTATATTAACAAATTGTAGAATAATTTTGTAAAATAAAAATTATTCTATCTCTAGCATTTTTTTTCCTATGAAGAAAAAGAAAGAGAAATAGTGTAGCTACAACTTACTTTGACGATGGTTGTCAAGTTGCCAATCACAATCCCCACGTATTCTGATTTGGAATAGGAGTTCAATACAGTGGAATTGGTTAAGAAAATACTCATGTAATCATTGGTTCCAATGCTAAACAAGTACACAGCTTTTGATAATGTTATTTCGGCTTCAACTTTGCCTAACTTGCTTCTCAACCAAGCCTGTACCTTCTTATAGTACTTTAGCTGTGTTTTAAGATCAATCACCTAAAACCCAAAAAAAAAAAAAAAAAAAAAGCACATAATTACTGAGATGCTTTTAACGCATGAATTCGCTGATTGTCATGTCTATGCTAATTTGTGGACTCAGTTTGTTTTTCTTGACTTTAGTACTTTAGATTGTATTATTATGGGTCCACAAATGTATTTTATTATTTTTTCACATAGATGTTGTCAAACTGTAATTATATATCACCTTTTGGGCCTCACTTGACGTTTGACAACTCAAGTACTGCACTTACAACTTGTGGCCCAAACATACTTGGTGCTAAAAAAAGTAAAAATGGTAATTGGTAAAAACAAAAGCTTACTTTGCCACATGCTCAACTCAAGTAAACATCTATGCCACCATGAAAGGTTTGGCTTTAAGTGTTGACTACACATATGTATCAAAAGCTAACTTGCCGTACGTGTGAGACACATTACCATTTTAAATTAACTAGACTAAATGTTATGTAAATCATCATCATATTTTGCAAATGCTATTGACAAAGAAAGCATATATAGCATGTTTCTTAATTTCTCTGTGATGTGAATGCACGTACCGCCCCTTGAAAGGTTTCAACTAGAGCACCAGCACCAGCAGACGCAAAATTCACTCCATAATAGTATTGATTATAACCAGGTTGTAAAAATGGTGGAATCAATGGCAGCTTTGCATATTCAGCTACAATGAAATTAATATATTTATATGTCACTCACATATATACAAGACAAGGAATTAAGCAGACAGAATCTTTGTTTGTTAACCAAAACAGATTCGAACATAAAAGATAAAGACATATATATATATATATATATATATATATAGCTAAACAAAGATTTGCAAATCTCACTTACCAATAAAATCTGAAATCAAACGCCCATCAGAGAACCTCCCAGTTGGGAACTTGAAATAAGTTTCCCCGTAAGGCCAGAAATTTGCTTGGTCAAGGGTTGTGGTGTTGATGTAATTGTTGTTGCCAGCATCAAAGAAAGAGTCTCCGAAAATGAACAAAGCAACATGATTTCTTGAATGCTCGGATCTAGTCTCAGTAGAAGTAGTACTGCTTGAAACGAGGACTAAATGAAGAAAGAAGATAAGGAAGAGAGAGCTTGGCCTTGCCATGACTAATTTCCTTAACATAGTTGCATTTATACTACAATGTGTAAAACACTGTAATATATATATATATAACCAACACTTGTATTAACTTTGTTTGTACATGCGTCGAACAACTAAAAAGTATTCTTACCTGATGATTCTCAAAAAAGAAAAAAGTATTCCTACCTATAGGCCATAGAGAACAGAGATTGTGGTTTTTAGAGAAATGCCAAGTTTAGAGTCTTCAGACCAGTCGGCGCCATTCAAGATATAGATGCGTGGAACAAGCCGAATGAAAACGTGCATTCCTTAAAGAATTGGACAGTAAAGTCAAATCCATTTAAAGAAATCGAAAAGGCCAAGTTGCACATTTCTTTTAGTTTGAAAGAGGACAATAACTCGGCTTCATGAAACATCATGAATTAAAAATATATACATGAGAAAGGAACTTTTTTTGTTTTTTTAGTCCAAACACTACTTGAAGGGGCCAATTTGGGATCAGCGAACCAAATTAAATAAAATATAGGAGGAAAGAGAAAAAGAAGAAAGAGGAGGAAATATCCTCTAACGTTCGTTGAACTCCACTATTTTTCTTTGATATCTATAATTGATACGTATCACATTCTAACACATAAAATTGAAAAAAAAAAATATATATATATATATATATATATATAAAAGAAATAGTATTAAAATACTTTAAAAAATTGAATATAAAATTTAAGTTGGTGTAACTAACTATTTATGTTTAGGACATCAATCAAAATCCCCTTTCTATGATAGTGGTTATGTTTGTGAAAATATGAATAATACACTCGAACAAATATTTTGTAAATTATTTCGAAAACAATTTGAACTAAGGCAAAAAAATCTCTTTTTAAAGAGATTCAAGTTCTTTGTGGTTGGCTCCTATCGCCATCCGATGCACGTGTTCTAGACCCATTTTCTCATACTTTGGGTCTGTTTGGATATCGCTTATTGCTGAAAACTGAAAACTAAAAACACTGCAGCAAAACAATTTTTAAATGTGTGAATAGTACCATGGAACCCATTTTTAATGAAAATTTTGCTGAAAAAAGAGGTTTGTGGATCCCGTGAACAGTACACGGGACCCACTAACACACACTATTGTAGCCATGTGCAAACGCCAAACGCAAATGTATATGGAAAAACGCAGTATCCAAACATTCACTTTATACTTAAGTGCAATAACTTATAACACTTCACTTTATCAATGCGGGATTCTTGTTTGTTTATACAAAAACACTAACTCCTCACTTTACATTTATTAACCATATGAAACTCCCATAGTTTCTCATTTAATTTTTCAAATTAATTTGTTTTAAATTACATTTTAATAAAATGTATCAACATTCTCCCACTCATTCTAATATTAAAATTTAGTAAATAGAAAAGTTAACTCCATAGATAGAGTGGTTTTAGACTTGAATTGTTACTTTAAGGGAAATTAAGTGTCATTGATTACCAAGGTTTTCAGAACCGGACCGGACCGGGAGGTCGGACCGTGAAAATCAGGAACCGAGATGAAAACCGGTTTTTTAAGCCTAAAGAACTGGATTTTTAGTTAATTCCGTGAACCCCTAAAACTGGGGTTGGACCGCACGAACCGGTGGCAAGAACCATGCGGTCCAACCCTTTAGCCATTTTTTTTTTTTAATAAAAACAACTTAACACAATGCTATCCTACTTAATTAAATTATCCATCTCTTATAAGGAATTAAAAAAATATATAATTAAAATCCTTCAAAGATATTCAACTTTACTTCAAAAATTAATCATAAATTTTAATGTTTTCATGGTTATTATTTTATTTTATTAACTTTATTATTTAATTATTAAATATATGCTTGAAAATCATTAAATTTCCCTCACATATATAGATATATTAGTCAATTTTGCTAGTTTTATAAATTTAACATCTATATTTAGGCTTTAATTAATTATTAAATTAATTATGACGTCATCCCGGTTCTACCCCGATTCGACCTCGATTCGACCTCAAAAACCTTAAATCTCTCCCTTTTACATTTCAATGAACGGTCTGGGTCTGAAAACCTTGTTGATTACACTTAATAAGCCAGGTGTTAACTTGAGCTTTATTAGCTAGCTCATTGCAGCTTTATACCAATCCTAGTTTTTATTAAGTCCAAATCTCATAGGGAGCGGCTCCACTTTCACATTCAGATAAGCAAAATCCATCAAGAGGGCTCCTGTAATTCTGACACTCCACTCATAAAAGCTATTATTAAGAGTTCTTTTAGGTATACTCAACCTCATAAACATTATGCAAAAAATGCACCTGTACCATAGGGAAGGGCAAACAACAAAAATAAATAGTATTCTAGACTCTATGTGATTCATTTGAATTATCTAGCTCCATCTCCTTTTATGTATTCTAGACTCTTTCTCTTGCCAAGCCCTTGGTAAATAGATTTGCAAGATTGTCACAAAATTTAATATAATCCCCATTAATGATGCCACTACTCAAATAAGATCTCACGGTACTAAGTTTTCTTTTTATGGGTCTAAATTATCTGTTATAATAATGATTTCTTACTCTACCAATTATAGCGATTCCATCACAATGTATTAAGATAGGTGAAATTGGATTTTCCTAATTTGGAATTTCATACAATAAATATCTTAACCTATTTACTTCTTCACTTACTGAAGCAAAAGCAATAAGCTTAGTTTCCATAGTTGAATTAGCAATAATGGGCTTCTTCTTCTTTTTTTTTTTTTTTTTCCAGAGTAAAAGACCACTACCTAGAGTGAAAATATAACCAATAGTAATGAGAAAATCACCTAACATAGTGTTCCAATTGGCATCACTAAAACCTTCAACCACAACATGGTACTTTATGTAAAACAAAACATGACTTTGATACAAGATAAACATTTCATTACATGTTCAATGGCATGTGAATGATCTCTACTTGTCTTGCTAGTAAATTTACCAAGTACTCCAATTGCACATGCAATATGAGGTCTAGTGCAATTAGTAGCATAGCACAAACAACCAATTATGCTACCATATTCCTGTTGACTAACTACCCCATTGTCATTACTCATAGAAAATAAATGAACACTAGAATCAAAAGGCATAGCAACACGTTTGCAATCAAGAATATTATATTTTTCTCATGCGACAAATCAAGAAAAACCTCATCACATGTTTTTCTAATTTCATGCCCCCCAAAAAAATAGTTAACCTCACCAAAATCTTTTACAGAAAAATGGCTTCCAAGCATATTTTTTGTCTCATTTATAATGTGAAAAATTAGAACCAAAGATTAATAAATCATCCACAAAGAGGCTAACATTAACATGTGAGTTTTCCCAACAGTTAGAGTGGATGAACTTGTGACATTCATTTGACTCATAGACATTTTCAATCACGTAGGAATCAAATTTTCCATGCCAATATAGGGGCTTGTTTTAAGCCATATAGGATCTAATTAAAGCCTTCAGGTTAATCCATATAATTTTCCTCTTCTAGGTCCCCATTTAGAAAATTTAGTAACTAGAAAAAAAAAAAAAAAAAAAAAAAAAAAAAAAAAAAAAAAGAAGGTCAAAGAAATCAAGATCAAGTCTAGTTTTAAACTTATCTACTGTACTATTAGACTTAAGTTTCTTTCCACGAACCTATTTACAACCTATGGTTTTACAAGCTGATAGTAATACACTACAACAAAATGTATTTTAAGTGACGAAAAAATTCGTCACTAAAAGTCCAATTTTTCGTCACTAAGGACCTTTAGTGACGAAATTGGACTTTTAGTGACGAAACTCATTTCGTCACTGTAGCCCCGTCACTAAAAGTCCTGGTGACGAAAATTTTCGTCACTAAAAGTCCAATTTGATTTAAAAAAAAAAAAAAAAAAAAAAAAACTTTTTGTGACGAAAAGGTTTCGTCACTAAATGTTTTTCTCACTAAAAACACTATTCAGTGACGAAAATATTTCGTCATTAAAAACACTTTAGTTTACTACATCATATTTAGTGACGAATAATTTCATCACTAAAACTATTTTTAAGAAAATCCAGGCACATATAGTGACGAAAATATTCGTCACTAAAAAAATTTCTTACAAATTTTTGCTATATTTAGTAACGAAATTTTCGTCACTAAAACAATTTTTTGTTGCTATATTTGTGACGAAAAAATTCGTCACTAAAACTTATTTTCTGTTTTTATTTTTTTCATGGCTTTGATATTGACCTGTAACCTATCATTACATTGTTAAAACCTCACATTTGAATAGCACATTTATTTCAACAACACATTCATAAAAAAAATCCATACATTCCAAAAGTAAAAAATAAAACAAGTATCCAATTCAAACTCCTTCTATACAATAATTGTTTGCAATACATACAATAACTCTACCTAAACCCTATTTTAGAACTAACGGAAGATGTCCTCATATGTCTTCAAGTAATGCCAAAAGTAAATCCCCTAAATAGCACATTTATTTCAACAACACATTCATAAAAAAAATCCATACATTCCAAAAGTAAAAAATAAAACAAGTATCCAATTCAAACTCCTTCTATACAATAATTGTTTGCAATACATACAATAACTCTACCTAAACCCTATTTTAGAACTAACGGAAGATGTCCTCATATGTCTTCAAGTAATGCCAAAAGTAAATCCCCTAAAAGCCACCAATAAGAAATCTGCACAAATATAAAAATAATATTTCGTTAAAATCGTAAAGTAAAAACATTAACTATGTTATAAGAAACATTTCTAACAATGCATTAACCAATAAATTAAAATCACAACTCCTAATGTATAAGTTGTAGAAAGCAAATAAAGTACTAATATATGGATGGTTTAATCTGCCATCGGATGTCTTACCCATTGTCATCCAACTTTTATCCATGTTTGACTACAATTACAAGATGTATGCTACTTTAGTAAAATAAGGACAACTCATGTATAATATATTCTAACATCTAAGTCTATAAGCTACTTAGATAAAGTTCTATCTCATACATGAATGCACAAGTCTATATTAATCCTTAAACCAATTTTCAACATCACAAATATAAAGTTTTACAAGTATTGAAATGAAATAAAATACTATTCATCACATCTAATTAACAATACTCATTAACATTTGCAAGAAATGAAAAATACTCCTAATATGAATTTAACCCATCTTATAACACCATGCAAGCCACCCGCTTGCTCCAACACAACAACCCACCACAAAACCAATTTCCAACATCACAAGTATAGAGTCTTACAAGTATTTAAATGAAATAAAATACTATTCATCACATCTAATTAACAATACTCATTAACATTTGCAAGAAATGAAAAACACTCCCAATATTAGTTTAAACCACCTTATAACATTGTGCAAGCCACCCGCTTGCTCCAACACAACTTCGTCATATGCAATTGGAGACTAGAGGTAATATGCTAACCTAGTGGTTTGCATCTATTTGACTCGTTACATGGATAAAAAAGGAATGTTTATCAGTACCAGTCACCAGTACCCTTCTCGATTCTCGACCCACGGTAAGATAAGTATGGTCGAGACCTGAACACCCAAGCGGTCGAACCGGAAGTAAAAGGGGAGCTATATCAAAAACAAATTCATTAATTCATTAAGCTTGTACAAGGGGAGCTATATCATTAGGAGAAGGAATTATTATGTTTCTAGAGTTAAATTTACAGATACTTCAACTTTCATTGGAAAGACAAACATATATATAAAAGCCAAAAAGTATGGATTGAAACTGAACTAAACTCAATGCTTTTGAGTGAATAGACCATTGTCCAATTGGTCTATTCAAAACTTACATCCATAACTTTAATGGTTCTCCTACACCACATTACCCATTGTCAGATTTGTCTTTAGAATTGATTGCCCCTTTTGACATTCTGCAAAGAGTTCTAAAATAAATATAGATTCCTAAATAGTGAATACTAATCTATCACCCCATGTATTTAACAATTATCCTGAATTCCCATAAAAGTTTTCAATCCCTAAACTTTCTAAGATTGAGAACCCATCCAAGAAATTCATTCAATAGAAACCACCATTACCATCAAAACTAAGTTCAGAGACCCACATAGCAATTTTTGCTTATTTAAGCACAAAACAGAAAGAAACATAGTATAGAAACTGACCTGAAAGCACCCTGGTATGTAGTCTGGTTGTTGACCCAATTCCTGAAAGTGAAAGTACAAAATGTAGATTTTGGTATGGGTTATCACTTTTCACTCGTACCCAAACTAAACAAAAATGCATATACCCATTACTATATCAAACAAAAAAATAACTAAAGGAACTAGAACCATTAAACAAAAATTAACAAAAAAATTAACTCAAAAGGAAAAAAATAAAAAATAAAAAAAAATACCGAAAGGTCGCGAACTGAAGCGTTGCCGGAAGCGTTACCAACTGCAGAGGATGAAGCGTCGCCGATGAAGTGTTGCCGATGAAGCGTCGCCAACTGCAGAAGGATGAAGTGTTACCGGTGAGCTAAAGCGTCGCCGATCGACGAGTTAAAGCGCCGCGAACGACAATCTGAAGCGTCACAATTTGGGCTTCTAAAGCGCTGCGAACAGCGAGCTCCAGCGTCTCAACGGCGAGCTCAAGCGTCGCGATCGCGAGCTTAAGTGCCACGACCGTGAGCTCAAGCGCAGCGATCGCGAGCTCAAGCGTCTCGACCGCGAGCTCAAGCGCCGCGATGGCAAGCTCAAGCGCCATGATCGCAAGCTCAAGCGTTGCGACCGAGCTCAAGAGCCGCGATGGTGAGATAAAGCGTTGCGACGGCGAGCTCAAGCGCCACGACGGCGATCTGGGCTTTCTCCATTTTAAGAATCTTCTGAGAAATATGTGAGGGAAAGAGAGAATAAAGTAGGAAAAGTGAAAAAGAAAAAAGGGCATAGTGTTTTTAGTGTTATACTTTTTAGTGACGACTTGTATGTCGTCACTATAGGTACCTTTAGCCACGAAAATTAGGATTCGTCACTGATACTCCCATCTAATTTTATGTTCTTATTTTTAGTGACAACTTATTTTCGTCACTATTTGTCACATTCAATGACGAAATTAGTTTCGTCACTAATAGTGTTCTTAGCAACACCTTTAGTGACAAAAGTTTTTGTCACAAAAAACTTAAACTTTTAGCGACGAAATAATTCGTCACTGTAAATGAATTTAGTTTGGCGCCTATATTTTTGTTTGGCGCCTTTAGTTCAACACAACATATAGTGACGAAATTTAATTTCGTCACTAAAAGTTACTAATTTTTTTATAAATAGTGACGAAATATAAATTTCGTCACTATATGGTACCTTTTTGTGACAAAAAATTTTCCTCACTAAAATTCGTCACTGAAAATACATTTTGTTGTAGTGTAAGTTTACTAATTTCCAAGTTTTGTTAGAAATTAAAGAATTCATCTCATCATTTATAGCCTCTTCCCAAAATACAGTATCAGATGATTCGAAGCTTCTTTTAAATTTGAATGATTTCATCACTATTGGAAACATAATAATTTAGCCTAAAATCATTTTCAACTCTAACTATTTTACTTCTTCTAGGGTTCTAATTCAAAATTTTCTTGTGTTTGTGAAGGAGAAATCCCCCTCCCCCCTCTTTTTCAATTTAATAATTAATTTTCTTCATGAAAAATTGCATCACTTGAATAGAAAATTATATTATTTTCAATGTAAAAAAGAATATATGTTGCATTATTAATTTCATAATCAAGAAAAGTACAAATTGTAACTCATACCTATTTTATTTATTTAGATTCTCTAACACCACAAAAAACTCCAACTTTTTTATCAAATTAATTTATTAAAATTTCATTTTAATATTAAATTATTCCAACAGTTTAAAAACCCTCAAATAATTTCTCACAATCCCTATCAATTGCACACCAAAAACTCAAACTCTCAATCTTAACTCACAAACTTGACATCCCGGAACCACATAAATCAATAAGGTTTTAAAGTTGGAAAATTTTGTGTGATAAATTCAGTGTCAAAACTCAAAAGGGGTTGTATACAATAGGAAAAAATTATGTCAAAGAAGTGAAAGAACTACTCGAAGACATTGAATAATTGAAGGTTTGCTTGAGCGAGTCAATGGAAAGCTCACATGCTAGGTTGGGTACTGCAGTGGGAGGCAAACTGGTTGTTTTTTGAGGTTGTATAAAGAGTTTAGTTACAAAGGTCATATATGAATTTTTCAAAGGTTTTCCACTTCATTACCAAAGTATATGTTCTATTATTGCTTTTAGATTGTATGATGTATTTGAGTGCTTTAATAAGGGTTGTGCAAATTGATATTTGTTAACTTCAGTGCTTAACCAGAAATTTAGTCATCGTTAATCAATTAATCCTATGATTACGTTATAGAGGTCAATATTTCCATTCCAAAAAAAAAAAAAAAAGTTATTGAGGTCTAAATCAGGTTTTTTTTTTCTTCCAACACCTAATAATATTGTTACACTCACACTACTCTTCATGATCACCTTGGATTAAAGCCTCAACAGGGACCTAAGTCACCAAATCTTAAACACAAATACTCATAGGTAAGACTCTAATTCTTCTATAAAAAAAATGGTAAGAGTCTAATTACAACTAATTCTTTATCTTATTTCTCACAGATATGAACCATCAAACTGTTTTATTTATCTTCTTATCGATTTGGAATTTCTACCCCTACATTTATAAATTGTCATATTTCTTTATTTCTCTATCTTTCGATGTGTTCACTAGTTTTTTTTTTTCCTAGGTGATATTATTAAGAATCGAATCCTTAGTCATTAAGCCACCACATGTGGCTCCCCTAACATTTAGGCTGGTCAAATGGACATAAAGATCTATTTGACGTTAGGAAAAGGTGATTATTCTTGTATTCTTAAAAATAATAATTAAGTTACTTAGGTTTTTATTTATAATTTAACTGTTGGAGATGATGTATACTCTGAACTTTTTATTTGAAACATCCGATCAATAGTGTTAATTGTGTTGGGTGCATGCCACCAAGGTCCAGCCCACAATAGTTTAATTGGCGGCAAGAGAGCAGGTAAGGACCCAAGATTGTAAGCTAGTGGGAGGCGAAAAATAAATAATAAAAAATAAAAAAACCTCCGCATCTATATAGTATTAAAAAATTATAAGTGTACAAAATATTTGTTTCTAAATACATTAAGATGCAATCATTTACCAACAAAAATAAAATAATGTTTTTTTTAATACTAGGCTGGCTAGGATTTTTTTTTTTTTTTTTTTTTTTTTTTTTTTTGTTGAAGTTAAAGTATAATAGTATTGCTAAAATTTTAACTTTTAGCATCTCAAAAAGTTATTTTATCTATTTTACCATCTCACTTTACAATATACAAAATATCAAATGTTCTATTTTTTTTACCACTTCATTTAAAATAATGGGTTAGGTTCAAGTTACACCTGATATAACTCTAAATAATGTTACACTGCTCAATATTTTTTAATTGGATGCAAATTTTGACAAATCTACCGTTAAATTACATTATTTTTCGTATATTCTCGATGCTTGCAAAATTTCAAAGTAATCAAAGATTAATAGCCATGTCATCAATCAATTTTTTTAAATTCAAGTTTTTGTAATTTAAAATAATGCATAAAAGATGAGTTTATAGATCAAATTGTAAATAACATTCAATTGACATGAAAATTGACATGATTATTAAGAACATGTAAGTTAACAGTGGGATTTTCAAAATATGAATTCTATAACAAGTTATTGGATGATGTAACATTGCTTAGAGTTACACCGGGTATAACTTGAACCCAACCCTAAAATAATATAAACAACTCATTAAAATAACAAACGAAGAGAGAGAATTTGAGTTTTTTAATTAAAGGAAGAGGTATAATCTTAATAAAATAATGTATTTTATTTTTAACAACTTGTTATAGTCAACTAGTATTTATACCAGTTTATTGTAATTGTAAAAAAATTTAGCTTTAGCTTCTCCAATAACATATGATTTTTTGGTTACTTGGTAGTAAAATAGTTTTTTTTTTTTTTTTTTTTTTGCTAAAATACAATCTCTATTGTGAATATTTTTATTGTTTTTATTAAATTTTTGGGTTGGATAGTTGCTATTAGGGTGAGACTAGCTAGGTTTATTGAGAAAAATGAGAGCCTGAGGTTTTGGAAGTGGAGTTTAACTACAAAAATGAAATATATAATAAGCTTTAAAAAAAAAAAAATTGAACCAAGGGAGGCTCAGGCCCCCTTGGGCCCCACCTAGGTCCTTCCCTGCAAGAGAACCACATGATGAATACTAATCCTATTACAAATAGGAGACTACATGTGAAAGCTCATTTAATAAGCGTGTTGGCCAAAAGAGTCCTAACTCAAGTCATGTTAGGAAGTCATATTCTGCTTGGAAAAGAAGACTAAAGCGGCAGAAGCTTTTTTGTATATAAAAAGCATGTGGGTGCCGCATATTGAACAGCCACACAAGAGAAACAAAGATAGATTGTGCTGCATAAGGATAGCAGAAAAGGTGCAACACAAGAGAGAGATGTGCCGCATGTGCATAGAGAAGAAAATAAAGAGAAGAGAGCAAAGTGTTACTGCCTTTGAGATAAATAATTAGTGTGTGAGAGAGCAAAGAAAAATAAGAGAAATTTTTCTTCAACCGTGAGATTTTTTTGTGAGACCTACACAAAAGATATTGTAATTGATTTGATAATTGTAAAATTATTCGGAGTTTGTCCCGTGATTTTTCCCTTCTAGGAGAAAGGATTTTTCACATAAATATTTGTGTTTTTGTGTGTAATTATTATTTTGGATTGCTAATATTGTTGATAATATTATTTGGGACCCAACAAGTGGTATCAAGGCTAAGGTTAGAGTAGAAGCGATGGCCAAAGAAGAAGGCAAAGCTTCAGGAATTGAAAAGTTTGATGGAACAAACTTTAGGTATTGGAGGATGCAGCTAGAAGATTATCTCTATAGGAAGAAGTTGCATCTGCCTCTTTTGAAGAAGAAACCTGAAACTATGAAGGATGAAAACTAAAACCTTCTCGATAAACAGGTATTAGAAGTTATTCGATTAACTCTATCAAGATCAATTGCGCACAATGTTGTGAAAGAAAATACCACAGTGGATCTGATGAAGGCTTTGTCTAGCATGTATGAAAAGTCGTCAGCTAACAATAAGGTGCATCTGATGAAGAAGTTGTTCATTCTAAAGAAGGTAGAAGGCACTCTTGTAGCTTAGCATCTAAATGAGTTCAATACGATCACAAATCAATTATCCTCGGTGGAAATTGAATTTGATGACGAGGTTCGTGCATTGATTCTTTTGGCTTCTTTACCAAACAATTGGGAAGCCATAAGAACGGCAGTAAGTAATTCTTTAAAGAAAAGCAAACTCAAATATGATGATATACAAGATTTGATTTTAAGTGAAAAGGTTTGCAAGAGAGATAAGAATATAGACAACACATAAGATCAAGCTTTTGTCACGGAGAACAAGAGCAGAGGTAGAAGCAAAGGACCTAATGATCGAAAATTCAATGGTAGGTCACAATTAAGAGATAGATCTCAGTTTAAGGAAACTAGAGAATGCTTCTATTGTGGAAAAAAGTGTCACATAAGAAAAGATTGTTAGCATTGGAATAAAGAACAAACTAAAGGCAAAGATAAAAAGAATAATGGTGAGAAAAATACTACAGCTACTGTGATTGCTAAGGATGTTGTGATGCTTTCTGTTGAAAAGCAAAAGTGTGAGCATGTTGCTAATAATGATGTTGAGTAGATTGTTGATTCAACAACCTCTCACCATGTTATCCCTAAGAAAGGGTTGTTTACCACGTACAAAGTAGGAGACTTTGGTACAATAAAGATGGATAATTCCAATTACTTAAAAATTGTCGGAATTTGTGATATGTGCATTGAAACCAATGTTGGTAGCATCATGATGTTGAATAATGTGCAACATGTTTTAGAATTAAAGATGAATGCATTTTCTACATTGGCTATAGATCGAGCAGGCTATTGTAACCACCAGAAAAATGGAAATTTACTAAGGGATCAATGGTCGTTGCAAGAGGACATTCTTGTTGTGGTATGTACAGGACTCATGTGAAGACTTGTAAAAAGAAGTTTAATGAGATTAAATATTTTGAGAAAACTCCATAGATGAGAGTTGGGATTAACGGTGTTGGTACATAGAGAGTAGAATTCTCTTTACCTGATAATGCTTCAAATAAGGAAGTAATGGGTAACGAAGAATATAAAGATACTAAGGCTATATGGGATGATGATAAAGTGAAAGATCCTAGAGGCGTCGAGCAAGGGGAGAAATATCCTCCACTAGAGATGGTTGAACCTCATGAGAAGAGGACTATTGGAATATATCGAACTGTTAGCTTCAAGAATAATAGGGCTTCTGAAAGGGGGGAGCCAAGGGATTGGATTAAGGAAATCCAAGATGAGATGAATTCTTTGAAAATGAAAGGTATTGACATTGATGAGGTGCTTTCAGTGCTAGTGAAGATAATGAAGAAGGTCAAGTCTTGTGTTGGCTTGACTAGTATGGAATTGAATTGAAGAGCTAGATTAAAGATCTCCTCCCATTGATGGGCTGGAGGGGGAGATTATTGGGTGCATGGAACCAAAGTCCAGCCCAGAATAGTTTAATTGGTGGCAAGAGAGCCACGTGATGAATACAAATCCTATTACAAATAGGAGACTACATGTGAAATCTCATTTAATGAGCATGTTGGCCAAAAGAGTCCTAACTCAAGTCATGTTAGGAATTCACATTCTACTAGGAAAAGAATACTAAAGTTGCAAAAGCTTTTTTGTGTATAAAAAGCATGTGGGTGCTGCACATTGAACAGCCACACAAGAGAAAAAGAGATAGATTGTGCCGCATAAGGATAGCAGAAAAAGGTGCAGCACAGGAGAGTTGAGAGAGCAGTTAAGAGGGAGCCGTTTTGAGAAAGAACACAGCCCAGAGAGAGAGAGCTGTGCGTGGAGAAGAAAATAAAGATGAGAGAGCAAAGTATTGCTGCCTTTAAGAGAGATAATTAGTGTGTGTGAAAGTAAAGAAAATAAGAAAAAATTTTCTTTTGCCGTAAGATTTTTCTTGTGAGACATACACAAGAGATATCGTACTTGATTTGATAATAATGAAATTATTCAGAGCTTGTCCCGTGATTTTTTCCTTCAACGAGAAAAAGTTTTTCATGTAAATAAATATGTTGTTGTGTGTGATTGTTATTTTAAATTGCTAATATTATTGATAATATTATTTGGAACCCAACAAATTGAACTATAATGAACTTAGTTTAAGTAACTTAGAGCATCTACAACCCAAATGGTATATGGTATATGTTGAGATATTTTACCATCTTCAAATGTTGCTCCAGCCGGACTTGCAAAATGTGCCAATTGTAAAAAATTTTACAATACTGCTACAGTACCATCTTATTGCTAAGATGGTACTATAGCAACATTGTATAATTAAAAATTATTATTATATTATCTCTGCCTCTCTTTCTACAGTACCACCTTCTCTCTCTTCCTATTCTCTCTTTCTTTCTGCTCTCTCTTCTTCTTGCTCTCTGATTCTGCTCATTACCTTCACTCTACGCTAAACTCTTATCAACCCAATGGAAACGCAATGCAAGCAGTCATCATCCTCTTCGTCTCTCTGATCGTCATGGTGGCGCGGTTGAGTTGGAGATCGGCGAGATCGGCGATGGTGGGTCTCCGCGGTTTTCCTTCTCCGACAACTCTCTCTCTCTTTCATTTTTCCTTCTTTGCGTGGGTCAACAAAATCAACTTCCTTCAAGCTTCCCCGCGGCGAATCTGCTTCCTTCGAGCTTCGGTGATGGTAGGTTGCTGTGTTTTTTTTTTTTTTTTTTTTTTTTTTTTTTTTTTTTTTTGGTGTTGACAATAGATTATGGGTCACCGGTGGTGGTAGTGGTGGTGGTGTCAGTGTGTGTAGTGCAGCGATGGTGGTGATTGTGGTTCTTGAACAGAAAGAAAGAGAGAGAAAGAATAAATAACGTGTTGTATTGAATGATGGTGATTGTGAGATATCAGTGGCGACTCCAAGAATTTTGTTGAGGGGGGTCATTAAGAAATTTAAATTTTTAAAAAAATTAATAAAAAGAGAACTTGAATATATTGAGTTATAGACAAAAAAAAAATACATTAATTTTTACGATTTCCTTCTACAAGTTTTCAAATTTTGAATTGTTATACGATAGTTCATTACAAGTATTTATTGCCAATATGGGTAACTATGACCATTTTATTTTGTTAAGTTTGTCTAAATTTTTATTTTTATGCAATTAATATTACATATTTGTCATTGTTTTTATAAACATATTTTGAACTAAATGACTAAACTCAACTCATTGGCTCTATATTAATTATTGACACACATAACCACACTCATTCATACATAAAATAATTCACTACGTGTTTACTTAATCAATTAAATGCTTGAATAATCACTAACTTTGCAATTTTTTTCTTGAATTTTTCTAACTTATGACAAAAAGTTATTATAACATGATAACTATACACACTCATATAACAAATCCTCTCTATTTCCTAATTATTAAATTATATAAAGTTATATTATATTTATATTGTACACACAAACATCCACGTACACATCATTATTTACACAAATGACATTATAAAATAAAATAAAAAGTAATGCACACAATTAATTTTAGACACACTCATACACATATAACAAAAATTTATAATAAAAAATGACATTTACAATTCACAAACACTTACTCTTACTTTAGAGTAAAAAATACTTGTAATAAGAGTGTATAAAATTTAAGTTAAGGTGTGCAAAAATATTTTTAAGAAAAAAATTAATGTATTAAACTAAAAAATATATATTAAATATATATAAAATTTTTTTTTTTTTGGAAGTCAGGGGGTTCATTTGAACCCCTTAAACAAAGAGTAGAGCCGCCCATGTGAGATATATTATTTTATTACGTAGAAATATAATTTTAATGAGTAGAATAGAGAAATAAAAGTTAGGATGCTAGGAATATTATAAAATTGTATTATATAATTGATAAAGTGGCTTTTTTAGATGGTAAAATAAGATGAGATGAGAATTCCGGTTGTGAATGCTCTTAGAGGCCGTTTGGTATGGCATTTCAAAACACTTTACAATTTTTAAACAATATTATACACATTTTCACACACTTTTTCATATACACGTATTTTCAAAAAATATACATAACGTTACCAAATAGCTCCTTAATTTAGTACTAATTACACGGGCACTACGTGAAACTTCCTGTGGTTTTTATTAAGCTAGGGCAGTCCCAGCAATCATCATAGCTAACTATTGACTCATTTTATTCTGATCGCATAATTCGAGGCACATGTAATATTTCGAATATGGCACCAGTTGATTCGACTTAGCTTTTAGGTAATGATTCAACTTTCAGCAAAACCATTATTGTTTGAACATGAAAGAGCTAGCCACGGATTTATTTAATAACTTGAGTTCCTTCTTGAACAAATGGGGAAAGTGGAACAGTTACTTTAAATGATGAAAAAATTGGGGGATAGAAAATTATGAGATGGAAAAGTAAAGATAGAAAAGATTTAGTTTTTTCTTATATGGTTGATTGGAGGTAAAAAAGTAGAAAGATTAAAAACTCTTTTGTTTGATGAAGAAGAAAAATGAAAAAATAGAAAATGGTTTGTATAAATTTATTTGCATGCCCCTATTACATAAAAAATAAAAAATAAATTAAGTTTATAAGAAGAAAAAAAAAATCTAATGTTTAAAGGATTAGCATTGAGGGGTGTAAACCACCACCCAAATTGTTATTTTAGAACCACACACCCCTAAAACCAACTTTATTAGGGTGTGTATTGCTAAAAAATCTTCCCACTTTGCTACAGTAAGTTGTTATTTTTACAACTTACTGTAGTTGGGTATTAACCTTAAAATTTATTATTTGACTGGAAGTGAGAGATGGGAGGGAAGAGAGAGAAATGATTATGTTTATAATTTATATCCTTTGATTGGATAGTTTATATTATTTAAATGAGTTGTGTGTTAAAATAAAAAATGAGATATTAGGTTAGTTGTGAAATGATTAGTAAAATAGATAAAATAACTTTTTAGAGTGTAAAATGACAATATTTTTAAGAACTCGGATGCTAAAACATGCCATAAAAACTCGGATGACAATATTTATCTTAGATGAAAGATAAAACATGGGGAGAGGAGAGGAGAGGAGCAGATGGGTAACTTCCTATCTAAGCCCACTTTCTCCCTCTTAGTACATTGACTTTTCTATTTAGATATTTTAATTCTATTTAATTTTTAACCAAATGTGAGACACGTCTCTCTCTCTCTCTCTCTCTCTCTCTCTCTCTCTCTCTCTCTCTCTCTCTCTCTCTCTCTCTCTCTCTCTCTCTCTCTCTCTCTGAGCCAAAGAATAAATTAAATGTGAGCATAATTTATGGCATGTTTGATAATGAGAGGAGACGGGAAGCTAGTGGAAATGTACTAATTTTTACTACTATATTTCAACCATCTGCCCTTATTATTTCATTTTTCTTCCTCCATCTAGACATAGGATAAGGCAACAAAGGAACTTCCTCTTGCAGATCTTCATTGACATAAAACGGCAATTTCGCAAGCCATATATGCCAGTGAGATTAAATTACTGTAATTCCGGAATGGAGTCACACTAAGGCCCTGGTCACCTCGAGTTGCGGATTTTTTAATTATATATATATATATATATATATATATGAGAAATGATATGTTGCAACATTTTTACAACAAATCCTAAGTGGCAGGTTGTAACTGGTTGTTATTGTTGGGGCAAAAAAGTAATCTTAGTGTTAGTTTCAAATTTGAACCAATAACAACTAACCACCTCTGATTTGTTGTAAACATGTTGTAAAATTGTTGTAGACATAGCATCTATATATATATATATATATATATATTAGGGCTTAATTTGAATCGAGTCCAAGAAAAATAAAACTTGACCCCTCCCTCCAAAATCTCAAACAACATCACAAATCAACCCAAGCACCCACATATGAGGTCATATGTTATCCCGAAATTGACAACAAAAAAGGAAAAAAATTACACATATCTGCCCATATTTGATAATACAAAAATATATGTTTTGTTGGATTTTCATGATTCTTTTTTCCTGCCCCTTAACTCGAAATCTGGCCCTGTTCGAGCCCTAATTAAGATAAGTACAGAGAATAATGAATACTCCATGTATAGTTTGAACTTCAATTCCAATGGCAAGCAAATCCATGAAGATATATAGGAAGTTGCCGTTGACTTTTCATTCCAACATTCTATTGCTCGTAAGTGACTCGAACTATATTACAGTGCAACAACAAACTCAGTGGAAGATACAAGAAGATGAGTCAGGAAAGTGGCATCCATAGTTGGATATGACAATGTTTAGGAGCCATCATAACATTTAGCATCAAAACTGACTCGCAAGATAGACATTGCCATCTTTATGCGTAGAAAGATAATGCGCACTTCATGCAGGGCCGGCTCAAGCATTTTGAAGGCCTAAGGCGAAATTTTCAAATGGGGCCTTTATGTTATCACTTAAATAATATTTAACTAGCATTTTATATAATAATTTTTTTAATTTTTAATATGATTTTTTTTTTGAGAAAATGCTAAAGTTATAACAAATTTTACTACAAACAGTTGTTGTAATGAATGTGATCAATGACATGAGACTTACAAAAAAACTAGAAATATTATAAAATTTACAACATGAGAATTACAAAGATATATCACCAATCACAAATATTCATTCAAAAATGCATTTAATAGTTTGTTGAAATCTACCTATCATATTCATTGTCACCTCAAATTATAAAACTTATGAAGACTACCATGCACCCTTGGTGCAGTGATCACTCTACAAGTATAAGTTCTTGTAGGATGTGGGGGGCAATGGCCGAGATTTAAGTCTCTAGAAGAAAATTTCACACACATATGTACTTAAATTATGCTAGATTAGAATTTTTATCTTGTATAAAAATAATTAAAAAAATAAAAGTTATGTAGTAAAATTTATAGTATTTTTAACATTTTCCTATTTGAATTACTTGTTATTAGTAACACGTTTATTTGTAAAACCTATTTATTTAAATTTGTCTTATCTCTATCTCTAACATTACTTAATTCTTTGAGCCTTCTTAATAGTAAAAAAAAATATAAACTAAAATTTTTTAATATCTCCCAAAAATATTTATATATAAAAAAAATAAAAATTGCCCCCAAATTTGGGGCCTTCTCTAGTAGGGGGGCCCTAGGCAATGGCCTAATTGGCCTATGCCTAGAGCCGGCCCTGACTTCATGGAAATGAATTCAGAGCTGCTTGGGAAAGAAGCCTGAAAAAGTAAATGGTTTATGTATCATATATCCATATTGATAATAGTACTTGGTGATGTGTATAGATCTAAATACGGAAGTAAAGAAATATAGAAATATGTAGGGTACCCTGAAGGGGGGACAGTAATACTTACGAAGTGATTGTTAACAACCCTTGTGATGTTAACTTCATTTTTAATGGTAATTAACTCTCTGTAGTCAACATTTATATCACAATCTAGGGCAACCTACAAGACATAGGAACTATATTAAACCATAATAGAGAAATATATAATATTAGAGTTTCAATATTGCCATAATGGTGAAGTGATTAAATTTATAATTTTGGAAGAAAGTGGTTTTATCATCTAGGAAGGAAATGTTATTTATACTAATCATACTTTTTTTTAGTAGTGTATTGGACTAACGTGGCAAGGCACTTCCTTTCATTTCAAAAACAGTGATGTGCATTTTCATTAAGGTTTTTACATATATCACCCTTAACCTTTGATATAAGTGTGTCGATACTGGATCCTTATCATTTCGATTTGAATATTTAACCCCCTACACATTAGGTCTGTGGAAAACTAAACATTGTGTTAGTACTTTTCATTAATTCTAACAAATTAAACCATGTGTAATGCGTACATGATCAAGATATTGATATTTTAAAATTATTAATGATGTGTACTTCATGTGATTAAATTTATTAGCTTTTAACGTAAAAAAGTAGTATAATGTTTGATCAATTACAAAACTAATTTATAGGGATTAATTAATTGTTCAAATTCAAAGTACAAGCAACAAATTGACACTCACATTCTAAAAGAAATATTTCTAAAAATCATAAAAGAAATGGCATGTCAATAAAATTGATGGAAGTCCACATCCTATCACGCCATTCTGAGTGGGGAATCCAAAAAAGAACACCAACTTCTTTACGAGTCTATGTTAGCCCAAAAATAAAAAACGACAACAACTTCTTTACAAGCCTGCTTCTGCTTTGCATTATAAGTGATTTTTGTACTATGATAGCATGAAAGGCAAAAATATAATGTGGCCAAAAGAGTAAAGCTTTGTTTTGGTAAAATGAGATGCACTACAAACCTTAATCTTTAAGAAAGCCATATGAAGCACCAACAGTTGAGCTCTAACATCACCTAATATATTCATCTGAATCATGTCTTTCCTTGAGCCATCATGCAATGAAGCCCCATCAACAATTTGGCTGACATTCACACACTCAAACAATACACGGGTTGGCACACTAACATTATTGCTGTGAGCAGGTTGAATGAATCCTGGTACTCGAATTACTCCTATTGGCAATCCTTCATAATATAGACCAAGCCGTGTAGAACTATACCTTAGGCCAAACTTGTTAGGATTTTGAGCATTCAGGGTTAAAGTGATGACAGATGAAACAAACAGGAATGAGGCAGAATAGGTATCTAGGTTATACCAATCCAAACTTATTGTTTGGAAAGTGAAAACAGGCTTTTGTGGCTTCAAAAGGAAGATCACAAGTATTGTAGAAACCCCAAGTGTGAGAACTATAAATAGAAGGAAGACGACAAGAAAGAAGCAGCATCTCTTGAAAGAACATGCATGCCATAGTTTTTGGAAATGTAAGCAATCTAGAGGTTGTCTTGGACCATCCATGGCTGGTCACCATGGTTTTTTAGCTGATTTAACATAAAAACAGTAACATGAGAAACTTCCTAATTGTTTAATTAGTAATACTTCTATGGGAAGGAGGAATGTGATGTCTTTCTTTTGAAGGTAGCATTCTATTATTCCTTTCAAAGGGTGATTCCAAAACCTTTCATATAGCAACCTGTGCCCGAAGGAATTAGCTTTCTTCAAACTAATTCTATGCTTTTAGAATTTAAATTAAAGCAATGATGCAAGATGGTATAAAATTTTTGAAGATCAACAAATAGTTCGAGCTAGATGACCAACAAATGTGTGTGGGATTAAGTATCTGATTAGCAAAACATAAGATCCTCGCTCTATATTCCTTCCCCCACTTTTTGTTTTCGCTTTTGATGAATGACATCTCTTTTAGTCTTTTCTTAAGTTGATCTCCTCACGAGAATGCTGTTTTCTTAATTTATTACTAGTCCTTAACATGTGGCAAAGGCTCTCTGTCATATATCTATAGGTAGTTTAAGCTCCTACATCATTGCCAAAGCTTGTAAATGGTAAAAACAAATCCCTTTCTTTAATCAAAAGTGATCGGTCATTTTGAAAAAAGGGATAAGAAGTATTAGTATAGGTCGGCAGCCAAAATTTGCAATCCTTAAGCAGAAGTACCGTCAATCAAAATAGAGAAGTTTGTAACACAAAAAAAAAAAAATCACAATTATTGATGTGGCAGATTGTTGTGAAAAGTGTTACAAAATTTATTATATCTATAGCATTGCTCATCAAATTATTTGTTCCCCATCTTTTTTTTTTTTTGAGCTACTCAGACACCGTTTTCTCAACGAATAAACATTGCCATAATCGCCAGACAGAATTTTTTATGATCTAGTCATCCCTACCCTTAAAATATATCCCCGTGATACAAAATAAAAATTCAAGAGTGCTTATTGACGGTAATCCTATCATCCTATCCCAACTAAATTGTATCATTTGGGGTAAGTTGCAAAAAGGCATAAAGGCTGGTTCTATGGCAACGGGACAATTCATGTGAACAATCATCATCACAGGCTAGCATTGCCATCTTAGCCACCAAAACCACAAACACCTTTACCCACTATAGACGTTACAGGTGCAAAACCTGAACATAAAACTTGCGTCCTATATTCCCTTGCTGGGCACGGGACAAGAACTTAAACTTATCATGTGTACCTGTGCGCAGATTGCGTTTTGTGTCTGCCCTTTGCGTGGCACAAAACAAAAAAACCAGACTCACATTATACTACATCCCTCGCCCATATGGCATGTCCAAGAAGGGCCCATCTGGAATCGAAACTACAAGGAAACAACATTCTTTTTTTAAACAACTTTTTTCTCAATTGCTCCTATTGAAATGTTGTTATTAGTGTTGTGATCAAGTGAATATAATGTTATTCCAATCACACCACGTCAGGTTAATAGTTTTTTTTTTTTTTAAATCATAAAATATATTATTCTTAACATGACTTATACAAAATTGTCCTACCAATAAGTCCAAGGACATAAATTTTTTTATGACTTTTTCACAAATACTGAAGTGGCGTGTTGTTATAGAGACTAATAAAAGTAATATCAATGAATATTTTTAAAAAAAAAAGGATAATTCGATGATTTGGGAGAAGAGATTTGAACCCTATATGTCTCTATTCATTTATAGGGTTGTAAATGAACCTAGTCTTTCATAAATAACTTGGGCTTCACTTACTAAAAAACTTGTTAATATTTGTTTATTTATAAACAAGCTAATTTTGAGCTTTAGTTTTAGGCTTGTTTAGTAAACAAGTAGAGTCCCAAAAAGAATGTTATAAATAGTCTCATGAATATTAAGGTTTGATACAAAACAAGTTGAGTTTAAGCTTGTGTATAGACTTGGTAATAAGCTTGATATGTGCATAAAAAATAAACTCATCTTACTAAGACTTTAATTACTTAGATGTTCGGACCACTCATCCAAACTAAACAGGCTTTATACTAAGTTTTATATAGATTTGATATTGTACTATTGTTGAATCTCAAGCTAAAAACCCTGATATTGAACTCAACCTAATTAATAAATCAAGGTGAACCAAGCTAAGCTCAAGTTTTAAGAATTTTTAATGAGCTCAAAATGAAGCATTATTTGTAGGCTTGTTTGAGCTTAAACATTTTAGTTTTGTTATCAAGCTAAGCTCAAATATTCATTACTCCACAAAACTCAGCTCATTTACAACTCTATCAATTAAAAACACAAAGAAAAGAAATGTCAGTCAGTTAATCTATGAGATTATTGGCAACAGTAATATCAACAATTAGTCCCTACAGAATGAAATTTGTGTCCCAAACATTCCTCTTTTCCTACAAGTCCCAATTAAGTTAGGTATGAAGTGTCCTATTAATTCCCTATCAAAGCTGGAAGCAAAAGTGGAATGTTAGGTACAACTCACAAGGTATTGTTGTTATAGGTTTAATGGTCTACATCTACATCCCTAGCTTTAGCATAATCAAACAAGTGATTCTGGTAAGGATATGTTTTTTGATGGTTGGATCACATGCAGTCCACCAACGAAGAGTTCACATCCCAAGTTATTTTTGTTCACCCTTTCTCGGTCCATATGATATGATAGCTGTAAACTCTAGTTGCACGAAATACATGGGGAGGAACTTGGTAGACCCACAGTCACCACCCACCATGCTCTGGCCACCTTCTGTGTTGCCAACAATCACGAGTAGTCCTTTTAAGCACCACCCCCATATGCATCTATCTCATCATTTCATTACTACCACTGCAGCCTGCAGGTGCACATGTGGGTCCATCTTCCTAGGTCTTAGTATTACTTACCGTAAGTTTGTGATCCCCAAAGATTCCCATATTGGCCTGACTATATGACACAACCACCTCAATTTTTGGAGGCAAGTAGAGAATTTACCTTTAAAAATATTTGAGAAAATTTACTTCATTAACTTTTGCCAGATAGGTGGAAAAAAAATATTTACTAGGTACATGTAAAGATAATTTACCACGCATGTAGAGAATTTACTTTAAAAAGTTTTTGAGGATAATCTACTCCATTAACTTTTGCGGTGGCAGAAGATAAGTGAAACCAAAAAAAAAAATTATTATGTGTAAAGGTAATATATAGTAAATTACAATCTGTCACTTAAAATAATATTTTGTGATCTTAGCCTAACTAAAAAAAATCAATAAGCCTATCTACTACACCTTTTCTTTCACATAATTTCTTATGGTTAGTTAGTTGACAGCTGAGCTTACAGATTATTAGTGTGAAATATACAACTTATAAGTTGTAAAAAAATTGTGTATACAACATTAATATAAAAATTTTGAGCTTCCTATCAAGTTAAAAAAATAAATAAATAAAACATGGGCTTATTTCTTTGAGTAAAAATAAGAATATTTAAAAAAAATTAAAATTTTAACATTATTATTACCAATTTTTGTGAAAAAGTTTTGTAGGCTAGTCTTACTGATTTCCTTTGACAAAAAAAAAAAAAAAAAAATCAGGCACTCAGTAAGTTCGCCAAATGGCAGAGAGATCCCACCTCGCAAATTGTGAGTAAGATTAAGATTGATTGATTACGTGCGGCACATAGCTGGAAGGAAGACTAGATCCAGTCTTCCATGCTGCATGCATCATAATGTGTATAGGTTAGGTCTGTCTCCATGTGCAGCTTTAATTAACCATAACATAATTCATGACAAAAATCAGTAATAAGTGAGTCCTTGGTGACACAAAACCCAATTTCGTGGCATAAAGTCAATATAATGGAATATGAAGAACAATTAGCTGATTAGCTAAGTATCATAATCATAATATAAAAAGGCTCAACTAACACCATAGAGTTTTAAACCCCTAACAAGTGAGTCGAAGCAATCTAACGATTTGGCTTAGGACCATTCTAAGCAGTAGGTAATCAAAATACAAATAATCAATCCAAAAATCGATGACCCTATTGTAAAATAACCAAGATGCAAACAAACACTAAAGTTGACATTCATCAGGTTTTAGTCATTTTTATCACAGATTACACATCATCATTAATACAAAAAGATAAAATTCAAAATCCCAAATTCAAGGTCTTCAAGGTAGAAAGTAACCTAAATACCTATGTACTCCCCATACAACAGTACTACTTCAGTACAATCTCCATAAAAGCCTTAAGCAAGTTCATGTTGTTTGTAACCCCATGTCCATCACAGATTACAACCATTCCTGTAAGCAGTAAAATCGAGAGCAACAACTCTTTTCAGAAAGACAATATAGTAAAAACAAGCAACAAATGAGAGGGAACAAGAAAACAAGTCAATAAAGAAGCTTGCAAAAGGATGAAACTCACTAACATGTAGCCTTATTTACATAATCTAGCAAGCATGGGAAAAGCTTGCTCAGAAATCTCCCCCAACCATAACGGACAGGTCATCGAAGCTCCAAAGATCCATCGAGTTACCATCCTGAGTTGTGTCCCCACTGAACAATGCCTCAATGGATTCATCCCAGCTTCCCTCGAGATATGGCATCTGGAAGTCCGAGTTCTCAAAAGCTGATAGCTCCTCAGACAGTGTCTTTGCAGTGTTATCTTCAACAAAAACTGCATTCCCAGAGTCAGATTTCAGTTTCTTCGGGGGGTTAGCATCCTCCAGGAACTGAGTATTATCCCCTTCTACAGTGGATGAAAAAACAGATGAGATTTCTGGAGTCTTAGGACCCTGTTCTCCAAATCCATAGTCAGAACAATCAAACGAGTTACTCCCCTGATCTGAACTAAAGTACACCGGGGTTGTATTAGGGGAAGCAAATGGCTTGAGTCCGACATCTGCATTGACAGGGATGGAATCCATATACCCATACTGGTTGGTAAAAGGTTTCTCTTCCATCAAACCCATGGTAAAGTCCTGATCAGAGTTGTTCACAAAATTGAAATTTTGGTTCAGGTTGGGCTGGACAGAGTTCAGGTTTGCCTTGGCAAGTGGCTTCTCCAGATTTGCCTTAACTGAACGCTTCAGAGAAGCACGAGGAGTCTCATCGGGGAAATTCACCTTAGCTTTCTTGCCACGAATTCTCCGCGCCTCTGCATCGTAGGCTCTTGCAGCTTCTTCTGCAGTGTTAAATGTTCCAAGCCAGACACGAACCCCTTTCCTTGGGTCTCGAATCTCAGCAGCCCACTTACCCCATGGGCGCTGCCGGATGCCGCGATACTGATTTTTCCTCTTTCTCTTGGCAGATTTTTCAGCTTGCCCATTGAATTCCACAGATTTTACAGGCTTAGATCCTTCGATAAGTAGAGAAGAAACAGATATATTATCCAGATTCATGAATCAAGAGATGAGTACATAATTTAGGAACATATATATATATATATATATATATATATTATGCACTACAACTCCATAAGAGATTGAGATAACACACACACATGCTAGGGTATCTTTCAAAATACCCAGCGAATTCCACAAATTTAATCATTGCAACAAAACAAGGATCAATAAAGGAAGAGATCATAAAATTGCATGAGTGCTTATTCAGAAAAATTATACTCCGGGAAAATGAAAATTAACCAATCAGCGAAACTCAAAACAATACTTCAGTTTCAAAGCAATTTCCAAATCAACAATACACATGAGACCTAAACCATTTTAAGCAGACACCATTTAAAAGAAAAAGAAACTGAAACAAAACCATCTATGATTCAATTATAAATAACTTTTGATCGAATAAAATTCTAAAGCCACAATTTCCATTTCGTCACATATAGATGATCAATAAAAATAGAAATACTTGACTCTCCTAACATCAAGATAAACAGATCCATGTAATAGAGCAGTTAAAACAGAAGAAGAAGAAGAAACATGTAAATAATGACAGAAATGTTAGGAATAAATATAAACATAATTCATTGAATAATAATCAAAGAACAGAAAGAGCATGACCTCCTATAGGAACAAGCAAACTTGAAGAAAAAATCAGCTACCTTTGAGTAAATTATTATCTTCTTTTACTTGACGCTAAATCTTTGAACAGGAAAGATTAAATATTTTCTACAATTTTTTTTTTTTGGGGGGGGGGGGGGGGGGGGGGGGAGGTGGTTGTTCTCTAAGCCTTACAAAGCAGAGCAGAGCATTATAGAGAGATTTTCGATCATAAAGCATGATTATCACTGACAAAAAGGCAAAATCTAGAAACTGAGTTGCCCAAAAAATGGACATATCAAAAGACAAAAGCTTTATGTAAAGTTAAGCACTGATTCCAAAAAAAAAAAATATATATATATATATATACCACATATTTGATGCTCAATTATTTTGATTAAGAAAAAGTAAAAGGGATTAACAGATCATACAAGGATCAACCCCTTTTTTCTCAACAATGAAAGAAATTGATACAGATGATCCAAAGCCACCAGGATAAACCATCAAAAAAAGTCACTATGTTTTTTTAAATGATCATAAACCCGAAACCTTCATCAATCTAAAACCCCCAGAGACTATTCTTCAACATCACCAAAATAACACCCCCAAAAATATTTGGAATAAAAAATCATTTCTAAAATAATGACCAGCAAAATCAGAAACCCAATATCATATACAAAAGCAAAGTTTGCCCAGAAAATTTTACTTCTACCACATAAAATAACAAACAAACAAACAAATAGCACTAAGAAAACAAAAAAGTTTCAATTTTGATTTAAAAAAATCGATTAAACAACGTTGATATATCATCCAAAATGAAACAAACAAAACTAAAAAAAAATATTCAAACTTTGATCAACAAAATCAACAAAACCCACATCAATATCGACCAAAACTAGCCAAAATATATTAACTTTCAACCCCCCCCCCCCCCCCACCCCACAATATATATAAAGTGAAGTGGTTTACCAGAGGAACGAGAAGCAGAGAAAGCAAAGGGCTTGACATCTTGCACGAGGACCTCCTCTTCCTCATCGATATCTGACTCGTCATCGTCCTTGAAGCCCTGGAAATCGAGCTCGAAATCGTCGTCAACTACAGGCTTCGAGAACCTCCTTCCCGAGGTGGGTTTTTTCCGATCTCCCCAGAGGTAGTCCGCCGTGAGCCGCCGAGGCCCGACCGGCGCTATGAAGTCGGAGATTATAGCTCCTCCACACATGATGAGGACGGTGTTTGGTTGTTTCTTCTTCTAATTTTTGGTCTTTGTGTTGGGAAAGTGAAAAGGTTTTTTCTTTTTCTTTTTTCTTGGGGGAAAAAGTATGAGAAATGTGGGTCTAGATTTTGTGAGAGAAAAATTTGTATGCGTTTGAGTGAGAGTTGGAGTGTTTTGAGGGCTTAAATATGAGTTGGTGAACAAAGTTTTTTTCTTTTTTTTCACTTTTTATTATATATATGTTTTTGTAGCAAATGGTTGGGGTCGGCGATTTTGAGGCTTTGGTGGAGGATTTTTTGACATTTTTACCCTTTTTTTATAGGACATTTTTACCCATCTTTTAGATGGTATTTTACTAAATATTTTTTTGGGTTTTTGGACTTTGGTAGTACAAATGCGCCTAGAGTTTTGGCCAGAGAGTACTACGCCACTTGGGGTGTACTTTACACGTGGGTGTGAGACGGAGAGAGAGAGAGACAGTATTAATCACGTAAGAAGAGTAGAAGTTGTAGAACATTTTCATTTTTTTTATTAAAAAAAAAAAAAAGAAAAACCTTAGAACATAAATTGACAAATAGAGAGGGAGAGATTGATTGCATTTAACCAGTTCTGCTCATTTGTTGTCAGATCTTGTAGATGGTGACTTGGTGAGGGATCCCCTCACTCTTTTGTTTGAATAAATCTTCAAGCATTACTAAAAAAAGAAGGAAAAAAAAAACACCAGGTTGGTGTTTACTTTTCGTGAAATTATTAATGGTCAAATCTGGATGGTAGGATTGGGCAATTAAAATAAAATTTACCTTATTTGAATAGTTTAAAAGAATTTAAGAATTTGGATTTGATAAATTCAAATTTTAGAACTTTGAAATTCTTAGATTTGAAATAACTTTTAAACATATTGAATTTTAAAAATCCTTGAGACATACTTCAATAAATTTTATAATTTTATAATTTTAAATCATCATAGGTATAAAACACATCCAAACAAGAAATTTTAATATTTATAGATTTGGAATCAATGCATTCTAAATCCATTACTTTAAAATTCAAATTTAAGTATCTAAACGGAATAATTTACCTCACTTTTGTTTTATCATAAATTTTTGTGTGAGGCGTGCGAGGGGGATTATTTATTGTGCTTAACTATCACAAATGAGGTTTGTTGATAGAAGCATTAAATTGAAGGTAATAAATATGTGACTTTAAAATAGTTGTATGTGCATTTTCAATTTAGGGATGGTACCGAGATGGAGTGGGGTACTTGGATTAGGGTGTCTTGCCCCTATCCTACTCATCTACAAGATAAGGAAAATCTTATTAGGGTAGGTTGGTTATGAGAATTGGGTTTGAGCTATTTTATTTTCCCTAATGAGATGTTTTCTTATTTTTGATATAAGATAAAAAATTTAATTTAGCCTAATCTAAGTATATATGTATGTGAAACTCCTTATTGGAGACTTAAACCCCGATCCTTACCCCTCATACCCCACAAGCACTTACACTTGTGGAGTGACCATCGCATCAAAGGTGCATGGTGGTCCAATAAGATGTCTTCAACATTTATAAGATGGAGATGAAACTAAAATGAGAGGAGATAATTATGAGAGTGCTAAAAGAGGAAGAAAGCCACTACGTTAGCTGCCTCCTTTGCTAATAGAGCGGTAGAAGGTGGGTACAAAGCTTCTAGCAAGCATTTAAGGATGGTAATATAATATATATATATATATATATATATATATATATATATTATAAGTAGGATATGTATAGAAAAATTAAATTTTAGATATAGTTGAGAGTAGAGTAAAGCGGATGAGGTTGGGCAAGCAAAACCCGCCCCAATCTTGTCACCTCTTTACAATATGAAAACTCAAGCAAGGTAAGACAAGTTAATCAAGATGGAAAATTTTTGTCATCCTTAATTATCATTTTTTATTATAATTTTTATCATCATCATCATCATCATTATTATTATTGATAAAAAAATATCGTAATTTTATTAAAGTGAAGATAAAAATAATACAATTCGAGTCAAAGAAAACTCAATCATACTTAGATTTTCCTCTATCCAAGTTACATAGCTAACAATGTTCTTGGCATACTGAGCTAAATATGTGCTAAACACTTGCCTTGCCTTGCCTTACCTTACCTTCTGACATGGTAAATTTGTACTCGCCTAAAATCCTGCATTTTATTAATATTTTATTTGCTATGAATTGTGAATCTGTGATAATATGTTTCAACTTGAGATGGAGAGTGGAGTAGGTTTCAACTTTGGATTTGAACCCAAAGAAACTAAAGTACAAATTAAATTATATAACCATTTTGGAGTAATCGACAATATGGGACTTGTTATAAGATAGGATGATGATAAGGTAGCACCATAACCTGCGATTGTTGTTTGTTCCTTCTTGCAGGATTTGAAATGCATTTGTGTAGTGTTTTCCCATCTTGTGTAGTTTTATAATTTATATGTATTCAACTATACTTTTTTGAGAAAATGTATTCAACTATACTTATAATTAAGGAAAAATATTATTACGTTCTAAAATACTCTAGTACATGCTAATGGAAAGTGTGCTCACTCGTTGTCCAGTAGTCCAATAAGACAATAACCAATATGATTAAAGTTTAGAAGGCTGTAATTCAACAAATGAAGTGACGTTAAAATTTTTTTGATGAAATGAAGTGACGTTAAAATGTTGGTGTGTCATGGGTCGTTTTTATTTTTATTTTACCCATGACCCATGACCATTTTTATGTCACTTCATTGTGTGGATAATGTTTCCAATGACTTTTATTTACAAACAAAAACTTTTACTAATTGTATGATTGAATACTATTTATTGCTAAAAATTAAAAACTAAAAATACTGTAGTAAAATTATTTTTAAATGTGTAAATAGTACCGTGAGACTTAATTTTTAAAAATAACTTGCTGAAATCTGTACTTGCGAGTCCTGTGAACAGTGCACGAGACCTACACAAAAAACGCAACCCATTCACAAACGCAGACGTGTTTTGTATCCAAACTAACACTAACACTACAGTAATTGTGTCGATGACCAGTATTTAATTTAATTAACTAAAACATGGATTTAAAGGAAAATAATTAAATATTTCGAGAGTATCATAAATGCGTATTTTTCTCTATCACATGAATTGTGAGTTCCATCATAAATTTAATTAGTAAGACTCACAATTATATGAGAAGAGAATTACACATTTATAGTACTTCCAGAGTACCTAATAATTACTCAATTTAAATTAGATTAAACATACAGCCATTGGCTATAGAATCACTGGCAAGCAACAATTATTATTTTATTTTTATTTTTATTTTTTTGTCTTTTGGAGTGTTGGTTTACCAAATTAGCAGCAGACTTTCTGGTGAAAAGCTTAAAATACATAAAGAAATTGTTTTTTAATTTACAGATTTTGAATTATTTTTTTTCAACGTTCAAGGTCTATTCGTATCATACAACGGGTAAAAGAAAGTGTTAAAACTTTCAAGATTAGGTTTGAAAAATCCGTAAAAGATTTCATAATGTTTCACATGTGATCCTTCATGGTCCTCAAACGCACCCTTTCTTTCTAAAGGCTGGCTCACCTAATTTTGGAGAAGGGGTGGTTTCATTTGATTTGACTGAATAAACAGTCTCTGCTTGGATCGCCTAACTTTTCTTGAATTCTTGAGTTTCATAGATTGCCATTTATGCCTTACTTCTTACTCCATTTACACCATTAATAATGGATTAGTAATTAATTAGCATCAACTAAAATTTTGTTAATCGCAACAACTTTTTCGTACATCCTGGAAAGATCTAGAATTCGAATATCTTCTCCTCGATTATAATCATTGAATTATTAATAAATAAATAGATAAATAAATAAAAATTTGTTAATCAATCCAGAAAAACAGGACAATAATTAGCTTATAATTTGAAATCTCAATTTTATAGTATGTAAGCTTCATTATCGGGAGAGAGTCATGAAACTCCCACATTGTATGAGAGAAAGATGCATTAATCCAAATACATCAAATGCCTTCTCCCAAAAATAGGACACAACATTGGAGTAGTTTATAACTAGCAAAACAACTCCTACCTAATGTACAAAGTCAAATCTGTTTATAACTAGCCAAACACCGCCTAGTTCTAACTAATGTATATGGTAAAATCTAACTAATACCGTAACTTAGCAAAATAATTTTCTCTCTCAATTTTCTCTCACATCAACTGTTGAATGGTGTAGTCATCCTCATTGACCGGGAGGAACTCGAGGCAGTGGGTGATTGTGGAGAAACTCGACTCAATCTCACCTCTGTTGGTGGTGGCTATCTGTAAGAAAGGGAGAGAGAGAGAGAGGTAAGAGAACTAGTCAAGGGAAAAATAAATTAAAAATATAGAGAGTCAAGGGAAAAATAAATAAAAATATAGAGAGCTTTGAGTGTTGGTCCAAGTGAAGAATGAGCTAGCCAAAAATAAAATAGATAAAATACAGCTTTGAGTTGCCATTAAATTTTTTTTTTCTTCACCTATAAAAGAATTTTGTAAACCAACTCGAATTCCCAAGACGATTTGCTAGAAACTACCTCCCACGCCCTTAATTTTGTTACCTTAAATATAGATGGTGATATTATGGGAAATATGTTGGAGGTTTGATTCGAGACTCGGTAGGTAGATTAATATGGGGTTGTTCATTCAATTTGGGTAAGACAACTATTAATATAGCGGATTAAGGTAGCTCATCATTATGGATTAAACTTGGTATGGAAATTAGGGTACCATAATGTAATTCTATAGATCAGTTAGATTTGATTTTTATCATATCTTTACTAACAACCCATGGTACTAATCCTATTTCCTAGGGATTGTCTTCTATTACGTTGGATAGCAACGACCTTTCGAGCGAACAATAGAAAATCCATTCAGGTTATATATACTGTGAAGCAAATGGATGTGCTAATATTTGGCAAGGATATGCAAGTTAAGAATTATTCTCAATGTAACTATTTTATGTATCTAAGTCACCAACTATAGTTAAAGATGTAATGTGTTTCGAGACTCTCGACTTTCTTTGACTTGAAGAAAGTGTCTGAACTAACGATGTACTAACTTGTATTAATAAATAAGTTCCCTTCTTTCAAAATTAAAAAATTAAAAATAAATAGCTTTCGGATGAAATTGAGTTAAAATTTTCCATATTTTAACGTAATTAAATAATGTTAATCTGTGGCTTTCCTAACTAGTTTTCCAATTCCATGCCAACCCAAAATTTACCCTTCAAACACTGCCGTCTTCTAGGCATTAGGTCAACTTATAGATTTTTTATTTTTATTTTTTTAAATTTTGACTGAACAAAAGTTTCTTGAATCACCTTCAAATATTTATATAGGTGCACCAAATGGAAGATTTGTGGCCTCTACTTTTTCCCCTTTACGCACGGAAGTCCTACTTGGGCATAATGATTGGTTAACTTCAAAGAGGTTGTTTGTATTTGAATTGCTGACGAACACAATTATGTGTCAAATATATACTACTGTATCACATGTCAAACATGTCGCAAATGCATTCAACGTATAAGTAGAACTAGAAATAAGGCATTAATCTGCCGACATTACCTACATAGGTTGAAACTTATTGAATCTTTGTGAAACGCATTCACCACGAAGCTTCCCACTTTAGAAAAAGGTAGTGGAAAATGTAACATCATGCTTCTTACGTCCACTAATCTTTACGGTATATTTTTAAATACTCCTAAATATTGTTTAAACTAAAAATTGCTTCTTCGTTTTTTTTTCATCATACGAGCATAATATGCAGATAGAAAAAATTTATGAACGCGCAATCCTAATCCGGCGTTACGATGGACTATATGAGATCATTTAGGGCAGGGGTAGACCAACAAATTTGGAAACCTAAAGTGATATATTTAAATAGACATTTTTGTTATCACTTAAATAATATTTAACTAGTATTTAATATCATAATTTCTTTATAACAAAAATCTATTCCTTTTGTTTTATAATATGCTTTTTTTGGGTGGGAAAATGCTAAAGCTATAACAAATTTTACTAAAAAAAATTGTCAAATGATGTCCAAATGAATGCAATTAGTGACATTTCAAAAAGATAATAAAAAAGTATTTGAATGAATGATATTAAGGATATTATAAATTTACAACATGAGGCTTACAAAGATGTATCATTAATCACAAAAAATAATTCAAAAATGCATTTAATAGGTTATTAGCATCCACATATCATATTAATTGTCACATTAATTTATAAAGTTTTCAAGTAAAATTAATAATATTTCTAGCATTTTCCTATCTGAATTATTTCTTGCGATTAGTAACATATATATTTATAAGGAAAAATTCTAAAAATACAAATTCTTTTACAAAAACTTTTATAAACTGATGATGTGGTGAATGATTATAAATAAATAATTAAAAAAAGTGATATTATCAGTGGGCCCAGATGAGAACTAATAAGAAGTTGGTCACAACAACAATTTGTAAAAATGTTGTTAAATAATTTGTAAAACTATAACATTACTCTATTTGTAAGACCTATGTATTTAAAGTTGTATTATCTTTAGCATTACTCAATACTTTGGGACTTCTTAAAAGTAGAGGAAAATTATAAAACTATTTTTTTTTCCTATATCTCCATTTTTTAAAATAAATATATCAATTTTTGTCCAAAAATTTGGGACCTTCCTCTAGTAGGGGGCCCTAGGCAGTGGCCTAAGCCTAGGGCCGGCCCTGATTTAGGGCCCGTTTGGATTGAAGAGAGAGGGAGGGGAAGTGAAGGGGAATAAAGTAGAGTTGACTGAAAATAAGCTAATTTTAGGTCAATTTTACGTACTCTACTCTACTCTACTCCTCTCGATTCAAACGAACCATTAGGGAATTGGTTGGGAGGGTTTTCAATCAAGTTAGGCTAGACAAAGAGTGTTACAAACGAATTTGTAGACAACGATAGTAGGATTGATATTTACATATGTCGAAGGGTCTATAGGACACATCATTCTAGATGTGAATTCTCTTTTGGTCCATAGGTACTTACTATTTATACTTATTTCTGATCGGATGAATCTAAATATTTGCACTTGTTTCTGATTGTAGAAACACCTACTCGTTACTCGTTAGAGACTAAGGAGTCAAAGGTTAATCAAGCATGTTTATCTAAAAGCTGACTTTCATGTACAGATCAACTAGCTTCAATATCAATAATGATCAGCTTCCAAGTTTTGTTGTATTATGTATTTTGTTTTTGGGGTGTCATATGTATGAAACGTCCTCAAAACACATATAAAGGATTTGTAAATGATATTATGATGTGAATAATAGTAGCTTTCCAATTTGGAGAAGAAAAAAGAATTGTACAAAAATGATAATTAATGCATGATTCCTACAAATTAAATAAAGATAGCTGATAATTTAACAGAGAAAACAGCAAATAACACCCCCCAAAAAATAAAATAAATAAACAGTACTTCTTTTCTTTTTTGAAGGGGTGTCAACATTTATAATAGTTCACTTGATAACATAATCTTTGGCAAACTTCATAATCACAGGTTATTTGAATTTGATACGCCAAAAAAGTTAAATCCTTATCAGAGAGGCTTCCCCACAAGACATGAATGATAAAACGTGTTGAATTTCTAAGTCGTTGCTCGTAGCAAACTTTTGACTCTAAGCAATTTATGTCATTCATGACGTGTTCATATAAGCTTAGCGGTTGTCTTGGACGCAGCTTTTTTCACAAATCATTAAAGGGTAGTAATAATTGTTGTGATAGATGATTTAAAATAAAAATAAAGTGATTAATGGACAATCATTTGTACGAACTTACTACTAATATTATGTTGGGTAATATTAACAAGTGCCGTATAATATTAGTTAACAATCTAATTAAATAAAATTTTTATGGGAAAAGAGAAAAAAATAATTAATATTTTGACAGTTTTTTTTATTTCTGATAAAAGTGATGTCAAAACTTTCCTAAAATGGATTCTTAACCAATGCCCCAACGGTACTAGTTAACATTTCCCTATTATGTTTACTTTTTATTATTCACAACTTACCATCTTCAAAAATGATTTAAATATTTGTGTAACTGATTGTAATACTATGACCTACTAAGAAAAATTAACAGGCAATGTATTTCTCTCCCTCTACCAACCTGTAAGCATGTTGTTGTATATTATCAAATGAACCAAGTTGTTTATGAATAGTTTGAGCTCAATTTGGGAAATGATTTGTTTTATTTTCATTTGTTTAGCAAATAACTTAAACAAATCAAGTTCAAGATCAAGTTTAAGCCCAACTATTAAACGAGTCAAGTTCAAATATTATAATATGTTCGTAAATAAGCTCGTGGACAATAAACTTTATTTAACTATATATAATATTATATTTTTATATGTATATTTGTCTTAAAATATACTTATATAGATTTGAGATTAGATTGTATTGTTTTGTAAATAGGTACATATGATATCAAATTATCACTTTTAGTTTATTTATAATATAAATACTCTATTCACATTAAAAATTTATAGATTTGTAAATGTGTAAAATTTTAGTCATGATTTTATTATATATGAGAAAAGAATATATTTAACAAGTTGTTCTTGAACAAGCACAAGTTTTTCGATAAGAAAATGAACCAATTTTGAACAAATCATCTTATTTAGTAACGAACTTGAGCTCAGATCAATTTCAAAATAAATGTAAAGTTGTTATTTACAACTATGTATTGTGTTAGCTTTTATTCCGTGCCAAATTTGATTGTAATCATATTCAATCGTTTATACCCTGTATTTATTATGAGATTTGATTGTAAGGGTTGTGTGATAGAAAGAAAGTGTGAAGACTCAAGCTTTTGAAGACTGAAGATTTCTCGCAGGTATGTTGCGACTTAGTTTCCCGCGAAGTGACACATGTACCCTGCACATGCTGGAATGCGAAGAGTTAGGACAGATGGAGACAACTGTGTCTCGCGAGTATCTCACGGGTAAGGCCTTCTCGCGAGACACCCCCAAGGCATTCTGTTCTGCCAGCCTGTCCAATCTGACACACACTTTCGTTCCTACACTATTTATACCCACATTACCTACAAATGTTGAAGGGAGTTTCTGAGAGAAAACTCTAGCCAAACACATTGAGAATTAGAGATTGTCATACCCACAATTCTCTATACACTTGCTTGTAGTATTTCCTCAACTCGAACCTCTCCATTTCCATATCATTGAGAGGTTGATAGGCCAAACATTTACCACACCCTTTAAGAGTGTCAAGTGATGTTTTGGTGCTGCTGGGAAGCAATTGGAAGAAGCCAAGGGTGGCAGATGTAACATGGAGCTTGTTACAGGATCCGGAGAGCTATACAAGACACGGTTCCGAGAAGACTTGTTGGAGTAAGAGTTTGGAGGGCTTAGGTACATCGGGTAGATTAGGCTTGGAGGGTCTCTTGCTAACCCATGTATCCCAACTGATTATCTAGTGGATCGATTTCCGCTTGGAGGGCGGCGGAGAGGTTTTTCACCGAGTTCTTCGGTTTCCTCTTCAATAACACATCGGCGTGTTATCTTGTGTTTGCATCCTTCTTCCCTACTCTTTTACGTTCTGTTATACTGCTGTGTTGCTTAAATTATGTATTAGAGTAGCTTGTTTGTTTATTCGCTCGCATTTACACTATTCCACACTTAGTATTAAGTAGGTGTAAAATCTATCAAGCTGTAATTTTCATTTGGGGGACTAAACAGCTCTTGTGTTTTAAACACATTTTCGAGCTTTTAATAAACTAAATGAACGAATTTGAATTTTTAAAACACAACTTTGCTTGGTAGAATTTTTAATACACAACTTGACTTGACTCGTTCAAAAGTCCTAATTGTGATTGATGGATGGTCAATAATATGGACCACCACTAACATTATGTTTATTTATTATTAATCATAACATGCCATCTCCAGAAAATTATTTAAAAATTTATGTAACAAATTGTATTGCTTTGACTTATTCTGATCCCAGTATGTAAACACTTAAGGTCTGTTTGGATACTGCTTATTACTGAAAACTAAAAATACTGTAGCAAAAGATTTTTTTAAATGTGTGAATAGTGTCGTAGAACCCAATTTTAATAAAAATTTTGCTGAAAAAAAGAGGTTTGTGGGTCCTGTGAACAGTGCACGAGACCCACTAACAGAGACGTAGACGCAGACGCAAGCTAAAAAATGCTGAACCAAACGGATACTTAATAACAAAAATCAACCCAGCAATGTGTTTATCTCTCTCTACCAACCCTTTACGCATGTTATTGTGTCTTCAAATTTCTGAGCCAGCATTCAGCGATTAGAGTGGTTGGGTTATGTAAACTACTCTTCCTTTGGTAAATAAAATACTAAATAAAATTGAGTTTTATTAACGTGTGTGCTTAAGGTATATATTAATAAATTTCTTTATAATATATATATATATATATATATATATATATATGCCAAATTTCCTGAAAGGAAGACAGTGTAACTGTAAACTAAAGTTAACAAACCGAGGGCATTGCCAATGAAGCTTGAATAGTAAAATGGCAAATTTGTTAATAAATGGATAATAGAAGGGTAACCTGGGAAGAAAAAGAGTCTGACAAAGTTTAGGAATCTTCCACATTTTTTACTGCCAAGTATGGTGGAGAATGGAGATAGAAAAGGCATTCCCAAAACCAAAAAATAAAAAAGAATGGTCAATTTGAGGATAGGGAGAGAGGGGGGGTAAAAAAAGTTAAAAGAGGGTTAAAAAGGTCGGTTCATGCACCAGAACATGCCGTAAATTCGGACTGAGAGAGAGAGAGAGAGAGAATACAAAACGACAAAGCTAAAAAGTTAAAATAAAGGATGAGAGAGGGACCAGAGAGATAGGTGTGGGACCAACCACACACATGATGATATGAATATTTTGAGCTGGTACGAACTCCAAGGCTTTTTTTGATTTTTTTGTGGACCTTTTTTTTTTTTAATATATTTTTATTGGTATAAGTTAGAAGGTGCACGCACGTATAGTTTTGTTGCTTGCTTTGTTTTGTTTCTATTCTTTTTATTTATTTATTTATTTATGGGATTTTAATGCTGTTTTTTTCTGGGCAACTTGCTTGCACCCTTTTAACACTAATAATAAAAGTAGGCTATTGGCTGTGGCTCCTATTCCTATCCTTTATAAATAGTGCCCATTTTCATGAGGTGATATAAGGTGTTTCGAATGCATGTATCTTTACACTTATATGAGAGTGGGTCTCATCATCCTCATATAAGTGTGAGAATATATGCATTTGAAACACCTTGTATTTTCTCCATTTCCACATTACTACTGTCTACCATGGATGACATACGAGGCTTCAATCTTTCATAACAACAAAGGAATTTACACTCTTTATGGATAAGCACCCTACAATCTGCCACACAAATTTGAGATATGTTTTAGGGTTCAATTGTATTAACTAGACAGCTTTGGACTTTGAGTAAGAGGATAGAGTAAATTGGAGGTTATTGCAAGGAAAATAATAATAATAATAATAATAATAATCTTAGAAATTATTTAAATTATTCAAAATCATTTTTTCTATGCTAATAATAGTTTGGATATTATAAATTATAAGTTGGTAGATGGTCAACATCTTCTTGCCTAAAACCTAGCTTAGCACAAAAGCATTAGAAACAAAGTTTCCAAAAATTAAGACGTAAAAGAATATTTAAGCTAAATACAAAATTTTTTTTTATTGAACTGCAAGTTAAATGCAATATTGTTATGTCTTATATGTAAAAGAATTTTTGCTGAATACTAGCACATATTGAATAACTTTCCCCTATTATCCCTAATAATTGATATGGTATATGATTCTCAAAGAAGAAAAAAAAGAGACAATGCTCAATTGTTCATATGGTATATTGCATAACTTTCTTTTATTTACTGTTAATTTTACAAATAGTGCTATTCTTTGACCGCGTTTGTTTCAATATAAAATACTTTTTTAACTGAAATTATTATTAAGAAAAACTACTTATTTTCTAGTGTTTGGCTCATACGGAAATCTAGCATAGCTAATCTCACAAAATCTAAAAGATACTCCACAATACCAACTTCTAGCATAGTATAATCTCACAAAATCAAACATATTGACCACAAAATACACAGCGGCAACATCTAATCTTACAACAATGCAATTAAAACCATATCCAATAGCTCACAATGGGTAAAAAAATTGTTCTAATAATTTCAATGCAACAATTTCTAAGCCAATATGAAAATTTTACCACCAATATGATTTTTAAATCTAAAAAAACTGCAAAAAATACCGAGAGAGAGAGGGATGGAGAAGCATATCACTATCGCATGAGAGAGAAAACATACATGATCGGTTTTGGGCGGCAATGGGGGTGGGTGAGTCAACAGTGGGATAATCAAGAGACGAACATGGGTAGTTGTGGCTAGGTGTAACACTCACGTCCGATTTGGGTTTGGGGGGAGGAATGACCCACAAGCCTTCTTTCCCTAGTCAAATTGAAAATAATTTTGGCTTGATCAATATTTTCAACTGGGCTAAACACTTGAAAATTTATAAAACGTTATATATCAAAACAAACACGATCTTTGTTTCAATTTTGTAAATATTAGGCCAAATCTTCATTATTCTTGCCGATTTTTATTTTTAAATAAACTATTCCTTACCTATCCCAAAAAGAAAATTCCTTTAATGAGACAGTAATAAGCAGCCAATTTTAATTTCTCTCTTTCCCCACTATCTTGTAACCAAATCTTAATTATGGAAGGCTAGTAGCAGCCAGGAAGTTCTAACTCTCTTTTAATTGCATTAGTATCCGCCAGCTTTATGGTGGCCCTATGGCCTCTGGAGTCTGGCCTCTTTCATAAATAGAGCAATTCAATTTTACAAGTTCATGTACTGGTGGACTATTCTAATTCTTTGTGTATTGTTTTGCAAGTTGCAACAACTTGCTTGCCAATTGCCCCATATGCGAATCTTTCAACGCTTTTATCCACTTTTACATTTCATTTTTGTACTCTTCTTCAATTATTACTATTATTATTATTATTATTATTATTATTAATACCTAATGTTCAAATTCGCCCCGAATCTTCTACCTTTGTCTTAATGGAAGATAAACTCCACCAAACAAGTTGGAGATTAACTTAAGGAAAACACAATTACTCTTAATCATTATAATTTAAACAAAGTGATGTTACTTCGTTGTCAATGAAGATTGCTGTAAAAAAAAATCAAAGATTAGCATAAAGAAATATGAAGTGGAATTCAAAGAAGTGTTTTAAAACTATAAAGATCGTAGGCTGGTATTGAGGTAAAACTGTAAAAGCCCGTGGTATCCACACTTATAAATTAGCATAAAATATTTCCTCCAAAAAAAAAAAAAAAAATAGCATAAAGAAGGTACCAAGTGGGCAATTTTAGATGCTATTTTCTTTTTGGCCTTATCGATCATGTGCTATGAATTATGAAGTGGATATGTAGCCGTGTAGGGTTGCACACTGACCAAAAGTATGGGAACCCTTAACTGTCTCAACGGCTGTGATTTCCTGATCATGGTTATGAATCATAAGAAGATTGTGTGGCATCTGATGATTTTTAGGAAGTCGGAGCCACCCTTCAACAAATTATGGCCCCCATTTAGGAGCTGTCCTCAGGTGACAGACATGATCATTTTCAATTGGCCCTGGACGGTTGGGCTAAAATCCAAACTTATCCAACTCAATCCCAATTTTATTTTTATGTATTGCTCAAACCTCCAACCCTTAAATGTCATGCATTGCATAAATGAGATTTTTAATAGAATATGGACCTCCAAATAATGATTTTCTATAAAATTTTCAAAAAAAATGAAATTAATTGTACATTCAAGTGATTAATTTTATGTGATTGCCAAGTAAAATTTATTGATTTTGTATTAGGGATTTGAGAGAAGGGAGGCTATCCCCACTATATGGCCTTACTATTTTTTATTTTTGAAGATATCTCTCTGTTGGAACATAGTTTTAATTTGTTCAAAGTTTTATATGAAATGGCTCACTGATTATCTAAGTTAGCAATCTCTTAAATTTGCAGGGTTCTTGTGCCCTCTAAGGGTTTCCTCTATTCTGTTACGATGACTTTTGTACCTAGTTCTTGATCTTAAATTTACTATTTTACGAAAAATAAAAAATTTTAGCCGAAAAGGAAATAGATTGCAGAAATTATACATAGATAACTATTGCTCTTGTATGATTTTATTTGCAAAGTTTGGATGTATGTGATCAAGATATAAAATAGATTACATAAATTATACATTTGGTAATTGTTCCATATGTTTTCAAAGGTTGAAATATTCACATATAAGTTGTATTGTTAGTTAAGTAATAAAATCTCACCTTGGATTATAATGACAAGAGTAAGTGGTTAATAACATATTGAGCCCAAACTCATAAGCTTAACCTTATGATTAAGTGGTGACCCAACATGTTATAAATTAAAAAAAAATAAAAATCATATATACACTCTTCAAGGTGTTAGTGTTTTAACTTTTACAATTGAGAAAAGTAGTATCAAAGATGATGGTTTCACATGGTAAATGTTCATCAGTGAATCACACTAAGTAGAAAGAGGATAGATCAAATGCCAATGTCATTTATTTATTTATTTGAAACCAAGAACTTTTATTCAGAAGAAGATAAAAACAGTACATCTTGAAATACAATACTCTCAATAAAACTTGGTGTTTCCTCTATCCGTGACTGAAAATTAGAAATGTCCGTAGCATATTGTGCTAGAGCATGAGTTACATTATTTTCGGGGCGTGGCACATGATTGAACTGGATTGAGCGAAACCAATAGCGCTGAGACAAAGAGCCGGTGTCATTTAGGATTTAACAGAGTAAAGTCACTCTACTAGTGAGTATTAAAATTAATGGTAATATGTGACATTTGGATTGCTAAGAAAAATACTTATATTCAAGGGGGAGACTAATTGGAAGTCCTACTTTAGACAATAATGAAAACTTGATAAAAGTGAATAATTAATATAACATAATTTGGCTAAAACTCATATGCTTAAGTTTTTGAGTTAAATAGTGTCCCAATATCTTAAATTTTTAAAAATTATAATAAAAGATGATAGTGTTTAACTCTGAGAAACTCAAAATTTCAATAGCAAATTCTTCTTCAAAATTAAAAAGAATTGATTACTTTGCCGTAGCTACATAAAAGTGCATAATTTTGGTTACATATTCTACATAATGTTGATGAAGAAAGGAAATTTAGCCCTTCCCATTTGGGCCCCAACAACGAAGGTACTAGGTAGTAGGTAAGCAATTAGATGTACTACCGATCGAAAGTGAAAGAATCATCTATATTAAAATTTAAAAATGCTATCATTTGGTATATAATTAATTTTAACAGGCTAATCACATGACATGTTTGCTAAATCGACATCCTGTCTTTTCTTTTCGTTTCTCTTCTAATCTTTACTTATTTTATCTTTGGCGCATTAGAGGACAACTTCCCCTCCTAGTTGAAGTATTATATTTCATGGTAAACCAAAAAAATAAAATAGAAGAAGTTCATTATTTCATATATATCTCGTGCAACAGTGTCTAGTAAGGGCAAGTGCATGCATGTTTCACGTCATACTCGTACATTAACAGTAAATCCAAATGGTTATTAAAAACGTTTAGGTGGCGTATTGTATCAGAAATCCACGTAAGCCGGCATTTAGATTCTTAAGAACGTGATATTTTGTAAAAAAAATTTTGTTTAGTTTATTTCTAAGAATTTTATAGGAATTATTTAATTTTTGTATAATATCTTTATATTTGTAAATTTAATATCAAATTATTATTATTATTCTTATCCAAATAAATAATGACATATAAAAGAAGGACAAAATTTATATACAATACCTTAGGTTTTCCTCTTAAAATTATTTTATGTGGCTATTTAACTAAAAAATACACTTTCATCCAATTAGAAAAATGCCACGTGACAGAATCTTGAGAGGGGAACCTAAAGAATAATATGTTAATACTATACCTAAGTCTTGCCCAATATAAACTATAAATTATGACGAATTCGTTAAAATTATAGTCTAACATTTCAAAATGACTTGTATAATAAAAAAATAACTATTGAAATTCTTGTTCTTTGTTGAAATCACAACATCATGTCTTGTTAATAACGATAAGCATAAAGGGGTAAAATTGTCAATTTATAACAAATATAATTTCTTTCAAGCTTGGGAATCTAAATACCAACATGTTTAAAAACGAATCCACATTTCTACAAGAAGGGGGTTGAGTAGGAATCCAAATATCCCTAGTATTTAATACATTGTGTGATTTGCAACTAAAAGTGGGAATCTTTCAAAATTTCTAAAAATCCTAAAACATTACCTTTATAATTCAATTAGCACTTCATAGTATAAACATCTAAAGAGTTAAATTCCCATTGTTAACTATCAAATTCATCCCCCAAAAAAAAAAAAAAAATGTTACATAAGCTAAATTAATGAGAGTCTTATATATTGACTAAGAAGGACAAAGTATCTTTCGAGCATAGGTCTTTTTTACTCCAACACAATTGGTATAAATAATAATTATCATGGAGCAAATGCCATATATTCAAATTTTACATACAATACTTAAGTTCTATTTTTGTTTTTTGTTTTTTGTTTTTTGTTTTTTTTTTTTTTTTTTTGTTTTTTGTTTTTTTTTTGTTTTTTGTTTTTTTTTTTTAAGGAGAGTTTCAATATTTGAATTTATTATAAATACAGTTTTCAAAAAACTATATCTTATTTTCCTAGTTTAGAACAGGATTTTGAAAACGGCTAAGGAGTGATACAGAAAATATTTTTAATGACATAGATGTAAATAAATTAAAAACAGTGGATCTTACATATTTGTCCAAACTCTTTTATCTCTTAAATTAATGAGCTTATCTTTATTACAAAAAGAATTCTCACCCTTCAAATTTAAAACTTATAATTATATATAAGTGTAGGGGTTCTTTTTTACGTTTCTTTTTCTAAGAAGGAAGTTGGGCCTGGCGCTCTGCAGAATGGGCTCCAAAGTACCATTTTGTCGCTGCTAGGTTATGCGCAAACGTTGAGTCCAAGTCCAAGGGAAGACGCTGCAAAGTGGGCTTATCCTCTGTTTCTACCGTAGAAGGAACTTTTCTTCAGTTTCTGCCGAAGGATTGACTTTTTTGTTTCTGCTGCTACCAGTTTCTGCCGCAGGATGGACGTTTCTGCTGTAGAAAGAACTTTTATCTGGTTTCTGCCGCAGAAGGAACTTTTCTCTAGTTTCTGCCGCATGATTGACGTTTCTATTGCTGAAGGAACTTTTCTTCGGTTTCTGCCACAGAAGGAATTTTTCTTTAGTTTCTACCTCAGGATTGACGTTTCTGACGCAGAAGGGACTTTTTTCCGATTTCTGCCACAAAAGGAACTTTTCTCCAGTTTCTGCCGCAGGATTGACGTTTCTACTGCAAAAGGAACTTTTCTTCGGTTTATACCACAGGTCTGACTTTTTTGCTGTGCAGCAAAACTTTCTGCGGTGTAGTAAAACTGTCTGCTGTGCAGTAAAACTTCTTGCTGTGCAGTAAAACTGTCTGCCGCGTAGTAAAACTATTTGCTGTGTAGTAAGTAAAGCTTTTTGCAACATGAATGAATACTCTTCATTTTTCTTACCGCAGAAATACTTTTCTACTTCCTGCACATAAACAAATCTAAAACCTAAAGAAAATACCCATCAAACAAATGTTAGTTTAAATGGGTTAGCATATTCTCAAATATATATACATACATATATTTACAAATACACTTATACGTATTCACATATACATCTATAAAATATATTTTTTCAGAAGAGGGGAAACAACGTATATGTATATATATACTTACGGCAGGATAATGATTAGTTTGTGTCAAAAGTAAAACACGTAACAACAAATAAAGAAGAAAGCTTTGGCAGAAAAGGTTTAGCTTGTATAATAGTTAACACGGTAAACATAATAAAAAGGTACTACGGCAGAATAACTAGTACAGTAAGTAAAGACACCACAGCAGGACAACTGATGCGGCAGACGTAATAAAAACGTGCTACAGCAGGATGACTAAATACAGCAGATATAAATTATAATGAGAGAAATAAAATATATTTGCAATAAAAAATCTAGTATTGAATCTTTTCATAGAATAAGTAAACCAAGAAGGAACCAAAACTCCAACTTGAACAACCTTTTTATAGGCTCCTGCCATAAAAGTTGTGCATTTTGGAGAATAGACCTAAATGGCTACTAACTATTAATTTTGGAGACTTCAAAGAGTGAGTTTGCTAAGAGGGAGAGAAAAGATGGTTTATTGATGCATACCCCTATTCATGCCGTATTTTCTCTCTTTGTTTTACCACTTTCTTTCTTTCTCTCCGTTCTTTTTTTTTTTACTCTTAGTTTCTTATTACTCTCTTGTCATGGGTTGTTCCCACTTTAAGTGCTTCCCTCCACTGAGTCTCCCTCTTTGGGTGTTTTTCTCTATTCCGTGTTTTTCCTCCCCTTCCCTGGGTGTTTTTTCTCACTTCCTTTATTTTTTCTCATTCCTTTGTTTTTTTCTCCTTTTTCCGGTCCCTCTTTTCTGCCATGGTTACCTCCCTTTTATAGTGAGCTAATTCAATGAGATTTCTCCCTTTTACCCCTAGGACTTTACCAACTGTTTTTGGTTTGTTGTGGGCATCCCTTCAAGATTACCCATCCACCCATTGGTTGCCCCTGTCATTGCTCAGAATACGTTAGCTGCACCATTACTTATTCCATGACAAAATTTCATTTTGTTTGTTCCTGCTGTATACCTCTACCTCACTACCTAGCTCTATGGCATGCATCAGATGGTCCCAACCATCTATTACTTCTTTTGGGTAAGATACCATCCCAGCAGAATATATTCCCAAAAGAAGTCATGGCAGAAAACCAAATATAGACCCCCTTTTCCCCCCACCACCAAACCACATCCTCTGAATCCCCTTGACTGTGGGCCCACCTCCCTTGTATTGGCTGGGTACAGGTTGGTGGTGCTCCGACCCTTCTGTGCTTGCTCCACTGTTTTTTGTTTTTGTCTCCCACGCCGTTTCTGCAGTAGCAGATTAGTTCTGTTTCGCCTGTTGCGTGTTTTTGTCTTATTTCTTCACACGTTTCCTGTTGCTGACACTTCCTGCCGTTCCTTGTTTCTTTTCATTGTGCTTCTTCATATTAGTTTTCATGCCTATCTTCTTATACAAAAGAATTTGGGCTTTTGTGGGCCAAATAATGTTGATTGGATCAAAAGGGTCTTGGGCCCAATTTATCTTCATCTGCCAGAGAATTGTATTTTGCGGCAAAGCTGTATTCTGCGGCAGATTGCTTTCCCTTGCACCTTTTTCGTTGGACCTTTCTTGCTCTTTGGTCTTCCTGGTGGGTCTTTGGGCCTTGCTTTTCATTGGGTTTTCTTCCTCATGGGCCTTTGGGTACAGATTTGCAAAAATGGGCATCAACAATAAGTAAAAGGTACATGATGAGTTCTATTCCCTTATCATTATCCACAAAAAAAGAGTAATCAATAGATTCTACACGTTACTTTCTGTAAATATATATATATATATATATATATATATATATTTAATCTCAAAAATAGAAACGGTCTCCCAAACAATTATTATTTGTTTTTAATATTTTGAAAATTGTTCTTAAAAGTGGGAGACAAACATATAAAATATAAAAATTATTATTTGAAAACTAGTTTCAAGTTCAATTTATTGAAAATTATTTTTACATTGTTTTGAAAATAAAAATAAAAATCCTCCTACCAATCAGGCCCTAAAGTGTACTAATTTTGTTATAAAAAATATCAATAACTAATCTAAAATCTCCTTCAATATAAATTGTATGCATATTTTTATTATGAGTACGGATAAAAATCTTGTCATACTCTTAATGTTCTACTTTATGCTCCATTAAATGTAGTATACCATGTGTTTAATTTTATTTCATTTGTTTTTTTTAATTTTAAACTTTGGTTGTTTTCTAAGGAAGAAAAAATGAATATATGACAATTCATGATTGATGGAAAATAAAGTGAAACATTCAAAGGAAATCTGGGATCAACAAAAGATGAACACTGTTGATAAGGTTTAGACTTTCAAAGAGGAAAGTTTTGGGAAATCTTGAAATGGAATAGGAAATCAACAATTTGGGCCGGATTGAGTATCTCTTTTTTCTTAAATAAAATTTTTTTCCCCATAAAATCATGTTATAAAAGAAACGGCATATTAGGAAGTGTTGGATATAAGGGATAGATATTGGATTGCCCTTTCATATCTTGCCTTGTAATATGTAACCCAAGCTTAGGACCACATGGATTCCTCTCTCACAACATGTGTATCTTATTGAATTTTCATGCAGAATGCATTTCATCAAGCGGTTAGGTCACTTTCTTTGGTCATCAGCTAGAATGATGACAAAATTTACAGGTTGGTAGCTTGGTGATGAAATCATGAAAATGGTGGTACCTTTGTTGCTAAGAGATTGTAGTGTTATCCTCTCTTAATTGTATATACCTACTCGGGCAGCTGGACTTCTCTGTGCACTAAATCTATTTGGCAAAGGAAGGATGCAACCATCTCTCTTGTCTTTTGCAATTCAAATTTTTCCTCCTAATTGTATTCTAAGCTAACTTTCTATCTTTTTATTAATAATGTATTGTAAGCAACTTAAGATTAATGCTATAAACACAATATTTTTCACAACTTATTAAGGATTTAAGGTGATTAATTATTATTGATTTTTATATGAGTTCATTTCTGAATCATTCACAACACTTTTTTTGTATATTATTAACAACTTATCATTTCAACGGCCGTGAAAAAATTGTTTTTAGTAAATTAGTTGTTAATGAACACCCAAAAAGAAGGGACAAAAGTGTTATCAAAATTAGTATTCGGAAGTATATGGGAGTATAAGACAAACATAGGTATGGGAGTATAAGACAAACATTGGCATGGTGAGGTTTAGGTGGCCTATATGTGTGGAAATTAATCTAAACACAATTTGTTGCCACCTATATATTGATTCGTAGCAGCATAAATATAATCAATAATTAGTGCAGTAATCCGTGAAGCTTTATTGGGGATTTGATTGATATTTGATAGTACTAGTAGTAGCTTTGCCTTTAATTTGGGAATGGAAAGTCTAGCATTGTTGAACTTTGAAATGACATGGTAAGATTTGAAGATAAATCTTGACGAAATTTAGCTCTTAAAGTGGCCTACACAAAATTGACATTGGAATAGGGGTGTCCATTCAAATTAACGCGTTGGGTTTGTGTCGTGTCAAGATAGAGGCATTCGATTAAATTGCTTAACTCAAATTTGACCAATTTAATAATCGTATCATAATCCTTCAACTCTAACCTTACCTGTTAATAAGACAGGTTGACCTAATCCAACCTACTTGACACGCTTAATAAATGGGTTGTTTTAGATTAACGTGAATGTGACACAACCTATTTCAACCTATTTAATATTAAATATAACATCTATCTAGAAATACTTTGTTTTTTTTTACATCCCAAAAGTAGTGCATACACTTCAAATCTTTAACCCATTTCAATTTCTAATTATATCATTTGTAAGTTTTTGTAATTACTCACATTTCTTTTTAAGTTTAAAATATACGTTGGATATAAAAGTTACTTGACAAATCTAGAATAAAATGAATATTTATTTGTTATATGAGTTAAACGAGTTGCGTTTAATGTGTCATTTCGAGTTGACACGAATAAATTGACGTGTTAAACATGTCTATTATGGGTCACATGAGTTAACTCGCTTATAACACGTTTCTTATCGTGTCGTATTCAGAGGTTAGGTTGAACATTGACAATGCTTACATTGTAACCATATTATAATTATTTTGGGTGAGAATATGAATATATATCTTTGTCATTTATTTTGAGATAATGCTCCTGTTGCTCAACTGTTCAGAAAATAACTGACTAGTTTTGAAACCTAGGCTGGCCCATTTTTTGTTAATATGCTTTAGAAAAGCCTGTTTGCTAACCCACATTAAATTGGGTCACTAAACCTGAAACTTCTGAGCAAGTTGAAGTGGATGTTTCAACTTACAAGGCCTATTGTTACTGCAATTGGGCCTATGGTCCTCGTTGCCAAGCTTTGCTGGAGAGTGCATGGATCTGGACTATTGTACCATAATAAACATCCAATGTTCAATATCCAGAGATTATCAGGTTGGACCACCGATTATAGAAGTTCCAAATAAATTCTAAAAAAAGTGATGTTAGTATTGCTAGTAGGTGAAAGCGAATATAAACTTGCTAAGTTGTAAAAAACGTTAAGAAAATTATTATGTTTGTAGCATTACTCAATAAATAAAAACTTGAAAAAAATTTCAAGAACCATATTTAAAACTTGCTAAAATGTAAGCTTTTGATTGAAAAAACGTTAATTTTATATAAATTCATTTATGGTACTATTTTTATTATACATAAATTACAATAGATCATATCAATAGCAATAGATAGTTGTGACAAAGTCTATGGGACAGGTGATGGCGTCCTTAGTAGAGAAGTTTGTCATGCCTCCAACAGTGGAAATTTTTGAGGCGATGGCAGCAAGGAGGGCTATGATCTTCATGGAGGAATTGGGATTTCGTAGGGCCATTTTTGAAGGAGATTCGGAGATTGTTGTAAAGGCTTTATCAGGAGATTGCCCAGACCGGTCTAGTATTGGGCACATTGTAAAAGACTGTAAGTCTCGAATGGGTTGTTTTCAAACCTGTTTTTTTTCTCTCATGTGAGGCGGCAGAGCAACGGAGTAGCTCATGCTTAAGCTAGGAGAGCAAGAAAGTCTTCCCATTTGTCTGTTTGGATGGAATCTATTCTACCAGACATTTCCTATTTAGTGTATGTTGATGTAACGACTTAATTTTTCTTAATATTTCAATAAAGTGGATTGATACCTTTTCTCAAAAAAAAGAAAAAGAAAAAAAAAGTCTATGGCATTAGAATTATTGAATGAGTAATGATAAAGCAGTGTGAGGAACCATTAATTAACCTGAATGTATACTCTTATTATGTGAGGCTATAACCTATAAGTCTATAACTTATGTTATGGTACTCCTTTGCACCGTGTGGATCTATTATTGACAATTTGACACACTAATAATAGAGTGCATGTTTAGTATGTGTGACTTTTTAAATGCACAATTTATTGTTTATAGTACGAGTTTCAATACATAAAGTAATAATTTATCAACTCATAGTCTATATTAACATGCTTTTTCTACTCTGAAAATAATAATAATAATAACTAACAGCATTTCGGCTTTATAAATAAAATGAAAAAAAAAACAGCATTTCATTTCATAAAATATTTATACATGTATAGAGCAATTCGATAAATATTTAAGTTTTCTCAAAAAAAAAAAAAAAAAAAAAAAAAAAAGAAAAAGAAGAAGAAGAAAGATATAATATTTAAGTTTGCCTTTTGGTTTGATAGGCCCCTTGACTTGGCCAAGTTAGTTTAATTTATTAACTTTAGTTTTTATATTTTTGGCTTTAGCTGCTATATGCTATTTTTGGATCTGGATCTTATCCAAATTATTCTCATTCCTTTCACTTTTTTTTTTTTACTTGTTTACTTTGTTTTTATAAAATTCAAAAGCTAGATTGTAAGTTTCTTTTTTAACTTTTAGTCTCAACCATAAAGAACAATTGCACACGATACACTAGATCTCAATCCATGTTTGTGATCCTCTTTAATTTGTTTAGTTACAACAATTGGAAAATCTTGATAATTCAATTCAAAAAGTGCTTCTTCATTTACAGTAATAGATACAATCTAGGTTTTTTTTTTTTTTTGGTAAGGGTTTTAGAATTACGGTTTCATTATTTATTTAATGATCTTTAATTTAAAAGGAAAAAGAAAAAGAAAAAAGCCCTAACTTTGCATTTGAGTTGAAAATTTTCACTACCTACTCTTTTATAGATTGGCCCATCAATTTTCATAATTGGGGACTCTTACCTATTGTGAACTTGTGAAATGTCTATTTGATCCCACAAAGTTTCTTAAGATTCTAGAGGATGATCCCCACAAATTCACTTTATTCTCCTTCATTCTCTTTGATAGTATATGGAGAATCCGAAATCTAACATACTTAATCCAAAAAAGGCAACAGAATTTGCAACATTGTTCTTTAGCTCCTCCAGGTAGTATAGTAATTATAATGTCTATTATTAGATCTATTTTGAGATCCCTTTTTTTTTTTTTTTGATAACCTATTTTGAGATCCCTTTCTTGCTGGGATTTAGGCCCATAATATTACGACCTAGGTTGCTTATTGTATCTGCAATTATTCTTAATTATTATAAATAAAAAAGGTTGAAAATATTTATTTTTATACTATAATTTATTGAGCTCTAGATAATGTCAAACGTTGAAGACACTCCACTCTATTGACATCATATTAAAATACATAAATTTATATAGGGTTGTGTTAACAGACATTGCAAGATACCCGTTAATAACTTTTTTGAAATTTTTGTGACAATTTTTTATTATTATTTATTTTTACAATTTTATCTCATTTTTACAACTTTATAAGTATCGTTTGGTGCATTTTTTGACTTTTTTCTGACATTTTATTTATTTTTTTCTTTTTGCACCTTAACCAGCATCGGTCGATGCTTGATAATATTTCCCATTTATATAATGGATCATCCTTTTAACATAATGCATTAGATAATACCTGAATGGCTAAACTTTTATTTTAAGAAACATCAAATGTTTATAGGCATACTAATTATATCTAGCCTTAGTATATGGAATAAAATGTGAAGATTTGAATATAAATTTCCAGCATACTAATCATATCTAATGTGGAATAAGATGGAATAGATTTGAATTTAAATTGCCAACTCCAAACTTCACATCAACATCAAAACTCAAAAGGTTTTGTCCACCTATATTGTTTCTTATGAGTGTACATAATTCTTTGGCAAAAATGCTCAACTAGTCAAATTACAGCTATAAGGGTAGCTTCTAATTTGAGAGAAAAAACAGTGGCTTTGCATGATCTATTATTTGGCTGCGTTTGGGTTCTGACCAATCACTGCAAAGAGCTTGAGCAGAGCTGTGAGCACCATAGGTCTAGGCAGACCTTGGATACATAATGTAATTAGAAAAATACAATTATATATAAAGAAAAGTGAGACTTTAAAAAATTATTAATTAACCACAAAAAAGTTAATGAACTAACGGGAAAAAACTAATCCAAACGCACTTAGTGTTCAAATATTAGATTGCCATTGAATCAAAATTCAAAGCATGAGGTCTTCCTGCCCTATAGAGTTTAAGCAAAAAGAAAAAGACTTTTCTCGTACAGCATAAGAAGGAGACACCATGATTGACGAAGCAAATAGAACAACAAAAGCCAGCTGAAACCGTGTTAACATGGCCCATGGATGTAAAGTAATTTCTCAACAACGGGTCCTTTCCAGCTAAGATTGCTTTATTTAACGGATGAATAACAAACATCATTGATTAAGTTCCCACTTAAAAGCAGACAGTCTCATGAAGTGAAGCCATTGATTGTGCTCCACTCGGGTTTTAATCAATAGCATTTATTATGCAGCATATTTTAGTTCTAGAATCAAATAACCGGTTAGGATAAACATGCATATTAAGTAAATTCAAATCAGTAATAAGTTCATTTTGTGTCCCAAGATTGTTGGGGTTCAATGTGACCGCACACACACACATACATACACAATGTAGTTGATGGCTCCAGCCTCCAGCTATGTTCACTGCAGCTTCTTACAAAGCCTATCTCCATTCTCTTCTGGATGTTTTTTTTTTTTTTTTTTTTTTTGAGAGACTTCTCTTCTGGATGTTTGATATACAAACCAAAGCCTATCTGCATTCTCTTCTGGATGTTTGATATAGAAACCTCCAGTATCTCTCTGCTCAAATATACAAATGAGATTATCCCAAGTGGGATTTGAAGCTTGATTCAATGAACTGAAAGTTCTTTAAATATTTTGTCCTATTTTCCCGAGAAAAAAGTAATGATTTCTTGACCACCCGGTTGTTGTGTGTTGACACTTTATAAATATCCCTGTCCTGAGTCAAAAGCAGCACACATGCGAAATACTACCAAATAAACAATTGCTATGCCCATTTATTACCGCCATCAGGTATACCCCACCTGATTTTTGTCCGAATGATTGTTATTATCATGATGTCTTTGTTGTTAGGCTGTGAGCTTGTATGCTAGATACCTTGACTTCAAAATTACACCTACAAGGGGTCCGGCTTTCTCTTTTGCACATGCAATTACCAAAATCTTTGACTAAGCAGACAATAGAACAAGTTATGAGATCCCAGCAATATATGATTTAAAAGGAAAAGAGATCTTTCGATTATCACACAGCATTTTACATTCATTCTTTTTTCTTTTTTTGATGGAAAGCATTTTACATTCATTCTTGATTGTTAATCTTACAGAAACAAGGATACAAATCTATTGTGCATTACAAAACCAACCCACCAGTTTTCTGAAATAGAAAACATTACAGAAGAGGAAAAAAAAAAAAAAAAAACAAATAAATGACACATCTTCATGATACATATGGAGATAATTTATATAAAAATTCTATAAGGAGAGCAAAATTCCTAAACCCAAGAACTCCAAAAATATAAACACTCCTAGAGAGGTTGCTGCAGTGTCACAAGTAAGGGACTGGTGACAGTGCGCTTCCCATCAGACCATACAATAGAACCCCCCTTCATAGTAGAGCTCCCAGGGGAGAGCTTAATTTCCCTGGCTTGCACCCTTACAAGGAAGCTCAGCTTCTGACCCACCCTCCTAAAAGCCAGCTTCTCCGGCTGCACCGTCACCATCATTCCGCTAGGCGGCCTAATTGTAACTTGGTAAACCGATTTTGGGTCGCCAACATTCGTCACTGTCCTAATAAAATGAGTAGACATCTTATGCTTCCCATATTGTTGAAACACTGCAGACAATGAAGGGTAATTCAAATTCCCAGCATGACCAGCTTTCTTTGCCCCACTACAATCTGCATTCTTCCTAGTAACCACTTGAACATTCTTAGTACTATAATTCAAATTGCACAGAAAATCCACATAATCGTATGAACTTATATCATAGACTAGTCCAGGATCCATAGCCTTCTCAGGGTGGACATGACCAGCCCCATAATCCAACACACTCGAAACATTTCCAGTAGACTCATCAATCATGGTCTCGCCCCTATTATCCACGGTATAAGCAGTGGTCATAAGAGCCGACCTTATTGAAGCTGGAGTCCATTCTGGGTGTGCTGCTTTCAACAGTGCTGCTAAACCAGACACATGAGGACAAGCCATTGAAGTCCCGGACAGTATATTAAACTCAGTCTTGCGCTTATCCGATGAAATCCCAGATGGACCAACGCTATCAGGCCAAGCTGCAAGAATATTCAACCCTGGAGCAATCACATCCGGCTTCACTATCTCCGGGGTCTCCGGATTAGTCCCTCGAGCCGAAAACGATGCCACCACAGGTGCAGGCCTGACTCCAAGCCTAGTTCCTTTGAATACAATAGTTGCCACTGGCTTCTTTGCCTCTGTAAGGTACTTCCTAATCGCATCACCGCCGGTAGCACCCACCGCGGTCGCGGGCAACACGTGGCAATCAGCCACCAATCCTTCGCCGTCAAATACTCCATTTGCTAAAACCATTCCAGCCCCGCCAGCTTTCTTCACAACCTCGCCTTTTGCAGTCCTTGAATTGATGCCTCTATCACATAACACAATTTTTCCTTTTACGAATTTGGGGTCTAAAGAACCTTCCAAACACAAAGACGAGGAGTAACCATCACCGCCATTACCTGTCTGAGCACTCCCGCCGTACACTAACGGGTACATCCGACCCGGAACCAAATTCGGCCCGCTGTAAATACCCATGCCCGGAATGATTTTCTCATTCCCAAGCTTCACATCCGCCGGGAAATCTCTATCAATCGTTCCGGCACCGACTGTGGTAACCCACGGAGCCACATTCGTCACCGTTAGAGCTCCGGGGCCGCCATTTCCGGCGGAAGCAGATACAAAGATCCCCGCATCGGCAGCAGCAAAAGCTCCGATGGCTATTGCATCGAGATTGTAGGGCACGACAACGCCGCCGACGCTAAGTGATATGACGTCGACGCCGTCAGCGACGGCGGCGTCGAAGGCGGCGAGAATGTCGGAATCGTAACAGCCGGAGTTCCAGCAAACTTTGTAAGCGGCTAAACGAGCCTTCGGAGCCATCCCGGCGGCGACGCCGCGAGCATAGCCTAAAGTGGACGCCTGAGAAACGTATCTTCCGGCGGCGATGGAGGCGGTATGGGTCCCGTGACCATCAGTGTCTTTTGGAGACTTGGTTTCGACGGTTTCGTTGATTTTACCGTTGGTGGCTTCGTAGCCTTGAGAGAAAAACTTAGCTCCGATGAGCTTTTTGTTGCAGGAAGCAGGTGGGAAATCTGAGGTGGTGACGCAGTGGCCTTTCCATTTGGTGGGTATGGGACCGAGGTCTTCGTCGTTGAAGCTTTTGTGGTTGGGAGTAATGCCGGTGTCGATGACGGCGATGACGAGGTCGGAGCCAAAGTCGGACTCTTTGAGGAGGCCGGAGTTGCCGGAGGTTTTGAGGCCGAGGAATTGAGGGGAGCGAGTGGTGTGGAGGTAGCGGAGAGTGTCGGGGAGGAGGGAGAGGATGTGGGGGTGGGAGCTGAGGGAGGCGGCTTGGGATGGAGAGAGTGTGGCGGAGAAGCCGTGGAAGATGGTGGAGTAAGTGTGGAGAATGGTGGAGGTTGTGGTGGTGTTGGTGGTGGTGGTGGTGGTGGTGGAGGAGAGGAGAGAGGTGTACCAGTTAGTGTGAGTGGGGTAGATGGTGGGTTTGGAGTCTGGGTTGACTAGGATAATGAAAGTTTTGGGTTTAAAAGTGGGTGTGGAGGCGGTGAGGGTGAGAGGGAGGAGGAGGAGGAGAAAGAAGGTGAGAGAAGGGGCCATTTTTGGGAGTTTGTGTGATTGGGAGAGTGTGAATGGTTTGGCAGTGAAGCAAGTTTAAAAAGAATGGAGAGAGAGGGAGAGTGTGTGATTTGTATGGGAATAGTATGGTAGCATGAGTAGAGAATCTAGAGATACTGTGAGAGAGTGTTAAAATGATAGTAGTACTATCAACTATGGTACTAGCAGGCAGCAGCATTCTGCAGAGATTAAAGACTAAAGACAGAAAGTAGCATTTTTTTTTTTTAAATGGTTTCAATTTATGAGTCCGCAATTGATGAGATCTCAATATATTAAATTAAGGTATTAATTGATTTTTAATGTAGATAGATATTTTTATTTTACAACAAAAGATTCTATTAGTAGCTAATTAGAATCCATAAATTAGTTTTTTCTTAAAAAAAAAAAAATAATCCACAAATTAGTATAAATTTTATTACTACTATAAAAATGACTTTGCTTTTTTTGTTGAGAATCATAAAAATTAGGCAAAAATACAAAACTGACCCTTTATCTTTCAGTGTTTTTCATTTCAGTCCTTTAATTTTCAATTTTGTCATTTCAGTCTTCTAACTTTTAATTTTTGTCAATATAGGATTTCGTTAGAAATCAGTTAAGAGCTGCCGTTAAACTCACTTAAATGACTCTGTTTTACCTTCTTTTCTTTTTTTATATTTCGGAATTAAAAGAAAAAAAAAGAAAAATATGTAAAAAAAAAAAAAAAAAAAACATTTAACGCTACAGACTCCATCAACACCCCACGACCCTCCAACCTCTGCAACGCCAAAATCTTCTCCGTCAACACCTTCGGTGGTGGCGGCGGCGGCGGCGGCTACCGCTCCAGCGCCAGCTCTCAGTACTACATATCAGGCTACGCCTTTTCCGACGCTTATTCCATCCAGCCCATACCTCCCCAATCAAACTTCAACAACAACGAGTTGGATCAACTAGAGATGATGAATGCCAACAATACCAACAACACCAACACCCCTGTTTCGGTCTGGTCAAGATCGCCAGTTGGGAGGCTTTTTTGCCACCCATCTCCGGTTTTCTCCGCGTTAAAATGCTTTGGGACTCATCACAATCATCGGTGAAGTTCAGTAATACTCATGAAGAAGAAGAAGAAGAACAGAGACAAGGGTCACCTTCATCTCGGTCTCTCTTTCATACTCGGTCTATCTCGAAAAACCGATTCAGTCTCTCTCTCTCTCAATCTGACTCAGCTCTCAAACGGACTCAGTCTCTGTCTCTCTCTCTCTCAAACTGATTCTTCCTCTGTCGATGTTTCTTTGTTTCGATTTACGTTAGGGATTTGGGTCTCAATGTTCTTTGTTTTGATTTTAGTGGAAGGGGTTTTTCAAAAAAAAAAAAAAAGATTTCAGGGGATCCCTTAAATTTTTTTTTTTTTAACAGATTTTTGTCCTTTTTTTTTCTTTTAATTCCGGAAAAAAAAAAAAAAAAAAAAAAACTAACGGCAACCCCTAATTGAGTTCTAACAGAATCCTACATTGACAAAAATTTAAAGTTGGAGGACTGAAATGACAAAACTGAAAGTTAGAGGACTGAAATGAAAAACGTTGAAAGTTAGAGGGTCAGTTTTGCATTTTTACCTAAAAATTACTTATAAATTATAATGAGTGTGATTAGGGGTAATAAATAAACGAACATTGAGTGTCGGTTAGTGATAATTTGTTAATGAGTGTGGGATTTGTATGGGAATAGTATGGCAGCAGGAGTAGAGAATCTAGAGATACTGTGAGAGAGAGTCCTGTGTGTGGCCATGTGTGTGGTGAAGGGATTGTTAAAATGATAGTACTATCGACTATGGTACTAGCAGTATTCAGCAGAGATTAAAGATCAAAAGACAGAAATTAGCATTTTAAAAAAAAAAAATTTTGTTTCAATTTATGAGTTCACTCCAATGAGAGCTCTTGTTATCAAACTAAGATTAATTGATTTTTAGTATTAACAGATATTTTTATTTAACTATAAAAAACTTTATTAGTAGCAAATTAGAATCCACAAACTAGTATAAAGTTTATTATCACTACAAAAGTGACTTTTTTTTTTTTTTTGAGAATCATAAAAATGACTTATAAATTATAATGAGTATGATTAGGGGTAATAAATAAACTAGCCCTGGGAGTTGAATCGTGATAAGTCATTGTCCGTCTCATCATTAGTAACTTTGGGTTTTAGTCACCATTAATATGGAAGGAGGTTGCGTTTAAGGATTATCTTGTCAAGTGAGTATCGGAAAAGGTTGCATTTAAGGATTATATTGTTAAGTGAGAAATTACTGAATCATAAACTAAATAAATTGTAAGTAGTATTTTCTTCTTTCGTAAGTGACACATAAGTTTTTTTTTTTTCTTTTTTTTGGATTGTTGAGCGAAAATTAAGTTTATAAGCTTATATGATATATAATTAAAATTTTTAATATTCTTAGTATTAAAATGATAATAAATATAACATTTTTCACCATATGCAGTAATTAGTAAATAATTAATTTACAAGATTTCTATCAAAATATTTTCTCCATGATATTACTCTTGAAATGGAGGTAGGGTACTAATGTGTAAAGTGTGGAAGGAGTAGAGTGAAGGGCAGAGAGAGACAGAGACAAGTGATGTATATTGACAGTGATACAAGTGGGCTAGTGAAGCGTGAGTGTGAAATGAGGTGGGGTTTGTCTGTGTTGTGGTAGACGAAGAGTGTTGTTGATTTGGGAGGAATCTATGTGAAATTATTTTGTTCTTTCAATTAGATTTCGGAGATTTCTCTTCTTTGGGCAATGGAAATTTGAATTGGTGGGGTTGAGTATTTTGTATCTTTTGTTAGCTTCTTCATTAAATTAATAATAATTCTGCTTTTGTCGCATAGTGTTTGATAGGAATGTTGCTGATATAAACAGTATCTTTTTTAAATTTCCCTTTTTCTAAAAAGGAGATAAAAGCCTGGCTCTATTTGCTTTGATCCTTTTCATTTGATTAGAAATTTTTTTTCTTTTTATCTTTATCTTGTAATAATTGGGAAAATCCAAATTATACGGGGATAAGTGTCATTGAATCACTTTGATTAACAACCTAATATAAGTTTGTAAGAAAAAGTTTAGACTCAAGTGGTAATTGCATTAAAATTGTTGGTTTGTTGATTAGTTCATGTTAATTAGCTTCTTATCACACTATTTATCATTCAGCTCACAGTAATCATGATGCACCAAATATTATAATGATATTATCAATATTTGTTAATAACTTTTCATCATGTAAATACATGAACACCATCATAAGGAAATGTTTGTATTGAAGTATTATTCTAAAGTACCACTGATCATATGTATGATAATCTCCTTTTCTATTGTGGGTTTCTTTTCTTTTCTTTTTTTTTTTTCAAAATATATTGAAAAGCTAGAAATATTTCCTTTATATTTTCAGTATTTAACCGTGCATATAATACAATGTCCTTTAAAATTTTAAATAATATAACACTAATTATATCTTTATGTTTGTAATTTAAACACTAATTACATTTTTATGTTTGTAATATTTAAATGGAATAATAAAATGTAACTATTTTGAATAAATAAAATTATTTTCCAAATAAATTATGTAACTCTTTCTATAAAAAAAAAAAAAAAGTAACATTTAACTAAGGTTCCAATTCATCTTTCTAAAATAAATAAAATATGTTTATTTAATGACCGTTGAATTTATTTGGACTTGGTTACGTTGATTCAGAAGGTCATAAATTCCTTGACCATCTCAGCATGGGATCCTTGGTTTGACCCAAGGCCCATAATGGCGAGAGAAGAAACATTTGAAAAATGAGAACATAATATTGACTTTCTTCTTACCTTTTTCTTTTAGATGTAATCTTTTCTTATTTCAAAGAAAAAAATAGCCTCCAATAAGCCATATAATATTATATAGTTGAGAAAATTTCCTCTCACAAGTCACAACAGGAGATACAATGAATCGAGTCTGTGAGACCAAAAACAAAATGGTATCTATCTATGTGTAGACAATCATCCAAACTAATTAACATGCACTATAAAATATTTTTGTACTATATAGGAACCGAAGAGAGAAAAAAAAAAAAAAAATCATTTATGTCTCTTGGGCCTAATACCCTGGTTGGATGGGATTCTTTCTTTCTCATGGGCATTTGGAGTATATGGCTTCAAAGAAATAGGTTTTGCTTCCAAGAGGGAAATATCAACCTAAACCTTCTTAAGATTGTGAAACAGAAAGCGATTATATTCTCCTTTTGTGTTTTAAATTAACAAGTTCCTAGAGCTCTTATCTTAATTTGTTCCTATGAGGTGGGAGGCTCCTTCCCCAAATTGGTATAAGTTAAACACTAATGGTCTTGTCCTGGGCTGCTTGAGACCAGTGGGAGGTGGGGGTCTAATTAGGAATCACCACGGATCTTAAGTCAAAGGATTCATTAGATCAATTGGCCGAACCAATAGTTTGAAGGCCGAGCTTTGGGTAGTCATGGATGGCTTCGCTTTATTCTCATCTCTTGGGTTTCTTGCGGTTGAATTAGATGTTGATGCTATAGTAGTTGTTATTTAATTACTTTCTAACAATGATAGCTCATTTGCTAACTTTGCACCAATTCTTGATGATCGCAAACAATTCATGAACCAGATCCCGCCCTTGAAGATTAGCCCTTGCTTTAGGAAAGCGAATGCCTGTGTTGATATGCTTGCCAAGAAAGGATCCTGCCTTCAGCATGATTTTGATATTCTGGAAACTCTGCCTATGGAGATTGGCCCTATTATGATTAGAGATTCTTCGGGGTCCTTTTGTTACAGACTCTGTTCGGACCTAGCTGCCTTGGCTGTTGGGTTGTTTGCTATTTAATTTTTCCCTTTAACCAATATATACACACACACACATATATATATATATATATATATGGAATCAATGAGGAATTATTTTGTATATTCAATGTATTTTATCTTTATTCTGAGTTTTATGTGTGGGACTCACACATAAAACCCACTTCAAATAAGAAAAAGATTGTGTTATATCCAATACAATAATAAAGTTTTTTTTCAAACTAATAGTTTAGGGAAAAATTCTTCAAACTTCTATATATCTTTTATATTGAGTGTGAATTTTAAAAATCTAACCGTTAGATTGCATATTCTTATTATATCTTTTATGTTTGCAAAATTTCAAGAAGATCAAGGATCCAAAACTATATTATCAAATAAATATTAAAATTTCAAGTTTTGTGATTTAAAGTTGTGTATAAAAAATAAGTTTATTGATCAAATATTAAATAACATTTGATTTGAACAAAATTTGATATATATGTTAAAAATATAAAAAAATATAAAATTCAACGATTAAATTTTTAAAATTCACATCTAAATATATATATATATATATATATATATATGAGAAGTTTAGGGAGTTTAACTTTGTTTCTAACGCAATAAACAATTTGACTGGATATATAACGCCTCAAATTTAATGAAAAAAAAAAAAATTATAAGTTGTCTCGAACTTTCATGCGGATTGACTTCAGTTGGCACATAAGTTTTCTTTAATTAATTTAACCTTTTAGGTAATACGAAAAAGTAAAAAACTATGACTATATATAGCCTAATCTACAACTAAAACTAGAGTGGTATGTAAAGAATTAGCCAAATTGGTCAATGTCGACATGGACGGTCACGGTTGTAAAAACTAAAAAGAAGAAAGAGAAACTAGTAGTAAAATTCAAAGTGGGATTCGGTATTGAAAATTGCAATAGTTTTTCAATTCTTTTTTTAAAGAGAAATTTGATGTTAATTTGTGTCGGGGACTTGTCATCATCATCTGCTCTCTGAAGTGTTTAAAGGCTGAATTTGCACACACGTGTCAACATGTTTTTACGGCCTTTTAATTTGTTAAAAAATAAAGCTAGTGGGTTTTGCTGATTTGATTTGTACATGGCTTTTTCATAGACATATATATATATTTTTTTCATACACATATATTGTCAAGGTACATGGACAATTGATATGTAAGACACGTGGGGTAGCAGAACTTTGTTCTTTGTATATCCAAAATAAAAACACTGTTTTTCATGCGCAATATCCCACCGTAAAAGTCAGGGACTATCATATTATTTTTATTAATTAATAAAGAAGATATCATTTTGTTGCAGCTTGTGACTCTCGTGAATAAAATTAGTACCATATATATACATAAACAGAACTTTAAGCAAATTAAAAAAAAAAAAAAAAAGTTGCTTTGGAATGCTTACCCTTTAAATAGTTTTTTAGAGAGCGTTTTAACTTTAAGAGTACTGTTTAATGTTTAAAGAATATTTTGTGTCATGGACTCCTACGTAACACTCATCTAAATTTTCGTTGCTCCACCAGATTATAATAAAATAAATAAGGTGATTTATTTTGAATGTGTGTGTTGCTTGATCTATGTTATCTAGGATTATACTAATATGTGCCTAAGCTAAGGAGAGAGTAATCTTTAGGAGGTGGACAGGCATAAGATTTTTCCTACGCCGTTGATCCTCATGACAATTATATATTTCTCGGCCAAAATAGGCATTTGCCTATTTCGCCTAAAAGATGTAGCAAAATGCTCCTATTCTAAAACTATCTAGCAAAATGCTCTTGATTGGTTATAACTTAATTTTTAGAAAATTGAGTTTCAAAACAAGATATTTTGCTACATCTTTTGGGCGCCAGGGCAAATGCCGATTTTTGCTTATCTTTCTCACATGATACTATGCCACACCCTTCCCTGCTGTTACTACTCATCAACTCCTTGCCATCTAAGTTGAAGAAGCATGTGGACTACAATTTGCCGACACCAATGTTAGACGCAATCTTGTTTTCATTGCTAACATGCTTTATTATTATTATTTATTATTAACAATAACTTGTGAGATATTCTGTGATAATTATTGCAACCTTAACTGTTTGTTTTTTTTTTTTTTGGGTAGAGAATTGCGAAGCTAAAGAAAGTGATTGATTTGGTAATGAGTTTCGGTTTACGTCTAGTCCGTAGAGGCTGCAAACTAAGTGAGTGTACTGGTTGGATAAACAGGACCATACCATTTCACCTAGCTATGGAATATGCATGAGGATGAGGTTGATTTTGGTATAATAAAAGGAGTCTGAATTTGGGACCCATGAGCCATAGGAAAAACTGCAGCTAGTACGCATGGTTAAGAAGACAGTTGTCGATCATCCTGAATCATCATTGACATTTTGGAAGGGCAAATAAGGAGGGTGGGCCATTCTAATTGAAACTAACTCCATGATTTTCTTTCTTTTTTGGATGAATAAAACTAAAAATGTACATTCAATCATCTTTTCTTTGAATTTTGCTGATGATGACATTCTGGGTAAAGTGTCGGCCCTCTTTAGTTTCACATATTCCAGGTCTCAACAATAACATGAAATGGTGGGGGACCTTACTCCATAGTGAGAACAAAGTTGCATTTGTGATCGATCTTCTAGCTTTGAATTTGAAAATGGACCATTCTATCACTTATTATTCACCTAGCTGTATAGTTTTCTACCTTGCCATTGAGGAAGGTACAGTGAAAAGGAGCACTAGTATTACTCTCTTTGTAGAACTAAAAAGGTAAACCAAACGAAGAGTCCACGAATTTTTTTTTTTTTTTGAAGAAAGGAAGAGTCCTAGATTAGATTGCTAAAAGGATGGGGAAATATATAGACAAAGCCAAGTGGAAGAAAATAGTACTGCTAGTGATAATAAATTTTTATGATTTTACAAATTGATGTATCAATTCTTTTTTTATAAAAAAATAAAAAATTTATCTTTAACCACTTAACATAATAGTAATAAATAAGTGAAACAATCGCATTTAATTGTCGCTTCCTAAACTTTTTGTAGTAAAATTGATATCAATTTAAGTAATTTTTAGCAGAGGGTAATTAAGAGAAGTCAATTACATGCGACACAAATCTCTTTATTACACTTCAAACGGAAACAGTCTATTTCATTGTTTAGATTTTATTTCTTAAATTTAACGATGTACAAAATATCATGTAATAACGTGGTATAACCATTTATAATATATATTTAACCGAAAACACACAAATTATAGCCATTTTATACTGCAAGGATTCTTTTTCCTGGAACAAGAGGCAGTGAAAGCGAGATTAAAAACAAAGGGATACAGAAGGTGGTACAGTTCACATGCAATTATTGGAAGTGTCATTATTAGCAGTAAAGAGGAAGAGATACAGGGTTGACAGGCCTCTTTGCTGTGGCTGTGAATCAAAGCAAAAGCCACTCAATAATCCTTTTCCTTTTTTGCCATTGTCTTAATTGTTTGAAGGCAAAGTTATTCAAACTTTAAACAAGTTTATAAAGAATGTTATATAGGGGCTATGAAGAAGGTTCTTGCCTCTTCCATCTTAATGATCATCCTCTCGAATTATTGTCAACTAAACTTTACTAGCTTTTGCTAAACACTAGATTTTCGAAAGTGATGGCAAAGTGACATGAAAGAAATGGATTCTGTCTTCTTCTTCTTTATTATTATTATTTTTTTGGCTTTGTTTTGTTTTAATAATTGAATCGGAATTTGTTTTGAAGCGTATTGTATAATGTATTTTGTTTATTTAATTTTTTTGGTAGAAAGGGGATGCATTAAAAACTAGAGAACCAAGCTAGTTTCAAGACAAAGCGTGTTTAAAACAGTCCATGGCAAAGTGACATGAAAGAAATGGATTTTTTTTTTTTTGTGGTTTTGTTTTGTTATAATAATTGAATCGGAATTTGTTTTGAAGCATATTGTATAATGTATTTTATTTATTTAATTTTTTTGGTAGAAAGGGGATGCATTAAAAACAAGAGAACCAAGCTAATTTCAAGACAAAGCACGTTTAAACACTCCATTCAATTCCGAATGATAAAAATTTAATAAGTTCACAGGCGGACTATAATATAATACAAATAAGAGGTTTGATTAACTCCCAACCTCACCAAACCGTCAACACATCTGGTAGCTTTGCAATAGCAATGCCTAACATGCATCTAGAGAAGTTGGGAAACTTGTTGTATAGAACACCTTTTATTAGATCGTTTGAATTTTCTGTAAGACACTTTAAATCTCTAACAAACACCTACCGGAATGGAATTTTAATATTCAGGGGAAAATGGTTTCATATTCAAGAGTTCCACATTTTTTTTAGAAGGAAGAGTTTGACATCTATGTCAATTTAAAAATTTGTCAAGAATATTGCTTTATGGCAAGAAAATCTAATTATCTAATTATACATTATAAAAATTGGATCCCAAAACTGGTTGATACATGCATTGTCTTCTTGAATGTTCTTTAGCATATCATTAACTGGTTAATAGGAACTAGGTTCGAATTGTTCTCTATGTTCAAATCAGCTAGAATTTTGAGTCTTATGTTTGCGGTGTTATTAGGAGAATTTGAGTGGTTGTGGTTTATTGGATCCCCAATAATTAAAATTTCAGGCTTGAATTGAATTTTCATTCATTTTTTTTCCCTTTTCTTTTGGGCTTAATTCACTTTACTTAAAATAGGAGATCAATTTAAATGATTCTAAAAATGATGAAGAGATTGACATTGTCTTCTCGAATCTTATTTACCATATCCTAAACTTTGAACATCAAATTTACTATAACAATTAACAAGACCCAAAAACTCCTGGACAAAACACCTGGATTGGCAATAGTGAGTGTTCCTGTAAGCTTGCTCAACTCCTCATCATTGTGGACAGCAATTGTATGGGTTTTCAAAGGAGATATTGGTTAAAAAAAAACGTGTTAAACAAGTCATACTACAATATACGGACGCATAGAACAAAAATTTAACAAGTTTTGATGGGCAATTTAATTTGAGCCAATAAAATAAATTAATTCAAACATATGAAAATCAATGATATAATGATATAAGCATTGATTCATTGCTTATTTGTTAATGAAGAGACAGAAGAGTTGTGTCTCTTGAATAGAACTTATTTGTTATTAAAGTGACATATCTCTTACCAAGAGACGTGTAAAATAAGGATCATTTGTTTCAAAGCACCATTAATTTCTCTTTATTGATATGTTGGTGATTCTTACTCTAATGAATTGTCGTCCACACCATTATAACCAACAAAACCTCATTTGAAATAAATTTCAAATTTTCTATCTAAAATAAATATTAACTAAGGTACAAACTTCTCATAAAAAAAAAAAAAAAAAAAAAACTAAGGTAAAAACTTCATGAAAAATATATATTGTTCTAAAAAACAAGTCATACCCATTAAATAGATTTTCATAACTAATTGAAAAAAAATGTAATAACATTAACAAAATTTCTTATATCACAATAACAAAAATTACATTATAAGAAATAAAACTAAGTATAAAGCTCAATTTTTTTGGAGAAATTACACTTTAAACTGTACCCTAGATTACACTTTGCATCATAAACTTTTTGAAAGCATGTTTTGCACCATAAACTATGACTTTTGTTACACTTTGCATTATCAACATTAAGTTTTCTGTTAACTTGGATGGAAATCCAAAGTTTAGGGTGTAAAGTGTAATCCATAGTATAGATTAGGGTGGTAAAATATAATTTCTTCTTTATTTTTAGGAATTGAGAAGAGGGGTAATTGAGACTTTTCACGCGATGTCATACTTTTTCGTCCAAGTTAATGGCAAATTTAATGTCATGGTGCAAAGTGTAACAATGGTTATAGTTTAAGGTGTAAAATGTGCATTAAAAAAATTTAGGATACAAAATATAATTTAGAGTATAGTTTAGGGTGGTAAAGTGTAACTTCCAATTTTTTTTTTCCTAGTTTTGTATTTGATTGTCTGTTTAAGACTTTCTATTTATTTTTTTTAATTTTTAATTTTTAAGTAGAAAAGGAACAATATTACATTAAAGAATAGCTGATCCAAGTACAAGCCAAAAACTTTTAAATTTAACAGAGGTACTATAACTTATAAAAGGAAGATTAGAATAAAATTTTGTTTATAAAAAAAAAAAAATCCTGAATCAGATGACAACCACGTTTAGTAAGGGAATCACTGATGGTTAAAGCTTCGTGGAAGATTTGCTTCTATTGTGGATAAGTTGAAATGTAGAATTAAGAGGTTGAGCCCAAAGAAATGAATAAGTTAGCCCGAAACTCAAAGCCTACAATACACTTTCTTGTTTCCAGATGCGGTCCATAAACAAATGGGCCGAAAAGATAAGCAGTTACTTCCAAATTCAGCCACCAGAACAGGTGTAATTGCCTTCCAAATCCTCATGTTTGGGCAGTTTATAAGTGCCTTTCAGATCGTAATTACCATCAACAACAATATACATGTTTGCATCAGCCGGTTCTAAGCATTTTAAGGCCTAAAGCGAAAAATTTTTATTAATTTTTTAAAAAATAATCATACTAAAAATACAACTTTTTCCCACAACTTTTTAAAGTGGGTGTTGAAAAAAAAAAAATTGTATTTGGGGAGGGGGGCTTGTTTCCCCTGCAAACCAAAACTGAGTCACCATTGCAAATTTTCAATTGTGCAAAGTCACGTGAGAAGGCACTTTGTTTAGCTATTTAATTCCCACCTATTTGCCATGGCATGTAACTTTCCTCAGCTCAAAATATTCATTTTCTCTCTCTCTTTGACCTTTTTCTTTAAGCTTCTCTCTCTTTCCAACGTTCAATCTAGACCCCTTTGTTTCTTACTAGGGTAGGGATGGCAAAAACGACCCATGCGGGGGGTGGAACTAGTTTTTCTTAACCCACCCATCTGTCCCTACCTACCTCAAATGTGTGTGTATATATATGCACTCACTCATTCCTATATGTACTTATTTTATAGTACTTCCATGGTTACCATTTTTCTTTATATTTCATCTTTATCTTCTCAACGTTTGAACAATCTCATTAGTATTAATAAGACATCTTCAACCCACCTCGAACCCAACCTGTCCCACTATTGTCCCTCATTGGTTTTCCCTGCTCCAAAGAGGTGACAGGATGGGGATGGCCACCCCCACACCCATGATCCCACCTTGGCTCGCCTCATTGCCCTCCCTATATCTTACTCTAACAGCTATGGTACTCAAGCTTCATTTTTTTTTACTCCCTTTTTATTCAACCTATTCCTTGTATGATCATTCAATGCCAAAATAAGCAAAACCCAAATAGAAAAGCTCTCAATTCCTTTTAAAAACTCACATATCTTTCTCAATGGGCATTTTTCTATTTGTTTATCATTGTTGATTTTTTTATAAAAGCAATATACTTATTTTTTTTCAATTATAATAAAACTTAAAATGACTGGATTACTTAAACCATCTTGATGAAAATTCTTACACTCAAAAGCAACATATTTTTTACACAACACATCCAAAAACATTCATAATTTTATTCAATGAGTCTCCTAATTTCAATTTAGTATATTTGAAATGTTGAATTATGCAAAAATGTAATTCTTAATTTATTTATTTCATGGTAAAGAGAAAGATGGAACCAATGGAATTTTTCTAACACACCCTAATTATGCTACCTACCTAATTCACAACCTCATGGAATTTTGCAAACACACCCTGATTATGCTACATATTCCCACATTATTGCATGGTTTTAAAGACAAATACACAAGGAATATCTATATCTTAAGAACTACTTACCAAATATACAATTAGGGGCTATCCGTTGGACTCTGCATGACATGACATCTCATAGTATGCCTTAGATAACAATTTAGAAAAATCCTTGCAAATTCAGTCACATCTCTCTAGCTTTGTGATGCAATCAATTGTGCACCTGACAGCAACAGAATGCTTTAGATCACTTAGATAAACCAGGTCACGAATGCAGTGTTAGAAACCCCGAAGAATACATATTGCATATTCGTCAAACTTAGAGAGATTGGAATGTGGGATTGGAACTTGGAAGTTAAGATGGATTGAAAATTTTAGAGGCCTTTAGAGGCAGAGACATTAGCTTGTAGATCAATAAGAATGTCATCCTCATCACAAGTTTTTTTCAAAATTTTCTCATCCATTGATTTTCCCCAATTAAGATAAATTGTATGCTATTTGTCTCAGACTTGGTGTAATGTCTTTTGCTTATGACCATAGGGTCTCAAAAATCAAAATAACTACTAACGTAATCAAAGTAAAACCAAGTACGGTTATAAGAGTGTAATTAGTTTTAAGTGAACTTGTAAGGAGGGATGATCTAATAATTATAACATATTAGCTCGAATTCATCCATATTAATAGTTTTTTAAGGAGATATATATTGGTCACCAATTCTTTTCCTCTCTATCCACTCTCTTTGTGTAGTAAACCCAAGTTGCACTCTCAACCCAAAATGCACAGCCCATGAAGAAAGAGATTTTTATTATTTTTAATATAAAAATTATTTTTCAAATGCTGGCTAATTAATATTTGGGGTTTGGGGAGAGACTGACTTCTATATAGAAAGAAATATAGATAATGAATTCAATTGGCCTTCTTCTATTTGGAGGCTTTAGACCCATGCCTAAATGGCTTGCAAGAAGAACCGGCCCACTTTTCATTATATAAATAGAATGCACCATGTTGTTTATAAGCTTTTTTTTTAAACAACTTGTTCCATTAACCTCACACTAGTTTTATAATTAAAAAAATTTATAATAGAAGGCAAATAATGCTCTTAATACAAAATTTCAGGGATAAAAATACTCTATGGCGTATTATCCTAAATCGAAATTTATATATTTCTAACCCGAATGACATTCATATTTGAATCACATTCCTAATGCATTCTTTGGACTTCAACGTTCTTTAATAAGCAAGTCAACATCGATGAACTTCATCCCATTCAGATCCGCAGCCATAGCAAAAATGGAATCCACACCTGTAAAAAATAAAGATAAAATACAATAAAAAAGTAAAAAAGTAGACGATGACAGTGAAGGAAAGTAAAAATGATTCCTAATGTCTATCAAAAGATATTGTTTGGCAAAGTTATAACAAATTTAAGCATTCACGTCCCGTTTGTAAAACAAATATCTACTTTACAATAACAAAAAATTACTTTATTTATTTTACCAACTCAATTTACAACTCACATGTTAGAATTGTGTGGTTAAATGATTAAATTTACTATATTCCAATAGTTTAACTTTTTGAGACAATCAGTAATTTAACATCGTACAATATCTCAGTTTTTATTTTTACATACAACTCATTAAAATAATATAAACTACCCTATCAATGCATTCTCTCTCTTTTCTCCCATCTCTCACTTCTCTCTTCTGTGTACTTTTATACACTTTTATTGTTAGCAACCATGAATAGTAGGTTGTGTATATACAAATTTATTCACGGTTGTTAAACTTTTTTAGTAACACACACTTAGGTAAACCTCAATTTAAGTGGGTGTATTGTTAAAATAGTAATTTGGGGGTTTTACACCTCCAATGCTGATGCTATAAAGTATGATTTTAGAAAATCATGTTAATGTACTTGATTGAGATTAAAACTGCATTATGATTATCTATAAAAAGAATTTGAAAAAAAAAAAAAAAAACCTCTCTAAAGTGACTAATTAAGTTATAACAATAATCATGAAAAATAAATTTTAATCATAAATATCTCTAAATGAAATACTTAAAAAGTGTCAATTGAATTATAAAGCTCTTAATTCTTACTATTGCATGTTTAAACATGAGAAAAGTATTTTTATTTTTATTATTATTTTATTTATTAATTTCAAATGCATCTATATCAGGATTATATTATAAATCTTTAGGTCTATCATCAACACATTATTTCAATTTTAAGTGACGTGACATACCTTTTAAATCTTTTGGACTAAACTACAAATGAGTACCATAAATAGGATATAATATACTAACCTGCATGTAATGTGCAAGCAGCCTTGAACCTTGTCCACATAGAACTTGCAATGAGGACATCTCCTCCAATTCTTTATCTTGGCAAGCTCCATCACCATTATATCTTCCCTCTCTCTTTTATCTTTGTTTAAATTTTGAAATTCCCTGCATTCAATACCTGCATGCCATGAAACCATGCACTGTGCACAGAATAGTCTTCGACAATTTGGACACTCAGATGCAGTCACTACCTCCCCTCCATCATCTATTAACATAGCCGAGCAGTCCTTGTAGGGGCAGTAGAACTTTTGAGACCCAAGAACCAATGATTCACAAAGGGCATCTCCCCATCTATCAAACACTTCTTGTGGAATAAAGTCACGGCAACAGTGAGGCTCCAAGAGACCTCTGCATTTTGGATCAGGGCATTTCACTGATGATATATTATCTTGTAACTTTGTTGCAACATATTGGCTAATACAGTCAACACAAAATGAGTGAGTGCAGCTATTGTTTGTGAACATTTCACTGGTTAGTTTCCTATCCATGCAAATCATGCACAAGGTTTTGAGAGAAGGATTGAGAAGATTGACCAGTTTCTTTACCCTTTCCCTTGTGATTTTTCATGGAAGAGGAACACTCTTCCTCCACCAAAAGAGTTGGCGATTCCCAATTTATTCTTAAAGAGATTACTGAGGACATGAGAGCCTCTTGAAGCTGTAACTCTTGGGCATATTTCTCATCTGAGATGGGGAGTAGTTCTTCGTCATCATGGAGAGCTGAGAAGTAGAAGTCATCAACCAAGAGATGATTGTCAGAGTTTGATGTTCCAGCTGCCATATTTGATATTTTATTTAAGGAAGTATCTCATTCTGTTCGTATTTATATACGTGAACCTCTAATCAGGGGATTTAGAGTCCCTGCTTAGTATTCTGCAAAGATTGGTATTGGTGTTAATAAACAGCTTCCCCGTGCATGCATGTATATCTAGGAATCTAAAAAGACTCTTGACCCGGCTCTACAGTCTACTGCTTGGACTTCTATTTTTATTTTTTTCTCCAAATTACTTTCTTTCTTTTCCGCTTCCATTTCTTTTTATTCATTTTGTTGAAGAATATATTTAGAAATATTGGGGCATGGTGTTGCCGAAATGGGGGAGGATTTAATAGGAATTTTGGCAACCAAATTGCCGAAAATGGGAGAGAAAAAAAAAAATTATGGCAACCAAGTTGCCGAAATTGTAAGGGAGGAGAGAGAAATATTTAATAGGAATTTTGGTATGCCAAAAAAAAAAAAATTTGTGGCACCGAAAATTGGAGTAAATCACCTCTTCTTCCTGATTCTTATTCTCCAAAGTACTTGAAATATATTCTTTATTCATTTTCAATAAAACCTAACCTACTGATATCACACATAAAATTTATGTCATGGATTCTTTTTTGTCTTTTTATTTCTCCTCCTCGTTATAAAAGGCAGCATGCACCATTACTTTTTGCATTGCATCTCCTCACAAAAAGTTACATTTTTCATATTATTTCACTTACCTCCAATTGTTCATTGCTATATTATTTTTCTGCTTTGCTTTTGTATGCATAATTAAGGATTGTAAGTTTTGGGTTAATGTGAGTTTTTTTGCTTTGCTTTATTAACTTACAACTTTAGAAATTAACAGATTTATTATTATTGTATAAATATATGCTTTGTAAATATTAGAAGCTAATACATTGTAAAATATTGCCTATTGCCCAAGAGTTACAGCTTCAAGAGGCTCTCATGTCCTCCGTAATCTCTTCAAGAATAAATAGGGAATCACCAACTCCTTTGGTGGAGGAAGAGTACCGTTCCTCTTCTATGAAAAATCACAATGGAAAGGGTAAAGAAACAGGTCAATCTTCTCATTCCTCTCAAACCTTGTGCATAATTTGCATGGATGGGAAAGTAACCAGTGAAATGTTCACAAACAATAGCTGCACTCACTCATTTGTGCTGACTGTATTAGCCAATATGTTGCAACAAAGTTACAAGAAAATATATCATCAGTGAAATGCCCTGATCCAAACTGTAGAGGTCTCTTGGAGCCTCAGTGTTGCCATGACATTATTCCACAAGAAGTGTTTGATAGAAGGGGAGATGCCCTTTGTGAATCATTTATTCTTGGGTCTCAAAAGTTTTACTGCCCCTACAAGGACTGCCCGGCTATGTTAGTAGACGATGGAGGGGAGTTAGTGACTGCATCTGAGTGTCCAAATTGTCGAAGACTATTCTGTGCACAATGCAGCGTTTCATGGCATGCAGGTATTGAATGCAGGGAATTTCAAAACTTAAACAAAGATGAAAGAGAGAACCAGAGAGGGAAGATATAATGGTGATGGAGCTCGCCAAGATAAAGAATTGGAGGATGTCCTCACTGCAAGTTCTATGTGGACAAGGTTCAAGACTGCTTGCACATTACATGCAGGTTAGTACATTATATCCTATTTATGGTACTCATTTGTAGTTTAGTCTAAAAGAATTAAAAGGTCTGTCGCGGTCACTTAAAAATTTTAATAATGTGTAATTATAGGCCTAAATATAGCAATCATTAACTACAACAATACATAATATTTTACAATGTATTAGCTTCTAATATTTACAAAGCATATATTTATACAATAATAATAAATTTGTTAATTTCTAGAGCTGTAAGTTAATAAAGCAAAGTAAAAAAACTCACATTAACTCAAAACTTATAATTCTTAGTTGTGCACACTGAAACAAATCGGAAGAGTAATATAGCAATGAACAATTGGTGGTAAGTGAAACAATAAAAAAATGTAACTTTTTGTGAGGAGATGCAATGCAAAAAATGATGGTGCATACTGCCTTTTATAATGAGGAGGAGAAATAAAAAGACAAAAAAGAATCCATGACATATATTCTATGTGTGATATCAGTAGGTTAGGTTTTATCGGAAATGAATAAAGAATATATTCCAAGTACTTTGAAGAATAAGAATAAGAAAGAAGAGGTGATTAACTCCTCCAATTTTCGGTGCTACAATATATATATATATATATATATATATTTTTCTTTTTTGGCATACCAAAATTCCTATTAAATATTTCTCTCTCCTCCCTAACAATTTCAGCAACTTGGTTGCCATAATTTTTTTTTTCCTCCCATTTTCGGCAATTTGGTTGCCAAAATTCCTATTAAATCCTCCCCTATTTTGGTAACTTGGTTGCCACAATATTTTTTTTCCTCCCACACAATTGGTTTTTTTCCCTTTGGAGCACTCCTTTGGGCACCTCATCTGGGAGCAGATTTTGGGCAGAAATTTCGATAACCTCGTTACCAAAATTCGAATTTTTTTTCACTGCAACAATCACATCATTTCTCTCTCCTTTCTCATCCTTTATGTTAGAACTTCAGCAACACTATTACCGAAATTTGCCTCTTTCCTCATTTTCCCAAATAACTTCCAATATCACAAATAAACTCACTTTTTTGCAATATTAAGCCAAAAGTACAGCCAAAAGAATTTTGGCTGAATATTGCAAAAGACTCTATTAACTATAGCCTGCTGTTACAGTTTAAAGTTTACCTTGAAATACTCTTCCCCTAAAAATCATGGGCACAATTCTTCATATAAACTTTGCAGTTCCCACTGAATAAGTACATTTTAACTTGAACCATATTATGAAGAGCATTGCCAGGGACTTGAGATGCTAAGTTGTAGCAAAAAAATTAAAATAAAATGTTGAGTTGCGATTTGACGTGAATTTTAACATGAACCCACCATTGACATAATCTTTATCATTGTATCAATTACAATTTATCATATGAACAAATTGCAAAAGAATTAAAAAAATTGTCTCTAAATTTGTTATAGGTCTAATAACCAGGCTGAGTCTGAGACTCAACTTTGCAGCACAGGGAGTACTTAATTGATGAAAATAATCTACTATAATCTTCCAAATTCCAATATTCAGAAGTGGCGTTTCCTGTTCGATTTCTGGCCATGGTTTTGTGCTTAATACAAGTAAATCTTAAAAAACAAAAATCAACAATTTAAGTGAAAAATCCATTGTTAGTAAGCGAGATCATTTTTCAGTACATTTCCAGCTGCACAAGAAGACTTTTTTTTTTTTTTTGGATGAACCAAAAAACTTTTATTGAAGAAACAGAGCACCCTGAGAGGGGCAACAGGGAACCAACAAGAGAAAACAGGACAGGCAGAAACACATTTCATAAATAAAACCATTCTGCCACCAGACCATCACATAACACAAGCATACCAAAACACAATAAAATTGGCCATGAACAATAAAAATCAACCTGTATTACGAACTGATGCTGGATATTCACCTAAAAATCCATGGTCTCTTGAGGCCATGAAAGAAAATTGACTGTCATTTATGGCATATTTCGAACGGGTGTTGGTATTTTCATTTAGAAACAACTAGCAATCATCTGATGGCTCGTTGTTTTGTGTCAATCACACCATCTTGTCAATAAACAGAGTTCTGTGGGATATCCATAATAAACTACATCAACTATAGTATAAAGATTATTCTTTTCAGATAATCTAGACACGGAATCATTTAATGGATATATTTATCATCGTCATTAAGCTACATCAGTCAAATGTTCAAAGGAGAATCAAAATATTTTACAACCACCCTGCCTAAATTAAGGGCATCTTTACCCTAATACCTATCCACCCCACTGAAAAGTGGAAAATATAAATTCCTACTTGTAATACTATGCCTGCGACACCTATCCTCTATTTATCGACTTGTATGCTTCTCTACTCCTTGTCCTTTTCCCCATAATCTCCTAATTAATTGCAATGAAAGTGGGTGAGAACTTAATAAGAACATGCAACCCCATTAGCCGAGCAAACCAAGAGTCTCTCATACATGATATAAGAAAAAGAAACCCCAAAAATGGTAAGCCAAGGAACGAAAAAAGGAATGCAAAAATGAATTACAATGGTCTTGATATCACCGAGCCTTGAGGAACTCCATTTCCTACTTTCTGTGGTTTCTTCTTGAAATTTGTAATGCTACAATGTGGACATATGTATTCTAGCCCATCTGTTTTTGCGTAATCCTGCAAGTTAAAAACAAATTATTACAACAATGAATTTTTCAGAACAAATCCCAGTTTGTATGGTAAATGCAGCACATGTATGATGTACAATCAAACTCTGGATTATATAAAAGCTACGAAAAGAATAATAGGTATGAGGCAAATAGTTTTTGCAACCAAGAGGTTCTTATGGAGTACAGGAATTGCAATACTGATACCTTAAATGCACCAAGACCCTGCCTTCTGTCACAGCCAAAGTGGGCCCACTCACCACATATGCCACAGTTCACCCAATCCCCTGCTGCACTACTGCTCAACAGTGGTAAACTTCCATTGTAAGTAAACATTTATTTTACAATGATATTACTAACTACCATCTCAGCAGAGAGAGCGAGAAACGGAAAAGTACATACCTATGACATAACAAACAGCACTCCCCATCTACATCATCATGAGCCAATTCATATTCTAGAAGGTATGTTTCATAATGCCTTTTTAGCGTATTACCAACACCCTGTAAAAACAAATAAATTACCCAAATCAAATAGTGTTATAATAAATGTGTTTTTCACAAGAATCTGTGATTAACAATAACTCTATTCCTCATAGGAGATTCAAAATATGCTTGTCACAACTTAACATCCACATTTAAATACTTTTGTTTAAGCACCTGAGGAGCAAGCATTTATGCCCTCCCACTTGTTTTACCATCCTTGCCCTCACCATTCTTCCAATTCCAACACACTCCTCCCCTGCCCTCCCTCCCTCTCTCTCTCTCTCTCTCTCTCTCTCTCTCTCCAACCCAAAAATTAAATAAATAAAAAAAACAAAAACAAAGAAAGAAACCCCAAAGGTTGCGTAGTAGGACCAAAATTAAAGACCATTGCTGAAAGAACTAAAAATCAAGAAGATCAAAGAAAGATTATAGAACATACAGTCATTCTATTGGTCATTGTGTAATTATGCATCTTAGAAAAGATCTGCCCTTTCCAGTTGATACCGTTGCCAACATGAAAGCCTCCTCTTGTAACCACCTACGAACGCGTGAACTCTTCAGCAACAAATTGTACTAATTCCCACTAACCAGAAAAATTCAATGAACTCACCTCTTTGTACAAGTTGTATAGGTCAAGACGCTTCCCATTAAGTATGGCATCTGGGAACTCAGCAAGCCCACCTTGGGGAATGAGCCTAGTATGTCCTCGAAGGATTAGAAACTGCATCACATCCTTCAGAAACTCCTCCTACAAGAAAATTATAACGTCAACCAAGTAGAGAGTAAGTTCTCCTCCTCCTCACCTAGAAGCATCTTTGATTTGAGTTAAACTTCTGTTCTGAGGACGCAACACTAACGTTTCTTTTCTAACATATGTGTTTCATTTCATTCATTTTTAAAACACATTTACCACAAAAAGTCACTGTGTTTTGAAGAGTCCCGTGGGCAAGATAGTCTGATATTGGCTCATCAAACCATCTTGGCATTAATTTTCTTATTCAATGCTGTGATTAACGAAACAAATTTAAGGAAGTTGATAAAAGTAAAAGCTTTGCTTTTACTTTCATTTTTTACTACAAAAGTAACTGTAATTTGGATGCATAATTTTGTTTTGTATATTTTCCATTTCTTCATCATAATGTATGATGCAAGAACAGGCACGATGGATTTCCAAAACAGCCATATCTGCAGTCAAAACCATAGCTGGTCATATAAAACATAATTAGACAACTCACCTCAGAGCAACTCTGCATTGGACTTCTACCACACCCATGTTTCTTCAAAGGAAGTGGATTCAAGGAAATAATCTGCTTAGCTTGAGATGAGCTTGAATATGATCTTCGTTGTGTTGTGGGAGCTGATCCTACAATACTTTGCTTTACAGGGGTAACAACAGGCAAAGTAACCTTAACTTGGCCCCCATCATGCCCATCTGCCTCAGACATTCCAGAAAATGGTGTCATTTTATGTCGACGAACATGAGGAATAGGCCTCATTGCGGCAACCTTCAATCTTTGCCTAGCTGGGAGTAAGGGCATGCTAACCCCATTCCGCAATCTAGTGTCTCTGTCATCTTCATCAATTTTATTAGACATGCCATCACGTTGGCTTGGTTCAGACCTCTTCCGACTAGGAGCAGGTGGTCTCAACCAACTAGGGGGGCTGCTAAAAATTAAATTTTCTCTAAAGGTATCTTTTCTGTGCCTTGAACAGAAAAAAAGCAGACGCTCAGCATCATCTTTCTCAAAAGAAGCAACTGGCAATCCCTGAATGCTTGCAATTCCAAGTGCAACTAAACTACGATATGAAACGTCTGGCGCTAGCTGCCTTAAAACCTGATAATAAAACCACAACAAAAACAGTAATAAACATCCAGTTAGCTGCCCCAAATCAACAAAACAGAGTAAGTGTGCTTAATAAAGTATCTTTTTACAAAATAAATTCAGATTCATAGAGCAAGTAACTTTCCATACATTCAGAGATGCAAATGGTCAAAGAACTTGAGCCTCAAAGCTGAATCATGCATAATTTTCTCAAGCTCTGAGGCTTAAAATTGTTCAGAGAATATCTTATAATGAACCATAATGCCCTAATGCCAGCAATCTAACTGTCCTAAAAGAGGTTAGATCTGACTCCAGCTCAAGACAGGTGAACAGTGAATCCAACCAATTTGCAATTTTGATTTATACAAGTTCTAAGGATGCTAAAGAGTGCCAATGAGCTCTAGCTCAAGTGGCAACACCTCCTCTTATAAGTTATAGGTGGAGGATCACCAATAGAAAGAGAGGGAGCGGGAAGGAGGATGCTGTTTGGAAAAGACTGATCCAGCTAAATGCACAATTAAGAATATATATATATATATATATATATATTTATTTATTTATTTATTTATTTATAGGTACAATAGAGATTATTGTTTCATATTTATAAGCCATATAATCATAGTAAGTAATCAAACAATATGAACAAGCTGATAATGAGCTATCAACCCTGTTGTAATTAAATCAGTGCCACTTCAAGGCTCCTCATTTCTCAAATGTAAAAGGGAGAATGTCGAAGTATTGAAGGTAATCATTGTAAGAGATGGTCTTTGAATCTGCAAGAATCCCAATATCCAAAAGTCTTATGGGTATCATTATCAGACAGTTGAGGCCTCCCAAAAAGGAAGGTGCCATTTATTCAGGTTACTATAACCATTATCTCTAGCAATTAAATCCAAGCTCAAGGTTACAGCCATATAAAGTTTCCCCCTAATTAGCAGAATCAAATCACAGATTTATACTTATAGACCCAAATAAATCATAGATAAAATCACCAACTGAATTTTGGTAGTTATGTGCCATTATACTATATGCAACTTGATTTATGCTATGCTTTCACCTTCAAAGTGAACCCCAATGACAAGTGAACTGACAGTTCAACATTGAAAATTGATGTTCAATGAATCAAGCATAAGGTTTGTATCAGGGTCATGTTCAAGAAAAAGCACAACCCTTACAAAGAAAATCATTACAGTTGCCCAGAAAATAAGAGGAAAAGAGGGGGAAAAATTCAAAACAATATTACAATGACGAGGGGGGAGCAGGGGATTGAGGAAGGAGAGTTCTGTAGTTGAAATACCTGAGAAGCCCATGTAGGGACCTTCATGCAAATTTCAAATACAGTTGCCCCACAAGCAATTGAAGCTGATTTACGAGGCTCAGAGAATGTAATTTTCTTTTCATCACCTTCAGGCAGTGAATGAACAAGTTCACTCTTCTCAATAATTTCATTCTTAATATGATTCTCCAGGAGCTGAAAATAAATAGATCATAAAAGTATTAGAACTAAACATCTCCAATACCAAAAAAGAATTTCCACAAAAATCCTTGTTGCTTACCTGATCATCAAAGCACGTTTGAGCACTACCAGACACCAGAAGTGAGATGTGAGAACAACTGCAGGTTGTTACATCACATCGCATAGTCACAACGCCACGAGAAAATGTCCCTGCCTGAAGTGGCGGAGGAGGGGCACTGAACCACATTATAAAGGAATTGACATATTAAAAAGTTATTAGGCAGGGTAATAAATGCAGACAAACAATCATTCAAAACAGAGGTAATTTAAAAGATCAAAACATCTTGAAGATGTTAAAACCCCAAGAAAGCATCATATCAACATAAACACAGAACTTAAACAAGTAGGTTGTCATGCAAACACAGGTGTAAGCATCGCTTTGTAAGCATGCAGCTTATTCAACCAAAATAATTTAAAAGGACCTAGGTAACATTAAAAATATATCCAATGTAGATATCAACAAATTCCAAGATGAAAAATACCTAAATTTGCCATGAAGTTTGCTCCCTCGTATCTGAAACAACATAAAGCACAAAATGAGAAATAACAATACAGAAAAGTTGAAACCTCCCTCACACCAAAAAGATGACACAAAACGCAAGTCGATGACACCAAAGATATTAATGGCATATGATATTAATAATCCTTATTTTCCTTTTTTCATAGGAGAACTAAAACTTAATGAGAAAACCAAGTTGGATGACAAGATCATACATGAGAAGACATTACTATGTAACTGGATGTAAATTAAAAATAGAAACATAAGCGCAAGTTAATTGAAGAATAATTGCAGACAATCCTCATTGAACTTACTTCAATGTTCAAGAGGGCATTGAGGCCATCTTCCAATGATTCTAACAAGCACGCATCCTGAAAAGAAATCTGTCCATAAGCATACTACAGACAAAATATATATGTGGGTGGATGGCTGTGTTTGTTTAAGCATGAAATTAGGTGCATATGTTCCTAAGAGAAGAACCATCAGATAAAGACCAGTAAAGAGAGATAAATTCCAGCTCACCAATGAGGATGGCACTCCACAAACAAGAAACCTCAAGCTCACATCATCATCATGTATCCTTATAGCAGGCAAAGTACCTAAAGAACTTTCATCATCTTCCTCTGCATCTACCTCAGGAGGGTCAACATTGATTTTCAAACGGTCCCCTAGAAGGCATGGCCCCAGCTCATCATTTACTTTATGGCTGTTAGCGGGAAGAACTTGACTGTTTCGTACACAATAAAGTCTAAAGGAAGCACGCGCAAGTTGGAAAGCATCCCATGTATGAGTAGATGAACTGCAATCCAACAAAAGAGATAAAGATTAAATGCCATCTCAAGCTCATATAATTTAGCTCTCCAATACTCCCCCTCCCCAAACTACTGTCCCACCAGGAAAAAAAAGAGAGATACAGAGGCAGCAGCAGCCTATGTGCACCATTGTTGAGGGCCAGGGATCTGGGTACCCTGTAAGTGTAATCCCCCGTGCAACAGGGTCCCTGATTTAACTACCTATGCGCTTGTAAGACCACTTGGTAATATCCATAAATAGATTTTATTTATTAGGATTTCGCTCAAAAGAAGCATGCTATGGATACCATGTAATGCTGTGTGCCAAACTACCTCATTGAGAGGTCGCAAAGGCAAGCTCATAGATCTAGACAAGCATCAACAGCTCAATCAAAATACCATTGATCCATTTAGCCAACAATCCAAAATAGATAACTAAAAGATCCAAGCATAAAAAGTTTCTGGTTTATCATTATACCATTTTATCAACCTATAAAACATGTTTCGACATGTGCGCACATAGACGCAGAAAAGCTAATGAATATAATCTGACCCTTAATCACAGAGAGAGAGAGAGAGAGAGAGAGAGTAGTTTTGCTCCAAAATGAGATGATTTATCTTGCCTCCAAACGTGCAGAGAGAAATAACTGTTCATAGACTAGGTTATTTAGTCACTAGGGTCTCAAAAATTGCAGACAACCACCTAATTGATTGAACTCCTATATGGCATTCCAAATTAATGTAAGACAATAAAGTAACTCTTTTTTACATATGCATGTATGAACGTAAATTATCCAAGATTCCAATTATTAGCCCATCATTTATCTAAAGCTCAAGTGTGCACTATTCATTCACAGAACATTCCAAACTAAAGTAAAAGCAACTACATGCACTTTGGTAAGAGATAATATACCTCTGTACAACTGAAAATAATGCGTGACGAAAATGGCAAGCAGCATAACAAGAAATTGCATTCCTCCAATATATCACATAGGGAATCCCCTGAAACAATAAAGCGTATCAATTCAATTAAATTTTTCCTTGAAAGATTACATTAAACCATTGCAAACACAAGCTTTCAATGGTTTAATATAATAATGAACTGTAAACACAATAAGGCATGCTTAGAAATCTTTTCGAAAGTCACCTTTGTGTGAAGTGCCTCAGCTAACTTTTCTCCATTTGGGATTTCCAAATAAACCTGCACACACATTTGAATCAAATCAGATCAAATGCCAAATGTAGTAATGCACCTTCACCATGTCAAAGAAAACAAATGCTCAGCCACATAACATATTATTAACAAAAGGTAAAGAACAGTTGGGGTAAATGGGTCTAAGCTGCATAAGACCATGCAGAACCGCACAAACTATGATGAACTTGTTTACAAATTTCATCTACATTACAGAATTCTTGCTGATTTCTTACTCAAATGTTAATTTTCTACCAAAATGACTCACACATGCTGAATCCATATCTCTTTACTGTTAAATATATGTTCAATTCAGTTGATTAGGAAACATTAGTGAAATTTTAAACCTTTTATTTTTTGTCTCTATACTCACTCACCTTCCCTTTGTTTACTATACTGACACTATTGACCATATGTTCCAATATTTAAGGATTCTATTCTGGAAGTGCAATAAGCATCAAAAGTCAACACTGGAAGATTAAAAAATAAAAATAAAAAGAACAAACACATAGGAAAGTAAAAGGTGGAGATGTATGTAGCAATCCAATTAGCAGCCAAAACGAGATAGTAAAGAACACGAATTCAGAAATAGATGCAACCCCTACCCCACCCAGCACAACGGGTAGTGGTAAGACAATGGAATGATCTACACCACAAAAACATGTTCAACTTAGATGTATCACTTACAGCAGTAGGCAATGTGGTAGCAAAGATCTCAGATATAGCGTCCGGGGTGGACACAACAACACCTCCAAACGCCAAAGACCCAACTTCATCATTCTCAAGCTGCTCTCCTTGCAAGTACACAATGCTCGGCTTATACGATTCCAGAGTCTTACATAACTCGTCTTTACTTGGATTGTTCAGAGTCTGAACCTGCAGTCAGAGAGGGATAAATATAACTATAGTAAAAGAAGCCAACAATGAACTTCTAGGAACTAGGAACTATAAAATATGCAATACTCTTCAATCTGATATTCATTATAGAAAATTTACAACCAAAAATAGATTACTGCACCTCCAAACGTCCAGAGGACATCAATTCTGGAAAGGGATATCTCGGCTTATCTTCCAAAACATCCTTCTTGAGTTTATCTTCTAAATTTTTGTCACTGGTTACAGCAAGAAGACTACAAGCGTGTTTTGAAGCCCCTTGTGGATGAAACATCATTTAACAATTCCCAGAGAGTAGAAACACCTCACTTTCTTTCCCAACAAGCCTCAGATGCTGGATACAGAAAAGTTACAGCCCAAAAATCATAGCACCCGCCCAGGGATTGAAAACCCCTTAACTGCTGCACCAATTTCTACCAAGCCTGATCAAATTTCTAACTTAATTCTTCCTTCTATCAAACAATGAAAGAAGTGTACAACACATCCCCCAGCCACAGGGAAAAAAAAATCCAAATCTCTGGAAAAAAAAGCCAAAATCCAAGACCCCAAACACTGGTAACAGAATTTAACAAGGAAATCAATCAACTTTACCTCTCTGATTCAATCAAAAGAGTAAAAAAGCCCAGAAATTCAATGTCGAAAGCTGCTAAGATAGAGGAAAACAGGCCAGACCCAGATGAGAAAACACGCCACTTCAGACAATAAAAGCAGAAAAACTCACCGACCCATATGGTAAATCAAGGAACTTTGTACAACCCAGATGAGAAAATCAAGAAAAAAATCGATGACCCAAGTGAGCCCGCAGCTTATGAAATCATAAACAGGCACCCCAATAGAGAAGTAAAGTAAGAAAAGGTAACCCTAGTCCCTTAATTCTCATATCCCCCAATTATTTTATTTCAAAAGAGAAACCATATATAACAATTAAAAACAACTTCTTGATTTACCAAAAAAAAAAAAAAACAACTTCTTGAAAAGCAAACACAAAATCAAATGCAAATATTCACCAAAAAATCAGATTATATTTTATATATATATATATATATATATTCCCAAATGTTAAAAAATATATCTAACCTCAGGTCAAACGTCAAATCTAGGAAAAATAAGGAGAGAGAAGTGATAAAAGTTATATAAAAAAAAGTTCTGATTGGAAACAGAACACAAGAATCCAAACTTGTATATATGTGAACAATAATTAAACAAGTACTAATAGAGAAAAGGTTGTTTTTTTTTTTTCTCGTAAGGAATTGAAGCAAACGAATAGTAATATAAAGTTTTTGGGATAATTTTGCATCATAGTTTGGTGACCATTAGATTCGGACTTGGTGAATTTAACAACAACAACGTTGTCAGTGCTCCAATAGATCTAGATAGATTAAAGTCAAAACAAATGCTCATGGATTGTTTTTTTTTTTTTTTTTTTACTTGTTTTACTACTGGTCGTCATAGTCCTCTTTATGTTTCTTTTCTTTTAGTAAGTGTTTGTTTTATTTTTTAATTTATTTTTTATGGATTTTTTTTTTCTTTTTTCGATCTTAGTTTGGGTACGTGAGGCCTGTTCCGTTTAGTTCGAAGCTCCAGTTCATTAAACTAATGAAAACATTACTCGGCCTTGAAGCACCAAAAATTCCTGGAAAACTTTCTCCAAAAAAAAAAAAAAATTTCCTGGAAAAGAGTAAGAAAGGTGTTCTTTTGTACACCGTGTAGGCCTTTTTTTTTTTTTTTTTTTTTTTTAATATAAAATTTAGTTATAAAATTAGTTGTAGTTTAAGATTATAATTTTACTCAATATCTTTTTAAAGATTAATAATCATATTATTAATAAATTGTTTAAATAGTAAGTTTTTGTATTTCTTTTTTTTTAGGATAAGTTTTTGTAATTTAAAATTATGTATAAAATATAAACTTATAGATCATATAGTAAATAATATCTAATTGATACAAAATTTGACATGTGTATTAAGAACATAAAGGACATGCAAATCAACGGTTAGATTTTTAAAATATATAGTAATAATTATTTTATTGAGTAAGGTTGTAGTCTCTAGAGACCACCCCCCTAAGGTACATCTCGGCCGTCCCCATGGGCAACACAACAGCGTGTTGAGGAAGGAGTTTAGAGGCCTTACAGTAGTGCATATTTCTTTTTCTTTCTAGGTTTCCTCCTTCAATCGCTTGAATTGGTCCAACCGGGATTCTTGAGTGCTAAAACTAATTTGTAACTAAAATTTGTCATTTTTTATGAATAATAAAATATTAAAGATTAAGAGAGAGCCTCAAACTATCTTCAACTTTGAGGATAAGAACTCAAGAAAGAAGAGAGAAGATGGATATTGATCCATCCCAATTCCAAGAGACAAGCCAACGGGCCCTATTATGAGACAAAAATTTAACATCCTAAAGACAAAAATAAAATCTCAATTACGCAAGTAGCCTAAAAAAACCATGGGGGAGAGAAATGCAATTGCAAAGGGGCCTCAATGATTCCTTTGGAATCTCCTTCGAAGATAACATATTGGAATTCATGGTGGACAACGAGTGCTATTGTTTGAAAAGCTACATGTGCTTCACCTTGAGAAAGATAAGTAATGGAAAAGAGATTTGAGTGGGCAAACACAATATCGTCAAATTCATTCGACACATAGCAACAGTGAAAGAAGCATGGGTCGGATGGTAACATTAAAATTGACCTTCACTCAACCTGATTGTGGATGACACCAACATAAATTTAAGGTCGATACCAATGAGAACCAGGCTGATTAGTGGTCAAGATGGGCCTTGTCTATCTTTTCAACCTCTTTTGTAGGATTTGGAATGTATTCAATAAATATGATTTGGTTACGGAATCTCCAAATATTGTTAAATAAAAAAGTAGCAAAAAAAGTGAATTTGTGACCTTCATCAATAAGAATCTTCAAAAATCATTGTGAAAATGTTACTTATTTTACTAGGTCACTTGGAGTCATTGTACCAAGTGAGTCAGTAAGGAACTAATAAGTATAGGCCATGGAGAGAGACCAAATGATATGGTTGTATATGGGTATGAGACAGAGAGGTGGTTGACCGATTCCATTGCTTGATTACATAGGACACAGGACATGTCTGTTTGAGGCCTCCTTTTGTTGAGTGTGTCTTCGGTTGGGAGAATGTCTCAAGCAATTTTTCAAAACATAAGGTTTAGCCTTTCGTGTATCTTCAGCTTCCATAAATATTCTCACTCATGTTTTGATATAAAACCCAAGTCATGTAAAATTGGGGATTGGCCTAAAAGATATGATGACTTCACTGTGAAATTACCATGTGAGTTTGGAGTCCATATGAGCTTGTCTGGAGCAACTTAATAGGAGAAAGGGATCTACAAAATGTTATAGTGTTGTCAAAGAGATTAGTAAGCATGTTTATATCCCAAGCAGAATTAAATTGCCTTTTTAAATAGAAAGCCCAGTTTATAATACATAAGTTTTGTGGATGTTAGCATGAAATCAAAGTGAGACCAAGGTAGTGATTGCACTTCCATTGGCTTGTCCTCTGTGTGCCACAACTTCATTTGACAAACAACATTATGGGTAAGATGAGAGTTAAATAAAGGCTTAAATATGCTTTTTGATCTTTAATTTTTGGAAGATTTCATTTTGTGCTCAACATTTTTTTGTGTCAATACTCAATATTGCTCTTGCTATTAATAATTTTTTTTTTTTTTTTTGGTTATTGAATAAGAGACCTAAGTTCAGATCCCACCTAACCTTAATATCAATTGGTGTCTTGACTTTATGATAAATCACAATGATCAACCACCAAAGGTGGTTGCTCTAGTTGTCATGAGCTCATCTTAAGGGTTTGAGAGGTGGAGGTCCTAGGGTCGAATCGCACAATGGGAAGTGTTTGGGAAAAACTTCATGCTCTTGCCTCATGCTCACTAGCATCCATAATAAAACTAGGTGCACAGTTATGAGTTATGACTCATCAAGATCCCCTACTCCTAGAGGCCTAAACTTAGCGGGTAGGGTGTTATTATGGTCACACCTAGGTGAAAGACACCAACTTAGGTTTCCCCCTACCCATTTTTGTTCATAAAAAAAAAAATAACAATCATCATAAAATGAACACTATAAGTTCAAATCTACTGTATCTATATACATATAAAAAAAAATAACTAATAAAAATTGCTAGTTGAGATTAATGATATTACAACTGTTAGATTGGAAATCAGAAAGCTAAAGAACTAAAATATTTCTAGGGCAAAACTTGGTTGTAATTCCTCAAGAGTTGCCTAGGTTTTCCAATTAAATTCAATCATGCTGTTTTGCAACACAAAAATGAGTCATCTTCCCCATTTCCATTTAACTTCAATAAAGTAACTTATTAGTCAGTGCAGCCACTAAGAGAAATTGGAGAAAGAACAAAAGAAACCAATGAGTTTGAGTGGAGATTTTGGAGCTTTGTAAGAAGTATACCAGCCACTAAGAGAAAAATGAAAAATCGAACCAATCCTGCAAAATCACGTGAGTGAAGGCAATGCCACTTGTAAAGCTCTTTCATTGGGAGCATGATCATGACAGGACTCAAGGAAGAAGCCTCGGCAAACTCCATGCTAGCAAAAGTGGAAGTGATTTAGCTCTACAATCACTACAAGAAATCTGGGTTTAGGCGGCGTTTTTTTTAGCGACGTTTTTAAATTCGCCGCTATAAGTGGTATACTGTGACGTTTTTTAAAAACGCCGCTAAAAAGTGAGCTTTTAGTGACGTTTTCTAGAAAACGTCACTGTAACTGAAAACAATAGCAGCGTTTTTGAAAACGCCGCAATAAGTACAGTTTTAGCAGCGTTTTTATGGTTTACAGCGGCGTTTTAGAAAACGTCGCTGTAGGTATTAAAGCTCCAACAAAAGAAAAAAAATTCCCTCCATCTTTTGACTTTGCCGCACTAACTTTTCCCACACTTTTTTCCTTTTTTTTTTTTTTTTTTTTTTTTTTTCAATTCGGGTCCCACACTCCCACCTTTTTTTTTTTCTCCACTTTGTATTGCTTTCTTTTCCTCTGTGCACTTCGTGTCCCATATCCTACTTCTCTTCTTTTTTTTCTTTTATTTTTTTTTCTCCCTTATCTCTCTGAAGGTTACTCACACAAAATTCAAAACCCTCTCTTTCTCCTTCTCTGTCTCTCTCTCACAAGTGACTCTCTCTGTCACAGCTGCCGACACCGCCTAGCCCAGCCACCGTCGCCGCCACCTCACTCCCTCTTCTCCATGGTTTAACTTCTTCTGAAGGTAAAATCTCCATGAACCTCACCTTCTAATATCTTTGGGTTTTTATTATATGTTGATAGAATAGCTCTTTGATGTTGTGGGTTTTGTTTTGGGGGTTGTTTTATTGTGTTTGTTGGGACATTTAAGATCTGGTTGGATGTTTTTAATTTATTGGGGTGAAATGGATTTATTGTTTGGCAACAATATGAGTTGGGTTTCTTGAAAAATCATTTGGTTTTTTTTATTTATATGGGAGATTGGGTTTAATTTTGAAAGAGGGTTTTTTTGCATTTTGAAATGTCTTTAGCATATGAGGTTGTAATTATGGTGTTAACTATAAATCTGTGCAAGTAATGTGAGCATGTGTCTCTTGCTTATCAAGTATTTGATAAATTGTCTATATGAGTTATGGGATTGAATTTCTTGACATGTGTTGTAATGATTGTTATATGAGGTTATGGGTTGTAATCCTAGTTGTTTATATGTGTTAACATATGTAGCTTTAAGGTTTAATCAAGTATCAAAGCTTTTGGCATGGTGTTAAAACTATAGGATTTTGTTTTTGAGACTTGAAATCTGTCAGGGACAAATTGAGTCAGATGCACTACGTGATTTTTAATAAATTATAGAAAAATTATTTTGAGCTGAATTTTTTATGGTACGTACTAGACATATAAGGGCTTCTCCATATTTAATTTCAAGGTTTTTGGATAAGACTAAGTGGACCAAACAAATTTTTAAAAATAGCTGACCTGTTGCAAATTTAATCAGAAAGTATGTTCTGAATTTTGAGACTTTAAGGAATTTACTATAAGCTTTTGTTGTGTGGTTTATCTTGTAAGATCATATGTGCTTTCTTTGACAAGTGTTTTACTTTGGCTAATTTTGTGCAAGTAATGTGAGCATGTGTTTTTTGCTTACCAAGTATTTGATAAATTGCCGATATGAGTTATGGGATTGAATTTCTTGACATGTATTGTGATGATTGTTATATGAGGTTATGGGTTGTAATCCTAGTTATTTATATGTGCTAACACATGTAGCTTTAAGGTTTAATCAAGTATCAAAGCTTTTGACATGGTGTTAAAACTATAGTATTTTGTTTTTGAGACTTTAAATCTGTCAGGGACAGATTGAGTCAGATGCACTACGTGATTTTTAATAAATTATAGAAAAATTATTTTGTGCTGAATCTTTTATGGTACATACTAGACATATAAGGGCTTCTCCATATTTAATTTCAAGGGTTTTGGATAAGACTAAGTGGACCAAACAAATTTTTAAAAATAGCTGACCTATTGCAAATTTAATCAGAAAGTATGTTCTGAATTTTGAGACTTTAAGGAATTTACTACAAGCTTTTATTGTGTGGTTTATCTTGTAAGTTTATATGTGCTTTCTTTGACAAGTGTTATACTTTGGCTAATTTTATCATGATTTGGTAATGACATGCTTTGTATTAAGTTGGTAAATGCACATTGTTTGTGGTAGGGAAATGAAAGGTTTTGGTTGTGTCATAGCCTATGAGTTTCTTGTATTCTTGCTTAGTTGGGTAGGGGTACTCGTCTTAGGATGTTTTTAGGAAAGATTTTAAAATATTTAGCTAATGGTCATGGAAAAAGGCTATTTAAGTTTATTAAGGTGGAAAGTTTATTCCTCTTTATGGATATGTCTTCTGATAATGAAACAGGAATTGACAAGCCTTCTTAATGCTCCAGTAGTTTTTGCTCATAATGACTTGCTTTGTGGAACTCTAATGGTTAATGATGAAGAAGGTATTTATGACTTCTATTGACTCCAGAACTGAAGAATATTCTATTTCTGTTACTAAGTTCTACGGCTGATTTCTTTCTGTTACAATATTTATGTGTCAAATTTTACAATATAGTTTCAAATTCTCCCTCACTCACACATGCATGCTAACACGTAGAGAAAAAAGAACCCTACATTCACCACATCAATGTTGCAAATATTATAGACACGTAGGGGTTTTTTTTTTCTCTTAATTTGATGGTACCCCAAATGGTGAGTACTAGAGTATGGCATGTGTGAAAGAGTATGTTATGGGATTACAATTATTCAAGTTGGCTGGATTTGAAATAAGACTTTGCTTATGCCAATCATGTGGTGTTATAGCCAATGGGGCCTTCTTTTGTACCCTGATTAGATATTGAACATTACTCAATTTGAATAGTTTTTATATGAATAATGTTTGTGGTCCATCTGTTGCATTGCTTCAAGTCTTCAATTATCTATTGCCTTGGAGCTATTTATTTAAGAATCTAATACTAGTCATGCCCATGATTATGACTTATGGACTGCAAAACAGGAATCAAATTTGATGCTGGTGCTTAAAATACTTTCCAATGGCTATAGAAGATAGGAAAATACTTATAAAAAAAATATGAAACTTTATTTTCAATACCATTTCTTCATGCACCATGACTCATTAAAATTTTATGCAATGACACCCTTATTTGCCTTAAACACATCATTTAAGTGTCCTCTTTTATCTTGCAGGTTAAGCACTCATTTATTGTGATAAGTTTGGATTTTTTTTGGAAAGGTGTTTGCTTGGCTTGAGCATAGTAAGTAATTTTTGCTTAAAATTTTGTACTTGAGATGTTGATAATTGTCTTGGGGTGGATTATTGAGTTGGAGCAAGCAGGTGGCTTGCATGGTGCTATAAGCTGTTTACATTCATATTGGAAGAATTTATTATTTTTTGAAAATTTGGATGGAAATTTTCATGTGTATTCCTATTTGCTTTGTTTGTGAAGAATTTTAAAGTTGTCTGTAATCTTATTTGCATGTTTATGAAACTAAGTGGTTATGAAGTTGTTGTATACTATAGGACAAGTTATGTGTAATCATCTTTAGATGGTTTTTGCTTATTTCTTAAGAGGTTAAATGCTTAATCCATTTGTGTGAATGAGGATATTGATAGACTTGATATGATTTGTTTATTATATTTAAGATTATGTGTAATCCAATTTGCATGTTTATGAAACTAAGTGGTTTTGAATATATTAGGCACTATATTTAAGTGTATGTGTAATTCTACTTTCATGGTTTTTGCATAAGTTTGTAAAAAGTGAATTGTTATGATAACTTGGAAGAGCAAGTAACCCAAATGATGCAACTAATGCAAAATCAACAAAATCATTCTTCAGAAGCTAGACAAGTATTAGATTTTAATGTTTTAAGAATGTATTGGGTGTTTAAATTTTTTAAGTATAGCAACTATTATTTTTTTACTCAAAATGATCTCTTTATGAACTTATTGGATACTTCTAATTTGTATTCAGGGGGGGTTTCAGTTTAGATCATCAATCTCCAACTCCTCATAGCTCGCAAGCTTCATCCCATCAAGAAACTAGCAAATAGTGGTAAATGCAATGTTGCAATGTTTTATAAGGACTCCATCCATAGCTGTTTTGAGCAACCACATTTATTTTAGAAATATTCTACTTTGTTTATAATATTGTCATAGTTTGGGTGGTGGTTCTTTTTGTGTAGGTAGACAAGTGTCTTGTTACAACAACATTTATTTTAGAAGTATTGTACTTTGTTTATAATATTGTCATAGTTTAAGTGGTTGTTTTTTTTTTTTTTGTGTAGGTGGACAAGTGTATTGGAATTAAATATATATAGTTATATATCTATTTGAATCTATGGTTAATGTGTTACTGTGTTTGGACATTTATTGTGGAATATTGATGATCAGGTTGTTACTGTGGAATATCATGTAGTAGGCAAATCATCAGTTTGGACATTTGTTGGTTTGAGCAAGTTTATATGGTAGCATTTCTAATGTTAAAAAATAATGGGCAAGTTTTAGCGACGTTTTAAAAACGTCACTAAAAAAATGAGGAAATTCTTTTTAGCGACGTTTTCAAAAACGTCGCTATAGGCCTAGTTATTTGCGGCGTTTTAAAAGCGCCGCTAATTGTATTTTCCTAAATTATATACGAAAATGTAATATTATATAGTGACGTTTTAAAAAACGTCACTAAAAGTTTTCAAACGCCATTAAAGATTCACATATGACGACGTTTTCGAAAACGTCGCAATAGACCTATAGCGACCCGCCTATTGCGACGTTTTTGAACGTCACAAAAAAAACGTTGCTGTAGTTTATAGTGACGTTTTTTGGGTTTTTAGCGACGTTTTACAAACGTCGCCTAAACCCAAATTTCTTGTAGTGAATGCCTAGCCCACACCGGCTCTAGTTGCATCACAAATCTCTCGATAGTTATTTGTTTCAAACTATACGAATTTTTAAGACTAGAGATATCAACCACTAATGGAATAATCTATCTAATATGCTAATGCCCCTGTTGTAATATGATGAGAGACTATTCCTCCTCCGGCCACCTTTTATGTTAGAAGAGCAAAAGGCTTTAGGAATACTAGGATGAATGAAAGTGATTTGAGTGTAAGTACACTATAATCATGCTATCTACTCAGGGACGGAGCTATCATTGGACTGGGGGCATTGCCCCCCAAAATTGTTTTTTTATTTTTTTTAATATTATATATATATATATGTGTGTGTGTGTGTACTAATTTTAGCAATTTTGTTCTATAAAATTACATTTTTTTTTTCCTTAAACAATATCATTGATTATTTTAAGGGTAATGCTATACTCACAAATTTTTATGCAACATTAATTTTTACAAACTGTTTTGATAGCAAATTTTTATTGGTTCGCATATGGGTCCATCACTCACATCAATTTTTTATTTACCAGTTATCATTTATCACATCGGTAATTTATAAAAAAAAAAAGTTTGTAATTCTAGCATTTTCCTCATTTTAATGACCATAAAAAAAATTTATAGATCTAAAATCTAAAACAAAATATACAAGCCAAAAAAAAAAAAATCAACAATAAATTTTCCAATAGTAAAACTAAAAAAAAAAAAAAAAAAAAAAAAAAAAAGATCAATTAACCAATTTTATCCAGAATAAACAACCCTGTCCTTTAAAAAATTCTAAGCAAAAATAATTTTGTTCTTATCCACACAAAAAAGAAAGAAAAAAAAAATCTCCTCAGCTAAGTAGTAGAGCAAAATTAGTGGTTGAAACCGCCACACATAGCCAATAGAATAGCCGCCCCCCTAACTCAAAATTCTAGCTTTGTCCCTGTATCTACTTACTTATTTCTCTAGCACTAAGTTCAACTTAAATAAAGTAGGTTAGACTTTTGCGTATAGAAATTAACATAATTTTTTAGTCTTCACAACCAAGTGTGAAATTCATTCTCACACCCTAATCCATTAGGCTAATGGTGTAATCTTAGACCCATGAAAGGGTTTAATATAAGGAACTTAGATCCAAAAAAGGTATTGGTTGTGTTTAAATAATTTTTCATACTTTTGTGTATCCTTGAAGAGAGAGAGAGAGAGAGTATTTACCAGAGAATATTTACCAAATCAAAGATTGGAGCTCTCTCTTGGATGATTTATATGAGTAACATCTTAGTGCCTTTTGATATGCCTTTTGTATTGTTGTTGGTTTTTTTTTTTTTTTACAAGATAGAATTTTTACTCTAACCTAATCTAATTGTATATGTGTGTAAAACTCCCTTTTGGAGACTTGAATCCCAACCCTTATCCTCCACACCCTACAAGCATTTATACTTGTGGAGTGACCACTACATCAAGGGTACACGGTGGTGCCTTTTGTACTGTTCAATATAACATTCTTTGTAATAAAAGGGATCTATTATATTCAAATTCTCATACTTTCTTCTAGTGACGGTTTTAGAAATTATTTTTAGGGTAGTCACTAAGAAATTTAAATTATACAAAATCTAATAAAGCGATAACTTGAATATTTGCTACAATTGTGAGTCGGGTCACCAAGGAGAGTAAAATTGTTGTGACTTCAAAGCCAAAAAGAATATAATTGTCATCACCATTAAGGTAACTGACAACCACAAATTTTTTTTTTTGGTACCATTTTTTAGAGAAAAGTGAATTTAGAGATTGTTTTTATTGAATAGGTTGAACGAGCTACAAATTTGAATGTTTAGTGATTTTTATTTTTTTTGTTTTATAGTAGGTTTTTGGTTGAATAATTAGATCACTTGTTGTTGTTTGGTCTTATCTTGTTTTTGTTTGGTTTATGTTTGTTGTTATTTGGGCTAATATTTATTACTGTTATTTAAGTTTTTTTTTTTTTTTTTTTTAATTTTATGAAATGGATTAAGGATTATGTTTGGGAAGCAATTTAATTTTGGAGTAATGCTTCATCCACAATATTTTTACAAATATCTTATGCAAAAAGTTGTTATTAGTGAGTAAAAAAATAATATCAGTATTGAGTTCAAATTAGAATCAGTAATAGCTTACCACATTGGATTTGTTGTAAAATTATTATGAAAATGTTGTGAATGTAGCATTATTCTTATTTTTGTTGAACCCAACTTTTTGTAATCTCAAGTTAGGGTGTTCAACATTTTTGTTAGGGTGGTCACAATAGATTAGTTTAACATATAAATTTTTTTTTTTTTTTTTCTGGCAAGTGTATATATGCAATTTTTTGCAAATCAAGGTGGTTGGCTTGCATTTAGAGCCGCCAGTGCTTTCTTCTAGTGCGATTATTCTTTCTACCATTTTCATACATTGAATTCTAAGTTTTTGATACAAAAACTTTGTTGCCTTTAGAGGTGTGCAGCCAACCCACCAACTTGCCAAAACCGACCCGACCCAACCCAACCCATCGGGTTGGGTTGATTTTTAGGGCTTGGTGGGTTAGGTTGGGTTACAAAAAATTTTTTATAGCGGGTTGGGTTGGGTTAAGGTCATAAAATTTCAAAGCCACCAAACCCGACCCGACTCGACCCGACCCACCCATATATTTAAAATATATTATATAATTAATAAATGTTTTTTAAATAACCAACTTTTCCTATCCTATATAAAAGCCAATTAGTTCACACAAACCCTAGTATATTTCTATTGTTGTTTAGTCATTAGTGTTGTTTGCCTTTAAGGAGCTACATTGATACTAATCTTTGGGTTTTATTTTTAATATATTTTTATTTTTATTTTTATGCTCAATTTAATAATAATAGTAATAAAAAAAATTTTGTCTAACCCATGGGTTCAACTTGACCCAACTCGACCCATGTGAGTTGGGTTGGACTTATGTGATCAATTGGGTTGGGTTGGATTGGGTTGAATTTTGTTTTAACCCACCATAGTAGTTTGGGTAAACAAATCCCCTTAACCCGACTCAACCCAACCCATGCACACCCTTAATTGCCTTTTTTAGCTTTCCTTTTGCCATCATAATACGGCGCAATGCAGTATACAAACATTAACATATTCACCTTTTCATACAAAGGGCTATCTTTTTTTTCTTTTTCTTTTTTTTTTTTTTTTTTTTTTTTTTATGAACATACAATGGGCTATCTTGATCCATTAGTCTCATGCAATCCAGTTAACCTTCAGGAAGACAAATCCTTCTCTTGTTGGACCCTCTGTTTTGTGTTGGTGAGATTCTTTTACATTGTCTGATCTTGCTTTCAAAGCAAGTTGAAAATTGGGGTTGCACATTATCAAGTTTGAAAACATGAGGAAAAGGGATTTGAAGTGAAGAGGTATGGAAAGAGGAAGAGGCTAAATCATTAGCTTGCACTTCAAAGAAAAAAAAAAAAAAAAAACTAGGCTCAGCACCACTGCCTTAAGGTTTCTCAAAAACTTCATGGCCATCATTTTTCTAGCACTTTAGAAATTTCTTGTTTTTAAGTTAAATTCAAAACTATATTTAAAACTTAAAACCATTGTGTCTTTATAAACCAATGAATGATTAGGATATTTTTGTTAAAATAAATTTTGCATAAGAAGTTTGGCTTTTAGAAGTACGAGATTTTAAGTTAAGTTGCTTCTTGTTTAAGTAATATCTTTTGGTTAGGGTCACAAGGTTTCATTAGATAGTTTTTATGTTAATATGCTATTTTTCTCTAAGGTCAAGTACACTTGTAAGAGTGGAATTTGTTAGGGTCATATTTTTAAGTGTTGGCAAATTTAAGTCAAAATGCACTTAATGACGTATTTTGAGTCTTATTTTTTAACATCCACAAGTATGTTAAAGATCCATTTTGAATACACAAAAAAATTGCTTAAGAAACTTTTTAGTCAAGTATCTCATATGCACCTCGATACCTGGTCAATCTATCGAGATTTACTAAAGTTTGACAGCTTCGGTCAATTAAGTTTTGAGAAAATTGAATAGATTTTTCTATTTTAGCTCATGATGACATGATTTGTTTTGAGATCCGTGCACTAGGGTTCCTAGAGGTATGAAAACTATATTCTACAATTGTCATCATAGAGATAGAAGACACACAAACTAAGAAAGGTTGCTACGACTTTGTGTGCCTAAGGTTTTATACCAGAGCTATTTCCAATTCACCATTGAAGTGTGTTGCTGTGAAAACTTTGTACCAATCAACTACATTAATCAAGGATTGCTATAAGTTGTCAATAACAGAATGGAGTTTATTGCATATTGAAGAAGTCTGTTGAGAAGAGTAGTCCAATGGGGTTGGATCTAAGCTTGGATAGATCAGTAGGTTCAACTGTAGAGAAGTACGTCAAGATCAGGTAAGATTCTTTGTACTTGTAATTTTAATCTTTATTAGTGGATTCTTTAGGGAGTGGTGACTATATATCATCTGTTGGGGTTTTTCTTGCAAAGGTTTTCCCTATCATGACCACATCATATGTGTCAAGATTTATTTTTTGTTGCACTTAAGTTTAGACTGGTGATTTAATTGTATATTGCATGCAATTGGACCAATTAATAAACTTGAGTGATCGATTAATTTAGGGCAAATTATAACTTACTCTCTTGTGATTTGGCTAAAATTTAAGTTGTCTATCTGTGGTTTAAAAATTAATACTTTACCTACATGGGTTAGCTCCATTAAACTACCGTAACCCACCTCTGTACTTTCACCATTAAAAAAAAAAAAAAAAAAAACATAACAAAAACATAAAAATCAAGATCTAAAAACATATTTGTTAAAATGGTGAAGCTTTTGCTCAAGAACACTCTTCCTCTTCGTAAGAACGTTCTCAAGCCAATTTCAATCCAAACAAAACGGTCATATTCACAAAAATCCAGAGAGAGAAGGAAAAGAGACTTGAACATCTTAGATCCTAACCTAGAGAACACTATTCAAAATTTCAAATACATATTCAAGGAAAACACTTACCAATAAGTGTTAAGAATAAGGTACTAAGATCAAGCTCACATCTCATACATCCGAATTTTATCCGTTTCTTATATTCTCTGCTTTCATCTATTTTGGATCCTTTTGACATGTGGTTTTTATAATAATAATAATAATAATAATAAATTGAAGTTACCATACATAATTTTTTAATTAAAAAAATGTATTACATTTTTGTTTTATTTAATAAGGACATAATTGTAAATTTATTCTAACTTCATCTTAGATTTTTTTTTTCATTTTCCCATCCTTCTAGTATGAGAAAAAAAATATCTTCTATCCTTCTACTTTTCTACCCTTCTAACCAATCAAACCCTTAAGTTTAAGGATTATTAAATTAATCACTTAACTATTGAAAGGCTTGTAGCTCATTCAACTCAACCACTCTCAATCATCAAATTATTAAAAAAAAAAAAAAAAAAAAAAAAACCCTCACTTCATAAAGATGACTCAATATGGTAACAAATCAAACCAAATCCAAATTGGACTTCTTGGCTTGATTTAATATTTTTATCAAACTCCAAAAAAAGAAAAAAAAAAGAAAAAAAAGGCACAAGTGTTGTCTCAAAATAAAAAGTAGGAGCAAAGGGGGAGTAAAAAAAACCCAAAGAGACAGAGACAGAGACAGAGACAGAGAGTGACAACGATACTGTGGCAAATGAGAGTGTGAAGAAGAGAGGAGAGGACAGAGTGGAGAGGTGATGATGGCAAACCTTAGAAGAAACTCATTAGCAAACACAAACAATAATCAGAGCTTGATATTTGCGAACCAAACATCAACATCAACGCCAACACATGCGAACTCAACCTCATCTCGCATCATTCACTTCCTCAAGAACTAGAAGCCTCATGCTTTTCCCTTTTCTTCTCTCAGTCTTCCTCTTCCTCACATGGCTTTCTCTCAAACTTCAGCACAGCAATTCCCGCTTTTCACCTCCTGCAGACTTTGAATCACCATGACAATGAGGACGATGCTAAGGCTGGTTTGGTCAGATTCCCATCTGGGTTTCCTTCCCCTCTTGCTAAAGACACCCGTGGTTGCTAAAGACTCATCGCCTTTCGGGTATGCCTGCCTACTGTGTTTCCAAACGCAGCCTTGAATTTATCGCTTTTTTTTTTTTTTTTTTTTAATTATTTGAATTTACGGTGTCTGCTCTATCATGATTGCTCTTTATTATCACGTCATGCCTGCCTTAAACCAATCGCATTTTTTGTTACATTTTTCTTTGATTGATATTTGAACCTATGGCTATAGCGTCCGTTTCATGGTGATTGCCTTCTATCATTAGGCTGGGATTCGAACCCAGATCCTTACCGATAAGAATCCAATATATTGATTTCCAGTTTTGTACTTCTTCGAGGGAACTAGGCCTCCATTGTTTGATTCTTCGAGGGAATCTTCCTCCTATAGCAATTCATGAATTAGCTATTTTCATATAATATTCTTCAATGCCTTTTACACTCTGAATTGTGGCTTATATCCTCTTCTAACTAACTAGGTACAACACAGCACAGCTTAGTTAACTAAGCCTAACTAACTAAGTACAACACACAACTGCAATACAAGAATAGCTTCCACAGTACAACACCTTACAGCTACTGAATATAAGCTTCTCGTGCCAGCCTGTCACAACAGCTCATACTAACACACTCCTTGCACGGCCCAACACACTACCTTGCATTGTCCATCAGGTTGCTTGCACGGCCCAACACACTACCCTGCATTGTCCATTAGGTTGCCCTGCATCACGGATTGTCTAGCCCTGTAGTCTATACTGTGCATTAGTCAGGGTCCTAACATTCCACAACAGGAGATTTTATGAGTTGATTTTTTATGTTTGCTATTTCATATGTATGTCCTTTTGTTGGTTTGAAGATAAATCTTTGTGATTGATTGTTAATTGGGACCTGGGTACCAGGAATTATACTATGTTATGGATATTTCATAAGGCCTACGTCACATTTGTGCAGAACCTACATCCATAGATCCCACATGAATGTCTCTGTTACGTGAGGTACATTTTTGCTGTGACTTCTAGTAAGCTTAATTGGTAAAATGTCTTGTTGTCGAATAAGAGACATTGGTTTGATTCCCACTTACACCAAAACCAATTGTTGTGTTGGCCAGATAATAAAGAACATTCATCATGGTGTGGATACCATAGGTTCAAATCTGATTGTATTTATAGAAAAAATGAGTAACTTCTTCACTTGAGTACACGGGTTTCGGAATTGCCACTGAATTTTAAAACAGGAAAAAGAATTTGATTCAAATTCATGGTAACAAGATACTAATTAATTGAAAATGGGGTTCCATGTATCAAATCCAATTCTGTTGGGCTATCTGCTTTGGTTGGCATCTTACCTTGAGTAACAATTGTGACTAATTATTGGTGCAGGGAAAAAAGAACATAGGATCATCATCATGGTTCTTTTCTTGTTTCTTTGTTGATATTTAGTTTGATGTTGTAGAGTTTGACTGAGGAGTATGTTTGTTTACAGGTGGAGCTGTGACTTGTGCTTCACTTCATCTTGGGGAAATTCGACCTGGTGCTTTAAGGGGAAATCACAGACATCATACTTGTAGTGAGATACTTGTCATTTGGGGTGCTAAAACAAAATATAGGGTAAGCTGTTGCTTTAAAAGAATTGAAAATATCATAGCGGCTTGATTCTGTGGATGTAGGCCATACTAATTGTTTGGGTGTGTTATTTATCATGTCAAGAAATTTAATTCAATGCTTAGAGCATTAATGGGGAAAAAAAAAGAAAATCAAATTGCCAGAAAAGGTTTGCAGGAGCCATGAATGGCACATAATGGAAGAGTGAGAAGTTAAGTATTTCTCTTTCTATTTTTTAATCAAATGTTACTGTTTGGCATATTAAGATGCTAACCTAACTTCTGTTTCTTGTGGATGGAAACTTGTCTAATGAGTTCTGAGTTATGTAATTACCAAAAATCAAAAAGTTCTAGTGGTGAGACAAAACATACTAGCTGACTCCAGTGGAAGTTGTATCTACCCTTTTTTAAAATTGTTCTCTTTTACCTGTTGTGTACGTGTATCATTATGCTGTTACCAATTGGAATTGCTATTGTATTAAGCCTACTTCTCTAGGAAACATTTTATATTAAAAGTAACAGAGTGACAGATGAGTTATTTAAATCACTGTACTGGAATATGGGATCCATTCTGTGATATTTCACTAGTGATTGGCGAAAGACTGCTTTGGTTTTTATGTATCACAATGAGGGTGTTATACGTTATCTGAATGTAAATATTTCAGAAACAATAACAAAATTTGATGAGTCTGATATGATGTTTTCATATTCCTTTGACTTTTTAAAAAAAAAAATTTAATTATTTAATTTTCATTTGTGAACTATTTGCAGTTGGAGAACAGCCAAGTAGATGGTAAAGGTTATGCTGAAGTGATAATTGATGCAGACGAGGTTGCTGTTGCAGCTAGCCCAAGTGGAACTGCCCATGCTTTAGTAAACGTGGATCCAATACGAAGTTCATAATTTATAGGGTGCCAAGACAGTATTGTAAATTATAGCAACTCATCTACTGATTTTAGTGTTTGGAAAGATCTTTAAGCTTTATTTTTTGCAAGTTTTGCTTGGTTTCCCTTTTCAGTCTGACATGCTTCATTTTTTTTTTTTTAATTGCCCAATAGGTGACTACTGTACTAGGGCATTCCAAGGTTAATATAAGTTTCAAGATAAGAAGTTGTTGTCTCTGTATATATGTTACTAAGTTGCCATTGAGTTTATTATTAGCAATCAGGGTTTGATTTCTTCAGTTCCATCACCGATCATGATAGACTTCATCTGCATGTCTTATTTTTAGATAAACAGAATTACAGTATTGCAACCATGTAAATTTTAGACTACATATTAATTATTGGCTATTTTATTTAGTGTTTATTTTTGCTGTCTTGTTCAAAGCAAATAATCAATCAGGTGTTTGTAGGTTGAATTAAATTGAAATAAGAACTTTAATTTGGATTTCTGAAGTCTGAGAGAACACCTGATTTGGATTTCTGAATTCTCCTGTTTGATGATGAAAATAAAACTGGTGTCTGGTGATGAAAATAAAAACAGGTAGCGGGTTAACTGACTTTTATTTATCAGTCTGTTTATTTATATGTATTCCTATTTATTTTTTTCTATAAGAATAGTTGAATGGGACCTATAATTTGGTTGCCATCTCATGGAATCTTTTACTAAGTGGCAATACTTTTTAAGTTGTAAACTTTGACATCCTTTCGCCAGAGAAGGCACAGAAAGGCATCGTTGACTACTTTTTAAACTCATTATGGGATATTTCAATGACCTATTAAGTTATCTAAACAAGTCTTATGACTCTTAAATAAGTCATGTAATTAAAAGTACAAATGGGAAATCATTTGAATTGTCAAATAGTGGATTGGAGGTTTTCCCCCTAAAATTTTGGAGGAAAATTCTGGCCAGATAGCTTTGTAAAACTTTCTGGTTTGTGGGGGGACTGGGAGTGAAGACTATAGAGTTGAGATTAGCGAATTCTAGGTAAGTGATTGAATCTGTTTTAAGTTTCTTAGTGATGGATAAGCCCTATTGCTTTATACAAAGAGACTATTGACATCCTCTGTTATTGACTGGTGGATTGTCGACATGTATAAATTGGCAGGGAATATACTTGTGCTTTAGCATGTGTGCATTTGCAATGTATATGTTAAATGCATGACCGATTCCTGTATGGTTGAGAATGCTGTACTCTTCTTTATTATATTCTTTACTTTCTCTGATGTGTGATTCATTGTAAATTTCTCTACATGATTGATTGAGATTGTCTTGTTCATTTTTAGAGTTTTCTTCTCATTCATAGCTTTTAGGGGGAAGGTTGATGATAATAGATCTTTCAAGTGTCAGGAACATTATTGATAACTATGATAAGAACATAGCTGGAAATAGAGCAGAACCTTGTTATTCTGGAATAACTTGCACTGTTTATTTGGATGTTTTGGTGCTTATTTGCTGCTGGAGAGTGGAGATGCTCAGTTAAAAACATGGGTGCCAGATTTTGCAACAACAAACAGATACGTTGAGTATTTTATGAAGTAGATATAGTGTATCATTTCACCTTGTCACAATGTTTACAATTGGGTCTTATGAAAGAAGTTAGAAAGCATGATTTTATGCGTGGGTTACTTGTTAGTGTTTTAGTGGACTTGGTTGGTAATGAGCTGTGTTTTCCGTCATTCTGTGAATTGAGGTATATGATATTTGGAACAGAATCTTAAATTTGTAGGAAGTACCTGTGTTAGGATTATTCTTCAATAGGTTGATTGTTAATAAATATGGAGAGATAGAGAGCTCTTGCATGCCACACAGAATGGTGACATATAATGGGTCACAATGGGAAATCCAGCATATCTGCAACTTATGTAGGTGAATGGGATTGGCATTGCAAAGAGTCCAGATCTTGGACACTATATCCACAAAGCTAAAAGTATTTTTCATTCCTAACAAGTTTGAACTCGTCCAAGTCAAGAATTGGGACAAGAGTTCAGAGAAGCCTCCACCTGCTTGACAAAAATGCTTGTGACGATGGCATCTTGGGATGGGAGAAACGAGAGAAAATGGCAGGGGAGAGAGTTTGGTAGATTGCTAATAATGTCAGAATGCATTTTCATTTTGTTGATCAAATGAGAGGAGAGGTAACTCTTGCAAGGGTAAGGACAAGACCTCACTTCATTCTGCACTCTCTCTTCTCTCCATTCAATCTGCTCTCTCTTATTTATTTATTTATATTTTGGAGAATATTAAGTATTTTTAACACACAAAGAATGATATTTAATTTTTGGAGAATACTAAGTATTTTTAACACACAAAGAAGGAGAGTGGAGAAGGTAATCTGTACTCTCTAATTGAGTGTTTATTGCTTATGCTAGTCTCTGTGACTCAACAGTGATTTGGCAGTTTAGGTTCAGTTGCAGAGATACAATGAATGCAACGATGAGAATGACTAAAAACGATGTTGTCCAGAAAAGCTCCTAACACTGGCCCTGCCAAATGGCATGGACAATATGGTATTGTCATTTTTTTTTACGAGTATGAAATTGTATTGACATTGCGTATTAGCCGTTGGTTTTTTTTTTTTTTTTTTTCAAATGAATGTTTTAAGAAACTGATGTAAATCTAATTCTTATTTTTTTTTTTCCTCTTACGTGAATTCAATTGATAAATTTAAGCCTACAGAGAAATTGCTCCTTAAAATGCCAAACATTAATGTTTTCTGAAAAATGATTCATTTTTTGAAGAACATTTTTTAGAAAACTATTTCATTTTCTAGTGTTTGGTAACGACCTTAAAAACAAGCTTGAAAATGTTTTCTAGTGTTTGGTATGCAATTTTTTTTATTATTTATATTTCTTGTATAATTTAAACCATGTACATACATACATATACATATATATATATATATATATATATATATATATATATATATATATAAATTGACAGGGGAATACATCTTCAATAAGTACAAGTAACAATAACTTTTAATTGTCTACTATTTTTACTGGTACACTAATTGTTTACTATGGTCAACCACAAGTTTTCAATATTGTTCTAAATTATGTATTTACGTAATGTATCTGCATAATATATCTGCCAACAAATACAATTCCCCTAAAAAATTATCAATTATTATATAACAATATTATGAATTTACTGTAAATGTTGTCCTATGTAAAAGCAATTTAGAGCCATAGAGGCACTATGGGTCCGTTTGGATACCGCTGAAAACTAAAAACTGAAAACTGAAAATACTGTAGCAAAATAATATTTAAATGTGTGAATAGTACCGTGGGACCCATTTTTAATGAAAAAGTTGTTGAAAAGTGAAAATTGTGGGTCCGTGAACAGTAAAAATTGTGGGAAAAAGTCATATGTTACGATTGCTGTTCAATGAACAGTAACCGCAACAGTGATGAACAGTAAAAAATTGTCTGGGAAAGCTGAAAAGTAAAAAAAAAAAAAAAAAAAAAAAAGTTTGCAAAACACACACTATATTTAAAATTTTCGTCTTTTACTTCAATCATTCTTTCTTCTTCTTCTTCTTCTTCTTCTTCCTCTTTTTTTTTTTTTTTTTTTTTTTTTTTTTTTTTTTGCACTTTTATGTGCAAAAAAGAAGTAACTTCTACTTGGAATCCATCAAACCGAAAATTTCTTAGAGAAAAAATAAAATCAAGCTTGAAATTCAAAGTAAAGAATTGAGATTTTGGTAGAGAGGAATGAAATAATTACTACTGCAAATCTATTCTCCTTTGCAAGTTAGAGCTATTGACTGATCAGTGAGGGAAAAAAAAAAATCTAATTAGAGAACTGTGTTATAGAGGAGAAGAGAAACATGGAGAAGAGAGACGAGAGAGAGAGAGAGATATGGGAAGAGGAGAGAGCAGAGTTAGTGATAGTGAGGGTGTGAGGACTGAGGAGAGAAAAAAATGAGAGAGCTTACCATAAGAGAGAGAACGCGCCAAAAAATTATGTTTCCTACGGCTACAAATGAATATAATATTTATAAGAGATGCAATACGTGAGAGAGAGATTGTTTTCCAAATTTTTTTTTTGGAAAAACAACCTATAGAAAATAAGCTTTATTTATATTAGTGTTTTTCGTTGGCTAAACATAGTTTTCCGTTGACCAGTTTTTTTTGGTACTACCAAACACTAAAAAATGTGGAAAACTATCTTTACAGAATGTTTTCCAGTGAAATAAACAAAGCGTTCGAATCCTTTTCCTAGTTGAATTGGGATTTTAATTGTTTTTCTTTTTCTAGTTAAATTATTTTTCCTTTATCAAGTAGAAGTAGGTTTGTTAATACTTTTTCTAAAAGGAGTAGGATAACTTTTATTCCTATATATACTCTTTATAGGGTGGTGGTTTAATATTATGCATTTATAAATAAAAGTTTGCTAAAGAGGTTTTCTCTAATATTTTTCCTATTAGCCTAGTGCTATTGTAGACTTTGGTTTTGTGGAAGAGTTATAGTAATTGTGTGTTATAGATTCTGCTTTTACATGCCTATGTTGCATCAGTTGGTATCAGAACACGACTAGGTTCCTACCATGGCATGGAGAGGATCACTTGGGGGAAGGCACGCTATTGTAGATGGTGAGTATGAATGCGATGAGATTGCACACAATATGCAACTAGAGGCATGCTTTCAGTAGATGAAAGAGCAGTTTGAAGCGCTATTAAAGCAACTTGCTGCCTTAGCCATTGTCAACCAACCTTGAAATTGTAGTCCAACTCTACATTTTGTGGAGGAGGATGAGGTAGACTATAATGTTGAGGATGAGATGGAAAATTCTTTTGCTGGACATAGAAGAAGGAGAGAGAAACCCTTGGTTTCATACAATTCCAGCAGATGGGAATTTGGGTTCAAATTAGATATTTTAGAGTTCAAATGTTGTTTATAACTTGAAGAATTCCTAGATTGGGTCGCGACGGTTGAAGAGATTTTGGAGTTTAAGGAGGTGCCGCAAGACAAGTGAGTTTCTTTGATGGCCACCAAATTTAGAGGACGTGCTACTACATGGTTCCAGCAATTAAAGTAAGGTTGCATTCACCAAGGTAAATCTAAAATCAATAATTGGGAAAATTTTTTGAGACATATGCGTGCTACATTCTTGCCCCATAATTATATACGTACATCATATCAACGGCTACACATTCTCAAACAAGGTACACAATCTGTATATTATTATACTCGCGAGTTTTATCAACTTGTTGCTAGAGTTGACCTTGCAAATTCAGAAGATCAATTAGTTTCACGCTATATTGGGGGCATGAGGCAACAATTTCAAGATACTTTGAATTTATTTGACCCAATTTCTATATCTGGAGCCCATCAAAGAGCTTTGCATTTAGAGAAGATAATGAAGAGGAGGACTAATATGGTTTTAAATAGTGGTGGCAGCCAACTATCACAAGTAGCTCTTCCTCATGGTGCAACTACACAATCTATACAAGGAAAAGGCTAAGTCAATCAAGCTAATCCACAACCCAATCGCACTGTAGCTAGTAGCTCTGGACCTCAATGTTTCACATGTGGTGAGGTAGGGCATAGAATGGTTGATTGCAAGAAGGGTGGCTGATATGGTAAGGGTTTATTTATTGAGAGTGAAGAATGTACTGATGATCATTTAAATACCTTTGAGCAAGAAGCTGTTTATGATGCCAAAGAGGAAGAGGAGTATGTGCAAGAGATGATGGCCCTTTTTTAGTTACGAGAAGGGCATGTTTCACACCTCGCAAATTTGAAGGTGAGGATTGGCTATGAAGTAATATCTTTCAAACTACATGTACTATGGGGGGCAAGGTATGTAGACATGTTATTGATTCTGGAAGCTGTGAGAATGTGGTATCAGAGGAGGCTATTCAAAAATTGGGATTAACAATAGAGAAGCACCCTAACCCTTACAAACTATCTTGGCTCAAAAAGGGCAATGAGGTACTTGTATTTAAATGTTGCTTGATTTCTTTTTCTATTGGGATGAAATACAAGGATAAAACATGGTGTGATGTGGTAGTTATAGGTGCATGTCATCTTTACTTTGGTAGACCATGGCAATATGATAGGGAGTTTCAACGTGATGGTAGGAAGAATACATACAATTTCATGTTCGGTAGCCAACTTCAAGAAAGGGTAAGAATATTTTAGCTAAAAGGGCATTTGTTGAAGAGATGTTTGATTTGGGGTTGGTGTTTGTATTGTTGGGAAAGGAGAGCTCAAAGGGTAGTGTAGTATCAGGGCTTGTGAAATCTTTATTAGATGAATTTACAAATGTATTTCTTAATGATCTACCTGAGGGGTTACCGTCACTCCAAGATATACAACACCAAATTGATCTTGTACCAAGTTCTAATTTGCCTAATTGCCCATACTATCGCATGAGCCCAAAAGAGCATGAAGAACCTAGAAAACAAGTAAATGGTTTGTTGTTAAAAGGGCACATTAGAGAGAGTCTTAGTCCCTGTGCTGTGCCAGCCTTACTCACACCTAAAAAGGATGGACATGGCGGATGTGTGTAGATAGTCGTGCCATCAACAAAATTACAGTTTGGTATAGATTCGCTATTCCTTGATTAGATGATTTGCTTGATCAGTTGAGTGGTGATACAATGTTTTCTAGCCTGGATCTAAAAAGTGGGTACCATCAAATTTGAGTACGTCCGGATGATGAGTGGAAGACAACATTCAAGACAAGTGAGGGGTTATCTGAGTGGCTATAATGCCATTCAGATTTTTAATGCTCTTAGCACCTTCATGTGTGTTATGAACCAGATTTTTCACCCTTTCATCGGCAAGTTTGTTGTAGTTTACTTTGGTGATATCCTGATATATAGTGCCAATATTGATTTACATTTCCAACATCTTCGAGAGGTACTCATAGTTCTACGTAGGGAGAAATTTTGTGTTGTCATAGCCAAGTGTTCTTTTATGAAAGATAGTGTTTTATTTCTTGGTTATGTAATGTCTAAGGATGGATTATCAGTTGATGAATCAAAGGTTATTGCTGTTAAACAATGGCCAAAACCAACCACAATCCATGAGGTCCACAGTTTCCATAGGTTGGTATCGTTCTACCAATGGTTTATTCCTGACTTTAGCACTATTATGGCACCGATTATAGATTGCACGAAGGCTGGTAAGTTTTTATGGACAGCTAAAGCCACAAAGGCATTTCATCAGATCAAGGAAAAGCTTACTACGACGCCTTTTCTAGCTTTTCCTAATTTCTCTCAACCATTTGAGTTACATTGTAATGCATTTAAGGTTGGAATTGAAGTTGTTCTTAGTTAAATGGAAAACCAGTGGCCTAATTTAGTGAGGAGTTGAGTGGGTCAAAATTGAATTACAGCACTTATGATTTGGAATTTTATGCAATAATTTGTGCTTTGAAGCATTGGAGTTCTTATTTGGCCTATCATGAGTTTGTCCTCTATTATGATCATGATACTTTGAAGCATACCAATAGCCAAGACAAGCTCTCATCTTGGCATGCAATTTGGGCTACTTATATTCAACAATTTTCTTTTGTCATCAAGCATAAGTCTGGAGCATTGAATAGAGTGGCAGATGCTTTTAGTCGACGAGCCTCTTTGCTCATCACAATGCAAACCAAAGTGCTGGGGTTTGATTTATTTCATGAGTTGCTGTCTAGTGACCCATACTTTGGCCCTATACTGAATGATGTAGCAACAAGAAAGCGGTTTGGTTTCCTTATACATGATGAATTCCTTTTTCAAAGCAATCAACTATGCATTCCTGATAGTAGCCTACGCTTAAAAGTTATTCAAGAGTTTCATAATGAAGACCATATGGGACGTGATAATGCTATGAAACTTGTGACAGAATCTTATTTTTGGCCAACCATGCGAAAGGAGGTTACCAAGTTTTTTGAGAGGTGTCATATTTGTTAAGTTTCCAAGGGCACTACAACCAATGTTGGCCTATATATACTCCTTCCCATACCAGACCGACCATGGATTCATGTCAGTATGGATTTTATGTTTGGATTTTCGCATACACAACGAGGTAACGATTCAATTTTTGTTGTTGCGTACCAGTTTTCCAAATGGCCCACTTTATTGCTTGTAAGAAGACCTTAGATGCAATTAATGTTGCTCAACTTTACTTTAGAGAGGTCTATCGCCTCCATGGCTTGCCACAATCAATTGTTTTAGACCGCGACGTGCATTTTCTTAGTCACTTTTGGCGTTGCTTATGGCATTTGGCCAACACTACACTTAATTTCAATAGGGCCTATCATCCTTAAACTGATGGTCAAACAGAAGTGGTAAACCTTCCTTAGGCAATTTACTTTGGAGCTTGGTGAGTGATCATCTTAAATCATGGGATTAGCGCTTGTACCAAGCAGAATTTGCTTACAACCGTTCTGTTAATCGTAGCACTGGATTCAATCCCTTTGTTATTAATTATGGCTACAACCCATGCACACCACTTGATTTAGCTCCTATCCTTGACTTGAAGCGTGTCAATATGAAAGCTGAGGATTTAATCACACAAATTCAAGAAATTCATATGACTACTGCTAAGAATGTACGAGAGACTTCTGCTAAGTACAAACAAGCCGCTGACAGGAAACGTCGAGTACTAGAATTTGAGATTGGTGATTTTGTTTGGGCAGTTTTGACCAAAGATTGCTTTCTTGTGGGAGAGTACAACAAACTAGCTGCTAGAAAGATTGATCATTTGGAAATTCTTGAGAAAATTAATTCTAATACCTATTGGTTGAAACTTCAAGTCATATGCGTACATCTGACATCTTCAATGTTAATCATCTTGTTCAGTATTGGGGAGAGAATTCCAATCCAGACTCCAAACTCGAGGATGCATTTCTTCCAACCCAGGGAGGATGATGCAAATCACGTTATGAAGAACAAAGAGTTTTTTATTGTTTTTTTTCCTATTTAAATTAGGATTTATTTACTCTATTATGTTGAATTAAAATCCTTTTCCTAGTTGAATTGGGATTTTAATTATTTTTCTTTTCTTAGTCAAATTGTTTTTCATTTATCAAGCAGAAGTAGGTTTATTAATTCTTTTCCTAAAATGAGTATGATAAATTCTATTCCTATATATATCTTTATAGGGCAATGGTTTAATATTATGCGATTATTAATGAAAGTTTGCTAGAGAGGTTTTCCCTATTATTTTGCTTACTAGTCTAGTTTTCTTGTAGAACTCAGGTTTCGTGGAAGAGTTGTAGTAATTGTGTATTATAGATTTTGCTTCTACACGCTTACGCTACATAAATTATTTTCAATTGACATTTAATGCATTTATCCATCAAAAGAAAAATCTTCATTTAAAAAAAAAAAAAAAATACACACACTTCAAATGCTACTTGATCTATGGATTTAACAACCACAAAGTGACAAAGATAAGTTTAAATAGAACGTGACCACACCCGATAGGAGGGGATGGATTTTGGTTGCCTCATGTATGTACCCAAATGATGTTATTTTTCTATAATTACAAATTACCATTATAATCCTTCTTTGTCAACCCTTATTAAATGGCATTCCATTCATATTTCCTCCACCACTACTATATAAACCCACATCTCCTCCATTCAAAAAGACAAAAAAAAAAAAAAAACCCCCTCTCTTCTCCTTTCTTGAGTTCTAGGAAGTTGAGTAGTCTTGTCATATCTTGGTCTTCTTGAGACTCAAGGTATTGAGTGAGACTCACTTTTCCTCTCCTAACTCTTATTTTCTTCCACCCTTAGGACCTTCCTCGAGAGCCTCTTCCTCCACCGTATGGATCTTGCATAAAGGTATAATCCCTTTCCTTAATTGTTTTTTTGTGTTACCATGATGAGAGTTTAAGATTAAAGTATGATAGTAACCATTTAAATTCCCTTGAATATGTTTGAATGTTCTTAATTGTTCTTATATGTTCTTCACATGTTCTTGGTTTTTTATCACATGTTCATGCATAACACTAATTTTAATCTTAAATCCACATCGAAAATATGAAAAACATATTTGTTTAATAATTCTTTCAAATCCTTGAATCTAGGATGTCACGCCCCGAACCTAAAAGGGTCCAAGGCATGAGAAATACATCCCAAGGGTACCTATAGATTTTTCCTTTTTAGCAAATCAAACTATAGGAGATCTTTCTTTTCCCTTCTTTTCCATAGGATAAGAATATAAAACTACACTAAAATCTCACATTACAAGTCAGAGTTTTATAACACATTTACGAACAATAACTAAAAATCATGTGCCTCCACATAATACATGAATATATTACAAAACTTTGATGATTTAAACTGAAAGTCCCAAAGTTCTCTAAAATATGCAATCCCAACAAAACTCCTGGGCTAACAAGCCTTAAGAGCCTAACTTCTAATAAAATTAACTACTGCAAGCTCCCTTAAAAACAACTAGATCGAATCACCAACCATTAGTAATGTAAGTCACCTAATTCAGCATAAAACTCCAATCGCTACTGATAGGGCAAGCTCCATTCCCATGATATAGCTAATTAATCTGTAAGACTGTGAAAGATTGGGATGAGCTAAAACCCAATATGTAGCATAATTAATGGGGGTGGGGGAAATGCAAGTTTCATCTTCAATAATAATAATATGACAAGAATGATTAAATAATGAAATACAAAGTTTCTTAAAGTAAATACCTTGAAATTATATACTATAATCTGTGAGCACCAATAATATAATTTCCAAAGCCATAATATCTAATATAAGGTAAATTATTACAAATAAACCACACTACCACATAGAATGGTCAGCGGATCCACCCATTCACAACTAGCATGATATTGTCCTCTTTGGTATGCAGACTCTTGGCCCCATGGACAATAGCCTCACCCATACCCTTAAGGTTTTTCTCTCCCCCCATGGGTAGCAGAGAGAGCACGTCAAATAGGACCTCTCTTACATGTGGTCTTTTGGCCCCATGGGCAGTAGCCTTACCCACACAATCAAAGAACCTCTTCTCCCCATAGGCAGTAGAGAAGAACGCATCATCCAAAGTGAAAGGGTACTGACCTAGATTTGATTCCATTGTCACAAAAACTATGGAAACCAAATCGGGTGATCACCGAAAAATCACACTTTGCATGGTGTTAAAACCACATAAGCTCACAAGTTACATTACTTTGAAACACATAGTTCATATCCAGGTAGTTTCAGAAAAACCTTAAATAATCTAACTTCTACAAAGTTTATAAGGTTTTCAACTTCACTCTTGTCAAGAGATTTTCTACTAATTTCCCAAATAATACAAGACAAGATAAACATCTTTAAATTTTTCAATATACCATAAAATCAATGATTTTCTTATCAAAGATTAAATAAAAGATGCTTATTTTTCCATATCAACAATTCATGCATTTCCCTAAATGCAATACCAAATATGATGCATTTTCATATATAATCATATATATATATAGGTTATGACATGATAGTTTTTAGGAAAAATATAGTTTCCATAGGTAGTTTCCAAAAGCGTGTCTAACCCAAAAAACAACATTTATGCAACATGGTTATTTTTCAAAAATTCCATTAAAAAGTTACTTACCTTGCAACTCGCAAAAGCCTAATTCTCTAAGCTCCAACAGAGATTAGCTAGATCCTAAACAATATCAAGCAAACCTAGTATTTAGCCTCACAAATAATATTTTCTACTTCCAAAGTTTCTCAACCAATTAATTTACAAGGCATAGACTCCATTATACTCATGAATCATTCAATGTATTATCTATAACATTAAAACCTCAACATTTTATAAGTACTTCCCACAATATTTATACCACATCAACAAGAGACCTATGATACCAAAATCATAATATCCTTCAAAACAAACAATTTAAATCTTTGACTAGTTCCAAATAATCAATAAAAATTATATTCACCACATACATATAAACACATAAATATCACTTCCAATGCTCATAAATCACATGGGTATCATTATTAATACTTAGATAAAAATAACTCCAAGCAAAAGTGTAAAACACACCAAAAAGATTAAAAACTTTTACCTCAAATAAAGGGATGAAGATACTTAGAGGTTCCTAAGGATTTTCCAGTGACATTGCTGGAAAAATGATGGTGGAGATGTTGATTTGGAGTGGGTACCGTGGGAGAGGATGAGAGAGTATGAGAGAAATGTTTGTATTGTGTTGAGAGAAAATGAAAAAAGAAAGAAAAGAAATGAAGTAAGTGAGCCGGCCAAAGAGGGGAGAGTGAAATGTGTTGTGGGAATGGGTGGGGTAGGTGGGGTAGTTGGGAGGCACGTGTGGTCCATTAAAATCTGACTTCCCTTTTTTTTTTTTTTTTTTGGTTTGATTGACTGGAATAGAGACATTACATAGGATATCACCATCCACACATATTCACTATAATTTATTTTTCAATCAAAATGAAATGCTTAATAAATGGAATTAGGGTTTATCACATGCACACATAATGACTTCATCATAACATATTAGATGATGTGATATGAATGTTGGCCACTATAGTCTAGAAGATCGGTTTCACCAGGAAAGGTGGGTGCCTAACACCTTCCCACCTTGTAACATAGCCTCTGAACTTAGATCAAAGGTTGATAGACCAATGTTTATCCTTGTAATTTTCAATTTTTAGATTGTAATTAGGAAACAAAGCTATGTACCTTATCTTAGATTGTATCTAGGACCAAAGCCATGTAATTTTCCTATGATCAATGTAAATTCAATTGAAAATTAATAAAATGAAGAATTTTTCAATTTTAGTTTTCTTATTTATCCCAATAATTAAATAAGTGGTGACTCCATTGTAAAACCTTTAATCAAAAAGAGAAAATATCATTAGTTGAACCTCCATTTTGAGAGGCAATAACACGACTCCACCCATTCATGTGAGTTTGGCCTAACATCATAAAAACAGGCTAGAGGCGTAGTCTCTCACACACAGCTACACAAGTGTGAAGCGAAGTCTTGTTCATGCAAATTGTGATTGGAAACAGAATTTGCCCTAGTTCATCTTTCTCTTGAAGAAGCTGTTATGTTTGTACATCGTAGGATTTTGTGACCAAGGAGCTTCTTGATTTTCATCGTCTAGATGAACTGAAGAACTTTGCAGCCAACATCTTTCTCAAGTTAGTGATTAAGTCTCGTATTGGGATCCGCGCATCTATTGGTTAGTCACGTATTAGGAGCCGTGCATTGAAAATGAGAGATTGTCACTATAGAAGAAGTCCAATTAGGTATTGGGGTAAGGGTTCAATTGTTGGTTGGTATAAGGTACTGAGATTCTTTACCTTGTAACCGTTTGTTTTGATAATAGTGGATTCTCAGGAGTGGTGACCTTAAAATCACTCAATGGGGTTTTTGCCGTGTAGGTTTTCCCTATTTGTAAACAAATAACCGTGTCAATTTAATTTTCACTGCACTTTAGTTTATTGGTGATTTGTTTGTGTTACTATGCATTTTGCATGTTAATTTAATTAATTAATAAACTTGGCTAATTAATCAATTAATTCACCACAATGGGTCAATACATTCTTGACCTATCATTTATGGTTCCTAAACCTGAATTAAGTAGTGACATCATTTAGACCCTCTACCATGGTCCACCCTAGGCCAAGGCGTACTTACCACGAAAGAGAGATGACCTGTCGCGAGTGGCGGAGTCAGGATTTTAGTTTAGAGGGGGCAAGATCTAAAGACAATAATAACAAAATAACCTAAAATTATTAATTGATATTAATAATAAAATTATAAAAAACAATAATTTTCATACAAAGCCTATTAAAATTAAAAAAATTTGTAAAATAAATAAACAATGGTAAAACATCTAATTCATAGTTATTGATAATCAATCATCAAAGTAAGAGATTAATCTATATACATAAAGTTTAGAGATCTAATTTGATTCCTCAAAATAAATTGAGAAAATAAATTTCAACTTTTCTCTATTCTTTTAATTATTTAAAATTTTGGATTTATGGTAGAAACTCAATTTTTGAAACTATGAAGATGCAAGAGATGAACGAGAAAAAAGTAATGGACATTTTAATGCTATAGTACCATACAAGACATTATTATTATTATTATTATTATTATTATTATTATTATTATGTGTAATTAGAGATGTGTAATTAGAGCTCCATGGGCAGAACTTCAAACGAGAAAAGAAGGAAATTTATGTAAGTGAAAAAAGAAAAAGATAAAAAGAGTTAATATTAGTCAAAAGTGTAAACAGCTTTAACAAGTTTAGTTTGGTGGCATTTATTGTGTTAGATTGTTTAAAGTGGGAGGAGTTGTTTTTGTAACACCACAAAATCTCACATATTGTTACAATAAATTGAGGTATTAGTACATCATTGATCAGAATAAAATAAAATAAATTATTTTGAGATTCATCTCAACAAAAAACAAGAGTATTGTGAAAATATTGTGAGATTTTATTATGTGTCTAAACTTTCTCAATTGGAAGATTTGTTATTTAATTATTTATTTCATGTGATGATTGTACCGTTTGTTTAGGAAAACTGTTTCCTTGTTTTTCTATTCTATGCCAGAAGCTAACTCACTTTACATAAGCATATATATAATAGATTTTTAAGGAGAGTCAGGGGCACCTGCCCCCTTCTGGCTCCGCCCCTGCTTGTCGCGGGCACTTATGTCCAGATATACAACTACAATAGAGTTATTAATATAGTGAGTCCTTAACATTTGTAAGAGCACTCACAGCAGTGGTGCTATATAGGTATAATGCTATAATTTTAGCTTAAAATCACAAAAAACACCACGCAGCAGTGGAGCTAAATCTAAAAGATTTAGCTCCACAGCTACAATACACATGTAAACATACATGTGTACTGTAGCACACAGGTAAAAAAAAAAATTATTTTTTTATTACGTTTCTCTCTCATCTCTCATTAAATAATCTTTTCCTCTTTTCCCATTCTCTATCTCTCCGGCTTCTCTCTTTCTTCTTCTTCCTCAATTTTTTTCTCTCTAGCAAGCCGGCCACTCCCTCATCTCCCTCATCCCTCAACTTGCCGGCCACTTCCTCAGCTCGCCGGCCACTCCTCATCGCCGATCTGTTCCACCATCCAAGCTCGCCGACCCACCCCAAGTCCCATCGCCCAATCCGTGCCCCATTGCCCAACCAAGCTCGCCGACCCACTCACTCAGTCACTCTCACCTCTCTCGACCAACCCAGCTCGCCGACCCAGCTCCCGCAAGCCACCGCTGCCGCACCCATCTCTCTTTTCTCTTTGCTGTGATTAAGTTTTTTTTTTTTTTTTGGCTGTGGACTGGTGGTGGTGGATGATTGTGCTGTGCTGTGTTGGTGATCGGAGTGCTTGCTCGTGGTGGGTTTTTTTTTTTTTTTTTTTTTTTTTTTTTTTTTTTTTTTCTGCTGTGGACTGCCGGTGGTGGTGGTGGTGGTAGGGGTGGTGGTGGTGGTGGTGGTGGTAGGGGTGGTGGTGATGGTGGTTGTGGCTGTGGCTGTGGCTGATGGTAGAATGGGTTGTGGGTGGTGCTGTTGATTTTTTTTGGGAGTGTGATATATTATTTTATTAGAGTAGTTTTATTATTTTATTGTAATGTTTATATTATTTTATTGTGTTAGAAGCTAAAATAGATCTACTGCTGCAGCACGTATGTAAGTATAATAGATAATGTGATTTTTGGTATAGCTAAATAGCTAACATTTTGCCCTCACTGCTGTGAATGCTCTAACCAAATGATATGTCAAATGTGCCAAACAGCATGACAATGGCAGACTAAATACACTATAGTTGTAGATAAGAGCAACAACAGAATTTCAAGATAAATACAATACTGGGATTTTCGAGGAAACCCGACCTCCTTAGACATGACATTTGAATATCTTTATTTAAAGAGTTTCTGCAAATTTAGACAAACTAAAATAACGCCCAACTTAACATAAATTAATGTTCTCCATCTCTGCATGCATGTCGAATGCCAGGTCCATATCAAGACCATATGTAGAGGAGATTACTCCTCATCATCAGTGTCACACTAAGTAAATTGAGTAAATTTTTCTTTCCCATCATCAGTATCATGAGTAAATTCTTCTTTCCCATCATCAGTATCACATCTAGTAAATATAATCAGAAGGTAAAATGGGTAGCGGAGGATGTAACGAATGATAGGATGGGGTGAGGAATTTGGTAAACAAAGTGGAAAAAATATTATGGAGAGAGTGAAGAGGAAAAATGAGCCAATGCTCAAAACTAGATAGGCAAGCCAATTGTGGTCTCTCAATACGAGATAATTACCTGCCATGAATGCTAAGGAGACCATTGTTATAGCTAGTCCCAACATTGGCACACTGAAGTTATAGGCAGCAATGAACAGGTTAAGATCATCTAAACGGGCCCAAATGAGAGCAACAACAGCAGTAATGGCACTATACATAGCTATGGAGTTGCTAATTACAAATACGTGGAACATGGGCTTTTCTAGGAATTTTGCCATGCCTCCAGAGTCCTTGTAGCCACCTGGCATGGTGAAAGCCGCAGCAAAAGTTACAGTGGCCACAAGGGTTGCGACCAACAAAAGAGTCTCAGTCCTGCTCTGGTATTCGGCTGTTGTTAGTGGCTCCTCATAATTAATGCGCCGAGGAGGAGCTCGTGGGCTACTGACATATCTCAAGGCTTGCCATGTCAATCGCTGCATGGTAAATGAGAAAATTTTTGTCATAACCAAATTAATTTCTCTAAAAAAGATTTAGATATATATATATAAATAAAGCAAACCTACGTTTAGTTTAATTCTAGTGGTGAGATCATATATAACTAAGACAAGTATAGTGTTTGGAACAAAATTTTCTACTAAAATAGGGGATTTAATCAATTGATAGAGGATTTTCAGTTGTGTCAAGCTTTCAATGTTCACATACCTCTGGAAATGAGGGATTCCACCTATTACTGTCGTACAATGCAATGTCAAGCGCTCTCTTGCCTGCTTTATTCAAAGCCTTTAAATCAACTCTTTTGTCCCATGTCAAAATGCTAACAACCATGGGATGCCCTATCATGGCAGCCAAATGTAAAGGGGTGTTTCCAATTTGGTCTTCATTATTGATAAGCATTTCAACTTTAAGATCACGCCTTTTTAGCATATAAGCTACCAATTTGGCTTTCCCATACTTAGCAGCTACGTGCAAAATGTTTTCACCCTTTGCAGTGAGCAACTCAATCATATCTGGATATTCATGAAGAAACTTTTCAACTACCTTAATATGACCTTTCGACGATGCTATATGAATGGGATAAAAGCCATACGCATTTCTCTCATTATATACACAACACTTTGTAGTTTTTCTTAGTAAGCTTTCAACACCTTTAAGATAACCTAATGATGCTGCATAGAAAAGAGGAGTCATCCCTTCATGGTCTTTCACTGTGAGTATATCATTTGGCAGGCTTTCCAAAACAGTATCTAAGATACCTGGTACACAAACAATAACAATTGAAATATAAAGTGTAATCAGTCAACAATGAGCTAGGAAGATGACGCTACAATTGTACTCCCTGAATATATCTTTCCGTTATAAATTCGCTTTATTGTTTTATTCAATTCCTACATTCTACCAGGCCTCGTTGTCACTTAAGTTTTTTCTTCAAGTTACAATTTCTTACTTTTAATGTCAACATATTAGGGAAAATTTCCAACCTAGGACCTATCATAAGCTAACATATCATTATTACCAAGTCCACAATGTATGACCAATTACGAAGCGTCAGGTACTGCTACTAGGTTTTGCTATCACTATTTAGAAATTAAAAGAGATTTGCCAAGTGTCATTGAAATATAAGCATAAAAAGCATTCAAAAACCAATCACACATCGGTGCGTGTAAGCAATGACATAGGCCACACATTGACGTGTATAAGAAATGACATAAAGCGATCCAATCAATTGCTAACATGTGTCATTTTGAAAATTAAAACATTTCGGCCAATCAAATGATGCCATGTGTTTTGGAGAAAAAGTTTTAAAGCTCCTCCACTCAGGCTGTGGCATTCCAACACATCTTGGAAGACACCAACACACCAAGTCATCCACACTTTAAGCAGCATCAAAGAAGATTCAGAAGTATAGAAGCTTTACTAGAATCAAGCCCTAAAGTCTCTAGGAACTTCAAGAACTTAACCTTGAATACGAAAAACATTCGAAGCAAAATCTTTCAAATCATCTTCCTAGATCTCAAATTTCACTAGAATCAAGCTCAAAAGCCTCCAAAAACTTCAAGAAAACACAAATCAATGAAGCTTTAAGGATTCAAGCCTCCAAAGCCTTAAAGAATTTCCACTACAAACCTTCAAAGACAAAGATAGTATGAAGAACACGAAGAACACTAAGAACGCGAAGAATAAAGGATTTCTAATAAGCTCGTAGCTAGAGATTCATTGTAATTCTGTAGCTTCCCTTGCTTGATAAAGGCTTCAATATGTTGCTTCAAGTCATAGCACTCGAAGGTGTCATGTCCATTATCTAGAGATAAAACCACCAGTACTTGTTGCTTGAATGTTTGTTAGGGTCATTCTTCAACTTGTCTAGCCATCGAAGTGCCAGGTTGTCCTTCACTTCCATGAGAACTTGCTCGAGTAAAGTGTTCAGTGAGGTGAAGCTGGTTGTGTAGAAGGCTTGCCAAAGACCGCTTGTGTCTTTGTCCACCGATGAAGTGTGTGACAAAGTGACCACTCAGCTCCTTAAAGGTTGAAACAAAGTTTGGAGTGATCTTGCTAAACCATGCCCTAGTTGGCCTTTTGAGCGTGGTCGGGAAACCCAACACATTATCTTGTTTGGCACGCCCTAAAGGTGCATAAGAGTTTTGATGGACTCTAAGTGGTCGAGTGGATCCTTCGTCTCGTCATAAGTCTCTATGTGTGGCATTCAAAACTTAGGCGAAAGAAGGCAAGATGTAACTTAAGCTGTGAAGGGAGAGTCGGTGTGATGAACCAGGTCATCCAAATTGCTAATTGTTCTCATTTGCTTGCATGTTCGAATGATCATTACTTACTATTTTGATTGTTGTAGCCATAGTCCCTATGGTTGTTGGTTGTTTGATCAAGTTGCATTCATACATATCATTCATATTTACTTGATCGCATTTTTCTTGTTTCTTATTTCCTATCTATTTTTAATTGCTTTAAACCATAGGGTCTAACCTATCTTGTGCAAGTGTTTCAAGTATTTGGTTTTAAGTTCAAGTTTTGTTTTAGTCTTTAGAGTTTAAGTGTGAGTCCTTTGTTGGTCTTAAGTTTCTGACTCACAGTTAAGTCTAGAGTCTGTATAGGTGTATTTTGTCCCAGAATAGCCAAATGGGGAGATTGAGAAGTCCTTATTTTTTGACTTTATTCAGTGAAAAATTTGTATGTATTTTATTTATTATTTTAATGTATCTTTCCAAGATTTAATTGTAATTTGGGGTAGATGTACTTGAGTCTCATCATCTTCTTTGAAAAGCTACATTCATAGTGATCTCGTGACCCCAGGCGACCTGGCTAGCCCGTGAGACACACATGGTAGGATGTCAAGATTAGAGTGCTAAACAGGTAAGTTGCGATCATCTCGTGACCCCAAGCCATGACAAGGTCACGAGTTGCATGATCTTTATACTTTGCTCTCTATACATGGCCTACCTTGTGTATATTTTCTAGCACACACACATAGTTGTGATGCATGGAAAACGCTTTTGATAATTGTCTAAAAAAACCTTAGTTGATAAGATAGACATCCAAGAGAGGCCATTTGGATTGTAAGAAAAGAGAGAACTTTTGGTTTGAGCAAAAGCACACTCCATCATCTCTTTTCCATCTCTTTCAATCTTTGATTGAGATTTTTTATTCCTTCATCTTACATACACACAAATCTTGTGAATGCAATGAAGGATCATAGAAACTTGGGAAGCCACATTCAAATCCAATTCAATTTATGGTATTTTCGTTGGTGCTTCAATGGAGGTTCTCCGGTAAGCTAGAAAGAGAGGGGACTTAGGGTAGTTGGTTGCTAACTAGAGCTTAGAGGGCTCAATTACATATAGGCTTTTGGGCTTAAAGGGTTCATAGTGTCCTTATGCACTACAACTATCTTGTCTAATGGAGATTTTTGACAGGTGGTAGGGGGAGAGGCTTTTTCGCCCAGTGTTATGGGTTTTCCTCTTCCTAAACACTTCTTGGTGTTTGGTTTGTATTACTTGCTTTTTTTCTCTATTTCCATTGTGCTGTTATATATATATATATATATATATGCATTGCATAGTCTAGCTTTCATTTTATTGAAATTGGTTAAATCATTTAAACTTGGACTAATATCATTAGTTTAGTTTAAGAGTGATTGAACTGTAAAATGCATGGTTTAGGATTCTAAATATTTGCTAGGATTGTTATTGCATCTTTCAATTACTAGGGCCAAACCACTAGGCCTAAGCTTTAAGTGTCTTTCCCAATTAGAGTAGGGATATGGGTGATCAAAGATCTCACACAAGTGTGCATCACACAAGACAAGCCCATACAAACCCACACAAATTATCTTGGAAAAAATAATGATAATATGATAACCCCATCTATATTTAGCTGTATGTGACTATATGTATTGAGACACATTGAAGGGAGAAGAAAAAAAGAAGCATGTGTATTGAGACACCTTGAAATTGAAAATTAGCTATTTTCCTTGTGGTAAAGGAACCATAAATGGTAGTGTGAATAGTTGGTTAAAAAATGAGTGAACAATTAATGGATGCACTAAGAGCATTAGTTTATGAAATGTTTTTAGAAACTTTCTATGGGAAAAGAGAAAAAAATCAACTAATTTCTTTTCACAACTAACAAATATCCTAATAGTAGTCAAATTAATCTCAAGAAACTAACATAAGGTTAAAATTATAGCTAAAACTCACACACACACACACACACACACACACACACGCATCAGTCTCAATGAACTATAAAAAAAAATTTAACATTCAATTTAAACTCGCTACAACTAGCGAGACACTATTCTCGCTGCTACTAAAATCATTTTTATATTCTCTTTTCCCTGTCTCCTATTCTCGTGGCTCATCTCTTTCCTCTCTCTCTCTCTCTCTCTCTCTCTCTCTCTCTCTCTCTCTCTCTCTCTCTCTCTCTCTCTTGTCACTTGACTCCCTCTCTCTCATGAACCAATTAACATCAGTCCCAGTTCCTTTGTAAATTTTTGAAAACTGAGAACGTTCTTTGGATTTTTATGGAAAGGGAGTTTAAGAAGGAGAAGAAGAAGAAGAAGAAAAAAGGGTTTTGTTAAAATCAAATAAAATCTAGTGACTATTCTCTCACCAGTCATCACAACATCGCCGCTTGTTGATGTTGTAGATTGCTAAAGCTTTACCTGCTGTTGCTTCTTATTCTACTTAGTTCACCCCCTCTCCTTCTTATTCTACTTAGTTCACCCCCTCTCCTTCTTTCTGTTCTTCTTCTCTTTGTTTCTTCTTATAAACCTTTGCGCTTTTTGCTCTATTGCTTTATTTGGCCCCATGTAAAGTGTAATGCTAGGACCACAATTTTGCCATAACTTATCCATGTGACTAATTGTGAGTAGTAGAGTTGTTGACCTATATGGACCCACCACTTTTACTCCATCACTCATAACTTGCCATATGAGCAAATTGTGATAAAATTTGTGGCTCTAGCATTTTTCGCATGTAAATGTCAGTATCTTAATTCAAAATAAGCTGACAAGTGAAAAGACTTGTTTCTATCTTCAATTTTCAAGCGTCAACAAATGGACACGTAAGTAAAGTATTTTATTATTATTTTTAATTTAGTACAATATTAAAAAAACAACACTAATACTGAAACCCACCTGGGTATGTGCGGTTGTGATGGATGGAAGTAGATTTTGGGGTAAAAAATGTGAATATAAAGAAATAATATTTAATTGAAATAGTGATGTAGTATCAAGGCTGATGTATGACTATAAAAAAATTTAGACAACTATATTAGAAAAAAAAAATGATGATTTTTGGGTTAGTCTAGTTAAAAATTTAAGACTAGTGTGAATGTTCTAAGAACAGTTGTTAATATGACTCAAAAACTAATAATTAGATGACCTAAGAATCAATGTTTACCTACATGTGTATTGAGACAACTTGAAATTGTAATTACCTATTTTCTTCGTGGCGAAATGTTCACACTTAGATGACCTAATCTATGTTTGCTCGTATGTGCATACGTCGAAGGAGAAATGAAAAAAGAAGTGTATTGACTTGACTACTGAGATGCTCTGAAATTTAAAATTACCTTTTTTTCTTGCAGTAAAGGAAGTATAAATGGCAGTGTGAACAATTGATTTGCAATATGGCAGGTTGGTAATTGTCATGAGATAATAAATGGCAGCGTGAACAATTGATCTACCAGCTGGCAGGTGGTTGGTAGTTATCATGTGCTTCACGAGTTCCTCATCTCCTCCTTCTGCCGCCAAATAGAGAGGATACTTGCTTTCCTTATTTGGATAAAACGACACTTCTGGACATTTCTCAACCAAGAACTTGGCCACCATATTGTACTTGGCTTTCAAAGCCCAATTACGACACACTTGGAATTTTTTTATCAAGGCTAGATGCAAAGGAGTATTCCCCTCCATATTTTTCTCCCCTAGTGGTACACAATTCGAGTGTTCGTCAGACCACTGGACTAAAAGTTCCACTATTTGCATATTCCCAGCACTTGCAGCTACATGAAGAGGAAGGTCGCCTTTGGAGTTCTTTTCCGTGACAAAATTTTGGCACAGTTGGATCGCCAGGATCGCTTGTACAAATTGATGATCATCGTCTGAGCTTGCAGCAGCAAGATGAAGGATTGTATTTAATTCGGGGGTTTTGTCGGAGAGAGCAGAATGTTCTAGATCTCGCCCTCTTTGTTGGATAAAATTAATATCCTGACTCTTTACAGCCTTGTACAATTCACCATCCATGCTTGTGACTTTATCTTTTGACTCTTGGGGAACTTTCATCTCCAAAGGTCTGCTTGGTTTACAGCGTTTTCTCCACATCATCGCATCATATACCATTGGCTTTGCTTCCTCTTCTGCACAAGAGGAATGCTATCACAATCTGACGACAATTATGACCAAGCAACATTTCATTATTATTATTATTATTTTTTTATTTTTTTTTCATTTTGTAGATTTAGATTTTATTTTATGAATTTTTTATTTCAATCGAAATTACAACGTAAAATAAATGAAAGGTCAAATTCTTCCTGTGATCAGGAGATGAAATTTCATTGCATTGCACATACCATTCATTCAGCTAACAAAATAAGATAACTTAATCATGAAGTTTACCAGTATAAGACACAATGAGGTAGGAAATTATGTCTATTTTGCATATTAAAGACAGAAATGGCAGCGTGTCTTGCATATCTAGGTGGTAACTTACTCTTAGGAAGCTCCTTACGCTCCTCAGCTGGATCTTTCACAATTAAGGACATGGCCACCCGTTGGTACCTCCATGGCGACGACTTTTTATTCACCGCTTCATCTATTTTTTCCAAAGCCAGTTGTAGAGGAGTATTCCCCTCTCTGTTTTTCACCTCCAGTGGTTTAGAAGTATAGTGATCTTGCAGCTGTTGGTGAGGCAACTTGACCGAAGACTGATACCAAGCATTTGCATCTACAGGAGGATGAGGAAGAGGAATGTTGTCACTGGATTGGTTTGTCGTTAAAAGTTCTTGGCACTGGTTAGACAACTTGACCAAATATTGGACTATGGACAAATTCCCAGCATTTACAGCTACATGAAGAGGAAGGTCGCCATTGGAGTTTTGTGCCATTAAAAGTTCATGATGCTGGGGAGACGATGAGACCAAATGTTGAACTATGGACAGATGCCCAGCATGTGCAGCTACATGAAGAGGAAGGTCGCCTTTGGAGTTTTTTGCCATTAAAAGTTCATGACGCTGGGGACACGACGAGACCAAATGTTTAACTATGGACAGATGCCCAGCTTTTGCAGCTAAATGAAGTGGAAGGTCGCCATTGGAGTTCTGTGCCATTAAAAGTTCATGATGCTGGGGAGACGACGAGACCAAATGTTGAACTATCAACAGATGCCCAGCATTTGCAGCTACATGAAGAGGAAGGTCGCCACTGGAGTTCTTTGCCATTAAAAGTTCATGATGCTGGGGCGAGACCAAATGTTGAACAATGGACACATGCCCCGCATTTGCAGCTACATGAAGAGGGAGGTCACCATTGGAGTTTTGTGCCATTAAAAGTTCATGATGCTGGGGAGACGACGAGACCAAATGTTGAACTATCAACAGACGCCCAGCATTTGCAGCTACATGAAGAGGAAGGTCGCCACTGGAGTTCTTTGCCATTAAAAGTTCTTGGCACTGTTGGATGGAGAGGATCGCTTCTACAATCTGATCATTGCCTAATCTTGCTGCTACATGAAGAAGTGTATTTGAATCGAAGAATTTTTCAAAAAGTTGAGAACAATCTGTTTCTCGCAATTTTTGTAGGATGAAATCGATGTTCCAATCATTTGCATCATCCTGGTGTGAATTCATTTCAGAATTTGTTTATAGATTGCGAAACAATTGATGTTTGGATGCCCTTCTTTTTTTTTGAATGCTAATGCCCTGCTAAGCTGCTTAAATAGCGCACTCCAGTGCTCTTCTATAGTCTTTGTTCTCATTGCCCCCAAAACTATGGATAATTACAGTTTACGTCCCAATAAATCTAATGGAGCCGTCCGATTGGATCATCAGAGATTGCTTAGAGATAAGGTGGGGTTGGATATAGATTTAAGACGGAATGAATCGGTAGGTAATCCCTATTTTGTTTAGAGTTATCAATTGTGTAGATTAACTTTTTTGTTAAATTCAAAAGGGATCTTGTTAGGTTCTAAATATTTACAATTAGCAAACCACGAACACAAACTTATCAAAATATAAATCATTGTCTATAAGTTATATTAGACAATGCTCAAAGTGCTACAAGTCAGAATACAAGAAAAAGGAAGTTGTACGCTCAACCGATTGAGAAGATAGTTCGATTGTTTGAAAAATGAATTTATAGAATTTAATTTCAGATCCAACAACCCATAGGTCCATCAAGTGAATAGGGTTTTAGACTTAATTCACATAGTATTTAAAGAAAACCCTAAGGCAAGTTTTAGAGAGACTTTGGAACTTCTCTTTTGAGATCTAAAAGGTTTTGTGCCTTCTCCTTTCAAAGTAACTACCAAAAATCTTTCTTCACACAATATGAATTGGTAAATCTAAAGTTGCTGCATACCAGTTACTAAAGGTGCTGGATCTAAACCTTCAAAGGTGGTATTGGAATCAGACTGGAGGTCTATGTTGGGGAGATCCAAAGGAATGATCTGGAGGTTCATGTTGGAGTAGATCCACATCAAAGAAGTCTAGGGGTTTCAAAGCCAGGTTTGATAATCATAATTAAATTTACTACGAAAGGAGATAAGAATAGCTAACATGGAGTCGTCCCATTGGATCAACAGAGATTGCTTAGAGATAAGGTGGGGTTGGATATAGAGTCATAGACTTAAGATGGAAGGAATCTGTAGGTAATTCCTATTTTGTTTAGAGTTATCAATTGTGTAGACCAACTTTTTTGTTAAATTCAAAAGGGATCTTGTTAGATTTTAAATAGGGAAAACTGTAATTAACTCACCTGTGGTTTGACCCGTTTTAATAGTGTCCACCCGTGGTTTGAAATTTGTCACTTAACCCATCTGAGGTGACCTCCGTTAGACCCCCGTTACCCACCTCTCCCTTTTCACCATTAAAAATAGGGGTAAATGTGTCTTTTTCATTATGTTTTATGTCTCTCTCCTCTTTTCTCTCCTTCTTCTTCTTCACAATCAAAACTCAGAAATGTTCACATCAAAAAAAAAAAAAAAAAAAACCTAGAAATGTGCATTCAACGTTCTTACCTAATGCCCATTGCAATTGCCAAACATATTTTTACAATGACAAGAAAACCAATACACCTACAATCATAAACAAAGCCACAAATCCATGTGAACATACACCCACAGATTCGCTAGCCTTCCATTGCTAAATCCAAAAATTGACTACTTAATTCTTCATAAAACAATCACAAAATAAAATACAAAAATTAAGAATAAATGGTATCCACCAATTTGCTGGATTCTATCTTTACCCTAGGCTTTCTCTCTCTAAAACTCTAACCCCTTCTCTTTTGCTGGGTTCTCTAAAAAAAAAAAAACCCAAATTTGGAAGTAAAAAAAAAAAAAAAAAAATCTGCAAAAAAAAAAAAAAAAATCCAAATTTCCAAGTAAAAAAAAAAAAAATCTGCAAAAAAAAAAACCTAGCAATTTGTTCAAAAAAAAAAAACCCAGCAACTCTCTTGCTACACCTTTCGATTATGAGATAATGAAGCTTCGGGAAGATGTCCAATAGAAATGACTTTAGAGGATTACAGTTATATTCTATAATCAGTCCCACAAGGGAAGAATAACAGGGGTACATTGGGAATTCCAATTCCTTACAATCGTTGATAGAAAGATATCTTAGTGTAGTGGGGCTGGATAGACCACCATGAGGAAGAGACTTGAGCACAGGAAATTTATGGATAAATGATGTTTCAACACAGTGGTTGTGGTCCATCACTCCGTCTGGCAAATACTCCAAGTTTTTGAATCCGATTACTGCGAGGATGTGCAATACGAGTGGCAATTCTTTCAACAGCACATCATTACCCGATCTGAATCTGTTTGCGCCTCCAAACACAATCTAGACGATGGCAATACTATTTGCCTTTGAGGAAAGATTCGAGGTCAAACTTTACCTCGTTTTTGAGATCTTCTTCCATGGAGATGGTTTCAAAAGTTGAAAGATGCGTGAAAGGAATAGATCTCCACCATTCGTTGCCTTGCTAGTCTTTGATGTTCATGTACAGCTTCAAATCTTGAGGCTTTACCTGTTTGATTTTGATAGATTATGGATTTGGGGATTTTTGGGATTCTAAGGTAGAGAGAGAGAGAGAGGGAGAGAACTTATTCCTTTTTTTTAGGGTTCTAATTCAGTTCTAATTTTGGCTTATATAGTAAATGAGATTTTTTAACAAAAATGGCAGAGGTGGGTAATGGGGGTCTAACAGAGGCCACCTCAGGTGGGTTAATTGACAAATTTCAAACCACGGGTAGGCACTGTTAAAATGGGCCAAACCACAAGTGGGTTAACTGCAATTTTCCCTTTTAAATATTTATAATTAGCTGTTGGAATGGCTTGAATGGTCAAAATTGGTGGCTTGACAATTAGACAACAAACCATTAGAAAGTGGAAACGGATCCTCTCCATTTCCATTTGAAATGGAGAGGCTCCATTTCACGGTGGAGATTTAAACCAGAGAGATCCACGCTAAAAAATCATCCACGTCATTTAAAATTTAAACCAACACTTAAACCGTAGTTCAGGGAGCTTAACTCAGGTTTAACTCAACTGGACCAAAAAACACTCACACACCAGCCATTCAAACTCTCTCTCTCTCTCTCAAATTTCAAAGTTCAAACTCTCTCAACCTCCCTCAACTCAAACTCACACACCAGCCGTTCAAACTCTCTCTCTTTCTCTCTCAAATTTCAAATTTCAAACTCTCTCAACCTCCCTCAACTCAAACCCATCAGCAAAATCAAAGAAAAATCCTTAGCTCACCAGAGATCCCGACACCCATACGCGCATCCTTTTTAAACCCAGATCAGAGAGAGAGTAAGGGTTGGGGTTGGAGAGAATCGGGTGTAGAGAAAGATTTCAGACCCAAATCAGAGAAATTTAGAAGTTGATGATCCTTCAGGTTTGATCTATGGAGGGAAATGAGATTGAGAGACAAAGAAAGAGATTTTGGTTGAAGGAGAGAAGAAACCACCATCGGAGGTGGTGGTTGCGGTGAGCCAGCCTTGCCGATTTGGTTCAGACCCAAATCAAAGAAGGTTAAGGTTTGGGTTTGGAGAAATATGGCCAATCGTTTGGTTCATCCTCTTACTCAGTAACTTGTGCCGTTGGTTCTGTACATCCTAGTCTATCAAAAGCACTGAAGAAGTAGACGAGTGGAGGAGGAGGAGGCAGAGCCCCTTGGCGCTTGATATTGGGACTTAGGGTTTCATTTTGGACTTAGTATATGAGCATGGCGGTGGTTCTGTTGGAGGGAATTCTTTCATTGCCTTTGCTAGGAAAAAGGGTGCTGTTGAAGAGGTAAATCTTTCACCATTCATTTACTTGAATGTTGGTTTAGTTTCTGGGTTTTCTTGCATGTTCAATTTTGAAGACTGGTTGGTGCTATATTGATGAAATGCTGTGATAGACTTCAATTTTCAAAGAGTAATCCATATTTCTTGGTTTGGTTTCTGGGAATTTGATTAATTGCATTTGTTTAGCTTCTGGGCTGGTATTATTGGGTTATTTTCGAGAATTGGTTGATGGTAATATAAAGAAAACAATTAATTTAATGGGTGGTGCATTGATGAATTTGGTTCATTGATTATTAATTTAGATATTTTAGTGTTTGGTCTTTTCGTTTTAGAATCATTGCGATCGATTCATGCTGAAAAAATGGAGATAGACATTAGTGTAGACAAGAATTCCAAACATGAAATAAAAAAATGTGCAGTGGATATCATTGGTTTTATCAAACCAATTGTATAATGGTTATTTGAAATACTTGGATTCTATTCTGCAAATTAAATTTACATAGTGCCAATTCCGGGTTCCAACTTCCAAGGCCATTGCTAAAGGATAATGCACTAGGCTCTGAAAGACAGAGAAGGTTAAGGTTGATGCTTAATCTCCATGGCTACTGCTAGCAGACCTTTGAAATGAATTCCTCAAAAGTTAGGAATTTTTTTTTGTCCAAATTGGAGTATTTCTTGATCTGTTTTTTTTTTTCTTTTCATGTGTATAACAGTATGATGAGTTTAAGTGTTTATAGTCTAGCTGCTTGTGCAGACTGTGAGCAGAGTCACATTAAGACTAAACATGCCTTTATAGTCTAGCTGCTTGATCTTTTTTTTTTTTTTCATGTGTATGACAGTATGATGAGTTGAAGAACAAGTAACAATAATTTTGTGTATCATGGTGTAGGGCTTCGAGTAATAATTGATTGCAAGCCAGAAAATGGACACTTCAAGACAAGAGGGGTGGGGAAACTTGATGAAGTAAAAGATGGAAAACTGAATGAAGAGTGCTATGCACAGCTTCACAGTGCATCAGCTGCACCATGCCCTGCACATAATGGCCTAGAGTCTTCAAAAGTAGTATTCAAGTCCAATGCCAAAGGAAAATACACGTTTGGGTTGGAATTTTTGTTATTTTAATCAAAGTGTTTATTTTAATGGAATTTTTGTTATGCGATCAAAGTGTACATTTTAATAAAATTTGTTCGATTGTAAGGATTGAATTTTGATTGTAAGGATTGTGACAATTGTTATTGTAAGGATTGTAAGGATTGAATTTTGATGTAAGGATTGTGACAATTGTTATTGTAAGGATTGTAAGGATTGAATTTTGATTGTAAATAAGGATTGTGACAGTTGTGGGTTATTGATAGTTGTAGGTATTTTTAAGTAGGTGTAAGGGTGTGTTGCACAGGTGGTGTGATTAAAGCTGCTGTGTGTGTAAGGAGAGGAAAAGGATTGTAAAACTCATGCAAAAGAAAATTTGACACACCTATATCTATAAAAAACAACTCCTGCCCAGCATAACAGCAACACTTATATATAAAAACTTAATTATGCAACAACACTTATGCAACAACACTTAATCAAAACTTGGCTTATTTATATAAATTTTTTCCCTAAACAGCAACACTTATATATAAAAACTACTCTTGTCTAGCATAACAATTATGCAGAAAAACATGATTATGCAGAATGTGCAATACCAAACCTATGCAGTAACAGTAATTATGCAGTAACAGTAACATTAGTTATGCAGTAACAATAACAGTATTATGCAGTAATTATGCAGTAACGGATGCAGTAATTATGCAGTAACAGTAACAGTAATTATGCAGTAATTATGTAGTAACAGTAACAGTAATTATGCAGTAATTATGCAGTAACAGTCACAGTAATTATGGAACAGTAATTATGCAGTAATGGTCACAGTAATTATGCAGTAAGAGTAACAGTAATTATGCAGTAACAGTCACAGTAATTATGCAGTAATGGTCACAGTAATTATGCAGTTTGCAATAACGGTCACAGTAATTATGCAGTAACAGTAACAGTAACAGTAATTATGCAGTAATTATGCAGAAATTATGCAGAAACAATAACAATTTCTGCAGCAACAAATAATTATGCAGAAATTAACACCTTGCAGAGATACATCAAACATGCAGATTAAGTATTCTTTCCAAATAATAAAAAATATAAACATTTGAATGTGACTAAGTTTTGGACCATCAAAACTCCAGTCCTAAACTAGGAAAATTACAAAATATGAGCACTTAATCTCAGCATGTATTATAAATTATAAAACATTATCCTAAACTAGAAAAATGGCTTGACTTTATGAACCATCGGATTCCATCCACTTGTAATACTTTCTTGAGTCAAGGGATCTCCACTTGCAACACTTCCTTGAGTCAAGAGACCTCCTGCACCATTAATTTTGTTGTTGGAGCCTACAACACTTGATGTACTCTCTAAATGTGATGTTAATGCAACACTTGCTGATGAGCCTCCCTGATGTACTACAGAACTTGTAGAAGCCGACTACAAAAAATCCAATTACACGTTACACATATCACAAGCTTAGCATTAAAATTATCAAATCAAGCATCTAAACTATTATTAATATCAAAATAAAATATATAATTGTAAATATCTTTACCATTAAAAGTTGTGTAAAACTAGTAATATTTCCAGAAGATATATCTTCAGTTTTCTTTTGTGCCATGACGTCAGGTGCATATATTTCTTATAAAAATTGTACTAGTTTAGGAACAATAATAGTATACTATATTAATGTGTAAAAATAAAATAGAATGGTGAAAATAAGGATAATTGAAGATTACCTCCTACACTTTTCTTTTCTTTGTTTGCTTCTTTGATGTGCCTTCCTTTGGTTTCCTCATCTTTTCTATCCATGATTTCGGCCTACGCTTTTTATTACGATAAATCTCTCTTTTTTTAATCCCTTTTGGTACAATCGTAATCAAAGCACATAATTGATCTTCTTTGTTTGCAAAATCGGTGGAAGGCCTAATGATGTCTTCTTCTACATTAGCTTTGCAATTCCTAAGGTCACTGAGTTTTTTTTTTTCAAATTTGCAATTGCTAAGCTTAGAATATTATGGCCTTCTTTAGTTTCACATGCCTCATTCACTAATTGAATATATTTTGGACATAAATCTCGATACCGATCTACATATTCTAGTCGAGTATCCAGCTTAATGTTATGTGTTGTGCAATTTTTTCCGCTTCCATCTTTTGCATCTCTTCTCCACCTCTTCATGATATATCTATTAGGAATCAACTTGATATCCAATGTATCAAGAACTTTCAAACCATGCCTACATAAAATACCAAATGACTCAAACTTTCTGCAACTACAAGATAAAGTCTCATCTAATGGATTCCACATGACCTCATATTTTCCATTTTGATTGAAAACTCCAATCACATAACTATGTGTTTGACTCACATTGCGATCTAGGATGGAAAGTGCCATTACCTCTTCAAATTTTGTCTGAAATAAATCAAACAACTTAGGCGTGTACATTGTTGCTACTTGGTTAAGCATAGGAGAGGTTTTGAGCTTTAATCTTGGAAATTTCTGTCTAGAGTTGTATTCTGCTTCTAACTCCTTATTCCGCTTTTGATTGACAATTGTTTCAAAATGAGTGAAAAACTCTACTATATTGAGATCAGTACGTAAGCAATCCTTAAAGTCAGCATTGAAACTCTCACTAAGCTGGGTTGTCTTCATTCCTGCAGTGAAAGTTCTCTTAACATATGCTTGGGCCCATTTTTCCTTCAATTTAAATAGATCAATTAGCCATTTATTTTCACGAACATCGTACTTATCTAGCATTTCATTCCAAGCTATAAGAAACTCATCTTCACCGTCATACTCATAGATACATGCTAAGAAATCAGCGTTAAATTGAGGCTCAGTTTTTAGTAAATGACCCAAGTGTTTCTCAGCATTTTGCCACATATGCCAACTACATAATGCATGATATGTCTTAGGCATGACTACTTTTATTGCAGCTGACATTGTTGCATCTTGATCTGTGAAAATAGTGATTGCCTTCTTTTCAGACATTGCTTCTAAGAAGGTCTCAAATAACCATACAAAAGATTCAATCGTTTCATCATATAAGAGTGCACCTCCAAATACAACAGTTTCTCTATGGTGATCGAGACCCAAAAATACTCCAAGTGGCCTTGCATCTCTATTTGTACTATACGTTGTATCAAACGTTATTACATCACCAAAGTGGCTATAGTCAATGATCATTCTTGCATCAGCTCAAAAGATATTAGTAATCTACTCTTCACAATCCAATTGAGTAGCGAAATAATATGAAGGATTTTCCTTAAGTTGACGACTGGAATATCTTCCCAAGCTAGCAGCTGCCCCATGCTCCATGTCTCTCCGTCGCTTAGTGCGTAAGTAGTTTTTATGATCTTGCTTGGTAAAACCAAGATTATCATATCCACCAACTTGCTTACTAAGAAGCTCATAAGATTGCTTTAATCTTAATCCCGATTCATGTGCCAAATCAATTTCAATAGCATGAGTTGCATCTACTTTCCGTTGTGATGGCATCATGTGCACAGTTGATGGAAGGTGGAGATAGTGGTTATGCTCAGTAATAAATTCACTCACCACATATTTTTTACTATCTCGATTAAGTATGATAACCAAACGTGCTTCACAGCCACATCTTGTTTCTGCTCGTGGATTCTTTACATTCTGATCTCTCTTGTCTTTGCCTCGAACTCCCTCATTTGCGCACACAAATCTCCTTGAAGTAACCACTCCAGTCTTTTTACATTTATTTACATACTCTTTTCTAATACTAAAACCAGCCTTTTTGCCATATTCATTATAAAAACCATATGCAATCTCATCCGCTTCAAACTCCATCCCTTTAAATGGGGTAGATTCCATGGGCACATTAGAAGGAACATGTATTCCCATCATTATCCCTAGAAAAAATTGAACATAAATTTATTATAACTTTCACCTATCATTTGTTTTCAAAATAGAGATGATGTAAAAAAAAAAAAAAAAGGATGTAATGAATGATCAACATACTAATAAGGATGTACCTCATATGAGAGAAATGTTATATATCTTTGTTACTAAACATAAAAATTCAAGATGATTAAGCATGATTTCAACTCAACTCACTCAAAGGCCAGTCAATTTAAACATGACAGTAATAAACATGTTCTTTAAAATTTTGCATCCATAATATGCCATCAAAAATCATTATAAAGGAATCTTCTTATTATGATTAAAGAACTTATTTATTATGAGATTTTTTTTTTCAAAAGAGAAATTTATTAATTTAAATATCTAAACCTTGTGATCAACACCACAATAGTATCCTTTTGATCACCTCTTTATATATGTCCATAATCCACATTAAGCGTACAAGTAATCATTTTTTAATTTCACATAAACTCATCATTGATACTATTTTCTTATGAACTGATTATAGTTAGTTTGTGCATCATTGAAATATATATATATATATATATATATATATATATATATATATATATATTTTAAATTGTGCCACTAAACTTATTGATTACACTATGAATTAGGATCATGTGTGTAAGGATTTTAGTGTTGATCCATTCCATAACATTTTATGGTAATAAATTCAAATTTATTGATGTAATTTTATCCGTTTGAAATTCTAGTTAGTTTTTTAGTTTATACTTTCCTAATCTACTTTCCCAAGTAGTTTCTCCATTAAAGATATTATTTTTTGATTTTCCACTTCGTCACCAAATGTTATGTCATGCTTAATTGTGCTTTTTATATTACTTATTGATTTGTTAATTGCTTAACTATAGTGAAAAATTAATTGTTTGAGTGGATCACTTCACCAATATAATTTGATAGTTTTTCTCATTAATTCACATTGGGGTCTAAACAGAAATTTCAATGTTCAATCTTATTTAATTATATGAAATTTTGTAGGAAGACTCTAACTTTCGTCCAGCCATCAAAACAACAATATAAACTTGTGAGCTTGTTTCTCTGTGTGTAGCTTTTATTGGTGGCCATCAAAACAACAATATGTTCAAGAAATTTTCAATGTTCATTTTCTTATGTTAGGCCCATGTAAGCTTGTTTCTCTGTGTGTACTAATAAAGATTCAATCTTTGTCTCAAAAAAAAAAAAAAAAAAAGATTCAATCTTTATCTCAAAAAATTAAAAATACTCCTAGAATCATCTAGCCATTATAAAAATTCAATCAATATCTCAAAAAATTAAAAATAAAAATTCAGATAAACTCTACCTTGCATCCAACCACCAAAACAACCGTATAAACTCACCAAGACAACACTATAAATGCAGAAAAATTATCAAACATCAAATAAGATAAGCATAAACAAGTTTTACTGATATACCTCTGTTTGGTAAGATAGAAATAGAGATGTCTTCTCTGAACCTTTTGTGAAGTTTTGTTTTTTTTTTTTTTTGGTTAAAATCTATGAAGCTTTGAATGTGGGCTACCTCTGTTTCACTTTTCTCTCTAAAAGGTTTTTTTGTTTTTGTTTTCCGGTGCACGGATATACTTCTGTGAGGATCTGGTGAAGCTTTTTTTCTTTTGGTTAAAATCTGTGAAGCTTTGAACCACACTAACTCTGTTTCAGTTTTCCCTCTAAAACATTTTTTTTTTGTTTTCCAGTGCAACTAATGTATCTCCCTCTGTTTCTCCATTTCCAGTTCACGGATATACTTTTGTGAGGATCCGATGAAGCTTTTTTTTTTTTTTTTGGTTAAAATCTGTGAAGCTGTGAATCGTGGGCTCTGTTTCAGTTTTCCCTCTAAATTTTTTTTTTTGTTTTCCAGTGCAACTGATGTATCTGCCTCTGTTTCTCCATTTCCCTCCAAAAAGGTTTTTTTTGGTCTGGTTGAGTTAAACCTGAGTTAAGCTCCCTGAACTACGGTTTAAGTGTTGGTTTAAATTTTAAATGACGTGGATGATTTTTGAGCATGGATCTGTCTGGTTTAAATCTCCACCGTGAAATGGAGCCTCTCCATTTCAAATGGAAATGGAGAGGATCCGTTTCCTCAGAAAGTTGCATAATTGCTATTCTTGAAGAAATGCGAAGAAGTTGCTTGAAATTGTTGCATGGACACAGCCAAATTGATTGGCTTCTTGGTCGATAGAAGTCTTGCATTCTCATTGGTCTCACTTGACATGCATTGTATGAATTCTTTAGCAATAAATGCTTGGCCACTATTGTTGACTTCCTTAACAATTGGTGTTTCTTGGTGACATTTCGGCTGAATCCTTCGCTATAAATAATGGTGGATCAAATGAGGAAGCATGCAAGAGTAGCACAAAGAGAGTTCCTACGTGAGTTAGGGAGATAGCAAAATAACTTCTTCTGTGTATGCGCACCAGAGCTAGCTAAATTCCTAAATCTACCCCACCACTACCCACCCCAGCTCTCAAACCAGAGAACTTGCTCACTTCTAGGCACTTTTAGCACCTAAGGAGGTGCAATTAAACCATAAAAAGAGGTTACCCCAACCATATGTTAGACCGTGGAAGATGATAAGATAATCATGGGTGCACTATCCTAATCAAAATGGGGTAAAGGAATTCCAAAGTATTGATAAAGTTCTATTTAGACCTTAAAGGTTGGGGTAAGTTTTGTTTAAAGCAGTACTTCAAAGTTTGAAATAAAATTTGCTTAAATCAGCTTATTATATGATGTTTAACCGTATTCATAAAAAAAAATGGTGGTAACAAATAAAAGATTTGAATGAAGTGTATTTAGAAATTTTTAGCGGGTTCCAGTTAGCTCAACTGGTAAAGTCTCTGATGGTTGTATAAAAGATCTGGAGTTCAATTTCCGCCTACACCAAAACTGATTGATATCTTGGTCTGATAATAAAAATGTATTATCAGGAGAGGATGCTATAGGTTGAAACTCTCTTTAAAAAAAAAAAAAAAAAAATTTAAAGTGTAACTATTTAAGTGAAAAAAAGTTTTAAATATATAAAACATACTTAAAAGTAAACTAATTTTTTTTAACCATAATTTTTTTTAATAAAAGTTGTGTACCTACCATTGTGAAAAACTAAAAACTATACCAAATCAATTTAATAAAAGTAAACTATACCAAAGCAATACACCAATAAAAAATCATTCGACTCATAAATAACAAAGCAATACACCAATAAAAAATCATTTAAAGAAACTATCATTCTAATTATTTTCTTAAAAAATTATATTTTTTTTCTTCCAAATTGATATCTCACGTGACTTGCATTCTTTTTCGTCTCAAAGATTAAGAAAAAATTAGTAGTAAATAAAAATATATGAGTGCTCAAAAAAATTATAAAAAGGCATAACAAACATATGCAACAAAACCTAAAGCTTCTTAAACAACATTTTATTACTCATATCAGGTGTTTTATTTTTTACTTGATAATGAGATTTCTTTAGCCACATTGATTTAATATAATTGCACTACAACCACTAAATAATTGTCATTTGTTACCTCAATAAATGATGAATTTAAGTGGACTTTTTATAAAATTTTTATAATCTATTGGTAATTTTTTATTGTTTTTTTTATGAGATATTACAATCTTGTTTAAACTTTTTTAAGTTCCTTAAAAAAAATTTCTTTTGTTTTGTTTTCTTCTTTTTAAGAGGGGTCAATTTTTTTTTTTGGGAGTTCAAATCATGGACCCCTGACTAAACCTTCTCTTTTAGAAAGAAACTGGAAATACCACTATTAGCCGAAATTAATCAGTCTGAATACAAGTTATAGAACTTAGAAGCATTTAGATTTAGATAGGAAACTTCAATGGACGCTCGAATGAAATTGAAAGTTGCAACGATTACAATGGACAATTATGTTTGAGCCTTTATCAAGTACACTACACTTATAGCATGTGCACAATGCCAAAGCATTAGATTAAAGTCCTATAAAACCCCATGTTCGGTTCCTTAAAAAAAAAAAAAAAAAAAAAAAAACCCCATATTCAACAATATACAGCCTCACATGATATGTACAGTTTTGGCCAAGCAGGCGGGTAAACATGAGTCAATTAATGGTCTATTTGGAAGTTTAGAGAGGGAGGGGAATAGAGGGGAGGAGAGTAGTGGGGAAGAGAGTAGAGGGAAATGATTATTCTCCACATTGTTTGGATATTTTTAAAATTAGTAAGAGGGAAGAGAGTAATTAGCCATTCCTCTTATTCGAATGTTTTAAAGATTAGGATAGAAATGAGAGAAAATGATTTAAATAGATAAATTTATCCCTATTTGAAAATGGACTTGCAACATTGATCTATGATTAATTTGTTAAATTAAATAATTATGATTATAGCATGCAATAGTTTTTTTGATATTTTTTTTTTCTAATGTGAATTAAATAATCAACATTGGTCTATGATTAAATATTTTTTCTGCTTTTTTATTATACTTAAAAAAAACCATCCTTAATTGATAATAATTAAAATAAGAAAAAAATGTTTGGTTTATTTGTTTATTGAAAAAATCAACAAAATATTGAATTTTGAGTGTTTCTTTAATTTATTATTATTATTTTTAATATTTTTTTAATTTTGCTTAGTATGTGAATTTAATTTTTTGAGGATTCGGAAAAGAATTGAGACCCAAAAAAACAAAAAAGTTAGGGAGAGTAACTATATGAATTAACTCAAAAAATAAGATCCTACTATGTAATTTAAATTCAAGTGTTTGCCCACTTACTATTCAGAAAAGAAAGTAACTCAAAATTCTCAAGAGAATATCCCTGCTAAATATTGAGCAATAGCACACAAATTTCGACCAAAACAAATGACAATAATTTCTCAAAAAAATGCAAAATTTCACACATTGAAACATTTTTTTTCATGACCATACTTATCCATTTAGGAACCAATGCCAATTTGAATCATGACACGAGATACTGGAATTTGCCAAACATAGAGCCCATTGAGAATGCCTTGTCCATCTAATTAATAAAGCAAAATCCTTTTTTTTTTTTTTTTTTAATAGAATAGGGTCTAAAACTTTGAATAAAAAATATCAAGATTCAAGTGGTCCAGCAACTAAGGCAAGTCTAGACCAAGCCAAAAAAGAGAGCCTAATCATTTACAAACAAGATTAAACCAGGGGTTGAAATTCCTATACAAAAACAAGACAATTTAAACTAGCACCTATTCCACTAAACAATATTGAACAACTAGGGACATAACACAAGACCTAAGAAGTCAGCTTGTGGAGTCAACGACATTGTATCATGCCAAACAACTAAGATGTGAAAAGCATAAAAATGAATATAAGCAGACAAAGTCTTCAAGCCATTGAAAAAAGGATAGTGTTACAATGAGTTATGACCATATTTGTAATTGCTAACAGACTTGTTTCAAAAAGCAAAACTAAAAATAAACACAAGCTGGTGCCAAAGAAAAATTAATCCCAAGAGTTTACAGTTCAATGATCAATTGAAAAGGTTTTTAGAAGCTGAAATTATCTTGGAACATTTACTTGTCTAATTGTTAGAGAAATTTAAGGATCAGACATTGTGAACAATAGCTCCTTGTGCTCCTCCACTGGACAGCCAATAAAAGCTTTCAACATATCTGGATTCTTAATAAGATAGAGATAAGCCCTCATTCGCAATCTAGAATCAATTCCTATCTCATCCAAGAGATGGAACATGTCTTGCTCAGGAATTGGAAGACGTGCCAAGCTCCTCTCAAAAATTAAATTTCCTTCTCTCATTGCTAAAGCAACATCCTGAACTGCTCCCATAATCTGTTCCATGTCCTCATTTTTTGATGTTTTTCTCTTTTGGGCTTTTGAGGAGGCTTCACCCACATTATTGTCATCCACATCATCACAGCTCTCCAAAATAACTTCATTTTGAGCAACTAAATGATCAATATCTTCAATGTTCTCCATAGAGCCCTCTCCAGTTGAAGTAGCCCACCGTTGCCTCATCTCCGATGCAGTTTCAGATTGTTCCCCAGTTGCTCTATCTTTTCCTTAAAGCTCAACCAATTTGTCATAGTTTGGAATTGGTTTGTTCTTAAGTTCTTTTGCTTTAGGTTTAGCCTGTTAAAAAATGACAACAAAATAAGGTCAGATAACAACTCTCATCATGCCCCATGTTGGACCTGTGACTAAACTCCATTCTTGAAAGGAAAATGGATATATAGGAAAGAACACCTGCTCTTTGTACTCAAGATTGAGAATGTTAGAGTCAGCTCCAAAATGAAGTAGGGGGTTAGAGACCTTTATATGGAGATTTAGAAAACTTTATGTCAAAATAATACTTTAAGATACTCTAGATATTTTTATATTATTATCTACTCTAGATGTGGACTTGTGTTTCAAAGTTGGTCAAAGGATGCTTTTCTTGAAATATGTGCTCCTATGTGATTAGCAAGTAGCAACATTGAATATAGTAGGAACTCTATTTACCATATGATAGATAGAGTTGAGCACAGAAAACTGACGTCCATCCTTTTATGCATTTATCTATGCATGATTTAATCCTAGAAGTATTCAAGCTCATCTGGTTTCATCCCCACATCACCATTACAAAAAATTATAACCCCACAGACAAGAAAACACTCAAATTTATGCAGCATAGTATTCTACTGAACAAGCTTGCATTTACGGTAAAACCCAGCTATAAACAACATATCATTGCAATGTGTAAGACATGACTAGATGCAAAAACCTCATCAAAGCATACATTGGAGTCCTTTGAATCATCGAAACAATCCAATTAATTCTCTCTGTCTAAATATAAGTTCATGGTGCTATACCCTATTGTAAACTGATATAACATGAAAAAGAAAACCATAGAATTCAATGAAACAATATGAACTCCTAGAGTATAAGTGACAAACCTGGATTAGACTTTCCTAAACTTCCGGTTCAGCACTCCACATTTTGGTGATTGGACTCCAAGCAAAACCACTCAATCCATTCTTAAACACATCATAACAGTTTGACCAACTATACTTGATGGTTTTAATGCTATTTTTCACCTTTTGCTTGTCTATTGGTTTGTCAAATTTTTCTTGCAATTCCTTCACAATATTGTCATAGGCATGTGTGGTGAAGACTGAACCATTTCTATTACCTAGATGACGTTGATGCAAGAGTGCATCAATAAGCACATCATCCATAATAGCTGTCCAATATTCTCTATCTTTCTTAACCACATCATCAATAGTCCCTTTTTTTTGACATATTTGAACCTATAAAAAAATATTTAAGCAAATAAATATATTTAACAAAACCATCAGATTTAGCTTGTTGTCATGTGCCAGCCCATTGAATGAAAAAACTTAACAAACAAACTTGCAAAATTTAAGACAAGTTGTTTTGGAAACTGATGATCCTGGAAAATCAGTGGGTTGAAAGTCTTCGGGCTTCGATGATCTTGAAGGCTAATTCCTGAAAAAACCAAATTCAATCAGAGAAAGACCGGTGGAGGCCGGTCTAGGGTCCTCCAATGGTAAAGTCAGTGGGTTGGAATAAAGAGGAAGATACTTCTAGGACTTTCTTTTCTGTAAAAAAAAAATGTCTCAATCCATTACCTCTTCGTAGAGAACTGTTTATATAGTGCACATGGAACGGTTATTTGCTCTGATAACCGTTCCTATTGTTGAGGAGTTCATAAAAGTCAGAGGTAACTTTCATAACTTCCATGGAAGTTACTTTATTTGGACTGGTGCTTCATCACGGATAATGGAGGCCTTGGTTTATAGGTAAGAACTAAATTTGCCCAAGTTCAAAATGCCTCATCCGTTCGTTATTAGGGACGGACGAGGCCTTGTCCATCCGTAATTAATGACGGACGAGGTTTGATGGGGACGGACGGCTTCTTTGTTGCGCCCTTCTTCCATTCTTTTTCCAAGGACGAACCATATGGACGATTTTGGAGGTTATATTTTACAACATCATCAGTTGCCCCCTTCTCCATGGCAGACATTTGTCAGTAGCTTTAGAAACAAACCTGTTGAAGGCAGCAACTCATCCGGTGAGGGACTGGACTTCTTTAACATTGCTCGGAGATTTCATATTCAATATTGCTTGAATTTTATCAGGGTTTGCTTCGATTTATCTGTAGGAGACCATAAATCCTAGGAATTTCCCCGATGATACTCCAAAAGCACATTTGCTAGGGTTCAACTTCATGCGGTACTGCCTCAGTGTGTCAAATGTCTCCTGTAAGTCATCCAGATGCTTCTCCTCGT